>JAZHRO010000077.1:129472500-131972500 GCA_037157565.1 Thalassia testudinum
TTTTGGGTATTTTCCCATAGTATAGTTCAAAACAAGTTTTTCGCAACCCGGATCGAATTAAGGTGCGATTTAACACGTAACAAACCGTGTTAACTGCCTCGGCCCAAAAGTACTTCGGTAACCCCGCGTCTATGAGCAATGTTCGAGCACACTCTTGAAGAGTACTGTTCTTTCTCTCAACCACCCCATTTTGTTGAGGTGTTCGAGGAAAAGAAAACTCATGAGCAATACCATGCTCTTGACAAAAATCATCAAACAAGGAATTTTCAAACTCGCACCCATGATTACTACGAATGCAAGTAATTTAGTAGCGTTTTTCAGTTTGAACTTTCCTACAAAAAATAAAAAACATGGAAAATACTCCTTTGGATCTCAAGGAGACCCATGAAAACCTCGAAAAATCATCTACAATCACAAGGTAATATTTACATCTATTAAGGCTCTCATATTTTGTAGGTCCAAATAGATCTAGGTGAAGTAGTTCTAAAGGTCTTGATGTGGATATAACTTCTTTATTTTTAAAACTAGATTTCATAATTTTGCGTAATTTACATGAATCACAGATAGGCTCATTTAAAAATTTTCCATTAGGAAGACCTCAGACTAATTCATGTTTAGCTAGTTTTTGAACTTGCTTCATATGAACATGTCCTAGTCTTCTATGCCATATACTTAACTCATCATTTGCTACAAGACATTCATAAGTGCTATCTTTATCAAATTCTACGATATAAATGTCTTTAAATCTATTTCCTTTAAGAAGGGTTTCATTGGTTAATGCACGCATAATTTCAAACATTTTTGAAGTAGATACTACTTTAAAATCCTTATCACAAATTTGACTAACACATAAAAGATTATGTTTTAGTTCTTTAACTAGAGAAACATTTGAGATGGGAGAGAGAGGGTTACCTATTTTACCAAGGCTAATAATATGACCCTTGTGGTTGTTGCCAAATGTAACTGTTCCTCCATCCGTAGGTTGGAGGTCCAAGAATAGGTGCTTGTCTCCTGTCATATGTTTGGAGCATCCGGAGTCCATCACCCATCAACCTCCTTGATGGCAGTGGTCTCCTTGTCTTCTTTCTTGTAGACCTTCCTCCTACAAAAGATCTTCGTTGGTGACTTAGTGTTTCTTTAGGTCTTTCTAATTTGAGTTGTCCATTCTTCATTTTGTATATCCAATTTTTGACATTATGATGCCCTTTCATCCCTACAAAACAAAGTGAGAGTTATCTTTTCGGTATCCATTGTAATGTGAATCCGTATTTGTTAGTGGTCTCCTTTAGAGGAGGGTCCTTTTTCGGCTCACTTTGACTAGGTTCATAAAAGCCTAGTCCAAATTTACTTGAGGAAGGTTTTTGATGGGCAATGAGCTTGTCCAAGTTATCTTTCCCCTTTGTAAATTTGGCTAGGTCCTCAAGAAGTTGATTTGATTTTTCTTTAAGGTGATTTATCTCTATTTTCATTATGTCTAATTTATCTTCTAGTCCCCTAATCTCTACTCTAAGTAAGCTATTTTCGTCCTTTTTAAAGGAGTTTGATTTTTCAAGCACATGTATTTTGTCGAGTAATTCTTCTCTATCTAGAAATTTTTGTTCACTCATTGCTGTATACAAATCATTTGTTAATGACTCCTTCTCAATCATTTGATTTCTTATTTCCATATTTAAGGCAGTGGTTTCTTTTGTAAGAATTAGATTCTTGTCTTCAAGATCATTGATTAATTTCTTATTTTCTAAGTTTTCTTCTTTTAAAACTTTGCTTTGGGTTTTTGTTTTCTTAAGATCTACATATAGTGAATCAAAGGCATCTTGTAATTCATCTAAAGAATAGGAATTTACCTCAAGTTCCTCAGATTCGGACTCAGAAGCATCATTTGTTGCCATTAATCCTAAGCATGCCGTTTCTTCATTTGTTTCCTCTTCTTCTTTGAAGGTGGAGTCATCCCAAGTTGCTTGAAATGCCTTCTTCTTGAATCCCTTCGGCTTGGAGATCGTCTTGTAGTCGGAAGGCTTCTTGGATTTCTTCTCATCATCCCTTTTGAGTAAGGGACAATCTTTCCTTATTTGACTTCTCTTTTTGCAATTATAGCAAACTAGAGGTTCTTCCTCTCTTTTCTTTCCCTTGATCTCTTTTCTATTTCAGAGAAAATTTTTAAACTTTTTAGCTAATAAAATGAATTCTTTGTCTTCGGTACTTACCTCATCATCCGAAATAGCTTTGAAGGCTAAAGTCTTCTTCTTTGTCTCCAATGAGATAGATTTCTTCTTTTGCTCCATTTTTTATTCATAAGCTATGAGATTCCCAAGTAGATTTTCCATGTCTAGATCCTCTACTTGGTTGGCTTCTTCAATTGCCGTTACTTTTTGCTCTCACTCGGGTCCAAGGGAGCGAAAGAGCTTCCCTTAAAGCTCCCCATTTATAAATGCCTTTCCTAGTGACTTGAGGTTATTCACGATTAACGTGAATCGGGTGTACATGTCCCCAAGTCTTTCATTTTCCTTCATAGAAAAGGCTTCGAATTCCTGCAATAACAAGTTAATCTTTAAGGATTTAACTCTATACGTACCTTTGTGAGTTACCTCCAAGGTTCTCCAAATCTTGTGGGCGATTTTGCATTGGCTAATGCGGTTGAATTTCTCCGAGCTGAGTGCGCAGTAGAGTGAGTTCATTGCCTTAGCATTCAGTCCAAGGTGATGAATTTGCTCCACTGTGTATCTTATTTTTGGTTTCTCGAGAATGATGCATGAGGATTCGCATTTCTCTCAAATGGAGAAATCGTTGGCTTGAAGCCAAATCTTCATTCTCAGCTTCCAGTAAGTTTAGTTTCTCCCTTCGAAGAGTAGTGGTCGAGTGGTGGATTGCCCCTCCAATCTGCTTGTGGAAATGACTTTCCCCTCCATGTGATCTTTCCGCGGATGTTACTCTTGAAGGCAGAAAACCTAGCTCTGATACCAAATGAAATTGTACTAGAGGGGGGTGAATAGTGAATTTATTAAATATTGTAATACAAAAAATTCAATCACAAAAAGTGGCACCAGATTTTTAGGTGGAAACCCAAGATGGGTGAAAGCCATCACCTAAGCCAATCCCTTGACTTAGGATTTTCGATCACAAGGTGATCAATCCACTAACCACACTACTTAAACGAGGGTAGCGTATCTCAATTACAAGTCCCACCTCTGATCCCTAAACGGAGGTTTCTCCCTTCACAATGAACATACGAGGATCCGACAGACCGGACACCCAAAGTACAAAAGTAGGAATTAAAACAACACCTATAGAGCACCCCAATACTTTGATTACCTTCTTATCTATTACACGTAAAGAGAACTCCCTGAGAATTTGCAGAACAAAATGAGCTAGGAGTGTGGATTTGCCCTTTGATCAGAGTGTTGGCACAACACAAGGGCAAGTTGAAGCTAAGAGTAGTGAGTAGGTGATTTTTCTAAGGGAATTGAATCTCAAGAGGTGTGTGTTGCCTAAGAGGGATTGTAGTCTATTTATAAGAAAATTTGGAACCTTCAAGAATACTTGGGAGAGATCTCCTAGCCGTTGGAGACAAATCCCAAGAGATTGGGATGAAATCCACCACAAATCAAGGTAATGATGAATCTGATAGCAATATCAGACGTCTAATTTTAGGGTCAGACGTCTGATTATAATTTTGGTTGTCTAATACTATTAGCCAGCCTGTACTGACTTCATTGGATTGAAACAAGGATGTCTGATATTTTCACATAAGACGTCTTATAAAGTTATTGGACGTCTAATTATGTGTAGATTCGTTTCTGTTTTGACTAGATCCAAACAGGGTTCTAGATTTGAAGAATCAGACGTCTGTATGGACATCTGAGGGATTTTCTAGACATCTGGAAACCTAAAAAGACTTGGCTGCAATATTTGACAAAAGATCTTTGGTTCGTAATGAGATACGCACAGAAACACATGGGCAACGGTCCAAAGGTAGACGTTTGGAAGCATGTCCAGACATCTGAAAATGCATTTTGCCTGTTATATATAGAAGGAAGATAGGTGCTTAGTTTAATGGTTATTTTGAGGACGTCCAGGTAAAGTATCAGACGTCTGGATGAGGCTATAGTTGTCTGAAAGAAGAGTGCTTCGACTGATGTTTAAGAAGACAGGAACTGAAAGCAGAGCTATAGGTATTTAGACGTTTGAGACACTTGTCAGACGTCTTAAAGTTGAAAATCAGACGTTTGACAGTTGTTATGGACGTCTGATAAGAGTCTTGGTGTTAGGTTTTTATTTTTAATTTATCCTAAGTGTAGAGAGCCTAAGTTAACTATTTATAGGTTATGTTTGGGGGCTCTTTACAACATCTCTAGACTCAAATAAAATGAAAATTACAACATTTGAAAGTTTACATGAAAAACCTATGACCTAATACTTATGCTACTTAATCTTCACGCTTTTAATCTCCCATCCTGGAAAACTCCATGAAACCTGCAATTGTGTTATTACAGAGAGAAACAATATACTACGCTTATATTTTATTTCTTTTTTTTCATTTTGTAAAATCATCGAAATATTATATATGAGGAGTTGAACTAACAGTAGCAACAACAGAGGTAGCGACAACCTTAGTTGCTCCTCTTCTCCTTGCTATTGGAAGTGAAAGTGAGGATGAGGGCAGGAAGAGGGAGAGATGGTTGGTGGTGGGGGGCAATGTGATGCAAATGAGAGGATGAGAGGAAAATGCAAGGAAAATGGAATGAGATATTCCTCTCCATTTGCCAATAGTTAAATGGTGAAATATCAAGTCCACCTAGCCACCAATATCAATTTCTAACATGGCTACCCATTCAAGTAGTTCACATTCAGCCCCTTACCTAAATAATGTTTGAGTGAGTTATCCATTCTTAGGCAAGATTCAAATGTTTAGGGCTCAATTACACTATGATTCCCACATTTAGCTCATAACAAGGGTTTGATCAATTACAAAAGTTTCATTAAGAATTCAAACCCTTATATGCCTGATAACTAGGTAGGGTGTTGCTGTGCTTTTCTATGGTTCGCTTCTTTTCTATGGTTCGCTTCTTTCGTGTTTTCTGAATTTTGTTGTGAGGGATTTGTCCCTTTGCGGTAGGTTGTTGTGGGTGTGGTTAGATATTGTCTGGACATCTTTTGTGAATGAATTACCATTACTTAGGTGAAGTATGGCCCCAAACTAATGGTGTGCCAGGATCTAGGAATTGGTCGTCCCTCTAGGGTGGCCAATTCGTTCGAGCCTATCTAATTGGTATAGGTCACTTGGTAGGGATGCTCTCAATTAGGTGCAAAATTTCCAACTATCTCGGATGGGTTGGATACTACAGCTTGTCTCAGGACCAGGTCGCCTACTTTGAAGTGTCTTTTCTTGAAACGAAAGGAAAATGAAATAAGATATTCCTCTCCATTTGTCAATAGTTAAATGGTGAAATATCAAGTCACCTAGCCACCAACATCAATTTGTAACAAGGCTACACATTCAAGTAGTTCGCAATCTGCGCCTTACACAAATAATGTTTGGTTGATTTATCCATTCTTAAGTAATATTCAAATGTTTACGGCTTAATTACATTATGATTCCCACATTTAGTTCATAATAAGGGTTTGGTCAATTACACAAGTGTCACTAAGAATTCAAACCCTTATACACCTAATAACTAGGTGGGGTGCTACCGTGCTTTCCTTTGGCCTGCTTCTTTTGTGGTTTCTGAGTTTTGTTGTGAGGGCATTGTCCTTTTGCGGTAGGGCTGTTGTGGGTGTGGTCGAATATTGTTTTTGTAAGGATTTGGATTTCCTTGTGTTTAATTAACTAATTCAAATCCTAATTGGTTGCTTAATGGGGGATTAAGGATTTTGGGAACCTTAATTTGGTAATGGCAATCTTAAAAGATAAGAATTTCCTTTAATCATCAAGCCAATGTTTATGTAATGAAAGGTGAGGAGCTGCAAGAATGGAAATTAATGTTGGTGGACTCTTTAAATATGTGATGTTGAGGTAGGACCTTCCCATAATTTTTCTAACCTTTATATAAAGAGAGAAATAAAAATAAAACAAAAATCTCATTGTCTTCCCCTTCAAGCCTCTCTTCTCAATCGGTGGAGAAAGATTCCTCCACCCCACCTCCTCCTTCATCCACTGTCGATGCTCCTTGTCAACCGTCGGTGCCACCACCATCCTCGATGTGGCCGCCGAAGCTGCTTCTACTGTTGCTGTGCGCGTGGAGAAAGAAGGGAAGAAGAGTAAAACAAGGGTACGGTTTCCATTTCTTGTTTTCTTTCCTTTTGATTTCCTATGCATAGGAAGGGTATTAGGGAGGTTTTGGATGTTGAGTTGGATTTGTGCATGAGATCTTTGGTGTTAAATGTGGTGTTTTCACCCTTGGGTGGGTTATATATGTGGTAGTGTAATTTTTCTAGTTAAGGGTCACCTAGATGATTGGTAGGGGATTTGTTTGGTTCAAATTGATCCTCGCATGTGTGAGAGTTGGTGCTCAATGTTTCATTGGATTTGGTGGTGATGAAGGTGTGGTTTGAGGCTTGGATGGCTGTGCTTGCAAGTCTGCTTGGCTGTAGCAACCTAGCCTAACACTAGGTAAGGGTTACCTAAAGTTAGGTGGCTGCTCGATGGCTTCCTAATGTTAGGTAACAGGTACCTAACGTTAGGTAGCTAGTTGAGTCTACTTATTGGCTTGAAATTAGGGTTTTTGGTACTAAGGGTCCTAAGGATTGATTGAGCCAAGTCTATAACCTAATTGGAGATCTGGTAGGTGCTCTAATAGGTAGGGGAGTGGTGAATTTGTAGTTAAACCCTAGACGGGTAAGGCGTGTTTCTAATTGAGCTTGAAGCTCTCTAATTGATTAAAAGTGATTTAAATCGGGTAAGTAACTAATTGAACCTCACATGATGACATCAATGATTCAATTTGAGTCTAATAAAGGAGATGCTCGGATCCTAAGATCTTGGATAAGACCCCAGGTGATCCAATAGGTCTTTAGGATTGCCTGATTCGATACCGATCAGGGGAAAAAGGACTTAGGAGCGATTAGGCCAAATAGGTGAGCTTGTGGGGTGAGACACCGGGACTTTGTGAACTGTGAGTTCACTATTGTAGGTTGGAAACCTGAGAGTTTGGTAGCTTGAGGCTACCGCAATTCAACCTCGGAATTGGAGTAGTTCCTGGTTGAGGTATTGCTAGGTGCCATCTTGGAGATGAGGCACTCGGAGGTGTCTTGAATCCAAGTCGATGAGAGGCGCCCTGAGATCTTGTGTGGAATAGTTTCCAGGGGTCTCAGGTTTGTGACTCGAGGGATCCTAAGTGGAATAGTTTCCAGGGATTCTTGGGTGGCAGGGATCGTGCGAATCTTGACTGGCATAGTTTCCAAAGGTTCGAACGGGTGAGAAAGCGTGGGATCTTGAGTGGAAGAGTTTCCAAGGATCACGGACAGCGGAAAACTATATTACTTGAGTGAATCATTGAAGGTTCAAAACAAAAATTTGAAATATGATTTTAGTTTCCTCAAGTTTGAAAAGAATAATCTTGCATTAGAAAATCAAGATTTAGTTTTAGACAACAATAAATTGCTTGCTGAAAATGAAAAATTGAAAGTTAATTTCAGTTCCATCCAATTATGAAGGAAAGCTCTTGTTGTTGAAAATAGTAAGTTGATTGAAGAGAATAACTTATTAAAATCCAAACTTTCTATTTTAAAAGGGAAGATTACATTTATTGAGAATGACCTTTTTGTCTTAAAGAGAATTCAAATAAGTTGCTAAATAAGTTAGCTAGAATCACTAAGGAAAAGACTAAGATTAATGATAAATCTATAGATGGACACACCAAGAGATTTTATGCACAAAGACATAAGATTTGGAATCCAAGTCCCTAACCTTGGTTGAGAAAGGCTAACCATGGAAGACCCAAAAAGATGTGGGTACCTAGACATATGGTCTAATCTTGTTTTGCAGATCTATAGATGGACCCAAGAAGCTACTTGTATGGACTTCATCAATGAAGAATCAAGGTTCTTGGGAAACCAAATGGGTATGGAGGATGGAACCCCATACCAATGGAGGTAAATTTTTTTTTGATTTTGATGATCCATTTGAGATTAGCATCAAAATAGGGGGAGGATTTAAATTTTTTGTTAATGTGCTAAAACTATATCAAAAAGGGGGAGATCACCCTTCATTTTAGTTAGTTTAAAATTTACATAGAAGTGCATGCTTTCAGGGGGAGCTTATTTCCTTTATCATGCAAAAAAGGGGGGGAGTTAATTTATTTCTAGAAGAGCATGTCTTAAGGGGGAGCTTAGGATGAAAATTGATTAAAATTGAACCTTTTTGATAATGTCAAAAAATATGAGAATTATGAGCTTAATTGTTTATGGTTTTGTTATCATAAAAAATGGGGAGATTGTTGGCGCAAATGCACCTTAGCCCTCAATTTTAATGATAACAAAACAAAAGTATATTTAATACTTGCATTTGAGTTGTGAGTTCTCAAGTAAATGCAATTGATTTCAAAGACTTGGAAGGTGTTGAAGCTCTCAATCCATGGAGATAGAAGAGCTTGATGTGAACAAAAGCATCAAGGAGCAATGGAGCTAAAGCTTAGAGTTAAATCTTAAGACAAAGAAGAAAGAAGAATGGGATATACTATTTTGTTCATAGTCTATGTATTTGTTTTTGCTATTTTCTTTTTATTAGATAGTTGTTAAAGAGCCTAAAATATAATAATCTAAGTCCTAGACACACTCACTAAACCTTAAGACACTTAGGCAAATCCTAGAATCAAGTTAGAAAGCCAAAACAACAAACAATTTGCTTTATTAGATGTCCAAACACTTCACCAAACGTCTAATAACCCATTTTAAGACATCCAGACATTTCATTAGACGTCTAACAACCAGAATCGAAGAACCTGAGTCTTTGGCATTTGCTTTCAGATGCCCATACCTTGTGTCAAACATCCAGAGCTACCTCCAGACATCTATAGACCTTCCTAGACATCCAATAGTCGACTGTTGTGATTAAATTTAACCTAAGTCTTGTTGGTAGACTAAATCATGATTTTTCAACTCACCAAAAATTCGATTCTTGGTAACACACCTTACATTAAACATCCAACACTATGTTCAAATGTCCTATAGACGTCCAATGCTTAGGACCATGTACCTTGCATAATGTAACGACCCGGTTCCCGAGTCCCTACGAGACACGAGAACCGGACCGACTCGACTAATCCCAAGACCTAGTCGTCCAACGAGGAAGTAATCAAAAGAGCAGTAAAATAAACCACATTCAACATGAATATAACTAACAGTAAGGAAGTACAGCAGTAAGGAAAGAAACTACTACAGTAGATACCACCACAACAGTAAAACAACATTTATCATATAACAAGAACTGCAGGTAAAGAAAGTACAGCGGAAACAAAAATTACTCACTAGAACAGAAACAAAAGAGGTACAAAAGACTGTGGTAAACTCTACTGGACCCTACTCGGCCCAGCGTCCTCTGCAGCCGCCGACCCTGGCTGCTCAACACCTGGTCCTGAAAAAGGTAACGAGTGTAACACGTCAGCAAAACGCTGAGTAGAGTGGCAAACAAACTAAAGGCAACAGTAGAGTGTACAGTAGATGTTATGTTCTATTACTTCCTTTATTTACATCTTTCAATTTTCTCACTATTTCATTTATTTCTCAGATCCTTTACTTGATCTCAAATGTCCTCGTGGGAACGATCTTGATTGCAGTCTTTTCCAAAAGTAGAAGTAGCACGTGGTGCTCTCCTGGCCGGGAGAGTCCCCCGTGGTGATCCTACCCTCAGTCAACCACCACAAGGTCACTGACAGACGTAACGGTGACTACGGCACGCGCGATAAACGCACAGGTAGCTAGCCCGCACTGGCACGCGGTCAGTCGTTTCCGTTAACGGGTGCGCCCAAAGCACAGCACGGAACCAGGGCAGAGCCCTCTCAGTAACAGGGGTCCAACCCCTCCACAGTAACCAAACCGGGGCCTTGCCCCTCCACAGTCCGCGCGCCCTCGCCTGACTACCCTGGTTTGCCCTAGTGGGCCTAACAAGTCGGTGAAGGAGGCTAGCAGAACCCCGGGGCCCGTGGGGTAGCTAGTACTCTCCTAACACTAGTAGCTCTCCTCGGTACTACGTACACGAGGGCCAACAAGTCGGTACAGAGCGGCCAATCCTAACCCCGGGTCCCTGGGGTGGCTGGCCCCACTCTGCACTAAACAGGTACAGGTACTTCCCTTGGTACTGCATACCCAAGAGACAGTACAAACTACATCTCAGTTCCATTCCTTTTTCTTTCCAGGAGTTCCACTCCTAATTCCCCGTAGGGTTCCAGCTCTTTATCTCAGAACATCATATGTTTCACTTTCCAGTTTCACGTTCTCACAATCCATGATCTCAATCATGTTTCTTTATTCATAACAGGCAGCTGTTAATTCAATTTACAGGCAGCTTTATATTCCTTTCCATTTTTCCAAGACTGCAGTATTATACATTCCACTAGTTTTTCCATCCTAGGGTTCATGCCACATCCTAGGATCTAGCATACAACTAGTTTTCCAGCCCTAGGATTCATGCATCACCTAGGAGCTATCATTCCATACATTTCTCATTCCTAGGATTCATGTAATGTCCTAGATTCTAGTTATGGTTCCATACTTTAACAGATTTTAATAATAAACTTAAGCCACTCTACCAGGTACAACGGGAGTAATGGGGGCGTGATCGGGAATCCCGCGTGTCTCCGCGACTCTCAAGACTGCAACTGAACGAGGTCCTATCACAAGGATCAAACATAAGGAGTGTCTCAAAACAGTGTATAGCTACTGTAGACGGGTAGAGGAATTAATTCTGAAAAGAACGCAACTCGAATAGTGGAAAACGGAGCCCGAACGAGCCCTAAACGGGTCGAAAAAGATGATACTGTGCAAAATCAGACGTCTGGAACTTCTTCCAGACGTCTTAAACAGTGGATCAGAGAATTACCTGTTCAGTGTGGTTTCCCAGACATCCAGAAGTCTGCGGGGACGTCTGTCCTAGCTCCCAGACGTCCGATGGTCACCCCGGACGTCTGGAGGTCACTCCCGCCGTCTGGTACAACTTCCAGACGTCTGATTCGCAAAGGATGGCGAATCAGCAAACCTGCGCACAGCCAACTCCCTCCCTTAGTACGGTCGGTCGACAGGAAGGAAGAAGAAAGCGGAATACACACCTTTCAGACGTCTGTATGAGCTACCAGACGTCGTCCTCGCCGTCTGCCTATCAACCCAGACGTCTGATTCTGGAAATTTTTCCAGAATCAGGGCGCTACTCGGCCTCCGCTCGCGACGCCGCCTGCGTCGCACCTCGCGCGCCTGCTGCTCAGACTGCAGCAGGTCCCTCTCCGCGTCGTTCCGCGCCCCCTGCACCCTCCACCGGCCGGCCAAGCCGCTCCGGCAAGCTCGCCCTCACGGCAGAGCTCCGCTCTCGCACGCCGCACCTCCTCCGCGCTCACTGCAACCGCCGCTGCCGCCCTCGCGCTCGCTCGCTCTCGCGCACAGGAAGGAGAAGAAGGAGAAGACGGTGGAGACGGGAGGGGAGGCGTGCCTTTTAAGGCCGCGCGAGGAGGAGAGAGGAGCGTGGCAGGTCGCCTGCAGCCGCAGAGAGAGAGGGAAAAAGAGAGAGAGGAATCGCGGGTCTGCACGCACAGGCGCGCAGACGAATCTTTCGTGCGAAAATAACTATTTTTCAGACGTCTGGAAACGATCCCAGACGTCTGGTCAGACGTCTGGATGTGATCCCAGACGTCTG
The DNA here is from genome assembly GCA_037157565.1 of Thalassia testudinum. Lineage (NCBI taxonomy): Eukaryota > Viridiplantae > Streptophyta > Magnoliopsida > Alismatales > Hydrocharitaceae > Thalassia > Thalassia testudinum. The sequence goes on from JAZHRO010000077.1 coordinate 129,484,337, forward strand.
GTCCGACGTCTGGGCCACCTCCCAGATATCTTAAAAGACGTCTGGGGCATGCATTCGTTACACATAAGATCCAATCCAATTCTAGGGAGACCACCTTTTAGAATTAAATGTCCAATTTTCTTATCAGATGTCTAATAAACCTTGATATGATGTCTAATCAATTTATCGGAGGTCTAATTATGCTATTACCATTAATTATTGCTTTGCTCTTATTGAGATTTCAACCAAATCAATATTGAAACCTGATTGTTAAAATGCGTGATTTATAAAAGTGGGTTTTTATGTTGTTGTAACAAGCAAATTGGATCGCTTTTAAATTTATAGAATCCGAGTACTTGGATAAGTATTCGGGTCATCCCAAGAGAGGCAAGTAAGCTTTTAAATCAAAACTCCCGCTCAATCTTTGGAAATCAACGTCTTTTTAGGGTTTTTGGAATATGTAAATTTTTTTGATTTTTGAATAGAGCAAAAAGAAATGCAGAGAGAAAGACAAAAATCTAAGTTATGGAAATTGTAAGGCAACTAGTGCCTTCTTCAACTCACCCTAACCACAAAAGATCTAGTGTAATGAAGAAGTAAGCCACAAAATAATCAAAAGCTTTTTAAACTTAAAGTAGAAGAATGCTTCTTAATCGAAATAGTTTTACAACGGGAATGGAAAACTCACAAGTGAAATTAGTTTCCACTTATAATTTCCACCCAAGCAGAAATCTAGCACTAAGCTACTATGCAACTAAACAACAAAAAAGTAGAAGAAAACTTAGAAGATGTTGATGATGATGGTGCTGCCCGAAATTCTTGCTCCAGTCTTGGTTGCCCCAAGACTAAAAGATTTCCTTTGCTCCTTCCTAGACGTCCTCCAAAGGCAAACCTTAGATGGGTGTTCCTTCTCCTTCCTAGAGTGGATGGCTCCCACTCCAAGAACTTCTCCTTAAGGTGGCGTGGACCACCTTGGATTCTTCCTCCAAGGGTTGTTGTTATGACCCGAGGCATCAAAACACTTTAAGACGTCTAGGAGTTGGTCCAGACGTCTGGACTCCTTTCCAGACGTCTAGAAATTAATTTTTGCATGCGTACGATCGCAAGTCTTCACGCGTGCCGCGCGCAGACTGAAACCCCGCCACCCCATTCTCTTTCTTCTTCCCCAGCCGACCTGCAACATCTTTTTTTTGCCCCCCGTGCCTACATATATCCTCCTCTCCCTCATGCCGCCCACATCCATCCGTCTCCTTCCCCAATGCAAGAGCGAGAGCGAGAGCGAGGGTAGCAGCTGCTGCCAGGTGCAGTGGCGGAGAGGAGAGGTGTAGCGAGAGGGAAGAGGAGAGAGCGTGCGAGCCGTGAGAGAGAAAGCTCGCCGGAGCAGCTCGAGGCCGGCTGGCGTGCGTGCGAAGGAGCATTGTGCTGGGGAGGTTTCCCTGGTGCTGCTGCAGCTCGGGCAGCGGGCGGACGAGCGTAGCGCGGCCGCGCACAGCGGGAAGAAGACAAAGGAGCTTCTGATTCTGGGATTTCTCCCAGAATCAGATGTCTAGACCTACATCCGGACGACGTCTGGAAGAAGCTCCAGACGGCTGATAGGTACGTACTGTGCCTATACCTTCCTTTCTGTGGATACAGCCATGCAGGCCGTTCCGCTAAAGCTCTGTCGCGTGCCTTGCTGAGGGAGTTTTGTGTGCGTGTGTAGGTTTCGCTTCGGGAAGGTGCGGGACACGCCCTCCCACGCAATTCAGACGTCTGGGCGAGTCACTAGACGACGGAGAGCGTCTCCAGACATCCGGAGAGGTGATCGAACGTCTGGAACTAGGTCTAGACGGTTCAACAGGATCTCTGGACGTCTAAGGAGCAGCACAGAGTGAGGTATGGATCTGGACTCCTTTTAAGACGTCTGATTTGAGTCAGAATTGTTATTTTTGACCCGTTTAGGGTCTGTTTGAGGTCCGATTTTCGCATTTTAGATTCTGTTCTTCTCCGTGCAAGTTCCTCTACTCATTTTGAAATACTTTTATCCCGTTCTGAGTGGTTCCTTGTGATCGATCCTTGTGTAGGACCTCGTTTCGTTGCGGATTTGGGGGTTGCGAAGGCACGCAGACCTACCGATCGAGCCCCCATTACTCCCGATTTTGCAGGTAGAGTGGTTGCCCTTAGTTAATTACAAACATTAATGCATATCTAAAATAAATGATAAATCCTAGGATATGGCATGAATCCTAGGACCTGAAAACTAGATTGAATGATAGATCCTAGGGTATGGCATGAATCCTAGGACCTGAAAACTAGATTGAATGGTAGTTCCTAGGGCATGGCATGAATCCTAGGACTAGAAACTCTGGAACAATTGTATTAAATACCTGAATTGCAGTCTTGGATGAGTAGATAGAATAATAATAATTGCCTGTAATTGGATAACAACTGCCTGTAAAATGTAGAGTACTGTTACATGTAATTCCTGTTATTTGCAAATAAATACTAGCTGCCTGTATATAAATTGGAAAAGAAAGATTGGATGTTGGAAACACGTGCTATCTGCGAATAAACCTGAAATGATGAAACATGGTATGGCTTGGTCTGAGAAACATAAGCACGAATCCTACGGGAAGTTAGGAGTAGAGCTCCTGGAAATATAAAGAATAAAACTGGAAATGTGAATGGGGAAGTGAGCTGGCCCTTGAGACGGAGTACCAAGGAGAGCGACTGTCCCCCCTGTTTAGTGCAGAGCGGAGCTAGCCCCCTAGGTTTGGGACCCGGGGCTAGGACTTGTCACTTTGTACCGACTCTGTGGCCCTCGCGTACACAGTACCAGGGAGAGCTACTAGTGTAGGGAGATAGCTAGCCACCCCATGGGACCCGAGGTTCAGCTAGCCGTCCTACACCGACTTGCTAGGCCCACTGGGCAAACCAGGGTAGTCAGGCGAGGGTGCGCGGACTGTGGAGGGGCGAGACCCCTGTTTGGTTACTATGGAGGGGCTAGACCCCTGTTACTGAGAGGGCTATGCCCTATACTGGTTCCGTGCTGTGCTTTGGGCGCACCCGTTAACGAAAACGACTGACTGCGTGCCAGTGCGAGGTAGCTACTCGTGCGTTTATCGCGCGTGCCGTAGTCACTGTTACGTCTGTCAGCGACGTTGGGGTGGTTGACTGAGGGTAGGATCACCACGGGGGACTCTCCCGGCCAGGAGAGCACCACGTGCTACTTCTACTTTTCGAAAAAGACTACAATCAAGATCGTTCCCACGAGGAGCATTCGAGATCAAGAGAAAGACCTGAGAAATAAACCAAGAAAGAGTAAAATAAAGAAGGAAATTAAAACAACAGCTACTTGTTTACCTTTATTGTTTTTCTTAGCTAGCTGGTTGCCACTCTACTCAGTGTTTCGCTGACGTGTCGTACTTACCACTTTTTTTAGGTCCAAGTGTTGAGCAGCCTGAGCCTACGGCTGCGGAGGGTGTTGGGCCTAGTAGAGCCCAGTAGTTGTACTTTTGTTGTACCCGTTTTTCTGTGAAGTGAGTATTCTGTTACACCTTTGTACTCTTTTATTGTAAACTTCATATTTATGTACCTGTTTTAATTCTCTACTGTTGTAGTGGTGTGTACTGTAGTAGTTCTTTTCTTTACTGCTGTACTTTTGCTACTGTTAGTTGCTTGCATGGTGAATGTGGTTTATTTTACTGCGTTTTGGTTACTTTCTCGTTGGACGACTCAGTCTTGGGATCAGTCGAGTCAGTCCGATTCTCGTGTCCTGTAGGGGTTCAGGAATCAGGTCGTAACAGTGGTAGTGTACCACCCTCAAATCCTCCTCTTCCTTGTGTGGGCGTGTACCCTATGTTGTCTTCCAATGCCTGGCTTCCTCCCTTGGCTAGCGTGGACACAAGAGAGAAGAGAAGAGGGGAAGGCACCAAGGGGACAGAGTGTCCCCTTAATCTTCTTCTTCTTCTTCTTCTTCTTCTTCTTCTCTTGGCCGTGAGCTCTATGTGGATATAGGTGGAAAAATTATGTAGCCAAGGTTGAGTTTTAATGGTGGTGGAAGGAGGTTTATATAGGAATGGTAGGGGGTTAAGGGTGGTTAATGGATGGAGGGTTAGGATGGCTTCTTGGAGGTAGTTAAGGGATCCTAGGGTTGATAATAGTTGGCGCCAAAATGGGAGTGTGTTAGGTGTTTGGCACCAACCCTAAGAGAGGACTAGGGTTAGGATTTATGGTGGTAGAGTTAGGTGGCATGTAGGTTATGTGTAGGGTTAGGATGGTGTTGTTGGGTGGTGGTTATGGGACGAAGGGTAGATATAGGGTGGCGCCAAAGGGGAAGGTTGCTTAAGGTGGTAGTTATGGTGGAGTTAAGGGAGTTGGCGCCACTTTAGGTGGGTTAAGGGGGAGGTTTAGGTTGTGTCACTAGATGGAGGGTTAGGATAGGTTGGGGGGTAATATGTAGGGTGTAGATGGGAGGAGGAGTTGGCACCAAATGAAGGGGTGTAGGGGGTGATTTTTGGCGCCAACTAGGGTAGGGTTTAAGGTAGTTATGGGGGGTTAGGTTTGGCACCAATGGAGGGCTTCTAGAAGGGGTTAGGTGTAGGGTTTAGATGGCCTTGGTTGATGAGGTGTAGGGCTAGGAATTAGGCACATGTTGGCGCCAAAATGAAGGGATGCATAAGGCATTTTTGGCGCCAACATGAGGGGGTGTGAGTGGTGGCGTGCATGGATGCGAGTTGAAGCTCCTTCACACTTATACCCATTTGCAATTATCTTGAAAACTTAAACTCAATGCAAATGTTAAATAACAAGTATTTTGTTATCATCAAAATTAACGATTGTGGTGCCCTTGCACTAACAGCTCGTTAGCTGCTTGCTGGCATAGCCTGAAGATGGTAATGAGGAGCCAAAGACAGGGATGAGCTGTAGGACAAAGGTAGTGAGGGTAGGTGTGGTCCAAGCAACAGCTGGTGAGTGGAGGTGAGAGATAAGAACCTAAATCTAAGGTGAATGGGAGGTGAGAGAATAGTTTTTAGCACCTTAGGATGGGGGTGATGGGATAGCTTTTAGCACCTTAGGATAGGGGTGAGAAGAGGGTTGAATGGTGGTGATAGGGAGGATTCCTAAGCTACTAGGGTTCTAAGGAAGCTTGGGGATCTTACACCTAAGAATGGGGGTGAGAGGCAAGTCATGGTAGCCGTAGGAAGGTGGTGAGAGAAAGGTTATAGGGAGGTGAGAGAGAGGGATTTTTACTCTACTATGGAGGCCAAGGGACTTGGGGAGAGGGTAGGAAGGAGTTAAGGTAGGTTTCCTAGCTCTAATGGAGGTGGGGAAGGTGTTACGACCCGGTTCCCGAATCTCTACAGGACACGAGACCAGACCGACTTGACTGATCCCAAGACCCAGTGGTCCAACGAGAAATAACCAAAAAAGTAGGAAAGTAAACAACATTCACTATGCTATGCAATTAACAGTAAAAAAGGTATAGCAGTAAAGAAGTAAAAACTGCTACAGTACATATCACCACCACAATAGTAGAAAAGCAACAAGGTACAGGAGCATAAAAGTACAGGAAAGTAAAAGTACAGAACGTAAAAGTACCAGAGTCTGAACTCACTACTACAAAAAAGTACAGCAAAAGAACTACTGCTACTGGGCTCTACTGGGCCCAGCATCCTCTACAGCCGAAGACTCTGGCTGCTCAACACTTGGACCTGAAAAGGGGTTATGAGTACACAACGTCAGCGAATGCTAAGTAGAGTTGCAACCAACCAACTAAAGCAGTAAACGTGGATAGGTAGCTGTTGTTTTTCAATTACTTTCTTTAACTAATTATTCCTTTTCACCACTTGGTTTATTTATCAGATCTCTTTCTTGATCTCAAATGTTCCTCGTAGGAACGATCTTGATTGCAGTCTTTTTCGAAGAGTAGAAGGCACACGTGGTACTCTCCTAGCCGGGAGAGCCCCCATGGTGATTCTACACCTAGTCAACCACCCCAAGGTCATGGACAGACGTAATGGTGACTACGGCACACGTGATAAACACACAGGTAGCTACCCCGCACTGGCATGCGGTCAGTCGTTTTCGCTAACAGGTGCACCCAAAGTACAACACGGAACAGTATAGGGCCTAGCCCTCTCAGTAACAGGGGTCTAGCCTCTAAGAACCAAATAGGGGTCTCGCCCCTCCACAGTCCACGCACCCTCGCCTGACTACCCTGGTTTGCCCAGTGGGCCTAACAAGTCGATGTAGGGTAGCTAGCTGAACCCCGGGCCCTGTGGGGTGGCTAGCTCTCTCCCTACACTAGTAGCTCTCCCCGGTACAGTGTACACGAGGGCCACCGAGTAGGTGCAAAGTGGCCAAACCCACCCCGAGTCTCAACTCGAAGGGTGGCAAGCTCCCCTCTACACTAAGAGATAATAGGCATTCCCCTTGGCACCACGTACTCAATGGCCAGCACACTTCCCAACGCATTTCCAGATCCATTCCATTTATTTCCAGGAGCTCTACTCCTATTCCCCCTTAGGGTTCATGCACATATGCCTCATGCCATTCCATACCAGGTTTCATCATTTCCATTTCCATTCTCAAGTTATACACATGCAACTTGTATTTCTATCATTCACATTTCCATACTCAAGTTATACACAGATAATTCATATTTCTTTCATTCACATTACCATTCTCAGCTTTATACACATGTAGCTCATATTAAATCATTTAATGTATACAACAGGATGATCACATGCAACTGTTAACTAGCACAGGTAATTCATTATTTTGAAGGCAGCTTTTATTCATTTACAGGTAGTTGTTAACATTTCTATCTACTCATTCAAGACTGCAATTCAACCACGCATACAGACATTTCAAGTATTTCTCGTCCTAGGATTCATGCCACATCATAGGTTCTAATCATTCATTCCACACATGCATTTAGGTTTGTATTTAAATTAGGGGAAGCCACTCTACCAGTAAACCCAGGAGTATTGGGGGCTTGAACGGCAGGCTCACATGCCTCAACAAGCCCCGAACCCACAACGGAACGAAGTCCTATAACAAGGAACAATCACAAGGGAACATTCAGAACAGTATAAAAAGCCTTCTAACAAGTAGAGGAACTCACAAGGAAAACATCGATATCCTATTTACGTAAAACGGACCTTAAACGGATCCTAAACGAGTCAAAATAGGGTTACTGACTCAAATCAAATGTCTGGAACAACTTCCAAACGTCTTAAAAGTGTTCAGAAACACACCTCAGTCTCTGCGTCGTCCTTAGACATCCAGGAACTCTTCTAAACCGTCTGGACCCAGCTTCAGACGTTTGACCACCTCTCCGGACGTCTAGAAGTGCTTCAAGTCGTCTAGTAAGCTCCCTAGACGTCTGAAATGCATGGGAGGGTGTGTTTCACGCCTTCCAAAAGAAAATCCTACAACACCACCACACAATCTCCTCAAAATAGGCACGCAGAAGGGCACCTGCGGAGCGGCCTGCATGGCCGTATCCGCAAAGAGAACGTACATTCACGAAACTCTCTCCTCAGACGTCTGGAACCGCCTCCAGACGTCCGCTCCGTCGTCTGGACGTCACTCCAGACGTCTGATTCTGGGAAAAACCCAGAACCAGAACCTACTCCTGCTCACTCTCACCGCGCGTGGCTGCACCTCGTCCCCTCACCTGTAGCTCCGGCTACAGCAGTGTCGGGAAGGACTCCTCCGACACACTCCTCTTCGCGCACGCACCACTCCGGCCGTGCGCTCTTTGGTGAGCTCCCACACGAGCTCGCGAGCACAACTCCTCCTCTCCTCACGCCGCTCCTCCTCGTCGCCGCTCTCACACTCACTCACTCGCGCTGGGGTAAAGAGGAAGGGAAGAAGCGGCTGGAGTGGGGTGAACGAGAGAGGAGGAAGGGGGGTTTTATAAGGGTGAGGGTTAGGGTTCGTTGGAGGCGAGGAGAGGAGAAGAAGGGAAGGAAAACGAGAGGGTACTGTCTGCGCACAGCCCGCGTGTAGGCGCGAGCTCGTACCCAAAAATTTTAATTTCCAGACATCTGGGAAGGTGTCCAGACGTCTGACTAGACGTCTGACCAACAGTCCAGATGTCTTAAAAGGCTCAAACAGTACAGGTCTTAACAGAAGGTGTAGGCAAAGATAGCTTGAAGATGGAGGGGGTATGGCCCTTTATAGTTGAAGGGAAGGGTCCATTTTTGGCCAAAAAGTGCATTTTGCGTGCCTAGCGTGCGTGGAGGGGTTGGCTAGCACATGGAGGGCATGCATGGCAGCTGCTGGGCTGGATGCAAGGCTAGCACGCATGATTAGCATGTGTGTCGCGCGTGGCAGAGCTGGTGGGTGCGTAATTGGCTCGTGTGGAGCATGCTTGAGTTGGAGCAAGCTGTTTTTTGGCAGTTGGTGCACATTGGGCACGCATGAGAAGCATAGTTGGCGCGCAACTCGTGTGCAAGCTATGTTCCAATGCTTGAATTGAAGCTCTTATTGGAATTTTGCAGAGGCACCCAAAGGTGCTTGGAATTTCTTCGAGAGCATGGACCTTAGTTGTTGGTGGCAATATTAAGCCCAAACCCTCGAAGCTTGGTAAATTTGCGTTCTATCCCTAATAAAATGTTCTCCTAAATCTCCTTTGCAACCTTCCATTCTCAAAATCTACTCTTGCATTTTATTCCTGCATAAATTAAAATTATTATAATATATACAAATTATGTATGAATGCAATATCACCCTAATACACATAGAATAGTTATGGTGCACTATTTAAAATCTAGATATAATGTTTTTACTTAGGAATTAGCCTAACTTATGTATATTAAGTGTATTAACTATGTAGTTATCACTATTTCATAGAGGAGTGCTATACAAACAATAATAACTACTTTAACTATGTTAGTAGATTTCATAGCCAACTATGAGGCATCTAATCTTAGAATGTGATTACGGAATTTTGTCATAGGACTATGGATTGTGAATAACATTAAAAGACCATTAAATATATTTTATAACAATAAATCAACAGTACTATATTCTAACGATAGAACCTCACAAAGGTCAAAATACATTGACATCAAATTTCTAGCTTTTAAAGAAAGAGTTAAAAATGATCAACTGTCCATAGGGTACATTGAAATTGACTCCATTATTGTAGATCTACTTATTAAAGATTTACCATTGAAGGTCTTTCATGAGCATATTGCTTGAATGGGTATTGTATCATTTGATGATACTATGGTTTCGTGGGAGTTTTTCCTTAATGGTGGACAAATTTGCTATTTGTGCACAATATAGTTTAAGTTTTATTTTGAACTCATTTGTTGTGATCTTATGATCTCTTGGAATGTTTCAATTGGACTAGTTCAAAATAAGCATGTTTTGGATTACATTGACATACAATTTTCATGCTATGCATCTATACTTGATCTATGTCATTGATTATATTAATGTGTGTGATTAGTGATGGATTTAGTCATATAAAATTATTGACAAAGATCACTTTGGTTTTGCATTAATTTGAAATGATAGCAATTTCTTGAGTGCATAAATTAAGTTGTCTAGTAATGTGTGATTATAAAGATGATGTATGCAGCCTAAGTGGGAGATTGTTAGAATCATGTGTGAGTTTACATGCATTACCATGAGATTCACACATTACTTGCTATCATTAAGTTGGTTTTTTAAAGTGATTCATTAAAGTTTGTTAGACCATATACACCTCTTATAGTATGGGATAAAATGTGTAGATATCTCTAGGGGGAGATTTGAATTCTTTAATGGGAAAAATTGCATATTTTCAAACCCTATTTCCTATAAATAGGCATGCGATTATGGTCCCCAAAGAAGAGAGAGTTCTATTGCCATTTATCCCCATCAAGGTTTGAAATGCCAATTTCGACACCGTGCCGATGAAATCCGATGTGTGCATTTCATGGGCATGCTAAGGGCACGCCATGGAAATGCTCATTTTTAGATGGCAATGCCAATGGGCATGACGAGGGCACGCCATGGAAATACCGAGGGCATGTCGGCAACACACCAACAAAAAATCACACAATTTCAAAATACTAATTATGTAACATACAATTTCAAGATAAAAAGTGTTTCAATGACTAAAAGAAGGAAAATCACGTGTGTGTGTATGTGTTGTGCGTGTGTGACAGCCCAAAACTCACCTCGCACCCATTTCAAGATGAAATAGCCCAGAACTCCCGCTCAGCCAACTTTCGAAATCTGCTGGCATGCTGACGATATGAGCAGTACACCGCCGGCATTCCTGCATTTCGGTACCTTATCTATGTCAGCAAGCCCCCTTTGAAAAATGACCTTACCGACAACATTTAAAGCGTTGATCCCCATCATAGAAGCGAAACCCGGAGTCATTAGGAGTCTACCTTGTGCATGACTAGGGATAGACTACGGGAGATGCTTTCTCATTGTTTGAAAGATGAAACCCACCTTGAAGGCTCATGAAGAAGGCAACCTCTTGGATGCCTTCAAGTAGGCCAAAGCCTCTCTTGAAGGATCGAACACACCTTTTTAAAGGAATAAACATGATGGATTCAGGTAACCCTCCTTGCTTCGATTAATGATATTGACTATAATGGATCTTGGGATTACCATTTGATTTCGCAATCAAGTTTTTCTATCATATATTGGACCAATGGTTGCATCTACATCTATTTACCACAAAAGTGTCTTTGCTATTCCAATTGGTCTAAGAGCACCAACTACTGAATCCTTCACTGAACTACTTATTCTAATTTTCTTTCCAGTAATGAGCATGCCTCATATGAGCATTGGTGTTCTTGGGGTGGGATGAAAATCAAGAGAGGATTAAATGAAAGCGGTTGATGATTTGTGCTAAGCATGGAGCAAAATGGTTTATAGAAGTACTATAATAATCACATAGGAAATGCAAGCATTTAGTTTTTAATCTAGTAGTGTTCCTTTTCAACCTTCGTGGAGATTGGTGAGTGAAATTTATTCTATCATAGCCAACTTAGATAGTTTGACTCCATTAGTGTGTGGAATTATCCCAAAGCTAAGAGCACTTGAAACGCGATCATATATAAGACAAACAAATAGTTTATATGATTTCACATGCTATAATTCATGTTTGGTTATTGCAATGAAAGGCCAACTTATGTAGTCTCGTTGAGCCATTAACTCATCAAATGTCAAACACAACGTGAAAAATCCACCTCCAGATTAAGACTTTCACCTATTAAGAAAAGATAGCGATACAGAAGGATTATGTTTTCCTAATCTTGCCTTAATCTTTTGTAATCTAATTAGATTGGAGTGCACAATTTAATAAGTTTCATTTGAATCTCATGTAGTAATGGCATGTTTACTAAATTCATTAAGGAAGCAGAGGCAACATCAGCTAGTCATAATAACATTAGTGTCAATGTTGTGGCTTATTAAGTACTATTAATAGATTATCAAATGTTTGAAATATAAAGTTAAGCAAGTAGTCATCTTCTTATATATTATAACTCATCATGTAAAGAATAGAGTTATCAAGTTTCATTTTATATGATCTAAAAAGACGATCAGTAGATATTTCCACTTTGTTTTCAATGTTGTCCTAAGACTACATAAAAAGTTACACATGAAGCCACATCCAATTCCTAATAATTCAACCAATCAATGGAAATGACTTAAGGTACATACCAATTTATGTAGCCTTTTATAATTATCTTACTAGTTTAGTATGAGTAACCATCATTTTATGTTTTAGGACTATACTGGTGCCCTTGATGAAACTTACATTAAAGTAATTGTACCGAAAATAGAAAAATCGAAGTATAGGTCAAGGAAATAAGTAATTGCAAGTAATGTTTTGGAAGCTTGTTCATTAGATATGCAATTTATCTACGTATTACCATGTGAAGAAGGATTTGCAATTGGTAGTTATGTTCTGTGAGATGCACTTACTAGAAGTAATAGATTGGTTATTCATTATGGTAAATATGCTTCACCAAGTATTTATAAATTAAGGACACGAGTACAGAAATGCACGTTGCAATACATTTTGCGACACGCAATCAGAATCAACCGATTGAAAATGAAAATCCACCAGTTGAAAATCAAGCAGATCAAAATAAACCAGTTGAAAATCAAAACACATCCGTTCAAAATGAAAATACACTGGTGTGTTTCTCTTCCTATTAGTGGTAAATGGTTTTTCACTTGGAACGTGGTTTTTCACCAATGGAAAGTAATTTTCACTTAGTGATTTTTTATCTATGAAAAGTTATTTCTACAGGTGGAAAACTAAAATACACCGATTGAAACTACCACTCTCACTTTGTTCATTGCAAAATGCATTACAATGTGCGTTTATTTACTTTTTGGCATAAATTAACTAGTTATTATTTGAAATCTAAACTATTTAGTTTTTACTTTCAGGTCAATATTATTTGGTTGATTATTACATGAATTGTGAAGGTTTTCTGGCTCCATGTAGAGGACAGCATTCTCATCTAATTCTATTAAGAACAAATTATCAACTAACTACCTCTAAAGAAGCTTTTAATTTGAAGCATACAAAGGCAAACAATGTGATCAAACATTGCTTTAGATTATTGAAATGTTGGGCAATATTGAGGACTCTCCTTCATTTTATCCAATAAAAACTCAATAGAATTATTTTAACTTGTTGCCTTCTTCATAACTATGTAAGACTTGAGATGGTGAAAGATCCAATAGATGATGAACTAAAAGTTTCAAATATTTCTTATAAACACACAAAACTTACTTGACAAATCCAATGAAGAAGATGAATCAGATTCAATAACTACCATAGAACCAGCTAATGCATGGAGTCTATGGAGAGATAATATAGTTGTTGTAATGCTTAATTCATGGCTATAATTGAGCACATACTATTTTTTTGTCTTTTTTATCTTAATATTCATGAACATGTTATTTGAGAAATTACCATTTTCTTATAGTTGCATAAATGAACATGCTTGAGAATATTTTTTTTATTTATTGAGATTTTTTTTGTTTGTAAATATTTTACATTATTTTCTATCATTTTGTAAAATGTTATTCTTTTTAAAGATGTAAGCCAAACAATAGAGACCAATTTTGGCCATAGAAAGAATAAGTGAGAATGAGTAGATGAGGAAGATTAAAAGATTATGGAAGCATCACTTGATTTGATCCATGAGGGTACCTATAAAGCAAATAATGGTTTTAGGGCAGGATATCTTGGAGTACTAGAGAAGGCACTTGAAAAAAAATTAGTAAGTTGTGAAATAAACAAGAAGCCACATATTGAATTGCAATTTAGGACTTTCAAAATTCACTTCCACATTGTATAGGATATGTTGAATGGAGGTATAACAAATTTGAATACGATCTAAATTTAAAGTTTGTGGTTACTATAAATGAGATATAGAAAAATTATTTATAGTAATTACATTATTTGAATTTAATAGTTTAGTCAATTTAAATTTTCTTATTAATTTATAATTATTGTTAATTATAGAGCCATAAGACTGCAACTCAATTTAGGATAAGCAATTCCCATGTGATATTTGTATCATTTTTGGAAACGATTGTGTCATAGGAAATCATGTGTAAGCTATTGTAGACATTATTGATGAAGTAGAGGTTGGAACGGCAAATGATGCTAATATAGTGGGGTTAGATGATATTGATCTTGGATCACTTCTTTTATCAAGAATTCAAGAAGCACCTAAAGATAGTTCTATTCGTGCCCATAAAAGAAAGAGGTATTTGATAGATAGTTTAGGAAAACTATTGTTGATGCCACGCAAATAGTTACTTAAGAAATTAAAGAAGTAACGAACCAATTCAATAGAGCAATCATTATTAATGCTCTTGAAAGTAAATTAAAGCTACATGAAGAGTTATGAAAAAAAAGAGTTCATTTGATGAACATTGGTCAATCGAGTCGATTTGAAGATTGCTTGATGAGAATGAAGGTTTCCCTAAACAAGTTTTAGAATGAAATAAATAGGAGCATTTTTTCAATTTTTTCATGGAATAACAGTTAGAAATTTTATTATTGAGACATTCAAATTTCATAAAATTTGTTTAAATATTTTCTTTACCTATTGAATTGCTTTTTTTTTTGGATGCACATGTTAAATATAAATTAGTGTAACTTGTGTAAAAGTTTAAAGACTACAATGAAATATCAATTTAAGTTTAAAATCTTTTATACAAATTGCTCTAATACAATTATACTAAACTATTGGACTGAATTATAAATAACTTATATTTATTATTAAAGTGAAAAATCATCATAATCTTTTAAATCATGGACAAATATAAAAAAATTTGATTCATTCATTATCACATAAAACATTTGAAAAAAATTAAATCAATCTTTTACGATTCCATTCCTACCATAATTGAAACAAAAGAATGGAAACAATAATTCATTTTCACTCCTTGCCTCATTCTTACGTATTTGATTTCACTCCATTCCAGCGAAACAACGTCATCTACAACTAACGAGATATGTTGAAAATTACTTACCATTATATTATATAATGGCATCATATAATGACATACGACGATGATTTCCCCTTTTTCGTAGGTCTTTATTGTATAAAATTAATGTCAGAATATAGGCATGAAATTATTAGAACACGAGTATGGAAATATGCATTGTAACGTATTTTGCAATGACAATTCAAGAATCAACCAGTTGAAGGTCGACATCCACCCTTACTCGTACACCCCTCAATTCATTCAGCTAAAGGAGTGAGAGAGAGAACACGACCCGTGGGGTGATAGGCTAACTGAGAAGCATAGCTAGTCACTTGTCGTGCCAACCGGTTACCACTCACCCACGGTGACCGGTTGGCACAAGTTACACCACTCAGGTTTAACCGATCACCCTGCAGGTCACACTCTCTCTCCTTCGGTCGATTGAACCGATTGAGAATCAATCGATTGAAAAGCAAGTAAATAAAAACAGATTGGTTGGAAATAGTTTTCAATTGGTTGAAAATTAAAATACACGAGTTGAAAATTAAAATACATCAGTTTAAAATGAAAATGCACCGATTGAAAATCAAAATGTACAGATTGAACATGAAATACATCGCTTTTCACTGGTGGAAAATGATTGTCAATTGGAACATGATTTTTTACCTATGAGAAGTGATTTTTCACTTGAAAATTAATTTTTCATCTATAAAAAATGATTTCCACTGTTAGAAAATCAAAATACACCGGTTGAAACCACTACTCTTATCCGTGAGTTGCAAAGCATGTTGTAAGATATGTTTATTTACTTTTTCACAAATTATCATATCAATTTCTTGATTTATACATATAGTTGTTATTTAAGCCAAGGGTTTAAAAATCGAACCGATCAACGAATCGATCAAGCTTCGATTTTGATTTTTAATGGTTCAACTGCTAGTTCAAACCAGTCAAACCAGTGATGATGTCACCATTAGAATCGGATCAGGAAAAATCAGACTGGTCATGCTTAGGTTTGGTTTGTATTGGTTCAACCAGGTTGAACCTAGTTAAATCTAAATTTAATGTATAAAAAATTAAATATAACTATCGTAAAATATTACTTTGAATATGAAACATCTAATCACACTATAAAATAAAATGATAGTATTAAAGACTTAAACTAAAAGACATAAAAGGAAGTATATAAAAAAAAAAGAAAATTCAAGTTTAACAGAAGAATTTCATAATTTCAAGACAACATAAGGAAACAAAATCGAAAGAAAAATCCAAGAGATCCACAATGCTCACGGCAACTACCACTAGTCCTGTAGAACTAACATGTTTTTTTTCACAATATAAGGATACATATTGGTTTGACTACCAATGCTCTACTAAGTGTTAGTGTAAATTACTTTAAATGGCACATGGACCCTTCACCATTCACTCATGCACACATATGAAGTATGGTCCAGATGGAAACATGGATAGATGTAAAGCCTGTCTTGTTGCAAAAGCATAGAACCCAAGTGAACTGATTGCTTGGGTCTGCTTGGTTTGGGCAAAGGAAAAACATCCAATTGAAGGGGGAAGGAGAGGAGGAAGAAGCTTACGATGGTGATGGAGAGGTCCGACCGCCAGTGGGGAGGACAATGGTCGGAGTCGCAGACGTGGTGGTGGACAAAGGCGAGGACACTAAGACGAGCGATGGCGAGGGCAAGGAGGCGTTGCGATGGGAAGGTGTTGCGAGGGCTATGGTGGGAAGATGGAGGCACTACAGTAGCAATTTGCGGATGTGATGGTTGCGAAAAGAGGAGGCGTTGCGATGGGAAGGACAATCGCTGCGGGGGCTGCAGTGGGAAGATGGAGGTGCTACAGTAGCGACTCGCGAATGTGATGGCTGCGGAGGGAGCAAGGAGGCATTGCAATGGGAAGGAGAGTTGCTACGGGGGCTCAAGCTACAGTGGGAAGATGGAGGCGCTATAGTAGCGACTTGTGGATGTGATGGCTACGGAAGGAGGCGTTGCGATGGGAAGGAGGGCTACTATGGGGGTTGTGGTGGTAAGATGGAGGCACCATAGTAGCGACTTATGGATGTGAGCTGCGGAAGGAGCAAGGAGGCATTGCAATGGGAAGGAGGGTCGCTACGAGGGCTCGAGACGTGGTGGGAAGATGGAGGCACTACAGTAGCAACTCATGAGGGATTGCTGGGTTGGATGGTCGCAAGGGTGGGAGTTGATTGGACTTCTCAAAACGTTGATTTTTTTTTTGCTTGGGGCGGGTGGACTGGCTGACCCCAGTTCACCGATTCACACCGGTTGAATCAAGTTTTGGTCGGATCCACCGATTTGAGTTCCTTTCAAAAATCGACCGGTTTGGCTGTCCTCAGCCAATTCCCAGTTCAACCGTTTGGGCCAACTAGTCTGATCCAATTTTTAAAACCTTGATTTAAGCAACAACTCGAGCTTAGATCAAAGCTCAAGACCAAGCGAAGAACCTTTTAGTTGCCATCGTTAGAACTTTTATATGCATTGAGATCATTAGCTTTTATTTCATGTCACGTTGGAAGTTTAATGAATCAATTATTTACTTAACATTACTTTATTTCATCATTTTTTTACTTTGATGCTTGATTTGGAACGATCAATCATTAGCTGCAAATTTAAATCTCAAATTTGAGGACATATTAGGTGGGGTGGGGATAACAGGCTGACAAATTGCAAGTTCTATTTTTTGATAATCCATGTGATTACATAAATAGTTAGCATATGCATTAAATAGATGCATGCTGAAGGTCGAGAAAGCCATCAGGAGACTACTAGGTCTTCTCCTCATTGTTTGATATTCCTTGTGATGTCGCTGGAAGTGGATTATCTTTCTGGATGTTGACGAGTAACTGCTCTTTCTTGTATTTGGATGAAAGAACGTACGTACATCAATTGAAATGCAAGAAGCTTCTCAATGCGCATGCATAGCTTGTACCGGTTTACCTATTTTGTTTGTTAAAACAGAATAACTATAAAACTGATGATATCCCTTATTTTCTTGAAGCCTAACTTGGGACACAGACTAAACAAAGATAAACTGTAGTTGTAATTCCTTTATCCTACAGATAAAGGAAGGTTAAACTCCCATGGCATCATGCTATCCATTCTGAACGAGGTTTGCCGGAGCCCATGGTTACCCATATCCCTCAAATTTTGCCTCTTCTCGGCGTTGTCACTCATCTCACAACCCAAATAAGCCCTGACGACCTTAACAGAAAAGGTGGCCAACTTGCAAGAAACATAAGAAAAGGATGCAATGGATTCAGATCTCAAGTTTCAATGGAAAGCTCCTCATATTCTCCGGAAGTCAAACACCCAGAAGTTTGCCCTCCTTGTCACTCCAAAGGCAAAGCCGGAGAGAAGGGAGAGAGATGCACAGAGTGGCTGTAAGCTTGGACACAACAAGGTATACATATAAAGACTCAATTCATGATCATAATAGAAACAGAAATGAAATGTGTTCACACCCCTGTGAGTTTCACTCAAATTTCCCTCAAAACAAGGTTCATCCCGAGAAACTTATCCCTTAATGTAGCAGCAATAACATGGAAAGTTTAAATGATGATTCCCATTACCATCACGGCGATTGGTGGTCGCACTTTGACCATCCCCCATCAGTGGTCCTCTCGAAGATGCGTGGTCTCCTGTTCGGAAATGTTTGCCTCCAATCCGGATATTCTATCAGGTATCTGAGAAATCTGATAGAAAGAACAGTGACATAGTGTTGGAAGGTTAGTTTGGCTAAGCTTGCAAAAAAAAGGTTAAAACTACAATGAAAGAAACTTTTGAATAAAATAATCTTCGGAACAGATGTTTTTGTTTTCTGTCACATAAAAAGTAAAACCCCCAACTGGGCTCAGAACTGAGAATAAGCATGGATGCAAAAAAGAAATTGTTTTGTGGAAATGCAAGGAACCTTCTCTGGTTCTCAACAAAGTCTGCGCCCTCAGCAAAAGGAGATGTCGATGACTGGAGGAGGAAATCTGCATCAGAAAGTTGCAGCAAGGACTTAGCCTCGTAAGCCAAATATGGCCTCCTGTAGAATACACGGAAGAAAAACAACACCTTATTAGAGAAACAGGGCAATGCAAAAAGGCACAAGTAGGGGTGTGAACTTCAGATAAGAATATGGATATGGTGCTAACCATGTCCTTGCTTGTTTTGCAAGTCATCTTACAAGTTGCTTGTAATGGACATTATGTTTGTGGGACTTAAAACAAACGCAAATTCTATTGCTGTGATAAAAAATTTCTAATAGTTGTCCCCATTAATTCTGAAATTATATAAATATGAGCTTTTTACATCCATATCCTTTAATACTTCATTATTACATTTATAGCTCTACAAACTTACGTCCCATGACAGTTATACTTTGAGGTTAAGTCTCCATTAGATTTGCGGGAGTATTTCCTGAATATTCTCACAGGATGAAAAGTTTGAAAATTACATCGGTATACCTATCCATGTTTCTAAATTACATCAATACCTTTATCCACTATTTTTTCTTCTTTTCTTCCTCTCCTCTTCTCCTCCTCAAGCGTGATGACAAGATGGTCAGGGTACCACCGTCATCCTCCCTCCCTCCCCCCTCCCCAGCCACCACCACCCCCTCCTCCCTAGGCATCACCCCCCCTCCTCCCTTTCCCCAGTCTCAACCCCTCCCTCCTCCCAAACCATTGCCCTGCCCCTCAACTTCCCTTGCCACCGACATTGTCCCCTCCTTCCGACAGAAAAAAATTATTTTTTGGGGATTTAGATGTAATAGGAACATTTCAAGGGGTATGAATATAAAATTCCTTTTTTTTGCTGAACTATGCCAATGAGTTATATATTAACCATAATTACCACCATTTATCACTAAATGTAATGACAGGAGCATATGTGTATCATGCAAGTTTGTAGGGGTACGAATGTAATAATGAAGTACTTGGAACTATGGATGTAATTAAGTATGTTTCCAGGGTCATGGGTGTGAAAATCTCATTAAATCTTTGAAAAAATCCATTCTTAAACAGATTCGACTTCCAACCTATTAAGTCGGAAATAACAAATGATCTTATTTCTCAATAAAAACCCTACACCTCTTTATATAGAGAAAGGTGTTGGGTAAATTGTAACATAAGTCCAGAAGGAAAAAATATAAGAAAGCAGTACAAAAACATAAAGGGAAGATAACTAGTGTACTATACCAACACTCTCTCTCAAGCTGGAACATATATATCAATTATGCTCAGTTGGAACAAATATCAAATGCGGATTGAGAAAGTGACTTTGTGATATATCTACAGTTTAATCTTCAGAAGCAACTGAAGTAGTGTAAATAATCCAACACTATATCGAGTCTCTGGTATAATGACAATCAACCTCAACGTGCTTCGTATCTTGAAGGAACATTGGGTTGTTTGCAATATAAGTAGTAACTTGATTATCACACCTCATCTCCATTGGTCCTTCTAACTAAACATGCAAATCCCGTAACACTAACCTGACCCAAACCATCTCTGCAGCTATCTGTGCTATAGCATGGTACTCTAATTCTGTGCTTACCTGGACACCACCTGCTATTTCTTGCTCCTCCAGGTCACAAGATTACCTACAACATAGGTACAAAAATTAGTTGTTGACTTTCTGTCTAGCATGTAACCTGCATAATCAACATCAGAATAGTTAATAATACTCATAGAAGTACACTTCTGAAACATAATGCCTTTACCTAGTGCTTTATCCACGTATCTAAGCACCTGCATAGCAACATCCCAATGCTACTTGGTTAGTTTATCCATAAACTAACTGAGTTTTCCCACTGCAAGGGAGAGATCAGGACGTGTAATAGTAAGATATAATAGCTTGCCAACCAATTGCCTATAAGATCTGCTGTCTATAGGCTAAGACTCTATCATAGAGGCGTCCTTTAGAATCCATTGGTATATTGGCTGGTTTAGACCTCAGCATCCCTTGTCTCCTGCAACACATCAAGAGTATATTTACGGTAAGGATATGCCCTCTTTGCTGTATGCCACCTTAATGCCTAAAAAATATCTGAGTTCATGCAGATCCTTTATCACAAAGACTTCAGTCAACTTTTTCACCTCAACTATCCCAGCAGTGTCATCCTTAGTAAGGATGAGATCATCGACATAGACAAGGAGTGCTACAACTCCCTTTGTGCTCTTCCTGACAAAAAGCGAATGATCAACAGAAGACCTCACAAGTCCCATGATTTGTATCTCCTTTGACAGTATCCAGAACCAAGCCCTTAGACTCTACTTCAGGCCACAGATGGCCTTCTTCAGTCTACATACACACTCCTGAGTCTCAAACCTAGAAGGCTATTGTATGTAGACCTCCTCCTGAAGATCACCATACAGAAAGGCATTCTTCACATTTAGTTGATGAAAAGGCCAATCGTAGTAAGCAACAACCGACAACAAAATACGAGCAGTAAGAAGTCGTGCTACAGGAGAAAATGTATCAAAGAAATCTACCCCATATGTTTGAATAAATCCAGTTGCTACCAATCTTGCCTTGCAGTGAAATATGGTGCCATCTGGGTTGTACTTGAGGGCAAAGACCCAACGACATCCAACTGTCGTGGTGTGGTTGGGTAGAGCAGTAAGTTCTCACACCCCTTTAGAGCGCAAAGCAGACATCTCCATGGCCTGATGCCACTCAGATCAAGCATGGTTTGCTTGTAGGAAGTAGGAATCTGTGTCGCAGAAAGAGTAGTAGTAAACATAGCAAAAGATCTCTCAAGGTTAGCAGTAGACACTACTCCAGCTGTATGATAGTGAGTACAACTGCGAGGGGCCTTTCGAACAGCAATCGGAAGGTCAAGATCCTCCTCTATAGACTCAGTAACAGTAGGAGGTGTAGTTTGTGGCTTAGTAGGACGAGTAGAATCATCAGAAGCACCTATACAATCACCACTAGGACAATTCATGTTACTATCAATACATACCAGACTAGGGGAGGAGACAGGTGGCTGAGGTGGTGGGGGGGTGTGTCTTTGACGTCATGTATGATGTCTGTATGTAACAGGTAACCTGTATACATGAGTAGTCTCTGCCTCTTGTCTAGTAGTGATCTCTATAGTAGTGGTATCCTTACAGTGAGTAATAGGAATTTGCTTCAAAGGAACTGGTGGTATTAGCATAAGGACTGAGTCTCCCTCAAACAACAATTGATGAACATCTGTAAAGAAGTATAAAATAGACTCATGAAAGGTGATATCATCAGTCACAATACTTCTTGCCCCGTGGGTCATAACATCCGTACCCTTTCTGGGTGCTACTATATCCCCGAAAGACACAGTTCACTGCCCTTGGAGAAAGCTTATCCCTACCAAGTCCTAAAACATGGACAAAAGTTACACAGCCAAAAACACAAGGTGGCACATTAAATAATTCCTTCTCTAGGTGAAGAACCTGCCACGGAACCCTACTCCTAAATAGCTGAGTTGGGCAATTTATTAATCAAGTAACATGTAGTTTACACTACATCTCCTCGGTATACCTGTGACACATTATGCTAAATAGGTAATGTTCTAGCTACATCTAACACAACGGTGTTTCCTCTCAACTACATTATGCTGTGATGTATAGGTGCATGATGTCTGGTGAACAATTCCAAGAGATCTATAAAAAGATGCTAACTTGGCTATGCAAAACTCTAAGGCATTGTCAAAACGTACAATTTTCACAAAAATAGAAAACTAAGTCTTTATTTGTAATATAAATGTATCAATCACAGACCCAACTTCTGATTTATTCTTTAACAAAAATAACCATGATGTCATGGAAAAATCATCTACAATAAGCAAATAGAAATGATAATCCAATCTATTTGACACTCTATTAGGACCACATACATCCATATGCAATAAATAAAAAAACAACAGAACTCTAAGAAGATGGAAATTGAATCTGTGATGTTTTCCTAGCTAACACGCATCACATAAAATCTCAATAGCAAGCGAAATGTGGGGGATAACACATCACAGCCTATCCAATGAAGGGTGCCCAAGACGACGATTCAATGCCAAGATAACGATGCCACTGAAGAGCTGTACTAGCACTAAAAGAGACATTGCCTTGACATATAGCAGCAAAAGGAGTTTGGATCAGGCGATACACACCCCCTTCTCATGTCCGCCACCAATCGTCCTCCCTGTGAGTTTATCCTGAAAAATACAACTTAACTCATTAAATATGGCACGACAATGTAAGTCTTTTGTGATTCTGCAAACTGACAAAAGACTAATAGAAAAATCAGGAGCATAAAGAACATTAGGCAGTGTCAGTGAAGGAGTCACTGCCATATCACCTCTACCATCCACTCTATATCTTCTAGGAGGAATAGTCTGAACCTGTCTAAAGCATATCTAATCACCACTCAGATGATGGGAAGCTCCTGAATCTACTAACCACAAAGTGTCGTCAAAAATACCACTACTAAAGGTAGAAGTAGAAGCTATACCTGAGGAGGCCAATGCAGCAGTATCAGCAATAGCAACAAGCTCCTGAGCCAACTGGGTAAGATGCTGAACTATATCATAGTCAGCAAGTGACACCGTGTCACTCACCTCCTCAGAAGAAATAGCTTGGTTGGCCATAGGAGGTCTACCATGCTTTGACCAACAGGTAGTCTCCAAGTGTCCAACCTTGCCACAGTGTAAACACATGATACGAGGTCTGCCAATCGTGCCCTGACCACCACGTCCTCTCCCCCTGGTAAATGAATAGTCACGTCCACCACGTCCTTCAGTGGCCACCAAAGCTAAAGTTTGTCCAACATCTGATAAGGATGGTTTAACAACCATCCTACTCACTCGACTATATGCTTCCTCAAGAGATGAAAGCTCAGCAAGAGTTAGGATCTAGGTCCTGGCAGCCTTATAATCTGGTCGAAGCTTATCCAGGAATAGAAGAACTGCATACTCCTTCCAGTGTGCCCTCTGAGAGGCACAGGTGCAAACATGACGACATGCATTATACTTTTCTAGGAGCCCCTTCAAAGTAGCATAGTACTGAGGTAGTAACTGGCCCTCCTGCTTCAAACCACAATAGCATGATGGATCTCAAACACCTTACTAGAATTCTTCTTGTGAGAATAAGTGGTTTTTTTTTTTTTTGAGAAAGGAAGATTACTGGAGATTGGCAATCATCTATAATTTGTCTTAAACATTAAAAAAGGAACAATCTTACAGGTTTTGTTGCCAAAAATCAGATAAAGAAAATGTCTACCTCACAATGTTATCCACCCAACTCTGCTCAAATCTGAAAATGGCACTGTTCCTTTGCAACCAAATGAACCATAGTGCTGCTACCACCGTGATCCATCCCGTGACACCAAGGATGTGTGATCACGAAATGAGTTCCAGAAAAGCTACTAACCATCACAATTGGAGGTGCAAAGTTGCAGACAATCCCAAACACTCTAGAGAAGTCGCATTTAAAGAATAGATGTTCCACATCCTCCATCTCATGAGAGTAAGTGTTACGCAAAGAATCCCACATCTCTTTGGTCATCTTATAATACATGATACCATCTCCTATCTACGGCTCCACGGAATTCATGATCCAGGCTCGAATCATGACATTGTCTTTCTTCCAAGTAACATTTTTCCCTGTCTTTTCCTGTGGTTTCATCTTCATCAAAATATGTTCCTTATCGCGTCCCTCAACTGTTATAAGGAACATCTAAGACCATCTAGCATAATTGGTCTCATTCAACTTGACGATAGGAACGAATAAGGGAGTCTTGTAACTCCCAATGTCCATGGCGGTAACCGATGATACCTCCGAAGAACTTGAAGATGCCATTGTGCCTTAGAACTGCCACAATACACCACTAAGAAGGACCTAAAAACCACCTTCAGATCTGATTTTTCAGAAAATTAGAAAGTGACCCTTTGATCATGAAATCTAAAATCTAGAGATCTTAAAGATCATCCTAAGAGTCATGGCAGCCCCTTAGACCAAGATTTAATGCATGTTAGGACACGGGAAAACCCTTAACAACACCTCTAAGGGGTGCTAATCTCCCTTGTTGGCGAGAGCTACCTGCCACTGGCCACCACCACTTGTAGGCGACGACACTAATGGTCTAATAGACCACCAGCGACAGCAGGCTCTGCAGGCGGCGGCAGCCTGCAGATAGAGCAGTAGCGGCAGCTTGCAGATCAGGCGGTAGCGGCGATGAGGCGTTGGAGGCAACAAGAGTCGACTGAGAGAAAGCAGGTTAAGGTAGAGGGGTTCAAAGGCTTGTGCGGGTAGGATACTAGAGCACCGATCTAAGATCGTCGCTCTAATACCAAGTCAAAAATAACAAATGATCTTATTTCTCAATAGAAACCTTATATCTCTTTATGTAGAGAGAAGTGTTGGGTAAATTGTAACATAAGTCCAGGAGAAAAATAAATAAGCAGTACAAAAACATAAAGGGAAGATAACTAGAGTGCTACACCAACATATTAAGCAATGCTTTAATCACTTTTTTTTGCTATAATCCTATATAAAAATAAAACTTGAAGCATTTATAATTAGGAGGTTGCCTAAGTCAAAATGAAGATTTTAAAACTAACTCATAAAGTGGGTTGAACATTATATTATACTAACATCTGTTTCACTTGTCATCAAAAGAATATGCAAATATATATTTACAAAACTAAAGCAAGTATTACTAAGCTAAACAAGATTTTAGTGCTAATTTATGAGGAAACTTAGGTGACATGTCAAAATATGTGCCAATTGCCTTGAGTTTCTTACTGTGAAATTTGGTGAAGTGCGGAGGCCTTGGCGTGCTTGTGACAGTCCACGATGGAACTATTTCCACATGAAATAATGAGAGGTAGAGACTTGGTGGTAGAAAGGAGAGGAGCTGGAGAGGTATTTGGAAATTTAATTGCATTCAACTCAACTTGAAAGGTTACATTGATTCTCTTTTTATAAAGAGAACATATCCCAATTCTCTAAAACATGAAATAAAGCAAATCCTAATTTAATCAAATCAATTAAAACAAATCCTAATTTATCCCAACTAATTTGACACCTAAGACTTACTAAAAACAAGAAACTTGACTCCAAAGTAAACCCCAAAACATATCCCAAAACTGGCGCCCCTTGGATGCCAAGACTGATTGCCATATGGCCTGACAGACTTGCCATGTGGCACTGCCACATGGCCCTTATTCACTCTTCCTCAAGTCGAAGTCGGGAGGTTGATGACTTGCTTTTCGATGTGGAACTAGATGCCCCACCATTCGTTTTCTTCTTTGAGCTTGAAGTTCTCACTTGGAAGAGCCACAGTGTAGCCTCTTGCGATGTCCGAAGTCATTGCTTCTTTAGCAACCTCAATAGTCGTCGTGATGACCACCGTAGTCTTCTCATTGTTTTCTTGGAACATAACCTAGATTTTCTCAAGATTGGCCAATGTGAGAGAGTCTACGCATGAGGTACTAATAGCCCTATGTGGAAACCTCTGCATCCTGGATCTTTAGGAAAGGATCTTCTTGGATCAGATACATGATTTTTGATATCTTTTCTACAGGAAAATCTCCTCTTTTAAAGGAGTAAAAAATCGGATATAAAGTGTCAATATGATTACAAACCATATAACATGATAGATTTCCCCTGTCCTTTTCTGGGCCTTGAACTCCGCCATCTTTGTCAACATGTGGCTTCGGTGGCAGATGTATCCATCATCACCTCCAATCCACTATCTTCCTCGTACTTCGCATAAGACGGATGTCACAAGGAAGAGGATTCGATGAGAATCCACACACGATTCCTTGGGCCTTGCGTAAGACACCAAGATTTTCCAACGAATTCGTAGCACAAATTCCCACGTTGAAGGAGGAAAAACCATGTGTGGCCTAATTTTTCGATTCTAGAACTCACGTACAAGTGCTCTTGTGCACAAATCCTTTTCTCGATCTTTTCTTCGAATGTGCACGCCAAGAGCCTAGACTGTAGGCTCTGGTACCATATGAAATTTGGTAAAGTGTCGAGGCCTTGGCATGCTTGAGACAGTCCACAATGGGACTGTTTCCACGTGAAACAGTGAAAAAGAGGGAGAGAGTTGGTAGTAGAGAGGAGAGGAGAGGAGAGGAGTTGGAGAGGTATTTGGAAATATAATTACATTCAACTCAACTTGAAAGGTTACATTGGTTGTCTTTTTATAGAGAGAACACATTCCAATCCTCTAAAACAAGAAATAAAGCAAATCTTAATCTAATCAAATCAATTAAAAGAAATCATAATTTATCCCAACTTATTTGACACCAAAGACTTAGTAAAAATAGGAAACTTGACTCTAAAGCAAACCCCAAAACCTATCCCAAAACTGGCACCTGTCGGATGCCAAGACCGATTGCCACATGGCCTGACTGACTTGCCATGTGACACTGCCACGTGGCCCGTATTCTTTACTCCCCCTCAAGTCAAGGTCGGAAGGTTGATGACTTGATGTGGAGCCAGATGCCCCACTATTCGTTTTCTTCTTTGAGCTTGAAGTTCTCGCTTGAAGGAGCTACAATGCAACCTCTTGCGATATCCGAAGTCGTTGCTTCTTTAGCAACCTCAATAGCTGTCGTGACAACCGCCGTAGTCTTCACCTTGTTTTCTTGGAACATAGCCTAGATTTTCTCAAGATCGACCGATGTGAGAGTCTACGCATGAGGTACTAATAGCCCTATGTGAAAACCTCTGTATCCTGGATCTTTAGGAAAGGATCTTCTTGGATCATATACATGATGTTTGATATCTTTTCTCCAGGAAAATCTCCTCTTTTGAAGGAGTAAAAAATCGGATCTAAAGTGTCAATATGAAGATCACAAATCATATAACTTGATAGATTTTCCTTGCCCTTTTCTGGGCCTTTAACTTTGCCATCTTTGTCACAACGTGGCTTCGGTGGCAAATGTATCTACCATCTCCTCCAATCCATGATCCTCTGCGTAAGATGTTGGATGTCACAAGAAGATTCAGTGAGAATCCACACACGATTCCTTGGGCCTTGTGTAAGATGCCAAGATTTTCTAAGAAATTCGTAGCATGAATTCCCACATTGAAGTAGGAAAAACAATACGTGTGGCCTAATTTATTGATTCTAGAACTCACGCACGAGTGCTCTTGTGCATGAATCCTTTTCTCAATCTTCTCTTCGAATGTGCACTCCAAGAGCCTAGACTGTAGGCTCTGGTACCATGTGAAATTTGGTAAAGCATGGAGGCCTTGGCATGTTTGAGACAATCCACAATGGGACTGTTTCCACGTGAAACTGTGAAAGACAGGGAGAGAGTTGGTAGTAGAGAGCAGAGGAGAGTTGGAGAGGTATTTGGAAATACAATTACATTCAACACAACTTGAAAGGTTACATTGGTTCTCTTTTTATAAAGAGAACATATCCTAACCCTCCAAAATAGGAAATAAAGTAAATCTTAATCTAATCAAATCAATTAAAAGAAATCCTAATTTATCCCAACTGATTTAACACCTAAGACTTACTAAAAACAGGAAACTTAACTCCAAAGCCAACCCCAAAACATATCCCAAAATCGATGCCCCTTGGATGCCAAGATCAACTACCACATGGCAGTGCCATGTGGCCCTTATTCTTTACATTGGTGATTGCTAAATATGAAAGGATCTTATTATTAAAAGCAACTGCTTCAAGTTCATACACTCCCTTGACAATGCCGGAAACACATGATAGACAAAATCACTCAACAAAAGATGAATAGTTGGAGTTTCGTGCTACCCTTGAATAATAAGCAATGGAAATGGAGGATACACTGATTAGAAGGGATGGTGTCACTTCGAGTCTCGTAAGAGTAGAACCATGAAACTCTCCTTACTATATGTAGACCAAGGCATCCAGTTGATACTATTTAGCTACCTATCACACAACCCACATGACCTAGCCACTTTACTA
This sequence comes from Thalassia testudinum, assembly GCA_037157565.1. Classification (NCBI taxonomy): domain Eukaryota; kingdom Viridiplantae; phylum Streptophyta; class Magnoliopsida; order Alismatales; family Hydrocharitaceae; genus Thalassia; species Thalassia testudinum. Next base: position 129,512,740 of record JAZHRO010000077.1, read on the forward strand.
CTCAAGACCTGCCCCCTAGTTATTAACGGAATCAAGGTTTTATGAGTTTGAAGATTAAAATATTTCTGAAAAACCCTAATTTTTAGCCTCACTCGAATTAAAAGGGTTATGGCAGAGATAAATTCAATATAAACCTCCTAAAAATCATTGAAAAATATTCTAAGAGGTTTGACACCTTCATCTTGACCATCAGAATCCACTTTGACCAAAACAAAGATTCAGACGAGAATTTATCTTATTTTGGGCTTATGTGTAATTTATTAATTATACATGATCAAAATCAAAATCTAAGTTTACCATTAGATTCCTTGGGTCCAAATTAGGTTAAAACCAAAATTTGGGCCTAATCAAAGTCCATCTTGACCTAGTTTGCATTTTTAGTCCAAAACTCTTGATTTATTGCATAAATGCCTCTATCTTTCAATTTAAATTGCAAAAGAACCCCTGCCTTCATCTTCTTCACCATGTCCTAAAAGGCTACAGCAGTAGAACACCCAAACACAACCACCTTTGACCAAGAAGTTCTTCAATCTTCAATCAAATCCTTCCAAATTTAGAGGGATTGATTGTCAGGTGATCCTCTTCCATTTAAAACAAGTTTCAGATCCTACTTTGAAGAGGAAAGCTCCAACGGAGCTCACGATTTCCATGTTTTTGAGTTTCCAAATTCATGAGAAGTTTCACGAATTCTTCCAATTTGAGGGCACAATCATGCTCTCTATAAGCTTCACTATGTTCCCAAGAATAAATCAGTCGATTCTAGGCCGGATCCTACCCTCTTCCCTCTTCTCCTGCAGCGAGCTCTATCGATTCCAGCGACCTACTCAAACACCCTCTTTCGACCACCCAACCACCAAATTGGGTGACCCACCTTCCTCACCATCACCCGACACCAAAATAACAGAATGAGGGCCTCCTCTCCTTGTTGTCGTCACCGTATCCCTCATCGGAGAATTGTTCATCCTCGACTCCAGTAAGGCACGCCACCAAGGATTCCTCCCCCTTTCATACAATAGATTAGGTCCTTCTACTCCCCCTTATCCTCTATATTAGATTTAGGACCTTAGGCTTAGCTTTCAACCAACCTCATTCCCATTCTCTTCTCCGCCTCTGGCAAGAACTCCGGCAAGTTCGCGCCAACTCCACACTTCACCAAACACCCAGCCACCATCGCCAAAACGCTCCCTACCCTCCATAGATCAAAAGCCCCAAAGAAATTTGGAGCTTCGATCACTATATCCCCTCACCGAACAAACCCATTCACAGCTATGTCCACCACCACCATCCGGCCACACCTTGCCTTCAAACACCAAACAAACACCACCACCGTACTCCACGCACCACGGCGAAGGTCCTGAACATTTTAATTGGGCCGCAAGGTTGTATTCGTGCATTTTAGGTACTTGTCTCCGTCGACAATCAAGCTGCCACCACCCATCGCCGTCCGCACATCATCTTCACCGCCACAACCTCCCACAGATGCGGATGAGCATAGCGAAGCCACCTGGGCTTTGAATTAGAGGAGCAATAGCAGCATCACCAATTGGAGGAACTTCTCAGCAGCAAGCACGAGAAGAACATGGATTTATAGTCCCACATCGACCAATTTTAATTTAGATTTGCGTACATATTGAAACGCACAGACCGGTTGTTTGCCTTCAAAACAACGGGGTCAAGTCCCTACCCTCACCAGCATATGCACGTGTGCCCTCGCCCGTGCACATGCACACGAGTCTGGGCTGGTCTAAACCGAGTTTGGTCCATGCTTGAACTGCTCTGGAAAGAGAAAGGGCTTGTTGTGAGAGAGAAAGGGGGGTTTTGCATTGAGAAGTTTAGGCTTGAAACTTAAGGCGTCTGTGGCTCACCATGAACATCTACTTTGAAGCTCTACTTTGAAATTTGGTTAAGTGTTGAAGAGTTGAGGATTTGGTTAAAGAATTGAGAAGAGGCTTGTGCTTGAGTGTAAAACCAATTTTTTGCCTTATAATCATTTATCTTTGACTCTCTTTGAACTCATATTTCTATCTATTTTGAGAATGAAATATATTACATATCATTTATTTTTGAATTAAGATTATTGTGCTCATTTCTATTATTCAATTAGTGGTTAAATTGCAATTGTTTTGCTCCCTGTGAACGATCTCGGAACTTACGTTTTTCTAACACTTATAAATTTAAAAGTCGATTCGATTTTCATCAAATACACTGCAACGCGTACTTTTCTAAGAAGACGGAAATTCACTATCAACAATATGTCTCTGACCACTAGATCTTTTGGGTGATCCTTTAAATACGTTATATCCTTCGGTAATTCATTTAATATATTTTCCTTGGGTACACAAGAAGGTTCTTCTAAATGCTCATTATCTTCATTTAAAGTGGATCAAGGCTTTGGTAGGGTTTCGTTAAAGGATACATGCAATGTCTCCTAAACAACAAGTGAAATCTTGTTGTAAACTCTATAAGCTTTACTTCTAGTGGAGTATCCTAGAAATATTCCTTCTATGCTCCGAGAATCAAACTTATCAAGATTATCCTTTGTGTTCAAAATGAAACATTTGCATCTAAATACTTTGAAGTCGGAGATTTTAGGTATTCTATCATAATATAGCTCAAATGATGTTTCGTTCAGTAAAGGTCTGACTAAAGATCTATTTTGGATATAGCAAATAATGTTTATTGTCTCGACCCAAAAATATCGAGGTAGCTTTGACTCGTACAACATTGTGCAGACACACTCTTGCAGTGTCCTATTATTTCTCTCAACTACTCCATTTTGGGGAGCAACTCTTGGAAAGGAAAATTCTTGTTCAATCCCAAATTGATTGCAAAAATTAGAAAACAATTGATTTTCAAATTCTCCTCTATAATCACTTCGTATTTTGATAATCTCCTAGCCTTTCTCAATTTGAATCTTTTCACAAGTCTACTGAATATATCAAGGTCAGGTCCTTACTTTTCAAGAAAGATACCCAAGTGTACCTAAAGAAGTCATCAACAATGACGAGACAATAGCGACGACCACTTAGGCTTTCGGATTGATTGGTCCAAACAAGTCAAGTGCAGTAGCTCCAGAGGTCATGAAGTGTCAACCATCCCTTTTGATTTCAAAGAATTTTTGGTCAATTTTCCAATTTCACAAGAATCGCAAACTTTGCTTTTCTTGAAATTGATTTTTGGCAAACCTTTAATTAGATCATGTTTCACAAGCTTGGTTATGTTTTTCATGTGAACATGCCTTAGTATTTTGTGTCAAAGTATTGCCTCATTGTCAGATGCGACTAGACATTCATGGCTATCACATTTGTCGAAGTCGACAATATAGACATCTTTATATCTATGACCTTTAAGTAAGGTCTATTTAATCTGTTTGTCTTTTATTTTGAATCCATTCAAAGTAAAGCTAATTTTATAATTTGACTAACACTAAAAAGATTATGTTGTAGACCTTTAACTAAATTAACATTATCAAAAGAAGTTGAGTTACAAACTTGGCTACTACGAATAATACAACCTTTGTGGTTCCCAAATGTAACCGTTCCACCTTCCTTGCGGTTGAGTTTTAAGAACAATTCTTCTTCTCCTGTCATGTGTGTTGAGTAGTCATTCATGATCCATCTTTTTCCAGTGTCCTGTCATTCGTGCAGCTTTGCAAGGATCGGCATCACAAGATCTATAAATCGACATGAGGCTTCCATTGGATTCATGGTAAATCCATTCTTTATAGTCTACTTAATCCTTGTGACCTACAAAACAAAGTTCCAAGGTAGGTTTTGGTACCCATTTTCTTTTGGGTCCACATTTGTCAGTTTGATTTGCCATATAAATTAGACTAATTTTCTTAACCTTTGGACTAGATTTAGAGCTAGAGGCTTCATGATTATTCTTACGTGTATATCCTAACCCAAATTTTGTGGTGGTTTGGGTTTGTATTCCTAGCAATTTTTCAAGATTACGCCTTCCTTTGGTGAACTTAGCTAAATCATTTATAAGGGAGGCAAATTTTTCCTCAAGCTTATTACATCTAGTTTAAGGAATCTATATGTGCTCTAAGTGCAGTAATTTCAATAAATAGCTCATGATTTTGTGAAGCATATTTGTTTTTTAGTGCAGTCTCATCATTTAGAGTTTTTAGTAGCTTTTTGTTCTCAGCCTTAAGTGATTCAGCGAGATCATGCATTTCATAAAAAGCTTCTAATAATTCATCAAGTGTAAAGGAGGTTACCTCATCTTCTAGAGCCATAAGTCCTAGAAGAGCTTCTTTGCCAAAAGTTTATTCTTCTTCTTCTGAGCTTGAGTCGGAATCATCCTGTATGACATGAGTTTTCCTTTTCCCATCTCTTCTTAAGGGTTTCTTGGTCTTCTTCCTTTTCATCTTCTTTTCAAGAAGTGGACCGTCCTTTCGAATGTATCCATTCCTTTTGCAATTGTAGCAGATAACGACATCTTCCTTTGATTCTTCCTTCTCTCTCCAGTTCCTTTGCTTTTCAGGAATTTCCTAAACTTTTTGGAGAGTAGGGCAATGTCATCTTCATCTTTGCTTCTAGCCTGATCTGAGAATTCATTGGCTTCCAGTGTTATATCCTTCTTTGTTCCTTCACTTTCATTCTCTATCGTGTGTTGAAGTTGAACTTCATAGTCCATAAGACTGCCGATAAGATCATCCAACTGTAGTGTTACAAATCCTTGGATTCTTGGATGGCAATAGTCTTCGTCTCCCAATCACTGGTAAAGAATCAAAGGATTTTTCTCACTAGGACCTCATTCTTAATGTTCTAATCAGGATACCTTAGGGAGTTTATGATACATGTGAATCTGGTGTACATTTCTTTAATTGTCTCTCCCTTCTTCATTCTGAATAACTCATATTTTTGAGCCAGCAGGTTGACGGGTGTCTTCTTTACCTTGGAAGTTCATTCGTGAGTGACTTCCAAAATATTTCAAATCTCATAGGCAGTTTTACATATAGATACTCTGTTGAATTCTTCCTTAAAGAGTCTGCAGAATATTGCGTTCATTGCCTTGGCATTGTAGGTCACCATCCTCTTCTGATATGAAGTTATGGCTACACCCACTTTCAGCTCCGAGTGTGTATATTTTGAGGCAACTACATCCCATACCTTAAAGTCTATAGATTCTAGAAATATCTACATCCTTATTTTCCAATAGTCGTAGTTGGTGCCATCAAAGAGTGGCAGACGAACTGCAGATTGCCTCTGGCGTATGTGTCCGCAGAGGACTTTAACATCGTCTGGATGAACTAGGCTCTGATACCAAATAAAAGTCCTATGGATTTAAAGACTATACTAGAGAAGAAAGGTAAATAGTATAGACGACAATTTAACAATAATACAAGCAAAAAATTCAATCCACACAAACAATCACAAGTGCACCTTGTTTTATAGTGGAAACCCTTCCGGGTGAAAACCACTACCTAAGCCTCCCAACTTAGGATTTTCCCAACTAGGTAACGCTAATCAATCCGCTAAAACTTCGTACCACTTGAACGAGGATGGTACAACCTCGTACGATGACCTTTCTCTTTGATACTTGAAGAGAAGCACAATGAGTCTGCCAAAACTTGGGACCCAAATAAAATATGCGGAAAGAAAATTTACTACATTTGAATCTTAAGGAACCTCAAATATAAAATCAAATCAAGATTTTTCATAGAGGTTTTAGAACGGAGTGCTTTGAAAAGTGTATAAGAAAGAGTGCAGAAGCACTTCAAAAGTATGCGTAGGAGCACTTTTTCTTAGAGGATTTGCTTTTTGTTATGTGTGGAAGACTTTATTTATACTGAAAATTTGATCCAATTTCGAAGTTATTCAAACTCGATTGGTCGATCAAAATTCCTATATTGGTTAATCAAAAGTCATTTTGGCCAATCAATTTATTTAATCAATCGATTACCTATTAATCGATTAATTTGTCCCCAGCAAACTTCCTAATTTCATTATATTTGATCAATTAATTAAAAAGATTTGTCGACCATTTGATGTTGTTGGTCGATCATCAATCTTGAATTAAGATTTTTAAGTTTATGTAAGGTTCCGTATAAATAATCTATACTAAAACAAATAAGAAAATACACAAGGAGACTCCAGAGTTAGCTTCAATCTTTTCCATAGAGTCCTGAAAGATTAGTAGACGATAACATACTCTTGGTGCATCAAAACTGAGTTGTTAACAGACTCCTCTCTGCATGCCATCATAATTATATCATAAATCTACAATATAAAACCATCAAAACATTGTGGAAAATGACACAAATAACTTATCACATCACATGTCAAGGGGATGCGAATATCTAATTCTCCTATAATTACTAATTAATCATATTTGGCGAGAGGTGTTGGTTATTACTAGTAAATCCTAATTTGAGATCCAAATTTGGAACGAATGCGGGCATCCTATTATTTTAAAAAACTTTTGAATTCCAGAAAAATAATCCCACTATAAATCTGGAATTTAATTTCCAAAATAATTTCAAGTCTTTGCAATTTTTAACTTTCTACATGACTCAATTTATGAGGATCACATCCATATCATCAATCCAAGGGTACAAAAATCAAAACAAAAAATAACAAAAGATCAATGAAAACAGCTATTCCCTGATACTCATCAGAATTTTCACTAAAGGTCTGAGTGAATCAAATTTGATTTGGGTTAGAAACACACTGAATATCAAGTCTCCAATACTCTCCTGATTTCAATTCTATAGTAATCAGTTGTTCGAGTAGATCATTAGTTGACCAATTACTTAGTAACCGATCAACTTATCTTTCTGGTTGGTCAACTGACGATAGCGTCGTGCCCTGTAGTTTCAACAAGAATGGTTCCCGTTGTAGCGAGTCGTTCAACAATGAACCAGTTGACCAACTAATGTAATATCAATCGTCGAGTACGATTTCCCACCAACTGATCATTTGCTATATCGCCTTAAGTTTGATATCACGAATCAGACACGAGTCCTCACAAGTCGGATGTCTGATTCACCAATTAGATGTTTGTCTCAAGTGTAGCCAGTCGACTAATTAGGAAACAAGTTGACCAGTTACATAAAAGGTGCAAATAAAACCCTAATCTGCCATTTTCGTAAAACCTAAAACAACTTATGCTCTGATACTACTGTTAGGAAACATGGTTCGAACCTACTCAACAATCAAGGGATCGTGGGGACTCGAATAATTAAATCCTGAATTCTCAAGGCATCGTGGAAGTGTGAAAACATAAGCATTAAAAACCTTTTATGAATCACATATTTGAGTCGATGCCATAAAAATTAGTAGGAGAAAATAACTTGTCTTATTCTCTAATAAAACCCTACATTTCTTTATATAGAGAGAGGTGTTGGGAAAATTACATCATAAGTCTAATAGGACAAGAACTAAAACAAACTCCAAACAATACTAATAAGTGCTCTACCAATACTCCTCCTCAAGCTAAAGCATATATATCAATGATGCTCAACTTGGAACAACACTTATCAAAAGCAGATTTAGCAAGGGGCTTCGTGAATATATCCGCAATCTGATCTTTAGACGATACAGATGAAGTGTAAAAAATTTCACGTTGTATCAAGTCTCTAGTGCAGTGACAATCAACCTCAACATGTTTTGTCCGCTCATGAAACATTGGGTTAGTTGCAATATAGGTAGCAGCGCAATTATCACATCTCATCTCCATTGGTCCCTCTTCCTGAATATTGAGATCATGTAGCACAGATCTGACGCAAATCATCTTTGCAACTATCTGAGTCATAGCCCTATATTATGATTCTGCACTAGATCTGGATACCACCTATTGCTTCTTACTTCCCCATGTCACTAAGTTGTCTGCCACTTACGTACAGAATCCAATTGTTGACTTTCTGTCTGTCATGCACCCTGCATAGTCGGCATCAGAGTAGCCAACAACACTCATAGATGTGCCCCTCTGAAATAAAACCTCTGCCAGGTGCTTTCTTCACAAACCTAAGCACCTATATAACAGCATCCCAATGCTGCCTGGTCAGTTTGTCCATAAACTGGCTGAGCTTTCCTACCGCAAGGGAAAGATTTGGACATGTAAAAGATATAACAATTTACCAACCAACTGCCTATATGATCTACTATCTATAGGCAAAGACTCAGTATCATAGAGGTATCATTTGGAATCCATAGGTATATTAGCAGCTTTGAACCCCATCATTCATGTTTCCTGTAAGATATCAAGGGCATACTTATGCTAACTAAGAACAATACCCTTTCTTCTGCGTGCCACTTCAATCCCAAGAAAGTATCTACGCTTAACCAGATCCTTCATCACAGGCATCAGCCAACTTCCTTTTCACAACAACTATCCCAGCAAAACCATCTCCAGTGAGGATTAGATCATCCACATAGACAAGGAATACAACCACTCCCCTTTTACTCTTCCTGACAAACAAAGAGTGATCAGCAAAGACCTTATAAGTCTCATTACCTGTACCTCCTCCGAAAGTCTCTGGAACCATGCTCTTGGACTCTACTTCAAGCCATAGATGGCTTTCTTTAATTTACATACACACTCCCCCTAAGCCTCAAACCCAGGAGGCTATTGCATATAGACCTCCTGAAGATCTCCATACAAAAACGCATTCTTGACATCCAACTGATGAAGCGGCCAGTCACAATGAGCTACTACAGACATCAAAATCTGAACAGTAGATAGTCGAGTAACAGGAGAGAAAGTATCAAAAAAATCTACCTCGTACGTTTGGGTAAATCCATTTGCCACCAGTCTTGCCTTGTAGTGAGATATCGTGCCATCTGGGTTATATTTGACCGCAAACACCTAACGACACCCAACTGTTTTGGCATGAGGAGGCAAGGTGGTTAGGTCCCACGTCCCTCTAGACTGTAGAGCAGCCATCTTATCCTCCATGGCCTAACGCTATTTTGGATCCAACATGACCTGCTGATAGGAGGTAGGAACATGCGTCGCCAATAGAGCCGCTGTGAAAGTAACAAAAGAACTACCAATATCGGCAGTAGAGGTTGTTCGTACAATATGATACTGGGCATAGCTACGTGGAGCCTTTCGTATAGCAATCGGAAGATCCAGATCCTCCTCACCATGCTCAATAGCAACAGGAGTCTGAGACTCATCAGAGGAACCTACACAAGCACCGCTAGGACAACTCACGTCACTATCAACCCATATCTGACAAGGGGACGAGACAGGTGGCTGAGGTGTAGTAGGGGTGTGTTCTTGCCATGCATGCTGTCTATATGTCACGGGTAGCTTATACACCTGAGTAATCTCAACTTTCTGTCTCATAGAAGTCTCTGTGGTAGCTATCTCCTCACGATATGTAATGGGGATCTGTTCCAAGGGAACTGGTGGAACAGGCATAGAAGCCAAGTCTCTCAAATGTCACCTGACTGTAGATAAATAAGGAATGGGATCATGAAATGTGACATCTGCAACCATATAATGCCTCTTACCACAGGGATCATAGCATCTGTATCCTTTCTGGGTGCTACTGTATCCTAGAAACACACACTTCACTGCTCTTGGAGCCAACTTGTCTCTGCCAGGTCTAAGAATGTAAACAAAGGCAACACTGCCAAACACCTGAGGTGGAACAGTGAATAGATCCTTCTCAGGATAGAGGACCAGCCAAAGAACTAGTTTTTGTATAGCTGAGTTGGGTAATCTATTGATCAAATAACATGTAATTAACATTACATCTCCCCAATACACTTGTGGCATATTGTGCTGTATCAATAATGTTCTAGCCACATCAAGCACGTAACGGTGTTTTCTTTCCACAACACCATTCTATTGCGACGTATGTGGACAAGATGTCTGGTGAACAATTCCAAGAGATCTGTAAAAGGCTGCCAACTTAGATGTATAGAACTTTAAAGCAATATCAGATCGCATAATCTTCACAATAGTAGAAAATCGAGTCTTTATTTGTAAAATAAATGTTTCAATCACGGATCTAACATCAGATTTATTTTTCAAAAGAAATAACTATGACATCCTGAAAAAATCATCCACAACAAGTGGATAAAATCTATGACCCAGTCTATCCGGAATACGACTCGGTCCCCATACATCCATGTGCAGTAAATCAAAAATAACAATAGAACTGCGCGATAACTAGAAAGAAAACTGGTCCTGTGATCCTTTTCTAACTAACATGCATCACACAAAATCTCTGTAGCTGGTGAAATATGAGGAATGACGCGTCGAAGCCTGTCCAGTGATAGATGACCAAGGCGACGATGCCACTAAGAGCTGTACCAGCACTTAATGCAACCTCGCCCTAACACATAGCAGCAACTGGATTTTGGATCAGGCGAAACACACCCCCTTCCTCATGTTCCCCACCAATCGTCCTCCCTATGAGTTTGTCCTGAAAAATACAGCTTAGCTCATCAAATATAGCACAACAGTGCAAGTCTTTTGTAATTCTACTAATAGATAAAAAACTAATAGGAAATTCTAGAACATAAAGAACGTCAGGCAACGTCAAAGCAAGAGTCACTACTACATCTCTGCCATGAATCCTACACTACCTGTCATCTGTTACCTGCACAGATCTCCCTGAGGAAATATTATGAACTTGTCCAAAACATATATCATCCCCACTGAGATGTTGAGATGCGCCAAAATCCACCAACCACAAGATACTGTCAATGATAGCAGACCTGTAAGCGGAAGTCATACCTGAAGTAGCCAAGGCGGTAGTATCCACAGTAGTAGTCTCCTGGGTCAGCTGGGAGGCGTTGAACCACAACACCATAGTCTGCACGAGACACCATGTCGCTTCCCTCCTCTAAAGAGAGCCTGATTGGCTATGGGAGGTCGACCATGCTTCGTCCAGCAAGAGGCCTCTGTATGGCCAATCTTTCCACAATGCGAGCAAATGGTGTGAGGTCTACTACTCGTACCTAACCACCACGCCCTCTCCCCTAGTGGATGGAGCACCACGTCCTCCATGCGCGGCAGCAACAAGCACAGGGATCTGTCCACTCTCTGACATGGGTGACCTAACAACCACCCTGCTCATGCAGCTATAAGCCTCCTACAGAGATGGAAGCTCAGCCAGAGTAAGGATCTAGGACCTAGCAGCCTTATAGTCTAGTCCAAGCCCGTCAAGAAACTGTAGGACAACATACTCCTTCCTATGTGCCCTCTGAGTGACACAAGTGCAGATAGGTCGACAGGCATATTTCTTAAGGAGCCCCTTTAGGATGGCATAGTACTACGACAATGACTGACCCTCCTGGTTGAGACTACCAATAGCATGGTAATCTCAAACACTTTGCTAGAATCTTCTCATGAGAATATGTATTATGTAGAGAATCCCAAATCTCGTTGGCGGTCTTGTAGTACATGATCCCATCATCAATCTGAGGCTCAACAGAATTCATGATCCATGCATGGATCATGGAATTATCTTTCTTCCACGTGGCATTCCTCCCTATTTTATCTTGTGGCTCCATCTTCAACAGTAGGTATTCCTTATCATGCCCCTCAACGGTCATGAGGAACGTCTGAGACCATCTAGCATAATTGGCCCCGTTCAACTTAGCGATAGGAACAAAGAAAGGAGATTTATAACCTCCGTTGTCCATAGCGGTAACCGACAACACTTCCGAAGAATCTGAGGAAGCCATCATGCCCTAGGACTACCACAAGATGACACAAATGCAATCTGAAATCAATATTCAGATCTGAAAACTTCACAATCATAGAAAAGTGATCTCTTGAACATGAGATTTAAGGTCAAAAAACCCTAGATAACATCTCAAGAATCACATATACCCCTTTAGATCAGGGCTTAACGCATGTTAGAATGTTAAGAAGGTCCTAACAGTGCTTAAGTAGGCACCCCCTTAAGATTTAGTGGCAGAAGTGACACTATTGGACCCCGTGGCGACGACGCTCAGCAGTCAGGGGCGTACTCTGAGGCCGGGCGGACTGTCCCGAGGTCGGGGGCAGCTTAGGGGCGATGCTCCGAGGTCGGGGGAGGACGTCCAAGCAGTGCTGCAACCACCAGCCAACGAGTCAGCATGAGAGGCGACGTCGCAGAGCCTCTAGAAGCGGGAATCACCGCCTACCAAGGGGCAGCGATGCCCTGTGGCACTTGGAGGAGGCCTGCTAGGGCCAGCAGTGACTACGACCATGGTGGTAGCCTCTTAGGGCCGGCGGCAGCTGGTGGCTCGCCGGCGGAGGCTCTCGCGAGTGTGTATCAGGAGATTAAGGTTTTTGATGGAAGGGTACAGAGGTTTGTGAGAGGTGGGATATCAGACCGCCGATCTAGAATCGTCACTCTGATACCAAGTCAGAGAAAATAACTTGTCTTATTCTCAAATGAAACCCTACACCTCTTTATATATAGAGCGGTGTTGGGAAAATTACATCATAAGTCCAATAGGACAATAACCATAACAAACTCCAAACAATACTAATAAGTGCTCTACCAACAAAACCCAAACAACATAATCGAGAAACTAACAAACTATTGTAGCCTATGTAACCGGAACTAAATGAAGAGATCTATTATCTCTCCATTTCAAGATCCTCATGAGTAAGTTATACAAGTGAGTGGCATAGCAGAACACCCTACGTGTCGTGCCTCCTACTATAAGTCTCGCCTACATAAACTGTTGAGTTATATTTATATTTATAAGGGGTGCTGTGTTATTTTATTTTATGTAGTGGGTCTATGATATACTTCTCCCACACCTATATAGAGGTGTAGGGACTTCTTGACAACCTAAGGAAGTTAATTTTCTTCAACTTGGTATCAGAGCCAAAGTTGAGGACTCCAAAAACAAAACCCTAACCCTACCTTAAGCCTTCTCACTGGAGCTACCGCTGCCACCACCGGTAGCCACGCCGGCACCAGACCACCGCCGCAGCATCAACAGCACCGATTGCTACCACTAGCTACTACAGTAGTAGGCCCGCAGTAGGCCACTGCCGCCGCCAGCAACAACAGCAGCAGCACTAGGCCACCGCTGCCACCAACAGCAGCAGCAGCAGCGCAGGGCCACCGCCACTGCCAGCAGCAGCACCGACTACCACCACTGCTGCAACCAACCCTTCGCACCAGACCGGGGCACAGCACCGCCACCTTGGCTCTTCGCGCTGCTGCTGCGCCAGACCGAGGCGCAACCAGTTCCTCAGTGCCTACCTCGTGCCACAATACCTGGCCACAACACTGTTGCCACCGCCGCAGCCTGATCGGGGCGCAACCGACCCCTCGCGCCGTAGCATCCTCAGTGCTGCCGTCGCCAGCAGCCTGCGACAACACTCGCGCCACCAGCAGCCTGACCAAGGCGCATCTCCCTCGGTGTTGCTCCCGGTTGCCCTGTCGCAGCTCCCTGATCGTCGTTGGTGCCGGTTGCTCTTGATTACTCATCGTGGAGATGAGGGTTTGAAGCAAAAATCTTTCAACATGGTGGTATGAACCTCTTGATCTTTTGATCTAATTTGGGGTGTTATTCCCCAAAGTGGATGACTTTTGGGGTGTGTATTCCCTATTGATGCATGTTTTTAGGGTGTGTAGTCCCCTTGAGTATTGACAGCGTGTTAGCGGAGATTTTTAGGGTGTGTATTTCCCGGTTGGTATATTTGTTAGGGTGTGTAGTCTCCATTTTCTGTCAATTTTCATATCTAAAGTGTAAATAAGTTCAGAGGTGTGTACCCTTCTCTGTGACATGTCGAACTTTGTTTGAGGTGGTGTGGTTTAGTAAACATGGCAGTGTCTCAGTTAGAGGTTGCACTAGGAACTACCGTGGGTGATACTCAAATCATTGGTATGACGTAGTTGATTGATTCAAGTGCTTCCAATCATTTATCCAGGAATTTGCAGTACTTTGGACAGATTCAACCTCTCTCGGGGTCGCACAATACATGTGGTTGATGAGCGACTTGCTCCTATTAGTGGTTAAGGGGAAATTAATGTTACCCCTTCTATGCAGCTTAATCATGTTTAGTTTGTTCCAAATTTATCCATGAACTTGCTCTCTGTCAGTGAGATCATTAAACAGATGAATTGTCGGGTCATCTTTGACGAGCGTGTATATTTTCCAGGATAGAATGACAGGGAAGATTATTGGTAGTGGATATGAAGGAGTTTACTGACTTCAGCAGGGTCTTATGGCTACTGCATATCGGATTAGTACCACATCTAGGAGTGCTTTACAGTGGCATAGACGATTGGGCCATCCTTCCTTAGAAAAGTTACGCAGGCTTATTCCTCATGTGTCCCCAACTACGCAACTTTCCTGCGATGCATGTCAACTTAGGAAGCACGATAGATCTTCCTTTCCAGCTGCTACAGGACCACATTCAACTTCATGCTTTTAGTTAGTTCATCTTGATGTTTAGGGTGCCAGTAGGACTCCTGATAGAACAGGACATTGGTACTATTTGATTGTAGCTAATTTTTCCATATTGTCCTAGCTATTTCTCATGAAGAATAAGTCTGAAGTAGGTCCACTGATTGAAAATTATGTTGATAAAAAATCAGTTTGATGTTTGCATCAAGACTCTCAGATCTAATAATGTACTGGAGTTTTGTACTAGTCGGTTGCCAAAATTCTATGGCATACATGGTATAATTCATCTGACCTCATGTCCTCACACTTCTCAGCAAAATGGAGTCGCAGAGAGGAAGCACAGACATATCCTTGATATGGCCAGAGCTCTTTTTATCCATAATAGTGTGCCACAGAACTATTGGGAAGATGCAGTTCTTACTGCTTGCTACCTTATTAATATATTACCCTCCTCAGTGATTCACGAGCAGATACCATGGCAAGTGCTTTATCCAAATGATAAGTTGTTTGATCTTCCACCCAAAACATTTGAGTGCGTGGTTTTTGTACATCTCCTTGGACCTGGGTGTGATAAATTAGCACCTAGAGCAGTCAAGTGTATATTTCTTGGCTACTCTCGTACTCAAAAGGGGTATCGATGTTTTGATCCCCTACATCAGAGGCATTATATCAGTGCAGATGTCACCTTTCATGAAGCAGTACCTTATTTTTCTGTTGCTACCAAGCAGGTGCAGAGTGTGCCGGAGAGTGCGCCTGTACCTCCTATATCATTTGGTATATTCACAGATACTAGTAGCCCTTTTCAGGTTGATGAGTCACCTACCAGCACATTCAGACCAGCACCAATGGATGAAGGGACCTTCAAGGGTCACACCTATCAGTTGCCAGTTGTGTATAGTGCAAAGCCCCCTCCACCTATTCCACAGACTCCTCAGGTTAATGTTGATAACCTAGAGGTGGTTCCTACTCAGGAGACTGTTTCAGGCACAGTGTCAGCAGATGTAGTAGGTGGGAGTCTGCCACCTGAGGATAGTTCTCCAGGTCCTGATTCCATGAGTACTAATGAAGATATTCCTATTTCTATTAGGAAGGCTCCGCAATCTTGTACCCAATATCGTGTTGCTAGGAGTGGTTTACTAATGATTCTCTAAGTTCGGAGTTTCATGCATTCACAGCTGTTGTATCTAGTGCTGAGTTACCTACCTCGTACCAGTAAGCTCTACTACATCCACACTGGAAGGCAGCTATGGAGGAGATGTCTGCACTTACTACCAGAGGTACTTGGGAGCTGTCACCTTTACCATCTAGCATACAACTTGTTAGAGCCAGATAGGTCTTTGCCTTGAAACACAACCCAAATGAGTCTATTTCAAGGTATAAGGCCCACTTAGTGGCCAAAGGATTCACCCAGACATATGGGGTGGATTTCTTTGACACGTTCTCCCCTGTTCACGACCCTCTACTGTTCGAATTCTTATATCTGTTGCAGCTCATTATGGATGATAGTTACATCAGTTGGATGTTAAAAATGCATTTCTGTACATAGACTTGGAGGAAGAGATATATATGCAGCAGTCACCTGGCTTTGAGATTCAGGGGGAGTATGTATGCAGGCTTCGTAAGGCTATTTATGATCTTAAGCAGAGCCCCCAAGCCTGGTTCCAGCGCCTGTCTAAGGCATTATCTGTTATTGGGATGCAGAGATCTATATCGGATCATTTACTATTTGTGAGGAAAACCAGCATGGGTACAGTGGCTTTACTTGTGTATATGGATGATCTTATTCTTACAGGTAAGGTTTTAAAAAATGCGAGGCGGACTAAGGCGGTTTGCCTTCATTGAGGCGAGGCGTAAACCTCAGTTTTTGAATGAAAAATAAAAGAAAATGACATAAATATATAGTTATCAAGTACTAATAATGAAAAAAAAGTAAAAAATACACATCCATACCATTTTTACTCTACAACAAACATTTAAAGACTTAAAATAACATTCCAATAAGAAGATGAACAACCAAACAAGTGAACATAGAAAACTAGAAGTTCAGTTTATCTAAACATTCAAAGATTTAAAATGAAAGTACATCAAAATCAAAAAATTCCAAAAAAGAATCAAAAGATATTCTATTCCCCTCCCCCTTCAACACCATCAAAGTCACTCAAAGTCAAGCTCATCAATGTTATTATCGCTAGGGCTGGTCGTATCATCCCAGGAGTCATCCATGTACTTCATCCTAGCCTTAGTTTCTATATCTTCAGTATCTCCATCACTTGAAATTCTTCCTCCTCAACATCAATAATCACTTTGCTTAAAAAATAAATAATTTTGAATGACATTTGTTAAAACTTAAAACCTTAGTTCATAAATTTAAAATTCTTCAAAATAACCTTTGTCTCTACCCTTATTGTTTTTCTTTTGTCTCTTTCTTCTGTTACCTCTCACTTGTATTCCTAATCCTCCTGTTGCGTCTACTAACTGCTCAAGGTCAATGAGATCTTGTTGTAGAGCTACAGTTGCATCTAGTTCTTGATAAACATCAACATCATCACAGAGTTGTAGCTCAGCAATCCACTCATCATCAGAGTCGACTTCCTTTAAGCATAGAGGATCCTCCATTGTCTTCTTCACCTCGTGTTTCAATCTTAGATTGAACATATAATAAACCAAATCATTGAGTTTGTCTTGTTTCAATCTATTCCTCCTTTTATATGGACCTAGATGAAAAGATGGTCATGAAATTCTTTATAAATATTACTTAAAATACAAATGAAATCCTTTTACTTAATTAAAAGAACTCCAATTTCCCTCACATGCAGACGCACTACAAGTTAAACTTAAAATCCGCATGGCGAACTTCTTCAACTCAGGTATTTCACCACCAAATGCTCTCCACCAATCCGCTATAATGGAAACTATGTTTTCAGTATAGGAAAAAATTGCACTACACATTATTATAATTGATAGAAAGGAGTAAATAATCATATTCATACCAAGACTCCGCTGCTTTTGAGTGTCTAAGGCATTGGACCATCCAAATAGCCCTCTTCCATTGACAAATGCATCTATTTGGAGATCTACCTTCAATCTCTCCTCCCTGTTAGAAACTAACCTCTGAAAGCATGAATACAACCCCATCTTAACTTCTGAATCAACTGAAAATGTTGGTTCATATTGGCATTGGGGATTCAAAAAATATGCAGTAGCATGCAAGTGAGTGTGTAGTTGTCTGTCCCATCTTGAGTCAACGATGTCCCAGATTATTTTGTATTTATTTTCAATAGTACCCAAATTTTTAGCAATCTCTTCCCTGGCTCTATCCATAGTCTCGTAGATAAGTCCCATGGGTGGATATTGTTCTGAGTCTACCATCCTTAAAACCATCACCAATGGTTTGATTGTCCTTATGACATAGGCTACACCAAGCCAAAATGTTCTACTTTTTAGCATAATATTTTGCACAGCTTGCCCTGGAACCTTTAATGCATAGTTGCTGGACTTCCACCTATTTGAGGTGAAAAAAGACTCAAGAGAATCTTTGGCACATAGCAATCTCTATAAAGTAAGGAAAGCAGTAGCAAATCGTGTAATGGCAGGTCTCACTAAATCTCCTTCCGCATGCCTCCTTACCATGGCCACCACCCAAGTATGTGCATATATGTAGTTGATGATCTGTTTGGCCTTCTTGAAGACAGAGTCATGAAGAGGCAACTTAATGATATCCTCCAACATAAGGTCAATGCAATGAGCAGCACATGGAGTCCAGTACAAATGTGGTCTCTTCATCAATTTTTCCCCAACTTTTTTATAAGCAGATGCATTATCTGTTATCACTTGGATGACATTGCTTTCCTTCACCTCTTCAACAACTTCTTCCATCAATTTAAAGAGGTAATCAGCATTCTTGATCTCTTCTAAAGCATCAATAGATTTCAAAAACCATGTGCCTTTGGGGATGTTGACCAAAAAATTAATCAAGGTACGACCTTTTATATCTGTCCAACCATCAGACAATATGCTACATCCTATTTCAGCCCAAGATGCCTTTGCTTGCTCAACCATTTTGTCTATTGTCTTTACTTCTTCCTTCAAAATCCAGGTCCATAATTCATGCATCGTAGGACCTCTAAATCCCCTTCCACAGTTACATCCTGCAACATCTGCCAATAAGATGGACCGGTGGCCAAATTAAAAGGCAATTTGTTTTCAATGAAGAATCTTCCAATACTAAGACATGTTTTCTCTCTAAGTTCTTTCTTCCAAGAGGAATTCAAAGTAACCTGCTTTGGATGAGCAAGTGGAGTGTAATCAGGTTCATCACTTCCAGTTCCAGGAACAGGTTTCTGTCCAACCCCAACAAAAAAATCCATTGGACCTACCACCACTTTTGCACCACTTGATCCTGTGGGTGCATTTTGTCCATGACCAGATGGCCCCTATACTATATATCCACCGATGCGACGAATTTCTTCCATTTCTTCCAACACTTTTCTCCTATTAACATCCTTCTTGACCAAGTATTCCTTAATCTCAATTTCAACTTCAAGTGGGACCTTGGCACATGGTCCCACATTTTTGCGTGTCTTGGCCAAGTGCTCCTTCAATCGTGCAATTTCACCTATGATATTTTTCCCAGAGAAATTACACGTATTCCCCTTTTGAGCTCCTTCTAGCTCAATTTCTCAACAATACCTTCATCCAAGATCAGACCTACCACTAGATCCATCTCTTCCTTCCCTTTTTGCTCTTAGTGCCATGTCTGAAAGTATAGAAAATCAACCAAAAATCGATCAAACCCCCCCTTTTGATCAAAAATTTCAATTTCAGTGATTGAAATAAGAATTTCACAAACTCTGACCTCTCAACCTCTAAAATGAAAACAGTGTGCACATTACCACCCTAAAACTTAAATAAAATCCATTACCTCTCAAATGCGTCCTACTGGAGGGCGCTGGAGCCTACGTTGGAACCTGCTGGAGGGTGCTGGAGCCTGCTTGGCTTGCTCGCACTGCTCGCGCTGCTCATGCTGCTGGCACTGGAGCGATGTTGGCACTGCTTACGCTGGAGCTTGCACTAGAGCGTTGCTGCCGCTGCTGGTGATACTTGCGCTGCTCGCGCTGGAGCGATGCTAGCACTGCTTGTGCTAGAGCTTGCACTGGAGCGCTGCTCGCCGGTGGAGGCTGCGATGCAGTGGAGCTGGCGATGGAGCAGGAGCTATCGCCGATGATGGTAGGACTTTGTGGGGTTTGGATTTTAGGTTTAGGGTATCTAGATTTTAGGTTTGGGTCAAAAAAATGGTCATGTGACCAGCACATGACCATTTTAAAAGCTCATCCAGCCGAGGCGGTGCCTCTCCATCGCCTCAGCGCCTCAGCAACGCCTCGGCAAGATGAGGCGCACGCCTCGCAGATAGCAGTTGAGGCTACAGCCTCGAGGTGAAATTGGCCCACCTCGCCTCGAGGTGCACGCCTCACGTGCCTTGAGGTGCGAATTTTAAAACTATGCTTACAGGTGATGATGCAGAGGGTGTATCTCAGATGAAGAAATACTTGACACACCAGTTTGTCATGAAAGATCTTGGGAAGTTAAGATATTTTTTAGGCATTGAGTTTGCTACAATGAAACAAGGGACAATTATGTCGCAAAGGAAATATGCCCTTGATATTCCTCAGGCATGCTAGGATACAAAGATGCAAATATTCCTATGGGTCCTAAAATTCATCTGTTTGAGGATAATGTGAAGCTAAAGGACAAGAAGGCATATCGACAGCTGGTGGGGAAGCTGTTATATCTGACTATCACTAGGCCAGATATTAACCTTGCCGTGGGGAAGCTGAGTCAATTCTTAGATAAGCCCACTGAGGTTCATTGGTAGGCTATGATGCAGGTGTTGAGGTACATCAAGGGATGTCCAGGTAGAGTCATTCTTTTCCAGAGAAAGGCACCTATGGCCGTTGTTGCAAACTAAGATGCAGATTATGCAGGTGATGTCGGGAATAGGCGGTCTACTACTGGTTTCTGTACCTTTGTTGCTGGGAACTTGGTAACCTGGAGGAGCAAGAAACAAAGTGTTATTTCACGCTCTAGTGCTGAGTTTGAGTACAAGGCCATGACACATACTGCTGCTGAGATGATATGGATCAGATCTCTATTACGAGATCCTCATATTGATGTTCAGGAACCTATGGAGATGCATTATGACAACCGGGCTGCTACCTACATTGCAAACAATCCTATGTTCCATGAGAGAACAAAACATGTGGAAGTGGATTGTCATTACACCAGAAGTTTAATTCAACAGGGTCTACTTCGTACTACTTGTCTTGCCTCCTCAGACCAGACTGGTAACATGTTTACCAAGCCGTTGCCATGTCCCCAGTTTGAGAAGTGTAGAAACAAGTTGAGCATAATTGATATATATGCTCCAGCTTCAGGGGGAGTGTTGAGTTATATTTATGTTTGTAAGGGGTGATGTGTTATTTTATTTTGTGTAGTAGGTCTATGATGTACTTTTCCCACACCTATATAGAGGTGTAGGGACTTCTTGGCAACCTAAGGAAGTTTGTTTTCTTCAACTTAAACTCCCCTTCTCAGCAAGTGAATGAAACCCTTCGCACCAAGAAGAATTGATTCTTTCGTGTGTGGTGTTATCGCTTTTCACCGTACAAACTCCTTTGCGAATCAAGAGGCGACCCTTGCCTCGAAATCCACCAAAATAGAGTTTAGAGGATCAAATCCCCTCAACCCAATACAAGCCGGTCAACTTATCTTGTCCCTTGGTCGACTCCCTACAGTTAGGGATGTCACCAAAAACAAGCTCTGACCAAATCAAAGATCTAGTCCCTGATTACAATACTAGCAAGTCGACTTGGCGTTCTCCTGGTCGACGCCCAACTACTAGGGAGAGGAGATCAGGAAGAGGATGCAACCTCAGGGATCAAATCCCTTGATCCACATTGCAGCTGATCATCCAGTGCAAACATTGGTCGACACCCTACAACTAGGGAAGAGGAATAGGGAGAAGCTGCGGCCTACAGTGATTGAATCCCTAAATCCATGCACAAGCAAGTCGTCCAAAAGAATTATTGGATGGAGCCTTTGTGTTTGGGTTGTAAGGGTTTGAAATTTGATATCTATAGAATTAATCAAACCCCTAATTAAGGCTAAGTGCCAGTGTTACAGTATCTCCTAGTTATTGTTTTATTATGCTTTTATGCTTTTCTTATTTCTCTCGATCCTCTTATGTAATTTAACCACACCTCTCTTTCTATATAAAGAGGTGTAGAGTTTCCACGGAGTAACAGATTAATCATTTCCTCCAACCTGGTATCAGAGCGGTGATCCTAGATGGCACTTTAACATCTCACAAAATACTTAGCTTCCAAAACCTTCCACTGAAACCCCTCCTCTCTTCTGCCGCCACATCGTCGTGATCCGCCACTGAGGGAGGTGCCTCACGGCCCTCTCTCCCTCTTCCCCCCCCCCCGCCCCCCCCCCCCACACACAAGCGCCATCATCCTCCCCTACATAGGTATGTGTTGATGGTATTGATGGTTCTGTTCCTCGTGATGTTTCTACAGGTCCAGATAATGTTCCTAAAGAGGATACCACAGTTGTTCCTGAGGCTGAGATTGACCTCAAGGTTCGAAATGCCGATTTCGATGCCGTGCCGATAAAATTCCAAGTGTGCATTTCGTGAGCATGCCGAGGGCATGCCGTGGAAATGCCCTTTTTTCGATGGGCATGCCGATGAGCATGCCGAAGGCATGCTATGGGCATGCCGAGGGCATGCCGATGCATACCAACAAAAATAGCAAAAGTAATTAAAAAAACCAACAGCAACCTCGGCATAGGCACTAATTTTGCCAGCATGCCGACCGTGCCGAGGGCATGCTGACAATGCCGATGGCATGCCGACGATATCCCTATAAATCGACATTTTATTCATGTCGGCACGACCCTTGCTCGGAAATGACCTTGCCGACGACATGCTGTCGACATTTAAATCAATGATTGACCTTCCGATAGTAGTCCGGAAGTCACCTCGCCGTTGTGCACATTATCGGGTTGCAAGTGCATCTTCTTGTGATGGGTTGAATGCCTCCTTTGCTGCCTTCACAGCAGCTCTCGATGTCTCATCTGCCTGCCTCATATTAAGAGGCCATGCTTCATCTAGAGTCACATAAGGCCATTCAGGAGATGGCTACTCCACTCTCGAGGTACGTGGGAGCTTACATCGAAGCCATCTGGAGCTCAGGTTGTTGGCTGTAGATGGATCATTGCTTTGAAATACAACCCTGACAGATCTATTTCTCCGCATTAGGCTTACTTGGTGGCAAAAGGGTTTACCTAAATCTATGGGTGTACTTTTTTGACACTTTTTCACCAGTGGCGAGGCTCGCTCTCGACTGCTCGTATACTCCTTTCAGTGGCAGGAAACAGAGACTGGGATCTACAACAGTTGGATGTGAATAACGCCTTCCTTCAAGAGGAGGTGTACATGCAACAGCTCCTTGGCTTTGATGTTGAGAGGAAGTGTGTATACAGGTTGAAAAAGACAATTTATGGACTCAAACAAAGTCCTTGTGCATGATTTTAGAAATTATCAAAGGTTATGGAAGGCATGGGTTTGAAAAGATCCACCTCAGATCATTCTTTGTTTACCAGAAAAACTGATAGAGGGGTGGCTGTGCTTCTTGTATATGTTGACGATCTTATCATAATTGGTGATAATGCTAGGAATAGTGTAGGTTAAGGAGAAATTGGCAGCACAGTTTGTCATGGAAAAATTTGGGTCCCCTACGATATTTCTTGGGCATTAAGGTGGCTAACAAAAAAGAATGCATTGTGGTGAGTCAAAGGAAATATACACTTGATGTTCTTTGGAATACTAGGACATTAAGACCAAGGCAGCTAACATTCCCACGGATCCCAAAGTGCACCTATATGATGTGGATGCAGAACCTATGGAGAGTAGGAGCTACAGACAACTAATTGGGAGGCTTCTGTACCCTACTATTACTAGACCTGATATTTCCTTTGCAGTTGGGAAACTTAGTCAATTTATGAAGAAGCCAACAAAGTAGCAATGGAATGTTGTAATGCAAGTATTCAGATATTTGAAGAAGGCACCAGGTCGTGGGTTGTTATTCTATAAGGAGTCGCCTATGACTGTTGTAGGATGCTCTGATGCAAACTATACTGGGTGTCTTGCAGATTGGAAGTCTACTACGATGTTTTGTATGTATGTGACAGGGAATCTAGTGACATGGAGAAGCAAGAAGCAGACAGTGGCATGTAGATTTAGTGCTGAGTCAAAGTATCATGTTATAGCACAAACTGCAGCTGGAATGCTTTGGGTAGTCTATTCTGCAAGATCTGTATGTGCAGGTAGAACCCATGCAAATGAGATACAACAACCTTACAACCACATACATAGCCAATAATACAATGTTTCATGAGCGTATGAATCATGTGAAAATCGACTGTCACTATACTAGAGATCTCATTCAAAAGGGAGTTGTTTATACAACTCTAATTGTTTTAGAAAACTAGACAACAAATACCTTTACAAAGCCCCTGTCGAGCTACCTTTGATACATGTTGTGACAAGCTGAGCATGATAGATATCTATGCTCCATCTTGAGGGGGAGTGTTACAGTATCTCCTAATTATTTTTTTATGCTTTTATGCTTTTCTTGTTTCTCTTGGTCCCCTTATGTAATTTACCCCATACATCTCTCTCTATATAAAGAAGTGTAGGGTTTCTAAAGAAAATAGGTTGATCATTTCCTCCAACCAAGTCAAGGAACAATTGAGTGAAAAGCTCGTCAAATTTGAGAAGGGAAGGAATGGGCAATTAAAATGTTAAGGTATGAGGGGCAAAATGTGAATGACTTGATTTTGTGGCCTTACTATTAACTTGGACCTGAGTGATGGGTGGAATTGAAGTTTCATCAATTATTTAATGATAATGAGATGAATATCTCATCTCACCTTGGTTGCATTTACTCATCCATTCACCTTCATTTCATTTTCCATCACCACCACCACAGTGCTCCCTTTCTCTCCATTCCCTTAACCTACTCCATTGCAGCAGGAAAAGCAGAGGAAGAAGAGCAACAACTATTGTTGTTGCTATTGTTGAAGCTGCAACAATAAAGAGTGCTGTGATTGGAGGTAGGGAATCCCTTCTCTCGGAGTTTTCACTTGATTTCTGTAAACACACATGAATTTATGAAAAAATGCTTATTTATGATAGTTCCTAGGCTTAACATTACATATCATGTTATAAATACTGGATAACATCCATTACATTGCATTTAGGATAGGTATATATTATGTATATTAATTCTTCCATTTTACATGACCAGGAGGTAGTGTAACATCTTTACGGGCTTCGGATGAAGAATTCAACCATACGGATGAATCTAGATCGATGATCGCAGTCCGTCAACGTGAAAATCACCTTGATCAGAGCTCCGTAGCACCCTCTACAAGAAGATGAAGACGAACGGCCTAGATGGCACCATGTGGCACCATCCAGGCCACCCCCCACTTAAGCCATCATGCCAGCCTCAAGCAAGGATGCACCTCGACCGTTGGATCTTCATCCAACGGCCCAGGCACACGCAATTGCACCGCCCTCTGCTCGACAAAGCATTGCTTTAGAGCAATGGTGAAGACGAGCGCTCTCAAACAACGAGCATGAGTTTGAGCTACAATTCGCCATGCCCGCTACAGCACCAGCTGAAATAGGGCCACTCGATCTCAATCGAACGGTCGAGATTATCCATGCACCATCTGACGCTGCCCACTGATGCGAGGGCGCATGCCAGATCGCACGCGCGCCATCTGGGGCGTGCATTTAAGACGACCAGGAGCGGCTCCCGCCGTCTGATCCTCGCAATCACGCGAGGTACGCGATTCAAATCAAAGCGCGCGCGATCTACGGGCAAGCCTCGGCCATGCGATGCCACATCCGACGACTGCCAACGCATGCGCCAACGATGCGGATTTCAAACGGCTGCTAGCGCGCATTCTCTCGCGATCACAGCCGACGATCGCCGCACCCTATGCCAGTTGCGGCCAAGCTTCCAAGCACCAGCCAAGACGCGTGAATGCTTTAGCGACGTCTCTGGCAGGTCTTTAGCGACGTATTGAATGTCACTAAAGGCACGTGCATGCAAACCACCCCTATTCCACCACTATCTAAACACCACTACACCCTCCATTCCAAACCATCTCTACCTACTCTACTCCCACCTACTCTTAAGCTTTAGTAGCCTACCAAAGCTCCATTAGAGCTTACTCTCAAGCTCCAAAGGCCTCTTATTAGTGTAGTATTCCTTTATCCCACCAAATATTCGTCCCTCATCCCATCACCGTCATAAGTCACCTTGGAGCCGTCCTCCCACCTCCATTCCTATAGCAGATCACCTCCGCCTCCTCACCTCCATTCCAAAGCCTCGGTGAAGCATTCCTCTACCCAGCATCTCCTGCATCTCACCTCCGTCGTCCCCCTAAACTCCTTCGTCTAAGCTTCCACCAGGCACCCTCATCTCACCGAACAGCCGATTCGGAGATTCCTTCTCACCTCTCTTTTATGCTTTTATAGATTATTGTAATAGACATTTGTGCAATATATCATATTTGATTCCATCTCTCTTGTGAATTTATTCTTCTTGTCTTTATATTTCAAAAACAAAAAAAAAATAACAAACCTCAAAATATCAAAAAGAAACAAAACGAAGAGCGATTTTCAAGCAAAGCAAACATCGCCTCCCTCTGTTCGATCCGGGACTCCCCTAGAGTTTCGATAAAATTTTATCTGATAGACGCGTTTTACGAGCTACGACGACAAGTTCTCCAAACCCTGATTTTAATTCGCGAAACCCGCCGTAATCATTTTGGCACCGTTGACGAGGATGTTCATGCTGAAGAGGAGAATGTTAGGTCCAACCCTCACTCGAATTCCTACAATTCTGGTTGGAAAAATTACCCTAACTTCTCTTGGAAAGTTCAAGGTCAACAGACCCAATATCAACCCAAAAACTATGTACCGCAAAAACCAATGGATCAGGGTCATGTATATACTCAGTTGCCCTTGAATCAGGTTAATCAGTCCATGTGGAATGCTCAACAACCCGCCGAGTAGGCTGATTTAAACTTGAAGATGGTAGAAATGCAAGGGTTAATGCTCCATCTCATGCAACAAATGAAAACTTCGCTGGATACCTTGCAATCCAGATTTGGTGTAAACAACCAACAGCCCGGATCTCTACCATCACAACTTGTACCAAACCCAAGGAATGTACAGAACCGAGGCGCTGGGCCTTAAGGTTTTAGTAATAATGGGAAGTCGTATGCTCAAGCTCATGCTATCTATCAGGCTACCCCAACTCCTCCCAGAGCGAACCAAGTTCCTCCCATAATCAACCGAGAGCTTCTTGTTTTGCCCAACCCTCCCCAAGGCACTAACCAACAACATTTTGCCATTGCAAACACCATCACCTTGAGGAGTGGTAGTAAACACAAGGGACCTACCCAACCCCATGTCAACACCATTAGGCCCCGTAGCAAGAATTCCATACTCCCAACTAAGAATGTGATCAACAAAACATCAGAGTCTGATTTTGGAGTATATTGTTGTATGGGCAAATAGAAAAAGTCGGAGGAGAAATTGGAGGAAAGGATGTCCTTACTTCAGGCTTTCAAATTGACAATCATTTTACTCCTTGTGGCTATCGGATCAATCCCCTCCTATGCCATAGGTTTACTGAATTCATATAAAGCAAAGCGTAGAGCGGAATCTGAAAACATTAGGAGAGTAGTCTTATCTGATAACACAAGCACACTGATCTTAAACAAGCTACCTCCCAAAAAGCAGGACCCGGGAGCCCCGCTGATTTCCTACACAATAGGAAACATCACTTCTAACCGAGCCCTTCTCGACTTGGGCACTTCCATTAATGTGATCCCTACCTCACTGCACATGGAATTGGGTCTAGGCTACTTGAAACACACTGGCATAACCTTGCAGTTAACCGATAGATCCATTATAAAACCAAGGGGTATTTTGGAGGATGTTTTAGTCAAGGTTAATGATTTGCATTACCTTGCTGATTTCGTGATCCTGGACATGGAAGAACCAAAACAGCTCAACCACATCCCGATTATGTTGGGAAGACCTTTCTTGGCTACCGCCAAGGCAAGGATTGATTGTGAATCAGGAAATATAGAAATGACCCCTTGGAATAAAACAAATCGATTTAATATTTTTGATGTCTCAAAGAAGGATAAAATTAAGTGTGGTTTGATGGAGGAGCTTGGCAGAATAGAGGAGGTAATGGCCATACATACCTTAGATAACCTTTTAAGGGCCAATTCAACCCAAACTCAGGAAGAAAATCACACGATTGCAAGGATAATTGAGGACAATAAAGACATACAACAAACTGTGGCAACCCGGGATGAGGAAGATATTTATGAATTTGGAAATTTGTTGGATGATTCACATGATCAAGTTAAAACCCAACAATGTCCTCATCCTGAATCTTTAGAGTTTGAGGTTCAATATTTGGGTGGGAATCATGAAGATCAGGATGGTTGAATTAAGCACCCAAATTGTGAGAATGAAATTGAACTTTGGGAAGTAACTCTTGAAATGTTAGATATTTTAGAGCACCCACAAAACCCCAACTCATCACCAAACCCTCATCCTTTTTCACCCAACTATTGTACAAATTCTATATCCACCCACACCTCCTCTATACTAAATCAACAAAACTCCTATTGGAGACCATTTGGGCTCTCCCTGCACCACTAGCTTGCCACTTTCGTTGATAATCTTTTTGGCAAGCCCATTTTTACTCTCTGGGACCCATATCTAAGGGCCCAAAAACTGTGTTATTACAGCCTCAATATTAGTTATTTTTTATTGAGGACTTCGCCCAGTTGAAGACACTAAACTCAGCACATGTAAAGACTGTTCCGAGCTTACCAGAATCTCATGGAAACCAGGTGCAATTCTTCCACTTCTACTCTCCTACATGCTTTCATTTTTAACAATGAGGGCATTGCATTAGCTAAGCATGGAGGGGTGGATATCTTATGAAATAATCTTTTTGTTAGTCATTACAGTAATTTCCTATTATTTTATTAAGAAAAAAAAAAAAGGAGGCGAGAACTTAGGTATTAAGAGTTGCAAACTTTAGAAATTGATACTTTGAGACCTGAATACTTAGACTCTTCAAGTCTTCAGGCTTAATTAGCCCGGGTGTCTACTTGAATATGGACTTAATCTCGAGTCCTCGCCAAGTAATTTTATTTTAAACTAGTCAATAAATTGGGGTGATAAGTATACGACTTATCAACCCGCCCTCTAATTTGAGGGGACTTTAAGCTTAAGCATCTACACACTTTTTGCACTGACTCACTTTTTGGCAGTTTCTTCGAAAATTGGGTAGCTAATGAACCATCTAGGGTAGTATGGCTGACAAGTTCTCGGTGGTAATAGCTCATTGGCCGGTTGTCCAAAGTCCAGCCACAAGACCATTTTCGTCGTACTGCCTTTAGGTAAATCTTAGATCAAGGAAGTCACCTACTTAAAAAAAAGAAAAAGAAAAAGAAAAAAATATAAGAAAAACATAGAAAAAGGAGAAAATAAAAAAATAAACAAAACCACACTTCACCGCATGAGTATGGCTGGCAAGTTACCGTGGGTAACAGCCCATTGGCCAGTTGTCTAGAACCCAGCTCACAAAAATGCACAATAATTCTCAAAACACTTAGGGAAAAAGCGGGGAAGTAGAATAAATCAGGGAGATATATACTGAGTTCACCCTTGTGTTGACTCCATAAATAAAAGAAGTAAGAAGAAAGCTACCGTTCGAAAAGATAAACCTCTAAGCAAGGTCACCTAGGGTTGAGAAACCCAAAGTCCGTTTTAACAGGCGCCTAATGAGTCTTTCACTCTTTTCACTAGATGCTTAGCACTTAGAGTCCTTTTCGAGTCTTAGGCGAGTCGGGTAGTCGTAAAAAGTTATTCCGGAATTCTCAAACTCCTAAAGTCCAAAAATAATAGAAAAGAAAAATAAGAAAAATGTGTATCTTCTCTTTTTAAATAAGGCGAGAACTTGGACGGTCGACATTCTGGTAGACACCTGGGCACTGTTGAGTTTTTGTAATTAGGTCTTGGGGTTGAGATTTTCTAAAGCAATCAACGAATTTTGCCTAAATAATCGAATCCTAATTCTACTTTTATACATAGCATTTAGGTTAATTTTGCTAGGGACCAGCAAAAAGTAAGCATGGGGGTATGATAAACACACATGAATTCATGATAAATGCTTATTTATGATGGTTCATATGCTTAGCATTGCATATGTTATAAATACTACAATAACATCCATTGCATTGCATTTAGGATAGTTATATATTATGTATATTAATTCTTCCATTTTACATGGTCAGGAGGTAGTGCGACATCTTTATAGGCTTCAGATGAATCCGACCGTACAGATAAATCCAGAGCGACGATCGCAGTCCGTCAATGTGAAAATCACCTTGATCAGAGCTCTGTAGCACCCTCTACAAGAAGATGAAGACGGACGGCCCAGATGGCGCCATGTGGCGCCATCCAGGCCACCCCTCACCTGAGCCATTGCACCGGCCTCAAGCAAGGATGCACCTCGACCGTTGGATCTTCATCCAACGGCCCAGGCGCACACGACTGCACCACCTTCCGCTCGACAAAGAGTCGCTTTAGTGAAATGGTGAAGACGAGTGCTCTCAAACAGCGAGCGCGAGTTCGAGCCGCAATTCGCCACGCACGCTACAGCGCCAATTGAAATAAGGCTGCTCGATCTCGATCGAGCCGTCGAGATTATCCACGCGCCATCTGACGCCGCCCATCGATGCGAGGGTGCATGCCAGATCGCACGCGTGCCATCTAGGGCATGCATTTAAGACGACCGGGAGCGGTGCCCGCCGTCCGATCCTCGCAATCGTGCGAGGCACGCAATTTAAATCAGAGTGCATGCAATCTGCGGGCGAGCCTCGGCCGTGCAATGCCTCATCCGATGGCTGCCAACGCACGTGCTAGCGGTGCGGATTTCAAACAGCTGCGAGCGCGCATTCTCCTCTCGCGATCACAGCCGTCCACGCTTGATCCAACAGTCGACGATCGCTGCACCATACGACTACGGCCAAGCTTCCAAGTGCCAGCCATGACACGTGAATGCTTTAGCGACATCTCGACAGGTCTTTAGCAACGTCTTAAATGTCACTAAAGGCCCACGAACGCAAACCACCCTCATTCCACCACTATATAAACACCCCTACACCCCCTATTCTAAACCATCTCTACCTACTCTACTCCTACCTACTCTTAAGCTCTAGTAACCTACCAAAGCTCCATTAGAGCTTACTCTCAAGCTCCAAAGGCCTCCTATTAGTGTAGCATTCCTTTATCCCACCAAATATTCATCCATCAACCCATCACCTTCATAAGTCACCTTGGAGCCGTCCTCCCACCTCCATTCCGGTAGCAGATCACCTCCACCTCCTCACCTCCATTCCAGAGCCTCGGTGAAGCATTTCTCTACCCGGCATCCTCCTGCATCTCACCTCCGTCGTCCAACTCCTCAACTCTGTCCAAGCTTCCGCCAGGCGCCATCGTCTCGCCGAACAGCCGATTCGAGAGACTCCTCACCTCTCTCTTTTATGATTTCGTAGATTATTGTAATAGACATGTGTGCAATATATAATATTTGATTCCATATCTCTTGTGAATTTATTTTGCTTGTCTTTATATTTCAAAAACAAAAGAAAATAACAAAACCTCAAAATACCAAAAAGAAACAAAACGAAGTGCGATTTTCAAGCAAAGCAAACGTCGCCTCCCTCTGTTCAACCCGTGACTCCCTTGGAGTTTCGGTAAAATTTTATCTGATAGACGCATTTTACGAGTTACGACGACGGGTTCTCCAAACCCCGATTTTAATTCGCGAAACCCGCTGCAATCAATTTCTATGTTAAATTAGTGAATAGAAGTGAAACCAGGCACTTGATGAGGTTGAATGACGTGTAGATGATCCTGATTTGGGGTTCAATATCGTGAATGAGCATATGGGGATCGCATTTGGTGTTTTGCTTTTGATGACAATCCATGAAATCCAATTGTTTTGCTTGTTTACAATTCACTAAATGTGATATAAGAGGGTTTAGAGGCCTTAGAAATGATCCAATGCAGGTTGGTAATTTAAAGATTGCATTTTAGAACCCAAGCAGGATTCTGAACTGCTTATTGGGTGTCCAACCTAGTGATTGGATGTCTGATGATGCTAATTTGGATGTCCAATCCTAATTTTGGATATTCACCTGTAGCTTGCCTAAAACTTCAAAGATGGAACTCTAATGAATGGATGTCTGGACACTTTGGTGGATGTCCAGACTAGTCTCTGGACGTCTAGAGAAGTGGCCTGGATGTCCAATAAGCCGATAGGGAGGTGGGTTTCCTTGGATGATAGTCATTAGACGTCTAGGCTATTGCTAGACCTCTTAACTTGCCACATTGGACGTCTAACACTTTATTTAGACGTCCAATAAGGCATAAGTGGTCCTATTTCGTGTAGAAACTCCTCATGAGGATTGAGAACCTCATCTAATTGGTTAAATCCAAACCAAATACCAAGATAATGATGGGTTAGACTTCGTTCAAAGTCTGGAACTTGAGTTTGAGGGTCCTAAATAGAACCCTAAATGAAACTGAAAATGAAAATGAGTGAGATGCTTAGGTCAAGATAAGTGGGCTCATAAGGCTAATACCTTGACCTTTGAGCCATAGCCTCATGATTGTGGATTGAAGATCCAAAAGATCAGGGTAGTTGGCGACTATTAGTGATAAACCTTGAAACTTGAATAATTCCCGGTTGCAGTGATGAGCCACAGGCTGTAGTCGAGGTACTCGAACCTACCTAGATCCGACTCAAGGTGCGGTACTCGTAGCGACAAGCTTAGTAGGTGCTCGCAAGTGAGAATGACGTTGGGGCTCGCAGGTGCGAATGACGTTGGGGTACCTAGTTCTCGTAGCGAGAGCTCAGTAGGCGCCCACATGTGCGAATGAAGTCAGGGTACCATAAGGGATGGTGGGGACCTCCTCTGATGGCGGACAAAGAGGGCACATCCGGAATGTAAGCTCCTAGCAAGAGCATAGATGTGACCCGACGACATCTAATCATTGTTTTCTAACAAAGAGAAAGGACTCCTACCGTTCACAGTAGTCGTCCAAATATATTATCATGAAGCAATTACAAATTCTCACGCCATAACTTGACACTCAACGCTACATCCCTAGAAATGTTCACCCACGCATTACCCCCATTGAAGGTTACATCATTCGGGCTCTCCAAACTGCCCACAAAATCGCAGCCATGACCACACATGGCTTGCCACTAGACATAAAATGGATCCACAACATCTCCCACTCAGGAAGGGGAAAGGAACA
Source organism: Thalassia testudinum (assembly GCA_037157565.1). Classification (NCBI taxonomy): domain Eukaryota; kingdom Viridiplantae; phylum Streptophyta; class Magnoliopsida; order Alismatales; family Hydrocharitaceae; genus Thalassia; species Thalassia testudinum. Next base: position 129,545,575 of record JAZHRO010000077.1, read on the forward strand.
AAACCTGTGCCACACCTCATTAGTCACTAGGCACATATTGAAAAGATGTCTAGCATCATTCTCCTCGAAGCCAAAAAGAGGGCAAGGCATGATGTTTGCCCAAAGGATCCTCCTAAACAACCCAATGACCAAACCTCTGGGTCACAAAGAAAAATATGAACCTTCAATGGGATCTTCAACCTCCAAAGGTGGGAACATACACGGCGATGATCATCACTGTCCTGCACATTTGAAAGGATCTCATAGGTGCTGCAAGGGGCATAAACCCCTTTCTTCCACGCAAACACATCCAGCCCTTCTCTTGGCCTGAAGGCCGCCAAGGCCAGACTCACAGAACCTGCCTCCTCGCCAGTTCTCGTGACACGACTATCAATAGAAGGAACCTTCCACTCTTCATCATCAGGATGCCATATATCAGCAACAAAAGCCTGCTTCATCTCAAAAGCCTCATACGCACGTGGAAAAGAGTCAACAAGGCGACCCAAACCACTCCAGTCATCCTCCCAGAAACATAGCTTCTCCCAACAACCAAGTATTGGCTTAAAAAGATCCCAATGCTCCAACATAGTCTTGGAGACAAAATCCCAGAGTGGAGAGGCTGATTCCTGGCACACCACATATGTCATCATGCCACCCATACACCCATAGGAGTCTCTAATAATAGATTGCCACATGCCTTCATCCCCTCGTAGGATAATGACTCCCCACTTTAGTAGAAAAGAATCTCCAACTTCTCTAAGAGATCTCACTCCCAAACCTCCCCTTTTCTTTAGAGTGCAGATGGTTTTCCATCTAACAGGCTACATGAATCTTCCACTGTGTGAAGGGCCCTTCCAAAAAAGTCTTTTGCGCATAACATCAATTTTCTTCAATATTAATCCAGGCGGTCTAAACTTAGATAAGAAAAAAACAAGAATAGCTGAAAACGCCAAATTCAACAAGATCAGCCAACCACCTTTGGATAAAAATATGCTACACCAACCGTCCATTTTCAAGGCTATCTTCTCAAAGAGCTGAATCCAATCTTTTTTCTTCATCTTCTTGACTTGCAATGGTAAGCCAAGATACCAAATATGGAGAGTAACAACTGGCATCTGTAGGATATGGGACAATTCCTCCCTCCTAGACACATCACCAAAGCAAACAAGAGAGGACTTGGAGCCATTGATCTTCAAACTTGAGATCTCACTAAATATGTCTACCACATATTTAAGGACCTCCGCCTCATAGCTTCCCCCTTCTATAAAAAAAAGAGTATCGTCTACAAACTGTAATATAGGGGTCAAGGCCCTCTGGGAGGAGAGAGTATAGCCATGTAAAAAGCCACCCAAACATGCCTTGAAAGCCAACCATGCCAATGTATCCACTATCAATATAAAAATGAGGGGCACCACTGGACCTCCTTGCCTGACCCCCTTCTGCAGCTGAATCCACTACCCTGTAGGACGCCCATTAATAAGCAGGGAGAAAGAGGAGGTGGTAACACACCTCTTGATCCACTACACCCATATCTCAAGAAACCCCCATCATCTGAAAAACTCCAAAAGATATGCCCAAGAAATCGAGTCATAAGCTTTGGAGAAATCTACCTTCCACATGAAGGCGTTCTTCCTTCTGACCCACCCTGATACCATCTCCTGCGCCAGAATGGACTCCTGGAGGGATCTGCCTTTTAGAAATGCGAAGTAGATCAGGCTAATGATATCCTTCATAGCCTCTCTCATTCTATTTGCTAGCACTTTACCAATAATCAAGTAGATTGAGTTGGAAAGCACTGTGGGCCGAAAATGTGAAAGTGCCTCTGCCCCTAGTTTCTTTAGTAAGAGAAAAAGGAGTGACCTGTTGATTCTCTCTAAACCAAAGTTGCCTCTCTGGAACTCATCAAGCACTTCTAAAACATCGATCTTTACCACCGACCAAAACTCTATAGAATAGCACTGGAAAACCATCTGGCCCAAGAGATCCTTCCGCCTTCAACCCTTTCAAGGACACCACCACCTCCTCCTCTCCAATACGCCTACATAGATGCTGCCCCTCATCCATGCCCTACCTTGGCACATTTGAATTGGAAAGCCTCCACACTCCCCTCTGTCCAGCCTGCGTGGTGTCCACAAAATATTTGCTGGCTGTATTATAAATATCAAGTGGAGACGCGGCTACATGATCATCATAACGAAGAGAAGTTATGAGGTTATACCTTCTTGCACTTGCCACAGTATGGAAAAACTTAGAGTTGGAGTCCCCTTCCTTCAGCCACAACTGTCTAGATGGCTAGCACCAGTCAATCTCCCTCTGCAAATTTTCTTTTGCAATAACATTTTGCAATTCTTTGTGGTGCACTCTCTCTCTCTCATTCAACCCCAACGATTCCTCCTCATCTAACCTCTTCACCCCATCTATGGCATCCTTCCTCTTCTGTGCTTTCAAAGTGCCCATAGATCTCTTATACTCTAGCAGCAAAAAATGCAGCCCCCTCAACTTGGATGCCAGTCTCTGCATAGCCGTCCCACCAATCTCTTGAGCCATCCACCAAGAGGAAACCATGTCTTTAAATCCCTCTTCAGTAAGCCAAGACTTCTGAAATTTAAAGTAGGATCCAACCTTCACACCCTCCCCGCTCTCCCAAACAAGAGCGTGGTCAGAAAAAGGGTAGCCCAAAGCTACCATAGAGGCCATGTGAAAAGACTCCAACTCCATGTTGCACATGAACCTATCAATCTGTGACATCTGGCCACCAACTCCCCTCCACGTGAAGGTAACCCCTAAAGAAGGAAGATCAACCAACTCCAAGTCTGAGACAACGGTTTGAAAACCAAAGGTAGAGGAATCTATCCTCCCATCTAGATGGTCATCATATGACAACGTGGCATTGAAATCTCCCCCCCCCCCCCCCCCCCCCCCCCCAGGAACCATGCTACCCCCTGCACCCAAGTAGCCATGTCACGCAACTCTTCCCACAAAAGCGATCTCTCCCCCTGATTACACAACCCATAAACAGATGTAACAAATAGATAAGTGTTGTCCGTCATTCTGGTGAATCTGCATGTGATAGAGAACAAACCCACTTTTGTATCTTCCAGTTGGAGCACAGTAGGTCGCCACCACACACACAACCCCCTGCGCTCTCCCACTGGATGGAATGCATCTCAAGGCAGCCTCCCCAATCCCTAGTAGGGGTTGCCACAAGCCACTATCTTCCCCTTCAATATGAGTGTCCTACAACAGGGCACAGTCAATCCCCCACTCCCTTAGATACCTCGCCAGAATGCCCCTTCTTGTATGGTCCCTCAACCCCCTTGTGTTCCACGCCAAGACCCTCAACATACGGATTCACCAATCCCCTTCTGCACCCCTTCCCTACGTAACACTTGTAAGGCCTTAGCCAACTAATTGACGTCTAAAAGTACCAATCCAAAACTTCTACGGTGATATCTACCCCTGCCTCAAGTTCCTCCCCTGATGGGTGAAGTTGAATCTGCATTATATCTCACCTCCTCTAGAGTAGAGGAAACGAATGTGTTGCCCCCTGTCTCCGACAGAAGAATCACCAACCTCCTTGTGAATCACAATGGTACCATCCTCTCTACTGGCCATCCCTCCAAATGGCCCTACCTCAGAGCCCTTCTCATGCTCCACCATAGACACGTCAACCACCTTACATTTCTTCTACCCATTGCCTTTGATCCACTTTCTCCTGCAACCAGACGCCATTACATAGCATCCCCCTCCCCTACCGCAGAAATATTCCCCTGCCCTTCCTTGCCACTGCTTCTCATTCGAGGACAAATCATCACACGAAGATGGAGAAGCCAAGAAGAACCACCACATGTGAGAATGACTCTCTCATGGAATGGCCTCCCTTGTCTAAGGTGCACATCCACCCTCACCATGCTTGCATGTCCTTGTGCCAGGCCCACAACCATGCCCTCCTTTAGTGACGCAAAGCCCACCACAATATTGGAAACCACTGCATTGGAACACAAGTGCAAAGGTAAACCAAACATCACAACATCACGATCGAAAATCCTTTGCAGTGGTCTCTCATTCACAGCCTTATCAAATGGCGAAACCAAATGCCAAATCACGGAAATCAAACCAAACGACAACCGAAATTTGAGAAGATCAACATCCACAATCTCCAATCCAAAATCAAGGAACCTTGATGGGTTCAACACACAAATCTTCCACAGAGGGGACGAAAGAGAGAGATCTTACAAATCTTTGCAGATCCTCCAAGGAGGGGGCGCCAGCCATGATTTCTCTCACGTGGGCACCGTGGAGGTTAGCCTCCGCTGCCATGACTTCTTGCAATAGGGCGACCTCCACATCGAGAGAGGGGGGTGTAGGCAGAGGGGGAGGCTACCTCCATGCAAAACTACATCACTCTGGACCCCCATGCACATGTGCCCCCCCCCCCCCCATGGCCCACAGGGTTTGGGTCCTCTTCCACGCACCTCCTAGGGTTTAGGTCTCCTCTACGTGCGTGGAAGGACCCACCCCTCCCTTCATTGGGTGCTCGCGACCTCCGACACGTGCTTCTTCTATGACCCAACCTCCCACATTCAAGGCACACGAGGGCATTCCGACACACCGCAACCATGTGCCCTCTCCCTACACCAAAAGCAAACACGCACCCCTCTCCCTCCCTTCTTCCTCGCCAAGACCTAGCGCCACCCATTCTTTCCCCTCTTGGCCTCCTCCCATCGGTTGGAAAACCACGACCTCCTCCACGCCATCGCCCCTCCACCCTTCTCCATTCTCCCTTCGTTGCCCCTCCTCCCACCGGTGTCGCCATTCTCGCGCTAATGGCAACGTCTAATCATGCCCTGTACTTTGATCTGAAATGATCGATGACTGAACTTCGTGGGACTTGACATGAGTTCGCTCATCGTATCCACGAAACATTTGGCTTGGGTAGCTTCCAAGCGGCCTGACACCTCTGACTAAAGTTAGAAAACATTCTCACAATGCTAGGACAGGTACGCTTGCTTGAGGATCACTAGCACTGCTAGTTTCTCCCCTAATTAAGGGAGACCTACTAGGCTATGGTAGAAGAGAAGGATACGCCGACATCTCCTCTAGTAGAGGAATGATTTTGAAAATTTGATCCTTTGAGGCGAGTGAGTGAATAATAATAATTGAAATGCAATGCACGGATTAAGCATCGGGATAAGGTAGTTCATTCAATTAGCCTGTCGTATGGTAGCCCGTACACTACCTGTCGTTCCTTCTAACATACACAGTTGTTTTCCCTACTAAGCTAGTTGGCTCATCCCTACTTTGTGGCGCATTTTCAGGACCCGAAGTCGTAGGGCCATACTATGATTATGAGCAGGTTGGTGCAGATCTATTAGGCGCTAGCGAGGCACCATTCCTACCGAGCACTCCTAGGCGTAGAGCCCCAAACGATGGAGATACTACACCTAGGGTAGTTGCGGGACTTTCCCACTAACGTGTGACGGGAGATCCTGTCGAAGCATGCAATTGTAGGGTAGTTAGTACTTTTACAGCTTCTGTTACTGTAGGCTCAATTTATTTTGAATTGCGGTTAGTCCCCACTCTGCTGTGAGAACGTTGTAAAAGTTAAGCTGTTGTTGCATGTATGAACTGTAAACGTATTTGGCTTCCGTGTATATTATATGTGATGTATATGATATATTTTGGTTATTCCTATTTTGCTACGCATGCTGTTTATAATGTTTTTCTTGCTACCTATCCAAATGTAATTATTTATGTCATGCAGAAACCGATACGTTTATTAAAGTTAGTTAGGCTTAATAACTGTTAAAATGACTACATGCAACCCGAACCAGTCTAAGGGGATTATCTAGGACTGTTACATGGGTGGTCAGCTAGTACTCTCCGTAGTTGGCACCCTTGTGCTTGCAGAAAAGGGGCTGACTAATGGCCTTAAGGGTAAACTGATGGCCTTGAGGGCCAACCTCCTTTTTCACATATGTAAAAAGAAGATCAAGAAGAGCTCACAACCTTTTCTCCCTATATAACATGGGAACCCTTGGATCTCCATCCAAGGGTGGCAAACTAAACCTATTTTATAGGAATTTATAAGATTGGCCCATAACAACTTATTGAGTGTGTTGAACCTAGGAACATTCATTATTTATGTAATTTCCTAAGGTTTCTTTGTAATTATCCCAAACATCTCTAATATAAAAGAGATGCGAGGCTTTTTATTTGAAGATAAGACATTTCTTTTCCTCAACATGGTATCAGACTAGTGATTCTAGGCTAGTGCTTCGATATCTCACCAAATACCCACCCAAAAGATGATCAAATCACCAACATTGAGGTGATTTGATCATCCAAAATCAGATAGAGCATGCTAGCAGTGGCAGCGACGTTGGAAAGGAGCCTCTCAACACCAACAGTGCTGGCGCTGGTGCCCAACTATTAGCCATTGCCGGCTGGGGGTCTAGCAGCCTTATTGCCCTTACCCAGACCGCCAATGGGCAACAGGCTACCGCTAGCAGACCTGCAGTGGGTCTGTCGGTGGCCCAGCAAACTAGCGTCTCCTCCCGGTTTGTGATCTCTCGTGGAGTTTTGTGCGTGATGAAGATTATCTCATGCGTTGCTTGTGCAATGATGAATCTTCTCTCACCATTGAAAGTCAAGTTTTCCTCCTCAAGCATAATGAGTCTTCTATCGTGTAAGGACGATGTGATAGATCCATAGAGGTCAATTTCAAACCTAAAGGGACTGGCGTTTGCAGTCCAAGAAGATCCAAGGAAGAAAAAGAGGACCAGAGGAGCGTGTATATTCGACTCCGGTGCCTCAATTCATCTCACAGGAGATATGCAACGACTCATAGAATTCATGGATCCACGTGGGATCAAAGATGTCAGAGTGGCTAATGGAGCCACATCACTGGTTACGACAGTTGGGCATGTACATGCCTCTCCAAAGATGTTGATTGAAGGGGTTCATTGTGCTCCAGAGTTTCCAATGAACTTGTTGTCAGTGAATCACATTTGTAAAGATCTTAGATGTCGTGTTATATTTAATGAAGGTCACTGTTATTTCCAAGACCGACGGACAGGTGTTATTGGTGGAGGCATAGAGTGAGATGATCTTTACTATCTTGATACACCGACGTTGTTTGGTGGAGCAGTTTCCATAACTACCGATCCCTCATTATGGCACAGAAGACTTAAGCACCCATTGCTTAAGAAGCCTAGTCTGCCAGATTCCTTATGCTTACAGTGTGAGGATTGTCAGCTAGGAAGCATCATAGGAGCACATACCCACAGAGGGATGTTGGAGTGAATTCTGTTCACTTTAGTACATTGTGATGTCTGGGGACCATCTAGGGTGCCTACCCCAGGAGGATACAGATACTACATTATTATTGTAGGCGATCATAGCCGCCTCACTTGGGTTTTCTTAATGAAAACCCGCTCAGAGATTCCCTAGGCTATTCAGCAAGTTTTGGCAGAGATTCCGACTCAGTATGATGGCACAGTTCAAGTCTTCCGCAGTGATAATGACTTAAAATTTGTGCAGCGAGATGTTCAGAGTCTCTTTTCTTCTTGAGGTATTATCCATCAGACATCATGTGCTCATACATCTCAGCAGAACGGTGTGGTTGAGTGCAAGCTTCGACATCTCCTGGATATTGCTAGAACCCTAATGATTCACATAAAGGTTCCTAAACAATTCTAGGGAGATGACATATTTACTACGACCTACCTAATTAATCAAGTACCTTCATCAGTTCTTCATGGGTAGATTCCCTTTCAGGTTATTCATCCAGATTGTGACAGGTCGTTTACTCTACCCCTAAGGATTTTTGGGTGCACTTGCTTCATATAGGCATATGGTAATAAGGATAAGTTTTCCCCTAGGGCAGTCAAATGCATCTTCCTTGGGTATTCCAAGACATAGAAGGGCTATAGGTGTTATAACCCGAGTCGCAGGAGATATATTGTCATTGCAGATGTCACTTTCTTTGAGAAGGTGCCATACTTCTCAGATGAAGGAACATCTATACAAGCTACCTTAGAGGAGACTCAGGTGTACCACCAGAGGCCACATGCTTTACCTGACACTAGGTCTCGTCCCAACTTGACAGATGAGAGTAGTTCAGACACAGAGAAGCAATCAATTCCAAGGAGATCCACTAAAGCATGCACACTTCATCATCTTTCCCAATATACAGGAGTTGTTAATCTAGCGGATGGAGTCCATCAGTTTGCTTCTGATATTACTGCCTCTACGATTCCAAGGGATTTTGCTCAAGCTTCCTATGATCCTAGGTGGTAGGCTGCGATGGATGAGGAGATATAGGCCTTACAGTCACGATAGACATGGGCCTTAGTACCATGCCCTGATGGTGCTACTGTGGTGGACTGCAGATGGGTCTACACTATCAAGTATAACCTGATGGGATAGTGGACATGTATAAGGCCAAACTTATTGCTAAAGGATTTACTCATACATACAGGGTAGATTGCTACTTTTTCTCTTGTAGCTTGTATTACCTCGATCAGGATTATTATTTCTGTTGCTATGGCCAAGAGATGTCCTTTACATTAGCTTGATATTAAAAGTGCCTTTTTGTATGGTAATTTATCTGAGAAGGTGTACATGAGACAGCCACCAGGTTATAACAACCAAGGGGAGAATGTCACCTGAGGAAGGCAATATATGGATTGAAATAGAATCCTCATGCCTAATTTGAGAGACTTAGTACAAAGATTAAGAAGATTAGGTTCTAGCACTCTACTTTTAACCACTCTGTCTTCATCAAGAAGATTAAGTATAGAGGGCATACCCGAGTTGTTCTAGCTGTGTATGTGGATGACATGATTCTTACTGGTGATGATGAGGATGGGATCACCCAAACCAAGTCCTTTTTATAGTCTACCTTTTACACAAGGACTTGGGAGAGTTGAGATACTAGGGATTGAGGCAGTGCAATAGGGGTTAGGCTTGTCCTTGTCACAGAGACAGTATACACTCCACATTCTTCAGGAGACAGGCTTGCTTGCAACCAAGCCCTCTAGTATACCTGTAGAGACACCACTTGCACGCTCTTTTGATGAGGACTTGTTACCGTAGTTCAGTGTGTCGCTTACTCTATGTTATTATCAAAAGGCTTAATATTAGTTTTATAGTGAGCAGAGTCAGTCAACACACGTAGGCTCCACGTTACAGCCACTAGCATGAGGTCTGCTTTATTCTGAGGTACCTTAAGGCGACACCAGGTAAAGAGTTGTATTACAGAGATTGTAGCAGCTTAGATATTCTTGCTTATTCTGATGCAGATTATGCCAGGTTTGTGGATGATTGACGTTCTACTTTAGGCTTTGCAGTCTATCTTAGGGGGAATCTCATCTCTTGGAGGAACAAGAAGCTAAGTGTTGTGGCTCATTCGAGTGTTTAGGTAGAGTATAAAGCGATGCCATAGGCTACTTGTGAGATTATGTGGATTGTTTCCTTCTTGCAGGATCTTGGTATCCAAACTATTATGCCTATTCCACTTCTCTGTGACAAAAAATCAACTACTTATATTGCCTCAAACCCGATCTTTCATGAGAGGACCAAACATATTGAGGCTGACTGCCACTTTGTTTGTAATGATGTTCTTACTAGCAAGATTAGCACCCCATATGTCTCCTCAGAGCTTCAACTGACTGATATATTTACTAAGGCTTTGAAGAAGAAACGTCTTGACTTCTTATGTGACAAGTTGGGTCTTGTAGATATTTACGTCCCAACTTAAGGGAAAGTGTTGAGCCTAAGGACATATTCATTATTTATGTTATTTCATGGAGTATCTTTGTAATTCTTCCAAACCTCTCCAATATAAAAGAGAGGCTAGGGTTTTCATTTTAAGATAAGACATTTCCTTTCCTCAACATCTGAGTGTTATGATTTAGAATCAAAACTTCAATTAATTACAATCCAACCCTTAGATTTTATACATAATCAAATTTGATGCAATTAAATCAATTCAATCAATCCAATCAAATAGGGACCATCTAAATGTTTATTAGTTTAATCATGCCAATAACAAAGGGCTTAGATTTAGTAGATTCATGGCACTACATCACCTTCAAATATTTCAAGTACCCGTGAATCCTTCACACTGAAAGACATATGTAACCACTATGATTAAATCACATATTCACTGTCCATCTCATGACTGATTACATATTTTTTATATCCGCTTTGTATTATTAGGACGAGAATGAAGACCAAATCCTTTCTCAAAGGATTTTCTCTTTATGTATGAGTTTGATCAGAAATGGTATGACCATGTATGAAATTTTGTACTTCCGAATATATGTGGAGTGAGCTCGAGTCTGCCGATTTGCTGCATACACCTACAACAATGGATCTATGTGACCCCTTCAAGATATCATGCCTCATGTCCCTTCTCACATACAAGAGCTTTCCAGTATTGACAGTAAGATGACTGCCTCTACTAAACGGTCCAAATGCATGTGCTTGTACACATATCTATCTCAGGTTTAAGGATACACATTCTCCATGACAGTGATAAGAGGACTTCCGCATATTCATCTCATTGAATCAACTCCATTTAACATGTGTGGCATCCCCAAATATCTATTCTTATACAGAGGATATGCATCAAGGCAAGGTTTTAAATATTGATATCAATATCGTATCGACAAGTCAAAAAAGGAATATATCAAGGATATATCGCTAATATCGGTGAATTTTGGGAAAATAACTCAAAATGTCCCAAAATGTCACAAATTTTATGAAAATTAACATTTTAATAACTAATACATCATGAAGAAATGCCTAAAAGACAAAAATAATAAATTTTGAATGAAAACATAATAGAAATGCACTAGTTTTTTTTATATCGACAAAGTCATATATTCAAAAGAAAGTATATAAAACATGATAATAATTGAAAAATATTCATAGTAACTTTCATTGCATATTGTTGACAATTGAAATCATGTCTTAGTTGCACTGATTTTCTTATCAGTTTCAACATGTTTTCTATTTCGATACTCTTCTTTTTCTCATTGACCTGCCTCAGATTTCATGAATCACCCTATTACTCTTTTTATTACGATTTTAAGATATGAAATCACAACTATCACCAAAGATGCACTTGGTGATAGAATATATGATTTAGATTCCACAAGAGTATATAATGAACAAATATAAATGGTCAGATAACCAGAGCCCTGATTTTCTTATCAGTTCCAACATGTTCTCCATTCCAATACTCTTCTCTTTCTCATTGATCTGTCTCACATTTCGTGAACCATCCTATTACTCTTCTCATTATGAGCTCAACACATGAAATCACATCTCCTACCAATAAAGATGCACTTAGCGAAACAAGACATGGTTTAGATAACACAAGCATATATAATGGACAAATATAAACGTTCAAATAACTAAAGAAAATTTATGCCCATCATAGCATAATGCACAGTTTGCAAGATTAGTGGAGATCAACAAAGCACCAGTACGCAAGTACTTAGATAAACCATGCTAAAACAAGTGAGCCTGTCAACCCTAGGTTGTTATGAGAGAAAGAAGAACCATCATGAATGGCATCCTTTAATCAAAGGAAGATGATAAGATAACCCTTTCAATACCACTATGGATTATCAAAGTACTTGATTTTATGCATCTTTTTATAGAGGTTCGAAGATGCTAATGTATTTCTCACCGACGTTTTAGAATCTTCTTCCTATTTTTCAATAAGTTAAGTGCAATGACTGAATTGTCGACAGAGGATGTATAGCTCTAAAGTTGACATATTTGATGGACTACAAGGGAGCAAGAAACCTAACATGTACAACTCTAAAAAGTCCATGATATCGGCGACATATCTCTGATATATCAACGATATGGGCGATATATCGACGATATCATGGAAAAAAGAAACTAAGGCTGATATCGATATGTGTTGACCCAGCGATACCAATATATCGACGATATATCGCCGATATATCAATCCTTGCATCAAGGGCATCAGTCAGGTAATAGTCTCTAGAGAAGATTGCTACTCTTCTCAGACTGGAGACAATAGTTGGATATTATGATGGTTCTTGATGACTTGTTGAATCCTCAATCCAAACCGTTTAGATTCTTCAATATTCATCATCGAGATATCTAACATGACATAATACATTATCCCGATTGTACTGAGGGATCCATTTAACCATATTAGTGTATCCACATAATTTGACACTTAGATCTGAATCACTAATCCTATGATTTGGTTCTAATTGTTTTGCTCAGGGCACATAACACCAACACCAAAGCCATCATTTGTTTCAATGAATCTCATGGTGATGTTTCATGCATACAATGATCTTGACTTTAAAGATCCAAAATGTTGTAGGAGTCTTATTAGAAAGCTTCCGTCTTTTTTTTTTGAAAGGGAAAAGGGTGAAGTTCATGTAGTCCCCTACCCGCTATATTATCACACCACCTCGGGCCAAAAATACGTTACATCAATGTACAAAGTCCCAAAACACAAGCTGGGAAGAGATGGATGCAACAATATTCTCCACATACAACCTATCCCCCCTGAATACCACCCCATTTCTTCCCAGCCAAATCCCCCAAAAAACCGCTAAGACCCTAGCCTTCTCCATCCTCAATCTGAAGACAAAACCCCTGAGATTGCTACTACCTCTGCGAAAGCTCGCCCAAAACGTATCCAAAGTGGAGGTGTCAATCCATGTCGGACCCACCTGACTCCAAACCTGAGCTGCCAAGTCACACCTAAAGAAGCGTTGTTGGCCATCCTCCTCTCCCACACCGCACATCTGACAAGTGGTGTCCACACCAGGCACCCATCTTACTCTCCTGGCCTTAGTGACCAGGCGCCCACTCCTAAGCAACCAAGCAAAAAACCTCATCTTGAGTGAAAAATCTGCTACCCAGATCAGCCTACAATCACACACCAAATCAATATCAACTGGATGCCCTAAATGCGCCAACCTGACATAGGCCTTCCTCACCGAGAAGTCCCCCTCATCTCAAAACCAGCTGTCCCTATCTTGCTCCAAGCCCCACCCTTCCAGCACCCCAAAGAGGCTCTGCAGGTCGTCGCAGCTCCTATCTAATAGCGCCCCTAAGATCCCAGGGCACAAAGCATCCAACCAGCAATCGCTGACCATCGCCTCCTTGTTCACCGACCTAGAGTAGAGCCTAGGGAACATGCCACACAAGGATCTGTCACACTGCCAGTCATCCAACCAGAACCTGAAGTCTCGACCATCCCCCAAGACCGACGTGAAAAAATCTCTGACACTTGAAACAACCTCCACCAGCCCCCTGATGAAATGTGATGCTCTCCTATCCGGCGAAGAAAGAGGCTCCCATGAAACAAAGGCCATAACACCCCCTCATGACCTCCTCCAAAAAGCCCTCCAAACCTCCTACCAATTTGACTCCATTTGGTGATAAGGCTTTGGTTGACTTGTTCCACTTCCCATACACCCAGGCCCACCTCCTGGATCAGTCGACAAACATCCTCCCAAGCAACAAGATGGTGCCCTTTCCAACACTCCCAAAGCTGGACCACAAGAAGTCATCATACTCATGATTTTCTTCTCAACTTGGTGTGGGACCCTGAACACTGACAAAAAGAAAGCTGGCATGGAAGACAGAACCAACCGAAGTAGCGTGAGCCTTCCCCCCCCATGAAAGGAGACAAAGGTCCACTCTACCCTCCTCTCCACCTCCAACAACAAGAGCCAATCCTGCAACCTAAGCCATCTGTCAAAGAGCGGAGCCTGAGGTATGTAATGGGCAGGGACCCCATCTCTGTCCCCAAAGCCATCCCACACTCCTGCTGCTCCCACATCAGCATCCCAGAAGCCGTAAACGTGGACTTGTGGAAATTTATCCTGAGGCGAGACGCCTCGCCAAACATGCCCAAAAGTAGGCAGATCCTCCTTGCCTCCTGCACCCCCCTTCCACAAGAAGCAAGGTGTCGTCTACATACTGTAAGATAGGAATCTCACAGTCTCCCCCCGGTCTAAAGCCACCGAAGACCCCTCTATCACAAGAGCGCTTCGCCATTGTAGCCAACACATCAGCAACCAAAAGAAACAACAGTAGGGCCAATGGGCAGCCTTGCCTAACCCCCCTCCTCGGCTGAACCCATCCTCCTTCGGGATTACCATTGACAAGCATCGCGAAAGACGCCGTAGTGACTCAGCGCCTTGTCCAATCGATCCATCTCCGTGGGAAGCCCCTCTTCGCCAAAGTGGCCCACAAGAAAGACCACCTCACCATGTCATACGCTTTCACAAAATCCACCTTCCATAGGAAAGCTCGCCTTCGCTCCCTCTTCCAAGTCGTAATGGCCTCAGTGGCTGCCACAAACCCATCAAGGATCCCTGTACCAGGGACGAAAGCTGTCTGTCTAGAGAAATCAGGTCCGCCAACAGCCCTCTCAACTTGTTAGCCATTGCCTTGGCCACAATGAGGTACACAACACTTGATAGAGCAATTGAGCAAAAATCATCGATATCCTCCGCCCCTTCCTTTTTGGGAAGAAGAAAGAGGTAGGATCAATTGATCCTGTTGAAGCCCGCACCACCATCCTAAAACTCCGCCACGACCTCCATAACGTCTTCCTTGACCATGCTCCAGAATTGTTTATAGAAATGGACGGGGAAACCATCCGGGCCTGGGAAACCATCAGCGTCGAGACCCTAAACAACCGCCGTAACCTCCACCGTGAAGGCAGAAACTAGGAAGGCAGCCTGGTTGTTAGAGAGGTTGCGTGCATCCTCTCCTGTCCACTACCATGCGCCCGGGGCCCACTTGTCTGAGAAATCCCGAAAGTGCCTTGCCGCCACCTTCCCTAGCTTACGTCTCCCCTCATTTCGCACTCCCCGACGACGAGGTTGTCCAGCCAGTTGATCCACCTCTTAGCTGAGGTTGTTTGATGGAAAAACTTTGTATTATAGTCACCCTCTCTGAGCCATTTTTATCTCAACCTAGCTTCCATTCCACCTCCACTTTCCTGTCCTCCTGCACCACCCGCAGCTCCGCTGCCCTATGCAAACTGTCTTTTATGGTGAGAGCACCACCATCCTCAAGTCTGTCCAACCTGGTAATCTCTGTGAGAGCATTTGCCTTCCTCCGCACTCTAGTCTGATGGACCTCCTTGCTATACTCCCTGAGGTAGGCATGCAAGTAGTCAAGTTTTCCAGCCAGTCAGGCAAATGCGATGCCCTCCATTCGCAAACCCCCACTTATACTCTACCATGTCTCTAAAACCTAGCTTCAATAGCTACGATCGTTCAAACTTGAAGTATGTGTCAAGCCACACCACCTCATTGGACTGCCAAAGTATAGACATGTGATCGGAGAAGGGTTTGTCCATGGGGGCGACTACTGCAAGGGGAAAAATCTCTGTCAATTACAAGCTAGAAAGGAACTTGTCGTTCCGCGATCTCTGTCCATTGCCACCACTCCAAGTGTAAAGGCAACCCGTGGCTAGGAGGTCAAGGAGGCCAAAGGATGCAACCAGCTCGGCCAACTGTTTCGACCCAAGGTCCTTCAGACAAAGCATAATGTTGAAATCCCTGCCTAGCAACCAAGCCCTACCATGTGCTATCATACCTACTAAGGCAAGTTCCTCCCAAAGCTACTCCCTCCTCGCCGCATCCTTTAGACCAAAAACTGCAGCGATGACCATCTATACCATGTCGCTTTTACGAGTAACATCAATTGCGATTGTATGCTGGCCTACATACGAGGACTGCACAGAGAGCACATCTTCCTGCCATGCTATTGCTAGCACCCCCGCCATTCTGACAGCATCAATCTTCAGGAAAACTCCCATCCAAGAACCACCCACCTCCTTCCACGTTGCAACATCGCAGGAAGCAAGCTTCGTCTCCTGCAGGAGCACAACATCAGCATGCCAATCTCTAATGTATCCGTCAAGTGCCGATCTCCTAGAGAGGTCACTGAGACCCTTGACATTCCATGTAAGGACTTTCAACATGGAGCTACCGGTGCCACCCCCCTAATTGGCTTAAATCCACACTTTGATGTTGTATCACTAAGAAGACTCGAAACCATCACAAATGTAAAGGTGAACTTATTCGTCGAGCAAGAAGAAATCCTACCTTGCTAAACATTCGTTTGATTTTTAAATCTTTTTTTCTATTCTGAACCAATTTTCTTGTGATAAATTTTCAACAATATACAAATCTTTCTTATTGAAATCAATTTTCAAGCACAATCCGTCATCACTTAATGTTTGTTATTTTATTTAAAGGGAAAAGAAGGATCACTTAAGGTTAGTGCTCCTCTAAATTCGTTTAAAGATGAGGACTGCTTAGATCTCCACAAGGGCATGTAGCGAAGCAAGTTTTGGTAAATCCGACTCAAACCCGACTCAACCCGACCCAAAAAGAATGGGAAAAATCCAACCTGAACCCGATTGGGTTCGGGTATGGGTTTTATCTAAAAAACCCGACTAAGTATGGGTATGGGTATGGATCTATACCCGATTACCCGACTCGAGTACCCAAATAAAATCCCCATTTACCCGAGATATAAAAGTCCCACCCTAAATCCCTCATTCCCCTAGGTTTAATCTCCCTCGCGATTTCCTCCATGATTTTGAAGGTTGAGAGTGCTTCTAAAGCTTCCATTGAACATTTATTTTTTGGATGGAAATCTTTTATTTGAAATGTACTTGTATTTTGCCTTTCTTTGCATTTTTTATTTTTTATATATTCCCCTTAAAGTCCTTTTTTGTAATAATTTCAATGAAGATCACTAAAATTGGAGTAGCTTGAGCCCCTATGTGTTAAGCTTGTTAAAAATAAACAATTGATGAATTATATTATAGATTTTTTTCTTCTTTCACTCTAATTTGGGCATGAATTGATTGTAAGATCAATTTATAAATAAGTACCCGATGAGTAGATGAGTATGGGTATGGATTTAAATTTTTGTACCCGATGGGTAAATGGATAAGGTATGGGTATGAATTTTGTAAATGGATATGGGTATGGGTTTAGCTAAATCCAACCCGAACCTGACCCATTTGCATCCCTAGGGGCATGCCCCTCATTGCAAAGAAGTCTACAACTCCCTAAAAGACCTTATTTTGTGCAATTTTTCTGTTTTCTTACAGAGGATTTCATATAGAATAGTCAACATAAAAATGTTCACACCTGAAAATAATGTCATTCCTTTGTAACCACACAACCCACAGAACTACCAAAGGTCAGGGCCTTCTTCCTCAATCTAAAAGCACCACTACCAAAAGATCTCCAAAATTCATTTAGGAAAGAAACATTAGTCTAGTCAATACTTGCACACTCCTGAACTTCCCTTGCTAAAGGGCATCAAAAGAAAAGATGAGCACAATCATCTGAAGCATTGTTGTATGATGAACATGTGACATCCACATTTGGAACAAACATCATAAGATAAACCTTAGATAGATTCCTCACCCTTCTAAGCAGTCACAGAAAAAATTGACCTTCAAAGATGTCGTCATGCTCTAAATCAACCTGCAATCCCTGAGAAAATTGGCATCATGTGTCACTCCCTTACCACAATTTTTTTTGGAAGGACAGAGAATTTTGTTGGCTGATTTCACAAAATACTCATCTGTCACTCCCACCCCTCTATCTCCTCCTACCTCAGCTAAGTACATTCCAACTCCAACTGAAGCAGCATCCCTATTCTCTCATAAAGTGCCTAAAGGGGTCCAAGAGCCACCATTCCAATAATCTACATTTGTTTTTCAAGAAATAGAGCGTAACTCAGTGACCCCCCAAACCAATAATCTACCATTGATTTGGCAGGATTCGTTGACAAAGCAAATAGTCTCGAGAAACATTCTATTGATATCCCACCTCCCATCCAATCATCAAGCTAAAACAAAACCGCTCCCTGCAGCAGTCCCTTCTGCAAGCGCAATGCTTCGATTACAGGTCACAATCTTGTCTCCCAAGCAACCCTTTTACCCTAACAACTTGTGAAGAAAGATGTATGGAGATCCCTTCTAGTTCCCATAAGACGTACCACCTACTTCAAGAGTGAAGCATGGTTCACTGTTCTGAAGTGAAAGGTGCTTAACCCATTATTAGAAATTGGCTTGCAAATGTCATGGCAGGCTACCAAAGGCAATCCCATGCTGTCTAAAGTTGCCCCCTTCAGAAAAAAAAAAAACTACTACAAATAGCTTCCAACCTCTTCTCTACCTCCACTGGCATAAACAAAGTTGACATGGAAAAGATGGGTATAGGTGCAAGGAGAAAGCGTAGTAACACCAAGAATCCCCCCATTGTTAACGTGAATAATGAGAGGACTCAGAATTTTCTAACTAAAACAGTCACTCTTTCTTATATTTATGAAAGTATTAGCAAGAAAGACTCAGGCCTAGTGAGCTCAATTGCACTTGAAAAGAAACTTAATAACAAAACCTATTTCTTGGAAGGTTTGGTTGGGCCCAATTCCTAACACGTGAAGTTCCAAACTCTTACCAAGGCCAAAAAATCAAGGTCAAGTATTCATGAGCTCATCATGCACATAGCCCAATGCCCAACATAGTCTTAGCATTATGAACAATTTTTATATATTAAATGAGTACTATGAATAATCAGAATAAATAATATATAACAGTTTATGCAGAAAAAACTACCTCACACAGCCAACACCTTCCCACACATGGTTATGAAAGACCTTTAGCTTACACAACTAGACTCCTTGGAGAAACCTCTAGTTGGCATGTGGTCATAATAGCATCACTTGCATATCGGAACGATGCTCTAAGAGGATGCAGAAGATTGGAATTGGTTAACATATGACTAATGTCTACATGGGCAGATATGGACTGCAGACTTGCTTGGCACCTGACATATGGTTGGTGTAAAGTGCTATAGTTAGAACAAATGAATCTAAATCATATTTCATAACCCTACCTCTCTATATATAGAGGTGGAAAACTTACAAGAGTAGTCCTTAAAGAAATAAGAAAATACAACTAACTACAATAAATAATAAAAAAGATCAAAAGGGCTTATGCTCAGCTTAGAATAACAAATATCAAAGGAAAATTGGGCAAATACTTCTATGAAGATATCTACTATCTGATCACTAAAGGAGACACGTATGGTGTGAATGAGACTTCTCTGGGTCAAGTTGCACATATAGTGGCAATTTACCTCAACATGCTTGGTTCTTTTATGAAACATAGGGTTGTTGACAATATAGGTGGCAGCTTTGTTATCACATCTCATCTCTATAAGGGTGTCTACAGTCACATGTAGATCTGCTAGAAGGGATTTCACCCACATCTCAACAGTTGTGTGTGGCATGGCCTATACTCGAAATATGCACTAGATCTGGATACGACTTGTTTCTTGCTCTTCCATGTCACCAAGTTCCCGGATATAAGAGTGCAAAAACAAGTGACAGACTTCCTATCAGCAAGACATCCTGCATAATCTACATTAGTGTAGGCCACAACACTCATAGAGGTTTCCTTGGTGAATAGAACACCTTTTTCTAGTACTCCTTCAGGTATCTGAGCAGTATCATTGTAGCATCCCAATGTTGTCTAGTAGGCCTATCCATGAGCTAACTCAATTTTCCAACAAGGGAAATATCTGGTCTCGTAATAGTCAAATACAGGAGTTTGCCTACCAATCATTTGTACTAACGATTGTCCACTGCCTCTGCCTCCTCATCATATAAGTGTGCCTTAGGATCCATAGGAATATTAACTAGCTTTGCCCCCAGCATGCCGATTTCTTGTAGTAGGTCAACTGCATATTTCCTCTGAGAAAGTACAACTCCCTCCTTACTCTGTGCCCCTTCTATCCCAAGGAAGTATCTAAGAGGTCTAAGATCTTTTATAACAAAGTTACTCGTAAGACCCTTTTTGACCTCAGCAATGCCAGGTCCATCTTCCCCTATAAGAATAATATCATCAACATAAACAAGTAATGGCACCACACCCTATGCAGTCCTTTAGACAAACAAGGAATGATCTAACGATGAGATGTGCAAGCACAATGTCTCAACAAGCTCAAACATTTTCTGAAACCAAGCTCCGAGACTTTGCTTTAGACCATAGATTGCCTTCACAGGTGACACACCTTGGAATACTCCCCCTGAACTTCATAACTTGGGAGTTATTGCATATATACTTCTTCCTACAGATCACTGTATAGGAAGGTGTTTCCTGCACAGCTACAGAGATCAGAATGCGCACGGTTGGAAGGCATGCTACTAAAGAGAACGTGTTAAAGAAATCTACATCACAAGTCTAGGTGAATCCCTTGGCCACAAGATGGGCTTTGTATCTCACTATCATCTTATCGAGGTGATACTTGATGGTAAAGACCCACCGACACCCCACAACTGCAGTCAGCAAGTTCCCACGTGCTACGAGAACATAATGCAACCATCTCATTCTTCATGGCCTGACATCACTTTGGATCAAGGATATCCTGCTAATGAGACGTAGGAATCTATGTGGTGGAAAGAGCATGACAAAACTTTCTATATGCCTCTCCAAGAAAATATGTTGTCACAGTATGAGAGATGGGATATCTGACACAACTCCGATGAGCCTCATGATGTGTAATAGGGAGATCTAGATAATTAGGAACTGGTACAGTCTCAGGGACTGTCTCTGCTACTCAGGTTGGATAGGAGGCATATCATTATCTCCTTGTACAAGACCTGCATCATCACTATGTACAATCTCATCAGTCTGTCAATCACCTGTGCTCACCTAAGGCGGAGTTAGTGCACAAACGGGGGGATCGAAGCCTATAGGTGATGGGGGGCTTATGAAACCTTACAGGCTCAAAGGGTGGTGGCTCAGACGATGGTGATTTAGTGATCGAGATAGCCCCTAGGGACGTAGAAGGAATAGGCATACGCACCTCAATAACCTCAAGAGAGAGACTCTTCCCAGTAGTAGAAAATATGAGACTCGTGGAAAGTGGCATTTGCACTCACATAGTATCTATGAGTAAGGGGGTCATAGCACCTATATCCCTTTTGAGTGTGAATCCCAAAAACACATTTAATGGCCTAGGGAGCAACCTTACCCTAACCAAGAGTAGTAATATAAACAAAAGCAACACAATCAAACACCTTGGGAGGAACATAAAATAGATTACCCTCTAGATAAAGAATCTACAAGGGAATCTACTCATGAATCGCAGAAGAAGGCATGCTATTGATCAAGTAACACGCTGTGAGAATAGGATCTCCCCAGTAGAAAGGGAACACTGTTGTGAATCAGTAAAGTACATGCTACATCAATGATATGACTGTACTTCCTCTCAGTAATCACATTAATCACATTCTGTTGGTATGTATGAGGTCATGTTATTTGATGAATAATACCATAAGACTTATAAAAAGCATACAATATTTAGGTACAAAACTTAAAAGCATTTTCAGAACGAATATTTTAATACATGTATCAAGCTAGTTCTTTATTTCCAAAATGAATTATTCTAGGGTATTGCCAACATTAACTTTTTTTTAAGCAAAAACAACTATGACAGACGAGAGAAGTCATCAACAAGAACTAAATAATAATAGACAAGCCAATCAAGAATACCACTAGGGCCCCACACATCAGTATGAACTAGTTGAAACATCTTAGTAGACCCAAGACTTTAGTTAATAAGATAGGTATTCTAGTGATGCTTGTTTAACTGACAAGCATTACAAGAAATGACAACAGACGGAGAGATCTTAGGTATAACCCAATGAAGTTTGTTCAGTAAGAGATGGCCACATTGAAGGTGCCAATAGAAAGGAGACCCAACAGTAAAAATAATACCTCCATGTTAGGCAGCAACAAAGGGTGACTGGATCAGGCAATAAACTCCCCCCTCCTCACGATTGCTACCAATCATCCTTTTTACCAGGATATCCTGAAAAGTACAAGTATCAGCATCAAATATGATACGACAATTCAGCCCCTTAGTTATTTTACTGACATAAAGAAAACTAATTGGAAAAATGAACACAAGGACATCTGTCGGTCACATCTTGAGAGTAACTAAGACCTCCCCCTATCCAACAATCAGTGAGTGTTGTCCATCTTCCATCTACACAATCTTCCCTGGCGGAACAGATCTAAGATAGCGAAAACATCTCTTTTCGCCATTGAGATGTCAGGAGGCTCCAAAGTCAACCAATCAATCTGTATCACACTGATCACCAACAAAAGTAAGGATGGCAAATTCTATACCCGACAAAGACGCAAACACAACAATCTCTAAAGTAGACGAGGCCTCATGTGACAACTATGTAAGGCCTTAAGTAGCTCATCATAGTCATCCTTTGGCACAGAAACAATATCAGCTAGTTGCTCTACACTAGCAGCAACCTGATTGGCCGCAGAGGGACGATGATGCTTGGTCCAACAATTATTCTCCAAGTGCCCAAACTTCCCACGACATGTACAAGTCAAACGTCCTCTCCCAATGGGCCCACGGCGCTGACCTTTGCCCCATGTAGCTAGAGTGCCTCAACCACGGCCTTGAGCAATTGTAAGAGCCGAAGTCTACCTTAGCAGTGAGGGTAACAGAGATCCTGCTCATCCTATTATACACCTTGTCAAAGTGGGAAGCTTTCAAAGAATAAGAAGCTATGACCAAGCTGCTGTGTAATCCGATCCAAGGTCAGCCAGAAACTATGGGACTGCCACCTACTTGCGATAAACCCTTTAAGTAGCACACATGCACACAAGTCTACATGCATTAGACTTATCCAAGAGACCCTTTGGGGTCGAGTAATACAAGGATAATGTGCGACCCTCTTGTCGAAGTTGAGAGAGCTCGTTGTAAATCTAAATTCTTCTCGTGGGAGTAGGTTTCCCGTAGATTATGCCACATCTCTTTGGTAGTGCGATAGTATATAATTTCATCTTCAATCCTAAGGATGACTGCATTCTTAATCCAAGCTTAGCATTATCTTTTTTCCAGGAGGCATTCCTCCTGGTCTTCTTTACTGGTTCTGGTTTAAGTAGAACATCCTCCTTATCATGACCTTCCACTGTCATAAAGAAGGTTTGAGACCATCGGGCATAATTGATTTCATCAAACTTCACTATAAGACCAATAAAGGAACTCTTCTACACCCCTGTCTCCGTTAGTTGCTTTGATGTCACTTCCGAAGAGCTTTCGGATGCCATATTCTCCTCAACAAAAGTTCAAGACAACCCGATCAACCAAGTCAATATCTCAAATCATCTGCCACACCTGCAATAAACTCCGATCAGCATTGCAGTGATGTAGCAAAAGAAAAAAGGGTTGCTGGGCACTTGGCAGTGGAGAGTTCACGCAACACTATGCAAAAACAACACCACGCAGCACAAGTCGATGAGGCAAGCGTAGAGGACCGTGAAGGCAATGGAGCAACACACGGTGTGGCCCAAGCACTGGGGCAGTGCTGATGGCAGTGCGAGAGAGGGCCTGGGGCGGCGCTGTAGGTTGCGCCGATGCTAGGGGTTGCGCTGGAGGTTGTGCCGAGGGGAGGAGGTGCGGGCAGCGATGCAACAGAGGTGGCTACATGCTTGAGGAAGCCCACCAACCGACCAAATGGCCAGTGGAGGTAGTTGCGGTACCCGCTTTGCCTCCTTGGAGAGTCGGGTTGAGTTTGGTTGGCGCGTTAAGTATTTAACCTATCTCTTACGTCAAGTTAAGTGAATTTAATCTAAGGTAAAATTATTCTACCTTCTCTGTGGAATAACTTTAACCCGTCAAAACATCCAAATGGACTAACTCACTTATTCCACCATTTATTCCACTCCAACTTATTCCCCTTGTTAAACGGAACCTCAAGGATTAAGTTCTTTTTGTGTAGAGAAGATTAAGGTGGGGGGTGGGGACGCTGGTGGAGGAAAGGCTATGGAACTACAACAACAATAACAATCAAGCATTTTCCCACACTAAGTGGGGTCGGCTATATGGATTCTTTGTCTCCACACAGATCAATTTTCAGCCATTTCAGGACTTAATTAAAGTAATTGAGGTCATACTTAATAGTTTCCTTCCAACACTTGTTTGGTCTTCCTCGCCCCCTCTTAGCGGGTTCAGCCTCCAACTTCTCGCATCTCCTAACTGGAGCATCTAGTGGCCTTCTTTATAAATGTCCAAACCACCTTAGACGTATCTCTCATTTTATCCTCTATCGATGCCACTCTAACCTTATTTCTAATAATCTCATTTGAAATACAGTCATTTCTTGTATGACCACACATCCATCTTAACATCTTCATTTCTACCACAGACATCTTCTGTACATGCCTATAGTTTATAGCCTAGCATTCAGAACCGTACAACATGACTGGTCTTACCACAGCTCGATAGTATTTTCCTTTGACCTTTAAAGGAACCCTCTTATCACAGAGAACATCAGATGCACCCCTCCATTTCAACCACCTTGCATTAATTCTATGTGTAACATCTCTATCAATTCCACCATCATGTTGGAAAATGGATCCCAAGTACTTAAAAACATCTTTCATTGGAATGCACTTTTCTCCAAATTTTACATCAATCCCTTCATTGTTCCCTCTACTACTAAACTTGCATTCCATATACTCAGTCCACGTCCTACTTATGCGTAATCCTTTATCTTCTAGGACTTCTCTCCAAAGCTCAAGTTTTCTGTTCACTCCATCTCTTGTCTCATCAACCAATACAATGTCATCAACAAAAAGCATACACCAAGGTACCTCAACTTGGATATGCTTCGTCAACTCATCCATGACCAAGGCAAAAAGATAAAGGCTTAAAGTCAAACCTTGATGCACACCAATGGTGATATCAAAGTAGTCCGTCAAATCATCCTTAGTCTTTACACAAGCTGCTGCTCCATAGTACATATCTTTTATGAGGTTGATATATATAACTGGCATTTGTCTCTTCTCCAAAATTCTCCACAAGATATCTCTTGGGACAGAATCATATGCCTTCTCCAAATCAATAAAAATCAAATGTAAATCATTTTTTTTGACTTTGTGTCTCTATCATATGCCTCAAGAGATGTATTGCCTCAATAGTAGACCTGCCTGGCATAAACCAAATTGATTTTCAGTTACTATAGAGACTTGCCTTACCATTCTTTCAATTATTCTTTCCCAAAGTTTCATCGTATGACTCATCAACTTAATACCTCTATAGTTGGAACAATCTTGTATGTCACCCTTGTTCTTATATAAAGGTACCACAAAACTTTTTCTCCATTCCTCTGGCATCTTCTTGCCTCTCCACACAGTATTAAATAAATTTGTGAGCCAAGTTATACCCTGTTCTCCCGTCATTCTCCAACGTCTATCGGAATATCATCAGGCCCAACAACCCTCCCACTTTTTATCTTTAAAGCTTCCTCTACTTCTTTCTTTTGTATTCTTCAATAACATGCCCGATTCACATACTCTTCTGAGTTGGCTAAGTCCCCCAAGATGATATCATTCTTTTATTTTTCATTAAATAACTTATGAAAATATCTTTTCCATCTTATCTTTATATCCTCACTAGCTATAAGCACCATTCCTTCTTCATCCTTGATGCATCTTACATGTGTAAGGTCCTTTGCTTTCCGCTCTCTTGCTTTAGCTAACTTGAAAATATCTTTTTCACTTCTTTAGAATCAAGTTTCTTATAAAAATGCTCCCAAGCTTTTGCTTTTGCATCACTAACTATTTTCTTTGCTTCTTTCTTTGCTCTTTTGTAGTTTTCCATATTTTCATCGGTCTTATCTCGATATAAGGCTTTAAAGAAGGCTTTTTTAATTTTTAAGCCTCTCCTGCACTTCCTCACTCCACCACCAAGCCTCCTTTTGTCCTGGAACACCTCCTTTAAACATGCCTAACACCTCCTTTGCCACCTTCCTAGTACAGTTTGCCATATTTAACCACATTTCATCAGCACTACCATCAAGATCCTAAGTCTTTTGTTGCATCTTCTCTTTAAATCTCACTTGCTCTTTCTTAAGATTCCACCATTTAATTCTCAAATTCTTAGACACTAATTTTCTCTTCTTTGCCTTCTTCAAATGAACATCCAACACCAAAAGACGATGTTGAGCAGTTACTCTCCCCTGGAATACTCTTGCAATCTTTACAAGATAAACGATCCCTTCTTCTCAAAGCAAAGTAATCGATCTGCGTTCTTGTTAAGCCACTTTTATAGGTAATCAAATGCTCTTCTCGTTTTTTGAAGGTATTTGCTATGAAAAGATCATAAGCCATAGCAAAATCAAGGAACGTCTTCCCTTCTTCATTCCTAACACCAAAACCATAATTTTCATGCACTCCTGCATACTCTAAAGCATCTCTTCTCACATGCCCATTTAAATCTCCACCCAAGAAAATCATCTCTTTGTTGGATTCCTTGAATTATCATATCAAGCTCTCCCCAAAATTTGTTCTTTATTCTTTCCTCCACACCAACTTAAGGTGCATAAACTGAAATGACATTCAAAATCTCTTCTTCCAAGACTAATTTTATCAAAATAATTCGATCACCCAATCTCTTAACCTCAACCATACTCTCCTTCAAATCCTTATGAATTATAATGCCCACGCCATTTCTACCTTTATCCCTTCCTGTATACCATAGTTTGAAACATGTTCTCTCGATTTCCTTTGCTTTTTCTCCAACCCACTTAGTCTCTTGAAGGTAAAGAATTTGAATCATTCTCCTTACCATTGTATCCACAATCTCCATGAACTTGCTAGTCAAAGTACCAATATTTCAACTACCGAATCTCAGCATTCTTTGTGACACACTTCGATGGCGAAGTGGTGGAACTAGCTTCTTTACTCGCATGCGTTCCTCATGCGAGAACCCTTACTCATTTTGGACTACATCCGGGCGGTAATGTAGCAGAACTAACTTATTTACTTACATGCGTTCCTCATGCGAGAACCCTTGCTCATTTATCACTACACCTGGACGTCGATGCAGCGCGTCGTAAGTAGGGAACACCCCAACGAAATCTGAGTGTTTGCTAAAATCCATATTTAAAGATCCGATAAATTTTACGTTGGCTGTCGGCTACCTAACGCAACCCTCATTTACTCGAGCTTGGGACCGACAATAAAAAGGCACACGAACCTCAACATAGGAGGAGTTGAAAGGTTATGGAACTAAGAATAAAAAAATCCAAGTCTTATACCGAGGTAGGAAAATTACAAGAATATTTATTAAAGAAATAAAAACATATAACTAACTATAATAAGCAATAAAAAATACCGAAAAGATTCTAACACCTACCCTACCTAGGGACTAAAATGAAGATCTGCAATTGTTTGGACTAATTAGTAAATATTCGAAATATTAAGCTATTGAATTATTAGATGTTAACATTGGCTATTGAAATAATAAAAATGTCACCAAATTAATAAAGAATTTCAAAAAAAAAAAAAAAAGTCTTTTGGATCGTAGGCATAGAGATGATTTTGACCTGGTCACTTGCAAAGGTTGTACTTTGGAATTCTTTTATAATAAAAATATTTAGGCTAATGACGTGGCTACCGCCGAAACTTGCAGGGGTTGCTCTCCCATTTCCTACCGTTATTAAACCTTGTGATAAAGATGAAACTAACTTCCAAGGAACATTTATCAATCTGAACCCTCATTTGGCTCGTGGAGAAATAGAGCATTTTGCCTATATGCAGTGGCGTAAGACCAAGGAAGGGGTTGTTGAATGTGCTAATGATTTGAGGAGCAAGTGTGGATCAACAACAAAAGGGCATTAAGTTGTGGAGCGTAATCTTGAAGTTTCCAAGTTGGATATTGGTAAACCATCATACTTACTCTTTTCAACCTCTCATCATTCCTTGTTTGATTCTTGGGATCATATCAAGGAGAAGCTCAATTTGATGATCAAGGTGTCAACTTGACATGGGCCCCCTAATTTGATGCCACAATTATACTCATTATTTAATTTCATGAATTCCATGACTGATCATGAGCAAAGATGCAAAACATGATAGCTCTAGATTAGTAAAACACTGCCATCCCACATTGGCAATCCCACAAATGAGGTCAACATCGAATATTTAGATTTGGATTGGAATTACATTTTTTGTAGAAATATGATGTTTTGAGATAGAAACTGGTGATTCTTTGGATGGATTTGGTTGTAGCAACTGATACCAAATTTTTTAGTTCCATTATCTATGTCATATTGAAGTTGAGGATGCTTGCACATTTCAGTTTATGGGATTTTATTATGCACTTCAATATTAATATATTTGGGATTAAGCCATACCTTTAATCTACTCCATAAACAAGAACAGGCTATTATTTCATTGATAGAACTGGGGACCCTAATGGACCATCGAAACTAGCAGAGGCCAAATGGCCATTTTTGCCGCCCATGCTTTTCATTTAGACATTGTATCAATGTATTCCTTAGGCAAGACTTATTACATGAGATGTGCAATAGATCGATCGCCGGAAGGGGAACCTCAGTAGAAAAAGAATGGAGGGGAAACCTACTTGGACTGCTGAATGCTTTAGAGTAGTGAATCAAAGTGGTCAATAGGACTACTGGTTACAATAAATATGTACAAATATGTATATATTCACTTAATAAGTAGTTGTGAAATGTAAACCTTACACCATAAGAGGGAAGGGTAGATTATTTAACTATCTCCTTGGTAATAATAAGCTTTTTCTTTAAACATGATAGGTGGTGAGTCGGAATGTACACGACGTCTGTGGGTCACTGATAGCAAAGGTGGTATCTTTCTGAGATATGAGAATAATGTAATTCATCGATTTTTTTATTCAGATAATTGCTATTAAGTGCATATCAAACAACTGACATGGCATGTTTATAGACATTTTTACTTTTATTATGGATAAGTTTACTAAATTGTGATGTTCATGCCTTTATCCAATTATATCATTCATGTGATTGTTAAATGTATCATTGTCTATTAAATAATAATTGGATGTCATTTAAATGAAACAAGCTACATCAAACATGTGCCTAGGCAATTGATGTACGAAGAACTATTCTTTGATTCACCTATTGTAATGGAGTAGTAATTGTCAATTTTTGGTCCAAGGGAGACCTATGCCTAATTGTCGCTATGGTTAGTTCCGCTCATGACCATTGCGGATAAGTTAAATATGCACTACACCAAAAATAACTTACCACTAAAATGGCAATTGATTTGGATACAAAGTGTCATTGTATTAAAATGATGCTAGGAGGCCATTTCAGTTATTGAAAGAAAGATGTTTTCATAACTATTAGAGAAAATTACGAATCAATATTTAGAATCATCTCTTCCTTATTCCAGTACTTTTCATTTTTGTTTCTTTCCAAGAGATATATTTTAGGTAATTAGAGATTGAATAGATTTGATTTGATTTGATTGTATTAGGATTACAGTTAGGATTAACTCTCTCCTTATAAAGGGACCAATTCCATGTGTTCTTACAAAAGATTATCTAATAAAAGTTTCTAGTTCCTTAAATTTTCAACATGGTATCAAAGCAGGAACGATCTTAGGGAATTCCCTGGATCGCTTACCCTATCTCCTATGCATAGCTCTCTTCGTGTGCTTCCTTACCGTATGCATGCAACACTGTAGCACACAACGTTGCTACAGTACCGACACTACAATACTACAACAATATGCCACTAAAATATTGCTACAGTCTAGATCCCTAGGCCACTATCTTGGATTCGATAACCTATGGTGGTTGCTCATTGTGTAGGATTTTACCCGTGCACATGATCTACACCTGGTTTATCTGTGCTCTACGGTGTATGCACGCTTCTATACGTAAAAATGTGCATTCTTAACTATGTATTGCCATTACTTCTGCTACAACCTCTTATTATCTACTATTGTTACTACTACTACTACAGCCACTTTCTGTCCACATGATGGTGGTGGTGATTAGTGGGGCATCTGAGCAAGGATCCTCATCTCCCACTCCTAACTATTTACTTGTTGGCTATTGCTGCTTAGGAATGTTTTCTCACCTATTGTTTCTATTACTGTTACAGCCAACTACCGTCTCCTACTGTAGTACTACCACAACCTACTACCATCTTCATGACTACTACTTCTACTACAGTCTTCTACCGTATATTACTATTGCAGCTTACTACTGCTTAAGATCGTCTCTCAACTACTACTACTACTCCTTGGGATTGACTTTTTACTACATAACTGCTACTACCTTTTGTCTCCTGCAGTTGCAACTTCTACTACGATCACTCCTGCTCCTCCAGTCTACTGTTGTTCCTGCAAATGTCTACATTAGAGGAGAGTTACCTTTCGCACTTATAACAAGTTAGGCATTACACGCTCCAACTTAGAGAAAGTGTTAGAGATAATTAGGTCATAGTATTTAGAATTATCTCTTCCTTATTTTAGTACTTTCCATTTTTGTTTCTTTCAAAATCATAGAGATGTTTTTGAAAGCTAGAGATTGATTAGATTTAATTTGATTGTGTTAGGATTACAATTAGAATTGACCCTCTCTACATAAAGGGATCAACGCCTTTTGTTTCTTAAGATTTATAATAATATCTCTAATTCCTTAAATCTCTAAGAACTATTAAAGGAAAAATGGTCTAAGTATTGATTCATTATTTTCTTAAAGGTAGAGTAGGTAACTATAGTAGTTATCTTAATTTTATGTTGCATACTTCGTCATCTTCGTTAACTAATATTCTTGGCAAACATTGTTTTAAGGTTAGGCTAGTGCAGATCATTAGCTACGGTCAAAGTTTTTGACTAAGTTCAAGTAGCTCGTGCTATCCTCGGATTAGACGATGTAACCAAAGTTCTTTTAGTTTCCTTTATTATGAACTTGTATTAAAGATAGTTATTGGATGCTTCTTCATTCCCCTTTTGGCATTGCTACTCTGATTATACTTGATGATTGATTGTTTGTCACAGTCTTAGATGTTGGAAAGAAAAAATAACTAATATTTATGGGATGCTACCGTAAATGGTTGCTCATATAAGATTTAGGATTTGATAGTGGTGCAATTGTTCTTAGTTTTTATATTATAAGAAGAAAGGGGGCAGAAGGATGAATTTTGGCGTTAAGTCTTTTATATTCAGCATTTCAAGGTAGCTACGATGGCTGCTACTGGAGGAATGTGATCAACCGTGGAGACTAGAGTAAAAATTTGGAGAACTAACAATGAAATTTTTAAGATTAGGCACCAATCAAAGTGCCTTATAGACTATAATTGGGACCCTATATGATGTTTATCCTGAAAAATACTACATCTAGAAATACTACTACATTGGACTTGATCATACCTAGTTGAATGGAATGGTATCAAGTGATTCATGCAGCTGACACCATCTATGATATGTATTCTTTTTCATCAATTGCTTACCAACTTTTTGCCTTTTTTTTTTGCTGTAACCATTGGAGGACTAGATAGTTGCAGAGATTCGTAGAATCTAAATCACATAAAAGGAGAAACATAACTTTTCTAACAAAAGGGACGACATACTACCATAAGCATGGTGCAATGCAAAATCTGTCAAGTCCAGTATCGTATGCATCTAGTAGCTTCCCCTGCCAACTAGGGTCTGAAGATGATGCCATGACTCGAAGCCTCCTCACAAGTTCATCAGGACATCTCGAATTTTGATCGAAGCTAACTGGCATGACTGACCCAGATAATGTTTCCACCTGCAATTTAAAACTCAGCAGTTCAGCTTCCAAGGCAAGACTGAAGTCAACAGGAGTAAACACTGCATAGATTTATAGAAAATACCAGCCAATATTCAGATATACTCTATGTGATATGGGTCAATTTTTACGTCTCCCTAATTTGTTAGAGAAGAGCTAGTACATTAGTTAATATCTGTATAGGTGGTAATCAGACAAACGGTTGCTTCGAATTCTAGAGATTATCTCAGTTGGTACTGTTGAGAATAGAAGAAAAATGCCAGAATATTGTGAGAGGTGAGTGATCGAGCAACAGGTCAAGCCTCATCAGGGAATGATGGACCAGGAAAGGTCTGATCAAGGTGGTGGCAGTGATGATCAAGCAAATCTTGGTGTGGTTTGACAGTGCTAGTGGCCAAGACACCACCAGCTACACCACCCTAGTAGGAGGCTGGTTCTTCTATTGATTGGATGTGGGCCTCAAATATTTTGGTGAAGATTGAGATAATAAAAACCAGTTATATGGTTCTAAATATTGAGCCATCAACTAGAGACATGTGCAAAAGATGTTTGTGGTAGAAATGATAATGTTAAGATAGATGTGTGGACATACAAAAAAGGATCGTATTTCGAATGATATTATTCAATAAAAGATTAGGGTGGCACCAATTGAGCATAAAATGAGAGATACACCTGTAAGGTGATTTGGACATTTGCAAAGAAGGCCACTAAATGCCCTAGTTAGGAGATGCAAGGACTTGAAAGTTGAACCCGCTAAGAGGAGACGAGGAAGACTAAAAAAGTGTTGGAAGAAAACCATTAAGTATGACTTCAATTACTTCAATTTAAGTTTAGAAATGACTCAAAATAAATCTGAATGCAGGTAAGGAATCCATATAACCAACCCCACTTAGTGTGGGAGAAGGGTTGGTTGTTGTATTGAGATAATGAAGAAAATAAATTTTGGGTGAAGGGGAAAAAAGATAGAGGGGTAAGGAGGGTACATAGCTCCTATCTCAAGCAATTGTTCTAATTTTTTTTCTCTTTTTCATTTTTTTAGAACTCTGAAACCATGTTAAGAAGAAAAAAGTTATCTTGAATATAATTGTGGGAGGTTTCCTCTATTTATAAGCTATAATGGAAATAATAATATGTAAGGAATAACGCATAAGGCAATAAGGGAAAAAAAAAGAAAGCTAAGTCTTTAACACCTTCATACATAAATTTATGTAACAACACTAGCAACCAACACTCGATAAAACCATTATCCTTTTAAAACTGTACTAGAATGAAGACCGCATTTTTTATGGGCAAAGGATGAGATGGAAAAAAAATCAACAAATGGAAAAGCCTAAACTAAAAGGATTAACTAATGCAATGCAAGCTCATTTAGATTTGTATAAATCAAGGGCACACACCAAGGACAAATTTATGTGGGAAACTCTTCTTGATGGAAGAGAGAAACCATGGGAACACAACACTTACCAATGGGTAGGTCTTTTTTTTAACTAACTTCATTCACCCATTTACAAGAGATGACAATCGACAACTCCCCTTTTAAGTTGGGCATAGATATTAAATATGCCCAACTTGCTCGCATCCTTCTTATGTTGTCTCAAACAAGGTATATGTTGATTCACTTGTTATTTTCTGTTACTAGACCTTATTAGTTCTTGTGTTAATTTCTTTTATTTCCACTCTTGTAAGGGTAGTTTTGTATTCTCCTTCTTAGGGTCCCATGCCTATATAAGGGTCTTGCGGTTACATGAATAAATGATATGCTCGTTTTCTCTCTACATGATATCAGAGCGGCGATCCTAGGCCAGCCTCTGACACCTTCTTGCTCTCACTCTCTCTCTCTTCTTTCTTCTCCACTGAAAAACACCCATTGAAAACCTCAAGAGAACCCACTTTTCTTCTTGTCGAAGCACAATCTCAACTTCGCCCCATCAATGAAGGGGTTGCCTAACCACCATCGATGATCCCTTACCGGCACTCTGGTTAGCGGGAAGCTACTAGGGCTTCGACATCGCTTATCACCGCCCTACCTCGTCGGATGGTCATCGGAGCACTACCACTTCGTCGAAGAGGACAATTTCAGCCGCTGATGTAAGTTGTAATCGTTTCTTCTGCATTGTTTGTTGTTTTTCCGGTCTCCGATCAGTAAGGATATCTTCTAAGGCGACAGTTACATCGTCGAGCAGTGATGGGAGTTAAGGGGAGTTCAAGAGCCTGTTCTTTGGCCCGATTATGAAGTTGGACAAGTCAAACTACCCCATATGGTCCCAATCAATCCTCAATGTGGTCAAGGGTCATGACAAAGAGCATATCCTACTGTCGGAGTCGAAGCGCCACCTGGAAGAAAGACAACGCTATGGTTCATGCAAGGATTATGAACACCAACATTGGCAGAATTGCTTTTGAGATAATGTATTACAAAATAGATAAGTAGATATGGGAAAATCTACAGCATGCATATTCACTAGACAAGAATGCTAACAAAATTCTTTAGTTGCACAGATTGCCAACATGAGGCAGGATGGATGGCCCTTATCCCAGTACTACTCTTGCCTAAAGTCGGCATTTAAAAGACTCAATGCCTATACTCCTGTGTGCACTAATGCAAGGCAGGAGGAGTATAAAGTGCAGACCATGGTTGGTCATTTTCTTGCTGGTTTGGATTCAGCTTACAGCTAGAACTCAGATTCTGACATTACCAAAGATCCCCTCGATTGAGAAGGCATACAATAGGCTAAGTCGTCTTGATGTTACTTTTGCTTCTACCCGATAGGGAGAGCACACTTCTGCCATGGCTATGTCTCCTGGCAATATAATCACAAATTTCATAATTGAAATAAAAAATCTATTTAATGCCCATGTAAAAATTGTAAGAACCGATGATGCCCTGAAATGTTGCATTGGTGCTCTTCACCTTTTATTTCAATCTTAAGGGATTATTCATCAAACCACGTGCCCATACACCTCCCAGCAAAATGTAGTAGCTAAAATAAAACATAAGCATATTCTTGATGTGACTAGAACTCTCCTTGTCTAGCATAATGTCCCTATGCTATAGTAGGGTGTAGTCCTCACTGCAAGATACTTAATCAACCGTATGTCGCCCACTGTCATTAATGAGCAGGTCCCCTACTCTATTTTGTTTCCTGACAAAGAATCATTTAGTGTGCCTCCTAAGGCCTTTGAATGTGTTGCCTTTGTCCACCTTCATGGTCCTTCTCGTGATAAGCTATCTCCTCAGGCAATTAAATGTATTTTTGTAGGATACTCCAAGACTCAAAAGGTATACATGCTTTATTATGCTAGCGAGACCTTTACTGGTCCACGGTAAAACTACACTGTAACTGAAAAAGAACTTGCGGTAGTTTTTGCTCTGAAGAAGTTTAGGTCTTATCTTCTAGGGTCTAAGGTTGTGGTGTATACTGATCATTCTGCCTTGAAACATTTGCTTCTAAGAAAGACACCAAACCTAGGCTTATTAAATGAATTCTATTACTAAGGAGTTCGACCTTGATATCCGTGACAAGAAAGTGGTCGAAAATGTAGTAGCAGATCATTTATCCAGGATCCCAGTTGAAGCTTCAACCCCGTCAGGAAATATTCATGACACCTTTCCTGACAAACTGTGGTGGCAGTACAACCCGACGACCCCATAGTATGCTGATGTCGTCAACTACTTGGACATTGGTGAGACCCTTAGTATATGGAATAAGCAGAATGACATCAATTTCTCGCTGACACATAGCATTATCACTGGGAGGACCCTAAGCTCTTTAGATAGGCCATGACCAACTCTTCCGTAGGTGTGTTCTAGAGGAGCAGCTAAGTGTTTTGAATTTTTGTCACATTCTGCACTGTGAATGACACTTTAGTGCTAAGACTACTTACAAGGTTCTCCTATTTGGTTTCTGGTGGCCCTCCCTATTCAAAGATGCTCATACTTACGTGAGGGCATGTTTTCGTTGTCGACAGACTAGAACGATCGAGAAATGGGATGAGATGCCGCAGAAGCCTATTCTTCCAATCGAGATATTCGACGTCTGAGGCATAGATTTCATGAGCCCCTTCCCATCGTCTCACGGCTATGAATATATCCTCATGGTAGTTGATTATGTGTCAAAATGGATAGAGGCTATTCCGACAAGGACCAACGATCACTAGGTAGTCCTGAATTTTGTTAAGGCCAATATCATTTCCCATTTTGGCTGCCCAAGGATGATCATTAGTGATCGGAGACCACATTTCAGGAATGCTCACTTCACTCATCTACTCAAAAGTCTTGGTGTCACCCACAAGGTAGCCACCCCATATCGTCCGCAAACGAGTGGACAGGTCAAGGTGTCCAATAGGGAGATCAAAATAATTCTTGAGAAAACTGTAAGACCCAGGAAAGATTGATCAAAGAAATTAAATGATGCACTATGGGGTTATAAAATTGCTTATAAGACCCCCTTGGGTATGTCACCCTTTCGTATAGTGTATGACAAAGCCTACCATCTGCCTGGTGAGAGTGAGCATAGGGCTTATTGGGCTATCAAGAATGTCAACATGCACTACTAGAAAAATGGCATTCACCGTCAGTTAGTTGCCGTCGATTTATAAAACAATGGTGATATTATTTTTGTCGTCGTTTATTTTATTTTAGTAACCAACGATGAATACTACTTCAAAATTTAGCCGCAGCCCTTGAAAAGGAGAACGGTTGTTGCTTGAGGCGAAAGTTAATATGGATAATAGCCGTCGTTTTCTACAATAAGCGACGGGGAATAAACATCACCGCTAACACAAATTAATTTGAGCGCACATTAAAAAAGTTTATTCGAAGTTTCCTGTCACTTTCTACTTCAAGCGACAACAAAACTCCATCTACATTCGCGTGCAGATGCCCCTCTCCTCTTCCATCACTTCATGTTTCTAAAACCCTCGCATCGCTGGAGCTCCTCGTCGCCACCCCTCCTTCCCCTCCTACCACCCTCTGCCTCCCTGACACCCTCCTCCTCCCCCTCCTGCCGCCCTCCTCCTCCTCCACAACCCCTCTTGCCACCCTCCTCCCAGACCCCCTCCACCACTCCTAGTCATCCGCCCCCCCCCCTCCGCCTCCGCCTCCACCTCCACCTCGTGCCCCCTACCCTCCTCATCCTCCGCCTCCCCCTCCTCCTCGTGGTCCCCTACCATCCCCTTCAATTTGTAGGCATCTAGGTGGGAACCATGTGAGAGCTTTGCAAGTGCAACGCTGTTTGGTGGTGTCTGTCATGTTTGAAGTTAAATGCCTCCAAGGTTTTTTTTCTTGCATTGCTTTTCCAGTTTCATGTTTAGTGTGTGTGTGTCATAAACTTTTTTCGTAAATTCTGGTTTTCATTTTGCATTTGAATGATAATTTTAGAATGAAGGTTTGCTCTAGGAGTTTGGTTTGAAACTAAAATAGGAGGGAAACACAGACTAATGTATCGGTGTCCCAACAATTTTGAAACAGATCGTGGGTTTATTTTTTTTTTTTAATCTTTGTTGATTAACGGTATGATTTAGCACCAAGGTATTTGAAGTAAAAGGTTAATCACTCAACTAATAGATCATTCAAGCATGCGTACTCTTCAACTTAGTTATCCATGATATATCATTCTTAAATTATCCTTTTGTCTTCCATTTAAGCATGGCCTTCATGATCTGACTCCCAAGTTGCAGGTCTGGAAATGAGGAGAATACCTTGCAACCTAACTACAAATATAATTCTTAGGAAGAAAATTGACCAAAGCCCTTTTTTATTGAGCTTTGTCGGGTTTGTGGATAGGGAAAAGGTTCACTCAAAAGAATAAATAATCACATAGGATAAAGATTTGGTGATTCGATTTCACCTAGAATAAATGTCCATTTGGAGAGGATATATATGATCACCAGTAAATTTTTACCAAGTCCTTGGAATGAGAATACAAGCTCTTCTCTCTTTTTGAACACGTAGGTAACAATCAGCTGTCATTTGATTTTGAGGTCAGACATCTAATGGAGTGCCCTCTCCTCTTCCTTGTCTCCTACCCTCCTCCTATCCTCCCACCCTCCTGACACCGCGAAGAAGAATAAGAAGACTCCCTTCCTCCAATCATCCTCTCGTCATCCTCGTACTGCCCTTCCTCCTCGTCCTCATCGTCCTGCTCCTCGTCGAAGTTCAAAATGTCGATTTCAACATCGTACCGATGAAATTCTAAGTGTGCATTTCACGGGCATGCCGAAAGCATGTCATGGAAATACCCATTTTTCGATGACCATGCCGAAGGCATGCCGAAAAAAAATCACATAAATACTTAAAATGATGTTAAAATACTCAAAAAAAATTTACGTGTAAAATAACATAAATACTCAAAATGATGTTAAAATACTCGAATTTTGTGTGTGTGAAATCACATAAATACTCAAAGTGTGTGTTCTATTTGTCTGTGTTTTCAGGCCTGTCTTGTTCCAACCTTCCCTCCAATTTTTCAATTTCGAAACTTCCGTTGGTCTTTCCCGCCTTACCACCAGCAGCAGCAACCGGCATGCCGCTGAAATCATTGGCAGCTGTCAACATGCTGACGAAATCGTCGACATGCCAGTGGCACACCTATAAATCGACACTGTTATCGTGCCAACACGACCTCCCAAAAATAGCCTTGCAGATGGCATGCCGTCAACATTTAAATCATTGCTCCTAGTTAATATATATCCTATGTTAATATATTTTGTATTAACATTTAAAATTATAATATTCTATTTAATTAATTTTGTTTTTAAAATTACAGATTATCGGTGTCGGGTACACTCGGAGGCTTGAGTAGTTAAAACTATATATACATTCAATATTTTTAATTTAATTCAATGATATTTTAGATTTTCGTTGAAATTTTTTAATGTTCAAATTAGTCATTGTTTAGATACACACACTGGTTAAAGAAGATATATGCACGCAAGGTGAAACATTAGGCATTCTAACCCCTATGGTAAAAGTCCTCCAAGTCAAATTGTATCTAAATTACTCGTCTGTCGAGACTTATGATCATGTTATATGGATAATGTAGGAAGTGCAGGTATACCTCACATGCATGATGTGTTGTCATTAAAGCATGCCATAAGATTCGATCGACTTTAGTTCAGTAAAGTGCTGAACTAAAAAAGATCCTTAAAGATTTGATCACAACTTAATTTTACTTGTTACATGTAACCTTGTGCGGTAAAATTTCAGTTGCTTCTTTCTGCTCTTCTCCGATATACCAACTAATCTTATCTAGTTTCCTGCAGTACCATTAACTGGGTGTTAAAGGAAATCTGAGGTTAGTATTGGGGGTATATTGGAGAAATGCAGGAAGATGCTGCCGAAATTTCACCGCACTAAGGTCACATGTAACAAGCAAATCTAAGTTATGATCAAATCTGAAGATGAGCTATAAAGTAAAAATTTTAATCAAGATACACATCATTCAGTCATTTCCCTCCCTGATAAGTGATTTTTTTACATTAAATTTTATATTATAATAGATAAATCTTGGATTGGATTGTAGGGTTCTAATTACACCAGAAATAAGGATGGAGTAATTTCATTCCTGGATTAGCCCTTTAATGACAATAGAAAGATATTTAGGCGACGAAATCAACTTAATATCTTTTGCCTATACAGAAGATGTTTGAATGGTTCCTTACATGATCGGAATACTGTGCTCGAGCACTTGATTTGTAATGGGTGATGGCAGCGTTACACTACTTGGGTAAATCATGGAGAGGAGTTTACTAAGAAAGTCATAAACAATGAGAACACTGTTGACGAAGAGATTAACGAGGAAATTGTTGATAGTGGAAGTGAAGAAACAGAAGAAATGTTGAATGAGATGAGAGTAGGAGAGGATATAAATACAGATGAGGAAGATCTGTTCAGTTGTGATCCACTCTATGATGTTGTTAAGGCGGCTAAGGATCCTATTGCTCTAGGTGTTACGAAAATGTCAAAGTTATCGTTTTTATTAAAGATGTTTCAACTGAAGGTTATGAATAAAGCTAATGCTAAATTCATGTCAGAAATACTTCAGTTTATTGCTGAGCTATTAAATAACCCTAATGATTTTCTGGCTTCATGGTACGAGATAAGGAAACAGATTCGCAAGCTTGATTTGGACTATCAGAAGATTGATGCATGTCCGAATGACTGCATTCTTTTCAGAAATGAATTCGCAAACTTAAGTAACTGTCCCGAATGTGGACATAAGAGATATATGGAGGGTAAAAATGAAAATAAGAAAAAATAATCTTAAAAGGTTCTTTGTTACTTCCCACTAACACATAAGCTTCAACGCCTTTTTATATCAACTAAAACTGCACGACGGATGGTATGGCATCAGGATTGTAAATCTCAAGATGAAAATTTACGTCATCCTACAGATTCAAATGAGTGGAAGAGATTTGACGAAAGAAATAATTTATTCGCTTCAGAAGCAAGGAACGTGTGGTTGGGTCTTACAAGTAATAGATTCAATCCATTTAAGAGTATATACTCGTCGTATTCTATATGATCAATGATAATGGTCACTTGTAACATACCTCCCTAGTTGTGTATGAGATTATCATTCATGCTGCAACCCAATTAATCATCGATCCAAAACAACCAGAAAATGCAATAGATATTTATCTCCAGCCATTAATCAATGAACTAAAACAGTTGTGGTACACCGACGTAAAGACGTATGAAGTAGAAAAGAAAGAATTTTACAAGATACATGCAACATTGTTGTGGACCATAAATGACTTCCTGACGTGCGCAAATTTGTCAGGTTGGAGCACTAAAGAAAAGTTTGCGTGCCCAATCTGTATGGAAGATACTCATTACCTACAACTGCCGAAAAGTAAGAAATTCTGTTACTCAGGGCATCGCAGATTTCTACCCATTGAACATAGATGGCGAACGTCATAGTTCAAGGGTAAATTTAATGGCAGGATGTATCGATATTCAAAGTAAAATCCAAATAATGAACTTAATACAAATTCTATTAGGTTGCTAGGTCTGGTTATAATAGAGATATTACAAGAAATATGTAAGATACAGTTGGGTTGACCATTCATACAAGATCAGACGGTCTTTAGAAATTTTGGATTTCGAAATAAAATCATTTTCTTTATGAAACTGTCATACTGAAAAGATCTTACAATACGTCATAATTTAGATGTTATGTACATCAAAAAGAATGTGATGGATAACATCTTAGACGTATTAAATCTGACCGATGATCCAAAGGACACGATGAAAATAAGAAAAGACATGAAGAGTTTGAGGATACGTCCGAAGCTGCACATTCATAAGGATGGCTACTTTCCACCTGCTATTTACAGCTTGAATTAGGACCAGAAGAGTAAACTGTTTTCCTTCTTAAAGAAAATTCGGGTGTCAGATGATTTTTCGTCACAGCTTTCTCGTTGTGTGAAAGAAGCCCAGAAAAATATATTTGGCTTGAAAAATCATGACTCTCACGTTTATATGCAAGTATTGTTTCCACCAGCAATACGAGGGATACTTCCTGAGCCAGTTGATTCATTCACAAAGATGAGCAGATTTTTCAAAGCTATTTGTTCGAAGATGTACAAAATAATACATTGGATCACTGAAATAAATAAATAGTTATTATTCTCTGTAAAATGGAACAAATTCTTCCCCTAGCCTTCTTTGATGTAATAGTTCATCTCATGTTGCATCTTGCAAATGAAGCAAGAATCGGTGGACCTATACAATTTAGATGAATGTATCCTATGGAGCGATTTTTGAAAAAGCTTAAAGATTATATTTTGAACAAAGCAAAGCTGGAAAGTTCAATTATAGAAGGTTATCTCGTGGAGTGCATAAATGTTACCTCCATATACATGAATGAAACTGACAACCGCTTTAATAAACTTCAAAAGAACTATGAGGGGGAATACAATGACAATGATGAAGAATGTTTATCAATTTTTGACATAAAAGAAAGGTCAATTCTTCATACAGAGTATAAGGAAATTTCATAAAATGACAGACGTTTGGCACATCTATTTGTTTTAAAACAAATTCCTGAAATTGATCCATTCTATGAGAAATTCAAATGATTACCTCATTTAAGGACATCCGAATTTGGCTTCATAGATTGGTTTAAAGATCGAGTTAATCAATTGAAAGAGAATAAATTCTCACGATGGATGTCAGATTTTGATGTAATTGTCGATACACCATTATATTATGCACATTACCACTCTGGATATATAATAAATGGATTCAGATTCAAAATAAAAGAAATTAATAATATAAAGGTTACACAACAAGTCGGAGTTGATTCAGATTTTTCCACCAATACAGATGAATACTATAGTGAAATCAAAGAAATTGTAGAGATTAGCTTCAGATATGATCGTAAAGTTATCCTATTTAAATGTCATTGGTTTGATGTTTTTACAGAGGACATTGATTTTAAAATTGACAAAAAACATAATTTCTTAAGTTTAAATTGTAACTGTCAAATTCTTTAATCTGATAAACCATTCACACTGACATATTAAACGGCACAAATTTTCTATCCCCGATAATTACCAAAGGAGATGGGTTATACCAATAAAAATAGTATCGCGCAATCATTTTGACGTATAGTCTAAAGCATACCAAGAATCAACAAAAGAATGTCATATAAATTCAAATGTAGTAGATGTGGATATTTAATGTCAGTAACAATTTCTTTGCTTTGTTTCACTTCTATTGAAATCAAAATCATATTCAAATTAAAAAAACCTAACTTCTACTGCCATTTTCTATACACTAGAAATACCTAAACTTAAACCTAATCAGATACGTATGTTCAAAATATGTTACTCTTACTCACTACATTTTTTATTTATTTATTTTCTATACACTAGCATTTATAATATTTTTTTATTACTTTTATTTTTCGAATTACAAGTTATCGGTAACGGACATACTCGGAGGTTGTACTTAGATGTATAATTTCAATGTTTTCAGTTTAATTCAATAAAATTATAGGTTTTTGCTAAATGTGGGGTGTACTCACATATTATTTTTTATTTCATTAAATAGATGCGGGGTGTGCACACTTATGTTACATGTTTAGCTGTTTTATTTGAATGAATGTGGAGCGTACCCACTTATTTGTTTTATATTTCGTTTATTTGAATGGATGTGGGGTGTACCCACTTATGTGCTATGCAGATTTATAAAAAAACTTCAAATTTTAAGGGAAAACTCTGCCAAAATTTTTTAAATGACATTTATGAGATATGGGGTGACGCTTATTTGCCACATCACCTAGCCATGCGCTTAATCACGTCACTCTCACAATCCTAGACGCACTCACTCTAGGAAACCACCACTCTGGCCTATCCATTTAGGAACCTAACCTAAGATGAAGGTGAAGGTGAAGGTAGAGAGGGAGGCTAACCTAAGAGGGGTGGCAAAGGTTTTTGGAGAAGAGAAGAGGAAGAAGAGGATAAAAGGAAAGGAAAAGGAGGAAGAAGGGATGGGTGGTTGCATGGAAATGTGTTTTAGGATGTGGTGTTTGCTTGGAGATGTGTTTTGGGTGGTAGTTGGTCGTGGGTTTAGGTTTGGCACAAGTGGAGGCATGTTTACATAGAATAAATAGGCTTAATTATACATTCCTAAACCTACTTGGCCAAACTTCTAGGCACCCAGCCACTCACTTTTAGGCCAATGACCCTCTACTTGGCCTACGCTAGTAGAGCTTATACCAATGAACCATACAAATTGTTGTTGATTTTCTTATTATTATTTCAATGAACAATTTTACAAGATAGAGTTGTAAATATGCAAGTCCTTATGATTTGTCTTTGCAATTTTTTTTAATGTGGGGTTTGCCCATTTTCATTTTAATATGTAGGTTTATAGAGAAACCTCCAAATTAAGGGAAAACCCTGCCAAAATTTTTAAATATTTTTTTAATGTTTGCCAAACTTTTTCATTAATGATTTTCAACTTATTAATTATTGCATTTTTTCCCTGTTACAGATAAAGTTGTTTAAGAAAAAACCCAAAAGAAAGGGTCCACCTGAGACAGCTATCCACCCAACCTGATCCATCTTCTCAAGCTTAGCACCCCCCCAACAGCAGGCTTAGCCACCCCTCGGCACTAGGCTCTCCCCCAGTCACATTTCGTGCGACCCGGGAACCTAGCACGTTTACTACATGCGGGGGGAAAGTAAAAGGGGAAGGAGATTACTCCTACATTGCCAAAGCGAGTAGAGAATGATCCAGATTATGGAGCATCAAATGAGGACAAAGATGAGAATAATGACATAGAAGGAGAGGGAGAGGAGAGGGAGGAGGCGGAGGATGAGATAGTGGGGAGTATGTTCCCAGTTCATATGGACCCCTTAGCCACGGGAACAACTGTTGCTAAGAACTCCTCTACTTTCAAGAAGTTAATTACTTCTATATTTTAAAGTTTATTATAACTTCAGAAAAATATAATGAATATGATTAATGTTTACGCATGTAAAGTAAAAAAAGGACGGGGGAAGACAGAATTTTGATCTCCAGCGTATCCCCGAGGGCCTGAGAATAACGATTAGACTTAGAACCACAAAGGAGGCGGAGAATCACCCGGGCTTCATTAATCGAGTGGGCACAATGGTTAAGTCCATTGTGCCCATTTTTTACTTCGACTGGAGGAAGGTGCCCGTAAAGCTGAAGAGGCAGTTCCTTCGACAGTTAGAGGTAATTCCATTTATCTTAATTATTTCTTTTATAACTTTATCTTAAAATTATTATCAAATAAGATTAACATATTTTTTTTAAAATAAATGTAAGCAAATTACGATTGGAGTGACGACCCCAATGCCTCCCGATATATCCTTAAGCACGCTGCCAAAATCCACAAAGATTGGAGTACGGAAACCAAGAAAAAGGTAACAATTTTTAAATATTTACATTTTTATTATATACATAATTTCATATATCATTTCTAACAATTTATATTTGGTATTTAGTTTTTTTCGAACTGTAGTTCACCCGATGAGGCAATGGAGAATTATCCTCCTGATATCATGCCTGAACATTGGAAGTAGGCATGTGAGCATTGGATGGATCCCAAGGTGGAGGTTAGTAATCGATTAAA
Source organism: Thalassia testudinum (assembly GCA_037157565.1). NCBI lineage: Eukaryota > Viridiplantae > Streptophyta > Magnoliopsida > Alismatales > Hydrocharitaceae > Thalassia > Thalassia testudinum. The sequence continues at coordinate 129,590,372 of JAZHRO010000077.1, forward strand.
AATGATTCTATTAATTTCATATATCTTAATTTCACAAAAAATATTAGTGTATATTAATTTATACATATATATATATGCTTTTATTACATGACCAAGCAAGGAAAAATAAGGATAATAGGACCAAAGCTCCACCACAGACTCATTATTTTGGTCGAAGGACCATTGAAACGGTCAAAAGCAGTTACGTAAGTATTGTAACTACTTCGCACTTGAATATTACTTAATTTGTAAGTTATCTTAATATAATTGTATCATTTTCATATTTTCAGCTCGCTACACATGATGGGCGGAGATGAGTAGGATGGATATCTACGAGGTCACCCACAGTAAGACTGCAACTGAAGGTGCTCGTAAGTAGATTCATGAAACATACCAGGAAAAACACGCAAATTTCCTAAACTCAAAAAATGTATAACATTGTATATATATATTATAATAATATTTTTTAATATATTTAGGAGAAAATGGTGTACTTGACACATCTCCCCACTGACGAGACCCCTGACAACGTCTAGCAGCCTCTAGATCCACAGGAGGCATTTAGGAGAGTGATGCCACCAGACCATGGTGGTTACATTCGTAGTGCGGGGAAGGCACACACTTTGTCAAGCTGATATGGGAGGAAAGGTGCCGTCTCATCTAGTGTTATCGATCAACTACATCAAAAGATCGACACACTGTAGAAACGAGAGGAAGAGAGGGAGAAGAGAGAGGTAGAGATGAAGAATTAGATAAATGCCATGGATGATAAGCTTCAGACGCTTCTATCCATTCTTCTGAAGAAGGGACAATCAGAGCATCCGTCTTCATCGGATCCCAACATCTACAAACGAGACAACATGGGTGGTGCAAGTGGAGCTGGTGGCATCAAGGCAGCAGGATTTTGATTTTTATCCATTTTCTTTTGTTATATTTTTCATATTACCCTTTTTATGTAAATATTTCATTTTCAAACTTTTTATGTAGTAGACTTTATATTTATGAAATATAAAGTTCTCTTCATTTTCATTAGTTATTTTTGTATAAAAGTAGGTCTTTTAAGTGGGTTTAGCATGTAATTCCCATCATTTTAAAATTTAAAAAAAAACATACATTTGCCATCGATTTTAGAAAAAAGTGATGGCATTAAAGTTTAACGATAGTCTCAAATATTGTACATTTATCGTCGCTTATTCGAATAAGTGACTGCAAAAATGTACATCTATCATCACTTATTTGAATAAGCGATGGCAAAAAAGAGGTGTGTTCTCCTAGAACCTTATATGCCGTCGCTTATTAGAAGTGATGACAAAAATATTTTTACCCTCGCTTATATAAGCGACGGTGTATTTAATTAAACGACGGTGAAACTTAAGAAAGAGCGCATAAAAACAAGAAAAAGTGACATACAAATGTCGCTTCTTTTATAAGCGATGACAAATACAATTTTCGTCGGTTGTCAAATGACATCGAAATATCCAATCTATCCATTGGTCGAACAATATTTCAATGTCAGATGTGCCCTCTAACTGACAGGAAAAAGAAATGACGCTAATAACGACATTGCTTAATGGCATCGGTTAAATGGGCTTTGCCGTCGATTTCCAACCGATGGCAATAGCAGAAATTGTTGTAGTGATGGATCTTGAGAAAGCAGGAAAAGCATACTTATTAGAACTAACTGAACTTGAAGAATTGAGGGATAAAGCCTATGAGACTGCTCAAGCTTACAAAGAGTGCACGAAGATATTTCACGATAAACACATCCTCCGAAAAGCCTTTAAGCCCAACCAATGGGTCTGGCTATTCAATTTCAGACTCAAGCTATTCCTTGGGAAACTTAGGTCCCATTGGGATGGGTCGTACACTGTCACATAGGTGTTCCCTCACAATGCTCTTAAGATCCAAAACCCCTCTAGTGAAACTTTCAAGGTAAATAACCAATGTTTGAAACCGTATTACTCTTTTTGATGGCCAGGTGTTGGACACTTATAGGTTGGAGGAGCCTTAACTCCAATCACTCTCTACCTCAAGTACTATCTTTCCTTGCTTTTCGCTTTCCAATGAGAGTCAGATCTGGGCATTTATACATATTTTACATTTATACATAGCATTTATACATATTTTGCTTTCCAATGAGGGGGTAAAACCTCATGTTGTACATAGCATTTATACATATCTTGCATGCATGTAGTAGGGCATTAATAGTTATACAAAAAAAAGAAAAAAAAAAGGGAGGAAGAAGAGGAAAAGTAAAAATTGTGTTAGCCTCAATTGTTGAGTATGGAACAAACCTAAATTCTAGGTTGGATCGGATGATGAATTAAGTCCTGAAGTGCTAAAGAGGAGATAAGTGAGGGATACCGACTTTAGGCCTCTTGGGTTTATTTGGGCTTAAACATTCAAGTATTTGTTAAGATCTAGATTATTCCTCAAGAGGTTGAGGGAGTTATGAAGGTAATATATTTAGTCTAAGGCTTAGAAACTATTCGACCTCGTTGACTGCCCTTTGGTTTGCAGGACTTGGTAACCTAGGCACCCACATCTAACACATCAGACTTGTTCAGTGAGCTTAACGAAGAATAATGCCAAAAAATTTTCTATTCCAAAAAAAGGAAAGGAATTTCTCGAAGATCTGGCTTACGAGCAGCTCAAAAACACAAGTTAATTGGATGAGTTTTCACCACAAAGAGTACATACTCCCCTTAAAGATGTATTATAACATATCATCTCCTCGACGCATATCTACTAGGCTATTTAAATATCCTACCGGGGGCATGTAAGTGCCTTATGCTGGTTTAGGTGACATGAGCGGCATTATGCCAAATTGTCGATTACTAACGCCTGGATTTAGCTATGGAATGCCATAAGCGGCACTATCACAAAGTGTCAACTACTGGGTTGTGGGGATTGCAATGGGTGGTGCTATCCCGAAGCATCGATTGCTAAGGATCCTTCAAGGATTGACGATGGGGACAAGGAATCTGATACAAACCGTATTTAGGGCCAATTCGTGTTCAGGGCCAATCCTCTAACAAACTACGCATGCACGTGGGAACCAGGGTCCGAGACTGTTGGCGACCCTCCGCACGACCAACCGGCTCTACCCACCTCTGGCGACACCATCACCTCTGTTGGCTTCCCCTCACTCCGACTGACCACCGAGCTTCTCACCGACCGCCACAGCCTCAAGAGTGCGCACGATCAAATGGACAAGATGCTCTATTTTAGGTCACATTAAAATTTACATTTCATGCAATTGTGATTTTTTTTTGGATTTGATTATTTTATTGAGGTGAAATTGTGGCATAACCCTTACACTCTTGCGTTATTGCTTGACTCTTTCTTATTACCTTATTTCGTACTGGATTTTGATACGGATTTCGCATCTATGACTAGGAATGATACGTATCTATCATTTCTTGCATTTGTGCCACCCTGTGATACGACCTGAAGTTGTGGTTAAATTTCAGTATATTTCTATTAATTTTTTACGGAGAATTTTCCACCACACGATTTACTACGATGTATTATTTCCTAATATTATATGTTAAAGCAAAATTGTCTCGATATATTTCTATTAATTTTTTATTGAGGATTTTCCACCACGTGAACTACAATGCATTATTTCTTGATATTATACGTTAAAGCGAAAATTGTCTCGATCAAATGGCATTGTTGCTGGGGATGGCCGAAGCCGGCCAATTGCACGGAAAAAGGTCGTCGGCGGTCTCGGTTCCCACGAGCATGCGTAGTTTGTTAGAGGGATGTCTAAAGGCATAAACAGGTTGGTGGTGTCGTGGCACAGCTAATGGCGTTAATGGAGTGGAGAACGACGGCTGGACATGGCTGCTGTGGCAAGGAGGATGAAGGTGCGATGATGGGTTCCTTCCGTGTTGGTAGCAGTTCAAGATGAAGTCGTGCACAGGCAGAGGTTGGTGAAGTAAATGGTGGCTTGCAGTGATGAGGGTGGCACGGTCGCGAACAAGAGCAGAGCATGGAGATGGCATCAGCGCTATCACCACCGACCACAGTGGTGGTTTGCGGTGATGTGGTTGGTCGAGGACATCACACGGAGAGTCACAGGAAGGAGGTCGAGCGAGGAGTGGGCGTGGTCGTGTCGCAGTCGAGGGCAAAGGCTCGCGATGTGGAAGTTGCGATCGAGGGCAAGGAGGCATCGTGGCTCTGGCACGTTTAAAGAGGTGCAGGCTCATGGTCATGGAGGGGGTGCCTCTTCCGAACGTCTGGTGGAGGGGTTGGACAGCTTAAGTCCTTCCCCTTCAGTCGTGCATGGAGGGAGAGAGTTGAAGGTGAAGGTGGTCTGCTTCGGTAGAGAGGAAGAGAGTTCCCCCGATGGCCTTCGCGTGTGATTGTTTTTTAAAGGGCGTGCGTGCGTGTGCTGTCCTTCCTAACCGAAAGGGTTTAGGATTGATTGCAAAATTTAAGGGAGAAAGAGAGACGATGGGTGGTTTCCAAGTTTAAGAGGAGAGAGAGAATGAGAGAGCACATAGGTATTGGGAATTAGGTACAAGTAATCCAAAAAAATAGAGATGGGAATCTCTAAAAAATTGTTGGTCTCTCTCTTTATTGTCTTTCCTTTTTCTAGAGAAAATCCAAGATGACAAAAGGGTATACCCAATTGGATCCTCAATTAATCCTGGAAAAATATATGCGTAGATAAATCAATATACAAATGTGTATTAAGAACATATGCAAATAGAGTATCCCAATTAAATAAACATGCATAAATGACAATTCACGAGCTTAACGAATTTTCCAATGTAATGCATGCTTAACATCTATTCCCAACTCCAAATTAAATGCTCTTAGGCTTAATTTAAATCCACTAAAGTGGACTTATCAAACGGCAACTGAGCTAGTTTGGGTGAGATCTCTCCTACTTGATTTAAATGTTGAGATTGAAAGGCTTATGGAGATGAGATACAATAATCGTGCGTCTATGTTTATAGCTAATAATCTTATGTTTCATGAGCGCACGAAAAATATGAAGATTGATTGTCATACTTGAAATTTGATCTAAAGAGGGCTTCTCTACACCACGCCTGTCACTTCAGAGAGCCAGACTGCAGATATGTTTAGCAAGCCTCTTGCCAAGTTCACTTTTAATGTATGTTGTGACAAGCTGAACATGATTGACATTTATACTAACACTTCTCTCTATTTAAAGAGGCATATGGTTTCTTTTGATAATAAAATTGCTCATTTTCTCCAATTGTAGACCCATTTTTCTCCTAATGCATTACAAAACTCAACATTACCTCTAGCCGTAGTCCTACGTCATTTAATGTCCCTTCAAAATGTTCATACTAATTTTCAAGATCTACAATATTTTCATGTAGGGGATTATTAATATCTTTTGACATAGATAATTTAGATTCCAAGCATGCTTTTTCTACTTCTAAGAATTGAACAAGTATTTTTCAGTTCTTTATTCTCTTTTCTAATCATTTTAGTTTCTATGAACAATTCTTCGTAAGCTTGTAATAGCTCATCAAGAGAGAAATCCGAATTAACCTCATTTTCTTGGTCTTCTTTTGTTTCTACCAAGCATAGATGGGTGACCTCACTCTCGTCTAATTTGTTAAAGTTCGCCTCCATGTTAGAGTCGTTATCAACCCAACTTGTTTTGTATCTTTCTTGGATATCTTTTAGTTGAAAGAAATGAAAGTCATTCCCTTACTAAGACAACCCCAGTGATTCAAACGCCGACGGCATGCTGCCGGTAAGGGTATTTTTTTAAAATGGGCTTGCCGATATGGAAATGATGTCGAAATACAGGGATGCCAGTGGCATGCCGCCCATTTTGTCGGCATGCCGATGATACGAGTGGCATGACAGCAGATTCCGATAAGTTGGAGTGCAGTTCAGTGGGAAGATTGGAAATTGGGAAGGCGGGAAGCTGGGTTTTGGTTCGAACGCAGAGAGACAGGGACAGACACACACGATTTTTGGGCTCTAATATATCATTTTTTAAGTCGTTGAAACCTTAGGTATGGTCACAATGAAATACTTTTATGTTACACAATTAGTATTTTTTTGAAATTAATATCATTTTTACTATTTATGTGATTTTTTGTCAACACGTTGTTGGCATACCCTCGGCATTTCCACGACGTGCCCTCGGCATGCCCATCGAAAAACGAGCATTTTCACGACGTGCTCTCGACATGCCCATGAAATACAAACTTAGGATTTCATCAGCACGGCATCGAAATCGGCATTTCGAACCTTAGGCCGACCCTACACCTCTTTACATAAAGAGAGGTGAGAGAAAAATATAACAAGAAGCTCAATGACAAAAGTACCCCTTAGCACAACATATAACACCCCTCACAAGTTGGAGCATATATATCAATCATACTCAACTTGTTCCTACACTTCTCAAACATAGGGCGAGATAACGGCTTAGTAAATATATCAGCAGTCTGGTATGAAGAAGTCAGGCACGAGGCACGAAGCACACCCTGCTGAATTAGGCTCCTTGTATAGTAACAATCCACTTCAACAAGTTTAGTCCTTTCATGGAACATGGGATTATTGGCAATATATCTAGCAGCCCTCTTATAACAATGCATCTCCATAGGCTCCTAAAACTGAACATGAAGATCCCGCAATAAGGATTTAACCCAAATCATTTCTGCTGTTGTTTGTGCCATAGCTCGATATTCTAACTCTACACTGGAATGAGAGGCCACACTTTGCTTTTTACTCCTCCAAGAAACAAGATTACCTGCTACAAATATACAGAAGCCCGTGGTAGACTTCCTATCACCAAGATCACCAACATAGTCAACATCAAAATAACCCACATCTGTCATAGGAGCTCCTCTCTGAAATAGAAGATCACATCCAGGAGCTTTCTTAAGGTACCTAAGTACTTGCATCACTGTCTGCCAATGTGCATCCGTGTGCTTGTCTAAAACCTGGCTCAACTTCACAACTTCTAGAATAAGACCTGGACGTATGATAGTCAGGTATAAAAGTTTGACTACCAACTGTCTATAGGCCCTACTATCAACAATTTTTGCTGCACTATCATAAAGATGTATCTTTGGATCCAAAGGGATATCCACTCCCTTGGATCCTAGCATCCCTACCTCCTTGAGCATGTCGAGGGCATATTTTCTCTGAGACATAACAATCCCCTCTTTGTTATAAGCAACCTCAATTCCTAAGAAGTAACAGGGTCCTCCCAGGTCCCTCATAACAAACTGCTAACTAAGAAACTCCACCTCTGAAACACTCAGCTTGTCATCTCCCATGACAATCAGATCATCCACATACACGAGTAGCACCACCACACCATGGCGTATCCGACTCGTAAAAAGAGAGTGGCCAGAAGATGACCTATGCATCCTAATAGTAGCTAAAACCTTTGACAGTCACAGGAACCAAACACGGGGACTTTGCTTCAGGCTATAAATAGCCTTTCTCAACTTGCATAACACTCCCCCTGAACTTTGAAATCCAGGGGCTGCTGCATGTAAACTTCTTCTTGGAGGTCAGCATACAAGAATGCATTTTTAACATCAAGCTGATGAAGTGGTCAACCTTGTGCTGCCACTGAGACTAATATCCTAACTGTGGAGAGACGAGTGACTGGAAAGAAAGTGTCAAAGAAGTCCACTCCATAAGTTTGGGTAAACTCCTTTGCAACAAGCCTAGCCTTGTACCATGAAATAGACCCATCAGGGTTGTATTTCAAGGCAAAGACCCAACGAACTCCATCAAAATGTGCTCCAGAAGGAAGTAGTGCCAGCTCCCAAGCACCCCTATAACGAAGGGCAGACATCTCGTCCTCCATGGTAGCATGCCACTTTGGATTGAGTAGAGCCTACTGGTAGGTGGCTGGGATCTCTACAGCAGATACGGTAGCAGTAAAGGCGTGCAAGGAGACACCAACCTAGGCAATGGAAACAGCACTCCCTGCCACCTTGTAATGTGCACATGAATGGGGGGCCTTCCGAATAACTATGGGAACATCATCCTCCACCTTTGCTAACACTGTACTTGAGGGAATAACCATTGTGTCTGACACTGCATCTGAAGGAGAGCCCTCTATGTTGGACTATATACCCGTAGGGGTATCCTGAGGAGAAGTAGCCTCCAGGTTCCCAACACTAACCGAAGGAGACTGTGGAATAGGAGGGGGTGGCTTTGCCCTGTAAGACACTGGCAACTAATAAATATGCCCCTTGAATGTGCTATCAATCCCTGGAACAGGCCTAAATGTGCTGGTAGATGGCCTTGTAGAAGGAGAAGAGTGGCTACTATCTGAGAAGACACCAAAGGGTACAGGAGCAACTAGCATAGGAGTATAATTTGCCACACTCTACACCTTCCTGGTAGCAACAGAAAAGTAAGGAACTGCTTCATGAAATGTGACATTAGCAGTAATGTAACGCTTCTAGTGCAGAGGATCAAAGCACCGGTACCCTTTCTAAGTACGAGAGTAGCCAAGGAATACAAACTTGACTACTCGAGGTGCTAATTTATCTCGACCGGGTCCAAGAAGATGAACAAAAGCCACACACCCAAATGTCCTAGGTGGGACACCAAACAGCTCTGCATCGAGATACAACACCAGCCATGGTACTTGCTCATGAATAGCTGAGGGTAGTCTATTAATGAGATAGCAGGCTGTGAGAACTACCTCACCCCAATAAGTATGTAGCACACTATTCTAAATAAGGAGTTTTGGCCATATCAAAAATATATCTGTGCTTTCTCTCTGCAATCCCATTCTGCTGAGAGGTGTGAGGACATGAAATCTGATGAATGATACCATGTAAACCATAGAAGTCTCCCAACTGACGGGTACAAAACTCCAGAGCATTATCTGATCTGACTGTCTTGATGCAGACACCAAATTGATTCTTTATCTGTAACACAAACTTCTCAAAAATAGGACCCATTTCAGACTTATTCTTCATGAGGAATAGCAAAGACATTCGAGAGAAATTGTCGACCACAATCAAATAATAGTGATGTCCCTGTCTATCAGGAATCCTGCTGGGACCCCAGACATCAAGATGCACCAACTAAAAACATGAAGACGTGCATAGTATTGCAACAGCTAAAAAGGAAGACCTGTGGTGCTTCCCAAGTTGACATGCATCACAAGCAAGTTGTGTGGTTGGAGACAAATGTGGAAAAAGTCTCAGTAGTTTATCCAAAGAAGGATGACCCAACCTTCTATGCCACTGTAATGCACTCCCTAAGGCAAAGGTAATCTGGCACGGAGCAGCCGTGGGGCCCTGAACAAGTCGGTAAACTCCTTCGTACCCACTATCAATAATCTTCCCTGTCAGTCGATCTTGGAAGGTGAATTCAAGCTCATCAAAGATGACACGATAATTCATTTGCTTAATGATCTCACTAACAGAAAGCAGATTCATAGACAAGTCTGGAACAAACAGGACTTTGTTGAGTTGCATGGATAGGGTGACTGCAACTGCCCCTGCATATCGCCCATCAACCACCTGTACAGAGCAACCTTGTAAGATGGAGTGAATCTGCCCAAAACACTAGAGATTCCCGGACAAATGGTTTGATGTTCACACCAGTGGTTGAAGAAGAGTCGATCATAGCGGCTCCCAACACAATCTCTAACTCAGAAGTTGCCATGTCCTCAAGAGTAATGCAAACAACTCGGCTAGCAATTTCTACACTAAAATTCACCCTACTCAGATCTAAATTTGACTTTCTCCAAGTTCTGTAGATTTGATTTTGATGCCACACAAGGGAATACACACCCTCAAAACTTTCTTAAAAACACAAATAATACCAATTTGATACCAAAAAAAGGAATATACACCCCAAAATTGGAATAAAAAAGGAATACACACCCCAAATTAAATCACAATAGGGGACTACACACCCCCAAACTAAATCATCAAACAGGGGAATACACACCCCAAATCTAATAGAAAGTTCTGGAAAAATACCATCAAACCACTGTACGGAGGATTCTTGGATCTAGAACTCCATCAACCAACCTCCAAGAACCCTCCAATCAGATAGAGGTACCGATTTGTCCTCTCCTGGCCTGAACTAGCAATATCTTGGACTAGCGGCGACCTGGGGAGGTGAAGCACTGGGCAGCACTCTACACGAGCTAAGCCCTGGGCAACCGGCTAAGCTACTACAGCAGGTGGAGGTCGACTACAGGCAGCCTAGGCAAGTGTCTAGCGGGTTCCCGGCAATAAAACCACTAACGGAGGAGCAGTGACCTCAACATCGCCCTAGGCTATAGAGGTTGCCTAAGTGGTGGCCTAGGTTGCTAGGCGACGCTCCCAGCAACCCTGTCGACGGTGGCGGTGGTGGGGGGGACAGTGGAGGGTTAAGGTTTCTTCTTGGTGGAGCCCTCAACTTGGCTCTGATACCAACTTGAAAGAAATGAAAGTCATCACTGTACTAAGCTAGCCCTACACCTCTTTATATAGAGGTAAGGGAAAAATATAACAAGAAGCTAAATGACAAAAGTACCCCTCAACACAACATATAACACTTTTTCTTCTTGTCGCATTCTTTTATGCCCATCAGGCAATCTTTCCGTAAGTGCTTCTTGCATTCATAACAAACAATTTCAGTTGAAAATTTATTGATTTTCTTACCTTGTCTCTGTCTGAATTTTTGCAATTTTTGGTGAGAATCTCCATCTCTTTAGATTTCGAGTCATTTGAATCTGAGTCCTTGTTTACTTTAAGGCAAGTTCCTTATTACTTGAGGTCTGCTTCTCCTCGTTCATATTTTCTAGTTGGATCTCATACGCCATGAGACTCCCAATTAAATCATCCACGGAAGAGTTAATAAATCTTTTGCTTCTCGAATGGAAATCGGCTTTGGTGCCCAATCACTTGTAAGGGATCATATGATCTTCCTTACAAGCTACACCTCTGTCAGCTTGACCCCTAGATTTTTCATCGGGTTCACTCTCCCCGAATCACGTATGCATATCCTTTATTCTATTAGAATAGAGATACGTGTTTGTTTTACCTTGTCTGTCCCTTTGTAGGTGACCTCAAGAGTTCCAAATTTCATATGTCGACTAGCATGTCGAAACTCGGTAAAATTCTTCCATCGATAGCGTGCAATAAAGAGCGTTCACTACACTCACGTTACTCATAATCTTTTTTGATCTGTTGTCAACACCTCTCCTTTCATCTCCAAATCCGCGTACTTCGTCTAAATAAGACTCCATGAGTCTTTATCCATTACCCTAAGAAACACCTACATCTACTTCTTCCAATATCCGTAATTTATCCCATCGAAGTAGGGAGGTTGGGCTGATGACTATCCTTTGGTGTGCTTGATTTGAGAAGCCATTTGCAAAAAGATTTTTACATCTTTCTTACAACTCGGCTCTAATACCACTTAATGGATCTAAATAATTTGTGAAAACATTGGAAGTGATTTTTAAGTAATGCAAGACAGTAAATTTTGCATAATAAAAATGACAAACCACAAAAAATGCACACGATGTCTAGTGGTTCCCCACTCTCGGGTACTTCACTACCTAAGCCTCCCAACTTAAGATTTATAACTAAATTCCCTCAACCCCAAAGAAATCAATTCCACTAATTCAAGGTAATTACCAAGTAACCTCAACCCAATTACAAATATTGGGTTTCTTCAACACAAGCAACAAGCTACAAGCTTAAAACAAGTTATGGTAATTGTTAGGGCCGAAATGAACTGAGTTCTATTAGAGAGACCTTGGGCCTCTTTATATAGAGAGAGGCACCAGAGTGGATTTACAAGTATACCCCTTCACCTTACAACAAAATAAAAAGACACATTATATATAACTCAACACTCTCCCTCAAGCTGGAGCATAGGCATCAAACATACTCAGCTTAGTACAAATATAATATAATCTCTTCTCGGGAAATGCTTTAGTGAAAACATTTACCAGCTAGTCTTCAGTGCTGAGGTAACGTGTAGAAATTTTCTTGGCTAGGATGGCCTCTCTGATGAAGTGACAGTCAACTTCAATATACTTAGTACTCTCATGAAAAATAAGGTTATTTGCAATAAATGTAGCAGCATTATTATCACAGTGCATTGAAATAGAATCAAGTACCTTTACTCCAAAGTCTTCCAAAATGGAACGAACCTAGAGTAGTCAAAGAAAATAACTTGTCTTATTCTGAAATAAAACCCTACACCTCTTTATGTATAGAGAGGTGTTAGGAAAATTACAGCATAAGTCCAATAGGGCAAGAACCATAACAAACAACTCCAAACAAAACTAATAAGTGTTCTACCAACACTCCCCTCAAGCAGGAGCATATATATCAATAATGCTCAACATGAAACAACACTTATCAAAAGCAGGTCTAGCAGGGGGCTTCATGAATATGTCCGCAATCTGATCTTCAGACGATATAGATGAAGTGTAAATAATTCGACGTTGTATCAAGTCTCTAGTATAGTGGTAATCAACTTTAACATGCTTTGTCTGCTCATGGAACATTGGATTGTTTGCAATATCGGTAGCAGCGCGATTATCACATCTCATCTCCATTGGTCCCTCTTTCTGAATATGAAGATCATATACCAGAGATCGGACCGAAACCATCTCTGTAGCTGCCTGAGCCATAGCCCTGTATTATTATTCTACAATGGACCTGGATACCACCTGTTGCTTCTTGCCTCTCCAAGTCACTAAATTGCCTACCACATAAGTACATATTCCATTCGTTGACTTCCTATCTATCATGCACCCTGCATAGTTGACATCAGAGTAGCCAACAACACTCATAGATGTGCCCCTCTGAAATAAAACACCTCTGCTAGAAGCTTTCGTCACATACCTAAGCACCTATATAGCAGCATCCCAATGTTACCTGGTCAGTTTGTCCATGAACTGGCTGAACTTTCCTACTGCAAGGGAAAGATTTGGACGTGTAATGGTAAGATACAACAATTTACCGACGAACTGCCTATATGATCTGCTATCTATAGGTGGAGACTCAGTATCATAGAGGTGTCCTTTGGGATCAATAGATATATTAGCAAGTTTGGACTCCATCATTCCTATTTCCTGCAAGATATCAAAGGCATGTCCTTTCTGCTATGTGCCACTTCAATCCCAAGAAAATATCTGAGCACTCCCAGATCCTTCATCATGAAGGCATCTACCAACTTCCTTTTCACCTCAACTATCCTAGCAAAATCATCTCCAATGAGGATCATGTCATCCACATAGACAAGGAGTACAACCACACTCCCCTTTTACTCTTCCTGACAAAAAAGTGATTAGCAAAGGACCTTATAAGTCCCATTACCTGTACCTCCTCTGAAAGTCTCTAGAACCATGCTCATGGGCTCTACTTCAAGCCATAGATGGCATTCTTCAATCTACATACACACTCCTCCTGAGCCTTAAACCCAAGAGGTTGTTGCATATAGACCTCCTCCTGAAGATCTCCATACAAAAATGCATACTTGACAACCAACTAATGAAGAAGCCAGCCACAGTGAGCTACTACAAACATCAAAATCCGAACAGTAAACAGTCGAGCAACAGGAGAGAAGGTATCAAAGAAATCTACCCAGTACGTTTGGGTAAATCCCTTTGCCACCAGTCTCGCCTTGTAGCGAGATATCGTGTCGTTTGGGTTGTATTTGACCGTAAAGACCCAACGGCACCCAACTGTTCTGGCATGAGGAGGTAAGGCGGTCAGGTCCCACATCCCTCTAAATTGTAGAGCAACTATCTCATCCTCCATTACCTGACACCATTTTGGATCCAACATAGCCTGCTGATAGGAGGTAGGAACATGCGTCACCGATATAGCCGCTGTGAAAGTAGCAAAGGAACTACCAAGATTGACAGTAGAGACTGTCTGTACAATATGATACTAGGCACAGTTGCGTAGAGCCTTTTGAATAACAATCGGAAGATCAAGATTCTCCTCCCTATGCTCAGTAGCAACCGAAGTACAAGACTCATTAGAGGAACCTGCACAAGCGCCAATAAGACAACTCACGTCAGTATCAACCCATGCCTAACTAGGGGAGATAGGTGGCTGAGGTGTAGTGGGGGTGTGTTATTCTCGCCATGTATGCTATCTGTATGTTACGGGTAGCTTATACACCTGAGTAATCTCAGCTTTCTACCTCATAACAGTCTCTGTGGTAGCTATATCCTCATGATGTGTAATGGGGATCTATTTCAAGGGAACTGATGGAATAAGCATAGGAGCCAAGTCTCTCTCAGATGTCACTTAATGACCATCTGTAGAGAAATAAGGAATGGACTCATGAAATGTGACATTTACAGTCATATAATGCTTCTTACCAAGGGGGTCATAGCATCTATATCCTTTGGGTGCTACTGTATCCCAGAAAGACACTTCACTGCTCTTGGAGCCAACTTGTCTCTGCCAGGTCCAAGAATGTGAACAAAGGCAACACAACCAAACACCCGAGGTAGTTCGGTGAATAGATCCTTCTAAGGATAAAGGATCAGCCAAGGAACTTGTTCTTGTATAGTTGAGTTGGGCAATCTATTGATCAAATAACACGCAGTTAACACTGCATCTCCCCAATACACCTGTAGCACATTGTGTTGTATCAATAATGTTCTAGCCACATCAAGCACGCAACGGTGCTTTCTTTCCAATACACCATTCTGTTGCGACGTATGTGGACAGGATGTCTGGTGAACAATTTCAAGAGATCTGTAAAAGGCTACCAACTTATATGTACATAACTCTAAAGTATTATCAGACTGCACAATCTCCACAATAGAAGAAGACTGAGTCTTTATTTGAAAAATAAATATTTCAATCACTGATCCAACATCAGATTTATTTTTCAAAAGAAATAATCATGACATCCTGGAAAAATCATCCACAAGTAAATAAAATCTATGACCCAGTCTATCCAGGATACAACTCGGTCCCCAAACATCCATGTGCAGTAAATCAAAGATAGCAGTAAAACTGTGAGATAAACTAGGAGAAAAACAGGTCCTGTGATACTTTCCCAACTGGCATGCATCACACAAAATCTCCGTAGCTGGTGAACTATGAGGAATAATGCGTCGAAGCATGTCCAATAATAGCTGCCTAAGACGATAATGCCACTAAAAAGTTGTACCAGTACTAAATGCAACCTCGCCCTAACACAGCAGCAATTGGATTCTAGATCAGGCAATATACACCCCCTTCCTCATGTCCGCCACCAATCATCCTCCCTATGAATTTGTCCTGAAAAATACAGCCTAACTCATCAAATATTACACGATAGTACAAGTCTTTTGTAATTCTACTAACAGATAAAAGACTAATAGGAAATTTTGGAACATAAAGAATGTTAGACAGCATCAAAGCAGGAGTCACTGCTACATCTCTGCCATGAATCCTACACTGCCTACTATATGCTACCTGCACAAGTTTCCTTGACGGAACATTATGAACTTATCCAAAATATTTCTCATCCCCACTGAGATGTTGAGATGCGCCAGAATCCACTAACCATAAGGTACTGTTAGTGCTACCAGACCTGTAAGCGGAAGCCATACCTGAAGTAGCCAAGGCGACAGTATCCGTAATAATAGTAGTCTCCTGGGCCAGTTGGGAGAGGCGCTGAACCACAGCATCATAGTCTGCACAAGACACCATGTCGCTCCCCTCCTCTAAAGAGATAGCCTGGTTGGCCATGGGAGATCAACCATGCTTCGTCCAGCAAGAGGCCTCTGTATGGCCAATCTTTCCACAATGTAAGCAAATGGTGCGAGGTCTACCACTTGTATCCCGACCACCACGCCCTCTCCCCCTAGTAGATGGAGCACCAGGACCTTTACATGCGACAACAAGCACCGAGGTCTGCCCACTCTGACATGGGTGGCCTAACAACCACCCTACTCATGCAGCTGTAGGCCTCCTCCAAAGATGGAAGCTCAGCCAGAGTAAGGATCTAGGACCTAATAACCTCATAGTCTGGTCCAAGTCCATCAAAAAACTGTAGGACAGCATACTCCTTCCTTTGTGCTCTCTGAGTGGCACAAGTGCAGATAGGTCGACAGGCATTATATTTCTCAAGGAGCCCCTTTAGGATGACATAGTATTACGACAATAATTGACCCTCCCGTTTGAGACTACCAATAACATGGTGAATCTCAAACACTTTACTAGAATTCTTCTCATGAGAATATCTATCATGTAGAGAATCCCACATCTCCTTGATGGTCTTATAGTACATGATCCCATCACCAATTTAAGGCTCGACAGAATTCATGATCTATGCACAAACCATGAAATTATCTTTTTTCTTCCACGTGGCATTCCTCCCTGTTTTATCTTGTGGCTCCATCACCAACAGTAAGTGTTCCTTATCATGCCCCTTAACAATCATGAGGAACGTCTGAGACCATATACCATAATTGGCCTCATTCAACTTGGCAATAAGAACAAAAAAAGGAGATTTATAATCTCCGTTATCCATAGCGATAATCGACGACACTTCCGAAGAATCTGAGGAGGTCATTGTGCCTTAGGATTGCCACAAGATGCCATAGATGCGATCTGAAACCAATATTCAAATCTGAAAACTTCACAATCAGAGAAAAGTGATCTCTTGAACATGAGATCTAAGGTCGAAAAACACTAGATACCCCTTTAGATTAGGGCTTAGCGCATGTTAGGATGTTAGGAAAGGCCTAACAAAACTTGGGTAGGAACCCCCTTAAGATTCAGCGGCAAAAGCGGCACTATCGAACCCCGAGAACCACCACCACAACCTACAGGCGATGGGAGACGGCGGCAATGGCACTCAGCGGTCAGGGGCGACTCTCCGAGGCTGGGCAGTGCTGTCCCGAGGTCGAGGGTGGCACAAGGCGGTGCTCCAAGGTCGAGGGCTGACCTCCAAGCGGCGTTGTGACCACCAACAAACGAGTCAATGCGAGAGGTGGTGCTACAGAGCCTCGAGGAGCAGGAATCACTGTCGAAGGAGGCCCGTTAAGGCCAACAGCGACCGACAACGAGCACCAGCAGTAGCTGCCACCGCGGCGGTGGCCTCCTAGGGCCGGCGACGGCAAGTGGCTCGCCGACAGAGGCTAATACGAGTGTGTATCAGGAGATTACGATTTTTGGTGGAAGGGTACGGAGGTTTATGAGAGGTGGGATACCAAACCGCCGATCTAGGATCGCCGCTCTAATACCAAATCGAAGAAAATAACTTGTCTTATTCTCAAATGAAACCCTACACCTCTTTATATAGAGAGAATTGTTGGGAAAATTACATCATAAGTGCAATAAGACAAGAACCATAACAAATAACTCCAAACAAAACTAATAAGTGCTCTACCAACAAGAGTAACTCATAGGTAGTTTGGGATATGGCCCTGTATTCTAATTCAGCACTCGATCTAGATACCACCACATCTTTCTTGCTCCTCCAAGTAACCAGATTACCTCCAACAAATGTGCAATACCTTGTAGTAGACTTCCTACCCTTATAAGCACCTGCATAGTCTACATTAGAGTACCCACACACATCTAAGTGCCCATTGTCTTTGAAAAGGAATCCTTTCCAAGGTGCACTTTTCAAATACCTGAGAATCTGGCAAACACCATCCCATTAGATTTCCCGTGGTGACTGCATAAACCGGCTTAATCTTTCGACTGCAAAAGTAATATTAGGGCGAGTAATAGTCAAATACAGTAATTTACCAATCATTGCCCAATATCTGGTGACATTTTGCTGTAGTGAGCTGTTATCATCTGCAATAGGCAAAGACACATCCACGAGCACATATGCCGGTTTGCACCCCAGCATACCCATGTCTCTCAGCATGTCAAGAACATCCTTGCGCTGGGAAAGCACAAGTCCACCAGTGTGCCGCACCTCAATACCAAGGAAGTACTTGATAGGGCCTAAATCCTTGTTAACAAAATGCAACTATAGCATCTTTGTTTCCTCTATCCCCTGCCTGTCACTGCCAGTCAAAAGTATGCCATCCACATACACCACAAGTACGACAGAGCCTATCTGTTTATGCAGTGTAAAGATAGAATGATCTGCCAACATGGTGAAGCCATAATCTTGGACCACCCTGCTGAATCTCTCAAATCAAGCTCTAGGACTCTGTTTTAGTCCATAGATAGCTTTATTCAGTCTACACACCTTCTGACACTCCCCCTAAATAGGGAAGCAGGTCGCTGCTCCATTTAGACTCTCCTCTAAATTGCCATAAAAAAAGGCATTTCTGATATCCAGCTGATGTACGGTCCAATGTTTGTTGACAGCAAAAGATAGCAGTATCCGAATAGAATTAAGACGAGCAACCAAGGAGGTCTCAAAGTAGTCAACCCCGAACATCTGAATGTATCTTTTGGCCATCAAGCATGCTTTGTACTGATCCACAGTGCCATTGAATGGGAGATTTCACTTCTCAGAAAAATACATCGAGAAATGATGATAATGTAAATCATGTGGTGGAGAATTCCCAATCAAAAATATTTAACAGTCAAAATTAACCATGAAATTTAAGTCGTATCTGCAGGGAGACGTAAACCAATAAATCACCAATATTTTTAGTGCATTATTCGAATATGTTATACGAGGCTAATATGATGCAAAATCAACTCATTAATAAGTCGTCGCATCAAATGAGATCAAGGATGTCTTGAATGAGTAGTAATACGAAATATATAGCATCAGAGGGTTTGAGAGAATTACCCAGTAATATAAAACATTATGTCAAAAATCCAAATCTCTCAGTCATGCTCATTGTGCTTAATGCCCCCTCTCCTAGCAAAATAGGGAGGGTTGATTACCCTCGGCGTGCGTACGGAGGAGAGCACCGGTGAGTCCGAGGAGCTCGAGAAAGGTTGAGGTGGATGAGGGCTTCGCGTCAGGGATGGCGGTGTGATGAGAGATGGTCACCGGTCGCTGATCGGAGGAGATGAAGCTCACCGACAAGGAGATCTGCCAGTGGTGAACAGTGGCCATACGCACCGCTGTGCAAGGCCAAGGATGGTCCAAAGCTCAAGGCAAGGTGGATGGCGTCAATGGTGTGTAGACAAGAGGGTGGAGGGACCTGTTGCACATGGAGGATGGCCAGCAACTTTGGGTTCTTCTTGGAGAAGAACAGTGCGTGAAGGTGGCCGAGTTTCGAGGAAGTTGGCTGGCCGAGCATCAGGCATGCACGTGCACGCGAGGGGTGCCAAAGGTGGTTGGAAGTTGGCAGCACGTGGAGGATGGCCGTTGATGGTCAAGAAGGTGGCCGTTGATGGGTTGATGTAGGGGCTACCAAAGAAGAAGAAGACAGTGCATTGAGGAAGAAGGCTAGGAGGGCCTTCCCGTGGTGGAGCGTGCTGGTCGAGTCGGTGAGGGAGCTTCACGCAAAGTACGGTGTTACTGCATCGGAGAGAAGAAAGAGGTCGCAGTCATAAGCGCGGTCAAAGAAGATGAGCACAGTGATGGTTGCTGTCATCAACGTGAACGAGCACGGTCAGTGTCGCGGAGATGTAGCTGAGAGGACGAGGACATGGTCGTGGAGGAAGTGGACGCGGTTGTCGCCGAGGGAGTCGAGGGAGAGAAACGCGATCACGGTGTTGCGGTGAAATCTACGTACATCATGGGGAGGCACGATGGTGGCTGGTGCAATAAGAGATGTAGGACGCAGGAGCGGAGAGCACCGTGCGTCAAAGAGGACGGCGGTGACGTGTTGATGCGGAGGAGTCGCGGTCGAGGACGTCACACGGAGACTTACGGGAAGAGTCCGAGGAGTGGGCACGATTGTGATGGTGCTACTGTGCGTGTAGCGGGAGCGTGGAGAGGGTGTGCATAGGAAGAAGATGAAGGGGGTACACGTAGCAGAGAGGAGATCGAAAAGGTAGCGAGGGGGCCTTCTGCATGATGGCGAAGGCTCGCAGTTATGTATCTGGTTGAGGGGAGAGTTGGAGGAGAACCAAGGGAGAGGGAATCGCAATGGCCTTCTCCCCCTTGAGTGCGCTGTGGTGGGGGGAAGAAGATACCCCAGAGCGGGGTCCCGCGAACGTCTTAAAGAGGAATAGTAGAGGGTGGCGGTGGGTTTTTCCAAAATTATCGGGTTTGTGATTGAGAGGGATTAGGTACGTTCCCTCAAAACAATCTACCCAATTGATCTTCTTCCAAATAGGCCTCTTAATTATTTTGATGTCAAAAAGAAAAGAGTACCTAGTTGGCATTTCTCATGTTATCCCTGCAAAAGAAAATATAGACATAATTAATATCTCAAGATGCGATTATAGGCATGCAAAGTCAATCAAAAATGTATGAACAATCAAACATGAGCTTAACTAATTTTTTTGTGTAATGCGTGCTCGAATCTATTTTCAACTCCAAATTAAATGTCCTCAAGCCTAATTAAAATCCACCAAAGTGGACCTATCAGGATGGCATTTGAGGGTAAATAAACACCCATCTACACCCCACAATAGTAGCTCTTAGGGGTAGATCAACCAGGTCCCAAGTGTCAAGGGACTGTAAAGCTGCCATCTCCTCCATTGCCAATGTCCAAGACGAATCTCGAAAGGCCTCATGATGATCTTGAGGTACCTACACGCTGTCAATAGCAAGGGAAAACTGGCGTCCAATAGTAGACAGACTATCAAGAGATATAAACATAGACACAAAATATTTGGCACAAGAACATGGAGCCTTCCTTTGTGCAATAGGAAGGTCCAAAGTAGTGTCCTCAATGGTAGGAGTTACCTGGTCCTTAGACAAGTCATCAGCAGCTGGTAGGGACTAAGCAAAGACCGTGGATAGTAGTTCATCCATATGAGGAATATCCTGGGTCCTATGTTGGAAGTATTTAGGAAAGGTATCTATATCAAGAATCTTAGGACAATACGGAAAGGGACGTAAATCAAGTTCAGTAATCCTGGGTATAGGTGGCTCAGTGGACTGTGGTGGTTCAGTAGGCATAGGAAGGGGAACCTCATGTGAAAGTTCAATAGGTTCCTCCCCCTTTTCAGTAATATGGTATCTCCTCAAAAGGGGTGACATCAGCAAAAACATAAAATTTCCTTGAAACAGGGTCATAACATCTGTACCCTTTCTGGGTCCTACAATATCCCAGAAACACATACTTCACAGATCGAGGAGAAATCTTATCCACTTTATGTAAATGGACAAAACACACAGGCAAAGATGATAGGAATAACAGAAAACATATCACTGCCAAGAAACAACAAAGAATACGAAGTTTTACCCCCTAAGACAAAGGAGCAAACTCTGCTCACCAGATAAGTAGCAGTAAGAATAGCATCAGCCCAAAACTGTGAGGGGATATTCATGTGAAACATGATAGAACGGGCAACATCAAGCAAGTGACGAAGCTTATGTTCAGCAACCCCATTTTATTGGGAGGTGTGAACGCTAGTCTGGTGAACAATACCCAAGGATTTAAAGAGAGCATTGATCTTGGCATTCAAGAATTCCAAACCATTCACTCCGAAAATTTTAACAGTAAAAAATTGAGTCTTTATTTCCAACATAAAATTTTTGACAATATCAAAGACTTCGAATTTTTCTTTCATCATAAAAACCCAGGACATCCACAAAAATAAGAAAAATCGAAATCCTACACTCTTGACCCTACAAGGGCCCCAAACATCAGCATGCATAAGAGCAAAAGCAGACTTAGCTCTTTCATTGTTTGGTGGAAAAGACCTCTATGATGTTTGCCTAACTGACAAGCTTAACAACTCAAAACATCGAGAAAAGACAAAGCAAAAAACTGACAATGCAAAACGTGAAGGCTAGGATGACCAAATCTCAAGTGCCACTGGAGAGCAGTAGTGGCACACACAGCATCAGTACTGGATGGAGGGATATGTAGGTAGTTGAGCCCATTCTACTCAAGTCCACCAATCCGCCTCATCATCTGGAGGTCCTGCAAAATGAAACACTGGTCACGAAAAATAGCCTGACATCTCAAATCTCTAGTAATTTGACTGATAGGCATTAACTAAGTGCAAATCTAGGAGCATGCATGACGTTAGAAAGAGCCAAGGTGCTAGAGATAGAGATATTCCCAAACCCAGAATACGAGACAAACCCCCATCAGCCACTTTGACGTGAAATGGTGTAATAAGGTCACGAAGAGACGAAAAAAGGGTACTATCACCAGTAATGTGGGAGGAGGCACTAAAATCTGCAAGCCAGATAGAAACTTGGGATTTAACTGACATGGCAGAAGTACCTACAAACTTGTGAACAGAGGTATAAGTAGATCCCTGAGACGCTATGAACCACTCAAAATCAACCCTAAAAATCGTGATCTGGCTGTCATCCTCCTATATCTGGATAGGCTCCTCTGCAGATACCTGATGGGCACGTGGATCCATACCCTATGAGTAGCCATGCTTCACCCAGCACCGATTCACAGTGCGTTCGTTCCTGTGACAGTACTCACAGAAAAAGTAACTCCGACCATGACCACATCCACATGCACCACCACCACAAGCTCTACCACCTCTTCCCTCTAAGTTTCCTCTACCACGACCAACAGCAGCCATGGCAGAGGCATCAGTAGTGGGTACGGGATCCGAGGTGGCAAGCCTAGAAAGACGAGCATAGATCTGCTCCGATGTCGAAATCTCATCCATCGTCATGAACTGACCTTTGGCTGCCTTGTATTCGGAACCAAGACCAGACAAAAGTTGAATGGAGCGAATCGCTTCTCTCTGCTTGGCTATAACAGCTACATCCGTAAAGATAGGCCGATACACATCTTGCTCATCCCATATATTCCGCATAGTGCAATAATATTCGGACAAGAACATAGTTCCTTTCCGAATATTGTGAATGTCCTCCACAATACAGTATAATCTAGTAATGTTACTTCTATGAGAGTCTTATAAACTACTTCCCACATTCTCTTAGTCGAAGTGCCATCACCTGCTTGGCTATGGTCTGGGTGACGCTGTTAAGAAGGCACATAGCGACCCAATCGTTGTCTACCTCCCAATCGACATACTTAACAGCAGGAACCACATCAGTCAAGATGTACTTCCTGTGAGATCTGACAAACCAAAAGGAGGTGGACCAGAGCAAGAAGTTGGATCCGTCCAACTTGATTGATGTCCCCTGCATGTGAGGGAGAGTGCTTGTGGTAGAGTTCTTCCCCATCAAGTCACATTGTCTTTCCGATCCCTCATGATATGCGGAGTTGAGATCCTCGAAGAATCACTGACTTAAGGTCTGAAAATCAAATCATGAGATCTGAAAAAGTTGGATTTCAGATCTACAGAATGCATTCCAACAAATTTTGCACACGCTAGGGCATAGAAGAGGCCCTAGCGGTGCTCTTCACAGTGGCTAATCGCCTGAACGAGCCTCGATGGCGGCGCTGACCGCCTGAAAACAGCTCCATGGCGACGCTGAGGTGATCAGAGACTCGGAGCGACGACGCTAGAGGCTTATCCCACCGATAGCGGCGCTGCAAAGGCTCTGTCGACCCCTGCGAAGGCACTGCGGGGCGTTGCAGTGGCGGTGCTGCCAGTTGAGACCGACCTGCGACAGCGCTACAGCATGGTGGAGGTCGAGGTAGAGTTAAGGTTTTGGTAGGTGGGAAGGGGGCTAGGGTTTAGTGGATATCAGAGCCCCAGTCTAGGATCACTGCTCTGATACCATGTTAGGATCGAAATGAATTGAGTTCTATTAAAGAGACCATGGGCCTCTTTATATAGAGGCACCAGAGGGGAGATTACAAGTATACCCCTTCATCTTACAATAAAATAAAAAGACCCATTACATATAACTCAACAATAATAATGTAAACAAAAAGAAATCCTACAAAAAAGTCCTAGACCTCCCAACAATAACATTAGAATGATGTTACCGAATTGAAAGCCTATAGATGTATGCATATAGTGAGTTGAATGTGAAAGTTAGAAGAAGTGAACGAATCATTTTATTTCGTAACCCTATCTCAGTATATAGAGTTGGGAAAAATAGCATCCATAAGGATATGAAAATAACAAAATGAATAAAAAGACCAAAGGGGCTTAACTCTCCCCCTCAAGCTGGAGCATAGATAGCAAGCATCCATTGCTTAGAACAACAAACATCAAATGAAGTACGAGGCAAAGCCTTGGTGAAGATATATGCTGTCTAGTCATCTGAGGTAACAGGCGTGGTGAAGATAAGACCTCTCTGGATCAAGTCTCGCGTATAATGGTAATCAACTTCCATGTACTTGGTTCTCTCATGGAACATAGAATTATTGGCAATGTAGGTAGTATCACAATTCTCGCATCGCATCTCTATGGGAGTGTTTGCCAATATATGAAGATCAAGCAAAAGGGGCCTTACCCACATCATCTCTAAGGTAGTATAAGCCATGACCCTGTATTCAGACTCTGCACCCAACCTAGACACCACAGATTGCTTATTTCTTTTCCATGTCACCAAATTCTCTGCAACATAAGTGTAAAAGCCTACGATGAACTTCCTATCTGCCAAACACTGCATAATTTGCATCAGAATATGCAACGATGCTCATAGAGGTCCCCTAAGTAAAAAGAAGGCCTCTACCTAATGCCTTTTTTGGGTATCTTAGCACCATCATGGCAGCATCTCAGTGCTGCTTAGTAGGCTTGTCTAACAATTGGTTGAGTTTCCCAACTACAAGGGAAATCTCAGACCTGGTAATGGCGAGGTACAAAAGCTTGCCCACTAGCCCCTGATACTGCCTACCATCAACCGCCTCTGACTTCTGTCATATAGATGAGTCTTAAGATCCATGGATATGGTGGCTAGCTTGGCTCCCAACATGCCACTCTCCTAAAGTAAGTTAAGAGCATACTTCCTTTGAGAAAGAACCATGCCCTTCCTACTGTAAGCAATTTCTATCCTAAGGAAATATCTCAGTAGCCCAAGGTCCCTCATCACAAAATTCCCTGACAACATTTCTTGACCTCTATAATGCATGCACTATCATCAACGGTAACAATCAATTCATCAACATAGACTAGAAGTACAACAATACCTTCCCCTATCTTCCTTACAAATAGTAAATGATCAGAAGACCGCTTGAAGGCAATGGCCTCTACCACCTCTAAAAGCTTCTGGTATCACGCCCGTGGGCTCTACTTAAGGCCATAGATAGCCTTCCACAGTCTACAAATTTTAGAACACTCCCCCTGAACCTCATAGCCTGGGGGTTGTTGCATATAAACCTCTTCCTACAAGTCCTCATACAAAAAGGCATTTTTGACATCTAGCTGATGAAGCAACCAGTCTTTGTGTACGGCAACAAAAATCAAAATGCAAATTCTGAGCAACTGTGCAACAGGAGAAAAGTTAACTAAGAAGACCACGCCTTATGTTTACATGAACCCCTTTGCTACCAGACAAGCCCTATGTCGTGCTATTATCCCATCAGGATTGTATTTCAGGATAAACACCCAGTGACAGCCCACAACAGAAGCCTAAGACGGCTCAACAAGATCCCAAGTGTCACAAGATCGTAGAGCCTGTATCTCCTCCTCCATGGCTTGCTGCAACTTTGGATCAAGCATTACCTGATGATGACTAGTAGGTATTTGAGTAGCAGAAAGTACCTGGCAAAAATGCCTATATGTTCCTCCAAGGAACACCATAGTAACAACATGAGAGACAAGATACTTGGCACAACTCTTGGGTGCCTTCCGAACTGCAATCACAAGGTCAAGATCATTATTGTCTAGCTGTAATTTCCCTGCATCATCACTACTTACAGCCTCACCACTTTGAAAAACCCTTATGCTCACCTGAGTCTAGGGAGGATCTGACACTGGAGGAGGGTGCGTCTATCGCTCTCTGTATGTAACAGGAATCCTTTAATAATAGGACCATGAAATTTACTAGACTCAAAGGTGAAAGCCTCAAAAGAAGACGACTCAGTGATTGGGATATCCTGAAGAGGAATGGGGGGAATTGGCATAAAAGCCTCAACAACCTCAAGAAGAAGACTTCTCCCAACAGTGGAGAAGTAAGGAACTATCTTATCAAGGGTGACATCGACACTCACATAATATTGACAAGTAAAAAGGTCATAACATAAATATCCTTTCTGAGACCTCAAATATCCCAAGAAAATGCACTTGACCACCTGAGGTGCAAGCTTGTCCCGACTAAGAGTGGTGATGTGAACAAATGCCACACACCCAAAAACTTGAGGAGGTACAAGAAATAAATTCCCTTCTGGATATAATAGAAGCAAAGGAATTTGTTCGTGAATAGCAAAAGATGGCATTCTATTAATCAAATAACATGTGGTAAGCACAGCATCAACCTAATACAACGGAGGAACACTATAATGTATAAGCAATGTGTGAGCAACGTTAAGAATATGCCGATGCTTCCTCTCAACGATCCCATTTTGTTGGAACATGTGAGGACATGTGGTTTGATGAATAATGCCATGAGCTTTGTAAAAGGTGGGTAAGCAATGCGTGCAAAATTTAAGAGCATTGTTAAAGGCAACAATTTTAATAGAAATGCCAAATTCATTCTTTATTTCTAAAACAAAATGTTCCAATACACCCCCTACATCAGATTTATTCACCAACAAAAATAACCAAGAGAGGGTAAAGTGCTTGCTTAGTTGACAAGCATCACAAGTAATAATGGCAAACAGAGAAACACTAGGAATAATACGACGAAGCCTATCCAACGAAAAGTGACTAAAATGTAAGTGACACTAGTATAGAGATCCAACATAGGTGGCACCCCATGTCATGCAGCAACGACAAGATGCCGGAACAGGCAGTAAACACCATCTTCCTCACGACCACCACCAATCATCCTCCTCGTCAGATTATCCTGAAAAATGCAAGTAGAATCATCAAATATTGCCTTGCAATTCAGCTCAAAACAAGAACATCATTTAATCTCATGTTAAGGGTGACTACTATCTAGCAATTTGAGAGTGTCTACCATATGCAACATGTATCATCCTCCCTGGCGAAACCAATCTGATATGACGAAAAAATCAATGATCACCACAAAGATGTCTAAATGCACCAAAATCCACTAGTTAGTCCATATCACAATCAACATCCACAATAGAAATATAGGCAACCTCTATACCTGATGGGGAGGTGAAGGTTGCTGTCTCTGAGGAGGATGGTAGTTCCTAGGATAGCTCCTTGAAGCGTTGTAGAAGATCTTCATATTCAGCTCTAGTAAAAATGTCGGCTGTATGCTTAGCAGTAACGACAGCTTGGTTGGCCATAGGTGGATGACCATATTTGGTCCAGCAAGTACTCTCCACATGCCCAACCTTACCACAATATGTGCAAGTTTTGGACACATGTCCACCTCCAAGGCCACGACCACGACCTCTGGTAGTAGGAACAACTTGTCCACGACTCTGGGTAGCAACAAGGCTCGTAGTTTGGCCCATAATATCAAGGGAAGGTAGTGCAACAAAGATCCTACTCAATCTACTACTGGCATCCTCATGGGTAGGAAGCTCAGACAAGGTAAGCATCTAGGATCTTGTTGCAGCATAATCAAGACCAAGACCATCTAAGAACTCTAACATAGTAAGCTCACAACGATATGCTCTCTAAGTGGCACGTACACACAAGTTCGCATGCATTCTACTTCTCCAGAAGACCCTCCAAGGTAGAGTAGTACTGTAAAAGCGTTTGTCCCTCATGACGAAGCCTAGAAAGTTCACTGTGTATCTGGAAGACTCTGGCCAAATTCTTCTTGGAGTAGGTATCACATAAGCAATCGCACATCTCCTTCGCCATCCGATAGTACATGATCTCATCTCCTATCCTAGGGCTAACATTATTCATGGCCTACGCTCGAACCATAGAATTGCCCTTCTTCTAGGATGAATTTTTGCTAGTCTTCTCAGTTAGCTCCGGTTGAAGTAACGCATGCTCCTTATCATGACTTTCTATGGTCATCAAGAATGTTTGTAACCATCGGGCATAGTTGGTCTCATCAAGCTTCGTCATGAATCCAGAAAAGGGGCTCTTACAGACCCCCGTCTCCGACATCTGCCCCGATGTCACCCCAGAAGATCCTTCAGATGCCATCACGCTTCAACCGCAAGCCAAACAACACACTACGGGCAAAAGTCAAACCCTTGATACATCAAAATTAGTGTCGTAAAGCACCAAATCAGTCACTACAGTGCAAAGAACTCCACACCACAACCACATTGGGAATCTCAACCTCTATTGGAGTTGATCCAAGACCCCTTCAGGGACTAGTGACAGCGTTGGATGCGATCTCAGGCCCCCCACAGGGCTTGGCGGCAATGCAACAGAGGAGAAAACGGCTTTCCCAACGATGCAACAACCACCAGTAGACCCAGGTGGTGGTACAAGCTACTCTGGCGACCGTTCCAAACCTCAATTAGTTCTAGCAACACTACAAGGGAGGTGTTGCGACGATGCAGCGCTCCCAAGTCTCGAGATTAGGGGGAAACAACGCCTCCCAGATCTTATGATCAAAGGGTGGCAACGATGAAGGCCCCCCCAATCAGAGAGGTCACCAGAGGAAAGATGTTACGACCCGGTTCCCAAATCCTACAGGATACGAGACCGGCTCGACTCGACTAATCCCAAGACCCAGTCGTCCAACAAGAAATAACTAAAAAGCAGGAAAGTAAACCACATTCACTATACTAAGTAACTAACAGTAAAAGAGTACAGCAGTAAAGGAAGTAAAAGCTGCTAACATTACATATCACCATCACAACAGTACAGCGTAAACAAAGTACAAAATCGTAAACGGTAACAAAAGTCTGAACTCACGAACAAAAAGGAAGTAAAACAACAGAAAACTACTGATGGGCTCGACTGGGTCCAGCACCCTCTGCAACCGGCGGCTCGGGCTGCTCAACACCTGAACCTGAAAAGGATTACGAGTAAACGAAGTCAGTGAACACTGAGTAAAGTGGTAACCAAACTAACTAAAGCAGTAAAGGCTAACAGGAATATTTATCTTTTCCAGTTATTTTGTTTTACTAGTCATTTCCTTTTTGCCCATTGGTTTACTTTCAGACCTCTTTCTTGATCTCGAATGTTCCTCATGGGAACAATCTTGATTGCAGCCTTGTCCGAAGAGTAGAAGGCACACGTTGTGCTCTCCTGGCCGGGAGAGTCCCCCATGGTGATCCTACACCCAGTCAACCACCCCGAAGTCACGGACAAACGTAGCGGTGACTACGGCACGCGCAATAAGCACACGGGTAGCTACCCCGCAATGGCACGTGGTCAGTCATTTCCACTAGTAGGTACGCCCAAAGTATAGTACGAAACAGTATAGGGCCTAGCCCTCTCAGTAACAGGGGTCTAGCCCCTCAGAACAAAACAGGGGTCTCGTCCCTCCACAGTCCGCGCACCTCGTCTGACTACCCTGGTTTGCCCAGTGGGCCTAACAAGTCAGTGTAGGGTAGATCTGAACCTCGAGCCCTGTAGGGTGGCTAGCCCTCTCCCTACACTAGTAACTCTCCCCGGTACAGTGTACGCGAGGGCCAAAGAAGTCAGTGTAGAGTGGCCAATCCTAACGTCGGGTCCCAACCCAAGGGCGGCTAACTCCGCTTTACACTAAACAAGGGACAGTCGCTCTCCTTGATACCACGTACTCAAGGGCCAGCACACTTCCAACTCACATTTCCAAATCCATTCCATTTGTCCACAGGAGCTCTACTCCTAATTCCTCGTAGGGTTCATGCTCGTTTTCCCCATGTTATTCCATACCAGGTTTCGTCATTCACAATTCCATTCTCATATTCTACACATGCAACTCATATTTCCACAATTTGCATATACAACAAGTAATGTCATAGATATCTGTTTAACCAGCACAAGCATTTCATATTTCACATGCAGCTCTTATTTATTAACAGGCAGTTGTTTACATTTCTATTCATTCATTTAAGACTACAATCTCAACACGCATACAAACAGTGCAAGTAATTCTCATTCTAGGATTCATGCCACATCTTAGGTTTCTAGTTATCCAATTTCACATATGCAGTTATGATTTATAATTAAAACAAGGGAAACCACTCTACTAGACAATCCGGAAGTACTGGGGGCTCGAACGGCAGGCTCACGTGCCTCAGCATGCCCTGAACCCGCAAGTCATATACCAAGGAACATACCACAATGGAACGTTCAGAACAGTATATAAGGATTTCTAATATGTAGAGGAACTCACAAGGAAAACATCGATATCTTGTTTGTGTAAAACGGACCCTAAACGGGTCAAAAACAGGACTGCAGACCTAAATCAGACGTCTGGCACAAGGTCCAGACATCTTAAAAGTATCCAGAGTCTCACCTTAGGTTCTTGCGTAAACTTCGGACGTCCAAAATCCCTTCTTGACCATCTGGACCCAGCTCCAGACGTCCGACCTCTCCTCCAGTCGTCTGGAAGTGTTTCCGATCGTCTGGTAATCTGTCCAGACGTCAGAAACGCGTGAGAGGGCGTACCTCACGTCTTCCTGACGCTATCTCTGCACGCGACAGACGAATCATCCACTTTTAGCCATACAAATTGAAGTTGCGATGCAGCCTGCATAGCCGTAACCGCAAGAACATACCTTCGCGGAACACTACTTTCAGACGTCCGATGTTGTCACCAGACGTCCAACCCGTCGTCTGGACGGCACGCTAGACGTCTGATTCTGAGAAAATCCCAGAATCAGAACGACCTTCTGCTCTTCTCCGCGCGCAGCCGCAACCTCTCCTCATCTGCAGCTCCGGCTGCAGCAAGTGTTGGGGACGTCTCCCCCGACGCACTCCTCCGGCGAGCTCCCACGATCTCGCGAACACAAGCTCTTCTTCCTCCTCTCCTTACGCCGCCTCTCCTCCTCGTCGCTCGCTCCCGCGCCCTTCTCTCTCGCGCTCACCCCTCTCGCTGTGGTGGAAAGGAAGGTGGCTGTGAAGTGGGGAAGAGAGGAAGGGGGAGAGGGGTTTTATAAGGGAGTGGCTAGGGTTCGGGTGGAGGAGAGAAGAGGGAGAGAGAAAAGAGCGGTACTATCTAAGTGCAGCCCGCGTGCAGACGCGAAGTTACGTACAAAATTTTCAATTTCCAAACGTCTGGAAAGGGGTCCAAATGTCTGATCAGACGTCTGACCGACAGTCCAGACGTCTTAAAGGGTTCAGAACAGAACGGGTCTTTACAAAAGAGGGAGGAGAAGCTTTAGGGGTCACCAATCAGCCTCGAGGTCAACGGTAGCGCCTACAGTGGTAGTGAACTTCTCTTCCCGAGGGTTTTTTTGGAGAGAAAAAACTATAAGAATCAAGTTAGAAGAACCTCGATCTAAGACCGTGCTCTAATACCAAGTCAGAAGAAATAAGCAAATCACTTTATTTCGTAACCCTACCTCTTAATATATAGAGGTAAGAAAAATAGCATTACATGTCCGTAAGAGTATGAAAATAACAAAAGGAACAAAAAAGAGCAAAGGAACTCAACAGTGAATCCAAGCATACTTGCAAGAGCGTCTTAATGGAGAATGAATGTGGAGAAAGAGTAGAGCAATGAGCTGATTTTTGTAAATAAAATGGAATAGAAGCTCTCTTTTAGACATAAATGATCTCTCTCATTTTATGTATGTAAACTAAGGTTCCAAGGGCCTATTTATAGAGTTAGGATCGATACTAACCGTTTGCATTCGAAATCCAAAGTTATATCTTCAGATTCAATTACTTAAGCATTTACATTTGGCCCAACGAATGGCTAGCACTAGTACTAAAGGATTGGTACTAGTACTAGTCACCCACAGTCACAGATAGTACCTAGGTGGTATTGGTACCAAGCATGAGTACCAATACTTGTTGCTTCCTATTGAGTTATGTATGGAGGGGCTTGTTAATCTTTTATTGTTTGGTTTATTGTAAGAGTATTATTGTACTTCTCTGGTGCCTCTCTACATAAAAGCCCAGGTTTCTCTGAATAGAATTTATGCCATTACAACCTTTACATGGTATCAAAGCAGCAATCCTAGACTGGAGCTCTAGTATCTCACCAAACCCTAGTCGCCTACCCCCCACCAAAACCCCTTCTCCGACACCGCCAGCCAAAAAGGCCAACAGCATCGCCACCGTAGCGCTACAAGGCAAAGGAAGCCACTACAACGCGACCAAAGCACCACCTAGGGCACCTCCCAGCGCCGCCCAAGCGCAACCGGAGTGCCGCTTAGGCCACCTTGCAGTGCCGCCCACCCCTTCTCGACAGCCGAGCACCGCCACTGGCCTTGTAGAGCACTGTGCAACATCGCCCAACCCTCTTGAACAGCACAGCACCGCCCCTATCTTCCTATTGGGGGTGGTGTTAGCTTAGGGCTACGGTCTATGACCCTCTCTACAGCAGCAAGCCGTCCAACAGGAGCACAGGGTCTTCCAGAGCACCACTAGGGCCTCTTCTATGCCCTAGCATGTGCACAACTTGTGTTTGGTGGAGTACCAACAAGGTACATGATCTAAAATTGACATAGAGAGGTCATTTGGAAGGTTATTTGGGTCTGAAAATTGGATTTCAAAAATTGTTGTAGAGAGGTCATTTGGAAGGTTATTTGGGTCTAAAAACTATATTTTAGACCTAATGATATGATTTCCAAACTCATAGCTCAGTGATCATTTGTTGATTTCAACTCCGAGTATTATGGGGGATCAGAAAGGTGCTGTGAGTGACCTGATAGGGAAGAACTCTACCACAAGCACTCCCCCTCACATGCAGGGGACATTGATTAAGTTGAATGGATCCAACTTCTTACTCTGGTCCACCTCCTTCTCCGGGTTTGTCGGATCACACAAGAAGAAGTATATTTTGACTAATGTTGTTCCTACAACTAAGTTTGCTGATTAGGAGGCAGACAATGATTGGATGACTGTGCCTCCTGAACAATGTCACGCAAACTATCGCCAAGCAAATCATGACTCATGCTTCAACCAAGAGGATATGAGAGGTACTTCATGAGACACACTCTCACAGCAGTAATATTACCAGGTTATATAGAGTTGCGGAGGATATTCACAATCTTCGGAAAGGCTCCATGTCCTTATCCAAATACTACGGCTCCATGAGGAATTTGTGGGATGAACAAGATGTGTACTAGCCGATCTCTACAGATGCTTCTGTTATAGCTAAGCAAAGAGAAGCTATTCGCTCAATTCAACTTATGTCTGGTCTTGGCTCCAAGTACAAGGCAGTCAAAGACCAATTCATGACTATGGATGAGATCCCTACATCGAAGCAAATCTATGCTCATCTCTCTAGGCTTACCACTTCTGATCCCATACCCACTATTGATTCCTCTGCCATGGCTGTTGTTGATCATAGTAGGGGGAGTTCAGGGGGAAGAGGTGGTAAAGCTCGTAGTGGTGGTACACATGGACGTGATCATGGTTGGAGTTCTTTTTTCTGTGAGTACTGTCACAAGAATGGGCACGCTGTGGACCGATGTTGGGTAAAGCACGGTTATCCACAGGGTATGGATCCACGTGCTCATCAAGTTTCTATAGAGGATACCACCCAAGTGCAGGAGGCTGACGGCCAGATGACAATTTCTAGGGCTGACTACGAGCATTTCATGGCTTCTTAGGCATCCACTTCTGCCTCTGTTCACAGATCTGCAGGTACTTCAGCCATGATGGCTAGTTCCCAAGCCCCGACATGGCTGGCAAACTCATGTGCCTCCTCACACATTACTAGTGACACTACTCTTTTCTCCTCTCTAAGGGACCTTCCTACATCATTCCAGGTTAAAGTAGCAGATGAGGGCTTCTCATCAATCACTGGTCTTGGCAACATCTCAATTTCTAGTACTTTACCTATATCAAATGTTATGCATGCTCCTAGATTTGCACTCAATTTGCTATCTATTAGCCAGATTACAAAGGATTTAAGATGTTGGGCTGTGTTTCATGACCAATATTTCTTTTTGCAGGATCTCCAAACGATGAGGCGGATTGGTAGACTTGAGCAAAATGTTCTCTACTACCTTCATGTTCCTCCATCTTCTAGTGCTTATGCTGTGTGTGCCACCTCTACTCTTCAATGGCATTATCGCCTTGGTCATCCCAGTCTACATGTCCTGCGCCGTCAGTTTCCTGAGTAATCTTTTCCAGATGTTTTTAGGTGTGAAACCTATCAGTTGGGCAAACACCATAGGTCTTCTTTTTCACCACAAAATAAGAGTTGAATCTGTTTTTACATTAGTCCACGCTGATGTTTGGGATCCATGTCAGGTCAAGAGTATTCATGACTTTCGGCATTTTCTTGTACTTGTGAATGATTATACCAGGGCGTCCTGGGTTTTTGTGATGAAAGAAAAATCTGAAGCCTTTGATATTTCCTGGGTTTTTGTAATGAAAGAAAAATCTGAAGCCTTTAATATTGTCAAAAATTTTGTTCTTAAAATAAAGACTCAGTTTTCTACTATTATTAAGATTTTCAGGAGTGATAATGGTTTGGAGTTTGTGACTATCAGGACTACTACCTTCTATAAATCTTTGCGTATTATTCACCAGACGGTTTTCGTCCACACTTCTCAACAGAATCGAGTTGTTGAACGTAAGCTTAGACATTTGCTTGATGTTGCCTGGTCCATTATGTTTCAAATAAATGTTCCTTCATGCTTTTGGGCCGATGCTGTTCTTACTAACGCTTATTTGGTGAACCGTGTGTTCGTCTGTTTTATAGGGTAAAACTCCCTACTCCATGTTGTTTCTTGGCACAAGTATTTTTTCTATTACTCTGGTTGTCTTTGGCTATGTGTGTTTCATCCACCTTCACCATGTTGGCAAGATTTCTCATTCTGTGAAATGCATCTTTTTGGGTTATCCGCGAACTCAGAAAGGGTACTATTGCTATGATCAAATTTCATGTAAGTTTTATGGCTCTGCTAATGTCACCTTTTTTTAGATTTTTTACTACCAGAAATAGGAAAAGCAGCAAACTAATTTGTCTACTAATATCCCTCTTCCTGTTTTATCTGATCCACCATAGCCACATGAGCCACCAAGTACAAGGGCCAATCATCCTGATCCTTATCCTTTCCCGTGTCATCCTAAGGTCCCTACTACAAGTACCTTCCTTAAACATTTTCAACGCAGGGTTCAGGATGTTACTCAGGTAGAAGAGCCTTTGTCTACTATTTCTGCTCAGTCCCCACCAGCTACTCATGAGTTGTCTAAGGATCAAATACCTATTCTTACTCAGGACATGTCTCTGGATCTTCCAACTACACAAAGGAAGGCTCCCAGATCATGTGTCAAATACTATGTATCACAGTTTGTCGTTTGACAATTTATCTGCAGTTGGCCGCCAGTTTTCTCTGGCTATTGACAGTGTACAGGTGCTATGGGATCATCAAGAAGCTTTCCAAGATCCATCTTGGACCTTAGCAATAAAAGAGGAGATGGTTGCCTTACAGTCCCGTGGCACATGGGATCTTGTTGATCTACCCCTAAGTGCTACTATGGTGGGGTGTAGATGGGTGTTTACCCTCAAGTATCGTCCAGATGGCACTGTGGATTGATACAAGGCACGTCTAGTTGCAAAAGGCTACACTCAAACATTTGCTGTAGACTACTTTAAGACATTCTCCCCAATGTCCCGTCTTAATTCCGTTCGCATCCTCCTTTCACTTGCAGTGAACAAGCGTTGGACTGTTCATAAACTTGATATCAAGAACGCCTTTTTGTATGGTGATCTAGAGGAGGAAGTCTACATGGAACAGCCATCGGTTTTCCTACTCAGGGGGAGTGTCAGAAAGTGTGTAGACTGAAGAAAGCTATATATGGTCTAAAATAGAGTCATAAAGCCTAGTTTGAGAGGTTCAGTAGGGTGGTTCAAGAGCATGGCTTTACCAGATCTTCCGCTGATCACTCTGTCTTTACAGTGCATAGGAAGACAGGTTAAGTTATACTTGTGATTTATGCAGATGACATTCTTCTTACTGGTAGTGACAGGCAAGGCATAAAGGAGACAAAAAAGCTGCTCCAATCACAATTATTACTAGGGATCTAGTCCCTATCAGCTATTGTCTCGGTATTGAGGTGCAGCATACTGGAGAACTTGTGCTCTCCCAGCACAAGTATGTTCTTGACATGTTGAGAGACATGGGAATGCTAGGCTGCAAACCAGCATATGTGCCCATGGATGTCTCCTTACCTATAGCTGATGAAGATAGCCCTCTGTTGTAAGATGTCACCAGATACCATGCAATGATTGGGAAGTTCTTATATCTAACTATTACCCATCCTAACATCACCTTTGCAGTTGGAAGATTGAGCCATTTCATGCAATCACCAAGGGAAGTCCATTGGGATGGAGTTTGCCAAATTCTCAGGTACTTGGAAAGTGTACCTGGGAAATGATTGTTTCTCAAGGACAATGGGCACCTGGATATTTGTGGCTAGTTTGTTGCAGACTATGCTGCCGCACATGAGGACAAGAGGTCCACTACAAGGTACTGCACTTTTGTTGGGGGTAATCTAGTTACCTAGAGAAGCAAGAAACATGCAGTAATTTCCAAATCTAGTGCTGAGTCTGAGTACAGAGCTATGTCTCAGACTACTTGTGAACTACTATACGTCAGGTCCATTCTAGAGGACTTTGGTGTGTAGGTTTCTGGCACTATTCCCATTCTTTGTAACAACAAAGCTGCCACCTTTATTGCAAACAACCATGTATTTCATGAGAGGACTAAGCATATAGAAGTGAACTGCCACTTCATCAAAGAGGCCATTTTAGCCAAGGGGATCTCCACTCCTTATATATGTTCTGAATATCAACTGACAGATGTTTTTACTAAAGCACTTCCTAAGAAGTGTTTGCTCTATATTTGTTCCAAGCTGAGCATGTTTGATGCATATGCTCCAGCTTAAGGGAGAGTGTTGAGTTATGTATGGAGGGGCTTGTTGGTCATTTATTATTTGGTTTATTGTAAGGGAATTATTGACTTCTCTTCTCTAGTACCTCTCTATATAAAAGCCCAGGGTTTCTCCGAATAGAAGTTATGTCATTACAACCTTTACACTTCCATATGTGGATTTTGACTAATTAACTCAAATCTGTCACCCATGAGCACCGATAGTAAGCTTTTGAACAGATACTTGTTGGGTATAGGTTTGGTTCTTTGTCAAGAATAAACAAACCCAAACCTATAAGTCACTTATATCGATACTAAGGTTTAGTATCAAAACTTATGGGTTATTACAGATACCTTTTAAACGTAAATTTAATTTGATTGTTAGTCTTCTTTTGCAAACATCTTAAACTTTCAAAAATGATCTTTTGAACAAAATGTACTTTGAAATAGATTGAATAATCAAAATGTTTATCCTACATCATTTTTATGATCTAATTTTTTTGATTACTAGTTGGGAGACACACATTCTAAGGAATGAAAAGAAAACTTCTTTTCTTAAGTCAACGAACACTTGAGTTCTTGAAACATTGTCTTGAAAATGATCTTCTATCATTGTCATTACCTCCTCCTCATATGCATTTGTTTGCTTTGTTTTCTTGCAATCTCCATCAAGATCTAAGTTATGAATGACACTTAATTTGCAAACATTAATATGAAACAATTTTGTTAACACCAAAACATGTGAAATATAGTTCCAACACTCATGAAGATTAATAGACCCTTCTAGAAGTGCAGATTGTAGTAGAAATCGAGTGAACAAGGCTCTAGTGGCGTTCAATGGTAGAAATAAGGGGCATCATAGCGTTATTTCCTAGTGGGTGGTGAGAAAACCAATCGAATCAGCAAAAGAACACCCCAACCAAAGCTATTTCAACCAATAATGACAGGAGAAGGCCCTAGCCGAACCAAGGGGTCCAAGATGAGGGTCACAGGTAGACTAAAAGACCTATCCAACCCTGATCTCGACCTTAAAAGGCCAGATCCAACCTAGGCTTAGCAAAGCTCAACCTAAAATCGACTAAAGCGATGATCAACACCAAAAAGGAGAGGCTACCTAACCTGCTAAAGGTTGTCGACGTTGATCTCTAGCGAGGAGGTGTGAGGTGACAGTATAAACCTATTAAAGCCTGGGCGGTGACAGTACAGTGGGGCATTTGGCTACTATTCGACTATATGTGGTCGGCGACAGTCGAGGATGGCTAGGGATGACTAGTAGTGGGATCACTAGTGGGTTGCTAGCCAACTAACTAAAGAGCCAATGGCAGCACCGAACCTTAGCATCGAACCTCAGGGTTAGGGTTTTTCCTTACCTTTCTTATTTTCCTTCTTTCCTGCTTAATCTATTTTGTTTTTTTTTGTGGAGAAAAAAAAAAGAAACAGGAATCAAGAAGGTATCGACCAGTAACCTAGAACCACTTCTCTAATACCATCTTGAAGAAAATGAATGGCCTCATCTCTCATTAGAAATTTCGATCACTTGCGTAGAGAGGCAGAAGAAAAAATTACAAAGTAGTACCCAAGTAAAAAAAAATTAGTAACAATAGCATAGAAAAAAGATAAATAATTCCAACATACATGATACAAGGAATAGGGTCCATAGGTGTTTACATCGTATTCTGCAATAATAATTAACTCAAAGGGTACAACTGCCAAATAAAGACATAGGAAGCAGAAAATAAAAACTAATGTTTTTTGTATATTACTTTAGATCAGAAAAGAAATGTGGTATAGTTCTTGCCCTCCGCTTGACAAGAAAATGGGTTCTTATTCCCCATCAATTCTATTTTCTTTTTTTTTGAAAGAAAGAATCTTTGTAATAGTCTAACAATTTTCACACCATTAAATTGATAAGAAGAGTGCATTTTTTCCAGCAGAAATAGGATCATGTACCTTTGACTTTTTTAAGTTCCCTTTGCTGACACTAGCCAATTCAATAGACTCTAAAAGAATTAATTTAAAATGCATTTCAGTTATGTAAAGGATGGGAGAGCAAGAGATCTACTAACCAGAAAGCCACTGACGATGGGACAATGATCACCATCATGATTTTTTCTAGTATTATGCCCAAGTACGCAAAGTGTTCGCAGTTCAAACTTTTGCGGTGAATTTTGCAAAGCCTCTATTATTTTAGAACATAAAGGAAACGAATATCCCATAATCTCCTCCCTGTCTTCTGATCTTGAGGAATTAATGACATCCTGCATTAAAGGACTAGATAACATGATCCCTTAATATCTCAATTAGATGGATCAACCAGTCAGCAATAGTAGATGTGTAAACAAAATAGAAAAGGGAAACACTTGGGTATACAGCATGAAGGCAAACCTCATAATCCACATCCTTGAAAGCACCAATCAAATGAACCTGCTAATACTCATGATGAGGTCATTTATTTTACACAATGTCAAGTAATGAAATATGAAAAATGGCTTCCTACGAAAAAAGGAATTGGTAAAGAGATAAAGAGACTAACATTGAGTGTAATACTTGTTTCGCATTCCAAGACTGATGATAACATCTGAGTCAATCCAGAATCCACAATTCTTGGAGAATCCAAATGGCCAACAGAAGTCCTGAAAAAACAGTTAACAGGCCCCACGATGAATAAAACAAAGGAACCATATTTGAGATGTTTTCGAATGAAAAAGTTTCCTTCAATTCTTAGCTCATACATTCCAGATTCAGGTTTACGGATCACAATTCCAACACAAGTGGTTGATTCATCTGTGCCAATAAACTGCCACAGTGTAGAAGACAGGGACATTGTTAATCAATAATGCAGGGAATACAATTTCTTATGAAAAATAATCTAGAATCCCGTTGGACTGAAATAACTCACATATACAAGAAGATGTAGACATGAAAGAAAAACAATCAAAGGTAAGTAAATTCAATGATTTATTTTATATAATGAAGGTATCAATAAAATACAATTTGTTGCAGAAGTAGAAACAATTTCATGTGTGAGCTTTTTTTAGTGATTTCTTTTTGGAGAAGTAAAGGTGAGGTTACTTGAGAACAGTAACCCCCTGCTTTATTGAGCGTTTAAACAATGGTTCACTACAGCTCAAATACAAGCGGATCCCAACTCACAATAAAAGCCGTATAAAAAAGCACGCATCAATATAGTCTCCCCGACTCAAAAACTGATATTCAGCTTATAAGCAATGACAGAATTAGAATTGCAGAAACTAAGAAGTTCTTACATGCTCAGTTTGTTACCAAAGAGCTTAGCCAGATTAGCTATTTTCTTGGCAGAGAAGTGAATCTTGCAAAGAAACTTGGATGAAATGACTCAATCCATTATAGAAAACCCGAGGCTCTTTTATATAGAGAGAGAGACCAAAGAGTTGAAAGTACAAAACTGCCCCTTAGGAGCTAAACACCCATAAGCCCGTATAAGAAAAGCATAAAAAATATAAGAAACACTATATGCTAACACTTCCCCTCATGCTGGAGCATGAATATTTATCATGCCCAGCTTGAAACAACACGCCTCAAAGATAGATCTCGCCAGGGACTTTGTGAAAACATCTGCAGCCTGCTCCTCAAAAGTGACTCGTGGTATGTAATGTCCTACACTGAATGAGATCTCGAGTGTAATGACAGTCAATCTCTGCATGCTTTATCCTCTCGTGAAACATAGGGTTATTAGCAATATAAGTCGCTGCTCTGTTGTCACACCACATCTCCATAGAGCTATCCAGAGAAACATGAAGATCTAACAAAACTAACTTGACCCAAACCATCTCAGTGGCTGTCTAGGCCATGGCCCTGTACTCTGACTCCGCACTAGATTTAGATACAATCGCTTACTTCTTGCTCCTCCAAGTAACCAGGTTGCCTATAACAAAGGTGCAAAATCCTGTGGTGATTTTCTATCCCCAACACAGCCAGCATAATCAGTGTCAGAGTATGCTACAATTCCCATGAGCGTTGCCTTACAAAACAATAATCCTCGTCCTAGTGCTTTCTTCACATACCTGAGCAGCTATATTGCAGCCTCCCAATGCTACCTAATTGACTTATCCATAAACTGGCTAAGCCTACCAACCGACAAAGATAAGTCTGGACGAGTGATGGTAAGATAAAAGAGCTTACGCACCAGCTACATGTACGCCCTACTGTCAACCACCTCAGATTTCCCATCATATAAATGAACCTTAGGATCCATGGGAATATTTACAGCCTCAGCTGCTAACATGCCAATCTCCTAAAGAAGATCAAGAGCATACTTCCTCTGTGAGAGCACCACTCCATCCCTACCACGTGCAACCTCAATGCCCAAGAAATACCTCAACTGTCCCAGATCCTTCATGACAAACTTCTCTGATAGGTGCCTCTTGACTTCGTGTATCCCACCTCTATCATTCCCAGTGATGATAAGATCATCAACATATACCAAGAGTGACACAATCCCCCTGTCAGTCTTCCTAGTAAATAAGAAGTGATATGAAGTAGAGCGCCTCAAACCAATCTGGCAGAGTACCTCTGATAGCTTCTGGAACTATGCCTTGGGACTCTGCTTCAATTCATAAATTGTCTTCCTCAATCTGCACACACACTCCCCTTAAACCTCGACACCCGAGGACTACTGCATGTAAACCTCCTCCTGGAGATCACCGTAGAAAAAGGCATTCTTCACATCAAGCTGGTATAATAGCCAGTCTCTGTGAGCAACAACAGAAATAAGTATCCGGACAGTGGCAAGCCACACAACGAAAGAGAAAGTATCAAAGAAGTCCACCCATATGTCTGAATAAACCTCTTTACTACTAGCCTGGTCTTATACCTTGAAATCAAAGTTGTATTTCAAGGCAAAGATCCATCAGGAGCCAACCAATTGTGCGCCAGTAGGAAGTGAGATGAGATTCTAAATCTGTCTACTCCGAAGTACCGCCATCTCATCCTCCATAGCTTGACGCCACTTTAGATCAAGCATGGCCGGCTGGTAGGTAGACGGAA
Source organism: Thalassia testudinum (assembly GCA_037157565.1). Taxonomy (NCBI): domain Eukaryota; kingdom Viridiplantae; phylum Streptophyta; class Magnoliopsida; order Alismatales; family Hydrocharitaceae; genus Thalassia; species Thalassia testudinum. Next base: position 129,632,241 of record JAZHRO010000077.1, read on the forward strand.
TGTGTGACGTTGTAAGTGCCTGACAGAAGCTGCTAAACTAAGGAGCAAGACCATCGGTAGCCAAACTACCTGTGACCCGGTATCTGGACTCACAGGTGTACGGTGCCTTCCTAATGGCAATAGGGAGATTTGAATCATCTGGTACCTCTGACTGAGTCGCTGCAAAAAAAGCCTCGCCACTGTGATGATCTGCACTGTCTAGGGAGTCAGGTCTAACCAAACTGTCACTGGCATTAGGTACCCTCTCAACTACATGTGAACCGTCAGCTGCTGGTGAGAGAGAAGGCCTCTAAAAAGTAGTGTGATGCCTGTAATAGGTATGTAATGGCCCGTGCAATCTCTCAAAGTCATCCAGGGAGGAAGAGCTCATTTATCTATCAGCTGGAGGTCTGGACTGAGAAGTAAACACCTGAATCTCTATACATGGAACAGGCAGAGGAAGAGAGGCAACATCATCACAAGAGCTCATTTGTCTAATGACTGAGAAATATGGTGTATCCTCATGGAAAGTCATATCAGCGCTAACATAATATCTGTTCTGCAGAGGACCATAGCAATGCTACCCCTTCTGTGTCCTAGATTACCCCAAAAATACGCACTTGACAGTGCGAGGAGCCAACTTGTCACGACCAAATGACAGCACATGGACGAATGTAACACATCCAAAGATCATAGGAAGCACATGAAATAACCCATCGTCTGGAGACAAAAGAAGAACCGGTATCTACTCATGATGAACTGAGTCGAGCATCCTGTTGATGAGATAACTCACTGTCAGAACTGCATCCCCCCAATATCTCTATGGTGTGATGAATCAATAGTGTACGAGCAACATTGAATAAGTGCCTGTGCTTCCACTCTACAACCCTGTTCTGTTGTGAAGTGTGAGGACAAGTGGTCTGGTGGACAATCCCACGGGTCATATAAAACTCCTTAAGTCTACCAGTGCAGAACGTAAGAGCATTATCAATCTACACTATCTTCACTGTGGTTGAATACTATGTGCAGTGTGCTAATCTCCAGAAGAAGAGTCTCTATGCATCCTCCAACCTCGACCTTAATTTTCAGCAAGAACACCCACGTGGCTCTAGAGAAATCATCTACGACAACCAGGTAGTACCAGTGTCCCATCCGATCTGGGACTTTGCTCAATCCCGATACATCCATATGAAGCAACTAAAATAATGTAGAGGATCTAGTAGAGGTGTTAGTTGGTAAAGATGATCGATGGTACTTACCCAATTAGCAAGCATCACACTGTATGGTAGCAGCTGGGGAAATATGTGGTACCACCCTCCTGAGGCAATCCAAAGACAAGTGGCCAAGACGAACATGCCACTGTAGAACACTCCTACCATATTGAGTAACTCCTGCAAATGGCTCATCCCAGACGGTAAATACCATTCTCCTCCGTACCTCTGACAACAGTCCTCCCGGTGAGCTTGTCCTGAACAACACATCCAACATCATCGAAGATCACTCTGCAGTTAAGATCCTTCATGATTTTGCTCACTGACAACAGACTCAGTGGGAATTCTGGCACATGCAACGCACCAGACAACTGCAAACTAGGGGTCACAAACACCTCCCCCTTACCCCTAACTGGGGTGTATCTACCATCAGCCACCTGTACAGTCCTTGAGGGAACAAGCTGTAGCGAACGAAACTAGGTTTGATTACCGCACAAATGATGTGACTCACCAGAGTCGATCAACCATCCTGCTCCATGGTGGCTCCTGTAATGCTCCTAATGCACCAGACTTACAAATTCAACCATAAGTGTCAAGTAGACCACATCCAAAGAACATGGGGAATACACACTCCAAAGATCATGCAATACGAGAAATACACATCCCAAAACAATCCATATAACTAGAGAAAACCATACCACTGCTCGGCAAACACCAATAGATCTGAAACAAATCAGATTCAGATCTGCATCAACAACAAGAGGCCCCTTGGACAGGCATTGGCCTAACTTGGGTGCAAAGAGAACACCTGAGATGGCCCCAAGGAGACCTAAACTCCCTCTCCCTACAACAACAAGGATTGTAGCCCCTAGATCAAGGCTGCAAGCCCCTCACTACCGCCGCCTGCAGGTTGCACAAGGACTAGGCAACTTTGTGCAACCTCTGCAGATCCCTGTGCCGCCTCCTATAGGTCATCGCCGCCGCTATTGGCTGCCGTAAAACGTTGCCAGCTGTGCATCGCCCTCTGCAGGTCGCTGTGCTACCACTGCAGCAAATTGCCGTCGACTGTGCGCCGCCCTCTGCAGGTCGTTGCGTTGCCACCACTGGTAGGGAGACCCCTGTGCACCGACGCTAAAGGGAGATAGAGGAGAACGGGATGTGGTGGTAGGGTTTCGAAGGCCTTAAGGGGTAGGATACCTAGAGCCACGGTCTACGACCGATGCTCTGATACCAACTCGAATGAAATGACTCAATCCATTATAGAAAACCCTGGGCTCTCTTATATAAAGAGAGACCAAATGGTTGAAAGTACATAACTGCCCCTCAGGAGCTAAACACCCATAAGCCCATACAAGAAAAGCATAAAAAATATAAGAAACACTAAATGCTAACAAAGAAGGCATCATTGCTCCTGAAGAGGATATGTTCTAGAATTATTACGAGACACAAGCATGTTGGGGTGTAAGCCGGCTACCTATAGATCAAAAGACTACACTAGATAGGAACAACAGTGATGATTTTCCCAATGCTTTAGTTGATATGCTCTTTTACTTGACTATTACAAGGCTCGATATATGCTTTGTTGTTAGGCAAGTAAACTAATTCATAGACAAGCCCAAAATAATTCACTGGGAGGCAGTATATCTTAAGATTCTTAAAATATGGTTTTTTTAATGCTAACTATGTTGAAGCAAAGGAGGACAAATGGTAAAATTCTAGATATTGTACATTTGTAGGATGAAATCCTCTCACATGGTGCAACAAGAAGCAAATGCAGTGTCCCATTCTAGTGTGGAGTTCGAATACAAAGCTATGGTGCATACAACTTGCGAGCTTACATGGATAGCATCACTACTACTAGATCCCAATGTAAAGGCTCAACATCTCATGCCTATATGCTATAATAATAAGGTAGCTACATTCCTTGCAATAATCTAGCATTCCATGAAAAAATCAAGCATATCGAAGTTGACTATCACTTTGTTAGAGATGCCATTAGCATGGACAAATCAGCGCTCCTTATCTTACAAATAAGGAACAGCTTGCATATGCCTTTATTGAAGCACTTCCATGTAGCCAACTTATCGATATTGTGAAGAATTGGAGCGCTTTGGTGAATCCACGTGGGAGGAGAAGGTCCACACGTGGAGAGAAGGTAGCATGAAGAGAGTTGGTGAGAGAGAGAGGTATATCGTGGAGAAGGGGAGAGAGGAGAGGACTTCTTTGAATTGGAAGTATTGTTATTGAAACTCAAATAAGCATGGTGTCGATTTCTTATTTATAGAGATCCAACCAGCCTACAATCAAGGAAACAAATCCTTAACAACCTAATCAAAGCAAATTCAAATTGACTCAAACAAATCCTTCTTTCCTAACTTAATAAATAAGCAAACTTGGACTCCAAGGCACCAACTCGTGTGTGGGGCTGCATGTACACACATGTGCCACGTGGCACTTGCCACATGGCCCTTTATTCCACACTAACACTCCCCCTCAAGTTAAACTCTAATGAAGGGTGAAGACTTGACAAAACTTTAAATCTATGAAGCTGGACACCCCACCACTAGTCTTCATCTTCATCATTAAGGAATCGACTCCTTTCGCTTATGGTGCTTCTTCAACAAGCACGTGGAGTTTCTTTTAGCCTCCCACAAAGATTTTAAATGCTTTTGCGCACAAGACATAGTTTGAGGCCCCCATCAATTTGATGGTGGTACCTTGGACAAGAACCTTCATCTTTGTGGTGATCAAAGTCTCTGCCTCTGCCATAATCCCGACTCTGGAGACTGTCCATGCCTCTACTTGGATGCCTTGGAGCCAAAATCTCTTGTTTGACATTCCCAGGTGCGTGAGGGGTTCACGCACCTCTTCTTGGTCTTGGACTTGGCTTTCATGCTTGACCTTTTGTGCTCCACGCCTTTATGCCAAGAAGATCCTACAGGTGCATCTTTTGATCTTCGAGCTACAAGAGTACTTACTCTGATATCAAATTGGAGCACTTTGGTGAATCCACGTAGGAGGAGAAGGTCCACGCATGGAGAGAAGAAGGTTGCATGGAAGAGAGTTGGCAAGAGAAAGAGATATCGTGGAGAAGGGGAGAGAGGAGAGGAGTTCTTGGAATTGGAAGAATTGTTATTGGAACTTACATAAGCATGGTGTGTTGGTTTCTTATTTATAGAAATCCAACCATCCTACAATCAAGGAAACAAATCCTTAACAACCTAATCAAAGTAAATTCAAATTGACTCAAAAGAAATCCTACTTTCCTAACTTAGCAAATAAGCAAACTTGGACTACAAGGCACCAACTCATGCCAACTTACGCGTGGGACTGCACACACACACACATGTCAAAAGAGTTGCTATTTATGGGATTGCTATTTGAAGAAGGATTCCCCTTTTTTTCTGAAAAGAAGGATCCCCTTATTTTTGTTCTCTCCCTTCTCTTTCCTTCTACTTAGTTTCCTATTTTGGTTAGGACTTTATATATTCCTTTTTTGTGCCTCTACATATATAGAGGGCATTTGGATCAATGAAAATTACCTCTCCCTGCATTACTTTCCACAAAAAAACACATTTCATCCTAACAAATTCGGCCCATAGGACAGCAAGAGGTGTCATTCTCTCCTTGGATCTAAACTGCACTAGTCCAAGCAAGCTACAGCCAATCGTATAGCAACCCAAGGGATCCCAACTTCAGTCCAAACTCCAGAGATAAAAAGACATCTAAAGAAAAGATGACCAACATTCTCATCCCCCTCCTCCCGCCGCCCCCCCCCCCCACAAATGGAGCATGTGGTGCACATATGTGGGTCCCAACTCCCTATCTATTTGATTAGTCTGTTTCTTCTAAGTTCCCATGCAAAAAACCACAGCTTTAAACCTTTAAAGGTGCCTTCGCCTTCCAAAACATGCTACAATCTTGCAAGAAGCAATTATCTCTGCCTTTCAATGCCAGCCTCAAGGCCCTAGTAAATCCCCGCTTCTCATTCTCAACCATCCTCAACCCTGGGGTGCAAAGAAAGGGCAGCAATCATCCCATATAGCTGCAAGCCTGCAACAGTTTCGCCACACATGCATCTGAAAGGAGAGATGGAAACGTTGAAGTCTAGCATCCACCCTCACTCCCTTCTAAAGGACTCCTATAATCACATAGCTTAGCCTCCTTTGACACTTTCAAAGCAAAAAGGCGGGAGAAAGCAACACAAAGCATCCAAAGCATCCTACCAAAAACTAAAATCCATGACACAATCAATCCTCGGAAAAAAGAACTCCTTCACCTTCAAAAAGACCCTTAAAAGGCCCCTCCAAAATGTCTAAAACCTACAAATAGAGACACAACAATCATCCCAATCAAGGACCTTGCCATAAATCTCCAGTGAGAGCCATATAGACATCCTACATTTCCACCATGATTACATCATACACTTGACAAGAAATGCCTCATTCATCCTTTGCAAATGACAAAGTCCCAAACCACTGTCTCTGTAGGGGCCACAAATCTTTCCTCATGCAGCTAAGAAGCCTCTAGTTCCATGACCACAATAGTTCCTATTATTGAACTAGTGAACCCTAACCCTCTTTACATAGAGAGTAGGGTTAGGTAAATTACATAGAAGATCCAATAGAACTAGGAAATAGAAATGAAGAACAAAATAGGACTTAATACTAAACTAAATTGACTATCCTAAATTAGGACTCATTATTCCTACTACTCCAACACTTCCCCTAAGTTAGAGCTTGGATGATAATCATGCCTGGAGGAGCAAGCAAGTAGTAGGTTGAAGGAGCAAGCAAGCAGTAGGAGACAATCCCAAGTAGACAAAAGCAAGAGCTGGAAGATGATCTTAAGCAATCTGGAAGACAATCCCAAGCAGGAGTGATGAGATCACCAAGTTAGGGACTAGCCACAAAGAAACACCCCTAAGCAATCTGTACAGCAATGAACCCTGCTGGAGGCGAAAAAAATCGACAACACAAGAACGGGAGATCGATCCCAAGCAGGCAAATGAGATACAATCTCAAGCAAGAGATAATAAAGGCAATCAGGGCCTAGTCGTAAAGAAACACCCTGGAGATAAAAAAAAAAAAATCCACAAGGCATGAGGGCAAGAGATGATTCAAAGTAGTAACTCACTTAAATCCCCCACGAGTCATCACCATTATCATGATGTGTAGTAGTAGAATCGAATACCCCACCAGTAATCCTATCAAAAAAAATTGGCGGCAATAGTATGGGCCACAAGACTTGTGGCACCAGTAGCAATAGGGGATGGATAGCTCCTCGATAGAGTCCTCATACGGTCCATTGAAAATATTAAAAAATATCCAATTTTCAATATGGGGTGCGGGAGGGAGGGCAGAGGCCCTCCACAATACGAATCGGCAACAATAGGGGCACCAACATCCACAACAATAGTAGCATCTGCAATGACAATGCAAGAGCGCACTATGTGTGCAGGGGTAGCAATGTGTGCATTGTCACGAGCAAGGGATAGGGTAGCAGCACATAGAATCGTGCAGAGGGACAAAGCAAAAGTGCACATTTACACATGCGATGTGTACATGATGTGAGTATAGAGGCAAGGAAAGAGCATGCAGGTGCGCACAACAGGGGTAGCATGACCATGCAACGACAAGGGCAATCCACGCAAGCAATGTGCATGGGGAAAAGAGCGCTGCAACGCACGGTGCATGGCACACACTAAGAGGCAGTGGCACGTGCGAGTGTTTCGCGTCAAGGAGAGTGATAGCAGCAGTGGGAGTGAGCCCTCTCTCTCATGGGGCTTAAGGTTAGAGTTTCATTCCCTTTGATCCCTATTTCGATACCATGTTGGAAATAAAATAGTGCCTCTTATTGAAGTAGAGAACCCTAACCCTCTTTATATAGAGAGTAGGGTAAGGTAAATTACATAGAAGACCCAATTGAACTAGGAAATAGAAAACATAAATAAAATAGGACTCGACTTAACTAAACAAACTATCCTAAATTAGGACTCTTTATTCCTAATACTTTGACAATCCCCTTCCATAAAAACCTTCTACATAAAGTTCCTATATGTGTTACAACTTTAAGTAGTAGGTGAAAGACGACATAAAAAAGAGGGATTTACTAAATACCCCTGTAATCTCTTGCAATTACACCCATACCCTTGCCTTTCTCATATCTACTTATGCACCCTCAAAAAAGTTGGATATTTCACACAACATACCCCTTCTTTACACAATTTGTCATCTTCAACGGATGTGGATTGAATCATTGAAAAATGTATACATTTTTATGGAGAAACCCTCGATTTTTAAATTTTGATCTTTCATTCTTCTTTTATCATCTTTTCTCTCTTCCCCAACTTCCTCTGCACTAATATCCTTCCTCCTCCTGCCACCAACCTCCTTCCTCTTCCATTAACTCGACCACCTCGGTCATCATCCTCCCTCTACCAAAGCTACTTTTCAAACACTCACTAGCGGATCCAAGCAAGTGCACCTGACCATCACGAGCTAGACTTTGTTCCTAAGCTCCCCATACTCTTCCTCCCCTTAGAGTCCCTCATCATCACCTCCATCAACTACCTTACATTTCCCAACACAATGTGTGGATTCTTACCCCCAAACATAGCATGAGAACATCAATGGATCCCCATGGCCAAGGCAATACAACCCTCTCATCAATTTCATCTAAGTGCAAAGTGCACTGGAAACAATGGTGGTGGACCCTATCAACTCAAAGGCATTGATAGAGGCACCATTGACTACTATAATTAAAAAGGAGGGACGAAGGAATAGATACAAGTGAAAAGCAACAATTGCAAAGATAAAGGGAAGGAGAGAAAGAGGGAGGGAAGAGGAGATGTTGAAGGGCAATAGGAAAGGAAGCCAAAGCAATCAAGCAATGCTCAAGTTTTTAAGCATTGAAATGATCACTTCTTTCTTTAGCATTATTCCTAATGTTGAAGGAAGAAGGATTTAAGGCATCAGTTTGGCGAAAAAGAAATGGGATTCACAACACAAATAGATGATGGATATAGATATCTTTTCTTTTTTTAGAGAAAAAGAGGAAGATTACCTGAGGATGGTAATCATCCTAATTGTATTAATAAGTAACAGGTTTTGAAGCCAAAAATCATAAAAACATTTTGCTTCTCTTGTTACATTATTAACCCAACACCGCTCCTTAAACACCTTGCCATTCCTCTAAAACCAGATACTCTAAATGATAAGTTAAAAGATTTAAATAATGCGGAAGCAATAATATCAAAGCATATAAGTATCACAAAATACTTAAGTTTACATTGAAACCCCACTCACGAAAAGCAGAAAGAAAACCACGGGAGAAGGCCCCAATAAGGCATTAATTTGTATTTCTTCTTCTCAAATGAAAATGGGAGGAATACACGCCTATTTATAGGCCATCACACACACACACAAAGTCCACATTTTCCAATGTGGCACCAAACCAACACACAATCCTCTCAACACTCTCCCTCAAGCTGGAATATGAAATGCTCAACTTGTAACACAAATCCACTCTACACAGCAGAACAAACAACACTCTGGACTAGTTCTTGCTTGTAGGTAGGAACAGGGGCTAGAGCTGCAGGACGAACTGTAGTTGGATCTGAAGATCTGGTGCTGATGGCTCCCCATTTAGTATCCCTGAAATTGGGTCTTCCTCTAAAGACCTCAAAGGTAGATCTCCCTCTCTGGAGCCCACGAAACTGGATCTCCAACATAAAAACCTAAAACGAGTCCTTCCTCTAAGGACCTTGAAACTCTGGACCTCCCAGAGTTGGGTTTCTCATGTGGAGTCCATAAACAAAAGGGACTCCAAAACGGGGGTGACTACAACAAGCTCCCACACTCCCCCTTTCTCCCATACTCGTATGGGAGAAGACAATAACAATGAGAAGAGAATAAGACCAATAAAAACCTAGAAAAGACTTCATCTCCTTTCTTACACATTAACCTCATCATTTTCATTTTTTTCTTTTTTTTTGGATTTTTTTATTTTTTTATTTTTCCTTCTCTTTTTTTAACTCTTTTTTTAACTCTTTTTCCACCTTTTCCCTTCTTTTCTTTTTTCCTTGCCTTTTCTTTCTTTTCTTCCCTTTTTTTTTTGCAATAGTGTTGACCAAAAGGGCATTACAATAAACCAAAGCTATAAAATGGCCACAAGATCTTAGGGTTTCAATCAAGAACCCAACCAACCATGCGACCTTTTCTGCTCCACTGCCGCCAACATCACCGAGGTCCATGCCACCAAGATCCATGCCGCAGTTCTCGCCATCCCGCGCAAGACCGTTTACCATCGCCATATCACCAATCTTCAATGCCATTGATCTTACACTGCAATCAACATCAAACCTCCTCGCCAATTTAGATCTCGTGAGATCTCTACCACCATCATCGCCTTCATCGTCAACAGCGTAAGGATCGCACGAGATCTTCCTCACCCTCGCGAAGCTCCTCCAAGTGCCGCTTCTTCATCTCACATGATGCTACATAGGTCCTCCGAGCCCTAGCGATGCCGTTAATGCTCCACGATGCAGCAATAGCAACTTTGTTGCAAGACTTCCCACCATCTTCGCATGAGATCCACCATATGAGCATCGCCATGATCCTCACCGAGTCTTTCCGCGAAGACCATGCGTCATGATTTTCATTTTCTTCTTCGATTGCGACGTCATCTTGTTATTGCGTCGCCACAATATCTCCAGAACAATGTGGAACAAATAATAATGATATAAAGATATCATTTCGATAAAGATAAGACCCAAGAAATGAACAATGCTCTGATACCAAGTTAAAAGATTTAAATAATGCAAAAGCAATAATATCAAAGCATATAAGCATCACAAAACACTTTGGTTTACGTGGAAACCGCACTCACAAAGAGTAGGGAGAAAACCATAGGAGAAGGCCCTGATAGGGCACTAATTTGTATTTTTTCTTCTCAAATGAAAATGGGAGGAGTACAAGCATATTTATAGGCCATCACACACACAAAGTCCACATTTTCCAATGTGATACCAAACCAACACACAATCCTCTCAATAGTTATTGCTTGACACCAACCTTCCCCATCCAACCCCAGATGATCTCTGAAGCTCCTCCAGAAGGTATCGAAATCTATTTTATCCACCGTAGGCAGGTGAAATTGATCCCAGACATCTTTAGAGAAATCACCATCAAAGAATAAATGTTGTACATCCTCAGCTTGCTGACATAGGGAGCACAACATATCACCATCTGACGACCTGTTAGATCTGTATACCTTAGTGACAAGACATTTCTCCTCAGAAACCATAGAAAAAGCTTAATCTTTAGTGGTGCCTTGCAAGACCAAATAAGTTGAGTCTCCGTCAACCACCAAATCTGGATTTATTCCATCAACTGTTAGGAAGTTGTAGGCTTTGCTCACTATGAATTCACCATCCCTCAAAAAAAAGGAGTCTGCCTTTACTGAAGTTGCAGAGAAGTCGCTAAGAATTCTCGTTAGCTGCTGAAATTCATCAAAAGTTGCATCAGACAAGCCTTCTATCAGTCTGAAATCCCACATTACGTGTGCTTCATCCCACATATCACAAACCAGAACCTCCTTGTTCACAATTTGATGAAAAACCTGTTGGAACAGGTCTGAAAAACAGCCAAAATCAGACCATTTATGCATCCAGAATTTAAAAGATGACCCATTGCCTAACCTTGGTGAAAATTGAACTGAATGTTCATTCACCAAAGGGCCCACCGAATTCCAGAAGGCTGAAGCACCTCTCGTATGTACACATGTCCCATGTAACAAATCCATCAAACTACCATATGAATCCTTCACAACAGAAATAACCAAAGAATTTTCCTCAGACAGCAACCTCAACACCCATTTTAGAAGAAGAGCATTATTAAACTATTTTAGCCTACATACACCAAGACCACCAACCTTCTTGGGCTTACTAATCTCATCCCAAGGTACAAGTTGAGCAAATCTTCCAGTGAAATCAAGCCCTTTCCAAAAGAGTTTGTTCCTGATCATATCCATTTGCTTGAGAATCTTGAGGTGCACACCGAAAGAAAAAAAATCGATAAAGAGGATAAGACTGATTTCAACAAGATCAGCCTTCCCCATGGGATAAAAGTCTTCCACTCCACGACGATAATCTACTTGAAAACCACTCAAGCAAAGGTTTCCAATCCAAAGAAACCTTTAAAAGGAAGACCAAGATAAGCAATTGGGCGATGCACCACCGAGGTCTCTAGAGTAGTCGAAACCTCATTCACCACTTCCCTCCCCAACACAAAAGTAACCAAACTTGATTTATTTCTATTAACCTTTAAACCAGAAATTTCAGCAAAAATCCTCACTAAAGAAGGCACATCTTGCCGCCTCTATATCCCCTTTAATAAAAAAATGTTGTGTTAAGCACCTCTCCCAACTGGTTGTAAAATCTGAAAAAAAAGCCTCTATTTCACGCCTTAAATGCCATCCCAGCCAAAGTATCCACTGCAACATTAAATAACATTGGTACTAACGGACACCCCTGGCGCACACCCCTCTGGGGTTGAATCCAATATCCATCAGCCCTCTCATTGACAAGGATGAAGAAAGAGGATGTTGTAATACATCTCTTCATCAACTGTACCCAAATATCCGGAAAACCTCTTCTCTTCAAAATATCCCAAAGATAATTCCAAGAGATGGAATTGTAAGCCTTGGAAAAATCCACTTTCCAAAGGAAAGCTGGACAAACTCTCCTTTTCCAGGCCGCTAGAAATTCCTCCACCAACACACAAAAGTCCTGCAAGGATCTCCACCTGATAAACGCAAATTGCACTGATGAAATAATGTCTGGTAAAATACTACGAAGCCTGTTTGCAAGAATCTTAGCAACCAGCAAATAAATAGAATTGGACAGGGAAATGGGTCTAAACTCCTCCATCTTTTCTGCTCCAGGTTTATTAGGAAATAAAAATAGATAAAACTTATTTGATCTCTCAAACCCTTCATTCGCACCGAAGAACTCTTTAACCATAGCCACCATGTTAGGCCCTACCACATCCTATAGTTCTTTAAAGAAAATAATCTGTAAGTCATCCAAACCAAGAAACCCTTCAAACTTTAACCCACGCAGGGCATGCAAGACCTCCTCTTCATCCACGTCCCTAGTAAGTGCCACTTTCGCCTCCTCCCCCACCTGTTCCAATTCTAAATTCGCCAAATGCCAATCCCCACATGGTTTGTCTTGTAAATTCCTAGAAATAGTTTTTGAAGGCATTATAAATCTGATTTCTCTTTTTCAACACCTCATCTCTCACCTTTAAATTAGTAATCATGTTTTTCCTTCTCGCACTTGCAGCCGAATGAAAAAATCTAGAATTTGTGTCCTTTAAGCCATAATTGGCGTGATTTCTACCTCTAGTCCATTTCCTTTTTAAAATTTTCCTCAGAAACAATCATTTGGTTTTTTCGTCGTTCTTGGCACTCTACATTGGATAGCTATGCAATCTCTTCCTTTCTGTCCAAAGTAGATATCTTCAAAAGGGCTTCATTCCTTTTCTCCCTACGTGCTTTGAGATTGTTAGGTTGTAAATGACATGGATCTCATTAGAATAACCCTAAGGCGCTTTATATAAAGAGGCACCCAAAAAGAAAGATTACAAGAATGTCCCTCTGATAATAGTGTAATAAATACAGAACAGATAACTCAACACTCCCCCTCAAGCTGGAGCATAGACATCAAGCATGCTCAGCTTGGAACATAACAACACAAGGCATTTCTTGAGAAATGCTTTGGTGAAGACGCCTGCAACCTGATCTTCAATAGCAATATAAGGTGTGACAATTTTGACAATAGTGATGGCACCTTTGATAAAGTCACAGTCTACCTCTATATGTTTTGTCCTCTCATGGAATGTAGGATTATTAGCAATAAAAGTAGCTGCCTTGTTGTCACAATACATAGGAGTAGGTCCACACACCGATACTCCAAAATCTCCAAGGATGGCTCGCACCCACAAAAGCTCACAAGTAATATGGGCCATAGCCCTATACTCAGATTCCGCACTGGATCTGGATATCACATTTTGTTTCTTGCTTCTCCATATAACAAGGTTGCCACCCACATAAGTGCAGTAGCCAGTAATAGACCTTCTATCTTCATGTGACCCCACAAAATCTGCATCCGACTATCCGAGTACCACCAAACCTTAAGATGTCCATGCTTCATTAAAGAGCCCCTTTCCTGGAGCTTGCTTGAGGTATCTGAGCACCTAGCAAACACCATCCCAGTAAACTTCTCTAGGAAACTGCATAAACTGACTCAATCTCCCCACAGCAAAGCATATATCAAACCTTGTGACAGTCAAATATAATAGCTTTCCTACCATAGCCCAGTATCTGGTGACATCTTCAAGTAAAGGACTCTCTGAATCTCCAAGAGGCAAGGAGGGATCCATAGGGACGCTGGCAGGTTTGCATCCCAGCATTCCTGTCTCCTTCAGTATGTTTAGCACATACTTTCGTTGTGATAGCACTAATCCCCCATCAACATGTTGCACTTCAATGCCCATAAAATAATTTATCATTCCCAAATCTTTAGTAACGAACTAAGAATGCAGGAATTTTTTAGTGTCTTCTATTCATGTTCCATCACTCCTATATCATCCACATAAACAATAATGATAACTGATGATGTAGTTCTGTGCATGGTGAAGACAAAGTGATCTGCAACAAATCAAGTAAAGCCAAATTCCTGCACAACTTTACTAAATCTCTCAAACCAGGCCCTAGGACTTTGCTTAAGGCCATATATTGCATTCTTCAATCTGTAAACCTTCAAACTCTCCCCCTAAACCACAAAACTAGGTTGTTGGTGCATATATACCTCTTCTTCTAAATCGTCGTAAAAGGAAAGCATTCTTAATATCCAGCTGAGAGACAGGCCAGCCCTGGTTAACTGCCCCAGACAACAGTATCCTCATAGAATTGAGTTTGGCCACTAGAGAAAATGTCTCAAAGTAAGAAATCCCAAAAGTTTGTGTATAACCTTTGGCAACTAGTCTGACTTTGTATCTATCTACTATGCCATCAGGACGACACTTCAGGGTAAATACCCATCTACAACCCACAACAGTAGCACTTGGGGGTAAGTCAACCAGTTCCCAAGTTCCTCTAGACTAAAGAGCAAACATCTCCTCATGCATGGCAGAGGTTCAGGAAGAATCCTGAAACGCCTCAATATGATTTCTGGGAACTTGTCGACTATTAACTGCAAGAGACAATAGCCTTCCTGTGGTAGATAAATGATCAAGTGACATATAATTGGAAATAGAATATTTTTTCGCAAAAGGGAAATAGAATATTCTGCACGAGATCGTTGTGGCTTCCTCTGAGCAATAGGAAGATCTACATCAGATACCTCTGGGGGTGTAGGGTCTTGACCTCCATCTGAATCAGCAATGTCAACAGAGGACTGAGCAAGGATAGTAGGTAATGGTTCCTCCTCTGGTATAGTGGTAGTGGGATGTCTCTGCTCAAAATGTCGAGGGAAGGTCTCCACCATAGGCACCTCAGGATGTGTAGGATAGGACATAGGAGGGCCATCATGAGGTGGGGGTGGCTCAGAGGGACCTCATGGCACAGCAGTAGACATGGGTAAAGAAACATCAGGAGCAGTATTAGTGTTCTTTCCCATGGTAGAGTAGTATGGTATATCCTCAAAGAAGGTAACATCTTTGCTTATGTAAAAACGATATGCCATAGGATCAAAGCATATGTACTCTTTCTGGGTACTAAAATAACCCACAAAGACACACTCGACAGATCTAGGAGCAGGTTTGTTCACCTTAAATAAGCAGACAAAGCACACACAACCAAAAACTTTAGGAGGCACAAAAAACAATTCCTGATCTGGACATAAAACAGAATAGGAAACTTTCCCACGGAGAATAGAAGACAACACCCGATTAATTAAGAGGGCAGCTGTAAGAACATCATCAACCCAGAACATACTAGGAACATTTATCTGAAACAAGATCATCCGGGCAACATCAAGAAGATATCTCAGCTTGCGTTCAGTCACCCCATTTTGTTGCTGTAAGAACAACATCAGCCCAAAACATAATAAGAACATTTATCTAAAACATGATCATCCAAGCAACATCAAGAAGGTATCTCAACTTATGTTCAGCCACCCCATTTTGTTGGGATGTATGAACACAAGAAGTCTGGTGTATTATACCATGAGATAAAAAAATTGAGTTAACGTAGAGTTAACAAACTCAAGCACATCATCAGTACGAAACATAGGAACAGTAGTAGAAAACTGAGTCTTCATTTCATTCACAAAATTTTTAATCAAAACAGGAGTTTCAAAGTTTTCTTTCATCATAAACACCCAACAGACATGAGTGCAATCATCAACCAAAACAAGAAAATACCGAAAACCCCTAAGACTCTTGACCCGACATGGGCCCCACAGATCAGCATGAACAAGAAAGAAAACAAATTCAGTTCTTTTATTACTACTGGGAAGAAAAACCCTATGATGCTTGCCAAGTTGACAAGCATCGCAAGTAAAGGAATCAGGAAACTCCATTTTCGGAAACTTACAACGGAGAATGGAGATCCTAGGGTATCCCAATCTACAGTGCCACTGTAAGGTAGAAGTGGCAAAGGCATCAACTATGGAGGAATGCTCTAGGGGAAGGTCAAGATAGTAGAGGCCATCCTACTCAAGTCCTCCAATCTGCTTCATCGGCTGGAGGTCCTGCAAGAAGAAGAAATGATCGTGACACTGCTCTACAATTTAATGCCTCAGTAATCTGACTAATAGACATTAAATTTAGGTCAAACTTAGGTGTGTGCATAACATCAAATAGCGGCAAAGTAGAAGACAAAGAAATGTCACCCAAGCCTGTCACAAGAGAGAAGGCATCATCTGCTACTCTGACATACACAAGAGTAGTCAATGATTTAAGAGCCGAAAAGAGAGTAACATCTCCAGTAATATGAGATGAAGCACCTAAGTCTGCAAGCAAAGTCAGCATACGAGTCCCTCTGACACTAGCAACAGTACCTGTCTTCTGGGAGATAAACACACCCGTAGTAGAAGAGGGCTGAGAAAACATCAGTCGATCATATTCTTCCTTGAAAATAGTGACATGCGGACTGACATGCTCCTCCTCCTGATAGTTTAGCTCTCATCTCCACCATAAGCAACATGATTGGCCTAATGGCCCTAGGGAAACCCATGCTTTATCCAGCATCTGTCAACCGTGTGGATTGTCTTGTGACAATGGTCACAACACAAGCCACGTCCTCTACCACAACCTCCTGCTCTCGCTCCACGCCTTCTCCCCCTACCTCCTGGGGTTCCCTTGCCACGGCTTGTAGCTGACATGGCTGAGGAATCAACGATTGAAACAGGATCAGAGATCTCAAGTATGGGTAGGCGAGCATAGACCTGCGTAGGTGTAGGGATCTCCTCAAGTGTCATAGGTTGATCTTTAACAGACTTGAATTCAAGGCCAAGACCTGCAAGCAACTAAACAGAACGAAACACCTCACGTTGCTTTGCAATAATGGTGACATCTGTGGAGATCGGTTGATAAGTATCATACTCATTCCAGAAGTTCTTCATAGAGCCATAGTACTCGGCAAGGGACATAGTTCCCTTTCGAAAGAAATGTAACTCCTCGATTACCCTATAGAGGCAACTAATATTGCTCTTATGAGAATGAATCTCATGAAGAACCTCCCACATCTTTTTTGCAAACGCATATGACATAACTTACTTTGTGATAGGCTACCCAATCATTGTCTGCCTCCCAATCAACAGACTTGACAACAGGTTCATCTTGCATCAAGATATATTTCTTCTGGTGTAATCCCACAAATCGGGAAAAGAAGGTAGACCACAGAAGGAAGTTGGTGTCATCCAACTTGATAGAGGTCCCTTGCATAAAGGAAGGTGCACTAAGGGTAGATATCTTCCTTGCCGAGTTGTCAGAAGCATCCTTGTTATCTTCCATCACTTGACTTGTGGGAAAACAAAGATCAAGAAATTTCAGTAAAAAAACCAGACCATATAGGGGTATGAAAACTTCACCGACCTACAAATAGTCTCAAAATCAGATCATAGGTGACCACCCGAGGCCCCTATGGCACTGCAACATGTGCTCTGCTGCTCGTACACGGCCACCAGGGGCTCAGGTGACCTTAGCGGCGACGCCGCTACCGGTGGAGAGGATCGCTGGCCTCCTACGGCTACGTCATTGCCATTGGGGAGCGCTGCTAGCCTCTTGCGATGACGCTAGGAGGGCTCCAGTGCCCTTGGCGGCAACACTTTTGCCGCTAGGGGCATCACTAAGGCCTCCTGCATGCGCTTTTGCCCTAGAGAGGGAGATGGATTTGGTGGAAGGGTTTGGCGGCTAGGATTTGGGATAGGATACCCGAACACTGGTATAGGACCACTGCTCTGATACCATGTTAGATTGCAAATGACGTGAATCTCATTAGAATAACCCTAGGGCCCTTTACATAGAGAGTCACCCAAAGGGAAAGATTACAAGAATGTACCTACGATAATAGCATAATAAATACAGGACAAATAACTCAATAGAGATCATGCTTGAACTCAACCATAGCTTGTCTTACAACTTTATTTTGTAGGCTAAAGTACATGTAGCCGAGGTAAATAGGGTGGTGGTAGTCCATCTTTCTCTAATTAAATCTTTGAATCCCTCCTCCTTGAGCCAAGATCCGTGGAACTTGAAATATGTTGACAACTTGGCATCTTCAGTGCTATGCCATAGAATGGGAATGTGGTCGGAGAACGGTCTATCACAAGCGACTACATCTGCCAACTGAAAGGATTCTGCTAAAGTAACATTACATAAAAATCTGTTAATACAAGAAGCCACACCATTCCCATTTCTCCAAGTGAAACAAACACCTGCTGCTGGCAAATCAATGAGCTCTGGATCCTGAATAACCTGCTGAAACTACACAATAGAGACGTCACTTCTACCATCAGGTCTATCATCAAACCTAAGGGTCGCATTAAAATCACCCTTTATCAACCATGGCATCCCCGCTACAAAAGAAGATGCATGTTCAAATTCCTCCCAAAAAGCAATCTTAGAGGCATCAACACAGGGCCCATACATCGTAGAAACAACAAAGGAGAACCCATCAGTTTTTCTTGAAAAAATAGTTGTCATCATTCTATCTGCCATCCAAGAGGAGCAAAGTTCCAACCGATCATCACGCCACATCATCAGCAAACCCCCTGATCTTCCTTCAACAACCACTTCTATATAATTTGTGAAGATGTTTCCACAAAGCTGCATCTTCAATTGAGGAGACAAACTCTCCAGATGTGTCTCTTGCAAACAGGAAACATCAATCTTCCATTCAGCCAAATAATTTTTCAAAATAGATCGTCTCCTATCATCCCGGAGACCCCAGACATTCCAAGAAAGAATGTTCACCATTTATTTCTTCTTCCCATCCCCTCTATGTACCTTTTTGGCACCCACCACCTTCGCCACATGTTCATCTACCTTACCACACTCTTTCCAACACTTTTTTCAAGGTCCTCTTACGTTTGTAACAAGCATTCAGAATAAACTTGTGCTTCTGCGGAATAATGTAAAGGTGCCCCGAAGACTAGCTGGAACTAGATCTATGATGAATGGATTTCGTCCTATCGGAAGAGCCCTTGACTGCCGTACAATTATCATGTACATTTGAGGCAGCATCCTCCATAGGGGGGTAATCCTCCCTTGATCTTTTGCCCATCAGCTCTGCTTTACTAGGTTTAACCGCATCAATAGCCACATCTCCCATGTATGCCCCATCAAAAATGGGGCCAAAAGCTTTGGGGTTACGTTATCCCTGCAAGAGCAAAGCAGTAGAAGTAGCCAAGGGAGAAACAAGTACATTGTCATATGACCTGGGGCAAGCATGTGCAAGACGATTCGACTCACCACGCCTGGACCCATGATTGGGTCCAGTTGCCACCTGTGGATAGCATTTGAAGCACATGTTCTGCGCTGCATCTAGGTCGATACCATCTATGCATTCATCCATCCAAGCTAGAGGATCAGCATATAGCACTACCTACTCATCATCTCGAACCAGCACTCCACTCTCCACCGAGTTCAAACCCTACAAAGGACAAGGCCGCACAACAGAAGGCCCAGCAACTATCTCATGGCTCAAAGGAAAAAAATGTGTTATTGGATAGGGAGTTGTACTCACCACATCCGAATCTGTTTACAGATCTGAACGCCACCTATTTATTGCAAGAGATATTCACCGCCAACTCAGCATCTATTTTTGGATCAAGGTCCAAAAAGGGAAAACCAGCTGCCACCGAACAAGGGAGATAGTTACGCTCGACCGCCAGCAGTGGAGATCGTGACGACACATTCACCTCTGCAGAAATGGGAGGTTTTTGAACTGGGCACCAATCCCACTTTTCACGACGATAATGTCGACCAGAGGTTCTAATCGGAGCATTGCCCTTCACCAGCGAAACCTCCTCCATAGACCTTCGCGTCTCCTTCGATCTCGATGTTGACTGGTCGAGGCTCCTCCTTCCTGTCTCTGCATATATGCCAGCAGCAAGTTCCTATGTGTATGAGAGCCTTTAGCAATTCTCCAAGCCCAATTCTTCAAACTTAACCACGCATGCACATCCACCAAAGCACAAGATCTTCAACGAGAGTGATCGACCTACTAATAATTCCCCTTCCACAGTCACCACCGATGCATCACCCTCCTATAGACCCAACCCAAAAACTCACCTAACACAAGCAAAGGAAGAACAAATGGCCACCACAATCTCCGTAGTTCTTAGCCTTAATGGCATTCCCAAAATACAGAATCTAACAATAGACCTCAGAGGGATCCACTCATCTGTGGCTCCTTCATAAATGCTCGGTGTCATCTAACAGATAACTGCATCCCCAATAGAAGACTCTTCAAATTTAAATCGATCCACATCCACTTCTCGTAACCTAAAAACCATGATCTTCTCTGATAACATAGACACCTTCCAAGTGGAAGAAGGTAATTCACAGCATAAAAGGAAAGATCTAACCTAATCAATAAGCACCTCCCCACGTTGAACAACCCTTATCATGGAGGTTTCAAGCAATGAGTCCAATGTCTTCACCTCATCAGACCAAGGAACTTCAATCCTAATGGCAAGCAGATCAGCCAATGGTGGAGGGGGCAGATGCGATGCACTTTTAGCCAGCCCACTCCCGAGGAATCTCCTTGGGCAAGTCCTCCGATGTCCCCATCCATGACACAACAGGCAGATCAATGGTTCACGATACTTTCTTGCCCAATGACCTCTTCTACAACACTTGAAACAAACAACCTCCCGTAGACGATCACCTCTCCCTCTCTCCCAATGAGGATGAACCCCCTCACCTCTCGCTCTCCCCCTCACGTGCCTCCCACCAGTCACCCCCTACGCATCTCTCCCTGTGCAATCGTTCATCGTCTAGATATAGATATCAGATGAATATGAATAATAAGGAATAATTTCTTCAAAATTTGGATAGAGATTGATCGAGGTTATAATAGGGCCATTTAGTGGATCAATATGGATTACAAGGCATATGGTGAGTTTCGACATCGATGATGCCCAGAAAATTTTAAATATATGTCAAAAGTTAGAAGAGATGAAAAACTATTCACTGAGAAACACTAATCCTCAATATGTAGAGGATTAGAAAAATTACAAGCAAACCCTCATACAAAACAAATAGAACTATGAAAATAAGCCTGAACTCAGCACCCCCTAAAGCTAAAGCATAGATCTCTATTATACTCATCTTGGAATAGCATTAATCAAATGAGGGCTTGAGAAGTGATTTGTTAAAAATATTCGCCGTTTAATCTTGAGAAGAGACATGAGTGGTGCGAATAAGTCCCTTATAATAAGATCCCATATGTAATGGCAGTCCACCTCAACGTGTTTAATCCTTTCATAAAGCATAGGATTATTGCCAAAATATGAAGTAGTTTTGCTGTCATAGCACATCTCCATGGAGGAATCAATGGGAATATGTAGATCACATAAGATAAATCATATCCACATCATCTCTACAGCAGTCTAAACCATAGCACGATACTCAAACTCAATAATTGATCGAAAGGCAACACATTGTTCCTTGCTCCTCCAAGTCACTAGGTTTCCAACAACATACGTGCAAAACCCTGTCGTGGACTTTCTATCATCAAGGCATCCTGCATAGTCCGTATCTATGTAAGCACCAATGGCAATGGAGGGACCTTTCGTGACCAAGAGTTCATTTCCTAGCGATGATTTCAGGTACCAAAGTACTTTCATAGTTGCATCCCAACGTACTTTGGTTGGATTGTGCATGAACTAACTTAGCTTCCCACCTACCAATAAGAGGTCAAGTCACGTTAGGGTCACGTTAGGGTCAGATAAAGAAGCTTCCCAACCAAAGTACTAAATTGGTAGGCATCAACAAATGCTACATTCTCATCGTAAAGATAAACCTTTGGATCCACAGGGGTATATGCTGGCTTCACCCCCAACATACTAGCCTCCTATAAAAGATCAATAGCATACTTTCTATAGGATAACACTACACCCTATTTGCTATGGTCAAGTTCGATCTCAAGAAAGTACCTAAGAGGACCTAAGTCCTTGATGACAAAATTCTCAGTCAAGCATTTTTTCAAATCACTAATCCCTTAAGTATCATCACCAATTCGTATGATGTTATCAACGTAGACCAACATCACCACTATACCTCAAGATGTTTGCTGCACAAATAAACAATGATCAGTCGAAGATCTACGAAAACCAAGGGTCTCAACAACGTCGGATGGTTTCTAAAGCCATGCCCTAAGATTTTGCTTTAAGCCATAGAGTACTTCGCGAAGGCGACACGCCTTCTGACACTCCCCTTGAAATTCAAAACCTAGTCGCCACTGCACGTAGACCACCACTTGTAGGTCATTATAAATGAAGGCGTTCTTTACATTCATCTAGAGAAGAAGCCAATCCTATTGTACTACCACTAAAATCAAAATCATAACTTTTTGAAGTCTAGCCTTCCATATCAAAGAAGAATCCCTGATATTGAAGATTTCAATGCAAAAGTAGATAACCAAGATACAAGGTTATAGCCTCTAAATTTCTAATATGCCATCAATATACTTGCAGCCTTATGATGTTTCCTTCGTCCGTTTTTTGGAGGACAAGAGAGTATTTGGGTAGGTCACATCACCATAGATATCTGTAGTCTCTGTTTGTCATGATTTCCACAAATCACATCAAGGAAAAGGATCTTGAGACTTAATGCATAGGCTTCTACTTATACTTTGCATCACCATCATTAGCCAAATTAGATTTGAGGCATATGATTTTAGATGTATGGCATGTTGTTGCCCATAGGCTACTTGTGTACAACATTGCCTCATGATGACTCCTCAGAATCTTTGTAAATTAGGAATCACTTACACATACAAGGAATTTTTTTTTGAAAGGAAAGATATGTCAACGGCATATCAGCGACATATCGCCGATACGTTTGAAATTTTATGCTTAGGGAGTCCAATTTTAATGATATGTCACCGATATCCCTCGATATCGGCGGCATCGATCGACATCAAGGAAAAAGATATGACAAGGGGTGTCGATATCTCTTGGAGAATCGATACCCACATATCGACGACATGTCAGCAACATGTCTTACCTTGATTAGGTTTTTCTATGGTCTTCTTTGGTTAGGAGAGGTTTCCTAAAGGCCTTAGTATAGTGGATGAAGCTAATATAACATTTATGTTCATTGGTTCTTTTGAATGGAAACCTTATCTGTGGTTGGGTTCAACTAAGGAGAGTTGTAAGATTGGGATGTTTGTTAGCTCCTCATTTTTTTTTGGCTTTGGATGCCTTGGCAATTATTACATTTGTTGCTTGCTTAGCTGATTTGTCGCCTGGTTTGTTTGCTAGGCAGATCATGATTCCCTTGATTTAGTGTGATAATGATATAATCTTCCTTGTAGAATATTTTTTGGAAGAAGTAGAGAATGTTGCAGCTCTTTTTCTTGTGTTTGTTGATGTTTCAAGTTTAGAGGTAAATTTCTATAAGTCTACTTGTATTAGTTTCGAAATGGATATGCCAGAAGTAGAGGAGGTGGCCTTTATGCTGTCTATGCCAAGAGGTGAGCTGCTTCTCACATTTATATACATACCATAAAAATATTGGATACATTGTGCAACATACCTATTGTTAAACAATGCATCATCTTTAAATTGGTGCTGATGAATAAATGTATATATTTATGGTGATCCTTATAGTTTTTTTAGTTTGATCTATCATTCTTCCTTTTTCTTCTTCCTCTCTCCTCCCCAACTTACTCTTCATCCATCTCCTATTGCCACCAACCTTCTTCATCCTCCAGTAACTCCGCTACCTCCATCCTCCTCCTCCCTCTACCATGGCTGCTTTTTGAATGTTTAGCAGTAGATCTGAGCACGTGCATTTGAACATCTCAAGCAAAACCTTGTCCATGAGCTTCCCCATCCTCTTCCTCCTTGAGTCCTCTACCAGTGCCTTCATCACCTGACCCACATTCCCCAAAGCATATATGGATCCCTACTGCTGGTCGTAGCACAAGAACACTTGTTCCAATGGTTTTTGTTTGGACGCAAAGCCTTAATAGCCTACATAGTGGATGCCTCTAAGGAACTACAGATTTTAAATATTTGCATGTTTCAACAACACATAAAACCTTGAAATATCTGAGATTGAGCGTTATAGATAGCAGCAGATGTGTGGTCTTTAACAACTTATTAGAAGCTATCTAGAGGAATTCTAATTCAGCATTTTTCTTGACTCAACCTTTTCTGCTTTCTTTTTCCTTGTCGGTTGGTATAAGAAAATATATATGTTTAAGTAGATAGAATATCCATTTCCAACTTTTACTCCCGAAGCACCAAGCCCTTAAACATAGGTGCTTCTTTTGGACCGCTCCCCAATAACATTATAAAAACAATGATTGTAAATGCCACTCCAATATTTGACATTGAGTTTAGGTTTACTTTCATGTTTCCTATTTGTTTATTATTTTTATTTTTTATGAAGGTCTGCTTGTATTTTTCCCAATCATCTATATATTAAGGATTAAGGTTTCTTAATGAATCAAGTCTTTCAATTTTTTTAACTTGGTATTAAAGTAGCAATCCTAAGCCAATGTTTGATACCATTATTGATTCCCATCCTCTCTTACTTTCTCTACCAAACAAAAACAAAAAAATAAAAAAGCCCTACAGAAAAACCCTAAAAGTAGGGTTTTTTCAACCTTGAATCAACCTGTTCTCGTTGGACCGTCCATTGGCCAGCCTTACTGGACCGTCGTATCCTTGCCACAAGCCCCAACTAGTTGCCACCAGCTAGATCCGATGGTCAGGGAATGGCAGCAACCAGGTAGACACCCCTTTTAAGGTTGATACCACCACCACAGGGCCCCACAGGCCACTACCCACCTTTGGTGAGGGTCACTGAACCTTGCCTTAGTCAATGGTGGCTCGCTAGCTACCGCTAACTCACTGGACGGCTTGCTAGAGTCGATTTTTGGCTAGTTGGACCTAGTTTTCGACTATCTTCAATCTTGTTTGACCACGTTTCAGGTAATCTATGGCCATGAGCAGTTATTAGGGACCAAACCTAGGGTTGTTTCATGGCATCAGAAGTTTTTGACAATTCGTGCCTTTATGGGTATACTATAGAACTCCATGAACCCGATTGGCCTCATTCTCATGCTGTAGGCGATTAAAGATTGTTTAGAGGTGACATCGGTGCAAACGATAGAGATAAAGGCCCATTAGTGATAACTCCTTGACTTTATGGTGCGGCTAGAGCTTCATAGCTCGGAGTACCATGCATACATGAGGAGACTTCTAGTCATGTTGCATTCTATTTAGATGGGTAGTACACATGATTTTGATTGGCTTGTGGATTCTGGAGTGCTGCAACATTTATATAGTGATTCACGTTATTTCAATTATTTTCAATAGTTTCCTGGATGAACAATTTAGGTGGCTGATGGGAGACATTCTCCTATGGAGAATGGACCTTTCAACTAATGGGAAACACCACCAAAGTACCTTTCTAGCTAATTATACTAGGAGGTCTAGATTTCTATTTAAGCTCCTTCACATGGATGTATGGCGTCTTAGTTGTGTTCCTGATGAATTGAAGTATTGTTACTATTCAGTGATTGTCTCTTTGGATGATGACCACTTTTTAGTGATTGTTGACTATTCTTTATTGACTTGGGTGTTCTTGTTGAAGTAGAAATCCGATGTCAAGATGATTATTAGGAATTTCATCTTTAGAGATAAGAACACAATTTAGGGCCACCATCAAAATCATTCAATCTGACAATGCATTGGAGTTTCGCACCATGTTTCTTCATGACTTCTACAAGTCCCAAGGGATGATACTTCAGACTACTTGTCCACATGCTTCTCAATAGAATGGCGTCACTAAGCGTAAACATTGCCACATCTTGGATGCTGCTAGGACACTATTGATCCATAATAATTTACCTCAAATATATTGCGGGGATGTCATTCTTACAACATGTTACCTTATTAATAACATGCCATCCTCAGTACTTGTATAGATCCTAATATAGCTGTTATCTCCAAATGGAGAACTATTCTTTGTTCAGCCTCATGCATTTGGGTGTGTGGCATTTGTTCATTTGCACGGTCTTGGTAGTGATAAGTTGACTCCTAGAGCAGTAAAGTGTGTTTTCTTAAAATATTCTAAGTCACAGAAGGGTTATTGGTGTTATGATCCCCTTTAGTGTCGCCATTATGTTAGTGCAAATGTAACATTTTTTGAGTCAGTTCCATGTTTTTCCACGATAGGGTTGTGCATGAATATAATTCTTGATATAGTGCCTATGCCACTGCCCCCTACCCCTTTGGAAGAGATTCCAATCACCATCGCTCACAACCCCAGGTACCACGAGCCCTAGGAGATATTTAGTCATATCCCCTCTACTTTTGTGATTGCACATCCACTGGCTCTTGTAGAGAATGCGGGTCTATGTGGCATGGTTGATGTGTTAAGGAATGATACTCTAGATACCTAGGTGACAGATTTTGTAGATAGGCTTTAGTTTTTTCTTTATTGCCTTTTTTTGTTATCCTTTTTCTTATGAAAGCTTGTATGTAGTTTTCCTTCCAACCTCTCTCTACAAATAGAGGCCTAGGGTTTCTATAGAGAGATAACTCCATTTTCTTCATATGGTTCAGAGCG
Source organism: Thalassia testudinum (assembly GCA_037157565.1). NCBI lineage: Eukaryota > Viridiplantae > Streptophyta > Magnoliopsida > Alismatales > Hydrocharitaceae > Thalassia > Thalassia testudinum. The sequence goes on from JAZHRO010000077.1 coordinate 129,658,753, forward strand.
ATGGTCCAAGGCTGGAACTCAATACCTTCTTGGCTTCTTCCCCCATTTTATTCACCAAATAATCTAGGGTTTCTAGGGTTTCCATTAGGATTTGTGTAATTTCTTGAGAGGGGAAAACCTCTCTTCTCAAGAAACACGAGAGCCCCAGCCTTAGGGTACAAGTCCCAAAGGAGGGAACCCATTTACCACTACTACTAGGGCCACTAGCAACCAAGCATGTCGTCATCCAACCAGGGCAACGTTGGAGCCTCCATCATTGGCCACCAACAATGACTCCAAGCGTTCGAAAACCGTCAGACCTCCTGTTAAGCAAACACTGCAGTGCTACCCATCACCTTGTGCAACCACTATAAGGTGCCTTAAACCATGGGATAGTAAAGGGTGGCACTGTAGCCATCGCCAGAGACTATAGACTACCACTAGAATTGAAGTAGGCCATCAAAGGGCTGTAAGGGTTGCTAGAACTCATTCTTTGGCAAGGCAGGTCATTGGAAGTCAAATTTTTGAGTCTCTTTGAAGTGTGAGAGGCTTTCATCTATAAGAGTTTTGTTCCTGCTCAATGGTCTTTTGCATCTATTTGGTACGAGGATGGTGGTATCGATATGAGGATATAGCATTCTTGTGAGTCTTCGCTATTTCCTTACAAGGAGCTCTAAGTTGACTAAGAAGTATAACCTCCAAAGTAGTTGATTCACCTACGCATGAGGATGGAACACAAGGGAACTTTAAGAACAACTTCTTTCGCCTAGTCGTAAAGTTCGATGGGAACTACGCATTATGGTCACAATCGATCCTCAATAAGGTTGGGTCATAATAAGAAGCATATACTCATGGAATCAAAGCCTGTTGGGAAGGTCAGAAAATATGCCTCATGGAAGAAACATAACGTCATGGCTAAGGCGTAAATTATGCATACCAGTATCCAACGAATTGCTATTAAGATCATGTACAAGATGATGACAGAGATGTAGGAGAATCTTCACAAAGCATACTCTCTGGCCAAGAATGCGGTACATATCCTCCAACTCCAACAAGAGATTGCACATATGAGGCAGGAGTGCAGGCCTCTTGCTCAATACTACTCCGCTCTAAAGTCCACCTTCGAGAGGCTAAATGCCTATACCCCTGTATGTTCCTATGAGTTGTAGAAAAAATATAGGGCGCAAACCATGGTAGGGCATTTCCTTGTTCGATTGGATCCTACCTACAAGATAATCCACTCCTAGATGTTGGCATTGCCTAAGATACCATCCATTGAAGAAGCTTACAAGTGGTTGAGCAGACTTACAGCTTCTCTGTCACCCTTAGCTTATATAGAGCATATCTCTGGCATGGCTGCCTCTCAAGGAAGAGGTAGGGGTGTAGGACCATCTACTTAGGGTTGTGGACAAGGTCGAGCCAAGGGCATGTTGGGCCCCAGTACTCATTTTTTGACAAGCTTGGCCACACTAAGGATGCATGCTAGACTAAGCATGGGAAACCTATTAACACCCATCAAATTGTTACAACTCTAAAAACAATGCCAAAGTCAATTCCTATCACCAAAGCTAAGTACGATGAGTTGATTCAGAGGCTTAACCATAATAGGATATCAGTTATCCCCTCAACATCCACTTTGAGCTCGACTTCAAGGAATGCGAATATTATTGCATTTGCTAGTCCCTCAAGTATTTGTCTTGCCTACCAAGCTAGTATAGTGGATAGTGATTGGCCTGTAGAATTAGGAGCCTCTTGACATATATATAGGAAGGTGAAAGAGTTTCCACTTAGAAATGTTTAACTCTGTAGTAGAGCCTACAAGAAATTTGAGTACAAAGACAAGGGGAAAAAATGAAATGACTTCAGCCCCTCTTTCGCCAATTAAACTCATATTTATAGACTTCATCTAAGGTATGGTCACCACCTTCATCAAGTTTTGGTCACCGCCCCTCTATCTTTCTATTTGAATGGGTCTTCAGCTTTGCCTCTTAAGATCTTTATTTTTCCCGAGATCTCCATTTCAACACCCTTGAGAGCTTTACCTTCCTAGGACTTCAACTTCCCCGAAAACTCAATAATGAATTATTCTTTTCCCGAGTTGCTCAAAAGATCTTGAGGTTCAACACCAATTTATTCCCTTTTCCTACAAATTCTTAAGATTAAATATTTGTAGGGCAAGTCAAAATTAAAGTTGGGAGAAAGGAAAAGCTTAATCTTATTCAGAAACCCTACCTTTCTTTATATTGAGAGAGAGGAGGAACAAATAACAACACAACTCCAATAGAAAACAAAAATTATAAGCATACCCACATAGACATAATAAACGAGTACAACAATCCCCCTCAAGTTGGAGCATAGATATTAATCATGCTCAGCTTCGCACAGCAAGCATTAAAAGTAGATCTGATAAGAAGCTTGGTAACTATGTCTGTTGTCTGGTTATCAGTGGAAACTGGAGTTGTGTAGAGCAACCCTTTCTATAGTGTAATGACAATCGACCTCCACATGCTTTGTGTGCTCATGGAACATAAGATTATTATCTATATAGGTAGCTACTCTGTTGTCACACCGCATCTCCATAAGTCCATCAATCCCAATATGTAAATCAATCACCAGAGACCAAATCCACATCTTAACTGCAGTCTAGCCACTGCCCTATATTCTAACTCTGCACTAAATCTAGAAACAGCTACTTGTTTCTTGCTTTTCCATGTCACAAGGTTGCTAGCCACATAAGTACAAAAACTTGTAGTGGATTTCCGATTAAAATGACATCGAGCATATCCTGCAACTGAATAGCCCATTACTGTCATAAAAGTCCCTCTGGTTAATAAAAGACTCTTCCCAAGAGCCTTCTTGAGGTATCTGAAAACCATCATTGCAGCACCCCAGTGTTGTCACATGGGCTTAGCCATAAATTGACTCAACCTGCCATCTGCATAAGATATGTCTAGTCTAATGACAGTAGAGTACAACAGCTTCCCGACTAGCTGTCTATACTACCTACCATCCACGATGCTTACCTCAATATCATACAAATACCCTTTAGTGTCCATGGGTATATTTGCTGGCTTGGCCCCCAGCATACCAACCTCCTGCAGGATGTCTAGAGCATACTTTCTCTGGGACAAAGCAACACCACTTTTGCTGTGAGCTACTTTTATCCCAAGAAAGTACCTCAGCAGACCCAAGTCTTTCATTACAAACTAATTAGCCAGACATCTCTTGATATCTGTTATCCCCTCAAAGTCATCTCCTGTAACAATCAAATCATCGGCATAGACAAGAACAATAATACCCAACAAATAAGGAATGTTCTGTAGAAGACCTCCAAAATCCTACAAATTCCATAACCTGCGATAATTTCTAAAATTAAGCACGGGAGCTCTACTTAAGGCCATAGATGGCCTTACGTAACCTGCATACACACTCTCCCTAAACCTCATAACCTGGAGGCTACTACATATATACTTCTTCCTGTAAATCCACGTACAAGAATGCATTTTTTACATCAAGCTGGTATAGCCTCCAATCCCTATTACTGCCACTGCCACAAGAATTCTTACAGTAGAAAGACGAGCAACAGGAGAAAATGTATCAAAAATGTCTACTCCATAGGTCTGAGTAAACCCTTTTGCCACTAATTTGGGCTTATACCTCACAATGGACCCATCTGGATTATACTTCAGCGTAAAAACCCAGCAACACCCAACAATAGTGGTTCCCTCTGGCAGCGATGTCAACTCCCAAGTGCCTTAAATCTGAAGAGCAACCACCCCTCGATGGCTTGATGCCACTTTGGATCAAGCATGACCTCATGATATGTTGCAGGAATACGAATGGCTGCCAAGGCATAACAAAAACTGGCAAACTCTGGCCCCAAACCATCTATCACAAAGCTACCTGCAACTAGATATCTGGCACAACTCCGTGTAGCCTTCCGAATAGCTATTAGAAGATCAAGATCATTCTCCTCAATAGGATCAATAGGGGACCCATCTGCATCACTAAACACATAATCATTAGTGTCTAAAGGTGCAGTGCTCACCTTGCCTAGGGAGGCTGGAGGAGGAGGCAAAAGAGGGGGAACCTCCAAAGTAGTATAAGGCCTTATATAACTACGAATGGGCTCAACATATTTCTGTATCTCAGGAGTTCACACTGGTAGATAGCTCCATATTAGGAATAGCACCAAGTGGTAGAGGTGGTATGGGCATAAGAGCAATATCAACAGTATGAGGCAACTCATGACCAGACATAGAAAATATAGAAGAAAATATAGAATCGCCTCACGAAAAGTAACATCGATAGACACAAAAAGATGAGAAGTAATAGGATAAAACACCAGTATCCTTTTTATGTCCGCGAATAGCCCAAGAAAACACACTTCACCGTTCTAGGTGCTAGTTTATCCTGTCCAGGACCAAGAAGATGTACAAAAGCAACATAGCCAAACACCCGAGGTGGAACATGAGACAATTGTCCATCAGGATACAAAACTTGCAAGGGAATCTGTTCATAGAGAGCAGAGTTTGGCATTCTGTTAATTAGAAAACACGCAGTTAACACCACATCTCCCCAATACAACGACGGGACAAAATGATGAATCAACAAGATACATGCAACATTAAGTAAATGCCTATGCTTCCTCTCTGCCACAACATTCTACTGAGAGGTATGAGCACAAGTGGTCTAGTGTATAACGCCATTGGATTTATAAAAGGATTTTAAACAAGTAGTGCAAAATTCCAATGCATTATCCAAATAAAACATATGAATAACAATAGAAAACTGGATCTTTATTTCAATAACAAAATTCTCAACAATGTTTCCAACCTTTGACTTATTTTTCACAAGGAAAATCTAAGAAACTCTAGAAAAGTCATCAATTAAGACAAAAAAAATACCGATGGCCTAGCCAATCAGGAATCCGACTAGGATCCCATACATCCATATGAATAAGCTAGAAAATAGAAGTATATCCAATATAAGTAGAAACAAGAAAATTGGCACAATGATGCTTGCCAAGTTGACAAGCATCACAAACAACAGAAGCGGTAAAAGAAATATGAGGGATAACATGTCAAAGTCTCTCCAAGGGTAGATGACCAAGACAGAGATGCCACTGGAATGAGGATCCAGAGGAACCCCCCATGGCCAACAGCAGCAATAGTAATAGGCAAACGACTCAGGCAGTATACCCCCCATTCTTCACGTCCTCCACCAATCATCCTCTTGTCCTGCAAGACAAATGATTGTGCATCAAATATTGCTCGACAATTTAATTCCTTGGTAATACTGCTACCAGAAAGTAAATTGAAGGAAAAATCTAGAACATAAAGAACATTAGACAACCGAAGGGTAGATGACAGAGGAACATCTCCCTTTCCATCCATAGGAGAATGGCGACCATCTACAACTTGTACAATCTTCCCTGGTGCAACCGGACTCATGTCAAGGAATGAGTCATGATCTCCACATAAGGACTTTTAGGCACCACTGTCAACTAACCATCCACCAGATCTCAATGAAAAGAGGAGCAAACCAACTCACTACCTGAGGAGGAAGATGCAAAAGCTGCAATGTCTAAAGGCTGAGTAGTAGAAGCCTGTGCTAGCTGAGAAAATCTCTAAAGAATATCATCAAATTCTGCCATGGAGACCACCTCTACAGATGTGTCTGGAATATTAGTCACCTAATTAGCAACAGCAGGTTTGCCATGCTTCTGCCAGTACATAGCCTCAGTGTGTCCTATTCGACCACAATAGGTACAAGGGGTACGAGTACGGCCCCCAAATCCATGTCCACGACCACGTGAAGAAGACGCACCTCTTCCATATCCATGGGTCATAGCCAAAGCAAAAGTTTATCCTGTAGTATCTGCCACTAGAGTCTGAATGGAAATTCGACTAAGCCTATTATATGTCTCCCTTGAGAGATGTAAGCTCAAGTAAGGTCAAGACCTGCTCCCTAGAAGCTGTGAATTAACGACTGAGTCCTGACAAGAAAAGTGAAACACTAACTCCTTACGAAAAGCACGCCAAGAGTCACAAGTACAGCCAAGCCAATATGAGTTACGTCTCTCCAAGAGACCCTTCATAATAGAATAATACTATGCTAAGGAGCAGCCCTCCTAGCAAAGATGGAACAAGTCATGATAAACATGGAACACTCTTGAGGAATTCTTCTCGTGAGAATGTCTCACGAAGAGAATTCTACATCTGCTTAGTTGTGGTGTAGTACATGATCTCGTCACCAATTTCCAGGATAACACAATTCATCATCCAAGAACAAACCATTGTGTTATCTCTATCCCAATTAGCATTTGCACCTATCTTCTTGGTGGGTTCTGGACTACTCAAGATGTGCTCCTTCCCATGACCTCTAACGATCATCAAGAAAGTTTGGGACAACCGAGGATAATTGGTCTCTAGCTTTATCTAGGACCAAAAAATGAACTTTTATATGTCTTGATGCCTACTGTAGAGTTCGACGTGACTTCGAACGAACTTGAAGAAACCATCTCTCTCTTACCCACAAACCCACACTATAAGGAATGCCCCAAATCACATATTCAATCCATAATCATCTGATTTGTGATCTAAAATCACATAAATCAGATTCACCAAGACGGAAACTTTTTTGATCGAGAAAATCATATCAAGGAGAAACAAGGACCCCCACGACGATCTGATGGTCCGATCTGCCACCAACAAGACCTAGCGATCGAGATCGGAGCCACAATCTACAAGTCAACAGTTGTAGCAGTGCCCAGCAAGGCTTGTAGTTGCCACTGCCAGTGAGATTAGGCCCCCTAGGGCCTGCTACCGCCACCTCTAATAAAGCAACGCCGACTGCAACGTTGATGAAGGACCGCCGACGATGGAGAAGCACCGGCAAAGGGCAGTGCAAAGGGAGCAGAGCCGGCTAGAGGGCAATGCTGGCGATGCATCACCACCAACGACGGCACTGGTAGTACCTAAGGCACTGGCAAAGGGACCAACCGATTGGAGATGAGATCGGGAGATCGGTGGAGGGGATTGGAGCTTATTTGGATGGGATATCACGAGCTTCAGTCTAGGACTGCTGCTCTGATATCAAATTGGGAGAAACAAAAAGCTTAATCTTATTCAGAAACTCCACCTCTCTTTCTATAAAGAGAGAGGAGGGACAAATAACAACACAACTCCAATAGAAAATAAAAATTACAAACATACCCACACACACAAAGATAACAAATCAAGGAGTACAACCATCAAGCATTACTTTGAATTGTTCTCCGTATATATATCTTGAAATCGATATGTATTTGTTCATTTAGTATAAATCTTCTGAATGTAATTAATCCTTCTCTTTTGTATAAACGAGGATACTCGAGAATCCTAAGTGTCAAAGACCTAGCCTTCAGATGACTAACATTACTCAATGGAGTTTACTTATGCAATTAAATGGCAAGAGATCCTCGTTTTCTATTAAGTAAATATCCCAAAATCTCTAATCTTGAACTAACTCGGATGTTTATTTTCTTTTGATATTTTTCTCAGACTCGATTATAAAGTTTTCTTATCTTAATTATTCCCAAGATTTTATTCCCGAGTATTTTCTCAAGTAATACCTTTCTTCGAATGTGGCAGCTGTCAACTCCATGAATTTCTGGGAATTTTGCACCTTGTCCTCTGGTGAAACCATAATCAACTCTCCGAGAATTTACATATCAAAGATTTAGTGAGACACCTTTGTAGCATCTCTTTCTCGAGACTTTGCATCTCTCGGAAGAATATCCAAGAAATGAAACTTCCTAGGAGGTTTTTTGGGAATTCTACAGAATGTCATGCTTGCCCGATAGATCTACTCAAATATTCTGCATAAACTTTAAATAATTAAGCAAATAGTCACAATAAACATTTTCAGTAATTTTCACCCTCATCAGAAGGAAGAAGAGGAACAACAGTTTTCCCAATTGCAGCCAAATTCGTTAGGTAGGATGATTTTAGTGACTAATAGGAGGCATTCCCCTGTTACTGGTCAAGGAAGATTTAAATATCCCCTTACATACACCTACAAAAAGTTTTACTTTTTTTGAAAAGAGAAAGGGTGGTTATCAATAAACAATCGAAGTAATTTTCTCCCTCATCAAGAGGAACAAGAGGAACAACAATTTTCCCGGTTGTAGCCAAATTCGTTAGCTAGGATGATTTTAGTGACTGATAGGAGGCATTCCCTTATTACTAGTCAAGGAAGATTTAAATAGCCCAGTATACAACTACAGAATGTTTTACTTTTTTTGAAAAGAAAAAGGGTGGTTATCCGGTTGATAACCACCCAAGAATCATATTATAAAAATGTCAGAAATGGCAAAATTACAAGTTGGAAACCCAAAAATTGACCAACAAAGAGATACAAGCAGCAAAAACACTGAGTTAAAATAGAGTTCACAAACTCAAGCCCATTGTCAGTCCGAAACATACAAATAATAGTAGAGAACTGAGCCTTTCTTTCATTAAGAAAATTTTTAATCAATATAGGGATTTTGGATTTCTCCTTCATCGTAAAAACCCAACAAACATAGGTATAATCATCCACGAGAACCAAAAAATACTGAACACCCCTAAGACTCTTGACCCAACATGAGTCCCATAAATCAACATGAATAAGAGAAAAAACAGACTCAATTCTATTATTACTACTCGAAAGGAAACTCTATGATGCTTGCCAAGTTGACAGGCATCACAAGAAAAGGAATCTAGAAACTGCATATTGGGAAACTAACAACGAAGAACAAAAACACTATGATGTCCTAGCCTAACATGCCACTGTAAAGCAGAAGTGGCAAAAGCAACAACCATGGAATGATGCTCTAATGGGAGGTCTAAGTAGTAAAGGTCATCTTGCCCAAGTCCTCCACCAATCTGCTTCATCGTCAGGAGATCCTACAAAAAGAAAAAAATGATCATGAAAAACTGCTCTGCAATTTAATGCCTTAATAATCTGACTAATAGATATTAAATTCAAAGTAAATTTGGGTGCACGCATGACATCAGAAAATAGCAAAGTAGTAGATAGAGAGATGTCACCCAAGCCTGTCATAGGAAACAAGACACCATCAGCTACTCTGACATGTACAAAAGTAGTCAATGGTCTAAGAGACGAAAAAAGTATAACATCCCCTATGATGTGGGAGGATGCACCTGAGTCAGCAAGCCAAGATGATGTACGAACACTTCTGGCACTAGTAGTAGTACCTATCATCTGAGCCACAAAAACGCCACCAACAAAAGTGGCCTAAGAAGGCACAAGTCTGTCATATTCATCCTTGGAAATAGTGATCTGAGGTCTGACTTTCTCTTCCTCCTGATAGTGCTGACTCCCATCTCCATCATAGGTAACCCGGTTGGCCTGATGCCCTTAAAGAAATCCATGCTTTATCCAGCACATGTCAACTATGTGATTCGTCTTATGACAATGGTCACAAAACAAATCACAACCTCGGCCACGGCCTCCAAGTGTTGCCCCACGTCCTCTCCCCTTGCCTCTTGTGGTCCCCTTACCACGACCAACAGCTACCATGGCAGAAGAATCAGAAAGTGGGACAGTGATAGATATCTCAAGTCTGGACAAGTAAGCATAGATCTAGACAGGCATAGGAATCTCCTCAAGGATCATAAGTTGATCCTTAACAAGCTTGTATTCAAGACCAAGACTCTCAAGCAACTGAACAGAACGAAAGGCTTCATGTTACTTTACAATGACCATGACATCCATGGAGATCAACTGATAAGTATCCTGCTCATCCCAAAGGTTCTTCATAGAGCCATAGTACTCAACAAGGGACATAGTTCCCTTCCGAAAAGAATGCAACTCCTCAATCACCCTATAAAGGTGACTGATATTGCTTTTGTGAGAGTGTATCTTATGAACAACCTCCCACATCTTTTTTGCAGACACATATGACATAACTTGCTTTACTATGAGCTCCATGCTATTCAACATACATGTGGCCACTAAATCATTATCTACCTCCCAATCAACAAATTTTACAGCTGGCTCGTCTTGAGTCAAGATGTACTTCTTTCGATGTGATCCCACAAATCGGAAAAAAAAAAAGTAGACCACAGAAGAAAGTGCCATCCAACTTAATAGAGGTTCCTTGCATAAAAAAAGATGCACTCGAGGTAGGTATCTTCCCCATCGAGTCGCTTGAGGAACCCTTTGTGTCTTCCATATCACCCGACAGGTGGGAAACACCAAAATCAAGGTACTACAGCAAAAATCAAACCATATGTAGGTCTGAAATCATTACAGTTCTGAGTACAGAGACAAGATCAGACCATAACAATCACCTTTCAAGCTAGATAAGACCCCAAAGGGGTTGTTCTTCTCCTTGACCTCTACTCAGTTGGAGAAGATAGATGGGTAACTATTCACGTCACCCCGAAGTACGCAGGCCTGCCCACGATTAGATTAGAGCCACCTCCTCGCAGCTGCCCACAATTAGAAGAGGAGGCAAGAGGGGGGTCATGTTGCTCCTCAGGACAGGGCAGCAACGGTACTGCACCCGATTAGATGACCACAGTCGTGGAGGCGACGTTGCAAACGGTCAGGCCACCACCAGGAGACTCAGGCGGTGGTCCCCCAGTGGTGACGCAAGCCCAAAGGGCTGTCGCAACAGCCTCCTGCTACTGTCGACCCCCCTAACTGGCAGCATTAATCATTGTTGCCGGTTTGAGCCGATTGTCGAGGGAAAGAAGGGGGTTGGCAACTCCCTGAGGAGGGAGAGGTACTAGGGTTTAGGTGGAGGGGAGAGAAGGCTAGGTTTAGGTGGAATACCAGAACCCCAGTCTAGGATCGCTACTCTGATACCATGATAGGATAAAAGAACGAATCAAATTCGATTAGAAACCCTAGGTGCCTTTATATAGAGAGGCACAAAGAGTAAATAAGCACATACCCATGCAATATAAAAACAGTAAAAAAACCACTAAAACATAACATATAACTCAACACTTATGATATGTGAACATTTTTTATTCAACTTTTTGTGAAGTGTCTTATCTGTTTGATGTTTCCAACTGTTGGAGTGTTGGCTATTTTAAATAAGCTACTGAGAGTATTTTCATGGCTGGATGGTCATCTGAAATGAGACCAACAGGTTCATGAAAAGAAAGTTGAAGTACTCAATTTTGGCACAAGTCTGGATTAAATCCTTGGCAAGCCAATGTTGGAAGTGTACACCCTTTCGGTGTGTGCACAATAGAGACTTTAAGGCCCTTAAGGCCTAGCTGATAGCTTTAGCATATATTCCTTCATGTGCACACACCATAGTGCTAGTTTAAGCTACTTTGATTGGGCATATGGGATGGCTGCCATGGAAAGGGGGTTCACTTGAAGAAGGACATACTCAAAATTCTATGGAGTAGCTTATGTGGATGCAAAGTCTGAGCTAAGTCCTTGGCAAGAGAATTGGGAAGTGCACACACCTTTTGGTGTGTGCTCAAAAGACAAGTTCCCTTTTCTTTTCTTGCATCCTTCCTTAGACTATGGTGATGAAATTTGATATTTTCAGATATCTAGAATTATCCTTCAATCATTTTTTTTTTGTTTTATTGCATCATTATGAGTGGTTGCTAGAAATGAAACAGTACATGGCAATTGAAGTTGTGCTGTAGCTGCTGCTGAACTGTTGCTGCTACTGCTATACTACTGCTCCTGCTATTGGATTTAGTAGCTGCAGCTGCTATGCTGCTGCTACATTGATGTGCAGGCCAAGGAATGCTGCTTTTGCTAGGAAGACTGCTGTGTTGTTGCGTGCAGCAGATGTTCTGCTGCTATTTTGGAACTGCTGGCCAAGAATGTTGCTGCTGCCAGAAAGACTGTTTGACAAAGAGAAGAGGTTGCTGTTGAAGAATGATTGCTGCTGGTGACCAAGACTGCGGCTGTTGAGAGCCCAAGACTTGAGGAATTATGCACAGCAATTAAAGAATGATGATAGATAGGAGCAGAAAACGCTTGGAAGATTGTAGTTACTTTTGAAGTTGATCAAAGTTGTTGCTATTGAGAAATTTAAAATAACATTCCCAACCGTTGGGAATAAAAGACGCCACGTGGCAGGCTGTCAGGAGCCCACAGAGCCGGTGTCCAAAATAGGTCCAAGTTGCAAATCGCACGAGGAGTGTGGAGGCTCCCTTAGGCATGGGAAAAGAGTCCAAGGAGGACTGTCCACGTGAATCAGGGAGAGAGATTGCGGGCAGCAGTAGCAGCAACTGGCTGCTGCTGCGTGGAGGTTGGCCTTGGTGGTAATGGTGGCCAGTTATGTGGAGAAGAGAAAGAGAGGAGAGGAACCCTAGATGAATAGGAAATATTATTGATTGACTCAAATGAAATTACAAGGGAAGGCCCTCTTTCATAGAGAACATATCCCAATAATTTGGAAACAAATCACATCTCTAAAATAAGAAAGATCTTATCTCTAAAACAAACTAAATCCCAAACTATTTTTCCTAAAATACATTTACTAACAATAAGAAACTTGACATCTAAACTAAGACCCAAAATAGGTCCCTTTGGACCTTTTGAACACCAGCCCTGTGGGCCCCTGACAGCCTGCCACATGGCACTGCCACATGGCATCTTTTATTCCTAATACTCCCTCTCAAGTCGAGGCCGGGAGGGCGATGACTTGTTGAACTAAATATTGCTACATCGTTCTTCTCTTGAAGAGTTGAGAATGGTATTCGTGCCTCTTCTTCTACGCTCAAGAGTTGAGCCCTTTATCTCAACGTTCCCCGATAAATTAGAGGGTTCCACTTGCCTCGAAAAGTATGGAACCTTCCTCGTGAGCTAGAACAAACCCTCAGCTTTTCTTCGAGCCAACGTCACCAAGAGAAAGTGAAGTTGATGCAGTCATGGTGCACTTCTAGAGGCTACACTATGCCTCTTCTTCATCTTGAGTCAGAGTCGATGTGATCGTCGTGGTGCTCGTTCTCCGCTCATTTGATCTTTTTGAAGTATTTGGTACCCTTTGTTTCAATAAAACCTTTGCTTTCGAAGAGTAAAAAATCAAATACAAAAGCACCATATGAATTGAAATATCTTCTGATAAATCTCTTCCTCAAGCTTCTTTTTCTTGGTTGCATGAACAACCATCTTGCCTTCTCTTCCTGACAACATGGCATCACTAACCGTCATGGAGGCTTCCACCATCTTCTATAGCCTTCCTTCTCTGTGTAGGGCACCGGATTTGTCGAGGAAGATTTTCTGGATGCGTCAACCACCAACGTGCAGTCAATAACCCACATGCATAAGTAGCCTAGACCGAAGGCTCATACTATGTTGTGAATCGCGCAAGGAAGAGCGTAGAGGCTTCCTCGGGCATGGGAAAACAGTCCAAAGAGGACTGTCCACGTGACTCCGGGAGAGAGTGCGCAGGCTGCAATAGCAGCAACCGGCTGCTGCTGTGTAGAGGTTGGCCTTAGTGGTGATGGTAGCTGACTATGTGGAGAAGAGAGAGAAAGGAGAGGAGCCTTAGATGAATAGGAAATATTATTGATTGACTCAAATGAAATTACAAGGAAAGACTCTCTTTTATAGAGAGAACATATCCCAACAATTTGGAAACAAATCACATCTCTAAAATAAGAAAGATCTTATCTCTAAAACAAACCAAATCCCAAACTATTTTTCCTAAAACACATTTACTAATAATAGAAAACTTAACATCTAAACCAAGACCCAACATAGGTCCCTTTGGACCTTTTGGATGCCAACCCTGTGGGCCCCTGACAACCTACCACATGACCTATTGGCTACCACGTGGCACTGCCACATGGCGACTTTTATTCCCAACACCAACATTCTATACAATAGTTGTAGAGGATTTGATGAATTCAACCTGCTATTTTGAAGATTATATATTAAGCTTAAGATTAAGGTTGGGTCTAGCATCTAAAGATTCATTCTCCTTCAGAGATGCTGCTATGATCCAAGATCCAATTGAATGAAGTTGCGGATAAAGATCTTTTTACATTAGGGATGGGTTGTTTTGATTAAGCTTTGTATCTTTTTTCTTTTCTATCTTCCCCTTTCTTAAAGGGAACTTGATGTAAACATTTTACAAGGATCAATAGATTTGGGGTAGCCTGGCCCCAACGTTTCAATCTTGTTTAAAAAAACAAGGTAGACTAATCAATCAATATTGACTAGTCGGTGCCCAATCGGTGTGCTACAACATAACCAGTCAACCAAGGGTTGATACAAGTCGTCAATGGTAAGATGATTGAGGGTCGATTGGGAGTGTAGTGGAGAGTCAACGCCTAGTCATTGCCTTAGAAAAGTGCTCACAAAACAAAAATCCCTAGATTTGGGATTAAAGGACCACAGGTCGACGTCTTGACAGTATCAGTTGGTGCCTCACTTAATGGTTGATTGACGCATGGTCAATAAAAAATTAGGTTTTTCGAGGGTGATTTGGAAAAATGATTGCAATAATTAATGGCTTAGGTTCCATAGACAAAGATGAACATTGGAGAGCTAATGATTGAGAAGGAGGTCAGCTGTTGGTCAACTGGCTATTAAGGAGCCAGTCGGCGGGTTCAAGGGCAGTTCAACTTGCCATATAGGGGCAAGTCAGTGGGTTGCATAGTTGGTTGACGCCTCTGAATGGGTTAAACTAATTTACGAGGCTTTTAAGGAAAGTTTTTTATTCCCTAGATGTGTTGGCAGCTATGTGCCTACTTACACTATATTTTAGAGCTCTTATACACTTAATGTATGTTACAAAAAGTTAATAAAAAGATTACAACATTTATTACAAAGTTTTGCAACTAAAGAGGGGTTAAGAAGAATCTTCTTCAAGCTTCTCTTCAAGGACTTCTCTAGGTTAGTCATCAAGTCATCTTTTAAGGCTTCTTCAATCTATCATCAAGCAATAATTCGACATCTTCTTAGCTTGATTTCTTGAGGCATAACAAAGTGAGATATTTAATGCCTACAAATCGCTCAACGAAAACTCGCAAAATCTAGATTAAACATAATGCATTAAAATAATTAATTTAAGGAAACTATCATAATTGCAATACTAATCTAATGACTTCCTATTGCAATAACAAAAGTAGCACTGGAGCACCCTCTAATCAAACTTCAAGAAAGGAATCCCCATGAAAACATCACCAACCAAAACAGCACATAAGGACTCCTCAAGGGTTATCACCATGTGCAATCATGGCACAACAATTTACACAAGCCTTCTGCTTGCTACCCTTGACTCTTTAAATGCCACCTTGCATTCGAGTTCCATCACCTTTGAACATTCATCCCAACTAACGCTCCACTATCAAAAAGGAGTCACTCCTACGACCCACACTACCGCATCCCAAGCATCACACAAGGTTGCGACATTCACAGAAGACATAATCCCACCCCTACATCGAAAGCAGAGTACTCATCCCCTGATTAGCCACAGCCATGACAACCCTCTTCACACCTTGGAGGCTCTCGTCCCTCTCCTCATAATCATCATCCACTCTCCCTCACCTCCTACACTTCACTTCCCTCTCATCATTCTCCCCTTGTGTTAGTGAAATTATCCGCCCATTTGACCAAAAACTCCAAAAATACCTGCTGTGTGTAATCTAGAAAATCCAAGTAATAATCATTTGGTTGTTTAGTCATTGGCCAATCTATTACTTGAAATGAAAAAGAAGATTCCAAAGAAATCAATTTCCGCCATGAAATGTCGTTTAACTTTATGGATTTCGCATCATGTATGAATATGACATCTTTTATGTATTTTTCCATTGAAAATGCAGAATAAAAAATTGTCATGTCCAAAGATAGCTCAAACTAATTCCTTTTGTTTAAAATCTTTCGCATTTCCCACATAAATTCATTTGCAAGAGATTCTGCAACTAAGATTATAAACACCTTTCTCACCTCTCCTTATCATTGATGAGTAAATACATGGCATTAGAAAAATATTTTCTGTGGCACAAACAACCCTCAAACTGATAGCTATCATCTCAATTAAAATTAACACTGAAAAATTTTCTGTGATTTATCAGGACAGCTGTATTACCCAGTTCCATTCAATGTGAAAGATAACTTGGTTTGATTTCATCAATATCTTTAAACAGTAACTACCTAAAGTGCAGAATAAAATGCCAAAAAAAAAAAAAACAGCCTATCCCTTGTTTGGTGGATGATTTCCATTTCTTCTAGCAATAAAATGGATATATACCACTCAAATCATCACTCAAGTTAGGAACGACAATGAGTGTAACTCACAAACTTATCATCACTACAACTGAACATTACTCTGGTTAAATGTCAGAGGCAAAAAGACAAAACCGAGAGAGCAGTTGGATGATGCTATGACATGCTTTTTCTTTGGTGGGTTAGAAGTGACTGATCCAAACAAGATCTGTAAAGTGCACATTATTTACTACTTTCGTCAGAGGAAGGATGATGGTTTTCCCACAAATCTGCTGGTAAGATTTCTTTTTCCCCCAATGTTGACAACCACCAAGCTCCTTTGGATGAAATCTTCTTTTGACTGAAACAGCAAGATGTTTGAAATATTTAAATGTCATTTGACTCCATTGAATCCTTTTCCAATGTAAGCTTATATTATACAGGTTGATTCCATAATCTAGCCTACTCCAAGACTTGCAATAGATTCAAAAATGTTTCAGGACTTTCTGCATACAACCGACCATTGTCATCTGAAAATTTCATTCCTTTGCAGCTAATAGCACAGAAAAGAGTTCCAGGGAATCCAATTACACTGGACAATAATCCTACTGATCCTAACTAAGTCTCGTGGATTTAGGGGCGTAAAAGGTCAAGCCTAAGCGAGCCTGCCTCGGTCCCATTGATTTTTAATGAAAAATAGCTCATGTTGAAATAGGTTTCCTTTATTCCAACTCGAACCCAGAGAGTACCGTTCGACAACCATGGATGTTACCATGCAAAACGAACGGGGGAAGGGGGGGCTTAAACAAATTTATAAACTCACATTTTTAATCTAGACACACCCTCCAGGCACACGCATGCATATGCATATGATAAAACCTTATCAACTTAGATGGGTCGTTCATTCCGCATTTACCTGGACGACTTGGGGATCCACAGTGGCATGTTCTCTCTGGAAGACATAGACGTGCTTCTGATGGGCGATCAGTTGTTGGGCACTCTTCACAGGAGTAGACGTGAGAAGGTTAGAAGCCGACACCAGGGAAGGGTGCTCCAAGAGGGACAAGAGCATCTGACAACGATATACGACTTCGTTGCTACCAACGTAGTAGTGCTGCAAATCAAGGACATGGAATGGAATGGAATGGAATGAGAGCATAGAGGGAGAGAGGCACCTCTGAAGGAGGAATATCGTCGGTGTTGAGAGGGAGGCCATTGACGAGAATCATCGTTCGTTCATCGGGGCGCCGATCCTTTCGCGGCCTCCTCTCTCTCTCCCCGCCACTGCTCCCTCCCCTCCCAAGTTCCACCCCCAACGAGCAGAAAGCAGCTTCCGCGGGAAGAAAATTTATGGAATCGATCAACACGCTCTGCTTGTCCAATATTCCCCGTACAAGTACGCAGAGTTTCGACTCTGCGTCATTGCTGGTTAAAAAACAGTGCGGCTAACCATTATTTAAATGACCCACACTTATTATTATCAACATAATATTTATATGTGTGCATAACATGTAAAATAGATTATATTCTTTTTATAAATGTTCATTTGAGATTTTAATATTTTGTGTAATTGAAATTTGGATGTGGAATAATGAATTATTTTTATAATATTTTATTTTTAATTTTTTTTAAGTTAGGATGAGAGGTTACAGCGAGTAGTTGAGTGAGTAAAATTTAATAAGAGAATGACATCTATATCTATTGAAATGAAGATCCAAGAAAAAAGTATTCTTTTTTTTATTTTTTATTTTTTTTTAGCAAAGGAGAGGGGTTCCTACGAGTAGTTGAGGTGAGTGAGATTTAATGGAAGAATATCACCTATGTCTATCCAAATAGAAATGCAGAGAAAGGAGGAGAGAGACAGAGGATGTATGTGTGTGTGGGGAGGGGGGTGGTGGAGGGCATGACATATGGGTTTTTTGTTTTTTATTTTTTAAAGCAATAGGAAGTCATAATTTACTTTCTAGATAAGTGATTTACTTTATTTTTATTTTTTATTTCTTTAAGTAAGGAGGAAGAGTCATTAAAGCAACGAAAATATATTATATTAAGTAAGAGACAGGATGGTGGTTGGTGGAAGGGGACGGAGGCGGATATCAATAGTGAAAGTAAATAATAAAATCATTTTGTTAATGATAGGTAACGATTTTATATACACATATTTTAAATCACTTTCGTATTATCATTTAAATTTTAATAGTATCATTTTCATTTAAAGTGCACTTTTAAAAATAAATAATTAGATTTTTAAAAATCATAACTATTTTATTTAAAGATACAATCATTAAGTATTATATAAAATGTCTTATAATTTATTATCAAATTGAAATGGATCGATTGATTATTATAAAAAAAAATTATGGATAGTCAAGTATTTTATATATTTATCATTAAAAGAATTAAAGATGATCATTTTCTCTCATATATATTTCTCATGATAACAATCAAAAACTTCGTTTGGTATAATATTAGGATTTTTATGTAAATGCCATTAAAATTTTTTTAAATTAATTAAATATTATTCAATTCATTATATTTACGGATATGTTATTGAAAAAGTAATATCATTTTTTTATTTGTCACTCTGTTACCCATAATCAATAAATTAAATGATTTTCGGCTAAAATATAATTAAAAACTTTTTTAATTCTTAAAATTTATTTTTTAACCCTCAATTTTTATTTTTTTAATTTTCACCCCTTTCCTTTCCCTCTTCTCTCTAGTTCACCTCCCTTCCTCATCACTTCTAACCACCTGCAACCCCACTCTCTAACCTCCAACCATCTCCTCTACCCCCTCTCTCTAACCACCACCTCTTCCTCCCAAGGTGACAACTCTTCCCTCGCCCTCAGTCATTTTCTCATCATTTGTGGTGGCACCCTTCTTCAACTTCACGTTTTCGATGATGACGCCCTTCTTGGGCTTGTGGTCGAGGAGGCGCTGATCGAGGCCCTTAGAATAGGAATCCCAAATCAACAAACAATTACAGAGAAAAGCACACACGAAGTTTAATGACCCAGTTCCATCAAGAAAGAGGTGTACATTTGAGGGTAGAATGATACTCCAAAAATGCACCAGTATTCGAGGGATACAAACTCTCTGTTTCTCTCTCTCTGATTGCATAAAAAATAAAAGCTAGCCTATCCCCAGTATTTATAGATCGAGGTTCCTTCGGTTGCGGGCCACTTTTTCTATTCCCACGATCTCAGGATTCTAATCAATAGAATATCATGAGTCGGTTCCATACTCCACGCGTTCTCCTCTCAATGGCGGAGACAAGCGTGTCGGTTAGAGGTCTTCTAAAACAACTGGCCATCTTGTCAGGTATGCGGATCCGAGTAAACGAATCCGTCCTGGGGGACTGGGTTTTCACCACTTGCCGGGCAGCCGGATCCTCCATGCGATCCAACTTGTGAGGTTATTTTTCTACCCTCATTATTTGCCCCCACTCTCTTTGCCCAAGTTTGTCGACGGAGAGAGTTGAACTAATTTTACTTCGTGTGTACCATGCCTCCGACGATGGGTCGGGAGGTTTTCCGATAGTCCCATCATTGAGAACTAACCACAAAATCTACATTACATTATGGCGAGTAATTAAGCACCAACTACTTTTATGAATAGGTCAAGGCCTATTCATTTAATGGGTTATGTAGGTGGGTGGGGCACCACCCATACACGATAAGCGATTGTTCAGGCAAGCAAGGTGCCATTTGTTTTAAGATATAGGCATATTACCGCCTGTTTGTTTTAGGGGAGAATAGGCATGCCACCATTTGATTTTCCCTTGGCCTTAAAAGGCCTCCTGCCTGAGTATTTAATTGTACGATGTAAGCATCGTTTTCCGTGACTGATGGCCAATCACTGGAGGTAGAAGTTTGTTACTTTATGCTAACGAGACACACATTAATTGCTATAATTATGACAAAATCGTGTCCCAATAGTCGGGATGGACTACGTGGCCTACGCTTGTCATTCGAATCGCGCCGTAATGATTTCTTGCGCAGGGGCATTAAATGCACCCGACAATTATCGGGGTTTAATAGCGGTGGGGTCCATGCGTATCCTCGGTTATACATAAGGGGGCAATTGGGCAGTAAATGCCCCTACCCCACATTTCCATTTGGAGGAAAACGTAAACCCTAAGCACCGCAAGCGTCGCTGCCCCTGGAGGAGCGATCTCGTCGGAGAAGAAAAGCATCTCTTTACTGAAACCTTTCACTTAGAAGATGTCAGGCATCTCTGGGAAAGGTGAGCCATCTTCCTCCACCACCTGTCTCTCTAATGAGACATTTAGGTTGTACGCCTTTAAGTCCTCTTTGGGTAGTAAACCCACTATTTAGGGGTTTTTGAGGAAGCACGAGCTTAGGAATGTTTAGTTCTAGGCGGCAAGGTTGCTGACCCACCTGTGTTCCCTGGCCGGGGGTGATTTTTTGTCATTTGTAAATATGCCTTTGGAATGGCTTTAAGGTTCCTTTAAAACCTATTTTGATGTCTTTTCTTTCGTACTACCATCTCGCTCCTTCCCAACTCAGCCTTAATTGTTGACCAATTTTGAATATTTTTACCATCCTTTGCTTTCATTTGGGCATCCATCCCTGCATGGGTCTTTTCCGCTTACTTTTTGGACTAATGCCCTTGAAAGTGAAGAAGGGAAAGCTGCCCACTGGAACCTATACCTTGTACAGGAGGAGGACTAAGTATAGAGTAACTAACCTGTCGGATAGTTTAAAAAGGCAGGATCATCATTTTTCCTTCTCCATAATGTGGAGAAGTTAGAAGTCCCCAACTCTTGGCAGAATCCGCTTGAGAAGGACCTACCACCTGGCCCTGATGAGCTTTACTTGGATGCAGAGGAAGACGCCAAGAGAATAATGGAATTTTGTCCCATAGCCCATTCTGAGTTGAGGAGGTTAGATGTGCGGGCAGCCCTATCATGGGTGGCGGACTTTTATCCCATGATATGTAAGTTACAGGGGGATGGCTTTGACCCCTTTTTACCTTAATTTGACATTGACCGCTTGTTGCTTTGCTGTTGCTACTTTTGGGCAATTCACCAGGTCGGATACCCCAAGGCAGCGCTCGGGGAGCTCATCCAAGGCTAAGTGGGAGGCGACGAAGCGTGAGTCCCAGGAGGCGGGTGAAAGCAGCCAGCCCCCTTGCCGCCAGGACAGTAAGAGGAAGGGAAAGGAGAAGGCATCCATCAACTCAGAGGAGATGCCCTCCGACGGAGGAGGAGACACACGTGCACTGTGCATATCTCCTCTGGTTCTGAAGAGGCAAGTTGTGAGGGAGGTGTTTCCTCCTCGTTTTCTTGCCAACTAGCCTCGATAGGGGCTAGAGGTGCTGAGGTCCCTGTTGAATGGGACGAAGAAAGCCAAGTGGGTTTTCCGCCTACCTTGTCCTGCACCCCTACTGTGTTTGCCCACCTGGCCAAGGAAATGGCCACAGGGGGAAGTTTTGTGGTTGACAATATATTTGAGCCACCTCCACTCTTGATTGGAGCCCCTTAGACTAGCACCCCTACTAGTTCTCAGGATGTGGGTGGATCCATGATTCCTGTGCAGAGGAGCTCCAGATTTGCCCCAATCGCACTTCCAGTGATGCCTCTTAGCCAGGATCTCATCGCCGCTTTGCAAGCTATCGCGTCCATCGATCCTTCGCTTGCTTCCAGGAGCTCTTCTGTGCCTCAAGCCTGAGGCGTCAACCCTTCTTTGGCTGACCTGGAGAGGCAAGTGCTTCGGTATCTCCAGGATATCATGACCTGGGCCAACCCTCCGAGCGACAGGGTTAACCTAAAGGACATCTACTTTTACTACCCTTGGGTGGTAAGTCATTTTCCAAAGCATGTATCCCCATGATACTTTTTTTCAACATGTTTCAACACTCCTAGTCTTGTTGCGCAGGTGGATACCTTGGGGCTGAGGTTCATTCCCAATTCTATAACAACTGAATCATTCGCTGAGCCCATCTTCACCACCCCTAGTGAGGTGGCCAACTTGGCGGCGAAATGGGTGGTTACTACCAGGGCAGAGCAAAGGAATTTCATCCGCCAACTAGCATATGCCAACACCACTCACTAGAAGGCAGAGAAGGAGGCAAAGGAGGCCAGTAGGAGGGTGAATTCCTTTGGGATCTTCCTGCATGCTTTGTCCATGCTTGCAAGGAGGCGAAAGCCGCCAGTGCTTGGGTTGAGGGTGTCCAAGAAGATGGAGACCAAGTTGGATGACTCCCTTGGGAAGATCCATGAGAAGGATCTCGTGAAGATGGGGGAGCTTAACGATAAGCTCGAGGGCGTTGTCGCTAACCTCTCCTGGCTGAAGGAGGTGCAGGTGCTGAAGATGTGCCATTCTTCCACCCAGGAGCAGTATGAAAGGTTCCTAGAGGAAGAGCACCTTTTCCTGAGTGGCATGATGGATGAGCTTGACAAGGCCAAGGAGGCACAGGAGAAGGCGGAAGCAAAGGTTTAGGAGGCCAAGTGGGAGCTGATTGGGGCTCTCCAGCTTGTAAAGGAGGGGACCATGAGAATCCAGGAGCTGGAAAGCGCCCCCGTGCTTGAGAAGGATCATAACGTGGTAATGGAATTCGTCGCCCTTGATCCTTCCATGCAGGCCAGCCCAGACCTCGTCTCCACCGAGGCCGGTACATATACCCTGGTGGCCGCTCAATCCATTTTGGAGGGAGGGTATAGCTTGATCAGCACAGGAGCTCTGCAGTTGGTCAATCGACCAGCTAAATGACTAGTTTGTCCACCAGAGGGAGGCAGGGTTGATAGAATACAAGGCCCATCTCTCCCCCCAGAGGCCCAGCTGAGAGCCTGGCCCCTAAAGATGGGTTGGGCGAGGCCAGCCCTACCAAGTCCTTGCATGCGCCAGGAGAAGGGGATCAACCTACCAACAGCCATAGCCCTGTCCATGTGGCTGCCTCGACTCTATCAATTCCCAAGGTTGACCTTCTAGAGGACTCGCCATGAATCGCCAGCATGATAGTTGTTTTTTCCCTTTCTTATGTTTTTCCCTTTTTTTATGGGTCGTTTGATGGGAACAACCCTTGCAGGCACTGGCGTTGATGTACTACTGGCGAGTTATCAATACAAAACATAGGGAATTTTCCATATATTGGGAGTTAGTTACAATACATTCGTAAGTTACTGGCGTGCCATGTGCGCGGGACTGGCTTACCACTAAGTGTTTGTAACTTATAATAGTCAGCGTAGTTATGCTTACATATATTGTAAGGCCCTTCCCAATTGGTATCCAACTTGTCGCCTAACTCTACTGGTAGGGATGCCCCACTACAACGCAACACTAAGTCACCTTCTGTGAATTTTCTCTTCTTAACTCTCCTACCATGAGAGACTACTGTCTTCTCCTTATACACGTCTGCTTCCTTTGATGCTTCCTACCTAACCTCGTCTAACGCCAGGCATACTTGGTCTTCATTGGTGAGTGGGTTATACAACTGGGAATAGTATGTGGGGAGGAGTGTTTCTATGCTAGTAGTTGGGCTGCCATACCGTACACCAAGTTGTAGGACATGTGGCCAGTCGTATCTTCTAACTTGTGAAATACCCCAAGAGGACATCTGGCAGTTCGTCAGCCTAATTTCCTTTTGTCGAATCCAGCCGTCTTTCAAGCGCGGAAATGATTGTCCTGTTAGACACCTCCACCTATCCGTTCTCCTGGGGGTGGGTAACGGATGTGAAACACAGCCGGATGCTCCAACTTGCGCAGAAGTCCCTAAACTTTTTGGAGGCAAACTACGTGCCATTGTCAGTGACAATGGCACTTGGGCACCCATATCGAGCGATAATATTCTTTCAGACAAATGTTACGACTCTGTCTGCTGTTGGACTAACCATGACCTTTGCCTCAATCCACTTCGAAAAGTAATCTACCGCTACCAGGATGAACCATTTTTGGGTTGGTGCTGGCGAAAATGGGCCAATGAAGTCCATTCCCCACTTGGAGAAGGGAATTGGAGATGCAATAGGAACCATGTTTTTAGGCAGGAGGTGATGGATTAAGGCAAATTTTTGACACTTGTCACACTTGCGCACAAATTCCTGTTGCTACCGCTTCATCTGGGGCAAAAAGTAGCATGTCCAAAGCAAGCGGGTTACTAGGGCTTTGTACCCTTCATGATTGTCGCAAATCCCCCTATGGGCCTCTTGGATTGCTTGAATTGCTTCTATCGGGGTGAGGCAACGTAATAGGGGGGTTGAATATCCCCTCTTGTATAGTTGCTCACCCATTAGTGTGTAGCGCGAGGGTTTCATTTGAAAAGCCCTTAGGTGAGGTGCTCCTAACAGCACTTCTCCTATCTTCTGAAAGGTAATTATCGGAGTCATCAAGGATATGGCCTGCTTAATAACCAGCGCTTGTAGGGGAAGTATTGAAGGTTTACTTAGTGCCTGTAGGAGTATGTCATCCTCCTGCCCCTTGGAAATGGTCGAAGCCAGGTAGGCCAGGGCGTCTGCCAGTGGGTTGTCGGAGCTGGGTATCCTCTTAACTGTAGCTGGGGAAAAACTTAACAACTCCTTTGCGTGCTCCACGTAGAGGCTCATGTTGGGGTCCTTAGTTTGGTACTCACCATTAACATAGTTGGCCACCAGTTGTGAGTCCGTGTGTACCTCCAAACACGAGGCTCCCATGGACTTAGCCACTCTAAGACCGACTAATAAAGCCTCGTATTCTGCTACATTGTTGGAGGCTGGAAAGGTTAACTTGATGGCATACTTATGAGTAGTGTCATCAGGGGCCTTCAAGGTGATTTCAACATCGGCCCCGCCATCATGGAGGACTCATCAATATATAATTTCCATGGTGGAGTGGTGGGAGGACTAGGATCCATGAATTCCACCACAAAATCCGCCAAGACTTGGCCATTGATGGACTTCCGTCGTTGATACATTACATCGAACTCTGCCAACTCCATGGCCCACTTCATCTGTCAGGTTGACCCGATTAGCCTATAAAGCATTTGGCGCAAGGGGTAATCCGTGAGTACAATTATTGTGTGGGCCTAGAAGTATGAGCGAAGTTTTCTGGTGGACGTCACCAAGGCAAGGCCTAATTTTTTTATCACAGTGTACTTTACTTCTACCCCCTGGTAGGTTTTGCTCACAAAGTACACTGGCTGTTGCACGTTGTCCTATTCGCATAGCAAGACAGCCCTGATCGCCATCATTAAGGCCGCCAGGTAGAGGAACAAGGTTTCCCCACCCATGGGGGCTACGAGGACAGGAGGCTCTTGAAGGGGCTTCTTGACTTCTTCGAGGACCTACTGGCACTGGGTGGTCTAGTGTGTAAGTGAATATCCCTTTCCTTTTTTGATGTATTCAACAAATTGGAAACATTTGTCAGAAGACCGGGACAAGAATCAGCCTATAGTCGAGATCTTGCTGACCAATGACTATATTCCCTTTAGGTAAGTCAAGGACGTTAAGGCCGTAATCACCTAGATTTTATCGGGATTTGCCTCTATACCCCTGTTGTAGACCATGAAGCCTAGGAATTTTCCTAAAGCTACGCCAAATGCACACTTCTTAAGATTCAAGCATAGTCGGGTGTCTATCAAAACTTGAAATACCTAGGTTAAATTCCCCAAGTGTTGGGAGAAGTTTAACCCTTTAACAAGCATATCATCAATATACACAAATGACTTTTCAATTAAATGGGCAAACACCAGATTTACAAGACGCTGATAAGTAGCTGTAGTGTCTTTCAAGCCAAAGGGCATAACTCTATATTGGAACAAACCCCTGTTACGACCCCATCCCAGATCCCTACAACACCCGAGACCAGCCCACCTCGACTAATCCCAAGACCTAGTCGTCCAATGAGAAACAACCAAAGGCAGGAAATAATTCACATCCACACATGCAATGTAACTAAGCAGAAAAATAATCAAGAGACAGTAAGAGAAATAGAGCAAACAGTCTATCAATGTCATAGGCCATCACAACTACGACAGAGGAAAGTACAGCGAAAAAGTAACTGAAACAGTATTATATAGAACAGAATACTCACTACCACAACAGAAGCTAGGGAAAGAGTAAGAAAACACAGCTAAGGCTAGGCTCTACTGGGCCCAGCTCCCTCTGCAGTCGGGGGTGCTGGCTGCTCAACTCCCTGACCTGAACAAGGTTATAAAATTTTTGGAGTTAGCGAACGCTGAGTAGAGTGGTAATTTAGCAATTTACAAGTAATTAAGACAAGCAATTAATTAATGCAATTACGTAACTATCCATTTTCATTTAGCTTAACAAAGTAGTTCTAATTTGTTGCCCCTTTATTCATCTAATCATTTCTTGATCTGGCCTGTTCCTCATGGGAACGATCTTGACTGCAATCTTTTCCATGATGTAGAATGTGCATGTGGTGCTCTCCTAGCCGGGAAAGTCCCCCATGGTAATCCTACACCCAATCAACCACCCCGAGGTCACGGTCATGACGTAGCGATGACTACGGCACATGTGATAAGCATGCGGGTAGCTATTCCACACTGGCACACGATCAGTTGTTTCCATTAGCAGGTATGCCTAAAGGTACAGCACGAAACAGTACATGGCCTTGCCCTCTCAGAATAGGGGTCTCTCCCTTCTGCACAGAACAGGAGTCTCACCCCTCCACAGTCCGCGTACCCTCATCCGACTATTCCGGTTTGCCCAATGGGCCAAACAAGAGTCGATGTAGGGCGGCTAGTCCTAACCCCAGGTCCCTTGGGGTGGCTAGCTCCCTCCCTACACTAAGTAGCTCACCTCGGTACCACGTACACGAGGGCCAAACAGAGTTGGTGTAGAGTGACTAGGCCTAACCCCGGGGCTCAACCCAACGGGCGGCTAGTATCCCTCTACACTAAAGGGACAATTGCTCTCCTTGGTACAACGTACACAAAGGCCAGCTCACTTCCCATCTACAGGAGTTCTCTTAATTCCCCATAGGGTTCATGCTGGTATTCCTTTCGTTTCATATTCCAAACATTCAGATCTCTCTATTTACATTACCAATTCCATTCTTAAAATAGGTAGCTCGTAATTTTCTAACTGACAAACCATCACATTAAAATAACTAATACATTTGCTAGCATTTAAAGTTTTACATGCACCTCAAGTAAACAGTGTAGCTCAATCATACTCATTTGTTTCTACCCTAGGGTTCACTCTCATCCTAGGGTTCTACATGTACCTCAAGTAAACAGTGTAGCTTAACCATACTCATTTGCTCCTACCTTAGGGTTCATTCTCATCCTAGGGTTCATTCAAGTTATTTTAAACATACAATTCGTTTGTTTAAATCATAATATTAATGTAAACGACTCTATTGAAAAACACAGGAGGAATGGGGGCTCGGATCGCAGATCCCGTCGCCTCCACGAGTCCCGCGTACTCGATTGGTTGAAGACCTATACAATTGACCACCACATAAAATGAGTCCAAAACTACATACAAGTGACACTAACTTGTAGAGAAACTCAAGCGAAAAACAACGGTAGTTCATTTGCGGAAATCTGATTCCGTTTGGGTCCTAAACGGAACAAAAACACTCACATTGTCCCAAATCAAATGTCTAGAACTAGTTCCAGACGTCTTAAAAGACGTCAGTACTCACCCTGAGTTTCCTGCTGCTTCCTCGAACATCCGGATCCTTCCACGATCATCTAAGGAGAGTTCCCGACATCGGACTCTCCTTCCGGTCGTCTGGAAGTACTGTTAAACGTCTGGCGATGTGTCCAAACGTCCAAAAGTGCCTCAAAGGGCGCACCGTGCGCCTTTCCAACTCTCTGCCGCTACGTACGTACACGCAAAGTTAAAAACGGTCAACCAAATTCCTTGCGATACAGCTTGCATGGCTGGAAACCATGCAGAAGCACGTACCTTGGCACTACGCGTGCTTTTAGACGTCCGGCTTCAGCTCCGGATGTCCCCCTGCTACTCCAGACGTGTGGGATGTGCTCCAGACGTCTGATACTGGAAAATATCTAGTACGTAGACCTCCGGCGAGCCTTCTTCTCCGCACGGACCCCTCCATACCCATAGCTGCTACGCCAACAACTTCAGGAGGTCGCAAAGCTCACCTTCGCGAGCTCCTCCTCGCACGTGTCCTCGACTTCTCCCGCACAAGCTCCTCCGAGCTCCCACGACTCCCTCGCGAGCTCCTCCCACGCTCTCGCTCCCCTCTCCTCTTCTACATCCAGTCTCTCCCCTTCTTCTCCACTCGCCGCGCGGGTGGCTGGGAGAAAGGTGGCAGCTGGTAGGAGGGAAAGATGGAGGTGGTGGCTGGTGGAGATGGGGAGAGTGGCGTGTGTGTGGGGTTTAAATAGGAAGGGTTAGGGTTTGGGATGAGGAGAGAGGGGTGTGAGCGTGTAGAGCACGCGCGGAAAAGAAAACAAGGTACGGTTCTTCTACTTTCAGACGTCCAACCCTCTATCCAGATGTCTAATGGCTAATCCAGACATCTTAACCAACCCAAAAAGGAAACGGGTCATTTCAACCCTTATCAATTACAAATGATGTATGGGGTCAGTTCGCTGGATCTAAACATATCTAGTGATAACCACTGTAAGCGTCAATGAAAGACATGTAGGATTTTCTGCTGCAGGAATCTATGAGGGCATCAATCTTCAGAAGGGGGAACTCATCCTTTGGGTGGGCGTCATCCACATTCGTGAAGTCCATGCACATCCTCCACTTTTCATTTGACTTCCTGACCATCACAATATTGGATAGCCAATCCGAGTAGACGGACTGCTTGATGAAGCTTGTTTCCAGTAATTGTCCACTTCAGCGGCAGCCACCTGCCACTCCTCGGCTGATTTATGCCACCGAACTTGTTTGATCGTTCAAGAACCTAGCTATATATCGAGCTGGTGCTCGATCAAGGACGAATCAACTCCCGGTAGGTCATTGGCTGACCATGCGAAATGTCAGCATTAGCCCTTAGCAGCAAGAGTAGCTCGTGGACTTCGTTCGCAGATAGCTCAGTGCCCAAGTGAACTAGCTTATCAATTGCATCAAGGTACAACTGAATGGCCATGGTTGAGGAGTTCGGCTTCATCTTATATGTCGGCGGCTGAGTAAAGGGTTCATTCTCTCGTAGGGTGTGGACCAAATTTCTCTTCTTCCCCCATTTGTGAGGTTTGGGGGAGATTCTCTCCATCAAGCGCTCAAGCTCAATGCGTAGTAATTCCCAGCTGGCGAACTGGTCTCCGTGGATAATCCTGACTCCACGTGGGGTGTGAAAGAGTATAAACTGGAAGTATGAGGAGGGAATTTCCTGGAAGGTATAAGTCCTGGGGCGGCCTATGATACTGTCAGAAGTCGTCGTCAGCCCTGCCACTATGAAAGTGGCCGTCTTGTTGAGGTGTTTATCTCCGTCTCAGATTGGCACCGGCAAGCTGATTTCTCCTTTGTCCATCACTTTATGGTTCCCGAACCCTACCACCGGTTGGGTTGACGGGGATAGGTTCGCTTCGCTGAGACCCAGCTATGTGAGGGTCTTAAGGAAGAGGACATCCATGGCGCTACCCACGTCTGCAAGGAGGCATGGTTGTCGATGCCCAGCTAGGAGTGTGACTAACAGCAAGTCTATGTGGTCTGCCGAGTTGAGCAAGGAGAAGAATCTTGAGGTAGCTTGCCTAATAGAATTCTTTTCTCTCCATTGTAAAGTGGGATACGCCTCCCGAGTGACCTTCTCAGGGGTGGCTGCCGCATTGAAGCCAGAGATTACGTCTACCTATCCTTCTTATGGATGTTAGGGAGATAGTGTCGGTCGGGGTGGCAAGGCCCCGGCCGGTTCATTTTCCGGCTGCCCAGCCTTGAGTGTTGCCATAACCTACCAGTGATACACCTCAAGCGGGAGTTACTCTAGAATCTTGTGCTAGGCCTCTAGAGCCCTGGTCTTCTCCATTCGTTGCTCCAAGAGGGAGATTACCTGAACTCCCCGGAGCTACTAGAGTTTCTCTTAATGATAGTCCTCGGGACCCTCCACGGGGCATTTCCCCTTATCCTGGCCTTCACTTCGTTTGATGAAATGGGCCAGATTGCTGTGCCAAATTTGCAACTCAATCTGGTTGCGTAGATTATGATTGTCCTTCGTGGCATGCTCCCGAGCCTAATGGTATTTGCAGTAAGGCCTAGTCTCCGACTTCTTCTTTAGGAGCTTTGGCGGAGAGAGTAGGTCTTTGTCAATGGACCATACTCTGCCAACACATCTGTCTGATTCACGACCAGGGAAGTGTACTCTTCGTAGGGGTCCCACCTGGGTTGGCGGGGGTCGTTGAGCTAGTTCTTGTTGAGCCAGTCCCCTAAATCCAAGAAGTTCCCCTTCCACTTGTTGAGATGGTGGCTGTTCTTGGTCGACATTGGTGCCACCTCGCCTAGGGTCCTCCTTGCCTCGGGGGAGGCATGGTTCTCGTAATGTCCATTTTCCAGGAGGTTCCAAGAGCGGAAGGAGTCGTCATGTTTGACAAACTTAGTAGCACAATCCCAAAGCTCTGCCATGTCCCATGGAGGCAAATCGTTTGTCATCACCGAAACCTTTGAGTCAGCAATCTTGACTTAAAGTACTTGATAGCTATAGCATCGTGACGACGCTTGCACTTAAAGTATTGAGTCTTGAACTGGTCTAAATAGGATCAGAAATTCTCAGTCTTCCTCTGTTAGATCTCGGACAACCTTTGTTGACCAGCAAAATATTGACAAAACTTGTCAGCCAACTCTTGGAAGCACGTGATTTCGCCTGTTGGTAGTTCGTTGAACCACTAATGGGTCATCCCAGACAATTAGGATAGGAACACTCGGCAGAGGACTCCATCTGAGCACCCGAGGACCAGCATCATTTGCCTGTAACTCCTTATGAAGCTGTAAGGGTTTGACATCCCATTGTATTGAGCCAAGACAAATTGCTTGAACTTCTTGAGGAGCAAGGCAGTCATTACTTCCTTTGAGAAGGGGTACGTGGTTATGTACGCTTGAGGCCTCATGCCTCTCATGACCCGAGTGACCTGGCGGACGAACTCAGGGATAGAGCCTCCACTGCTAGTCACCAAGGGATGAACCCCCGATTGTTCGTTCGACTCCTGTGGAGGCGGGATGGGGGCCTTTGGTGGGCTAAGAGGCCCCTCACCCCTCTGACTACTAAGCTTGTGCTTCATTTTATCGAGTTGTTCACGTAGGCAGGCGTTTTTTTTTTTCCACTACGTGATGCCACTTTAGTTGGTTGTCGATAGGGCTGGAACTCTAGGGCTCTTCTTGCAAGAATTCTGCCAGGTCCTTCATTAGCCAAATCTCCTGTAGTTGCTTCGCTACCAACCACTGCTTGGTCGTTAGGGTCGCTAGCTTAGACTTGTATTTGTCCTCCTTTTCTTGTATATCAAGGAGGGCATCCTTCAGAGGGTCCTCCTAACGAGAGGCTCCTGAGGCATACTCGGTGGCTGGTCCTTCTTGCCCTTGCTTAGCCTAAGGGACTACTGGTGTTTCCTTGACACGGAAACGCTGGACTCGACCAAGCCAGGTTTTTCTGCGTTGGAACGAGAAGAGTGACACGTAGGAGCCATGTTAAGAGGGATGGAGTAGAGAAGCGTAGTGCTGGACATTTCCCATAGATGAAGCCAATTGATTGAAGCCCTTAGAATAGGAACCTCGAATCAACAAACAATCACAAAGAAAGGCACGCACAAGGTTTAATAACCCAATTCCATCGGGAAAAGTGTACATCGCGGGGGAGGATGATACTCCCAAAATGCACTAGCATTCGGGTGATACAAACTCTCTGTTTCTCTCTCTGATTGCATAAAAAATAAAAGCTAGCATACCCCCAGTAATTATAGACTATAGTTTCCTTGGTTGTGAGCCTCTTTTTCTATTCCCACAATCTCGGGAATGTAACCGACAGAATATCATGAGTCAGTTCCGTACTCTATGGGATTTCCTCTCAAGGGCGATGACAAGCGTGTCGGTTGGTGGTCTTCTAGAACAACCTGCCATCCTGTAGGCTATGTGGATCCGAGTAAGCGGATCCGTCCAGGGGGATTAGGTTTTGACTGCTTGCCAGGTAGCTAGATCCTCTGTGCAGCCCAACTAGTGAGGTGATTTTTTTACCCTCATCAAGTGCCCAAAGATGATGTAGTGGTGGTCGTGGACTTCAGGAACCTCCTTTTCAAGGTTGCCTTGGGAGGAGGAGGTGGTGGTTAGAGAGGGGGCGAAGGAGGTGGTCGAAGGTTGGAGAGTGGGTGTGGGGGAGCTGGTCAGAGGTGAGGAGCAAGGGAGGTGAACTGGCAAGACGAGGGGAGAGGGAGGGGGTGAAATTTAAGAAAATAAAATTTGAGGACTAAAAAATAAATTTTAATTACATTTCAATATAAATTAAGTTTAATGGTTAAGTTGAAGAAAACAAACTTCCTTAGGTTGCCAAGAAGTCCCTACACCTCTATATTGGTGTAGGAAAAGTACATCATAGACCCACTAAATAAAATAAAATAATATAGCACCCTTTACACACATAAAGATAACTCAACACTTCCCCTCAAGTTAGAGCACATATATCTATCATACTCAGCCTGTTTCTACACTTCTCAAACTGGGGACGTGGCAACGACTTGGTAAACATGTCAGCAGTCTAGTCTGAGGGGGTAAGACAAGTAGTACGAAGCAAACCCTGTTGAATCAAACTCCTGGTGTAATGACAATCCACTTCCACATGTTTTGTTGTCTCATGGAACATATGATTGTTTGCAATGTAGGTTGTAGCCCGATTGTCACAATGCATCTCCATAGGTTCCTGAACATCAACATGAATATCTCGTAACAGAGATCTGATCCATATCATCTCAGTAACAGTATGTGCCATGGCCCAGTACTTAGACTCAGCACTAGAACGTGAAACAACACTTTGTTTCTTGCTCCTCTAGATTACTAAGTTCCCAGCAACAAAGGTACAGAAACCAGTAGTAGACCGCCTATCCTCAACATCACATGCATAATCTGCATCTGAGTATGCAACAACGGCCATAGGTTACTTTCTCTGAAAAAGAATGTCTCTACCTGGACATCCCTTGATGTACCTCAACACCTGCATCACAGCCTGCTAATGAACCTCAGTGGGCTTATCTAAGAACTGACTCAGCTTCCCCACTGCAAGACTAATATCTGGCCTAGTGATAGTCAGATATAACAACTTCCCTACCAGCTGTCGATATGCCTTCTTGTCTTTTAACTTCACATTATCCTTAAACAGATGAATTTTAGGATCCATAGGAATATTTGCATCTTTGGATCCTAGCATGCCTGTCTCCTGAAGAATATCAAGGGCATATTTCCTCTACGACATAATTGTCCCTTGATTACTTATAGCAAACTCAATGCCTAAAAAATATCTTAGCTTCCCAAGATCTTTCATGATAAACTGGTGTGCCAAGTATTTCTTCATCTGAGATACACCCTCTGCATCATCACCTATAAGAATAAGATCATCCACATACACAAGTAAAGCCATTGTACCCCTACTGGTCTTCCTCACAAATAGTGAATGATCCGATGAAGATATCTGCATCCCAATAACAGACAATGCCTCAGACAGGCGTTGGAACCAGACTCGGGGGCTCTGCTTATGACCATAAATGGCCTTACGAATCCTTCATACACACTCCCCCTGAATCTCAAAGCCAAGTGGCTGCTGCATATATCTCTTCCTCCAAGTCTTCGTACAGAAATGCATTTTTAACATCCAACTGATGTAACTACCATCCATAATGAGCCACAACAGATATAAGAATTCGAGTAGTAGAGAGTCGTGCAACAGGGGAGAACGTGTCAAAAATCCACTCCATATGTCTGGATGAATATTTTGGCCACTAAGCGGGCCTTATACCTTGAAATAGACCCATCGGGGTTGTATTTCAAGGCAAAGACCCATCAGACTCCAACAAGATGCGCACCAGATGGTAAAGGTGACAGCTCCCAAGTACCTCTGGTAGTAAGTGTAGACATCTCCTCCTCCATAACTTCCTTCCAGTGTGGATGTAGTAGAGCCTGCTGGTACGAGGTAGGTAACTCAGCACTAGATACAGCAGCTGTGAATGCATGAAACTCCGAACTTAGAGAATCATTAGTAACACCACTCCCAGCAACACGATACTGGGCACAAGATTGCGAAGCCTTCCTAATAGCAATAGGAATATCTTCATCAGTACTCATGGAATCAAGACCTGGATAACTATACTCAAGTGGCAGACTCCCACCTGCTACATCTCCTGACACTGTGCCTAAAACAGTGTCATGAGTAGGAACCACCTATAAGTTATCAACACTAACCTGAGGAGTCTGTGGAATAGATGGAGGGGACCTTGCCCTATACACAATTGGAAACTGATAGGTGGATGGAAGGTCCCTTCATCCACTGGTGCTCATCTGAACGTGCTGGTAGGTGACTCATTAACCTGAGAAGGGCTACTACTATCTATGAATATACCAAATGGTATAGGAGCAACTGGTACAGGCGCACTCTCCGGCACACTCTGCACCTGCCTGGCAGTAACAGAAAAATAAGGTACTACTTCATGAAAAGTGACATCTACACTAATATAATGCCTCTGATGTAGGGGATCAAAACACTGATACCCCTTTTGAGTACGAGAATAGCCAAGAAACATACACTTGACTACTCTAAGTGCTAATTTATCATGCCCAGGTCCAAGGAGATGTACAAAAATCACGCACCCAAATGTCTTGGGTGGAAGATCAAACAACACATCATTTGGATAAAGCACCTGCCATGTTATCTGCTCGTGAATCACTAAGGAGGGTAATCTATTAATAAGGTAGCAAGCAGTGAGAACTGCATCTCCCCAATAGTTCTATGGCACATTGTTATGAATAAGAAGAGCTCTGGCCATATCAAGGATATGTTTGTGCTTCCTCTCTGTGACTCCATTTTGCTGAGAAGTGTGAGGCATGAGGTCTGATGAATTATACCATGTATGCCATAGAATTCTGCTAATCGACGAGTACAAAACTCCAGTGCATTATCAGATCTAAGAGTCTTGATGCAAACATCAAACTGATTTTTTATTATCAACACAAACTTCTCAATCAGTGAACCAACTTCAAACTTATTCTTCATGAGAAATTGCCAAGACAATCTGGCACAATCGTCAACCACAATCAAATAGTACCGATATCCTACTCTAACAGGAGTCCTATTGGGACCCCAAACATCAAGATGCACTAACTGATAGCATGAAGTTGAACGTAGTCCTGTAGCAGTTGGAAAGGAAGATCTATGGTGCTTCCCAAGTTGACATGCACCATAAGAAAGTTGCATACTTGGGGACACATCAGGAATAAGCCTGCGTAACTTTTCCAAGGAAGGATGGCCCAACCGTCTACGCCACTGTAAAGCACTCCTAAATGTGATACTAACCCGACATGTAGCAGCCATAGGACCCTGTTGAAGTCAGTAAACTCCTCCTTCTTCATATCCACTACCAATAATCTTCCCTGTCATTTTATCCTGGAAAATACATCCACGCTCATCAAAGATGACCCGACAATTCATCTGCTTAATGATCTCGCCGACGGAGAGCAAGTTCATGGACAAATCTGGAACAAACTGAACATGATTAAGCTGCATAGAAGGGGTAACATTAATTTTCCCTTGACCACTAATAGGAGCAAGTCGCCCATCAGTCACCTGTGCTATATGACCCCAAGAGACAGGTTGAATCTGTTCAAAGCACTGCAGATTCCTGGATAAATGATTAGAAGCACCTAAATCAATTAACCACGTCACACCAGTGGTTTGAGTATCACCCACGATAGTTCTTAATGCAATATCTGACTGAGACACTGCCATGTTTACTAAACCACACTGCCTCAAACAAAGTTCGACGTGCCACAGAGACGGGTACACACCCCTGAACTTCTTCACACTTCAAATAGGAAAAATGACAAAAAATGGGGACTGCACACCCCAACAAATATACCAACCGAGGAATACAAACCCCAAAAAACTCCGTTCATACGCGGTCAATACTTAAGGGGACTACACACCTCAAAAACATGTATCAAAGGGAAATACACACCCCAAATATAATAGATAAGATCTGAAAATACCATCACATCATCTTTCTGTAAGATCCTTGGCTTTAATACTCCATCAACTACGATCCAAAGATCATCCAATCAGACGGTGCCCTCTCTTTGACGCCAAACAACAACAGCAGGAGAGAGAGCACAAAAAATCAGCAACTAGGCCTAGGCGGTGGTGGCAGGTGGCCTAAGCGGTGGTCTGCAGCAGCTATTCCCGACACTGTGACCTCCTTCTGCTACCGCCACCAGCAGCGATGGCCTGTTGCTGTAGATGGAGGTGGCGGTTGCCCTACGCTGTTGCTGCTACTGGCGGTAGTGGCCTGCTGCTGGCCTACTGCTGCAGCAGCTAGCGGCAGCAATCGGTGCTGCTGCTGCTGCGGCGGTGGTCCAGCGTCGGCGTGGCCACCGGTGGTGCCAACAGTAGCTTCGATGAGAAGGGTTAAGGTAGGGTTAGGATTTTATTTTTAGTGGAGACCTCAACCTTGGCTCTAATACCAAATTGAAGAAAACAAACTTCCTTAGGTTGCCAAGAAGTCCCTACACCTCTATATTGGTGTGGGAAAAGTACATCATAGACCAACTAAATAAAATAAAATAACACAACACCCCTTACAAATATAAATATAACTTAACAGGTTATTGCTAACAAAGTTACGAATATGAAAACGATGCTACATTTTTAGTGACATACCTATAAATATAGTGAATTGAATGGCATTTAAGTAATTTCAAAAGATTTTAGTGACATTCATGTAAAAATCCCTATAATATTTCTCTTAATATAGCTGGAAAAGCAAAGAGATCCATTTTTCAATCTTTTTTAAAATGCCTTACACAAATTAATAAGAGTGGCCAACATGTGAATAACCACCATATAATAAAGGCATGAAAAAGTCAAGGAGTGATCATGGCCCCCTGCAAAGCATTCATTTCATCTGCCCCTAGGTTTTTGCCCCTTTGTTGAAAGAAAGAGGGTATCCATGAATTGCGAGAGAAATTCTCGTGGACACATAAAAGAGGAAAATTCAAATTGCATCAATTAAAGTTTAGGTTTTTGCTTAATTGTTGTAATTTATGATTTTGAAATATACATTTAACAAAATAATCACTTTTAAGAGAGCGGGGGAAGCCTATAAGAGCTCCAAATCACAACCATGCTATTTCTTTTGGCAAAAAATGTAGGATCTAAATATCATATGTACACTAGAAGGAGAGATGAATAGTGTAGAAGAAAAAATATAAAAAATCAATCCACAAAATTGAACATAGGATATATAATTGTTCCCCTCACTTAGGTACTTCACTACCTACATCTCTCGACTTAGGATTGTTAACCCGATTCCCTCAATGTATAGGGAATCAATTCACTATAACAAGAGGTAATTAATAGGTTACGTCAACCCAATTACAAGAATATAAAAATAATAAGAAGAGTGCAATTGCAACCAAATAATAAAGCTTACAACTTTAATCCTAAGCATCCCAACATAATATAATTAAAATAATTTTACTAGAGGGAGCTAAGGAAGTGTACCAGCATGCTAC
Organism: Thalassia testudinum; assembly: GCA_037157565.1. Classification (NCBI taxonomy): domain Eukaryota; kingdom Viridiplantae; phylum Streptophyta; class Magnoliopsida; order Alismatales; family Hydrocharitaceae; genus Thalassia; species Thalassia testudinum. Next base: position 129,696,548 of record JAZHRO010000077.1, read on the forward strand.
TCAATTGAAGTTTGGAGCCTCTCATGCCTATGGACTTATTGCAAATTTAGAATTTCTTTTTGTAAACTCACTAAGCAACAAGTCTAACTCCTTTGCTAGAAAATTGAGTGGAGAAGAACTTTTTAGAGCAAGGGAGAAGAGAATGTTGTTGTGTATGGAGAAAATGACCCAAAGGCATCTATTTATAGGCAGGATACACCTTTCAGCACTCAATAGCTGTTAGAGGCTAATTAAAGTTGATTTGAATAAAAATTAAAGCAAATCAACTATTCATATTTGACTCTTCAGGTAATTGGTACCAATACTAATGGATAAGTATCGGTACTAGCTACTCACAATTTTTCTACAGCTAGTGCACAAAATGCATAGGTACTACTACTCAATACATTCTGTTAAATACCAACTACTAATAGATGAGTACTGGTACCTGGTACTCACAAGTTGGGTTTATGAGGAACATTAGAACCGATTTGTAACCTACATGTACAAGTACTAAAGATTAATAGTTCAGAATAAATTAACTCACAAGCTATAACTAGTATGTACTAGTACTAATGATCAATACTGTTACTTGCTGATCGTAGTTTGAGTTAATTTGTCAAACCTGTGGTTGGTAGGTATCAATACTAATTATTAGTATTGGTACTTGCAACAAGTACCTTTTTAATTATTTTGTCTTTTGACTTAAGGAATGTCTTACTTTGGTTAGCTGAGTGAGCTAATTTATATAATAATATGCTTAATTTTGTTGGTTTTGGGTATTAATTACATTAGATTTAGGTCATCCTGTACATAATTGTATATTTACATGCTATGGGTAAAATGGTAATTTTGAGCCTAATTTTGTGATTTGTTGTATGCAAGAATTTGAAACTCAGGCTCAAGAGGAAAAGAAGCAGGAACACAGAACTCCAAAGTTGCAAGCAAAGAGAAGAAAGTCAATTCTGGCCACCTGAATCCAAAACCCTAACCCTCACCTAACCTGGTTATTTTAGCCTTAACCCAAAACTGAATCCTAATACCTAGTCTTAACCTTAAACCAGCTCCACTTAGCTCCCTAAACATTTTCATCAACCCTAGGATCACTCATTACCCTAATCCTAAAACCCAGCTCGCACACTAGTGACACTAACTCAATCCTTATCCTATCTTATCCTATGGAGTCCTATGCATTATCCACTTGTGCCACTTAATTGTTTTACACAAAAATGTCTTAGTTATTCTTGCAATTAATTAGTAAAAGTGACCTTGATTGTATCCAATTAGGTCTCCAAATAAATCCCTTAATTGCCATCAATCAAGATCATGTGAACACAAATCAAAGGTGATCGGATTCTCTTCTAGAAGAAATCTTAGCCACACCTCATCAAGATCCTCCATAATCCCACCATATAAATCATGATCACAATTAATTCCAATCACATATTTTAGATCATAAACCTGAAATCCCACATTCCACATTTCCAAAACCCAAGAACCAGCAATCAAGATCCCAATCCCGAAATTCAGGTTAGCCTGACATAGCTTCAGTATTTTGGTTATATAGTTCCCAATTTAAACTCAACTTGAGTGATTCAAGTGGCATTTGAAAGCTAATTTCAAAGGCTACAACTTTTCTTCTATATACAATTTCAAATTTAAATCGCCAAGAGGCTAAAAATTGAAGGCAATTAGGTCCTACTTTCCTATTTAGATAAATCCTAAACCTAAACTTAATTTCCAAAAATGTAATTGTAGAACCTACTTCCTTACCTTCCAAGCCACCATTTAAACACCTCCCTTCCTTTATTTAAATCACATGGATGTCCACCATAAGCCTCTCCCACTCCTTTGCTTGGAATACAACTGCATTAACTTCTAGGTCCTCTATTAGATACCTTAGTGCTCCACCTTCGTCTTCTTCTTCCACCATCATCCTCTACCTTGTCCTTGGTACGTGGGCCTTCCCACATATCCAAGGATCGCCATGCCAACCTCTTGGTGTGGACACTCTCTTCGTGTATTGTGCCTTCACGTCCACTCCATCTCCGCACTTCTCCAGGCTATGCCATCGTGGCCGTTCTCGACTCCCTTTTTGCTTTTGTTTATTTAGCTATTTTCATTATAACAAGCATTCCTCTAGTTTCATTTTGATGTATTAGAACTCTTTTCTAGTATTAATGAAACTTTCTTCTATTTACTTTTGTCTCTCTCATATTTGGTTATGTAATTATAGCTGTTATTTGCTTCCTTAGTCACCATCGTAACCTAGTTTGTTATTATCTTGCCTCTTATTAAAAAAATACAAAAAAAATCAGAAAAACAAAAATACAAAAGAAAAGAAGCCTTAAGTGCGAATATCTAGTTGCCTCCCTGTGAGATGACTTGGACTCTGATGAGGGGGAAAAAATGCCTTGGACCCAAAACTCCGTGAAAGGCTCGAAAAGAAAGGTCCGACCCAGAAAAACTTAAATACAAGTGGATCCGGGGATCCGACCCGCCTACATCCAAAAAAAGGTCTTGTGTATAGACAGGTTCGGGAATCTAGCCGGCCTACATCCAAAAAAACTCGGATACAGGTAGGTCTAGAAATCCAACCCACCTACACCTAGGAAGGCCCAGATACGGTCCGATCCAGAGGACCCAATGTACCAAAAGAGACGGCGAAAAAAGTGCAACATGACCATACCTCCAATAAATGATAATACGGCCGCCGCAATTAATAATCTGACAACATACTTACCTTGCTAGCAAGCATATCCAGTCAAAAGATCTCGCAAAAAGACCAACTCCAACACTATAAATAGCGGAGAGAGATTCTTGAGGCTCACAACTAGGCAACTCGAGAGAAAGGGAGAGATTGTAATCTTGTTTCTTACTAGTGCATACTTGGGAGCATCGTCCTCCCCCTAGGCGTACATCCCTTGTAGTGGAACTGGGTCATCAAATTCTTTGCCTCTCGTGTGATTGCTTGAACCCTTGGGTCAGACCCTCTACTCACATAGGAGGTTCGATTGTTTGAGTTGTTGAGTCAGACTCTCCTATTCTTGGAGTTCCGATCAATTGGCACCGTCTGTGAGAACGATTATCAGTTGATAACGTTTCCTGGCTCTTGAAGTCCTCCCAATGGCTCCCACAACTCGCAACTCCTCTCATGTTGGCCCCGAGAAAGCATCGGCTCAAGCTGAATCCAGTGTTTCGGTGTCCACGAGACACCTTCAGTCGGTCGAGCCAAGCAAGGAGAAGCAGGGAGTTTCTGGCCAATGGCCAGAGGACCGCAAGCATGACCTCCTCCCAGAGCTACGGGTGAGGCAGGAGTAGTATCAGGCTAAGCTGGCGGCTCTTAGGGCTGAAGAAATTTCAATCGCAGAGAAACTCTTGGAGATCTGATAAATCTGGGAGTTTGGCAAACCCCTGCAGGGGAGCCCCACCAGTCAAAACTTGAAGACGAGCAATAGAGGTGGCATCGCACTGTGGAGGATGAAAACGCCCGTCTGCACGAACAAGTCGAGAAGCTAAAGCGAGAGCTTAGTAGCCAAAAAGGGGAAGCTCCTCCTGACCTACCAAAAGTTCCTCGCCCAACATCGTTGGAAGAGATCTCAGGGGCTCAGCCCTTGACGACTGACAGCAAAGGTTCGATCCCTAAGATCGTCCGCCAGGTCACCAGGGCAATGTGGGGCATACACCCTCGAGCCTACGTCACCACCTACCCCTTTACTGAGGTGATGACTGCCCCCCTGCTTGAGAGATTTAAGCAGCCCGTCATGGTCTCGTATGAGGGAACGATGGACCCCAACAACTTCGTTGGGAGTTACCACCATATGATGTTGGTGCATGGCTGCCCCAACGGAGTTCTCTGTTGAGTATTCCCATCCTATCTGTTTGGCATAGCCCTTGAGTGGTTCAACGAACTGCCGGCCAGATAGATCGCATGATTTTAAGAGTTAGCGGACAAGCTTTGCCAAGATTTTGCCGGGCAGCAAAGGGTTAAAGAGAACCCCGAAATGCTGTCAGAGGTTTAGCAGTGAAAGAATGAATCTTTTCGATCGTACCTAGACCGATTTAAGGACTAGTACTTCAAATGTAAGCAGCGTTACATTGCCATCGCCATCAATACTTCAAGTTAGGACTCCTTACTCAGAGGTTTTGGTATAACATCAACTACTTCCCGCCTAAAGATATGGCGGAGCTTTGAGACAGAGCTATAAGGTTCGTAGAGAAAAATGACTCTTTCCTCTTTCGTAGTCGACTGGTAGAGGGGTTTGAAGATGATGCCAGCCCAACCCATGAAAAGCGGGCCCCAGTTGAATCCACTCCCTTCTCCATCGGTGGCGACAGCTACTTCAACAAGCACAAAGCTAGCTTCCCAGAGCGAAGGAATGATCGGCCAAGCATGGGCCAAAACAGTGGACCCCGCCATCCTAGGCGGGATTACTTTGAAGAGTACACTCCCCTAGTTGTGAACTAAGCGGATGTGCTGGTGGAGGTATGGTCTACGAACAAAGACCTGCCTAAGCCAATAAAGAAGAAGGTCGACTTCTGGCCCTATTGCAAGTACCACAAGGCTCGAGGGCAAGCCACTGAGGACTGCTAGCACCTGTGGGAGCAGATTGAATCTAAAATTCGGCATGGAAATTTGGCCTACTTCATCAGACAGAGTGAGGCCAAGATTAGGGCAAAGGGCCCATGGGGGGCCCAGAAGATTACCACAAGGAAAAGCTTCAGCATTTCAGTGGGGTTAACATGGTACTCACTAAAGGCCTAGAACCCAACGGCGCCGTGGTCCACCACCTCGAGCAGGTGGTATCCCCCCTGCTCCCCCCGACTGAATACCACCATTGGATCTTAACGGCTATCCCTAGATTGCCTCAACGTATTCACCACCCACCCCCCACAAGTGTGGAGGTCAAAGTAATTTTCGAAGTCAACACTGCTCCCAATTAGTAATCCAGCCCTCCCAGGCGGCCCACTCATAGCACTTTCCCCACCATCCAGTGGGGTGAGAGAGGTCCCATCAAGCAGGAGGCCTCCCGACTGTTTGCCTCCCTCCCAAGTTCAGCGAATCACGTTGACCCACTGTTGGTAATGCTCCTACTAGCTGGGTGACAACAACTCCAGCTCCTCATTAACAAAGGTAGTGCTGTGGACGTCCTCTTCCTCAAAACCCTATGCCACTTGGGTTTCACGGAAGAGCATCTCTCCCCTTCGGTTCACCCGGTTGTAGGATTCGGACACCACAAGGTGATGCCAAAAGGAGAGATCAGCCTACCCTTGTCCGTTTGCGACGGGAATAGACACCTCAATCGAATGACCATGTTTGTAGTAGCTAGATTAACAGTGGCATTCGACGACATCCTCGGCCACCACACCACCAACGCCTTTTAACTAATCCCTTCATCATACTTCCAATTTATGCTTTTCCAATCTCCACACGGAGTAGGAATGGTGCACGAGGATCAATCGACCAGGCGCGAGCTCCTTAGAATCGAGCTAAAGTGGTCCCTAGAGCCAAAGCCCCCCAAGTCATGAAAATGGGGGAAGAAAAGGAACGAAGTCCAAGCGATCCAATAGGAAATAATCCCGGCTGATCTGCCGGCGACTTCGGGACTACAGCCAGGCTCTTCAGCCATGGCTATACAAATGTATCCTGACGATGCTGCCAAACTCATCCGGGTCGGAGCGGACCTTGTGCCCTCCGAGGTGTAGGAGTTGCTTCTCCTGATTCAGGCCAACGTGGTCGTTTTCGCTTGGTTTGTGAACGACCTACCCGGAGTAGACCAATCCCTGATTCAGCATCATCTAAATATTCAGGAGGGCACCTGCACAGTCAAGCAAGTGCGCAGGCATAAGTCGACAGAGCAATGGCAGGCGGCTGAAGCTGAAGTCCAAAAGCTCTTGGAAGCAGAATTCGTCGAGGAATCCCGGTACCTGGCATGGCTTTCGAACATAGTGATGGTGAAGAAGGCCAACGGTCAATGGCGCATGTGCGTCGACTTCACTAACCTGAACGAAGCTTTCCCAAAGGATAAGTTCCCCCTACCAATGGTGGACTCCCTGGTAGACTCCTTTAGCGAACAATCCCACATGTCCTTCTTGGACACCTACAGTGGACATCACCAGAATAGCTTTGCTCGAGCAGGCAGGCCTCACACCTCCTTTATCACAAACAGGGGCTTGTTTCAATATAAAGTCATGCCTTTGACTTGAAAAACGCTGGGATAACTTACCAGCACTTTGTCAATATTGTTTTCTAAGAAATAATAGGAAAATCATTCGAGGTGTTCATTGACAATATGCTTGTGAAGAGATCTAATTTCCTTCAACACCTAGAATATTTAGCGGAGGTGTTCCAGATTCTAAGGAACACCCGCTTCCGCCTGAACCTCGACAAGTGTACCTTTAGGGTCTCAACTGGCAAGTTTCTAAGGTTCCTGGTCTATAACCGGGGAATTGAAGCCAACCTAGACAAGATCTAGACAATTGTAGACCTACAACCGCCAGTCACCTTGAAAAGGATGCACTCGTTGGTCGACAAGATCGCATCGTTAGGATGATTCTTGTCTCGATCTTCCGACAAATGTCTCCCCTTCTCTGAGTACATAAAGAAGGGCAAAGGCTATAATGCTGCCCCACTGGACTCCTCACTGTCGAAGGCCTTAAAGGAGGTCAAAGATGCACTTTGAAGTCCCCCCAACCAGGGGAAGTTCTTTCGATATATCTAGCTACGTCTGTCTTCGCTGCTAGTGCTGTCCTAGTTGACGACTGGGGGGGAACTTAGCTACCCATATACTTTGTCAACAAAACCGATCAAGGCGCAGAGGCTGAGTATATGGTCATTGAGAAGTTGTGGCTAGCTCTGGTCACTGCAGCCAGAAAGCTATGCCCACACTATAATGAACCTGTCATACTACTCCCTGTAGCAAATGCTACATAAGCCCACAAGGTCTGCGCTACAGATGAAATGGGCTATGGAGTTGGCGGAATTTGACGTAAAATATCAACCAAGGAAAGTAATTAAAGGACAAGTCCTGGTGGATTTTGTGGCTGAATTCATGGACCCCAATGCCCCCCTTACGCTCCTCTGGCAGCTATATGTCGATGGCTTGTCTATGACATCCGGGTTTGGACCAGGATAGCTCTAACTACTCCAGACGGCGTTACTCATAAGTACGCCATAAAATTGAACTTCTAATTAGGTGTTATGAATGTGCAGTAATTAGGTTTGTTGAGATTATGATGTGTTGTAGTATGTTGTGATTTGAAACACCATGAGTGTCATTGTAGTGAGTTGTATGGGATACCAGTCATTACAATCATTATTATTTACTTATCTAATTTTTACTGGTTTTATTCCAGGTCGTTCACTGGGAGGCAATTATTGAATTACATCGCTCTTTGATATCAAAATTATCCTCTAATTCCAAAAAGAAGCTTTACATCTTAATAAAGAATGAATGAATGTGGACATGGTTTGCCTACTTACTAAAAATTAATTGTAATGCTTGCAAAAATAACTATAAACAAGCACCAAACAATTCATCACTATACTTTAAACAATGTCTTTACAAGTTATAATATTAATAATTACATGAAAGTACACAATCGACTAGGATTACATAGTATATTAACTTAACTTACTAGTCTGATACCTACAGCAACACATACAATAGTTATAGTGACAGATGTAAGCGTCGCTAGATCCTAGAAAACACTATGTACAAACTTAAGGAGGGAAACTAGGGTCTATAGCGACGATTATGGTGACGTTTTGTTCTGTTAGTAAATGTATGAGTTAATTTACATAAAAGTAATTGGCTATACTACGTATACATATATATATTTTTATTTCTCTTGTATGTGTATTTACTTACGTATGTACATCTTCTCTCTCTCTTCTCCTTCACACTAATCTTCATTAGATGTTCTTCTTCTTCTGTGTTTTCATTCTGCCTTAGTGAATTTAACACGTCGTGGCTGAGAGGCATTTAACTATCGTCATTAGCTCTCTTTAATTAATTAAAATGTGTTTAATTTGTGGGTGCGCTTTTCAAGGGATACACAGCAACTAGAGGGTGGGGCAAAACCTCTACTAAGCGCGCCCTAATTCTCATTAGGCCGCTTAATTACATGTTTGATAACTCAGCTCAGGGCCTTCTCAGCCCACGCACACACGCTTCTCCGAGCCCCCAGCCCTACAGATCATGCTCAGAATGCTCAATGGTATCGAATGTATATGTTGTTTCGGGCGCCCGGCGCCCGTGACGACTATGCAGCCTAAACACAAATCTAATAAATACCGCTGCACACGTTTTGCAGTGCACGATGTGGCGCTATTCGAGCGCTACATCTACGCTGAAAAACGCGTGCAGCTGTGGGCTGAAGGAGATTTTGGCCCTCAATTCGAGGGCCATAATTTATTTAAAAATAAATATAAATTATGGAAAATAAAGTATTTACATAATACTATACAATTGTTCAATTAATTTGAAATTTTAATTAGATTTACTATATAAATAAATTCACTAAAGTAGACTGTTTTTACACACTAATTTTGGTGTTTTATTCTTTAATTACTTATAAATTAGCTACTAAATGGTCTAATTGACCTCATACAGAGTTAGAATACATATATAAGTATTTTATAGACATTTTTATTATATTTTTCTGAATTAATTTATGTGTTATTTACATTTAAATAGCAGTTCTGACTGTTTTGCTTATAAATTAAGTTAAACTAATATAATCAAGAATAAATATACTTAAATTAGCTTAAATTACTTAAAGTATATTAGTCTTAGTATACAGATTAAATTTACTTAATTATAATTCTAAATTACTAATTTAACTAATTTAATTTAACAACTTAGCTATAAACTTAATAAATTCATTATTTATTATGTATAAAGGATTAAATTAAGGTAATGGATTTTATTTACTTATAATCTAGATATGCATAGATATATACAGTTTTATAGTTTAATTTTCTTAATTATACTATCTACTGATCTAGTTGGTTTAATAATACATATAAATTAGTTCAATTTACAGATAGTTATATAATTATTGTATTTACTGTTTAAACTAAATCAAAAACCTAATTTACAGTATACAATATATGTACATAGTTAGTTATACAGTATATATATATATCGACTACCTATTTACATATATAGCCTAGTATATATCTTATGTCTATATGAGTATACCTACTATACAAAGTAATATATATGTATATATATATATATTTATTTTTGGTCCTTTTGGGTGTTTCATTTTAATTTTTACTATTGTTACAGATTTGACAGAATTAGGAGAGAAGAAGGGAAGATTTGACTGAGGAGAGAAAGAGGCTTGTTTTACTGTCTTTTAAAGTTTTAACCCTTTTTATCATGTTTATGATTGTCTTCTTTCTATATAGCATAAAATTTAGGATGTGATTACCAATTTTAAAACAATCCTCAGTTAAGTTTCCTATTTTAAATCATGTTTGGATGGTTATTCTCAAATAAACTAGCTGACAACAATTGAGAAAGATAAGACACGCATATACAGAAATTAAAGTTCAGTTATTAAACAAGAAGGTTTGTATACACAGGGAATGAAATACAATCAGATGTCAACTGTGTTCAAAACATAATCTACAGGGTTTTACAGTAAAATCTATTTGCTACAACTTAGAGCAATCAGACAGTAGCAGCAAATTGGACTTTTCAGACCACCCTTGCAGCAGCTCAGATCAGATTCCAAATGGTCCAACTGCTGCTACAGTTAGTCCATTTGGGATGAAATGTGTGTTGGAGGGAAGAAAAATGTAGCTGCTAGATGCAGCACTTTGCTGTGACCACTGGGATTAGAATAAAAAATCCAAATTAAAAAAGAAAAACTCCCTCAATGTCCATCTGACAAGGGTTTCATTTCTCACTAAAATCACTAAATACCCCAATTCAAATGCAAAAACCCTATCAAAAAACTCACTTCAGATTAAATCCACAAACGTCACTGATTTAACTCTTCCTAATGCTATAGACAGCATGAAGAAAGAGCTAATTCAGTCAATCAAAGTCCTTAGTTTAATTCCCAGTTTCTGAAACCTTAAGGAGTATTGAGAACTCCTTAAGTTAGGAAATCACCAAACATCTATTCAAAGAAACTCATGAATGCAAGATCAAATTTCAAATCACTACAGTGATTCTCCTTAATTCTGACATGCATTCAATGCATTCAAAACATTATCAAATCAGATCTATGTATGGCTCTTCTGAGATCACTTCTGTCACCAGAAAACCTCTCAGATTCCTTGCCAACAATGAATTCAAATCAGACTTCATTCAATTTGTCAGATCAAGCAGTTAAAACCAAATTGAAGGAAAAATCTTTGAAATCCAAATTGAGGAAAAATCTGACAAATTGAAAATTTCAATTCAATCCAGGGGCTTTTGTGACCAAGAGTGGGGTGAATGGGAAGCCCCTTAAGTGCTTTTTGACGCCAATTTCAGATCTGAGGTTGAAAACCAATCAGATCTGAAATTGGGTCAGAGTGTATGGGTGGAAAGTGAGACACAGGTCGTGGAAAATCAAAACTGAATATGAAAGTATGGAGAGGTAGAGAATTTGAAAACATGGCTATATGAAATCTTCCCCTCTGATCTGAAATTATCAGAGGAGGTGAGGGGGGGGGGGGGGGGGGGGATTAAAGCCTAATTCTACTACTACAGCTACTTTATCCTATAGCGAAATTGAACATTAACAATTACATTAATTCTACTCTAAACTACTTAACTACAGCTAAAACTAATCTGCAGAATTATAAACCTAATCTAACAGGAAGAATGGAACCTATGGGTCCTTAGCCGGTGGCTAGGAAGGAAGAAGGGAGGAAGATGACTCCAGCGGAGGGAAGAGTCCGCTAGTGAGGCTCCAGGGTCGTCCTTAGGTGCTACGAAGTCCTTAGCGACGAGGAGGTCGAGAGAAGGTGATGATTTCACAGCCGGTGGCTGTGAAATCAGAGGCTTGATGGAGAGGAGGAACTGGAGTGGACGAATGATCGCTAAGAGGTGTAGGAAGGAGTGATGCCTTGCGTGCGACACCACTGAGGTGCTTAAGTAGCATACTCAGTGGCTGAGATCACCGTGCAGGTGAGGATAATCAAGATGCAACCGGCGGCGAGGATGAGAGGAGCGGAGCGCGCGGCGAGTTATACTCAAAATCTGACCGTCAGATGAGATCCGGGGAAAGGGGTGATCGCACGCGCCGAATCGCGCGAAGCTTCCATTCAAATCTAACCGCAGATCAGAATCATGAAAAGTGACGGACGACTGAGATTGGTTGTGATCTTCGTGCGCTACAGTGCGTGCGAAGAGCAGCTGGCCATTCTCTGAAATAATGGGAAAATTGCAGATAGACCCTTGCACGAAGGGGTAGAAGATTTGCGTGCAGGCCCATAAGTGAAAAGAATTACAACAGGAAGAACCCTGCAGCCTTTCAAAAGGGTCCCTGCGGCTTACAAGTAGGTCCAAAGAGGAATTTTTAAGGGTAAGAGTGTAATGCATGAAGGACCTAAGTGTAAACTGCCTATTTCATAGCCAAAATGATGTCCAAATGCCTTCAAATTTTTATATGTGCTTAATTGAACATTTAAGACATTAATTATACTTCTGATTTGGCCTTTCAAACTTATTTATGTGTTCAATTGACGCATTGATCATCATTTGTGCTTTGCTTTTATAATATCTCGTTTTGTGACTTAATTATGAAGTTTTAACACAGAGTAAAGGTTTTAGGCCTTTTTCTTTAATTCCCACACTTAACCATTTTTATTTGTTAATTTGCTGTTGTTTTACTCAGTGTCTAGCTTAACGTTAGCTTTTTAGCCATGATGGGTAGCCACTCATCAACTTCCCTACGTGCAATAACCAAGTAGAATACGATGCCATGATGACAGGCATTCGGGTAGCCAAGTCCATAGGAGTCACCTCGTTTGAGGTTTACACGGACCCCCAGCTAGTCGCCAACCAAATAAATGGCGAGTACCAAGATTGGGATCCAAACATGATCTTGCATGTTGACAAGGTCAGAGAGAAGCTAGTGGATTTTAAAACCATCTCGATTAGGAAGGTGCCCCAATTGGACAATCCCCTAGCAGATGCGTTGCTAGACTCACTGCTGCCATCCCTCGGGGACAAGAAGAGGACATCTGCCTTCAGACCCTAAAAGAGCCAACTGTCCTCGATCCTAAAACGTTCGCGATAGAGCAGTCTATCTCTTGGATGACACCTATTGTTGCTTATCTAAATTTTGGCGAACTACCCCCGAGGGAACCTCGGCCCAGGGCTGTCTGTCTCAAAGGCTCAAGGAACACCTTGACAGAAGGGCAACTATACAACCAGGGGTATTTCACTCCTGAAATCGCTTGGGTTCTAGATAACCGGGTTTTAGTTTGTTATAACATTGTAGTATAGCCGGTTACTACCAACATTTCAAATATATAAATTTTTTTACTCGGAAAATAAAAGAGTTCCCGAGGTCGAACTCAGGGAGCAAGTTGTATTCTAGAGATATACATGTTTCTTTTACAAAAAGAAAGAGAGAGGGAAAGAATTTGTTGTCTTCTTTTCTCTTTGTTCTGCAGAGGTGATGCTCTTCTTTCTTTCTTTCTTTAGATCTCCTTCTTCTTCTTTGTTCTGCAGAGGTGATGTTCTTCTTCTGCAATGGTGATGCTCTTCTTCTTCTTCCTGCTGTTCCTGCTTTGGCCTCTCTTCTTTTTCTGCAGTCTCTTTTGTGAAGGTTTCTTCTTGTTTCTCCTCCTTGCGGCTAAGTGTCAGCTTCTTCTTTTCTTTTTCAGCCAGGGACGTCACCCCTCCTTTCTTCTTTTCCCTTCAGGCCGTCGTCTGATTTCCAAATCAGACGACTTAACTACCTGTTGCTACAGTCAGCTTCCTTCTTCTTCCGCGGGTCTTCTTTTTCGCCTGTGCCTGCACACTTCAGAGTTTTTCGTCAGAGGCAAAACCTACTCTACCCCCCTCCCCCCGCGTCTCTCTCTCTTTCTGAAACCACTCTTGGGAAAGCTCTCCCAGAGCTGCCGGGTAATCGGGTTCGGGTCACGCCCGGGTCCAGGCCCACCAGCGTGCGTGGTGGGCGAGGAGTGCAGGTCAGTCTAAGTCGGGTCGGGTCAGGTCCGCGGGGCGTGAGCGCGGACGAGACCGGGTAACCGGGCGGGTGTAAGGGGACCTCACCCCGTGTACTGAGGCAGTAAGGCTACTGCACAAAATCAATTTAAACAGTGGAACGGGTGTGAGGCTTACCGATGTGGGACTAAACGCAGACCTTTCCTCGCGTGCGCCTGCTGGGAGACCGCGGCCTGGCTTCTGCAGCTGCGGCTTTGATTTGCATAGGTTGCTGGCTGGCTGCCTTCGCAAGACTCCCCGTACTCCGCAGCAGCTGGAGACCTGGAGTCCTCAAGCCTGGAGCGCGGGAGAAGCTGCTTCAATGTGCGTTAATGGCGGTCGAACCTCAAAACCTGTCGGACACGAATATGGCCTCTCGGCCTGATCAAACCACTGGGGAACCTTCGCCGTGGCACGGCGAAGGTGAGGAGCTGCGCGGCAGGCCGCAAGGTGGTGTCTGGCGGCAGCCCTGGGTCGGACTGCAACCGGAGGAATGGGTTTGTTCGGGGGAGTGTTACGGAGGTGTGGAGTGGCAGTGGAGGGGTGGGGGGTACTCAGTGTGATGAGGCGGAGGTTCGGTGAGGGTCGGCGAGCCGTGTGGGTCGCTGAGGTGATGGGAGCGGCTCGCCGGAGGGTGGTCGGAGGCGAAGGGGGTGAAGGTGGTCAGGGTCGGTAGAGGGCTTAATTGAATAAATTGAAAGCGGGGAAAGAAAGAGGAGGAGAAGGGGAGTAGCTCTAGCTTACTTGCAGGGACGAAGGGGGAGGAACAGGGCGACAGTCGTATCAACTGTTGCCGGAGAAGACGATGCTCAGGGAAAGGGGCGGCGGCGAGCAGAGAGCCGGAGAGGCGCCAGCTGGGTGCGGCGTGGCGCGGGAAGAGCAGGGGAGGAAGTCTCTGCTGCTGGTATTGCGGCAGAGCGAAGAGGTGGAGGGGGAGGAAACCGCCGGAGCTGGTGAGCGTCTGCCGGAGGAAGAAGAGAAGAAAGTTGGGGATTTTCTCCGTCAGATCCAGGCTGCCCCGGTCGGTGGAGCAACGGGGGGTATTTATAGGGATCAAACAGGGAGGAAGGCGGAGGGAGACGACGTGTCTCCCTCGCCGGAGGATGGCCGGAAACAAGAACCCATACCGTCCGTGCGTTCGCACGGCCGGTATGGTGGGTTACAACGACCAGGGGGGTGTCCCTGCGACGGCTGACGACGCAGGGCACCCCCGGTTTACTTGCCAGGTCCCCCACCTCACCCTGGGCGGCGCCATGCTCCGCGCAAGGTCGCCGGAGCATGGTGCTGGCAGGTTTTGCAGGAGGGACCTGATTGCAAAGAACGAAGGAGAGTTAGGGGCCAAAATGCGAGGGTTCAAAAGTTGAGGGCCAAAGAGTAAATATATGAGGACCAAAGTGTAAAGTCGGTCAAGGAGGTTTCTTCTTAGGCTCAAGTTTTTATACATGACTAATTAGGACCTAAGGAATATGATGGTGAATTTCATTTCCATATTAAACCTTGTTTGACCGGTCAATTTGCGCAAAAACCCAAATTAAGTTATTAATTGGGCATGGTTCTCAATGTAGGTCAAAAAGGGTTCTGAAGGCCAAATTGAAGGTTCTAAACCCTGGAGATTATTTTTCTATGAATTTTAGAGGGTTTATTCTATTTTTACTTTGCCTCGAACCTTGTGAATTGAAGTGGGTTGTTTTAGGGTTACAGATTATCATTTAGTTTCTTGGAATTGCTGTAGCCCTTGTTAGATCATTTCATCCCACTCTTATTCTTATTAAGCTGCTTTGACCTATGTTTGGGCCCTTAATTACCCTGTATGCAGATTATACTGGTAAAATTACATTTTTACCCCTTATGACTTGTTTTCTTCTCAAACTCAGGATTCTCTGAGTTAAGCCTTTCCTTGAGATATGTAGGAGCTTTTATCCTTTGTATTAGGTCAAAATGAGCTAGTTATGGCTCATGATGAGGTTCTCATTAACTCCCCTACTGCACTGCCTAACATAAGAAGAAGCGACCCAAGCCCTCCAAGAAGCCCACGAAGGCGTGTGCGAAAATCACGAAGGGTACAAGAAACTCCTAGCCTGACTATTCCAAGCATGCTAGTTCTAGCCCCAATTGAAGCAACACTGCTAGGACTTTGTGCGCAAGTATAACAAGTGCCAGAGGTTCGCTATCCTACACCATCTGCCACCTAGAAAGTTAGTACTTGTGATGTCACCCATCCCCTTTGCAAAATGGGGCTTGGACTTCGTTGGCCCTTTCATGCCAACCCCGGCCCAGAAGCGGTTTATGTTGGTGGATGTCGATTACTTTTCCAAGTGGGTCGAAGCTGAGGCCATGGCTAGCCCTATAGCTAATAGAGTTAAATCCTTTGTCTACAAGAGCATTATAACTCGGTATGGGATACCCCATTACTATGTCACGGACAACAAAATCCAGTTCGTCTGCAAAAAATTTGAAGAATTTTGTACCAGCTGGGACATCCGTCTGTACTTCACATCAATGGGTCATCCTTAGGTGAACGGACAGATCGAAGTGACCAACCTCACCATCATCTCAGCACTCAAACACCAGCTGGATTCAGCCAAAGGGAGATGGGCGGACGAGCTGTCGGATGTTCCTTGCAACCACAGGACTTGCTAGAGGACTTCATGGGCCATACACCATTTAGCCAAGTATACAGCATGGAAGCCCGGCTGCTTATCGAAACCATCCTCCCCACTTACAGGATACAACCCTATGACCCTGCCACCAATGATGAGCAAGTTCACTTATCTTTAGATTTTTTGGATGAGTTGAGGGATAAGGCATCAGAGGTATTGCTCAAATATAAAGAAGCCACCACCGCCTCCTACAATAAGTGTGTTTTTAAACGAACATTTTCCTAATGAGACCTAGTCCTACACAAGTACGAAGTCTCCATGCCAAGCCAGTTAGGTGGCAAGCTAGACCCATGATGGGAAGGGCCTTATGAGATTCGTAAAGACAGTCTGGGAGACTTCTACGAATTACAAACCCTAGGTGGCAATGACATCCCCCACACCTAGCATGCGAGCAACCTATGAATGTACCATGTATAAATACTAACAAGCAATAAAAATAGAGATTTTCTTCCTTCATTAAAAAAGGAGTGTTGCCTATTACTTTTCCTTTTTTTTTAAAAAATAAGGGGAAGAGAAAAGAAAAACTCAACACTTGCAGAGGGCTCAAGAACTTTGCACCCATGGCCAAAGAGGTTCCCCCAGGGCATGAGAGAGAGGCAGAGTGGGTTGATCGCCCTTGCAGGCGAATCGGTGGCCTCTGGCTGGCCTACCTCCTCAATAGTAATTGGTTGGTGCACAAGCGACTCCACGAGTTTGTCGTCAATAATAAGACCAGTTGCTTTCAGACGGTCGTATTCCAACATCAACTGGTCGATCGACCGGTCGCATAACTCTTCAATAGAGGCATGCTTCCCTACAATGAGGGCCCGCACGGCAGCCAGCATTTGCTTCCCAATCTCCTTTGACACTTCCTCCCGGGTCACTGCCATTGATGGATCCGAGGTGTAAAACACCATAACCATCTCTGCATCCAACCCTGGCTCCTCAGCCTCCTCCAACTCCGCCACCCTTTGGCCCCTCTCCTCCGCGAGTTGCTAGGCCTTTCTGAGGTCAGCCCTCAAGTCCCTTATAGTCACCTCTGCCTTCTCCAAACTTGCTCGCATAGAAACAAGTCTATCAATTGAGGCACTCAGGCGGACACACTCTTCCTCAAGAGCTCCCTCATACTTCTCCATGGACAAGGAGTGTTCAGCCCTAAGCATTTGCACCTCCTCCTTCAAAGAAAGGATGTTGGTGCAGGTAGCTGAGAGGCGCTCGGGCAACCCCCTAGAGCCTCCATAAGAGCATCGTGCGCACTAATGAGGCTTTCATCTAGCACCTCGCTAGCATGGGGGGCCCTCCTCAAAGCAGAACGTGCCTTCCTCAGCTCCCCCTCTAGCCGGCCTACATCACTGCCTACCTGCTACTGGGAATGGAGCTTCCGCTTGGCCCCTTTTGTCGCCTTCTACACTTTCTCTCGGGTGGCA
This sequence comes from Thalassia testudinum, assembly GCA_037157565.1. NCBI lineage: Eukaryota > Viridiplantae > Streptophyta > Magnoliopsida > Alismatales > Hydrocharitaceae > Thalassia > Thalassia testudinum. Next base: position 129,713,756 of record JAZHRO010000077.1, read on the forward strand.
ATGGCCTCCGCCACTTAGCAGAGCAACTGCCAATGCTCCTCCTTGGTTGTGACAGCCCACTGGGTAGCCAGGTCCACTGCGTTAGCATGATCGACCAAGCTAAGGAGGTCCAGAGGAGCATCGTCGAGTGAAATAAAGGAGGGCCCAAGCATCTCAGCATGTAACCCACGAGCACGTCAAAATATAAAGGGCTTTGGCCAAGAAAAAGTCAATTAATGAAAGATAGGCTCCAGGAGCTTACCACGTGCATGCAGTAAAAGAAAATGTGGTTAAAATTCATTCCCCTAGGCCTGGAGGTGGCCCAAGATAGGGCATCATTCAGGTGCCCTAGCACCTGCTATTCTAGATTGAGGGCACTAGTTGATGCCCTTGGTTGAACCGGCACCGCCTGTTTGGATGCAGACCCACTAGGGGTGCCCTCCAGTATGGATCCAGCAATGGACCTGATTGTTTGGCCAATTATTCTTGAGCCCTCAGGACAAGGGGATCCACTAAAACCCTTACACCTGTAAAGCTTTGCTGATAGTACGACTGACCAAAAACACAGGCCAGTGGTGGCCGCCTCTTGCGTCAACAGGGCAAACGATCCAAGAGCAGTCGACTGAACTGGGAAGCTGGTAGTACCCCTCGCACAAGTCACCTCCCAGGGTGCCTTTAAAGGAGTATCTCTCAGGGTAATTGCCTCAGGCGGCCCAGACGAGTCCAAGGGGGCAGAAGGCACACCTTCCTGCTCAACCTTGTTAGAACTCCACAGAAAGGACGTCGCTGACTCCTCCCATGGAAACTCCACACGAGGAACCTTCTTGCCGCGCCTCAAGGGGACCTCTGGCTCCTCCATGACCTCTTCAAGGGCCTCCTCTTCCTTCCGCTTTAGCCCCTTCGGATAAGTAGGCTGACTCCCCTTCCCCTCCTCCACTACCCTCTCCTCGCCATGTCGCGACCTATGGCGAACCGAGCTGCTACCTCAATGCTTGGGCGCTACTAGCCAAGCGAACTGCTCGAAAGCTGCAGCCAAAGGAACCTGAAAATGCTGGATTAATAAATAACTAGTAGGTACAATATGTGACCTAAAAAGCTATTTACCCCCCCTGCCCCGCTTACATGGTGTGGGCAACAAGTCTGCCACCCATGACAACGCCTCCTGGATGTCCTTCCGCCTGAGCTCCTATTGAGCAATCGAACCAAACTTAATTATTTTTTCTGCATCCACTTACGCAGATGGGTCAAGCTCCTCGGTTGGGCCGGTTGGTCCCTCTCAGGCCGATCTTGCCAAGTATAAGGGACTCCAAGGTCTTCGATATTGGAAAGAAAAAAGAAATGGTGGTCTTGCCCCTTCAAATTATCGTGGAGATCCACTATCTAGTATCCAATCTGCTAGTTGTACAATGTATAAGTGCCCGATGGAGGGTTACCCTTCTTCACCTTTAGGGGCATTAACCAAAAAAGCAGGCAAAACAAAATGAGGCAGGGGACAATCCTCAAATGAAGGTAGATGGGAGTAAAGCGTTCAGAACCAGTCAACAATTAAGGTTGAGCTGCGAAAGAGTGAGCTTGTAAAAGGAAAGGAAGGAGCACAGAAAAGGGTTCAAAGATACCCGTAGGCCATGCTGTACAATGTATTTATAAATGATAAACATGTCCTTCGTCCCATCCGAACACAAACGGGTGTGGGACCACAAGCGTGAAACGGTACTCCACCGAGTCCGTATTCCTCCAACAAAGATAAAATAGGGAACTGACTACAAAAGTTTGATGAAAAATATACAAATCCCTAGTCTCAGTAGTGACTCGGAAGAGGAAGCAATGGACTTACCCTTGCTAGCAAATCTCGACATGATGATCCTCCCTTTAAGAAACCTCAAGATAATGATGCTTCGACAATGGATGCTTTGTCACAGCACTTTGCCGAGAGTAAATATCGCTCATGGTGCTCTCCGAGGTAGGCGGGCCGTTAATTATTACCCACCACCCCTATATATAATCCCCACGGAGGGCGGTTCCCTCCTTGCGGGGCAAATGCTTCGAAAAAATCAAATCTCACCATATCTGGCGCTGATTCCAAATACACGGTCAAGAGTGAAAAATAACTCAACCATCATCAAGGAGATTAAATACCCCCTGCACGCGCATCCACCACTGCAGACAGGGTAGTCCCATCAATGAAAGGGACGACACTTGAGACCATCGCCTCATCATAATGGAAATTAATGCAGGTCCTATCAAATAATAAGACAATGTCAATCTTGCTGTAATTGGCCATTACTTGCGGAAGTGGAATAGGCGGACGCGCCTCATGCCACCTCTTAAGGTCGGTAATTGTTGCTCGCTCTGAAACGGATTTTAAAATTGTAGCGTTGTAGTATAAATTGAATCAGCGTAAAAAATAAATAATATTTATTACTCGAAAGAAATCTGAGGTCGAACATAGGGAGCAAATAAGAATTCACACACTAATCTCAATAAATATGTAAATGAGCACAAGAAATAACTCAGAATTGATAATCAACATAAAGCATGAGTTTAACATATGGCAAAAAGAATCTCAAAGTAAAAATAATGGTGATTTAGATCACCAATTATTCAATTTAAGCATATATGTAAATAATGCAACAGAGCCATCAACTATTAAACTTAGGTACTTAAATAACCAGATAAAGCCTCAAATCAGACGTCGGGTTGTTGAATCAGACCACTTATCCAACAAATGCTACAGTGCTTCCCTAGCACAGTTCTTCTTCTCTTTTCTCTTTGGCTTTTCTTCTCTTCTTCTGCTTTTGATTTTCTCCATTCTTCTTCTTTAGCTTTTCTTCTTCAACTGCTCTCTCCCTTTACGAGCCTTCTTCCTTCTCCTCCTCTTCTTTCTTTTCGCACAGAGGGCGCAATCCCTCCAGTGACTGTCACAGAGAGCAAAACCCCCTAATCCCTGCTTTCTCTCTCTCTCTCTCCTGTTCTCCTCTTCTCTCTCAAATCAGGCAGGTATAAGGGTAATCGGTTTAAAGCCCATACCCGCGTGGCGTGGCCACGGGCAAGGGCGTGCAAGGGCACGTGTGAGGGGACCTCACCCCATGCTACTGAGGTGATAAGGCAATAGTAGAAAATCAACATATGTAATGAGAGACTCATCATGATCTCTAATTACCCCTAATTAACTAGTCTTCCTAGTTAATTAGCTAAGGTTATGAATATATAAGGGTTAATTATAGAATAAGGGATATTTAGTAGAGGTCCTTAAAATAAGTTTAAAATGATATTTTATCATTCAATTAACATTATTAACAATTTAATTAATAATTGGACTCGAAATCTTATTAATCATTTCCTTATAATTAAGTAATTTAAACATAATGTATACCTAAGTATATAATAACTTAAATAATTTCACTTAATTTAATAAATTAACTTAAAAAGGTCAAAAATGTAAATTCAAGGTGAAAACATAATAATTACGTTATTTACTAACATATATAAAAAGTTGAAAAAGATCTAAGTTAAATTAAACCTTTAAAACCTGAGTTTACATTTTGGTCCTTAAAATTCATTGCAATCGGGTCATTAATTTTCATAAAGGTCCCTAAGTTTCATTGAATTTAGGTCCCTTTCATTTTCTTCTTGTTCTCCAGCCGATTGAACGGCTGACGACGGAGAGTGCCTCCACCACGCGATTACCGCCCTGCCGACATCATCCTTCTTTCTCCAAGCTCCTGGAGCTTGCACTCACCACTCCATCTTCATCCATCGGTCTGGATTACTCGAAAATCCTAATTTTTGGTGGGAGTTAACCTCACAGTTGTCGGAGACGATGCTGGAGGTTATGTTCCCCAAGCTTCTTCTCCGTCCAGACCTCGCCACCTTCTTCGTCGCCATCCACTATAAATACCCCCTCACTCCTCCGATTTCTCTGAAGTTGGCTCCCTTCCCTCTTCTTCACTTTAGCCAACTTCGATAGGCTATTCTCTCCGCAACTCCAGTGACCGTCCACACCACTCTCCGACTTCCTCCATCCATCTTGATTAACCGAGGAGATCCGTCGAGGTCAGCCGCGTCTCTGGACACAGGCAACGACCAAGGAGATCCTCAGCCCCATCCATTTTTGCCCACCAGAGATCTTCTTCTTGAACCCTCTGATTTCGTTGTCCGCTATGAACCTTCGGCGGAAAACTATTGACCCTTTCGTCCAGGTAATGGTAGATTAGGAGTAGGAGTAGGAGTAAGGTAGTTTAAGTAGGTAGGTAGTTAGATAGCTTAGTTGTAATTTTAGAATTAAATGCTCATCTTCTTTGACTCCGGTGAGCTCCTTGAGCTCTCCAGAGCCTTAATTTCATGTTTTAAACTCGCTGATCACCTTCTTCTTTCATCCACGATCATTTCTATCACACTTAATCTCTAATTTGATCATTGATTTGCCTAAATCACCTTCACCTTCACAACTTTTGTCGCTGTCCATGGCGACAGTAACTGAGCTTAGATTCACCTTCATAGGGTCCTTCATCACCTGTTCCTAATCTAAGGATCCTAATTCACACTTTAATTTGTATAAATATCACATATAACCTAAACGCCCAATTTTTAATTAAGCTCCTGAGCTCGCTGTCTATGGTGGCTCATGAGTAGTTCAAATCATTAATTATATACATATATAGTATCGCAATTATCTGTTGACTTGTTTCCTCCACTTAATGAGTGGGAAAACAAGTCCTGAGCCTAATCCAACTCAGATTTTATGTAAAATGAATTCACTGTTAAATCTTTGCTCTAATGAACAATTGAAGGAATTAATTTGTTTCTGAGGTTCCTTGTGACCTCAAGAAGCTTTTTGAATCTTTAATGGCATAATTTCTCATTCTGTACACAATTTCACATTTTTCTAGACTCACCGGAGCTCCGGCGAGTCAAAATTGAGCTTCAGTTTGAAGAACTTAGTGAGAAACTCCAAATCAATGATTTAAGGATCACTGATTGTTCTGAGGTGGTTTATTTGAGGATTAAGTGTCTGGAGCTTGAGATAGGTCTTTGTCTTCTCCAACTCCGTTAGAGTTGGTGAAGTCTGTCAGTTAGGTTAAAGTTGCGTTTAAGAAGTCTGAAAGCTTCAATGCTATACCTTGAGTTCATTTTTGTGATCGAACCAGTGTATCAACCTCTAATTTGTTCTAACAATCAAACACCTTTTGAATCCCAGGCAATGAACCTGAAACCCTAAGAACTCTAGTCGAAACACCTAACTAAGGGTTTGAACCTGTTCCCGAGATTGAAGAGATGTTGTTTAAGGGTTTAATTTCATTTGAAATAGCCAAACTCAGAAAGTCAAAATTCAAGGTTCTACAGTCAAACCTGAGTTTGACTCTTTGATTTTGTATTCAATTAGTCAAATTAAGGAGTTAAAATTATTGCTGGGAAGATTGTGATTGATTTAAAAGAGATTTGAGTGAGCTCTGATGGATTATTTGATAGGATTGGATTTCTGTTCAGTTTGGGTTATTTTTGAACCCAAACTAATGACAGTAGTTGTTTGATGAAATTTGAATGTGATTTCTGTCCAGATAAGCTTATAACAACCCTTATAGTTTGTTTAAATCGACTGAGAATGAATTTAGCTATCTGTTACAACTTTTTCATGTCTGATTACAGTCTCTGAAGCTTTCAGAGAAGCTTCAACCTCCTTTACGTTTCCTGAAGCTTCTAGGAGCTTGAAACCTTAACCTGCAGTCACGAAATAACCTATAGAAACCATTCAAAGCCTTAGCTAAGAGCTTAAGTTCAGTCTATTGACTCTGTGAGCATAATCTCTATTTCCAAGCAGTGTTAAACCCATAGGAACCCCCTAATTTTACCTTTCAAATTGAAGAGGAAAACATCCTCTTAGCTTAAAATTAACACTTCAATTCTATAGAGCAACTCAAGAGCTTTCAAACAAGCTTTGAATCGCTTGGAACAGAGCTCTGAGCTAGAAGAAATAGTCGCTTGAAGTTCGCTTTGGTGGGGGAAACTTAGTCTCACATCGGAAAACACGAGCGGGTGCCTTAGAATAAAACGTTTTTGTTAACTGGTCTATTCAGTCGTCAAGCGCTCGGCGCGATCTGAACATTTGACCATTCTGAGCTTATGCGTGTGTGTGTGTGGGCATGTGTGTGCCTGCGGGGGTGCGCCCAAGTGGGCGTGTGCGATGTTGGCCCTGAGAGGGCAAGGCTTGGGAGGCGTACGCCGGTTCAGCTCGAGAGAGGGTCGGTTTGGCTCTTGAAATAACCCAAAATTGAACCCTAACGAAACCAGGTGAGGATCGAGTAGCATCTGGTCCCACCTTGATCTCAAGGTGCCGTGTATCCTTGAAAGGACCTCGCCGCAAATAAAAAATAAGTTTTTGTTGAAGAGCAACTTAACCTGGTTCAACAAAAGGTTGAGAGATAAGGAGAGGCCTACAAGACTAAGTGTTGAAGAAAGAAAGCTGAAGGCTAAGGTTAAACGAAAGAAAGGAGAAGAACAGGCACTAAGGAGCAAAAGAAGAAGAAACTAAAAAGAAAAAAACTAAGGGAAGAGAAAGGCAGAAGTAGGAGCAATGAGGAGAGGAAAGAAAAAGAATTCGAGAGAATGAGAGAGCAATAATAGAAAAGAATAAATGGAAATGAAGAAGAGAAAGAAAGAGAGAAGAAAAGAAAGAGAGAGAGAAGAGAAGAAGTTTAATTTCTTTAATTTCTTTTTGTAAGAATTTGTTTTAATTGTAAAAAGGCATGTTCTGACTAAATCAACTTTTCTTTGCCTTAAATTATTTGGTATTAATAGAGAATTCATATGCTTTTAATGTTGAAAATTCATATGGAATTTTGTATATTCCTTATAGGTTAAATCATTTGGCAAAATTCATGCTTTCATAATTAACTTAAATATACCTCCTAAACTTATAAAGAAAAATAAAAGATAACCAGTGAATTTAGAATGAATTATACCTCCCAACGAATGACTTGGACTCAACCAGTAAAAATTTCTAAAATGTTAGGTTAATTCGACCTTATACTACTAATCGACGCAACTTCGAGTTAACCTAAGTGACTTTTCTCTACTCTTAATTAAGTAAAATTAACTTAATTAACTGAGTTGTGTAAGAAACGTAGCAATATGCGCATCCGTCTGGTTGCCCACTTTCGAGGTGAGACTAAAGTCCCACCCTTCCTTCGCGCAGCAGCGACAACAGCTCCTTCTTGCAATTCCGGTCAAAGCTGCGGTCAACCGTTCCAATAGATGACCCAAGAGTGATCATGGGATGATTCCGCAGAAGCTGGAGTCAAGACCTGGGGAATGCGAGACCTGAAGCAAGCTTCAAGGAAGCTTGAACTCACTTATTAATGGCAGAGAGGGGCGAATACCAGAAATAAACAAAACGGCTTCTCGACCTTGTCAGATGGTTCAGCAGGCTTCGCCGTAGCATGGTGGACGTGGTGGTGTGTGCGACATGGCGTGAAGGTGGCTATGGTGGTCAGTCGGAGTTGGGAATGACGACGGAAAGGTGGGTTGGTCGACAGTGGATTTGGGTGGATGAGAAAGCGAATGGAGAGAGGTGTTTTGAAGAGTGGAGTACGGCGAAGGTTGTGGACTAGTTGGTGAGGGGGCTGGTTGTGTGTAGCGGTCGGGATCCCTCACAGGAGTGGTCATCGGAGATGGAGGAGATGAAGGCATTTGGTGTCGTCAGTGGTCAGAGTTGGAGAATAAAGAGTAGGAGATAGAGTAAAAGGAGAGAGAATGGTGTTAGCCTGCGTAAAGGACAACGGAGATGAGGAATTGGCTGGCTTTGATTGGCCGGCGAGAGGCGGAGGAAGCTAAGGAAGAAGACGGGCCACTCGATTTGATTGTCTGAGGGCTGGAAGAACAGGGTCGAGGAGGGTCGCCGGTGCATAGGTCGGAGCCGGTCGTAGGAGAGGAAGAAGATGATTTTGTGGCCTTAAACCTAGCTAAAGAGCACGGCCGTGCCCTAGCCTAAGGAATTGCTCAAATGGATGGTAATTTCCCAATGAATCTTCGATTCAAATTTGGGAGGAATTGATTTAGAAACGAGCAAGAAATTCTCATAAGAAACTTGACTGTGAAGGTTTAATCTTTCAAAAATGGTGCGAGGACCTATTTGTGAGAAAGACGACAAAGCTTGGGGGCTAGTTGCAAGGTATTCAAAAAGCTGAGGGTTTGAATGAGATGGGAGTTTGATTGGATCAAAATGCAAACTTAGTCAAGATGATCTCAGATTGGGCCCAAATTTTGTTACAAACTTAATTTGGACCTAAGGAATCCAATGGTGAAGTTATATTTAGGTTTTCATCTCATTTGGTTGGGTAATTTATGCAAAAATCCAAATTAGGGTAAATGTCAGTCTAGGACTCTATTTTAGGTCAAGACGGGTTCCAATGGTCAAATTGAAGGTACCAAACCCTAGAGAATATTTTTATATGAATTTTAGAGGGTTTAGGTGAATTTTATCCTGACTATAACCTTGGTTACTTAAGCGGGTCAGTTTTTAGGGTTTCAGAAGTCATCTAATTCTCAAAACACACGAAAACCCATTTCTGACTGTTCTAATCCACTTGTTAGACTTTTAAGACCATTTGACCATTAATTACCCCCTGGGGAAACCCGTGATTGTACTGCAATTGAGATATGATGGTAAAATTACAGTTTTAACGTTATTTTCTTGTCTTTCCCTCAGAATAATTATGCAATGAATTATGACTCTCTGACAGTTATATAGGAGCATTTAATCCTTGATAATAACTAAATTGAGCTAGTTGTGGCTCATGATGGTGTTCCCATCAGTAATACAGCGATTAGACGTGCCTCATGTGGCCTCTTAAGGCCAACACAGCAAGCGCATGCGCCTTATACGGCTTTTGAGGGCCGGTAGAACCACAGGAATTTGCCCTTAAATTCCACTCCATGACAAATGCTCCCCCACTTAAATAAACATCTGGGGCAACATTCAGGAGCATTACCTATCACAGAGGTTTTACCACAAACGTTACTCTCTGAACGAGCATTCACTAGCTCAAATGTAAGGGGCATATGATGAGGGGAAAAAATGCTCTTGAACCTAAAACTTCGTGGAAGGCCCGAAAAGAAAGGTTCAACAGAGTAAGACTATTATACAGGCGGGTCCGGGGATCCGACCTGCCTACACCCAAAAAAGGGTCTTGCATATAGGAGGGATCAGGAATCTGGCCTGCCTACATCCGAAAAGACTCGAATACAAGTAGGTTCGAAAATCCAACCCACCTACACCCGAGAAGGCCCAGATACGACTGGATCCAGAGTACCTTGTCAACCAAAAAAGATGGCGAAAAAAGTACAGCACAGCCATATCTCTAATAAATGATGACATGGCCACCACAATTAATAATCTTACAACATACGTGCCTTGTCAGTAGGCATATCCATTCAGAAGATCTCGCAAAAAGACCAACTCCAACAATATATATAGCAGAGAGAGGCCCACGTCTTGGTAACTCAAGAATAAAGGAGAGATTGTAATCTTGTTTCTTACTAGTGCATAGTTGGGAGCATCGTCCTCCCCCCAGATGTATACCTCTTATGGTGGAACTGGGTCATCAAATTCTTTGCCTCTAGTGCGATTGCTTGAACCATTGGGTCGGACCCTTCGCTCACATAGGAGGTTCGATCATTTGAGTTGTTGAGTCGGACTCTCCGATTCTTAGAGTTCAGACTCCAATTTTCAATTTAAATTTTACGAGTTTGGTTATAAATATTCTGCAAAGTATCTTCACGATTTTGACCCTTCCACATCATATTCACACTTCCACTCCTACCCTCCTACCACTACTTATTCCTAAAATGATTATTATTCCAACCAGACTTATTCTCATCCATCTTCTAGTTGGGATAATCCCGATTGGGGATACAGTTCCGGACCTTCGTGTTCAGGGTCTAACCCTGGACACCGTGATCTTGATTCTTGTTCTTTTTTGAGCAACATCGATTATAGATCACCGCCCTCATTTGGACAACCTAACATGATCTACAATCAAGAAGGATATTGATAGGAACACCATCATGAGCCATAACTAGCTCAATTTGGTCTGATTAAGTCATTAAATGCGCCTACATAACCGCTAGAGAGCCCTAATTCACTACAAATCTATTCTGAGGGAAATACAAGAAGTCATGATTAAAACTGTAATTTTACCATCATATCTTAAATGCATAACAACCATGGATCTTTTCAGGGGTTAATTAAGGGTCAAATGATCTTAAAAGTCTGATAAGTGGGTTAATACAGACAGAAAATGATTTTCGTGCATTACAGGAATTAAATGACATCTGAAATCCTAAAATCAGACCCACTTAATAAACTGTGGTTCTGATTAGGATAAAATTCACCTAAACTCTCTAAAATTCATATAATATATTCTCTAGGGTTTGGTACTTTCAATTTGACCATTAGAATCCGTCTTGACCCAAAACAGAGTCCTAGACAGACATTTGCCCTAATTTAGGTTTTTGCATAAATTACCTAGGAAACCTTGGTATAAATCAATATCCAACTTCACCATTGGATTCCTTGGGTCAAAATTAGGTTTGTACAAAAATTTGGGCCTAATCTAATATAATCTTGACCAAGTTTGCATTTTGGTCCATTCAGACTCTTCTTATCTCATTCAGATCCTTAACTTTTGAATTCCTTACAATTATCCCCCTAGCTTTATCATCATTTTCACAAAAAGGTCCCTGTCACCATGAATCCTAATCCTACAAACTCCGACGACCTTAAAATGGCATGTTCTCCTTGATTCCTTCACGAATCCTTCTCAGATTTGAAAGAAAAGTTCGTCAAGGAATTCCCTTCCTTTTGAGCAAATTCCTAAGCCCTAAAACCTTCCCAACTTCTCATGCGAATTCCTGAGAGGTTAGGATATCTTGGAATTCCTATCTCCAACGAGCTTCCCAAGCTCAAAACATCCCCCAGAGACCTATAAAATATCCCTCATATTAGGCCGAGTTCCTCAGACTCGAATTCGGCCGGAAACTCCCTAATTTCCTCTTTCCTCATTCAGTCGAATAGCTCCTCGAGCTCCGGCGACTCCCTCTGACTCCTCTCATTGTCTGAACACAATACCAGTGGCAGATTCGTCTTCCCTACCTTCCTCCGCGTCCCGCCATACTAGCGTGTGCCCTTCTGTCCCCATCGTAGTCGCCATTCCCATCACCGTAGCATCTTCTTCCTCGGTGTCGGACTACCAACGCCCATGTCATTCTCCCTCTTTCATCCATTAAATTAGAGTTAGATTAGCTTCCTTAGGTCCTTAGGTCAGTTTCCTTCTCCAAAAAGCCAAAAATAACCCTTGACTCGACACGCTCACCTTCGTCTTCCCCCGTCTCCGACCGCTCCTCCGGCGAGGCGGTTCCACTACTACACAACTCCATCCACCTCGCCGACCACCTCAAAACCTTCACCTCCTCCTCCCGCGTAAAAACCCTCTCCTTATCTCTCCATTCACACAGCCAACACTTCCCCCAAACAAACCCATCACTGGTTACCTTCCCTGACTCCGACCAACCACCTCCACAAGCCACGAAAACACCACCAATGCACTCCACACCCTACGGCGAAGCTCTTGAGCTTGTTTAATTAGGTCATAAGGCCGTGTTTATGTTTTCAGGTATTTGCCCTCGTCGCCATTAACAATGCTCCTTCAAGGAGCTTGAACAAGGTCTTTTGTTGCCACAAGCCCCAAGCGTTTGCTCTAGGCAATGTGGTTGACTCTCAGGAAAGCGCCCAGGTCGCTAAGTGGAGACACTGAGGCTCCTACAACTGCAATCGAAGGTGCCATCCCTCGCAGCTGCACGTAGAAGAAGCCCGGTGGGATAGTCCTACATCGGGTGTTGACAACCGCACCACAACGCATATATTGATTTATGCTAAGGGCTTATCTCCTCAACTAGCACATAGGGGGTGAAGTCCCCACGCCCCTCACGTGCCTCACCCGTGACACCTACATGCGGGTCTGGTACATCTGATTACCCGCCTAACCAAGCACCCCTCGGTTGCAAGACACCCCCGGTAGTCCTGGACCCTGGTGCTCGCTCTGCCTGTTTACCCGATTACCCTGATTGTAGCCCTGGGAGGGTGGAACCTAAGAGGAAGAGAGAAAGAAAGAGAGAGTGAGATGATGGGTGTGGGACGCGTTAGTTTAATTATGTCGTTATAGCATGCGTTCACGACGTCGATTTTAATTAAAGATGTGGGTTAGGTGAGTCCAAGTGTCGAACACAAGAAGGCGTAAAATTGGATTACTTTGTTACTTTTAGTTGTCACAGGAAGCTTGGTTCGCTTGCGAGAAAACGGGAAAGAGAGAAAGAGAGTAGGGTTAGAGATTTTAGATAATATCATGGTGATTACTTAACTAGACATGATGAAATATATTGCGCAAATAAAGTTGTTCTACAATTACAATGATAGAGAAAAGCTTAAAACAATGTAAACATTGAACTAAGGTAGGGGAATGTGAAAGGGAGAGGCAAGGCGGCCACGGGGGTGAATGGGACTTCCGTCGGCGGCTCGACAACTTCGGCAAGTGTGAAGTATGCTTGGTGAAACAAGGAAGGAGCTAGGAGTAGGGTGGAAGGTGTGTGTGTGTATTCAATGCCTTTGAATGGGCTGGTTGAAGGGGTTTAAATAGGAGAAAAGGGCTTCTAAATGAGGTAAAGGGTGTTTAGCAACGTCTAGGACATCGCTAAACCCCTTCCGGAAACATTGCTGAAGCCCTCTGGTTGTTGATCCATTGAGGCACACGTTCTTCTTATTCTCAAGCCGCACTCGCGATCCGTGTGCTCACACTGTGGGTCGTCCGATCAAAGATCAGACGGTCAAGAATTTACGTGGGCACACATTGTGGATTGCGCACATTCTCGCCCAAGCGCATCCGCGTGCATCTGTTGCGCCGCGTGGTGCGCTCCTCGCTGTCAGCATCCGCATCAGCAGCCAAATTTCGTCCGCGCGCTCCTACTGCCAATTTGAGCCTTACTCGGGCTCGAACAGGCGCTCTTTGCTTACGGATGAGCCACGAACCAATGCGCTATGTGCGTTGGTTTGTCGCAGCGCAGGATTTCTGGCTGCTTCTCCTCAGCCGTTAGATGGGAGATGTGCAGCCGCGATTGTGCCATGAGGGTGTGCTAAAGAGAGGGTGCGGTCAGAGTTTGCGAGTCCTCAACCGTTCGATGACTATCGGATGGTTGAGATCTCATCTTGGCGTGATGGAGAGATGGTGCGGGCGAACGTGAGCTCTCAGCCGTCCGATCGAAGGATCGGACGGCTTAAAGAGCTGCATCGTGAGGCTGCGTGGGTGAGGGGCGCGGTGGATGTGGTGACGTGGCCGCTTGTGGGCCGTTGATCTGATGATCATTGGCCAGAACTTCTTGGGTCGATCGAGGGAGCTCCGGATGTCGTATTTGAGTGATTTCGAGTATGTTGGACTCGATTCGTCGATCTGAGTCCATTCGTGTAGTTCAATTGCTCATATGTGGCCTGTTTCAATATGCACTTGTACATATGGCCATTAAACATTGATTCATAAGTAATCTTAACTTTGAATGCATGCAGTGCTCCTATGCCTATCATGACATGTTATTAGTGCGCATATATCCTTAAAACTCACCCTAGTTGATGGAATTATCATCATTGAATGTGGAGTTATCACGGGGGTTAGGGGGGTTTTGTTCTCTGTGACACTTAGCCGCATCAGAGAGTGCCTCCCTTGTGTGTGAAAAGAAAGGAAGAAGAGAGAAGACACAGAAGGAGAAGAACTTGAGGAGCAGAAGAAGAAGGCTCGTGCATAAAGAAGAGAAGGAATGTGGAGAGCAGCTAAAGAAGGAAAGCCAAGGAAAGAAAGAAAAGAAGAGGAGGAAACGAGGAAGGCTGGAAGAAGAGAACAAAAGAAGAAAAGAGGAAGAAGAACAGTGCTTCCTTAGCACTGTAGCTTCTGATGGTTAAGTCGTTTGGTCATCAAACCCAACGTCTGATTTGAGGCTTTATTTGGTTATTTAAGTACCTACGTTAAATGGCTGATGGCACGTTGCATTATTTGAACTCAATGCATATATGCTTAAATTGAATAATTGGTGATCTAAATCACCATTGTTTTTGCTTTAAGATTCTTCTTGCCATAAGTTAAACTCATGCATTATATTTAGTATCATTTCTAAGTAATTTATTGGCTTATTTCTTGTGCCCATTTACATTATTGAGATTAGTGTGTCAATTCCTGTTTTCTTCCTGTATTTGACCTTAAACTTTATTTCTAATATTTGAGTTATAAATTCAATCTATTTTTTGCACTAATTCGAACTGTACAACATTGCGACGATTTTAAAACATGATTTAGAGCGAACAACAGATATGTTGATCCTTACCCTTCCCCAGATTACACTGCATATAGGTCATCACCTCCTTATGGACAACCCGAAATGACCTATTATTAGGGAAGGTATCAAGAACCTCAATTTGTTGACTCCCCTACACTGAATCCAAACCCGCCCAACCCTAAACCAAACCATTTGGTTCAAGTTAACCAGGTGCAAGATAAGGTGTTGGCTAACTTAAGGAATACCACACAATCTTCAGAAGCTCAGCCAACATCTTGCACTGAAGAATTGGAGCCCCTGATTAAAATGATTGACGATCCTAACAAGTATTTGTTGGATTGGCTCTAGAATGTTAAGGATAAAGGCTCGGGTGAGTTTTTACTTAGGAAGTTATCGAAATTGAGGATGAGTTTTTTGATTGCTCTTGTCCAATCTTGGGAGGATTCTCAAGATGAATCCCTGACAGGAGAGCCAATGTCAGAATCGACTCAAGCACCTATATGGCGATCATGGTTTACGAGACCAAGGTTGACCAAGTTGTTCTACAGCAATCAAATAAGGATGAACTGATTTCTTCACCTGAGATCCTTGAGCCGGGGTATGAGAAAACATATGTCTTTATGGAACAAAAAGTGATCGATGATTTTGAGACATACATTAATGCGGATTTAGAATTCTTTGATTCCGAAGTTGAAGAATCATTATGCAAAGTCTCACATGAGTTTACATAACACGACTTCAGTGAGATGACTGGGCCTAAGGAATTCGATAAATCATTCGATGGCCCTAAAATTAAGGAACTTGATCCTGTTGGGGCTCGCATGGTGGATTCAAATCTTGATTTCATGAAGGATTCAATTCAAAGCCCCATTTCTCAATTACACCCCTTTGAGCATATTGATGATTTTGTTTTTGAGATCACTAGACCCAAGTTATTTCTAATTCAGCAACAAATCTTAGACTTATACATTTTAGTGGGGTGATTAATATGCAGAAGGTCCCGGAATTCAAAATTCTGATTATGGAAGATAGGAGTTGGGAAATGAAGATTTGGGAAGCTAATTCCGGAGGAAGAAGAAGACTGAATCTAAGGGTGCCTATTTGTCTGAAGCTACCAACCTTCTATCAGGACCCTTACGACATTTGTTCTGAGGATATGCAACCCAAGAACAAATTCATTGATTATCCTTTCGAGCTTAATCTCGTTGTTATCTGACTTTTTTGGACTTAGGTTGCATCCTCACAATCGCAGGCCCGACACCGCTTGCATACTGATCTCAGGTTTTGGATAATTTTTATCCAAAACCTTAGATATACTCGACCACGGGGTATGGGTTTGCACCACAATTCGGTCCACATTTGTGGACATCTGCTTGCAGGTCCTGAGGTGAATTTTTTTATTTTGATTCTGACTTGCACCTGTGAATTCTTTATTTCTTCTTCTTTGTATAGTGTGCCTAACCAAACACACTAAATTCAGCACGTATACAGTTTCTTTTCATCTCGGAGCTGACCTGTTTTTCACGCAATTCAGGTGCTTTCTACTCTACTCCATTCAGTTTCATGTCTTTTTAATACAATGAGGTCATTGCATTAGATAGGAATAGGGGGTGGATATTCATCTCTGAATTATTTCGACAGCTCCATAGATTCTTTTTGTTTTCCTTTTATTAAAAAAAATAATAATAAAATAAAATAAAAGTGAAATTAGGAAAGAGAACGTGACCTTTAGAAAATTTTCAATCTTAGTGAATAAAACTGTATGATTTAAACACTAAGACCCTTCAGGTCTTCGGGCTTGATCAGCCTGGGTGTCCACTAAAATGTGGACTTGTTTATCGAGTCCTCGCCATTTTAAATTTAAATTTTAATTGGTTAAATAAGTTGAGGTGATAAGTACACGACTTATCAAGCCGTCCTCTGATTTGAGGGGATTTTTAAGTCTAAGCATCAACACACTATTTGCACTGACTCACTTTTCGGCAATTTTAATAGAAATTGGGTAGCTAATTAACCTTCTAGGGTGGTATGGCTGGCAAGTTATCATGGGTAACAACCCATTAATAGGTTGTCCAGAGTCCAGTCACATGACCACTCTTTTTCTACTGCCTTTAGGTAAATCTTAGATCAGGGAAGCCACCTACATAGAAAAAAGAAAAAAATAAAAAAATATTCAAAAAGAAAAGAAAAATAAATAGAAAAGGAGAAAAAAAAGAAAAAAAAAGAAATAAGCCATACTTCACCGCACGAGTAAGGCCGACAAGTTACCATAGGCAACAACCCATTGGTAGGTTGTCCAAACCCAGCTCAAGAAATGCACGTATAATTCCAAAATACTTAAGAAGAAGCGAAGAAGTAGAATAAGCCGAGGAGCACTGGGTTCACCACTGTGTTGACCCCATAAAAATAATAGGGAGAAAGCTGCCGGTCGAATAGATATACCTTTAGGCAGAATTTCTTTTAAAGGTCACATAGGGGCGTAGAAACATGAAGTCTGCTCTAATCGCCAATCAGTTAGTCTATCACATTTCATACATAAAGATGCTTAGAATTTAGGGTTCTCTTCGAGTCTTGGGTGGGTTGAATAGCCGTAGAAAGTTACTCCGAAACTCTAAACTCAAAAATCCAAAAAAATTGGAAAAGAAGAAAAAGAAAAGGATCCTTCTTTGAATAAGGCGAGGGCTTAAGGCGACTTCCATTTTGGCAGACACTTGGGCGCTGTGGTGTCTCTGTAGTTCAGGTCTTAGTTGAAATTCATAAGAGTTGAAAAATAACTATTGTCCAACAAATCTGACCTAATTCTCTTATAAATAAATAGCATGTAGTTTTGCTAGAGACTAGTAAATGATAGGTATGGGGGTTTGATGTAAATACGTTTATGTCATATAACCGTCTATTTTTGTGTGTTCTTAGACATTAAGTTGCATCATACATTATAAATATTGCATAACAGGCATCATCATGCATTTAGATTAGGTTGTATAAATTTTAGGTTAATTTCTCCTTTTTATGGTCAGGTGATAAGGCGACATTTAATCGGGGCCTCAGATTGAAGATTCAACCGTATGGATCCAATCAAGGCGACGATCGGAGTTCAATAATTCCAAGATCATCATGATTAGACTTCCGTAGCATCAGATGCAGTCCGAGAAAGATCAAAGGTCAAGGAGCCAGGTGGTGTAAGTCCATTCTTCAGACGACAAATCCAATCATACAGATGGGTTTATATTGACGATCCCAGCCCAACGGTGCAAAAATCAATCCAATCCGACATCCATGACACCATCTACAAGTCAGAGAAGATAGATGGCCAAGATAGCGTCACGTAGCACCATCTCAGTCGCTTAAGCCGCCCAAGGTCACCCGCAAGACTTCCTCTCCACCCGCTCAAGCAAGTCCCAATCATCAATCAAAGATCCAACAGCTGAGATTCAATCTCAGCCGCACTTCATAGCGATAAAGAGATTAAACGCTCGAGTGATCTCAATCGTTGGATGTATCCAACGGTCGCGAGCGCTTGAGTGTTAAATCAAAAGCGCTACAAAGAATGACTGATAGCACAATGGTTAAGAACTTAGTACGCATGCAGGTCACGCAATCGAGCACCCCCCACCGCACTTCCTCCTCACGCGCAAGGGCTCAATTAAGTCATTCGATCTTGAGCGAACGATGGAGAGGCAAGCCACGCCCATCATGCACAAGGGCTCGATAGCGTGGACGTGTGATTAGATGCATGAGGACCACACGTGATCGTACAAGCTTCAGTGTGTGCTCTCCGCTCGATCAGCACGTGATCTCGGCCCTCCATCAGCAATCGAACGGTTGAGGAGACACGGGCGCACGATATGCATGAAGAAGAAGCGGTGTGCGTGCGTTTTAAGCCGTCCAATTGAGGATGCGCGTACGTGGGAAGAGCGTTCAACAAAGGAAGAAGAGGAGGCGTGGGCAGGTGTGGACATTCAGCGATGTAGGGTCTTTAGTGATGTTTATTTCCATCGCTAAAGACCCCCTTTTTTAATGTTTTAAGATAAAATAACCTTTAAGCCCCCTCCAATCTTCACCTATAAAAGGCCCTACGACCCCCACACTTTCTTCATCCCTTCCTCTCTTCTTTCACCCCCTCCAAATCTCTAGGAGCTTGTCCCAAACCCGGGATGCTCCTATAGGGTTAAAAATATAATTGTTCCACCTTCTCATCCCATTCGTGGAGCATTCCGCGGTGTCCTCTCACTGCCATTCGGGAAGCGGATCTTGCTACGACATCACCCTAGCCCGTTCTCCGCCATCGTTCTCCTTCGTTCCACATCTCACCACCTTCGTCCGGGTGCTCCATCAACGTGGCTCGTCCTCCAAGCAGCCGTTAAGGAGGATAACTTCTCTCCACCTTCTTTTTACTGCTTTGTGGAGTAGATTTACAGTCTTCTAGTTGTAAGATTTCCCACTTTCTACTGTAGTGGTTAGTTGTAATAGACATCATTCTATGATTATGAAATACATGTTTATTCCATCTCTATCTTGTCTTTATTTGTAATATCCGCTCTCTCTTCTATTCATTATTATTTAAGTAGATAACTAGTTTAGATTCAATTCGACCAGTTAATCTGTTTCGTGACAATAAAACAAACGCAGTTTTAATTAAACGTTTGCCTCCCGATGTTCGACTCATAATTCCTTTTGAGTTTCGGTAAAATTTATCTGTTGACGATTTTTCTCGCAAATCGCACTATAACGACGAGTTTTCAAAACTCAAATCTATTTGCAACAATTTTTCCGCACCAAGTGTAAAACAACGAGAAGGATAAAAACCTCTGTAGGAGTAAATCCTCCCCCTCAAATTATG
This sequence comes from Thalassia testudinum, assembly GCA_037157565.1. Classification (NCBI taxonomy): domain Eukaryota; kingdom Viridiplantae; phylum Streptophyta; class Magnoliopsida; order Alismatales; family Hydrocharitaceae; genus Thalassia; species Thalassia testudinum. The sequence goes on from JAZHRO010000077.1 coordinate 129,732,945, forward strand.
CTCCCCCTTTTTAAGTATGTATACTTGCATTGCTATTACATTTCTCCACCTTTCTGTCAATCAACAAAAATAAAATAAAAATTTCCTAAAAAAAATAGAAAGAAAATATGATAGAGCATGGAATGAACATAAACTAGCATAAAGGAACAAAATACATAGAGTTCTCTAAGCATAGATGATGAGAGAAGAAATTGATCTCACAAAATAAATTCAATCAGCTCGTGATTAGACCAGCAAAATCCGCTTAGACTTGGTCTGCGTGGGAATGCGAAGAGGTGTGCACCGTCGAGCGGTTACGCGGACAAGCATTCAACTCCCTACTATCTCTCCATAACTTCTCATTATTGTGGTGGTTACACTTCCAAATGTGTAACTTCGCACGTTTGTATTCTATAAATTGGGTCCAATACCTACATGGATGGAACACACACATCCAATGAGGGCAACCCAAGGGCTCTACAACCTATTACTCCATGTATCATTCCCACCTACAGTGGATATTAAGGGTTAGATCCCCTCCGCAAACGTACACCTATACCGGGTGGAACTGGGGCAACAATTCCTTGTGTTTATGTGGTTGCTTGCTTATTTTTATTCTCATGGCTATGTTTCATTTCTTTGAGTCTAAAAATTCTTTGATGGCCGTCGGTGACCTTGATAGCGACCTTCGAGGCTCATCAAATGACGCTGTCTATAGGAAACGTCAACAAAAACGTCATGCTCTTCTTATGCATGGGCTATAAACTCCCTTTGGGAGAAAAAAGCCTTCATCCTATTGGAATTGGCCCCCCACCTGAGGACCTTCTTTTTCGCTAAAGAGCAGGTGGCTCTACTCCCTCCCATGTCAGAGGTCTATACAAGGGGGGCACCCACAATTGGAACTCTATTTTGAGCGTTTCATTTATGTGAAAAGAAAAAGGAAAAAAAGAGGATTTTGGCTATGTACATCCATGTAATTCCAAGGGGAGCTGTTCCTCTCCCTACGTACAGTATCGACCAAACCTTTTTCCATGTGGGATTCTCGTTAAGTATCAAGCGGAGGGGTCCCCTCGGCGAAGTCCCCCTATTGATCTAGGGTGGTGAGGATCTTCTCGATAAATCTTTGGACACCACCCGAGGTCTCGAAAAAAAATTCTATGGATGGTTGTTTAAAAAAATAAACCGTTAATTCTGATTTGGAAAAATATAAATAAGTGGGAGTGGTAGTAAAGTCGACTTTGTTTAAACGAAGTTGAGTTTTCGAAAGTCGACTCTCAAGAGGGAGATCGACTCTAGAAAAGTCGACCCTGTTTAACCAAAGTCGACTATGGTTGACTTCCCTTCACCCTACCACCCTCCCTCAAGGTCTCACCCGCGCGTAGAACCTCCTCTCCTCCCTTTGCTGCTCCTGCAACTGCTGCTCCTCGTCCATCTTCATCGCTCAGCGGCACCCCCCCACACCGTCATCGGTCCTCGCGGCGTCCGGCAACTGCTGCTACAAAGAGACCTTCATAACCATCAAGGTATGGTCAAATGAACAAGGCTTCTCATGTTGACTGGAGATATTCAGCTTCAAATCCTTATTCCTAAGAAATTTATATATTTGGGATGGTTGATTTCTCCTAATTTTCCCATATGTAGAAAACCTAGATCATCAAAAAAGATATTTTGCTCAGAAGAAACTTTTGATTGCCTTAAAGAATCGAAAGTCAATCCATGCACCTGTAATATACCATTAATATCATAACTTATATCATGGTACTTTTACTGATTGTGGCCCTTAATTATGTCTCTGCAACAAAAATTTGATTTTAAGGCATGAATGTGTTCTAAATGCTGACATCATAGGTAGGAATTAAATGTTATTTTAAAATGGCTACATGATTAATCTTTACTTGAATGAGTACACCAGTGAAAATTTGATTATGAAAATTGCATGAAGGGTAGAAAATACAAGTTGGAGGTTACAAAACATGCTCAGCCTATTACATACATTTCTATCTCTCTAGCTACCACCATGCATGTGCTTCATCATCTCTTGCATAGATATGTGTCGTTCTCTAACAGAAATGATTAAGAAAAATATTTTCTTTACTTGTATTAAATATTGAGTATTGACTAATAAGCATGATGTATGATTTACATGTTACAGGTTAGGAAGAATGGGAAGAAGTATGCTATGTTTGTTATATGCCTATGGCAATGTGATTGATAGAGAAGATGGTGTTGAATATGATAGGAAGTTCACGAAGAATCTGACAATTTTAGGTGATGAATTAGAATTTGAAAAGCTTAAGGAGAAGCTTATTAAAAGGCTAAATCTTGATCCTTTGACTAAGGACATCAAGATAAAGTATAGGTTTGCCATGGTCACAGGTTGTTCTCCAAATGTGAAGATGACATACACCCTATCACCTATTGTTGATGACGGTGATGTTGAGGGTATTCTTGGTGTCGTCGAGAACATGTGCCAAACTTATATGCCATAGTTGTACATCAAGATTATTGAAGTGAGTCGTATTGCAAGGCCTGAGAAGCATGTCGTGACGAAAACCTCTACTCAAACCATGGAGGCTGTAGTGGGCTCTGCAGCAAATATCCTCGGTCGTCACAGTCCTGATCCAACCTTCAATCTTCTCTTGGAAACTGATGTGCAGCATAGTTATATTCCTGTCACAAAGACTGTAGCCACTACTGAGGTGGAGCATACACTCAGTAATGATGTGGGGCATACCTAAATGAAGGAGGGTGATCATGGAGTCCGGCAGGACTCACATTTGCCATCAAGTACAATGCTCCATTCTCATGTCGTGCAGGAGAGAGACTTAGAGATCGAGCTAGAAGAAAAAGGTCTCCCTCTTGATTCTGATGAAGAAACAAATGATGGGGTAGATGACAAATTTCAAGATGGAAGTGCACGTCTTGCAAGACAGTCATGCCACTATTAGGCCTGGAAGGAATGAAGTTAAAGTACCTCCTGTTTATGACCTTCCCATTGGTTCTGGATTGATCAAATATGAAGATAGTATCGATGATATGCACACCGAAGGAGCGCTCTGTTGTGGGAAGACATTTAAGACCAAGGAAGATTTGATTTTTGTGGTGAAGATCTATCACGTAGAGAACTGTTACAACTTCTTTGTACGTGAGTCCGATAAAAAATGTTGGTCAATTGAATGTAGTCAGAAAGCAAAAGGTTGCAAATGGAGACTCCGAGCACATTTGATAAAATATGATGGGAAATTTCTAGTGGGAATCAAGAAGGGACCACATACATGCGATGCTATGAAAGGCCTAGACCACGTGCAGCTAGGTTGAGTATATAATGATCTCGAGAAGTTTAGGGTCAACCACTTGAAAGTTGTCTTGGACAAGAAGTGGAATTGGAAAATAAGCAAGATAAAACTGTGGGATGCAAGACGAAAAGCCATGGAGATTGTACACGGTAATTAGGATGTGTCTTACAATGGGATGATTCGTTTATTGCATGCAATTAAGGAGAAGACTCCTGGAATTGAGATTGATTTTGAGTGTGAAATGAGATCATCAATAAATGGACATGTCATCCTATGTAAGGCATTTTGGGCATTCAGACCTTGCATTTATGGTTTTGCCAATGGTTGGCTTGTAATTAGTATTGATGGTACTCATCTTTGTTACAGGAACAAGCTATTGGTTGCATGTAGTATGGATGGGGACAATCACATTGCTCCTCTTGCCTTTGCATTGGTCGATGAAGAAAGGGAGGAAATTAACTTGGTCCTGGTTTCTTAAAAGACTCTAAGGTCTAGTCATTCTTGGTAGAGACGGGCCTATATGCATTATTTTGGGTTGTTTGGAGACCTTATATTGAGGAGATTATAGCACAACTTCCTCAGTATTGCTTAGCTGGCCAGGAGATTTGGGTTGCTCGAGTTCCATTGGTCCACTTCCATATTGTGGAGCATCACTTTCCTGATCGAGTTATGCGCCAGTTCAGTGCTCGCTAAGGTCCCCCACCAAATTGTGACATTGATAAGGCTTTGCATGCCATTGACCTTAGAGGCAAGAACAACATTGACTGGAGATCAGAGCATGCACTTCAAATTGGTGGTAGGATAGTGAGAAGACATCGACTTCGCCATATTGCTCCACTAGATGCTGATGGCGCCACGGTGACAGACGACTACATTGCGTGGTGTCGTAAGATAACATGGAGATGCATAGGACATCATGGGGAGCTGATTTGGAGTGAGGTATACCAATTACTAAACCTTCTATTCATCTCTAATCATGTAGTTCTTTAATATTCTAAAGTTAACCATTTTTTTTTCTAACTTGACAGATGGGATGAAGTTATAGCTGACCTGCACGTGCGCGTGTGTTTGGAAGTGTCGTTATAGCTTGCGCTTGCAACGTCGGTTTTAAAGTAAAGAAATGGATATGAGTCCGAGTCTCGATCTCAAGGAGGCGTGAAAATCGGATTCTTCTTGTCACTTATTGTAACAAAAATCGTAGGGTTTCGCTTGCGAAAAGGCACAGGAGAAAAGTGAGAGAGAGAGAGAGATTAGGGTTAGAATTGTTTCATTCGCAACTTGTAACTTGAATAGAAAATAGAGCAAGCAATTGAATAGAAAACAACTTCATTTAACATGCGACTTTAGTTCATAATTACAACACTAGATAAATGCTTGAACATAAGTAAAGTAAAGCTTAAAAGAAGGAAGGAGAGAGAGAGAGAGGGGACGGCGAAGCAACCACGGCGGTGGAGAGGGCTCCGTCGGCGGCTCGTCGTCTCCAGCGATTACAAAAGCGCTTAAAGGTAGCTAGGAGGGGGTAGAATACTTGCAAGTGGAGTGAATGCCCCTCATGAGTGGTTGGAAGGGGTTAAATAGGAAGAAGGGCTTTCCAAATGAAGAAGGGGTTTTAGCGACGTCCGGGACGTCGCTAAAACCCTTCCCAAAACATCGGTGAAGGCCCCTACCCGCCGTTCGCTCGCCTGCGGCTGTGCTTCTTTGCGCCTGATCCGTGTGCGCGCGTCGTAAGCCGTCTGATAAAAGATCGGACGGCAGGATCCCGCGTGGGGCACGTGCCTGGATCGCGCCCTCGCCCCCGCATCATCGCGCACATCTGGTCAGGGCGCATCTGCGAGTGCCACGTCTCGCGATCGCACCAGTTTGCTGCTGATCGGGCGATCTAATTTCGCCCGTGCGCGCCTTCGCCTCTACATTTTAGCACAGCGGGATTCAAACCCGCGCATGAGTGCGGGAGAGCACTTCGACCGCTGCGCTGCCTTGCGTGGATGGTCGCGGTTGCGCGTCGGTGCTCGGCTACTACTGACCGTTGGATGGAGATCTGACAGTCGTGATCTGCTCAAGCGAGGATTGTAGTGATGGCGTAGGCGATGGTGCAGTGATCTCAGCCGTATGATGTTCGAATCGTTTTGCGATTGATGGAGGGGGCTGGGCGAGGCGTGCGGGTGCTGATCGGGCGCTACGTGGCGCATTGTGAGTCGTTGATCATCAAATTAACGGTCAGAACTTCTTGGGCCAATTGCGGGAGCTCCGGATGTCGAATTTGGCCGATTTTGAGTTCGTTGGACTCCGTTCGTCGCTCTGAATCCATCAGTGCGGTTCAATTGCTCATCTGAGGCCTGTTTTGACAAGTGCTCATACAAATGGCCATTAATATTGTTCTATAAGCAATCTTAATGTGTGATGCATGTAATGCTCCCATTCCTATTTATGATGTGTTATCTATGCATTTTGTTCTTAAGATAAACCCCATTTAGCAGAGTTATCACCCCGAGATGCAGTATTGTCATACTCCCATGCTTACTCCTTGCTAGTCCCTAGCAAGGTTTATTTTAGCCTTTATTTCCAGTCAGAATTTAGGAAGTAATTACTTGGACACTTCGTCACTTATCAATAAGAGGAAATATACTAGGATCTTAATCTACAAAACTAAGCAGCGCCCAGGTGTCTGCCAAAATACGAATCGCCTGAATCCTTGCTTTAATGTACATAAATATATATATATTTTTTTCTTATTTTTAGATTTTTTTGGAATTAAGAGTGGGTTGGTAACTTTTTATGGCTACGCAACCCACCCAAAACTCGGACAAAACTCTAAGTGCTAAGCATCTTGGTGTGAAGATCGTGATAAACTCACTCAACGGTAATTTAGACGGACTCCGGGTTTCTACGTCACAAGGTGACCGGAAGAGGAAGTGTTTTGCCTGAAGGTGAATTTGTTCAATCGGTAGCTTTCTCCCTACGTTTGTTTTTATTGTGGTCAACACAAGGATTTTTCCAGTGTATATCTCCCCGGCTTGTACTACTTTCTTGCTTCTTCCTTAAGTGTTTTGGTTCTTTTTGTGCAATTACTGAGTTGGGTTCTGGACAATCGACCAATGAGCTGTTACCCATAATCACTTGCCAACCATACTCGTGCGGTGAAGTGTGGTTTATTTTGTTTTCCTTTTTTTTATTTGGTAGGTGGCTTCCCTGATCTCAAATTTACCTAGAGGCAATGAAGAATAAGTGGTCCCGTAGCTGGGCTCTGGACAACCTACCAATGGGCTGTTACCCACGACAACTTGCCAGCCATACCACCCTAGAGAGTTCATTAGCTACCCAATTTCTGTCAGAATCTCCGAGGAGTGAGTCTGTGCAAAAATGTGTGCAAATGCTTAGACTCAAAGTTTTTCTGAGTTAGAGGGTAAGTTGATAAGTCATATACTTATCACCTTATTTCGTTGGTGGATCAGAGTAGCTTAAGGTTGCAAGGATTTGAAGCTAAATCCATATTTTAACGGACACCAGGGCTGATTAAGCCTGAAGGCCTGAAAAGTCTAAGTGTTCAAGTTCTTTTTGTATTATTTCTCACTATTTACAAATTTCTAATGCCTAAGTTTCTTTCTAAATTCAATTTTTTTTTTATTCTATTCAGACTGATTAAATGAGCTCAGGATCATGCAAGTTACCAACCCCCCCATGCTTAAGTTGGATAATGTCCTCATTGGCAAATACATGGATGCAACAGGAGTTCAAAAAGATATTACCTGATTGACGTAGTATACCGGATCGGTCTAAATCCTCTGGGATGCCTCCCAGGAAGCGCTGAGTTTAGCACCTCCAGCTGGGCAGTGCTTTGTGCCATCCCTCAATGAGGGTGACACTCTCCTTTGGGGCCATTGACTGTAAAAGTGTGCCTAGTGTTCGGATCAGAGATTTTAACTGCCCCATTGGAGTGAGGCTTGACCACCCTAAATGGTCCTGTCCACTTGGACTTGAGTTTCCTCGGAAAGAGTTTTAGGCGAGCATCAAAAAGCCAGACTTGTTGGTTAGGCTCAAAGGTCTTTCTATGGATGAGTCGGTCATGGACGGCTTTCATTTTCTCCTTATACAGTCAACTGTTCTCAAAGGCGCCCCGACGAATTTCTTCGAGCTCAGAGAGTTGGAGCGTCCTCTGCACACCGGCTAATTAGGAATCCATGTTACACTGCTTGACAGCCCAGTAAGCCCAGTGTTCCAATTCGATAAGAAGGTGGCAGGCTTTGCCAAAGACCAGGCGAGGCGACATGCCTATCGGGGTCTTTAAAACCGGTCCTGTATGCCCACAGGGCATCATCTAGTCGTGTGGACCAATCTTTCCCATCAGGTCTCACAGTCTTCTGTAAAATGTTCTTGATTTGTCTATTTGAGACCTCGGTCTGCCCATTTGTTTGTGGATGATATGAGGCAGCAATGCGATGGTTAACCCTGTATTTTCTAACCCTGTATTTTCTAAGTAGGGCACGGAATTGGGAGTGAATAAAATGACTTCCACCATCACTAATCATGGCCTTTGGTATTCCAAACCGAGAAAAGATGTTCTGCTTAACAAAATCCATGACAGTCTTAAGATCGCATCGGCGGGTGGCGACGGCTTCAATCCATTTAGAAACATAGTCTACCGAGACTAGGATGTACTCAAAGCCATTGGATGGTGGAAAGGAACCAATAAAATTGATACCCCAAACGTCGAAGATTTCGACAATCAAAATGGGCTGGTGGGGCATCATATCTTGTCTGGTCATGGTCCCCAGTGTTTGGCAGCGCGAGCAAGTCTTGGTAAAGTTGTGTGCATCCTTAAATAGGGAAGGCCAGGAAAATCTGGACTGTAGAACCTTTGCAGCCGTTTTCTTTTGAGAGAAGTGGCCACCACAAGCTTGGTCATGACAAAATGATAGCACACTCTGAACTTCGTTCTCTGGGATACACCTCCTAATGATCTGGTCGACATAGAGGTGAAACAACATGAGATCATCCCAGAAATAGTGCTTGGCCTTGGCCAAGAACCTGTCCCGTTGCTGTCTGGAGCAGCTGTGTGGGGTCTATCCTACAACTAGGTAGTTAACATAGTCAGCATAGCAAGGTAGTTTCTTGTCTTGCACAGCCAAAATGTATTCATCGGGGAAGGTGTTGGATAAAGGCAGGGAGGGTCCAATGTGGTCTGGGTGAAGTCTAGACAAGTGGTCAGCCACCACATTTTTTGATCCGGCTTTGTCGCGGATTTCCAGGTCAAATTCCTGCATGTGCAGGATCCATCTGATGAGCTTGGGCTTCGCGTCCTTTTCAGCCAACAGGTGCCGGATGGCTGAATGGTCAGTATAGATGGTCACATGGGATCCCTGTAGGTAAGGTCGGAACTTCTCAAGTCCGAAAACTACAGCGAGCAATTCTTTTTCTGTGACCGTATAATTTCGTTGGGCCTCGTCCAATGTTTTACTCGCGTAGTAGATCACCACGGGTTTCTTATCTTGTCTTTGGCCTAAGACAACGCCTATGACAAAATCTGATGCATCACACATAATCTCAAAGTCCTGGGACCAATCCGGGGGCTGAAGTACAGGTGTTGTGGAAACTAAGTCCCGGAGGGTGTCATAAGCCTAGATGCAATAAGAGGTCATGTGAAATATGGCGTTGTTGGCCAGAAGGTCGGTTAAGGGTTTGGAAAGCTTGGAGAAGTCTTTGATAAACCTTCGGTAGAAGCCAACATATCTTAGGAATGAACGGATCTGCCGGACCGAGCTAGGCGGAGGAAGTTTGGAAATCAAATCAACCTTAGCCCGATCCACCTCAATGCCCCTATGCGATAAGATGTGACTAAGGACGATTCCTTCTTGAACCATAAAATGGCTCTTTTCCCAACTTAACACCAGATTAACCTCGATACATCGTTTCAGGATTTTCTCCAAGTTGCTAAAAGAGTGGTCGAATGAATTCCCAAATACAGAGAAATCATCCATAAAGACCTCCAAGTATTCACCCACCATTTTTAAAAAAATGGTTAGCAAGCAATGCTGAAAGGTAGCAGGTGCGTTGCATAACCCAAACGACATTCGACGGAATGCAAACGTGACGTACGAGCAAGTGAATGTGGTCTTCTCTTGATCTTCAGGAGCAATTGCAACTTGTTTATATCCTGAATATCCATCCAGGAAGCAAAAATACTTTTTCCCTGCCAATCTTTCAAGGATCTGGTCAATGAATGGCAAGGGGAAATGATCCTTCTTGGTTGCTTCATTGAGATTCCTATAATCAATACACACCCGCCATGAGGTGGCGGTGCGGGTGGGGATGGATTCACCATGCTCATTGGTAACAACGGTGAGCCCGACTTTCTTTGGAACCACTTGAGTGGGGCTCACCCAAGGGCTATCAGAGATGGGATAGATGATGTCGGCGTCAAGCCACTTGATAATTTCTTTCTTAACGACCTCCCGCATGTTTGGGTTTAACCGTCTCTGCATCTGGCGGGAGGGTCATGCCCCGTCTTCCAGGTAAATCTTATGAGTGCAATAGGTAGGGCTAATTCGTCTCAAGTCTGAAATGGCCCATCCAATGGCGGCCTAATGTTCTGAAAGGGTCGCGGATAGCCTGAGTTCCTGATCCTTGGTTAGATGAGAGTTAATAATCACAGGGAATGTCTGGTCAGGTCCCAGGAAGACATACTTGAGATTCTCAGGTAGTGACTTTAGTTTGGGTGCGGGTGGAACAATAGTCGAAGGGAATGGGTAAGGCGGGAGTTGATCAACATCAATCTCCTCAAATTGTGTTTGATGGTAATGAGCCCTACAGAGGTCCATGGGCAGCGATGGTGACAGGTCAGCATAGTCATTACAGGATTGGTGGTCTGAAACAGAATTAAGGGTGAGGAATTCCTCGACCAAAGGTTCCACGGGATAATGTTCCTCAACACAATCACAATCAAAGGACTTGGTCGCTCGGAAGATATCCAATTGCATTTTCTTGTCTCCGAAGGCGATTTCCATACATCCCGTGTCACAATCAATGTTTGCCTTAGCCGTAGCTAAGAAAGGTCTGCCTAAGAATATGGGTGCGTTCTGTAATTTTTCAGGGACTTCCATGTCGAGCACCAAGAAGTCGACTGGGAAATAGAAGTCCTTGACCTGCACAATCACGTCCTCGACAACCCCCTTCGGGGTCTTCACAGATCTATTAGTCAACTGGATGGTGACAGGTGTGGGTGTCATCTCTCCGAAACCAAATTGGTGGTACAGGGTTGTTGGAATCAGATTGATAGAAGCACCTAAGTCCAGGAGCACTCTATCAAATGTCATGTCCCCGATATTGCAGGATATCAGGGGTGCTCCTGGGTCAGTTCACTTGAGCGGAAGGTTACTTGATATTACGGAACTTGCTTTCTCGGAGAGCATAACCTTCCTAAGTGCTTGAGGACTTGGCTTACGTTTGAGCGTACAGGCATCCTTTAAAAACTTGGCGTAAGCCGGGATGTGCTTAATGGCTTCGAGGAGCGAAATATTAATCTGAACCTGCTTAAAGATCACCAAAAGCTCCTCAGTTTCTACAACACTTTTCTTCTTCTTTATTGTTTCCAAGGCCTCGGGGTAAGGTGTCTAAACATAGATAGGGTCTATCTTCGGGTCCTTGGGTTTTTCTAGTGCCTCTTCTGAGTTGGGTATTTCAGCTGGTGAAGTCTCGGGGAGAGTTGACCATTTGGGGTCCTGGGTTTTGGTGCCGCCTCTCAAGGTTATCGCATTCGCAGAGGCATTGGGACCATGGGTTGATCCTTGAGAAGACGAGGACGAAGAAGCATCGAACCCAAGGGGTGTTTGTGGGGCTGGCTGAACCATGTGAGCCTACCCGGGATTGCCCTGGAAGCCTTGCGAATTAAGGCCTCTGTTAATTATGTTTCGCGGGTTCGATTGTGGCTGGGAAGGTAGGGATCCTTGTTGTTTGCAGTCTAATAGTTGGCTTAACTGTCCCTTTACTAAGGCCATTTCCTCTTGATGTTTCTGGTTCATTTCAGCCATCACCTTTATTAGGGTGTCCATTTGGTTCTGTGGGGGAGGGGCTACCTTGTTCTTATTGTATGGGGGTCTAACTGGTGGTCCTTGCTGATAGGGAGCAAGTTTGGCTGCTGGTTTAGCCTGGGCCGGTTCTCGAATTGAGGTGGTTTCTGGTTTGTCGAACCAAAGTTGGGGTGATTACACCAGCCAGTGTTGTAAGTGTTGGAGAAAGGGTCAGGTTTAGCATAACCTTGAACAGCTTGCACATCTTCAAGGATAGTAGATGTTGATGGGGTGGGAAGAGAGTAATCAAGGGTTGAGGGAGAAAAGGTCCCTCCCTGGAACGTCGTCAGGGGTTGTTCCAGGTTTAGTTGGCTTAAGGACTGGACCAGATCAACATTATGTGCTCCCTTTGCTAGAGAGAAGGTCTGTAACAGATTCCTGGTCTGGTTCAGTAGCTCGTCAATCTTTTTATCCACCAATTCCACTCGATCTAGTTTCTTGGCAATGATGTCCATGTCAACCATTCCAGAATTTGCTTATACTTCATAAATCCCGCCACGGGGTTGACTGGATCGGTTAAACTGGGTCATGGAGGCATTGTTGAGTAAATTTTCGCTCATAGACTCAAAGAGCTCAAACGTGCTCTCCTCGTCTTTGTTCAGGAAGTTCCCCCCGCATGAGGCATCGACGAAGTTTCGTAGGTTGTTGTCCAGACCGTGGTAGAAGATCTGGGCCAATTGCCACCATGGTACTTCGTGGTGTGGGCATTTCCTCAAGAGTTCATTAAATCTTTCCCACGCCTCATGGAACTGTTCCCCACCCTGGAGTGTAAAGGTAGTAATGGCTCTTCTGAGGGCATTAGTCTTTCCTATGGGGAAGAATTTCTTTAAGAATGCATGCCTCAGTTCTTCCAAGGTGGTGATGGGTCTACCTAGGGTTCTAAGTCAATGAGATGCCTTGTCTCTCAGTGAGAAGGGAAACATCTTAATCAAAACAATGTCAAGGCTAATGTTCCTAGGTTTCACAGTTCGGGCTATCCGGTCAAAATCCTCTAGGTCCTGAACGGGGTCCTCATTTGAGCTTCCATGGAAGTGGCTCTGAATCAGACTCAAAACATTTGGTTTTAGCTCAAAATCATCTCCCCCTTCGGGGATCCTAAGGTGTGGCTCGACTCTAATAGCGGAAGGATTGTAGAAATCGTGGAGGGGCCTCGGTTGATCTTGGAATGGTGGTAGATCAAGTGGTGGTTGCCCTTGTGGGCCTTGGAAAGGTGGTCGTGGTTGCCCTTATGGGTTTTGTAACCGGTGTATGGCTTGCATGATAGTGTGGACCTGTTGCTGCTGAAGCCGGTGGTTTACATTAATCTGGGCTTGGATGATGGCCATTATGTCTAGTGGGGGTTGGTCCTCAACCTCATCTACCCTAGGTTCAGCCATGTTTTCAGCGGAATCAAGTTGCCTGGATTCCCGTCCCAAAACAAACAACTCGAGATGCAATAAGCGTCTCCCGTGCATACACTAGAGAAGAACAGGAGGGGATGCGAAGAGCGACAGATGCGAGAAGTGTGTGTTCAATCATGCAAACAAGCCTAGTCCTTATGGTTAATCCTTAGGAGACCTAGAAATCTCAAAAAGGGTGATTAAGTCCGTAAGCACTGGACTCCCCTTCCCAAAGCTAATCTGGCCAGGTTGATTACGAGGGGATTGCAGGGAAGGTTCTTCCTTTGTCTTGCACCGTCGGTTCCATAGACCCCACAACCGCGGTCGTTTGACACTGCCTCGCAGGCTAGTCACCAGATTCTACTGAAGGAATGAAAGCCAAGTGCTCAGCGAACAAAACCTCGCCTCTCGAGACTTAACCTAGTCCTGCCTAGGGCACGTCTACTCTGTTTTAAAAGGCTACGATAGCACTTGTGCTAAGGTTGTATGATGAGGTGTTGATTGGGGTAGTGCCTCTTAGTTTTCCACTTTCAGTGTATGTGCTCCTATCAAAACAAGGTTCTCAAGCAATGATTTTTTAGATGTGGTGTCTTTTAATGTTTTATCCTTACTTTAGTGTCTTTTTGGATTGACGTGTCTTAATATTTTCAGACAAGTTTCAGTGGGCACATCAAGTTTTGCACGTAATTCGGTGGAAGTAGATTTCCTTTTATTGTGTAGAGGTTCTAAAACCCTAATGTACTCATCCTAACGATCATGCAGCTTCTATTAGATGAGTCATTTTTAGGGGTGAGTGGTGCGGCCCAAGTCAATCCAAGGTGGCTTCGCAAACACCACTCAAAAAGAAAAAAAGAACACTCCAAGAATTTATTCAAAATGTTAGAGTGTATTTTTTTGTTGGGTGATGTGTTAAAGATGTGGGTCAGGCAATCATACACCACGCCAATTTTTTTTTCAATTTTACAATTTTTTTTAGATTTTCAAGCAAGCAAACAACCATGAGTGAAGAAATACTTACGATCGGTCCTTGTTACGCCTACTTCCTTATTATCGTCATGAGTTGCGCTGCTTCGCTGTCCAAGCGTCGAATTCCTGCAACCATCAAGTAAAAGGAGACAAGGCATTAGACGATATGAGCATGGATGTAAAATGGAAGTGACAAAATAAATCCATTGCCTCCCCGGCAACGGCGCCAAAAACTGACGTGCGCGTGCGCGTGTGTTTGGAAGTGTCGTTATAGCTTGTGCTTGCGACGTCAGTTTTAAAGTAAAGAAACGGATATGAGTCCGAGTGTCGGTCTCAGGGAGGCGTGAAAATCAGATTCTTTTTGTCACTTATTGTCACGAAAATCGCAGGGTTTTGCTTGCGAAAAGGCACGGGTGAAAAGCGAGGGAGAGAGAGAGATTAGGGTTAGAATTGTTTCATTCGCAACATGCAACTTGAATAGAAAATAGAGCAAGCAATTGAATAGAAAACAACTTCATTTAACATGCGACTTTAGTTCATAATTACAACCCTAGATAAATGCTTGAACATAAGTAAAGTAAAGCTTAAAAGAAGGAAGGAGAGAGAGAGAGGGGACGGCAAAGCAGCCACGGTGGTGGAGAGGGCTCCGTCGGCGGCTCGTTGTATTACAAAAGGGCTTAAAGGTAGCTAGATGGGGGTAGAATACTTGTAAGTGGAGTGAATGCCCCTCATGAGTGGCGAGGAGTGTGGGTGCTAATCGGGCGCCATGTGGTGCCTTGTGAGCCGTTGATCGTCTGGTCAACGGTCAGAACTTCTTGGGCCTATTGCGGGAGCTCCAGATGTCGAATTTGGCTTATTTCGAGTTTGTTGGACTCCGTTAGTCGCTCTGAATCCATCCGTGCGGTCTAATTGCTCATCTGAGGCCTGTTTTGACAAGTGCTCATACAAATGGCCATTAATACTCTTCTATAAGCAATCTTAATGTGTGATGCATGCAATGCTCCCATTCCTATTTATGAGGTGTTATCTATGCAGTTTGTTCTTAAGATAAACCCCATTTAACAGAGTTATCACCCCGAGATGTAGTATTATCAATAGCCATTTGTAGGGATAGGGTTGAGATGAACGCCATCAAATCTATAAGACAACTGGCCAAGCTGATTTTACAGTTGAGATTGTTGGTGCTAGAGCACCACGATCATTTGTTTTGATGATAACAAAACACGTGTTATTTAACATTTGCAATTTGAGTCCTAGATTTCAGGTCAATTGCAAATGTGGAAGTGTTTAGACGGAACTCGAGCTCGCATCCAGGACGGATTGGAAGAGCTTGACGGAAAACAGAGGAGGTTCGCGTGGAGCGAAAGATTGAAGATGGAAGGAAATGAAGAATAGGATAGATTTCCTTCTTTTGTACTTGTTGTATTTTTTGTTTCTTTTGTTGCTCTTTATTTCCTTAGATATTTCATGTTAAAGAGCCTCAAACAACCCTAACAGTAGTCCTAGGAACACCGGCACAACCCTAGGATACTTAGGTTTTCTGTAGAATACTTAGAAAACCAATATAGGGTTCAAACAGCACCTCCAGACGTCTAATTCCCAAATCAGACGTCTGATAAAGAATTTTAAGACGTCTGACTGTTGTTTCAGACGTCTGATAACTGTTAGGCTGGACATAGTTAGTTATGTCTGATGAAATCAGACGTCCAGACCTTAGACCAGACGTCTTAGGAGATGTCTGATGACTTTGCCAGACGTCCAATTAGTGGACCGTTGGCTGGCTTAGAAAACACTAAAGATTATGACCGTTAGAGCCTTATTAGATGTCCATAGGACTTTCCAGACGTCTGATAAATGACCGTTTTGCCTCGGCTGACCCAAAATCTCTTCTCAGAGATTTTCTAGCCGTTGCAACGTTTGGAAATCAATTCCCACAGTAAAAGTAGGTTTCTAGACGTCCAGACATAGTGCCAGACGTACTGTATGTCGTCTGATGGACTTGCGCAAAAACCCTGTTTAGATCTGATTCAAGTCAGGGAGAAACCCGCATAGAATCAGACGTCTGACCTTGGAATCAGACGTCTTAAAGTGGCCTTCCAGACGTCTGATGACAGAGTTAGACGTCTGATAACCCTGTCAAATGTAATCATTGTCCTGATTTCGGCCTGATTCTCTTGGGCTTTGCACCCAACGGCTATAGAACCTTTCTTAAGCCTTTCAAAGCCTTCCTAAGGCCTCTATAAATAGAGGGGAGCCTTTGCAACACAAAAACACACAAGATAGACACTTAGAAACACAAAAGACACACTTAAGCAACATACTTCCACTCTCTTGTGTCCAAGAAGCTCTTGCTCTCTAAGCTCAAGTTCTACATCTTGAGAGCATCATTCCCTTCGCGCACCCGCTCTCCCGCCGTTGTCTACGAGAGCGACATTGCGCCGTTGCGTGGCTCACGCACCCGCGTCATCGTCGACGCACTCCTTGCAAAGGGGAGTTTCCTAAATCCTATAGAAGCTTAGGTTAATTACTTTGTTGGCTCTATAGGTTTGTTGTTTTATTTTATCTTTGTTATTTTGGTTGGGTATTCGCTTTGCGAATTCCCGTCTCCTTCGTGGGACAAAATCCTTCTCGTGGAGAGAAGGGGTTGAGGAACACTAACCTCGTACTTGTAGCGTGGTTGTACTGAGGTTGAATCACCCTCGTTTAAAGTGATTCGTTTAGTGGATTTTGATCAACTTGGTTGATCGGAAAATCCTAACTCGAGAGGGTTAAGTGGTGGTTTTCACCCGGTTTGGGTTTCCACCTAAAAATACCTGTGTACATTTTGTGATTGCTTATTTTTGTGATATTGCTTTATATATTTCAATTCCGCATTTTTTTGTCACGCTGATCTCACCCCTCCAAGTAGGGAACTTTCAGAGATCTCACGACAATTTCTCAAGCTGCCATCAATCAACCATTTAGATGAGGAGGACGAGGAGGATGACTACGCTACTTTAGACAAGGTGCCTGTCATGGTCCCGACCATGGACGTGGTCGAGGGCGAGGACAAGGATGAGGTCGAGGTCGAGGCCATGGGAGGCGTGGAGATGGTAGACGTAGAGTTCGAGGTCAGCATCTTCATGAAAACCAACCACAGCTTGATCCATACCAGCCACACCAGGATCCAAACCATCTAGAGCATGATCCGGATCAACAACACTGTGATCTAGACCATCCACAGTAGGATCCCAGCCAGCCACAACATGATCCAAACCAGTCGCACCTTGATCCATACCAGCCACACCAGGATCTAGACCATCTAGAGCAGGATCTAGGACAGCCACAGCTTGATACATACTAGCTACACCAGGATGTAGACCATCCAGAGCAATTGCAGCCACCTGATGCTGAGCAGGAGCATGTACCACATTTTCATTTGAACTTGTTCGAGCATGATGTAGAGAACCTATAGGATCCTGATGTGGAGCAACTGGATGATACTGACTTCGTTACTCAACAAGGATCGGTAGTTGACCCTTCTTCGAGTACTCCGCCAGCTCCACAGAAGATGCGAGGTGGGGATATTGGAGAGGTTACCCAAGCCTCCTCACTTCCAGCACAAGCACCGACTCGACCTCCATTATTTGGGAGCCTTGAAGGCTCACAAATTGACGACAAAGATGTACATATGCAGATCGAGGTTGACCCACCTCCATTAAAGACATTGTCGAAAGAAGACAAAAGAATTACAGTACATTCCGATGTATCCCGTACTTACATATTGTATCATATTTATCACTTCTCATGAATATTGTATACATTTTCTATTCTGCAAAGTTATGTGCCTCTCTTATGGTGTTGAGATTACTATTTGGTAGATTCTATCCTAATATCAAATTATTAGCTGCGTGTTTGTGCTACTACTTGTCATTGTTGTTTTTAAATTGGTTTGTGTTTTCTCTTTTGTGTATGTGTTTGTGCTACTACTTATCATTGTCATTTTCAAATTGGTTTGTGTTTTCGCATTTGTGTATGCTCAGTATTTCCCAGATATGTGAGTGATTTATGGTAATTCTTGTGAAAGTTGTAAATCACACAAAGCACCAAATTACATTAGCATCAAATTATATCACCAGCATCAAATTGCATAAGTCATTAAAAGCCACAACACTCTACCTAATTAACTCAAAAATATGATAAAACATATCCTTAAGTGTTAGTGGATTATCCTAGAACCTCATAGGTTCAACAAAATTGATTTGGACAGCTAAAGGACCTCTTACAGTCTATCTAACGTTAGGTAGCAACTGTAAAGCGAGTTTAGAGCATCCAGGAGATAACGAACTCTACATTGAACTGAGTATTTAACATTAGGTAGTTTACCTAACGTTAATTACGGTGGGAATTTTGTAAAGTCGACGTTTTGAAAGTCGATTTAGTTTAAACAAAGTCGACTTTTCAAAGATTGACTTTGTTTAAACAAAGTCGACTTCGTTTAGACAAAACCACCTTTCCAAAACTCAGGTTGAGGGAGGATGGTACCAAAGTCGACTTTTCAAAACTTGATCTCCCTTTAAAGAGCCAACTTTTGAAAAGTCGACTTCGTTTAAACAAAGTTGACTTTTCAAAAGTTGACTTCACTACCACCCCCAGGTATTTAAATTTTTCCAAATCGTAATTAACAGTTTATTTTTTTTAACTACCGTCCGTATAATTTTTTTTCCCCAAGGTCCCCCTGCCTAGGTGTTGGTGCAAATGCACCACGATCGTTAATTTTGATGATAACAAAACACTTGATATTTGACATTTACTTTTGAGTCCAAGATTTCAGGTCAATTGCAAAAGAATACAAGTGTGAAGAGCTCGCATCCAAGGTGGATTGGAGGAGCTCAGTGGAGGAGCAAGAGCTTCCATTGGAGCGAGAGCCTGAAGACAAGAAGAATAGGATAGATTTCTATTTTGTCTTGTAGTCTATACTTTGTATCTTTGTTCTTTATTTTCCTAGATTACTTATTAAAGAGCCAAAAAGTAACAAAACAGTAGTCCTCGGCACACTTACTCAACCCTAGGATACTTAGACTCTTCGTAGATAACTTAGAAAATCAAAGTAGGCATCAGACAGCCTGATCAGACGTCCAATCTAGACATCAGACGTCTGATCCTTGACTTTAAGACGTCTGACTGGAAACCACTCTCTGTTTGCCATTTTTAGACGTCTAGCCCTTAGTCCAGACATCTTAGTAGACGTCTGATTACATTGCCAAAAATCCAATTAGTGGAACGTTGGCTTAGAAATCAAATTGTTCAGAAATGACGTTTAATCTTCTTTCAGACGTCCGTAGAGGATCTCAGATGTCTGATAAATAGACGTTAGCCCTTGATTAATCCAAAATCACTTATCATCAGAGATATAGCCGTTTGTGCATTGGGAAATCCATTCCCACAGTTATTTAGGTTTCCAGACGTCCAGACCTAGTGCCAGATGTCCAAGATGCCATCTAACTGACTTCACTAGAACCCTGTTTAGGTCTGACTAAAGTCAATAAGGAAATCCGTCTAGGATTAGACGTCTGATTTACTTTCCAAACGTATTAAAAGTAGTTTCCAGACATCTAATACTTTTCCCAGACGTCTGATAACACTGTTAGAATCATTAATGATCCTGATTCCGGCCTAATCTGCCTTGGGTTTGTTCCCAATGGCTATACAAGCCTTCCAAGGCTTTTCAAAGCCTTCCTAGGCCACTCTAAATATAGGGGGACCCCACCTTTATTAGACACACCAAGAAACACTACTTTCCACCATATTTGTGTCCTATAGAAGTAGAAGTTTTAGCTCTCAAAAGCCATCGTCCTCATCTTGAGAGCTTCTTTCCTGCCGAGCACCCGCTCCCCTGCCTACGATTACGAGAGCATCGTTGTGTCCTCGCATGGTTCACGCACCCGCGTTACTTTCCGATGCACTTCCATCAAAGGAAAGTTATCTTTACCTATAATAGCAGATTTAAATACTTGCTTTGTGGCTCTATAGGATTTGTGTAACTATTTTTGGTTGGATATTCACATTGCGAATTCCAATCTCCTTCGTGAGACTAGGTACTCCTCGTGAAGAGGAGGGGTTTGAAGCACTCTACCCTCATTCAAAGTAGTGTCGGTTGTAAGTGGTTGAACTACCCTCATTCAAGTAGTTCGAACAGTGGATTTAATCGACTCGGTTGATCGGGAAATCTTAAGTCGAGAGGTTTAGATGGTGGTTTTTACCTAGATTTAGGTTTCCACCCAAAAATATTTGTGTACTTGTGATTGCATTCTTTTGTGAGATTGGTTTTATATGTTTGCATTTTTATATATCACACAAATCTCACCCCCTCCGTTGTAGAACCTACAATTGGTATCAGAGCAGGTTTCGCGTATCGACGTAACAACCCAGCAAAGATCAAATGGAGGGGAGCAATTCCACGATGAGGATATCCGAGGGGTAGTCTACTACCTGTACACCTTTTTTCGAGGGGAGCAACTACCTATACTGGAAACTCAGAATGAAGGTGTGGCTTCAAGCCAACGACTTCACCATCTGGGCCAGGTGTGAGACACCTTTCGACATCCCGAAGAGACTCGCAGCATACTACTCGCAGCAATAGATTCGTGAGCTTTCACTCAACGCAAAAATAATGAACGTGTTGTATTGCGTTCTAAGCCCAGAATAATTCAACCGAATCTCACAATGTGCCACCGCATATGAGATTTGGCACACACTTGAGGTAACTCATGAGGCTACCTCTAAGGTAAAATCCTCGAAGATAAATGTTCTTACACAAGAATTTGAATCATTCTCTACGAATACTAACGAAACCGAAAGTCAGATAAACACTAGGTTCACTCTCATTATTAATAATTTGAAAGCTTTAGGAAAGACCTTCATCAAGGGGGAGCTTCAAGGAAAGCTACTCCGTTCCCTTGGACCAGAATGGGAACAAAAGGTCACCGCCATCGAGGAGGCGAATGATGTTGAAGAGCTCAATATGGAAGACCTCCTAGGCAACCTTATGTCCTATGAGACGAAGTTGAAGAAGAAAAACACACCGGAGCCAAGGCCAAGAAAGAATTTGGCCTTCAAAGTCATTTCAGACACCGAGGTAAGTTCTGATGATGAAGACTTTAGGATTTTACTTAAGAAAATTTTCAAGTTTTGTAGGGATTCAAAGAGAGAAAAGAAAGAGAAGGAAAAGGAGCAAGGCATCCCGAGAAGTTGCTACCATTGCAACGAAAAAGGGCATCTCCGACCTAAGTGCCCTCTTCTTAAGAAGGACAAGAATAAGGAGAAGGAAAAGAAGTACAAGAAGAAAGTGTTCCAAACTACCTGGGATGATTCAAGCTCGGAGGAAGAAGAGGAAGATCCCGAAAAGAAGGACGAAGTCGCTTGCATGGGCTTATGGCCATGGCAAGTGATAGCGATAGCGACGACGGTGACGATGAGGTAAATTCCTATTTACAAGATGGCTTTGATGGACTTTATGAAATTAGTAAGTCATTAATGGTAAAAAATAAAAATATTAAAAAGAATCTTAGTCTCCTAAGATCTGAAATAAAAGGTTAGATATTAAACTTAAAGATCTGGAAACTAGTTTTAGTCCTAAAAATGAAATTTTGTTGTTTGAAAACAATGATCTAATGAATGAAAATAGTAAATTGATTGAGGAAAATACTATTTTAAAAATGAAAATTTCTGTTTTAAAGACCAAGATGCATGCTATTGAAAATGAACTTGCATGTCTTAGGGAAGAATCTAATAAATTGATGAACAAATTAGATGACTTTTCTAAAGATAAAATTAACCCTAATCATAAGGATGAGAAAGGATCTCCCTCAAGGAGACCTACTAACAGATCCGGATCCAAATTGACTTAGATACCAAGGGGAGAATTAGAATTCTATTTTTCAGGTTGCAATGATTTCAACATCAAGGATTGGAATTACAAGATGAAGAATGTTCAACTAAAATTGGGAGGACCAAAGAGGAAGATGAGAAGATCGACGAGAAAATCGGCGGGTGATCAAACCGCCACACGTCGACCACCTGATTGAGCGTCGGGGCCGATGCCCGGACCTCTAAGCTTCGGATGGGAGCCCCATCCAATTTGGCATCAACCTCCATTTGGGCCATACTATTGGCCATGATAAATGAGATACTCTCTAAACCCTATTTTCTTTTAATAGCATCTAGATAGGGGGAGTTGTTAAAATTGATAAGCTATTTGTCCATCATTGAGGAGGAGGACTTAAAAGTTAACTATATTTCCTTTAGATAGAGGGAGTTAATTATATAACTATCTTGTTATTACAAAAAGGGGGAGATTGTTACTCTTATAAATTAACCCAAAATTAGAGGAGTATGGTTTAAGAGGGAGTATAGGAGAAGTAAAATTGATGAAACCTTTTTGATATTGTCAAAAGGGGGGAGAACTTTTTGGATTATTACTTATAGTTTTGTCTTCATCAAAAAGGGGGAAATTGTTGGTGCAAGGGCACCACAATCGTTAATTTTAATGATAACAAAACACTTGATATTTGACATTTGCTTTTGAGTCCAAGATTTCAGGTCAATTGCAAATGGATACAAGTGTGAAGAGCTTGTGTCCATGGTGAATTGGATGATCTCGGTGGAGAAGAAGGAGCTTTTATTGGAGCGAGAGCTTGAAGACAAGAAGAATATAATATATTTCTATTTTGTCTTGTAGTCTATACTTTGTATTTTTTGTTCTTTATTTTCCTAGATTACTTTTTACAGAGACCCAAAGTAACAAAACAATAGTCGTAGGAACACTTAATCAACCCTAGAATACTTAGACTCTTCGTACTTAACTTAGAAAACCAAAGTAGGCATTAGACAACCTATTAGACATCCAATCTAGACATGAAACGTCTGATCCTTGACTTTAAGACATCTGACTGTTTGACACTTAGGCAGGAAACCACTCTCAGTTTGCCATTTTTAGATGTCCAGACATCTTAGTAGATGTCTAATTACATTTCCAGACGTCTAATTAGTGGAACGTTGGCTTAGAAATCTAATCGTTGAGAAATAACCCTTAATCTTCTTTCAAACGTCCGTAGAGGACCTCAGACATCTGATAAATAGACGTTAGCCCACGATTAAGCCAAAATCGCTTCTCATCAGAGATATAGTCATTTGTGCCTCAGGAAATCCATTCCCGCAATTATTTAGGTTTCCAGATATCCAGACCTAGTGCCAGACGTCCAAGATGTCGTCTGACTGACTTTCACTAGAACCCTATTTAGGTTTGATTGAAGTCAGTAAGGAAACCCATCTAAAATTAGACGTCTGATTTACTTTTCAAACATCTTAAAAGTAGCTTCCAGACGTCTGATACTTTTCCTAGACGTCTAATAATATTGTCAGAATCATTAATGACCTTGATTCCGGCCTAATCTACCTTGGGTTTGTTCCCAATGACTATAGAAGCCTTCTAAGGCCTTCCAAAGCCTTCCTAGGCCATCTATAAATAGAGGGGGAGCCCTCCTTGGTTAGACACATCAAGACACACTAAGAAACACTACTTTCCACCATATTTGTGTCCTAGAGAAGTAGCTCTAGCTATTAAAAGCCATTGTCCTCATCTTGAGAGCTTCTTTCTCGCCATGCACCTGCTCGCCTGCCTACGATTACAAGAGCACCATTGTGCCGTTGCGTGGTTCACTCACCCACGTCACTTGCCGACGCACTTCCATCAAAGGGAAGTTATCTTTGCCTATAGTAGCTAGATTTAAATACTTGCTTTGTGGCTTCATAGGATTTCTGTAATTGTCTTTGGTTGGGTATTCGCATTGCGAATTCCCATCTCCTTCGTGGGACTAGATACTCCTTGTGAAGAGGAGGGGTTTGAGGCACGTTACCTGTTCGGGATGTTTAGTCAAGTTTTAAAAAGTCACATTGTAGTACAGTTGAAAAAGCGTTCAAAATAAATACAATTTATTACTCGAATTTGAAAGTCCAAGGTCGAACACAGGGAGCAAATTAGGGTTTAGAAATTAAGATCAAAACTTTAGAATTTGAAATAACATAATATGCAATAAGATCAATGTTATAAGAAGATAGGAATAAATGTAAGTACAAAATATTAAAGAAATCAATGTATGTGAATAAACACAAAATTAGACATCTGATTTGTAAATCAGACGCCTTAAAATGTAGTTGCTACAATGCTTGACTTCTTCTTCTTCTCCTTCTTCTTTCTCCATCTCTGGTGACTACTTTCTTTTCTTCTGATTCCTTGTCGTAGCCTTTCTCTTCCTCTACCTTCTTCTCTGTCTCGGCTGCCTTCAGCTTCTTCTTCCTTCAGTTCCTTCTCTTTCTTTCTCTGCCTTCCTTGCTCTTTCCTTCTTCTCTCTGCTGCAGCCCTTCTCCTACCTTAGCTTCTGACTTCGGCTTCCTCCTTATTCCTTGGCTTCAGCCCTTAGCTTCCTCTTCGGCCTTGTCTTCTCCTTCCTCTGTAGAGCAAAACCTACCCCTACCCATGCGAGCTCTCCTTTCTCTCCTAGGTTTACTCTCCCAGAGCCACTTCTCGAGTAATTGGGTCGGATACGTGCCGAGGACCAGGCCCACCGGCATGTTGTGGTGGGCGAGGTGTGGTGGCTCAGGTCAGATCACCAGGTTCGCGGGGGGTGGTCGCGGACGAGGTGTCGGGTTGGGTGAGAGGGGACCTCACCCCGTGAGTTGGAGGTGATAAGCCCTATGCAAAAATTCCTTTTATGCGGCTTTGGCGCTCCAGATGTTTCCGAGGTGGGACTATCTTCCCGCCTCTTTCACCTTTGTCTGCAGCAGAGGGGCATCGCTCAATTGCAGCTACGGCGATGGCTCTTGCCTTCAATTAGTCACTTGGGGATGTTTACGAGAGTCCCTCGCACAGCCTGGGACTGGATCCTAGAGTGGACACGGCCTGGAGAAGCTAGCAAGCAAGCTTCCAACCGTGCATCAATGGCGGTGAACCCCTGGACCTAAAATCACACAAACGGCCTTGCGGCCGCGTTAAAAAGCTCAGGAAGCTTCGCCAAGGTGTGGCGAACGTGCAGAGGTGGTTGGCGTGGCGTGGGTCCACCTGAGGTGCCGTGCCTAGGGCACACTATGGTCGTGGTTGTGGGTGTATTCGGGGGTGCTTGTGGGTGAGTGGCGGAGTGTTGTGAGTGGGGGGTTATGTTCAGTGAGTTGGGGCGATGCTTATGGACCAGTCGGCGAGGAGGGAGGTGCTCTGTGGAGGTGGAGCGAACTCGCCGGAGTGGTGGCCGGAGGTGAAGGGGATGATGGTGCTGGAGTGAGGCAGTGGTCGTTCGAGGGAATAAAGAAGGGGAAGATAGAGTAGAGGGTGAGAGGACTTATCTGGGAGTGAAGGGACAAAGAGGGAGGCAGGGATGGTGTCTAGCTCGTATCATCAACGCTGGAGACGAAGGTGCTCAATGAGGGAGGTCGGCGAGGACGAAGGGGAGGTAGGAGCATCGGCGAGTGCGATGCGACGCGGATGAACGAGAGGAAGAGAAACCAGCCATCGGTATTGTGGCTAGGCGACAAGGGAGAGTGGGAGAAGTCGCCGGAGCTTGATGAACAGATCGACAGCAGGAGGAGAGATGAAATTGAGGTGTTTCTCTGGCTGAATTCAAGCTTAGGAGATGCAGGGCGAGTTGGGGTCTCTTAAATAGGCCCTGGAGGTTGGGTTTGTGCTTGGAAGCCAAGCTTCCAAGCACGGCAAGTTCGCCGGCAGAGGAAACTCGAGAGAGGCCAAAATCTCTCATGCGTTCACATGAGAGATTGGGTACCAAATAGGGCTTCTAATTGGGTTCACATTGGAGGAGATTTTTAAGAGAATCTCCCTTTCAATTTTGAAGGGGATTCTCTGAGAGATCAAGGAGAAATCACCCTTTGAAGCTCGCCGGAGTATGATTCCCTCCGCTATAATGGCTTAGGGACCTAATTGTAAGGAATGAAGAAGAAGCTAGGGGGTCATTTGTAATGGTTTTTGAAAGATAGGGGTAGAAATGTAATTGGGTCGGACTTATTTGCAAAATGGATCAAGATGAGTTCCCCTTAGGTCCAAATATGGGTAAAAACCTAATTTGGGCCTAAGGAATCCAATGGTAAGGTTGAATTTTAAGTTTGACAACGTTTGACTGGGAAATTTACGTAAAAACCCAATTTAGGGCAAACATTTGTGTGAGACTTCATTCTAGGTCAAAATAGGTTCTAATCGCCAAATTGAAAGTTCTAAACCCTAGAGAATATTTTTCCTATGATTTTTAGAGGGCTTAGGTGAATTTTATCCTAACCAGAACCTTGTTTAATCAAGTGGGTCTGTTTTAGGGTTACAAGAAGTCATTTAATTCTCAGAATTCACATGAACCCTTTTCTATCTGATTTAACTCACTTTTTATCTTGTTAAGACCATTTCACCTATGTTTAGCCATTGAGAAAACCCGTTGTACTAAAATGGTAAAATTATAGTTTATCCCTTATTTCTTGCTTTTCTCTCATATTGGTTATTCATTGAGTTAGGGCCTCTAGTTAGTTATGTAAGAGCTTTTGTTCTCTTTTATGGGTCAAAATGAGCTAGTTAAGGCTCATGATGATGTTCCCATCACTTCCCTCATTCAAAGTAGTGCCGGTTGTAAGAGGTTGAACTACCCTCGTTCAAGTAGTTTGGATAATGGATTTGATTGACTCTGCCGTTCGGGAAATCATAAGTCGAGAGGGTTAGGTGGTAGTTTTCACTCGGATTTGGGTTTCCACCTAAAAATATTTATGTACTTGTGATTGCATGCTTTTGTAAGATTGGTTTTATATTTTCACATTTTTATATATCATGCAAATCTCACCCCCTTTGTTGTAGAACCTCCTACTCAATCGAAGGGTTTGACCCAACAAATCATAAGCAATAGCAAAAGGGGAGAGAGGAGTTGGTGACCCGGTTCCATCGCAAAGGGTCTGGGGAAGGTTGATACTCCCAACTCTGCACTAGTGTTAGTGAGATTACAAGACTTTCCCCCCTCTCAGGGGAATCTCCTTACTATTTATAGCATGAAAAGATTCTTAGCCTAGTAATTTCTGGTACATTTTATGTAAGACTGCTTGTCTGCTGTCAGGTTGTAGGTAGTCACTTTTGTCTTACCGTGATTTTAATAGGTTAGACGGATCCAGGTTCAGGTCTGGCTGGTCGCAAGCGGGTTGGGTTGTACTAGATATACCTGCTTACCTTGTAATCGGGTAATTGAATCCTCTGTTGGGTCATGCATGGAGTTTTGGATCCGAGGGCGATTTTTGCCCCTCATTATATGCACCCACTCTCTAGTAAATGCAAGCTGTTGAGAGAGTAGTTAGAGTACTTAAAACTCTGTGGCAGATGAAGCCTCAAATGTATTGTCGGTTGAGATGAAGTGGGTAGAACATTTGTGATAAAGGAGCTGTGGTTTGCCCTTATTTCCTGCCGCTTGTAAGAGGTCTGTGTTTGTGTATGCTAGGGGGCCTGGTGCCTTCTTTGCGCTTAACGCGAGTTTGTGTCGGCCTTAGGAGGTGACATTTTGTCAAAGTGGAACATGGGGCGTATGAGCCCAAGTTCGTGCCGGCCCTAGTAGGCGGCACTTTTTGAAACATAGGGGCGTAGGAGCCCGAGTTCGTGCCGGCCTTAGCAGGCGGCACTTTGTCAAATTTGAACATAGGGCGTACGAGCCTAAGTTCGTTTCGGCCTTAGGAGGTGGCACTTTGTCAAATTTGAACATGGGGCATATGAGGCCGAGTTCTTGCCAACCTTGGGAAGTGGCATCCCGGAAATTGTTTTGTCATGTAGTTCGTCAATACGGGTATTAATTGTTGTTGACATGAGAGGTCATGGCCATAAATGCCGTGCCTGTTTAATGAGGCAACCAATGCTTTTGTAGCATCGGTCCATATGTGATGTATACACATCCTTTCATGTTAAAATGCCTATTTATGTGTGTTCCTAAGCTTATAGATGCATTCCATATTATAAATATTGTATAGCATGCATCATTCTGCATTTATGATAGTTTGTATAAATTATAGGTTAACTCGCTTCTTTTTCTGGCCATGAGAGAATGAGAGTTATTCAGAGCCTCGGATTAACGATCCAACTGTACGGATCTGATTAGGACGACGATCGGAGTCCAACACCTCCGAAATCACCTTGATCGAGGTCTCGTAGTACCTTATGCAGTTCAAGAAAGATCAAAGGCTGAGGGGTAAGGTGGCGCCAATTCGAACCTTAGATGCCAAATCCAACCATACGGATAGACCCGGATCGACGATCATAGCCCAACGGTGCGAAAATCGATCCAATCCGATATTCGTAACACTTTAGAGGAGCATTAGAAGATGGACGGCTTAGATGATGCCATGTGGCATCATCTAGACCTCTCACAGCCGCCTAAGAATCACTGCTGCTCCCCTTCACCAGCCGGTCTAGGCCATTGGATCTTGATCCAACGGCCATAGGCGTGCTTCATGTGCGAGAGAGAAATTCCAAGTTTTAGACATAAAGCCCCTCGTAATGCATTGGTTGGAGACTTGGAATTCAACCAAGCGATCAGCGTTCGAGTCCATACGTGCCTCCTTATTTTAGAGCTGCACATCCAGTTTGAATCAAGACCACACGATCTTGATCGTGTGTGGCCTTGATGAGGCTTGCAGAAGATCTGATTTGGGAGCTTAATTCGTGATCCAAGGCCACGACCGACCAAGCCTCGCCTCAGCGCAACAGTTGCACACGCGGTCCACAACCAGAGGGACACGCATTCGAGTCTCATGGGGAGCTCTTGAGGTACGCGGGTGAATTGGAAATTCAACCATTAGATCCATGATGAACAGTGTTCGAGCAGCCACGTAGACCCCAGGCGCGCACGCTCAACATCCTCGCCTGACAAGGACCATTAGATTCATGATGAACGACAGCAGTAACCCCATGCAACATGATGGATGGAGAGTATCGCGCGACGCATGATCGTATGCACCATCCACGTGATCTAAGGCGCGCTCTTGGACGTGATCAAGGCCTCATGATTGAAGATCAACGGCAGGCATGCACGCTAGCGGATGCATGCAAAAGCCAGCGGGCGCGTGAGTTGGGGCCTTCAGCAACTCTTGCAGCAGGTCTTCAATGACGATTTAAATGTCATTGTGGACCCGTACTTGTTTTTGGCCTTCATATCCCCACTATAAAAGGACCCCTACACCCCCCATTCTCAAATCATCTCTTCCTCTTCTTCCCACACCTCCTCTAAAGCTTTAAGGAGCCGGTCCCAAGCCTGGGATGCTCCTTAGAGTAGAAAGGTGAAATATTTTCCCCCTTCTTACCCCCCTTCGTGGAGCATCCCATGGATGTCCTCTCACCCCGGTCCGGAAGTAGATCCACGCTGCGAAGCCGTCTTGTCCCGTCGTCCTTCCTCCGACGTCGTTCTTCTTCATCCATCCTCTCACCACCTTCATCCAAGAGTCGTCAATGCGAGTCATCCTCAAGTAGTCATCGAGGGAGATTTTCTCAACTCATTCTATCTTTTGTTGCTTTCTAGGGTAGTCTTATACTTTGAGATTTGTTGTAATAGACTCTGGTTACATATTGATATTCTCTCTCTTTCTCTCTCCCTAATTAGTTGTAGAGTAGATTAGTTAGATAAATCCCTGCCTCCGATTCTATTTATCTAAAAATATCAAAAAAAAATCACAAAAGATAAAAGCACCAAAAACAAATAAAATCGAAACGTAGATTTCTATAAACCAAACGTTCCCCACCATGTTCAACCAGGGACTCACCTTGAGTTTTGATTATAAATTTTATTTGGTAGTGGATTTTTATGCACTATGACAACAGGGTTTTAACCCAAATCTTTTCATGTACGAAATCTCGCTCACCAATATGTGAAAGGTGTTGTAACATGTAGAGCCTTGACTGATGGTCTTGCCAGTGTGGTCATGCTGCTATGGAATCTGCGTCGTATCCTGGGGGATTTTGTTCCTTGGAAACCTGCAACCCGTGGGGGGGAGGTGGAACGATGACACCACCTTCAAAAAATTGGGGTGGCTATACATAAGGGTCTATGGTGGGTCTTAGTTCACAACCCTCCACCCTCTTTATCATGTTCAAAGGACTTGTTAGTTGTGTCGAGGAATGTTCATTCCATTAGTGCTTTTGATAGAATTTTGCTGTCGAATCTCCACGTTCGACGAAGAGGCCTAAGGGCGATTATGTGTGGTCCTTCGGACTGGGGTAAGCCCCTCTTAGTGTCCCTTCTCGATGCATGGGCTGAGGTGAGGGCCTCTAGTATTTTTTGTAGTTGATACGCCTGCTGCGTTATTGGTGGGTTTGAGGTTTGGCCACTTTTCGTGGTGAAGAATACTTTTAGAGCTGCCTTCCTCCTTTCTTGCCTACTTACTCTGTTTTGTTTCATAGCATAGGCTCTTGACAGTTTTTCCCGACGAATTATTTTTGACACCGCGACGGCTTTTCCCAACATGGGACTCATCTCGTGTGTGGGAGAAGCATGCGACAAGGTAAGAAGAAGGTCTCCTCTTACATTAGGAGAGTTCAAGAGGAGGAAGGCCAGTAGCAAAGTGGAGGCGGAGCAGGTTTTCTCAAAGCGTCCGCAAGGGGAGCTTGGCAGGACGTTCATTGAGAGGGACCCAACTATGTCTGCCCTTCTAACCCCAAGAGGGGATGAGGCGGAGGATGTTCCATTGGGGTTACCGCCTCCTTTGGATCCGCTGGAGTACCTGACAGATATTGAATCACAGATGCGCTGCTCGGGCCTTGGGTGGAGGCTACTCCTTTGCGAAGGCTCAACGCTTTTGCCACTCTGCTCGGCTCCCTTGGTGACTCCATGAGAGTGGAGTGGGAGCTACTGTTACTGGTAGCTCCTCGTGTTGGAGTGTATTTGCCTGGCCAAATGTGGGGTAGAGCTCAACGAGGGCGCTAACAGGAGTGGGTGCTTTTGGTCATATGGTGCCTGCAATGCTCGCCCAGACAATTGAGTTTATCTAGGGATCCTTCGTGGAAGGGCCTGCTGAAGGCCTCATGTCTAGTGAGGTGGCGTCGACTAGGTCAGGTGCCTCCCTGATGGATTGGAGGGTACTCTGGCACCTTCGAGCTGCTCTGACAACCCTAAGGATTGAGTGAGACTCACCGAGGTTAGGGGTGGTTTGCTTTCATGCGCGAGGAGGTAAAAAGAAGTCTTGCCCGAGCACATGAGGCGAACGCCGTGGCTCATCAAGACTTGCTGAACCGAAAGCGAGCTTCTCGTTCAGCCATTCTTCCTCTACAAGAGGAGGTGCATGACTTGAAAGTGGGACAATCTTCTGTTGTGAAGGGGTAAGGGGATCGAGAGGTAGACCCATCGATACCTGAGGGTTCGCTAAGGACGTGGGCAAGGGGCACTTGATTGGGACAGACCGATTTCTGATGAGGCACCGTCTAAGCTGGGTTCGCCAGAAGCTGCAGGGGCCGCTAGTCCTATCGCTGCTCGATCACCCTTGTTGCTTAGGGCAGGTAGCCTCGAAGACTGGGGGTGAAGCTGCTAAGTCCTGATGAATGGTGTTGTTGTTATCTTTGTATTTTCAATATTAGTTTCCCCTTTTTTGTTGTAAGTCAGTCGGAGATGATGATCTTAGGGAATGTAGCAGATGATACTTCTTATAAAAGGAAGAAGCTTTTATTTTTTTTGCACTTGTCCTATTGTTACAAATTGCCCGTATGCCAAGTATGAGGGACTAGTTCACTGCTTAGGGTTTGTTTCTCTCAAGAGTCGTGTGAACTGCTTTTACTAGTTTTTGCTTGATCCTTTTCATGGGGCGTTTTAATTTTCCGCTTAAATGGCTTCGCATAGAGGCTTGTTCTATTATTTTGTTTATCCTGGTTGTTTACCGAAGGGGCCTAAGGGAGTGCCAGTGGCGAGGGCTACCCATAGTAGTGACCATGCGCCCATGCCATTCGCCTAGCTAGAGACAACTGTGTGACCTATGGGAGTCTTCTTGTACACTCCGTGATCCGACTGTTCACCTGGTACCTTGCCCGCCCGTCTCCGCCTGACACATGATATAATTATGCCGGCTGCTGGAGAAACCAGTGTCTTGGCCACAACCCACTTGTAGAGAGGGGTGGGTGTTATCGATGTGGTCCCCCTTTGGAGGCGAGGTTGATAGGAGAATGCCCAAAGTGGTGCCGACTTTCCAAGAGGAAAGTGGAGTCAGGCCTAACGGTACTTAGTTCCCTTGCGCACGCAATATTTATACTGGTGCTCTTGCTGGGATCATAGAGCTATTCTTTCTAGAATGGTCAAGCTCGGAGCAATTGTTAGAAATGGGCTACCAACATATATTTTCAGGGGGAGTGAGGAGTGCACTCAGACTTGCCAATGCCGCCCGGACCCTTTTTCTTGGTGCCCAAAGGCTGAAGGGCTATGGTTTCTTGGATTTTGTCAAAGTCTGCTCGTCTCTCTATTGGAGACTAAGGGCCTTTGAAGCTCTTCGTATAAAAACTCTTTCCTTAGATTTCATAGGAAATTTGTTAGCTGGAACAGGCTTGATTTTGGCAGTACTCGTTGCGGGACCCTTGTGGGTTGGGCTGAATTGTCCATTGCGGGAGTTCCTCGGTGCTTTATCCTTAGTAAGGGAGCCTTAGGGTAGGCTTTCTTGGTGAAGCTTATGCGCATGCTTCGTTCGGGGCAGCTGCCTCCCTCGAGAGCCACGCTCACCGTGGTGGTTTAATAAAACCATTTTGAGGAAGCTCCCTTACTTTAGCCTTGGCCTGTTATTGTGGCTTGGCTGAGCTATGCCCTCTTGAATAGGAAAGATCTTTGCCTAGACGAGCCAGATGGCATTGTCAGGATAGCGTTGGGTAATCGTCGTGCATTGGTCTGCTTGGCTATACCCCTGGTACCTTTTTAAGGAATAAGGAAAGAGTAACAGGACCCTTGAGAGGGTTGACCTTAAGAGGTGGCAACAAATGAGAGTCCTACCTTAAGAGGTGGCAATGAATGAGGGCTGACCTTGGGAAGTGGCAACAAATGAGAACCTACTTTAGGAGGTGGCAATGAATGAGGGTTGACCTTGGGAGGTGGCTGTGAGGGCTAAGTGCAGGCACCTGGATTTTCATTACCACAGGTCCAAGTGTGCATTATAGTCATATTCAGCGGAATTTGGGGGCGCAGGAGGCCGAGTTCCTTCCAATGGCAAGGTAAGGTGCTACATCGTCAGGTGCGGGGGCCTGAGTTTTTGCCATTCTTTCGAGTTAGCATATGCTACTGAGAATGAAGTGGTTAAAATTCCACCAATGGGTGGTACCTAGCTTTTTTGTCTAAGCGGGGGAGTTGCAAGTGTAAGCAGCCATGGTGCCTTTGGCATTATTGTCTCCTGAAAAGGTGACTCTGTACAAAAAAGAGCGCGTGCTTTCTCTGCCATCCTTAAGAGGCGATGTGAGGCGCGTTCACCTTCGTTTATAGCTGGCCTTAGGAGTTGGCGATACAAGGGAATGTGGGGCGCGTCTGCCGAAGTTCCTGCCAGCCTTGAGAGGTGACTTGCCAGCCTTAAGAGGTGGCAATACAAGGGAACGTGGGGCGCATCCTCTCGGGTTCCTACCAACCTTGAGAGGTGGCTTGTCGGCCTTAGGAGGCAGCAATACAAGGGAATGTGGGGCACATTCGCTAGGGTTTCTGCCGACCTTGAGAAGTGGCTTGCCGGCCTTAAGAAGCGGCAATACAAGGGAACATGGGGCATGTCCACCAGAGTTCCTATCAACCTTGAGAAGTGGATTGTCAACCTTAAGAGGCAGCAATACAAGGGAATGTAGGGCGTGTTCGCCAAAGTTCCTACCAACCTTGAAAGGTGGCTTGCCGACCTTAAGAGGCGGCAATACAAGGGAACGTAAAGCGTGTCTGCTAGAGTTCTTGCCAACCTTGAGAGGTAGCTTGCTAGCCTTAAGAAGCGACAATACAAAGGAACATAGGGCACGTCTGCCCGGGTTCCTGCCAACCTTGAGAGGTGGCTTGTCGGCCCTAAGAAGTGGCACTACAAGGGAACGTGGGGCACGTCCGCCCAGGTTCTTGCCAACTTTGAAAGGTGGCTTGCTGACCTTAAGAAGAGGCAATATAAGGGAACATGAGGCACGTCCGCCTGGGTTCCTGTCAACCTTGAGAGGTGGCTTGTTGGCCTAAAGAAGCGACAATACAAAGGAACGTAGGGCATGTCCGCAAGAGTTCCTACCAACCTTGAGAGGTGGCTTGCCGACCTTAAGAGGCGGCAATAAAAGGGAACGTGGGGCACATCCGCTAGAATTCCTGCCAAACTTGAGAGGTGGCTTGCCAGCCTTAAGAGATAGCAATACAAGGGAATGTGGGGCACGTTTGCCAGAGTTCTTGCCAACCTTAAGAGGTGGCTTGCCGGCCTTAAGAGACGACAATACAAGGGGAACATGGGCGTGTCCTCCCGATTTCCTGCGACCTTAAGAGGTGGCTTGCCAGCTTTAAGAAGCGGCAATACAAGGGAACGTGGGGCGCATCCACCCAAGTTCCTGCTAACCTTAAGAGTTGGCTTGCAGACCTTAAGAAGCGGCAATACAAGGGAACGTGGGGCGCGTCCACCCAAGTTCCCGCCAACCTTAAGAGTTGGCTTGTAGACCTTAAGAAGCGACAATACAAGGGAACGTACGGTGTGTCTGCCAAAGTTCCTCCCAACCTTGAGAGGTGGCTATCCGGGTGATGACGTGGTGTAAACGCCGCCCTTCGCGAGTGGTGGTTAGCCACTTGCGGGGAGCAAGTCTTTGTCTATGACAAGACTTGTTATTTATTGCCATTAGGATGAGGCGAGGGCCTCTGATGCCATTGCTAGCATTGAAAGGGTTGCCTCTCTTCACGGTGGGGGGTGCACGCCATCGATTGAAGGGATGCCATGCACCAACATCACTTGGCGTTAGCCCCCAATCGAGACTGTTTGGGGTCAACCATCCCTTCATGCGAGGCCATGACTGGGTGCTCGAATCCTTTCGGCGAGGGGCTACCTCCATTCCCTTCACGAGTGGGCAGGAGGTACGTGCATGGGCGTACAGTCAAGATCGTCGACCTTAGCTTCATACTTCCCCGCCCTAGCTTGTATCCCGAGGAGGGAGTCCCACTTCGAGGCCTCGGACATTCGGCGAGGTCGTACTTGCATTCCTCTACTGGGATCAGCACATCAAGGGTGCCATGGGAATATGGGGGCACCGTACTTTGATCGGACCACCCAACCCCCCCTTGGGGAGGCTACGAGTAGAGTTGCAAGTGGTCAAGACCATCCCAAAGGTTTTTCTTACTTGGAGGGTCGAGGCAAGGTGTTGGAGAGGCGTCACCTCCCGACCACCAAATGCTTGGAAGAGCATGGCACTTTTGTTGGCGTTCCTATAGACGGCGCCATTTGATGAGCCATCATGGCCGCCATCAAGGCAATCAATGGTCATCAAAAGTTTTATAGATGTAGGGAACGTTACGTATCCACAAAATATTTCATCATGAAGGGGATGTGGTAGAATCACCTACGCAATCGGAGGGTTCGACCTAGCAAATCATAATTAATCGCAAAAGGGGTGAAAGGAGTTGGTGACCCAGTTCCATCGCAATAGGAGTACGTTTGGGGAGAGGATGATACTCCCAACTTTGCACTAGTGTTGGTGAGATTACAGGACCTCCCCCCTCTCGAGGGTCTCTCCTCACTATTTGTAGCATGGAAAGATTCTTAGCCTAGTAATTTCTGGTACATTTTTTGTCAGACTGCTTGCTTGCTGTCAGGTTGTAGGAAGTCACTTCTGTCTTATTGTGATTTAGGCCTTGGCTACACCGAATCTTTCAGCAGGTTAGACAGATCCAAGTTCGAGTCTGGTTGGTCGCAAGTAGGTCGGGTGGTACTGAATCTACCTACTTACCCTGTAATTGGGTAGCTGGATCCTCTGCTGGGTCATGTGCGGAGTTTGGATCCGATGGTGATTTTTGCCCCTCATCAGCATCCTAAATGATCCCAGGTGCCATGTTTTAGAAAATTTTGGAAAAATTGACAAGCCTCCAAATTCCTTGGCAAAAGCCACCGAGTGCCATCATTTTTGAAAGTGGTGTCCACCTTGTTTCTCTATGAAGTAGCTAGCCAGACCCTACTCCACAAGGTTGTGAGGTGACCCTGGCTACCCTCCCCTAACGATCGGCTGGCCCCTCCTTAGGCGTATTTGGGGCTTTGGCTGGCCATGGCACCCGTGGCTCCTCCTTTCTCCTCCACCTGCAGGCACCATCGTCATAAGCTCAAGCAGCGTGGCGGCTTGGTAAGATCTCCTTAGCCACATCCTGAGCGATGCTTTTTCTCATGGCCTCTGCCTGAGGACCCTCCACCCACCTGCGGTAGACCCAGTAGCTCCCCTCAAGATTCGGCTGTCTAGCAAAGAAGAGGCCTTTGGTCAGCCCCTCGACCCTTCAACGCCCCCTAGGACCATTGGTTGGCCTTCAGCCAGCCCCTCGGGCCATCAACTGGATGGACCATGCTTTTATCAAGGGGACCTCGGGCGAGCGATAAGGTGGGCTACTGGTGAGGCATCTCGCAAGCATAGGTGATGTGCCCACCCTTGCATTTTTGGCCGCTTGACCTCTCAGCCTCCCACGCTCTTTTTGTGGGTCGTGAGAGCATCATGACTGCCACAGTCAAATAAAAAATAATAATAAGAGGAGATGGCAAAGTCAAGAGATCGTCTTCTCCTCCATCCTTGGGTGTCGGCTAGCAGGGGCTGGCTGCCCTTTACTTCTCAAGATAGTTCCCAATAAATAAAAAAAAAAAAGGAGGGAGGGAGGAGAATTTACTAGTCCCGTCAAATCAAAATTTGACTTTACAGAATTTATTTTTCACCTGAACACATAATCGGCAGCTTGATGTGAGATGAACTCACCTCCACTCCCGCCTGGTATTTTTTCAAAGTGGCCCTCATATGATGCAAGAAGGGGCTACTACCCAAAAGAAAAAAAAGGGGGGAAGGAGAATATACGAGGCCAATGAGCTTATCAATAGCTAAACAACGCTCCACGCATTACTCTTTTCATGCAAAGATAGGTTTAATTTTTCTATTTCATAAAATAGATGTTTGTCTTTACAAAACTTATATCATCTCAATACCATTGATCTCCCACCAGCTTGCAAACTAGTACACGCTAGGACGGAAAAAGCTCCTCTCATTCCCAATAGGCATGCGCCACCCACACGCAACAAGCTGCTAGCGGGTACCCCAACTAAAGCGGACCCCAGTCCCCCTACAAGTGTCAGTTTCGTGCAAAGAACCTTGGCAAGAGAACTTGGGTGCTTCAATCAAGCCAGTACAGACAGTAGGTCGAGATCGAGTTTGAAGTCGGGAAATGACTTCCCTCACTTCTATTGCAACCTATATTTTAATAATCACCTATTTTTTTAGAAGAATTTGTAAACAACCCCTTCCAAGAGGTGAGTGAGAGCAATGGAGCACCTACCCCCCAGAATTACCGAGTGATAGCTATTAAGGGCAAGGGTAACCTCTGTGCGAGGATAAAAGGAGAAAGAAGTCTACTCTCACAGTCAACACAACCAAACTACGAGAGTGAGGGCAAATGATGAGGGAAGAAATTGACCTCACGAAATAAATCAATCGGCTCATGATTAGACCAGCAAAATCTGCCTAGACTCAATTTTCGAAGAGGTATGCATCACAGAGTGGTTACGCGGACAAGATTCAACTCCCCACTATATCTCCATAACTTCTTATTATTGTGGTGGTTATGCTTCTAAATGTGTAACTTTCCATGTTTGTGTTCTATAAATTGGGTCCCATACCCACATCAACGAGACACACACATCCAATGGGGGCAACCCAAGGGCTCTACAACCTAATACTCCATGTATTATTCCGACCTACAGTGGATATTGAGGATTAGATCCCCTCTTCAGATGTACACCAATACCGGGAGAAATTGGGTCAATAATTCTCTGTGTTCATGTGGTTGCTTACTTATTTTTATTCTCATGACTATGTTTCGTTTCTCGCAATCTACAAATTCTTTGATACACATTTATCACCTAGAAATTGATTGGTTGCTTGCCATTTCCTTCTCTTCTGGAGAGGAGGGGAAGTTATGGTTGTTATCATAATAGTGTAGGGTAGTGAGCTAATAGACATCCCTAGCAAGCCAACGCAGGACAAGACTCTAGTGCTAGGTAGCTCTGCTTCCATGAGGAGATGGCATCATCTTCCTCTTCGTAACGTTTTTTGCATGGTTTCCTTTACTATGCTACCCTAGCAATTTTGCTTGTGTGTAGCACAAATCTTGCAACAATCGATGAAGTTTATCAAGAAGGGTCTTACTTGGTAGCAAAACTTTGTGCCAAAGGCAACAGGCTTGGTAGCAAGTCATCTAACCTAACTTTGAGCTAATCAGGTAGATTTGGATCCATCGGAAAATGCTAAGAATGGGCACTCACATCATTAGCCTAGTTCACCTTGTCTTCCGAGACACATGCAGTTCATAGGCTGAGATCAAGGGGAGACTCATCCCAAGCCAAATCTGGGCTCGGATTTTCCTTGGCTTATGATATTTCCTTTTGAGTTTGAGGCATATTCATAGGTTGAGTACTCCTTTTTGAATCAAAGAGCAAAGAGGTAAGGGCACTAAGCATGGGAGATCCTATTTATTACTTTCAAGGTCAAGTCCCTATGTGATCTTAGAAAATCTAGCTAGTCTCATAGCCAACAAATTAAATGAAGATTGTTAGGGGAAGTTGGATTGAAAGAATAAGGAGGTTAGGCGTGACTCTGAGCTCGAGTCATAGCTAGTTTGACTAAGATTAGAGGAGAATTGGAGAAGAATTAGGGAGAGCAGAGGGTAAGTCAGAGAGAATTAAGAGAGGAAGAAGGAGTAGAGGCTGGAAAGGGGTTAGCATATTCCACACCCCCAACTGACCTTTGTTATTGGTATTTATACCAGTAGCAGTCCCAGCTGGACTCTGTTACTGTTAGTTATTACAACAATACAAACAATCACAAACTACCACTTGTTACAAGAAAAGTAATGACTATCTCTTACAAATCCACTCCCATTAGGAAACCTTAACCTCGAGGTTAAACTCTGGATATTTCTGATGGAAGCTTGCATAATCCACCCACGTAGCATCCTCCACTAGTTGACTTGCCCAATGAATTATTAGCTATGTGATAGCAACATTGTCTCTTTTAATCATTCTTCCTCCCAATAAATGGTGTGGTTGGGGATCCTCCTCAAGGTGCTCTAGCAGTAATTGATTCTAAATTCGATGAACACCTTGACTCCTTTTTAACTGTGAA
The DNA here is from genome assembly GCA_037157565.1 of Thalassia testudinum. Taxonomy (NCBI): domain Eukaryota; kingdom Viridiplantae; phylum Streptophyta; class Magnoliopsida; order Alismatales; family Hydrocharitaceae; genus Thalassia; species Thalassia testudinum. Next base: position 129,771,985 of record JAZHRO010000077.1, read on the forward strand.
AGATGGAATGTATTATGAATTTTTGCCGTTGAGGGAAGCTAGAGTCTATAAGCTACTTGGCCCACTCTTGCAATGATTTGATAAGGTCCAAAGTACCTTGCTGCAAGCTTGTTATTATATCGACGTACTACTGAGTTCTGATGAAAGGATTGTAGCTTCAAGTACACCCAATCTCCAACTTGGAAAGTTCTTTCAATTCTTTTCCTATCAGCTTGAATCTTCGTTCTCTGTTGTGCCTTCTGTAAATGGTCTTTGAGTTCTTTCAAAATCTGATCATCGCTTCAAAGTGAAATGGCCACATTCGGTACTGAAGAAGTGCCTGTGATATAAGAAATTATTGTTGGTGGTGGTCGACCATACACAATTTCAAAGGGTGTCACGCCCACTGAAGAATGGACACTAGTGTTATAGGAATACTCTACACAGGAAATCCATTGAATCCAAGTGTGTTGTTGTTGATAACAAAAACATCTTAAATAAGTCTCCAAGCATTTGTTTAAAGCCTCAGACTATCCATTTGATTAAGGATGGTAGGAAGAACTCATCTTCAATTTAGTGCCTTGTGTTGCAAACAACTCTTGCCAAAATGTGCTTAAAAAAATAGTATCTCTATCTGAGACAATGGAAGAGGGAATACCATATAGACGAACTTCCCGTAGGAAAACAGCAGCAATATCCTTTGCTGAATATGGGTGGCCTATTGGAATGAAATGACCAAATTTGGAAAACCTATCAACAACCACAAAGATTACTGACTTGTGGTTAGATAATGGAAGGCCCTCTATAAAATCCATAGCAATATCTTGCCAAATTTGCGTGGGAATAGGAAAGGGCTGAAGTAATCCTGCTGGTGCTTGTGCCTCTGTTTTGCATCTCTTACACACATCACACTGGCGCATATATTTCCTGATAGCTACATTTATACCCTTCCATATGAAGTTATGTTTGAGGCAGCCTATGGTTTTATGGAAACCTGCGTGACCACCTTCCGGAGAATTGTGTGCAAGTCTAATGGTCTACTCAATGACTAAACAAGATGGTGCCAAGACTATACTATTTCTATGCCATAGAATTCCATCACAAAGATGATAGTCATTTATATCCAATTGTGTTGTATCCCATTTATGACACATTTGCAATAAGGCAGGGTTTGACTTATATGCATTTTTAATATCCTCCAACCAAACTGGAATAGGTTTAGAAATAGTAGTTAAGGAAGCATATTCTTCCCTTCTTGAAAGAGCATCTGTGGCCTGATTATGACAACCCTCTTTAGACTTTAACTGAAAATCTAAATCCATGAGATGAATTAAACATTTGTGCTGAGCTAGAGTAGTTGCCCTCTACTGCAACAAATATTGTAAACTTTGATGGTATGTTCTGATGATGAATCTTCTACCTAAGAGATAATGGCGCCATCGTTCCACTGCAAATAAAATAGCGTGAAGTTCCTTCTCATAAGTTGACCATGCCTGCTGTCGTATAGAAAATGCTTTACTCAAGTATGCTAAGGGAAGCCCATTCTAAGCCATGACTACTCCCATACCCAATCCACTTGCATCACACTCAACAACAAATGGAAGAGTGAAATCTGGTAATGCAATCACAGGGCCTACAATAAGTGCTTCCTTCAAAGCTAGGAAGGCCCTATTAGCTTCAGTGTTCCAATGAAAAGATTTTTTCTTCAATAAATCTGTTAGAGGTTTAGAAATAATTCCAAAATTACAAATAAGTTTTCGATAGCATCCAGCAAGACCTAAAAACCCACGCAAGGCTTTCATCATTGTGGGGGGTGGCCATGTTTTAATAGCTGATATCTTATCAGGTTCCATTGCTATTCCATCTTGGCTGATTATGTGACCCAAGTAAGTGACAGAATTGACAGCAAAAGTACACTTAGAATGCTTGAGAAAGAGTTTGTTGGCTTGTAAAATCTGAAACACTGCTGCCAAGTGACTGATATGTAGTTCAAGGGTCTTACTATAAACCAAAATGTCATCAAAAAAGACCAAAATGAATTTATGAATCATAGGCTTGAACAATGTGTTCATTAAATGCTGAAATGTAGAAGGAGCATTAGTAAGACCAAATGGCATTACCAAAAATTCATAGTGTCCCTCATGAGTTCTGAAGGCTGTTTTAGGGATGCCTTTATCATGCACCCTTATCTGATGGTAACTCGACCAAAGGTCCAATTTTGTGAAGACTTTGGATCCCGCCAACTCATCCAACAAATCATCAATGAATGGGATAGGAAATTTAGCTTTGACAATAATAGCATTCAATCCCCTATAATCGATACACAAGACCACCTGATTTTTTTGCTAAAAGAACTGGGGCTGCAAAAGAGTTGGAACTCAATCTGATTAACCCCTCTTTCAAAGCTTCCTGTACATGTTGCTCAATGATTTGTTTCTGTATTGCAGAATAGTGATAAGGAGCATGCGAAATAGAAGCAGATTCATCCTATAGAGAAATTTTGTGATCATAAGACTTGGGAGGTGGCAGCCCATGGGGCAAATGAAATAGGCTTTGATACTCATGTAACAAATCAGCTAATCCTTGCGGATAATTATTCTGACTTGGTATCTCTAAGGTAGAAGGTTGCACAAACTTAACTTGTATCATATATGCCATCTTAGTAGTTGGCAAATCTCTAGAAATAGAATGGGGTTCCACCAAACATAATTGCTTTGGTCACAGTCCATGCAAAGAGTGCCTTTTGCCATTAATCAAAAATCTCATGGAAAGTTCTTGGAAATTCCATTCAATTGTCCCTAGTTGTTTCATCCAATCAGTGCCTAGTACCACATCACATCCCCCCAAAGGTAGGATATAAAAATCAACAGTCATGCACAAAGTATTTAGATTGAGTTGCACCCCGATGCACTTACCCAAACTTTCCACATGATGGCCATTAGCTACCATCACCTGGAATTTAGAAGGATTAGTAATTTTTAACCCCAACTTAGCAATCATCTTGGGATCAAGGATTATCAGAGCTTCCTAAATCAATTAGCACCACAGTAGGAATGGCATGTATCTTGCCTTCCACATGCATGGTTGAATTTCCATCAGTGCCATTAATTGCATGGGATGATATTTCTGGACAGGGATCCATAGAGGCATCCAACTGATCATCAGGTATCAAATGAATTGTAAATAGGTCTTACATTTGTGATCTCTAGACCACTTATCACCACATTGGAAACATATACCTTTTTTAACCCTCTCCTCATATTGAGCAGTGGTTAATTCCTTAACTATTGGCTTTGCTTTCAGAATTGAAAGGGCAACCTTATCAGGAGTAGGCAATATTCCTTTTGAATTATTGCTAACAAAGGGTCGATGAGCTTGCAGCAACTTGGCTTCTTAAAGTCTAGCCAATTCCATGGCAGCCAACAATGTAGTAGGTTTGAAAGAACAAACCTCAAATGCTAAATCTTCTTGCAAACCGCTAATAAATGTACCCAACAAATGCTGTTCTGGCACACCTTTAATTTTGTTAGACAACTTTTCAAATTCTTTAACATAATCAACTAATAAACCCACTTGTTTCAATTTACTTAAGACCCCATGCGAATCTTCCAAGAAATCTACGTTAAATCTAACATAAAGAGCTATGACAAACGAATCCCAATCTGTAACTCCCTTAGCATTTGTGAACCACCAATACCATTGTAAAGCTTCACCATTTAAATGGAAGGATGCAAGTGGTAATTGCTGAGCAGTTGGAACATTGTAAAATAGAAATTGTTATTCTGCTTTGTATTTCCATGCCATTGGATCAGAAGAACCATCGAAAAAAGGAAAATCTAACCTTTTGCCTTTGATTTGAAGCATAAACCCAACATTTGGGGTATCAAATTTTGCCCTTGAATTGCCCTAAGAACTGGAATCTGAAATTTGCACAAGATGTTGCTGGAACTCACTTCGAAACTCCTTCATCGCTTGCTGGACCGAGTCTGCAAGAAGCCTTTTCATGGCTTCTATTTCCTCAGGTGACATGAATGAAGTAGAAGAAGGAGGGCCTGAGGTGGGCTTAGATACCAGTTTGTTAGGGGAAGTTGGACTGGAAGAAGAAGGGGGTTGGACATGACTCTGAGCTTGAGTCATAGCCAGTTTGACTAAGATTAGAGGAGAATTGGAGAAGAATTAGAGAGAGTAGAGGGTAAGTTAGAGAGAATTAAGAGAGGAAGAGGGAATAGAGATTGGAAAGGGGTCAATATATTCCACACCCCCAACTGATCTCTGTTATTGGTATTTATACCAGTAGCAATCCCAGTTGGAACTATTACTGTTAGTTATTACAACAATACAAACAATCTCTAACTACCACTTGTTACAAGAAAAGTAACGAGTATCTCTTACAAAGATCTTATGGATATTAGTTTATTTGCAAAGATGGATCCCCAATATATATCTCAAAAGCAAACAAGAAGCCTTAACCAAGAAGCAATCGAGAGTAGCCAAAATTTTGTCTCAACCTACTTCAGGGCATTTCATCATCGTGACTGTCCACCGTACCCTCTCTTTGGTAGAAGTGCATGGCTCCTATTATCAAGGCTCCTAAACCCTAAACCCTATTATTCAGTACTCTCAATATTTGGGTGTTATCAGCTTGTTAAGAAGAAAGGGATCTTGTGCTCTAGGACTTCTAATAGGAAGTGCAACAAGCGGGATGGTCCTCCAACTCACAAAGATATATGTCTCTTAACTCATTCAATGATCAAAATAGAGATAAAGTAGTTCTCTACATGTAAGTTCCAATTAGGATTCCTTGTTTCTTGATTTGTTTTCCAATTTTTTAGACATTGATCGAAGTAGATCGAGGTTTAAATGAGTCATTTTTTATGCTAATTCCATGATGCATAAGTGTCTTGCATTCCAATAATGCTAAATTCTTGCTTAAATTTTTCTTTTATTAGATCATATCCATGATCTAAGAAAATCTAGCCTCACCGGGCTTTGTGCTCAATTATCTTACCCATAAACTTCATACTTAAAAAAATATATAGAGTTTGTTAAAAATAAATAAATAAGAATATACATATTTCTAATCATTTTATATAAATTAAAAATATTAAATCAAATAAGTTAAATATGATATGACATAAAATATAAAATAAATATCATGTAATAATATAAATAAATAAAATGAAGCAAAATTAGAAGTTACTTCAATCGAAGCTCATATGAAGGATTTTTCTTAGAAAAGGTATCATCCCTCACAATATCGATACATCGAGATCTGATAAACTCCTCCCAGGATACGATGATCTACCTTCAAGATTCGATGCACTCCGAATTTGAATGTCCTCAAAAATCACCTCATAAGAACAAAACCGAGTTAATTTGGTCGATCAACCAAATTCTCGATTAATATATCAATTTAATTGATTAATCAATTAAAAACCTCTCATGGATCGCTCTCAACCCTTGAGCGAGATCGACAAATTTAATTAGGGATTTATCTCTTAATCTTACGTCAAACTTGTCTTTGGTCGACCAAACTAATTTATCGATCAAATTTAACTCATTGATCGATAAAAATAATTGATAAATTAATTTTGTATTTTGATTAATCCAAGACAAAACCAAAGAGATTAAAAATTCATACCAAAGGAGTTCAAGTTCAAAATTGATTCTCACACACATCCGACCCTGGTCGAGGTGGGGCACGCATCCGTATGTGTGATCCCCGACCTCACCTCTCATTCTTTACTATATAAGCTATAAGAGTCAGAAGCATTTTATATCTATCAAGAGATTTATCTACTTCTAACATAGAATTAAAAACCTCTATCAAATCTTATAGATTTCAACATGAATTCACATCTCACTATATATATTAATTACATCCTAATTAATATAATTAAACTCTCCAAACCAACAGAATTTATATAACCTATGTTTTGTACCTTAAACTTTTCACCCATCCAACAATAGGTCCGGATGCTTATTCTACAGTGGACCTTCTTCGCCGTCCACTACTTTGCTCGGATCTTTACGTTTACGTCTCCAAGCACGACCATTCTGTTCAAGCACAACCTTTGTGTATTGGGGTGGCCTTCACGGAGCAAGTAAAGAAGGGTCGTCCTGATCACAATATTTGTAGATGCTATTCCCCCTCCAAGAGAATGCCCTTGACTACTTTGATGCTCCATTTCCCATGGATTCAAGGGAAAGGGAGAATGCCCACGGTTGAGTTACATGCTTGAGTTAGCTATATTGGTGTCAATCAAACGTTGGAGGCAGATTGGCATGGCATCGAGTAGTAGCCTAAATGGTTCCTTTTCGTATGTATAACAATATTACGCATGGCGGCCGGTAGAGGAAAATGGTTAGTCGTAGTAGAATAAGACACATTTCCGGCCGTTGTACTAAAGAAGAGGGAGGGGGCACAACATGCATCACCACTTCAGGTGTGCCCCACTCCACCAACCGAGGAATAAATGACGAACCACACGGCCTGTGTCCCCATGGGATTCATTGTTGGATACTATTCCATCGCCATTCTCGTCTCTCCTTTCCACTCAAACTCTACTCTTTGTAGGAGGGAAAGAAGAACAGAAGAGCTCAACACCATTGCAAGCTACATGACAACCACCACCACCACCACCGTCATGGAAACTCCCCAGAAGCGCAGCTTCTTCTTCCCAATCCGTCCGTACAAGGACGACCTCCCGATCTCCCAACCACCTTCAAACGGCGGCAATTCGTGCCTCCGCCGCCGCCTTTCCTCCATCTCCGTCCGCCTCCCTTCCCCCACAGCCTCCTGGCCCTTCCGCCGCTCCAAGTCCGCCTCCAACGTCACCGACAAGGATCGTTCGTCTCTCTGGAGCTGGTGGGGCATTGGCATCTCGTGGGTCCTCTCCCTCAAGCCCTCCTTCGCCGGCGGCCTCGACATGGACGACGAGGAAGCCGCCGTCCTCGGCTCTCACTCCCGCGGCACCTGGCGCCACCTTCTCTACAAACTCCGCCGCCTTGTCGGCTCCCCTGTGCACGAGAACTCCTACGCCTACGACTCCATCAGCTATCCCAAGAACTTCGACGACGCCAAGAGGGGTGATGCCGCCGGTCACCCCTTCTGAAAAGCAGCAGCAGCAGATGCATATGTTGGTAATTGACCAACCACTGCTTGCATGCCCAGTGAATTGTTCGTTACGTGATTTGTTTGCTCGTTTCGTGATTGTTTGTTCGTTTGTTTTTGGGAAAAGCATACCTACTTATATTATTATAGTCATATATGTTCACGTCTGGTTGCTTTATTAATTCGTGCCCTTGTTAATTCTGGATGGGAAAGTTTGTTTGTGTGTATTATTAGCGAACAGTTTCGTTTTAATATCATGTGGATTGCTTACTTATATAAATGAAAAAAAGCTCTGTTAATTAGACGTGCTTGCTTCTAATTCTGTTAAGGCCTAATAAGGACTGCTTGGCTTTTCCACCTATATATTTTCGATTGCAACGGCCTGAGGTGCTGCTTTGGAACTAAGATGAGGTACTTATGTGGAAATTAATTACCTCTGCTGGACAAGAATTCTGTTGAATCGAGACAAATTGACAATGAAAAAGGATGTCGAGCATGGGGTAAGATAAGGGTCTTCTTAGTCCGATTTGGGTTGGAAGGAATGATGCGTGATTGTGTAGGTGAACGAGATTCAGATCTGGGAGGGAGAGGGAAGGAGGAGTGGATCCGAGAATTAGTGGGCTATGGGTTTGATTTCCCATAGCCCGGCGTCGGCGTCGGTGGTGGACGCTTGTCGGTGAGGTGGTGGTGGGGCACGTGCGTACGTACGTGACGGTGCTTCCGGACCTAACATGGCCCCATGGCGGGTGCCAGAGGGGGAGCTCCGCTGGACGCACCTTTGGCCGTGAGTTGTTTGACGCGCGCCATGCTGGCTTCTGCTCCCCTTTTTCTGTTAATTTTATTTTTTCTTCACACGAAATGTTTGAAGTCTATCTGTCGGTTGAATGGAGAATACACAACTAGCTGGGCGTTGCCTTTTGCAAGAAAGTGCAGAAATGCTCGCCAGAGTTGCTTGGTTGTGAATTATATTTTGGTCCTTTCTACGTTTCCTTCGGCTAAATATGCGGCGAATGGTGTTAATCATGAAAGGCCCCCTATTTGCTTTGTCACCATATAGAAGTCATTAAGGTAGCACACAAAGTTTTTTATTGGCTTCGGCCATTCAAGAATCGAATCGAATGGGAGTCGCCAACTTGGCCATTCTGACTGATTAATTCGTTCGCGACCTGTCAGTTCGTCCAAATACTGAAATTCTGTATAATAGATGCTGCCACTGAGCTCTAAATATCGACCCAATTGTTCCTTTGTTTTTTTTTAAGGGCAGTTCAATTGCATCTATGAAGTTTAGCCGATTTACCTGATCATTTACCAAATGTCACTACAAGAAACTATCGTGAAAGAGTATCATGTAAAATTGTGTCGTGAAAATTTTTTGGGGTAGGTTTTGTTGCAAAACCATCGCCAACAGTCCAATCCCCTCTGGCAAATAAGTCGATCTTTTGACAATGTTCCCAACTGTCATATTGGGCAATGATTTTTGGGAAATCATCGCCAAAACTAATCCACGACGGTATTTAAACTGCCGCCAAAAGATTGAAACGTTTTGAAAATCAAACAAGCTAAACTTCTAGCGAACTGTCGCCAAAATATTTCAGCCACAATAGCGGCAGTCAATAACCTGTCGCCGAAACATATTTCGTGGCCATTTATCAATAACCACCATCGATGGTAATGATTTTGTAACGATTGTCGAAAGATGTCAGCGATGATTATTTTAGAACTGTCGCCTAAAACAAGAAGTTCCCAAATGGTTAACGATATTTGGTGATGATTTTTCAACTGTTGCCATGAAGAAATACGGTTAATCAAGAACCCATCGTCAAAGTTATATACATATTTTACATATATATTTAATTTTGTGATCTTTTACAAATCAGATACATCTTGTATTACATCAAATAAATTAAATTTAAAATAAGAACACAAATCAAACATATAAATAAAAAATTATAAACATTTAAACTTAAAATGTATATATATAAACTATGTATACAGATTAAACAAGAACACTACGCTGGGACACCTAAGCCATCGATCCTAAAGCCACCCTCATTATCATTGTCTCGACGATTAAGTGTGAAGTAAAAGGATGGATGGTTTGGCCTGACCTATTGCGAGAGATCTATGAGCTATTGGAACTATTGATTTTATCGATCCATCCGATGACTCTTTAGCATGATCAACTCTAATTTATTTCAACCACGAGGTCACGTCGTCGAGCTACTTTTGCCTCTCCTTATATCGACGTTGTAGCATCTCCACCTGTATCCTCAACTGGTCGACATTAGCAGAAGATGACAACAACCTCTTCCTACCATGATAGCTATTAACCGTCTCTCTCCTCCCCACACTACAAACAAAACCTCCATGCTTCAGCAACATTACGATCCTAAACGCCTCCTTTGGCATCACAAGAGACTGCTAACAAGTCACAAAGGTTCTCATCTACAAAATCAGGAGTTCGAATCAAGCTCATCATATGACCCTAAATATATTTCAAATTATGCCAAGTAATATCATAAATAAGTTATAACTAAATGGTTTCATTTAACTTATACATCTCTCTTGATATGACTGATGAATCCATTGTTGCTTGCCCACGGCTGTGACCTTGCTATGAGTTATCTCATAGACACCAACCTGATCAAGCTAGGCACCATCATGCGTGTCTAATTGCAAATTGGATAAAAATTTAAGTTGTTATAACTTCTAACATGTATGGTTTCAAAGTAAATGATAATGTGTATGTATTTACATATCCAGTCTTCATTTCATCTATACTCATTCGACCCAAAAGTGGGTTTATGAACCTTTATACTCATTTGACCCAACATCTATACTCATTTTATGGAATTTATGCCAAAACTCAATCAAATGATTAAATAGAACATCCTAAAATCTGGAACCACATTATCAGAATTAGTTTCCAATCATTTTGAGATCCAACAAGTTAAGGGTTATACCTACGTGGGTGAGATAAAATAATACCGTACAGGCAGTGTGTAACGAATGTGTGCCCCAGACGTCTTTTAAGACGTCTGGGAGGTGGCTCAGACGTCGGACAAGACGTCTGGGATAACAACCAGACGTCTGATAAGACGTCTGGGATAGTTTAAAGACGTCTGGAAATCCGTTATTTTCGACACACGCGAGTCGCCTGCGCGCCTGAGCGCGCAGACCGCTTTTTCCCCCTTTTTCTCTCTGCGGCTGCAGGCGGCCTGCCACCTCCTCTCTCCTCTCCGCGCGGCGTTAAAAGGGGCGCGCCTCCCCTCCCGTCTCCACCGTCTTCTTCTTCTCCTTCCTGTGCGCGAGAGCGAGCGGACGCGAGGGCGGCAGCGGCGGCCGCAGTGAGCGCGGGGGTGCGGCGTGCGAGGGCGGAGCTCTGCCGTGGGGGCGAGCTCGCCGGAGCGGCTTGGCCGGCTGGCGGAGGGCGCAGGGGGCGCGGAGCGACGCGGAGAGGGACCTGCTGCGGCCTGAGCAGCAGGAGCGCGAGGCGCGACGCGGGCGGCGTCGCGAGCGGAGGCCGAGCAGGGTCCTGATTCTGGAAAAATTTCCAGAATCAGACGTCTGGATTGATAGCCAGACGGCAAGGTCGACGTCTGTAAGATCATACAGACGTCTGAAAGGTGAGTTTCCGCCTTCTTCTTCCTTCTTGTCGACTGACCGTACTGAGGGAGGAGGGTTGGCTGTGCGCAGGTTCGCTGATTCGCCATCCTTTGCGAATCAGACGTCTGTAAGTTGTACCAGACGGCGGGAGTGACCTCCAGACGTCCGGAGTGACCATCGGACGTCTGGGATCTAGGAAAGACGTCCCTGCAGACTTCTGGACGTCTGGGAAACCACGCTGAACAGGTAATTCTCTGATCCACCGTTTAAGACGTCTGGAGGGAGTTCCAGACGTCTGATTTTGCACAGTATCGTCTTTTTCGACCCGTTTACGGCCCGTTCGAGCTCCGTTTTCCGCGATTCGAGTTGCGTTCTTTTCAGAATTAATTCCTCTACTCGTCTACAGTAGCTATACACTGTTTTGAGACACTCCTTGTGTTTGATCCTTGTGATAGGACCTCGTTCGGTTGCAGTCTTGAGAGTCGCGGAGGCACGCGGGATTCCCGATCACGCCCCCATTACTCCCGTTGTACCTGGTAGAGTGGCTTTAAGTATTAATAAAATCTGTTAAAGTATGGAACCATAACTAGAACCTAGGGCATTGCATGAATCCTAGGAATGAGAAATATATGGAATGATAGCTCCTAGGTGTTGCATGAATCCTAGGGCCGGAAAACTAGATTGTATGATAGATCCTAGGATATGGCATGAATCCTAGGATGGAAAAACTAGTGGAATGTATATTACTGCAGTCTTGGAAAAATGGAAAGGAATATTTAAAGCTGCCTGTAAATTTAATTAACAGCTGCCTGTTATGAATAAGGAACATGGCTGAAATCATGGTTTGTAAGAACGTGAAACTGGAAAGTGAAACATAAGATGTTCTGAGATTAAAGGATGGAACCCTACGGGGAATTAGGAGTGGAACTCCTGGAAAGAGAAAGGAATGGAACTGAGATGTTGTTCGTACTGTCTCTTGGGTACGCAGTACCAAGGGAAGTACCTGTACCTGTTTAGTGCAGAGTGGGGCCAGCCACCCCAGGGACCCGGGGTTAGGATTGGCCGCTCTGTACCGACTTGCTGGCCCTCGTGTACGTAGTACCGAGGAGAGCTACTAGTGTTAGGAGAGTACTAGCTACCCCACAGGCCCCGGGGTTCTGCTAGCCTCCTTCACCGACTTGTTAGGCCCACTAGGGCAAACCAGGGTAGTCAGGAGAGGGTGCGCGGACTGTGGAGGGGCAAGGCCCCGATTTGGTTACTGTGGAGGGGTTGGACCCCTGTTACTGAGAGGGCTCTGCCCTGGTTCCGTGCTGTGCTTTGGGCGCACCCGTTAACGGAAACGACTGACCGCGTGCCAGCGCGGGCTAGCTACCTGTGCGTTTATCGCGCGTGCCGTAGTCACCGTTACGTCTGTCAGTGACCTTGGGGTGGTTGACTGAGGGTAGGATCACCACGGGGGACTCTCCCGGCCAGGAGAGCACCACGTGCTACTTCTACTTTTGGAAAATACTGCAATCAAGATCGTTCCCACGAGGACATTCGAGATCAAGTAAAAGACCTGAGAAATAAATGAAATAGTGAGAAAAATTGAAAGATGTGAATAAAGGAAGTAATAGAACATAACAGCTACTGTACACTCTACTGTTGCCTTTAGTTAGTTTGCCACTCTACTCAGCGTTTTGCTGACGTGTTACACTCGTTACCTTTTTCAGGACCAGGTGTTGAGCAGCCAGGGTCGGCGGCTGCAGAGGACGCTGGGCCGAGAAGGGTCCAGTAGAGTTACCACAGCCTTTTTGTACCCCTTTTGTTTCTGTTCTAGTGAGTAGTTTTTGTTTCCGCTATACCTTCTTTACCTGCAGTTCTTGTTATATGATAAATGCTGTTTTACTGTTGTGGTGGTACCTACTGTAGTAGTTTCTTTCCTTACTGCTGTACTTTCTTACTGTTAGTTATATTCATGCTGAATGTGGTTTATTTTACTGTCTTTTGGTTACTTCCTCGTTGGACGACTAGGTCTTGGGATTAGTCGAGTCGGTCCGGTTCTCGTGTCTCGTAGGGACTCGGGAACCGGGTCGTTACAAGATGGTATCAGAGCAAGGTCGTCCCGAGAAGTGAATCAACTGACTGGAAAATAACCAATTCACATGTTTATAGCTAGAGTAGCCACCACAACATATCTCTTGACATGAGCTCTTAGAAGTTTTGTTAGGTACCGTCTGTTTTGACGTTTCCGTTTTGTTTTGCGTCTCCATTGTAGGAGATGCCGCGTCGTGGAGCTAGGAGGGTGGGCCGCAGGCGCGGCCGAGGTCAGGGCCCGGGGGACAGATGTGTCAGGCTTGGAATACATACAACCCCTCCTCTTCTCCTGAGTATACCGTCTCGGGACCTCGTCCAACTGATTCGAGAGGTGGTTCGAGAAGAATTTCAGCTTCCACCCACGTCGCCACCCCCTCCCCCTTCCGAGCGTACGACAGGGGAGTTAGTGGTGGAACGAGATTTCCGCCGCCACACCAAGCGTGTTAGGAGAACTCAACGGAGACACGTGGCGTCCGCAGGAGAGCCGTCACGTTGTGCAGGGCCATCAGTGGCCTTTGGGGGCCCTCGACAGGGGCCAGTCGCCAGCACCGGACCCCCGCCTAGCCGACAGCAGGGACTCACTGAGGGCGGCAGTCGGTTTCCCCTCTGCTACCAGTGTGGCCAGCCGGGCCACGTCAGGAGGGACTGCCCATCTAGGGCAGGAGGTCAGCAGATATTTCCCGTGCAGAGCACTGGAGGGCGTGCAGGAGGCCGCGGTCCCCAGGCACGAGGAGGAGGACGGCAGTCGCGAGGAGGGTACCGGCCAGCACCTACCCGTCCGACGCAGAGTGTGGCTGCTTCGTCCGCACCTAGAGCTGAGGGGCGTATCAACGCCCTAACACACAGGGATGCCAGAGCATCGGGATCCGTGGTAGCAGGTATGGTTTCAGTTTCTGGCAGACTCGTTTACACGCTTTTCGATTCTGGCGCTACGCACTCGTTTGTCGCAGCCAGTTTCGCAGTTAGTTTGGACCAGGATTATACACTGTTAGAGAATCCGTTCGTAATCAAAGGTCCGAGTGGTCAGCTGTTTGTAGCTGAGGAGGTGTACACGGGTTGCGGGGTCAGCATCGGGGGACATAGCCTGCCAGCTGACCTGATTATGATACAGATGGAGGACTTTGGAGTGATTCTGGGGACGGATTGGCTGTCCGCTTACCACGCTTTGGTGGACTATTTTGAGAGGAAGATCGTCTTCTCCATTCCAAAGTTGCCTTCTTTCGAGTTTCACGGACAGCCAGTGGACGGAGGTTTCAGGTGCATATCGGCACTTCGGGAGGTGAGACTTTTGAGCCAGGGGTGTGAGGGCTTCCTAGCTTGTGTGGTGGCAGAGCCCAGCCCCGTGGCAGACTTCCAGAGCATCCCGGTGGTCAGAGAGTACCCCGACGTGTTTCCAGACGAGTTACCAGGACTACCGCCTGAGCGTGAGATCGAGTTTGAGATCTCACTAGTACCAGGGACCAGCCCCATCTCCACTGCGCCATACAGGATGGCACCGCTTGAGCTGCGAGAGCTCAAGTCCAAGTTGCAGGACCTTTTGGAGAAAGGTTTCGTGAGGCCCAGTGCGTCTCCCTGGGGAGCCCCGGTACTGTTTGTGAAGAAGAAGGATGGGACCCTACGCCTTTGTGTGGACTACCGACAGCTGAATAAGGTCACCATCAAGAACAGATATCCGCTGCCGAGGATCGACGATTTGTTTGACCAGTTGCGGGGTGCCACGGTGTTTTCCAAGATCGACTTGAGGTCTGGATACCACCAGTTGAGGATCAGGGAGACCGACGTCTCCAAGACAGCTTTCCGCACCCGCTACGGACACTACGAGTTTTTGGTCATGCCGTTTGGACTGACCAATGCCCCCGCTGCTTTCATGGACCTGATGAACCGGGTGTTTAGACCGTACTTGGACCAGTTTGTGGTGGTTTTCATAGATGATGTACTCATCTATTCTAGAGATCGGACGCAGCACGGACAACACTTGCGGATGGTTCTGGACACTCTGAGACGACGCAGGCTGTACGCCAAATATAGCAAGTGCGAGTTCTGGTTGAGGGAGGTGACCTTTTTGGGTCATGTGATCTCTGGAGATGGCCTGGCGGTGGACCCCGCCAAGGTCGAGGCAGTGCTCAGGTGGGAGAGACCGCGTTCAGTCACTGAGATTCGCAGTTTCCTGGGACTGGCAGGTTACTACAGACGGTTCATCAGAGGATTTTCACAGATTGCGCGTCCTATGACACAGTTGACCCGGAAGGATGTGCCTTTCGCTTGGACAGACGCCTGTGAGGCGTGTTTTCTGGAGCTGAAGGAGAGGTTGACCTCGGCTCCCGTGCTCACCATCCCTGACAGTAGTGGCGGGTTCGTTGTGTACACGGACGCTTCCTTGCAGGGGTTAGGAGGTGTGCTCATGCAGAGGGGTCACGTGGTCGCTTACGCTTCGCGGCAACTGAAGCCCCATGAGCATACCTACCCTACCCACGATCTAGAGTTGGCAGCTGTGTCTTCGCGCTGAAGACAGGGAGGCACTACTTGTACGGTGAGACCTTCGAGATTTTTACAGATCACAAGAGCCTCAGATATCCTTTTGACCAGAAGGAGCTCAACATGAGACAGAGACGTTGGTTGGAGCTCCTGAAGGACTACGACTGCAGCATCTCCTACCACCCGGGAAAGGCCAATGTGGTGGCTGACGCCTTGAGCCGTAAGGCACCCGCACGCTTGGCCAGTCTACAGTTACAGAGTTGGAGCCTTTTGGAGGAGGTGGGCAGTTGGCGACCTCTAGAGTTACGAGGGTACTGTGGGGCAGCGACGGTGACACGGCAGACCAGGCCAGAGTTGATAGACCGCATCATAACGGGACAGATGGCCGATCCGTACTTGCAGTCTTTGCGCGACAGAGTACTATCAGGGGACCCAGGGGACTTCTCTTTCACAGACCAGGTGTTACGCTTGAGGGGACGGTTGTGCGTCCCCAGAGACGAGGAGCTGTTGAGAGAGCTCCTGACTGAGGCACACGGTTCCAGATTCACCATACATCCCGGAAACACGAAAATGTACCATGACTTGAGACGCGAGTTCTGGTGGAGAGGGATGAAGCGGGATGTGGGTGAGTTCGTGCAGCAGTGCTTAGTGTGCCAGCAGGTGAAAGCCGAGCATCAGAGGCCTGCAGGGCCGCTTCAGCCGCTTCCAGTGCCAGAGTGGAAGTGGGAGAGCATCACCATGGACTTGGTGGTGGGCTTACCTGTTACCCAGCGAGGACACGACGCAGTCTGGGTAATAGTGGATAGATTGACGAAGACGGCACGATTCTTGTCGATCCGAGTCACTTTGGGACCAGCACAGTTGGCAGAGAGGTATATCCGTGATGTGGTGCGACTACACGGAGTTCCGCGGGAGATCGTATCCGACCGGGATACCCGCTTTACGTCCCAGTTTTGGGCTGAGTTTCAGCAGGCTTTGGGGACGAGGTTGAGGTTTAGCACGGCTTACCACCCCCAGACGGACGGACAGTCGGAACGCACGATACAGACACTTGAGGACCTTTTGTGTGCCTGTGTACTAGACTGGAGGGGCTCTTGGGAGGAGCACCTGCCCCTGGCGGAGTTTGCATACAACAACAGTTATCACTCGAGCATCGGCATGGCTCCCTACGAGGCTCTGTACGGACGGAAATGCACGGCACCCTTGAGTTGGGTTGAGGTGGGGACCAAGTGGGAGGTTGGCTCCAGGTTGATCCGGCAGAGTCAGGAGGTAGTTGAGCAGATCCACAGACGACTCCGCACTGTCAGGAGCAGACAGAAGAGCTACGCAGATCGCAGACGCAGAGAGGTGCAGTTCGAGGTTGGGGACCACGTCTTCCTTCGTGTTTCGCCCATGAAGGGCTTACAGCGGTTTGGGGTGAGAGGGAAGCTCGCGCCGAGGTTCGTGGGGCCCTTTGAGGTCCTGGAGAGGGTTGGACCCGTTGCTTACAGACTTGCCCTTCCCCCGCAGCTTTCTGGTGTGCACGACGTGTTCCACGTGTCCAACCTCAGGAAGTACGTAGCCGATCCCAGCCACGTACTGAGTCACGAGAGCGTCGAGGTGAGCGACGACCTGACCTACCCCGAGCGGCCAGTGTAGATCCTAGACCGAGCCGTCCGCAGGTTGAGACGAAAGCAAGTACCCTGGTAAAGGTTTTGTGGAGGAGCCAGCGGTACGAGGAGGCTACCTGGGAGCCTGAGGCGGCAATGCGGGAGCGGTACCCGGAGCTTTTCGCGGGTACGTCTTTTCGGACCGGCTTCGGTCCTCTTTGAGTTTGTTATGGTTTTTTTGGACATCTTTTCCCGCACCCTAGTTGGCGCAAGTTTCGGGGACGAAACTTCCTTTGAGTTTGTTATATTGTAACGAATGTGTGCCCCAGACGTCTTTTAAGACGTCTGGGAGGTGGCTCAGACGTCGGACAAGACGTCTGGGATAACAACCAGACGTCTGATAAGACGTCTGGGATAGTTTAAAGACGTCTGGAAATCCGTTATTTTCGACACACGCGAGTCGCCTGCGCGCCTGAGCGCGCAGACCGCTTTTTCCCCCTTTTTCTCTCTGCGGCTGCAGGCGGCCTGCCACCTCCTCTCTCCTCTCCGCGCGGCGTTAAAAGGGGCGCGCCTCCCCTCCCGTCTCCACCGTCTTCTTCTTCTCCTTCCTGTGCGCGAGAGCGAGCGGACGCGAGGGCGGCAGCGGCGGCCGCAGTGAGCGCGGGGGTGCGGCGTGCGAGGGCGGAGCTCTGCCGTGGGGGCGAGCTCGCCGGAGCGGCTTGGCCGGCTGGCGGAGGGCGCAGGGGGCGCGGAGCGACGCGGAGAGGGACCTGCTGCGGCCTGAGCAGCAGGAGCGCGAGGCGCGACGCGGGCGGCGTCGCGAGCGGAGGCCGAGCAGGGTCCTGATTCTGGAAAAATTTCCAGAATCAGACGTCTGGATTGATAGCCAGACGGCAAGGTCGACGTCTGTAAGATCATACAGACGTCTGAAAGGTGAGTTTCCGCCTTCTTCTTCCTTCTTGTCGACTGACCGTACTGAGGGAGGAGGGTTGGCTGTGCGCAGGTTCGCTGATTCGCCATCCTTTGCGAATCAGACGTCTGTAAGTTGTACCAGACGGCGGGAGTGACCTCCAGACGTCCGGAGTGACCATCGGACGTCTGGGATCTAGGAAAGACGTCCCTGCAGACTTCTGGACGTCTGGGAAACCACGCTGAACAGGTAATTCTCTGATCCACCGTTTAAGACGTCTGGAGGGAGTTCCAGACGTCTGATTTTGCACAGTATCGTCTTTTTCGACCCGTTTACGGCCCGTTCGAGCTCCGTTTTCCGCGATTCGAGTTGCGTTCTTTTCAGAATTAATTCCTCTACTCGTCTACAGTAGCTATACACTGTTTTGAGACACTCCTTGTGTTTGATCCTTGTGATAGGACCTCGTTCGGTTGCAGTCTTGAGAGTCGCGGAGGCACGCGGGATTCCCGATCACGCCCCCATTACTCCCGTTGTACCTGGTAGAGTGGCTTTAAGTATTAATAAAATCTGTTAAAGTATGGAACCATAACTAGAACCTAGGGCATTGCATGAATCCTAGGAATGAGAAATATATGGAATGATAGCTCCTAGGTGTTGCATGAATCCTAGGGCCGGAAAACTAGATTGTATGATAGATCCTAGGATATGGCATGAATCCTAGGATGGAAAAACTAGTGGAATGTATATTACTGCAGTCTTGGAAAAATGGAAAGGAATATTTAAAGCTGCCTGTAAATTTAATTAACAGCTGCCTGTTATGAATAAGGAACATGGCTGAAATCATGGTTTGTAAGAACGTGAAACTGGAAAGTGAAACATAAGATGTTCTGAGATTAAAGGATGGAACCCTACGGGGAATTAGGAGTGGAACTCCTGGAAAGAGAAAGGAATGGAACTGAGATGTTGTTCGTACTGTCTCTTGGGTACGCAGTACCAAGGGAAGTACCTGTACCTGTTTAGTGCAGAGTGGGGCCAGCCACCCCAGGGACCCGGGGTTAGGATTGGCCGCTCTGTACCGACTTGCTGGCCCTCGTGTACGTAGTACCGAGGAGAGCTACTAGTGTTAGGAGAGTACTAGCTACCCCACGGGCCCCGGGGTTCTGCTAGCCTCCTTCACCGACTTGTTAGGCCCACTAGGGCAAACCAGGGTAGTCAGGCGAGGGTGCGCGGACTGTGGAGGGGCAAGGCCCCGATTTGGTTACTGTGGAGGGGTTGGACCCCTGTTACTGAGAGGGCTCTGCCCTGGTTCCGTGCTGTGCTTTGGGCGCACCCGTTAACGGAAACGACTGACCGCGTGCCAGTGCGGGCTAGCTACCTGTGCGTTTATCGCGCGTGCCGTAATCACCGTTACGTCTGTCAGTGACCTTGGGGTGGTTGACTGAGGGTAGGATCACCACGGGGGACTCTCCCGGCCAGGAGAGCACCACGTGCTACTTCTACTTTTGGAAAATACTGCAATCAAGATCGTTCCCACGAGGACATTCGAGATCAAGTAAAAGACCTGAGAAATAAATGAAATAGTGAGAAAAATTGAAAGATTCGAATAAAGGAAGTAATAGAACATAACAGCTACTGTACACTCTACTGTTGCCTTTAGTTAGTTTGCCACTCTACTCAGCGTTTTGCTGACGTGTTACACTCGTTACCTTTTTCAGGACCAGGTGTTGAGCAGCCAGGGTCGGCGGCTGCAGAGGACGCTGGGCCGAGTAGGGTCCAGTAGAGTTACCACAGCCTTTTTGTACCCCTTTTGTTTCTGTTCTAGTGAGTAGTTTTTGTTTCCGCTGTACCTTCTTTACCTGCAGTTCTTGTTATATGATAAATGATGTTTTACTGTTGTGGTGGTACCTACTGTAGTAGTTTCTTTCCTTACTGGTGTACTTTCTTACTGTTAGTTATATTCATGCTGAATGTGGTTTATTTTACTGTCTTTTGGTTACTTCCTCGTTGGACGACTAGGTCTTGGGATTAGTCGAGTCGGTCCGGTTCTCGTGTCTCGTAGGGACTCGGGAACCGGGTCGTTACACAGTGCCTCTTACAATAAGTTCCCACATGACTCAAAACCCTTCTCCTCTACGGGTATATCAACCACGACAAAGAAAACCACAGACACCTTTGAGAGAATCGAGGATTACGTTCATCGCCCTCCTTCCTTAGAGGGTTCTTCTGATGATCAAGAGAAGGCAGAAGGGATGCCTAGAAATCAGATGTCTAAAATAACTTCTGACTGTTTGATGCTCTCCTTGGACGTGCAAACGACTAGTTGGTCATCCAAGAAACCATCTAGACTTTTGACGTGAAGTTTTGAAGTTTGTTGCTAAAGGAAGAAGAAGAACCCACAATGCCACTCTTCTTCACTCTTTCTCTCTCTATTCATAATAAGGAGGATTTATGTGATTAATTAGAATTTCAAGTTTTCTTTGGGAGATATTAAATAGGGATTCTAAGGGTAATCATAATATGATAGGATCGTGTAAATTTCCATTCAAGGGTTAGGATTAAATTATACTTAAATTTTATAGGATAAGCCCATGAAAACTTATGGGATGCTTAGAATTGGTATCTAAATATTAATTAATTATAATTCAAACCCTTTAGATCAAACCTAATCAAATTAGACCCAATTAAATATAATTTAACTCTTTAAATAACATTTGATTTATCTTACAAGTAAGAACCCATCAAAATCATTATTAATTTTATTATCGCAATAATGAAGTCTTTCATATTTAAGAAATTATGACATTAAAACTCCCTATGCATTCCAAATACCCATGAATTCCTTACATTTGAGGGATAATATTATCCCTGATGTCTAATCTCATTAGACAGCTATCATTCTTTCTTGGATAAAATTATTTTTAATATCTCTTTATATCATTGGGATGAGAACGAAACTCAGCTCGTTTCTGAAAGGGTTGTTTTTGTCTCTTTCTTGCTTGAGTCTAATTAGGATTCCAGGGCCACATGTGGAATTATCTTTCCCAATATACTTACAGTGAGCTCAATCTTTCAATCTATTACATGAACTTGTGGGATAGATGTGTGTGATCCATTTGAAAGATCAAGTACCTCCTATCCCTTCTCACATACACCAGCTTTCCAGTATCAGCACCAAGGTGAGTGTATCTAGCTACTATTGGCCTGTCAAATGTATTCATTTGTGAATAGAGACACATTTATTTTACCTTAATGGATACAACTTCTCCATGACAGCATTAGAGTAGGACTTTGGTTACCTCCTATTTTGTTAGGTTAAACCCTTAACTTGACCTGCGTGACAGCTCAAAATATCTATTCATGAACATTAATCAAGCAACGATCTCTAGAGAAGGTTACCATCTCAACTTATATTAGAAACAAGTGATCGAATCAAATGATTTCTTGATATGCCATCGAATCCTCTAAACTATTTAGATATCTAAGTCAACACACATTAGATTTATTCAACCTAACCAAGTACATCACCCTATTCATACTTAGGGATCCAATTTATGTACTGGAAAATAATATAATTCCTTTTTTCAAATGTAATGTAATCATATTACATTATTCGAATGGCTCATTAAAGGCATATAAAATCCAACAGAGCCTTTCTAGAACCTCTTTCAACCTCATCCTACTCATGTGCCAATCAAATGACTCTCTAATCAAAACCTTAGTCAATGAATCAACTATTGGAAAATTTTAGATCTCCATGGGGAACTCTACTCGACAATCAAGGGGTTGGGAATTAAAGATTAAATCCTAGATTTCCCATAACATCGCAAAACTATGAAACACAGGCGTTTAAAACTTTTCTCTGAATTGAATATTCAAATTGATGCATGTAAAAACACAAATAACAGAAACGAGAAACGATAAACTATGTAACCAGAACCACAGGAAAAGATCTAGTATCTTCCCGTTCTGGGATCCCCATGAGTAAAAACTTTATACTTGTGGGTGGCATAGCACAACACCCCACATGTTGTGTCTCCTCAAATAAGTTTTGCCTAAGGGACTTCCCTTCATCTCAGTAAGCGGATGAGACCCTTCACATAGAGGATGGTTAATTTCAATCTGTGTAACGCAAACAATTCGCACCCCACAAACACCTTCACGAGCAAGGAGGCAACCCTCACCCCAAAATCCACCAAGGAGAGCCAAGAGGATCAAATCCTCATGGTTGTGTAGTAGCAAGCTGACTTATTTGGAGCCTTGGTCGACTTGCTACCTGAGGAGAGGACGAACAAAAGTCATCAAGATCAATATCCCTATCCCATGTTGTAGCAGGATGACTTGCTCGCTTCCAAGAAGACTTGCTATTATGTAGCAAGTTGACTTAGAGGCAAGCAAGAAGAACCTACGTTCTTCCATGACCTGATCCTTAATTCTAGTACAAGCAAGTTGACTCACATGCTTCCAAGAAGAGTCGCTACAATGTAGAAAGTTGTCTTCCTCCTCTCTAAGAAAACTTGCTAGTCCTTCCTCCTCCTGATGTCACTGATCTCCACAGCAAGAAGAAGAAGAGCAGAAAGGAGGGGTCGATGGTTGTTCTTCTTCTTGATGGAAAAATGCACACAATTGATGAAAATTGATTGGAATCAAATTAAGGAAATCATTCCTTGGTGGGAGGTGTGAGATGGAGAGGTGCATGTGGAGAGAAGGGGGTGGGCGTTCAGGAGGAGGGCGTGGGAAGGACCCCTTCGCTCGAGGTGGTAGGTTCAGGGCTCCGATATGCTTTCGTTGCCACAAGAGAGGCCAACTCGCAGCCGTGTGTTGCAACCCAATTGTCTGCCTCCAATGTAGAGGCACGAGTCACCGACAAGTAACGTGCCATGCCTTAGGGCCACTCCCTCCCACAAGGCTGCCGTTATGTTGCCAAGATCCACGTCAAGAATCCTGGTGAAGGTCGACGATGGCTTTTTCGCCCCCACAAGCATCGGAGTTTGAGGTCCATGTTTCATGGTCCACGACAGTGGAGGCGATGAAGGATGTTCTTAGAAACACCCTTGTGGGAGAGACCTCAACCAACAACGTGCGCCTAGATGAACTTTGTGGTTTGGTGGGCTTGATGGAGCTTCGCTCTTGCCATTGGAGGTTAGCTACTCTCGCGATCCCGCTTTCTTCTCTTTGGGTTGGAGGACGACGATGTGGCTTGATTTTGCTTCCGTTCTTCAGTGGCGGGCAAGGTGGCAGTTACATGGTGGTTGGTGTCACCCTTGAATGGGGTTTTGGAGGAGAGGCCTCCGCAACGGTTTGCGAAGGTAGGGGAGGAGGTGGGGGAGGTTCTCGGAGTTCCTCTGCACCTTCGAATGACAGAGGTTCTTGAAGCAGTGGTTCCTTGGTTTGCCCACCTCAAGAAGTGCGAGGATGTTGGAGTTAAGGAGGGGACGCCCGAGTAGTTTGTGTCACTATAGAGATAACAACGAACTCGATGCTCCTTGACTCCTTGGTGGTGGGTGCGGAGGGCAGTTCTTGGCTTCTCCGACTCTGACGGGTGGAAGATAACGATCAAGCCGGAGGTGGAAGGCCGTCATTCGCTCAGGTCGTCTGGTAGGGTAACGATGAGGTCGATCGAGCTAGTTGTTGAAGGGGGTAGAGGGCTGACATAGAGTTGTTGGTGCAAGGGCACCACGATTGTTGATTTTGATGATTACGAAACATTTGTTATTTAACATTTACATTTGAGTTTAATATTTCAGGATTATTGCAAATGGAAGTAAGTGTAAGGACCTCAAGCTCAAGATCAAGGAATGGAAGAACTTGATGGTTGGACAAAAGCATCAAGGATCATGAAGATGATGGAGCTTCACATGGAGTGAAAGCTTAAATGAGACTTGTCGATAAATTTTCGCTTGAAAGATGACGTATCAGAAAAATAATGCGTCGTCATAGTATAAAGTGGTGGAAAAATCTCGAATAAAAATATTTATTAGTAAAAACAAATCATAAAGTTAGGATATCGTATCCACAAGAAGGAACAGATTAATAAATCACAAACATGTATTATTCTCGGTCATAAGTATAAGGTCCATATTGTCACAGAAATCTTTCATCAAAATATCATGTAAAATAGAGTGATTTAAAGAGGTAAAAAAATGTAATACGGCAAAGGTCACCTAAGTAAATTCACCTCCATAAAATAATCCACAACTTAAATACAAATAATACACATAGACATGTAATGTAAATAGAATTAGAAGTCTCTCCTCTAAGGTGTAAATGTAGTAGTGATATTTTGTACATTAATGTTAGAAACCTAAGATAATATATAAATAACTGAGTGAATGAGAGGAAAAAAATAGAAACATGAGGATATTGACGCAAGTTCAGTTGAATAACTTAAATCCAAAATTCACATGGCATTGAATGTAATATTTAATGTAAACCAAAACAGAGTCTTGGCCGTGCGCGCCCTTGAGGCCGGGGCGAGTGGCGAGACTCTCGGTGGAGGTTGGCCGGAGCGAAGGGGTTCCAATGGTGGTTGCAGCGTGGTCGATGGCAGTCAGAGGTGGTCAGCCAGATAGGAGGGGGACCGGCGGTGGTGTTAGGTTGATGCTGCTGTGTGCGTCTGGAAGATGAAGAGAGGCGTGATGGTGCTCGTGGGAGGACGGAGAACGCATGGTCGAAGAGGAGATGTCAAGACCGGGCAGTCGCGGTGGCATGTGGCTGCTGCTGTCGAGGGTGATGGTTGGGTCCGGTGGAGGTGTTCTGTTTTCGTGGAGAGGGGTAGATGGCCGTCCCTGTTTAGTACGGCTAGAGGCATGGTGCGCTGGATGATGGCCAGTGGCGTCTGAGGGTGGAGCGGAGGACAAAGAAGATGGATGAGGAAAGTCTTCGGCTCTGTTGGGTCATGCGGTTGTAAGAAGGAGGGGACCAGTGGTGGTCGCAGTGGACGGTGGTGCGTTTGGGTTCTTTTGAAGAAGAAATAGAGGAAGAGGAAGAGGAGGAAGAAGAAGAAGAAAGCCCCTTAGTGGGCGTGGTGGAGTAGAGGAGCACGATCGTGGTGGGCTGCTGTACAGTGGTTGGGGGCGAGGAGTGCGCACGGGCTTGTCAGTGCAGAGGCTTGCGGTCTGGTTGTTGTGATCGGTGCACGATGGTGGTGAACTCACGGTAGCGGGAAGGAAGGTGAGACACGGTGGTGATGTCGGGGCCGTCACTGCCGACCACGGTGGTGGTTGTCGTTGCACGATCAAGCGGAGCACGGAGATGAATGTTGAGGATGGGGCGCGATCGTGAAGCTCGCGGTGGAGGGAAGGAGATGCGGTGGTGGGCGGTCACAGTGGCAAACACAGTCGAGGACGAGAAAGAGAACGAGACGCGGTGGTGGTCGTGGGCAAACGGTCTTGCGAGTAGAGGAGGTTGAGGATGGAGGCTCGCGGTGGCCGCGCTGGTGCTGTGTGTGAAGAGAGGGCTTTCCCTCCACGGGAGGAAGAAGACGAAGCCCTATAAAGAGAGACAAGAGACACGAGAGAAAATATAGAGGAGAGAGATTGGGTTGGGGCGGGGAGTGTGTGTCAAAATAAGAAAAGTAATCTTTTTGATTGTTGTTAAAAATTTGAGTCATTATTTTTTTTTTAATTACCTTTGCTAAAAATCATAATGGTGAGAATAAATTAAGTTTTAAGAGAGAATCTCCGATGATTTTCCTATTTTTTTAATTGAAAGAATTAAATGTTGTGATGGTATTTTAATTGAGGTGGGATATGATGTCATTTAAAATTATATTTTTAAAAATATTATTGGATCAACGGTTCGTAATATAATCAAATAATATGAATAAAATACAGAAAATATTAACTTTAGAGTTTAATTAATTTGATCAATGTAGTGTATGCTTTTAATAGAATTCTTATCCCAATAATAATATGCTTAGACTTAATTCTAATCCACTAAAGTAGATCTATCAAAGATGAAGAATATGATAGATGATGACTTTCATGTATTTGTAATTATAGTTATTTTTGCTCTTTATGTAAAGAGTCTAATAGTACATCACCTTCGTCCTAGGAACACCCTTCCATCTCTATGAGACTTAGATAAATTCAGAAAATCAAAATAAGCTTTAGACAGCCTGATCAGATGTCCAATATGGACATTAAACGTCTGATATGTGACTTTAAGTCATCTAACCTTTTGGCTAGACATTCGAACACTTAGGTTGGAAATCAATAATATGTGCCTTTCTATCTAGATGTCTTAACCATAGTCCAGATGTTTTACAAGATGTTCGATGACCTTACTAGACGTCCAATTAGGTGACCATTAGCCTATCAAACTTTTCCCTTTGAGAGCTAAACGAGATCATATCACTAGACGTCCTTAGAAGTGTTCAGATGTCTGATAAAGAGGCGTTGAACCAAAATCCAAGGATGTCAGACTCATATATGACTGTTAGCTCCTTGGAATCAATTCCCTCAGCTTTTAAACGTCCAGATCATATGTCAGACGTCCGACCTGTCACCTGACACATACACTAAAACCTTGTCTAAATATGATCCATTTCTAGGAACCATACCCGCTCCGATTAGACACCGATAACTTGACTAGATGTCTTACAAATCCTACTTAAACGTCTAACTAGATCTCTAATTAAATCTGATCATTTCCAGAGAAACATCCCCTCAGGAGCAAACGTCCAAAACTCATATCAGACATAATACCAGATGTCTGATAATATATTAGACATCTGATAACTGTGTCAGACTCATTATGACCCTGATTTGATTCTGATTTCAACCCAAATCTCCTTGGAATCTTTCCCAACGGCTATCTAAGCCTTCAGAAGGCTTAGGAAGGCTTAGGGCCTCTATAAATAGAGAACATTTCCTTGGCTTAAATACACCTAAGGCACAAGAAACAATACTTTCCACCATTTGAGTGTTTAAGAGAAGAGATCATCAAGAAGAGAAGGTCTTGCTCTCCAAGCTCTACACTTCGCATCCGAGACCACCGACTCGCAATGCACTTCACATCAAATCTACTATCATGCTAAGGAGGTTTTCTTGCCTATAGAAGCTTAGATTTTATCCTTACTTATTGGGCTCCATAGGTTTTGTTGTTTTTGTTGTTGGTTGGGTATTCGCGTTGCAAACTCCCATTTCTTTCGCGCGACAAAATACTCTTCGTAAAGAAGAGGGATTGAGGTATACTACCCTCAGTATAAAGTAGAGTAGTTGTAATTGAGGTTGTACTATCCTCATTTAAGTAGTACGTAGTGGATTTGGTCGATTTAGTTGATTGAAAAATCCTAAGTCGAGAGACTTAGGTGGTGGTTTTTACCTGGGTTGGGTTTCCACTTAAAAATACTTATCTCGTTTGTGGTGAGTGCTAGTTGTGTGATTGGATTGATTTTTATTTCCGTATATTTTTTATCCCACACTATTCACCCCCCTCTAGTTTGAAATTTCATTTAGTATCAGAATAGGTTCTCGCATTTTCGACGTTACACACTGGCGACGATCCAAACATGGGAGGGAGCATTTTTGCTATGAGACCATCCAAGGGGCAGACCACTACCCGTCCGTCGTTCTTCGACAGGAGCAACTACGCATATTGGAAACTCCAAATGAAGACATGACTTCAGGCGAATGACTACACGATATGGCAGAGATGCGAGACTCCATTCGACATTCCAAAGAAACCCGCAAGGGGATACTTGCAACAACAAGTTCGCGAGTTATCTCTCAACGCAAAGATGATGAAAGTGTTGTATTGCACGTTAAGTCTGGAGGAGTTCAACCGGATTTCACAATGCGCTACCACCTACAAAATCTGGCATACAGTCGAGGTAACCCACGAAGGTACCTCCAAGGGCAAACTCATCTAAAATTAATTTGCTTAGTGACGTGTCGTTGTGCGTGTGTGTTTAGAAGTGTCGTTATAGTCGCACTTGCAACGTCGATTTTAAAATAAGTAAACGGAGGTGAGTCTGAGTGTCGATCTCAGGGAGGCGTGGAAATCGGATTTTTGCTTATCACTTGTTGTCACGGAAAGTACGGAGTTTTGCTTGCGAAAGATGCGATTTTGAAAAGTGAGAGAAAGATAGAGAGAGAGAGGGTTTAGGGTTAGAAAGTTCTTTGTTTGATCATGCAACTTGAACGGAAATTAAAATGACAATTGAACGGAAAATAACTTCATTAATCATGCACTTGTAGTTCATAACTTACAACATTAAATACATGCTTCAAACAAAAGTAATGGAAAGCTTAAAAGAGAGAGTGTGTGTGTGGAGAGCGACGAGGCAGCCACGGCGGTGGAGGCTCCGTCGGTGGCTCGTCGTCTCCGGTGATTACAAGAGGGCCTAAAGCTAGCTAAGAGAGGGGTGGAGTAGTTGCAAGGGGAGTGAATGCCTTGAATGAGTGGCTGGAAGGGGTTTAAATAGGGTTAAGGGCTTCCTAAAAGAAGAAGGGGCTTTAGCGATGTCCAGAGCGTCGCTAAAACCACTCCCAAAAGCGTCGGTGAAGCCCTCCAGCCGTTGGTCAACCGCCTGCCTCATTTCTTCTCCTCGTGCGATCCACGACTGCTGAACGAGAGCCGTCCAATCGAAGATCGAACGGCTGAGAACCCTCCTCGGCTGCGCTGGGATCACGCCTCTGGCGCGCGTGTGCGCAGGTGTCATCGCCCGGCGTGCGCGCGCGCATAGGCGCCCGTGAGTTGCAGTTGCGTCGCGTGGCGAGATCTTGGCCACCCGCTACTGATCGGGCAGCCCAATTTCACCGCACGCGTCCTCTGTCTTCGATTTCGACTCTGCGCGGCTCGAACCTGCGTCGCGTGCGTGCGGGCGTGCATGCTAACCGTTGCGCCATGCCCGCGCTTTGTTGCGGTCACTGCGGGTAGGCGCGCGAGTCTCGACTGTTCGATCGAAGATCGACGGCCGAGATCTGATCTTGGCTGGATGAAGGCGCAGCGCACGGTGGAGCGGGGGCTGACGTGGCGCAATATGAGCCGTTGATCTCCAGATCAACTATTAGAACTTCTTGAGCCCATTGTAGGAGCTCCAGATGTCGGATTTGGCTGATCTTGAGTCCGTTGGACTCCGTTCGTTGTTTTGAATCCATCCGTGCGGTCCGATTGCTCATCTGAGGCCTGTTTTGACAAATGCTTACACAAATGGCCATTAATACAGTTTATAAGCAATCTTGGTACATGATGCATGCAATGCTCCCATTCTACTTATGTTGTGCCTTTTATTCTTAAGATGAGCCATATTCAACATAATTGTCACCCCCTTGTGTAGTGTTATCACTTAGTCAAGAATTTGAATCTTTTTCTATGAAAGATAAGGAAAATCTAAATGAGATGTATACTAGGATCACATTAGTTGTGAACAATCTCAAAGCATTAGGGAAGACCTTTATCCAAGGTGAGCTTCAATCCAAGCTCCTACACTCCCTTAGACCAGAGTAGGAGCAAAAAGTCATAGCCATCGAAAAGGCACACCAAGTTAAGGAGCTTGGCATTGATGATCTCCTAGGCAACCTGATGGCCTATGAGACAAAAATGAAGTAAAAGAAGACCCCGGAGCCAAAGCCGAAGAAAAGCCTTGCCTTGAAAGCCACGTCAGACAACGAGATAAGTTCCAATGATGAAGAAACTAGGTTTTTGGCTAAAAAGTTCTCCAAGTTTTTCAGGGCTTCAAAGAAGGAGGAGCGAGGTAGCCTGGTACGTTGCTATCATGGCAACGAAAAGGGGTAGCTTCTATCCGATTGTCCTTACTTGAAGAAAGAGATAAAGGAGACGAAGTACATGAAGAAGGCTTTCCAATCCACGTGGGATGGTACAACGTCGAAGGAGGAAGAAGAGGAGGATCCTAAGATGAACAATGAAACCGCATGCCTTGGCTTCATGGCAATCGCAAATAGTAGCTACGACGAAAACAACTCCAACCGAAAAGAGGTAAAGCCTTTTATTATTAATATGTTGCAAGAAGCATTAGAAGAACTATATGATTTCAGTAAGACATTAAAATTAGAAAATAAAAATCTAAAAAAGGACTCTATTGCCTTAAAATCTAAATTAGATAATTTTTTTGTTAAAAAACAAGATTTGAGTACCTCTTTTAGTTCTATTAAAGATGATAAGAATACAATTGTCTTAGAAAATCATGAGCCAATCTTAAATAACACTAAATTGATTAAAGAGAATAACTTGTTAAAATGTGAAACTTCAATTCTAAAAGGCAAAATGAGTATTATTTAAAAAGACCTTGCTTGCCTTAAAGAAAAATCAGATAAGTTGTTAAGTGAATTAGATAGATTCACTAAAAGAAAGACTAAAGTCACTGTCAAGTTTGAAAATAGACACACCAAGAAAAGATTTTTTTGCATAAAGGTTATACAGTTAGAATCTAAGTGGACCCCAACCTTGGTCAAGAAGGACTAACCCAAAAGGATCCAAAAAAATGTGGGTACCTAAAAATATTGTCCAATCTTGTTTTTAAGATTTCGGAATGGACCCAAGGTGCTACTTATCTAGACTTCACCAAGGAAGATTGAAGGTTCTTGGTGAACCGAATGGGTAGTATTTGGGATGGAACCCATACTAATGGAGGTAAAGTTATCCTTGATTTTGATGATTTTTGTTAGCATTTGATAAGGGAAGTAAAATTTGTTATATGCTATATGTCCATCAAAAAGAGAGAGATACATAAACATTTTCCTTATATGTTTAGATTCTTTTAATAAAGGGGAGATAGATTTTTTCAATTAACAATGCAAAGATTTTAAAAGCTAAATTGGGCTATATTTTTATTAGAAATGGAGAGTTAATGGATAAAAAGAATAGTTATCTTATTGTGACAAAAAAATGGGGGAGAATAAAATTCTTATTGTATTATGTCAAAAAAGGGCGAGTTAACCTAAATTAGAAGAGCACGTTTTAAGGGAGAGCATATGATAAAATGATTAAAATTGATTAATCTTTTTTGATAATGTCAGAAAAGGGGTGAAATTTTTTGAATTATTATTTATGATTTTATCATCATTAAAAAGGGGTAGATTATTGGTGTAATGGCATCACGATCATTGATTTTGATGATAACAAAACACTTGTTATTTGACATTTGCATTTGAGCTTAAGATTTCAGAATTATTGCAAATGAAAGCAAGTATCAGGACCTCAAGCTCAAGATCAAGGAATGGAGGAGCTTGATGGTTGGACAAAAGCATCAGCGTGCATGGAGATGATGGAGCTTCTCATGGAGTGAAAGCTTGAAGAAGGAGATAGAGAAGAGGATAGATGATGAGTTTCATATATTTGTAATTGTAGTTATTTTTGCTCTTTATGTTTCCTTAGAAATATTGTAAAGAGCCCAATAGTACATTACCTTAGTCCTAGGAACACCCTTCCATATCTAGGACACTTGCGAATTCCTATCTCCCTTGAGAGATAAAAACACTCTTCGTGAAGAAGAGGGATTGAGGTACATTACTCTTAGTATAAAGTCGTGTGGTTGTAATTGAGGTTGTATTACTCTCGTTTAAGTAGTACATAGTGGATTTGGTCGCAACTCGGTCGACCGGGAAATTCTAAGTTGAGAGGCTTAGGTGATGATTTTTACCCGGGTTGAGTTTTCACCTAAAAATACTTATCTCATATGTGGTGAATGCTATTTGTGTGATTGGATTGATTTTTATTTCCACATATTTTTTATCCCACACTATTCACCCCCTTCTAGTCTGGAATTTCAAGAGCATCCACGGATGTGGCAACCAAAGAATCGGGAATGGCACCTTTGGCTGGAGAGCTAAGTGAGGGTGATGGGCTTGGTGGGGGATCAGATGATATGGAGGTCAGGGACACAGGTGGTAGTAAGGATGATGTGGGTGGTGGGGGACAAGAGGGGCATGGTTTAGCGGCCACCCTGGTGGTGTAATGACCATGGAGGGTGTTTGTGGTGGTAGGGAGTAGGTGATTACTGTAGAGACGGAGGAGGTGATTGCAGCTAAGCAACAGGCGATTGGGTTAGGTTGTTGGTTGCAACAACCCGGTTGTTGCAGAGGATGTTTCTATTATTAGGGACCTTGGAATGCTTGACTTGACTTGGTCCTCCTCGGGTCTCGCGATGGGTGACGTGGAGACCTTCTTGGATTCGAGCAACATGATTGTTTCAGATGGACACGTTCCTGTCTCCAATAGTGAGGTGGCGGAGATGGTCGCACCTAGAGAGCATCCAATGTCTACCCCCGTCAAGGGGTCCAGTGGGTGTGGCAGTGGTCATAGGAGGGGATCTTGGAGTACCCCCACCTTTGTCCATCGACACTACAATCTATGGAATCATGGTGATCCCAAGATTCTGAAGGTCAGTGAGGACTACTTGGCCCGTATTTTGCAGGTTGCGAAGGTTCTTCCAGCCAGGAGGGGCACTCATCTGTCTCCATGATGAGGATCCTCTCATGGAATGTGTATCGGCTCTTTGACAAGGCTAGAAGGGCAACTCTTCACCGATATTTGTAGGAATGAAGGGTGGATTGTGCCTTGCTATAGGAGACACACTTGGACTCGAAGGAATCTTGGTGTTGGTGGCCATTGAGTTCGGGTCTGGACACTGGTCTTTTGGTGCTCCCCTCTTTGGGTCAAATGGGTGGAGCTACTATCTGGTGGAAGGTGGGCCACCTTTCTCTAGTTGACTTGAAGAAGGGAAGCCGTGTCCTTACATGCCATTGTACTAGATCTACCGACAGGACCTCCTTTTACGTGTCATGCATCTATCGTCCATGCGATTGTCTTGCTCTTTAGAGTGAGCTTAGGGAGGCAACTGAGTTTGTCTAGAGAGGTTCTTGGTTGCTCAGAGGTGACTTCAATGCGGCATTGTCTACTAGCGATCGATCGGATGAGAGGCGCAATTCCTCTACTCTGGGCTTCCAGGAGGTGGTGGCCAATCTTAATCTCTCTAAGCTCCCCACATCGGGGGTCGTCTATACATGGCAGAGTGGGAGTAGTTCGCTGTCTCGGCTTGATAGATTTCTGTGTAATATGGGCATGATAGAGGCTTTTCATCTGGTGGGTGTAGCTGCATTATCACGTCCCTTCTCAAATCATACGCCTATCCTGTGGGATAATGGGGATGGCCTGACGTTATCGTCCTATTTCAAGCTCTAAAAATCCTAGCTCAAGGAGGAGGGGTTTAAACACATGCTTTCTAATTAGTGGTAGAACTTTCCTAGGGAGGGGTCAGCTACCAGATCCCTTTCCTCGAAGCTTAGGAGGTTGCACCTCTTACTTCTTGATTATAAGAAGAGGGTTAGATATGAGAGGGAAAAGACTAAGGAGGTGGCCTTGGAGAAGGTACAAGCTCCTAACATCAAGGAGGAGGATTCACCTCTGACAGAAAGAATTTCACTTATTTACGAAGATGATAGTAATAAAAAGATATGCCATTGTATTTTATGTGGTGGAAAAA
The DNA here is from genome assembly GCA_037157565.1 of Thalassia testudinum. NCBI lineage: Eukaryota > Viridiplantae > Streptophyta > Magnoliopsida > Alismatales > Hydrocharitaceae > Thalassia > Thalassia testudinum. The sequence continues at coordinate 129,805,179 of JAZHRO010000077.1, forward strand.
TTCTCAATCAAAATTTTAAATAATTAAATCTAATCATAGTGAATTAAGTCGTATCACAGGGAGGCACAAACTCAATAAACTCGCAAATGTTTCCACATGAAATAACAATCTTGTTTGAAGAAAACTAATTTGAGAAATTATTCTTTGCTTCTAATTAAATGTTAACATCACATTCAAGTCCAACCATTTCAAGGTATAAAAGAAGGAAAGGAAGTTCGAGGGCTTGGCATGCAATTGCAACATAATAAAATAATATGAAAAATATTACAATAGTTTCTTCGGATCATAATATCCAAACCCAACTAATACCAGCGATACTGTAGGGAAACAGGGGACGGGAGAGAGGTGACTGCTGCGCAGGCTAGAAGCCGCGGTCTCCGGCGAGAAGCTTGTGGGAGGTTCACCTGATGGCGAGGAACTCGACGGTGGCAACGGCAAGAAGAAAGACAGCTGGAGGGGGGCCGGCCGACGAGGAAGACGACGTTGGTGATGGGTCCAAAGGAGGCCGTAAGTGGGCGACGGCCGATGGCATGGGTGCGGCTGTGCTCGTGGAGGACGTCAGCGGTGTTGGAGGTGAGGTTGGTGTCGAGGTTGGCGGATGGGAAGTGCTCCTGCCGGCGGTGGGTGTGATGGGGATGTTGGGTTCTTTGAGGACCGAAACAGGGAGGATGAAGAAGAGAAAGACGATGAGGAAGAGGAACAGTAGGTGGTGCAGCATGGAAGGGTTGTGCGTGGTGTGCTGGGTGCGCGCAGGTGGTTGCTACGGTGAGGCAGTGCGCTGTCACCGCACCGCTGATCGACGAGGAGTTCGCGGTGGCGTCACGGTGCGAGCTTTATGTTCCACGGTGAAAGCTTCATGCACGGTGGGCGAGCGGTGGCCGTCAAGGGAGAAGATCCTTTTATCCTTCTCGATTCCGTTCCTTTGATTTGTTTTCTCCCCTGAATCTCCATCGACAACTCGAGGATTTTTTTAGGCGATTAGGAGGTGACCGCGGCGATGGTTTGGCTTCTTTCGCGTAGGTGCGGTTGCAAAGATCGTGCGCTCTGTAGGAAAGAAGAGATAAAAGAAAAGTTGGATTATTTTTAAAAATAATTTCAAATATTTTATATAATGTATGCATGTAACTATAATATGTATGTAAGTTTTTTTATAAACTAAAATATTTACATAGAAAAATATATTATACCTGTGTAAACATTAAACTAATACTAAGCATTTATCAATTTAATCAACCCACATATATGGTCTCATCAGCCTCTTTCTTTGGTTGAGTTGGAGGAAAGGAAGTGGTGTCAAGGGGTGGTTGCTAATGAGGATTTAAGAAGTGGACTAGCAGGAGAACTCAAGGTAGCTCTAGTTGTGGGAAAGTGATGCCAATACAAGGTTCTTTCATGATTCGACCAGCTCCAAGGGAAGATTCAATCACATCTCCTCTTTAAAGTATGAAGGCCAAGTGATTGATAACCTTGAGCTTATCCGTGAGATGGTAAATAAGTACTTTCACCAGGTGACTAGGGTTGGGCCGCATGGTGGGTGACGGCTGGCCACTTCGAATATGCCTCGTTTGGGGGAGGACAAGGCAAATCTTCTGACTAGGCCATTCTCTAAAAAGGTGTTAGAGGCCCTTAGGGGTCTCAAGGAGGAGGGCTCCCGCAGACCGAATGGGTTCTAGGTCTTCTTTTACAAAGAGTTCTAGGAGCTGGTGCATTCCAATATGCTTGCGGTTTTGGCGGAGTTTAGAGAAGGTAACTTTGGCTTTGAAAGGATAAACTACTCTTATCTTTTTTGTAACTGAAGAAGCAGGGTGTTGAATGCCTGGGTAATTTTAGACCAATTACTCTCTCAAATTCTTTCTACTTAATCGTGGGGAAGATAATGGCGAATTGCTTAAGGGAGGTCCTTCCTAGACTTATTAGCCCTGTGTAGTCAGCTTTTCTTACTGGCAGATCCCTCAAAGAATCCTTTAACCTTGCCCAGTAGATGGTGCTGGGGTGGACATGCACCAAGAGGAAAGTCTTTTTGTGGAAGGTGGATTTTTCCAAAGCTTATGATTCCTTATCTTAGTCTTATTTATGGGAAGTCTTGAAATGTCGGGGATTTTTAGAGCTATAGGTCTAGTGGATGAAGAGGTGTAGTATAACTTCTTCCTTTTCCCCACTGGTGAACAGTTGACTAATAGGACAATGCATCCAGCCCCAAAAGGGGGTTAGGTAGGGATGCCTGATGGCACCCCTTCTTTTCATTCTAGCTGTGGAAACTTTGGCACGGTTGGCCTTTAAGTTCTTGGAGGGGGGTCTGATGCATGCCTACACCTTGCATACCGGACAGAGGACTTTGACCCCCATCTTGTATTTCGCTAATGATACCATCTTCTTTGTGGAGGGTGGGGTTGCTCATGCTGAAATCCTTAGTCGTCTTGTGGGCATCTTTAGAGAGATTTCTGGAAATCGGTTCAACGAGGCCAAGTCTTCCTTGGTGTGCTTTGGTTTGGATGTTAATGTTCACCTAGCCTTGTTTACGGCTTCGGAAACTCTGGTGGTGGATTTTCCGGTTCACTATCTGGGTCTTCCTCTTCAGGCTAAAAGGATGCAAAGTGTTGAATGGATTGAATTATTTGAAAAGCTTTCTACTTGTCTCTTAGGTTGGAGTGGAAAGTCGCTTTCCAAGGGTGGTAGATTGATTTTTCTGAACTTAGTGCTTTTAGCTATCCCTGTCTTCTTCCTATCTATGTTTAGGCCCACCAAGACGGTGGTGAAGAGATTAGAGGTGCTTCGAAAGCAGCCTTTTTTGGAAGGGGGCCCAGTCCGAAGGTCATTTCATGCAACCTACTTGTTGGGATCTCATTTGTCACCCCAACAAGAAGGGTGATTTGGGGGTGAGCAACTTGGCTGAGTTTGGGGATCCCCTCCTTCTGAAGTAGGCGGATCGTTTTATGCAGGGGGAGAGAGGTTTTTGGCAGGAACATGTTCTTGATTCCTATGGGGGGCCTGATGCTGGCTGGCAAACACCCAATGGTGTTTCCTTATTCTGGCGCTCGATAGTCTCCACTTTAAAGGATCATTGGAGTCACTTTGTCCCAATTTTCGGTGACGGTATAGCTTTCTACTTTTGGTTGGATGACCGAAAGAGAGAAGGGCTTTTGGCCTATTGCTATCCAAGTTGTTATGGCCTCTCCCAAAGCAAGACTGCCTTGGTTGTGAATTGTTGGGACTTTGGTAATTCCACTTGGATTCTTCCTATGCTAGAGAGTCCCTTTGTTGGGAGGATGGCGGAGTAGAGAGGACAACTTCTTACTCTTCAAAGCTTCTATCCCTCTCACGGAGTTGACGGGTTTAGATGGCAACATGGTGTCTACCAGCCTAAGAAGGCCTGTAGACAGCTGCTCACATTGCCACCTAGTACAGAGGTTGATGGTGACTGTGCTAGACTTTGGTCTATTTGGGCACCCCTGAAGGTCAATATCTTCCTTTGGTTGGCTAGATAAAGTGGGTTGGTGACTGGGAGTCTCAGGCGAAGATTGACAAGTGACCCCTTTTAGTGGTGTCCCCTATGCCCCTGTACAGAGGATGATATTCGTCATTTGTTCTCAGAATGCCCTTTCACGAGGGAAGTTCGGGGGAAGGTTTACAGTGGGCCCTAATGAGGTACTCATCATAGCTCATAAATCATTAAAAATAGCTAGTTTACCTAGTTAATTAGCCAGTAATATCATATAAATAGGGTTAATTATTAATTAAGTTAATAACAGGCTTGGACCTAAAATATACCTTAATTAAGCCTTATTATTATCAAATAAGCATCCTATTAGTCTAAGTTAAGAATAAGGACTTAATGTCATTACCTAAGCTATTTAAAATAAAGCTAATTAAGTTAATACTTAATTTATAACCTAAGTTAATAATTGGAGCTTTAAATTAAAATTAAATTATAAATACACAAATTGGGACAAAAATGTAAATTGACTGTAAAACATTATTTCTCAATATTCATATAATCTACCGTAAAATGTTGGGGAAGAAATAAATTAATTTACACCATTAAATTACAAAATTATAATTTAGTCCCTAAGATCATTTTATTTTACTTCTTTTTATTACATTTCAGTCCTTTTTATTTTTAAATAAGTCTCTCTGAAATAAGCCTCTTCTTTTCTTCTTCTTCATTGACAGTCGGCAGCTAATAAGCATACATTATTTCATTCATAAATGCCTATTATGTGAGTTTCTTGGTGAATTAATTGCATCTAGAATTGTAAATATTGCATAATAATCATAATCTTGAATTTAGATTAATTTTTTGTAAATTGTATATTAATTTACCTCTCCTGATGGCCAAGGCACAAGGCGACGCATAAATGGACTTCAAATGACAAATAAGGGCAACAATCGGAGACCAACGATGTGAAAATCGTCTCGATCAGACCTTTATAGCATCTGCTACAAGGAAAAGAAGATGGATGGCTCAAATAGTGCCATGTGGCACCATTGTAGTTGCCCAAGACCACTAGTCATATTCTAATCACCCCTAGTGCATGCTCTTAGCCATTGGATTCTCATTCAACGACCAAGATCGGGCCACGTCGTGCCACGCACGCTCAACGCAAGATTAAAGGAGCGCCTCTCACAAAATCACAACTGCACGATCGAGATTAGGAGATGTTGATCCCGCCATGTGGCGAAGTGGATTGGCATGAACTCACTCAATATGATCATTAACATGCCTCCTCAACCATTCGATTTCAATCTAACGGTCTACGTGGCTCCACAACGGTGATAGTGCAACGATCGAACGTGCGCTTCTCAAACAAGCGACGCACGTTCGAGAAGCAATCCACTTAGCGAATGAGGATTAAATTTCATCACTTGATTGCTAGCGAACGTGTACAATGGCGCCACGTCACCTTCAACGTGCTCTTATAGCTTAAGTGTGCGATCAGGGTGTGATCCCAGCCATGGGATCATCATCAATCGGCAACGAGTGTGTCGCATGGTGCCACTGATGCACGGGTGCACCCAACGTGCAAATTATACGTGCACCCTATGCAATCTAAAGGTTCTATCCTCGCGTGATATGAGCCCCTCATTTGCTAGCAGACGGTTGCGGTGCTCTCCTTGCTATATGACAAGGGACTCATCATGGCTCCTAATTCACAAAAATAAGCTAGTTTACCTAGTTAATTAATTAGGAATAACATAAAAGAAGGGTTAATTTTCAAATAAGCCGATATTACAAACGGACCTTGATTATATGCTAAAATAGCTTAATTAATGTATTATAAGCATTCATCTACATTTATTTAATAAATAGGATTTAAATATAAGCATTTGGCTACTTATAATTAAGTTAATTAAGCTTGTATATATTATATAACATAAGTTAACGTTATTAAAATTAACATTAATCATTAAATTAAATAATGTAAAAGGGGCAAAAATGTAATTTCAAGTCATAAATATATTAGCCAACATATATTTAACTTATAATGAAAATTTGCAAAAGAAATAAATTAGGTTACATATGCTAACATATATTTACCTTATAATAAATTTTCTATTTTAGGAAATGTACAAACAAAATATTTTCACTTAGACTCTTTAGGTCGACTTTCTAACTAAATCATCTCGAGTATTTATTAAAATATAGATTTATTTCTTGAGTCTTTAACGAGATTTGCAAAAGTCAAACTATTAACTCAAGGAAATGTTAAATATATGACTCATCTTCCTACCCTCTAGTTTGAAGAGTTTATGAGAATTAAGCAATCTACGATTGCACTTATGCACTAATTCATCTTTTAGGCGAGCTTTAGCTTTTCATCTTTAGCTTTTCAAGCCTTTGTTTAAGTGGTGTTCTTGAGCAGGATTCGAAAGAAGCTACCTACCTAGAAAAATGAGTGAAAAATGCAGAGCTAGAAAAATAAAATAGTAGGAGGAAGAAAAGAAAAAGAAAAAAAAGAAAGTCATAAAATAAAAAAAAAATGTGTACTTTCAAAAATCCTAAAAACCCAAAAAGAATGAGCAATAACAATAAGAAACCAAATGGTTTGGCTGGGAGAAACTCCGTCGAGGTTGATTGACGTGAGCCGGACGCGTTTGTCTAAATAGGTCGTTGTAGCTCGCGTTTGCAACGTAGGTTTTAAATCTAGTAACGGATGTGAGTTTGAGTGTTGAACACAGGGAGGCGTGAAATCGGCTTTTTCTGTCAGTTGTCACGAAAATGGCAGGTTTTGCTTGCGTACGAGAAAATGCAGGAGAGAAAAGAGAGTACGAGAGAAAGAGAGAGAGAGAGGAGGGTTAGAGTCTTTTAATCATAGCATTCATGCAAATCAAGATAAGAAAAACCCGATCAAAAGAGAGAGGAAATAGCTATATAAGAAACAACATCATTTAACATGCAACTTGAGTTTTACAGATACAACAATAGCTAAATGCTTAAACAAAAGTAAAGTAAAGCTAGAGTAGAGGGAGACAGAGAGGAGAGAAGGCGAGGCGGCCATGACGGTGGAGGAGGGTTCCGTCAGCGGCTTGTCAACTCCGGCGAGTACAAAGTGTGCTAAGGGAGGCTAGGAATGAGGTAGAAGGATTGCAAGTGTCTTCCATGCCTCTACATGGGTAGTTGGAGGGGGTTTATATAGGAAGAAGGGGTTTCTAAATTAAGTAGGGGCTTTAGCGACGTCCAGGACGTCGCTTAAACCGCCCCAAAAATGTTGGTGAAGCTCCCTGCTTGCCTGTCTTCTGTGTGCGCCTGTTCTTCTACCGGCGTGCCACGCTCGCAATCCATGTGCTTGCTGTGCACCATCCGATCGAAGATCGGACGGTTGAGGCTTCGCGCGAGCGCATGCTAGGGATTGCGCTTGTGCAGCGTGTGCCTTGCGCATTATCGCATGTGTGAGTAGCCGTGCGCATCCACTGCGTCGCGTGTCCTCCATCCGCGTCGTCCGTGTGCAGATCAACGGCTAAATTTTGATCGCGTGTGCAGATGCGGCCGGCGCGATTCGAACGGGCGTCGGGTGAGTGCATGGGAAGGTGCTGACCGCTATGCTGTGCTTCAGAGTGTGTTGCGGTTTTGCACGAACTTTCAGCCGTCCGATGGATGATCAGACGACCAAGATCTCATTTGGGTGCAATGGAGAGGTGCGCCGCGAGTGTAGGCGCATCAAATGCGGCCACGTGGCCGCCTGTGGGCCGTTGATCATCAGATCAACGGCCAGATGATCAATGGCCAGAACTTCTTGGGCTAGTTGCAGGAGCTCCGGATGTCAAATTTAATTGATTTTGAGTCCGTCATTCTGAATCCATCCATGTGGTTCAATCACTCATCTAAGGCCTGTTTTGACATGAACTTATACAAATGGCCATTAACATTGACTTATAAGCAATCTCAATGTGCAATGTATGTAATGCTCCCATGCCCATTTATGATGCATTATTTGTACATGTTACCCTTAAGATAAACCCCAATTAGCAGAATTATCACCACAAAATGTAGAGTTATCATAGACCTCGGGATAGAAAATGGTAGGGAGAAAGTTACAAGTCTTTAGTAAGGCAGATCAGAAAATGGGATCCATTAGAGCAAAGAGACATTCTTAGACTTAGTGAAAATTTAGGGTTCAATTTGGTTGCTCAATTGATGAGTCAAATCATTTTCACATACTTGATTCTTAATACTTCAATTTCAACTCATGCCTTGTGTGGGTTGACAGAGCCATAAAAAGTTACTCTTAAGACCTAAGTTCTAGACTAATAAAATCTCTAACTAAACTTAGGCGGTCCGCATTTGAGTCGATACTCTAGAACTATTGAGTCTTTACCATTAAGGCTTTGAATATGATTTCCTTCTCATTAGTGAAAAATCATGTCGATGATCTAAATTCAACTTAGCTCAAATTTGTATTTTGATTTCCTACTTAATTTTCATTTACTATTTTGCTATGGGTTTAGCAAAAGAAAGGCATGGAGATGCGATAAATGCATGCTTATTAATATATAAATACGTAGATTATGTGAGTTTCCTAAGTTATCTTTAGTGTAAATAATTGCATATTAGATATAAAGCATACATTTAGCACTAATATGATTTCTATGCTAATTAATATATTTTGTTTATATGCAGCTTGTAGGCTGAATAAAGATAGGAGTTCAATATGAAGCATTGACCTCAGCTCACTTGGAAATAAAGGCAAGCTTGAAGAATAAAGACAGAGGATGTGAAGACAAGGGACAAGAGACACTTTGCACACCTAAAAACCCTTCCTAAAACCCACCTTAGGACAACACATTATCCTAAACATATGTTCTAAACCTATCCTTAGAAAATCACCTAAAAACTTACACCGTAAATCTTAGATCCTAAAGCCTAGAACCCACCTCCAGAAAAAGCAAATCAAAGAACCTATCCAATCACCATGGCCGCCCATTGTAGCTTCTTCAAGAAGCATTGTGGCTGACCACTTAGGTTCTCTCATTTCAAAATATCTACGCGATTATTTTCTACAATGAACGTGCTTTTATGTATAGATCACTCATCTCGAATTATTCCTGCATTAACTTAGAGAATTATTATCAAAGCGTTCCATTAATAGCTCCAAACAATATATCATCCACATAAATTTGTACTAATAAGATATCTTTTTCTTTTCTTTTTATAAATAGAGTTGAGTCGGCATCTCCTATGACAAAATTTACTCCTAACAAGTATTTCTTGAGCCTCTCATACCAAGTTTTTGGAGCTTGTTTTAGCCCATAAAGTGACTTATTAAGCTTATAGACAAAATCTAGGTTGTCATGGAATTCAAAATCGGGAGGCTATCTTATAAAAACTTTTCCCTTGATGAAGCTGTTAAGAAAAACGCTCTTAATGTCCATTTAAATGAGTTTGAAATCAACAAAAGTGACATAAGCAAGAAGCATGCGAATTGACTCGAGCCTAGCCACAGGTGTATAAGTCTCATCAAAGTCAATGCCTTCCTCTTGATTATAACTTCGGGTACTAATCTATCCTTCTTACGAATCACTATGTTTGATTTGTCCAACTTGTTTTGAAACATCTATTTGATTCCTATTATCATTTGCCCTTTGGGCTTAAGCACTAGGTCCCAAACTTGGTTTCTTTGGAATTACTTGAGTTCCTCTTGCATAGTCATCAACAAAGTTTCACTAGAGTATGCTTCCTCAACATTCTTCGGTTAGACTTGAGATGCAAAAGCAGAGAAATCGAGAGAACAATTAAAACGGGGTTGGATTTTAACACCATTAGAAACATTTCCGATGATTTGGTTTTTCGGATGATCCCTTTGAAATATCCAATCCTTTCGGAGATCATAGATATTTGAATCCTTTATGTTAGACACATAGATAAATGATTCATCCTCATCATGTTCAATGACTTAGTCGATTGAAGAGGACTTGGGTGACTCATCAAAGGAGACATAGAGAGTCTCTTCTACTACCAAAGTGATCTTGATAAAAACTTGGTATGCCTTACTACGTAAAAAATACCCAATAAAGATAGCTTCTTCACCTTTGGCATCAAACATATCTAAATTAGTTTGGTTATTCAAGACAAAACGACACCCAAAAACTTTAAAGTAGCTTATTTTTGGTAGTTTCCCATAATATAATTCAAAACACGTCTTTCGCAAACCCGAACAAATTAAAATGTGATTCAACGCGTAACATGTTGTGTTAACCACCTCAGCCCAAATGTACTTTAGAAAGCTGAAGTCTATGAGCAATGTTTGAGCTCATTTTTTTGGGGTGCTAATGGGAAAGAAAACTCATGAGTAATACCGTACCCTTGACAAAAAATCGACAAACAAGAAATTTTCAAACTCGCGCCCATAATCACTACAAATTTGAGTGATATGGTAGCTTTTTTGAGTTTGGAGCTTCCTACAAAAAATAGAAAATACGGAAATGCTTCGTCATTGGATCTCAAGAAGGAAACCCATAAAACCTGTGAGAAATCATCTACAATACCAAGGCAATATTGACAACCACTAAGGCTCTCATACTTGGTTGGTCCAAATAAGTACAAGTGAGGTAATTCTAAGGGCCTAGAAGTGGATATTACATCTTTACTTTTAAAGCTAGATTTCATTATTTTTTCTCGTTGACAAGAATCACAAGTAAATCTATTTAAGAATTTCTTTTTAGGTAAGCCTCAAACTAATTCATGTTTGACTAGCTTTTGGAACAACCTCATATGAACATGTCCGAGATGCCTATGCCATACATTAACTTCCCCATTAGTGATAATAACATAATTATTATGCTTAAAATACCTAAATTATGTTAATACTTAGGTTAACATAGCTCATTTTAGATGTACATAATGCATTATATTAACCCTTGCATGAAATCGGAACTTCCTGCTATGAGCAAGAGGGGGAGCGAGAGGGGGAGCGCGAGGAGGGAGGTGAGTGGGTGGGGGGGATGGCTCTGGCTAGACGGCGGTGAGGAGGAGGTTGCAAAGGGGAGTAGAGCCAGTGCGGTGTTTTAAGTGCCTCGGTAGGGGGCATGTGGCGGCGGGCTGTAGGGAACCGGTGAGGTGCCTGCGATGTGGTGGTATCGGGCATCGACGGTCGAGCTGTGGGCTCCGTGGGCCGGGTGGCGAGGCCTCTCCGGGGAGGGCAAGGATGCTACCACCTCCTCCAGAGGGGGTGCCTCTCGTTGAGGTTGAGGCGCCATGGTCGGAGGAGATCGAGACTTTAGAGGGGAGGTTGGCAATGGCTCTAGTGGCGGTGGTGCTGGAAGGGGAGGTGGATGTGGGGGATTTGAGGAGGGCGGTCGCGTCATTCTTGAGGATTGGCCCGGGGAGCTTTGGTGTGGCAGCCCCCAGGAGTGGTTGCTTGTTGCTGCTGGGGTTGGGACAGGAGCTGCGATGCCTGGCCTTCAAGGAGCTGCAGTGTGGCAGGGGTGTGGTGAGGTGGCGGTGGCCGGTGAGATCGGATGGCACCATGGAGGAGCTACCGCCGGTTGGCGCGAGGCAGAGGGTGCTGATTGAGGGGGTCCCTCTCTTCCTTCATATGGTGGAGGTGGCGGTAACAGTGGTCGCTCCTTTTGCGAGGCTCCGAAGTTGCGATGGCTTGGGCCTGAGATCGGTGGACCTGTCGAGTTTCGGGGCGTGGGTGGAGATGAAGCCGAGGAAGCAGCTTGCGGAGAAGGTGGTCCTCAGATGGGGGAGCTCCTTATGGCTGATTCGAGTTTCACGGGGACCGGGGAGACCTAGGTCCTTCGCTGAGGCGTTGGTTGGTGGTGTGACGGTGGAGCTTGGTGGCGGAGGTGGCGGGCTGTTTTTGGGAAGTCAGAAGGTCGCAGCGTGGATGGCGCAGCTATTGCGATCCCCGTGGCACGATCTGAGGCAGACAAGAAGGTGAGGGACTCAGAGGGTGCTGCGGGATTTGTGGAGGAGGCGGTGGAGGAGTCTGCAACACTGAAGACGACAGACCTTGCTGAGGTGGATCAGCATTTTAAGGAGTGTGGTCGTGGTGGATCCGGGTTGGGCAGATTGGATCTGATAGTAGGGGAGCGGTGGCTTTGGAGTACTCGATTTGAGCCCCGCTTTGCGTGAAGATTCGGGATAGCCCTCCTGCAAAGGCCGCGGTCTGGGGCTGTGGAAGCAAGCCCTTGTCGCGACCTTGATCGGGCCGACTGGGCAGTGATGTGCGAGGTGGATAGCGAGGTGAGGTGCGTGTAGAGGTGGAGGCCGGTACCACAGTGGCTCACTTATAGGCCACGGTGGTCCTACCGGAGGGGGTGGGCTGCGACCACTCCGACTAGGAGCGAGGTTGGGGATGGCCAGTGTTGGAGGATGGTGGAGTTGGGCGTCATTGCGCCTACTGGTAGGCGGGGGGAGGTGTCGACGGTGGGCCTGGTAGGGGGCGGAGGTGAGGCGAGGGTTGCTGTTGAGGCCAGGCAACGGGTGGCTGGAGCAGGAGGTGCTGGGGCGGTGGAGGGTGTGGCAGAGGTGGGAGGGGCTGGTGAGGCGGTGGCGCAGGCTGTGGAGGGGGTTGCTTCGCAGGGGGGACGGATACTGGAAGTGGACAGGGCAGATGCTGCAAGAACAGGTGGACCGAGGGGTAGCGCTGGGAGGGGGTTGCCCGGTAGGCTTGTGGAAGTGGAGGAGGGGGACGTGGACAGGGTGGCTGCGGAGGTGGGGTTCAGACGTATGATTTAAGGGGGAGTCTCCTAAAGTTCTCCATTACTACGGTCCTTTTGTGGAATGTGAAGGGATTGAATGACCCCTCAAGGCGGGCAACTTTGCGTGGGTATATTCAGAGGTGGGGTCCTGAGGTGGTGTTTCTCCAGGAGACAAAATGGGGGAGCTGTGACAGGAGACTATGGAAGGAGGTAGGGGAGAGCGATTTTGGGGAATTCTTGGCCCTGGATGCAGTCTGAAGTGTGGGTGGAATTGTTGTTGGGTGGAAGGATGATGCTTTCTCCTTGCTGGACTCGATGGTCGGGTCCCATGTTGTTACTGTCAGGTTGTAGAGACGTCGAGACAATCTTTGCATGCTCTTCTCCTCGATTTACGGTTCGACAGAGGGTAGGAGTCACGCCTTGTGGGAGGATCTGGGTCAAGTCGCAGCAACATATCAGGGGATACCATGGTTGATTGGAGGTGATTTTAATTGCACCTTGCTGGAGGAGAATAGACTAGATGGCCGTGGGGGGGTGGACCAAGGTTCTGAGGCTTTTGCGGGATTTTTTGCGGACCATGGCTTGCTTGACATGCCACCCTCCTCCTGTCACTTCACCTAAAGGAGCTCTGGAGGACAGCGGTCCCGAATATATAGATTTTTCATCTCGACGACGATGACTGAGTTGTTCCCTGTGGCGGAGGTTGGACCCTTGGAGCGACCGTTCTCGGATCACACCCCATTGTTGTGGGTGATGAATGAGGGTTGGAGGCATGGAACGTATTTTAAGTTCGATAGGGCCTGGCTCCTTGAAGAGGGGTTCAGGGGGCTGGTAGAGGAGCGATGGAGGTCGGTTCACATGGATGGTTCGGTGGCTATCAGATTGGAAGCTAAACTACGAGACTTGAGGTCCTTCCTCAAGGTCCATAAGAAGCAAATTAAGGAGTGTGGGAAGAGGAAAGATGAAGCTCTCAGTGAGATTGCACGGCTGAACTTGGTTGAGGATGTTAGTCTCCTTTCTGATGTTGATCGGGTGAACAGAGCGAAGCATTTACAGGTGATACATGAGGAAGATCGAAAGGTGGGGATGAAATGGAAGGTGAGATCCAGGCAGAGGTGGCTCAAGGAAGGCAATTCTAACACTCGATTTTTTCATATGGCTGCATCAGGAAGGAGGAAGAGGAACTTGATAGATAGGTTGGTGTTGGAAGGGGAGGAGTTTGTGGGAAGAGAGGCGGTGGGTGGGGCGGCTACGAGGTATTTCAGAGAGTTTACCAGGAGAAGACATGGGGGAAGGTGGAGGTGGCTGGGATCCGAGGTGCAACGGATCGGGGTTGCAGCAGCCGGTTTCTTGACGGGTCCGTTTGAGGAAGATGAGGTTCACAAGGCAATCTGGGGGCTGAATGCTGATGGATTTCCAAGCCCAGATGGTTTTCCGATTGTCTTTTATAAGGAGTTTTGGCCAGTGGTGAAGGAGGATGTGATGCAAGTCGTGCAGGAGTTAAGAGATGGAAATTCGGGCTTCAACAGATTGAACAAGTTTTACATGTTCCTGTTGCCGAAGAAGGATGGTGCTGAGGAGATCCAGGAGTACAGACCGATAGCCCTCTTGAATGTTATCTACCTGATTGTGGCTAAGCTCTTGGCGAATAGGCTGAGGAGGACCTTGGCTAGGATTGTGAACTCGGTGCAGACGACCTTTATCCCCGGTAGAAATATTTTGGAGGGGTATGTGATGGCCTCGAAGATTCTATCGTTTTGGAAGAGTAGGAGGAAGGCTTTCATGTGGAAAGTCGATTTCAGTAAGGCTTATGATTCAGTGCAGTGGTCTTTCATTTGGGCATCCTTGATGAAGAGGGGTTTCCCACCTGTGTGGATCGACTAGATGAAGAGGTGTGTCACCACGACGTCGTTCTCGGTCCTTATCAATGGAAATTCGGCAGGGGGTTGGATTCAGCCGAGAAGGGGGGTGAGGCAGGGGTGTCCTTTGGCTGCGATGCTCTTTGTTATTGCAGCAGATGCACTTGCAAGGGCAGCTAAGAAGTCGTGTAAGAGGAATTTGGTGAGGGGTTTCTCTTTTGGAGATGGGATGAGTATTTTATTACTACAGTATGAGGATGATATGATTTTCTTCATAGAAGGTAGGGAAGCAGAAGCCAGGAGGATGCGGATCTTACTTTTCTTATTTGGTGAAGCTTCAGGTCTGTAGATTAACCTGTCTAAATCAGAATTTGTTCCTTTTAATTTAACAGAGGCAGAGGCGAGGGGTGTAGTTTAGGTCTTGGCACAGAGCAGGTGAAGCTACTGATCAGATACTTGGGTTTGCCGTTGACGGATGGTAGGATTCTGGTGAAGGACTAGGCTCCCCTAGTGGAGAGGCTGGAGGGGAGGTTGGTGGGGTGGGCGTCCAGACTTTTGTCGAGGGGTGGAAGGCTGGTCTTGCTCAAGGCGATTTTGGCGGCGATGCCGTTGTATTTCACCTCTATCTTGAAGTTGCCCCGGCAGGTAGTCTTGAGGATAGAGAGGCTTATGAGGAACTTTTTCTGGTCCAATCAGGGGTCGAATGGACCTGGTGCCAGGTTGGTGGCGTGGGAGGAGGTTTGCAGACCGGTGGAGAAGGGGGGCTTGGGGTGAGGGACCTAGGGAGGTTTAATGACAGCCTGTTGGTGAAGTGGGTTGGAAGCCTCTTGGAGTGTAGGGAGGATTTGGTGGGTGAGGTTTTCAGGGCGGCTTATGGCGGCCTGCCGCATTGGGACTTCCTGGTATCTCCGCCGAGGGATGTTTCTCATTTCTTGAAAGGTTTGTCGATGGTAGCTCCTAAGGTACAGAACTATTTCGTACCGGTGGTGGGGACGAGGGAGATTTTCAGGTTCTGACAGGATGATTGGACGGGGCAAGGTGCGCTTGCTAGAAGATTTCCGAGACTTTTTGCTATGGCCCAGAGCAAAGAGGCGTCAGTGGCTGAAGTTTGGGAAGGTGGGTGGGGCCCATCCTTTGCAGGGAACCTTTCAGATGCGAGAACTCACGATTTCCAGAGACTGCTTGAAGAATTGGAAGGTCTACAGTAGGCTTCCGGAAATGATATGTTAGGATGGGATGAAGGTGAGTTCGTGGTAGGGGCTACGTACAGGAGATTGTCTGGCGAAGACTCCACAGGTGACTTGGATCTTGTGAGAGATTGTAGACGGGTTTGGAAGACCGTGTGTCCTTTGAAAGTCAAGATTTTTGTGTGGCTGCTTATGAGGAGAAGACTTGTGACTAAGGTTTGGAGGGCGAGATGGGCTCCTGGGGAGAGTAAGGTATGCCCGTTGTGCGGAGGTGAGGATGAAGAGGTTGACCACCTTTTCTTCACCTGCCTGTTTGTTGTACAGATCTGGAGTCGTGTGGGAGCGAGGTGGTGGAACTGCCGATCTTTTGATGGGTTTTGGAGCAGTTTCAGAGGTGGAGGGAGTAATACTAAGCAGAATGTCTTCCGTACGAAGGAGAGGGCCAGACCGTTGGCGGTCCTATGGGGCATTTGGTTGGGTAGGAATGCTGTGGTCTTCAAAGGCCAGAGGCCTTATGTGGAGAATTTTGTGGAGTCTGTTACTAGTTTGTTTAATCTCTGGAGTGAATCCTTGTGAGTGAGGAGCCTAGATGTTTGCCCTTTGTATTTGCGGTGGACGTTGATTCTCTTTAATATATTTGGGTAGTTATCATCCTGGATAACTACCATTTCCTTTTTCACAAAAAAAAAACCCTTGCATTCTTAGCTCCATGCATGTATAAATTAGTCTAATTACATTTTCTATTTATTTGTTAACATAAATAATGTTCATTGGGTGGTTTGGGGGTGATGTGTTGGGCTATAGAGAAATTGTAAGAGGAGAAACATCATAGGAGGGGTAAAATGTAATTTTGCCAAATTCTAAGGGCTTAGGTGCAATTTGTCCACCCATTGCCCAAAGCCTTGCTCTTGAAGAAATATAAGACCCTTCAAACATATCTACAAAATTTTAGCAGAAACGGACATTAAATGCTCGAATTATAGCCGTTCGTGCACGTAGTGCGTGCGAAGAATGCACACATGTAGCTTAGCCGCAAGGCACGAGCAACCCGCGCGCAAGGTACCAGCCAAGCACAGCTCGCGCGTGACTATCTGCATGTGCCCACCTACGCCCGCACCCGCGAATTCGCACGGGATCTGTGCTCGTACACCCAGCCTCGATAACATGCCAGCATGCATGCTTGATCCATGCCCCTTACCGCCCCACCAACCACATGCGCGCGATCCACGTGGCAGCTGCATGTGAGTCCGCGCTCTACGCACATTCTGTGTGTGATATATGCACGAACAATGCCTTTTGGCCTATTTTAGCCCCTCAACTATATAAAGGCCATCCTCCTCCCATTACCAAACCATCCAAGCTTAGCCTCTCTCTACCTAAAAAGGAGTTCTAAGAGCCCTTTGGAGCTCCTCTTCCCCACTTCAAGGCATGCTCTAGCCTTCCACTAGTATAAAATCTCCAGCTTCGTCCTCCTTCTTCCAGCCTCTTCCTGCTTCGCCAAGCGTCGCTGCTGCCTCCCTCACCTCGTTCATAGGCTTCATATCAACTGGTTGCTGCACCACCTCGTCGTCAACATGTCCAGCTCTATCTTTCTTTGTCCAACCTCCTCCCCCCTTCGTCCGGCCTGCTCCCACCTTCATCCGAGCGCCTCAGGCAGTCATCTTGGGAGCCGCTTCTTTCTACCTTCTTTTTATTTTGCTTTGTAGCTTAGTTTTAATTAGTTAAATTTTTGGAAGTGACAATTATTCTCTCTTTCTCTCTCATATTATTATAATTATTCTTGCATTTTATTTTTAAATAAAATTCCAACTTGCTAAATTCTATGCTGCTCCATATATTCTTTTGTTTTTCTCACACTCTTATCCTTTCCTACCATTCTTGCTACTTCCACCGCACTTACTCATGCTCATATTTTCACTCCATCTTTATTTCTAAAATCTATTAAAATTACAATATCAAAAAATACCAAAAATAAATAACTTGATGTGGATGTTTCAATCGTCGCCTCCACGTGTTCAACCTGGACTCACCTCCAATTATTTATCTGATCACAGATTTTTGCACGTACTATGATGCGATTTTCCAAACCTACTTTTTACGCAATTTTGTCGACAATTAATTAACTATTAAGCAATCATATGTTTCATTTTTATCAAACTCAATAACATAAATGTCTTTATATCTAACTCCCTTAGAATGGTTTCATTTGTTAAGGCATGCAATATCTCAAAATTTTTGAAGTAAAAACTACTTTGTATCCTTTATCACAAATTTGACTAGCACTTCAAAAATTGTGTTTAAGACCTTTAACTAAAAAGACATTTTTAATAGGGGAGTTAAGGTTACTTATTTTACCAAGGCCAATAATATGGCTCATGTGGTTATTGCCAAATGTTATCATTCCTCTATCCGTAGGGTGTTGCTCCAAGAATAGGCACTTGTCTCCAGTCATATGCTTGGAACACCTTGAATCCATTACCCGTCAGCCTCCTTGTCGATCCTTTTGTCCTTTTTATTGATCTTCTTGTCCCCGCAAAAGATCTTCTTAAGTGACTTTGAGGCTTCTTGGGCCTTTTAAGTTTGAGTTGACCATCCTTGAGCTTATAGATCTAATTCTTTATATTAAAGTCTCCTTTGAATCCTACCAAACAAAATTCAAGTTGTCTTTTCGATATCTATGTGAGTGTGAATCTAGATTTGTTAGTGGTCTTCTTTGTAGGAGGAGCTTTTTTGATCTCATTTTGGTTAAAGCTAGCTTCATAATAGCCCAATCCATATTAACTAGAGAAAGGGTTTTGATGAGCAATAAGCTTGTCTAGATTAGCCTTTCCCTTGGTAAACTTAGTTAGATCCTTAAGAAGTTGATTTGATTTTTCTCTAAGATGAGATATTTTAAACCTCATTTTCTCTATTTTATCATCAAGTCCTCTAAATTCAAATTTAACCAAGCCATTTTCATCTTTTCTAGAGGAATTGGATTTCTCTAGGACATGAATTTTATCTAATAATTATTCTCTATCAAGGAACTTTTTGTCATTCATAGGGTGTACAAGTCTTTTGTTAATGACTCATTTTCAGTGGTGAGGTTACTTACTTTCATTGAGAGACTAGTAACTTCATTTGTACAAAATAGGTTCTTTTCTTTTAAGAGCTTAGTAGATTCAATGACTTCTTTATTTCCGACTTTCAAGAGCCTATTTTTAATTTGTAATTCTTTAAAGTCCAACAACAAAGAT
The DNA here is from genome assembly GCA_037157565.1 of Thalassia testudinum. Classification (NCBI taxonomy): domain Eukaryota; kingdom Viridiplantae; phylum Streptophyta; class Magnoliopsida; order Alismatales; family Hydrocharitaceae; genus Thalassia; species Thalassia testudinum. Next base: position 129,823,605 of record JAZHRO010000077.1, read on the forward strand.
TCAAAAGCTTCTTATAATTCTTCAAAATTACAAGAGGGTGCCTTGGTTTGCTCGCCTTTTTGTTCAGAGTCGAATCCGGATTTGGATTCATCTTTGGTCGCTATAAGACCAAGACAAGTGATCTCCTTGGTGGAATTATCCTCCTTTTCTTTCGAGCTTTAGTCATCCCAAGTAGCTTGGAATACTTTCTTCTTTAATGACTTTGGCCTTGAGGATTTCTTGTGCTCTATCACCTTTTTGTTCTTCTTATCTTCATCCCTTTTTAATAAGGGACACTCCTTTCTCATGCAACCCCTCCTTTTGCAATTATAGAAAACAAGATATTCTTGTTCCTTTCTTTTTTCCTTGATATCTTTCCTGTTCTAGAAAAACTTTTTAGCAAGTGGTGATGAACTACTTTGCAATTGTAATAAGTGTTATTTAAATTATAATATAGTGTGCAAAATAACCTACACGTTTAAAAAATTTATACTAGTTGAGTTTAGGTCGTTCGCTAGGAGGCTTGTTTAATTTAATTCACCATTTATTACTTAAATTATTTTGTTTTATTTTTCATAACATTAAATAAGTTAAACTTATCTTATTAAATTAAGAATTTACAACTTACTTAAGATTAAAGATAAAGATTAGGTTAAATTATTAAATTAAGTTTATAAATCATTCTTAGATAAGATTATAAAAGAATTATCAGCTATAAATGTAAAAGAAAATCAATTTCTAGCCCAAGTGTAAAAGAGTATATAAAAGAATGCTAAAAAATTGTTTGAATCAACAACAAATGCACTTGAATATTAACTACGTATTAAGCAAGTTCTTCAACTAATAAAAAAAACCTTTTCTTCTTCAGCCCAATCAAGTCCACAAGGTCGGTGCACACCCAAGCGGGCCGCACACATGTGCCACCCCCAATGGGGCTCAATATACTTAAGATCAAATCAGGCATCACATGCCTCTGCAAGCATGTAGCTCTCGCTGAGTCCTGCAGAGGTCATTCAATATAAACACCTCAAAGAGCTTTATTGTAGATGAGGTGGGACTAAAGGTCCCCCTCCTTCAGCAATTAGCAAGTGGACGTTGGTGTGCTAAGGTGGCTTTGCTCCATCTTCTTGCTGCTGCTTAAAGCAATTCACAGCTTCAATGATTGATCTAAAGCTTCATACTTCATCTTGGAGCTTCAAAGAATATCTTCCTTCCTTTAGATAGCAAGGATGTCGTCGGAGAATGGTTGGTGAAGGGTCTGAATTAACGACGGAGAAGCACCTACAGATCTGATCGAGAACCTAACAAACTACAACTAAACACTCGCTCAAGGCTTCCATTCAAGTTCTAAGTGCTTCCTAAGTATCTGAAGACGCATCCAGGACGTTAAAACTAAATTCCAGAGCTTCATGAGCTCTAATAGCTACCAAAACTTTCTTCACTCATGTCAGAGATCAACTTGGGGAAAGATAGCATTTCACGCCTAATTAAAGATGAATTCAGACTCAAATTATTCTCTTGAAGCTTCTGGATCCAAGAATGAGAGGAATTCGGTGCTCTTGTGAGATCCTCAAAGTCACTGCCTTTGCCATTGTGGAGGTGTGTTCGACAAAACAAATGGGAAGTCAAACAACCTTGCACAACATGGATTTGTGTTCAAGGAAGCTTCTAGACTTATCGTCGTGGTTTGAAGTGGAAAAAATAGTGCAATGACTTCATTGCAAAAGATGAAGAAGATGAAGGCATTCATAGAGAAAAAGCTGATGAAATTTGGATTTGAAAGCGAGAAATTGATGTACGTGGATGAAATACAATTTTTTAGAGTCGGTTATGGTTGATTTGGTGGGTTTTGTTGTCGTCGGAGTTGGAGAGGTGATTGGAACAACTGGGACGAAAGTGATAGTGCCCGAGAGAGTACTACACTTCATGGAATAGTACGAGGAAGAGCTCAGAAGCTTCGTTGTGACATTAGGACGGTGTAGAGAACCTTAATTTGATCAGAGAACTACTATGGAGGTGTGGCAAAGTTGATTTAACTAGAGAAGAAAATTGAGATGGTTTGATCGATTGAGTGGAAGAGCCATGCAATTAAGTCGGGCGAAATTACCCTGAGAAGATAGTGAAGGTGAATGGAGGGCCAATTGGATGTGACAAGGTCGGAGGAACCTTACCAGAGGAGAGGTCGAGCTCTAGTGGACAACGAAATTGGGAGTTTAGCATAGAGTGGTTGAAATTGAGGAAAAGAAGGTCGATTATGATTGTGAGGAGATGAGGAAGGTGATTGGGGTGTTAATTGTGAAGTAGAAGGCCATCCACCACCAGAATTGGTTAAGTAGAAGGCCATCCACCACCAGAATTGGTGGTGGTCGATGTCGGAGAAGGAGTTGGGAAACAAATATTAGTCTATCTAATCTTATGAATTAAAAAGCTAACATTAATCTACAGAAAGGGGTGAGAAGCTTGGAGTTATTCTTGGATGAAATGGTGAGAAGGGCTGCGACAATTACTTGTGGGGTAGAAGAAATCAGACATGGTGAGAAGAGATCTCCGGTTGATCGAAGCAGCTGAGATAGGGAGTTGGAGCGCAGCTCCGCTGGTGGTTGTAGATTTCGTCCCTACCAGGAGGGGTGACGTAATAATTGCGGAAATAAAATATAAACAATCTCACAAAATATCAATCACATGAGTACACAATAATTTTTAGGTGAAAACCCAAACCGGGTGAAAACCACCACCTAACCCTCTTGAGTTAGGATTTTCCGATCAACCAAGTTGATCAAATCCACTAAATGAATCACTTTAAACGAGGGTGATTCAACCTCAATTACAACCACACTACAAGTGCGAGGGTAGCGTTCCTCAACCCCTTCTCTTCACGAGAAGGATTTTGTCCCACGAAGGAGACGGGAATTCGCAAAGTGAATACCCAACCAAATAACAAAGATAAAATAACAAATAATCCTATAGAGCCAACAAAGTAATTTTAAATCTAAGCTTCTATAGGAATTAAGAAACTCCCCTTTGCAAGGAGTGCGTCGAGTCGATGACGCGGGTGCGTGAGCCACGCGATGGCGCAACGTTGCTCTCGTGAACTATGGCGGGAGAGCGGGTGCGCAAAACAGCTTGATGCTCTCTAGATGTAGAACTAAAGCTTAGAGAGCAATGGAGACACAAAATGGTTTGAAAGTGTATTGCAAGGTGTGTGTCTTGTGTATCTAGGTGTGTAAAGGATCCCCTCTATTTATAGAGGCCTTTGGAAGGCTTTGGAAAGCTTGGAAAAGCTTCCATAGCCATTTGATGCAAAGCCCAAGAGAATCAGCCCGAAATTAGGAACAATCATTGCACTGACAGGGTAATCAGACGTCTAATTCTGGCATCAGACGTCTGGAAGACCACTTTAAGACATCTGAAAATAAGGTCAGACTTTTGATTTTGGACGGCCTCTTCCTTACTTGAATCAGATCTAAACAGGGTTCCAGCGAAAGTCCATCAGAGGACATATAGGACGTTTGGCACTATGTCTGGACGTCTGGAAACCTACTTTTTCGTGGGAATGGATTTGCAACGGCTAGAAAATCTCTGAGAAGAGATTTTCGGGTCAGTCGAGGCAAAACGGTCAATTATCAGACGTCTGGAAGGGCTTAAGGACGTCTGATAATTGACCTAATGGTCAGATCTTCAGTGTTTGCTAAGCCAGCCTAACGGTCCACTAATTGGACATCTGGCAAAGTCATCAGACGTCTCCTAAGACGTCTGGTCTAACGTTTGGACGTCTGATTTCATCAGACAAAACTAACTATGTCCAGCCTAAATGTTATCAGACGTCTGAATCAACAGTCAGACGTCTTAAAACACATTATCAGACGTCTGATTTGGGAATTAGACGTCTGGAAATTCTGTTTGAACCCTATATTGGTTTTCTAAGTTCTCTACAGAAAACCTAAGTATCCTAGGGTTGTGCCAGTGTTCCTAGGACTACTGTTAGGGTACTTTGAGGCTCTTTAACATAATGTTCTAAGGAAATAAAGAGCAAGAAAATAAAGAGAAAAGTACATGAAAGGAATAAATAGAATTCTATCCTATTCTTCTTGTCCTTCAATCTTCAATCTATCGCTCCTCGCGAATCTCCTCTGTTCTCCATCAAGCTCCTCCAATCCGTCCTGGATGCGAGCTCGAATTCCGTCTAATCACGTCTACATTTGCAATTGACCTAAAATCTAAGACTTCAAGTGCAAATGTTAAATAACATGTGTTTTGTTATCATCAAAACAAATGATCGTGGTGCTCTAGCACCAACAGTAGGGTGAGAACTGAGGAAGGGGAGGTGAGAGAGAACTCTCTTCGTTAGAGTGAGCTCAAGAGGTGGTGAGAGAGATGCTAGAGATGTAGAAGAAAACCTACATTCCAAGTGTAGTTGGTGGAGAGGGAAGGGGCTCGAGATAGCCAAATCAGAGGGTGTGAGGGGTTATTTATAGGCTCTGGTGAGCTCTAGGGGAGTGTATCTGGTTGGAAAGATGTCTAAATATGTCGGAACAACTGTCGTCTTCTCCGACTACGGTGATGTGTGCATGTTGTTTAAGGTGGTGTATACAGTTGATCATCACCGTCAAATGGAATGAGATGGTAGAAAAGAAGCTTGCGGCATAAGGAATTGGAGGTTGGCCAAAGGATTGACTGTTATTGGAGAAGAGGAGGATGGATGGCCATCGTTCATTAGCTCTGATGAAGGTCAACCTTCATAGGGATCGAAATGAAATGTTCACAGGGACTAAAATGCAAATGGTTAATTTAATGGTGCTAATGAAGTGAGTTTTCCACTAACTTTTTTTGGAAGACTATATAAATACTATGAAACCAAGTTACAAAATTTTGACCCAACATTGATATATAAATTAAAGTTTAATTTAGGCCTTTTAAATGTTAATTCCAACCTTAATTGAATATTGATTTAATTAACAAGGTTTTAAATCATTTTATTTATGATTCTAAGCCTTTAATTTTAACTTTGATTTATAAGGAATTTCTTGATTGTAAAATGGCCTAATTAATTGGAATTTTAGTCTCATGCCTTTTATTAACTATATACATAGTTAACCCTGATTATAAGTTATTTAATACTAATTAACTAGATAAACTAACTAATTTAGGTCAATTAGGAGTTGTGATGAGTACCGCATCAACAAGCAACACAAAATTCTCATCATCGGAGCTTACCTTGCTATCGAAAGCAATTTTGAATGCTAAGTTTTTCTTCTTCGATTTTGGAGTGATGGACTTCCTTGTTTGTTCCATCTTGGTTTTGTAGGCCATAAGGTTTTTGAGAAGGTTGTCCATATTTAGTTTTTCTACTCAATGTGCTTCCACAATAGCAATCACCTTTTGCTCCCACTCCGGTCCAAGGGAGCATAGGAGCTTAGATTGTAACTCCCTTTGAACAAAGGTCTTTCCTAATGCCTTGAGGTTGTTCATGATTAACGTGAATCATGTATACATTTCTCCCAGCTTCTCATTTTCTTTCATAGAGAAGGCTTCGAATTCCTATGATAAAAAGTTAATTTTAGAGGTTTTAACTTTAGACGTATCTTTGTGGGTTACCTCAAGTGTCCTCCATATTTCAAAGGCTATGGAGCATTGATTAATTTGGTTGAATTCCTCTAGACTCAAAGCACAATATAAAGCATTCATTGCTTTTTCATGGAGGTTGAGTTGTCGAATTTGGTCCTTTGAGTAACTAGTTGTGACCTTCTCTGGGATTGCGACTTGATTTTCACATTTCTCCCAAACCGCATAATCATTTGCCTACAACCACATCTTCATTATTAGTTTCCACATACCTTCAAAGAGCGGTGGTCGAGTAGTGAATTGTGCTTCGGTTTGGTTGGTGGCAACGACCTTCCCCTCCATTGGATCTTCACGAGGATGTGACTCCAACAAGTGTAAGAACATGCTCTGATACCAACTGAAAGTACACACTAGAGGGGAGTGAATAGTGTAATTAGAGAAAATATAAATAAATAAAAAATTTTAAACCACGATCACACAAAGAGCATAAGTATTTTTAGGTGGAAACTCCAATCGGGTAAAAATCACCATTTAAGTCAACTCGACTTAGGATTTCTGATCACCATGTGATCAACTAACCACGAATCACACCACTTTGAACGAAGGTGGTGTTTCTCAAGTACAATCCCACCTTTGATCCCTAAATTGAGGTTTTACCCTTCTATTAGGAAGATAAGAGGACCCGACATGTTGGATACCATAGTATAACAATAAAAGAAATTGAAAAGAAATAAAGCGCAACCTATAGAGCTTCCAACAAGATATTAATTTAAGTTTAGCTACTGTAGGAAAGAGAGACTCCCTGAGATGAACACAAACAAGAATTGGCACAACAGGGTGATTGCTCAAGAGAGTTGAGTAGGGCAGAGCTTAAGCAGCGTGTATATGGAGCAATTTAGAGTAGAAAGCATGATTTCTATCTCCAATGGTGTGTGTATGCCCAAGGGATTCTTAATCCTATTTATAGAGCTCAAGAGAAGGTTCAAGAAGGCTTGGGATAGCTGTCCTAGTCGATGGAATCAAATCTAGTAGGGTTTGAATGCAATCTCATTGAGAACATAGTAATAATTAGGTCTAACAACATTGTTAGTTGTTTGCCTAGAAAATTAGACGTCTGATGCTAGTATGTAAGATGTCTAGAAGAAAGGCTGGGCATCTAATATTGAAGAGGACTGTTATTGACTTCGTTTGGACTTTATACAAGGTTCATGGTCCTATTTTTTAGACATCTGATAAGAGTATATTAGACATTTGAGACATGAATAGAATGTCTAAAAATAAAGGAGAAGGTTCTTGGAACTCTTTCTAATCTGTTTGATCTTCTGTAGGGTTCTTGTTTTGAAGTGCCAAACGTTTGTAGGATGTTTGGTGAACTTATTGGATGTCTGATGGTAATGATCATTTTTGAGAATTGATTTTCTAAGAATCTAATGATAATGATGAGTATGACAAATTAAGATTTGGGTTAGAGTTAGCCAAACATTTCTTTATTGGATGTCTAGTAAGGACTCTAAACGATTGGAAATATTAATAGAATATTGATTGTTAATTTCTTAAGCTTCTCGAGAGGATTTGGTTCTAACATAACTTGATTTGGGTCTAGTTTAAACCTAACGGTTCAATATTGGATGTTTAAGACCTTATTCGGACATCTTTGGAGGACTCTGGATATCTAGGGCAAAGTTGGACATCTAATGTGCTAACAAAAGAATTTGTGAAGGAAGAGTATTTGGGTATTGGACGTCTGATTATGTTGATAGACGTCTTAAAATGTAATGTCAAGCATTGATGTACGTGTTGGACGTTTGATCTAGGTGTATAATTTGGATCTAAGTTAGGATTGGGATCTATTGTTTTTGACTAAGTGTTGAGTGACTATAAGGGCACTTCCTAGATCTTATTGGAGCTTTTTTACAACTCTTCTATAGTCAATAAAATTAAAATTAAAATTATTTATATTCATACAAATCAACCTAAGACCATACTCTTGTCTTCATGATTTTCCTTAAAAGCTTATTTTGTTTCCGACATCTTTGGGTTAGTTTGACAATAATCACAATAATTTCATGTGATTTTCTTTCATTAAGGTATTTTGTAAAATCATCAAAATAATTATCAATGAAAGGTTGCATTAACAGAGTGATGGCTAGGGAGGAGGGTAGAGGAGGGGCAATGTTGGGCTAGAGGAAGAAGGAGGAAGGGCGGTAACGGTTGAGGAGGGATGGTGGTTGGGGAGGAGGGGCAATAGTGGGTTGGGAGGAGGACGGGCGACAGTTAGGGAGGAGGAAAAAGGAGGATGGCCTCCAGTGATGATCTCGATGTTGTTATTGCTCTTGTGGTCTCTAGTCAGAGGTATGATCCAAGCTTGAGGGGAGGAAGAAGGGGTGGAGAGGACGAAAAAGAAAGAAGAAAAAAGAGAAAATGTAGATAAGGGTACTAACATAATTTCAAACACATCAATAGAAGTACTGTTGTAATTTGCAAATTCTATGACATTAACTTTAACGATTGCTAGAGGATATTTAGGAGAATATTCCCTCAAATCTAACAGAGATTTAGCCTGCCAATATAACTATCATAAGCCACAAGTTTGTAGTAGGGGTGTGCATGTAATATCTATAGAGGGCTGTATTTGTTATTAGATATATTTCAAGGGGCATGATGTAAGATCCCTAGTAGTTTTCATTCTAATTGAAGACAACTACTTTACAACAAGAGCTATCCTTGTTGACATTTTTACAAATATGAAACTATGGTATGGTTGTTGTGTCGTTTACCTTCATGCATATCACCTAAATCAAGAGGCAAATTATATCAATTGCAACATACATTTTCTAGAATGCTTGCCAAGTAATGTAAACAACATAACCTTACAATTATATTCCAAAGTTGTGATTACTTCTTATTCATGCATTAACATGATGAAAGAGCTAAAATCACCAACAAAGTAGATTGCATGTACCTCATTGCTTTTGATGATATTGTTGAGAATTTACCTGACAATTGCTTATCGAAATTACTTGAATTCTCTCTCTCGATTTCTACTAAATGTTATGTTTTTCTTTTATATATATAATTACAAGTATAAGCACTCTAATTGTTTATTATCCAATATATAATGCTTCAAAGATTTCACTTAAAAATGTCATCAAACTTTATCTACAGAAAAGATTCATCTTCGACTTGTGCACAATTTGAAAAATCTATTGATTTGTTGCTCTCAGAGATTTCATTGCAAATGCTATTACAGAACTTGCAGACTTTCATGAAGTATATTTTCGACAAATAGATATCATGGCAACATCCCACAAAATTTGCTATAACTTTAGGTTTTTTTTTATTACATTTATATGTAACATAAAAATATGTTTGTGTATTTTATTCTAACTATGTACCAACATGATACAAATAGCTATAAACCAGAAACTTTCTTCCTATTATAAAAAAATGTTTAGACTCTTTGTTATTATTATATACTAATATGATGTAAATAAATAGCTATGTACAAGAAAAATAGTTAAAGAACCGCAGGCAAAAGTGAGAGAGTAAGAAAAAAGATCATTTGTCTTTATCGCAATCTGATTTTGTGAAAGAAAATATAACTATAGTAAGACATGTGAATAATGAGAATAACTTTAGATACAATAAAATAATAAATAAATAAATATATAATGTATAACAACGGTAAATATGCAATCAGTTAATATCAAAACTTTGATATAAAATAAAATATAAGAATAGTAGAAGGGATTAATTGATACACTAACTATCCAATATTAATTATAAAGATAAAGGATATGATGTAAATAAATAGCAATGTACACGATAAAAAAAATTAGTTAAAGAATTATTATTTGCCTAAATATGTTTTTTCTTGCCCTCTTCCAACAGGGCGATTTTAAATCGATCAATCTAAAACCCTAGAGAACCTCCCCGGTTCTTTTCTTACTTCACTCACAATCTCCTCTCGGATGGCCATCGCCGCTTCTCTCCGCCGAGCGGCGTACTCCACTGCTCCCCTCGCCGCCGCCGCCCTTCGCTACCACGTCAACCGTCAACCGTTCTCCCGCCTCCGCCGGTGCTCCCCATCCTCGTCCATCGCCTCTCCGCCCTTCTCCTCCGCGGCAGCCGCGAGGCTCGTGAAGGTCATCGACGACGAGATTAAATCCTCCGTCGAGTCCGGCGGTCACTATGAGGTCTCTATTTCTCTCTCTTACTGTCTCTCTCTCTCTCTCTCTATATATATATATATGTATGTATATGTACATATCTCTCTATGTTCGAGATGAATGGTGTGTGTAAAGAATTCTTCACGCTTTGAGCGGTGGGTTTTCATTATCATCAGTTCCGATTGCTGTCAAGGGCGTTCTCCCCTGATGAATGGATGGGGGGCGTAAGTGCGCTTTTAGAAAGAAGCTGTTTGGCTTAAGGTTCTCTTTTGTGATTGGTAGTGGCTTATGAGGAAGAGGAAGTGCAGATTCAAGTAGGTAGAAGTATGTACCGCTGATTAGTTTTAGTGGGAGTGTTAGATTTTCAGTTGATTTCGTGAAAGAAGTTTTTTTCTTTTACTTTGCTGATTTTCTGAATGGAAATCATGCAAGTCCTTTTCATCTTTCCCCAGCTTGTTCATGGTTCTGCCGATGCTGTGTGACTATTTCATCGGCCTAGAATTTCTTTGCAATCCCAATGTCAAAAGTAGGCATAGAATTTCTTCATTACCTCCAAAAAGAAGATAATTGCAAGACATCAATCTAAGAGGAAAAATTGAAAGGGCTTCCCTTACAACATTTTCAGGACAATCTCTCTTCCACTGGAAAAGAACACCATTTCTCTATGTTGAGAGAGAGAAGTGTTGCGGTGGGTAATGTTTAGTCCCATATAGTAGAGTGAGAAAAGGAGAGGTCTGGTGGCCTATATAAGGGCCGCTGTAACACTCCCCCACCCCACCCCCCGTTTATCCTTGAGAAGAGAAATTAAGAGATCATGTCCATAGAGGTGCTTCTCTCGTAGTTTTCTCCTTGCTCTTCGTCAGCGGGGTTTGCATGTAAATCCAAGCATTTTATCTTGCGATGCTTTGATATTATTATTTATTTTATTCCGATGTTTTATTTTAACATGACACCAGAGCAAGTCAATTTTGGATTTTATTTGTAATTGATTCTTCTTGTTATTAGGTTCCTCTTTATTTGTTCCTTCAATCTTGAGTAAGAGAAGTAATCTTTTGGGTCGTTTGTTTTGTGCATCGGCGAAGATGCAGATCTTCATGAAGCCCATCACGGATGGGTCCATATGTCTACATTAAGAGAAGGGTGACTTCGACTCGACCACACCTTCGTCTCCTTCCCTGTGATCATAGTTACTTGTGTTGGAAGAGTGGGGTGCGCTTGAGGACAAGGAAGCCGAAGTCGGGGTAGATGGCCTCCACTCGAGGTTGCAACGACGATCGAGAAGACAATGGTGGTGCAAGGAGCTGATGCTGATGGCATGAGCCTCGAGATGAGATCGAGGCACTACAACGATGTTATGAAGGTCCTCAACCTTGAGGAGGGGGAGTGTCAATCCTCTTCGACCTCTTGGTGGATGTCCTGATCTCGGTGGCAATGGTGAGTGCGAAGAAGTCGAAGAATAGTCTTCGGAAGTCGATGCAGTAGAGCACTTGAGCTCTTTGCCCCGTAGATCTCGTCCAACGAAGATTGTGGCGTTGATCTCGTACAAGATTGGTTGCCTCAATGATGAGGTGAAGATCTATGTGAAAACCTCAGTAGTAATATTGTGCGAAGAAGAAGGTGGACGACGCAGACTCTAGCGAGGAGATGATGTTGGCCGGGAATGGTTGGAGGTTGAGTGGAGATCGACGCGAGTGGCTGTTGCTGGCGAGAAGTAAGAACCGGCAACGACTTATAGGGACTCATTAAACCCTAAGTTATATAATTTTTCATGTGGGCTTCTGCATCTTTGGCCTTTTTTGTTTTCCTTTATATTGATTTTGCTTAAAAAAGGAGAAAGGAAGAATAAAAAAATTTTAAAAAAAAGAGAAAAAAGGAAGGTAGTTGATGAATCTAAACAAAAAGGAAGAAAAAGAAAGAAAAATAGTAGAGAGAGAAAAAAAGTAAGAAAAAGAAAAAAATGAGAAGAAAAATAGAAGGAAAAAATGATGAGTTAAAAAAAGAGGAGAAAAAAATGATGAAAAAAATTGACGATGAATTTGAAGAGAAGAGGAGGAGAAGCTCTTTTCTGGTTATCTTCTTCTCTATGTTGTTTTTTCTCCCATACGAGTATGGGAGAAAGAGGGAGTGTGAGAGCCTATTGTGAACTTCATATGAGGGAGACTTATTCTTTGAGGTCTCCACATGAGAGAAATTTTTTATGTTGTCCCTATATGAGAGGAACACTTTCCTAGTCCTTATATGAGAGAAATCTATAGAGAGATTTCCGTGTGGGAGAGGCCAGTCTTGAGGTCTTCGAGGGAGAGGTCCACTTAGAGTACCTGTGTGGGAGAGACCCACTTTGAGTTTTTGTATGGGAGATGCCCACTCTTGAGGTCTCTAAGGGAGAGACCCACTTCTGAGATCTCTAATGGAGAAGGCACCAGCACTAGTTGCGGTCTCTAGGAGAGCGACCAATAAGAGCCAGCCATGGATTTAAATGCCGACGGCATGCCGTCGGCAAGGCCAGTTTTGAAGAACAGCCATGCCGATATGATGTCAGTGTCGAAAAACAGGCATTTCGGCGGCATGCCGTCGTGTCGCCGCCGGCAAAATGGTCACTCTCCCTCGTCCCCCTCACCTGTATAGGAACTTGGCAGGGCTGTAGGGCGTGCGGCTACCGGAGAACACCGCGGAGTAGATCGTGTCGAGATCGCACACGAGGCACACGACCTTCTTGTTGTCGCCCTCGCCGCCTGCCTTCTTCCTCTGCTGCGGCCTGCAGACGTAGGGGTTGTGGCGGTCGCTGAGGAAGTAGTTCCTCAGGGGCGGGGTGTGGAGCAGCGCCTGCAGTACGGAGTTCATGAAGCAGGTGCTGCCAAGGTTGTTGAGCCCCCGGAGGCCCCACGGGACCCCGCGGCCCGACTCGGCGGCGGCGGTGTCAGGGCACCACAGTGGGCTGGAGCAGCAGTCGAGGAGGCGCTGCTCCCTGGGGGTGGGGGTCCAGGGGTGGAACTCGACCAGTCGCCTCCTCTTGGGGGATGTGGGGGGAAGGGGGATGGAGGCGATCCGGTATTGGGAGGCGAGGAGGATGGTGGAGTCGAAGTCGGGGTCGTGACCTGGTCGCAGCAGGCGAAGCAGAAGAGCTCGACGCGGTGGATGTCGAGGGCAAGGGCGTGGGGAGGGGAGGAGGGGGATTGGTAGAGGTGGTCGGGGGCGTGGAGGGGGCAAGAGAGGTAGAAGTAGAGGTGGGGTGGGGAGGAGGAGGGGGGGCAGAGGTGACAGCGGTGTGGGAGGTCGAGGTGGAGCTCGACGCGGCCGAGGGCGGGGGGTTTGGGGTGAAGGAGAAGGTGGAGGGAGCGGAAGGGGTTGGGGGAGGAGGAGAGGAAGAGCTGAAGGTGGGGGCAGGGAGGAGGGATGGAGGGGGAGGACATGGGGAGGAAGGTGGTGGTGGTGGTGGAGCCGCAAGGTCGGTGGGCCCCGCGGACATAGAGGGTGTGGAGGGAGGGCTATTTGATTTGGGTGTAGTGGGGGCCCCACCTTGTTAAGAGATGCTGTGTGCTTGTGCAGATATCCATAGGGTCGGCAAGCACTACCGATGCCGTAGGATGCTTAACATATAGGGACTCCCACCAAGGGCGTGTGCTTGTGCCGATACCGATGCAGCCCACCTTGTTAAGAAATGCCGATGCCGATGCTATGTGCTTGCTGTAGACTGCCACTGCCATCTCTTCCGCTCCGCTAATGCCACTGTCACTGTCATCTCTGCCGCTTCTTCAGGCTGTAGCCTGCATCGTTACTTATGGAACTTCTCACCTTCTTGGTGGTGGACTAGTTGCCTGCTGGGAAGGTGGGGGAGCGTCTCCCTGTAGAGGGTGGCCGCCGCACGTTTAGGATTTCCTCTAATGATGATTCTTTTGGAGGGAAGGGGAAAGGGGACAAAAGGTAACGGGAGGTCGTGCGGTGCCAGTGCCCGCACTGGCTGGTGGCATGATGCAATGGCTAATATGAATCGGGTGGGGTGGGAATTAAGGTGTGTGCACTGTGTGGTGGATGGTGGTGGATCTGATGGTGGAGGAGAATGGGTAAGAAATCCATAAAATATTTATCAACAATTTGCATAGTAGACAACACCGACGTACGTAATCGTAAATTTATCAAATCAAATATTTGCACAGTACGTCACCGACCGACGGACGTAATCATAAAAGATCCATAAAATATTAATCGACGATTTGTACAGTACGTCACCGACGAACGTAATCGTAAATATACCAAATGAAATATTTGCACAATACGTCACCAACTGACGGACGTAATCATAAAAAATCTATAAAATATTTATCGACAATTTTCATAGTAGACATCACCGACGGACGTAATCGTAAATGTATCGAATCAAATATTTGCACAATACGTCACCGACCGACGGACATAATCACAAAAAGTCCATAAAATATTAATCGACGATTTGCACAGTACGTCACCAACGAACGTAATCGTAAATATACTGAATGAAATATTTGCACAGTACGTCACCAACCGATGGATGTAATCATAAAAAATCCATAAAATATCTATCGACAATTTTCATAGTAGACATCACCGACAGACGTAATCGTAAATGTATCGAATCAAATATTTGCATAGTACGTCATCGACCGACGGACGTAATCACAAAAAATCCATAAAATATTAATCGACGATTTGCACAGTACGTCACCGATGAACGTAATCGTAAATATACCGAATGAAATATTTGCACAGTACGTCACTAATCGACGGACGTAATCATAAAATATCCATAAAATATCTATCGACAATTTTCATAGTAGACATCACCGACGGACGTAATCGTAAATGTATCGAATCAAATATTTGCACAGTACGTCACCGACTGACGGACGTAGTCACAAAAAATCCATAAAATATTAATCGACGATTTGCACAGTACGTCATCGACGAACGTAATCGTAAATGATCAAATAAAATATTTGCACAATACGTTACCGACCGACGAACGTGATCATAAAAAATGCATAAAATATTAATCGACGATTTGCACAGTATACGTCATCGACGGACGTAATCATAAATGTATCGAATCAAATATTTACATAGTACGTCATTGACCGATGGACATAATCATAAAAAAATCATAAAATATTAATCGAAAATTCGGATAATATACGTCTCGCGTTGTATTCATTGATAGCGGATGGACTTAATTATAAAAATCACATAAATTATTCGAAATAATTGGTTATAAATATCGACTATCAGTTGCTGCAATTCACACTCACAACCATAGACACATCGATTGAGCTCACAATCCCAATTCAGAGTTAGTGATTTTCTGCTGCCTGCTGTTGCCTATCGATCACTGATAGACGCTGACTCGCTGAATCAGTGAGTTGCTGTGGTGAGACAGTTTTTTCAAAAATCGAGCAGAAGGTTTAAGTTATAGCTTTCGTACCTTTTTTCCTATCTCTTTTTCGTTTATGGTAGTATTCATTATCATTTTTTAACTATCATATTTGTCAAGTTCTAAATTTAGCAATACATAATAACAAATAAAGTAGTGACCACTTATAAAGTACAATACATACTAGCCCCATACTTTCCAACAATAAGGCCCAACACCTACCAATACTCATCAGTGAACATATATATTAGACTTTCAAAAAAGTACGATTAGACCAAAACCTAAAAAAAAGTAGACGTGCTAACTAAGTTGGATAATTGTCTAAGTCATATTAGACTTAATTGGATCATTCTGGGACCTTGTCTACTTGGACCAACCGGTGACAAGACGGGTCGGTGCGGTAACCGTGTTAACCTTTAGTGGTGTCCCGCCATGCGGGGTGTTCTAGGGGGTCCCACCTATCTGGCCGGCCAGGTAATTCAAGGGTTGGGGTAATCCAATCGGGTCTAGTAGGACTTGGATTAGATACAAAAGGTGTAACCATTTAAGGTAGATTTTTCTTGCTTGTTTGAATTAAGTAGGGACAGATACGTCAAAGGTATAGTATGATTATATAATGATTATGAATTATGAGGTAAATGTAGTGTAGCTGTGCAGAATCAATGTCTGGAAAAGGCAAGGCTATTGTTGGAGGAAGTGGGAGCGGAAACGTCAAAAAGGATAAGGAAGACATTGGATGGTTGTATTGCACCAAAGTGATGGATGAAACCAAACCAATGACAGAATGTAATTTTTGTGGAAAACAGTTAAAGGGTGGTGGAATTACACGATTCAAGCATCACCTAGTTGGTGACGATAAGAATGTTATAAAATGTGAGGATTGTCCAGATGATGTTCGTGATTTGATTGCCGAGTCAATGACGTCAAGGCGAGAGAAGGAATCAATAAAACAGAGGTCAAAAGAAGCAGTTCGTGAGGCCCTATTTGGTAGTTATGAAGATTATTACGATGTAAACTCTGACTCGGATGAAGACTATGAATATCTGAGTGATGTGAAGGTTGATCCAAGGAGGAGGAGACAATTCAGACAAGTAATGAAAGACTCACTTAAAAGTGAGCATGAACGACAAGCCCTGGCAGGTGATCGAAGAGTACAGAGCATGAGGTATACAGATGCTGGTGGTAGTGGCTTAGGTTCTAGACTACCTCCACACCCATCCAAAAAACAAAAAATGGGTTTACGTAGTTTATTTCGATCTGGTAGCACTAAGGGGAGCCTGGGGGGAAAAGCAGACCCAAAACAGAAAACCATTAAGGGCATGTTTGGGAATGCAAGGGAAAAGGTTGGTAGAGCAGTCATGAGATTAGTTTCAGCTCATGGGCTGCCAGCTAACATTGCAGACGGGCCATGGTTGCAAAATGTTATTGACGTTAGTGCTCAATATGGAACTGGAGTTAATGCTCCTACAACATATGAAATAATGAACAAATACATGCTTATGGAGAACGCATATTTAGTTGAGTATATTTCTGATTTGAAAAGTATGTGGCCCCATTATGGAGTTACACTGATGACAGATGGTTGGACTAGCTATACAAGGAGGTAAATCATTAACTTCCTTGTATATTGTGATGGACGATCCATTTTTTTGAAATTCATCGATGCATCGGATAAAGTAAAAGATTACAAATACCTTTATTCCTTATTGAAGGATACGATTAATGAAGTCGGAAATGAACATATTGTTCAAATTATTACGGATAATGGCAGCAACTTCAAGAAGGCGGGAGAAAAGATTATGAAATCAAGTAAATATGGAATATTCTGAACGTCATGTGTTGCACATTGTATAGATTTAATTTTGAAAGACTTCGGAAAGAGGAAGTCAATTTCGTCTGTTATGGATAAGACCCGATCGATTACATCATTTATTTACAATCACGGGCATGTCTTGTCGTTAATGAGGGAGCATTGCAATAGCAAATTGGTGCGTCCTGGGATAACACTATTTGCTATAAATTACATTGCCTTGCAAAGTATTATAGACAATAAAGTTGGATTAAAGTCAATGGTAAATTCTACCAATTGGTTTGCCATGGCAGAAACTAGGACACAAGGTGGGAAGGATGTAGAGGACTTGATAAACAATTCACGATTTTGGGATGATTGTAGCCGCATTACTCGTATTATGGAGCTCGTCGTATTAGTTTTGAAGTTGGTGGATGGAGATAAGAAACCAACGATGGGCTACATATACCAAGCACTAGAAATTATGTATGAAAAAGTGGAAGAAGCAGCGGGAAGGTCTAAAGAGCCGTTCTTAAAGATAATAAGAGAACGAAGGCAAAGCATGCTATCCCACCCGCTCCACCTTGCAGGTAAGTATATTTCATTATAAATTTATCTTATTCAAATAATTTTGTATTATTTTAACTATTTATCTTTTATCATAGGCTATTATTTCAACTCAAAATTTAGCTATAAATACCATCTTGGCACGTGCGAAAATCTCATTTAAGCTGTGCAAAAAGTTGTTCAAAAGCTCTCTCCTACAATTGCTACGCAAATAGCGTGCATGAATGAGGTAGGCAAATTTAACTTGAAATTTGATGCTTAAATAAGATATTTGACATCTTCATGTCAACATGTTGATTAAATTATTTAGAGAAAGGATGAGATTTTTTGGGAGTCATATGGCACAGCAGGCTGTTAAGGCCACTCATCCTGGTAATAACCGACATCCCTTTAATATTTACTAATAATAATTTACTCTATAAAATTCAATTTTTGACTAGAATATGTTTCCCTACAGCGGAATGGTGGAATTTGTATGCAACGGAAGCTCCAAATTTACGGTAGGTGGCTGTTAAAGTGTTATCACAAACATCATCTGCTGGTGGGTGTGAAAGAAATTGGAGTACATTTAACCCATTCCAAAAGAAGAAACAAGCTTGGAATTGACAAGCTTAATGACCTTGTGTATATCCACTACAACACAAGGTTACGAATGAGGCACATTCAGGAGGGCTTTGATTTTAAAAACAAGGAAATGACCGATCCAATTGATCTGGCCTACATTTTCTGAACCGGTGATAATGTGCTAGAAAGTTGGATAAATGACATTGGAGAACCTGTGATGGATGTTAGGGGAAGGCCAGATCCAGAGCTATCAAGGAAAATGGGTGCTGATGTTGAAGGACATATGGTCAGATCTGCTTGTCATACATTTCCTATAAGAGTACTGGATGAAGAGGATGAAGAACGACAATTATCACAGTCTACTTCAACCTCAAAGGATGACTCAGATAATGGCTCAAATGCAGATGCATTTGTAATGGTAGAAGGATCTGGATCAGAAGGATCATCCGACAGAGGGAGACATGGTGGTCAAGTGCAAACTCAGGGTGCTATAGAATATGACGAACGACACACCAATATCCATGGCGAACATATTCCAAGTCCAAGTCCACCAGCCATGGATTACGAGGGATATCTAAGTCACGATGCCTACATGGAGGATTTGAGCTCCTCAATTGGTTCCATGAGCATTAGTGATCAATTTTTTGGTTCTTCAGTACCTGGATCTGGATATGACATGGGATCATACGACACAACACGTGAGGCGGGATCTTCATATGCTCAACCATTCTACCCGTAATCATTTGCACCACCACCGCCTTCATATAATTATCCATCATATTCATACGTTGAGTCTGAAAATGTTGACACTTCTGGGACTAGGACTGGGAGTGAATATTCTTACCCATATGAGTATGGTATGATCCAAAATTACTTTCCTCAGCAGTTCCAACCCCAAGCTCTCCCTCAAATGCTAAGATCAGAATCATCACAAGATGATTCTAGAACAACAGGATTCTCACAAACACGTGCAACTAATCGTGCACGTGGGCAGCGTGACAGACCATACACAGATAGTAGATTTCCCCGTCTTGGAATTTTTGTTAGTATGAATGAACATGAATACAGACAGCACATAATGGATTACCAGACAATGTATTCATATATGTCTTGGAAGGATTACTGTGAATACATTCAAAGTATTCATCGACACAATAGTTAACAATGGTATCAATCAAGTGATGATTGTACCCATGATAAAGATATGCATCCAGCAAGACACTCTTGGTTCTGGTGAAATCTGTCTTTCAAGTTTCAAGTCCTTACTTCCGATACATCATACATCAAGACATTACAGTTTTAACTTTTACTTTGAAACTATACACTTTGATTCTTTCATTCTTAAATTCTTTGATTCTTAAATTCTTTGTATTCTTCTATTATTAAATTTTCTGTATTCTTAACATGGTAAGAATATTTCATCCGTTATTGAATTTTAACATTGTATGGTCATATTGTATATGAATATTATGATGTAACACTCTTATTGTTACATAATCAACATTTGATTTTCTTGAAACTGATATCATTTTGACCACTTCTATCATTTTTGTTGGCATGCATCGGCATGCCCTCGGCGTGCCTTCGAAATGGCATTTTTTCGAGCCATCGAAATCATCGAAATCTGCCATCGAAAAATGGGCATTTCTCCGGCATGCTCTCGGCATGCCCACGAAATGCACACTTGCAATTTCATCGGCACGGCGTCGAAATCGGCATTTCGAACCTTGGAGCTAGCTTCAGCAATTCATCTACTATATTTTGGCCTCATCCATTGCTCGTCGTTAGTATACCTGCCTACAAGTAAGAACAAGGGTGCATCATTTGCCTGGAGGAGAGCCATGACTCGGTTGCACCATTGGAGTGTTGCATTCTGCTTGTGAGAGAGGATTTATGCTATACAAGCTAAGCATTCTATGCTCCAGTTGGAGGGTGTTGTTGTGGGTAATGTTTAGTCCTACATTGTAGAGTGGGAAAAGGAGAGATGTCTGGTGGCTTATATAAGGGTCGTACCTGCCTTTTACTCTTGAGAAGAGAAATTCAAAGATCATGCTCATAGGGGCGCTTACAGAAGATGTATAGGCATGTACAGAAGATGTCTATGACAGAAATGAAGATGTTAAGATGGATGTGTGGTCATACAAGAAAGGACCGTATTTCAAATGAGATTATTAGAAAAAAGGTTAGGGTGGCACCGATAGAGGATAAAATGAGAGAAGCACGTCTAACGTGGTTTGGACATTTATAAAGAAGATCACTAGATGCTTCAGTTAGGAGATGCGAGAAGTTGGAGGCTGAACCTGCTAAGAGGGGAAGAGAAAGATCAAACAAATGTTGGAAGGAAACTATTAAGTATGACCTCAATTACTTTAATTTAAATCCTAAAATAGTTGAAAATTGATCTGTGTGGAGGCAAAGACTCCATTTAGCCGATCCCACTTAGTGTGGGAAAAGGCTTGATTGTTATTGTTATGCTTATAGGGATACTTTTCTTATGGTTTTCTCTTTGCTCTTTGTGAGTAAGGTTTTTAAGTAAATCTAAGCGTTCTATCTTGTGATGCTTTGATATTATTGTTTCTTTTATTCTATGTTATATTTTATTACTGGAACCATATCGACCACAGACCTGCAAAAGCCTTAATCCACATGAAGGTGTTTATCTAAAAGTCAACTAGAACTTCCAGGAATCCACATGCACTCCAAAGATATCAAGCTACTCCTAGACTTGTCTGGAGAAATCACAAGAGAGAAGGATGTGGCTATTTCCATATCTCTTTGTTACTAGATGGTTTCAAGTGTTTCCTTATTAAAATTGAGGTTGTTGCTACCTCATTGTGGGGAAGGTTTTGGATATCTACTTCACTTAGCCATCCTTTTCCCTTTTGAAAGAAAAGAAGCTCGATAAGCAATGGCAAGTTTGATAGGAATTTGACCCTCTTAGCCTCTCTTGGGGTCCTGGTCCAGCAAAACATGGATCTTGGAGATTCAAAAAAAGGACTAAAATCAGATTTGGAACCCCACAGAATTTCTATATGAGCACACAACTTGGTATCCGGTCAAAGCTTATTGCAGGGTTTAGGATTTGGGTGAAGTCTCCTATTCGAGCACAGAGCACAACTGCTGAGAAGGATCCACATAGCACCTAGAAAAATCATGCGATGTCCATCAAACCCAAAAGAGACAGATGGTGTATTTCTTTTCAAGAAAAGGAGCCATGTCCACGTAAAGCCCTAAAAGCTTGACTAATCGAAGAAGCTTCCATTCCTAACAAATAGATAGGATGAATTCCTATTGGTACTTGCCAGATTAGCTTGCAGTTAAGCAAGCTTGGAGAATTGGAGAATCAACTCCATGTTGGAAAAGCAAAGTAGTTAAACTTGTGGATAAGAGTCCACATAATGTCTTGTTAGTCACCAAAATGCACCTATCAAATCATCCTTTATCATTTTGCAACCTGCAACGGGGTAGCTGTTAAGGGGCATCATATTGGACTATAGTATGTCCTGGAATATAGGACAAGTAGAACATTTTTTGCTTATTGTAACTGCTGGGAATAAGAAAGGCCACATGGGACTGCCACGTGGTAGATAGCCTGGCCATGTGGCAGCAGATTAGGAGGTCATTAGGGTCGTCGGTTGTGAGTCTTAGAGTCCTAGGGTTTGGTTCTTTGCTTGGTTTGCAAGTTTGGTTATTTGTTAAGTTGATTTTTAGGAAAGTTGTTTAGAGGATTTTATTTTGTTTGAGATTTGTTCTTCCTTATTTGTGGGATAAGATTAGTTTCTTGTTTTAGAGGATATGTTCTCTCTTCTTTAAAAGGGAGTTTTCCTATTTTATTTGTTTTTGAGTTAATGAAATAATATTTCCAACATTACCAACTCCTCTCCCTCTCTTCCTTGATAGCCGTCGGCCACCATCATCGGCCACCACAAGCATCCGGTGGCTGCTGCTCTCTCACTCCCTGTTCCAATGTGGAATTGTCTACGTGGGCTGTTTTTCCCATGCTTAGGAGCCTCTATGCTCTACGCATTACACCAATCTTGACATGGTATCAGAGCTACGATCTAGGCTCTTTGGCGTGCGTATTCTTAGGCCACACGCATGTGGTTCCTTGTCTCCAACAAGTCCTCACCAGCGCCTTACGTAGAATAGAAGGATCGTTGATCGAAGAAGATGGCGAATACCTCTGCCATGGCCACCGATGTCATGTTGTCAACAAAGAGGGTAGAGTTTGAGGCTAAGAACAGAACATAGGAGATATATCAAGTTATTCAGTTTGCGATTCTCATGTCTTTTCAATTGACACATTATATTCGATTTTTTACTCTTTCAAAAGAGGAGATTTTCCTGGAGAAAAGATGTTAAATATTATGTATGGGGTCACACATTAGTTGATCGCTCCAATAAGAGGATAACACAGTCCACGCAACTACTTTCAAGGTTGCCAAAAAAAAGCAACAGCTTCCCAGGTTGCGAAAAGACAAGTGATTAATCCAAGAAGTTCCTTTCCCAAAGATCTAGGCAATGTGCAAAGACCACCACGTGGGGCTACTAGTATCTGATTAGTGGTTTTTCTTACGTCTGTCGATCTTGAGAAGATGACTATGGCGGCCATTGCGACGACTATTGAGGTTGTCATAGACGCAACAACTTAGGAGGTCGCAAGAGGCTACATCGTGGCTTCTTCCAAAATAAAGTAAAGAGCACAAAGCTTGAAAAAGAAGAGTGGTGGAGCATCTAGCTTTAGAAGTTTGAAGACCAAGTCATTGTTCTCCTGGTCTCGACTTGAGGGGGAGTGTTGGGAATAAGAAAGGTCATGTGGGCTGCCACATGGCAGTCAGCCAGGCCACGTGGTAGCAGATCAGGAGGCCACTAGGGTCACCGGTGGTGAGTCCTAGAGTCCTCGAGTTTGGTCTTTTGCTTGGTTTGCAAGTTTGTTTATTTGTTAAGTTAGTTTTTAGGAAAGTTGTTTAGATGATTTTATTTTGTTTGAGATTTGTTCTAAATAAAAGATAAGATTAGTTTCTTGTTTTAGAGTATATGTTCTTTCATCTATAAAAGAGAGCATTTCTATTGTATTTGTTTTTGAGTTAATGAAATAACATTTCCAACATCACCAACTCCTCTCCGTCTCTTCCTAAATAGCTGCCGACCACCACTGTAGCCGCCGGTCACCATCACTTGTCACCACAAGCAGCCTGTGGTTGCTACTCTCTTGCTTTCCCTATTCCAATGTGGAACATTCCACCTGGGCTATTTTTCCCACGCCTAGGAGCCTTCACGCTCCACTCATTGCGTCAATCTTGATGGTCACTATTATGCAATAAATCAGAGATGACATTTAGTGATTTTTTCTATTTGTTAGGAAATAAATCAGAGATGGCATTTAGTTGTTTTTTCTATTTTTAGTCATAGTTATTTTTACTAAAGTGTAATTGCGGTTCCCTTGTTTGCCCTGGCCCTTTATTTATAAAAAGAGGGTCGACTCTTTTTTCATATCAACCAAGTTTATTTTTTTCCTTAAATCTCTACATGGTATTAGAGCCACCGATCTTTGTGTCTTAGGATTATAAGAGAAGCCCTAAAGAGGGGAGGGGGGTCTTTGGCGACATCGTTGGCCTTTGGCGAGCTACTGGGGAGGCCCCTCCTTTCCACGTTAGTCTCCTCTCTTCTCTTCCAATGATCTCCTTTTCTCCTTTTCTCAACGTTGGAACCCACCAACATCAGTTGCAATGACAACTGAAGATCATCACCACTGCCACCAACTGTTACTTCAATCATTGTCGACCTTCATATCATTACGTAGATGGGATGCACTCTCACGTACCTAGAGTGTTTCTGCTGTCTCTTGGGTCATAGGAGCGGGCGGTGAGGTGACCCTATGCACGCCCGGAGAAACAAGCATGGTATACTGGCTCGCGGGGTGGAGCAATGGCATTCATGTGAGTTTATGCACACTCAGGAAGACTAAGTCTCATCATCTTTAGGCTTTTGGACGTGGGAGCATTAATACCCAAGTTATAGTCGTGGTTTCTTACGTATCTAGCCTTTACGTGGGACGTACAAGTAGAAACACGATAAGTTGATGTAGATGTTGAAGCTGATTATTCTATTTTCTACTACCTTCGATTATCGTTGGTTTACGCATCATGAATGTCTACAGGAATCAAGTCTTCGTCGTCTCCCGCATCTCGACTTGCAGTAGAGTGTTAGGAAATAAATAAAGGATGGTATTTAGCTGTCTTTTCTATTTGTTAAGAAATAAATCGCAGATGACATTTATTTGTCTTTTTTATTTTCAATCATAGTTATTTTTAGTAAAGGATAATTATGGTTTCCTTGTTTGCCCTTGCTCTCAATCTATAAAAAGAGGGCCAAAGTCCCTTTTTTCACATCAACCAAGTTTATCTTTTCCCTCAAATCTCCACATTAACTATCTTTTGCCCTTGCTCTCAATCTATAAAAATAAGGCCAAAGTCCCTTTTTTCACATCAACCAAGTTTATCTTTTCCCTCAAATCTCCACATTAACTATCTTTTAATGAAATTTGGATGACTATGGAGTGCCAGTAGTCTTCCTATTTTCTTTGGGAAAAGAAACATTTTTTGGATTAGTTATGGCCTTATACATTTGTTCTCCTTTATTTAAGGAGGAAGGCAGCATTTTGTTGATGTTAAGTCATGGATTAGTTTCTTTATCTCCTTTCACATTAGTTGGTGTTCTTGGGTCACATCTTCATCTTCCTTATTTAGTAGAGGCAAAAAGTGAAAAATAAGATGTGGATGTTTTCATCAATAGAGAGGTGAACACTTTCCTTATGTTATTTGGGCAAGTGTTTTCCTTTAATTAGTGTTCTATCTTATCCATGTCATATAAAAAATATAAGAAGTTTTATGTTGGCTAATGGAGGAAAAAGAAACAAAGGGGCATTCATCTTCAATACACATAAGGAGCCTGGTTTCCTTGACCTTGATCCTAATATCTTTTATGGTTCAATGCTTTACATTGGCATTGAGTTCTTGGATCTTTCATTTCTTTGTGTTTTGTGTGTTCTATTGCATTTGAGAGATTTGATCTCGCCTAATATCTTAGCATTTTTATCAAACTTCAAAGCTTGAACTCAATTATTAATCCTTCCTTTGCCATTTTTGTTTTGACCCTCGATTTAGGGTTCAAACCTTATGTTTTGATATGGATTTGGTACCTATTCCATGAGTACTTTCGGTTAATCTTGATGAATGATCATATTCCTATGTATTATTTCCCATGACATTTCTCATCTAGGAAAAGTTTACCGTAGGGGTGTTGTAGTTATTTGTGTTGTTAAATGTTGTCACCTAAATTGCATATGCTTTTAATTTTCTATTTGCTTTCCCCCTTGAAACCCATGTCTCAACTTTATAATAGATTTGCCTCTATTAAAGTCAACTCTAGAGATGACTTTATTCCTCCACTTTATGAGGTCGGAGGCCCAAGAGCAAAATGTATAGGATGACAAGACCAAAGCCCATTATGACTCGTAGCCTTGTATTTGCAATGAATAGGCTATTAAAAAAAATTGATTTCCTTCACAAACACCAAAAAAGTGACTTCGCTGCAAAAACCACATTATAAGAAAGTTATTGTTGATTGTTTGATTCCGAGTTTAGGTAATTTGAGTTGGTTTAGCTCTATTTGCCCTTTAGTCATCTTTAGTGGTTATTGATGTTGAAAATACTTTACCAGCTCTCCTTTGGTCAATGGGGTAAGAAACCTCACTAAAGATCGGGAAATCATAAGAAAATAATAAAGTTGATCTCCTTTTTGGAAAAAGAAAATAATAAAGCTAATATGTTGCTTAAATTAATAAATGATAGATGATCTTTATCATAATGTTTCAATTGCTATGGATTTTTTTCCACAAAGTTGCATATCTCCATGGACTCAACCTCCATCTTGGCATTCCCTAGCTTCCTTTGGCTTAGCTCTAAAGGGCAATAGCCGCTACCCTTAGATCTACCTTTGAGGAAGATGATGAGTGCAGATCTTCAGGCAACATCAAAGTGAAGCATTGCGTTTATGCCCTTCAAAACTCCTTTATAGCATGGTATTAACCCCATTTGGGTTCCGAATTGCATTGATATTCTAGTGGAGCTTAATTAGCAGACTTTGCGACACAATAAGCACAACAATAAGTTCTTGTTAGAGAACGTGGTTTTGAAGCTTAATTGCCACAACTAGTTTAGAGCATGCACTACATCTTAGGTTGAACACCCTCAAGCTTGTCGTTTGTTTTGTATCTACCAAACAACCCATGAAGAAAAGGATGCACTAATCCTTCTCTTCTTGGCCAAAAAGTAAGGGATAGGGATAGGAAATTGAGCAAAACAATTTTAGAGAATGTGAACAAGGTATTACTTATTTTAACATTTATTGGAACTTGATATTAGATTGGCTACCTCTCTTGTATGGATCCTCAAGATGGCAAATTGAGACACTTTCAACACCTTGACACCATATTTATGCCCCTTTCATTGAATAACAACCTTTGTACGAAGGCTATAGAGCGTGAACCTTCAAATAATAATTGAGGCTTTGGTTGGGTGGTACATTCTCCACAAATATCTTCTGCAAAAGATATTCTCGCCTTGATTAGCCATAATTTTTTATCTTAAGGCTATCATAAATTTACTTTAGTGAATATTCATATAATTCATCGGTAGATAGTGTTGGAGATTTAAGGAATTGAAAATATTATGTGCTGAGTTGTAAGGAGGTATTTATTATTTTCATTTTTCTTATGAGTTACTTAAGTAATTTGCCCAATTTTTTTATATAAAAGAGGGCTAGGGTTTCTTTTTGGAGATTAATGCTTTTTATTTGATCTTACATGGTATCGGAGCAGCGATCTTAGGTCGGTGCTCCGATATTCCACCAAAAAAAAAATCCACCATAACATGATTGGATCACCAATGTGGAGGTGATCCAATGAAGAATGCCTTCCACGCCACCAACATCACCATCAGCAGTAGGTGCACCAGTTAAGGAGACAACGCTGCCCGTACGACTGCCAGACAGCATGGGAGCGTTGGTGGCGTCGCCGCGGGTGGTCTGGCCGGTCCACCACCATCGCTGGTGGCCAGCCCTACCAGTAGTAGGTGTTGCTGCTGTTGGTGGTTGCATCTCTTATGTTGTTTGAGGTCTTACGTGATGAGTCTTCTCTCACGTCTATTGCTGATGGCGATGAGTCATTTTGCGCCTATGTTGGAGAAAGTTGATCCAAGACGATCAACTATAGTTTTCTCTCGGTTCATGTGTAGCCTAAGAAGTTGTTGGAAAGAAGGTCAGGAGCGCATGGGTGATTGGCTCTGGAGCCTTCATCCATCTTACAGGGAATAGATATCGTCTCTTGGACCTTGTGACTCGATGAATTCAAGATGTACGGGTAGTCAATGGGGCTACTTCACCTGTTACAGTAGTTGGGTGTGTAGATGCAACGTCCAAGATGAAGATAGAGAAGGTATGTTATGCTCTTGAATTTCCCATGAATCTCCTGCATGTGAGCTGCATTTGCAGAGATCTCGGATGTCGTGTGGTTTTTGATGAGAAGCATTGCTATTTTCAAGATCATCTAACAGGAGAGATAGTTGGTAGTGGTATAGAAAGACATGGTCTGTACTACTTAGACACGTCCACTTTGTTTGCAGGGGCTTTTAATTTATCATGATTCATTACTTTGGTATCAGAGACTTGGGCATCTCTCCATGAAGAAGATGCATTAGATGTATCCAGAATTATCAGTTTCATTGGTTCTGGATTGTGAAGACTACTAGTTGGGGAAGCATCATAGGAGTAGTTACCCTCGGAGAGCTGATGGAGTTAGTGCAGTGCCTTTTGCCTTAGTACATTGTGATGTCTGGGGACCTTCTAGAGTTGCCTCTCCTAGTGGACACAGATATTTTACAGTAATGGTGGATGACAACAGCTGACTTACTTGGGTTTTTTTAATGAAGGTTCGCAGTAAGATTCCCTCTATTATTTAGCAGTTTTTGTCTGAGGTGCAGACACGATATGGCGCTATAGTCAGGATTTTCCGCAGTAATAATGCACTAGGGTTCATTCACGGAGATTTACAAGAGGTGCTTCATTCAAGGGGGATTATTCATCTGACTTTTTGTGCTCATACTTCCCAACAGAATAGGGTCGTTCAGTGCAAGTTGCTGCACTTGCTTGATGTTGCAAGGACCTTGATGTCTTATATGAAGGTTCCTAGGCAGTTCTCAGGTGATGTCATACAGCAGCATACTTGATTAATCAGATGCCATCTTTTGTACTTTATGGTTAGATTCCATACTAAATTATACACCCGGAGTGTAGTAGGTCGTTTCCTATACCCTTGCGAGTTTTTAGGTGCATATGTTTTGTTTAGAATCATGGGATTTAGGATAAGTTTACTTCCCATGTCACGAAGTGTGTCTTTCTTGGTCACTCGAGGACCTAGAAGGGCTACAGATGCTACGTTTAATCCGAAGGAGATGTATTGTCACTGCAGGTGTGACCTTCTTTGAGAAGATCCCCTTCTTCTCAGAAGAAGGATCATCTATAGAGGTTGCCATATAGGACACGGATGTATCACAGGAGACCATAGGTAGATGATTCTTTAGATGATAAGCCAGTTCAGCTTGTTACCTCTTCAGACAACAGTGACTCGGATAGGAAGGAGGAGCCCATATGTAGGAGATCTACTGTCTTGTGTACTCTTCATCCTATTTCACACTACACTATGATCTCCCTCCTCCAAGAGGGAGATGACAATTTGCATCAGCTATTACTACTGTTGTTCCCAGAGATTTTCTCTAGGCTTCCTAAGATCATAGGTGGAAAGCGGCCATGGACGAAGGGATGCACACTCTACAGACAAGGAAAACTTGGGATCTTGTTCCATGTCTTGTGGGTGCTATTATTGTTGGTTGCTGATGGGTGTATACCATCAAGTACAGATCAGATGGGATAATAGAGAGATATAAGACCAGACTTGTTGTCAAGGGGTTAACTTAAACGTATGGGGTGGACTACCTTGAAACTTTCTCATCGGTTGCCTGTATTATTTCCATTAGGATTATTTTGTCTATTGCAGTGGTTCGGCAGTGACTTTTGTACCAGCTTGATATTAAAAGTGCCTTCTTACATAGAGATCTTGCTGAGAAAGTATATATGAGATAGTCGCCAGGATATTATAGTAAGAGGGAGCTTGTATGTCGCTTATGGAAGGCCATTTATGGCTTGAAGCATAGCCCATGAGCTTGGTTTGAGGGGCTTAATTTGGAGATTAGGAAGATGGGTTTTAGACGGTCTACTACATATCATTCTTTGTTAAGAGGACACAGTATGGTGGTGTATGGAGAGTCGTCATCTTGGCAGTTTATGTTGATGATATGATTGTGATGGGTGATGTAAATGGGATAGTATAGACGAAAGCCTTTCTTCAGTCCAGCTTTGTCACTAAGGATTTGGGTGATCTTCGCTATTTCTTAGGGATATAAGCTGCTCATTAGGAAACTGGCTTATCTCTATCACAAAGGTACTATATAGATTTAAGATGAAGTTGGGCTTCTTGGGTCCAAATAATCTGGGATACCAGTGGAGCCATCTCTTGGTCATAGTACTGATGAGACGAATCCCTTGTTTAAGGATGTTACTAGGTATTGTAGTACTGTTGGTCATTTGTTACATCTGACTATTACACGATTAGATATTAGTTTTGCTGTGAGTAAAGCTACTTAGTTTATGCAGAGCCCTAGATACAATCATTGGCAGGAAGTTTGTCTTATTCTGAGATATCTGAAGGGCACCATAGGGAGAGGGTTGTACTACAGTGCAAGTAGCTCTCTTGACCTTCTAACATATACTCAGATGCAGGTTATGCGGGATTTATTGAGGATAGACGGTTTATTTCAGGCTTTGCTGTTTCTCTGGGAGGTAATCTTGTTTCATGGAGAAGCAAGAAACAGAATGTGGTAGCTTGCTCCAGTGCAGAGGCGAAGTATAGATTTATGGCTCAAGCAACGTGTGAGATCATGTGGATAGTTGGCTTTGTTTGGGATTTAAGTAGTGCTGTCAAGGCGCTTGCCTGTGGCGAGGCCCTAGGGCCTTGACAGCCCTTAGACGAGGCGTTTTGCCTTGGCCGACGCTTGGGCGAGTGCCTGAGGTCTAGGCTCTAGGCACTGAGGCGAGTGCCTGAGGTAAACAACCCTATTCCACTAACCTAAATACCCGATTCGTTAAGCTAAATACTCGATTCCACTAACCCTAGAAAAAAAACCTCTCTAAAACCCAAAATTCTTCGTATGCAGTAAAACCCTACTCGATCTTTCTTTCCTCCCTTCGATTGCCACCACCTTTCGTCCATTCTCCATCGTTGATTGGTCCTAGAGCTAATGCCATTCACAGCTCGATGCTAGCCACTGCTCGCCGCCGCTTGAACCTTGCCCCCGTCGTCATCGCTCGACGTTGCTCGGCCCTCGATCTTTGTAAGAGCTCTCCTCCTCATTCCCTTCCCTAAGTTCTTGATTTGAAGCTCTCATCGCCACGGCTGTAGTGCTCCCATCGACCCCATCACTATCGTTGTAGTGCTCCCATGCCCCATCGCCACACTGCAGTTCTCCCATGCCCCATCGCCACCGCTGTGCTGCCATCTACACTGATAAGATGGCGGTATTGAGTGCCCCACAGCAGGAAATCATTTGCTATCACTGAAAATGTTTTAGGGTTTTATAGGAAACATTTTATATTTAACTGTTCAAACATTTTATTTTATTTTAGTGGTTCTAATAACCTAAAATGGGTTACTCCGGTGTCATTTTTTTCATTTAGTCCGTGGTGTCATTTTTTTCTAGTATTTGTGTTGATCTAACAATTAAATAATGATTTAGATTATATTAGCTTCCACAAGTGGGGATGATTAATTTTCTGCGATGAGTGGAAAGAGAGATCCTGCTTGAAAGTATGCAGTCACTTGTACCTTTTGTGGGAAGACCACAAAAGGTGGAATATATCGAGCCAAATAATATCAAGTTGGATCATACAAGAATGCATCAACTTGTCAGAAATGTCTTCTAGAGGTGAAGGAGGAATTAAAAATTACATGATTGAGAGAAAAACACGGAAAGAGACATTTTGTTGTGGTATGCCTGACTTTGATGATTTGGAGAATCCGATTGATGTCAAAAATGGTGAAGAAGAAATGGAAGTAACTGCTCCAACTAAGAGAGCCTTTGCTAGTGGAAGTAACACAATTTTCATCCTTAACAAGAAGCAAAAGGGAAAATGACCCATGGACATGTTTGTGAAGAGTAAAAGAAAGACTCCACTGAGGCAAGACAACTTAAAAGATGCATTTGCTAAGGAGATGTGACCTAGAGCAATTCAAAAGATTGCTCGTTTTCTCTATCAAGCCAACATTTTATTCAATTCTGCTAAATTGCAAAATTTTAAAGAAATGATTCAGGCCATAGGAGAGTATGGGCCAAATTTAAAACCCCTCTCTTACTATGAGCTTAGAGTTTCTTTATTGAAGAAAGAGGTGGAGTACACATAAGAATTGATGGTAGATCATAAGGAAGTGTGGGCTAAATATGGATGCTCTATTATGTCAGATTGTTAGACTGATAGAAAGTAAATGAATATCATCAATTTAATGGTAAATTGTGCCAATGGCATAATGTATATTGATTCCATTAATGCATCATCTATCATCAAAATGGGAGGAAGGATATACAAGTTGCTTGATAACTTTTTGGAAAGAATTGGAGAATCTAATGTAGCTCAAGTTATTACTGACAATGGAAGCAACTACGTATTGGCAGGTATATTTTAGGTTGATATGTTTTAATAAAAGTATTGTTTATTATGTGTTTTAAATTACTAATGTACTTCATTTCTTTTTTAGGCAAGTTTTTATAAGAAAAGAGATCACACTTGTATTTGACACCTTGTGCCATTCATTGTATTGACTTGATGTTGGAAGATATTGGAAAAATCCCAATAATTAAGAAAAATATCCAAAGGGCCATCTTTGTTGTGAGATTCATTTAAAATTACATTGGACTCTTAAATATGATGAGAGGCTGCACCAACAATAGGGAGTTGGTGCAACATGGAATTATTCGGTTTACTATAACATTCCTTTCCTTGCAATCTATTTACAAACACAAGCATAGGCTAAGGATTATGTTTACATATGAGAAGTGGGCAAAATGGAAATGGTCTAAGGAGATGAAGGATAAAAAAGCTAGGGACATTATTTTAATGCCTTCATTTTGGAATTATGTACTTGAAACTCTCAAGTACATGTGACATTTGGTGAAAGTTCTGCTTGTTGATGGTGAGAAGCCACCCATGTGGTACATTTATGAGGCGATGAATCAGGCTAAAGACGCCATTGAAAAAAGTTTCAAAGGGAATGAGGATAAATATAGGGAGGTGTTTGAAATCGTCAATTGAAGGTGGGCATGTCAAATGATGCATCCGTTACATGCAGCTGGTCATTTTCTTAATTCAGAGTACTTCTATGCCAAACCCTTTATGGAATTCAATGAGAAAATCATTGATGGGTTATACATGTGCATACAAAGATTGACACCTGATACACATGTACAAGACAAGATAGCAATGAATTATTTTTGTATAAACATGCGGAAGGGATTTTTGGAAATCCAATGGCAATTATATCAAGAACAATCAAATCACCAGGTATCAATTTGTGTAATGGTTTAAATTTTGATGTATCATAATTTATCTTTAAGTACAGACTAATAAAGCATCACTTTGTAGTGAAGTAGTGGAACTTATTTCGAAGTTCAGCTCCAAAATTACAGAGGTTAACTATAAAGGTCTTGAGCTTGATATGCAGTGCCTTTGGACGTGAACGTAATTGGAGTGTATTTGAGCATGTGAATATGTTTTCTTAAACAGATGGCAATGGTATGATCATTAAGTTTGATAATATGATTTATATTTTAAGCACTTTTTTAATAACTACATATTCATTTAAAGAAAAGAAATGCTCTTCATGTTGCTAAATTGCAAGATTTGGTGTACATCAAGTACAATTAGGCCTTGAAGAGTCGTTATGACCTATAAGACACCATCGACCCCATTGCGCTCAACTCCATTGATTATTCAAATGAATGGTTGATTGGAGAGCTGAAAAATGATGATCCAGAAAATGATCTAGTTTTTGGTGATGATATTTTGACTTGGGGTGATGTTGCAAGGGCATCTGGAGTTACAGAGATGAGAACCTACACATGAAATCAAGTAAGGCTCCATCATGCTACACGATCATCAAGTTCAAGATCAATGATTGTAATTTCAGAAGATGAAGAAGAGGTAGAGGAGTATGTATTAGATGCAGGAGAAGAAGAGCAAGACTTAAACTTTGAGGGAGATGAGGAAGATGAATTTACTACAGGCTTGTGTAGCTAAATATTTTAGTTTGTGGCATTGGATTTTGTAAAGCTTTTGATCATGCTTGGGTTTATGTTTGTTTGCTTGTGAACTTGGTAATATGGTGGTTGGCCATGCTAGAATTTATGTTTAAAGTCTTAGTTATGTGCTTTCTATAATCTTTGGTATGACTTTTGTTTGGACATGTACGTTTTATCCATGATTTTTATTATTGGATTTGAGTTTTTACTTATACAAAGTACTTTTTATTTGATAATTTTAACTTTTGTTTCACATTTTGCTTATTTTATTTGCAGATGGATTAATGCATGGGATTATAAGAGCATCTAATTTATTGATAATTTATATATATATTTTCAAATAAATAAATAAATTAGTGCTTCATTTGTCTCGAGCGAGCGCTTAGGCAAGTGCCTAACGCCTCAGGCATTTTGGACCACCCTTGCCTTTTAGCGCCTCTTACCTTTGACAACATTGGATTTAAGGATAGAGGTTGATATCCCTATCTCATTCTATTATGACAATAAGTCTACCACCTATATTGCATCAAATCCAGTCTTCCATGAGAAGATTAAATATATTGAGGTTGATTGCCATTTTATACGTGACACTGTCTTGGAAGGAAAGATAAGTATCCCTTATATATCTTCTGAGCTTCAACTTGCAGACATGCTCATTAAGCCATTGAAGAAGCGTCATGATTTTCTTAGGAGTAAGTTGGGCTTTATTGACATATATGTCCCAACTTGAGGGGGAGTGTTGAGTTGTAAGAGGGTATTTGTTATTTTCGTTTTTCTTATAGGGCACTTACGTAATTTATTTAGTTTTCTTTTATATAAAAGAGGGTTAGGGTTTCTTTTTGGAGGTTAATGTATTCTATTTGATCTCACATTATGAATTTCAAGAAACAAAAGGAGTTGGTCCCTTTATATAGAGATGGCCAATCCTAATTATAATTAGTAAAAAAAAAGAGAATTCTTATTGAACGAAGAAATCCTATACTTCTTTATATAGAGAGAGGTGAATGGACAATTATAGTACATGCCCAAGCAGAAATATAAAAGAGAAAATGTATCTAAATCTAACTTACTAACACTTCATCTCAAGTTGGAGCATAGATGTCAATTATGCTCAGCTTGGAACAATAGACATTAAATGCAGGATGAGAAAGAGGCTTAGTAAAGATGTATGCTATTTGGTCTTTAGAGGCGATTGAATTGGTATGGATGACTTTGCGCTGTATGAAATCTCTAGTATAATGGCAATCAACTTGAACATGCTTGGTATGCTCATGGAACATTGGGTTGCTTGCTAAATAAGTAGCAACACGATTCACGTTGATCGTGAACAACCTCAAATCGTTGTTGGGGGTAATCTTGTCACATGGGAAAATAAGAAGCAGGTGGTGGTGGGTTAAGTGTTGAATTTGAGGATCTTGCCACATGGGGGCAATCTTGTCACATGGCTCAAGCTACAGCTAAGTTGATGTGGATTCGCTCTATGTTGGAGGATCTTCATGTGCCATTGACTATTTCCATGGAGATGAAATGTGATAACAATGTGGATCTTTTCATAGCTAATAATCCAATATTTTATGAGAAAACTAAGCATGTGGAGTTAGATTGGTAGTATACTTAAGACATGATCCAAAGGGTTTAATCTCTACCTCATGTACCTTTAGTAGGCTGGGCAATAGATATGTTCACCAAGGTACTTCCTTGAGCTAACTTGACAGATACTGTGCCAAGCTAAGTATGAAGGATACCTATGCTCCAGCTTGAGGGGGAGTGTAGAGTGATATGCATTCTTTTTCCTTTTTGTCTCTTCTGCTCTTATTTACTCTTTTAGTCAAGTTTACTTGTGATTGTTCTTAGCTCCTCCCCCCCCCCCCCCCCCCTCTCTCTCTCTCTATATATATATATATATATGGGTCCAGGATTTTCTTATGAAATAAAGCATTTCATTCTCTTCGCATCATTAATATATGATTTTTTTAATAAAGGATTTCAAGAGAGCTCTTAGGACTCAATTTTGAGGTAAAATTTAGTTAAGAAATCTATTTGAATGCACAGGACTTCGACATCGATAAACCTTTTGATATTACAAATATGCTTGTGAGTTGTATTTAGACATACGCCTTTACAAAATCGATACCCTTTACATAAGTACTCTTAGAATTAAGTTTTAAAAAAGAATTTGCTATTGTTGTTCACAAAAGTCAAGAAATACTCGTTCCTCTCTCTTATATTTTAAACACTCAAATCAATGCAACTTTTGCCTTCCACTACCTACCTCATGATCCTATTGTGGTTTCAAGCTCTTAAAAGTCTAGATTTATCTTACAAGATTATCAATTTTTGTTTTTTTAATGTTTTTTTCCAATATTTTGATTAGATGTCAACCTTTAGATGGACCATAAGATTTAATAAATCCTATATTTACAGAAATCAGTTCAAGAATGTTTAATTTCTAAACTCATGCTGATTGAGGGGCATAATTTTAACTTTACGAAGGCATATCTGCAAATGTCATAAACATAGGGGCGTATGTATCATACACGGATAATTATAGGGGCATTTGACAAAAATCTCAAATGTATATCGTTGCAGGTTGTGCAACATAGACATTTGGGAATTTATCATCAAGAGTCATATTGCAACTTTTAATCTTATCCTCTATTTGGCCTTCTAAGTTGGTCCATTTCCTCAATTAATAGCTTTTTAATTGTTAAATTACTGCCAATTTTCGGAGGCCACATTATCAGTTGGTAGGTTTTTGTTTTTTTTTGTTTTTGGAGTTAAATAAGATTTGAACCGGAGTCTCTTGGACAGAGTCCAACCACTGAACTACTGGGCTATTTCCCCGTTGCCTGCAAATTTTGGTAGGCTTATAACTTTTTTTAGCTGTGCTTTTGTATTTTACTCTATTAATTCTTTTTGTAGAATTGCTTTAATCTTTTATCAGGTACCTTTGCCAAGTGACATTCCATTCAAGATAATTGACAATCCAGGGGATGAGACAATAACTTTAAAGCGCGAGTACGCCAATGAGACTATTTCTGTTGTGGTTTTGAATCCTGAAGCTGATATTACCATGGAGGAGCCTGAAGATGATGAACATAGTGGTGAAGAAGATGATTCAATGAATTTGAGCATATCGTTGAATGTGACGATTGATAAAGGAGATGCTTCATCTTTGGAATTCAGCTGCAGTGTCAATTCTGAGGAACTCCGTATTAATCACTTGACAATAAAAAATGGACCTCTTTCCGAAGACCAAAGACCTTATGAGGGTCCTCCTTTTTCGTAAGTTCTTTTTTTTGTTACAATATTCTTCTTGCGATATTTAATTGGTAAATGTAGTTTGTTATTCAAGAAAGAAAAAAAGGGAATGGCACGGCGATTTTGTCTGTTTGGTTTTGACAGAAATGTGATAAAGAGAAAAATCCGATTACAAATTCTCACATCACTGTAGAATGTCATGAAAATTAGTTTGCTTTCTTTTATTTCGTAGGGTTCTAGAAGCACCATCTTTTTCCTTTTCAGAAAGGAATTTGAACACACTGATGGGTTCTTTGTTCCTTCTAAGTTATTCTGAAAATTTGAGGTATTTATTAATTTTAATATGTGATCTATCATCTAATAACAAATATATTTTTTTCTAAATAAAATTAGTGTCTTATCATTTAAATAATTATATGAATGGTGTTTCCAATCGTTTTTTGATTTCAGAAACTGCAGGAGAGGGGTTTGAGAAGATTGTTTCTTGCATTTTTCTTCTTGTTACTTACCATTCATCTCTTCTTGACAAAAATCGGTTAGTCATGGGCACCATATGTATGGATAGCTACCCTTTGGGATAAATAAAAATTCTTTTCCTTACAATACATATGATGACTATAGAAGATACGAAGTATAAAGAATGTGAGGCTAAAAATGGTAGTTGTGTTGTCAACGTGTAAGCGTTGAGGTGGTTGAGGCATCGGTCTCGACATCTAGATCTATGTCAAACTTAGGTGGCACCTTGCTGTCATCACCCAAAGAAGGTATAGAGGTGGGAGAGTTGATGGTGCATAGTGGGTCTGTTGTAGGATTCCTCTTTCGTTATTTTATTTTTGTTTGGTCTTGTATTGTTATTTATCTACACCTCTTATATAAAGAGGTCTAGGGCTCTTTTAGTTCAATAAGACAAATTATTAATTTCTACTTGGTATTAGAGCACCAGTCCTAGATCGTGACCTTGGTATCCTACCCAAGTAGGCCTTCGAAACCCTAAGCACCCTAACCCCTCTCCTTCTCGCTGTATCGCTGCTGTCGTTGGTTGTTGTTGCTGCTAGTGATCACCAGAGGTTGCGGTAGCCTCTCCAGTGGCAGCAAGCACGGTTGCCCCACCCTTATAGTGTCGCCGTTGGTTGGTTGAGGCATCGACAGTGACCACTAGGGTCATTGTCGACCTCCCATCGGTGCTATGGGGCCACAATCTTCCTCTCACTGGCCAGCAGAGGTGCTGTCGGTGAGGGCTCCTCTTCCAGTGCTGGTGAGGAAGGGTAGCGTCCCTTGAATGGCTGCGTTAAGGTGATTCCCCACAACTTAGTGCTGTCCCATTTGGTTCTAGGGGCTCCGTTGATGCTCTTGCTCTAATTTCCGAGCTATGTGCATTTGCCGCTTGGATCTTGTGATCAAGTGGTTCAACTTCTATTTCTCAGAGATTTCTATAGTCTGAAATTAGAGATTCGGACATGATTTTTGAATTTTTGCTCCCTCTCATGGCATTGTTTGAATCATCTGAAGTGTCATCAGATATCGCTACATAGGCTGGGACGTATAAAAAAACCTATTCTTGGTGCCCATCGCGAAGCTTGATGAGACCAATTATGCACGGTGGTCTCAGACGTTCCTCATGATTGTGAAGGGTCATGACAAGGAATATATATTGCTAGAGACTAAGCCTACCAACAAGATAGGAAAATATGTGATATGGAAGAAGGATAATGTGATGTGCGCTCCTGAATCATGAATATGGTACAACCCTAGATTGGAGACGAGATCATGTACTATAAGTCGACTAAGGAGATGTGGGAT
The DNA here is from genome assembly GCA_037157565.1 of Thalassia testudinum. Classification (NCBI taxonomy): domain Eukaryota; kingdom Viridiplantae; phylum Streptophyta; class Magnoliopsida; order Alismatales; family Hydrocharitaceae; genus Thalassia; species Thalassia testudinum. The sequence goes on from JAZHRO010000077.1 coordinate 129,862,161, forward strand.
TCATTGCATTGCATATTCCCATGAGAAGAACTTTAGAAAGGTTTTCCAGATTCACCATGATCTAGGAAACCTTAAACAGGAGGGACAGTCACTTGCTCAGTATTATACCTCTCAAGGGACTCCTTGAGAAGTGTAATGCTTCTTGTCCTGTGTAGACCTGTGCTAGTTAGAGAGAGTATCACCGAGAGTGTGCAATACGTTAGTTCTTAGATGGCCTTGGATCAGAGTATGATGGGTACATTCTCAGATCTTGGCTTTTTCTGAGCTTTCGTCACTGGAGGATGCTTACAGTTGACTTAGCAGGATTGTGGTGAAGCCATCCACTACTGATACTCTTGGGTAGACGACAACTTTGGCAGCTTCTGGAGGCTGTGGAGCACCCTCCATTCGTGGCAGAGGACGTGGACATGGAAGTGGTCAGCCCAGTAGGCTCTGGACTGTGTACCTTTTGCGATAGTGTTGGTCATGTTGATTCTACATGGATCAAACATGGTAGACCTTTAGCGGCCAACCAGGCCACCACTTCTTCTGAGGATTAGTCGACATGGTTTCTCATGTATAGTATGAAGCTATTATGTAGAGACTTTCTCAATTGACACAGGATTTTGTCCCTACCACAGATACCGCAGCCTTTGCCTCCTCCTCAGGTAGTGCACTTGTTTTTAGTTCGTACAATGAATTTGCAGATGGTACTATGTGGCTGGCTGACTCAAGTGCATCTAGGCACCTGATTGGGGATCATTCTTCTTTCAAGAAGATGCAGTTTGTTCCATCAGGTCGAACATAATAGGTTGCAGATGGCCGTCACTCTTGGATAGATGGATAGGGGGATGTTGTGGTTACCCCTACTGATGACAAGGCGAAATCGGGTTTTAAAATAAAGCGTTGTAATATAGTTGAAATCGCTTTGAAAACAAATAAAATTTATTACTCGAAGTTTAAGTCCGAGGTCGAACACATGGAGCAAATTAGGGTTTAGAAATCAAGAGCACAACTTGAGAAATTGAATATAATATGCAATAGAAACCGGAGTTATAGTGCAAAAAGATAAATGTAAACACAGAATATCAATGTATGTGAATAAGCACAAAAATTGGACAAATCAGATGTCTTAAAATATGACTGCTACAGTGCTGTGCTTTTCTACCTTCTCTTCTTTGATCTCTTCTCTGTCTCTGGCTGCTCACTTTTTCTTTGTTTTTCTCTCTTCTTCTGATTTCGTGCCTTAGCCTTCTCTGTCTCTGGCTCTAGTCTTCTTTCTTTCTCTGGCAGCTCCTGCCTTTAGTCCTTCTCCTTCTCTTTGTCTCTTTCTTCTTCAGCTCTTCAGCTCTTTAGCTTTCTCTTCGTTCTTCACCTTCTTCCTTGGCTTCAGCCCTTGGCTTCCTCTTCTTCTCCTTTCCCTGCAAGAGCAAAACTTACCCCTACCCATACGCGCTCTCTTCTCCTCTTTCTATTAGGTTTGCTCTCCCAGAGCCACCGTCTTAGGTAACCAGGTTGGGTACGCGCCCGGGACTAGGCCCACCGGCATGCGGTGGTAGGTGAGGTGTGCTGGGTTGGGTAAACGGGTCACGCCAGGTCTGCGGAGGCAAGGTCACGGACGAGGCGGGTGAAGGGTGAGTGGACCTCACCTCGTGGTACTGAGGTGATAAAGCCTATGCAAATTTTAAATTTATGCAGCTGCGGGCGGTTACTCTCTTCCGAGGTGGGACTAAATGCCCCACTTTTTGTTACGTGCGTCTGAAGCAAGGAACCTCGTTCAATCGCGGCTGTTGCTTCGACCTTTAGCACCAATTAGATGCCTAGAGTGTTCGCGGAAGTACTCCGCGCCACCTGGGACTATTGGCCTGGAGCGGGGGAACCTGAAGAGAGCTTGCAAGCAAGCTTCTCGCTGTCGTTAATGGTGGTGACCCTCCTGTACCTGCTATCACGAAAACGACCTCTCGACCACGTCAGAATGCTCAGGAGGCTTCGTCGAGGCACGACGAGTATACTGCGGGGGTCGACGTGGCGTGGGATTGCCGGAGTGCACGTGCCTAAGGCAACCTGTGGTCGTGTGTGTTGGGGGGTGGTTTGGGTGCGTGGCGCGGTGAGTGAAGTGAGGGGTTACATTCAGTGAGGTGTTGCGGAGCTTATGGGGTGGTTGGTGAGACGGATGGAGGTGCGGAGTGATGGGGACGTCTCGCCGGAGGTTTGATTGGAGGTGAGAGATGATGGTGGTGGAGTGCGTCGAAGGGTGTTTTTGAGAGATAAGGAGGGGAAAAAAGAGTAGAAGGGAGAGGGAACTTAGCTGGGTGTAAAGAGACTCAGGGGGAGGCAGGGATGGTGGCCGACTCATATTGCCGTCGCTAGAGACAAAGGTGCTCAGTGGGGGAGGATGGCGAGGACGAAGGGGCTACAGAGGCGTCGGCGGGTGCTGCGCGACGTGGACGAGTAGGAGGAAGAGGAACCTGCCACTGGTATTTGTGGTTAGGCGACGAGGGAGAAACAGGGAAGTCGCCGGAGCTTGATGAGCTACTGGCTAGAGGAGGAAGAGACGAATTTGAGGGATTTTCCGGCCAATTTCAAGCTTGAGAGATGCGGGGTGACTTGTGTTTGCTTATATAGGCCATGGAGGATGGATTTGTGCTTGGAAGCCAAGCTTCCAAGCTCGGCAAGCTCGCCAGAGATGACAACTTGAAAGGGACCCGAATCTCGCATGCATTCGCATGAGAGATTGGGTACCAAACGGTGCCTCAAATTGTGTTCATACTGAAGGAGATTTCTCAGAGAATCTCCCTTTCAATTTTGAAGGGGATTCTCTGAGAGATCAGAGAGTTCTTGCTTTTGAAATCTCGCTGGAGTAGGATTCCTTCCGCTGTAATGGTGGAGGGACCTAATTGCAAAGAACGAAGAAGCTAGGGGGTTTCTGTAGAGGTTTTCAAAAGCTAGGGGTAGAAATGCAATTGAGTTGGACCTATTTGCAAAGTGGGTCAAGATGAATTCCCTTTAGGTCCAAATTTTGGTACAAGCCAAATTTGGACCTAAGGAATCCAATGGTGAAGTTGGATTTTCGGTTTGACTACATTTGACTGGGTAATTTATGCAAAAATCTAATTTAGGGTAAATATTTGTTTGAGACCCCATTTTAGGTCAAAATAGGTTCTAAAGGTCAAATTGAAGGTTCTAAACCCTAGAAAATATTTTTCCATGTTTTTTAGAGGGTTTAGGTGAATTTTATCATGATTAGAACCTTGTTAAATTAAGTGGGTCTGTTTTAGGGTTACAAGAAGTCATTTAATTCCCATAATTCACATGACCCTTTTCCGTTTGAACCAACCCATTTTTTATCTTATTAAGACCATTTAATCTGTGTTTAGTCCATGAGAAAACCTATTGTACGGCAATGGTAAAATTGCAGTTTTACCCCTTGTTTCTTGCTTTTATCTCTGAATGATTATTCGGTAAATTAGAACCTCCAGTTGGTTATGTAGGAGCTTTTATTTTCTTTTATGGGTCAAAATGAGCTAGTTAGGGCTGATGATGGTGTTCCCATCATACCCCTATGCTTAGCTTTTGCTAATCCCTTAGCAAAATTTTAAGGTTTTAACTTCTGTTCTAGACCATGAGTTCCTTGATGTTCATAGATTATGATGAGTGCTTTTTTTTTCTTTTCGATTAGGTTAGAATGCCAATAGTAGGTCTAGAGGTACTCAAGTACCAACCAAGATCCGGAGCTGACCAGCTCTAACCTCAGTCCGCTGCGAAGGTTTTTAAGGCCCACAGTAACTATCTTAAGGTTCGTTAGATTTCGCGGTTAAAGCACCCGTGCTTGTAACATATTTTAGCCTCGGTTTAGTTTGCAGTGTGTTTTTTGTAAGAGAGACAGGGTTTTCTTTTTTTGGAGAGTTTTCTCTTTTCTTTTTATTTCTAACTTCGGATTGGCTTCTGAACACGGTCTGTTTCGGATTCCTCGCCCCCATCATCAATTCTTGAAGGGTCCCTGTCAATTGATGCTTCGTGATAGCACCGCCCATGGCAACCCCCAAAACCTTGGCTTTCGAGATAATCCCGCCCATGGTGTTATGTAGCTAAATCCAGACCCTAACAATCGACATTTCGTGATAATGCTGCCCATGGCATCTGAACCAGCATAGGATGCTCATATGTCCCCAATAGGATATGTAAATATACTAGGAGACAAGCACCGAGGAGACAATATGTTATTGCGCATCTTCGAGGGGAATTTCTCGCCTCTGCGTTGGGAATTCGTCGAAATCAACTTGTGTTGATCGGCCGCTCCTAATCTAGGCGACTTTTTCAGAACAATTAAACATTTTTTCGTGATTTTGATACTTATGCGCACTGAATCAGACTATGTGTGGATTGGGGTGCTTAGGTTACCGAATCCTGCAAACCAGAGGTCAGTTAACGAGGCTAAATACTCCCTAAGCCTTAGACTTAATACTTAAGCTTCGAATTTTCCCCAACCTCTTGAAGACTATTCAGATCTTAACGGATACTTAAATTTTAAACTTAGGAGTCAAGTTTAAGAGGTCTAAGATCAGCGTTCCTACTAATCTCTTTTGTGTCTCATTAGCACTTTTTTTCATTTTCTTTTTCTTGATATGGTCTAGAATTTAGTTAATCCCTTAATTTCTTACTAATGACTATCTCTTCTTTTTTTTTCATTTTGTGCTCCTTTTTTTATATTTTTTTACTTTTCCCCCTTTTCTCCTCTTGATTTGTATGGCCTCAAAATTCTCTCCCCTCAGAATTTTTTGTTCTTTTTCAAGAACTTTTCATTTTTTTGGTGTTTTTGTGATATGTGATTTTTTGTTGAAACCTTTTCTTATGAGATGAGTTTTCACGACGTTTTGTACTTTCATACCCCCATGCCTACAATTTGTAATGTTCTCATTGTTAATTAGGTGGGTTTGAGTTCAGCTTAGATAATTCATTAGAACAGGTTTTGAGTGGGCAAACGGGTCGAGGTGACTGTTACGAACAATTTCAAAACTTGGGTATAGGTACCTGAGGTGGGGTTGGCTGTTCTAATGGATGAACCCTAAAGGGCGATATGAATTTAGTGTAGGAATGTCAAGAAAGGTTTCGAGTTTTTCAAAAATGACTGGTTGCCTCCCATTAAGCGCTGAGTTTTACGTCATCGGCTTGGCGCAATGAGCTCAGGGAGAATGGAGGGTAAAAGATATCTCATCCAAATTTGTATCGGTCAAGTCAATGAACGATTTGAGTCTCTGACCGTTCACGACGAAAGGTTCTGAATCGTAGCTGGGTGGACTGATCTCGATGGCTCCATTTCCGAAGATTCATTGGATGAGGTAGGGTCCGATCCATTTTGATCGTAGTTTTCCTGGGAATAGTTTAAGCTTGGCATCAAAGAGTAGGACTTTTTGACTTGGATGGAAGATCTTTTTGGATATGTGCTTGTCGTGAAATGCCTTAACCCGCTCTTTGTACATTCGCAAGTTCTCATATGCATCATGACGTAATTCATCGATCTCGCTCATTTGAAGCTTTCTGTGGGTTCCTGCTTTAAAAAAATTTAAGTTGCAGTTTCGTACTGGCCAATAGGCTTTGTGCTCCAATTCGACGGGGAGGTGACATGCCTTCTCGTACACCAATATGAAGGGAGACAAACTTAATTGGATTTTGTAGGCGGTCCTATAAGCCTACAAAACTTCTGGAAGTCGGGATGACCAGTCCTTCCTGTCAGGTCGAACAGTAACCTGGAGAATTTTCTTGATCTCCCGATTTGATAGCTCAGCTAGACCATTAGTTTGGGGTTGGTAAGGAGTAGAGATTCGGTGTGACACCCCGTATTAAGTCATCAGTGACCTGAACTGAGCGTTAGTGAAATGGGTCCCTCCATCAGAGATTATAGCACGTGGAATCCTGAATTGTGAAAAGTGTTCTGATGAATGAATTTGATAACCACCTTATGATCATTGGTTCGGGTCGGAATGACTCCGATCCATTTGGACACATAGTTAACAGCGAGTAGAATGTATTTGAAGTCATTCGAAACAGGAAAGGGTCCCATAAAATCAATCCCCCAAACATCGAAGATTTCCCATACAAGGATCGGCTGTAAGGGCATCATATTACGATGGCTCATGTTACCTAAGGTCTGGCAACGGGTGCATGCCCTACAGTGATTGTATGCGTCTTTGAAAATCTTGGGCCAATAGAAGCCACATTGGAGGACTTTTGCTGCGGTTTTATGACATGAGAAATGTCCACCGCATGCCTGGTCATGGCAGGATAATGTCCTGAATTTTCGCTTTCGCGACACATCGTCGAATGATCTAATCAACACCGATGCGGAAAAGATACGGGCCTTCCCAGAAGTAATACTTGGCATCGGAAAGCAATTTGTCCTACTTGGCCTTCGGCCAATCGGACGGGATCTAATGTGATGCTAGGTAGTTTACTATATCAGCAAACCATGAAAGTCCTGTATTGATAATCAGGAGGTGCTCATCAGGAAAATGTTCCGTGATGGGTTTGAAAGGGTCGATGATCTTAGAAGGAAGGCGGGACAAGTGATCAGCTACCATGTTCTGTTTTCCTGCTTTGTCATGAATCTTGAGGTCAAACTCTTGCAACAGCAAGATCCAGTGGATTAATCGAGGTTTCGTGTCCTTCGCAAGGAGATGCCTCATAGCAGTGTGATCCGAGTAAATGATACATGGGAACCCAGGAGATAAGATCTGAATTTTCCAGGGCAAATACTATGGCTAGCAGCTCTTTCTCCGTAACTGTGTAGTTACGCTGAGTCTCGTCAAGTGTCTTGCTAGCGTAGTAGATGACCACGGGTTTCCCGTCAATTTTCTGCCCAAGTACGCTCCTACAGCAAAATCAGATGCATCGCACATGACCTCAAATGGTTGAGACCAATCAGGGGACTGTAGGATTGGAGCTTGGGTAACTCGATCACGAAGGATTTCAAATGCTTGAGTGCATTCCTTGGAGATTTCGAAAGGTACATCCTTAGAAAGCAGAGTAGTCAGGGGGCATAAGATTTTCGAGAAGTTAGGAATGAATCGACAGTAAAAACGTGCCCCAGGAAATATCGGATGTCCTTGATCGAGCTAGGCATAAGGAGTTTGGAAATCAAGTTTACCTTGGCTCAATCTACCTGGATGCCCTTTTCTGATATGAGATGTCCCAGGACAATTCCTTCAGGCACCATGAAATGGCTCTTTTCCCAGGAAATAACCAGATTCACGTTAATGTACTGCCTGAGGATTTGGACAAGTGCAGGAGACAATTGTCAAATGATTCTTCGAATACTGAAAAGTCATTCATGAAGACTTCCAGATAATCACCTACCATATCTGAGAATATGGCAAGAATGCACGATTGAAAAGTAGCGAGTGCATTGCAGAGATCGAACGGCATCCTTTGGAATGCGTACGTCCCGAAGGGGCAGGTGAAAGTGGTCTTTTCTTGGTCTTTAGGATGGATTGCCACCTGGTTATAACCGAAGTACCCGTCCAAAAAGCAGAACCTATTTCCCGTTAGTTTCTCGATGATCTGATCAATAAACGGTAGTGGGAAATGATCCTTTTTCGTGGAGGAATTGAGTCTTCTGTAATCAATGCAGACTCTCCACAAGTTTGCCACACGGGTCGGTATGATTTCTTCGGTTTCAGTCGTAATCATGGTGAGTCCTGCCTATTCAGTATCTTGGATTGCCATTAAACGGGAAGAAACTGAGTTTGACAAATTGGAAATCACTTGTTGAAAGGTTATCGAAAAGATTGTCTTCTTGGAGTGGTAGGCTCCTTTCTAAAGGTGGACGTTTGGTCCTGCTCAAATTGGTTCCCTCTTCTATTCCGATCTTCTTCATGTCAGTGTTTGCTTCACCAAAGAATATTTTGAAGCATATTGATTTGATTAGAAAGTTCTTTTGGAAAGGGTCAGATTGTGAGGGGAGATTTGCACAACTGATTTCGTGAGATGATATTTGCAAGCCAGAAAAAGAAGGGGGTCTTGGAGTTGGTAGGGTGGACCATTTTAATAAAGCCTTGTTATTGAAACAGGTGTACAGATTGGTTTCCATTGAGCAAGGCATGCTTACATCTACTTTGAAAGATTCCTATGAGGAAGACATGGATTTGAACTGGTGAGCTATTCCTGTTAGTGGATCATCAGCATTTTGGTATTTGTTGCGGTTGATCTCGTGAAAAATTTTGAACCATTTCAGGCTGTGTTTGGGCGATGGATCGTAGTTTAAATTCTGGATTGATAATTGGTCTGAAAATGGGAAATTTGAAAATGGGAAATTTTCAGATATGTTTCAGAGGTTTATTTCAGCATATTTTGGAGGAAGCGTTGGTGGCAGATGTATGGGAAAGTGACCACAATGTGTGGGATGTTAGATTGTCGGAGGGTCTCTTTGATGCGACATATTCTGAATTTCAGCAGCTGTTGGCCGTTGTGGAGGATTTTTCGCCATCTATAGAACCTGATAGTATGTGGTGGAAACATGGAAAGTTCTCAGTTAAGAATGCTTACAAACTATTGCTTTCTAATCGTACGCAGATGACCCCCATAGAAGGTGATTCTAATTTGATTTGGGGCTATAAGATCCCGCTCAAAATCAAGGTTTTCCTTTGGTTCTTTAGAAGGAAGAAATTGGTAACTAAAGCTTATAGAGCAAAGTGGTGTCCTTCCGGGGAAACATGTTCGTTGTGTGGTCTGTCGGATGAGGACTTTTAGCATTTATTTTTTGAATGTAGCTTCTCTAAGGAGGTCTGGGATCAATGTGGCAATCATATGGTTGATCATTCAGATTGTGATGCGTTCTGGAAGACATTCAGGGACCATCTTCACCTTGATATGACTGGGTGGTGCAAAGCTTTTGTTGTTCTTTGGGCTATCTGGTTGTAGAGGAACTGTAAGGTTTTCAATAATGAGTGGGTTTGGGTGGAGAATGTGGTGAGAGAGGCTTGTTATTTTTCTGATTCTTCAAAACCAGTAAGTATGTTCCCTTTTTAAATTAATATAGTTAGAGGATGATTACTAGGCTCAGGTAATCTTCCTTCTTTTTCCTTAAGAAAAAAAAAACAATGGCACCGATGACTGGGACATCTTTCTTTGGACATGCTACGATGAGGGATATTACACATCGTTCCTGCTACTGTGCTTCCTTGTGATGCTTGCCAGATGGGAAAACATCACCGATCTACATATTTTGCTAGTTCTTTGTGTTTTACTCCTTGTTTTGATTTGGTTCACATGGATGTATGGGGTTTTAGTCGTACTCCTAATAGACTAGGTCATCGTTACTATTTGGTTATAGTTGATTTTTGTAGATTATCTTGGTTATTTTTGTTTAAAAATAAGGTAGAAGTTGGTGATGTAATTAAGACATTTATTATGCAAATAAAGATTAAATTTTCCACAATGATTAAAATTGTCCGATCTTACAATGCTCTTGAGTTTTACATTGCTAAATTGGCTTCTTTCTATTGCTTACATGCGATTGTACACCAAACCTCTTGCCCTCATATGTCAACAAAATGGGATTGTAGAAGACATCATCATCTTTTGGATGTGGCCAGGACATTGCTAATCCATCATATTGTACCATCTTTGTATTGGTGGGATGTAGTTCTTACTGCATGTTATTTGATTAATAGAATGCCTAACTCATCTATCTGGGAGCAGATACCTTGGCCTACCCATTATCCTAACAGGAATTTGTTTCATGTGCCACTCAAGATTTTTGGTTGTGTAGCATTTGTACACTTGGTCCAGGATGTGATAAGATGTTACTACGAGTTGCGAAATGTGTCTTTTGTGGTTATAGTAGTACCAAAAAGCTTATCAATGTTATGATCCATTGGTTAGAAAACATTATGTCAGTACACATGTTACTTTCCATGAGGCGGTGTCTTCTTTCTCTACCTCAGAGCATCAATTGATTTGAGGCAGAGACAACTCCTATGCTAGCTCCTATTCCTTTAGAGCATATTCCTATCAGTTTTAGCATGACTGAGTCAGAGTAAGAGCAGGACAGAGTTACATTTAATGATCCAATTAAAGTATACAGATTGTCAATTTCATATGCATTGAGACACCCCCCTCCCTTACCCCACCATCTCCCCCAGATTAGGTACATGTTGATGGTATTGATGATTCTTCTAGTGATGTTCCTGCAGGTTCTGGTGATTTGTCTCCTATTGCTAAGGAGCTTTCTGGGTCTAAGGTTCGTGATCCTACTGTGGATCTTTCGATTGCTATTCGGAAGGCTTTACGTTCTTGTGCGTAGTATAAGACTCTTGATGTTCTTCCACAGGCCAATTTGGGCACGTCCTTTGGCCTCGTCTACCCTGCACTGATGGCTTCCACTATTTTTTCCACCTACCAGCAAGCTATGCTTGATCTAAGGTGGCGTCAAGTCATGGGGGATGAGATGGCTGCACTACGTTTTAGAGGGACTTAGGAGCTGACTACGTTGCCATAAGGTGCTCATTTGGTGGGTTGCTGTTGGGTCTTTGCCCTGAAATATAATCCAGACAATTCTATTTTACGGTATAAGACTTGGCTTGTTGCAAAGGGGTTCACTCAAACTATGTGGTGAACCTCTTTGACATGTTTCTCTAGTGGTGTAACTTTTGACTATGTGGATTTTGCTATTTGTTGCTACTCATTATGATTGGCCTCTATTTCAGTTGGATATAAAAAAAGTAATTTTATATGGTATCTCCAAGAAGAAGTCTATATGCAACAACCTCTTGGTTTTGAAACTTAGGAGTGTGTATATAGACTTATGAAGGTCATTTATGGCCTTAAGCAGAGTCCTCGTGCATGGTTCCAAAAGTTATCAGAATTAGTGCAGGTCATTGGTCTTCAGAGGTCCTCGGTAGACCATTCCTTATTTGTGTGGAAAAGTGATAAAGTAGTTGTGCTCCTGATACATGTGGATGATCTTATTATTATTGGAAATGATGAGGCAGTAATAAAGGAGGTGAAAAAGACTGGTAGAAAAACTTGTGACGACTGACGTGGGGCATTTGAGATATTTCTTGGGCATTAAGGTGGCATGAGGCAAGGAAGGCATTGTTATTTTCCAGTTGAAGTGTGTACTTGATGTTCTTCTGGAGGTATGAATGTTGGGTGCTATGTTTGTTAATTTTCATATGGATCCTAAAGGTCACCTATATGATGCTGAGTCCTCTCTAGCTGACAACATATCTTATTGGTAGCTTAAGGGCATTATCTTACTATTACCAGATTGGATATTTCCCTAGCTATTAGAAAATTGAGCCAATTCATGGATAGGCCTACAAAATATCATTGGGAAGTCTCTATGTAGGTGCTTAGATACTTGAAGAAAGCACCTGGTCGTGGCCTAATATTTTCCAAATGTACTACCATGCATGTGGTTGGTTATTCTGATGTTGATTATGCAGGATGCAGGGCTGATAGGAAGTCTATCATTGGGTTTTACATTTATGTAGCTGGGAATCTTGTTACTTAGCGAAGTAAGAAGTAGAGCATTGCTTGTCGCTATTGTGTTGAGTCTGAATATCATGCTATGGCATAGACAATTGCAGAGATGGTTTGGGTGAGGCTTGTTTTGCAGGATTTACATGTCCGGATAGAGGCTCCCGTGGAGATGAGATGTGACAATTGGGCAACTATCTATATTGCCAATAATCTAATATTCCATGAGCGCACAAAGCATGTTAAGGTGGATTGTTACTATACACGAGATTTGATTCAATGAGGCATTATCTACAAATCTCCAATTACTTCTGAAGACCAGATGACATATTTTCACTAAACCCTTATCTCATTCTGCATTTGATATATGTTGTGACAAGCTGAGCATGATTAATATCTATGCTCTAGCTTGAGGGGAAGTGTTGCAGGAATCTTCTTTTGTTATTTTATTTTTATGTTTGATTTTGTATTGTTATTTACCCACACCTCTTCTTATATAAAGAGATGCAGGGTTCTTTGGTTCAATAAGACAAATCATTATTTCCCACTAGGTCATTTGATGGTGTTGAGTTATTTATTTCTTGTATTTGGGTACTCTATCATTTTTATTTTCTTATTGGGTTATGATGTAATTTATTCTCACCTCTCTCTATATAAAGAGAGGTGGGGTTTGAGAATAATGTAACTCAGTTATTTCTCTCAACTTGGTACTAGAGTAGTGGTCATAGACTGGTGCCCTAGGTACCCTACTAAATAAGCCCACCATACCTTTCACCGATTACCCTCCTCTCTTTGTCAGCAGTAGCCATGTCGCCAGTCTCCTCTCCTTCTAGCAAGTAGTGCACCAGCTTCTATACCATCAGTGGCGGCGATGGTGGTTGCCCTTGGCCTGGGTCCTAGTGTGACGTTGTTGGGGTTGGATTGAACCCTAGCGGTGTCACCGCATGTTGCTGGGGTGCTTGGTCTGTGTGCGCATTGGGTTGGTCATCTAGTCCTTGCTTCGTGTGCGGCGCTGCTTGGGGGGCTGTTACCTTAGTAGGGATGTTTCCATGTCCTCCCTTTCTGTTTCATTGTTTTTAAGCATCTAGGAGGGAGAGGTTGCTTTGTGAGGGGCAAATCTTGTTTCTAATAGGCACAACTATGCCTTGGTTGGTTTGAAATTCTTTGTTTCAGATCTTATCTTCGGTGGTTGATTTGATGTTATAATTGCTTCATATCGGTTTCAGGTTTGTGGGTGAAGGCAAGATGGAGTCCTTTAGTTTGTTGAGGTGACTTCGGACTCGAATGTGGAGATATTGGCATAAAAGAGTCAATTTTTTGGTCCCATGGTTAAATTGGATGAAACTAATTACGTCCGACTGTCACAGGCATTTCTTATGACGGTAAGAGGTCATGGAAAGGAGCACATCCTGTGCCACCCAGAGCCCACAGAGAAGATACGAGTCAATGCCACTTGCGATAGCGATAACGCAATGGTAAGTGCTTAGATGATGAATTGTGTTATCCTTAGATAGGAGATGGGATCATGTACTACAACACTGCGAAAGAGATGTGTGATACCCTTCGTGAGACATACTCTCATGAGAACTCTACACGTGTTTTCCAGGCTTATCATGAGCTATTTTAGTTGTGCCAGGAGTGACGTTCCTTGGCACAGTATTACTCTTACCATAAAGGGTCTCTTAGAGAGACATAATGCCTGTAGGTTCGTGTGTACATGTGCTTCTTAGCGACATTTTAGAAGAGAGTTGGTTGTTTCTTTTTATCAGGTCTTGGACCTGAGTTTACTGTTGCACGAGACTATATCTTGACCCTGTTAGAGCTTCCTACACTTGAGGAGACATATAGTAGATTGAGTAGGATTACAATACAATCTCCTATTACTGGGACCACGGGTCAAATCTCTGCTCTTGTTGTGACCCCTAGACGTGGCAGAGGTGCTTCCTCTACACGTGGTCGTGGATTTGGGGAATGTGGTCGTACCTCATGTACTTACTTTGGACATCTAGGACATTCAGAGGCCACCTATTGGACCAAGCATGGTCGACTTGTAGTGGCTAGTTGGTTGCTGAGCCTATGGAGGCTTCTTCTTAGACAGTATCTCGTGTTGAATTTGATGATCTTCTACAACGATTTTCACAACTTTCCCCGTCATCATGACCTTCTTCTGAGACCGCAACTCTTGCCTCCTTAGGTATCGAGCTTGTTTTCTTTTCTTCTGTATTACAACGGGATGGAGATTGGTCGGTAGATTCCAGTGCATCATGCCATTGATGTGGGAACCAGAGCTTGTTTCCATTCCTTAGATTAGTACCTATAGGACGTATTGTACAAGTGGTAGATGCGGGCATTTCCATGTTGCTGGCAAAGGTGAAATCCCTCTATCTTCCAAATTATAATTGTCCAATGTACTTTTTGTGTTAGATTTTCTCACGAGCTTATTATCAGTCCTCCGTATTACAAAGGAACTAAACTGTAGAGGTATTTTTGATGCCCAGTCTTATGTCTTGCAGGACAAGTTTACGGAGAGGACGATTGGTGGAGGATGTGAAGAATGAGGGTATACCGCCTAAGCCAGACTACTACTGTTGTTGTTGTGGGTCATAGGGAGGTTGCCTTTGCCACTGGGTCTCCTTTCCAGTGGCACATCCACCTTGGCCATCTTTCCTTGGACATGCTCCAGTGTGTTATGCCCCATATCTCTCCGACGACCATCATCACCTGCGATGCTTGTCAACTTAGCAAACATTATCGTGCTAATTTCCTGTTGTCTCAAAGTGCTGGGCTTACTTTTTTATTCTAGCTTATCCATATAGATGTATGGGGCCTAGTAGGATTCTAGGCTGCTTGGGTCATTGTTTTTTGGTCATTATTTCAGGTGTCATGGGTATTTCTATTGAAAAGTAAGTCTGCTGGGTCTATTATTGAGAATTTTGTGATAAAATAAAGGCCTAGTTTTTCACTACTGTCAAAGTTCATTTTGGACTTGTGTACACATCATTTACATTCTTTTTATAAATCCCATGGCATCATTCATTAGACTACTTGTGCTTATTCCTCTTAGCAGAATTGGATTGTTGAGAGGAAACATTGCCATTTACTTGATGTTGCTTCCCCCCTTTTGATACATCACTCTGTGCCTTCGCTTTGTTGGGGTGATGTGGTTTTGACTACATGTTTTTTGATCAATAGGATGCTTAACTCCACTCAAATGAGCAAATTCCATGGAATATATTGTAAGTTGATAGGAAGTCATTTCTTGTTACACCTAGGGTCTTGGATGTGTTGCGTTCATGATTTTACTCCTGGATGGGACAAACTAGCATCCATGGCGATGGAGTTTTTTTTCCTGGGGTACTCTAAGACGCAGAAGGGGTATTAATGTTTTGATCCCTTATTAGCTCATCATTTTGTATCTACATATCTTACTTTTCAGAATCCATTGCTTACTTTTCTACCACTGGATGTGATATTTCCATTGATACTACTATTGCCCCTATGCCTCCTGTAGCTTTTAAGGAAATTCCTATTACTGGGCCACCTTCAACCAGCACTACTACCATTACTGTGTCTCAAAAATACAATGACCCCATTATTACTTACATGGGACCTCATACTATGCTACAGATGCCTCCCCTTCACCGCCTCCCTCCTCACCAGATCAGGTGAGCACAAAGATTTTAGACACTGATGATACTTTGCTTAATGGTGATCCTACAGGTGATGCTTCTTTCGGGAGTGTTCGGGTGGATATGCCTGCAGACTTAGTTCTTCTGATTGCCATTTGGAAGGCACCCCGTACCTATGCTAGATATCATGGGCTACGCAACTTGGTCACTGACAGTTTGGGGAAGGCATTTGGGAGCTTCTGTCGTGCACTTGTTATTGCAGAGATACCCTCCACATACCAGCAGGTTATGTTACATCTAAAATAGTGTGAAGCCATGGAGGACAAAATGGCCGCTCTTCGATTTCGAGGCACATGGGAGCTTACACCCTTATCTCCAGGGGCTGCTGTAATGGGTTGTTGTTGAGTGTTCGCACTCAAATATAACCCTGATGGGTCTATTGCCAGATACAAGGCTTGTTTGGTGGCAAAAGACTTTACTCAGACTTATGGGGTTGACTTCTTTGATGCTTTTTTTCCAGTTGCACTCATGTCCACTGTTCGTATATTGATTTCAGTTGCAGTACAGAAAGATTGACGGCTTCAACAACTCGATGTGAAGAATGCCTTTCTATATGGTGATTTTTATGAGGTGTATCTGTAGCAGCTCCCCGGCTATGAGGTTCAGGAGGAGTGTGTTCATCATTTATAGAAGGCCATTTATGACCTGAAGCAGAGTTTGAGAGGTTGGTTCCAGAAGCCCTCTTAGGTGATGAGTGGCGGCACTCTTGGTATGTGTTGATGATCTCATAGTTACTGGAGATGACACGACAGGTGTGGCGGAGATCAAGAGGACTCTGGTAGATCAGTTTGTTGTGAAGGATCTAGGCTCATTACGATATTTCCTTGGGATAGAAGTAGCTCGTAGCAAAGGTGGTATTGCTCTATCTCAAAGGAAATATGCCTTTGATGTCTTGAAGGAGACTGGTATGTTGGATGCCAAGCCAGCTAATGTTCCTATAGATCCTAAGGCACAACTATAGGACAAGGATGCAAAGACATTGGATAACATACAATATAGATTGCTTGTGGGCAAGCTGTTATACTTAACCATCACTAGGCCTAATATCTCCTTTGTTGTTGGGAAGTTGAGCCAGTTCATAGAGAGGGCTACTGAGTAGCATTGGGATGTGGCTATGATGATGTTCAAGTACCTGAAGAGAGCACTCGGGACAAGGTCTTCTTTTTACCATAGGAGCTTCTATGATAGTGGTTGGGTATTTAGATGTAGACTATGCTGATAGTCATGATGATAGGAAGTCTATCACGGGCTTCTGTACTTATGTTGCAGGGAATTTGGTGACTTGAAAAAGTAAAAAGTAGACAATTATTTCTAGGTCTAGTGCGGAGTCTGAGTATATGACTATGGCTTAGACATCTGTAGAGTTGATGTGGGTAAAGTCCTTTTTGATAGATTTGCATGTGGAGATTGATGGACCCATGGAGTTACGATGTGATAATCAGGCTGCCACATATATTGCTAATAATCCCATGTTTTATTAGTGCATCAAATATGTGGAGGTGGATTGTCACTACACTCAGGATTGAATCCAGAAAGGATTAATCTTCACTACATAGGTTGCCTCAGTTGATCAGATGACTGATATCTTCACAAAGTCTTTGACACACTCTTCCTTTGATGTCTGTATTTCCAAGCTAAGCATGATTGACATCTATGCTTCAACTTGACGGAGAGTTTGAGTTATTTATTTCCTGTATTTAGGTGTTTCTATCATTTTTATTTTCTTATGAGATTATGATGTAATTTGTTCTCAGCTCTCTCTCTATATATAAAGAGTTGGGGTTTTAAAATAAAGTAACTCAATTATTTCTCCCAACTGATGGGGTCATCGAGGTTTCTAGGATGGTCTAGAGTTCAGGGAAAGCTAATACAAAGGTGGCCATGGTTATTGGAACAAGGTGGTCTGCAAATCAGGAGGGGGGGTGGTGTTGTGTGTCATTGGCAGTCATGGTTAAGGTTCTCTTTTAGATTGTACAGGGTCTTACGGACCCCATTTGGAGGACTACATTGCAGAGTTATATTTTGGATTGGGGGGTGAATATTGTGCTCCTATAGGAGACTCAACTCGAGTTGATTGATGATCCGATCGAGAGGGAAATTAGGGGGTGGATATTCGTTTTTTTTTTTTTTTTCAACACATAGATGCAGTTTCCTGGAGAGGTTGAGGGCCTTTGGCCTGAGGAAGAGGAACTCAATTCACTTGCTTGGTGTAAGGGAACCTTATCTGTTCGAAAGGCTGAGTTGCTACTAGGAGGAGGCCCAGAGGCCAGTGATATATAGGTGTGTTTGGACTGCATGGCCTTTTGGAGGTTGAAGATTTCTTTAAGGGTGGAAATCTTTGTGTGGTTGCATATGAGAGGAAAGTTGGTTACTAAGGTTATGTAAAGATAGATGCTAGAGGTGGATGTCTCTTGGTCTCTTTGTGGTAATGGGGAGGAGGATGTAGAGCATTCGCCGCTCAATTATGATTTTGCAAAGGGGGCTTGAGGCGGCTGTACTCTCCGGGCATTGCCTTTGATTCATTTGAGGCTTTATTATCCTCCCAGACTCTGCCAGCAGGCTGGCTTTATTTCTTAGGAAAAAGTTCTTGCTAGTTTCTGGGTTTTGTGGTTGGAGAGAAATAGGATGATCTTCGAGGGACAACATGCTGGGGTAAAAAATGTAGTAAGGGAGGCTATTTCACTTTGTAACTTTTGGAACAAAAATCTGTAAGCTTCTTTTTCGAGGTGAATGAATTGGATGACTATTGACCTCCATTACCCATCCTTCTCTCTTTTAAAAGAAAAAAAAAGAACAGATTAGAGTTAGATATGAACATGCACTTCTAACATGATGATAATGTAAAAGCTATTAAAAATATTTTTTCCATGCCTATTTATCCATCAAAGTAGAAACAATCAACGAAGTTCTTTTGGTTGGACCATATAGGTTTATATTAGCAAATAAGAAATTTATTCAGATTTGAAAGTAGAAAGTGGGATTTAAAGGCAGAAAGTACAGTATTAACAAATGTAGTAAAAGATAAAAGATATTCTTAGGATATGAAAGTTCAATTAGTAGGAAGGGCAGTGTTACCATGATAAGGGTTGAAAAACTATGCCATGAGATAGTGGTTGATTTGCCATTTATCAACAGTCTTTTCATATATGGATGACCTTAAGTTGGATAAGATTAAGAGATCTATTCTTTGATACATTATCCCTTACCTAGTTAATGGAAAAATGCTATATAGGCTACTTAATTCTTTTGAATGTTTAGATTCTAGGTAAATTGTACTAGTTACTTTTCTTGAAAGTTTAAATCGTAAATAGCTCGAAATGCTACATTTGTGGTGTATGGTTGTTCTGTATGCTGTCCTAAATGATTGTAAGGCAATATAAGTGTTGAGATTTTGGGTATTTTGAAAAGAAACCTTTAGCTCTCTTTTATAGAGGGCGAGTAAAGGCAAAGAAGGAAACACAATATTCCCTTACTAAAAATAATAACTCAAAAAATAGTAAAGCCAAACAAGGAAACATAATATTCCCATCATAATCCCTTACTAAAAGTAATAACACCAAAAATAGTAAAGTCCCCTAACATCTCAACACCACCCTCAAGTTGGAACATAGATATCTACTATGCCCAACTTGTTGTAGAGTAACTCATGTCGCTTTTTCTTCAAAGCCTTCGTGAATTCGATCCTCTTTGTGATTGCTGTGGATGCTCTTGCTAGGGCGGCGGGGAGGTCTTGTGAGAGAAGCCTGTTGAGTGGTTTCTCCCTGAGGGATGGGACGGGTATCCCTTTGCTCCAGTATGCGGATGATACAATCTTCTTTATTGAAGGTGGTGAAGTGGAGACCAGAAGGTTGAGGTTCCTGGTTTTCTTGCTGGGTGAGGCATCCGGTTTGCAGATTAACTTGGCTAAGTCGGATTTTATCCCTTTCAACATGAATGAGGTGGAGGCAAGGGGATGCAGTTTGGGTCTTGGCACGGAACGAGGTAAACTTCCGGTTAGGTATTTGGGCCTGCCGTTGTCAGATGGGAGGATTCTAGTGAGAGACTGGACCTCCCTGGTGGAGAGGTTGACTGGGAGGCTAGAGGGGTGGGCGTCCAAGCTTCTGTCTAGAGGTGGGAGGCTGATTCTGCTTAAGGCGGTTCTGTCGGCGATGCCGTCTTATTTCATTTCTGTACTGAAGATGCCTCAACAAATGATTGCAAGGATTGAACGAACTATGAGGGGTTTCTTCTGGTCCAATCAGGTGGACAGGGTGCCAGGTTGGTTGCTTGGAAGGAGGTCTGCAGACCGCTGAAAGACGGGGGGCTAGGCGTGAGGGATGTGGAGAGATCTAATGACAGTCTGTTGGCGAAATGGGTGGGGCGCCTGTTGGAAGGAAGGGGGGATATGTTGGGCAAGGTGTTTGAGATGGCATATGGTTGTCCGGTGCGATGGGATCTTCTGGCATCTCCGCCTAGGGATGCTTCTCACTTCCTGAAAGGCTTGTCGAAGGTGGCCCCAAGGGTGAGGAACTGTTTCGTCCCGGTGTTAGGAACAGGGGAGACTTTCAGATTCTGGCAGGATGACTGGACATGTGATGGAGCGCTTTGCAGCAGATTTCAGAGACTGTTTGCCTTATCCCAGAACAAGATGGCGTCTGTGGCTGAGGTGTGGGATGGTGGGTTGTACCCGCGTTTCGTTGGCAGTCTGTCCGAGGCAAGAACGCATGATTTCCAGACCTTACTGGCTTAGTTGGAGGGACTGCAGCCGGCGGCTGGTACGGACATGTTTGGTTGGGATGAAGGTGAATTTTCAGTTACGGCCGCGTATAGGAGGTTGTATGCTGGTGGTCCTGGGGTGGAGCTGGATTTGGTAAGGGACTGCAGACAGATTTGGAAAGCCGCGTGTCCGCTAAAAGTCAATATTTTCGCCTGGCTACTTAGGAGGAGAAGGCTGGTGACTAAGATGTGGAGGGCAAGGTGGGTTCCTGGAGAGTGTACGGTATGCTCCTTATGTGGGGGTGGTGAGGACGTTGACCACCTTTTTTTTGCTTGCCCTTTTGTGGTGCAGATTTGGGATAGAATGGGCGAGAGATGGTGGGAGTGTGGGTTGTTTGAGGAATTCTGGCACAGCTTCAGAAGTGGAGGTGGTGGTGGCGGACGGTTTGTTTTCCGTTCGAAGGAGATGGCCAAGCCGTTGGCAGTCCTATGGGGGATTTGGCTGTGTAGGAATGCGGTGGTTTTCCGGGGCCAAAGACCTTACGTAGAGAATTTTGTTGAGTCTATCGACTCGCTTTCCCACTGGGTTGTATCGGTGTGAGTGGGGGCCTTGGTGTCCGTCTGTTGTAATGGTTGTTTTTATTGATTCTATTATATAAGTTTTTGGGTAGTTATCTCTCTGGATAACTACCCTTTCCTTTTTCAAAAAAAAAAAAAAGTCTGGCAATTGTGATTTTGGTTGCACCTATGGAGTGCTAATTTGACCTTTAATAACATTTCTGATGAAATGGTAATCCACTTCGATGCTTAGTGTGCTTATGGAATACGGGATTGGAGGTGATGTAGGTGGCAACCTTATTGTCACGGAAGAGAGGGACAGCCTTGTCCACTAAATGGCCAACTCATGAAGAAAACTTATCCTCAAAATCTCACAGGTAGCTTGTGCCATAGCACGATACTTAGCCTCAGCACTAGAACGAGCCACAACCGTTTGCTTCTTATTTTGCCAAGAAATAAGGTTCCCTCCAAGATAAATAGCAAACCCAGAGTGGACTTTTGATCCTCAGGTGCTCTAGCACAATCAGCGTCAGAATATGCAGACAAGGTAAGTGGGTATCAACAAGGTAGCATAATCCTTTGCCAAGGCTACCTTTCAGGTAGCGTAGAATCGAACAAACATCTCTTTAGTGACTATATCCCCTATTGACCGACAGGGTTAATAGCAAAATTGATATAAGGTCTTGTAATAGTGAGATATAGTAGACGCCTTACTAAACTTCTGTATCGAGTAACATCCTAAAACAGTGGATCATCTTTCTCGGAGAGAGGCACTCTTGGAGCCTTAATAGGTATAACACATGGTTTGGCACCCAACATGCTAGCCTCTTCTAGAATCTGTAAGGTATACTGGCGCTGAGATAAAGAGAGACGAATCCTGCCAAATAGCCTCAACACTAAGAAAGTAGCGTAGATCACCAAGATCTTTAGTCACAAAAGTGAACTGAAGAAATGCCTTGGTCATCGTAATCCCCTTTGTGTCATCACCTATCAGAACCATATCATCAACATAAACCGCTAGGATCACCACATACATCTTCCTCCTTACCTCTATGCGTCGGATAAAGATGGAATGGTCTGTGGATGATGCCTAAAACCAGATCCGTTGTATCTCCAAACTCAGTCTCTCAAACCAGGCTTGGGGGCTCTGCTTCAGGCCATAAATAGCCTTCCACAGACGACAAACAAGCTCCCTCTGAATCTAATAACTAGGTGGTTGTCACATATACACTTCTGTTAGATCCCCGTTGAGAAATGCATTCTTGATGTCTAGCTACTGTAGAGGCCACCTCCGACTGACAACCATTGCTAATATAACCTAGATAGTTGTGATCCGAGCCATCAGAAAGGTCTTAAAGTAATCTGAGCCATCTTGGGTGAATCATTGGCAACAAGTCGGGCTTTGTATCTCTTAATAATCCTGTATGCGAAATACTTGATGGTACATGTCCATTGACAATCAACTAAGGTGGCATTTGGTGGACATGGAACTAACTCCTAGGTACCCCAAGACTATAGAGCGTGCATCTCCTTGTCAATGGCTTCTTGCCATCTAGAATCTTGTAGGCCGTAGTCAACATTTCTGGGAATAGAGTTGACCGCACTAGTTATGGTAAACTACTGATCCTGAGAAGGTAAGTGTTGGACTCCTGTGTAATGAGCAATTGGATGCAGTGTACTAGCACTCTAAGCAGAGTGTTGCACCTGTAAGCTCTTATTTGTTGGCTCCCCCTCACTATTAGACCCTCCTAGTGACTCATCATTCAACAACTTTGCATGATGGTGATAAGTTTGGACATCTTGAATGGATGCCTCAATGGATGCTCCTTCTTCTGAGAAGTATGAAATCTTCTCAAAGAAAGTATCATCGGCTGTAATAATATATCGACGACGAGTAGGATCATAACAACGATAACCCTTTTGTGTTCGTGAGTAGTCAAGGAATACACACTTTATGGCACGAGGAGCAAACTTATCATGTATACTATGCTTTTGTAGAAAACATGTGCATCCAAACACTATGAGAGGCACTGTAAAGGGCCTGTCACACGTGGGATGTATCAACTTGTAGGGAATCTGACCATCAAGCACAACAGAGGGAGTTCGATTGATAAGATATCTTGCAGTCAGAATGGCATCTCCACAGAACTGTCGAGGCACTCCCATATGTACCATCATGGTCCATCCTATATCTAGGAGATGATGCAACTTACGCTTAGCCACACTATTCTACTGGGAGGTGTGGGCGTAAGAAGTTTGATAAAGTATTTCCCTTGATCCGAGAAAATTCTGTAGCTCTCTTTGCATAAATTTTAGAGCATTGTCACTTCGTAATACCTGTGTCGTAGTAGTGTACTGTGGTTGGATCTCAACAACAAAATTCTGTACAATCTTAAGCACCTTAGATGGGCCTTCATCAGGTAGACCCATGTCAATCTACTGTAGTCCTCAACAAATACTAGGAAGTAGTGGTGACCCCCAAGTCTGGCAACTTTGGATGAGCCCTAGACATCACAGTGAACTAATACAAATGGAGTAGAGCTCAACTCTCCAGTGCGAAGGGGAAAACTGCTCTGATGTTGCTTCCCTAATTGACATGCTTCACAATCAATCTCTAATGATTGAGGCAACTCGGGATACATTTGTCTCATCTTCTTGACTGGAGGATGGCTAAGACGTCTATGCCACAACTGAGGATCTTTGCTGATAGAAGCTGCACCAGCAAATAATTGAGGTACATAAAGATAATAGAGACCATCGCACTTTATGCCATTGCCAATCACTTTATCAATCTCAACATCTTGGATGAAACAATGGTCTTTATTAAACACTACATGGTACTTCATGTCTCGACAAAAATGACCGACGGACATCAAATTCATCGGAAAATCTGGAACACAATGGACATTCTCCATCAAAATCTTTTAGCATATGTTTTTATTTCATTTCTCTATTGTACGGCTATGGGGTTTGCTCCTCAAGAGGCATCTATGTACTTTCACCCTTTTTGGTCTCTCTATATAAGAGAGCCTTAGGGTTTCAATAAGAAGTTGAATCATTTCATCTAATTTGATTTTAGAGCACCGGTTCTGGATTGTGGCTCTCAATATCTCACCCCCAAGGCCTCCAAACCTTACACCCCATGCCCTCTCCTCTCTCCTAATGGTAGTAGCGCCTTAGTGGCTCAATCTCGTGCGATGGCGCTCCTAGCAGCTGTGCGCGGTTGTGTACACGGGTAGCAGCGCCACTAGCGCGTGCAGCGGCACTTAGCGACGTTAGGTCTCGTGTGGCAGCGCTCGAGGTGGCGCTCCATGGCCACGATCGGCACCGGCAAGGCTCCAGAGGTCGTGATCTGAACATGCGACGCTCCGGGAGGTCGCGATCTGGTCAGACGAAGCTTCAGCGACCATGATCGGGTGCTGGGTGGTGCTGCTCTTGATCTGCAGCAGGTCCGATCGGTTTCGTAGGGAGAGACACCTAGATCTCCTTGAGGCCATCTCGGGTGTTCTTCCCCGCACCCAAGTGAGGCCAACATTTGTCAAGGGGGTCTTCCGCGAAGATGCAGATCTGAATATCGTTAGATTCAGATTCTTTTATGGTTTCTTGGACATAGAAGGCTGAGTGAGGCTTTTGGATTACGAAGATGGCTTCAGATGCTTAGTCCGAGGTGACATCGGGCACTCTTTCGAACACTGGGTATTTAAGAATCCATTTTTTGTTCCTATCGTCAAGATGGACGAGACCAACTATCCACGGTGGTTCCAAACTTCTAACTGTCAGAGGTCATAAGAAGAGCCACATTCTTACGAATTCGGAGCCCACAAATAGGACTGGTTTAAATGCCAACTGGGACAGTGATAACGTCATGGTCTGTGCATGACTGATGTAGACAATTATTCCCTGAATAGGAGATGAGATTATGTATTACACCACTGCGAAAGAGATATGAGTGTCCCTGCATGACACATGTTAAGAACTTCGCACGGGTGTTTTAGGTCGTTTACGACCTCTTCTACTTGCGTTAGGAAGGACGCACGCTGCCACAGTACTACTCCCTTATGAAGGGAATGCTGGAGAGGCATCACTCATATTTGTCGGGTTGTGCCTGTTAGTCCTAGTGGAGTTTTAGGAGAGTTGGTAGTCTCCCTTTTCTTGGTAGGACTCGAACCTAAGTATGCGACAGCTAGAGATCAGATTCTCATTGCTCCTGAACTTCCTACCCTGGAGGAACCTTATAATAGACTTAGCAGAGTAGGCATGCGCACTCTTGCTCCTGACTCTGGTGCTCAAACGTTTGCATTGGCTGTGGTCCCTTGATGTGGCAGGGGTACCCCTCTCCTGCACGTGGTTGTGGACGCGGACGCTCTTCTGGTACTAAGGTTTGATATATCGTCGACATATCAGCGATATAAGCAACATCGCCGATATATTAGCATCGATGGGTTGGGTGATATCGATATCACTTGAGGTATCTTTTTCCATGATATCGGTGATATATCGCGGATATCAGGGGATATCGCTGATATATCGGGTGATATCCGCGATATATCGCCGATACCAGGGACTACTGGGCAAAAAAGGGTTTATCCCGGGGCAGGAAACCTATCCAGGAAGGGCGAGAAAGCTATTCACCTGATTTCCTCGATTTCACACTCGTACATGCACGAAATTTATGATTTTCTTCTAGGGATTTCTTCATGATGTATTAATCATTAAAATGTTAATTTTCATAAAATTTGAGATTTTTTGACATTTTTGGCCTTTCTGAGTGATTTCTCCAAAATTCATCGATATTAGCGATATACTCTTGATATATCCTCAATATATCCCTTTTTTGACTTGTCGATACGATATTGATATCGATATTTAAAACCTTGTTTGGTACACACACTAGGATCCCGTGCACCTACTGTGGTAGACTTGGCCACTCTGAGGCTACATGCTAGTAGAAGCATAGTGGGCCACTTGTGGTCAATCATGCAGCAGAGATTACAGATGGAGTTCTCCCCAGTCTTGATGTTAGTTCTCTGAGCACAGTGATTAAGACCTTACGACAACAAATCGCTCACTTGACTCAGGCTTCTTCTCAGTCTCCAACCATTGTAGCTATTGCTACCTCTTTTAAGGCACTTGCGATTGGTATGTTGTCACTCTTATCATCTAGTGATTGGTTGATTGATTCTGGTGGCAGATGGGAGACATTCGCTACTTGTTGGTAAGGGAGATGTCCTTATCTCTTACTTTGAGACTGACAGATGTCTTTTATGTGCCTGATTTTCCTTTGAGCTTATTGTCTGTTAGCACGATTACTAGAGACTTGAACTGCCGAGCTATTTTTGATGTCTTGCAGGACAAGTTCACTGGGAAGATGATTGGTGGAGGGCGTGAGGAACATGGGGTGTACTGTCTGAGCGGCGGTGTTGTTGCTTCTGCTACCCAAGGCCCTGCTTCTGCTAGATCTCTCCAGTGGCATCACCGCCTTGGCCACTTGCTTATCGATTGCCTCAGACGTGTTTTGTCTCATATACCCTCCACTACTGCTTTCACCTGTGATGCTTGTCATCTGGGCAAGCACCACAGGACTAGTTTTTCTAGTTCTACTTTTGTTTCATCTATTGTAACTTTTGATTTGATTCATATGGATGCTTGGGGT
Source organism: Thalassia testudinum (assembly GCA_037157565.1). NCBI lineage: Eukaryota > Viridiplantae > Streptophyta > Magnoliopsida > Alismatales > Hydrocharitaceae > Thalassia > Thalassia testudinum. Next base: position 129,888,213 of record JAZHRO010000077.1, read on the forward strand.
CCTAGTCGTACTCCTAATTGACTTGAGAACATATATTATCTTGTTTTAGTTGATTTTTCCCGTATTTTCTGGATGTTTATTATGAAGCATAAGTCTAATGTGGGACAAATCATTGACCATTTTGTTAAAGAAACAAAAACTCAATATTCTTGTTTGGTGAAGCATTTTCGGTCTAATAATGACTTAGAGTTTTGTATTACGTGTTTGCGCACTTTCTTTTCTAGTTGCGGCATCATCCATGAGACCACATGCCCTCATACCTCTCAGCAAAATGGTGTTGCTGAGAGGAAACATTGTCACATTCTTCATGTTGCTTGTACTTTGATGGTTCATCATTCGGTCCCTTTCCTTTAGTGGGGTGACGCTATTTTGACCGCATGTTTCTTGATCAATAGGATCCTTAATGCTACTTTACGTGAATGGATTCCGTTGCAGGTTATGTATCTTGATCGCCCCCTGTTTCATGTCACCCCTTGGACTTTTGGTTGTGTTACTATTGTCCACCTGTTGGGATCGTGTTGGGATAAACTAGCATCGAGAGCAGTTAAGTGCGTTTTCCTTGGGATACTCGGATGCAAAAAGGATATTGGTGTTTTGATCCGATTACTTCTTAGAATTTTGTTTCTGCGGATGTTACCTTTCATAAGGTGATACCCTTCTTTTCTACGTCCCCTGCTGAGATGCCTCATGAAGGTGACATGATGCCTATGTCATTTACCCTCATTCGCTTTAGGAGTTTTCCCGAGGTTTTTGCCCCTACTAAGCCACCGCTATCACTTCCTGCTATGCATTCCTTTCCTTATCTGATTGAGCCAGTTCATACATATGTTCGCCCCCATATTACCTATCAGGGACCCCCACCCTCGCCTTCACCATCAGCTTTTTAGGTGAGTCTTTTAGACATTGACGCATGTTTGCCATGTGATGACCACAGGGTCATGACAGATGATGTGGCAGGTGATGATCTTGATCTTTCTATAGCTATTCGAAAATGACCACAGACTTGTACTACGTACCCTACGGCTAGGGCACTTGCTACTGATGGCTTAGCCCTTAGGTTTGCTGGATTCACTTAGGCATTAGTTGTTACTCAGATTCCAGCCACTTATCGTGAGGCCAAGCTTGATCCAAAATGGCGGGCAACCATGGAGGATGAGATGATCGTTTTTAGAGGTCGTGGGACTTGGGGGCTCACTTCACTTCTTGGTGGTGCTACATTTGTTTGTTGTCGGTGGGTATTCACTGTGAAGCTCAACCCAGATGGTGGTGTGGCTAGATACCAAGCACGCCTTGTGGTAAAGGGGTTGACCCAAACCTATGGGGTGGACTTCTTTAACACCTTCTCACCAGTTGCCGGACTTCCTACCATATGTCAATTCAGTTAGGTTAGCCTTTGCATCAGTTGGATGTGAAGAATGTCTTTCTCTACGGTGATCTCCAAGAGGAAGTCTACATGCAGCAGCCTCTTAGCTTTGAGGCTAAGGGGGATTGTGTATGCCGACTATGGAAGGCCATTTATGGCCTTAAGTAGAGCCCAAGAGCCTGATTTCAGAGGTTGTCATAGGTTGTTGAGGCAGTTGGATTCAGGAGACACCGATTTTTCTCTCTTTGTCAAGAGGACTGGACGAGGTACTATGGTACTCCTTGTTTATGTTGATGACCTTATTGTCACAGGTGATGATGAATAGGGTGTTGCTGAGATTAAATGCATCTTAGTAGAGCAGTTTGTCATGAGGGACTTTGGTGCTCTGCGGTATTTTCTAGGTATTGAGATTGCTTGTAGTAAAAAGGGCATGGTCTTGTCCCAGAGGAAGTGTGCCTTGGACATCTTGCAGGAGGTTGGTATGCTTGGGGCCAAGGAGGCGAATATTCCTATAGATCCTAAGATGCTACTCTATGATGTGGATGCACAATTGGTGGACAACAGACAGTACAAGCAGCTTATGGGTAATTTGCTTTACCTCACTATCACGAGGTCAGATATCTCCTTTGTAGTGGGGAAATTAAGCTAGTTCATGGCCAAGCCAACACGTCAGCACTGTGATGTAGCATTGATGGTGCTTAGATACATAAAGAAGGCTCCTAGGAAGGGTCTCCTCTTCTCCAAGGGATCTTCTATGACCTTGGTTGGCTACTTTGACGTAGACTACGTCGGATGTCATGTGGACCGTAAGTCCACTACTATGTTCTGTACCTTTTTGGCAGGGAGCTTGATTACTTGGAGGAGCAAGAAACATGGCACAGTTACGAGATTTAGTGTCGAGTTTGAGTACAGAGTCATGGCTCAGACGACCGTAGAGATGATGTGGATTAGGTCCCTGCTTACTGACTTGCAGATATAGTTTTCTAGCCTAATGGAGATGAGATATGATAACAGGGCAACCACCTTCATTGCCAACAACCTAGCATTTCACGAGAGGATGAAATATGTTGAGGTTGATTGTTAATATACCTGGGACATCATTCAGAAGGGGTTGTTATATACCATGGTAGTCACATCTGAGGAGCAGATTGCTGATATTTTCTCAAAGCTCCTAACTAGATTTCTATTTGATTCATGTGTGTCTAAGTTGAGCATGATAGATATCTATGCTCCAGCTTGAGTGGGAGTGTTAGCATATGTTTTTATTTCATTTCTCTATTGTACGGTTATGGGGTTTGCTCCTCAAGGGACATCTATATTCTTTCACCCTTTTTGGTCTCTCTCTCTATATAAGAGAGCCCTAGGGTTTCAATAACAAGTTGAATCATTTCAACCAATTAAATCTTAGGAGAGGCACAAACCTGTCCAATCGCCACAACCCTCGACACAGACCCATTGGCTACACGAATCTCTTGAATCCCTCGAGGTGACAAGGATTGTATCATAGTACTCTTGTCTCCAGTAAGATGCATAGAAGTTCCAGAATCAATGATCCATGTACCTTTGGATGATCGGGCGTGTCTGTTCTCCTAGGCTGCATACACAAGACCTTCGTACGGAGTAGTCAGATGCTTCCTTAGTAAGAGAAGACTCCTTGCCTTAGTGAGAGGAGACTCCTCGCAAAATAGATGAGCTGACGAAGAGAATAGATCCATGCACATGCATGGATCTATTCTCTTCGTCAGCTCATGCATGATCGACACACACTGAATTCTCTCAAATCCCTAAAGATCCTTCACGACTGCATGGTGACTCCACAACCTCGATCACGCAGGTTGCACCACCAGCAACAACGTTGCTAGCTGTGTCGATGGCGGCATTGGTTGTTGCATCGGTGGTAGTGCTGCCGGTATCATCAGTTGGGGGAGTGGTGCTGTTGGTGAAAGTGACCTCCATCTCTCCTTGTCTTAGAGATGAACCATCGTACTTGAAACCTTAGATCTAGGTATTTGGTGGAAGTACCAAATATTGGCCCAAGATCGCTGGTCTGATATCATGTTGAGATTTTGGGAAAATAAATTTTGTTATTTTGAAAAGAATCCTGTAGTTCTCTTTTATAGAAAGAGTAAAAGGTAAACAAGGAAACACAATATTCCTACAATATTCCCTTATTATAAATAACAACACTAAAAATATAATAAATCCCTTTTAACATCTCAATAATAAGAATGTGGCACGCCACTCATTTATTGAGTGATTGAGGCAGTGCCTTAGTTTTGCCTTGACAACCTTAAGTGCCTCGATGATGTCGAGTGGAGCATAGAGAACATTGGTAGAGAGCTTACTAGTGTAGTGGTTGCAATCGACAAAATTGGAGATTGCCAACGGTGCAAAATAGGCATATCTAATAGTTGATAGAAATAAGCAAATCGTTTATTCTTTAACCTGGCATCTCAATATATAGAGATGTGGAAAAAGTACGAAAAAGTCTACACACAAGAAAAGATAAAGAACAAAAACACTCTCAAGATACAACTCTTAACACTCTCCCTTAAGCTGGAGCATATATATCACTCATGCTTAGCTCGGAGTAGCATTTATCGAAGAGAGCTTGTGGAAATGCCTTGGTAAATATGTCAGTAGTCTGGTCCTCGGATGCGACATGAGTCGTATCAATGAGTCTTCATTGGATCAAGTCACGTGTATAGTGGCAGTCAACGTCTACATGCTTGGTCTTTTCATGGAACATAGGATTGTTAGCAATATAAGTGGTGACCAATTGTCATATCTCATCTCCATCGAAGACTTAGCCGAGATGCAAATCTAATAGCAGTGACTATATTCACATCAACTCAGTAGCAATTTTGGCCATGGCTCGATATTTTGACTCTGCTCTAGACCTAGAGACAACTTGTTTCTTCTCCATGTAACTGAGTTCCCAATCACATAGGTACAAAAGTCGGTGATAGAATTCTTGTTAGCAAGGCTACTTACGTAGTCTGCATTTGTATATGCCACAATGTTTAGAGAAGTGCCTTTTGTAAATAGAATCCCCTTTCTGGGGGAATTCTTTAGGTACCTTAGTATCATCATTGCAACATTCGAGTGTTGCTTGGTGGGCCTGCTCGTAAATTGACTTAACTTCTCAACTGCTAGGGAAATATCAAGCCCGGTGATTGTCAGATACAGAATCTTCTCAACCAATCCTCTATATTGACGTGTGTCCACTAGCTCAAACTGCTCACTATATAGATGTGCCTTTGAATCCATGGGAATATTTACTGGTTTGGCCCTTGACATAGTCGTCTCCTGATCAATGACATTTTCTTCGAGAAAGAACAATTCCCCGCTTGCTCCTGGCAACCTCTCTCCTAAAGAAGTATAGGGATCCCAAGTCTTTGACAATAAAGTTCTCTACAAGACACTTCTTTAGATCCGCGATGCCTTACCCATCATCACCTGTTAGAATGATGCCATCCACGTATACTAACATGGCTATTAGTTCTCGTGCAGTCTTTTATATAAATAAAGAATGATCATTTGAGGTTTGTAAAACCCCAGAGTCTCAACTACCTGTGACAACTTTTGAAACAAAGTCTTGGGGCTTTGCTTTAGGCCATATTTCGCCTTGCGTAGGAGACATACTTTGGAACACTCCTCCTGAGACTCATACCTCGACGGTTGCTGGATATAAACTTTTTCATATAAATTTTTGAAGGCAATTTTGACATCCAGCTGGTGGAGTGGCTAGCTTCTTTGAATAACAATAGACATAAGGATCCGAATAGGTAGACGAGTCATACGGGAGAAGGTATCAAAGAAGTTGACTCCATACGTTTGCGTAAAGCCCTTTGCAACCGGTTAATCTCACAAATGGTACCATCTGGATTGTATTTGATTGTAAAAACCCATTTGCAACCAACCACAGTGCCTCTTGGAGGAGCTCTGTAAGCTCCTAGGTATGTTGAGAGAGAAGGGTTGACATTTCATCCTCCATACCCTGGCATCATTTTGGATCAAGAAGAGCTCGTTGATGTGAACTAGGGACCCGTACATTGGAGAAAGTAAGGGCAAATTTCATGTAATTAGGGGATAGACTGGCCGTGAAAATGTGCTTGGAAATGTGGTGAATTGTGCACATCCTGGTTCCTTTCTTTATAGTAACCGATAAATCAAGATCAACGTCACCCTGGGCATGAGGGTCAGCTAAAGAGGTAGGAATATCATAAATACTATCCACCATACCATGGTGAGATGGAGTATTAGGAGAGGATGATGGCCCTGATATTGAAGGTGGAGGATCCTATCTTGGATGATGAGAATAGACTTCCTTAAACATGTTGTTAGGGTAATCGTGCGGGAGAGAGATTCCTTGGGGTGCCTGGTTCTATGAAGTATTTGAAGGGATTGGAAGTGGTTCGAAAGTAACATCCTCAAAAGCAAAACTGTGAAGATAAGAGCTAGATGTAGAGTAGTAAGGTATTGACTTATGGAAGGTGATATCGACACTAACATAGTGACGTCTCCCAATCGAATTATATCGGTATTCCTTTTGTGTTTTTGAATGTCCAAGAAAGATACACATGACAACATGAGTGAGCTTATCTTTGTTGGGCTCATGGATATGCACAAATGCTACACAACCAAAAACTTTGGGTGATACTCCAAATAGTTTACTATATGGAAACATGATAGAATAACATACTTGTCAAGGATCATAGAGGGCATTTGATTAATGAGATAGTATGCAGGCAACATTGCATCTCCCCAATATTTATTCGGTACACTGTTCTGAATCAAGAGTGTCCTTGCAACATCTAAGATATGCTGATGTTTTCTTTTTACCATGCCATTCTGCTGTGATGTGTGGGGACAACTCATTTGATGGATGATTCTACACTCCCGATAGAAAGCATGTAGGGAGGTGGTGCAAAACTCTAAAGCTTTGTTCGATCGAATGATTTTCACCTTTGTCTTAAATTGATTCTGGATCTCTACTAGAAAGGCACGAATCATATCGCTGGCTTTAGACTTGGCTTTCAATAGGAATAACGAAATGGGATAGGAGAAATCATCCATAATCACCAAATAGAATATATGCCCCAAACGATTCGAGATCCTACTGGGTCCCTAGAAGTCCAGATGAAGTAACTGGAACAAGGCTTAAGACCCCTGATGTTGGCTCCTTGGAAAGGCACTCTTATGGTGCTTCCTGAGTTGACATGCCTCACATTGGAAGGTGGTAGTTGGAGGAATTTATGGTAGTAGCCTTTGAAGTTTAGGTAGAGGGAGATGGCTAGATTGCAGATATTACATGTAGCTAGAAGTATTCCTTGAAGGGAGAGACATGGCTTGCATAAGGTGACTATAGAAGATGATAGACTCCGCCTTCTTCTTGACTGCATCCAATCATGCGTCTTGTGAGAACATCTTCGAATGTGAGAGAGACTACATCAAAAATTGCCTTGCAATTCAACTCCTTTGTGATATGGCTAATCGAAAGCAAACTCAGTGGGAAGCCTGGAGCTAGAAGGACATCTTCAATTTCATGTGTGGGGCCACACGAACCTCCCCCCTTACCAGTTATGAGAGAATGTCACTCATTAGCAAGCTGTATAGTTTTGCTTGATGGGATTGGATTAAGAGTGGAGAATTGTCTCACATTACCACAAATGTGTTAGGATGCACCTGAATTAACAAGCCAATCTGTTTCTTCTGCCTAAAGCTGACATGCAGTTCTTGCTTGAGACATACCATGCTAAGTGTTGAGTTATGTTGTGTGGGCTGTTTTATTTTATTTGTGTGAAAGGGTATTTTTGTAATCTCTTCTCTGGTGTCTCTCTATATAAGGGCACCAGGGCCTCTCTAGAATAAATGATTGCATTTCATCCCAACATGGTATTAGAGCAACATGGTATCCCATAGGGGTCTGCGTCACCGCCAACCACCTTGGGCCACCGCACAAGTGATTTGAGGGACTACACACCTGTGCTTGGGGTCCCAGCACCGTCACCGGCCCCTTCACCGGCCTTCCCAACGTCGCTCAGGCCTCCCCTCAACTCTGACACCGTCACTTGATCACTAGTAGCGCTGCCTGAGGTTGCGGGTGGTCAAGTGGTGGTGTTGTGGGTGGTCTGATTCCCTTGTAGCAGTGTTGCTGCCTTAAATCAAGAGCTAGGAGGGTTCTCTCTCCCCTTGATCTACTTCTAAAAGCCTTTCTAGAGTAGTTCTACTAGGGCTTCATCTATGCCCTAGTGCGTGCAAAGACATTATTTCTTACTGCCATTACTGGTATAGGGTTTGATTTCAACTTTTTTGTGATCCTAATGTTTGATTTGGGGTCTGTTCATGTCTGAAATTGGATTTTTCAGATCCTATGATATGAGTTTTTGCCCTTAAAACTTGTGTTTCTTGTGGATTGCGACTCCAGATATCATGGGGGATCAAAAGGAACCTTTGAGCAACTTGGTGGGGAAGTCATCTACCACAAGCGCTCCCCCTCACATGCAGGGGGCATCTATCAAGTTGGATGGACCTAACTTTTTGCTTTGGTTCACCTTTTTCTCCTGGTTCGTTGGATCTCATCGGAAGAAATATATATTGATAGATAATGTGCCTGCCGTGAAGTCAGCAGATTGAGAGGTTGACAATGATTGGGTGGCAAGATGCTTTTGAATAGCATGACTGAGACTATCGCCAAGCAGGTCATGGCGTATGCCTCCGTGAAGAAAATGTGGGAGGTGTTGCATAATATTCATTCCCACAAGAGTAATATTACCAAGCTGTACTGAGCTGTAGAAGACATTAACAGTCTTTAGAAAGGCACCATGACTTTATCCGAATATTATGGCACCATGAAGAATTTATGGGACGAGTAGGACGTCTACCAGCCTATTTCTATTGATGTAGCTGTTATAGCCAAGCAGAGAGAGGTTACTTGCTCTATCTAGCTTCTATTTGGACTTAGCTCTAAGTACGGGGCGATGAAATATCAATTCATGATCATGGATGAGATTCCCACACCGGCACTGATTTATGGTCTCTCTAGACTTGACACCTTTGATCTCGTGCCTACATCTGATGCCTTTGCTATGGCTGCTGTTGGTTGTGGTAGGGGAACTTCTGGGGCAGTGGTGGTCGGTCTCGTGGTGGTGCACGTGGTCATGGTTGAGGCTGGAGCTCCTTCTGTGAGTATTGTCACAGAAACATAAATATTGTTGACCGATGCTGGGTGAGCATGGATATCCACAGGGTATGGATCCACGTGCTCATCAGGTATCTGCAGAGGATACTTCTCAGGAGCAAGAGAATGATAACTGGATTTCAATCTTCAGAGCAGACTATGAGCGCTTCATGGCTTCTCAGGCATCTACCTTAGCCTCAATTTAGAGATCTGCAAGTACTATAGCTGTGTCAGCTAGATCCCAAGCCCCTGCTTGGCTTGCAGATTCAGATGCCTCTTCTTGCATAATTGGTGGTGCCACCTTGTTTTCCTCTCTACGAGACCTTGCTACCCCATTTCAGGTTAAGGTAGTAGATTGTGGTTTGCTACCAATTACTGATGTTGGGAACATCTCTATCTCCACTTTATCAAATGTTATGCATGCTTCCAAGTTTTCTCTTAATTTGATGTTTGATGTCAATTAGTTAGATTTCGAAGGATTTGTAGTGCCGAGTAGTTTTTCATGACTAATACTTCTTGTAGGACCTCCAAACGATGAGGCAGATTGGTGGACTTGAGCAGAATGGGCTCTACAGTCTCCATGTTCCACCTACACAGTACTGATGTTGTTTGTGCCACTACTGCTCTCCAGTGGCATTTCCACCTTAGTCATCCCAGCCTGCATGTCCGTCGTCAATTTCCAGAGATGTTTTTTCTTGAGTTTTTTAGGTGTGAAGCTTGCTAATTGGGTAAACACCATAGGTCTTTTTTTGTCTCGAAATAAATCGATTGAGTCTGTATTTGATTTGATTTATGCTGGTGTTTGGGGCCCACGTAGGTTCAAGAGTATTCGAGGTTTTCGATACTTGTTCTTGTGGATGACCATACCAGGATGTCCTGGGTGTTTATGATGAAAGAGAAGTCCGAAGTCTTTGATCTTGTTAAAAATTTCGTTCAAGAAATAAAGACTCAGTTTTCCACCTCTATAAAATTTTCCGGAGTGACAATGTTTGGAGTTTATGAATGCCAACATTACACATTTCTTTCAGTATCTTGGTATTATTTATCAGACTTCTTACGTTCATACCTCCCAACAAAATGGGGTAGCCGAACGTAAGCTTTGCCATTTGCTTGATGTAGCTTATACTATTATGTTTTAGGTGAATGCTTCTTCATCCTTTTGGGTTGATGCTGTGTTAACTGCCACATGCTTGATGAATCGTGTTTCATCTTCGATTTTGGAGGGTCAAACCCCATACTCTATCCTGTTCCCTGGCAAGGACATGTTCTCGGTTACTCTGGTTGTTTTCGGTTGTGTGTGTTTTGTCTGCTTTTATAAAGTGGATAAGATTTCAACTCACTTCGTAAAGTGTATTTTTCTGGGTTACTCCAAGATCGAGAAAGGGTATAGATGTGATGATCATGTTTCATGGGGATTTTATGTTTCTGCTGATGCCATGCTTTTTGAGATTCCTTACTACCAAAAATAGGAGGAGCAATCCATGTCTTTCCATCCTCAGGAGGTCCCTCTTCCTATGCCATTTAAGCCATCATAACCATCTCAGCCACTTATATCTAGGGCTAGTCAACTTGATCCTGGTCCTTTCCCATGTCGTCCAGAGATTTCTGATACAGATACATTTCCTAAGTACTTTCAGCGTAGGTCTTTGGATGTACCTTAGGTGGAGGAACCATTGTCTACCATTTCTGCTCAATCTCCACCATCTGCTGATGACTTGTCTGAGGACCAGGTACCTATTGCTACTGAGGATACTACTGTGGACCTTCCTATTGCATAAAGGAAGGCTCCACGTTTTTGTGTTAAATACTTTGTTTCTTAGTTTATGTCACTTGACAGTTTGCTTGTAGTTGGACGACAGTTTTCTTCGGCTATTGATAATTTACAAGTACCACGGGATCATCATGAGGCCTTCCAAGAATCATCTTGGACTTTCGCTATGGAGGGGGAGATGGCAGCTTTGCAGTCCCGTGGCACGTGCGATCTTGTTAGTCTATCTCTTGGTACTACTGTTGTGGGGTGTAGATAAGTCTTTACCCTTAAATGTCTCCAGATGGCACTGTAGGGTGACACAAGGCACATGTGGTGACCAAAGGCTATACTTAGACCTTCGGAGTTGACTACTCTGAGCCATTCTCCCCAGTGTCTCGTATCAATTCTTTTAGGATATTACTCTCTTGTTGTCAATAAGAGCTGGACTATTCATTAGTTAGATATTAATGGTGTGTTTCTCTAGGGAGACTTGGAGGAGGAAGTGTATATGCAACAACCACTCAGTTTTCTTACTCAGGGGGAGTGTCAGAAGGTATGCAAGTTGAAGAAAGCGATTTATAGACTGAAACAAAATCCTAGAGCTTGGTTTGAGAGGTTCAGCAGGGTAGTTCAAGAACATGGCCTCACTAGATCATCTGCCGATCACTCTGTATTTACATTTCATGGGAAGACAGGTTCAGTCATTCTTATTGTTTATGTTGATGATATACTACTAATTGGTAGTGACAGTAAAGGCATAGCAGAAACAAAGGAGCTACTACAGTCACAATTTGTGAGCAAGGATTTAGGCCTTGTTAATTATTTCATTGGCATTGAGGTGTAACACACTGGACAAGTTGTGCTATCTCAGCGCAAGGATGTTCTTTACATGTTGAGAGACATTGGTATGCTAGGGTGCAATCCAGTATATGTGCCTATGGATGCAACTTTGCCACTTGCAGATAATGATAGTCCCCTACTGCAAGACATGACTAGATACCGCGCAATGGTTGGCAAGTTGCTGTATTTGACAATTACTCTATCGGATATTGCCTTTGCAGTTGGAAGGTTGAGCCAATTCATACAATCACCAAGGGAAGTCCATTGAGATGGAGTTTGCCAGGTTCTCAGATACTTGAAAAGTGCACCTGGGAAATGACTTTATTTTAAAAACAATGGGCATGTAGATGTATGTGGCTATTCAGATGCAGATATGCTGGAGCACATGAGGATCGGAGATCCGCTACAGGATATTGCACATTTGTTGGTGGTAATCTGGTTACATAGAGAAGTAAGAAGCATGTAATTGTCTCTAGGTCAAGTGCTAAATCTGAGTACAGGGTTATGGCTCAGACTACTTGTAAGCTACTTTGGGTCTGATCTATCCTAGAGGATTTTGGAGTACAGGTCTTCGGCCCTATTCCTGACAACAAGGTTGCCACGTTCATTGCTAATAATCCTGTCTTTCATGAGAGAACCAAGCATTTTGAAGTTGATTGTCACTTTTTCAGAGAGGTCATTGTAGCAAAGAAGATTTCTACAACCTATATATGCATTGATGACCAACTTGCTGACATCTTCACTAAAGCACTTCACAAGAAACGACTGTATCACATTAGTTTCAAGCTGAGCATGTTTGATGGTTATGTTCCAGCTTGAGGGGGAGTATTGAGTTATGTTTTGTGGGCTCTTTTATTTTATTTTAGTGTGTGAGGGTATTCTTATAATCTCTTCTCTGGTGTCTCTCTATACAAAGGCATTAGGGTCTCTCTGGAATAAACAATTGCATTTCATCCCAAAACTAAGTCTTCGAAATAGTATCTCATGCTCACTCTTGGGAACAATTACACTATCATTTACCCCTTTTAGTGTAGCAAAGGCCTGATGCTCAACAGTAAAAACTCTCTTCCCATATGTAGTTTCTAAACTCACATTTCTTTAGTAGTCTTGCTGTGTATTATCTCATCCCCAATCTCAGGGTGTTAGATTTCATGACTTAGACACGAATTATGGCATTGTCCTTGCATGTGGCATGCTAGCCTACCTTGATATTGGGCTTAGGTTTCGTGAGAATAAGCTCCTTTGTCATTACCCTCCATGGTCATTACAAACATTTGAGACCATTGTGGATAGTTGGTCTCATCCAATATGGTCATCGGATTGAAGAATGGGGTCTTGCAACCTTCTACTTCTAACCTTCTCGATAAATACTCTGAAGAAGTCATCTCCTATGCAAATAAGAGCCCCAAAGAGCAAGACAAAGACCTTCGAATCAACCATGTCATGTAAATTGACCAACAGGGATCGATTTCAACCCAAAAATGAGCAAGCAAGGTTCGAGGACTATCACCAAAGTAGGGCAACACTGGGCGACCACTCTGGTGAGGAGGGGGACCGATTACGTGCCTAATAGTGGCCTTTAGGTGCTGCTAGGTGCCTTGATCATGGTTTTAAAAAATGTGCCTCGAGGTGAGGCGGCCCCAAATAGCCTTGAGGCGATAACCTCGGGTTGCATACAAGAGGTGTGCGCCTCATTGAGCTGAGGTGGTCTGAGGCTATGAGGCACACATGAGGCATCGCCTCAGTTGTTTAAGGTGTCATGTGCTTGTCACATGATACCTTTTAGGGTTGCGAAAGGCAAGAAATGGGAGAGAGGTGCGTCTTCAACCTTGCGATTCCAACTTTGTTCGATTAGTCTTCAAGTAGTGGTGCAGCTGCTGCAGCAGCGTCGTCATCGTCGTCGGAGCATCGTCGGTGGTTTAGGTTGGTTTGAGATGGTTGTTTCTATTGGTTTTGCTTAGGGTTTAGGAGAGTTGGTTTGCTTAGGGTTGCTTTTGTTGGTCTAGAGATGAGAATCTTGCATTTGTATGAAAGTTACAAATGCATTAGAGTTACCTGTAGGTCCGAGTTTTTACCTTTTGCCATTACCTGTTAAACCATGTGTTCTTTGATTACATTTGTATCAGAGTTACGTTATTTTTTTTTTTTTTGGGTTTACTTTGTTGTGTTCATCATTGTCAAATATCTTTAGGATGAGTTTTGATGTGTGCTGTTTGGGTTTGAGGGAAAAGTTTGGATCTTGGTAGGACTTGGTTGTTAGGATTTTGGGTTTTTTAGTGAATTATATACTGGTCCGGTAATGTTTTTATCTAGGTTACGTTAAGACTCAGTACCATTGGCAACTTGCTTTAAGTAGAGGCTCCAAAATGGCCAATTTAGGTCATTTGGCTTTGATAATTTTCTTTATTTTTCCATTTAGGTTGTTTATTTGACTACTAATCTTTTTTATGCTTTTAGACATAACGCCAAAGGCAAAAAGAGGAGGAAAAGAAGGATCAACTAGCAGGTCTGATCCTGGACGGAAGTATTGCACGGAAATTGACCTTCAAGGATCTCAAAAGGAGAAAGGATATAAGTATGTGAAGTGTAACTTTTGTGGGGAAACTATCACTGGTGGCATTGCAAGACTGAAGGAGCACTTAGCGAAGACACACAAAAATGTGGGAGCATGTGCAAAGGTGCCACTTGAAGTTGAAACTGAAATTAAGGCATTCTTAGTAAAGTAGGAAGTTGGTAGAACATTTGAAGAAATGGAAGAAATGTCGCATAGGTTTATATACAGTAGAAGGTCTATCTAGGCATGATGAAAATGCACCTACAGGATCAAGTAGTGCGCAAGTGGTGAGGGGTCCTATGGGTTTATTTGTTGCGGGAGTTGGACAGAAAGTAGGGCCTGGAAGTGATGGACCTGATAGTACTCCTCAAGGTCCTTTAAAGCAGGTTACTTTGAATTCTTCTTGGAAGAAAGAAGAAAGAATTAGAACGTATCTTAGTATTGATAGATTCTTCATTGAGAATGGATTGTCATTCAATTTGGCCATTGGTTGGTCCATCTTACTGGCAAATGCTTCAAGATGTAACTATGGAAGGGGATTCAGAGGTCCTACAATGCATGAGTTACGAACATGGATTTTGAAAGAAGTCAAGACAATAGCTACTGTGATGGACTAAGCAAAAGCGTCTTGGGAAGAGATTAGATGTAGCATAATATTTGAAGATACAAAAGGACGTACCTTGATCAATTTTTTGGTTAACCTAAAAGGTACATGGTTTCTAAAATTTGTTGATGCCTCTGATGAGATCAAGAATGCTGATTATCTCTTCAAATTGATGGATGATGTTGTTGAAGAAGTGGACAAAAGTAATGTTATCCAAGTGATAATAGATAATGCATCATCTTATAAAAAAGCTGGAGAGAAATTGATGGAAAGAAGGAAACATTTGTATTGGACTTCATGCGCTGCTCATTGCATTGATCTTATGTTGGAGGATATCATGAAGCTACCTCTTCATGATTCTGTTTTCAAGAAGGCCAAACAATCAATTACATATATGCACATGCTTGGGTGGTGGCCATGATAAGGAAGGATGTAGGAGACTTGGTGAGACCTGCCGTCATTTGGTTTGCTATTGCTTTCCTTGCCTTGCAGAGATTGCTAATGGCAAAAGATGCTTTTGAGTTTTTTTTTACCTCAAAAAGGTGGAAGTGCAGTAGCTATGCATTAAAGGTTCAAAGGCAAGCTGTACAAAATATTGTCCTCAAAAGTGGAACATTTTGACCTGGTGTAGCCTATGTGATAAGGACAATCAAACCGTTGGTGTTGGTTTTAAGAATGATGGATGCTGAACAATATCCACCCATGGGATTTATTTATGAGGATATGGATAGGGCTAAGGTGCTAAAAATTTGGGTAATGATGAAAAGAAGTGTAAGACAATCTGTGACATCATTGACACAAGATGGGACATGCAATTGCACACACACTTGTCTGCTGTTGCCTATTTTCTAAATCCCTAATGCTAGTATGAACCAACTTTTAAAGTTGATTCAGAAGTAAAGATGGGTTTGTACTCATGCTTCCAGAGGTTGATTCCTGACAAGGATGAGAGGTTGAATGTGGATCTCCAAACAGATGCATTCATTAATGAAAGATGATTATTTGGATGGTCCAATGCCATTGAGACTCGTAATAAGAGGAGTCATGGTAAAGTCCTTTAAATGATTGTATCATTTAAATTAATAAATTTTGTTCATTGTTTCCTATGTACTATAAACAAAATTTCCATTACAGCGGATTGGTGGAGAGCATTTGGTGATGAAACACCTGAGCTGAAGAAGTTTGCCATGCACATTTTAAGTTTGACTTGTAGTGGATTCGCATGTGAGCGAAATTGGAGTACTTTTAATCAGGTAAAAAGTCCATATTTGTGTTTTAAATTTAGCGTAATATATAATAATTAGGCTATGATTATAAATAATTAAATGGTGAACTTTTCATTGAGTAGGTCCATACTAAGAGAAGGAACAGGTTGAGACAAGATAAACTCAATGACTTAGTTTATTGTATGTTTAATTTGAAATTGAAATGCAAGAAGGTGAAGAAAACAATGGGTGATCCTCTATGCTTAGAGGAAGTGGACTCAGATGATGAGTAGATCGTTAAGCTATAACTTTGTGAAACAGAGATTGATGCTTATGAAGAACTTGATGCAACTGTAGCTCTAGAAGAGGATCCTATTGATCTTGAGCAATTATTAGGAGCAGAAGGAGGAATACCAGTAGGAGGAAGCAGAAGAAAGAGGCAAAAGAGAAAGGACAAGGGTAAAGGTAATATGTAATTTTATATTTTGTTGAACTATAATGTTTAAATTTACAAACTATAGTTTTGGGCAAAGCTGTTATTGACGTTGAGGAAGAAGAGTTTCAAGAGAGTGATAGAGATACTGAGGAAGATGTTGATGAGGCTAGGATGAAGTTTATGGATGACTCTTGGGATGATGCTACCATCTCTAGCGAAAGCATTGATGAGCTTGAGAGTGTTCAAGGAGGAGACTAGAGTTTACAATGTGTTGTTTTTTTTGATGTGGATGTTTTATGTTCCTTCATTTTAATGTATATTTTAACTCTTAAGTTTCTTAATGGTTTGAGAAGTTGGTTTAGTTTGTACTTTTGTTATGATTTTTATTCTTCTATATTATATGGATGTTTATTTTTTTATTTAAATGTCATCTCTTGTTTAGTTTCACTCTTTTAATGTTGTGATAGAGAAAAAATGTTATGAAAGTATGTTATTTACATCATTATTTCCTTATTAGCACTTGATAAGTATATATCATATTATTTTTATGCAAATCCTTGAGGCTTACGCCTTGTCTCGATGAAGGTAAATCTCCTCGGTACCATGCATTTTTTAAAACCTTGGCCTTGATATTAGTGATGGTCTCCCGGTCGGGTGCTAGGTCCTTTTCCCTCAAACGGAGGAGTTCAAGGAGAAGAAACCTATGGTTTTCTTGCTTGGTGAAGAAAACTATTAGGAGAAAATGAGCATCCAACTTTATTCGTCAAGCCCTATGTGCCTTTACATAAAGAGGCACCATGGGAAAATAACGCTACA
This sequence comes from Thalassia testudinum, assembly GCA_037157565.1. NCBI lineage: Eukaryota > Viridiplantae > Streptophyta > Magnoliopsida > Alismatales > Hydrocharitaceae > Thalassia > Thalassia testudinum. The sequence continues at coordinate 129,904,964 of JAZHRO010000077.1, forward strand.
TAACCTCATACAATAGAAATAACTAAATGACCAAAAATACCCCATACAACTCAACACTTACTCTCAAGTTGGATCATAAGTATCAAATATGCTCAATTTGGAACATAAGTAATCATGACGCTTTCTGGAGAGTGCCTTAGTAAAAACATGGGGTAGATATTTTCTCATCTCGCATTGCATTTCTAATAAAGTGGCAATCTACCTCGGTATGCTTCATCTGCTCATGGAAGGTTTGATTATTGGCAATAAATGTAGCAGTCTTATTATTATAAAACATTGGAATAAGTCCTGACATTGGTGTACCAAGATCATGTAGATAGATCAGACCTTGAGAAGCTTGCACGTGGCATGTGCCATAACATTGTATTCAGATTCTGCACTGATTTAGAAACAACATTTTGCTTCTTACTCCATGTAACTAGATTGCCACCAATGTAAGTGTAGTATTTGGTAGTGGACCGTCGATCCTCGTGAGCCCCAGCATAATCAACATTAGTATAGCTTTACACCTCAAGGTAACCATGCTTCTGGAAGAACAAACCTTTCTTGGGAACCTTCTTCAAATATCTCAACACCTGACAGACTCCTGACTAGTGTTTGCATGAGCTGTCTTAGATGTCCCACAACATTGGAAATGTCTGGCTTAGTCACTTTTAAATAAACTTGCCTACCATGGCATAATATCTAGTTACATTTTCTAGAAGCGAGCTATCTGCATCAGCTAGAGGAATCGAAGAATCTAGAGGAATATCTGCAGGCGTACAACTTAGCATGCTTGCATCTCTCAACATATTTAGTACATATTTCCTTTGAGATAGAACAAGACTCCCATCAATATGATGTACATCAATTCCTAAGAAGTAACTGATCAAACCAGATCTTTAGTGACGAACTGAGAATGCAAAAACTCCTTGGCAGACTTATTACCAACAGTGGCAGACTTATTACCAACAGTGTCACTTCCTGTAAGAAGTATATCATCCGCATATACAATGAGAATGATCAGATGATCTAGTAAAGCCATACTCTTGAACAACTTTACTAAATCTCTCAAACCATGCCTTATGACTTTGCTTTAGCCCATATATTGCCTTCTTCAACCTGCAAATCTTATGATACTCCCTTTGAGACATGAACCTAGGAGGCTGTTGCATATAAATGTTCTTTTCCAGGTCATCATATAAGAAGGCATTCTTTATATCCAGTTGGTAGAGAGGTCACTCATTTATCACAATAGAGAAGAATTTTGAAAGAATTCAGTTGGGTCACTGGGGAGAATGTCTCGAAGTCACCAAAGGTCTAAGTATAGCCTTTAGTCACTAATTTTACCTTGTAATGCTTAAATGAACCATCGGGGAGGCACTTGAGGGTAAACACTCATCGACACCCCACAACAGTTGCTCTTTGGGGTAGGTCAACCAACTCCCAGGTCCCTCAAGATAGAAGGGCAACCATCTCCTCCTCCATAGCCAGTTTCCAGGATGAATCTTGGAGAGCCTTAGTATGACTGCTTGGAATCTAGTGACTGTCAACTACAAGTGACAATGATCTCCTTGCTGTAGGCAAATGGTCAACAGACATAATGCGAAACAGAGTAGCAGGCACATGATCTTTGACCCTTTTGCTGAGCAATGGGAAAGTCTATATCTGTACTGTCAGTGGAAGGAGTTACCTGATTTCCAGTGGAATGCACAATATCAGTAGTAGGCTGAGTAGGAGGTATTGAAACTAGCTATTCGGGGGGGGGGGGGAGGGGGGCGTAGGATCTTTACGCTGATAGGTGCGCATTGAGACTCAAAGGGCATTGGAGGCCATGTAGATGGCATGGGAAGAGGGATATCTTGTGGCACATGAGGAGAAGGGGCTTTCCATTTCTGTGAGTAGAAAGAAATGTCCTTAAAAAATGTGAAATCAGCATTGACATAAACTCTGTAAGCCATTGGATCATAACGACATCTCTTTTGGGTCCTAGAATATCCCACGAAGATTCACTTCATTGACTAATTTGAATAGGTAAACAAGATAACACACCCAAAAATTATAAGAGTAAGAAAAAGGGATCTCAGAAGACAAAATCTTACCCCTTAAGACAAAGGAAGATATCTAATGAATAAGAAAAGTAGTTGTCAGAACAGCATCAACCCAAATCTATGAAGGCACATGCATTTGAAACATCAAAGTTCGTGCCCCATCAAGTAAGTGCCGCAACGTGCGTTCAGCTACTTCATTTTGTTGGGAGGTATGAATGCAGGAGGTCTGGTGGACAACCCCAAAAAGACAAAAAGCTAAGATAGGGTGGCGTTCACAAACTCAATCCTATTGTTACTTTTGAAAATATGAATAGTAGTAGAAAACTAAGTCTTTATTTCATTGAAAATTTTTTAATGAGTACAGGAACTTTCGACTTTTCCTGCATTATATAAACCCATGACACACATGTACAATCATATACTAAAATAAGAAAATATTAAAAACTGCAAGACTGCAGACCCAACAGGGTCCTACGAATCAACATGTATAAGAGCAAAAGGCAACTCAGTTTTCTTTTGATTGGGAAAAGACCTGTGATGCTTGCCTAATTGGTAGGCCTCACACTGGAATGATTCTAGAAACTGATGATGCAAAATTGGGATATTGGGGTGAACCAAGCGAAGATGCCACTGTAAGGCAGTAGTGGCAAAGGCAGTAGCAACGGAAAGGTGTATAGGGGGTAACTAAGGTAGTACAACCCATTATTGTCTAAAAATTCCTCAGGAAGAAAAACTCATTATGAAAAATTTCCTGACAATTCAATGCCTTATAATTTGATTGATAGACATTAAATTTAAGGCAAACTTAGGTGCATGCATTACGTCAATTAAAGGCAAATAACTAGATAAGGGAATATCTTTTAAGCCAGTCATAGGGGACAATGCACCATTAGCCACCCTAACATGAAAATAGGGTTGTCAAACGGGTCGAGTCAGGTTGGATCCGACCCATTTAGACCAAACCTGTTTACAAATAGGTCGCGTCGGATCCAACCCACTTATTAAATGAGTCTATATACTCTAATCCGAACCTGACTGGTTTACACTTGTCAAACTCGACCCAACTCGTTTAACCTATTTAATCATAGGCCAAATGGGTTAAATGACTAAAACATGGGGATTTCTTTCTCATTAATCGGGTTTATTGGGTTGAGCGAGTTTGTGGGGGTAAACTTGAACCTGACTCGTTTAAATGGTTAAACGGTTTAAACTAGTTTAATGTAAGTAGGTTTGGGTCCATTAATCGGGTCGGGTTAGGCAGGTTTTATTTTTTTTGACAGCCCTACATGAAAAGGTGTGGCAAGTGACAACATTGAAGAAGATAATGTGGCAGAGCCTGTGATGTGGGAATCACTTGAGTCTGCAATCCACACTGGGGCATGAGTATTGACAGGCATAGCAGTAGTACCTGCAGAATGAGCTACAGACAGAGCGGGATGTCCTAAGTCTGTGATACTCATCTCTGGAGATAATAATCTAGGAACTAGCATGATCCTCCTCTTAAAAGTGGTTCTATTTTGTGGTAGATACCTGATGTGGCTAAGGCCCTTGAGGGAAATCATGCTTGATCCAACAATGATCAACAGTATGGTTTGTCCTATGGTAGTGGTCGCAAAAGGCTGGAGTGCGACAACGACCAATACCACCTCTAGTAGCATGACCTCTCCCCCTTACTGTAGGAGCCCATTGACCACGACCAAAGGATGCCATGGAAGAAGAGCCAAAAGTTGGAATAACATAAGAAATCTCCAGGCGTGAAAGATGGGCATAAATTTGAGGTGTGGGGATCTCTAATGTCTTAATCTAATTTTTCATTGGCATACAATAACCCCATACAATATAAGAAATAATAATAAGACAAAATACCCTATGCAACTCAACAAAAACAAATAAAGGGTGGAGAGCAAGGAGGGTATCAGATGTCGGCTTAGGATTACTACTCTGATACTAAGTTGATAGAAATGAGCAAATTATTTATTCTTTAACCCTACATCCGTGGGAAATATACAAAAAAGCCCATTTCTATATGTGGGTGTATAATTGGATAGGTCGATTAATTGGCTGTTTAACCAACCAACCAAATAATTCATGTTGAAATTTCATAGTTGGATGGACTTACAAAATTTCATGTTTCATTCTTTGATTGGATATTTATTATTGCACCTTATTCTTATCTTTCTTATTACACATTTCTTTCTTTCGAATTTATGATCTATCAAAAGGGGAGCCTCGGTGCAACAGTAAAGTTGTCGCCCTGTAACTTGGAGGCCACAGGTTTGAGTTGTAGAAACAACCTCCTGTGGAAAAAGAAAGTAGGGTAAGGTTATGTACAATAGACCCAAAGTGATCCGACCCTTCGCGGGACCTTGTGCATTATAGGAGCTTCATGCACTCGGCTACCTTTTAGATTGATGATTTATCAATCTTAACTTATTTGTCAATGTAATTGCCATCTATTAGAAGCTAGGTCTTTATTGTTGGTTGATAGAATGTGCATGTCAAAAAATTAACACTAATACATATATGCATAATTTCAACTTATATATATGCATATCTAATATGTATAATGGTATATATAATTCTATTTAAATTTTTAAATATTAACAATCCTCAATGGATTAATCTATGATTAATTACCTACATATCATATACTGTGACCTCACTAATTGAATACCGAATATAGATTTTGCACCCTTGGAGATTGTCGAACTCCATCGGCTTCTAGAGGTGGAGGGAAGAATATTGAGATCCATAGGAGCGGGGGTAGTACAATCAGCTACTTGGTGTAACACGACACTTTGCCTTCATTCATAAAATAATTAATACATGGATTCATAAGAATAGCCACATTTTTCCCTCATTCATAAAATCTAAATCTTTAAATAGCCAAATAAATCTTCTCAATGGATATATTCCTAGGAAGCTTACACCTTTAAAGACATCTTTTGGGAACTTACAACTTAAAGCACAGTAAAAATAAAAAAGAAAAATTAACTATCATTGACTCAAATTGGGGGGAGGGGGTTGGGATGTTATGTCAATTTGCTTCCACCGCAAAATATCTCATCTTGAAGTCTAGTTAATAAGTTGGTGATGAAACCCCAAAACATGTCATAACATGTGTTGGAATGTCAGAATAAAGCTACGTGGATCGTCCACGTGGCAGTCAATAAGCCACATGGACTGTCCACATGGCAGCCTTTAGAAGGTCTAACAGGGTCAGCGGTTATGGGTCTTTGGACCCAAGTTTGGAACTTTTTTGCTTAGGGAGAAAGTTTTCTATTTTTAGTAAACATGTTTTAGGAATAAGTTTGAGATTTGATTTATTTAGAGAGATCTTTCCTTATGGGATAAGATCTTTGATTTCCAAGAATATGGATATATGCTCTTTATAAAAGAGAGTTCCCTCTTTGTAATCTCGAGTCCATAGTACAATTTCCAAGTTTTTCTAAGACTCTCCTTTCTCTTTCATATAGTTGGCCACTCCTTCCAAGGTAGTAGTCGCCTTCAATGACGGCCTTCATCATCGCCAACCACCTTCTAGCAGCCAAAGGCTACTACTACTGGTAGCTTTCTTCACCCTATTCCACTCAAAAATCGCCATGTGGGACTGTTTCTCCTACGCACAGGGAGTCTCCACGTTTCTTGCATTAATCTCAACATGGTATCAGAGTAGTAACACTTTGGGCCATTATTCTCTCCATACGTGAATCGGAATAAGGAGTGTAGCACTGCGCACCGAACAACATCAACCTCAACTTAGGTTGAAGTCTTTCCCAACCTTCTCTAGAAGTCAGTCTTTTTCGGCTAGGCTAAAGTCTTTCCTGGCCCCCAACCAAAACTGAAGTCTTTTCCGATTCAAACTATCTTGGAGGATGATTGCGAATTCGGAAATGCAAGTTTCCGATGAGACCAAGATGTTCGTGCGCGGAACCACAATCAAATTGGTTGGTTTTTCCAACTATGTTCTCTGGGCACGTGCATTCAAGAGTTTTGCTGGTGGATAGAAGCTACACGTCCTCATTGAAAAGTGTCAGAGACAATATATGGCCAAGAAGTTGGAGGAGAATTATCAAGTAATTGATAGGATCTAAAGATATGGAATATATGGCTACGCGCACAAACACTCAAGAACAATATTAGTAATAACAAGAAAATTTGCACAATCAATTCAAACCACAAAAGGACACAAAATATATAGTGGTTTCTCTTCCTTAGGTACTCCACTACCTAAGCCTCTCAGCTTAGGATTTTTAACCTGATTCCCTCAACCTCGAGGAAATCAATTTACTAAACCGAGGTAATTAACGGGTTACCTCAGCCCAAGTACAAAAATGGGTTTGTTACAACCCAACGAGCAAATGCTCAAGAACAAATAAAATACAAATGTAAGAAAGATCTTACAACTAAGTTCCTAAGCCTCTCAACAAATGTAAATATAATGTTACCGATTTGAGAGCCTAGAATGAGTGTGAATGTCTTGACAATGCGTGAAGAAATCATGTCGAAGTGTTTGCAAAAGCGTAGAGAAATTGATAGCAGCAAACTATTCCTTCTTCAAAATATTGTGAGAATATGAAATATAGCTTTAGAATTTTTGTTCTCTATTTCTCTTATCTAAACTAAGGGTCCAAGGGTTTATTTATAGAGTTAGGACCTTAGTGGGTCGTCTACTAGATGTTGGGGTTTAAATCCCAACGTTCATATAGCCAAAATTAATTTTCTAGCCGTTCAGTTTTGAGCTAACCGTTACCTGGTACTGGTACTAAAGTATGGGTACCGGTACTCGTTGCTTCGAGATTTTAGTTTCAAACTCTTAATACAAATCTGTAACCCACTTGTATCGGTACTAATCATTAGTATCGGTACTCGTTACTTCCAGTACCGGTACTGATCATGAGTACCGGTACTTGCAGGGTACATGTTTGTTTCTTGACAAAACCCATACCTATAACTCACATGTACCGGTACTAAACTTTAGTATCGGTACTTGTGGGTTAACAAGTACCTTTTTCAAGTGATTTAATCAATTACGTTCTTTGAAAATGATCGTAATATTAATCCTAATTTATCTTTAATTATTTTTACGATCTAAGTTATATTCCTTTGTTAAGAGGCATATACAATCTATAAATAAAAAATCTAAACTAGAAACACTAAAGGTCGAAGATGATCTTCTCCTCCTTAATTCTTCCTTGTCATCTTGCCTTCTTATCATGATCTTCTCCTTTTCATCAAGCCTCTATCATTTTCTGTTTGCCTTGATCTTCACCTAAATCTGGAAGAACTCAATTACAAACATTAATCCATAATAATTTTGTTAACACCAAAACAAAATGTGGAACAAGGTTCCAACAGTAATGAACTGGCTCATGAATTCTGTTGATTCTAATATTCCTTCCAACGTGCTATACAAGGAGGCAACAAAGGACATCTTGGATATCCTCGAGAGGCTATTTGCAAAGAAGACTGGATGTGCCAAGCTTGCAGACATCTATTAGCGCATCTGGAACACAAGTCAAGGTAATCTGTCCCTTGATGCTTACTATGCAAAGATGGAGAGCCTATTCGAGGAACTCAACATCTATGAGTTAGCATGTTGTGACAAACAATCCATGTCATGAGCAAGATGGCAAGCCTTCAGGTTTCTTGGGGGGCTTCACCCTCAATATCAATCTGCTCGTGACCAAATTTTGTGGAGGACGTTGATCTCGAGAAGATCTACAGTTGCTTCGAGAAATTGGAGATCTCAAGTCCAGCCGAGGCACTTGTTGCAGGCATATCTGAGACCACAACCTTGGTTGCTTCCAAGGAAGGAGTTGGGCATGAAAAGGGACACGAATTTGGTCGCACTTTTCCTCCATGCTAGCATTGTGGGCGTAACAATCATGATTCTAAAATGTGCTGGACTAAATATTGCTACCCATCTCGCGACAAGGACCTCACTTCATTGTATCGGATCTTGAAAAAATCCTTGCCACGTTGAAGGAAGAAAAGAAGACCATGACCATCACCACCACCTGCGAGGTTGTCGAAGAAGCAACTACCTCTGAAGTTGCAACTGGTCTTCCTGCGGACTCTGAGAAGTCACAAGGCAATTTTGATGATGAGGAAGACATGTGGTGGGGTGTCTAGCCTCACGAGATGAAGACCAAGTCGTCGGCCTCTCTTCGACTTGAGGGGGAGTGTTGGAATGTTAGAATAAAGCCACGTGGATTGTCTACGTGGCAGCCTCTAGAAGGCCCAATAGGGCAGGCGGTCATGGGTGTTTGGACCCAAGTTTGGAGCCTTTTTGCTTAGGGAAAAAGGTTTCTATATTTAATAAATATGTTTTGGGTAAAAGTTTGAGATTTAATTTATTTAGAGAGATAAGATCTTTTCCTTATGAAATAAGATCTTTGGTTTCCAAAAATAGGGATATGTACTCTTTATAAAAGAGAACGTTCTCTCTTTGTAATCTCTTGAGTTCATAATACTATTTCCAAGTTTTTCCAAGACTCCTCTCTTCCATATAGCCAGCCACCCCTTCCGAGGCAGCCGTGACCTTCAATGCTGGCCTTCATCACTGCCAGCCACCTTCTAGCAGCCAAAGGCTGCTGCTACTGCCGGTCTTCTTTACCCTATTCCACGCAAGAACAACCCCCATGTGGGACTGTTTGTCCTACGCACAAGGAGCCTCAATGTTCCTCGTGCTAATCTCAACATCATGAATTGTTGTTTCACCATGCTCATCTTGCCATGTTGTGCAAACAAACTTGTTTTAACTATTGTTTCTCGTCCATTGGCAAGTCAAAAAGATCATAGACATTTGGAATCTCTTGTTTTGGTTGCACCATTCTAGCTGTATCATCAAGCTTCTTCCATGAAATTGACATTGTCCTCGTTTGTGATGGTGATAAGATCATTGGAATATTTTTTTTGAAGCACAGACCTCTTCAATTGTTATGCTATCTTTGCCCTTATCTTTTAGGGTGTGTCCTAAAGGATTTCCATCATGTCTCTCTCTTTTCATAGCAATCCTAGAATGAATTTTGCACGGAGTAGCATGAACATTCATGTCACTGAGTTTGAGCCGTTTAGATTGCTTTGCATATCTGGAGTTATAGTTGCTATTGTGATGCTTTAAAAGCTTTTGATCTTTGCCTGTGAGTCCCTTTAATTTTGGATAATGTCCTAAATAAAAGATAGGTTGGGGTACCTTGGGAAATTGCCCATCCTTTTTCAAGAGAGGAGACTTCACTCCTCTCCCCTTCGTAACTTGAAAGCCCACAGGGATTTGTGATCTCTGTAGGGGTAGTGATAGGCATTTCAAAGTACTATGAGTCACATGATGAGGTGGCAACACAACATCATGCAGCCTTGGTGTCAACTGCTTTAGTGGAGATGACATCCCAAGATGGTGGTGGTAATAGTTGTCAATTGATGGTGGAACATTATGCCCCAACATTGTTGGTTAAGAGGTGGAGTGTTCCCAATAGTTATTGGTGTCAACAAGGTAGGGATATAATTGCTTCCGGGTCATTGGTGTGCTTGAAAATGAAGGAGGTCCATTGTTGGTGTGGAGGTGAGGGAAAACAATGGGTTGTAATGGTTTCATTTAAATTCAATGTGCATAAGTGAGGAGAAAAGTTGCCATTTGCCTGTTGTTGTGGTTGGTGAGGCTTAATGATTTGGACAAGGAGAGGTGTGTGTATCGATGGGTGTTATGGCCATGATGGAGGCTAGAAATTGAGGTGGCAGTGGCTGATGGTAGGGGCAGGGACATGGTTGATGTAATCGACGATGGGGGATGGTGGCGTGCATGGCAGAGGTGGTGGTGGACAAAGAGGTGGCAGAAGTTGGATTGGGGTGGGGTGGGGGGAGCTGCAGCAGTTGCTTGCTGGTGTTGGCACAATCAGATGGTCAAAAGAATCCTTTGTCTCTAATACCAAGTGGAGCACAGAGAACAATGATGGAGTGCTCGTTGATGTTATTGCACTTGAGAAAATAGGAGCTTGGCAAGTGCCATCTACTTCCAAATGTGGAAGAGGGAAAAAACTGGGGATCTACAGGAGAGGGAGGGTTGGTATAATCCATTACTTGGTGTAACATGAGACTTTTCTTTCCTTCATAGAAAAGCTGAATACATGACATAAAAGCCTTTAAATAGCTAAATAAATCCTTTTAAGGGACACCCCTAGGAAGCATAAATCCCCAAAGGTCACATCTTTTACGAAGTCACAATGTAATAAAAAAACATGGTGAAAACAAAAAGAGGAAAAGTTAAACAAGAATGACTCAAATTTGTTGGTGGGACACGCTGCATCACTCGGCCACTTTGAGGTGCATGCCTTATTGATGGCAGACTGAGGTGGTTGCCTTGATACAAAGATGGCTCGCCTTGCCTCGATGTGATGCTCTGATTTCTTTCAGCCGCATTTTTTTGAAACCATGATTACTAGTAATAGTCAAATCAAATGGTTGAGAAAAGCCAGATTGGTTTCTCCTGTATTTATTTGATAGTTGATAGAGGTGGATATAGCATTTTTCCCATCGAGGAAAAAGGCATGCAGAAAAATGTGCTTTCAATATCCCTCCTGTTATCATGCATGCATTTATGTACTAGCTGAATAGCAGAACATGTAAATTTGAGTACTTATTAGGCTTGCATCATGATTTACTCATATTGAGTACTTGTTAAATTTGAAGGTGTCACTAGCTTGAAATTTGCCAAGAAAATACTTATGTTTGCAGGAACCAGGCATGAACAACAAGTTATGGGGTATCCGCATAACTGCATTTAAAATATACATTTTGTTTGGTGCTAAACTACAAATTCAAAGAAGACGTGATTAATTGCTAATATAGCACTTAAAAAATCAGATGCTGAGTTGCATAATTTGCAATTCTTCATAAACAAAACTGTATTGAGTCATTTTCTTCGAGTGTCTTGTTGCATGCAGGCATTCAGGTCCAAAGTCATACTTTTAATGTTGATGCTGAAGTTTTCCTACTTGGAGAGGTTGAGATTAGCGTGATATAAAAATGCGGAATTAAAATATAACAATCTCACAAAATAGACGATCACACAATGTACACAATGATTTTTAGGTGAAAAATCCAAATTGGGTGAAAACCACCACCTAACCCTCTCGAGTTAAGGATTTTCCGATCAACCAAGTTAATCAAATCTATTAAACGAATCACTTAAACGAGGGTAATTCAACCTCAATTACAACCACGTTACAAGTGCGAGGGTAGCGTTCTTCAACCCCTTCTCTTTACGAAAGGGATTGTCCCTTGATGGAGACGAGAATTTGCAACGTGAATACCTAACCAAATAACAAAGTAAAATACAACAATAATCTTATAGAGCCAACAAAGTAATTATTAAACTAAGCTTGTATAGGAGTTAGGATGCTTCCCTTTGTTGGAAGTACGTCGACGACGCAGATGCATGAACCACGCGGTAGCGTTTTGCTACTCTCGTAATCGCGGAGGGAGAGTGGGTGCGCAACAGGAATCAAGCTCTCTAAGTGTAGAACTAAGCTTGGAGAGCAAGAACTTTCTTTTATATGATCTTTTAGAAACTAAAGAGTGTAAAGTACGTAGCTTGGGTGTGTCTTGGTGCATGTTTGAATGGCAAAGGTTCTCTTCTATTTATAGAGGTCCTAGGAAGGCTTTGGAAGGCCTTAGAAGGCTTCCATAGCCGTTGGGTACAACCTCCAAGAGAATCAGGTCGAAATCAGGATTAATCATTACACTGAGAGGGTTATCATACGTCTGGTCCTGGCATCAGACGTCTGAAAAATCAGTTTAAGACATCTGGGAACAAAATCAGACGTCCGATTATAGGCGATTTCCCTTCCTAACTTGAATCAGATCTAAACAGGGTTCTGGTGAATTGTCATCAGATGACATACAGGACATCTGGAATGATGTCTGGATGTCTAAAAACCTACTTTTCTGAGGAAATGGATTCTCAAGGGAGTGCAACGGCTATAAAATTTCTGAGAAGAGATTTTGGGTCAGCCGAGGCAAAACGGTCATGTATCAGACGTCTGGGGTCCTCTACGGACGTCTGATACGAGGTTAACGGTCATTTCCTTCAGTGTTTACTAAGGCAGCCAACGGTCCACTAATTGGACGTCTACAAAAACATCAGACGTCTGGATTAAGGTCTGGACGTTTGATTACATCAGACAGAACTAAGTCCAGCCTAAATATAATCGGACGTCTGAGTCAAGAGTCAGACGTCTCAAAAGTATTTATCAGATGTCTGATTTTTAGATTAGACGTCTGAAAATGCTGTTTGAATCCTAGTTTGGTTTTCTAAGTTCTTTGCATAAAATCTAAGTATCCTAAGGTTGTGCAAGTGTTTCTAGGACTACTGTTAGACTTCTTTGAGGCTCTTTAACATGATATTCTAAGAAACAAAAAATAGCAAGGAAATAAAGACAAAAGTACATAGAAAAAGATAAACAGAAATCTATCATATTCTTCTTGTCCTTCCATCTTCAAGCTATCGCTCATCGCGAAGTTCCTCTGTTCTCCATCAAGCTCTTCCAATCTGCTATGGATGCGAGCTCGAACTCCATCTAACCATGTCTCCATTTGCAATTGACCTGAAATCTAAGACTTCAAGTGCAAATGTTAAATGACATGTGTTTTGTTATCATCAAAATAAACGATTGCGGTGCTCGAGCACCAACATTCTCTCCCTTTTTGATGATGACAAAATCATAAATAATAATGCAAAAAATCCTCCCCTTTTTGACATTATAAAAAATATTTAATTGATTATAAATTTCCTATAACTCCTTAAAATATGCTCTTCTATAAATTGGTTGAATTTCTTTTAACAAGAGTAATGTCCTCTCCCTTTTTGTAGCAAGAAGATAACTATTATTTTTTTCCCCCTTACTAAAGGAAACATAGCTAACTTACATCTCCCCCTTAATAATTGACAATTAGCTCATAATTTTAACTCCCCCTATTTATATGCTAATGATGAAAGGATAGGGTAAAGGGTTGTAACTCATCTACCATGGCCAATAAAATGGCCCAAATGGAGGTGGTGGATGGCACATCGGATGGGGCTCCCATCCGTAGCTTGGAGGCTCGGGCATCGGCGCCGATCTCCAGTCTGGCGGTCGACGTGCGGCGGGTCCATTTGTTCACCGTCTCGTCGGTCTTATCCTTCTCCTTGGTCTACTCTTTGGTCCTCCCAACTCGAGTTGACCAGCCTTGAGCTTATAGGTCCAGTCCTTTGTGTTATAGTCACCCTTGAAACCTACAAAACACGATTCCAAATCTTTCTTCGGTATCCAAGTGAGCTTGGATCCGGATTTGTTAGCGGGTCTCCTTGCTGGAGATCCTTTCTCAATCTTAGGGCTATGCAAATCTTCTACTTGATTAATTTGTTAGAATTTTTCCTAAGACATGCGATTTCTTTTTCTATAATATCCATCTTAGTCTTTAAATCAGAAATTTCTAACTTTAGACTAGCATTTTCCTCAACTAACTTCTTATTTTCATTGAATAAGTCATCATTTTTAGGACTAGCTTCTAGATCCTTAAGTTTTTTTCTAAGCTTTCATTTTCATTTTTAAGAAAACTAAGGTTCTTTTTAATATTTTTATTTTCTACGTTAAATTGATTTACTAACTTCAAAAAGCTCATTAAAAGCATTTTGTAAGTCGAAATTTACCTCGTTGTCGGAGTCGCTTCCGCTTTTGTTGTCGCTTTCTTCTAAGGCCATGAAACCAAAGCAAGCGGTTTCATTCTTCATAGACTTTTCTTCTTCCTCTTCCTCCGAGCTCGAGTCGTCCCAAGTTGCTTGGAATTCCTTCTTCTTAGACTTCTCCTTTTCTTTCTTCTTCTCCTTCTTGAGAAGTGGGCATTCTGGGCGTAGATGTCCTTTTTCATTGCAGTGGTAGCAATGTCTTGGGCTTTCATTCTCCTTTTCTTTCTTTGACTCCCTACAAAACTTGAAAAATTTAAGTAAAATTTTAAAGTCTTCGTCGTCGGAACTTACCTCGCTATCTGACGTGGCTCTGAATGCGAGGGTCTTCTTCGGTCTTGGTTCCGGTGTGTCCTGATTCAGCTTTGTCTCGTAGGCCATTAGATTACCTAAGAGATCCTCCATATTGAGCTCCACCTCATTTGCTTCCTCAATTGTGGTGACCTTCTGCTCCCATTCTGATCCAAGGGAACGGAGTAGCTTTCCTTGAAGCTCCCCCTTGATAAAGGTCTTTTTTAAAGCTTTCAAATTATTTACTGAGAGTGAATCTAGTGTTCATCTCACTTAAAGTTTCGTTAGTCTTCATATAAGATTCAGATTCTTGTGAAAGTAAATTAATTTTAGAAGACTTTACCTTAGTCGTACCTTCGTGTGTAACTTTTAAAGTGTGCCATACCTCGTATGCAGTGGCGCACTGATATATACGGTTGAATTCCTCCGGGCTAAGGGCGTAGTATAATGCATCATAGCTTTCGCATTGAGGGAAAGCTCGCGAGTCTGTTGCTACGAATAGCCTCTCTCTAGTTTCTCCGGGACTTCGTATGAGCTGTCACAACGTTCTCATAACGCAAAGTCGGTGGTTTGAAGCCACATTTTCATCTGTAACTTCCAATAGCTGTAGTTGCTTTCATCGAAGAAAGGTGGTCGGACGGTGGATTGCCCCTCGACGATTCTGGTGGTGGTAATGCTTCCCTCCATCGGATCTTCGCCGGTGTGTAACGTCGAAAATGCGAAACTTGCTCTGATACCAATTAAAGTTTCCCTACTAGGAGGGGGTGAGATCAGCGTGACGTAAAAATGCAGAATTAAAATATAACAACCTCACAAAATATACAATCACACAATGTACACAATGATTTTTAGGTGGAAATTCAAATCGGGTGAAAACTACCACCTAACCCTCTCGAGTTAGGATTTTCTGATCAACTAAGTTGATCAAATACACTGAACAAATCACTTAACTGAGGGTGATTTAACCTCAATTACAACCACGCTACAAGTGTGAAGGTAGCGTTCCTCGACCTCTTCTCTTCACGAGAAGGATTGTCCCTCGATGGAGAAGGGGATTCGCAACGTGAATACCCAACCAAATAACAAAGTAAAATACAACAATAATCCTATAGAGCCAACAAAGTAATTCTTAAACTAAGCTTTTATAGGAGTTAGGATGCTTCCCTTGCTGAAAGTGCGTCGATGATGCGGATGCGTGAACCACGTGGTAGCGCTTTGCTGCTCTCGTAATCGCAGAGGGAGAGCGGGTGCGCAACAGGAATCAAGCTCTCTAAGTGTAGAACTAAGCTTGGAGAGCAAGAACTTTCTTCTATATGATCTTCTTTTAGACACCAAAGAGTGTAAAGTATGTAGCTTGGGTGTGTCTTAGTGTATGTTTGAATGGCAAAGGTTCTCTTCTATTTATAGAGGCCCTAGGAAGGCTTTGGAAGGCCTTAGAAGGCTTCCATAGCCATTGGGTACAACCTCCAAGAGAATCAGGCTGAAACCAGGATTAATCATTACACTGAGAGGGTTATCAGATGTCTGGTCCTGCATCTGACGTCTGGAGAATCAGTTTAAGATGTCTGGAAACAAAATCAGACGTCTAATTATAGGCGATTTTCCTTCCTGACTTGAATCACATCTAAACAGGGTTCTAGTGAATTGTCATCAGACGACATACATGATGTCTGGAATGATGTCTGGACGTCTGGAAACCTACTTTTCTGCAGAAATGGATTCCTAAGGGAGTGCAACGGCTATAAAATCTCTGAGAAGAGATTTTGGGTCAGCCGAGGCAAAACGGTCATGTATCAGACGTCTGGGATCCTCTACGGACGTCTGATACGAGGTTAACGGTCATTTCCTTCAGTGTTTACTAAGGCAGCAAACGGTCCACTAATTAGACGTTTGACAAAAACATCAGACGTCATGTAAGACGTATGGACCAAGGTTTGGTCGTCTGATTGTATCAGACATAATTAACTAAGTCCAGCTTAAATATAATCGGACGTTTGAGTCAAGAGTCAGACGTCTTAAAAGTATTTATCAGACGTCTGATTTTCAGATTAGACGTCTGAAAAGGCTGTTTGAAGCCTAGTTTGGTTTTCTAAGTTCTTTACATAAAACCTAAGTATTCTAGGGTTGTGCAAGTGTTCCTAAAACTACTGTTAGGCTTCTGAGGCTCTTTAATATGATATTCTAAGAAACAAAAAAGAGCAAGGAAATAAAGACAAAAGTACGTAGAAAAAGATAAACAGAAATTTATCATATTCTTCTTGTCCTTCCATCTTCAAGCTATCGCTCCTTACGAAGCTCCTCTGTTCTCCGTCAAACTCCTCCAATCCGCCATGGATGCGAGTTCGAACTCCGGCTAACCACGTCTCCATTTGCAATGACCTGAAATCTAAGATTTCAAATGCAAATGTTAAATGACGTGTTTTGTTATCATCAAAATAAACGATCGCAGTGCTCTACCACCAAGATATGCATATACTCCTTTTAATCATATCATTGATCATTAGTTCATACAAAAGCTTCTATGTTGCTTTATGGTTTAGTTTACATGGCTTTTTCTTACATTCCACATCTTGCAAACATACAATGCACATTGAGAATGGATTAGAATCAATTATGAATAATGCATTTATGATGCATAGAGTTTAATTTGGTTGCAGTAATGAGAGAAAAGAGGTTTTTGGCAAATGACCAAAGAAAGAAAAAGTTCTTTGTTTGCAAAGAATTCTTGTACAAACCACGGAACTAATCCTTGCAGCAACTACAGCAACACGTGTCTTTGTTGACATATATGCATACATACACACTAATTTAATGATTGTGATTTTTGATGCAGGGATTTGGATGAGAATTTGCAGAATGAATTTTACAAGTACCTGGAATCAAGGGGGATTGGAAGTTCTGTTTTCGAGTTCCTGCATGATTACATGATCAAAAAGGACGACAGAGAGTACTTGACATGGCTAAATGATATGAAGCAATTTATCAAAGCATGAGTTCTTCATCTGACTACTGCCAATATCCAGCTCTGTGACAAGTTGGAGAGCGACAATTTGCTATTTTGACTGCTGGATGTGCTTTCACTCGGATGTATTTATATGAGTGATTAGTCATTTTCAGTTGTATAATCTAATTCTTTTGCTTCAAATTTTTTCAGTAATGAACACGTGATAAAAGTGTTTTGTTAATGTTTTTAGTGCCGAATGCATTGTCTGCTGCATGTGCTATGATATTGCTCAGTTAAATTGTGGGTATATTTTGGGTGTGGAGAGCATGGTGCATTTGCTGAAACCATCCATGTGATAGCTGCAGCCTGTTGATTTGCTCGGGATTGTGCTTGTGTGATTGCCATCTCGAATTGATTAGAGATGGAATGTGGCTCTGATCAATCCAGCCAACTGAAATAACGGAACGAAGGGAATAGAAGAAGAGAATCAAGACAAAGGGAATTTTAGGAAATCCATTGGTGGGGCTCCCTTCCAATTATTAGTATTTATAGAGGGCCACTACCCAATGGGTCAATGTCCCTAATTTACAGTAACTAACATTTGGAATTTTACAATTTTACCCCCAATTATTTGATTACAGCGGAGTGCTACCCTCTTAAAATCAACCTTGTTCTCAAGGTTGAATTTCGGAAATGCTGAATTCAATGCATGATGGTTCACCCATTCAACTTAACATCATGACCCCCTTCCATTGTATCAATGACTGTGTGATTGCCTCGTTGTGCTTGATCATGCATTGTTCCAAGAGAGCTTCAGGTTCCTTTTGTGATTGCAATTGGTGTGGAAGGGATAAGGGTTGCTTTTGACCTCCACCCATTCGTGGCTTCAGTTGGGAAACATGGAATATATGATGTATTTTTGAAAATGTAGGTAGCTCAAGTTGATAAGCGATAGCACCAATTCTCTTCAAAATTTTATGGGGGCTAAAATAGCTGGATTAAGCTTGTAATATAGCACTTCTCAAGGGAATGTTATGGGTATATGGTCGGAGTTTGAGGACAACTCAATCCTCAACATTATATTCCTTCTTAAGTCATTTTTTATCTACTTGGGATTTCATATGTTGGCAGGTTCGATGGAGATGCTTGCGAAGCTCACTCAATATTTGATGCTTGCTTTGCTACAAATCATGCACACCTTGGATCGTAGTATTTGTAGGAAAATATGATATAGGGGTTAGAGGGGATGACCATATAATCTCAAAAAGAGTACTGGATAGAGAAGAATAATGAGATGTACTGTGCTAGTACTTAAACAAGGCAAGCTACTTGTACCAAGAAGCTTGTTGTTGATGATAGAAGTACCTGAGGTATGATTTTAGGCAACAGCTTAAACCCTTGATTGTCCATCTATCTGAGGATGATAAGCAATGGACATATGAAGTTTGGTTTCGGTAAAATTATGATTAGAAATAACGGAAGAGGCTATGTTATGAAGACGAACATTTGTTTCCAAATTTAATTTTTTTTGGTTATATTTGATGTTGAATGGTGATATAATGCTATGAAATGAGTAAATTCTATGAGGTGATCAATCACAACAAATATTATCGATTGGCCATTAGATAGGGGAAGCCCACAGTGAAATTAGCTCATACTTGATTTGGAATTGGATGGTTGCAAGGAACCATATGGTAGATGAGTGATGTACTTGCACTCCTAACAAATCATGTAGGCTTTAATATAGCACTTAATGCCTACATTCATCTTATGCCGATAGAAAGTTATTCTAATGAGATGAAGAGTTTTGTGAAATCCTGAATGGCCTCCTTATGGTGTATCATGATAATGCTCTAGCACTCTCAAAATAAAAAGTAGTTCTCTTGTCAACAAAATGTGGTCCCCATAGAAAAGAAGACTATCACACAAACTATAGTTATTGTCACTGATTTGCCCACATTCCCATTTTTGTCGTAGATCTAATAAGCTTGGCTCCCTCAAATATAATTCCTTCAATTCCTCGACCCATGCTAGAGTGGCTTGGTTATGCATGCCAACTTTATAATGGACTTCAAAAATTAATCAAAGGAGCCTTGTTAAGAATTTGTGTTGCATAGGAGTTTTGAATTGCTACCACAACAAATGACTAAGACTTTGATGATCAGTTCGACTTTGAAATTTCTTGCCCAACAATATGGCTGCCATTTATCAATAGCAAACACTAAGGCAGTAAATTCCTTCTTATATGTAGATGGCATTTTCTGTGTTTTAGAGAAGGCTTTACTTATCAAAGTAATAGACCTCCCCTCATGGAGTAGAACTACTTCCATGCCTTCATGACTAGGATCACATTCAATCACAAATGTTTTAGTAAAATTGGGCTAAGCAAGAGCTAGACGTATGGGCATGGCTATCTTTAGTTACTGAAAAGCTTCTGCAGTAGTTTTAGTCCAACAAAACTAATCTTTCTTGAATAAATTTGTCAATAGAGGGGCAATCTTTTAGAAGTTTTGAACAAATTTCCTATAGTAACCAACATGGCCTAAAAAACCTTGAAGCTCCTTTTCAATCTTTGGAATTGGCCAATTGAGCACAACTTTGATTTTTTCTTTTCCCATAGCAACACCACTCTCAAAAATGACATGGCCAAGACAATTAACTTCCTAGATGCCAAAATTACACTTTTATGCTTCACATATAACCAATGTTGCTGCAATAGTTGGAAGGTGGTCTTTAAAGGCATTAAGTGGGACTGGCAACTACACCATAAACCAAAATATCACCAAAGAAGACCAATATAATTTGTGTAAGAAGGCCTTGAAGGGACTATGCATTCTGAAAGCAGTTTTGTGAATATCTTCATCCTTGACCCTGATTTGATTGTAACCAAATGGAAGATCAAGCTTAGAAAAATAATGAGAGCCCTTCAATTCATCAAGTAAATCATTAATCAATTGAATGGGGTACTTATCTTTGATTGTATTGGCATTCAATGCACGGTAGTCAATGTACATATGCCAGGATCTATCATGCCTCATGACCAAGAGCACAAGGGATGCAAAAGGGCTCGAACTCGGCTTGATAAAACCATTATCAAGAACTTCCTGAATGGTTTTCCCAATGATATCTTTTTGAATGAGCTAGTTTTTGTAAGGAGGAACAAAGACACTGGCATGCTCATCTATCAATGAAATAGCATGATCACAAGATTGTTGAGGAGGTGGATTAAATTTCTCTTGAAAGATGTCATGAAATTCATCTAGCAAATGCTGTAGATCATAATACAATAGCTATGTGGAAGTATTATGATGAGCAACATCAGTAAAAAGAAGTTGAATCATATAAGATAATCTCTTAGTTTGAAGCTCTTGAGAGACATTCTTATATGTCAATACGCATATCCCAGCTGTAGGAATTGAAGGATCGATTGAATCAACCTGTGACATCCTAGAAGTGTGAAAGATCAGCATTTTAAAACTTTCAAAATCGTGATCAAATTGATGCCAAAACTCGATCAAGTAATGAAATAAAATGCCCTAATAAATAGAACCACATGGTTGGAACTAGTTTCCAATCATTCCAAGTTCCTACGAGATAATTGATTATACCTTCACAAGTGAAGTAGATCAGTACCCACATGCGATGACTCCTATAATAAGTCCTGGTGCACCCAAAACTCCTCCTTGATTGGTAGATAAGACCCTACGTGTTGAGGATGTCCAATCATGAACGAGTCTCACAAATGGCTTTGCGAAAATCGAGAATGGTGATTGCCCTTCCTAGCTAAGAACTCTTGACGATCAAGAGCAAGTAGAAGAGAATCTATTCAATCAGACATCTAGATTTGATTTTAGATGTTTCAAGCCTTCTCTATCATACATCTAGAATGATCTTTGGATGTCTAGAAGGCATGTTGAACTTCTGATGCAATGATCGGAAGTCCAATTCTGGGAAATTGAGGGCACCGCCGCCACTCCTTCTCTTCCTCTTTTTTTCTGTCTTTGGTAGTGGACTGATTGATGGGTTGATTGGAGATTAATTATGTTTAAAGAAGGAATTAGGGTTGCCTTGGGAAATATTTATAGGGATCCAACCTTAATCCTAATATGATGGGAGCCCTTGGATTTTCAACATAAGGTTGGGGATCAAATCCTATTTGATTTTTAAAGGATTAGCCCGTAACAACTTTTTGGAATGCTTGGTTTTAGTATCCAAACATAAATTAATTGCAATCCAACCCTTGGAATTTCAATCTAATCAAATTAGGTGTAATTAATCACCAAATCAAATTGAATTTAACTCTTTAAATTACAATTGATTTATGCTATAAGTAGGAACTTATCAAAATCATTATTAGTTTCATCACGACAATAATTAAGTGTTTAAGATTAGTGGATTTATGTCACTATGCCTCCCTAGGTATTCTAAATACCTGTGAATCATTCACACATTCAGGATAATATTATCTTAAGATCTAATCTCATTAGATTGTCGTCATTCCTTCTTGAATAATATTATTTCTAACATCTCTTTGAATCATTGGGACGAGAATGAAGACTAATTCCTTTCCTAAAGGATTGTCTTCTTCTCATTCTTGCATTAAGTTTGATCAAGACTTTGTGACTACATGTGGAATTGTCATTTCCCAATATACTTGAAGTGAGCTCATTCCTCTTATTTGTCAGACACCTATGCAACAATTTGTGTGATCCCTTAAAGAGATCATGCACCTCCTGTCCCTTTTCACATACACTAGCTTTTCAGCATCAGCACCAAGGTGGGTGCATCTACGCTTGGTCCACCAAATGCATGCATTCGTGAATAGAGGCATATTTATCTCAAGTCAAAGGATACACCTTCTTCATGATATCATTGGAGAATGACAATTTTGAATCTCCATTCAAGAACATCAATCAGGCGACGACCTCTAGAGAAGGTCAACATCCTAATACATAACAGAAATAATTGATCGAATAAGATGATTTTTTGGTGTGCTATTGGATCCACTAAACCATTTAGATCCTTGAATTAACACACATTAGATTTATTTGATTTGGCTATGTACGTTACCTGATTCATTCTAAGGGTCCCAATTCATGTACTAGAAAATAATATAATTTTTTTTTATTCAAATGCAAATATAATCATATTACATTATTCAAATGGCTCTCTTAGAGCATACACAATCCAGTAGGAATGCCCATTAAATAACATAATTCATCATACACTGTAAACTTCATTGTCAAAATTTCAAATTTCCATTCAATTGTGCCTTTGGTTTTTAACATCCCCAATACAACATCACAACCCCCCAATTCTAGCACATAAAAATTCAAATAAAATATGAAAATTTGTAGTCTAACCTAAGTATTTAAACAACGTCTAGGTCTTTTACATTATGTACTATTAGCAACCATCACATGAAATGAAGAAGGGTTATCAATTTGCAAGTTTAATTTATTGACCAATGAGGGGTCAATGAAGTAATGTGAATTGGCAGAATCAATGAATATTAATTTCTATACTTTCTTCATTAGTCCATAAACTTGCATAGTAGAATCATAAGTGGTCCCACTAATTTCCTGTGAAGAAGTTTCTAGAATAGTGGAAGGACTTCCTTATAAAACTATATCATCATTGGTTGGTTCTTCCACCTAGTAAGATTGATCATCTTCATTGGGAAGAATCTGAATAATTGGCAAGGATTTATATTTGTGTTCTTTATTCCATGCTTCTCTACGTTTGAAACAAAGCCTTTTTTAGAGACTCTTTTCATACTGTGAAGTTGACAACTTATTGATTGGCAAAGGAGGCTTATTAACTACTTGATTATCTCTAGATGGTGTGGGTAGTAATCTCTTAGAATTAGTATGAAAATTAGATTTAGATTTCCTCAGTAACTTATTTTTCTGTAGTTTGGCGATCTCCATAGCTTCCTCAACCATTCAAGGTTGAAAAGATAGAACCTTTCACTCTAAATCTAAGTGAAAACCACTCAGAAATGTGTCTAAAAGATGTTTTTTCAGGAAGGTCCTGCACCTTATTAGAGAGTCATTCAAACTCTCTTTGATATACAAGTAAGGAGGATGTTTGCCTTAACTTACATAGGGCACCATTGGGATTCTCAAATAGTTGAGTCCCAAACCAACCTTGTAACCCTTGCAACAAACAATCTCACGATATTAATGGGGAAGAATTCTTAAACCACCAATACCACTAAAGGGCATATTTTTCTAAATGAAAGAAGCTAAAGGCACCTTTTGATTGTTTGGAATATTATAAAACTCAAAATATTGTACCTTTATTCAAAAACACTCACAAGAAAATTTTAGAAATTCTAACCACTTGACTTTAGGAATCATCTATGACTAAGAGAAGGATGGTTGAGATACCACTTCCTTGGCTAGTTTATGTAAAGTTTTGTTGCTTCGATCCTCAGTAGTCTTCTCCATAAACCTTTGATCAATCTCCTCCTGTAGCTTTGTTGTCAAGGTGTTGAACATTTGATGAACTGCCTTGAATTCCTTCGACAACATTGCAGTCGATGAAGGATTGGAGGAGGGCTCAGACACCAGTTGATAGCTATAGCTTATTGATTGAGCCCATGTGATTGCCAGCTCCAAGTAGTCAGAGAGAAATCCATCCAACCAAAATAACAGAAAGATGGGAATAGAAGAAGAGAAAAGAAGAGAAGAGAATCAAGACAAAGAGAATTCTAGGAGATCCATTCATGGGCCTCCCTTCCCATTATGAGTATTTATAGAGGGCCACAAAAACCCAATGGGCTACAAGTACTCATTTCGGTCTAAATTCCATTTCTTGGGAGAAATATTGCCTGGATTCTCTAATCATTGGAACCGTTGTAATTTTTCCAACAAAAAATTTTACGTGCATGCATACATGCTATATGAGATCCCAATCACAATTGTAAGGCGGTAGTGAGATCCAAAAAGACTTATCTTTCGACCTTGTCTTCTTTTTATTTTTTTTGATTTCAAAGTAGATGTTTCTCAAGGCTTTCATGATCCAATTTCTGTTTTGATTTTTCTTTTTTATCTTCCTATTGTTTTTTGAGAGGGTTTTACCTTGATTTCCATTGACAAAGATTTTCCAAAGATTTTCCACATAGAGAATTTCAATGATGAAGATTTCTAGGTTAGATAACGAGATGGTTAGGCATTGTTGATTTTCTTGTAGTTTAATTACATATATGCCTTTGTAATCATTATCAAAGACATATATACCTCTTTATATTCTATATTTCCATGTATACCATTGAAAATAGTCTTGTACTTTCTTCATGTACCCTTACAAATCATGCAGTCCAAATAATAAAGATCTTTTGATATATACACCTTTTTTTTCTCTCTTTTCTTTCACTAAAAGCCTTACTCCCTCTCCTTTTGTTGAAAAGGGGAGTGGGTAGAAGAGGGGCTTCTATTCAAATAAAATAGGGCAAAAAGCATATACATATAAAAAGATCATTATTATTTCGACCACATAGTTCGTAGGGGTACATGAAAAAAGCAAATGACTATTTTTAGGGGGTATGCATGTAAATATGAAATGCACAAGGATATACATGTATTTGACAGTGATCATAGGGATATATATGCAATTAACCCTTTCTTATTTTGTTTTTCACCATGATTCAAGTGGTATATATTATTTTTTTTGAAAATCGATAATTCATTCCATTTATAAATAACGTTTAATTACAAACATCAAGAAAAACACAAGGTATACTATCATGAAACCAAAAGCCATACAACCTGGAGTGTTTACCTAAATTAGCAATGGAGTGAGCCATAAAGTTGAAGTACCTAAGAATGAACATACATTTAGCATCACATAAAGAGTTTAAACTAAAGATGCAACTATCTACTATGTTAAGATCTGACTATTTAATATTTGAGTAGTCCCTTAGTAATGTTGTGCAAACAATCTTAGAGTTACTTAGGAAGGCAGTGATTGCATTATCCTCCATAAAGCCATTTTTAATCAAATCAAGTCTTCAAAGTGACTAGCAAAATACTTGCTTTTGCAGTATAAGCAGTAGGGCAAGAGAACTAACATGTTAGGATCCAAAAAAGATTATCATCTTCATGCAGATTGCAACACCGTAAGAGAAGTCATTATAGCAAGTAGCATCAATATAAACGACATATTTATAAACATTATGAATATGTTGAATATTATTCAAATAAGAGACATCACACTTAGGTTTACCATTATTAAGTTGGACTTGTTTGTGTAAAAATTAACTGCACAATTACTATGCTTCATTATTTTTTCTGGAGTGATTGGGAAACTATCAAATAAGCTTTTGCATCTTCCAAACCCTACATCAATAACATGGATAGCTAGTTTCCAAATTGTTGAAGTCATGCGAATAAGCCACGTGACAGTGCCACAGGCAATGTATGCATCCATGGTGGCCGAGTAGAGATCACGTTGATCTCCATCATGGAATCCATGAGATCTCTATGAGATCTTAGTGGCTTGAGTTATTATCTTAGTGGTCAAGTCTATTATTACTTGTTGGTTAAGTTAAGTATTTTAGGATTGTCTTGTTAGTCAGGTAAAGAGTCCCATTTGGAAAATAATTTGTTAGGATTTTCTTATTTACATTTTACTACTTTTAGTTTGGTGATTGGATCTCTTTATATAGAGACTAATGTATCATATTATTTCTTGAGTTTTAATAATAAAAACTCTTTAAATTATCATGTGAACTCCTCTCCCCTTCTTCCTCTATGCATGACTTACTCTCCTCTCTTCTATGTCCCGTGTCATATGCAACGAGCCATTGTCTTTTGTGGCATGGTATCTGATGGTAACACAATCATTCATCATAACTAACTCAAATTTATCAAATTTAAGTATTAAATGCTCCCTAATGATCGTTTGAGGATCGTAATTCCGTACTGAACTGATGTAAGAAAAAGACAGGAAAATATGGTTAATTCTACTATTTTTACATCCAATTACAAATGCAGATTAACCAAGGGTTTAATTAGAGGTTAATTGAAGGTCAAATGAACTTAAAAGACGAGGAAGTGGGATTAGAATAACTGAATCAGGGTTTCATGCATTTCAAGGATTAAAACAGTACTAAAAATCCTAATTATCAACCTCACTTAAATTGAAAGGATTCTGGTAGAGATAAATTCATTCTAAACCTCCTAAAATTCATTGAAAATTATTTTAAGATATTTGGTGCCTTCACTTTGACCATTTGAATCCATTTTGATGAACAATAGGGATTTAGATGGGAATTTGCCCTGATTTGGGCTATTGTGCAATTTACCTAGTTAAATGTGCTCAAAACCCAAATCCAGGTTCACCATTAGATTCCTTGGTTCAAATTAGGTTAGCACTAAAATGTAGGACCAATCAGAGTCCATCTTGATCTAGTTTACAATTCAGTCCCTAAATCTCTGTTCATTTCAACTAAACCCTTAACTTTGAAGTTTTTCTTACCAAAAGGGCCCTAAATTCTCGTCATCTTCACTAATAGGTCCCTATCGCCCTAGTTCTAAGAACTTCCTAAACATGCATAGCAAGGTTTCAAACCCAAAAGGCCTACCGACTTTGATTGGGAGAATCACCCACATTTGACCATCAAATCCCTCCAAATTTGGAGGGATTAGTGATCAAATCGCCCTCTTCCATCTTGAATTGATTTCATGTCTGAACTGAAACTTAAGAAGCTCTACCTAGCTTAGGTTCAAGAATGGGAAACTTACCAAATTCTCAAATCCTATTAATGAATTCTTCCCAAATTAAGGTCCAATTTGAGCTCTATATAAGCTCTAGAGCATTCGACAATCAAGGGAAGTTGATTCTAGGCCGGAATTCCCCCTCTTCCCTCCTCTCCAGCTGTGAACTCCATCGGTTCTGGTGAATCTCCTCGATCTCCTCCCTCTGGCCTTCCAATGGCCAAAATTGGACGACCTAAACTCTTCTTCTCTCTCTTCCACTCCTCGTCGACCACAGTAGGGCCTCCTACCTCCTTCATCGTCGTCGTCTACCTTCATCGAAGGATTCATCTTCCTCATGTCCGGCAAGGCGTGCCGGCGCAATCTTCTCCCTCACTTGTCTCAGTAACCACCTCTCTCTTTCCCTCTCTGTATCTAGGTCATTAGTTTCTAGGTTTAGCCACTCAATCCCATAGTCCATCTCCTTCTTCCCCAAGTTCGGCAGGAGCTCCAGCGAGCTCATGTCGATGCCAAACACCAAAAAACTACATGCCACCTCCACCAAAGGTATCCTCACACTTCGTAGGTCAAAAGCCCTTAACTTATTGAGAGCTTTGACCTACGACTCACTCGGCCGTACTAACCCATCATACGCTGACCACCCTTTCATTGTTCGGCCACCCCACACACACTCACACCAAATCACCACCACCATTACCTTCATCAATCCATGGCAAAGGTCTCTGTCTATTTAATTGGGCCGCAAGGCCATCTTTTTGTTTCAGGACCCTCGCCGGTGAGGCTCTTCTTCCCCGACGTCGAGTAGCTACTTTCGACCATTAATTGACATCACCACCACTCCCATCAGTCATGGAATCATCTGGAGACTCTTCCTAGTCTCTTGATTTGAAGAAAGAACATCAGTGGCACCAATTGGAGGAAGCAACCTCACACCGAGAGCAGTTACACATGAAGCAAGAGCCACAATAGATAGTCCCACATCGGGCAATTCTAATTCATAAATTGCTTCATAATGTTTTGTGTATGTTAGCCTCTCGCCCAGTACACGAGGGGTCGGGTCCGTCCTCACGAGTAGGCGCACATGCCCTTGCCCGTGCCCACACGCACGTGGGCTTGGACCGGTTTGAATCGGATCTGAATTAGGTATGGTCTAGGTCTGAGAAAGAGGAGAGGATTTGAGAGAGTGGGGGGGTTTGCTTTATGTTGCAACCATACGTCCACACTTAGGTCTGATTTGAGAGTTTAAGCCATTTGATGGCTATTCCTAACATCTGATTTGGTTGAATACTGAAGCTCTGAGTTGGACAAAGATTTGAGTGTTGAGTCTGAATTTGTCTAAGTGTCCGAGAGTTGAGAGAAGAAGAGTTGAACTTGAGTGTTAAATTGGTGGTTTCAACCACCATTATTGTTATTCTCTCTCTTATTTTTGTATTACATTGAATATATTTTTGAATAGTGAATATTGTTTATTGTGCTCATATTTGATTGGTTGATTGAATTGCACAATTTTGCTTCCTACGAACGACCTCCAAACTCAACATTTTTTCTAGCTTTATAAGTTTTAAATGTTGATTTGATTTTCGTTGCTATACTACGACGTGCTTTTCTAAGTTGCGATGGATTTCGACTCAACAGTATCAGAGTAGGTGATCTTGCGTGCTTGAAGTCATGAGATTTGTGTGGAAGATCTCATGTGTGTGGAGACCATCTCCATGTGTGAGAGAAGAGTTGTGCATCACCTCAGTCTTGTTTGTGAAGAAGAAACCACGCCTCCCCTTCTTCTTATGCGTGGGATACTCACATGAGAGGGCCTATCTCTACGCGTGCTTGGTGTTCTGAATGTGGATGTTATTGTGACAAATCCCTTTTCATCATAGTAAATGTCTGCAAAAACTCTTAAATTTGTTAGTGAAATTGAATTTGTAAGATTGTTTTAATAGAAATATGGGAGTCCGACTCTTTCGCATGGAGGTAAATAGATCAAAATTGCATTCCTAATTAGAACTAGAATTAAATATCAAGTAGGATGATTATTAGAACTAATACTAAATCTAATAGCATGCAACTACTAGAACTTTAATATACTACTACTAGAAAGCATATAACTTAAAGACAAGTTGAAAAATAACTAAAACTTTATTGCTATAGAAAGTTAGAACAAGTAAAACTCATATTACAACTAGAAAAATGAAATCAAAACTATGGGCTTTGAAGGCGAAGTTTAGAGTGTGTGTAGATGTGGATGTGAAGGTGCACCCATAATCTCCAGGGGGAGAAGGAAGTAGAGGACTAGTTCTAGTTGGTTGATCTAAGGTACCTAAGATCACTAATTTGGATGGATAGGATTAATAGGTTAAGGATTAAGGGTTAGGATTAAAGGCTAGGTGATATGCTAGGTTAGGTTTTTGTTGGAAATAAATCTAGGGTCTAGATTAAAATATGGAGGGTAATGGATGGTTAGGATTTATGATAGGATAGGGAATGAGATGATCATAGGGGGATAAGTTGAGTTATAAGTGGGAGAGATCGGGCAGGTTTGTTATGGATAAAATGAATTAAATAAAAGATGGAATTGCATTGCCGGTGGGGGCATGTGAAGGGTTTTCGTTGGTTTAGTGGGATATAGGAATTATTTAGATTGTTGCATGGGTTTTGAGAGTTGGGTACGTGAGTGGGATACGGTATTTGCATGGTTTTTTGGTTATGGGATTGGGTTACGTAGAGATTTCATGGGAAAGTCGGTGGTCGTGGGTTGTTGGGATGAGTTTTGTTGGGATTTTCTTTTGCATGGGTTTTGGTTACGTAGGTCATGAGGGTTACATGGGACATGGGAGCTATGTGTCTTACGTGGGATTTGATGTCGCATGTGGGGGGTAACGTATGTGGATGTTGGCATGGGATTGGGATATATTTTTTTTAAGGTGGAGAGGGGTTGGGTTTCATGCATGTTTAGTGGATGTAGGATCTACGTAGGTGGGTTATTGGGTTTGCATGGATAAAGGGAGATGTGTTGGTGGGGGATAAATGTGGGAATATGAGTACGTGGGATGTTGGCTTTTATATGGTTTTGGGTTATAGGAATAGGGTAGCTAGGTTCTAAGTGTAGAAAGTTGGGTGCCTAAATAGGTTAAGGCTTGGGACCAATTGTGTTGCCAAATAGGTCTACTAACTAGCCTAGTCCTCTCTAAATGAGCTCAAGTTCAAAAATCAAATTAGTCATGTTTCGATTAACTTGAAATTTTATATTTGCACATATAAAAATAAACACATCAAGGTACCAGATATAATTACAGGAAATGTTGCACAAAAGCCCAAAAGTATGCATTATTTACAAAATAACCTAAAATGCCTAATTTGACCTAACTAAATGCAATTTAACCTAAATTACCCTTAGACTAACATTAGTTAGGCATTAATTAACAAAAATAAATATGGAAATATCACTTGGGTTTTTCGTTAAGAAGTCCCCTCAATTCCTACACCAGGTTTTTGTGTGCAAATACTAGTGCATGTGTCCATGTTGGATGTTGATTTGTTAATCACCTCAAAGGTGAAGATATTGGTTCAAGACACCACCATTAAGTTGATGGGGGCCTCAAACTATATTGTGTGGCCATGTGTTTTCAGAATCTTCGTTGGTGGTTAGAATACACTACCTATTCTCATCGATAAAGCTCCTGACATGCGTGAAGGACCAAAGATGAAGAAGTGGGAGAAAGAAATTGAAGATCTGGGTTGTTTCTTGGGGCAATTAAGCCTTATCGTAACTCTACAAGTTTAGCCTCCTCTTTGGGAGTTTGACTTGGAGGGGACTATTGAAGTCATGTGAATAAGCCACGTTGTAGTGTGTGCATCCATGGTGGTCGAGTGCAAATCATGTGGATCTCTAGCATGGAATCAACGAGATCTCTACAAGATCTTGGTGGCTTGAGTTACTATCTTAGTGGTCAAGCCTATTATTTCTTGTTGGTTAAGTATTTTACGAATGCTTATTAGTCAAGTAAAGAATCCTATTAGGAAAATGATTTGTTAGGATTTGCTTTTTTTGCAATTTACTACTTTTAGTTTGGTGATTGGATCTCGTTATATAGAGACCAATGCACCATGTTATTTCTTGAGTTCCAATAATAAAAAATCTCTCGATTATCATATGAACTCCTCTCCCCTTCTTCCTCCACATGAACTCTCTCTTTCTCCTCTCTCACGTGTCTTGTGCCATGCGTAATGATCCATTGTATTTCATGACACAAATATCAAAAGGAACATAAATTTTGATGATAAAATAATGTAGGAGTGGGAATTTTCATTAGCTCACTAGCTCAATCGAAACCAAATAGACCTAGCATCACATTCATTATAGAGATGGCCAATTGATTCTTTAGAGGTTTTGCAAAAATGACAAGCAGTAGCATTATCACCAAAGATTTTTTGAACTTTCTGATAAGAGGATTTTCTATGTTAGTAGTTTAATTCTAAGAGAAATTTCGGAAGCCCATAATTTTTTGATGACATTTAAGATTACAATATTAGGTTCTAAAGTATTACAAAAAGAAGAAATGAGATAATGGTAAGTAGACATTGTGGTAAAGATACCCTTTTTGCTCGACTACCAAATAATGCTATCGATTGCTTAAGTATTCAGATCCAAAGGAATGTTCTAGATCTATGTAGATATAGGCTGATAGAACAATTATTAATGAGATCCATATTATAGGATCTCCTATTTTGTAAAATAAGGTCACTAACTTTGGAAATCCTTAGAGAAAAGCTGCTAGAAATTATAGGAGCTTTTTATCTAGCTAACCAATTATCATAGTAATTAAAAGGATTTTCCAAATCAACAGTTTAATCCTAGGAGAAATTTTGAAAGCCCATAATTTTTTGATATTTAACGATTACAATATTAGGTTCTAAACTATTACAAAATGAAGAAATGGGATAGTGGTAACCAAAACTTGTGGTAAAGATACTTTTTTTGCTTAGCTGCTAAATAATGCTATCCATGGCTTGAGTATTCAATTTCAAAGGAATGTTTTGGATGCATTTAGCTATAGGCTGATCAAACAATATATTGATGAGATCCATATTCTGGATCTCCTATTTATTAAAATAAGGTTACCCACTTTGGAAATCCTCATAGAAGAAAAGTTGCTAGCAATTATAGGAGCTTTTTGACTAGGTATCCAATTATCCTACCATATAGTAATTGAGGAACCATTTCCAACTATAAAAAAATATCCATCACAAAGAAAAGGTTTAACACTAGAAACGTCCATCTAGAATTTAGAGTGATAGGCCTTACTACTAGTTGACCAAGATTTAGAGTTTGGGAAGTGTATTGCTTTCATTACCTTATAGAGTAAAGAGTTATCACCAACAGGTAGTTTCCAAGCAAATTTCAGAAATAAAGCAATATTATTAAAATATGTAGATCTGATGCCTAACCTACCTATGTGTTTAGGAGTAGTAATCTTGCCCTAGGATTTTGGGTGAACTTTCCTTTGGTTTAGAATTTCACCCCACCAAAAGTCCTTACATGATTATCCAACTTATCTAGTGCCTTTTTGGTGATGATACAAGTGGAAAGAAGATAAATTCTGATAGATGATAACATGGCCTTACTTAGAGTGGTTCCGCCAACTTGGGAGAGGGCTTTTATCTTCCAACCTTGTAGGGTTTTTCTTGTTTTATCAAGAATCTTTTGCAATATAGAATGATCATACCTTTTATTGTCAATAGGAGCACCAAGATATAAATCATTATGAACAAGCTTGTATGTATAGAGAACATCTTTGATGCAAGACATGATATCATTAGAACATTTGAAGCTAAAAGTAATAGAAGATTTGTGGAAGTTGACTTTTTAGCCAGAGATACCAAAATAGTTCATAATATTCTTAAGTAGCTGAGATGCATAATGAGTAGCTTTAGTAGATAAATATGTGTCATCCGTATAAGATAGAATCCTAATAGGTGGAGCGGTGGAAGTTAATTTAATTCCACTTGGCAAGCCAACTGATATTTCCATACTTATTGACATAATTTATGCCTAACTAATGTTAGTTCAAGGGTAAATTAGGTTATATTACATTTGTATAGTTTAGACTAGTCATTTAGCAGTATTTTGTAAATAGTACATATTTTTGGATGTTTATGTAATATTTTCCTTATCTATATCTGGTACCTTGATGTCATTGTTTATATGTGTGTAGGTGCTAGGT
Organism: Thalassia testudinum; assembly: GCA_037157565.1. Classification (NCBI taxonomy): domain Eukaryota; kingdom Viridiplantae; phylum Streptophyta; class Magnoliopsida; order Alismatales; family Hydrocharitaceae; genus Thalassia; species Thalassia testudinum. Next base: position 129,937,894 of record JAZHRO010000077.1, read on the forward strand.
ATGAGACTGACTAGAGCCTGGCAGAAGAGAGATTTGGTTCTGAGCTCAATTATGCATGTTGCCTAAGTTAATTCCTCACATGATTCCAAGCCCAATTAAACCTTGAGCCTAGTCTAATTAGGAACCCAATTTTCTTAGCGTAGCACCTATCCATCCAAGCCCAGTTAACCTTCCCTATTGCAAGCCATGCACCTTAATTTCTATCCCTATGGCCGGCCAACTTAACGCAAAACCAAGCCCCACTAAAACCCTAACCCTAACCTAAGAACATATCCACTCTACCTAGCCTTCCTTAGCCTCTAAGTAAGCCTCTTAGTCGCCACCTATAAAGCCTCTAGAACCATATGGATGACCACAATAGAAGCCTTAATCTCCTCCCTTGATTCATGATCCTAGGGTCCATAGTTTAAACCCAAACTTAGAACATATCTTAAGTCACTAACTAAGCCTTACTTAGCCCTTGAGAAAATCTATCATGGCCGGCCACAAATATTCTTCTTATCCCCTTATGGCCGACCACTATGGTCCACAAATCCCCACCATCAAATCCCTATCCTAAGACCTAGAACAAGCCTCCAAAACCCTAGCCTTATCCCTTCCCAAAAACACCTAGAGTTGGCCATTGGATATGCACAAATCTCCACTAATCAACCTTAATCCTATGACCTACAACCTTCCTATCTAGTGGCCAGCCAAGAGACCAAAAGACCACCTTATATGGTCGGTCCTCCTTAGTGAATCCTAGCCCTTCACCATCCCTCCAAAGCACTCTTAACCCTTGATTAAAATCCCAACAAAACCTAAAGCCTAATCCCATCCTTACCCTTCATCTTTTCTAGACTAAATCTTGACCCTTCTTCTTTAGTGATCCAAACCCAACCCTCTCTACCAATCACAAACCACCACCTTCTCTATAAATAAACCTTAGCCGCCCCCCTCCTTTCATCTCTTTACTTTGCAACACCATTAACTCAAGCCTTCATGCCACCTTTGGTGCTTCTCTTCGGGTGCACCTTCACATTTGCTTCGTTCTTCATCACGAGGGCTTCATCTTCAAGGCCAGCATCTAGTTTTAGTTTGATTTCTAGTTCTATTTTTTCTTCTAGTCCTAGTTCTATTTGTTCTAGTTGTGTTATTTCAATCATTTATCTAGTTGTAAGTCAACTAATTGTTTCAATAAAAGTCTAGTTCCTTTATATCTTGTCTCTACTTGTTTTGAATTACTTGCTTTATTTCTAGTACGTATTCACTTCCTTTCATATTTGGGATTTCGTTTCTCATTTAGGTTGTCGTATTTAGTTCTACTTCATCATTCGATTCCTTATTCAAAATATCCAAAAAAAATAGTACCTAGGAAAGCATAAAAATCCGATTGCCTCCCTATAAGATGACTCGGATTTTGATTTGTGAACTTTGATTTCCATATCTTTGAGTTCAATATGAACATCATTCTAAAGTATCTACGCAATTTTACACTACAACAAATGTGTTTTACACTTATATCTTCGTGTGAGATCACTAACCTTGATATTTTGCTCAACCAATCTAATTAGAACCTTTGTTCCCAGAATAAATAGAAACAGGCATAACAAGTAGCCTTGTTTGAGTGCATTGATGGGTTTGATACAACCATTAGGAACATCATTGACTAGAATATAATAGGCCATAGAAGAAATACCATGTGAGATTAATTTAATACAAAAACTAGGAAATCTAAGTTGATGCATGAAGTCCTTGTGTAGTCTTAAGCTCAATTTGTCAAATGCTTTTTCCATATCCAATTTAATAAACATATAATCATTCTTGTTCTCCATTGAGATCTTTTCCACATAAATTGCAAAATCTCTTTAGCAATTATAATATCATCAGAAATGAGTTTATTCTTGAGAAAAGCATTTTGAGCTTTAGAGAGTCTTTTAGGAAGGGTTGAATGTTAGACCATTAGTCTAATTGATGGACTGATATGTGTAAATAATTATGCATTCATAGTTGTCAATTTTTAAGGCCCATGTTAAAAGTGATGAAATGAGGTTTTAATATTAATTATGGGCATTGGTGTATCATTGAGATGTGGAAATATATGTGTAGGGACTTGTTGGTCATTTGCCTTTCTATTATGGGCAACACTACAAACGAACAAATACAAATTAATCGTATTTAATTTGTATTAAGGAGGGTGTTATGGTCCCCATTCCTTAACACACTATTTTTTTGGCTCTCATTTTGTAACCCCATCGACAAAAGAGTGAACGTGAGGAGAAGAGGAGAAGGGTTGTAATCTCCATTAGAAGATCTACTGGAAGATTGATACTCGGATTAAGGTTGTGTTAAGGTATGGAAGAGCAAAGTTGCTGTCCTAAATAAGATTCCATTGGCCATGGACACATGTATTCATCTTATCTCATTTTCTTGCATGTATGTTCATCTAATGTTATTCAAGATATCTTGTTTTCATGCACTCAGTATGTAGACTATAGGATCACTCACAAACTAAGGTTAGAAATCTATTTGATCACTGATTGACAACCCATAATATACTCTTGTAATTGCTTTGGATACTGGTACAGGTCACCTACAGTTTTGAACACTTTTACTTTAGGCTTGAAAATGTAGCTATTTAGTACCATTACTAGACTTCAGTATCGGTACACATAGCTTACATATTTTCGCTGGGGCTTTAGATGACCTAAAACTGTATGTCACAAGTACTGGTAGTAGTCTTTAGTACAGGTACATGTTGGCTACAAGTCAAGGTCAGGATTCTGGTGCTTTGACCAGTATCTCACATGTACCGATACTCATCTTTAGTACCGATATATGATGAGTACTAGCGAAGTACTTCAGACTCTAAGGTTCAAGCCAGTACTCATATATTACTGGTACTCAAGATGAGTACTGTTACTTGTTGAGATTAGATGAGTCCTGAGTTCTAAAGTGTTGATCTAGTACCCTTCAGGTACTGGTACTCATACAAGAGTATCGGTACATCTGGAGGTATTGGTTCTTCATATTGTTTCATTGAATGTCCCAAATAGAATGACACTGGTAGTGGTACTTAACATTAGTACCGGTACTAGTTGAATATGGGATCAAGTCAACATAGACAGGAGGTCAATGGTACTGGTACTGGTCCTCAGTATCGGTACTCATTGAGTATGGAACATAGTTGTCTTAGATCAACATTTAGGTCCATCTTTAGGTTATCGATGGGTTATTTTTAATTTACTCCAACATTGAATTGATACTATTTGCAAAAATCTTTGCAATAATTTTATAAGTAGTGTTTGGAAAACTAATAGGTCTATAATCTTTCACTTCAACTGGGGCAATGGACTTAGGAACTAGGATGATAAAAGTGGGATTGAGATTTTCATTAAAGGAGACATTCATGAAGACTTCAATGACAAATAATGATATTGAGCTTTATCATATCCAAACAATGCTGGAATAATATGGGTGTAAGTCCATTAGGCTTGAAAAAATTTTAAAGGTTCCATAGAGGAAAAACCAACTTAATTTCCCTACCATATGGTATTTTTTCAAGAAAGATTTCATTATTATATAAGAACTCTTTTGGGGAGAGATATCAGGACAATCAAGATACAATTGAGTTTACGAAAAGATATTTGAAAAGTGATCGACAAAGGTTGCTGCAATGTTCTCTTGGTTGGAAATTATAGAACCATCATTGAGTCATATACAAGAAATGAAAAGTCCTTTGTATGTCTTTGTGAGGCTGTTAAATGAAATATTTGGAATTCCTATCACCAAACTTGACCTATTTGCATTTTGCTCTTTGAAATCTTTCTCCTTAAGAAGTAGGAGATGCCCATATTTGCTATTGAGTTTATCCCATAGCTCTAATTGTTCTTGTGTGAGGTTTTCGTTAATTGGCAATGAAATTAATTCCTTTTCCATTTTTCTCATTTCAATAACTTTAGAAGAGAAAACCTCCTTACTCCAAACTTTTAAGCCATTCTTTATTTATCCACATTTATTCGATAACAAATTCCCATCTCTAGGATACCCCCAAAATTCTCCAACCTTCCATTTAAAGCAGATGTCTTCCATCCGTATAGTGCTCCAAATTTCCAAGTCTTTTCACCATTAGAGTAGTTTTTGAAGGTTTTAATGAGAAAAGGGGAATGATCGCTTTTAATTCTAGGCACATGGAGAACCCTCGCAATAGGATAAGCTTCACACTAGAGGTCATTGGCAAGTGTTCTATCCAATATGAGGAAATTAGGTTTTTTTAAATTAAAATGCTTGTTTTTCCAAGTAGAATCAGGCCAATGAACTTTAGATCCATAAGATTGCATTTGTGCATGAACACATTAAGAAGTTTATTGTTATTTTTCTTTGGATTCCAATCGTGCAAACAATAGGACCTTTTAATTGAGAGACAAGATAAGAGAGCCCTTTTCGAAAATTCTATTTTTTAGATCTATTCGGGGAATTGTATGTTCCAACAAAATACCAAAAAAATAATCATTAAACAAGAAAATTTTTGCAATGAAAAAATTATTGTACTCTCTAGTAATTTTGCAATTGTTGTGACTTTTGTTGGGTTTAAATAAAAATTCTATAAATAAAAATGTAACAATTGATCTGATGGTTCTTGCAATATGCCACCAAATATACAAGCAAGCAAACCACAATAATCACAACCATAAGATGCACAGTATTCTTAGTGTGGAAAAACCTTGGCCCCAAAGATGTAAGGGTAAAAAATCATAGGATCAACATGACTCAAACCAATCTACTATAATTGGTAGAAAAATTATTTTTCCCAATGAGGGTTGCATAAAGCCAACCCTCTTTTCAAGAACAAATCTCAACAAGAACAAATTCGAAATAATAAGAGTACAAAACTATCATTGAATGATTTCAATCTTCGCACAAGTTGATAGCCACCTTTTTGGATACCTTGAACAAGTGATAAAAGCCAAGGAACCAATGTACATTTGTCCCTTCTAACACCTCTCTCTCCATCCTCCAACCATATATATATATAAGAAAAGTTGGGAAAAATAGGGCTGCAATTTGAGTTGAGAAAGAAAAATAAATAGTGATGGTTCTATTGTTTTTCTCTTTTTTTCTTTTTGCATGTACCACCATACAAAGACAATGCTAAATGAATGGAAAAATTTTAGAGGTGTTCGAAGACATTTTCCAAAGCCACCATCAAATTTTTGGAATATTGCAAGAACCAATTAATGTCATATATGTATGAGTACTTTCTCACAAAGAGGGGACCACCCAACATATCTCTCACTCATCGATGATGTGAGAACCACTCCAATCCTACAATGGAGTGACATGCCTCAAATTTTTCAAGTGGAAATACTTTTGTCATCATATCATCACCATTATTGTTTGTGTGGATCTTTTCAAGTGTAAGTTGCTTTGCTTCTAGTACATCTTGCATCCAATGGTACCTCATGTCTATGTGCTTTGACCTTATATGAAAAGTAGAGTTCTTGCTAAGGTGAAATACACTCTGACTATCACAATGTAGAACATACTTGTCTTGCATGACTCTGAGTTCTTGCTTGAATTTCTTCATCCACAACAACTCCTTTCTAGACTTTATAGCTGTAATAAATTTTGCTTCTATGGTAGATAAGGCTATACATTTATGAAGTCTTGATTGCCAAGAAATTGTACCACCTACATGTCATCAAGTAACCAGATGTGGATATTTTCCATCTATATCATGTACCATGTATGAATTTGTATAGCCAACAAGAATTAATTTTTTTGCTCCAAAACAAAGACATAAGTTGCTAGTCCCACAAAGGCATCTCAAAATCCATTTAATTGCTTCCCAATGTTCTTTCTTTAGATTTGAGACAAATCCGCTAACAACTTCAACTGGATGAGCAATATTTACATTAGACTACCTATAGTTGAGGAATACGGAATCCTTTCCATATCCTTTTTCTATTCTTGGACTTTGCTTGGTGCTTAATGATGAGTCTACTTCAATGGACTATTTTAGAACTTAAGTTTGCTAGTGTTTGCATTTTAGTTATATTAATATTCATGTTTAATGGTACATTAATTAGTTGCATGACTTTTAATTCCTGATAACACACATTTTCGTGCATGTCATAATCTATTTTGTACATAAATAATTATGTGTGGTTTTTTTTTTTTGATAACCCACAATTATGGGTACAACTCCATAGCAACCTGGGGTGACCCATACCCCGACGCAAGCCCTGACTGGTTGGATGGGGTAACACAGTGGCCATTGCCACCCATACAGTCCTATGCAAAAATGTGCATGCCACAAGGTTTCAAATACTCATGGGGAGGGACTTATGGGGATGGGTAGCACCAACTGTGCTACCCCTAACCCCCATTATGTGTGGTTATTTTTGAAGGAATAATATGATGAATAGAGAGGGGGGAGCAATGTGCTACATGGTTTACGTTTTTATGCAAGGAGTGAACTACAAATGAGAGCATAGGAAGGGATTCGAGAGGCCCTATTTGCAATATGGCCGCAACACCTAAGTTCTACCTAATAACCTATTTTTGGCCTAAAGTTCCAAAATAATTCTTGAAGGCCTTGGATTTCATTGCAAATTACCAAAGTAGGGACCACTCATCTAACATTCTCTCTCTCTTGGGCACAAAAAGCCAGCGTGCATGACCCAATTAACACTACTTTTTTTCAAAGCTCCAGCCTGTGCGACACCAATTCTCAAAATCTCAATTAGCGCGTAGCCTCCTCATTTCCCTGGAATCTTACAACCAGCCTCCCCATTGAGAATCCTCTCTTGCACGCATGCTACGACAACCAATTCCCCTTCCACATGTGCTTGACCTTGATTGAAATCCAATCTGTGTGGGCATACTTTGCAAAGAAGTTGCACGTGCGCATCACACCAGGAAAGGACGCATTGCTGGCCCTAAGTTCCCATCACGTGACAGGAGAGTGATTCATTCCTCATTGCTCGCAAGAGTGGAGGGTGCTAGGCCCTTAGGGCTACGTCGCTTCTCCATTTCCTCCTCTTTGACGCGTTTCTTGGAGTCATCGTGACCCTCTAGTAATCCTAGGTAGAGTAGCCCTCGATTTCACTTGTAAAATCCATATGTTACGATACCTCCATGTCAATTTATTGCTTGTTGGATTATATCATCTCCTTGCTGAGTATGGAGTCCTGTTATTATATTTCATGGATTTTTTGGCTACTTTTTTTTGACAAAGAGAGAGGACTATTGCCGTTCACAGTACTAATCCAATTTATTAATAACTGTAAATGGGGCTACAAATTTTCACGCCACAACCGGGCACTTGACGCTGCATCACCACATATTTTCTACCCACACATTGCCCCTATTAAAAGGACATCATTCCTAGCCCTCCACACAGCCCACAGAATAGCAGCCATGGTTTCACGTGGCTTGTGCTTCATGAAATGCATCCGCAGCGTCTTCCAATCTGGAAGTAGGGATGAATAGAATCGAAGCCATACTTCGTTGGTCACAAGGCATGTACTGAAGAGGTGCCTGGTGTCATCCTTTCCAAAACCACAGAGAAGGAAAAGCATCATGTCTGCTCCAAAAACTCTTCTCCTGAGGGCCCCTGTGATCAACCCACCATGTCTAGCTAGCCATAAGAAGATCTGGATCTTCAGCGGGATCTTCAATCTCAAAAAGTGTGCACATACTCATCCTAGAGCATCCCCTCCTGACGTCACTGAGAGGATCTCATAGGTACTACTGGGGGTGTAGACACCCTTCCTCCAAGCAAATACGTCCAACCCATCCCTTGGCTTGAATGCAGCCAATGCAAGGCGCATGGAGTCTGCTTTCTCCCTAGTTTTAGTAGTAAGGTTGCCTCTCGTAGAAGGTATATCCCACACTTCATCCTGCTGCTCCACATATTGGGCACTGAGGCTTGCTTACTCCCTAAACTGTCATAGACACGTGGATATATGTCTGCAAGACAGCCTAGTTTGCTCCAATCATCTTCCCAAAATCGCAATCCCTCTCCACAACCTAGGACAGGTTTGAAGAGTTCCCAGTGCTCCACCATGGCTTTGGAGATGGAGTCCCAAAAAGGAGATGTTGACTGTTGCTGAACCATGTCTGCCACCTGTAACGACCCGAAAATTTTTGGGTAAATTTTAACCCATTTAAGTAGGGTGTTTAATGTGTTAAAAGGCCCTTAAAAGCCATGATTTTTCCCTTTGGATTGGTAAGGCTTTACATTTTGTGGTGGTGAGGGGCTGTTTGTAAGGAAAGATAGTTGAGGGACTTGCTTGCCCCTCAAGTAAGAAATGGAGGGGGGCATGGACCAAATGACCCTTTTGATATTAGGTTTTGGCTTTCTTAGAAAGCCAATGATCATTTTCTGGGCTTGATCATTTTGGAAAGAGGAGAGGAGAGACTCCCATCATCTTCCCTTGGTGGTTGTTCCAGCTGCTGCCAGTGCCTTACTGCTGGTGTTGCTGGCGTGGGAGAAGGAAAAGTGCAGGAGCAGCTGCTGCGCTTGTTCTTGCAGTGTGTTGGCTACTGTTGCGTTTTGAGCAGATCGGGAAGGAGTAGAAGACAAGAGCTACAACCCAAAAGCTTGAGGTAGGGATGTTAACTCTTTGTCCTATGAGTACCTCTTTAGATTTTGGGTAAATGATAGCCAGGCATGTATGGAGTATATACCTAGGGTTGGTGAATAAAAAGGGGTTGGAGACATGCTAAGAGAATTAGCCACCTTATAGTGTTGTTTGCAAGGGTTCACCGGGTACTAAGCATGTGTTTTATACTTGAAATCTGTGGGATAATGGACCTGCAACAAGAAACTGTGGGTTGTGATGCGGGGTTAAAAATCGTGCTGGACTAGGGCCTGGTACCATCTAGTACCAGTACTAGATATCTCCAGAGGTCCCCTTATTGCATTCATTAGGGGAAACAAAACTTGTCCGGTACCAGTACTGATCAAGTGGGGGCCCTAAACAGAATTTGTCCAGTACCGATACTGATGATCAGTATTGGTACTAGCCTGAGTAGGGCACTATACATAACTGGTACTGGCCTGAATGGCTATGATCTGGCTATAGCTGGGGTAGTACCAGCCCAGTACCAGTACTGAGGGTCAGTATTGGTACTGGCCTGAGTGACCATGCTCCGATTTTAACACTTGAATAAATAAGGAAAGTATGTAAGCCTGGATACGTGGTATGAAGTTAAGAAAAAGTGCGTAAATCTGCAAACACCTGAAAGACTACCAGCCAAAGGAGGTGATAAATCAACCCTTGAAGGGTGTGAATGAAACCCAGGAAAATGAATTTAAGTATATGGAAGTATGCAATACGTGAAATGGTTGCTTCTTAGGATTTAAATGAAAATCCCTCTTGGATTCCAAAGGTTTGTGGTCAGACCCTAGGAGATCCACTAGGTCTCTAGGATGTTGTTCCAAACTCGAAACCAAATAAAATAAGAATATGACAGGTTCGCTAGGTGGGCCTTTAAGGTTGTTAATCGCTCTGAATCGGGTTATAAATGTTGCATCATAGTATAGGTTGAATTAGCGCGAAAAACAAATAAAATGTATACTCGAATATCAAAAATGAAGTCCGAGGTCGAACATAGGGAGCAAATAGGAGTTCACACACTAATCTCAAATAATATATAACTGAGCACAAGAACTTAAACCAAATAATGATATTCAATAAATACTACTCTATCACATTAGATATTCAATGAATTCCCATGTATCTTGAGAAAATAAAAAAGTAGAGAAGCTAAAACAATGGTGATTTAAATCACCAATTACACTCTAAGCATATATATCTCAAGCATTCAACCAATTTAAATATCTTAATAGTAATTCTAAATCAATCTTTCACAGTATTAAGCCTCAAATCAGATGTCGAGTCTGATGACTAGACGACTTAACCAACAAGTGCTATAGTGCTAGGGAAGTACCGTTCTTCTTCCTCTTCTCTTCTTCCTTCTTCTGTAGGCCTTCTTCCATTCCTCCTCTTCTCTCTTCTTCACTCACAGAGGGAGGCCATCCCTCCAGCGACTAAGTGTCGCACAGGGCAAAACCCTCCTTGCCTCCGCTCTCTCTCTCTTTCTCTCTCTGGGATCTACCCTCCCAAGGACTCAAATAGTGTCGGGTAATCAGATGTTAGGGTAGAGCGCACCTGGGACCAAGCTCACCGGCAGTGGGTGGTGAGTGAGGAGTGCGTGGGTTAGGCGGGTCGGATCTGCGCCAGGCCTGCGTGAGTAGCGTCACGGGCGAGGTGCATGTGAGGGGCTTGTGGGGACCTCACCCCTTGTGTTTACTTGAGGCAATAAGCGTAGAGCAGAAAATCAATTTATTCGCGCGTGCCTCTTCACTCGTTTCCGAGGTGGGACTAAATGTCCCACCCTTCCTTCGCGTAGCAGCAGGTGATGGCACCTTCGATTGGAGTGGCTGCTACTTTTGTGGTCTTCAATTGAGGACCTGGACGCTCTCCTGGGAGTAGGCCGTGCTGCCTGGGGAAGCTGCCTAGGGCTCGCAATGCTTGGGACTTGAAGAACAAGGGTAGTGATGGCGGAAGTGGCGGAGCTCCGGTGAGGATACCTGCAAAGAAGAATACGGCCTTGTGGCCTCGTCAGAAGGTTTAGCAGGCTTCGCCATAGCATGGTGAATGTGGGGATGGGTTTAGCGTGAGGCGAGGAGCGTTGTGGAGGTCGGACGGAGTCAGGGAAGGAAGTCGGTGATGGGTTTGTTCAGTGGCGTGATTGGGTGGACGATGGAGTGCGATAGGTTAGGGCTTTTGTGCAGGAGGATAAGGCGAATGTTATGAGGTGGTCGGCGAGGCGGATGGAGTTGTGTAGTAGTGGAATCGCCTCCCCGGAGGTTCGGTCGAGGACGGAGAAGATGAGGATGAGCGGTGACGTCGAGGGTTATTTTTGGGGTTTTTGGGTATTAAACTAACCTAAGAATCTAAACTAACTAATCTAACCTAATCTAATCAGAGGAAAGGGGGAGAACGGCACTGGCGTTGGTAGGCCGGCGTCGAGGAAGGTGAAACTCCGGTAGAGGGGGATGCCGACGCCGACGGAGAGAGGGCGAGGACGGATGGTATTGCACGATGTGGAGGAAGGTGAGGAAGAAGAATCTGCCACTGGTATTGTGGTCAGATGATGAGAGGAGTTGAAGGGAGTCGCTGGAGCTTGCGGAGCTTTGTAGCCGGAGAGGAGGGAAGAAATTGAGGTAATTCCGACCAAAAACAAGTCTGGGCCATTCGGTCTGATCTAGGGGTTCTTTTATAGGCCTCTGGAGGGAGTTTTGAGCTTGGAAAGCTTGGAATGTTGCCGGAGTTGGAAGCTCTATGATACCCAAATCTCTCATGCGTTAGCATGAGAGATTGGGAAAGTTTAATGGCTCATGGACGGATTCAATGGAAAGAGGACTCCTCAAGCAATCTCCCTTCCAATTTTGGAAGGGAGTGATTGATAAGAGGAGTTCTCTTCAATCAAAGGTTGTCGGAGTTGTAGGAATAAGATTCATGGCGGGAAGGACCTTTTTGTGAAGAAGACAACAAAATTGGGGGGCTATTTGCAAGAAATTCAAAAAGTTAAGGGTCTGAATGAGATAAAAAAAGTCTGACTGGACCAAAATGCAAACTTGGACAAGATGATCTCAGATTGGGCCCAAATTTTAGTATAAACCTGATTTGGATCCAAGGAATCCAATGGTGAAGTTAGATTTAGGTTTTGACCTCATTTGGTTGGGTAATTTATGTAAAAACCTAAATTAGGGTAAATGTCAATCTGAGACTCTATTTTGGATCAAGACGGGTTCTAATGGTCAAATTAAGCATACCAAACCCTAGATAATATTTTTATATGAATTTTAGAGGGTTTAGGTGAATTTTATAGTGATAAGAATATTAGTTAATTAAGCGGGTCTATTTTTAGGGTTTCAGATGTCATTTAATTCCTGAAATGTGCGAAAATCCATTTCTGACTTTTCTAACCCACTTGTTAGACTTTAAATACCATTTGACCCTTAATTAGCCCTTGAGAAAACCCGTGGTTGTTCTGCATTTGAGGTATACTGTTAAAATTACAGTTTTATCCCTATTTTACTGTATTTCCCTTAAAATGGATTTGTAGTGAATTACGTCTCTCTGGCGATTATGTAGGAGCAATTATTGACTTAATCAGATCAAATTGCGCTAGTTATGGCTCATGATGGTGTTCTTATCAAAGGTTATGCCTTAGAATTGGTGAATTGAGTTCATCACTCAGGAAGGAGACTCGAGATGTGACGGTAGCTAAGAGCTACCCAGGGATTTACCTTGGAACTTGAGGAGTTCCCAGGAGTAGTGACAAGCCTTGGGATGTCATCAGAAGGAGGTATCTGAGCATACCCGAATCCGACTCGTGACAAATTAGGTACTCAAGCAAGAGGCTCACTAGGCACCTGCATGTGCAGAGAGATGCCAAGGGTACCATGATGGGTTTGGTTGAGATCTCGTCCAGCGTCAAATTGAGAGGGCACACCTCTTGGTTACGTTCCTAGAGGGAGCAAATGGTGTGACCTGACAATTCTGACCAACCCTGCGACATAACCTGTGTAAATTACAACTAGGCCTCACTGGAGGCGGGTGGAGTTGCTCCTCGCTGACACGAGGCACTGGCCTGCGTTGCTCCCAAGAGGCCCAATCTTTTGACTAAGGTCAGCAATGTTCTCGATACGTCGAGAATGGGTACGCCTTTCACAAGGGTCGCTTGTCTTATTAGCCCTCCCTTGATCAGGGAGAGGCCACCAGGTAAGGATCTAAGGGGAAGGATATGCCGAAATCTCCTCTGATCAGAGAGAGATGATCTTCTAAATTTGATACATGTGGCGAGTGAGGGAATAGATGTGAATGACAGAATAAGTTATCTTAAGAATCTAGATAAAAATTTGATGGAAAGTAGTGGATTTAATTAAAAAAAATAAACAAACATTTATCACCCCCTCTTTCTGGGCTTCACATGCAGTTAGATCCCTACTGAGCTATATAGCTCACCCCTTCTTCTCTTTTGTGACCCATTTTAGGTTCCGATGCCGTGGGCAAGTGGGTTCCGTCTTACCCACGAGCAGCGTAGGTGCCTTGCGATGACGGATCGGCTATTCGTGATGACACTCATAAGCTTGGAGAGGGCGATAGTGGAAGCCCAATATCCGGGAAGGTGGGAGGACCCACCTACTGAGTCTGTTGAAAATGCTGCCACAGAATTTATAAAGGTTGCTTGTCAATTAGAGCAGGCAATCTGTTTTGCGGGTTTTCGACCTTGTCGAACGTGGGAGGACTTTTGAGGGACCGATGCCTCCCTTCGCTTGGGGGCCCTCTTTTGCAAACCATCTTTTCTTTTTGTGAATGTGGATTGTGTGGAGCCCTTTCCCCTGGTTGCTGTATATTACTTTTGTGTTATACAGGTTACTTTGGTAATAGGGGAAGAAACAAGGCTTGTATATATATATACCTATATGAATGTGTGCATGTATATGAAAGTATGTATGATAGGGGAACTTTGTGTATGTGCCTGGAAATGAATGATGTTTTACTGCATGGTTTCTATTTTTGATGTATGACTGCTAGGGTGGTATAAATTATGGTTCTTCTTGCAGGTGGGGAGTTTGGAAATCTCCCCTCCAATAAGGATACCCTGTTACTGTTCATTGGATTTTTTTTAATTTGATTTATCTCGATTGAATTAAGCTCCCCTTTGACTCTAACCATTTCACCGCTAGGACTTTCTTCGCCCTCACCCTTGGAAACCCATTGAATGGATTTCCGAGGTGTGACACCACCATCCTAGCACTCCCACCATAGGAGTCACGAACAATGGTCTGCCACAGACCCTCATCTCCACGCAGAATAATCACCCCCCACTTTGACAAAAGGGAGTCTCTAAATTCACGTAGAGGTCTCACTCCCAGCCCCCTTTTCTCTTTGGCATACACGCAGACTTCCACTTCACTGGTTGGAAGAATCTACCACTATGTGCTAGCCCCTTCTAGAAAAATCTTTTGCGAATAATGTCCATTTGCTTTAGCACTGAACTTGGCGGTCTGAATGTAGAAAGGAAAAATATCAGAATCACTAAAAGGATTGAGTTTAATAAAAACAAGGCGTCCCCCCTTCAATAGGAACTTGCTACACTACCCTTCCATTTTCATTGACACCTTCTTATAAAGTTGGGCCCAATCCTTCTTCATTTTCTTGGATTGCAGTGCTAAACCAAGATATCTAATAGGGAGAGTGGCTATGGGCGCTTGTCATAATTGGGACATCTCCTCCTATCTACTCACCTCTCCAAAGCAGACAAGAGATGATTTGGCACCATTGATGCTAAAGCTTGAAATCTTGCTGAATATGCCAACAACATGCTTAAGCACCTCCTCCTTGTAGAGATCCCCCTCTATAAGAAGATGGTATCATCTGCGAGCTGTAGGATAGGCGTCAAAGCCCTTTGGGATGACAAGGTGTAACCATGCAGATATCTAGCCAAGTATGCTTTGAATGCCAATCGCACCAAAGTATCCACTACCAAGATGAAAATAAGAGGTGCTACCGGACACCCTTCTGTGGCTAAATCCAATGACCTGTGGGATGCTCGTTTATTAAGGGGGAAAAGGAGGAGGTAGTAATGATCTCTTGATCCACTGAACCCACTCTTCTGGAAAGCCCCTACGCCTGAAGATCTCCCAGAAGTACTACCATGAGATGGAGTCATAAGCTTTGGAGAAATCAACCTTCCACATGAAGGCACTATTTTTCCTATTGACCAACCCCAACACCATCTCCTGAGCCAAAATAAATGACTCCTGTAAAGATGTTCCTTTGATGAAGACTGACTGCATCGGACTAATGATATTTTTCACTGCATCTTGATTAGCCCATATTTGTGGGCTATTTAAGTATCTAAATGTCTAGACATTAAGTTAATTTTAACATTTACATAGCATACATTAGGATGTAAATAAATTAATTCATATTTTTAGCTTAAGTGCATAATTCATGCATTTAGAATTAACCTAGGGTTGCATACATTTAATTAGTTAATTAATTAGGTGCACTATTTTAATTAACATAGAAGTTAAGGAGTTATGTATAAATAACCCTAATTATTTTATTATTTTATTCTTTTTCTCCTTTGCAGGTAACTCCTCCGACTTTGCCTTCTCCTCCAACGTATCACATTGATTCCACGGTGTTTTGAATTTCAAATCTTGGTAGTTGTGGCTACAAAAGAGAAGGAAGAGCTGCCGTTGAGGAGGAGGCCACCACCCATTCCACCACCGTGCAGCATTCCACCACTATGGGCCTCCACAGCCAAGCTCCGTCATACTGTGGGCTGGCGAGGTGACAGACCATCGCGCCAAGAGGATTCATTTGACTAGCACCGTGCACAAGCTCCTTGAAGCTCGCCTACTGTGAGTGCATCTATTGATGCACGACTTGTTACCACCGTCATCAACCATCACCAGCATCCACCTCCATCTTCTTCCCTATTCTCTATTTTTCCTCCACTCCACCAAAAAGAACCCAAAAACCTCGCCACACCCGCTGCAGCACAAAGAGTTGTAACTCCTCCTGCCCGCACCTCAACCTTGCCAAGTGTGCCTACCCTCCGCGCGCCTTCACCCCAGCAGCCCCCTGCTCCATCAAACCACACCCGTGTGCCCTTGCGGTCTGCAGACCGCCCTCCAGCAGTGCCCGCAACCCCCCAGTGCCCTTGCCTAGCGTACATTCTCCAGCGCGCCCTCACCTTACGTCTGTAGTCCTCGCGCCTTTACCTCCACTCGCCTTGCTGTAGCGCCCGCGTGTCGCCCATTGCAGCACCTGCAGTCGCACGGCCACAAGACCCCATGCACCCAAGCGGCCTGCAGAGCGCCCGCGCACCCATGCGCCCACGCCTCCACGTGCCTGCAGTGCCCCCACGCCCCGCGTGCACCTGCAGCACCTACTGTGCCCGCGCACTGCCCTCCTTGCGCCTGCTGCACGTGCGGTCAGCAGTAGCCTCATCCATTGCCTCCACTTCTTTCCTCTGGCAGGTCGGCTCCGACCGTCTCGTAACTTGCCGCCGCCACCGTTGCGGAGCCCTCGCTCCAGCCAATCTACATCCAGAAGAGTTCTTCGAACAATCCTCTCTCCCATGCGCGAGGAGGAGAGAGGTAGAATCCTCTATTTCAACCTCAATTAATAATTACATTTCATACCATTGCCACAAAAAATGAATTTTTATTTATGATTATTTTATTATGGTGAAATTGCGACTTCATACTCATGCTTTCTTATAATTGCGTGGCTTTTGTTATTCACATCTTTTGACATTGGTTTTGGATTAAGATGTGCATAAATTCTCTCTATTGCATGTCAATTAGAAATTACATAGATTCATCACATATTTATTGAATATTTCAGTGAGTAAAAATTGCACATATACCCTTACATTTTTGAGTTATTGTGTATCTTCTTTTCGTCGCATTTCATGTCAGATTTGACTATGGATTTCGCACTTGATTGAGCGAATACGAGAAAAAAGTATTCATGATTTTATTGCATCATTGCCTCCCTGTGGACACGTCCCACTCTTCTGTGAGTGGTTTAATTTTTATTTTAATTATTTTGTTAAGCGATTTTCCACCACTTTGATCCTACAACGACAAATCATCTTAATACATTATTCGAAAGCGAAAACCATCTTATCACATCACTCATCCTGTTTGCAAGCACTTTGCCAATGATCAAGTAGATTGAGTTGGACAAAGCTATGGGCCTGAAATCCGTCAAAGATTCAGCACCTGACTTAGGCAGAAGAAAAAGAAGAGACTTGTTAATTCTCTCTATTCCAAAGTTCCTCCTTTGGAATTCTTCTATCATAGCAAGCACATCAGCCTTGACTGCCGACCAAATGACAGAATAAAAAGAGACTGGAAAACCATCTAGCCCAGGGGACCCCTCTGCCTTCAACCCCTTCAAAGCCATTGTCATATCTTCTTCTCTAATATGCCTGCACAAAAGCCGTCCCTCCTCCTCTCCAAGCCGTGGCATATTTGAGTGAGATAGCCTCCCCACTCCCTTCTGCCCCCCATGCGTAGAGTTCCAGAAATAATTGTTGGCCGTATTGCGTATGTCAAGGGGAGACGTAGCCACGTGTTCCCCATACCTGAGGAGGAGGGAGACTTAGCTCCTACCCTTAGATTTTTTGGCTACTTGAATTACGTATTTGTTAAATAGAATTAAAGGCTTAATTATGCTTTCTTAGTCTCATGATTACTAAGGAATTGAGTGCATGAATCCTCCTGTTTAACCATCTAAGCATCATGATCTCAACTACTAATTAGAATATGAATAAAGGTCTAGTGATCGATATTTACATCTGAAAATGATGTGGGAATCTAAGGAAACAAGTATTGATTTATTGAATATGAAAATGGTAATAGTTTCCATGGTAAATGATTGAAAGATACTAGAATGGCTGGTCAATCTTGGGAAAATTGAGATGTTTATTGAAAGTAAGTACTTGTGCCTAGTATCAACGGTGAGGCCGCCTATACCTATTAGAGGAAGAGACTAGCTCAGAGAGTGAGCTAGTGATATATCTCTATTTAATTACTTAATTCATGCCTAAGTAATGCTACGTTAAGGGTAGTTTAGGTCATATTGTATTAAATTAGGGTAGTTTTGTCATATTGCATCATTTTTTAAATATTGCAAATTTAGGGTTTTTTTTGCAATATTCCTATTATCTATATCGGGTGCCTTGATGCATTTATTTATATCTATGTAGGTACCAGGTTTGGATCTAACTGGAGTCCCACTTCAAAACCAATCAATTTAAGCTTACCTATCCTATTTAGGTTAACCCAATTCTTAAACGCTAACCCAATCAACCTTTGACATAGCCTGTTAGGAAACCCAATTTCCACACATAAAATTTCAGCCACCACAACCTAATTGGCATCTACATGGGCCATCCAAATCACCTCAATTTCCTACCTAAATTGGACGTTGATACAAACATACGCAGTTTTGTAAAAGATGCATTTTAAGTGTTGCTGTAATGGGAAAATCCATTCAACTTTTAAATTTATAATCCTAGATAATGAGTATTTAGGGTCATCCGAGGAGGCAACTTTAGTTATAGAATCGAAGACCCACAACCTTCGTCCACTCCTGAGGGGATGGCGTCTCTGAGGAAAGACTGGGCGACGGAGGGCGAGTGGACGAAGGTTGTGGGTCTTTGTGACCGTAGGAGTGGAGGGCCATCCTCGACTGAGGGAAGGAGGTCGTGGGGGCGTATGGGTGCTGGAGGCTTCTCTAGCAAGGGGATGGAGGGTATCCTTTGCTATCAGTGTAGAGAGAGGGGTCATGTGGTTGCGAAGTGTCATACCGCCCTTGTGTGTCTTCAATGCGGAGGACTAGGGCATCGAAGATCCATGTGTAGGAGACAGCCACGCACATCAAATGAAGGGGGAGGCGGGACCACCCAGATGCGTGGAGGAGGGGGCCCAAACCCTAGTCGACGTGGAAAGGAGAAGTAGCGCATGGGTGTGGGGGACCCCTACCATGTGGGGCTTACGTGCGTCATGGCCGTGCATGGGGATGCCCTCCTTCATCGCCTATGGGTCCCTCCATAGATGTTGAAGTATTGGTCTCCAGTGAAGTCCTTGCTGCAGAGGCGTGCCTTCAAGAAGCTATCATTAGGGAGGTCATGGTGGGAGGGCCAGCTTTAGATGATCTCCAAGGCCTTGTAAGATGTCTACCCCTTCTTTCGTGTTCGTGGAAGATATGTCTCCTGAACCCATCGAGGTTCATGGTTTTTAGTTTGGAGAAGGAGGATGTTGATTCTTTGAAGTTTCAATCCTTGTCGATGGATTCAATTTCGGTGATTTGGTGCTTGGTTTCACCGTTTGATGGTGCTTTGAGTGAGAGACCTCCGCAAAAGTTTTTTGATTGTGATGGACTTGCGGAAATTTTTGGAGTGCCTTTGCATTTGCGCTCTTATGCTGTGGTGGATAGTATTGTGGTAGGTTTTGCCTATTTGAAGGAGGGCGTGCAAATTGGTGTTGAGGAGGGGGATGGAAGTTTTAGTGAAGGTGGAGGTGAGGTTGAAGCATTGGGGACCGTTCCATGACAAGGTGGTTCTCAGGTGTGGTGGATCTTCATGGATTTTGTGTCTTCATGTGGAGAAGAATACTCCTCCAAAAGTAGAAAAAAGAAACATGATGAGGGGTCATCTAGAGGCGGTAGCAGGTGAGACCATGCAGTGGAGGCCGGTTAGAGTTGAGCAAGTTATCAGGGGTAGTGGCTAGAAAAAAAGAAAAGTGGTGGAAGAGCCAGAGGTAGAGGCTTCACGTATATAGGTAGATGATGTGACAGGGACTATGGTGATTCACGAACAGATTGATGAGTCAGCATCCAAGGACATGGTGAGGGATACTTTTGTCTTCTCTACCCCAGAAGAGGCTAGAAATAACGTGGGGTCTTCTTCCCCCACCATAGGAGGACATTCTAGTAAGGGTAAGTACCACCTCAGAAGTTGTGATCTTGTGCAGGTTGATGTCAATAGGCTGGTGAGGGTGCTCCAGGTTGCATGCAGGGAAGAAGGGCAAGAGGGTGTGGTTGGTCCATTATGTTGAAGATTCTGACTTGGAACATGAGGGGGTTGAGGGGTCGTGGAAGAAGGGGTACTTTGTTGAGGTATCTTCGCGAATGGGGAGTGGATTGTGCTTACTTACAGTAGACTCATGTTGATGGTGAAGAAACTGTGAAATGGCAACCTTTGGTGGGTGCAGGTGATTTTTCCTTGAGGTGTATTCTGTCTGAAGGACGTGCGGGGGGAGTTTGTGTGTGGTGGAATTCCGGGAAGCTACAGTTGGTTGATGTGAGGATGGTGCAGTTTTCCATCACTTGCAAGTTCGCCAGAGTTTCTGATAACATTTGTCTTCATGTTACCTTTGTTTCTGGGCCATTAACTAGGGGGAGAGTCCGGTGCTGTGGGACGAACTGCGTGAGATGGCTTGGGTGCAGGGGGGACACTTGGCTCTTGGGTGGTGATTTTAATGCCACATTGTCCTTTGATGATAGGCTAGATGAGAGGGTGGACTCATCCATATTTGGCTTCCAAAATGTGGTCATAGATTTGGAACTTGTTGATATTCCTTCTTCAGGTGTAGTGTTCACGTGGAGAGGTGGTGGAGGATCGATCTCCAAAATAGATAGATTTCTTTGTAATGTAGAACTCATGGGATCTTTCCATATGGCTTCAATGGAGGCAATGACCCATCCTTTTTCTGATCATACTCCTCTTGTGTGGGAGAGTGGAGAGGGTGTGAGGGTGGGTTCATATTTTAAATTTCAAAAGTCCTGGCTCAGTAAGGAAGGCTTTAAAGACATGGTGACTTCTTGGTGGTTGGCTCAGGAAGGAGAGGGGACGACCACCCCAAAGGCTAGCGTCCAAGCTAGAGGGGGTTCGACTGATGTTGATGGAGTATAAAAAAACTACGGGGTTGTTGAAGGCACAAAGGAGGAGGGGGGCATTGGAAGAGGTGAGAGCTTTAGATATGAAGATTTGACTGGGCTGAATGAGGAGGAGAAGGGGCAATGCAAGGCATTACAGAATGTTGTGGCCAAAGATGATCTTCTGAGGGAGATTGATTGGCGTCAGAGGTCCAGATAGTTATGGTTGAAGGAGGGTGACTCCACCACCAAGTTTTTTCATATGGCCTTGAGTTCTAGAAGAAGGTAAATCTTATCACCTCTCTCAAGTATGGAGACCATGTTGCTACCTCCCCCCTGGATGTTTGTAGTATGACCAACAAGTAGTTTTTGGACTCTACGTGTGTGGGGCAGAAGGGCACGTGGAGACTGAATCACTCTGATATACCACAACTGGGGAAAAGGCCGATTGTTGCGTAGACACATTGGAGAAGATGAAGTATTAACAGCCTTGAAGGGGCAAAAAGCGGAGGGATCCCCTTGGCGAAATGGCTTTCCTATTTTCTTTTACTCTTTCTTCTAGTTGGTAGCCAAGTTGGATGTGCTTGCTGTGATTGATGAATTCCAGAGAGGAAACTTTGGGATTGAAAGCATAAATAAGTTCCTTCTTTTTCTTCTACCTAATAAGCTGGGAGAGGTGACATTAACAGATTTCAAGCCCATAGCATTGTCCAACTCGATCTATTTGATCATTGGCAAAATCCTTGCAAACAAGATGAGAGAGGTGGTGAAGAATATTATCAATCCAGTGCAGTTTGCTTTTCTTAAAGGGAGATCACTGTAGGAGTCATTTATTTTGGCTCAAGAAATGGTGTCTGGGTTGGTCAGAAGGAAAAAAATTGTCTTCATGTAGAAGGTTGATTTTTCTAAAGCCTACGATTCGATGTCGTGGCAGTATCTATGGGAGATCTTTAGATGCAGAGGCTTCCTAGAGGAGTGGGTTTTGTGGATCAAGAGGTCGGTTACCACCTCTTCCTTATCCCCTTTGATTAATGGGCATCCCACGGGAATGTGGATTTAGCCACAGAAAGGTGTTAGGCAAGGGTGTCTGGTGTCACCTCTTATATTTATTTTGGTAGTGGACACTTTGGCATGGTTGGCATTTGAAGCGTGTTCGGGTGGATACATGCATGGTTACACTCTATCTTCCCAGAGGGCTTTGACCCCATCTTACAGTTTGCAGATGACACCATTTTCTTTATAGAAGGGGGACCTTATGAGGTAGAGGTGCTCAAGCACATTGATATCTTTGGTGCGATTTTAGGTTTGAGCATTAATGGCTCCAAATCTTCTCTTATCTGTTTTGGCGGGGTGTAATAGACAGAAGGAGGAGATGTCTCAGATATTGCAGATGCCCATAGCCACCCTCCCCATCGGTACCTTGGTTTGTCGCTGTCAGTAAAGAAGATGAAAAAGGATTGGAGCCAATTTGTTACAACGCTTTATCGGGGTTTTAAGTACATCACGTTGCAGTATAGTTGAAAAAGAATTGATAACAAATAAGTTTTTATTACTCGAAAACCTAAGTATCCGAGGTCGAACACAGGGAGCAAATGGAATTTATTCACTAATCTCAATAATGTAATTTGAACACTTAAGTTACTCAAAACCTAATTCAGAATATAATGCATGAGTTTATGAATTGAAATGTAGCAAAATAGAAGAGAGATTGAGTAAGATGTAAAAATAGTTGATTCTTCCTCTTTTGGATCTTCTCTCTCTTTCTCTTCTTCTTCTCTGCCTTAGCTCTTCTTCTGTTCTTTGGCCTTCTTCTTCCTTTTTTCCTTTAGCTTTCTCGACCCTTGCCTTTTCTTCTTTTCTTTTTCTCTTTGGCTTCTCTTGCACAGTGCCTTTCTCCTTCCTTGTCTTCTTCTTCCTCTACGGTCTTCTTCCTTGGCTTCTACCTTGCTTGCTTCTACCTTTTCTTCTTTGGCCTTCTTCTCTGCTTATTGGCTTCTCTTCCTTTTCTTGCCTTGGTAATTCTCTGCCTTCCTTCTTCTTCTTTGATTGCCTTCCTTCTTCCTTCAGCTTCTGCCTTTGTCTTTCTCAGCCCTTGCCTTTCTTCTTCAGCCGCACTTCTGCTACAGTGCTTCTTCTTCCTTGATTCCTCCTGCCTTCTTTTGCCTTGTCTTTCCTTCTTCTCTTCTGACTTCTCTTCTTTGCCACACCTTCTTTGCTTTCTCTTTCTTCTGCTTCTTTGCTTTGACTTGCTTTTACCATAGCTTCCTTCTCTGCTTGGCCGCAAGTCCTTCCTTCTTTAGCCTTCTTTGCCTTTGGCTCCCTTCCTTTTCCTTTCTTCCTCAGCCTCCTCTCTTAGCTCTCCTCTATGGCTACAGTGCTTTGACTTGCTTCTGCCTTGCCTCTTCCTTCCTTCTTCTTCCTTTGATTCTCTGCGGCCACAGCTTCCTTCCTCTTCCTTTGGCCTTAGCTTCTCTTCTTTTCCTTCTTCTCTTCCTTGCACACTGAAGAGCAAAATCTATCCCCTACCCTCCCCGCATACTCTCTCTCTATTTCTCTCTTTGGTCTGCTCTCCTAGAGCCAGGTAATCGGGTCAGGTTTCACGTGCTTAGGTCCAGGCACACCGACGTGGGTGGTGCGCAAGGAGTGCGAGGGTTAATCGGGTCGGTCAGCCAGGTCCACGGGGCATAGGTCATGGACGAGGCGTGTGTGTGTGGGCGAGGGACCTCACCCCGTGTTACTTGAGGCAAACAACAAAAAACACAAATTCAATTTAAGTGTCTCACCGCGCGCTTGCGTTTTCGAAGTGGGACTAAAAGTCCTACCCACTTCGCTTGCGCACCCGTAGGAGGACTTCGCCTAATTGCCGCTGCTGTAGTCGCTCTCTAAGCCTACTCTCTGGCTGGATGCATGCATGAGACCCTCGCGCGTCACTTGGGACTCAACACCTGGGTGGATGCGGCCTGGAGCACTACTTGTAAGCTCCTTCAAGCCGTTGCTAATGGCAGCAAGGGTCGGACCTGCAGTTCATTGAATACGGCCTTTTGGCCCCATTAGAGCACACAGGCAGCTTTGCCGTGGCACGGTGAAGGTGTCTAGGTGGGTGGCTGGTCGCGGGGCGGCCTAGGCATGCGTGCCTAGGTTGCCCTGTGGCTGTGAAGATGGGTTTGGTCGTGGGGCGTGTATGGAGTTGTTGGCGGGTAATGGAGGGGTGGATGATGCTCAGTGGGTGATGGTAGATGTGATGAGGGGTCTGGCGAGGCGTGTGGAAGTGCGGAGAGGTGGATGCGCCTCGCCGGTGGTCAGTCGGAGGTGGAGAAGGTGGTGGTGGTCTGTGGTGGTTGGTGCATGAAAGTAGAAATAAAAAGAGGGGAAATGAAGAGGGGAGAGAGGGGAATCGTTTTGACCTAATTAAGTGGACGAAGGGGGATAGAAAGGTAGCTGGCCATACCTACCGCCGCTGGAGAAGACGATACCAGTGGAGGGAGAACGGTGACGACGATGAGGCTGGAAGCGCGCGCGCGGGTATTGTGCGACGCGGAGGAAGGAGACGAAGATGGCTCTACCACTGGTTTTGTGGCAGAGCGACGAGAAGGAGGGAGATAGGTCTCCGGAGCTCGCTGGACACTAGGTCGGAGGAGAAGGGAAGAAATTGGGGTGAATCTCCGGCCAAGCCAAGCTGATTTTGTGCGGTCGGAGATGGCGAACCTTTTATAGGCACCGGCAGGGGCTCTTGTGCTCGGAAGACAAGCTTCCAAGCGCAAGAGTCCTCGCCGGAGTAGGAAATAGTTGGAGACCCAAATCTCTCTAGCTTTCACATGAGAGATTGGGTGCGAATCAATGATTGTGATTGCGCTCAGATGGAAGGGAATTCCTCAGAAAATCTCCCTTTCAAATTTGAGAGGAGATCTTTGAGGAATCAGGGGGCAATCCTCCTTGGATCCTCGTCGGAGTAGGATTCCTCTGCGTTAATGGTGGAGGGACCTAATTGTAAGAGTGGCGAGGAAGTTAGGGGGTCTGCGTAATGAATTTCAAAAGCTAGGGGCCAGAATGTAATTGGGTGGACTATTTTGCAAAGTAGGTCAAGGCGACCTTCCCTTAGGTCCAAATTTTGGTAAAAACCTAATTTGGACCTAAGAAGTCCAATGGTGAAGTTGGATTTTAGGTTTAACCACGTTTAACTAGGAATTTTACACAAAAACCCAAATTAGGTTAAATAATGAGCTAGGACCCCAATCTAGGTCAGAATAGGCTCCAAAGGACAATTTGAAGGTAATAAATCCTAGGGGACATTTTTCCATGAATTTTAGAGGGCTTAGTTAATTTTTATCCTGACCACAACCTTGTTGAATTGAGCGGGTCTGTTTTAGGGTTACAAGATGTCATTTAACTCTCAGATCTCACAATAACCCATTTCTGACTGAACAAAACCACTTTTTATCTTCTTCAGACTAGTTGACCTATGTTTAGCCTCTGAGAAATTCCTTTGATGTACTGCAATGGTAAAATTGCAGTTTTACCCTTTATTTCATGTTTTCTTCTCAGAACATTAATTGCTCGAATTAGGCCTTTCTCTAGGTTATGTAGGAGCTTTTATTCTCTTTCTTAGGTCAAAATGAGCTAGTTATGGCTCATGATGATTTTATCATCACAATTGTTTGAGAAGGCATCATTAAAGATGGAAGGGTGGTGTAGCAAGTTCTTATCGAAGGGGGGACGTTTGATTTTGTTGAACTTGGTTCTTTTGGTGATCCCTATTTTTTCTCTCTCCATATTCAGGCGATTTGGTTCGGTGTTAAAGAGGCTAGATATTATTCGTAAAACATTTTTCTGGAAGGGACCAGCACATAGTGGTCGATTTATACAACCTGTAAAGTGGAAGATAGTGTGCACGTTGAATAACATGGGGGGCTAGGTATGAAATCCCTACATGAGTTTTGGGATTCCCTCCTATTAAAATGTGGGGTGATTGTTCTTCGTGGAGATGAAGGGTTATGACAAAGTGTTGTTTGAGACTCCTATGGTAGTAGTGCTAGAATGGTTGTAGATGTGGTTAGGCAATAGTCTGCATCTCCTTTTTAGGATTCGGTGTCCAAAGTTGTAAGGGAGAATTGGGACCTCTTTAGGCCGATTCTGGGCAATGGAGAGAGTTTGCGATTTTGGGAGGATGATTGGAGCAGGCTGGGCCATCTCGCGGACATCTATCCTCATGTATATGGTGGTTCTGAGAACAAACAAGCTTTTGTGGCTGATATGTGGCAACAATAGGAGGGAGTGTGGGTGATTTCCTCCATGGGTGGAAGTTATACTACTAGGATAGGGGAGGAGGTTGATTCCATGCGTTCTGTGTTGGCTGCCTTCAGGCCAAGGGATGGTTTGGATACTTTTGTTTGGAAGAAGGGTGTATATACCCCTTGTAGTGCCTATGAGATCCTCAAGTCGACGCCAGGAGGTGATACTATAGTACGTGTCTGCGTTTAGTTCTGGAAGTTGAAGGTTCCTTTGAAGGTCCAGATTTTCTTGTGGAAGGCCAGACGTGGAGGGTTGGTTATAGGTGCCTTCAGGAGGAGAGTGTTTGGAGCAGATAGGTTGATGTGTCCTCTTTGTGGGTTTGAAGAGGATGACATCGTGCATTTATTTAGCACATGATTAGTGGCCAATGAGGTATGGCGCAAGTTTTACGCTTACACGCTTGATGGGAACACCATCATGAGTCCTAACTAGCTTAATTTGGTTTGATAAGATTGATAAAAGCTCCTGCATATCTATCAGAAGGTCCTAAGGGCACATTAGTCTGTTGGAAAAGATGAGAAGAATACAGGGTTATTTTTACAAATTTAACAGAATTCCGCAAATACAGAATAACCACGGGGTATTCCAGGGGATAATTAAAGGCCAAAAGGTCATTAATATCCAATAAGAGGGTCCATGCAGACAGAAATGGGTTTTCACACATCTCGAGAATTAATGGACATCTAAAACCCTAAAAATAGACTCGCTTAATTAACTGAGGTTTTGGTCAGTATAAAATTCAACTAAACCTTCTAAAAATCATATAAAAATATTCTATAAGGTTGGGTACCTTTGATTTGACCATTGGAATCCATTTTGACCTAAAACATAGTCTTAGACAGGAAATTACCCTAATTTGGGTTTCTACGTAAATTAACCAGTCAAACTTAGTCAAAACCAAATTCGACTTCACCATCAGATTCCTTGGGTTCAAATTAGGTTTTTACCAAAATTTAGGCTCAATCAGAGATCATTTTGACTTAGTTTGCATTTTAATCCTACCCTGACTTTTGTTTTCTTTCAAATAGCCCCCCAAATTCTTCGTATTCTTCATAAAAATACCCCTACCGCCATTGGAACCTTCTGTCCTTAGATGGAAGGTTTCGATTAAGGTTTTCTCCCTGAATCTTCGGAGAAACCCTTCCAAAATTGGAAGGGAGACTCCTGAGGAGATCCTCTTCCATCTGAGCTCCTTTATGGCCTTCCTAATTCGTCCAAGAGTTCATGTGAACTCTTGGAAATCTATTAACCTAAGCCCAAGAATTTTGAGCTCTTCAAGCTTGTTTCCAAGCTTGGAAGCCCATTTAATGGCCTATAAAGCATGCCTATTACCTTCGTCACCTCCTTAGCAAGTTTTTGAGCCACAATTCCTCTTCTTTCTCCTACCTTCGGCTCACTCCAACTCGTCTCTGGGGACCGTCCTTCTCCGTTCACTTTGCCAGTCGCCACATACTATAGGCGGTCGGTTCCAACCCCCCTCTTCATTCCGTGCCTTGCAATACCAGTGAGGAGCTCTTCAACCCCCTCTTCGTCGCCGTTCCCTCACCCGGAGCATTCATCTTCTTCGACGTCGGCCCATCATTCCTGGCACTTCCTCGAACTCCCTTTCGACCACTGGCTACACTCTTCGACGCCTCAGCATCCACTCATCATCACAACAACTCTAGACCTCATTTTTGACCACTGACACGCTTGCTCCATCG
The DNA here is from genome assembly GCA_037157565.1 of Thalassia testudinum. Taxonomy (NCBI): domain Eukaryota; kingdom Viridiplantae; phylum Streptophyta; class Magnoliopsida; order Alismatales; family Hydrocharitaceae; genus Thalassia; species Thalassia testudinum. The sequence goes on from JAZHRO010000077.1 coordinate 129,965,354, forward strand.
CCGTCTTCCACCTCTCTGACATACCTCCGACGAAACCTTCCCACCGCCACACTGCACTAATCCACCTCCTACCTATCCCAAAAGCATTGCCATACTCCACTGACCAAAACCCCTCAAGTGTTTGAGGGGATTGCTTGCCCTAGCCATCCACCAAACACCTTCACGTACTCTGACCTTCTTCGCCTTCGCCATGCTCAAACATGCACTCTCACCGCACGCCATTGCCACCATCACCGTCGCCGCATTCGCATGAAGCTCCTAAGCATATTTGACGTGGCCGTGAGGCCGTTCTCGTGTTTTCAGGTAGTCCATCGAAGCTCCGCCGCCATGTCATCTTCTCCGACTTTGTTCGTGGTGTCCTAGCCACGATAGCTCCAGGAAACTTCCCTAGGCACTGTGAATATCCTTCAAGAGCATCTTCAATCTCCAATTGGGGCTTTCATCCACTGCTACGGCCCCAATCAAAGCTATCATCTTCCAGTTGCACGCGACGGACTGTGGGACAAATAGTCCCACATCGTAAAGATTGAAGCGAGCCGAGCGAGATAAAAGGAATTCCTTTTCCCGACCCTTCACCCAAGACATAGGGGTCGGGTCCCCATTACTCGCACATCTGCATATCACTTAGCCCCACTGCTCGCCTGTGATCACACTCGCAGGCTTGCACCCAATTTTGGATTTGTTTACCTGACTACGGTTGGGTTTTTGAGAGAAAGAAGAGAATGAAGGAAAGAGAGAGAGGGGGGTGTTAAGTCACTTCTAACTCTCTAACACTTGGCTACTGAGAGACATTTGCCTCTGTTGTGACGCTGTTGTGAGTCTCTCTCCTAAGGCTCAAGAAGAAGAAGAGAAGCCTCTCTCTTGAGGTTTGAAGGAAGAAGGAAAGAGGTTCTTGAGCCTCTTGAAGGCACTGTAATAGGCTTCACTTAAGCTGTTTGGGGCTTGAATTTGTTGTCTGATTCTGCTGGTTCTATGCTTTTGTGGTTATATTGGTTGCTTGCTGATGTAGCATTTGAGTTGATAATACTATTCATATATTTGAGATATTTAAATCACCATTTTTACCACATCTTTTTGCACTCTGACATTTGATTCTATTGATATATCATTCTTGAATGGAATTTTGGTTATAGCTGCTTATATTTGTGCTTCTATTATGATATTTGAGGTTGAATTTTAATACTTGTTCCCTGTGTTCGACCTCGGACTTTCTGACAATTCTTCGAGATATAAATTGTATCTCTTTTAGAGCTATTTCGGCTATATTACAACGAAGCGATTTTAAAACCCCGCTTTAGCCTATTAACATTTTAGCGTCGTTGTCGGAGAGCAATACGCAATTTTGATCTCTCTGATTAGAATTTTTGATCTGGTATTACTTGTTCTATCTGTTTTACTGTGGTTTATGCAGGATTCATTCGAGAAGATCAGCTGCACATCAAACACTCTAGGGGCAGGTAATTTCATCTCCTTCCTAAACCCCTGATTCTGAGAAAAGCTACAAAGAAGAAATCAATTAGGATCAACTTGCATTTCATACTTGGAATTAATCATCTCAAGTTGCCTGATTCGAGTCATTCTAGAAAATCCCAATCCTGATTTCTACACCTATTAGGGATTTAATGTATCTAGGGCTACTCACCTTCTCGATTGAGCCTTAGGTGCCAAAATTGGACAAAATTGATTGGACCAAATAGAGCCAAATTAGTGTTTCCATTCCAGGGTTGAGGAACACATTTGCCTAATAAAGAATCTACTTTCCCGCATTGTGTGTTGCCTAAACCTTGATTGAATTTACCTAATCAAGCAAACCCTAAAATTAAGCTCTAAGTATCCATTTGAATCCTAAAATTGAGACCTAATAATCTCAGGACAAATCAGGTGAAGTTGATCCACCTTGCGGGATCAACCAATCTTCAAATTAGTTCACCAAGCACAAATCAACTCTAAAGTTTAAGTGGAATTCTAAGCACCTCAATTTAGATTTAAAAATTTGGTAGACTTAAGAGGTCAAGTCACTCATTCTGGTCTATTTGGATCCACTGTGACAAGGAAGGTCGGGTGGGGGAAACCCTGTAACTCGTGGGGATGCTTTACTGTGTAGGAGTCTTTGCAGGACTCTTTCTTCTTGGCTACCTAATTACTTCTCGGTGGGCAATTTTCTAATCAAGAGGTATCATCCACCTCAAACCTCCATAGTCATCCAAAAATATTTGGGTGTCTCGATTGGGTCCATCACATTTTCTGTCCCTTATCTCATCCTCTAGTGTATGTTCGAGAGGAGGTCCTTGAGACCACCCTTGAGGCCTCCATTAGCTTTTCACTCTCGTTGAGGCCAAGCCTCGACCCCCTTGCTTGTGCAACTTCCCGATCAGATTGACATCTCCTCCGACTCTTCCATTTCTAAGCTCGTCTCTCCAGCCACAGCCATGGAACACCATGGAGAACCTGTCCTTCAACATCAATTTCATAACCTCAGAGATCAATTCAATGCCCACATCAACCCATCATAGCATCCTCAAATGCGAGATCACTACAATCTCGTTGCAGTGGAAATTGAGCCTCGAGTGCAAATCTCTGCAGGAGGACTTGAGGTGGAGCTCAAGCCAAGTATGCTTCATACAATCTGGAAATTCCATGGTTTGAACTCCAAAGATCCCTTCCAACACGTTAAGCATCTAAAGCTTTTGGCCTAGACCTTTGAGCCAAACATGCAGAATCGCGATAGCTTACTCATGAGAATATTCTCCTTCTCTCTTTTGGATAAAGCCGCTCATTGATTTCAGACTCTCACTTATTCGATCACCACTTGGGAAGAACTTCAGACCACTTTCCTACAAAAATTCTTTCCCATTGGTTGAACGAATGCTATGCGGCAGCAGATCACACACTTCTTGCAAGGAGTGGGAGAACCTCTGCATGAGGCATGGGATTGTTTTCTGGATCTCATGCGCAAGTACCCCCATCACGGAGTTCCAAAATGGGAACAAGTCAAATCTTTTTACCATGGGCTCTGTGACTTTATCAAACTCTTTGTCAATGCAACCTGTGGTAGTAGCATCATTGGTCAACATGAAGACACGATTTGGGGAATTCTCGAGAACATGTGCGAGAACTCCCTGAACAATGAGTCATTGGGTGTGTACGATCGGACGACCACCCATGCATTGACAAATAATCGGGGGGTACACGAGACCCGAGGCCTTTCTAGATTCACTGATTTGGAATTGGTAGCCAATCAATTGGATAAGGTCTTAATCATTGAGAAGAAGGTGGATGACATAACTCGATATCTACACCTACCCACCGCTGCACCATAAAGCCTGTTTGGGCAACCACCCTCTGGTAGGGAGGCTGTGCATAACATCTATCACCACTCTTTCTCAGGGGATGGATGCCTATCCACCCCCGTCTGATTATGGTCTTGGAGGAAATCAGGATCAGCCTACTCTAGTTGGGGGAACTCTAAACCCTCTTACTCTGATTTTTTTGAAATTCCTCAGACCTGCGAGGATCTCTACACCATCCAAAATAATCCATTCTCAAACACTTATAACCCTGGATGGCGCAATCATCCCAATTTTTTGTTGTCGGGAAATAACCCCCATCCATGACCTCAATTCCAACCCTGACCACAGGCCCTACACCCATATCAGCCCAATCAGCCTAGGCCCAACCCAAATTACCAATCAGGGCATAACAAGGAAGACCAAATGGCCCTGATTCTTCGAACCCTGGTTGACATTCAGAAACAACACAAAGATGAGATCGCAGAAGTTCATAATCAGTTGGCACAAATGGTGAATTATCGCTAGGCTGGTGCACTTCCTTCCCAACCTTTGCCTAATCCAAATAGTGTGTCAACCCAGAAACACGTTGTGAACTAAATCAAGGGTCAAGCATGCTATAGCCAACCTGGCTCGACGATTCATACCTGCGTATTTTCTCCATCCACCTCAGCTGAGCCAAAACACACCATGACTTACCCAACCCCACCTCCACATCAACAGCAAGGGACGACTTTCTCCCCTCCACCTCCACATCATGATTGTGCTATGATCAATGTGGTAGGAACAAGAAAAAGGACCCAAGGTTCATCTTCCAAATCTCACCTGGCCTTTGATCAACATACCAAGACTAAAGGAAAAACCAAGAGGTGGAAGCAGAAACCCACTCCTCAAAACCACCAGTTCACCGCCTTACCTCAAGCCTTCTCTCACCTCCACATTAGAGATTTATCAGAATCTGATATAACAGGACCATTAAGGAATGCAAAAGTCACTATCTCGTTACTTGATATACTCACCCACAACCCCACCTCGCTTGACTTATCCAAGAAAGGGGTGGAAAAACCACCACAAGGGAAGGTAGTACTATCTGAAAGCATAAGTTCCATAATCCAACGCAATCTACCTCCTAAGAAATCTGATCCAGGTGCCCTGTTGATCCCCTGCAAGATCGGTGATACAACTTTTAAGTGGGCCATACTGGACCTTGGCGCTTCAGTCAACCTCATCCCTACACCCTACTTGAAAAATTAAGGATCAGACAGCTAAAACCCACTAATGTTACTTTGCAACTAGTTGACCGAACCCTGATCACACCAATTGGGATGATAGAGGATGTCGTAATTAGAGTTAAGGATTTCAGCTACCTAGCAGATTTCCTAATTCTCGACATGGATATGCCACAACAGATACATGATATGCCCGTGATTTTGGGACGACCATTCTTGTCTATTGCAGGAGCCATAATCAATTGTGAATCAGGGCATATGATAATTGCCTCAGGAGATCAACGTGCTGAGATTAATATTTTCGAGGCAAAAAAAGGAAAATAATTTGCAGAACAACTAGGTTTTATCCAGGACCTCATGACTATATCATTAACGGAAAACCTAGTGCCAGAATTAGAAACTTTTCTCATGCTAGATGATCCTGATTTGATCAAGTATACTGACATGAGCACAGTGGAGACTTTCACCGTTAATTTTGAGGACGTACCCAGGGATTTCGGGAAACATGGTGACATACTAGATTCAGATTCCTTGAATATGGAGACATTTTGTTTTGAGGACCTTTAGGAATCAGGCTTAGTAGATATTGAGAATGACCTCCACCCAGAGTATGAATCTGGTGGCGGCAGATTTGCATGCGAAAAGGATTGGATTTGGAAAACCCATCGTTGGAGTTCGATTAGCGAGAAAATCTGTCTATCAGATAAAATTTATAATCGAAACTTGAAAAGTGAGTCCTGGGTCGAACATGGGGAGGCGAACGTTTGGTTTTGAAAGATACACGTTTTGCTTTTATTTGTTTTTGTCATTTTTGTCTTTTCTAATTTTTTTGGTATTTTTAATAGGACAAGAGATCAAGTCAATGAAATTTTATCTAGCTAATCTACTTACTCAAAATATGAGAGAAAGAGAAATAGTCATATATTTTGAAACAAATGTTTGTTACAACTAGGAAAGTAGGAAAGCTATACTTCGAAAGCAATAAAGATATAGATAGGTGAGAGAAATCCCCCTCGACAGTCGCTTGGAGGACGACTCGCTCTGATGTTGCTTGGAGGAAGGTGGTGAAGAGCGAGACAAACGAGGATGATGCTGGAGGATGGAGGGTGGGGCAAGACGATGTTGCGGTGAGGATCTTCTTCCCGAAGGGAGGTGAGAAGATGACCACGGGATGCTCCACGAAGGGGGATGAGAGGTGGGAACAAATATTTGTTTTTTACTCTAAAGGAGCATCCTAGGCTTGGGACAAGCTCTCTCTAGAGCCTTGGAGGTGGTGAGAGGAAGAAAGGAAGAGATGAAGAAAAATGGGAGGGGTAGGGGTCCTTTTATAGTGGAGGAAAGAATCAAATTTGTACACAAGACATTTAGTGACGGTCATAAATGTCGCTGAAGATCAGCCGCAAACGTTGCTGAAGATTCGCCACAAACGTCGCTGAAGACAGCCTATGTGCCGACACTGCTACTACACTGGCGCATGCTCTGCACGCTACGCGCCCGCATGCATTGCCGCTGCTGCGCGTGCGTGAGCGCTCACGCTGCTGTGAGCGTGTGGTGGCACGTGCATGCACATGGGCGACCTGGGTTGCACCACGTGGCACGATCTCGACCGTCCATCTTGTTTTCGTTGTAGGGGTAGCAGCAGAGGCCAGATTGAGTCGATTTTCACATCGTTGGGTTGCGATAGTTGACTCGAATACATCTGCATGGTCGGATTTTTTGTTTGAAGCTCTGACTTACGTCACCTTGTCCCTTGGCCGTTGATCTTCCTCAGACTGCATATGGTGCTACGGGACTCCGATCAAGGCGATTTCAGAGGCGTTGGACTCTGATCATTGTTCTGATCAGATCCATATGGTCGGATCGTCAAGTCGAGGCTTCGAAATAAATCTCCTTCACTCCTGACCACAAAAAGGATGAAATTAACCTAAAATATACACAACTGCTCTAAATGCAGAATAATGTATGTTATGCAATATTTGTAATATGGAATGCAAATCTAAACCTAGGAAAATGCATAAATAGTCATTTTAACCTAAATGGATGTGTCTACATCATACCTCCATGCCTATCTTTTGCTAGTCCCTAGCAAAATTAAACTACATACTATGTATAAAAACAGAATTAGGACTCGATCGCTTAGGCCTAAGTCGTTTATTAACAATAGAAAATTTCAACTAAGGTCCTAAACTACGAAAACTCAACAGTACCCGGGTGTCTGCTAGAATGCAGACTGCTCAAGTTCTCGCCTTATTTGAAAAGGGAAGATACATTTTTTTTTGTTTTTCTTCTCTTCTCTCTTTTTTTTTTTGGGACTTTTGGAGTTTGAGAGTTTTAGGATAACTTTTTATGGCTACCCGACCCGCTCAAGACTCAGAAAGGACTTTAAGTGCTAAGCATTTTGTGAAAGAGTGATAGATTCACTAGGCGGCCGTTAAAACAGACTTCAATTTTCTACAACCCTAGGTGACCTTAAAGATTTCTGCCTAGAGGTTTATTTTTCCGAACGGTAGCTTTTTCCATACTTTAAAATTTTTTATGGGATCAACACAAGGGCTAACCCAGTGTATATCTCCCTGATTTATTATACTTCCTTGCTTCTTCCCTAAGTGTTTTGGGAATTATTTATGCATTTTTGTGAGTTGGGCTATGGACAACCGGCGAATGGGCTGTTACCTACGGCAACTTGTCAGCCATACTCGTGCGGTGAAGTGTGGTTTATTTTTCTATATTTTTCTCCTTTTTCTTTTCTCTCTCTTTGCTTTTTTTCTAGTACCATTTTTTTCTTTTCCTAAGTGGGTGGCTTCCCTGATCTAAGCTTTACTTAAAGGCAGTATGAAGAGAATGGTCATGTGACTGGGCTCTGGACAATCGACAGATGAGCTGTTACCACCGACAACTTGCCAGCCATACCACCTTAGAGAGTTCATTAGCTACCCAATTTCCATAAAAACCTGTTGAACGTACGAGTTGCTAAGCTAACGTGTTTGGTTTTTAAAACCTTGTCGTTGTAACTTTAAAGCGAAGAACTCGTGTTCAACAAATAAAATTTATACCGAAATTGAAATTCCAGGTCGAACACAGGGAGGCTACGTTGATCTATATTCGCAATTATATTTTTTAGAATTTTTTTCTTGAAAAGTGAGGCGATGAAATTACAATGAAGCTATAGCTACAATCAGACTAAAAAGGGAGGGAGAGAGAGAGAACATGCATTCAATAATTCAAAATATTTATACAATAAAACCAAATAAGAATTACATTAGAAAGCAAGAAATCAACTACAGTAGAAAGCAGGAAAATTCTACACTAGAAAGCTGTAAAGAAGAATGGGAGAGAGAAGTTATCCTCCTTGACGATCGCTTAGAGGACGAGCCGGATGGGACGACGCCTGGATAAAGGAGGATGGAGCAGGACGAAGGAGGACGAAGCAGAAGAACGGGAATGAGGTAGCATGTCATCGTCGCGGGATCCACTTCCGAACGGGGGATGAAAATTTAACTTTATCTCGCGAGGAGCATCCCAGGTGTGGGACAAGCTTCTCTTGATCTTTGGAGAGGTAGAGAAGGGAAGGGATGAGAATTTCATGTGGAGGAGGTCTCCTTTTATAGTTGCAAGGAGTGGGGACAATTTGGTCATTACATCTTTAAAAACATTAATTCAGGACCTTTAGTGATGGATAAAATTGTCGCTAAAGGTCTAAACGTGGGCATAGTGGGCGACGCGCACGCTCCCGCTCACTTGCCTGCACGCGCAACGCTTGCGCACGTTCAGCCATCCCCAACCGTCCGATCGCGAGATCGGACGGCTTAGATTGCGCCTTCGCCTACCTCGCTATGCGCTCGCCTGCGTACGATCCCGCGTCTTTGCCATGCGTGCAATAACGCGTGGGTGCTATTGGTCGCACGCTGCCGTTGGATCGCGATTTGACGCTCCACGCGCCCGCTCGCTCGCGCCTGATTTGAGGCTTGCGGGGGCTTGACCTCGCGATCTCTCCTTCGCCCGCAGTGTCGTCTCTGTTGCGCTATGCAGTCGAGAAGGTCGCGCAGATGATTTAAGGCGTCGCATCCACAGCCGTTGGATCTTGATCCAATGGCGGGGGAAGGGAGGATGCGGGGGCTTCAACGGTTGCGTGCGGGCGATTGGGAGGCCGAGATGGCGCCACGTGGCGCCATCTTGGTCGTCCATCTTCTGGATGATGTAGATGGTGCCACGGGTGTCGGATAGACTCGATTTTTGCGTCGTTAGGCTGCAATCGTCGATCCGAATCTATCCGTGCAGTTGGATTTGTCATTTGAAGTGCAGATTTACATCATCTTAGCCCTTGATCTTCTAGGGTTCCTCGATCACTATCTGATGCTACAGATGCCTGATTAGGGCGATTTTGGAGTCGTTAAACTCCAATCGTCGCCTTAATCACATCTGTATGGTTGGATCTTCGATCTGAGGCCCCGATAAAAAGTTTGCTTTGTCTAAGCACATAAAAGGAGACAATTAACCTCCATTTTATTCAAACTACTGTGAATGCAAGATGATGCATGTTATGCAATATTTATAGCATGCAATGCAATCCTATGCTTAAGAACATGCATAAATAGACATCTTATGTAGTGTAAACGTGTTTACATCAAAATCGCTGGAAAGTGAGTCAGTGCAAATAGTGTGTAGATGGTTAGACTTACAATCCCTTCAAATCAGAGGGTGGGTTGATAAGTCGTGTACTTATCATCCCAATTTATTCACCAAATTAAAGTAAAATTACTTGGCGAGGACTCGAGACTAAGTCCACATTCGAGTGGACACCCGAGCTAATTAAGCCTGAAGACCTGAAGAGTCTAAGTGTTCAGGTCCTATTGTATCATTTCCTAAAGTTAATAACTTCTAAATGCCTAAGTTCTCTTCTCCTATTTTTTTTTTTTTGAATTTTCATCATTTTTTTAAAGAAACTAAAAGAAATTCTACGAAGTTAACAAAATGATTTCAGGAATTAATTATCCACCCCCCCATGCTTAAATGATGCAATGGCCTCATTGTAAAAATAAAGACATGAAAAGGGCAGAGTAAACATAATATCACCTGAATTTTGTGAAAATCCGATCAGCTTCGCAGAGAGAAGAGACTATACACATGCGATAAGTTTAATGCCTTTAGCTAGGCACAAAATATATACAAGGAAGAAGTGGAGAATTCACAAGTGTGGGTCAGAATCAAAATCAAAAGATTAATCCTCAGACCCGCCAGCAAAGATGTCCATAGATGTGGACCAAGTTGTGGTGTAGACCCTTGCCCTAGGGTTGAGTAGTTCTCAGGTTCTGGATGAATCACCTAGAATCAAAGATTATTGTGCTTGTGAGGCCAGGTCTGCAGTTTGGTGGTGTGCAACCCAAGACTAAAGTGTCAGACAACAGATTGATCTGATTCATTAAACTAGGGTGTCCACTTAAAGTTCAGATCAGAAAAATAATAAGTTATTCCAAGCTTGGGTCGCACATCAAAGGTATCGTAAGGGTCCTGATGGAAGGTAGTTGGTTTCAGGTCAACATGAATCCTTATATCCAAAATCATATTTCCCTCAGAAGTAGCTTCCCAGATTTTCATTTCCACGTTTCTACCCTCTAAAATCGTTGTTCCCGGGACCTCTAAATCGTTGTACACCCCATCTAAAGTACCCAAGTCCAACAGTTGTGACCGAATCAGGATTGACTTGGGTTTAGTGATATAAAAAATATCATCATTCAATTCTTTAGGGTGTGGTTGAGGAATGGGGCTGCTGATTGAATCATCAGGATTCGAATCGTCCAAGTTAGCCCCAACATGGTCATACTCTTCAATGATTGGGCTATCAAATGGTTCATCAAATTCCTCAAGCCTGTTTGTCTCACTAAAATCATCTTCCTTATGCTCAAGTGAGACTTCACTAAGAGATTCTTCACCCTTAGAGTCAAAGAATTCACGATCTCATTTATATATGTCTCAAAATCGATTGTCATTTCCTGGTTCAAAGAGACATTTTTCCTTGCTCCCTGGCTCAGGGATCTTGGGTGATTCAATTGGTTCATCCTCAATGGGTTGCTCTAGCCCAACCTGGTCATCCCTGGTCTCAGAAAATGTATCCCCCCCGACAGGCACCTGAGCGAGTTCAGACATTGGCTCTCCTGAAGGGGATTCATCTTGAGAATTATCCCAAGATTTGACTAGGGCAACCACAAATTTCATCCTCAACCTTGACAACTTCCAAAGTAGAAACTCACTAGGTCCCTTATCCTTAACATCTTGGAGCCATTCCAATATAGAACTATTAAGTTCATCAATCATTTTATCATAGGCTCCAATGCTTCAGTGCATGGTGTTGGCTGAGCTTCTAAAGATTGAATGGTATTCCTCAAGTTAGCTAACACCCTGTCTTGGACCTGGTTTACCTGAACCGAATGGTTCAATTCATGGTTGGGTGGGTTTAGGTTCATTCTATGGGAGTCAAGATATTGAGGTTCTCGGGTCCCTCCCTGATAGTAGGTCATTCTAGGATGTTCAAAGAATGGTGGTGACATATATTCAGTGGAATACTGGGGGGGGTAGGTGTTATAATCATCATATCCTTCCTGATTATAGATCTGATTAGGTTGATCATCAAAGGGTGGAGATATATAATCTTTGTAGCTCTGGGAAGGATAGTCTTGTTATCCAGGGTTAGACCCTGGACATTGAGGTCCGGTATCGTATCCCTAATCAAAGTTATCCCGGCTAGTGGATGGGTAATTATAAGCCAAGTCGAGATAGTAATCATCTTGGGTATAAGTGGTGGTAGGAGGGTAGGATGGGAAATGAGTGTAGGATGTGGAAGGATACATGGTAGAATAGGAGGGAAATCATAAGAGAGAAGGGAGCCCTACAATACAAGCAATCAACCCTGTCCTTAGGTGGTTAACCTAAAGACCTACAGATTCCCAGGACCCGTCTTGAGATTATAAACGATTTGGTCTACTTCTATCCAGTGAATCCAACCAGTTAGAGGAGGGGCTGGGGAGAAGGTTCTTCCTTTGGCTTGCGCCTCTAGTTCCTAGTGTACCCCTCAGCTGCGGTCGTTTGACGCTACTCCCCTAGCTAGACATTAGATGGACCAGTAGAAGGAGATTAATAAAAAAAAATCTCAATTTGAGCCCCGAAGAGCGAATCAATCCTTAAGGCCAACGTCTACTCAATTTTAATTAGGCTTGGGATGATTGTGCTCTTGGAATGTGATGGACCCTTTAGATGGGTTGTGCCCTTAATGATTGATTCAAATGTGTGTGCATGCACAACCAAGGTTTACAAACAAGGTTATTTGATGATGTGTCTTTTAGGGTTTAACCTTGTTTAGTAGCTTTTAGGGTTTAATCTTAGGTGTATTCAATCGAGTTCAAGAGAACACTACAAGTTTTGAAAGCACTGGTGATGATATATTCCTTTAGAAATTAAAAAAAATGTGGAGTGCCTAGTTTAGCCCTAAAGATTAACCCTAAGTGGCAAGCTACTGATGAATAACTTTTATCTTCAGTGGTGCAGCCCAAACAACTTAATCAATTGGCTTGTTGCACCACTTAGTTAAGGCACACAGATGTTTAGCCTATTCAGATTTCTACTCACTTATGTGTATTGAGTTGAAGTGTACTGGTCCATAGGTCAAATTCCGGTTAAGTGGTAGAATCAATGTGAATTGGTGCACCTTAAGTCAAGAGTTGTGGGTGTTAATGTGTATCTCTTTTAGAAAATCTCACAATAGAAAAGTATTTTTTTATTATTTTTTTAATATGTGCCGGTGGGTGTGGTGAGGTGAAGTGACAATCAAACAATCAGATCTATCCTAGGGTTTATAAAAGCACCTAGGTTGATTTGAGTTTGAGTTATTAGTGTGGCAAAATGGAAACTAGGGTGGGGGTGGTGGGGGAAAACTTACAAATGTCTCTACCTGCACTTTACTCCAATCTTCTGCCTTTGACTCCTCGACCAGGTTCCTGCAAGACAATAAATCGAAGAAGAAAGATAGGTTAGAAAAATATGTAAGTAATGCGGGAAAACGCGAAGAAAACCAAAGAGCGTTGCCTCCCCGGCAACGGCGCCAAAATGATGAACATGTTTCTTGTGGTAGAAGTTAGGGTTTGGAGGAACCCGTCGTCGTAGTCACAAAAGTCGTTATCAAATATAATTTTACCAAAACTCCAAGAGAGTCCTGGGTCAAACATAGGGAGGCAACGTTTACTTTGTTTGAAAACTGTGCTTCATTTTATTTCTTTTTGGTGTTTTGTTATATATATTTTTTGTTTTGTTAAAGGACACAAACAAGATGGATCACAATATAGATGGAATCAAATATGATATGTTATGCAAATGTCTATTGCAATAATCTACGAAAGCATAAAAGAGAGAGAGGTGAGAAGGAATCTCCCGAGTCGGCTGTTTGGTGAGACGACAACGCCTGCGGAAGCTTGGACGAAGGAGTTGAGGAGCGGGACAACGAAGGTGAGATGCAGGACGCCGGGTAGAGGAATGCTTCACCGAGGCTCTGGAATGGAGGTGAGGAGGCAGAGGCGATCTGCTACTAGAATGGAGGTGGGAGGACGACTCCAAGGCAACCTATGAAGGTGATGGGATGAGGGACGAATATTTGGTGGGATAAAGGAATGCTACATAATAGGAGGCCTTTGGAGCTTGAGAGTAAGCTCTAATGGAGCTTTGGTAGGTGTTGGAACGCTCTTGATCGGGTTTTAAAGAATGTCACGTTGTAGTATAGTCGAAAAAGCGTTCAAAACAAATAAAGATTTTATTACTCGAAAATCGGAGTATCCGAGGTCGAACACAGGGAACAATCAGAATTTACTACTAATCTCAAATGTAATTGAACACTCTAATTTACTCAAAAGTTTAATTCAAATGCATTTAAAAAGTAATCCAGGCAAAAGAGTAAAATTGGACGTCTGATGACAAGATCAGACGTCTTAAAAGTATTTTCCTCCTTTGATTATTCTTCTTCTCTCTTCTGATTCTGATATTTCTTTCTTTCTCTACAGTCTCTCTTCTGCCTTCTTCTTCTTTGTATCAACGGGTCTTCTTGTTCTTCTTCTTTGGTTTCTATCTTGGCCTCTCTTCTTCCTTCTCTTCTCTCTTCTTCGAAGGCTTCTTCTTGCTTGGCTCTGCTATACTTCTTCTCTTTTTTCCTTCGCCTCTTCCTGCTCTTTTCACTGGCTTCCTTCCTTCTTCATTTTTTCCTTCTGCTTCCTTCTCTTCTTCCCTTTGCTAGCAGCGGCTAAGTGTTTGCTTCACTCCTTCCTTCCCTGCACAACCACAGCAAGGTACAACAAAACCTAACCCCTCTACCCACACGTCTCTTTCTCTCTCTGTAAACCACCCTCAGCAAGCTCTCCCAGAGTCAGGTTAATGGGTCGGATCACGTGCCCATGACCAGGCGCACCGGTGTGTGGGTGATGCGCGAGGTGTGCTCAGGGTCTGGTCGGATCGGATGATGCCAGATCTGCGTGGTGAAATCGCGGATGAGGGCCGTGAAGTAGGTGAGGGACCTCACCCCAAGTGTGACTGGAGGCGATAAAACGATATCACAAAAACAATATAAAGCATGCCAGTGCTTTGTAAGTTACCCATGTGGGACTATTGGTTGCTGCCTTCTCGCGTGCGCACCCGCAGAAATCCTTCCTGCAATTGCCACAGCTACGGACGTCGCAGCGTCTCTTGCTTGGTCAGATAGCCTCGCAGTGCTTCCCCGAGTGAGCTGCACCTGAAGCCTTGCGGTCCTGAAGCCTGGAGCGAGCTTGGAACTTCTTCGAGTCGCCGTCAATGGCGGCAGGGGCTGGAGAACTGTCAGACATGAAACGAGCCTCTCGGCTTAATCAGATCACCGGGGGACCTTCGCCTTGTCACGGCGAAGGTGGTAGGCCGTGGGGCGGCCTAGGCGTGCGTGCCTAGGTCGCCCTGTGGCCTGGTGGATGGGTGTGTTCGGGGGTGCGTTGTGGAGGTGTAGTGTGGCAGTGGAGGGGCGGAGTGTGTTCAGTGTGGTGAGGCGGAACTTTTGCGACGGCCGGCGAGGCGTGTGGGGCTGCGGAGCGACGGGGGCGCCTCGCCGGAGGGTGGCCGGAGCTGAGGAAGGTGACGGTGGACGGCGGTGGTTGAGGGGTCGATTGGGTGAAATACAGTGAGGAAATGAAAGAGGGGAATGATTTTAACCTACTTAAAGGGACGAAAGGGGCGGAGAGGCGGACGGCCGTATCGATTGTCGCCGGAGAAGATGTCCAGTGGGGGAGGATGGCGGCGACGACGGGGCTGAAGCGGCGTGCGCGGGTGTTGCGCGACGCGGAGGAGAATCAGGAAGATGACTCTGTCACTGGTTTTGTGGCAGAGCGAAGAGGAAGGGAAGGGGGGCTCGCCGGAGCTCGCTGGACCCTTGGCCGGAGAAGGAGAAGAATTTGAGGTGGAAGCCCGGCCAAGTCAAGCTGAAAATGAGCGGCCAGGTTTGGGGGTTCTTTTATAGGCATTGGGCCGTGTGTTCAGAGCTTGGAGGGAACGCCTTTGTCTCCGACGGCTCATTGGAGAAGGAAAGTGGGTGGATACCCAAATCCCTCGTGCGTTCGCACGAGAGATTGGGATCAAATCAGGGATCATGACTGGCCTCAGATGGAAGGTAATTCCTCAGAGAATCTCCCTTCCATTTTTGGGAGGGGATCTCTGAGAAATCAGAGAGTATTCCCTCTCTAATCCTCGCCGGAGAAGGATTATGCCCCAATAATGGTGGAAGGACCTGATTGCAAAGGTGGCAAGGAAGTTAGGGGGCTCTCTGCGATGATTTTCAAAAGATAGGGGCCAAATTGTGATTTGGGTGTACTGAATTGCAAAGTAGGTCAAGATGACCTCCCCTTAGGTCCAAATTTTGGTACAAACCTAATTTTGACCTAGGGAATCCAATGGTAAAGTTGGATTTTATGTTTGACCACGTTTGACTGGACATTTTACGTACAAACCCAAATTAGGTTAATTGATGAGTTAGGACCTAATCTAGGTCAAACTGGGTTCCAAAGGCCAAATTGAATGTTCTAAACCCTAGAGGATATTTTTCCATGAATTTTAGAGGTTTACTTGATTTTTATCCTGATCGAAACCTTGTTGAATTAAGCGGGTCTGTTTTAGGGTTACCAAATGTCATTTAATTCCTAGATTGCACATGAACTCATTTCTAATTGATTCAACCCACTTTTTATTTCATTTAGACCATTTGACCTATGTTTTGTCTCTAAGAAATCCCATTTATCTACTGCAATGGTAAAATTACAGTTTTAACCTTTATCTCATGTTTTCTTCCCAGAATACTTATTCCTTCATTTAGGCCTTCTACTAGGTTATGTAGGAGCATTTATTCTCTTTATTGGATCAAAATGAGCTAGTTATGGCCCATGATGAGGCTCTCATCAGTAGGCTATTAGAGCTTAGGAGTAGGTGGGAGTAGAGTAGGTAGAGATGAAGAGGAATGTTTGGTGTAGGGGTGTTTATATAGTGGTGGAATGGAGGTGGTTTGCATGCATGGGCCTTTAGTGACATTTAAGATGTTGCTAAAGACTTGCCAGAGACGTCGCTAAAGCATTCACATGCCTTGGCTAGTGCTTGGAAGCTTGGCCGTAGCTGACGTAGGGTGCGGTGATCGTCGGCCGTTGGATCAGGCGTGGATGGCTGTGATCGTGAGAGATCGCGTGCTCGCCCGCATTTGAAATGCGCACCACTGGTGAGTGCATTGGCAGCCGTCGGATGTGGCATCCACAACCGAGACTCGCCCGCAGATTGCATGCACTTGATTTGAATCGCGCGCCTCGCACGATTGTGAGGATCGGACGGCTGGCGCAGCTCCTGGTCATTTTAAATGCATGCCCTAGATGGCGCGCATGCGATCTGCCATGCGCCCTTGCATTGGTAGGCAGCGTCAGATTGAGCGTGAAGAGTCTCAGCCGCTCGATCAAGATCGAGCGACCCTATTTCATTTGGCACTTTAGCGGGCGCGATGGATTGAGGCTCGAACTTGTGCTCGCGATTTACGAGCGCTCATCTTCACCGTTGTGACAAAGTGACGCTTTGTCGAGTGGAGAGTGGTGCAGTCGCGCGCGCCTTGACTGTTGGATGAAGATCTAACGGTCGAGGTGCATCCTTACTTGAGGCCAGGCGCGATGGCTCAGGTGGGGGCGGCCTGGATGGCGCTACGTGGTGCCATCTAGGCTGTCCGTCTTCATCTTCTTGTAGAGGGTGCTACGGAGCTTTGATCAAGGTGATTTTTGCATTGACGGACTATGATCGTCGCTTCGGATTTATCTGTATGGTCAGATTCTTCATCCGAAGCTCGTAAAGATGTCACACTACCTCCTCGCCATGTAAAATGGAAGAATTAATGTACATAATACACAACTATCCTAAATGCCATTCAATGGATGTTATGCAGTATTTATAACATGATATGCAATGCTAAGCCTAGGAACTATCATAAATAAGCATTTTATCATGAATTCATGTGTGTTTATCAAAATCCTTTACAGAATTAGAGTTAGATGATCCAAGAGGCACTCTCCAAACATTCACTTTTGATTGGGATGAAGATTACAATGAAGATTCATCAGAAAACCCAATCTTTGAGTCATTTCTTGAGGAGACGATCTCACATTCAGTAGAAAAGAATCAAGTTGACTCACTGAGTATCAATTTGTTAGGCCACATTGCATGAGAGCAATCGCACACCTGGGATACACTTACTAGATCCATCTTTGTTGAGCCTTGGACCCACGGCAATCTTATTTCAAAATCCCATGATCGCTACACCTTTCGAATGATTTCTTCGCAAGATTTCAAGGAAGATCATCCAGAAAAGAACCAACTTGATCCTTACCAAAGACCTTTTGGAATGACTTCATCATACCTTGATACTTATCAGTGGCCATTCGATTCTCATCCATCAAATCACTCATGCAACCAATGTCATTTCTTTAAGCTCATTATGCCTAGCTGATGGCATTAAACTTGGCACTTAACTGAAGGCAACCCGTCATCCTTTGAAAAACCTGAAACCCTTTTGACATACCTGTTTGCTGAATTCATATTGCATTTTAGGGTTTGTCCATTAGAACAGCTGACTCCACCTTTGGTACTTGTATCAAAGCTTGAAATTATCCGCAACAGTCATCTCGACCCATCCACCTTCCCTTTGACCCTGTTCTAATGTACAATCTAAGTTAAATTCGAACCCACCTAATTTACAATGAGGGAATTGCAAATCGTAGGCATGGGGGGTATTAAAGTGCAAAATGCTATGAAAATCAAATCACAAAAGGCTTTCACATAAAAAAAAAGAAAAAAAAAGGTTGGAGAAAAGAGGAAAGAAGAGGTCATTATGAGCTAAATGAAAAAGGAGAGGAAAGGAAAAGAAAGAAGAAAAGAAAGGAGAAAAAAGAAAGGAAAAAAAAGAGTCCCTTCAAAATAATATGGAACTTACCTAACTTCTAGGTTGGATCGAATGATGAATTAAGACCTGGAAGGCTAAAACTTAAGGGATTAGTGGCGAAGACGAACCTTAGGCCTCTTGGATCTAGTTTGAGAATTAAACACTCAAGTACTTGTTAAGATCCGGATTAACCTTGAAGAGGTTGAGGAAAATGCAAAGCTTATATGTTAGGTCTAAGGCTTAGGGATTATTCGACCCCGTTAACTGACCTCTAGTTTGCGGGACTCAGTAACTTAAGTACCCTAAATTACACACAGTTTGGTTCAGTGAGCTTAAATATGAAATTATGCCAAAAAGCATTTATGCTGTTCTGAAAATGGTCCTAAGATCTAGATTTGGAGTGGCTCGAAAACATAAGTTGATTTGGATGAGTTCCTAGCATGGAGAGGCGGGAAATTCCCCTCGAAGATGCGCAATAACATATCGTCTCCTCGAAGCTTGTCTCCTAGGATATCTAAATATCCTACCAAGGGCACGTAAGTACCTTGTACAGATTTAGATCCCATGGGCGGCATTATCACTAAATATCGATTGCTAGGGTCTGGATTTAGCTCCAGAATGCCATGGGTGGCACTATCACAAAGTGTCGAAAGCCAGGGTTCTGGGGGTTGCCATGGGTGGTACTATCCTGAGGCATCGATTACCAGGGACCCTATGAGGATTGATGGTGGGTACAAGGAATCCGATACAGACCGTGTTTAGGGCCAATCCGAGGCTGGATTTAAGGAAAAATGATAAAAAGAAGAAGAAAGAGAAAGATCTCCAAAAATGAAAATCTTCTTCTATCCCTCTCTCTCTTACAAAAGAATGCATTGGCAAACTGAACCTAGGTTGACAATGTTACAAGCATGGGTGCTTTAACCGCTGGGTCCAACGAACCTTACGATAGTTCTTGCGGGCTTTAGAAACCTTCGCTGTAGACTGAGACTAAAGCTGGTCAGGTCTGGATCTAGGCTGGTACTTGAGTACCTTTAGGCCTACTATTGGTATTACAATCTGATTCCTAGAGATGCAGCTTAGTAGGGCATCTTGACGGTTACTTTCTACTTAGATGACTGGTCTGATCCATAGAATTTTGCTAAGGGACTAGCAAAAGCTAAGCATGGGAGTATGATGGGAACACCATCATAAGCCCTAACTAGCTCAATTTGATCTGATAAGATTGATAAAAGCTCCTGCATATCCATCAGAAGGTCCGAAGGGCACATTAATCTATTTTGAAAAGAAGAGAAGAATACAGGGTTATTTATGCAAATTTAACAGCATTCCACAAATACAGAATAGTCATGGGGTATTCCAGGGGATAATTAAAGGTCAAAAGGTCATTAATATCTTAAGACGTCTGGAAACTAAGTCAGATGTCTAATTCTAGACGGGTTCCCTTACTGACTTGGTTCAGACCTAAACAGGGTTCTAGTGTAAGACTATCAGACGACATACAGGACGTCTGGCACTAGGTCTGGACATCTGGAAACCTAATTAAGTGTAGGAATGGATTCCCAAGAACCTAAACAGCTATAATCCTCAAGACAAGTGATTTCGGCTTAATTGAGGCTCAACTGTCACATGTCAGACATCTGGGGTCCTCTATGGATGTCTGATAGAAGCCTAAAGGTCATTTTTCTCAACATTTACTTTGTTAACCAATGCTCCACTAGTTGGATGTCTGGCACAACCATCAGACGTCTTCTGAGATGTCTGAGCTAAGGTCTGGATGTCTGATTTCAACAGATAGAACCTACTAAGTCCAACCTAAGTTATTAGACATCTGAGTCAACAGTCAGACGTCTTAAAAGTCAAGATCAGATGTCTGATTTCCAGATTGGACGTATGATCAGGTTGTCTGAAACCTATCTTAATTTTATAAGTTCTCTAAGAAAACCTAAGTATCCTAGGGTCTGGCAGGTGTTCCTAGGACTACTTTGAGGGTACTTTGAGGCTCTTTAACATGCTACTAAGAACGAAAATAAAGAGCAACAAAAGAACAAATAACAAAGTACAATGAACAAGAAAGGAAATCTATCCTATTCTTCATCTCCTTCCTTCTTCAAGCTTTGTCTCCTTACGAAGCTCCTTCTCCTCCTCAAGCTCCTCCAATCCACCATGGATGCGAGCTCGAACTCCGTCTGTACACTTGTCTCCATTTGCAATTTGACTTGAAAGCTAGGACTCAAAAGCAAATGTTAAATAACAAGTGTTTTGTTATCATCAAAATAAACGATCGTGGTGCTCTAGCACCAACACTAGGTTGGTTAATTAGGTTAGATAATTAGGCTCTAGGCTAAGGTTAATTAGGTTCCTAAATTGGGCTAGACCTAAGGTTAATTGGATTCAGGTCCAATTGTAGAAACTAACTCAATCCTCTTCCAAGTGAGCTCAATCTTGAATCTCCTGTCTACGAGGCTCCAAATTTCTACAAAACTGATACCTGCACATATTGCACAAAAGACATCAAGGTACTAGATATAAGTTTAGGAAAATTATAGAAAAATTCAAACTTATGCATTATTTACAAAATGCACCTATATGACTAAATTGACCTAACTAAATGCATTCTACTTTATTCAACCCTTAGATTAGCATTAGTTACGCCTAATTAATATAAATGTATATAGTACTATCATAATCCATGCCTATCTTTTGCTAGTCCTCGAGCAAAATAGAGATAAAAAATTAGGAAAACAATATTTAAACGAGAAACAGATTTGCGAGTTTTTGAGCTTAATTCAAATCAAAATTCCCCCAATCTTGATTTTTCATCAAAGAAAAGGAATTATACACAAAACCTTAATGATAAAGACACAGTAGTTATAAAGTATCGACTCAAATCTGGATCACCCAAATCAAATCAGAATCTTATTAGCCATCGAACTTGGGTTGCGAGAGTAACTTTCTCTGGCTAAGTCGACCCACCCAAGGTTCTAATCGAATGTGAGAAACAAGCATCTTGTGTGTGATTTTTTATGTGACTCGTCAAACGGGCAACTAAATTGATTCCTACTATTCAATAAGACTCAGAATATTTCTATGCTTTTTCCGGGACAACCCGTCCTTAGTTAGGCCATATTAGGATTTGACAACTTTCTCCTCATCGCCTTTCTATCCTGAGGTCAACACACAAGGTGTATATCTCCTCGGCTGGACTCCTAGGTCTCTTGTTGGCTATCTTACTATGATTGGGATGCACTCATGTAGATAAGAGATGGAATGGATAAATATTTTTTTTTTTTGTATATATATATATTTTATCTTCCTCTGACTACTCATTTTTCTAGGTTATCTCCTTTATCACACCTATTTTTCTAGGTGAGTGGCTCTCCTTAATCTGCTCTAAATGCATCCCCTACAAATAAGAATAGGCCTACGAGCTAGAAACATGGCCAAGCACTTTGGATCTTATACCTGAAGACTAAATCTTATTGACCACTAAGGACTCAACATAATCACCTAGAAGATGAGTCAGCACAGTGTGCAAGTGAAGTTGCTTGGAACTCAAAGGCTATCCAAACCACAAGGTGGAAAGATAAGTCATTCACTCGTTACCCTTTTGACTTAATACTTTTAGCTTTTTCGGATCCTTTCAAAGACTTAGGAAAACAAATCTAGATTTAGTAAATACTCAAGATAATTAATTCGACATATGACCTAAAGAGTCTAAGCAGAAAGATTTTGTTTGTACTTTTCCTAAGATCGGTAGTAAATCATCAAAATTGAAGTAATTCAACTTTTTTTCTTAGCTCAAACTCTAAAAACATCTATTTTTTTTCTTTTTTTATTTTTTGATGCTATGTATAAAATTTTGGAGAAAAGTGACTCAAAAGATTGTTTACCCCCCATGCCTATTTCATGCAATGTTATCAATGCATGCAATGCACATAAGAAAAGAGATAGAAATCACCTGATAACTCATGACTTCTGACAAACATAAACGGCAGTTTATCATCATTCTTATGCATTAAAACAAACCTTGCTCTTAGGATTTTACTCCACAAACGGGTTTTTGGGCTGCATTTAGGCATTAACTAGGTTAGGCATGCATTGCATTTTCTTTTGTTGTTTCAATGTGTTTTTGTGAGTGTTAGGGATGAACAGATATACAGATCCCTAAAACCCTAGCACTCAAGAAGGCAAATGGTGAAGGAGGAGCTCAGACTAGCTGGAACTCAGCTTAATCCAGTTCACCACAGCTGGAACGTAGCTCACTTGAACTAGGGTTAGCTCATCCTAGATCCATTCAGCTAATCTCAGCTGAATGGCAGCTCAAGAGTGTTCACCTTAGCTTACCCTAGCTCAAGTCAGCTCAGATCCAGCTCAACCTAGTTGAGTCTAGCTCATTTTAGCTCCCACAGTCCACAGGGAGCTCTAGCTAGCTCAGCTGAGCTGACTGGAGTTCAACCCAGCTCAGATCTAGCTACATCCAGCTCCACTCAACTCCAGCCAGCTGAAGAAGAACTCATCCCAGCTCAGGAAGCTCAAGTCTAGCTCCTGGGGACCCAGCTTAGCTCAAGCTAATTGAGCTAAGCTACCTTAGCTATCTCAACCAGCTCAATCCTCCCGGGGAGCACCAGACCCAGCTCACCTCAGCTCCATTCAACAGAAGCCTGCTCACTTTAGCTTGTCTTAGTAGCTAGCAAAGAATTAGAAAGCTAAGCCAGCTGGAGTAGCCCCATGTTGACCTTTTCAGCAGCTGCCAGCTCCACTTCACCTCCGGACTCTTCAGAACCAGCTCCTCCCTTCAAACCCTAGCTTCAACACCTCCTCCTCTACTCCACCATTAGTTAAGCTAGCTTAGCTTAGCTTAGCTTAGCTACACTCCAGCTTCCTTGGCTTGTACCACCCAAAAACCCTACCTAACAACTCAACCAACTAGCTCCACCTAAGCTCCACATAAGCTAACCCTACTTTGCGCCAACCTAGCCTACCCACCACCTCCAAAAGACACCTAAAAGTGGCGCCAAAACCATCCTAACTACCCCCTTGTTGGCGCCACTTTTCCCTCCAAAATCCCCTTCATCTCCACCACACATCTCCCCTTAAACCCATCTCCACCATCCACATAATCCCACCTTCTAGAGGCCTCAAAGTTGGCGCCAACCCATGGCACCTCTCCATGGTTGGCGCCACTTTTAGGTGCCCCTTGACCAACCCTAACTACCCCTCTTACACCCCTTAGGTGGCGCCAACCATCCTTAACCCTAGGATCAACTAACCACCTCCATCTTCCCATCTTAGCCCTCCATTTCAAGAGTCACCTTAACCCCACCATCCTACCCTATAAAAAGACCACTACCCACCACCATTCAAACCATCCTTAGCTAGCAAATTCACTCTCATATTCTACCTAGAGCCCACGCCCAAGAGAGAAGAAAAAGAAGATTAAGGGGATATTCTATCCCTTTGGTGCCTTCCCCTCTTCCTTTCTCTCTTGAGCCACGCCAGCCAAAGGAGAAGCCAGACAAGGAAGATCTTTGGAGATGTTGAAGGTGGTCCACGCCACCTTGGAGGAGCTTTTGAGGGTGGTGCACGCCCACCCCTTGGAGGAGAGCATTGAAGGTGGTAGCATCCACCTTAGAGGAGCTCTCAAGGAAGGAGAAGAAGGAGGCCCTCTTTTCAAGCCAAGGAGCAGCTAGGCTTGTAGCAAGAAGACTCCTGGTGGCGTGTTTTTAGTGACAACCGGGTTTTATTGTTATGTCGTTGTAATATAGCCAGTTGTTGCCATCATTTCAAATATATAAATTTTTTTTTTACTCGGAAAGGAGTTCCCGAGTCGAACTCAGGGAGCAAGTTGTATTCTAGAGATATACATGTTTCTTTACAAAAAAAATAAAGAAAGAGAGAGAAAGGATTTGTTGTTTTCTCTTTGTTTCTCCTCGTCTCAGATCTTCTTCTTCTTTGTCTGCAGAGGTGGTGTTCTTCTTCTGCAGTGGCGATGCTCTTCTTCTTCTTCCAGCTGTTCCTGCTCTTCTTTTTTCTTCTGTCTTTCTTCAGATCTTCTTCTTTCTTCTTTGTTCTTCTTCTTTTAGTTCCTCCCTTGTTCTTTTGTGTTCTCCTCTGCCTCGCCTTCTTCTGTTGTTCTTCAGATCTCCTTTTTTTTTTTTTTTTTCTTTTTCCAGTCAGGACGTCGCCCCTCCTTCTTTCTCTTTTTTTTTTTCTTCAGGACGTCGTCTGATTTCCAAGTCAGACGACTTAAACTGCCTGTTGCTACAGTGTCTCCCTCAGCTTCCTTCTTCTTCCGCGGTCCTTCTTCTTCACCTGTGCCTGCACACTTCAGAGTTTTACGTCAGAGGCAAAACCTACTCTACCCTCTCCCCCGCGTCTCTCTCTCTCTGAAACCACTCCTGGGAAAGCTCTCCCAGAGCTGCCGGGTAGTCGGGTACGGGTCGCGCCCGGGTCCAGGCCCACCGGCGTGCGTGGTGGGCGAGGAGTGCAGGTCAGTCTAAGTCGGGTCGGGTCGGGTCAGGTCCGCGGGGCGTGAGCGCGGACGAGACCGGGTAACCGGGCGGGTGAAGGGGACCTCACCCCGTGTGCTGAGGCAGTAAGCCTCCAGCACTTTTGCGTCTTATATCGCTGCGCCTCTTCAGACTTTTCCGAGGTGGGACTAAATGTCCCACCTCAATTGCGCGTCCGCAGCGGGCGATCGCGGCGTCACGCGAAGCCTTCTGCCTTAGCTGCGAGCCTGGTGTTTTGTCGAAACGCCTCGCAAGGCCTGGGAGTCGAATCTGGGCGTGGCGCTGAGCGTGGCGCGCCTGTAGCTGCAGGCGGAAGCAGCTCCTTCTGCACGGCAATGGCGGCGGAGGGCGGGTGGCCTGTTCACAGAAAACGGCCTCTCGGCCTAATCAGAAGGTGCCGGGAGCTTCGCCAGGGTGCGGCGAAGCTCGTGTGGGTGGTGGCGAGGCATGGGGCGGCGTGCAAGGGCTGCCCTAGGTCGGACTGTGGGTCGGAGGATGGGTTTGTTGGGGGAAGCGTTACGGAGGTGTGGAGTGGCAGTGAAGGGGTGGGGGGTGCTCAGTGTGATGAGGCGGAGGTTCGGTGAGGGTCGGCGAGGTGTGTGAGGCTGTGGAGCGATGGGAGCATCTCGCCGGAGGGTGGCCGGAGACGAAGGGGGTGACGATGGTCAGGGTCGGTCGAGGGCTTAATTGAATAAATTGAAAGCGGGGAAAGAAAGAGGAGAAGAAGGGGAGTAGTTCTAGCTTACTTGCAGGGACGAAGTGGGAGTAGCAGGGCGACAGTCGTATCGACTGTCGTCGGAGAAGACGATGCTCAGGGAAAGGGGCGGCGGCGAGCAGAGAGCCGGAGAGGCGCCAGCTGGGTGCGGCGTGGCGCGGGAAGAGCAGGGGAGGAAGTCTCTGCTGCTGGTATTGCGGCAGAGCGAAGAGGAGCAGGGGGAGGAACCGCCGGAGCTGGTGAGCGTCTGCCGGAGAGAGAAGAGAGGAACGTTGGGGGTTTTCTCCGTCAGATCCAAGCTACCCCGGTCGGTGGAGCAACGGGGGGTATTTATAGGGATCAAAACAGGGAGGAAGGCGGAGGGAGACGACGTGTCTCCCTCGCCGGAGGACGCCGGAGATGGAGACCCATACCGTCCGTGCGTTCGCACGGCCGGTATGGTGGGTTGCAACGACCAAGGGGGTGTCCCTGCGACGGCTGACGACGCAGGGTACCCCCGGTTTACTTGCCAGGTTCCCCCCCTCACCCTGCTCGGCGCCATGCTCCGCGCAAGGTCGCCGGAGCATGGTGCTGGCAGGTTTTGCAGGGGGGACCTGAATGCGAAGAACGAAGGAGAGTTAGGGGCCAAAATGCGATGGTTCAAAAGTTGAGGGCCAAAAAGTAAATATATGAGGACCAAAGTGTGAAGTCGGTCAAGGAGGTTTCTTCTCAGGCTCAAGTTTTTATACATGATTAATTAGGACCTAAGGAATCTGATGGTGAATTTCATTTCTATATTAAACCTTGTTTGACCAGTCAATTTATGCAAAAACCCAAATTAAGTTATTAATTAGGCATGGTTCTCAATGTAGGTCAAAATGGGTTCTGAAGGCCAAATTGAAGGTTCTAAACCCTAGAGATTATTTTTCTATGAATTTTAGAGGGTTTATTCTATTTTTACTTTGCCTCGAACCTCGTGAATTGAAGTGGGTTGTTTTAGGGTTACAGATTATCATTTAGTTTCTTGGAAGTGCTGTAGCCCTTGCTAGATCATCTCATCCCACTTTTATTCTTATTAAGCTGCTTTGACCTATGTTTGGGCCCTGAATTACCCTGTATGCAGATTATACTGGTAAAATTGCATTTTTACCCCTTATGACTTGTTTTCTTCTCAAACTCAGAATTCTCTGAGTTAAGCCTTTCCTTGAGATATGTAGGAGCTTTTATCCTTTGTATTAGGTCAAAATGAGCTAGTTATGGCTCATGATGAGGTTCTCATCATACCCCCATGCCTAGCTTTTGCTAGTCCCTTAGCAAAAACTTAAGGTTTCAACCCTTGTTCTAGACCATGAAGTTTTTAATAGTTTTAGATAAGTGCCCTTTTTTATTTGAGCATAGATTAGGTTAGAATGCTGACCATAGGCCTAAAAGGTACTCTAGTACCAATCAAGATCCAAATCTGTCTAGCCTTAGCCTCAGTCTTTTAGCAAAGGTTTTTAAGGTCCACAAGAACTAACCTAAGGTTTATTGGACTTCGTGGTTAAAGCACCCGTGCTTGAAATGATTTTAGCTCTGGCTCAGTTCGCAGTGCATTTTGTAAGAGAGAGATAGAAAGTTTTTCTGTTTGGAGAGTTTTCTCTCTCTTTTTCTTTTTAGTTCTAGCCTAGGATTGGCTTTTCAACACGGTCTGTATCAGATTCCTTGCTCCCATCATCAATCCTTAAGGGTTCCTGGCGATCGATGCTTCGAGATAGCACCGCCCATGGCAACCCCCGGAACCCTGGCTATTGAGATTTCGAGATAATCCCATCCATGGTGTTCCGTGGCCGAATCCAGACCCTGGCAATTGACACTTCGAGATAATGCCATCCATGGAATCTGAACCAGCAGAGTGCTTACATGCCCCCAGTAGGATATGTAAATATCCTAAGAGACAAGCACCGAGGAGATGATATTTTGTTACGCATCTTCGAGGGGATTTCCCGCCTCTCCGCGCTGGGAACTCGTCCAAATCAACTTGTGTTGATCGGCTGCTCCTATTCTAGGTGTTCTTTTCAGAATTTTGTGACGCTTCTGCGTGATTCTGATTTTTACACTTACTGAACCAGGCTGTGTGTGAGGTTAGGGTGCTTAGGTTACTGAGTCCCGTAAACCAAAAATTAGTTAACGAGGCCGAATACTCCCTAAGCCTTAGACCTAATACTTCAGCTTTTCATTTTCCTCAACCTCTTGAGGAGTGTCCAGATCTTAATGGGTACTAAGAGTCTATTCAATAATGCCTAAGGTTTGCATTCTTTACTAATCTCTTTGTGCACTTTTCTTGAATGAGGTCTAGAACTTAGGTTAATTCCTTAGTTCCTTACTAATGACTATCACTTTTTCTCATAATTTTGTGCTCCTTTTTCATTTTGTTTCTTTTCTCCTTCACAAAATTTCCTTCTCTTTTCCTCTTATTCTTTTTCGAAAATTTTTTAATTTTTATGGTATTTTTGGCATATGTGAATTTTTTGTTCGAAACCTTTTCTTACAAGTTTTTGCACTTTCATACCCCCCCATGCCTAAGATTTGCAATGTCCTCATTGTAACCTAGGGGTTTTTATTCAACTAAGTTCATACATTAGGATAGCTGTTTTGATGAGTGAATGGGTCGGGGTGACTGTTGCGAATGATTTCTAATCTCAGATGCAAGCACCTGAGGTGGAGTCGGCTGTCCTAAAGTGTGAACTTCAAGTGCAAAAAGCTGTCAGAACAAGTTTCAGGTTTTCAAAGAGAATGACGGGCTGCCTCCCGTTGAGCGCTAAATTTGATGCCTTCAGCCAAGCGGGAAATGCGATGGAGAGGGGATGGTCAAATCAGTGGAGTTTTGTAAGACAAGCACCTTGATTAAGAGCCTGGTTGGTCCAACCAGGTGCTTGTTCAGATCAACAGGCTGATGATGCAGCCCAAACCCAATCAATCTGGTGGGTTGATAGATGTGGATAAAAAGGTGTGGATCCCACCATATACTATGAAGCTCAGATAAATGTGGAAGTGTAAACGCAGGGTTTGGCTGAGTCGAATCAGCCTGGTCAAAGTAGGGACTCGTAGAATAATCAGTGGTTGATGCAGGAACCCTACAGGGGTGATCAGAGAATGATAGAGCATGGTATGTAGTCTGATCAATGTTCGAAACCCGATGTGGAAATGCAATCGGCTCGGTGAGAGGTGAATCTGAATAGAAATTGAGTCCGGTTGCAGGTCGGGGTTTGGGAGAGGTTTTGATCCGTTCTGTGTGTGCGGACGAGGTGGCCATTGTGTACGAGGGCTCTTCTAGAAACAGATGATAGGTGGTTTTCTGTAGAGAGTCCTCTGGGTAACTATCAAATGCCGGAAGAGTGTTTGTAGGATGAAAGGAATCAGATTCGAGAAAAAATTTGGATTCTTGGTTGCAATCACTCTCGGCATTTTCTATTTTTGGTTCCTGAGGATCGAAAAGGAATGATTCTGTGTTATCGGTGATCTCGGGAATCAGGACCTCAGAGTCGGAGTTAGAGTCATGAGAACTGAGGTTGTAGATAGGCCTGGCGTGTTCAGGAAGGGGAATCTCTCCGCAATTATAGTCAGATTTGAAATTATCGAAGAGTTGGTGAAAATGAGATTCATGATCATGAATTCCACCACAGCAAAAATCATCAAATGTGGAATCAGCAGCCTGATTGGGGTCTAGCCTATATGTCAATTCTGGGCTCGAAAAGGTATTCTGTCTAGGCTCAAGCTCCAAGCTGGTAGGATAGACCCAATTAAAATCCAACTCGTCCAACTCCTCATTCTCTGTATCATAAATTGGCATGTTCTCTGGAAAATCGATCAGATTTTCTGAAGATGTTGGAGAGGGATATTCATCAAATAAAGGCCCGGAATCATATTCTGTAAAAATTTGATCTTTCTCATAAGGGGCCTCATAATCTTCCCAATAAGTTTCAGATCTAGGTTCTAGGCTTAGGATGTGGGTAGAATTATTAGAACCTAAGTCCGAATAATCTTCGAGGGCCACCTTATCAAAATAAGGGGCGGAATTTATACCCTCAGAAGGTTCAGTTTTGATCTCATTATTGCAGGAGTTTTGAAATTCTAGGCTTGGCAATTCATGGTCTAAGTTTGGCTCATCATTGTGTTCTCCTGCAATATCCCAACCTAATTCAACATTGTCTTCTATTTGGGTTGGGATTTCACAACCTCTTTGTGCCCCAGTCCCGAGATCTGGGAAACTGGATTGTTCCTTAATATTGTTCCAAGATGGTTCATCCTCTATTTCTGGTATATATGGGTATTTCTGGTTGATAATTTGTTCTACTGATTTCATCATTTCTACCCGTTTTATAAGGGCATCTTGGTGTTGTTCCCAAAGTACAGGATTTGTCAAACATTGAAGGTATTCAGATTGGTGTAATTTTTCTATCTCAATGTATCCTGTCATGAGCATATCTCGGGTTGATCCTTTTAAAATTTCAGTCAATAGAATTTGGGCACAGTTTATGATGAAAGCTGTGGTTGTTGGGACATCAACCTGAATGTTTTCTACTGGTGTTGAGGGTTTGATTTCATAGATTTCAAGGGCATCCTCAATCATCTTATCTTTCATGGATCTCAGATATTCAGGTTTTTTGAATGGTAGTCTTGCTAGGTAATTAGGCTGCATAATTGGATCAGGTGGTGGAATCAAGAATCAAGATGGAAGAAGGGGATTTTGTTTAGAATCATAGGAAAGAGGGGCTATGTGAATGATTTCTGCAAAAACAAAGGAGCCGAGGCTTAGCCTCGGGGAGAGTGAATTTCTATAGGAGGTTTCAAGGACCTCCTGAAAAATACTGAAGGGCTGGATGAGATAAGCAGGTGCTGGACCCAATCAAGACACCCAAAAATTGTTGGGTGACTATAGAGGTTCGGGGCAGATGGACCCCTTGATCAGAAATATCGTCCACCTGAGAATTACCTGGGCAGCCAGAGAGGGAGAGTCCCGCGAAGACCCCTACACGGTAGAGCGTCCCCACGGGTTACGGGGTTTCCCCCACCCGACCTCTCTTGTCACTGAGATTCCAGGTAGACCAGGATGGGGATCTTGACCTCTTAAGTCTACCATTTTTTTATTTTAAGATCAGGGTGCTTAAGATTTCACTTGAACTTTAGTCTTTTAAGTGCAAAGAGTGACCTAATTTAAGGTTGGTTGACCCAAGGGGTCAACTTTACCTCTTGTTTTCTTTGAGAGCTTTTAGGTCTTGTTTTTAGGGTTCAAGTGTTTAGAGAGCCAATTGTTTTAGGTTTTCTTTGAATAGGTATTTTCAGACAAGGGTTTGGGCACACTTCATTGGATTTTTCTCCATTCTTGATTTAAGTAGTGTGTCTCTAAAACCCTAATGTTGAATCTTATGTTGGCTCTACTTGGTCCAGTTAGTTCTTTGTTGGGTAATTAGGGCTCAAGCAAGAATATGTTAGCCCTTAAATACCCTTAATAGTGTGCAGGACTAATGAGTTGAAAACATGCAACTCTTTATAGTTACTAAGTATGGAAGACAGGTTAGCCCTATATTGCTTGTTCTTTTCTTTTCTTTTTTTTTTCTTTAGAGTTTAGGGGTTAATAGCGAGAGGAAAAATTTACCTGTCCTCGGAGTGGTTGTTGTGCGGTTGCTTGTCTTCTTGATTTCCTGTGGTTTTCTGCACAAAAGAGAGGAGATTATCAGAAATTAAAAAGAAACAGGAATGTTTACCTCTAGAATAGCCGTTATTCCCCGGCAACGGCGCCAAAAAATGGTGGCGTGTTTTTAGTGACAACCGGGTTTTATTGTTATGTCGTTGTAATATAGCCAGTTGTTGCCATCATTTCAAATATATAAATTTTTTTTTTACTCGGAAAGGAGTTCCCGAGTCGAACTCAGGGAGCAAGTTGTATTCTAGAGATATACATGTTTCTTTACAAAAAAAATAAAGAAAGAGAGAGAAAGGATTTGTTGTTTTCTCTTTGTTTCTCCTCGTCTCAGATCTTCTTCTTCTTTGTCTGCAGAGGTGGTGTTCTTCTTCTGCAGTGGCGATGCTCTTCTTCTTCTTCCAGCTGTTCCTGCTCTTCTTTTTTCTTCTGTCTTTCTTCAGATCTTCTTCTTTCTTCTTTGTTCTTCTTCTTTTACTTCCTCCCTTGTTCTTTTGTGTTCTCCTCTGCCTCGCCTTCTTCTGTTGTTCTTCAGATCTCCTTTTTTTTTTTTTTTTCTTTTTCCAGTCAGGACGTCGCCCCTCCTTCTTTCTCTTTTTTTTTTTCTTCAGGACGTCGTCTGATTTCCAAGTCAGACGACTTAAACTGCCTGTTGCTACAGTGTCTCCCTCAGCTTCCTTCTTCTTCCGCGGTCCTTCTTCTTCACCTGTGCCTGCACACTTCAGAGTTTTACGTCAGAGGCAAAACCTACTCTACCCTCTCCCTCGCGTCTCTCTCTCTCTGAAACCACTCCTGGGAAAGCTCTCCCAGAGCTGCCGGGTAGTCGGGTACGGGTCGCGCCCGGGTCCAGGCCCACCGGCGTGCGTGGTGGGCGAGGAGTGCAGGTCAGTCTAAGTCGGGTCGGGTCGGGTCAGGTCCGCGGGGCGTGAGCGCGGACGAGACCGGGTAACCGGGCGGGTGAAGGGGACCTCACCCCGTGTGCTGAGGCAGTAAGCCTCCAGCACTTTTGCGTCTTATATCGCTGCGCCTCTTCAGACTTTTCCGAGGTGGGACTAAATGTCCCACCTCAATTGCGCGTCCGCAGCGGGCGATCGCGGCGTCACGCGAAGCCTTCTGCCTTAGCTGCGAGCCTGGTGTTTTGTCGAAACGCCTCGCAAGGCCTGGGAGTCGAATCTGGGCGTGGCGCTGAGCGTGGCGCGCCTGTAGCTGCAGGCGGAAGCAGCTCCTTCTGCACGGCAATGGCGGCGGAGGGCGGGTGGCCTGTTCACAGAAAACGGCCTCTCGGCCTAATCAGAAGGTGCCGGGAGCTTCGCCAGGGTGCGGCGAAGCTCGTGTGGGTGGTGGCGAGGCATGGGGCGGCGTGCAAGGGCTGCCCTAGGTCGGACTGTGGGTCGGAGGATGGGTTTGTTGGGGGAAGCGTTACGGAGGTGTGGAGTGGCAGTGAAGGGGTGGGGGGTGCTCAGTGTGATGAGGCGGAGGTTCGGTGAGGGTCGGCGAGGTGTGTGAGGCTGTGGAGCGATGGGAGCATCTCGCCGGAGGGTGGCCGGAGACGAAGGGGGTGACGATGGTCAGGGTCGGTCGAGGGCTTAATTGAATAAATTGAAAGTGGGGAAAGAAAGAGGAGAAGAAGGGGAGTAGTTCTAGCTTACTTGCAGGGACGAAGTGGGAGTAGCAGGGCGACAGTCGTATCGACTGTCGTCGGAGAAGACGATGCTCAGGGAAAGGGGCGGCGGCGAGCAGAGAGCCGGAGAGGCGCCAGCTGGGTGCGGCGTGGCGCGGGAAGAGCAGGGGAGGAAGTCTCTGCTGCTGGTATTGCGGCAGAGCGAAGAGGAGCAGGGGGAGGAACCGCCGGAGCTGGTGAGCGTCTGCCGGAGAGAGAAGAGAGGAACGTTGGGGGTTTTCTCCGTCAGATCCAAGCTACCCCGGTCGGTGGAGCAACGGGGGGTATTTATAGGGATCAAAACAGGGAGGAAGGCGGAGGGAGACGACGTGTCTCCCTCGCCGGAGGACGCCGGAGATGGAGACCCATACCGTCCGTGCGTTCGCACGGCCGGTATGGTGGGTTGCAACGACCAAGGGGGTGTCCCTGCGACGGCTGACGACGCAGGGTACCCCCGGTTTACTTGCCAGGTTCCCCCCCTCACCCTGCTCGGCGCCATGCTCCGCGCAAGGTCGCCGGAGCATGGTGCTGGCAGGTTTTGCAGGGGGGACCTGAATGCGAAGAACGAAGGAGAGTTAGGGGCCAAAATGCGATGGTTCAAAAGTTGAGGGCCAAAAAGTAAATATATGAGGACCAAAGTGTGAAGTCGGTCAAGGAGGTTTCTTCTCAGGCTCAAGTTTTTATACATGATTAATTAGGACCTAAGGAATCTGATGGTGAATTTCATTTCTATATTAAACCTTGTTTGACCGGTCAATTTATGCAAAAACCCAAATTAAGTTATTAATTGGGCATGGTTCTCAATGTAGGTTAAAATGGGTTCTGAAGGCCAAATTGAAGGTTCTAAACCCTAGAGATTATTTTTCTATGAATTTTAGAGGGTTTATTCTATTTTTACTTTGCCTCGAACCTCGTGAATTGAAGTGGGTTGTTTTAGGGTTACAGATTATCATTTAGTTTCTTGGAAGTGCTGTAGCCCTTGCTAGATCATCTCATCCCACTTTTATTCTTATTAAGCTGCTTTGACCTATGTTTGGGCCCTGAATTACCCTGTATGCAGATTATACTGGTAAAATTGCATTTTTACCCCTTATGACTTGTTTTCTTCTCAAACTAAGAATTCTCTGAGTTAAGCCTTTCCTTGAGATATGTAGGAGCTTTTATCCTTTGTATTAGGTCAAAATGAGCTAGTTATGGCTCATGATGAGGTTCTCATCAACTCCCTTCTTCACCAAATTTTGCAAGAGGATTTGTGTTTTTTTTTTATTGCTTTTAGATTTTTTCATTTCTAGTAGAAGCATTCCTCTACTTGTCTTGGAAAAGAACACAAATTCTAGTTAATCAAATTGCCTTCTTTTCACTTTCTATTGCAATTGTTGTTTTTGTTCTAGCACTTGTTTCACCTCTTCTTCCTAATTACTCTAGGCCTCCACTTGCCTAGAGTGAGCTTAGGAAGAGGATATATCTATCTCTTAAGTTTTAGTTAAGTAATTATAGGTGTTAGTACTTTCCACCACAATTCTCATTTTGCCCTCGTCTTTTCAAAATAAAAAAAAATTACATATTTAAAATACCAAAAATAAAGTTGAGATCTATTTTGTAAGCAAGAGAATTAATTTTGCAAACATTTAGCCTCCTTGGACGACCCTAGATACTCCCCTATCTAGATATAAGTTTAAAAGCGTATGCGAATTAGCGTGTTACTACGACATTAAAAACCTACTTTTATAAATCACGTGATTCTTCGCAT
The DNA here is from genome assembly GCA_037157565.1 of Thalassia testudinum. NCBI lineage: Eukaryota > Viridiplantae > Streptophyta > Magnoliopsida > Alismatales > Hydrocharitaceae > Thalassia > Thalassia testudinum. The sequence goes on from JAZHRO010000077.1 coordinate 129,999,616, forward strand.
CACCCCCATGCCTATTTCATGCAATGTTCTCAATGCATGCAATGCACATAAGAAAAGAGATAGATATCACCTGATAACTCATGACTTCTGACAAACATAACTCGATTATCTATAGAGCTGAATCAAATAAATCAAAATACAAGTTAACCTAATTCATTCGGTTGCCTCCCAACAAGGGTTGAATTTTACGTCTACAGCTAGATGCAATTCAGTCAATTAACCTTGTTTTTCATAGATAAATATTAATCAATTAGTCCCCACCAATGTAAGGTGTATAAAAGATATAACCAAAGAGCTTAGATATGAGTTGTCTCAATAGGTAAATCAACTGATGATGTAGCCCCACTTCACTAAGTCGGATGAAAGATAGCTAAGTCATGAAAAGCCGTACCCAATGGCTTTCAGTACTAAGGATTTGAGGTGCATTGGGACTGTAGATAGGTAATCCCAGTATAAAAGATGTGTGATTCATAAAGTGTTGAGTCTAATGGTAAAGAGATTTCAAGTAAGGGTGTAGATGATGGGTTGTCTTGGGTTTATAAAAATTAAATTTGCTCAAGTCATATGAGTAGAGGCACCCTTAAATCATTGGTATCATTTCCTACAAAATTTTCTCTTAGTTCCACCACCTCGTCTCTTTCTTCCTTGAAGTCCAAGTCTTTTAAATCATCAATGCTAAAATCAGACTTGGTTACATTAGATATGCAATCAAATTCCATAGAAAGTGATTCAAGTTTAGGCTCATCCAGATCTGATGTAAAGGTGAAGCTAGTCATTGAAGGTTCATCAAGTCCAAATTGAAATCTTTGAACTTCACCTACTTCTGGCAAGATATTTTCCTTAATGTCAAATGTGAAATTTTCAATTTCAGAATCATCAGAAATTTCATCCTCGAAGAGAAATTTCACTCTTATGTTCCTCAAATTCTGCCTTAAAATTGAATATAAAGCTTTCAACTTTGGAATTATCAGAAAATTGATCCTCAAATAGAAATGCTCATATTCAAATTCATCTATATATTCCTTAGATTCTGAGTCTTTCAAAGCGACATTTTCAATCAGACCCTCAACCTGCTTAAGTTCTTCAATAAGCCCACAACTTTCATTAGAGTCCTCAATAGCCTTAAAAAGTTTTAATTTCATCTTCTCATCCCTAAAGGGTATTTGTATATTCCCATTTTTACAATCAATCAGGGCCTCCACAGTTGTTAAGAATAGTCTACCCAAAATAATCGGAGCCCATCTTGAATCTTTAGGAATCTCGAGATCTAAAATAATAAAGTCCACTAGGTAGCAAAAATCATTTATCTGAACAAGAACTTCTCTCGAAATTCCTTATGGACTTCTTATAGATTAGTTAGCCAATGGAATTTGAACTGCACTAGGTTCAAGGTCCCCAAGTCCAATCTTCTCATAGATTTGTGTGGGTAATAGGTTGATGGAGGCCCACAAATCAATTAAGGCCCTATCAAAGGCTAGGTCAGCAATTGTGCAAGAAATTAAGGGGGTTCTAGGGTCTCCTTTCTTAGGAGGTAGGTCCTTTAGAAGTATAGAGCTAGCTTGTTCTAAAAGGACCACCTTCTTAAGAGGTTCAGCCTTAGCCTTACGCTTCTGGGTGCATATTTCCTTCAGAAATTTAGCGTGAGCCAGAATGTGCTTGATGGCATCGAGGAGTGGGATATTAATCTAGACTTGTTGAAAACTTCAAGAAGCTCTTCGTTGCTGGTCTGGTTTTTCTTATTCCTTCATTTCTTTAAGGTTTCAAGGAATGGAATGTGACTAGGAATTTTAATCAAAGGTTCCTGAGCTTCTTCTTCTTCCTTAGGTGCATTAATCAGGGTAGGCTCATCAGAATCCAAGTGGGTTGATTCATTTCAGTGCATAGGGTCCTATGTGGTTGTACCACTCCTCAGGGTAATGGAATTAGCAGTTGCATTGGGGTTCATACCATGAGGAGGATTGGGCAAGATAGGAGTTGATTACACAGCAATCGTGGGACTTAACCTAAATTATGTTAGAACCTAGCATAACTTGTGATTAGTGCATTCATAAATTGCATATCATGCATTGCATTTTTTTTATTTAGCTACATATTTTATAATGCTATTTCTTTATTGTTTCTAGGTAATAAGGAGTTCAGAAGCTATTCTAAATAGAATAAAGCTAGATAGGAGCAGAAGCTGCAGTAAAGCTGGAGTTGAAGTTTGAAATAAAGCTGGAACAAAGAAAGCTTGAAAACACAAGAGAAAAGAAGAAAGAAGATGACTGCTTATTAGAATAAACATAGAAAAAGAAAGAGAAGAACTAGGATATCCCTCCTATCCCTAAAACCCTAGGATTACCTTATCCCATTAACTATCCTTGAATTAGCTTAACACTAGGATATCTGAGCTCAAAAGACAAAAACATCGATAACATTATCCATGTACTTATCCACCCTATTCGTAGTCCAATCCTATTATCCATAACCATAATACACCTATACAATACCCAATCACTAACCTAGAAACCTAATTAGGTCCATACTATGCCTAATTGACTGAGTCAATTAGGCTAGCTAGTAGGCAATTGGGTCCATGAGACCTGATTGGACTAACCCTGAGTTGATTAGACTCACTTTAGTCTAATCAGACCCAACCTAAACCCTCTAAACCTAGCCACATCCAATCAGGTGTAGTACAACTTGATTGGATGCACCTAATTCTAATTAGGTTCAATTGGAATCTAATTGGATTAGACCAATCAAGACCATGTGCTAATTAGACTCTTTGAGTCTAATTAGACCTAACGCTTACCTATGTTCAATTAGGATCACCTAGAACCAACCCACACATCCATTAGAACCTAATTAGACTCACCTATAACCTAATTAGGACTAGCCTTAACCTATTTAGGATTCCCCTAAACCAATTACATACACACATACACACACAATTAGATTAGGACCAACCTAGTTGAACCCAACCTATTAGACCTTAGGGTTAACCTAGCCTAATAGCTACAAAACCTATTCCTATTCCAACACTGATGGGAACACCATCATGAGCCATAACTAGATCAATTTAGTCATTATCAAGGAATAAATGCTCCTACATAACTACCAGAGAGCCATAGTTCATTGCATAATCATTCTGAGAGAAAGACAAGAAAATAGGGATAAAATTACAATTTTACCATCATATCTTGAATACAGAACAACCACGGGTTTTCCAAGGGGGTAATTAAGGGTCAAATGGTCTTAAATATCCAGCAAGTGGGTTAATACAGACAAAAAAGGGTTTTCACGTGTTTTGAGAATTAAATGACTTCTGAAACCCTAAAAACAGGCTTGCTTAATTAACTGAGGTTCTGGTCAGGATAAAATTCACCTAAACTCTCTAAAATTCATAGAAAAATATTCTTTAAGGTTTGGTACCTTCAATTTGACCATTAGAACCCATCTTGACCCAAAATAGAGTCTCAGACTGACATTTGCCCTAATTTGGATTTTTGCATAAATTACCTAGTAAAACTAGGTCAAAACTAAAATCTAACTTCACCATTGGATTTCTTAGGTCCAAATTAGGTTTGTAGCAAAATTTGGGCTCAAGTTGAAACTGTCTTGACCTAGTTTGCAATTTGGTCTTGTCTGATTCTTCTATATCACACATATGCCCTTAACTTTCAAAATACTTGCAAAAAAGACCCTCAATTTATCATCGTATTCACAGAAAGGTCCCTAACACCATGAATCCTATTCCTACAAACTCTGGTGACCTAAATTTCGCAAGTTCTCCTTGATTCCTTGACTCCACTCTTAGATTTGAAAGGGAAGTTCGTAAAGGAATTCCCTTCCTTTTGAGCCAATTCCCAAGCTCTCAAACCTTCCCAATCTCTCATGTGAACGCATGAGAGATTTGGGTATCTTAGAGAATTCCTACTCCAGCGAGCTTTCCAAGCTTGGGAAGCTTGCTTCACAAGCTCAAAACTCCCTCCAGAGGCCTATAAAAGGACCTCCAGATCAAATCGAAGAACCCAGACTTGATTCTGGCCGTGAAATCCCTATATTCCTCCTTCCTCTTCCGACCGTGAAGCTCCACAAGCTCTGGCAGCTCCTCTTGACCTCCTTCGTCGTTTGTTCACAATACTAGTGGTCGGATTCCCTTCCTCTCTCTCGTCCGCTCTTGGTCGTACTAGCAGGAGCCCTTCTATCTCCGTCGTCGTTGTCATCCCCATCACCGGAGTATCTTCTTCCCCGACGTCGGCCTACCAACCCTGGTGTCATTCTCCCCCCTTTCATCCATATAGATTAGGTTATATTGGTTAGCTTAGATTCCTAGTTTAGATTCCTACCCAAAAATTCTAAAAATAACCCTCGACTCGACACACCTCCGTCTTCCCCGTCTCCGACCACTCCTCTGGTGAGTCCATCTCATCGCCACAAACCACCAATCAACTTGCCAACCACCTCACGACCTTCGCCTCATCACACCCTACCAAACCCTTCTCCTTATTTGCCTTCCCATCCACCCAAACCCTCTGCCGAACACCATGCCCTCCGCACCAACAGTCTGAGGTCGTTAGACCTCCTCACTTCGCCAATCACCTCTGCACCACCACAGTTACGTTTGTTGTCGTTCGGCGATGCTTCCTGAGTGCTTTAACACTATTGAGAGCTCTTATTCTTGGTTTTTAGGTTATAGGTCTTGCCCGCCATTAAAGACAAGCTTCGAGCAAGCTTGAAGCTTGCTTCATGCTCGATAGCACCAGGAATCACGCCCAGGCGACGTGGAACCATTCCAGGTTCCCTTTTTGACCGTTTATTGGACCCTTTGACCAACAGAGAATGAGAATTCGACGAAGGAGCTGCTACTGTTGCTGCACGAAGGAAAAGTGGGACATTTTGTCCCACCTCGGAAGCGTACGAAGTGAAGCACCCGCTTATATTGATTTTATGCTCAAGGCTTATCGCCTCAGCAAGCACAGGGGGTGAGGTCCTCGCACGTGCCTCTCACGCGCCTCGCTCGCGACACCTTACATGCGGGTGTGGCCGATTTGATAACCCACCTAACCTAAGCACTCCTCGCTCACCACCGATGCCGGTGAGCCTAGTCTAAGGTACACTCTACCCGTATACCCGATTACCCTGACTATGGCCCTTGGAGGGCGGATCCCAGAGAGAGGAAGAGAGTGCGGGGCAGGGGAGGGTTTTACCCTGTACGACACTTAGCCAAATCTGAAGGGATGGCCGCCGTCTGTGTGTGAAGGAAAAATGGAAGAAGAAAAAAAGCTTTCATAGAAGAGGAGGAAAGAAAGAAGGCCTGTAGAGAAAGAAGAGGTTAACGACAAGCAGAAGTAGAGAAGGAGAGAAAAGAAGAAAAGGGAGAACGGTATTAGGAAAGCATTGTAGCACTTGTCGGTTAAGTCGTCTGGTCATTAGACCCGATGACTGATTGGAGGCTTGATACTTTAGAATTACTGTTGAGATATTTAAATTGATTGAATGCTTGATATATATGCTTAGAGAATAACTGGTGATTTAAATTGCTATTGTTTTAGTTTCTCTACTTTTTTATTGCCTCAAGATACATGAGAATTCATTGAATATCTAATGTGACAGATTAGTATTTATTGAATATCATTATTTGGTTAAATTCTTGTACTTAGTTACATATTATTTGAGATTAGTGTTTGAATTCCTATTTGCTCCCTGTGTTTGACCTCGGACTTTCATTTGAGAAATAAATATTATTTGTTTTCAAGCGATTTCGACTTATACTACGATGCAACATTTAAAACCTCAATCTCGCTTTGTCAACATTTTGGTGCCATTGCCAGGGAGCAACGTGCAATTCACCACTATTTTCTACATTATCTAATTATATTGGAGCACTGACTTGCCCTATTTGCTTTCTTGTGATTTTGCGAGGTATTTCACGAGATCTTCCGTGCAAATCAACCTCTCTAGGGCAGGTAACTTCTTTATTCTTCCCTAATCAACCTCCTAATCTTAGCAAGACACAAAAAGGAAATAATAAATTAGGAATAATCTGCCTTATTTTTATAGTAATCATCATTTAAAAGGCAAGTTTCTTGATTTGCGAAAATTCTTTTCAAATCTGGGTGAAGTTTGAAGCAATTCTGTTTAGAATTCCCTACCCCAAATTTTTTGTGCCTATTAGGGTCTACGCTTAATTTCTAATCACTTTGGGCTAACACATTTCTTGCTTGAAGCCCAAGGTGAACAAGTTAAGATCAAATTGGATGCAGAATAGAGCCAATTAGGGTTTCAATTTTTAGGGTTTTGGAGTGATAGTTCACACTTGCTTGCATAAAAGGAAACAAATCCACCCACATTGGTGTGCTACCCAAGCCCTTAGTTGAAAAGATCTGATGAACAAAAACCCTAAAAATCAGGCTCTAAATTCACTTGAACCCTAAAATACTTGAACCTAATAACCTGAGAGTCAAATAGGGTGATTTCTAGGTCTTGACTGAGATCTCATTCTGCCATCTTTAGGACAGGTTAGGTGAAGTTGGTTTACATTGTAGGCCAACCAACCTCCAAATTAGGTCACAAGTTGAATCAACTTCTAATCAAGTGAAACTCAAGGCACAAATTAGGACATAAAATTTGTAGACTTAAGGACTTAAGTTCGTACATTCCGGTCTACTTGGACCCTCAGTGACAAGGAAGGTCGGGTGGGGGAAACCCTGTAACCCGTGGGGATGCTTTATCGTGTAGGGGTCTTTGCGGGGCTCTCCCTTTTTGGTTGCCTAGGTACTTCTCGGGTGTGCGAATTTTTGATTTAGAGGTATCATCCGCCTCGAAATTGCCTTAGTCATCCAAAAATCTTTGGGTGCCTTGATTGGGTCAAATTTCACATCCAGTCCCTCATCCCTTCTATTAAAGCACATACACAGATCATCTTAGGGAATCTCTTTTAGATTTGATCAACTTCAATCTAACCTGAGTTTTGATTCTACATCTTGATTCCACCATCTGATTCAAAAAATGCAGCCTGGCTATATAGGAAGACTATTTAGAAAACCTGAGTCCCAAATGAGCTTGGAAGAAAAGATACTTGAGAATGACTATAGAAACCATGAGGAATATTATGCAAGGGACATTCAGGAAAGATTTTTAAAAACAACAGAAATCATCACGAACTGTGTAGAGATAATATGGACACAAATAAAATGCAGTTCAACTCGGGATCACCTCTTGGCAGAACACATGGAATTGGTGAAATTACACAACAATGATTGTCTGTAATATCAGTTAAATTATTCAGTTCTGGAAGAGCTCCAGAATTTTTTGAAAAAATGGGGGGAATTGCAGAATAATTTGTATAGATTCATCAGTCATAAATACCCGTCAGAAGTTGAGATGACACCTTGGAGTAATTCTAGTAATCCATGTAATTTCCCAAATCCTGGGTTTGATGATCAAGCTTGTTATGGACACCAAATCCAAATGGAACCTGATTCAAATTATGAACAAATTAACATTCCTAATCTTGAGATGGGTTGGGAGGATCCGATTATAGGTGTTCAAAATTTTGAGCCAGCCCTAGAAAATCAAAACCCTGGTTCGCCAAGCCTAGATTTCCCAGACACTTGTGATACTAAGATCGAATCATAATCTCTTGAGAGTGTAAATTCTGTCCCTTATTCTGATAAGGTGACTCTCGAGAGCAATTTTGACATCCCTGTAGAGCCTAATCTAGATTCTAGTGATCTAAGCCACACCCTTGACCTAGAATCTGGATTTGAGCTTTCTTGGGATGATTACAAGGCCCCATGTGATGAAAATAAAAATTTGAATTTGGATTATGATTCTGTGCTTGTATTTGATGAATGCACCTCTTCAACCTCCTCAAAAACACAAATTGATTTTTCGGAAGTTATGCCAATCTATGATACAGAAACCAAGGAGTTGGAAGAGTTGGGTTTTGATTGGGTCTTCCCTACAAGCCAAGAACTCGAGCCCAAACCTAATAGGGACACCTTTCTAAGCTCAGAATATGAAAATAGGTTAGACCCAAGTCAGGTTGCTGAGTCTACATCTTTTGATTTACTCTGTGGTGGAACTGCTGATCCCGAATCAGATTCAGAACTTGATTCTAGCAAATTCTCCGACGATTTAGAATCTTACTCTGATTTTGGAGAACCATTGTTTCCTGATGACTACGAGCCAATCTAGAACCTCAGCATACATGATCCATTCATCGACTCTGACTCTGAGGTCCTTGATCCTGAGATCATTGATTCAAAATCGGATTCCATTGAGATGGAATCATTTCTTTTTGATCCTCTGGAATCAAAAATAGAAAATGCCAAGAGTATCTACAACCCAGAGTTCGAATCTTTTCTTGACTTAAATTTCCTCGATCCTATAAACACTCTTCAGGCATTTACCTTTGATTTTGATGGCTACTATGAGGACTCTCTAAATGAACCCACCTTTGAATCCTTTCTAGAGGAGCCCTCACACACAATTCTTGTTGATGCCACCTCTTCTACACATGTAGAACCTTCCCAAACCCATTTTCAACCTCGACCTGCAACCAGACTCAATTTCTACTTTGATTCTCCTCTCAATGAGCCAGTTGTACATGATTCTCCACATATTTATCAGGATTCGGACATCGATCAGACTACAAATCATGCTCCATCCTTCTCTGATCACTCCTGTACGGTTCCTACATCCTCCACTGACTTTTTTTCATTTGAGGATCCCTACTCTGATCAGGCTGATCCGATTCAGCCAAACCCTAGCTTTTCACTTCCACATCCTTTTGAGCTTCACAGTATCTGGTGGGCACCACACCTCCTGATCCACATCTATCAACCCACCAGATTGATTGGGTTTGGGCTGCATCATCAGCCTGTTGATTTGAACAAGCACCTGGTTGGGCCAACTAGGCTATTGATCAAGGTGCTTGTTTTACAAAACTCATCTGATTTTACCACTCCTCCATGATCATTTTCTGCTCGACTGAAGGCATTGAATTTAGCGCTTAACGAGAGGCAACCTGTCATTCCAAAAACCTGAGATCCTTCTGATTATCCTTTCGTACCTCACGTCTATTGCACTCTGAGTTCAATTTTTAGAAATCTTGATCCCACCTCTGGTACTCATACCAAGGCTTGAAATCATCTGCAACAGTCATCCCAACCTGTTCGCCCACTTGATAATCCTGTTCTAATCCCTGAACCGTAACTGTTTCACACCCTCCATTTACAATGAGGACATTGCAAAACTTAGGCATGGGAGGGTGGTAAAATGCAAACATACAAAAATTCACAGTCCGGAAGGGTTCTCACAAAAAAAATACATAGTCCAAAAAATCAAAAAAATAAAAAATTGAAAAAGACAAAAATGGAGAAGGAAATTTTGAATGAATTAAATGCATATCATTCTTGAGGAGGAAAAAGAGGAGGTGATATAAATGTCAAAAAGGAGCAACAATTTGAAACAAAAAGAGATAGTCATTAGTAAAAGATTAAGGAATCTATTTAGTTCTAGACCAAATAAAAAAGAAAGAAATAAAAAGATAAAAAGTGCTAAGCGACAAAAAGAGATTAGTATGAACGCTGATCTTAAGCCTCTTGGGCTTGTGTTTAAGCTTAAAAATTCAAGTATTTGTTAAGATCTGGATAGTCCTCAAGAGGTTGGGGAAAATGCGAAGCTTAAGTATTAGGTCTAAGGATTAGGGATTATTTGACCTCGTTAACTGACCTTTGGTATGCGGGACTCGATAACCTAAGCACCCTAATCCACACACAGTCTGGTTCAGTGCACCTAATTATCAAAATCACTCAAATGCATTAAATCTATTATGGAAAAGCTACTTAAATTAGGAGCGGCTGATCAACACGAGTTGATTTGGAAGAGTTGCCGGCGTGGAGAAGTGGGAAATTCCCCTTGAAGATGTGTAATAACATACCGTCTCCTCGGTGCTTGTCTCCTAGGATATCTAAATATCCTATTGGGGGCATGTAAGCACCTTGTGCTGGTTCAGATGCCATGGGCGGCATTATCACGAAGTGTCGATTGCCAGGGTCTGGATTTAGCTACAGAACGCCATGGGCAGGATTATCTCGAAATCTCAAAAGCCAGGGTTCTAGGGTTTGCCATGGGTGGTGCTATCTCGAAGCATTGATGGCCAGGGACCCTACGAGGATTGATAGTGGGAGCTAGGAATCCGATACAGACCGTGTTGTAAAGCCAATCCAAAGCTAGAAATAAAGAAAGAAAAGAGCGAGAAAACTCTCCAAAAACAAAAAAAATCTTCTGTCTCTCTCTTACAAAAATGCATTGCAAACTGAACCTGGGCTAAACATGTTACACGCACGGGTGCTTTAACCGCGGAGTTCAATGAACCTTAGGTTAGTTCCTGTGGGCCTTAGAAACCTTTGCGACAGACTGAGGCTAGAGCTGGTCAGGTTCGAATCTTGGTTGGTACTTGAGTACCTCTAGGTCTACTATTGGCATTCTGACCTAATCTACAAAAGAAAGCACACAGCAAAAATCTGAGCGTAAAAGGTTATATGGTCTAGAATTTGAGTTAATTTCATGAGATTTTGCTAAGGGATTAGCAAAAGATAAGCAAGGGATATGATTGGAACACAACCATGAGCCAAACTAGCTCAATTTAGTCATTATCAATGAATAAATGCTCCTACATAACTGCTAGAGAGCCATAGTTCATTGCATAATCATTCTGAGAGAAAGATAACAAAATAGGGATAAAACTGCAATTTTACCATCATATCTTGAATGCAGAATAACCACGGGTTTTACCAGGGGTAATTAAGGGTCAAATGGTCTTAAATATCCAACAAGTGAGTTAATACAGACAGAAAAGGGTTTTCGCATGTTTTGAGAATTAAATGACTTCTGAAACCCTAAAAATAGACCTACTTAATTAACTGAGGTTCTGGTCAGGATAAAATTCACCTAAACCCTCTAAAATTCATAGAAAAATATTCTCTAGGGTTTGGTACCTTCAATTTGACCATTAGAACCCATCTTGACCCAAAACAGAGTCTCAGATTGACATTTACCCTAATTTAGGTTTTTACATAAATTACCCAGTAAAACTAGATCAAAGCTAAAATCTAACTTCACCATTGGATTTCTTAGGTCCAAATTAGGTTTGTAACAAAATTTGGGCACAAGCTGAAACTGTCTTGACCTAGTTTGCAATTTGGTCCTGTCTGATTCTTCTATATCACACATATGCCCTTAACTTTCAAAATACTTGCAACAAGGCCCCTAAATTTATCATCATCTTCATATAAATGTCCCTAACACGATGAATCCTATTCCTACAAACTTCAGCGACCTAAATTTGGCAAGTTCTCCTTGATTCCTTGACTCATCACTCTCAGATTTGAAAGGGAAGTTTGTCAAGGAATTCCCTTCTTTTTGAGCCAATTCCCAATCTCTCATGTGAACGCATGAGAGATTTGGGTATCTTAGAGAGTTCCTACTCTGGTGAGCTTTCCATGACTCCCTCCAGAGGCCTATAAAAGAACCTCCAGATCAAACCGATGAACCCAGACTTGATTTCGGCCGTGAAATCTGTTGGAACCTAGTTCCATCTCTCTTTTGTGTTTTGGTGTTAACAAAACCATTTTAAAGTCTAATGTGTTTATGATGTATTACAAGTCAAAAGAATCTGTGGATGCAAGCAACAAGATAGCATATGAAGGAAGAAGATTAGAAGACTATAGTTTTTATTGTATTAATTGTATTTTAGAATCTTTGTATCTCTCCTAAGAAGTAAAACATAATCTAGGAGTTAAAATCAAAGTAGAGATACTTAGGGTTCAGAATATTGTTTATTTACTCGTTTCAAAACTCAAAATCGATTTTTTCAAAATAAAGTCATTTAGAGTAGGTTGGATATCTCTAAAAATTGACTTACACTTACAATATTTGGTACTTGTAGTAGCAAGTACCGGTACTGGTCATAAGTGCCGGTACATGCTAGGCACAGGTTTGGATCTAAGTCCCAACTATGAACAACAAGTACTAGTAGTCATCGTGAGTACCGGTACCAAGTGGTCACAGTTTGTGCACTTGGTTTTTGCCTGGACCTTACATGTACCGGTACTAATCACTAGTACCGGTACATGTAGGTCACTAGACCCAAATCTGTGAATCACAAGTACCAGTACTCATCATGAGTACTGGTACCTAGTGACTTAGTTGGGCTGACTGTAGGCAGTCAGTATCGGTACCAAAAGTTTAGTACCGGTACCAACTAACCATTGTGACCAATCTGAATGGCTATTTTGCAATTAAACCTATCTCTAATCTTCCCAAATTGCCCTTAATGGCTAGTAATCGTAGGGAAGGTGCTTAGTGGGTTATATAAGCACTCTTTGAGTGTCTTTTGCATACAACCAAGAGGCCAAAATTCTATCTTTGCCTACACTTTCAATTCTCAATTTACTAGTTGCAAAAGAGCTTGTTTTATTGCAATCCTCTCAAGGCTACTCTCCACTTGCAACAAGTCATCAAAGGCGATCGTGTTCCTCTCTGATAAATTCATTTGTTTTACGCCTTAGTATTCTCGTTAGATTAATTTACATACTCATATTAAGCAATATACTTGTTGGAGACTTAGGGATTAGTTGTAAGCTTTTATTTGCATTTTGCTTGCACCTGTATGTTTATTTCTTTTTAATATCTTGTAATTGAGTTGAGGTAACCTGTTAATTACCTCAAATTTTAGTAAATTGATTCCCTCCAGATTGAGGGAATCGGGTTAAAAACCCTAAGCCTGGAGACTTAGGTAGTGGAGTACCCAAGTGAGGGGAACCACTATATATCTTGTGCATTTTGTGGTTTGCTTTGTCTTGCATTTTTTTTTTTATCTACCACACTATTCATACCCCCTTTCTAGTGTGCTTGTGATTTACAGATCCTACAAAATCCCCATATTCCTCCTTCCTCTTCCGGTCGTGAAGTTCCACAAGCTCTGGCGGCTCCTCCTAACCTCCTTCGTCGTCCGTCCATAATACCAGTGGTCGGATTCCCTTCCTTTCTCTTGTCCGCTCTTGGTCGTACCAGCAGGAGCCCCTCTATCTCCGTCGTCGTCGCCGTCCCCATCATCAGAGTATCTTCTTCCCTAGCACCGGCCTACCAATGCCAATGCCATTCTCCCCCCTTTCATTTGTTTAGATTAGGTTAGATTAGTTATCTTAGATTCCTAGTTTAGATTCCTACCCAAAAATCCCAAAAATAACCCTCAACTCAACACGCTCGCCTCCGTCTTCCTAGTCTTCGACCACTCCAACGAGTCCATCTCACCTCCACAAACCACCAATCAACTCGCCAACCACCTCACGACCTTCGCCGCATCACGCCCTACCAAACCCTTCTCCCTATTTGCCTTCTCCGTCCACCCAAACCCTCTGCCGAACACCACGCCCTCCGTACCAACAATTCGAGGTCGTTAGACCTCCTTACTCCACCAATCACCTTCGCACCACCACGGTTACGTTTGTCGTCGTCTGGTGATGCTTCCTGAGTGCTTTAACATGGTCAAGAGGCCTTATTCTTGTTTTTCAGGTTACAGGTCTTGCCCGCCATTAAAGACAAGCTTCGAGCAAGCTTGAAGCTTGCTTCATGCTTGATAGCACCAGGCATCATGCCCAGGTGACGCGAAACCATTCCAGGATTCCTTTTTGACTGTCAATTGAACCCTCTGACCAGCAGAGAATGAGAATTTGACGAAGGAGCTACTGCTGCTGTTGTGTGAAGGAAGGTGGGACATTTAGTCCCACCTCAGAAGCATACGCAGTGAAGAACCCGCTTATATTGATTTTATGCTCAAGGCTTATCACCTCAGCAAGCACAGTGGGTGAGGTCCCTGCATGGGCCTCGCCTGCAACACCTGACATGCGGGTCTGGCTGATCCGATAACCCACCTAACCTGAGCACTCCTCGCTCACCACCCACGCCGGTGAGCCTGGTCCCAGGTACGCTCTACTCGTATACCCGATTACCCTGACTGTGGCCCTGGGAGGGTGGATCCTAGAGAGAGGAAGAGAGTGCGGGGTAGGGGAGGGTTTTACCCTGTGTGACACTTAGCCAAATATGAAGGGATGGCCACCCTTTGTGCGTGAAGGAAAGAAGGAAGAAGAAAAGAAAGCCTTCGCAGAAGAGGAGAAAAGGAAGAAGGCCTGCAGAGAAAGAAGAGGTTAAAGACAAGTAGAAGTAGAGAAGGAGAGAAAAGAAGAAAAAGAAGAACAGTGCTAGGAAAGCACTGTAGCACTTGTCGGTTAAGTCATCTAGTCATTAGACTCGACGACTGATTTGAGGCTTGATACTTTAGAATTACTATTGAGATATTTAAATTGATTGAATGCTTGATATATATGCTTAGAGAATAACTGGTGATTTAAATCACCATTGTTTTAGCTTCTCTACTTTTTTATTGCCTCAAGATACATGAGAATTCATTGAATATCTAATGTGACAGATTAGTATTTATTAAATATCATTATTTGGTTTAAATTCTTATGCTCAGTTACATATTATTTGAGATTAGTGTGTGAATTTCTATTTTCTCCTTATGTTCAACCTCGGACTTTCATTTGAGTAATAAATATTATTTGTTTTCAAGCGATTTCGACCTATACTATGATGCAGCGTTTAAAACCTCAATCTTGCTCTGTTAACATACACCTAAACAAATCCACCAACAAAACCACCCAAAAGTGGAGCCCCCCAACAACTTCTATCCCCTTGGGTGTGCCACCTGTGGGTCCTTCCTCCTCCTTAAAAGGCCACCAAGGGTGACTACCCACTCCCTCCTCTAGTCTCCCCTTTTTACCACCTTAAGCCACCACCTTCCAAGCCCTCCTCCCTTTACCATCAATGATGTCCACCACCATTGGTGGTTGGCTATCACCTCCTTCCTCCAAGGCCTTCTAAGGCCACCAAAAGCATCTCTTAGGGAGCACCTTTGGTGCCCTCCCTTCTGGTTTCCCTTACAATAGTTCTTCTAGTTAATTTTCTACATTAATTCTAGTAGCAGTTCTAATTCTATTCTAGTTCTCTATTTCTAGTTCTAGTAGTTCTAGTAGACATTCTATTTCTAGTTCTAGTAGTTCTAGTTATTCTAGTAGAGATTCTATTCCTAATTCTAGTAGTTCTAGCTCTAGCTCTTCTATTCATAATCTCTATTTGTGATTGACCATATCTCTCTATATTAATATAATAATCAATCTATTTTGATATCTCTATTGTACACGTGTGCCTAATCTCTATCTCTTGTCATGCTTTGCTTCTAGTAGTTTAGTTTTTGATCATCTTCTCTATTTTCAAAAAAATGAAACATCACAAAAAAATTTGAAAAAAAAATGAAAAAAAAATGTATGGCTACTCCTGCACTATGATTCATCAAAACTCTCTTGATAGAGTTTATGTACTTAGAGAATATCGTGACGAATGCTACACTTACATTTGCTATATCTATTTACATTATACTATGATTGTGCGCTTTGAAATTGCTACCGGAGAATTTGCGGAGCAAGAGATCCGCCACGACCAATAGATATTAGATTAGTTAAGAATTAGGATTTAGATTTAGATTAGTAATCAATCAAAAATCATTTTCAAAACTCACATTACAACGCCTCCCAAAGTTCGACCAGAACTCCTTTGAGTTTTGTTATTTATTTTGTTTAGGATCGATTTCACACACTATACTACGACGTTAGAAATCCGATTTCGCATGATTATTGACATCCCAAACAAATGATGCCGTTGCTTGGGAGGTAATGTGATTTTTTATTTTGATTTCTGATTAAATTTGTTTTCCTTGCAGGTGCAAGACTATAGGTGTGATCTACACACACGTAGAGCGGGGATGGAAGAAATCCAAGTATGCATCTAATTTTCTTGCTTTCTAGATTAGGATTTAGATTTTCTTAAAAAAAATAATAATAAAAAATAGTTAGGATCTTATCCTTTAGATTTAGATAGTTAAGATTTTATCCCTTAGAGTTAGTTAAGTTTATTCTAGTTTAAAAAAAAAGAAAAGAAAAAAAATGCAAAAAATATAAAAATAAATTCAAAATTTTGAATTTGGGTTTATTAAAAATACATTTTTGGAATTTTTATCCAAAAGGTTGTTATTTGAATTGAAACTCATTTTAAACTCACCCTTACTAATTTATGAAATTCGGCCAGTATTAATGAGATTCGACATATGCTGTTGCTTGTTAATTAAATCGATAGCAAATATAGGTTGATCTAGCCATGTGCATAACTTCTTGTCATTATTGTTCATCTTCCTTGCCCCAACCCAAACCCTTGTGAGCCCCTCCTTGCTACCTCTTGTCGCCATCCTCATCCACCTCAGATCAGTCCCTCCTCCTTGAATGCTCTACCTCTCCTCGTCCTCCTTCGATCCTCTCCCTACCCCCTCCACCTCTCCTCCTCGTCCTACTGCGGCCTAGCGCCTGTCCTCCTCCTCCCTGGTTCCTCCCCATCTTCCTCCTCTGCCAGCACCCCCTTCCTCCTCTCCCCTCTTGACTGCCTCCTCCTCCTCTCCAATTCCTCCCTATACTCCTCCTGACCACCCCTCTCCTCCTCCCCAGTTCCTCCACCTCCTCTTCCTCCTCTCGACCATCCTCTCCTCCTCCTCCTCCTCCTCTTGATTGCCCCCTCCTCCTCCTCCCCACCTCCTCCCCCTCCTCCTACCCATCCTCCTCCCATCCTACATCACTAATCAAATAAACCCTTTAACCAACTTAATTTACTCTAATTCTAACCAAAATCTACTTAATTTAATTTTCGTCATGCTTGATAGCCTGATTTAATTGATTCTATTTTTGAAATTATAGGTTATCGTTGATGGACATTCTTGGAGGTTGTACTACTTAGAGGTATAATTTTAATATTTTTAATTTATTTACATGATAATATAGGTTTTTGTTAGATGTGGGGTGTGCCCACTTTTATTATAAGTATTATTTGTCTATACAAGTTTATAGAGAATTTCAAAATATAAGGGGAAACTCTGTCAAATTTTTTTGAAAATTGTTTTAATGCTTAGTAGGGTTTGAGGTTTTAGGGTTTAGGATTTAGGACTTAGGTGACGAATCTGCAACAATGAGTTTTAGTGATCAATCTCTCTTCTTTTTGAGTTTAATGAGTTATTGAGATCATATAAGGTCTATATAGGTCATTAATTTGATTGAACTACTGAGGATTTAAAGTTAATTTTTAGTCTAACACTGGTCAACTCGAAGCTATACAATGAACTTTGGAGCTTTTGATCTTACTTCTGATGAACGTGAAATGATTTTTAAGATGAAAGGAATTGGTTAGAATAGATTCTATGAAATTCTAAAGTTACCTATGTCTGTTAGCAATTTTTGTTATATTTAGGATCATATGGCTTGTAGTTGAGCTTCTTGGAGCTTAGGTCGAAATTCGAAGCTCTACAGAGCTTATTTGAATATGTTTAAATCCTCTAAAGAAATTTAGAATAGGATTATAAGCTTTGAATTTTGTGTTGAATCAATTCTAGGGTATTCTTTGAGTTGAGAATCATTCTTCTGTGTTCCTTGATATGCGGAATGTGTTTTAGGCTTAGCTTGTGAAGGTTGGATAAAGGCAAAGTTGGAAATGAAATAATGTGGATTTCTCATATTGTGATAAAATAATATTTTTGTATATTTCTTTTTAGCATTCAATGAAAATAATTTCATTTCTTATTGGATGATTGCTTACGTTTAATGTCAATTTCTTTACAATTATGAGCATTGTTTTAGATACACACTTGCCCAGAAAGATAAATGCACACGAGGTAAAACATTAAGTATTTTAACCCTTATGATAAAAGTCTCTGGGTCAAATTGTGTTTACTCACCCGTCGAGACTTATGATTATGTTATACGTACAACGCAGGAAGTATATGTGTACCTTACACACATGCTGTGTTGTCTTTATATCATGCCATAAGACTCGATCAACTTTAGTTCGACTGTAGCATGCAAATGAAGCGAGAATCGGTGGACCTATACAATTTAGATGGATGTATCCTGTGAAGCGATTTTTGAAAAAGCTAAAAGATTATGTCTTGAATAAGGTAAAGCCGGAAGGTTCAATTGTAGAAGGTTATCTCATGGAGGAGTGTATAAATTTTACCTCTATATACATGAATGAAACAAACAATCGCTTTAATAAACTTCAAAGGAACTATAAGGGGGAATACAATGATAATGATGAAAAATGTTAGTCAATTTTTTATATTAGAGGAAGGTTGATTCTTCATACAGAGTAGAAGGTAATTTCAAAAATTGACAGACGTTAGGTACATCTATATATTTTAAAATAAATTTCTGAAATTGATCCATTCTATGAGGAATTCGAACGATTACCTCATTCAAGGACATCCGAATTTGACTTCTTGAATTGGTTTAAAGACCAACTTAATCAATTCAAAGAGGATAAGGACTCACGATGGATACTAAATTTTCGTGTAATTGCCGATACACCATTACATTATGCACATTACCACTCTAAGTATATAATAAATGGGTTTAGCTTCAAAATAAAAGAAATTGATGGTAGAAAGGTTATACAATAAGTTGAAGTTGTTGATTCAGATCTTTCCGCCGATTCATATGGATACTATGGTGAAATCAAAGAAATTTTAGAGATCAACTTCAGATATGATCGCAAAGTTGACCTGTTTAAATGTCATTGGTTTAATGTTTTTAAAGAAGGCACTGGTTTCAAAATTGACAAGAAACACAATTTCTTGAGTTTAAATCATAATCATCAAATTCTTCAGTCTTATGAACCATTTACATTGGCATGTCAAGCGACACAAGCTTTCTACGTCTTTGATAATTACCAAAGGGGATGGGTTATATCAATAAGAATAGTACCACACAATCATTTTGACGTACAGCCTGAAGCATATCAAGAATTCATGGAAGAAGGCCCTATGGATTCAAATGCAATAAGTGTGGATATCTAAGGTTAGTAATAATTTCTTTACTTTGTTTTGTTTCTGTTTTATTTATGCAACAAAGTTGTATAATCTGAGTGTTAGATATTTCATTTTTGTTGTGGGGTGTACCCATTTGTGTTTATTTGTTTTATTTGAATGGATGTGGGGTGTACCCACTTGTTTGCTTTATTTATTTTATTTGAATGGATGTAGAGTGTATCTACTTGTTTAATTTATTTATTTTATTTGAATGGATGTAGGGTGTATACACTTGAATGGCTATGTGATGGTGGAAATGAAGGTGGAGGTGTTGGTTGTGAGTTGGTGATGGAGATGAAGGTGGAGTGGCGTGGATGGTAGGATGAAAATGAAGGTTGTGCGTGTGCGTGTGAGTATGCATGTGTGTGTATGTAAAAGGTTCAATTGTTAAAGTTTCCATATTCTAGTTTCATGTTATATTTCGTTTAGTTTACTTTGTATAAGTTGGATTATCCAACATTTCTTTGTAATAGCAATTTCTATATGCAGGTTTCATTTTAATATGCAGATTTATAGAAAAACATCCAAATTTAAGGGAAATTTTGCTGAATTTTTTTTAAATTTTTTTAATGTTTGCCAAACTTTTTTCATTAAGAATTTTTATATTATTTTTAATTGATTAATTATTACATCTATTTCTTATTACAGATGAAGGGGTTTAGGAAAAAGCCCAAAAAAAAGGATCCCCTCAGATAGCCATCCACCCGACTCGAGCCATCTCCTCAGGCTCAACCACCCCCTTAACAGCAAGCTCAGCCACCCCCTAGACACCAGGCTCCCCCCCAGTCACATTTTGTACGACTCGGAGACCTGTCACGTTTACTATATGCGAGGGGGAAGGGAAAGGGGAGGAGATTGCTCCTACTTTACCAGAGCAAGTAGAGGATGATCCAAATTATGAAGTATCAGATGAGGAGGAGGAGGATGAGAATGATGACATGTAGGGAGAGGAGTTGGGGGATGAGGCGGAGGATGAGTAGGTGGAGAGTACATCCCCAGTACATGTGGACCCAACAACAGCGGGTACAAGTACCGATAAGAACTCTTATACTTTTAAGAAGTAAATTACTTCTATGTTTTAAAGTTTATTATAACTTTATAATGAATATGATTAATGTCTATGCAGGTAAAGTAAAAAGAGGATGGGGGAAGATGAAGAATCTAGATCTCCAGCGTATCCTCGAGGACCTAAGAATAATGATCAGGCTTAGAACCATGAGGGAGGCGGAGAATTACTTGAGCTTCATTAGTCGAGTGGGCACAATGGTTAAGTCCATCATGCTCATTTGCTACTTCGACTGGAAAAAGGTGTCCGCAAAGCTGAAGAGGGAGCTCCTCTGACAGTTGGAGGTAATTCCATGCATCTTCCTTTAAAAAAAAAATTCCATGTATCTTAAATATTTATTTTATATCTTTATCTTAAAATTATTTTCATGTAAGATTGATATATTTTTTTAAAATAAATGTATGCAAGTTACGATTGGGGTAAGTATGTCGCCAAGCTCCATAGAGAATGGAGGACGAAGAGAAAGAGAAAGGTAAAAATTTTTAAACATTAAATTTTTATTATGTACATGATTTCATATATTATTTCTAACATTTTATATTTGGTATTTAGTTTTTCTCGAATTATAGTTCACCCGAGGAGGCAATGGAGAATTCTCTTGATGTCATGCCTGAACATTGGAAGAAGGCATGTGAGCATTGGCTGGATCCCAAAGCGGAGGTTAGTAATCAATTAAAAATGTTTCTATTAACTTCATATATCTTAAATTCATAAAAAAATATTATTTTCTTTATTAATTTATACATATATATGCTTTTATTATAGGAGCAAGTAAGGGAAAATAAGGCCAATAGGGCCAATGCTCTACTACAGACTCATTGTTTGGGTCGAAGGAGCACCGAGATGGACATGAGTCATTATGTAAGTATTATAACTACTTCACACTTGAATATTACTTAATTTATAAGTTATCTTAATATAATTGTATCATTATCATATTTTCAATCCGCTACACATGATGGGAGAGAGATGACTATGATGGATATCTACAAGGTTACCCATAGTAAGGTTGTAGTTGAGGGTGCTTGTAAATGGATTCATGAGAGATACCAAGGGAGACATGTAAGTTTCCTAAACTCAAAAAATTTATAACCTTGTATATATATTATAATAATAATTTTTAATACATTTAGGAGCAAATGGTACACTTGGTGCATCCTCCCAATGACGAGACCTCCGACAGCATCCAACAGCCTTTGGATCCAGAGGAGGCATTTAGGAGAGTGATGCCACTAGACCACAGTGGTTTTGTTAGTAGTGCGGGGAAGGCACACACCTTGTTTAGCTGGTATGGAATGAGAGGTGTCGTCTCATCTAGTGTCGTAGATCAGCTGTATCAAAAGATCGACACACTACAGAGATGAGAGGAGGAGAGGGAGAAGAGAGAGGCACATATGAAGAATCATATGGATGCCATGTAGTCATAGATGAGTAGGGCGGATGACAAGATTCAGAGGTTTTTATCCCTTCTTTTGAAGAAGAGAGAGTCAGAGCATCTGTTTTCATTAGATCCCAGCATCCACAGATAAGACAACAATGACATGGGCGGGGCAAGTGGAGCTGGTGGCATCGGCGCAACAGTATTTTGATTTTCATCCATTTTCTTCTATTATGTTTCCAAGTTACCTTTTTTTGTGTAAAAATTTAATTTTCAAACTTTTTTTGTATCATACTCTATATTTGTGGAATATAAATTTCTCTTCATTTTCATTAGCTATTTTTGTATAAAAGCAGGTCTTTTAAGTAAGTTTAGCAGGTATTTCCCATAATTTTCATAATTAAAAAAAATCCTACATTTGCCATCGATTTTCCTATAAAACGATGATGTTTAAAGGTAAGTCTCTTATCGAATAGAAGGAATTTGCTATCGCTTTTTTGCGCAAGCGACAACAAAAAAACATAACTCTACTCTACTGTGAAAGATATATGCTGTCGCTTATTTGAGAAAGTGACGACAAAAATATTTTTATAGTCACTTTCAAAAACATTGGCGTTTTCATTTAAACAATGAAGAAACTCAAAAAATGGTGCATTAACACGGGGAAAGTGACATACAAATCCCATTGCTTATTTTATAAGTGATGGGAAATAAAATTGCCATCGGTTATCAAATGACGGAAAAATATCCAATCCATCTGGTGGTCGAACGATAATTCGACGGATGTTCTTTATAGCCTACGGGAAAACAAAATAACAACGCTAGTTACGCCGTCACTTCGTGGCATCATTTAAAAGAGTTTTGTTGTTGGTTTTCAACCGACGGTAAAGATGGAGTACGTTGTGGTGTAAATGCAAGCCCTTATGAAAAGAAAATATTTTTGATATTTTTGTTTTGATATTTTTATGATTTATCAATTTTTAAAATTTTTGTGTTTTCAAAATTTTAAAATTTTTAGGCTTTTCAACATTTTTCTTTTTTTGTCTACTGCTACACTTAAAGTATTAAGATTCACTTTACACCCCCAATGACAAAATCTTACAATATCCTCATTGTAAAGAAGGGTGAAAAAAACTCTACACTTCACTTAGTATAAGGTGATGAAAGGAGTCGTATAGAGGAGATCAACAGATCTCAAGGCAGATGATTTCTAGTTTGATAAAAGTCAGAGGAGTCGATCGGACTAAATGAATAATAGGTAAGAAAGAAGTGATCGGATAAAGCTCAAATTCACATGTAGAAGTAAACAAAGACAAGGAAAATAGGAAACTATATATAGATGCTAAGTTTTATGCCTTCAGCTAGGTGTAAACTCAGTGAAAAGTAACTCTTGTAATAGAATGGATATGACATATAAATAAGGGAGTCAAGGAAGAATTAGCACAAATAAGAATAATAGAATAACCACCCATAATCAAAAGAATCAGAGAACCTCACCCTGAGTTGCCTTAATAGATCTCCAATGACCAAAATCAAATTCACGTAAAAATCTCAAGAAGATAAGAGTTGATTTCGTGAAAGATAGATTTGATTTGGTTCAAGGTAAAGATACTAAAGAGTGAGGCAAAGATAGGAGTGAGTTATAGTAAAAGCATGGGCTTAGCAACAAATCAATTCTGATTTGGAATGATAGGAGGATCGTTTTGGTATAACAAAGGTGGTTGCCGATGCAGGTTTTGTAACTCATTCTCGGGAGGTACAGAGGGTGGGTTTTGATTCAAATTAGTGGCCTGATTAACTCTGTGTGCTTGGCCCTGATACTTAGGATGTGGTAGATTCCTAGGGTTTGTAACTGACTGCGATGGAACAGTACCTAGCTGACAAGACTTAGCCAACAACATGATCTGATTTCGTAAATTAGCCAGTTTAGTCGTACATTGCCTTTGGATCTTAGCTAGAGCCTCAGCATTACTTTGTTAACTCTCAGTCATAGCTCTCAAAATCTGCTCAAGCTGCGAGTCTTTATTTGGCCTCGAATAGTTATGCGTATTCACATGGGTGGGCCTCACTTGTTGCTGAGATGACAATGTAGGCGGGTTTTGATGGGCCTGATTATATTAATTAGGTTTTTGATTGTGACCAGCCCAAGAGAAATTTGAGTGGTTTCTCCATCCAGGGTCATAAGTGTTTGAATATGGGTTAGATCTTGAATCATTCTCTTGGATGGCATACAAATTGTAAGGATTCATCATGTTTTCCACAACAGAAAGTGAGGAAACAACAAAAAAAGATCGGACAAAGATCCCTCCTTGGGTTGGAATAGAAGTGTGGTAGTAACCCAAGGCAGAAGGATCTCGTATATCCATATTATTCACAAATTCCCTTCCCGTGAGAATTTGCAAAATAGTTTGATGCACGGGATTCATAGCAAGTAGAGGTGATAGATTTTTCATCAAGTTGCGAACCTCGTCAAGATGCTTAGCTACGATATCTACCTTATCTAGTTTCTCTACAATAATCTTTAAATCCCATGAGCTGGATTGATTCATGATCTCATGGGTGCCCTTCAGATTCATGCTTCCTCTGCTAAACTGGGACATGGAGGTAGAACTGATAGAGTTCTCCGTCATTCCCTCAAAGAGTTCATAAGTGGATTCCTCGTCTCGATTCAAAAAGTTGCCCCTGCAGGAAGCTTCCATGAGATTCCTTACACTCTCGTGTAAACCATAATAGAAGATGTGCATGAGTTGCCAACATGGGATGTCGTGGTGTGGGCATTTTCTAAGTAGATCGTGGAATCGTTCCCATGATTTGTGAATAAGTTCTTGATTCTGAGAAAAGGCCATAATGCCTCGAATAAGTGTGTTGGTTCGACCTATAGGAAGAATTTCTTTAGAAAAATGAATTTGAGTTCAGCCCAAGATGTAATAGGTGTAGCTATAGTTCGATACCACTAGGTGGCTTTGTCTTTTAAACTGAAAGAGAACATCTTCGTCAACAAGATTTCTCGGTTTTGATTCCGTGGACCCAAAGTCTGAGATAGATTTTTCAGATCTTCGATGTGCTGAAATGAATCCTCAGTGTTGTGTCCGTGAAGGTGTGGAATAAGACTAATCATATTCGACTTAAGCTCAGGGTAGTTTTCCCCTACAGGAATCCTGAACACACGACTCCACCTGGGCATTAAAGCAATTGTAGTAATCTCTAAGTAAGGGCCTAGGTGGAGGACGTGGACCAAAATCAGGAGCCACCTTAAGTCGACAAGCTTAGAGATTCTAGAGAGAAGTCGTTAGTATATTAATCTGACGATTTTGCTTGAGCATTTGGATGTTTTGGTTCAAGAGCGCCTCATGGATATCAAAAGGTGGCATCTCCTCCTAACTAGAAGAAGCGGGAATCTCAAGATTCTGCAGCTGATACATGGGATCAAACACAGAAAATGTAGAAGTTGTAGATGGGATAGAGTGTTACACAGGAGCAACGGGTATAAGTAGATTTGCAACGGAGGGACGAGGGGTGATCTCAACTATCACCTCTTGTACATAAACAAAAAAAATGTGCAAAGGCACACTCACAGCACTTTGAAAAACAACAACAAGCAAAACCTATATACAACGAACAAAATGGGTTTTCTTCTTTTCAAAGGAAAAGAAGACCTAGAATACGCAGGGAAATATGCGAAGATGAAAACAGATAGTATATCAATACAAATACTCATCCTGTGTGTCTATGTGGTGCGTATCCTACAAGCTGAAAAGTCCAAGGTCTAGGATCGAGACTGCACACTACTGCCTCCCTGGGGCTCTAGTAGTGAGATGGACTTGTTGATCTTCACCTAAGGCCCTAAGAGGTGAAAAGAGAAGTAGAAGGATAGACTCGTGTAACTCTAGTGATTGCGCTCTATGCGCAATAGCATGCAACAGATAATGATGAAAAACCTGCACACAAGTTCACAAACCAAAGTATGAAAAATGTATTTGCTTTTTTATATTTTCAAACAAAATGTGGTCTTGCTTTAAGTCGATGACAGGGATTTATGCAGGAAAATCAAACTCTATCTCTGCAAAATCTAATCCCGAAACAAATACTAGTAGGTAAAATACACTACTAAGAGTATACGCCTAATGGGTATAGTTTCTAATCAGATTGAATGTCTTTTTGAATTTTTTTTAATATCTAACTAATGCAACAAGCAAACTATCTAAAGACTAGGGCAAGAAGTATCTCCCAAAGCTATATACAAGAGAACAGTAGGAATACAAAGAGAAAAACTTGTCTTCTTCCGGTGAAGGTACCTATCAGATAGATACCTAGAAGAAGACACAGAAAGCACAATAAGTTAGAAATAAGTATTACAAAAATAAGAATAGTTTAGATGATAATGGTGAATATAAATTATGCGAGTTGCCTCCCCGGTAACATTGCCAAAAAAAGATGATGTGCAAATTCTCAACATTATTAATTAAGGTTATTAACTTAATCAATGGTGATAAAAATGATGCTTAAGCTACCTTAATTAATTTGTCGTTAATTATTGTATAGGACACAAGGTAACCTAACATTTTACAGAATTACTTTGAACCTGTTGAGTCTAGGTCGTTCACATGGAAGCTTAATTATGCTAATCATTCACCATTTATTCTAAACTAATCTTTATTATTAATTGCTTAAGTTAACTAATTAATATACATAAGTTATTGTACCATATTAATTACTACTTACTTGTCTTACTACTTAAGTTATAATACTTAGGTTATACTAATAATGATATTACTTAACTAATATAGCTTATATTACTCTATAATATTAATTGCTACACTAATATTTAGTTAATAAGACTAAGTACTTAATTAATAGTGTAATTACCCATTAATTATTACAATATGTTAACCACATGAATAATTGCAAAGATTTGAACATTAATAATATGACAATTATTCCATAAGTAAAAAAGAAATAATATACATTGAATTGTAAAAAAAAATCACTAAAATGTTATTTTAGAACAACATATGAACCTTCAACATTTATTTACAACATAGGCACAATTCAATTTAACACTTAGATCTTGTGTCCTTTAATTCACAGCATTCATAGCCCATCTTCTCATATTACACTAAGTGTTGAGAAAACACTTAGCCAAATTCTTTGCATTTAAATCCTCATTATAAAAGGTAAGATGGGGATGCATGTTCGTTCGCAGGATCAACGGCCCAGATGGGTCTGATCGGTACCATTACTGGGACACGTGTCACCCATCTAGACCTTCCACCTGGTGCCCGAAGGCCACCTCGCAGGGCCCTGATTTAGCCCTCGCACAGACACACACATGCTCACTCGTGCACCCAGCTATCGTGACAACTGATCGGCATGCGGTGCTATTCATTATATATGGCCTCAAGTGCTCACCTACTTCTGAGGTGGGACTATGTATAGTCATTTTCCTTTTGCACAATGCCTGAGTCCCACTCCAACTTCAAACGTGGATTCCCATCATCTAAGAGCTCCAATTGACTTGATTAAGGGCTCAATTGAAAGCCCTTAGATAGATCTTTTGCTTGCAAGTGTTGATTTGGTCAAAGGATCACAAATGATCCATGAAATCAAGGCCTAAACATGGTTTGGAGTCACATTTTTCTACTTTGTTCAAGTAATTGATATTCTTAATTCGGCTATTCCTCTCAAGTAAGATCCCAGAAAAACTTAACAAACCATTCCGCATGGAATGGAGAAGTTGTTAGAGTTTAGAGAAGTAAAGAGAAACATCAGAGTTTCTCACCATCGTTCACAGACTTAAGGATACTAATTTCATATCAAAAAGGCTTAACAGAGATATATAAGCCTCGAGAGTTGATTTGAATCAATTCAGGAAATCAATTACGTTCAATTTGGGTGGAAATTGAGATCAAAATTCAACGAAATATCAATGAAAACCACTCAGGTTCATACTGAACCCAAAATACGAAGGAAATAGAAATCTCATTAAACCTCATCAAAACTCTCTTAAATTAATTCTAAATGATTCGAAATCAATGTAGGAATTCAAAACAATCCAGAAATCTAAGCCTTGAGGTCTGTAACCTCAAGAACTACTCTGAGTTGACCTATGTAGCTCAGAAGTTGACTTTGTGAATTAAAGAAGTTCAGATCAAATAAACTATCTAATTTGACTTAATTCAATCCCAGAAATCGATTGCACACCTCAAAATTGAGTTTTAATATCTCAAAATAGGATCTCAGACACTTGCTCCTGAGATCAAAGTGTGTTGAGTTTGGTAGATCAAAATAGACGTTTGAAGACAAAACTAAGGTCATACCTGATAAACACGTATAAATTCATTGTAAAATGCTTATTTATGATAGTTCATAGGCCTAGCATTGCATATCATGATATAAATATTGCACAAACATCCATTGCATTGCATTTAGGATAGTTGTATATTATGTACATTAATTCCATCATTTTACATGGCCAGGAGGCAGTGCGACATCTTTATGGGCTTCGGATGAAGAATCTGATCGTACGGATAGATTTAGAGCGACGATCGCAGTCCGTCGATGAGAGAATTGCCCCGATCTGAGCTCTATAGCACCCTCTACAAGAAGAAGACGGACGGCCTAGATGGTGCCATGTGGCACCATCCAGGCTGTCCTACCCAAGCATCGAACGTCCATCATCACCCTGCACACAGGAAAACACGCCCCCATGAGCGCATAGTTAAGACGGCCGGTAGCCGTAGCAGACGTCTGAAGGCAAAGTCGCACGAAGAGCAATTCAAACTCCGCAAAGTGCGTGCTCTGCTCTCGGCTGTGCGATCTCGCATCCGACGGTCATGGGTGCGTAGCCACAAAACCAAAGCGCGACACAGTACCGCCCCCAGCATAGTGGGCGGAGTTCTTTTCCTTGTCCACGGGCGCGTGTTCGAAACTTAGATGCGGCGCTCAATTCAGTGAAGAGCGGGAGTGATTTGATTGCACCCATTGGATGCCATCCAGCGGCGGAGGCGTCACCACGTGGCACCATTCGATGGGTGCGGATGTAGCACGCAGTCGCTGACGCACCTTGAGGATGCGCCATCCCACGCGCAATCAAGAGGTGCGATCTCTGCGCCATCTCAGCAGTTCGTTTCTAAATCCAATGGACGCGGCACTTCCAACCTCAGCGACAGCAGGCAAGCATGAGCGGTGGGTGTGGGATCTGCAGCGACAGAAGAGTGGGCCTTTAGTGACACTTGTAGTAGTCATTAAATGGCATGCACAGTGTGTGTACCAGCCAAGGCATTGAAGAGGTGCAGATGTTTTGGCGACAGCTTGAGCGGCCTTTAGTGATGCTTGTAGCTGTCGCTAAATACCTGTGTGCGGGATTCTCTTCTTCCCATCCACTATATAAAGGCCTACACACTCCCCTTACCAAACCATCTCTACCTACTCTACTCCCACGTACTCCTAAGCTCTAGCAAGCCTACCAACGCTCCGTTAGAGCTTACTCTCAAGCTCCCATCGCTCCTATTAGTGTAGCGAACTCTGCCTCACCAAATATTCCTCCATCTTCCCATCCCCATTCATAGGTTGCCTTGGAGTCGTCCTCCCACCTCCATTCCGGTAGTAGATCATCTTTGCCTTCTCACCTCCATTCCGGAGCCACGCTGAAGCTTTCCTCTACCTGACATCCTCCTGCATCTCACCTCCATCATCCTGCTCCTCACCTCCTTCGTCTGAGCTTCCGCCAAGCACCGTCGTCTCGTCGAACAACCAATTTGGGAGATTTCTTCTCACCTCCCTCTCTTTTTATTCTTTCGTAGATTATTGTAATAGACATTCATGAAATAGATCATATTTGATTCCATCTTCTCTTGTGATTGCTTGTCTTTTTATTTCAAAAACAAAAAAAAACAAAACCCTAAAACACCAAAAAGAAACAAATCGAAGCGCAGTTTTCATATAAAGTAAATGTTGCCTCCCTGTGTTTGACCTGGGACTCCCTTGGAGTTTCAGTATAAATTATATTTGCTTACGAGTTTTGCAACTACAACGATAGGTTACTCGTAACCCTGATTTCAAACACGTGAAACCTATTCCATCAATACCTAAATTCTCTAAGTTTTAATGATGCTTCCCGACCTATTTCATTGATCCAAAACCTTATACACAAGTCTCTTCAACTTTGCCGGAGCTAAAAAAGATAGAGGTGAACAGGTTGATATAAACATTGAAACTCAAGTTTGCTTAGTGGAACTTGTTAATTAAAACATCTAAAGAGGATCTGGAGCTTTGCAGGTAGTTTCAATGGCTGTGGCTTAAATTTGGTTTTACCGGATCTCACCGGAGCTTCGATGAAGGCTAAAATAAACTATTGGAGGTCAAATCTCCATGTATCAGCTCGACAATAGATTCAAAGGTTCTTGAGATCATCAGTAGTCTCAGGAACACATCAATTAACAAAATTGATGATTAGACTCAAGATTAAGCTTCGAATTGCTTGGAGAATCAACCTGAGTTTGTTAGAACTCAGGGAAATAGATCTCACTCAATTGATTGAGGGAAAACATGTAGAAGACGATTGCTATCGTGTATGTAAAAAGGATTAATGAATAGACTCCTCTTGAGCTGCCATTGACAGTGAGATCAAGAGGTTGATGTAAATTAGGCATTCTGTGTGTAATGGCTAATAGATTTAATTAGCTACTAGAATGGGGCCCTATTGATGTGTAGGGGTAATGGAGAGCCCTAATTGAAGGTGTTATAGCCTCTAACTTTCGCCATGGACAACGGAGGAGTGTGTAGTGGATTAGGCGATTTAGGTGATCAAATCAGTAGATGAAGTGGGATGGAATTATGGAGTGATGAGAAAGGTTAATATGTGAATAGGCAGATGATTAGTAGTCCAGCGAGCTTGAATTGGTTTGCTAGAGTCAGAGAAGAAGGTGAAAAATAAGGTCTATCTATGACCTACTCCTAAATTTTAAAGACCTAAATCCAATCTAAAGGCTTAAATAAAGACTTAGAGCTACTTACCTAACAAAGAAGATAAGGGAGCTGGCCTGTGGTAGGGCGAGAATAGGAAGAATTCAGAGGTTAATCGGAGAAAGCTCCAGTGGCGATCGAAGCGAAGAGGAAGAAGAGATGGTGCGCTCCTTGGTCTTATCATGATTGCTGAAGAGGAATAGAGGTTGAGAGAGACGAGTTCTCCGATGGAGAAGCTTCGAAAAGAGGAAGAAGAGTCGCCAGAGTAGGATGAATAGCCTATTGTCAACCACTATTTGGGGAAGAGGGCTAGGGTGTCGACCCTTGTAATTAGAGACCTAGGGGGCTATTTATAGGTAGAGAGGAAGCTCTAGTACCTTGAATTTAATCAGGAATGGGTCTAGGTTCATCATAACACCCGACATCTCTTGCGATGGTGAAGTTACTCACCTAGGATAAATAAGATTAAAAGCTCATCCAGGCCGTGGGTTGAAGAGAAAGAGGTGAACTAAGTCTTACTAGCCATGGCGGAGATGTTTGGTTGTCAGATAGGTGATGATCCAAGGTTCTCGTCACCGACCATCGTCAGCCGTTGACAAAAAGGAAGAGGTTAGGGAGGAAGGATACATAGGGACCTTATTGTAAATAGTGAAGGACCTGACTGAGATAAAAGGACTCATTTGACATAAAAGTTAAGGGCATAAATGTAAATAGTAGGTTTAATGGCTTATTTTAATTTATTTATTTTAAAACTTTATATATATATATATAAATAATGTAAATAACATGTTTATGTCAAGAAATTACATTTCTACCCATTTAATCTATATTTTTATTAAGTTTATTAAAGACTATAGATATAAATTATTTATAAAATGCTTTATATATAGCTTTAAGGTTTTATTTGAGTCCTATAGATTAATTAAACTTAAGTAAACATTATTTAGACCTTAATTTGGCTATTTGAACTTATTTTCAAGGTCCTAACTAATTTACCTTTATTATATAATTAACCATATATTAATGTTATTCATTGGTAATTAATTAGGAAAACTAGCTAATTAAGGCAAATTAGAAGCCATGATGAGTCTCTCATCAACAACTTACCAGCGCCTTGTAAATATGATTTTTTCTTATTTAATTGGAAAATCATTTGAGGTGTATATTGATGACATGTTTGTGAAGGGATTGATTATCCCTCAACATCTCGCAAATCTAGTCTAAGTGTTCAATGTCTTAAGGAGCACCCAACTCCACCTGAATCCTGAGAAATACATTTTCAGCGTTTCCTCGGTAAAATTTTTGGGATTTTTAGTCTCTAACTGTGGGATAGTGGCTAATCCCGACAAGATCCAAGCGATCATGGCCCTAATGCCTCCAACTACTCTAAACGGAATACAATCATTAGTCGACAAGATCGCCTCTGATCTAACGTGTTTCGCGAGTTTGAAATCAGGGTTACAAGTAACTTGTCGTTGTAGTTGCAAAACTCGTGGTCAAATAAAACTTATACCGAAACTCGAAAAGTGAGTCCCGGGTCGAACATGGGGAGGCGAATGTTTGGTTTTGAAAAATCTGCATTTCATTTTTATTTGTTTATTTCATTTTTGTTTTTTCTAATTTTTTTGGTATTTTTAGCAAGCAAGAGATTCGGTTGATGAAAACTTTATCTACTTGCAAAAATAAGAGAGAGGGAGAAAGAGAGAGGAGAGAAACAATCATCTATTCATGAAGAATTGTTTGTTATACTATGAAAGCGGAAAATCTACACTACAAAAGCGTAAAAAGATAGAATGAGGCGAGAGAAATCCCCCTCTACGATTGCTTGGAGGACGACTCGCTCTGACATCACCCAGAAGAAGGTGGTGAGGAGCGGAACGAAGGAGGACGAAGTTGAAGGACGGAGGATGGGGCAGGATGGCGTCACGGCGAGGATCTTCTTCCCGAAGGGCGGTGAGAGGACGGCCACGGGATGCTCCATGAATGTGGATGAGGGGAGGGAAAACTATTTGATTTTTGACTCTAGAGGAGCATCCCGGGCTTGGGACAAGCTCTCTCTAGAGCCTTGGAGGTGGTGAGAGGAAGAAAGGAAGAGATGATTTAGAATGGTGGTGGGTAGGTCCTTTTATAGTGGAGGAGGAAGAACAAATTTGCATCTAGGTCATTACTGACATCCATAAATGTCACTGCAGCTGTCGCTGAAGATCCACCCTTCAAATCCTCTTGCTAGCACGCGCAGACCATTAGTGACAACTGCAAGCGTCATTAAAGGCGTGCGTCGCTGAAGATCCGCTCCGCTGGCATGCATCACGCGCTGTGCGCTTCACGCTCCGTGCCCGCGTGAGTGCTGGCATGCGCTGTGCAGCTGCTGCGTGCGGTTGCCCTGTGCACGGTGCGCTACGCGTGGCTGTGGCTGTGCGCGTGCGCTGCTGCTGGCTTGCGTTTAGTGGTCTAGATGGTGCCACATGGCACCATCTAGGCCTTCCATTCTTCTTCCCTTTGTAGAGGGTGCCACGGTGCTTAGATTGAGATGATTCTCACGTTGCTGGACTGTGATCGTCGCTTCAGATCCATTCGTAGGGTTGGATTTTTCATCCGAAACCCATATGGATGTCGCATTGCCCCATGGCTATTGATTTTCCTCGGACTTCGTATGATGCTATGGTTCTCCAATCTAGACGATTTCAGAGGCATTAGACTTCGATCGTCGTCTTAATCAAATCCGTACAGTCCGATCATCCATCCGAGGCCTTGAAATAAGTCTTCTTCTCTCTTGACCATAAAAAGGACCTAATTAACCTAAAATATATACAACTACTCTAAATGCAAAATGATGCATGCTATGCAATATTTATAACATGAAATGTAAATCTAAGCCTAGGAACATGCATGAATAGGCATTTTAACCTAAATAGGTGTGTCTATATCATACCCCCATGCCTATCTTTTGCTAGTCCATAGCAAAATTAAACTACATGCTATGTATAAAATCAAAATTAGGATTAGATCGTTTAGGCCTAAGTCATTTATTAACAATAGAAAATTTCAATGAAGGTCCTAAACAACGAAAACTCAACAGTACCCGGGTGCCTGCCAGAATGCAGACCGGCCAAGTCCTTGCCTTATTTGAAAAGGGAAGATACATTTTTTTATTTTTCTTCTTTTCTAATTTTTTTTGGTACTTTTGCAGTTTGAGAGTTCCGGGATAACTTTTTTCGACTACCCGACCTACCCAAGACTTGAAAAGGACTCTAAGTGCTAAGCATCTTGTGAAAATAATGGAAGACTAACTAGGCGGCCGTTGAAACGGACTTCAGGTTTCTACGACCCTAAGTGACCTTGCCTAGAGGTTTATCTTTTCGACTGGTAGCTTTCTCCCTACTTCTTTTATTTATGGGGTCAACATAAGGGCGAACCTAGTGTATATCTCCCTGGTTTATTCTATTTGCCCGCTTCTTCCCTAAGTGTTTTGAGAATTATTGTACATTTTTTGTGAGCTGGGTTCTGGACAACTGGCCAATGGGTTGTTACCCATGGCAACTTGCTAGCCACACTCGTGCGGTGAAGTGTGGTTTTATTTTTTTATTTTTTTTCTTTTTCTTTTTATTTTTTTTTGTTTAAGTCGATGGCTTCCCTGATCTAAGATTTACCTAAAGACAGTATAATGAAAATGGTCTTGTGACTGGGCTCTGGACAACTGATCGATGAGCTGTTACCACCGACAACTTGCCAGCCATACCACCCTAGATAGTTCATTAGCTACCCAATTTCCGAAGAAACCACCAAAAAGTGAGTCAGTGCAAAAAAAAAGTGTGTAGATGCTTAGGCTTAAAGTCCGCCCAAATCAGAGGGCGGGTTGATAAGTCGTATACTTATCACCCCAATTTATTTACCGAATTAAAATAATATTGACTTGGCGAGGACTCGAGACTAAGTCCACATTCGAGTGGACACCCGAGCTAATTAAGCCTGAAGACCTGAAGAGTCTAAGTATTCAGGTCCTATCGTATCATTTCCTAAAGTTAACTTTCAAATGCCTAAGTTTTCTTCTCCTAATTCTTCTTTTTTTTTCATCTTTTTGAATTTTGAATTTTTTTATTTTTTAAAGAAACTAAAAGAAATTCTACGGAGTTAACAAAATGATTTTAGGATTAAGTATCCACCCCCATGCCTAAATGATGCAATGTCCTCATTGTAAAAATAAAGACATGAAAAGGGTGGATTAAACAGAATATCACCTGAACATCGTGAAGAATCTGGTTAGCTCCACAGAGAACGTGAAATATAAACACGTGCTAAATTTAATGCCTTCAGCTAGGCATAAAATACATACAAGGAAGAAATTGAGAATTCACAAGTGTGGGTCAGAATCAAAATAAAAATATTGATTCTCAGGCCTGCCAACAGAAGATGTCCACAGACGTGGACCAGATTATGATGCAGACCCATGCCCCAGGGTCGAGTGGTTCTTAGGTTCTAGATGAAAATCACCTAGAACTGAAGGTTGTTGTGTTTGCGGGGCTGGGCCTGTGGTTTAGTGGCATGCAACCCCAGACCAAAGTGTTGGACAACGGGTAAAGATTGTTCAATAGGTGCGGTTGTCCACTTAACATATAGCTCAGAAAAATAATCAGTTATTTCTAGCTTGGGTTGCACGTGAAAGATATCGTAAGGGTCCTGATAGAAAGTAGGTGGTTTAGGTTAATAGGAACCCTTAGATCCAAACTTATTTTTCCCTCAAAATTAACCTCCCAAATTTTCATTTCAACATTCCTATCCTCCAACATCAAGTGCTCAGTTTTTGGGACCTCTAGCACACCGTTCACCCCATAAGATTTACCTAAGTCCAGAAATCGTGGCTGACTCAAAATTGACTTGGGTACAATGATTTCCAAATCAAAATCAATCCCTTTGGGGTGTGGTTGAGGAATGGGGCTATTGATTGAATCTTCTAGTAAATGAGGGTTCGAATCGTCTAAGTTAGCCCCAACCGAATCCAAATCTTCAATCGTTGGGCTATCAAATGGTTCGTTAGATTCCTCAAGCCCATTTGTCTCACTAAAATCATCTTCCTTACACTCAAGTGTGACTTCACTAAGAGATTCTTCACCCTCAGAATCAAAAAATCCATGATCCTCATTTATATATGTCTCAAAATCGATTGTCATTTCCTGGTTCAAAGAGACATTTTTCCTTGCTCCCTGGCTCGGGGATCTCGGGTGAATCACTTGGTTCATCCTCAATTGGTTGCTCTAGCCCAACTTGGTCACCCCCAATCTCAGAAAATGTATCCCCCTCGACAGGTGCCTGAGCAGGTTTAGACATTGGCTCTCCTGAAGGGGGTTCATCTTGAGAATCATCCCAAGATTTGACTAGGGCAACCACAAATTTCATCCTCAACCTCGACAATTTCCCAAGAAGAAACTCACCCAGGTATTTATCCCTAACACTTTGGAGCAAATCCAATAAAGAGCTATTCAGCTCATTGATCATTTTTATTATAGGCTCCAATGCTTCAGTGCATGGTGTTGGCTGGGCTTCTAAAGATTGTATGGTGTTCCTCAAGTTAGCCAACACCTTGTCTTGGATCTGATTCACTTGAACCAATTGGTTTGGTTCAGGGTTGGGTATGTTTGGGTTCATTCTAGAGGAGTCAAGATATTGACGTTCTCGGGTTCCTCCCTGATAGTAGGTCGTCTCAGGTTGTTCAAAGAATAGTGGTGACCTATATTCAGCATAATTCTGGGGAGGGTAAGTGTTATAATCAATATATCCTTCATGGTTGTAGATCTGGTTAGGTTGATCATCAAAGGGTGGAGATCTATAATCATTGTAGCTCTGGGAAGGATAGTAATCATAGTCTTGTTGTCCAGGGTTAGACCTTGGACACTGAGGTCCGGATTCGTATCCCCAATCAAAGTCATCTCGACTAGTGGATGGGTAATTATAAGTCAAGTCGGAATAGTAATCATCTTGGGGATAAGTGGTGGTAGGAGGATAGGATGGGAAATGAGTGTAAGAAGTGGAAGGATACATGGTGAAGTAAGGAGGGAAATCAAAAGAGAGAAAGGTGCCCTACAGTACAATCAATCAACCCTGTCCTTATGTGGGTAGCCTAAAGACCTACAGACTCCCAGGACTTATCTTGAGATTATAAACGATTTATTCTACTTTTATCCGGTCAATCAAACTAGTTAGGAGGGACTGGGAAGAAGGTTCTTCCTTTGGCTTGCACCTCCGGTTCCTATTGTACCCCCCAGCCGTGGTCGTTTGACGCTACTCCCGTAGCTAGACATTAGATGGACCAGCAGCAGTAGATTAATCAAAAAAAATCTTAGTCTGAGCTTCAAAGAGCGAATCAATCCTTAAGGCCAATGTTTACTTAGTTTTAATTAGGCTTGGGATGATTGTGCTCTTGGAATGTGATGGGCCTTTTAGATGGGTTGTGCCCTTAATGATAAGTTAAAATGTGTGTGCGTGCACAATCAGGGTTTGCAAACAAGGTTATTTGATGATGTGTCTTTTAGGGTTTAACCTTGTTTAGTATCTTTTAGGGTTTAATCTTAGGTATATTCGATCAAGTTTAGGAGAACACTCCAAGTTTTGCAAGCACTGATGATGATATATTCCTCTAGAAATCAGAGAAAAAATGTGGAGTGCCTGGTTTAGCCCTAAGAATCTACCCTAAGTGGAAAGCTACTTGATGAATCACTTTTATTTTGAGTGGTGCAGCCCAAACAAATCAATCAATTGGCCTATTCGCACCACAGATTAAGGCACACAATGTCTTAGCCTAATAAGATTTCTACTCACTTATTTGTTTTGAGTTGAAGTGTACCGGGTCCACAGGTTAGATCCCGGTTAAGTGGTAGAATCAAAGTGGAGTGGTGTGCCTTAAGTCGAGAGTTGTGGGTGTTAAGGTGTGTCTCTTTTAGAAAATCCCACAATCAGATAACGCTTTTTTTTTTTATGTGGATGGTGAGGTGAGTGGAGGTGGCAAACAAACAACCAAATCTATATTAAGGTTTATAAAGAGCACCTAAGTTGATTTGGGTTTGAGTTATTAGGTTATGAAATGAAAACTAAGGTGGGGGTAGTGTGGGGGACACTTACAAAACCTTCATCTGCACTTTTCTCCGATCTAACCGCTTTGGCCCACCTCAGAAGAGTACCTGCAATCACAGTAGGATCAGAGAAAAGGTGCGATAAAAGTTAGGTAAGGCGGAAAAAACACGAAAAAAAAACCAAAGAGCGTTACCTCCCCGGCAATGGTGCCAATATGATCGCATGTGTTTCGTGAGTTTGAAATCAGAGTTACAAGTAATCCGTCATTGTAGTTGCAAAACTCGTGGTCAAATAAAATTTATACTGAAACTCGAAAAGTGAGTCCCGGGTCGAACACGGGGAGGCAAACGTTTGGTTTTGAAAAATCAGATTTCATTTTTATTTGTTTATTTCATTTTTATCTTTTCTAATTTTTTTGGTATTTTTAGCAAGTAAGAGATTCGGTTGATGAAAACTTTATCTACTTGCAAAAATAAGAGAGAGGGAGAAAGAAAGAGAGAGAAACAATCATCTATTCATGAAGAATTGTTTGTTACACTATGAAAGCGGAAAATCTACACTATGAAAGCGTAAAAAGATAGAATGAGGGGAGAGAAATCCCCCTCGACGATTGCTTGGAGGATGACTCGCTCTGACGTCTCCTAGAAGAAGGTGGTGAGGAGTGGGACGAAGGAGGACGAAGTCGAAGGATGGAGGATGGGGTAGGATGGCATCATGGCGAGGATCTTCTTCCCGAAGGGCGGTGAGAGGACGACCACGGGATGCTCCACGAATGGGGATGAGGGGAGGGAAAACTATTTGATTTTCTATTCTAGAGGGGCATCCCAGGCTTGGAACAAGCTCTCTTTAGAGCCTTGGAGGTGATGAGAGGAAGAAAGGAAGAGATAATTTGGAATGGTGGTGGGTAGGTCCTTTTATAGTGGAGGAGGAAGAACAAATTCGCATCTGGGTCATTAGTAATGTCCATAAACGTCGCTGCAGTTGTTGCTGAAGATCCACCCTTCAAATCCTCTTGCTGGCACGCGCATCACGCACTGTGCATTGGTGATAGCTGCAAGCATCATTAAAGGCGCGCATTGCTGAAGATCTGCTCCGTTGGCATGTGCATCACGCGCCCATGCTCCCCACGCCGTGCGCGCACGCACGCTGGCATGCATTGCGTTGCTACTGCGCGCGGTTGCGCTGTGCGCTGTGCACGGCTTCGGTTGTGCGTGTGCACTACGCGGCTGCAGCTTTGCACGTGCATTGCTGTTGGCTGGCATTGGGCATCCTGGATGGCACCACGTGGTGCCATCTGGGCCGTCCATTCTCCTTCCTTTGTAGAGGGTGCCACGGTGCTTAGATCGAGATGATTCCTGCATTGCTGAACTGCGATCGTCGCTTTGGATCCATCTGTATGGTCAAATTTTCCATCCAAAACCCATATGGATGTCGCATTGCCCCCTGGCCGTTGATCTTCCTTGGACTT
Organism: Thalassia testudinum; assembly: GCA_037157565.1. Classification (NCBI taxonomy): domain Eukaryota; kingdom Viridiplantae; phylum Streptophyta; class Magnoliopsida; order Alismatales; family Hydrocharitaceae; genus Thalassia; species Thalassia testudinum. The sequence continues at coordinate 130,038,569 of JAZHRO010000077.1, forward strand.
CGTATGATGCTACGGTTCTCCGATCTATACGATTTCAGAGGCTTTAGACTCTGATCGTCGTCCTAATCAGATCCGTATAGTCCGATCATCCATTCGAGGCCTTGAAATAAGTCTTCTCTCCTGACCATAAAAAGGACCTAATTAACTAAAATATATACAAGTACTCTAAATGCAAAATGATGCATGCTATGCGATATTTATAACATGAAATGCAAATCTAAGCCTAGGAACATGCATGAATAGGCATTTTAACCTAAATAGGTGTGTCTATATCAGCCTCCTTATGTTGTTTCTTGTCTCGATCTTTCAACAAATGTCTTCCATTCTTTGAGTGTATTAAAAAGGGCAGATGTTACACAGTCGCCCATTGGAACCCCTACTACCAGAAGGTTTTGGAGGAGGTTAAGAATGCCTTACAATGCCCTCCAATTTTGACGGCACCTAGTGCTGCAGAATCCTTATTCATTTACCTAGCAGCGTCTATGTCAGCCATCAGCGCCGTTCTATTTTGCGATCAAGAAAGCTGGCAACTGCTAGTATAATTTGTTAGTAAGACTTATCAAGGTGCAGAAGCCAAATATAGTGTGATCGAGAAGCTTAGACTAGCATTGGTAACTGCTGCCAGAAAGGTGCGTCCATATTTCCAAGCCCATACCATAATTGTCTTATCCGATTACCCCCTGCATCGGATGCTGCATAGGCCAACAGGTTCTGCCCGACAAAAAAAATGGGCTATGGAGTTGTAGAGTTTGACATCCAATATCAGCCAAAGAAGTCAGTAAAAGGCCAAGTTCTAGCTGATTTTGTAGCGGAATTCACAGATCCAGATGCTTGCCTTACTATGCCATGGAAATTGTATGTGGATAGCTCCTCTATGGTAGTTGGATCTGGGGCCAACATAGAATTGACTAGGCTAGATTGTTTCACTCACCAATATGCTGTCAAACTTATTTTCCCTACCTCCAACAATGTAGCCGAATACGAGACTTTGTTAGCTGGCATTTGAGTGGCCAAGTCAATGGGTGCTTCATTGTTAGAAGTGTATACAGACTCCAAGTTGGTGGCTAAGCAAGTAAATGGTTAGTGCCAAGCCAAGGATCCTAATATGAGTCTATACGTCGACAAAGTCAGAGAAGAGCTGTCGGATTTCAGGAACACCTCAATTAGCCAGGTACCCCAGTCCAACAATCCTCTAGCAGATGATTTAACTCGCTTGGCGTCCACAATCCCACTATAACAAGAGGAGGATATATGCTTCTAGACATTGAACGATCTAACAATACTCTTTTCCAAAGCATTCATAATACAACAATTCACCTATTGGATGACACATATAATACAATTTCTAAATACTGGCAAGTTACCTCTTACGGAACCACACCCCAGATATACTCTGATTGGTAGACAATTGTATAAGCGAGAATATTCAACTCCCCTATTACATCGCCTCACACAGGAGGAAGCATCTTAGACTCTTCAGAAAGCCCTGATATAGATTTTACGCGGTTTGTAAAATTAGGTTTTTATAAGTTGTTGCAACATGTAAAACCATTTCTCTTTTAAATTTATAAACCTAGATAGGGGAGTATCTGGGGCCATCCAAGGAGGCAATATGTTGCAAAATCGAATCTCTTGCTTCAAAATGGAAATCAACTTTCTTTTTGGTGTTTTTAAATATGCAATTTTTATAGTTTGAAATAACGAAGGAAAAATGCAAATTGTTGACGAAAAAACAACTAACACCTACAAGCTAACCTTATAGTGACAAAAATAACCTCTCCCTAAGCTCACTCTAGGCACGTGGAGGCATAGAGTAATCAGGGGAAGGGAGTGAAAAGTGCTAAGAATAAGGAAAACAACTGAAAAAAAAAACTAATAAGGAAAGGCAACTTTAATTGATGAGCAAAAAGTGTTTTATACAAAACCCTAGTAGAGGAAAACTTCTACTACTAGAATTTAAAGTACAAAATAAAGAAACACTAATCCTCCAAAAAATGATGAAGAGGGAAGGCTCTTTGCTCCAAGCTCAGTGGCTCTTGGGCTTGAACAGGGGCTCTCCAACTCCTTCCTTCAATAGCTCCTTCAAGGTGGTGTTGTCTTCCTAGGCAAGCCCACCAAGAGGGGGCATGCCCTATTCTCCTCCAAGGTCGATGGCACCACCTTCAAGTCTCCTCTAATGCCTAGCCATCCTCCTTGAATGGAATGCTCCTCCTCCTTGGAGTGGCACAAGGAAGAAGAGAGAAGGGGAAGAAGGCACCAATTGGGTGGATAGGATGCCCCCTTAATCTTCTTCTCTTCTTCTCTTCTTCTCCTTCCTTGGTCATGAGTTAGGGTGGGTGTAGGGTGAAATTTACACTAATCGAGGATTCGGAAAATGGTGGTGGTTAAGGGTCTTTTTATAGAGTAGGATGGGGGGTATAGGTGGCTCTTGGAATGGATGGCTAAGATGGAGTTTGGAGTGGTAGCTATGGGATCTATGGTCATGGACTTTTGGCGTCATTCAAAGAGATGTGGAGTGGGTAGTTAAGGGAATGGAGGCACCCCATGGTGGAAGTCCATGGTGTAGGGGGTGCCTCCATTTTGGTGCCAAAATGATGTTATAGAAGGGGGGAATTTTGGAGGGAAAATGGAAGGTGGAGATGGGCTTTAGGCTTAAGTGTAGGGTGGAGATTGATGGATTTTGGAGGGAAAAAGGTGGCACCAATATGGAGGTGGTTATGGTGGTTTTGGAACCACCTTGTTGGTGTCTTTTGGTGGTGGTCATGGGGTGAAGAGGTGTGGTTGAGGTGGCGCCAACATGGATAGCTTAGGTGGACTATAGGTAGGCTTAGTTAGTGGAGCTAGTTAGGTAGGGTTTTAGGGATGTGGATGGCCCAAGGAGCTAGAGCTTAGCTTAGTTCAGCTAGCAATGGAGTAGAGTAGGAGGCAATGGGAGATAGGGTTTGAGGAGAAGAGCTAGACAGAGGAAGTCTGGAGCTGAATTGGAGCTGGTAGCTTTTGAAGAGGGTGGCATGGAGCTACTTTAGTTGGCTTAGCTTGCTAGTTCTTTGCTAGCTACTAAGTCAAGTTAAAGTGAGCTGGCTTCTACCAAAAGGAGCTGAGGTGAGATGGGTTAGGTGCTCCCGGGGAGGATCAAGCTGATTGAGGTAGTTAAGGTAGCTTAGCTCAACTGAGTTGAGTTAAGCTATGTCCCCGGGAGCTGGACTTGAGCTTCCTGAGCTAAGATGAAGTCATCTTCAACTGGCTGGAGTTGAGTGGAGCTGGATGTAGCTGGACCTGAGCTGAGGTGAACTCCAGTTAACTCAGTTGAGCTAGCTAGAGCTCCTTGTGAACTAATAGGAGTTCAGATGAGCTAGACTCAGCTAAGTTGAGCTGGATTTGAGCTGACCTGAGCTAGGGTGAGCTCTCTTGAGCTGCCATTCAGTTGAGATGAGTTGAATGGAGCTGGGATGAGCTAACCCTAGTTCAAGTAAGCTGCATTCCAGCTATGGTAAGCTGGATCAAGCTGAGTTCCAGCTAGTTTGGGCTTCTTCTTCACTAGTCTTCCCGAGTCCTAGCATTCTAGGGATCTGACAATCTGTTTATCCCTAACACTCACAAAAATACATCAAAATCACAATAAAAAATGCAATGCATGCCTAAGCTAATTAATGCCTAAATGCAACCCAAAAACCCATTTGTGGAGCAAAATCCTAAGAGTTAGGTTTGTTTTAATGCATAAGAATGATGATAAACTGGCGTTTATCAAGCCCACGGTAGCATCTACAGCAACTATGAAGGGTACAAAGCACTCCTGGCCTGGTTATTTCAGTCGAGGTACCTCTAGCCTCAGATGAAATAGCATAACAAGAGTTTTGTGCACAAGTGCGATAAGTGTCAGCGATTTGCTTCGCTGCACCATTTGCCACCTAAAAAATTGGTATCCATTATGTCACCCATCCCTTTTCCTAAATTGGGAATGAACTTCATTGGCCTTTCCCACCGGCACCCGCTAAAAAATCTTCATCCTAGTGCGGTAGATTACTTCCCCAAATGGGTAAAAGCTGAAGCCATGGCTAGTCCAACAGCCGACAGGGTCGTATCTTTTGTGAGAAAGAGCATTACTGCATGATATGGAATTCCCTGCACCATCGTCACCGAAAATGGTACCCAATTTGCTTTTGAAAAATTTAAAGAATTTTGTATAAGTTGGGACATCTACCTATGTTTCACGTCCGTAGCACACCCTCAGGAAAATGGACAAGAAAAGGTAACTAACCACACTATCATTGTTGCGTTAAAATGCTGGTTAGATTCATAAAAGGGAAGATGGGCAGAAGAGTTGCTGGATGTATTGTGGGGTACAAGACTTGCCACAGGACTTCAATTGGCCATACACCCTTCAGCTTGATATATGACATGGAAGCCTGACTGCCTGTAGAAATAGTCCTTCCTACATACTGATCTCAACTATATGACCCCATTACTAATGATGACCAAGTTTGCCTAGCCCTGGACTTGGTGGAAGAAATAAGAGAAAAGGCATTAGCATCGACACTACAATACAAGGAGGCAACCGCAGCCCCCTACAACAAGCAGATCTGGAAGAGAAAATTCTCTGAAGGAGACCTAGTCTTGCGAAAGAGCAAAGTGTCTATGCCAAATAACTCAAGTGGGAAGCTCGATGCTTTGTGGGAAGAACCTTATAAAGTTTGTGAAGATAGTAGAGGCGATTTTTATAAATTACAAACTCTAGGCGACAGGTCAATTCCTCGAACTTGGCATGTCAGTAATTTAAATATGTATCACATGTAAGATCGAATGAATTAAAAAAAAAAGTTTTTCTTTCATTACATCCCTTGTTGGACATTCTACATTTTCCATAAGGGTCATTCCCATCAAATGACCCATAAAAAAAGAGAAAAGTTAAAAATAGAGGAGAAAAGGGGACACAAACAACAACCACAAACCTTCAGTCGGAATCTTTTGGGAGGTCGACTCGGGTAGTTGAAGGAGGAGGGGTAGCCTCATATGCGTGGCTCACATGACAAGAAGGTTTTTCAGAGGTCCCTGATGGACTGGACTTATCCACCTCTTCTTTAAGAGTTGGACTCCTTGGCTAGTCCTCAGGCAGCAGTACTGAAGCCTTGTCTTCGATAAGACCCTCAGTCTTCTGGTGGTCAAACTTGAAAGTTAGTCTATCTATGGACCACCCACACAGTTCTTCCACAATAGTTTGACCACCCTCCAGAAGGGCCTGCGCCGTCGCTAGTGTATACTTCTCGGCTTCTTTCAAGAGGAGGTCCCTACTCTCCTACATAGATGGATCTGAGGCGAAGAAGTCCATCACAGCTTCAGGGTTCATCTCTAGCACAAGAGCATTTTCTAACTCAAGGACCCTTTTTGCCCTTTCTTTAGCAAGCTGGTGGGCTTTGGCAAGGTCCTCCCTCACTCCTCGCACGTCAGCTTCTGCCTTCTCATGAGTTGCCTTGATTTTGGCGAGCTCATCTATGGTTGCACCAAGGTGGAGGAGCTCCTTTTCTAGGGCTGCCTCATACCCTTCCATCGCAAAAGAGTGTGCGGCCTTTAGAACCTATGCCTCCTCTTTCAACCAAATCATGTTTCTACAGGAAGATTGCAGCTTTTCGTCAAGATCGCACTTTTTCACAAGATCTCTCTTTTTAATGATGACAAGTCTTCAATCTTCCCAACAGTCGCTCCGACTGTCCTTAGCCCCAGGTGGGCCTCCTACAATTCCTTCTAAAGAAAAGTTACTTGCCCGATTACTTGTTGCTGTGCTGGAGTTTCTTGGTAGCTTCATCAGCAACTTTCTCTGCCTTCTTGCAGGCGATAGTAGCTTCCTCAAGCTGGCGGGCAAAGTTCCTTTGTTTTGCCTTGATAGTCACTAACAATTTTGTGGTCATATCAGCTGCCTCGCAAGGAACTCCAGAATCAACGTCCCTAGTGCATCACTGCTACCAAGGACAAAAGCAATCCCAAGAGTCTCAACCTATCCACAGCAAAATAGTAGAGTTTAAAATTTTATTTTCCTTCAAGTAGCAAGAACTCAAGGAGAATAAAGAAAGTATCTTACCATGCGCATGCAACAGAAGTAAACATGTTTGATATTCATCCCTCCTCGAGGAAGGTTAGCCCACGTTAGGTCATCCTGTAGGTGTCGCAATACCTGCCTCTCCAACATAAGGGCACCACTTGTGGGTGTCTCCCCACCACTCATGCTCACACCACCAGATGATGTTGGCATACCTCTGGCTAAGGAGGAGCCTGCCTCAACCGGGTGCTTCGGCTGGGTAAACCACCCTCCTAGGCTCCTTCCAACACTGACCCTCTCACCTCCCCAAAAGTTTGACCTCTAACCCCGAAGCCTCCTTGCGCTCCTCTTGTAGTACTGCCAGTTGAAAATGCTGTCACCCAAAAGACCTCCTGAAGTAGTTGCCACCTGCGCCACTTTCACAAAGGCGCTCGGAGATCTAGTCGGAGGGATGCGTAGGCTTGAACTTGCCTTCTTAGCTGTCGCATTGGGACTTGACGTGGAGAGACCGATAATGTGGTGTCCTCAAACTAGCCAAGCTGGACTGAGGAGGCATCCCTCATTTCAATCCCACCAAAACCTGAGGACACGAGTACTGCCACCTCTTTTACCAGGGTTGCCTCGACGTGCCATCTCCTCAAGCACTTAAGAGGGATCTCCTCCGGACTGTTGGAAACCTCCGCCAACTCCTTCCTTTTTCCCTCATTGGGGTGGTAAGATCCACTTCCCTCACCTTACTATCTGGGTTGATCTTATGCGTCCCCCCACCTCGACCCGCCATGAGACGAGCTCCCAAGGTGCCACCTTGGAGTTTCTGGATGGTTGAACTAATCAAAAGCTGTAGGAAGACAAAATTAACCATTTTTTAGATTCTTGGGAAAAGTATATTATCTAAAGCTATTGCTCTCCAACTTACATGGCGCGGGATAAGAATTAGCCACCCATGATAACACCGCCAACACAGCAGCCTACTTCAATGCTGACCGATCTATAGGCCCAAAATTCATGATTCTCTCGGCATCATTGGAAGCATCTGGGTCAAGTTTGTATGCACTAGGCTGGAGGTCTTTCTCAAGAATACCCTGTCACTTACTAGGAACTTCTAATTTCTCCACATTGTGGAGAAAGAAAAAGTGGCAATCCTACCCCTTCAAACTATCCGGCAGGTCAATTATCCTATACTTGGTTCGCTGGCTATAAAGGGTATAGGTTCCAGATGCTGACTTTTCCCTCTTCACCTTAAGAGGTATTAACGTAAAAAGGAGGCGAAATAGCCCCACCCGAGGGCAAATTCCCAAGTGAAAACAAATGACTATGAAGGTGATAAGAACAAGCCAATAGTTAATGCTAAGTTGAGAGGGGGCAATCCAGTAGTAGTTGAGGAAGAAAGTAAGAAAAGGATTTAATGGAACACGAAGGCCATTCTCTATGGCGTATTTACAAATATTAAAAAAGTCTTGTCCACCATCAGAACATAGGAAAATCATGGACCCCATCTGTTGGAAACGAACATGGCCGAGCCCAAGAGCCATCAAAAATTCCTGAATGGCTGACTTGCTACGAAAGTTTGAGCTAAAATCATGCAATCGCCTCATCTTAGGCGATATCCTTGACGAGGAGGAGGTGGACTTACCTTTCGTTGCAAGGCTTGACATGCTTTTCGCAGGAGGAAGCAACAACTTTGGTGGCCCTACTCCTCCACAAGCAATGACCCTCGCGCTGTTAAGGTTTGTAGAGCTCTTCTGTGAAGAATGCTCGCAGTAAATGGGGTGGGGCAAAGCATTTACTGCCTCCCAGCAGTCCATCCCTATTATAACAACAGTGTGAGTGGATTTCAATCCCATCACATCTTGCCATCATTGTGGGCATTAAATGCCCCTGCGCTCGTATCATTTCTCCATGATTCGTTTCCAACAGATGACTCGCTGGCTGTTGTGATATTGGAGGAAAATATTCCTCATGATTACAACAATTAATGCCAATCTTTTTACGCAAAATGATAAATTAATCCCTGCAGTAATTGGCCATCATTCTCGGAAGGCGATGCTTACATCACATTTATTCTCGGGATGTAGGCCTCTTAAGGCCGACAGGAACTCAAGCAGTGATATACCTACGTTCCTTCCAATGAGCAGTGATATGCCTACCACTCCATTAAGAGCGCCTTGACCACCAAAACTTAATTATATACCTCCTACAAATGACTATCCCAGCTAAAAAATTTGTCGACATATTATTAGGGGCACCATCCACACGAAGTTTTAATGTACTAACTACTCCCTTAGTAGCATAAGTTAACTAGAGAGTGAGGGCATCTAATGAGGGATAAAAAATACTCTCAATTAAAACTTCACAAAAATACCTAACGGGTCCGGTTGCCCGGTATCCTGGTAAGCCTGACTACTCGATACCCTGGCGAATCCGGTTGTCTGGTGTTCTGGTGCACCCAGTTACTCAGCATCTTGGAGAATCCATTGGACCAGTGCCCTGACAGGTTCGGCTGATCAAAGACTCGCCAAATCTGACCCAATCCCAGGATGCAACAACCCGCCTAAGGATCCTATTGATTGAATTTGAAATGGACAATTATTACCCCTGCATTTGCGCTAATAGTCCACACCAATTACTCACTTAAATGATATTAATAGCTAAATCATTGGATAAGAGGCAATAATCGTGAGACCTATTATGAGAGGTGTTTTGTCATGTAAATACCTAGATTGAGATAGCTTTTGTTATTTACACAATTAGAGAGAGAGAAGCTAAGAGTGTTTATATCACCTATAAGAATATAGTGAGATTCGAGAGCATCACCCCCCCCCCAGACATACACCTCTTTAGGAGGAACTAGGTCACCAACTCTATGTTCTTTGTCTATTGATCCCTTGAGTTGAGGCTTCTACTATAAGAACCTCAATTAGGTACCTTCTGTTTAATATTGACAATAGCTTGCAAAGGAACCAAGTATCGTGTGGAATTTGAAATGCTCATAATTTCTTCTCACACGAAACTCGTTTTCTTGTAGTATAAAACAAGTATCGTGTGGCATGAAATCTGGAGCCATGGGTGAATGTGTAAAAGTAAATGATTTCAATTTTGACCATTTGGGGGGTTATTACGTAAAAATGCATCTACTTCTACTGGTTTATGTTTGCCATAGTAGGATGAAGTGTTGTCTTGACGATCATTTGGAAAAGCTATTACCAAATTTTCGATCATTTTATGGCAAAAGGTGTTCAATTTTTATAGGATTGCCATTTGTATCTAATGAACAATCTCTTGTGGTTGGGTATCTCATTTAAGTGGCATAAATGAATATGGCAGTACCTTATGACACGAAGTAAGCTATCGGTTACTTTTATGTTGTGCACATCATTCTCACTTTTCTTGGTTACATTATTTTAATAGATAAATTTTCACTAATGGTTGCAAATAAGATAGCATTAGGAATAAAGACTTTCTATTGGGATGTGTCAATTTTTTAATTTTGTTGGTGAATAGAAGGAATAAATGTGAATAATTAGTAGCCTTTTGTTGAAGTAAAAATAAGTAATTAGGATAGTCTGGATTTCTCCAATAAACCTTGTTGCTTTTTTATCTAGTTCAAATGTGGCATATCAAAATATATTCATTAGATGGAGGAACAATTTTGACATAAATAGATTATTAAGAGTAACAAAAGGGTGTTTGCAGTGTGTAGAATCAAAAAGAATAAAAAGCCTTGCAGGTGTTCAGATGCCAGGTTGTTTCCTGTCTTCCTCATCAAGGCCAAGGTGCACGTTATCCTTCTATTGAGCTAAGGTGGCACAAATTCTTAGGTTGTTGAAGCTTACTTTTGCTTGCAAATATCTATGCAGATGTGGAGTGTCTTTACTTTTTATGTTGTTCCAAGTACTACATGGATGATACAATCTGCGAGTTCTCATGTTTTAAAATCATCTTTACATGCTTCATTTTTACAGGCTTGTCAATAGAGGAGGATTTGAAAGGCCTGTGTTTGAACAAAACAAAACCTCTATGAGCATAAAAGTATATGACTATTCTTGGATTATAATATCAAGGCATCCTTAGACCATTTCAATATTCATATTCACCCATTAAAATCATGTTAACAAGTGGTCATGCCAAGTCAGGAGATTGCTACCTGAAAGAGCACCCTACAGAGCATTTATAATAATTGAAAGTGAAACCAAAGGTGCCATCTTGGTCACACAGGCCACAACTTCCTCTTCATTGCTAAAAGCATATCCTACAATATTTCATAACAAAAAGATAGTCATACTCAGATGCTTCAATTGCAGCAATTATCATGGCAACTCTTACAACCAGGAGTGCACCCCACAAGTTCCTAGCTCCTACTTCATTGAACACCCTCGTGCTACAACAATAGAACCATGATAGTATATCAGTTATGACATGCCTAGTTATGAATGAATACATTGGAATGGATGGTTTACCGTGCTGCAGCTCCTAGACCATAGGTGATTGCATAAAGTGTAGACATGGTTGTGAGGCTACATAGGAATTAGAACAATTTAAACTATAGTTTTCTACATTTATTATATTGAAAGCATTGATGTTTCAAGCTATAAATTTGGTAGGATACCTAAGAGCAAGATGAGCAACTCAAGGGACCACCATAGAAAACTGAACAAAACCACATAAATGAAGAAACTCTTCTAAATAGCCCTTAAGTCTTAAGGACAAAACCAAAGTGTTTGAAATTGCATTACCATATTATCATTGCTTATGGGAACACCATCCTAAGGAACTTGCAGATCCCTTGGAAGGATTCCTTCAAGGGTAGGGCATGAGTTTCTTTGTAGGAGGAGAACCTCACGTACAATCCCAAGATGAGCACATTCACCCAATAGGATAAGATGATGGCCAATGCAACTCCTAAGTTGCCCATTTTAGATTTGAATACCAAATGCCAATAGAGGGGAATGTGCATGCAAAAACTATGCAAACAACATAGGGAAGATTAGGCTCTAAGATTGGAGAAACTTCATGGTTGATTATGCAATAGCACAAGTGAAGAGTGTGGGAATCAACTACACAACATGTTTGCCAGCCTCATGAGATATCATGGGGTCCTAAGAAGAGGCGGTTAGGGATGTTGGGGCTGAGAGGGAAGCAAGGTGGGGGGACGGGGCTTTAGGTGGGTGGTCTCGAGTGGGAGGAGGGGTGGTCGGGGCTTGTGGGAGGCAGGAGGGGAGAAAAGAGAGGGTGAGGAAGAGATGAAGGCTCACCGCTGCCAGAGAAGAGACATGCGCCCGGTGAAGGGGTGGCGTGGTTGCTACCAGACAAGAGGGCACTCAATTGATCATGTTCATCGATCAGTAATGACGACACGACGGTGCGAGGTTGACGAGGGAGTCGAGGTGGGCGAGGGGTAGGGTTTGACAAGGGCTTGAGGTGGGGTTTGAGGAGAAGAGGTGGCAGATGAGGTTGTGGGATGAGAGCACGAAAGGGTTGGGGGAAGAAGAGGTGCATGAGGATTGTGTCAAGGTATTTGGGGATGACAGCACATGGTTTCTTTTCAAGTGGTAACAATAGGCGATTCGTATTTTAGGGAAGGATGGGAAATCACAATTCGCGAGGTGAGTGAAATTTCTTTTCTGCAATGGACGCCAACATGCCTACCTTTATTTTTTGTCAATTGTAATCATTTTTACCTATCTCAAAAGATCATTATGAAGATTTTATAAAAATTAGTTTCTTGTAGTGTAATTATCTATAATTTAGATATTAATCATACAATAACAAAAAGAATTTAGTGACACATAATCTTTGTGTCTCTAATTTATGTTTCAAAAATTATAACGAAAATATGTTATATACATAGAGTGTAATATATTTATGGTTAAAAATTGATTGTTAATTGTCAAAATAAGGTAAAGCAATGTTAGTAATTCTCGCCTGCACATTTGTCAATATTATATGGAATCAGAAGTTTGTTTTTGTTTAAAGGGATAAGTTTGAATTTAGCTTTTTGCTCTTTATGTTACTAAAAAAATGTTAAAGATGAAATAATAGCCTTCTTTCACTTACACCAATTTGTCATTTGATAAAAATATTATAGTGGAATAAGTAAAATTTGCTACTATATCAAAGCCTACAGTGGAAAATATATTTGTCATTTATTTTAATTGTCGTTTGATAAAAATATTATAGTGGCTTAAGTAATAATTACCACTAACTCAAAGGAAATAGTAAGGCAATAGTGGCAAATATATTTGCCACTAGAACTAATTATCATTGGGGAAAATGTTATAGTGCCATATAAAAAAAAATTTGCCATTAAACCATAGGAATTAGACGTAAATCCATTATATGCCACTGTCTAATTCGCCACTAAACACTATTCGTTTTGTAGTGGCTTTACAATATATAATCTAAGAAAGTGCAATAGTTTTATGTTGTATCAAATGTAAGTTGTAAATATTCCATATCCTTCATGTGGCTGACTAAGTAATGCTGCAAGATTGAGAAGTTTCTAGTTAGTGTTATCTTGAACTGTTGTCAAGGCAATTTAGAACCTAGAACCTTTCATGATTTGTCAAATATCTAGGTTCCATTGCATATGATACTGTCTAGAGCATGTAGTGATTAAATTTGAGTTGGCAAGCTTATCTTGGTATTTTTCCTTCACAAATGATGTTAAATGTGAAGCTGGTAATACTTCTATTCTCCTTTTCAGATGAATAGATTTATGGAAGATTACGGTGTAAGCAAACACTAGAATATTGATGTTCAACAGGTCCCCTTCATATCTTAAGCCTTTTTCATTTTTGGGAAAGGGGATAGGGTGCGCAAACAGCCCCCTATCCCAATGTTCTATTTCCTTTTCTGTCAGATAAATGGGAAGTTTTGTATTAGCATGTATTTCTTAGCATGTACATATACTTCTTTTTGCAATAGAAGCATCACTCGAGAAGACATCTAAAGGGATTCATAGCTTGCTCATTAAAATATTAATGGTGATGGAATAATTTTCAATAGCCTCATATCAAGTAGCAGAATAAGCTTGGAAAAAAAGTGAAAAATGCTAGATTGAAAGAACCAATAAACACTGACCGATAAATTTTTGTCAAGAAGGAAAATATTCAAAGCATTTGATATAATATTTTAAAGATAGATATTTGTCATTATCCATGCTCAATTGAATTGGTTTTTAGATGAACACAACCTAAAACAATAAAATTCTAGGTGACGTTTAGTTGTCCATTATCAAAATCCTATTCAGCGACTATACTCATGTTAGTGTTTAGAAAATGTTACGACCCAAATCCCCACCCTAATAGGAACTTGAGTTGATTCATCAATTACCTAAGATTTGACCATCCATCGCATAAATATAAATTAATAAAGCATTCACAGCACATCACATCACATATAAGCATGAAACAACAGGAATAAAACTGAATCAAAAAAATATTATTAGAAAATTCATAGCCATCCAATGTACGGATACAACCGAAGAAAATGAAAAGGAACTAAAAGAAGCTAACAAAGCACTATGGAATTGAGACAAGAAAGAAAGCATCAAATGAAAACTATAATCGTAACTACCAACTATGATGCTGTGCTCAGACTAGTATTATCAACTCCTACAGCTGTACCATTCGACTATATCTCTCCAGGACCTGAATATAGAGTCTACAGAAAACGTCCGTGAATCTTAAGTAGAGTAACTAACAATGGAAAGAAAACAAACTAAACAAATATGGAAAGAAAATAGAAAAGAGCGGGAATTATTTTCAATTATTTTAATTTATCTATTATTAATCTCATGGTTTATGCCTTGCCACAATTTCAATCATTATCTATCTAAATCAGTTTCCTTAGAAGGTGCAAGATCTTGCTGCAATATCCTAGATAGTAAATTGCATATGACTCACACCCTTGGCTAAGGGGACAACCCATATCTACTCTATCATCTAATTAACCACCCCGGGGCCCTAGCTAGCAAGGTGAAGTGGTGCCTATAGTCCCTACTATAAACATCCAGGGATCTACCCAACATTGGCATACGGCCAATTCTTTCTGTTGGTGCGAGAGCACAACGATAATTAATTTTGATGATAACAAAACACTTGTCTATTTAACATTTGCAATTTGAGCTAATGAGTTTCAGGATATTTGCAAGTGGATACAAGTGTGAAGAAGGAGCTCAAGCTCTCATCCATGGCAGTTTGGAGGAGCTTGATGGAGGAAAAGAGCTTCGCTTGGAGCGAAAGCTTGAAGAAGGAAGGAGTTGAAGAATAGGATAGATATATTTATTCATGTATTCACTTGCTCTTAATTTTTGTTTAGATTATATGTTAAAGAGCCCAAAGTAACAAAACTATAGTCCTAGGAACATCTACACAAACCTAGGATACTTAGGCTTTTCATAGAGAACTTAGAAAGCCAAAATAGGCATTAGACAGCCTGATTAGACGTCTAATCTAAAAATCAGACGTCTGACTGTTTAATTAGACGCCCGAACACTTAGGCTGGACTTAGTCCTTTCTGTTTGTTAATCTCGGATGACCAGCCCTTAGTCCAGACATCTTAGAAGACGCCTGATGAACTTGCCAAACGTCCAACTACAAGACCGTTGGCTTTATCAGACTAATCATTGAGGATTAACCTTTTATCTGATTTATATTCACTTTCAGACATCCGTAGTGATCCCTAGACGTCTAATAAATAGACGTTAGGTTCAATCTATCCCCAAATCACTTTTGTCAGTGATTATAGCCGTTTGAACCTCAGGAAATCAATTCCCACAGTAAAACCTATTTCTAGACATCTAGACTTTATGCCAGACGACTGACCTGTCATCTGATCAACTTATCCTAGAACCCTGTTTAGGTTTGTACAAAACAGGAAGGAAACCCATCTTAAATCAGATGTCTGATTAGTTTCCCAGATGTCTTATAAATGATCTTTAGATGTCCATCTTGATCCAACCTTAATCAGATCTTCCACCCTTCTATATCAGACGACTAATTCCTAGATCAGATGATGACCTAGATATTTGATAATAGATTCAGACGTCTGATAACCCTGTCAGAATCATTAATAGCCATGATTCTGACCTAATTTGCCTTGGATTTGTTTCCAACGGCTACCTAAGTCTTCCATAGCCTTCCTAAGGGTTCCTAAGCCACCTACAAATAGAGGAGGACCCTTCCTTTGTTAGATACACCAAGCAATACTATTTTCCACTTGTTTTGTGTCGAAGAGTAGAGAGATCAAAGAGAAGTGCTTTTGCTCTCAAAGCTTCCAATCCGAGAGCGCCGATACTCTACCGAGATCACGCCTACTCACTTCTTACTAAGGGGAGATTCTTAACTATAGTAGCATAACATTAAATTTACTTTGTGGCTCTATAGGTTCTTGTTGTTATTTTATTTATTTTTGGTTAGGTATTCACTTTGCGAATTCCCGTCTCCTTCGTAGGACAAAATACTCTTCGTGAAGAGAAGGGGTTTGAGGTATACTACCCTCATATAAAGTAGTGTTATTGTAAGAGGTTGTACTACCCTCATTTAAGTAGTACATTAGTAGATTTGATTGACTCGGTCGATCGGGAAATCCTAAACCAAAAGGTTTAGTTGGTGGTTTTTACTCAGGTTTGGGTTTCCACCTAAAATTCATTGTGTAGTTGTGATTGCATCTTTTTATGTGATTGGTATTATATTTTCATATTATGCAAATCTCACCCCCTCTGTTAGAGAACCTACACTTTCCACTATAGGATACAAGAACAAAGCAACTCTAACCTCTCATTATAGCAATGCATACCCAACATCCCGCTACTTGGTTGGCCAAACGTCTTGACAAGTGAGTCACAAAGAAGCTAACTTACTCCCTAAGCCAGTCTTTCTCCCTAACAAGTATAATTGACCTTGCCATTGATATCAGACACAAGTACTGACTTCTAAAGGGTATCACCAACCTAAGTTCATCACCCCAATATTATCCACTTTTCCATTCATTACTATGACAAGAATGTAACTATTAATTCCCTTTCTTTCATCAAAATGTATCTTGCACATTTGTATTCTTATTAAAGACAACTTATCATGAGTTCTTTTCTATTTTGACTCATAATTAGTCAAGTTCTCATTAATTCCACAAGAAAGTTCATTGATGCATCATAATTATCTAATCATTTAGTTATCCAATTCCAGTTGTTAATTTAATATTCTAGTATCCAAAATAAAACTCAATTGTAGATGACTCAAATACTCAGTAAGAAGGGGCATAATAATTCAAAAATCATTTAAGATAGACATTTAATCACAAGTAAATTTTATAGGGTAGAAAACGTGGGCTACTCTACTTAGAGTCACTAGGGTATCATGGTTAGGGATGAAAATGGATTTAGATTCGAATTAGATATTCAGATACCATTTTTGATTCTAGTCGGATTTGGATTTGAATTCAAATAGTGAAACTCCCAAAATTTTGGATTTGGATTCAAATTTTATGGAAAAAAATCAAATTCAGATTCGGATATCCAATTATATACATTCTGATTAAGATCTTGGATTTGGATTTAGTTTTGATTTCGGATTCGAATTCGGATTTAGCATTACCTTCCATTTCAACACGTACTCATCATAGCTATATATACATATCCTTCAAGAGAGTTAACAAACCACTTAATCCATGGATATTATGATTTCATAATATGTTCTCTTTCTTGAAATTTCAAGTTAACATCATCACTAATAGAAGTACTAAAAATTATTAATTGAACCACCATAAATCAAAATTAGCATGATTTTTTAAAATCTTACTTTAATACTAATCTTAGAAATAGATATATATAATGTATTTTATTCTTATTGATTTTTTATTCGTATTTTATCACTCTTTATTTTACAGAATGTATTTTAATTTAATTACTCTTATATAGTTAACTAATGATTCTTTCCTTTCTTATATTTATAAGAAGGCTAATAGTCTATACATATCAGCGGTTGATATTTGTAAGGAATAACCACTTCTACAAGAGGTATTAATCTTTAGATAACAAATCTATTTAATTTCATTCCACCCTTTATAGCAATATTGGTTTCCATTTATATACAAAATATTAGTTTTCCTTCAAATCTTCTTTTATTTTTGTTTCAATTTATATTTGTTTAATTTTTTTTGAGAAAGTTTGTCTAATAATAATGGATTTATATTCATATTTGATTCCAATCAATACCAAATTTGTAGTTAAATTCAATTAATATCCTATTCGAATTCGGTTAATATATGATCTGTATTTGATTTTGATTAATATGCGATTCATATTTGAATTCAATTCATACCCGATTCAAATTAGTATATGATTTTATTAGGATATGGTAATAAAAAACCCTATCCAACTTAATATCCAAATTTGATTCGAATTCAAATTTGGAAAATAAATACAAACATGGAAATACCTATATCCAAATCGAATTTGACCCGATTTCACCCCTAGTCATGGTGACTCCGAGCAAACACGTCGAAAACTCCCTAAGCTCCACACATATTTCGAGTGTCCGTCTCTAAATCAAACAAGAGAAAATCATAAAAAATGTAAATAATAGGAAACTCAAGGGTATAATCACAAATTAATACTTCTGATGGGAAATTAGATCTCACCATGGTAGAGTATGCCTCGACATGATTCCAACGGAGGGTGGCTCACCGAAATCGAACTTCGAATGTTCCCTGAATTAAACAAAGAAGGGGTTGCCATTAGGGACCTACTTGTAATATTGAAAACTTAAACTTTTAAGTTCATAATTTTTTCAAAAACTTAATTCCTCTCTTATTCTTCTTCTTCTTCCTAAGCATCCTTTTCGAAAGAACACTGTTGATTAGCCTAGATTTGTGGGCTATTTAAGTATTTAAGTGCCTAGACATTAAGTTAATTCTAACATTTATTTAGCATAAATTAGGATGTAAATAGATTAATTCATATTTTTGATTTAATTACATAATTCATGCATTGCATTCATATTTAAATGCATTTAGAATTAACTTAGAATTGCATCATTTAATTAGTTAACCAATTAGGTGCATTGCATGTATTATTTTAAGTTAACATAAAAGTTGAGGGTTTGTATATAAATAATCATAATATTTTATTATTATTTTCTTCTATGAGCAACGGCTACATTTATTCCTCCAGTTGCCGCAGTGAAGAGCTCAATCAAGGAGTAGTGCCAAAAGTGGATCTGGTCTCCTTGACGGGGATAAGGAAGAGAGGGAGGCTGCCATGCACCAGGGAGACACCGCCCCACTCCACCACCGTGTACTCCATTCCACCACCATGGTCTCCAAGGCCAAGCTCCACCACACTGTGAGCCGGTGGGGTGATAGACCACCGCCCTAAGAGGATGGAGTTGGTCGCCACCGTGTACGAGCTCCTTGAAGCTTGCCTACCGTGAGTGCATCTACTAATGCACGATTGCCACCGTTTCATTAGACACCACTGCTCACGCCCTCACTTCATTTCCAGCCATCAGACCCTACTCACCACGCCCTCGCCTCCTCACCTCCACCAGAACCTCCAGCAGCCACGCTCCTCTGGCTGCATATCGTGCATCACTGCGCGTGCACAGGCAGTGCCTAGCCACTGTTTTCGCGCGCCTCTCGGCCAGATCTAGCAGCAGCCTCCGCGTCCCCCTCCTAGCAACCACACGCCCTCACTTCCTTCTCCAGCGCACCCTGCCTCCAGCCCAGCCACCGCACGCCCGCGTCTCCTCGCCTTAGCGCCTGCATGCACCAACGCCATCATCTGCATTGCCCTCTGCAGCACCTGCAGCGGTGCCAACAAGACCACTGCGCGCACTTGTGCGCTCTGCAGAACCCGCACCTCCACCCGCCCCCGCTGCAGCACCCATACGCACCCTGTAGCGCCTCAGCCACTGCATGCGCCTGCGCCATCACCCACAGTGCTCCTTGCAGCACCTGTAGCTGGCGCCACCACCACACCGCGAGCGCCTATGCGCTCTAAAGAGCACCCAGTGCCCACACCTCCGCACGCTTGTAGCGCCCTCTGCACCCGCGCGTGCCTTCACCAGCAAGTGTGGCCAGTAGCAGGCTTCTCCACCGCCGCCACTCCTCTCCTCAGGCAAGCCGACTCCGGCCATCTCATGACGCATCGCTGCCACCACTGCGACTGCCTCGCTTCAGCCAACCTCTTGTAGGAGTAACTCCTCGATTGAACCTCTCTCCCATGCGCAAGAAGGAGAGAGGTAAAATACTCTGTTTTTATGTTAATTAAAATTTACATTTGAATGCCATTGCCACCAAAATCAGTTTTAATTTATGATTATTTTATTGTGGTGAAATTGTAACTACATACTCATGCTTTCTGATAATTACGTGGTTATTGATATTCACATGTTTTAACATTGGTTTTGGGATTAAAATGTGCACAAATTTTCTCTAATACATGTCAATTGGAAATTACATAAAAGCATCACATATTTCTTGAATATTTTAGTGAGGAAAAATTGCACATATACCCTTATATTTTTGAGTTATTGTGCATCTTCTTTCCATCGCATTTCATGTCGGATTTGACTATGGATTTCTCACTTGATTGAAAGAATACAAAATAATCGAGATTTTATTGCATCATTGCCTCCCTGTGGACACGACCTGCTCTTCTGTGAGGTAATTTTTATTGTAATTATTTTGTTAAGCGATTTTCCACCACTTTGTTACTAAAACGACAGATCATCTTAATCACATTATTCGAAAGAGAAAACTGACTTATCAACTGTTCATGCGTCTCCCCACATGCACCCATGCATGTGTGCGTAGTGCCCTTCACATCGCCATCTCTAGCCACAACTGACCATAAATGACCTCGTCCGCCATCGTCAATGCTCCACCACCCCTCTGACAGCCACCGCACCAATATCCCTCCCCTACCTCTTCTCTTCCTTCTCCTTCCTCTACCTTCACGCACCCAAGCAAGGGTACACGAGACCCACGGCGACTGGCCATCCAAGTGTCTCCCCCTTCTCTCCCTCTCTTTCTCTCTTTCGTTCTTCATAAGATCATCGATACAGAGAAAGAAATATATATATACCTCATTGTCGCAACCTCCTCTTGCATAGGGGAAGGGTGGAGGGAGAATGAAGAAGAGATCTCATCTTCTTCCACCCCTCCCACCCCCTAGCTCTCTCTCTCTCTCTCTTGCATGGACTTACGTTGGGAATTGGATGCATGGGGATTGTTGGTTGGTGATTGGCTATCAGCTAGATTTAGATTTTTGCGGGGTTATTTAAAGAGGGAGGAGAGAGAAAAGAGGTTAGAGAACGAGTGTAAAGACTCGTTCTGTCCTGAGCCTTTTAAGACGTCTGGACTGTCGGTCAGATGTCTGGTCAGACATCTGGACCCCTTCCCAGACGTCTGGAAATTGAAATTTTTGGTACGAGCCTCGCGTTTGCGCACGGGCTACGTGCAGATAGTACCTCTCTTCTCTCTCTTTCCCTCCTCTCTCCTTCATCCAATCCCTAAGGAGCCTTATAAAAGGCCCTCTTCCCCTCTCCCTTTCTCCCCATTTCACCACAGCACCTCCTTCCCTTCCTCTCCACCCCAGCGAGAGGAGCGAGTGCGAGAGAGAGCGCAAGAGCGACGTCGAGGAGGAGAGGCGGCGTGAGGAGAGGAGGAAGAGCTTGAGCTCATGAGCTCGTGGGAGCTCGTCGGAGGGCGCACGGCCGGAGTGGCGCATGCGGGAGGAGTGTGTCGGGGGAGCCATCCCCGACACTTGCTGCTGCCGGAGTTGCAGGTGAGGAGGCGAGGCCGCGGCTATGCGTGGCAAGGGAGAGCAGGAAGAGGTTATGGTTCTGGGATTTTTTCAGAATTAGACTTCTGGTGTGACGTCCAGACGACGGGGTGGACGTTTGGCGACTACACCAGACGTCTGAATGCAGATCTCCGCGAAGGTACGTTCCTTTTGTGGATACGGCCATGTAGGCCACTCCGCAGCTATTTTTTGCGTGGCTAATTTTAGGAGATTTGCCTGTCGCATGCAGGGATTGCTTCGGGAAGGTGCGGGACACGCCCTTCCATGCATTTCGGACGTCTAGATAACTTACCAAACAACCGGAAGCACTCCTAGACGTTTGAGAGAGAGGTCGAACGTCTGGAGCTGGGTCCAGACGGTCGGGAAGAGGTTCTGGACATCTGAGGTTGACACAGAACCTGAGGTGACTTCCTGTTTACTTTTCAGACGTCTAGACCTTGTGCCAGACATCTGATTTGGGTCTGTAGCCCTATTTTTGACCCATTTAGGATCCGTTTGAGGTCCGTTTTATGCAAAAAAGATATCGGTAATTTCCTTGTGAGTTCCTCTACTTGTTAGAAGGATTTCCATACTATTCTTAATGTTCCATTGTGATTGTTCCTTGGTATAGAACTTCATTCTGTTGCGGGTTCAGGGCTTGTAGAGGCACGTGAGCCTACCGTTCGAGCCCTCAATACTCTTGGGTTGTCTGGTAGAGTGGCTTTCCCTAGTTTAATTATAAAACCTGAATGCATATGTGGATTGAATAATTAGAACCTTAGATATGGCTTGAATCCTAGGATGAGAAGTTACTTCAAATGTTTGTATGGGTGGTTGAATTGCAGTCTTGAATGAATAAATAGAAATGTTAACAACTGCTTGTTAATGAACAAGAGCTGCCTGTGAAATATGAATTACCTGTGCTAGTAAACAGCTACTTTTGACATTACCTGTTGTATATGTTAAATGATAGAAATACAAGTTGCATGTGTATAGCTTGAGAATGGAAATGTGAATGATGAAACCTGGTATGGAATGGCATGAGAAATACGAGCATGAACCCTACAGGGAATTAGGAGTAGAGCTCCTGGAAATAAATGGAATGGATCTAGAAATGTGAGTGGGAAGTGTGCTTGCCCTTGAGTACGTGGTACCAAGGAGAGCGACTGTCTCCTGTTTAGTTTAGAGCGGAGCTAGCCGCCCTTGGGTTGGGACCCGAGGTTAGGATTGGCCACTCTGCACCGACTTCTTGGCCCTCACGTACACAGTACTGGGGAGAGCTACTAGTGTAGGAGAGAGCTAGCCACCCCACGGGGCCCAAGGTTTAGCTAGCCACCCTACACCGACTTGTTAGGCCCACTGGGCAAACCAAGGTAGTCCGACGAGGGTGCACAGACTGTGGAGGGGCGAGACCCCTATTTGATTTTGAGGGGCTAAACCCCTGTTACTGAGAGGGCTAGGCCTTATACTGTTCCGTGATATACTTTGGGCGCACCCGTTAGCGGAAACAACTGACTGCGTGCCAGTGCAGGGTAGTTACTCGTGCGCTTATCGCGCGTGCCATAGTCACCGCTACGTCTGTCCGTGACCTTGGGGTGGTTGACTGAGTGTAGGATCACCACGGGGGACTTTCTGGGCCAGGAAAGCACCATGTGTGCCTTCTACTCTTCAGAAAAGACTGTAATCAAGATTGTTCCCATGAGGAACATTCGAGATCAAGAAAGAGATCTGAAAATATAAACCAATGGGTGAAAAGGAATAACTTGTGAAATAAAGTAATAGGAATAGATAATTTACCTGTTAGCTTTTACTGCTTTAGTTAGTTGGTTGCCACTCTACTCAGCGTTCGCTGACTTTGTTTCTCATAACCCTTTTCAGGTCCAGGTGTTGAGCAGCTCGAGTCACCGGCTGTAGGGGGTGCTGGGCTCAGTAGAGCCCAGTAGCAGTAGTCTTCCTTTTGTTGTACTTTTTGTTGTTAGTGAGTTTCAGACTCTTGTTACTATTTACATTCTGTACTTTGTTTCTGCTTTACTGTTGTGGTGGTGATATGTACTGTTAGCAGCTTTTCTTTCCTTACTGCTTGTACTTTTTTTTACTGTTAGTTATATAGCATAGTGAATGTGGTTTATTTTCCTACCTTTTGGTTATTTCTTGTTGGACGACTGGGTCTTGGGATCAGTCGAGTCGAGCCGATCTTGTGTCATGTAGGGATTTGGGAACCGGGTCATAACAAGATGGTATCAGAGCAAGGTCATCCCGAGAAATGAATCAACTAGCTTGAGAATAACTAATTGACGTGCATGTAACTAGAGTAACTACCACAACATACCGCTTGACATCTGTTCTGAGTTTCCTTTGCTGAAGTCTGTTAGAATTGACTCCTGTTTGTTCTGTTTTCGCGTCTCCTTACAGGAGATGACTCGATGTGGAGTCCTTGAGGCGGGCTGCGGACGCAGCCGTGGACGGGGTCGGAGGGGCGGATGTGCTGGGCCCGAGGTGTCAGTTGACCAGCCACTCCTCCTAGGAGTTCAGGCCTAGGACCTTGCCCAGTTGATACGGGATATAGTACAAGAGGAGCTCCACCCGCCTCCACGAGCACCTCTTCTTGGGGATGTGGAGGGGGAGTCCTCTATGGGACCGTGAGACCATCGCAGCACTGGATGAGGGGGAGGGGGTGGTCCTCCACCGCCCCCACTGCTCTCTGACAGTTCCGAGCACGAGCCCTCCCTGCCTGAAGGCATGCCCATTCCCCCACTACAGCTGCACTACGAGCTTTTCGGATAGTTTCGAAAGCTGAAGCCCCCCTCCTTCAAGGGGGATGAGGACCTGTCTGAGGCGAAGGACTGGCTAGAGCAGATCGAGAAGGTGTTTGACACCCTTCGCCCCCCTTGCAGAGTGTCACATGGCCTTTGCTACGTACCAGCTGGAGAGTGCGGTACACAGGTGGTGGAGGCCAGTCAGAGGCTAGGAGAGGGCAGAGCCGACATGGGACCAGTTTGTGACCCTCTTCTGTGAGCAGTACTTCCTGCAGACGTGGTAGCACCAGAGGAGGCGGGAGTTCCACACCCTCCACCAGGGGACGATGACTATCAGCGCGTATCGCACGTGCTTCTTGGAGCTGTCACGTTTTGCTGCAACAGCTGTGGCTACTAAGGAGGAGCGCCTGTGGAGGTTCATTAAGGGGCTCCAGCTGGCCATTTGGGGGTATGTCAAACCCCTGAAGCTACCCACTTTCTCGAGAGTGGTGGAGGCAGCTATGACGTATGAGGGGACCAACCTGGCTGCATGAGACACTGACAGCGGACGGAAGAGGCTCTACCAGCTAGAGTACTTACAGGATCGGCGAGAGATAAGGCACGCAGTGCCCACAGGAGAGCCATCTCATTTTGCAAGGCCGTCAGTGGCCTTTGGGGGCCCCCGACAGGGGCCAATTGCCAACACTAGACCCCTACCCAGCCGTCAGTAGGGACCTACTGAGGGAGGGAGTCGAGTCCCCCTCTGCTACTAGTGTGGCCAGCTGGGCCACATTAAGAGGGATTGCCCGTCTAGGGCTAGAGTGCAGCAGATGCTCCCCGCACCGAGCGCTGGAGGCCGAGCAGGTGGTCGTGGTTCCCTGGCACATGGGGGAGGATAGCAGTCGCAGGGAGGGTACTGGCCAGCGGCTACCCTTCCGACGCAGAGTGTGGCTGCTTCTTCTGCACCGAGAGCTGAGGGACGTATCAACGCCCTGACACACAAAGATGCCAGGGCATCAGGTTTAGTGGTGGCAGGTATGGTTACAGTTTCCGGCATATTAGTTTATGTACTTTTTAATTCCGGTGCCACGCACTCGTTTGTTGCTGCGAGTTTTGCTGTTAGTTTGGGACAGGACTGTGTGTTGCTAGAGGATCCTTTTGTGATCAGAGGTCCGGGTGGTCAGCTGTTTGTAGCTGAGGAGGTCTACATAAACTGTGAGGTCAGTGTTAGGGGACATAGCCACCCCATTGACCTGATTGTGATACTGATGGAGGATTTTGGCATGATTTTAGGGATGGATTGGTTGTCCGCTTACCACGCTTTGGTGGACTATTTTGAGAGGAAGATCGTCTTCTCCATACTGGAGATGCCTTCCTTTATGTTTCACGGACAGCCAGTGGATGGAGGGTTCAGGTGCATTTCTGCACTTCGGGTAGCGAGACTTTTGGGCCAGGGGTGTGAGGGTTTCCTGGCTTGTGTAGTGGCAAAGCCCAGCCCCGTGGCAGACTTTCAGAGCATTCCGGTGGTCAGAGAGTACCCCGATGTGTTTCCCGAGGAGTTGCCAGGACTACCGCCTGAGCGTGAGATCGAGTTTGAGATCTCACTGGTATTGGGGACCAGCCCCATTTCTACGACACCGTATAGGTTGGCACCACTTGAGCTACGAGAGCTCAAGTCACAGCTGCA
The DNA here is from genome assembly GCA_037157565.1 of Thalassia testudinum. Lineage (NCBI taxonomy): Eukaryota > Viridiplantae > Streptophyta > Magnoliopsida > Alismatales > Hydrocharitaceae > Thalassia > Thalassia testudinum. Next base: position 130,063,807 of record JAZHRO010000077.1, read on the forward strand.
GGACCTGTTGGAGAAGGGCTTTGTGAGGTCCAGTGCGTCCCCGTGGGGAGCCCCTGTGTTACTTGTGAAGAAGAAGGATGGTACCCTACGCCTTTATGTTGACTACAGACAGCTAAATAGGGTCACCATCAAGAACAGGTATCCGCTGCCGAGGATTGATGATCTATTTGACCAGTTGCGAGGTGCCACGGTATTCTCCAAGATAGATCTGAGATTAGGCTACCACTAGTTGAGGATCAGGGAGACCGACATCTCCAAGACATCTTTCTACACCTGGTATGGACACTACGAGTTTTTGGTCATGCCGTTTGGGCTAACCAACGTCCTCGCTGCCTTCATGGATTTGATGAACCCGGTGTTCAGATCATATCTGGATCAGTTTGTGGTGGTGTTTATTGATGATGTGCTCATTTACTCGCATGATCAGGCGCAGCACGGACAACACTTGTAGATGATTCTGGACACGTTGAGACGACGTAGGCTGTATGCCAAATACAGCAAGTGCAAGCTTTGGTTGAGGCAGGTGACCTTCTCGGGTCATGTGATTTCAGGGGATGGCTTGGCTATGGATCCAGCCAAGGTAGAGGTAGTACTTAGGTGGGAGAGGCCATGTACAGTGACAGAGATTCGCAGTTTCTTGGGACTGGCAGGTTACTACTGGTGGTTTAGCAGAGGTTTCTCACAGATTACGCATCCTATGACTCAGTTGACCTGGAAGGACGTGCCCTTTGCTTGGACAGATGCTTATAAGGCGTGTTTTTAGGAGTTGAAGGAGAGGCTGACTTTGACTCCTATGCTTACCATCCCAGATAGCAGCGGCGGTTTCGTTGTCTACACGGACGCTTCGTCGCAGGGGTTAGGGGGTGTGCTCATGTAGCGGGGTCACGTTGTCGCTTACGCTTCGTGGCAACTGAAGCCCCATGAGCATAGCTACCCTACCCATGACTCAGAGTTGGCAGCTGTCGTCTTCGCGCTGAAGACATGGAGGCACTACTTTTACGGTGAGACTTTTGAGATATTCACGGATCATAAGAGCCTCAGGTATTTGTTTGACCAGAAGGAGCTTAACATGAGATAGAGACGTTGGTTAGAGCTCCTAAAGGACTATGATTGTAGCATCTCCTACCATCTGGGGAAGGCCAATGTGGTGGCTGACGCCTTGAGCTGGAAGGCGCTCGCCTACTTGGCCAGTTTACAGGCACAGTGTTGGAGACTTATGGAGGAGTTGGGCAGTTGGCGGCACCTAGAGTTACACGGGCACTGTGGGGCAGTGATAGTCAAGGTTCGAAATGCCGATTTCAATGCCGTGCCGATGAAATTGTAGGTATGCATTTCATGGGCATGCCGTGGAAACACCCATTTTTCGATGGTAGATTTCGATGGCCCGAAAAAATGACATTTCGAGGCATGCCGACAAAAATGACAGAAATGATTAAAATTTGAAAGACCACTAAATCAAGATGTTAGAAACATATTTATAGTTGTATGTAAGCCTATATGACAAAAAATCAACCTGTGTGTGTGTGAATTTCAAATCCCCTCCAAGAATCCACCGCTCCAATTCCCAGCAACAGCAGACAGCTTTTTCAGTTTCCTGCCGATCCAGGCTTCTCCTGTGTGTGTGTGACCTTTGATCCCCTCCAAGAATCCCAGTTTCCCGCCGCACCAATTCCCAATGCACAGTAGACGGTCGGCATGCCGTCGGTTTCGTCGGCAACTGTTGGCATGCCGGCAAAACCCTCGGCATGCCGACGGTTTGCTTGTAAACTGACACAGAGATTGTGTTGGCATGGTCTTACTCCAAAAGAGCTGATAGACCGCATCGTCACAGGACAGATGACAGATCCGTATCTGCAGTCGTTGAGAGACAGAGTACTGTCAGGGGACCTGAGAGACTTCTCTTTTTCAGACGAGGTATTGCACATGAGGGGACGTTTGTGAGTTCCCAAGGACGAGGAGTTGTTGAGAGAGCTCCTAACTGAGGCACACGGGTCCAGGTTCACCATACATCTCGGGAACACGAAGATGTACCATGATCTGAGATGTAGGTGAGTTCGTGCAGCAGTGTTTGGTGTGCCAGAAGGTGAAGGTTGAGCATCAGAGGCCTGTAGGGCCATTGCAGCCACTTCCTGTGCCAGAGTGGAAGTGGGAGAGCATCACCATGGACTTGGTGTTGGGCTTGCCCATTACCCAGCGAGGACACGATGCAGTCTGGGTGATTGTAGATAGATTGACGAAGATGGCATGTTTCTTGCCGATCCGAGTCGCCTTGGGACCAGCGTAGTTGGCAGAGAGATATATTCGTGACATGGTACATCTACATGGAGTTCCGCGTGAGATTGTATCTGAACAGGATACCCATTTTACTTCCCAGTTTTGGGCTGAGTTTCAGCAGGCCTTGGGGACACAGTTGAGGTTCAGTACGGCATACCACCCCCAGACGGACGGACAGTCAGAGCGCACGATATAGACACTTGAGGACCTTTTACGTGCCTGTGTACTGGACTGGAGGGGCTCTTGGGAGGAGCACTTGCCCTTCGCAGAGTTTGCATATAATAACAGCTATCACTCGAGTATCGGCATGGCACCCTACGAGGCTCTGTACGAACGAAGGTGTACTGCGCCCTTGAGTTGGGTTGAGGTGGGGACCAAGTGGGAGGTTGGTGCCAGGCTGATCCGGCAGAGTCAGGAGGTGATCGAGCAGATTCACAGATGACTTCGCATTATCAGGAGCAGACAAAAGAGTTATGCCGATCAGAAGCGCAGAGAGGTGCAGTTCGAGGTTGGGGATTACGTCTTTCTTCACGTTTCTCCCATGAAGGGTCTGCAGCGTTTTGGGGTGAAAGGGAAGTTCACGCCGAGGTTCGTAGGGCCCTTTGAGGTCCTGGAGCGGGTAGGACCCGTTGCTTATAGGCTTGCCCTTCCTCCCTAGCTTTCTGGTGTACACGACGTGTTCCACGTGTCCAACCTCAGAAAGTACGTCACCGATCCCAGTCACGTTCTGAGCCATGAGAGTGTCAAGGTGGGTGACGACCTGACCTACCCTGAGAGACTAGTGCAGATACTAGACAGAGCCGTCCGAAGCTTGAGACGGAAGCAGGTACCCATGGTGAGGGTCTTGTGGAGGAGCCAGAGGTATGAGGAGGCTACCTGGGAGCTTGAGGCGGCGATTCGAGAGCGATACCCGGAGCTTTTTGAGGGTATGTCTTTTCAGACCGGCTTCGGCCCTCTTTAAGTTTGTTATGCGTATATAGTTCTTTTTCCACACCCTAGCTAGCTCAAGTTTCGGGGACAAAACTTCCTTTAAGTTTGTTATGATGTAAAGACCTGTTCTGTCTTGAGCCTTTTAAGACGTCTGGACTATCGGTCAGACGTCTAGACCCCTTCCCAGACATCTGGAAATCGAAATTTTTGGTATGAGCCTCGCATCTGCGCATGGGCTGTGCGCAGACAGTACCTCTCTTCTCTCTCTTTCCCTCCTCTCTCCTTCATCCAATCCTTAACGAGCCTTATAAAAGGCCCTCTTCCCCTCTCCCTTTCTCCCCACTTCACCATAGCACCTCCTTCCCTTCCTCTCCACCCCAGTGAGAGGAGCGAGCGCGAGAGAGAGGGAGAGAGCGGTGTTGAGGAGGAGAGGTGGCGTTAGGAGAGGAGGAAGAGCTTGAGCTTGCGAGCTCGTGGGAGCTCGCCAGAGGGTGCATGGCCGGAGAGGTGCATGCGGGAGGAGGAGTGCATCGGGGGAGCCGTCCCCGACACTTGCTGCAGCCGGAGCTGCAGGCGAGGAGGCGAGGCCGCAGTTGCACGCGGCAAGGGAGAGCAGGAAGAGGTTCTGGTTCTGGGATTTTTCCAGAATCAGACGTCTGGCATGACATCCAGACGACGGGGTGGACGTCTGGTGACTACACTAGACGTCTGAATGCAGATCTCCGCAAAGGTATGTTCCTTTTGCGGATACGGCCATGCAAACCGCTCCACAGCTACATTTTGCATGGCTAATTTTAGGAGATTTTCCTGTCGCATGCAGGGATTGTTTTGGGAAGGTGCGGGACATGCCCTTCCACGCGTTTCGGACATCTGGACAGCTTACCAGACGACCGGAAGCACTCCCAGACGTCTGTGAGAGAGGTCGGACGTTTGGAGCTGGGTCCAGACGGTCGAGAAGAGGTTCTGTACATCTGAGGTTGACGCAGAACCTGAGGTGAGTTCCTGTTTACTTTTAAGACGTCTAGACCTTGTGCCAGACGTCTGATTTGGGTCTGTAGCCCTATTTTTGACCCGTTTAGGATCCGTTTGAGGTTCGTTTTATGCAAAAAAGATATCGGTAATTTCCTTATGAGTTCCTCTACTTGTTAGAAGGCTTTCTATACTGTTCTGTATGTTCCATTGTGATTGTTCCTTGGTATAGAACTTCATTCTGTTGCGGGTTCGGGGCTTGTAGAGGCACATAGCCTACCGTTCGAGCCCTCAATACTCCTGGGTTGTTTGGTAGAGTGGCTTTCCCTAGTTCAATTATAAAACCTGAATGCATATGTGGATTGAATAACTAGAACCTTAGATATGGCTTGAATCCTAGGACGAGAAGTTACTTCAAATGTCTGTATGGGTGGTTGAATTGCAGTCTTGAATGAATAAATAGAAATGTTAACAACTGCCTGTTAATGAACAAGAGCTGCCTGTGAAATATGAATTACCTGTGTTAGTAAACAGTTACTTTTGACATTACCTGTTGTATATGTTAAATGATAGAAATACGAGCTGCATGTGTCTAGCTTGAGAATGGAAATGTGAATGATGAAACCTGGTATGAAATGGCATGAGAAATACGAGCATGAACCCTATGGGAAATTAGGAGTAGAGCTCCTAGAAATAAATGGAATGGATCTGGACATGTGAGTGGGAAGTGTGCTGGCCCTTGAGTACGTGGTACCAAGGAGAGCGACTGTCTCCTGTTTAGTGTAGAGTGAAGCTAGCCGCCCTTGGGTTGGGACCCGGGGTTAGGATTGACCACTCTGCACTGACTTCTTGGCCCTCACGTACACAGTACCGGGGAGAGCTACTAGTGTAGGGAGAGAGCTAGCCACCCCACAGGGCCCGGGGTTCAGCTAGCCACCCTACACTTGTTAGGCCCACTGGGCAAACCAAGGTAGTCTGACGAGGGTGCGCGAGCTATGGAGGGGCGAGACCCCTGTTTGGTTCTGAGGGGCTAGACCCCTGTTATTGAGAGGGCTAGGCCCTATGCTGTTCCGTGTTGTACTTTGGGCGTACCCGTTAGCGAAAACGACTGACCGCGTGCCAATGCGGGGTAGCTACCCATGCGCTTATCGCGCGTGCCGTAGTCACCGCTATGTCTGTCCGTGACCTTGGGGTGGTTGACTCGGTGTAGGATCACCACGGGGGACTCTCCCGACCAGGAGAGCACCACGTATGCCTTCTACTCTTCAGAAAAGACTGCAATCAACATCGTTCCCACGAGGAACATTCGAGATCAAGAAAGAGATCTGAAAATATAAACCAATGGGTGAAAAGGAATAACTTGTGAAATAAAGTAACTAGAATAGATAATTTACCTGTTAGCTTTTACTGCTTTATTTAGTTGGTTGCCACTCTACTCAGCGTTCGCTGACTTTGTTACTCGTAACTCTTTTCAGGCCCAGGTGTTGAGCAGCCCGAGTCACCGGCTGCAAAGGGTACTGGGCTCAGTAGAGCCCAGTAGCAGTAGTCTTCCTTTTGTTGTACTTTGTGTTGTTAGTGAGTTTTAGGCTCTTGTTAATGTTTATGTTCTGTACTTTGTTTCTGCTTTACTGTTGTGGTGGTGATATGTACTGTTAGCATCTTTTCTTTCTTTACTGCTTGTACTTTTTTTTACTGTTAGTTACATAGCATAGTGAATGTGGTTTACTTTCCTGCTTTTTGGTTTTTTCTTGTTGGACGACTGGGTCTTGGGATCAGTCGAGTCGAGCCGGTCTCGTGTCCTCTAGGGATTCGGGAATCGAGTCATAACAGGAGGTTTTAAGGATTAAATTTGTTAATAACTCTATCCACGTATTTATGCACTCTTCCTGTATCTATACCAGACAACTTTTCATTTTTACGAAATTTTTCTCGTTGGAACACTTGTGACGAGAGGGATCCAATGGTACCAATTATGACACCATATGCATAATATTTCTCAAGGTTTTACTAAGGTTGACCAAAACTTGTGTTTCTTTATTTTTGAGCTATGATGGTTTGATCGCACCCGACGAGCATTGACGAGTTTATCAATTTTGATGATAACTAAACACTTGTGTTTTAACATTTGCATTTGAGTTTAAGATTTCAGGATAATTGCAAATGGAAACAAGTGTGAAGGACCTCAGAGCTTACGTTTGTGGTGGATTGGAGGAGCTCATTGGAGGAGGAGTTTTGCTCGGAGCGAAAGCTTGAAGAAGGAAGAGATGAAGAATATGATATATACTCTTTTCATGTATTCTTTTGTAATTCTTTTTGCACTTTATTTTTTGTGTGTAGATATATGTTAAAGAGCCTCAAAGTATCTAATCTATAGTCCTAAGAACACCTTCTAAACCCTAGGATACTTAGACAACTCTTAGAGAACTTAGAAAACAAAAAGAGGCTTCAGACAACCTTATCAGACGTCTGATAGTGAACTTTAGGATGTCTGAATGTTGAATCAGATGTCTAAACACTTACGCTGGAGTTAGTAGCCTTCGTCTGTTGAATTCAGACGTCCAGCCTTTTTTAGTCCATACGTCTTACAAGACGTTTGATGAAATTGCCAAACGTCCAATTAGTGGAACGTTGGCTTACAAAATGTAATCGTTGAGGATTGACCCTTGATCTTCTATCAGATGTCTATAGAGGACCTTAGACGTCTGATAAGTGAACGTTAGCCTCGATTAAGCCAAAATCACTTCTCTTGAGGGTTCTAGCTGTTTGTGCCTTGGGAAATCCATTCCCGCAGTTAATTAGGTTTCTAGACGTCCAGACCTAGTGCCAAACATCCAACCTATCGTTTGACCAGCTTACACTAGAACCCTATTTAGGTTTGACTCAAGTCAATAAGGAAACTCGTATAGGATTAGACGTCTGATTTAGTTTCCAAACGTCTTAAGAGTGACTTCTAGATGTTTGATTCTTGAGCTAGATGTCTAATGACCTTGTTAGAATCATTAATGATTCTGATTGCGGCTTGATTTGCCTTGGGATAATCCCCAACAGCTACCTAAGGCTTCCAAAGCCTTCCTAAGCCTTCCTAGGCCTTCTATAAATAGAGTTCCCTTGCCTTGCAAAGACACACCAAGAAATACCATTTCCATATCATTTTGTGTCCAAAACACTTTAGAAGAGATCTTGCTCTCCAAACCGTTGTCCACTCTTGAGAGCTTCATCTTTGTTGTGCACCTGCTCTCCCACTGTCGTTATGAGAACGCCATTGTATCAAGCCAACGCACTTCCACTAAAGGGAAGTTTCCTAACTCCTATAGTAGATAGGTTTTAATCTTTGTGGCTCTATAGGATTGTTGTAATTTTACTGTCTTTGGTTGGGTATTCGCTTTGCGAATTCTCGTCTTCATTGTGAGACTAAATACTCCTTGTGAAGAGGAGGGATTTGAGGAATGCTACCCTCGTACATAGTATCGTGGTTGTAAGAGGTTCAGTCACCCTCGTTTAAGTGACTGGCTTAGTGGATTTAATCGACTAGGTCGATCAGAAAATCCTAAGTCGAGAAACTTAGGTGGTGGTTTTTACTTGATTTGTGTTTCCACCTAAAAATTCTTGTGCACTTGTGTGATTGCATTTTTGTGAGATTGTCTATATTTGTTTTCGATTATTTTCGCATCTTGCAAATCTCACCCCTTTCTTAGGCATTTATATCTTAATCTAGATTCAAGCTTAGATTTGGATTTTGGATCATAATTGAAAAGTTTACAGAATTTCTTACCTCAGTAATTGATTCAGATTAAAAAAATTTACCTGCAAGCCCTTCCTCCAGCAACCCACCCCAGGATCAATTGTGCAAGGGAAGCTTCACCATGAATAACCAAGTACATTGTTAGTTGACAAGAAAATAACCTAAACCTAATACACAATGAAAAAATCAACCAACCCACCTGAATAGGGTTTGAAGGTGGCGTAGTAAAGAGGGACGACAATAGGGACCCTTTCGTGAGTGGATGGACAAGTGGAGGGAGGTGCGTAGAAGGGACGATCGTAGGAGATGGCCTTGTGAGCATAGGGGAGCCCCACTGATTAGCTTTCCATGCTGTGAGCATGGGCATTTTGCCACCCTTGTTTTCCTCCGATGTAAGGGCTTAGGCCATCGATAATCTACGTGTCGGACTCTGATGGGGGCTTCAACCAACAAGTCGCTGGTGCAACGTTTCCCACAACAAAGGAAACCGCCATTGCCACCGTATCAAGAACCATCGATGTAATCAAGTGGGGGGCCACCGGCGCATCTTGGTCCACGCTGAGGGGAAGAGAGAGGGCGTCGATGTTCGGGCCATCGCCACCGCCAAGTCTTCCAAACTTCGAAGTCCATGTGCTGTGGTCCCCTACAGTGGGTAGGATGGAGGACATCCTCAAGAATGCCCTTATCGGGGAAATATCGATCAAGGGCATTGGTCTTGAGGAATTGCATGGACTAATTGCCATGGAGGAGTTGCGTTCAGATCATTGGAAGGTGGCGATCTAATCGTCGACAATTCGTGTTGCATGAAAATGTGATTTTAATTATGTCGTGTTGTAGTATAGTCGTAATGTAAACAGATGTCGTGTCATTTTATTTATTTACATAATTTTAATTGGTTTATTCCAGGTCATTCACTAGGAGGCAGTTATTGATGTACATCACTCTCCATGTTTAAAAAATGCTCTTTTATTCCGAAAATGTCGATTATATATACAAAGTGAATCAATGAATCAAAGAATGAATGAATAAGTTAATTATGTACAAAAGGATCAATTAATACAAATTACAATGCCTTGAACATATTTATAACTAAACAGGCATAAAAAACTAAATAAAACTACTTTATGTTAGTTATATACAGCTATCCTAAATAATACCTAAGTACAGGTACAAAAATAGCTATTAATATATATTATACTAAATATACTAACATATACTAATAACTTTAGTAACATTACTATATATACAGTGACATATATAAGTGTTACTATAGCGTTAGTAAAACTATGTATAAACTATAAGGTAAAAAGAACTATATTTACTAACATATATATACACCTACAGTGACGGATAAAAATGTCATTAAAGCCTTAGAAAAACTTATATATACAGTTAAGGCTTATACTACTCTATTTATCTTTACTTTACTTATACTATACATACGTATATACTCTACATATATACATTATTTACATCTATACTCTATACATATATGTATTATTTTACATATATACATGTATTCACACTTTTACACTAACTCAACACACACTTAACACTTATGCATAACACAACACTCAAACACAAGCCCAACACTTAGCCATTTTTGGCCTCTACACTCACTAAGGCTATTTAGTCTTCACTTACAAAAAGTTGATTTTTTTATTGGCGAATTGGGTTTTTCATGGGATACACAACACCCGTAGGGGTGGGACCAGACCACTACTAGACCTGATTCTAGTTTTATTATTGTATAGTTTCAACCCAAACCCATAGTAGGCCCACAAAGGCCCAATACTGTGTACACCAAGCTCCCAACCCACCATATCAAATCAATGCTTATATATGCTCAAAGGAATGTGAAGGGGTAATGGGTTCATTTGTGCGCCCAATGCTGACAATCGAGCAGTTGCTGAGCGCAAATCAATTTATAGTGCTGCAGCCGCTTCAACAGCCACGATGTAGCACTAAACTTGCACCTGATTTAGGTGCGCAGCATTTTGAATTCAAGATTTTGGGCCTTGATTTGAGTGCCCTAATTTTAATCCAAATTTAAAATAAATTATAGGGTTTGAAAGCCCTTATATACAGCTACATAATTGTATAATTAATATATAAAAATAAGTTATTTAATTGTATATAAAAATGAGTTAAACTTAGTGTTGTGTATAGGTTTAATTACGACTTAATTACTTAATTAATGTATAAATTAATAAATTAATGATGCAATTGACTTTATAAATGTTAAGTTAGATAATAAGGTATTTATTAATTATTTTTAATTTATTTTAGAACATTTATTTTAATTTATATGCATTTATTTACACACTTTAACTAGATATACATATAATTTAGCTATAAATACTATTATACAGTATAAATATATTATTGATAGGATGAAAAGAATCAAAATTAATATAAATTACTTCAGTATTAAGTTAATTTACTAATTTACTTTATTTTAATTTAATAACTTAGATTTTTAACTTAATAACTTAATTACCTACAATTAATACATCAATAAATCAACGTACAGGTATAATTAGGTATATAATAAATACTTAAATACATATGTACAATTATAGATACAATTATACACATATACATAGTGATATGTATTTACTTAGGTATGTACACATATAATATAAATAAATAAATAGATGATTATATAATTACAGTATATATAGTTTAACACATCATAAATACTTATTTAAATATATATAATAAATATATAAGTTATTTATGTACATTTAAGTTATATAAGTTACTATTTACATTTTAGCTTAGTTTTAAGTTATATTTACATGTATAAATAGTATATACATGGTATTTTTAGCAAATTTTTTGCTTTTTCAGATTTTTATGGTGTTTTTATGTATAATGGAGATAGGAGAAGAGAGAGAAAAGGTGAGATGAGGGAAGAACTGTTGCGTCGCTTTCATTGAGTTTAAAGAAAACGTGTCGTAGTTTAACGAACAAAAGTGATACAACACTTATATTTATAAACTCGAAAACACAAGTGAGTCTGAGGTTGTTCGTAGGGAACAATTTGAATAATTCAATCCACTAATCACAATATCAAGAATAATATGTGAAAGAGTGATGTTTGTTTTGGTTGAAATTTTAAACATAAAATATCACGCCGTTGTATTTAGTCGTGTGATAGAAAATTACTTTTCAAAATATTTAATTTTCAAAATCTTGCTAGGAAAATAGTTAGGTCATTTCCATAATGAGGAAGTAGCCTATTGAATTAAGTAATGGTGCTAGGTCAAATCGGGAAAAACAACAGATAAAGATTTAAATCTTTGCACTTCATTTTCATCATCAAAAAGAATTTCATGCAATTACTTAAAACCATAAGGAGCTCATATGCAAAATCACTTTAATAAAATAATTCATTAAATAAAGGCATAGTGTTTTGCAATGGCATTATCGGTAAATTTTAATTAGAGGCAAAACAGAGGATTTTTTTTCTCTCCTCCTTACGTGCGAGGAGGTCCACCACTGGCTGGTGGCTTTGGTGGAGAAGGTCCACTGGAGGGGAGGCTTCGTGATGGTGGTGGCGCACCGACGAGTGGAGGCCGGAGATTGCTGGTTGGAGGAGGAGAGGCTGACGGAGAGTGGATGTCATGTGTAGCGGGGGAGGTGTTCGGCCGGTGTTTGAGGCCGGCAAGAGTTCTCGTGGTTGTGGTTGAAGTCAGAGAAGGTGCTCGAGTTGAGGTTTGGAGGTTGAAGGAGGCTCGATGGAGGTACTGTCGTTGCTGTGCTTTGGGTTCTTCTTCGGAGAAGAAGGTGAATAGTAAAATGGTGGGTCACGTAGAAGAGGAAGAAGAAAGACAAAGAGGGAGGAGAAGGGAAGTGGAGGTGCGGTCATGGACGGGTGGTGGTTTGTTGAAGGGAAAGGAGGAGATGGGCTGTGATGTATGGGATTGTTGGTGGTGACGTTGGTGGAGGTTCGATAGGGAAGGAGGTAGAGGTTGAAGAAGAAGAGGAAAGGGAAGATGGTGTGGTGTTGGGTATGGTGGCGATGGATCATGGTGCACGCCATGGACACAATGTATGCATGAAAAGCACAGTGGTGCGCGTAAAGAGATAGAAGATGATCCTCCTCTCTTTTAAAAACAATGACCCACCTGTTTGTTTCCTCGGTCGAAAGCTTCTCCAACCACTCGCAAAGATTGTGAGTGGTTGGAACAGAAGGATAAGTGTCGCACGGTTCCCATCAGACATCTGACGTCACCTTTAGACGTCTTAAAAAAATGTAGACTTAGGAGTTTGTGATGGCCATTCCCAGTCATCCATATTGATCTCCGGGTGTCTTATAGATGCAGAAATGGATGTCTGAACTCTTGCACCTAGCCTGCATTCATCAAATAAATTATATTATCATATCATATGTTATTAAATGAAAAATTGGTGTATAAGATTATATGCAGACTAAGGTGAATTCCCATTTAACTTCTAATCAATTAATAACTAAGAATAACTAATTAAAAAGTACTTTGGCCAAATAATGATCCACGAAAGTGGACTTATCAAGATGCAATTGACTCAAAATAATGCTCAATATATATCAGAATAATATCTCAAGAATTAGAGTGTAAAAAGATTGGATTAACATGGTGGTTTGAACCACCAATTTAACCCTAATGTTTAAGCTCTCAATTAATTCAAATGTTTCAACAGTAACCGCAATCAGATATCACTGTCAGAACCAAGCTATCAAAACCAATCAAATGATAGGTTAAAGGGTCGGACTTCTTAACCTAAAGGGCCTCAGCAACGCTAAGGCAGTAGTATCATTGGTTGGGCATGTTTCACGTGCTTAGAAATTAGGGTTACAAGTAACCCGTCATTGTAGTTGCAAAACACGTCGATCAGATAAAATTTATACTGAAACTCCAAGGGAGTCCCGGGTCGAACACAGGGAGGCGACATTTACTTTACGTGAAAATCGCACTTTGTTTTGTTTCTTTTTGGTATTTTAGGGTTTGATCTTTTTTTTTGTATTTTTGAAATAAAAGACAAGTAGAATGAATCACAAGATAGAAATGGAACAAATATGATATATATATATCAATCCAATGTCGATTACAATGAACTATAAAAGCATAAAAAAAGAGGGGGGTGAGAGGAAATCTCTTGAATCGACTGTTCGGTGAGATGACGGTGCCTGGCAGAAGCTCGGATGAAGGAGGTGAGGAGTGGGACGACGGAGGTGAGATGCAGGAGGACGTCTTGTTGAGGAAAGCTTCGGTGTGGCTTCGAAATGGAGGTAAGAAGATGGAGTTGATCTGCTACCGAAATGGAGGTGGGAGGCGGCTCCAAGGGGACCTATGAAGGGAGATGGGAAGTTGGAGTATTTGGTGGGGCAGAAGTTCGCTGTACTAATAGACACCTTGGGAGCTTGAGAACAAGCTCTAATGGAGCATTGGTAGGCTTGCTAGAGCTTGGGAGGTGGGAGTAGAGTAGGTAGAGATGGCTTGGAAGGGAGAGGGTGTAGGTCCTTTTATAGTGGAGAAGAGGCAAAAATAGGTATGGGACCATTAGTGACATCCAGGTCATTGCTAGAAATGTCGTTGTAGGTAGCTCATGTCTGCTGGTGCCCACAGCTGGGTTTGCTGGCATGCGATGAATTACTGATAGCTGTAAGCGTCGCTATAAGTCCAGCTCATGCATCGCTGTAGGTCCAGCTCACGCTGCGCTGGCGCCACGCTCCTGCCTTGCCATGCGTGCGCGCGCCCACGCGCTAGCGCTGTGCTGCGCTCATGCGCACCCACGCTGCTGCACGCGTGTGTGTGTTGGCGGCCTGGGCTATGCCACATGGTGCAGTCTGGGCCGTCCATCTTCTTGTTGTAGGGGTTGCTACAGAGGTTAGATTGAGTCGATTTTCACGCCGTTAGGCTATGATCGTCGACCTGAATCCATCCGCGAGGTTGGATTTATTATTCGAAGCTCTGAATTATGTCTCCTCATCCCTTCGCCGTTGATCTTCCTCAGACTATATATGGTGCTACGGAACTCTAATCGAGGCCATTTTAGAGGCGTTGGACTCTGATTGTCGTCTTGATCAGATCTGTACGATCGGATCATCAATTCGAGGCTCCGAAATAAATATCCTTCTCTCCTAACCACAAAAAGGATGCAATTAACCTAAATTATATACAACTACTCTAAATGCAGAATGATGCATGCTATGCAATATTTATAACATGAAATGCAAATCTAAGCCTAGGAACATGCATGAATAGGCATTTTACCCTCAACAAATGTGTTTACATCATACCCCCATGCCTATCTTTTGCTAGTCCCTAGCAAAATTAAACTATATGCTTTGCATAAAAGCAGAATTAGGATTAGATCGCTTAAGCTTAAGTCGTTTATTAACAATAGAAAATTTCAACTAAGGTCCTAAACTACGAAGACTCAACAGTACCCGGGTGCCTGCCAGAATGCAGACCGCCCATGTCCTCGCCTTATTTGAAAAGGAAATATAATTTTTTTTTTATTTTTCTTCTTTTCTAATTTTTTTGTACTTTTGGAGTTTGAGAGTTCTAGGATAACTTTTTACGGCTACCCGACCCGTCCAAGACTCGAAAAGGACTCTAAGTACTAAGCATCTTTGTGAAAAAGTGATAGACTCGCAAAAGGACCATTAAGATGGACTTTGGGTTTCTATGACCCTAGGTGACCTTGCCTAAGGGTTTATCTTTACGATCAATAGCTTTCTCCCTACTTTTATTTATGGGGTCAACACAAGGGCAAACCCAGTGTATATCTCCCCGGTTTATTCTACTTTCCCACTTCTTCCCTAAGTGTTTTGGGAATTATTATGGATTTTTTTGTGAGTTGTGTTTTGGACAACCGACCGATGAGCTGTTATCACCGACAACTTGCCAGCCATACTCATGCGGTGAAGTGTGGTTTTATTATTTTTTTATTTTCTCCCTTTTCTATTTTTTTCTATTTTTTTCTTCTCTTTTTATTATTATTTATTTATTTTTAAGTAGGTGGCTTTCCTGATCTAAGATTTAACTAAAGGCAGTACAACGAAAATGGTATTGTGGCTGGGCTCTGGAGAACCGACCGATGAGCTGTTACCACCGACAACTTACTAGCCATACCACCCAAGTCAGTCCATTAGCTACCCAATTTTCGTAAAAATCATCGGAAAGTGAGTTAGTGCAAAAAAAATGTGTGTAGGTGCTGTGGCTTAAAATCCTCCCAAATCAGAGGGTGGGTTGATAAGTCGCATACTTATCACCCTAAATTATTTACCAAATTAAAATGAATTTTAATTGGCGAGGACTCGAGACTAAATCCACATTCGAGTAGACACCCGGGCTAATTAAGCCCGAAGACCTGAAGGGTCTAAGTGTATAGGTCTTCTCATATCATTTCCTAAAGTTAATAACTTCCAAATGCCTAAATTCTCTTTTCCTAATTTCTTTCTTTTTTTTATCTTTTTTTCAAATGTTCAATTTTTTTAAAAAATTTTATAAGAAACTAAAAGAAATTCTACGGAGTTAACATAGTGATTTCAGGAATTGATTATCCACCCCCCATGCTTAAATGATGCAATGTCCTTATTGTAAAAATAAAGACGTGAAAAGGGCAGAGTAAATAGAACATCACCTGAGTGTCGTGAAAATCCGGTCAGCTTCGCAGAGAGGAGTGTATACACACGTGCCAAGTTTAATGCCTTTAGCTATGCATAACTTGCATACAAAGAAGAAATTGAGAATTCACAAGTGCAGGTCAGAATCAAAATCAAAAAGTTGATCATAAAACCCGTCCACAGAAGATGTCCACAGATGTGGACGAGATTATGGTGCAGACCTATGCCCCAAGGTCGAGTGGTTCTTTGGTTCTGGATGAAAATCACCCAGAACCGAAGGTTGTTGTGCTTGCGGGGCCGGGCCTGCGATTTAGTGGTATGCAACCCAAGACCAAAGTGTCGGACAACGGGTAAAGATGGTTTAATAGGTGCAGTTGTCCACTTAACATTTAGCTCAGAAAAATAATAAGTTATTCCAGGCTTGGATCGCACGTGAAAGATATCATAAGGGTCCGTATAGAAGATAGGTGGTTTCAGGTCAATAGGTACCCTTATATCCAAGCTTGTTTTTCCCTCAAAATTAACCTCCCAAATTTTCATTTCCAACTTCCTATCCTCTGAAATCAAGGTTTCCGGGACCTCCAGATCATTGTACACCCCATCTAAAGTACCCAAGTCCAACAATTGTTGCTGAATCAGGATTGACTTGGGCACAATGATCTCAAAAGTATGTTCATTCAGCTCTTCGGGGTGTGGTTGAGGAATGGGGCTACTAATTGAGTCATCGAGTATCGGATCCTCCAAGTTAGCCCTAACCGAATCAGAATCTTCAATAGTCGGGCTACCAAATTGGTCATCATACTCCTCGAGCCCGTATGTCTCACTAAAATCATTCTCCTCAAGCTTAAGTGAGACTTCACTAAGAGATTTCTCACCCTTAAAATCAAAGAATTCATGATCCTCATTTGTATATTTCTCAACATCAAAAGTCATTTAATCATCCAAGGAGACATAATTTTCTTCATTTCCTGACTTGGGGATCTCGGGTGAATCAATCGGTTCATCCTCAAAGGGTTGCTCTAGACCAATCTGGTCATCTCCAATCTCTGAATATGTATCCCCCCCGACAGGTGCTTGAGCAGGTTCAGACATTGGCTCTCTTGAAGAGGGTTCATCTTGAGAATCATCCCAAGATTTGACTAATGCAACCACAAATTTCATCCTCAACCTCGACAATTTCCTAAGAAGAAACTCACCTAGGTTCCTATCCCTAACACTTTGGATCAAATCCAATAGAAAACTATTAAGTTCATCAATCATTTTGATCATAGGCTCCAGTGCTTCAGTGCATGGTGTTGGTTGGGCTTCTAAAGATTGTATGGTGTTCCTTAAATTAGCCAACACTCTATCTTGGATCTGGTCACCTGAACTGACTGGTTCGATTCAGGTTTGGGTGGGTTTGGGTTGAATCTAGGGGAGTCAAGATGTCGAGGTTCTCGAGTCCCTCCCTGAAAGTAGGTCATTCTAGGTTGTTCAAAGGATGGTGGCGACCTATATTTAGTGGAATACTGGGGAGGGTAGGTGTTATAATCATGATTTCCTTCCTGATTGTAGATCGGGTTGGTTTGGTCATCAAAGGATGGAGATCCATAATCATTATAGCTCTGGGAAGGATAATAATCATAATTTTGTTGTCCAGGGTTAGGCCCTGGACACTGAGGTCCAGATTCATATCCCTAATCAAAGTCATCTCGACTAGTGGATGGGTAATTACAAGTCAAGTCGGGATAATAATCATCTTGGGGATAAGTGGTGGTAGGAGGATAGGATGTGAAATGTGTGTAGGATGTGGAAGGGTACATGGTGAAGTAAGGAGGGAAATCAGAAGAGAAAGGAGCCCTGCAATACAAAATACAAGCCTGTCCTTAGGTTGGGTAGCCTAAAGGTCTACAGACTCTTAGAATCCGTCCTAAGATTATGAACGATTTACTCTACCTACGTCTAGGCAATCCAACCAGTTAGAAAGAGGGACTGGGGAAAAGGTTCTTCCTTTGGCTTGTGCCTCCGGTTCCTAGTGTATCCCCCAGCTGCGGTCGTTTGGCGCTACTCCCCTAGCTAGACATCAGATTGACTAGTATAAGTAGGTTAATCGTGAACAATCTCAATCTGGATCCCGACGAGTGAACTAGTCCTTAGGGCCAACATCTAATCAATTTTAGTTAGGCTTGGGACAATGGTGCTTCAGGAATGTGATGGGCCCTTTAGATAGGTTGTGCCCTTAATGATCAGTTAAAATGTGTGTGTGCACAACTAGGGTTTGTAAACAAGGTTATTTGATGATGTGTCTTTTAGAGTTCAACCTTGTTTAGTAGCTTTTAGGGTTTAATCTTAGGTATATTCAAGCAGGTTTAGGAGAACACTCCAAGTTTTGCAAGCACTGGTGATGATATAGTCCTTTAGAAATCAAAGAAAAAAAATGTGGAGTGCCTGGTTTAGCCCTAAGAATCAACTCTAAGTGGCAAGCTACTTGATGAATCGCTTTTATCTTAAGTGGTGCGGCTCAAACAGTTCAATCAATTGGCCATTGCACCACTTAATTAAGCCACACATAAATTTTTGACCTATTCAGATTTCTACTCACTTATTTGCGTGTTGAATTTAGTGTATCGGGTCCATAAGTCAGATCCCGGTTAAGTGGTAGAATCGATGTGATTGTGTGCCTTAGGGTGAGAAGTTGTGGGTGTTGTGTGTAGCTTTTACAAAATCCCACAATCAAATAACAGTTTTTTTTGTTTTTATTTTTTATTTATGTGGATGGCGAGGTCAGTGGAGGTGGCAAACAAACAACCAAATCTATCCTAGGATTTATAAAAAGCACCTAAGTTGATTTGGGTTTGAGTTATTCGATTATGGAATGAAAACTAAGGTGGGGGTGGTGTGGGGGATACTTACAAAACACTCTACCTGCACTTTACTCGGGTCTACAGCACTTGGATCTCCATGCTAGGGTACTTGCAAGACAGTAGATTGAAGACAAGTAGGGTTAGTGCTATGTAAATGCAAAGAAACATAATAAAAAATAAAGTAAATTCCGTTGCCTCCCAGGCAATGACACCAAAATGGTCGGGCGTGTTTCGCGTGTCTAGAAATCAGGGTTACAAGTAACTCGTCGTCGTAGTTGCAAAACACGTCGATCAGCTAAAATTTATACCAAAACTCTAAGGGAGTCCTGGGTCGAACACAGGGAGGCGACGTTTACTTTACATGAAAACCGCGCTTCATTTTGTTTCTTTTTGGTATTTTAGGGTTTTGAATTTTTTTTTGTATTTTTGAAATAAAAGACAAGTAGAATGAATCACAACATAGAAATGGAACAAATATGATATATATAGCAATCCAATGTTGATTACAATGAACTATAAAAGCATAAAAAGAGAGGGGTGTGAGAGGAAATCTCTCGAATCGGTTGTTCGGTGAGACGACGGTGCCTGGCGGAAGCTCGGACGAAGGAGGTGAGGAGTGGGACGACGGAGGTGAGATGCAAGAGGACGTTGTGTTGAGGAAAGCTTCTGCGTGGCTCCGGAATGGAGGTGAGAAGACAGAGTTGATCTGCTACCTGAATGGAGGTGGGCGGATGGCTCCAAGGTGACCTACGAAGGGAGATGGGAAGTTGGAGGAGTATTTGGTGGGGTAGAGGTTCGCTATACTAATAGGCACCTTGGGAGCTTGAGAATAATCTCTAATGGAGCGTTGGTAGGCTTGCTAGAGCTTGGGAGTAGGTGGGAGTAGAGTAGGTAGAGATGGCTTGGAAGGGAGTGGGTGTAGGTCCTTTTATAGTGGAGGAGAAGAGGCAAAAATAGGTATGGGACCATTAGTGACATCCAGGCTGTCGCTAGAAACATCGCTGTAGGCAGCTCATGCCCGCTGGCACCCACAACTGGCTTTGCTGGCATGCGATGAATTACTGACGACTGTAAGTGTCGCTGTAGGTCCAGCTCACGCTGCGCTGGTGCCGCGCTCTTGCCTTGCCACACGCACGCGCGCCCACGCGCTAGCGTTGTTCTGCGCTGCTCTGCGCGCATGTGCGCCCGCTCGCACACCTGTGCTGTTGCGCGCGTGCAATGCTGCGTGCATGTGCTAGCGGCCTGGGCTGCGCCACGTGGTGAAGTCTGGGCCGTCCATCTTCTTCTTGTTGTAGGGGCTGCTACAGAGGTCGGATTGAGTCGATTTTCACGCTATTAGGCTGCGATCGTTGACCCGAATCCATCCGCACGGATAGATTTATCATTTGAAACTCTGAATTATGTCTCCTAGTGCCTTGGCCGTTGATCTTCTGTAGACTGCGTATGGTGCTACGGGACTCCGATCGAGTCGATTTTAGAGGCGTTGGACTCCGATCGCCATCTTGATCAGATCCGTACGGTCGGATCGTCAATTTGAGGCTCCAAAATAAATATCCTTCTCTCCTAACCACAAAAAGGACGCAATTAACCTAAATTATATACAACTACTCTATATGCAGAATGATGCATGGTATGCAATATTTATAACATGAAATGCAAATCTAAGCCTAGGAACATGCATGAATAGGCATTTTACCCTCAACAAATGTGTTTACATCAATCGGCACACAAAGAGAGGCATAAAGGGCCTCACAAAGCCTTAGAAGGCTAAGTGTAAGTGAGGGCGAGGGGGCACGAATCCTGAGGCAACAGTAGTGCCAAAAACCCCCCTCTTCCCTCTCAAACTTCCTTCCCTCAGAACCAAATCTGACCCGGATAACCAGACCCAAGCCCAGACTCGCGTGGCGTGAACCACAGGTGAGGGTATGTGCGGTGGTGCATGCGTGGGAGGAGTTTGTCGCTCACGAGATGCATTTAGATAGATCAAATATTATCGTCGTAGTGCGAATCGCGATGGAGTAAATAAATTTATAGAAGCTAGGAGTACTGGGTCGTTCATAGAGAGGCAATCACGATTTTTGTACGGAAGCTTTTCAGAAAACTCGCTTTAAACATATATATGTATATATATGTACAGAGCAGATATGCAGAAGATCATAATTTTATTGTATTCAAAAATAGTTTCTCAAAATAGAATTTACTATGCTAAATAGAGAGAGAGATGGAAGGCAGATAGATGACGATGCTGCTTGTGGGATTCTTGTGTGAAGTGTGGCAGCACTTCAGATAGATGACGAGCCGGAAGGAAGTCCAGAGAGGAGTTGCAGAGAGAGCAAGAGAGGCTAGAGTTGATCTAGTGAGAGTTCTAGTGGAAGATATGATCAATAGGGGGGCCTGGTCTTCTTTTATAACTTTGATGAGGGGTAAAAAGGGGATTTTAGCCCTCCAACTCGTGCAACAACTCAGGTTTGATTAGATCCATCGATTGGGAGATCAACGGCTCTGATCCGACCTCAAAATAACCTCTAACTTGCCTTATATGCTCGGATTCGTCCTATGGCTGACATGTGGCAGCTTCGTAGCCGCCCGATCACGATCCATGCCCTCCTCACACCTGGCGCACGTTTTCATTGCACGCTTTAAATTCAAAACGCACACGCTTTGATTTCGGTCATCCGATCTCGTGATCGGACAGCTTAAAGTGAGCGTAGCACCTCCTTAAGGCTTTTACTTGCAACGGTGCGTTAGCGTCGAGCGTGCATCCGAGTGTCGGCATCCGATGGCCCTCTTTGCACCACGCGCTCGCCTCCACGTCATATGATCTTCATCTGACGGTCGGATTTCACTCCAACGTCACCATTTCTTTGATTTCATGCTGAATGTGGATCAATCCCGCGCCCTTTGCTCGCGTGTGGGTGCGCTAACTGCTGCATTGAGTCCCCTCTTGTTTCGCGGCTATGTTTTTAGGAAAGTTGGCGGCTGAGATCTTTTCTAAGCTGATGGCGTGAGGAGATGGGGCGACGTGGGCGCATGGTGGTTGTTGGATGACGATCCAATGGCCCACAATGCGTGAGAAGAGTTCTGCAGAGATTGGGGGCTTGGCAAGGGGTGGTTGTGATGGTGTCATGTGGTGCCATAGTGGCCGTCCGTCTTCCTTTGTAACTGGTGATGTAGGCCTCCGATTGAGATGATGTTTGCACCGTTGGAATACAATCTTCAATCCGGATCCATTCATGCGGTCGGATTTGGCATCTGAGGTCCAGATTTTTGTCTTTTTGCTCCTTGGCTTCTAATCTTCTATGGGCTGCACGTGATGCTACGGATGTTTGATCAAGACGATTCCGGAAGCGTTGAACTCCCATCATCGTTCTAATTGGATTGGTGTGGTCTGATCTGTCATTCGCAACCTTGAATCATCTGTAATTAATTTCATCTCTCTTTTAGTGCATAAAATGACTATATTATTTATGTAGCTAACAAACTAACTATTATGTGAATTACAACACTTATTAATGCATTGTTCCTATGTTATGCTAGAATCTAACTTAATTCAGGTGGTTTAGGTTGCATGATTGCTATGCAATCACACCCCCATGTCTAAATCTTGTTAGTCCTTAGTAAATGCATGACTAAATGCAAAGTCATCCTATATGGCAGATTTCTTATCAAGAGTTTGATTAGAGCTTTATTTCTTTTGTTTTCATCCAAGACTTTAGAAATCCAGGTAGTCGTGAAAGTGTATTATTATAGCTTATGCAACGGATCCAAGTGAAAAGCCAATCCTCATCTAAAGCTCATAGTTGACCCTTAGTAACATTCTATTGGGATAAGCAGACTTCTTCCCTTGGGGTTATAAAGTAATATGTAAATTTAGCCCCGGCAATTGAACGCAGTCTGGGTGATTGTAGACAAATTGAAGAAGACGGTGCATTTCTTGCCGATCCGAGTCACTTCGGGACCAGCCCAGTTGGCAGAGAGGTATATCCGCGACGTGGTACGTCTGCATGGAGTTTCGTGGGAGATTGTATCCGATCGGGATACCCGCTTCATGTCCCAGTTTCGGGCTGAGTTTCAGCAGGCCTTGGGGACATGGTTGAGGTTCAGTACAGCATACCACCCCCCATACGGACGGACAGTCAGAGCGCACGATACAGATGCTTGAGGACCTTTTACGTGTCTGTGTACTGGACTGGAGGGGCTCTTGGGAGGAGCACTTGCCCCTTGTGGAGTTTGCATATAATAACAGCTATCACTCGAGCATCGGCATGGCACCCTACGAGGCTCTGTACGGACGGAGGTGTACTGCACCCTTGAGTTGGGTTGAGGTGGGGACCAAGTGGGAGGTTGGCCCCAGGCTGATCCGGCAGAGTCAGGAGGTGATCGAGCAGATTCACAGGTGACTCTGCACTATCAAGAGTAGGCGGAAGAGCTATGCAGATCGGAAATGCAGAGAGGTGTAGTTTGAGGTGGGGGATCACGTCTTCCTTCGCGTTTCGCCCATGAAGGGCCTGCAGCGGTTTGGGGTGAGAGGGAAGCTCGCGCCAAGGTTTGTGGGACCCTTTGAGGTCCTGGAGCTGGTTGGACCCGTTGCTTACAGGCTTGCCCTTCCTCCCCAGCTTTCTAGTGTGCACGACGTGTTCCACGTGTCCAACCTTAGGAAGTACGTCGCCGATCCCAATCACGTTCTGAGCCACGAGAGCATCGAGGTGGGTGACGACTTGACCTACCCCGAGCGGCCAGTGCAATTACTAGATAGAGCCGTCTGGAGTTTGAGATGGAAGCAGGTACCCCTGGTGAAGGTCTTATGGAGGAGCTAGCGGTACGAGGAGGCTACCTGGGAGCCTGAGGCGGCGATGCGAGAGCGGTACCCGGAGCTCCTTGAGGGTACATCTTTTCGGACCAGCTTCGGTCCTCTTTGAGTTTGTTATGCGTATGTTCTTTTTTCGTACCCTAGCTAGCTCAAGTTTTGGGGACGAAACTTCCTTTGAGTTTGTTATGTTGTTAAGACCCGTATTGTTAAGCCTTTTTAAGATGTCTGGACTTTAGGTCAGACGTCTAGTAAGACGTCTGGACTGAGGGTCAGACGTCTTGTAAGACGTCTGGACTCATTCCCAGACATCTGAAAATCAAAAATCTTGGGTACGAACTCGCGTCTGTGCGCGTGCTACATGCAGACAGTACCCCTCGTTTTCATCTGTCTTCTCTCTCTCTTCAGCTCCCAGCGAAAACCCTAAAACCTCACCCTTATAAACCCCCCTCCTCTCCCTCACACCACCCTACTTCCATCTACCCTTCTCCTTCCTCCAGCGAGAGTAGCAGGCAGCAAGCAGTGAGTGTGAGCGGCGTGGGGGAGAGGAGCAGCGAGGGGAAGAGAGGAGAGCGTGCAAGCTCGTGAGGGAGTTCGCCGGAGAGCTCACAGCCGGTCGAGCGTGCGCAAGGCAGAGAGGTGCGTCGGGAGGTCCTCCCCGACACTGCTGCAGCTAGAGCAGCAATCGAGCGGGCGCGACAAGGCCGTGCGCGTGCGAGAAGGCGAAGGTAGTCTCTGGTTCTGGGATTTTCCCAAAATCAGACGTCTGGATCTACATCCAGACGACGTAGACAACCTCTGAAGGAGGCTCCAGACGACTGAGAGGTAAATCCCGCAACGTACACCTCCCTTTGCGAATACGGCCATGCAGGCCATTCTGCCGAGGCACTATTCTGTGCCATATTGAGGAGATTTGTGTCGCGTGTGCAAGATTCACTTCGGGAAGGCACGGGACACGCCCTCCCACGTAGTTTAGACGTCTGGACGAGGCACCAGATGGCGGGAAGCGTCTCCAAATGTCCGGAGAGGTGATCGAATGTCTGGAACTAGGTCCAGACGGTTCAGCAGAGTCCCTGGACATCTGAAGAGTAGCGCAGAGTTGAGGTATGGTTCTGGACTCTTTTAAGACGTCTGGAAGGTGTTCCAAAGGTCTGATATGAATTAGAATTACTGTTTTGATCTGTTTAGGGTCCGATTTCCGCAATTAAGATTTCGTTGTTCTCCGTATAAGTTCCTCTACTTGTTGGAATACTTTTTATCCTATTCTGAGTGGTTGATCCTTGTGATAGGACCTCGTTCCATTGTGGATTTGGGGTTTGCTGAGGCACGTGGACCTGCCGATCAAGTCCTTATTACTTCTGGGTTTACTGGTAGAGTGGCTTCCCCTAGTTTAATTACAAACATGAATGCATATCTAGAATGAATGTTAGATCCTAGGGTATGGCATGAATCCTAGGACTAGAAGCATTGGAATAGTTGTATGGAATGTATGAATTGCAATCTTGGATGAGTAAATAGAATAATAACAATTGTCTGTAAATGGATAACAGCTGCTTGTAAAATGTAAAGTATTGTTGTTAGTAACTGTTGCATGTAAATTCCTGTTGTTTACAATTAAATATGAGCTGCCTGTATATAAATTGGAAATGGAATATTGAATGTTGGAAACACGAGCTACCTGTGAATAACCTAGAATGTGAATAATAAAGTTACATGCTACATGTGTAGAACCTAAGAAATGGAAATAGAAATGATGAAACCTAGTATGGCTTGGCTTGAGAAACATGAGCATGAACCCTATGGGGGAATAGGAGTTGAGCTCCTGGAAATACATGGAATAGATCTGGAAAATGCCTTAGGAAGTGTGCTTACCCTTGAGTACGTGGTGCCAAGGGAAGCGTACATTACCTCTTAGTGTAGAGGGGTGCTTTCCGCCTTTCAGGTTGAGACCTGGGGTGGGTTTGGCCACTTTGCACTGACTCGATGGCCTTCGTGTACACTGTACCGAGGAGAGCTACTAGTGTAGGGAGAGGGTTAGCCACCCCACGGGGCCCGGGGTTCAGCTAGCCGCCCTATACCGACTTGTTAGGCCCACTGAGCAAACCAGGGTAGTCAGGTGAGGGTGCGCGGACTGTGGAGGGGCGAGACCCCTGTTACTGAGAGGGCTATGCCCTATACTGGTTTCGTGCTATGCTTTGGGCGCACCCGTTAACGGAAACGACTGACCGCGTGCCAGTGCGAGGTAGCTACCCGTGCATTTATCGCACGTGCCGTAGTCATCGTTACGTCTATCAGTGACCTTGGAGTGGTTGACTGAGTGTAGGACCACCATGGGGGACTCTCCCGACCAGGAGAGCACCACGTGCTACTTCTACTCTTTGGAAAAGACTGCAATCAATATCGTTCCCACAAGGAACATTCGAGATCAAGAAAGAGACCTAATAAATAAATCAAGTGATGAAAGAAAGAATAATTAGTTAAAGAAAGAAAGAAATTGAAAAATAATAGCTACCTGTCCACCTTTACTGTTTTAGTTAGCTGGTTGCCGCTCTACTCAGCGTTCGCTGATGTTTTGTACTCATAACCTTTTTCAGGTCCAGGTGTTGAGCAGCCAGAGCCTACGGCTGCAGAGGGTGCTGGGCCCAGCAGAGCCCAGTAGTGGTAGTTTTCTGTTGTACTCCGTTTCGATTGTAGTGAGTAGTTGTTACACTTCTATACTCGTTTATTGTAAACTTTATTTCTTGTACCTGTTTAAAATTTTCTACTATTGTGGTGGTGTGTACTGTAGTAGTTTACTTCTTTACTACTGTACTTTTGTTACTGTTAGTTGCTTACATGGTGAATGTGGTTTATTTTACTGCTTTTTGGTTACTTCCTCGTTGGACGACTAGGTCTTGGGATCAGTTGAGTCGGTTCGATCTCGTGTCCTGTAGGGATTCGGGAACCGGGTCGTAACAGGTGGTAAGGAAGCGTTTCTTCTAGAAGGGGCCTCAAGTGGAGAGGCACCTCATGCAACTGGCCTAGTGCAATCTTATCTATTGCCTTGAGAAGAAGGATGGCCTAGGGGTGCGCCGACTAGAGGAGTTTGGGGATTCTCTCCTTCTGAAGTGGGTCGATAATTTTATGCATGGTGAAAAGGGCTTATGGAAGGACCTCATTCTGGACTCCTATTAGGGCCCCATGACTAGTCAGCAGGCTCCTAATGGTGCTTCTCCTTTCTGGTGTTCCATGACTATGGCTCTATGGGATCACTGGTGCCAGTTTGCCCTGGTCTTGGTTGATGGTGGGACGTTCCATTTTTGGTTGGATGGCTGGACGAGACAAGGAGCTTTGGAGTCTCGCTTCCTTAAGTGTTTTGGGCTCTCTCAAAATAGGAATGTCCTCGTTACAAATTTTTGGGACACTTTGGGTTTGGCTTGGTCTCTCCCTCTTCTAGGTAGACCTCTTAGAGGGCGTACGGAAGAGGAAAGAGGGCAACTGTTGGTTCTCCTTCATAATTTCTCCCTGGGCACTAGTCCTAATGGTTTTTCTTAGAGACATGGTGGATATCAACCTAAGAAGGCTTATGACAAGTTTGCTTGAGTTGCCTGCTCCTTTGGAGGTTGATACATGCTGTGTGAAGCTCTGGTCTATCCGAGTCCCCTTGCAAATCAAGATCTTCCTTTGGTTGACTAGGAGGGATGACTTGATTACTGGTGGCCTTAGATGGAGGCTTATGGGTACTCCTATCCAACAGTGCCCATTGTGTCCGTCTGGAGAGGACTGCATCCAGCACTTGTTCTTTAAGTGTCCCTTCACTAGGGATGTTTAGATGAAGGTCCTGTAGGTGCCTCTACCTGCCTAGGATGACCTTTAGAGGGCTTTGGGCAATTTGCAACAGTAGAGGAGACTCGTGGCAACGACCTTATGGACGGTTTGGCAGGCGAGATATGATGTATTTGGGAGGGTTCAAACGGGGGTTGAAAATGTTAGTGTGGAATCACTCTTTTTGTCCAACCTGTGGACACGTTTCTTGACCTAGTCTGTAATTGAAATTTTTGTTTATAATAAATTTCAGATTACTATTGTTACCAATAGTCATCCTTTCATTTTCAAATAATAATAATAATAATAATAATAATAATAATAATAATAAAAGCGATATCAAAATGTGCATTCATGAGATGTAGTAGCCAAATTCGCAGATGTGCATACTAAAGCTGGAGAACACCTCAAACCTTTCTCAAAAAAAAAAAGCAAGACCACCTCAAACCAAGACATGTAACAAATGGAGGAAGGATTTTAGTAAAGACAACAAGATAGTAATGGCCACCTATTGACCTTTTGTTGCAGAAACATGACACATCAACACAGCTATGCTCTCACATCCAAAGGAGAGGGTGTCAAAGCTCACATGACGCCAAAGGCATATAGAGTGCACGAAAAGGCTTACCCCCACTATGGTGACAACCGTCATTCCAAACGAAGCACGACAAGGGTTTCAACATCGCCGCGCCCGTGTAGAGGAGAGGCACAAGTCGCGAGAGTTGCAAACGAGTATTAAAACATAGGTTATCCCAACCCATCTCCCAATGTGGGTTAAGGAGACCCAAGATTGCCAAGCCAACAAAGATTAGATTAAGCCTCAAGGTAAAACTACCCCCTAGGTATAAGCAAGAGTATTTTAAAGATGCCCCACCTAGCCCACCCCCCCTCCCACCCCCTTGATCGAAGAATGTTGTTCCAACAGTGGAAAATATATTTACAATGGTCAACAGTTTTTGGTGGTTCAGACATGTAAATTCAAATGTAAATAATGGTCATGCATACCATTTTAACAACTCTTTCCGCAAGTCTATTATGATTAACCTAAAGTTGGAGGTGGCCCAACAATCCAAAGATCTCTCGTATTGTTTTTCCTTTTTTTATCTCTCGGGATTGGAAGCGGGGGGATTCACAAATTTTACAGCATTTATGGCTATCATGGATTGATTTTTTTTTTTTTTTAAATTAACTTTCATTAAAAGGAGAATAATATGACACAAGGGATGTGGGGGACAAAAGGTAAAAATACCTGATTCTCAAAAGAGGAAGAAAAACGTCCGGTAGAATGAGAAAACATCAAAATACAAGTAAGATAAGAAACAAAGAATAAAGAAAAAGATATACCTTGAGATCGGGAGGAGAACGATCCCTCGTTCGTAGAATGACAAGAGATCGAATAAATTGAACCCTAACTCTTGTCAGGAATTCCCACCGTAAATTACATGGGACCACACGTGATCCCAACAAAACAAACACTGAAAAAAAAAAAAGAAAGGAACAAAACCATCAACAAATAATAAACAAGCAATGCAGAGTCATGACCTGCACACCAAGCAGGACAAACAACGGCAACCAAACCAGGAACGTGAACACCAACGAAGGCCTAGCCTAACGGCACCACACACCGTCACCAATGCCACCGCAAAGCCCCTGCCGCATGCCAACATGCACATGGACCGGACTTATGGCAACGTCGTCACCACTGCGTACGTTGTTGCCACACCCGCATCTGACCACAACTCTCCATGCATGTTGATCTCATCGCCGATGGGAAGTTCTAGAGAGACGAGAGGAAGAGCCGGCGGGAGGGGAGACTCCAATCAGCCCCAAGCGGCTGGTTCGAGCCCCGTACACACGCTGCGAGGCCTTTACGAGAGAGACGGAACCGGGGGGGGGGGGAGGAAGCAGAACTTGCGAGGAGTTTCTGGCTATCATGGATTGATTCGTCACTCTATTGTTGTGCACGTTGATATTTGCACCCACACATCCTGTCAGGTCATGTTGCCCTCAGAGCAATGGTACAACTTCAGGGGAACAGGAAAGATTCCACAGATGTCCCACCTGCCAATATCTCCAACACGCTTTGTTATGGTCCTTTGTCTTTGACATTTTATTTGCTTGTAAAATAATCCAAATATTTGCCAAAGGCAAATGACTTCATCCCATGACTCTCTAAAGTTCCGGTGCATGTGATATCAGCAGCAAACTGGTATCCAAAGTTATCCTCAGTCCTAACGAAAATCCCGAAGGCAATGTGCATGGCAATCATTCCAATCAATAGTAAGATAAAGTAGCTGCCATCTTATTATTCTCAACAGAAAATACAAAGACTTAGGTTAAGTTCGCTGACAGAAACGATGGAAGCTCCATTATACCAATAGCCCAAAACTAGATTCAAAACCTCACACCATGAAACAGACCAAAAGACACAACTTGCCCTACCACAATAGCAAAAGTGACCAAGCAAGCATTGAGGAATCCCTGCATACAGACGTGCAGAGCTCAAAGGTAGGACTGGCTGGAGAAAGATGGAGACGACAATACACTTAGCACATCAGTCACAGAAGCCATCGCACTTAGAGCTGCTTTCAGGACATCCTGAGAGCAACCTGGCTTTACAATACTTTTCACCTGAGGAAAGAAAATAATATCATAAGAAATCAAGGTTGAAAAAAGAGGAATATATACTAATTTTGGCAGCAGTAAAGTGGCATAGGCCCTGTAGAATAACAATGCCACTATTTCCTTTCATACATCCTCAAAAGGTTTTAACTCAAGTTTTGGTTTTCAAACCATCAGTCAAGTAGAAGTTTCAAGAAGGCCAGAATAAAAATGGAAGGGAAAAAGAGAACGGATATGCAGACCTTATCGAGATGCTCTTGGAGCTTCTTTATCCGGCCCATGTAATCTTGATCTTCTATCAACAACGATATTGTCTTTGTGTCTGACCCAGGGCCATTGAACTGAAGTGGTCCTGGGTTTCGGTAGTTATCATCCATCAAAAAACTCATAGCATTTTGTCGCAGCATCCTGGAAGAAGCAAATTTCATCATCAAGTTATGAAATTACTGAAATGATGGCAAGAGATCCGAGGATTCATTCAATTAGCCTCAGAAGATGACAATTACAAATTGGAAATGAAATCACTCAAAAGAAATAGCCCTACTCATAAACTTTGCCCTTCAAGTCAACAGTGGCAGGATGAATTGCAGGCTTGCCAATCATTTTATCTCCTGGTCCATGTGAAAATTGCTTAACAGACATCATCACCTGTCCAGATGGAAAGCAGTGCCTATATCATCACCTTATCAGGTCAGGAAAAGAAAAGAAAGCAAAGCTTGTTCACAATTGCTACACCTACATTATTGTTTTTACCGTGCTTAGACAAATATTTCCATAAAGCACATCATGGTTATGTAGCCAAAAGCATAAACACCATCTATTGTCTAATCTGCCGCACTAAAAGTGTGCCATTTGAAATGTTTATTTCTCCCTTTTGCCTTTCAATAAAAATTGGTTATTTTCTTGTTATCTGTCTAAAAAAATTTCAATTTAGTAGTGTGGATAAGTGTGATTCAAGAATGCACAATGATATAGCAGAAAGGAATAAGGCAGTCCAACTGAATATAATTATCATGAGAAAAATAGTTGCAATAATGTAATTACAGACTTCGTGCTGCCATGCCAGAATAATTGAAACAAAAGGCATGACGTCAATTGGATTCTATTAGGAAATAAATGAGAATTCAATTAATTAGTTATCATACTTATTTTGATTTGTGTTACTTTTAGTAACTTAAGTGTGTTAAACCTTATTATACCAAATCCTCTCTATATAAAGAGAGACTTGACTTGGTTATTGAATAAAAAAAATTATTCTCCCAAATATCTCCACTTAGTATCAAAGCCACCGATTCAAGTGGTCTAACATTTAGAGAAAGTTCTAGAGGGGAGAGGCTCTCCGGCAGCGCCACCGGCCACTGGAGAGGCCATCTCCCTTCATAGCCTCTCTCTTCTACCTTTTCATCTTCTATTCTTTTGCTGTTGCTGCTCTCACCAGCGCCAAAAGAAAAAGGCGCCACCAGCCCACCGCCGGTGAGGGACCATTGTGGGGTGGTCATTGGGACCCCAGCCTTCACCCCAATTGTCTCTAGCAAGGTTCAAAATGCCGATTTCAATGCCGTGCCAATAAAATTCCAAGTGTGCATTTCGTGAGCATGCCGAAGGCATGCCGTGGAAATTCCCATTTTTTGATGGGCATGCCGATGAGCATGCCGAGGGCATGCCGGTGCATACCAACAAAAATAGCAAAAGTAATTAAAAAAATTAATAGCAACCTCTACATGGGCACCAATTTCGCCAGCATGCCGACGGCATGCCGACCATGCCGAGGGCATGCCGACGAAATCCCCGTAAATCGATGTTTTCTTCATGTCGGCACGACCCTTGCTCGGAAATGACCTTGCCGACAACATGCCGTCGGCATTTAAATCTCTAGGACTTGCCGTCGGACTGGCCAAGTGCCCCTGACAACCACATCTTCGACCAATGCCGCCCACAATAGTGGAAGTCTAGATCTCTTGTTTGGCCCCTCAAACCTCGCTCGATCAAAGATCCAAGGGGGCCACACGACTACTTGAAGGTCGGGCTACAAGATCGAGGTGGTCCAAGAGACCTCCGACTCAATGGAGAACTGCCATTGAAGCCACAAGCACCACCACCGTCGCTTGTAGGGGTGAGCCCCCCCCCCCCAATCGATCAATCAATTAAAAAAAAGAGTAATTTGTCTGGGGTCCACATGTGAGTTTGCTATTTTTAAAGTTGATGTTTTCTTTTCCTATCGGGGATTTGCATGTACACCTCTCTAAAGTCTTGTTTTCCTCTTTTTGTCCTTATGTATAAATGAGTGAGAGAAGCAAAGAAGGCGAGAGTCTACTTAAGATGTCAAGTTAATGGGTAGCACTCTCTCACACCATGGAAACAAAAGCCAAGCAGTAGACCTTGACTCCACGACATACAAGAAGAGGCACACAAGTTTGAAGACACCAAGAAGGGACTACTACATCAACTACCATTGATCTCCGCCATCATGAACGTCTATAGGATCCAAGTCTTCGTCGTCTCATGCATCTCAATTTGCAAGGGAGTGTTCGAAAATAAAGAATCCAATTAGTTAATTGTCTTATTTTGATTCGTGTTATTTTTAGTAACTTAGTGTCTTATTGTACTAAACTTTCTCTCTATATAAAGAAGGGGCTTGACTTGATTATTAAATAAGAAAAATTATTCTCCCAAATATCTCCACAGATTTAATATGCAATATATCATTAAACAACAAAACTACGGATTAATGATTTATAAAATTGTACGGTCAATTGGCACCATTATCAACAACTGAATAATGCTCAAGAGACTAGTTTCACATAGGAGATAAATTACTACCTCTACATTGAAACTAATCCTCAAAACCATATTAAGAGGTTGACCAGGCACATAAAAAAGAAAATCCTCACACAAACTCAAAACCATGCAAGAGTCAACATACTCGAGACTTCAATTCTATATAGGATCCTATTGTTTCCCAATGTACCCTGAATTAAGCATCAGTAACAACACATTCAGTTGGTAATGTTGTCTCTATGAGTCAAGAGACAAAGTGTAGTGTGACATCAACCTGTTGCATAGATCAAGCTGATAGGCATCTGGAGGGAGGTGGGCAGCATTTCAAAAGCACCATAACACCCTCGAACAAGGACACCCAAAACATTTTGGAGAACTAATATCTTCACTTAGGCTCTAGAAGGGATAACCCATATGGTTTCACATGAGGTAGGCACAAGAGTATCTAAATCTAGGCATCTGCATGGAACTTTCATTTCAAGGTATTTATATTTTATCATACTTGATTATAAGACTAACTATTTTAGAATATATTTCATATCTTAGGACCCACTATGTAATTAATTAATCAAATAAACATGTTATTTCGTTTCTTACGTTGTCAATATCTCAATATTTTAATTTAGCTATGTTTCAGTATTTTTTATTCTTGGTCCACTTGGTAGAAACGAATTTGTTATTATAAATAAAGTCTCTTTTAAAGAGTGGAGATTTTTGTAACTAGAATTCATTCCTCAAATCTCAAAGAAAACAAATAGAATTTATCCCTTTATATAGAGAGAGATCAATCCTACTTCTAATCATAATCCTAAACATAGAAAAAAAAATCAAATCCCAAACAAACTAAAAGATATCCTATAATTTGGAAAGAGATAAACATAGAACCAGATAATTCCTAAAAACATAGAAAGGGACAATGCTGTAAAAGTCGGCGATCAGTATTTAGTCGGCTAGGTACTAACTAAAGAATATATGATATGCATGGGAGTAGTCGAGGGATGGTTGGACAAATATTTTTTTAATATATATATGTATAAGATGTATTTACTTGCACAATTTAGTATTTCAAAAGATAAAATATGTCATCATTTAACAAATAAAATATATCATCATATAGAGATCAATCATTTCGAAACTTAAGGTAATGAAAATAAGCCTAAAGAAAGTAACATAATCTCAAAGTTTTAAGTCATTCTACCTTGTAATCAAGAAAGGTTGGGCTACACTAGAATATAGAAATTGGCCTTATAGTCAAATTACTCGGCCAATTTTACAAGTTGGTAAGGGATAATTTCTACTTTCTTAAATACTATTAAATTATCTCAAACACTCCCCCCCTAAGTTGAAGCATACAATGACCAAATTGTAATAGTGTAGTAGGAGAGCTCCACCTATCTGACGCAATCGGAGGCTAGAGTGGGCAAGCAAGGTAGGTGTGCAATCAAACAGAACCAGTGGAAGCCAACTCCTTGGAGTTATAACAAAAAAATTGACTCAAAGACCTTTAGGTAGTTGGGAGACAATCCCAAGCATGCTACAATAGTCGAGTAGACAATCCTACATTATAGTGCAATAGGTGAGTCAATCCCAAACAAGCAATAGCATAATAGAGATGATCCCCAATAGGGGAGACAATCATAAGCACTAGTAAGGGAGACGATCTGAAGCAGTTACCAACGAGGAGAAAATCCTAGGAATTAGTAGTTGCATTACACTAACAAAAAAAGCCTTCTCGCTATAAGGTAGAACTGACGTAGGCCACTTATAAGTAGGGTTGAACATGTAGCTTAATCACCTTACCACTCATCAACATCATCTTCAGCATCAATCATGTGCCTTAAGGCTTTACTAGTACTCTCTGAGCCAGTTTTAGGTTGAGTAGAGAGTACTTTTGTGACATCAATAGCAATCACACTTACATCAATTCTAAGAGTGGGATGTTCACCCTTTAGAAGATTTCTGAGGCAAACCATCAAAATCTACATGCACTATCGTAGGAATCGAAATTTCACCAACTAAGAAGACTAAAAATCAGGTGAAGAGGATGACTAAATCACTAAACCGAACCCAAGCTGATTTGGTCATGTGTGGTGTCACCCAATCATGCAGTAGCCCTTACCGCATAATAGGGGCCCATGCAAACAATGCAAGGACTAGATAAGGTTCCCTCAATTGACGCTACATCAGAGATAGGCCAAGCACTGACTCTTAACAGTACTTTGGGTGAGATGAAAATCGACGTAGAGGAAGAGAACCAAGATAAATATCTCGACAGAAGATCAGCACACGATGTCGTAGATAAAAGTCATGGGGACTATGCACGCACCCTAAGCCAAGGAGGTGTCGACGACACCCCTAAAGTACGATGGAACACGTTAAGGTCCCAAGATGAACCTGCTTTGATATCATGTGAAGATTTATGTAACTAAAATTCATTTATCTCAAATCTCAAAAAAAACAAATAGAGTTCAACACTTTATAGAGAGATCAATCCTACTTCCAATCCTAATCTTAAACATGAAAATAAACAAATCCTAAACAAACTAAAGTGTATCTCCTATAATTTGTTAAGAGATAAACTTAGAAAAAGATAATTCCTAAAAACATAAAAGAGATAATTTCTACTTTCCTAAAAACTATTTACTAAATTATCTCTAACAAAGGAGATATAATATAATTAATTTTATAATATTTTATTCCAACTGAATTTACTCAAAGTGACCACCTACATATGTACGAAGCATACAAGACCCTTTTTATAAATGCAAATGCTATAGTAAAACAACAAGCCTAGAATGTAAGCATTCTTCATTCTGAATTTTGTGCAATACACAAGGTAGGGATACATGTGAAAATTCATGTTAGGCACGAATTGTGGAGGATTTGCCTCCAGAGACTTATATAGTCAGAAGGACTTTCATATAGTAACTGTATACAAGGTGGATTGACTTTGATTTTTAGCACAGGAGGAAGGTGTATCCCAACATCCACATGTTTAAACACTGGTGAAATAGACATGGAATGATGGCTTTTGAAAAGTGTTTGGTGACAGGAAACCACTTATCACTCTACCAATAAGCACCGTAAAGTCAACTCTGCTATTGCCTCTTTCGTGACATCAGGGCAGAGATGTTGCTAAACAGGGTTAGGATAGGCATGGAACAGCAAGATCTTCTGACGCTATGGATGAGGGATCAGTCACTCGACAGTCAAATGTAAAGGGAAATATTCCTCATTGCATACAAGCAATGACTAGAGATAACAGCAAGCAAAAATATGGGAAAAGAAATGAACAGTATTTATGAAGAGGTCATGTGTTCATGTGCATCAGCTTCAATAATATAATCGTCTCAAACACGGTAAAAAAAAACTCTAGAGTTCTGAATAACAAGCACTTTAATGAACAGATTTTTTTTCTTTTTTCTTTGAAGATGGCTATCAAACCTATCAGCATCCATCCAACTTTTCTTAAAAATAGATTAGGTTTAATAAGACATAGGACATACTTTAAGAAAAATACAAGTTGAATCATGAATCCTAGTACTTCAAGCAAAAAGAAGAATAACATTTACTACGTGCTTGCTCAAGGGAAAAAAAAAAAGTAGAGAAAGGCATTACAGATATTGGGGCAGCACCGCACCGCCATTTGTTCACAGGATTTTTCAAATTTGTAATAGTAGCCATATAACCATTTAATCCAGCTGCCAAGATGCGATAACAGACATCTCCAAGGACCTATAAAAAAGCTCCTTATCGATTTATGATTTATGGACAATTATCAAAAATAAGAACAAGTTGAATACGCAAACATACATAGGCATAGTCACAATCAAATTTAGAAGGCAAGGATCCGCGAGCTTGATAACCAAAAAAGTGACAGATGGCATTGAATTTCTTTCCTTTATAGGTGCCTTCTTTCTGCAAAGATCAGACAATATTTCATATTTTAGGCATCCTGAAGAATATGACACCATCCCCACATGTCTGTACAAATAGAATAGATTCCCAACACTAAATTAAAAAAAAAAAAAGGAAAACACCAGAACATAAATAGAATTTTAACATCAGGTGAACCTGGTGATCCAGTGCAATGTTCACTAGGTGCATTTCTCCATTACTGTCTGCAAAGTGGAGAAACTTACCGTGCGCTTACTTATTTCTTTATCCACCAATTGAGCTAGAAGCTTTTCCATCTCAATCTGTACAATAACCATCACCAATACAAGGTAAGAGAAGAACCTTTATATATATTTCTTGCAAGCCTCAAAATTCACGGATCTTTACCTGGGATAATTGTGCTGAATTATCGGATTCTGGGAGGAGAAGCAGCTGCAGTCAGAAGCATGGTGCTTTAAGAGACTAAGGAAGCAAAAGATTATAAAATCATGGAAATATTATGCTTTCATTACAAAAATGAAGTCACAACAAAAACCTGTCTCCTAAAGAAGGGAGGCAAGAACTCAAATAAGGCAGAAGCCCAGGGTGAAAGTTGTGCAGATATCTTGTCAGATGGAACTCCTTGTTTCAGCAGGCCATGTATTTCCTATAATAGTCAAAAACAGCATTTTTGCTACAATCTTATTGCAATAATAAGATTTAGAAACCTGTAAGCAGAGGGAAGTGAAATCTAGAATCATTACCTGCAAAAGAGCATGCAACTCTGGTATAGTTTCTACAAGCCCCTCGGGAATAAGAATGACACCATGATACTTTTCTGGAAAGCAATTAAGAAATCAAAGTTAGTACTAAGGTTTGCAAAGTGAAGTGGTGCCCTTGAACCAGGGTTGCAAACCTTGAGCTGCCCTTGCTTGGACAGCATCAGCAATCTGTTTAGTGATGTCAAAAAGGGTAAGCTTCGCTGCAGCCACTTCTTCACCAAGGATGATCTAAAATAAAGGATAAGAGAATAAAGACATTTTAGCATCTGTTTGGCTAGCTTAAAATACATTGAAAAAGATAGGAAGGTCAAGAGCTGGACCATGTTTGGATGAGACTGCAGAGCACATTCCAAGGCCACATGAGATGCCTTCCGGCCCATCAACCGAATGAAGTAATAATACTGCCATAGAAGAAATAAATTTGAGTGTTTCAGTGCTAAGAAAGCCAGGCTCAGCATCTCTTTCTGGTGAGCTAAAATCATATCAAATCTCACCTTCTCAGCAGATAAGGCATCAGTGCACATATTGCTAATGAGCTGAGAATTAACCTGCAGCAACAAAGAGAAAGTAAATTCAATGCTGCTTGCATCAGGGAAGTAGATGAAGGCTAAAGGGGCAAAGAAAGTTAAATTCTCATTCAACCACTAACTGAATGAAGAGGATGATTGAACCATTGGACTTCAAGAAGGTAATTTTTTTTTCATATAATGACAATATGGGGAAGACAAATAACCAACAATGGTAATCATTTTCAGAATTTTCAAGATTAACAAGAGCTGTATTTTGAATTTCGCCAGAACGCTATAAAAAGTATGCAGAAACATTGATCAGATAAGTTCCAGAGAGAAATAGGAAGCACATGTAAATAACTTTCACACAAACATGACCCCTTTCAAGCTATAAGCATACAAACTATGATTTTCTTTGAAGTAAAATGGGGACCTGTAATTACTTATTAACATGTAGAATTTGAATATTACACATTAATCATGTTTAAATTTAAAGAAAACAAATCCTTTATGTTAGAGTATTAGTTTAGTAGAAGTCCATTTATATTAGGGTTAAGTTTGTTAGTAAGTTGGTTATGTTATTTTATTTTTCTAGTAGGACTTCTTATGTAATTTCTTCTTTCCCACCTCTTTATATAAAAGAAACTAAGGTTACTCTTTCTAATATCGAAATTCATTTCCTCCAACATGATGTCAGAATAGCGGTCCTAGACTAATGTTTGATACCTACTTGACTTCTCTCCCCATTCTTTCTTCCACCACAAGGAAACACAAAAAAAAAAGGGAAGGAAGTAGCCACCGAGAATCCTAACTAGGGTTCACCAACATCGCCAGGCCAACGGCCCTCCGATGAGGGTCCCTTGACCTCCTCCTCCCCTAGATGATTCCTTCGAGGGACTCCTCTCTCATCTCTCATTAGAAGTCATGATCGACCTCTTCCTTACTACAACTCCCTAGGCAGCAACTAAGGAGACACACAAACGTCGCCTCCAGTGACTAGGCTTTCGATGAACCCACCCCAACACATCGCCTCGCTTTGTGCTTTCACTTCAGTGGCCAAGCATCGCCACCACTTTCCCTATTCCGCCACCTAGAGGGCTCTCTCTAACCTGAAGCTCTGCTCAAGCGACTATAGCACCACTCTAGGCTACTACCTCCAACCAATGAGGGTCCAACAACCCTCCCCCTAACCTTGCAACGCTTTGACAACGACACTAAGGTCGGAGCAATGCTTATTCAATCATTCTAGATCAGATCTGGTTGATCACCTTATCTCCAAGTTGCTCTTTCTTGATTTAGTTCATTGGATTTGGATCCCTAGGCCACTATCTTGGATTAAATGACCTTACGTGGTTGCCCCATGCACAAGTTTTGCCTAGCCACATGATCTAAATCAGATTGATCTCTCATTTGCATGCATAATGCACACTTCTATGCACAAAGGAATGCATACCTATCTGTGTGTTCTATTTAAATTGTGAACCCAAATTCTACTATTGTCACTATCGAGGCTAAGATCTCGACCTCCGTGCTAGTTTAGTGAATGACTATCAAGTTGATTGAATCCCCAAACTATGTTCTTGGGTCACATGTGTTTTGCATATTCGTTAAAGGATAGGCAAAGTTGCATGTACTGACAGATAGGACTCCTGAATCCAAAGATGTTGTCAAATACATCTAGGAGGACAGCTATCTGGATATAAACTAGTTGATAAACATTGAGCCAACTATTGCCTCCAATATACTGTATAAGAAAATAGCGAAGGAGATTTAAGAGACTCTAGAGATGAAGTACTCCCTGTAGACAAGTAGTTCTCACGTGTGGACATCTATAGGCATATATGGAATACTAATCAAGGTAATAAGTCCTTGGTTGCGTATTTCACTACTTTGGAGGGTCTATTCGAGAAGCTAATCGTATTTCAACCTATCTATTGTGAGAAGCAAGTTACTGAACATGCAGAATGACAGACCTATTGATTTCTGGATGGCTTAGCACCACGATACTAGTCAACCAGAGATCAAATATCTTCTGACTTGGTACCTAACCTAAAGCAGCATATAGCTACCTCCGAAAGATAGATGCGAATATACTGCCTACTACTACTACCATGCCTGATGCCTCTGCCAATGTTGTCTTTATGGCCGTTCTGACGGTCGTGGCCAAGGTCATTGTATTATTGTTGGAAAAAGTTTGACAAGCCCACCTGAACGAATCAAACTTCTATTGTCAAGTCCCCTGTTACTGAACTCTACTATTCACTATTCACTGTAAATGAGTTAGATTGTTTGATATGTTTACTGAGGAGCAAGCCCTCTTCTACTGTTGTTGCCACAACTCTTATGGTCAATACTATAGCTACTAGCCTACTACTTCTAATCGGATCACTACGTTTAGAGCATTCGATCCTACTATTGCCCATTATGAGGACGATGATGATTGGTGGAAGATCTAAGCAAGGATCCTCATCTCCTACTCTTATCTACCCATTAGCCATTGCTACTTGGGAATGTTTTCTCACCAACTATTGTTACTACTACTATAGCCTACTTACCATCTCCTACTGTTGCTATTGCTATAGTCACACTATTTGTCGTCTGCAATTGCTACTTTGTTACAGTCTTCTGCTGTTACTGTCGTTATTCCTACTATTGCTTGAGATCTCTACCTACTACTTGATGCTGGTTGTGATCGTTTCCTACTGCCCACTTAATGCTACTCTATCTATTGTGGTTGCTGCTTTTGCTATAACCATAACCTACTCCTTCAGCTTGTTGCCTCTTTTGCTATAACCATAACCTACTCCTTCAGCTTGTTGCCTGCTCCTCCGGATATCTAGATTAAGGGGAGTTAACTTTTATTTCTTGTAACAAGTTCAGTGTTACATGCTTCAACTTGAAGAGAAATGTTAAGGTCTAGTTTGGAATGGGAGATAGAATTTTATGGAATATTAATTTTTAGGATTATCTTGCATTTTTGTTTAGAAGTAAAAAGGGTTATCCTGCTAGATTAACTTGTGACGGTTTAGAATACAATAAGATAACCTAAAGGGTTATCCTGTTTGTGTAATAGGATAACCATGACTTGCTTCATTTCTATAAGATGAGGGATGGTGAGAGCTGTTAACCCACGGGTTAACTCATCTCGTATCAAGCCTTGGATAAGTTATCCCAGGTTAACCCCTTATAACCCAGGTTAACCTAACCTAACAATCAAGTTGGGCTATCCTCATTTTGAAGGGATAACCCACTAAACAAACTAGGCTTAAGAGTACTAGTTTAGAAGTCCTTCTATATTAGGGTTAAGTTTGTTAGTAAGTTGGTTGTGTTATTTTATTTTTCTAATTAAGGTTAAGCTTATAAGAGAGGTTAAGATTA
The DNA here is from genome assembly GCA_037157565.1 of Thalassia testudinum. Classification (NCBI taxonomy): domain Eukaryota; kingdom Viridiplantae; phylum Streptophyta; class Magnoliopsida; order Alismatales; family Hydrocharitaceae; genus Thalassia; species Thalassia testudinum. Next base: position 130,104,739 of record JAZHRO010000077.1, read on the forward strand.
CCTTTTGCAATAACGAAGTTCACTTTCTCCAACACTTTATTTTTGAGACATAAAACAACCTATTCCATGCCCCCTCCAACACGTTATTTCTACATATATTAACGGAGAGATTGTTCCACTTTTTTTTTGTTGGGGTGAACAGGGTGGAGGGGGCTGGACGGTCCAAATCATCATATCTATTTTCAAATCATAGAACTTAGCATCTAATGCTACTTACTATGCCAAAATAAGGGGGGAAAATGTAATATAAAAAAATGGCTACATGTGAATTTTGTTATTTGTTTTGTCATAAACTTATCTTCTATAGAAACTGAATAGAGCATTGACAAGCTTCTTCATATCTGCATATAAATATAACATTGGCTACCAGTAACAGTTTCTATATACCTTGCAAATTGTATCAAATCCAACATTTGTCTCCACAAACTGATTCTTCAAATCTCCATTCAGTGTAACAGGAACTCCCACAACCTGTTTTGATGTGTTTAGTTATCATATGAAAAAGTACGAATTTGAAGTTTATGGAAGTACAAGAAATGAGAACCTTAGTTGCACATTTTGCTTCAGCAAAAGTTTCAGCAAGCTGAGCAGCATCAGTGTTGGAGGTAACTCCTGTATAAGGAAACAAGCTATGAAGCCACAATCAACTTGACCTTGACCACAAACTTTAAGAAGCCACGAACACACATACCTCCGACGATAACCAGACCATCCAACTTTAGAGCTTGGCAAGCTGCCAATGCAGCATTAACTTGCTCGGTTGTTCTTATCTGATCTTGTGTGCGGCCTAACAAATCATAACCACCTAAAACAAGAACAGAGATACACACATCTCAGAGACCAGAATTGTTTCCCCAAAATCACAAGTTATACCAAATCCCTTTTTGAGAGACCTTGATTTCCATACGAGGCAATCACATCCTCGGTAATCTCCAATGTTTTCTGAGCAAATAAACCCTCCGTTCCACCTATAAGCAAATATAGAGACAACAAAAATAAATGATGACAAACAAATATTTTTGGAAGTAGCACAGCCAAACATTAATGCTAAACAAGTCACAAGTACTGCAGATGCATGTTGACATGACAAAATAATTTGAGGTGTGATTCAAAAACTTGTATACACCAAAACAACTAGATGTTATGCACTAAAATGAAGTCATGATCGAATTCAAAGTCGGATGCCATTCTTATATTGGTACTTAATGTTTTGTATTTGACATCTCAAAAGAAAATAAAACAAAATAAAAGCATAATTCAGTAATGATACTTACCAAGAAATCCAAATAATTTACTATCAGGGTTGTGAAGCTTCATAGCATCATAGAGACCCCACACCACATTATGTCCACCTGGAGATTGCCTTCCAGAATAGACAAATCCAACCCTGTCATAATACAATGTATAAATCAGTTCAAGGAGAAAGAACTACAAACTATATTTTAGATGATAATGACATGATGGTGGCATTTGTCAAAGCATCTAAGCACCCAACCGAAGAATAAATGTAATTTTGCTAAAAGAGTATACAGAAGAACCTACCATAAAAATGAACTTCCTGTTCTCAAAATTATAGCCAATACCATGTATGTTGATGAATGTCAGCACAGATACGTAATAAGCAGATTTTTCAATTAGAATATTGTCAGTTTGCAGGTTTCAAGCTTTAATATATTAGCTTCCTCTAGCTAGTGATTTAAATGCCAGCAAAACAATGATTTTTGAAGATATGCCATATCGACATGCTTAAGTTGTCGAAACACAGGTGTTTCGCCAACATGCCGGATAAATCGTCGACATGCCGGATGCATGCTACTACTCCTGTTGTTGCTACTCCTATTACAACTCTACTGTTGCTGCACAAGTTATGTATCGACATATTACATATGAAGTAGAAAACATGATTTAAGACTTAAATGGAAATATTTATCCATTGAAATAGTTATTTTTAAAATTCTAATCATTTTGACTACTTCTGTCATTTTCGTCGACATGCGCTACGCATTTGAAAATTTATTGAAACGTCGAAATCGATATTTCGAACCTTACTCTAGAATATATGCAAATATTATCTCTAGAAAAAGTAGACCGTCAGTAACAAGCACATTCTATTCCAACAAAGCACTTCAAGCTTTAACCATCCCAAATCTTTGGAAACAAATCACAATGGAAGATGGACTCTACAACTTGGCATTTCCTTTTCACCACTACACATGAAGACAATGAATCTATGTACATCAGCATCATTGATGCTTTCAATCTGTAAAGAGATCCACGTGCTTGAAGCTTATCTATTCAATTGACTTTCTAAGCTTCTCAAATCATGCTAACAAATGGGTATATTTTAGCCAATAAATAGCTATTTCTTCATACAACACACATTTGTACACTCCCCTTAATCTTAAACCTACAAATAATTTGTATAGATTTTCATTGAAAAGTCATAACATGTCAAATGTTTCCACTCATCAAGTCAATAAGCATGCAAAGACCAACCTTAAGTAACAGATGCATACATGAATAAGCTAGTATACATCCAAGATATCAAGGAGAATGTTCAGAATGAGTTAACTCAATTCCATAGGTGAAATGCAACCTTTACTTATTATATCCTTCTAGTATATCTAGTTTCCTTCCAACTTCACTGGTGCTTATATTTATTAATGAATGCAAATTTGCAACGCTTGGCATCAAACGGAGCAACCAAAGGTCAAAGCCTCCCCAAAATAGATCGTATGCATTTTAAACTATTGAGAAAAATGTGTAGTGATTTAGTCCCACATATTGGATTTGGACTTTTACTAGTGTGTGGTGGCCTATAAATAGACATATATCCCTCACTTATTCTTTTGAAAAGATATAACAAAGAAACATGCCCATAGGACACTTCTCCCATGATTTTCTCCTCATTTTTCGTGAGTGGAGTTTCCATGTAAATCTAAGCATTCTTTATTTTTATGCCTTGATATCATTCATTTTCGTTGGTTTATTTTATTGAACTTGGCATTAGAGCATGCTTATTCTTGGGTCATCATTATTGCTCTTAAGGTTATCATGTTTATCATTATTTTTGAGTTCCAATATCTTGATATGAAGGAATCAAGAAGTATGCGGCGAGGCGATCTGCCCCTCGCTAGGGTTTCTAATCAGGGCCACTCGAGGAAGATCTCCTTGGTGGAGATCATGGTGTGGCGACTTCCATCTCCACGGGGGACTTGAAAACCTAGAGACGAGGCCCATCGCCTTGGCCTCCTCGACGTCGACACTCCCACCCTCCTAATGAGAGCCATCTCCATGGCATTGCCGTAGCCGACGTTCCCCGACAGCCTCTATAGGGTGCTAAGGTCCGCTGTGAGGCCGAGGTCCACCTCCTTGACCGATAACCACGCTCTTACCTCGCAATACTTGGCGTCGTAGACCGCCACCAGGTCCATCCTGCCGCCCACACACGCCCCCTGCAATGCCACCAACATGGGCCTCCAGCACCTCTCCACGATCGAGATCGTCACCTGGAGGCCCAGCATCTCTTGATGAAGGTGCTCCTGGGTGCAGGCCGAGTCGAAGGGGGAACCTTAGGTGATTGAGCATAGGGTGGTGAGGGCATTGTGGATGGAGGGGAGGTTCAGGTACACGTGGAAGACCAAGCTGCTTGGGATCTTCTAAACTATCTCCAGGGTCTTCAACTCTGCGAGGTACTCCATCTCTCTCTCTCGATTAAGAGGGCAGGATGAGAAGTGGGGATCTTCATCCTGGATGGAGGCACATTACTGATTGCTTGGTTGAACAAACGAAAAACTACAAAGAGGGGGAGAGGAGGATATCGAGAAAAAGAAAAATCAGAAAAAAGAAGAAAATTTCTTTTTAAATTGAAGAGAAGAGGTGGAGAAGCTCTTCTCTAGTATTATTATCATTATTTGTTTTTATTATATTTTCTTCTCGTTGTTATTTTCTTCTCTCATACAAGTATAGGAGAAAGGGAGAGTGTAGAAGCTCATTATAGTCACTCTTGTTTAGGAGTCATTTTGTTACAATCCCAAGACATGATGGGTGATATCAGATGCTACTACGGACTTGCAGTCCCAAGACACGATGGGTAACGTTGGATACCACTACAAACTCTTTGGAGTAGCTAATCCTCACATGAGAAACCAAATTCTAGGTGGTCCAGAGTTTGGAAATCTCCAGAGAGAGAGAGATCCATTTTCGATGTCCTTAGAGGAAGGGCCCAGTTGATTTCTATGTAAGAGATCCAGCTTTGAGATCTTTAGAGGAAGACTTTATTTCAGGGATACTGGATAAGGAACCACCAGCACCAGGTCTCCAAAGGAGAGGCCTATTATCAGAGTCAGCTACCAATTCCTTCAGTGCCTCCAGCCCGTCTTCCCACCTACAAGCAAGAATCAGTCTTGAGAATTGTGTTTTATTGTATAGAGTGGACATCTTTGTATTACAAGCTGAGCATTCCATGCTCCAGCTTGAGGAAGAGTGTTGAGGGAAATGTGTAGTGGTTTAGCCCTACATAGTGGAGTGGGACTTTTGTTAGTATGTGGTGGCCTATAAATAGGCATGTATCCCCCACTTCTTTTGAGAAGAAATAACAGAGAAATACGTCCATAGGACGCTTCTCCCGTGATTTTCTCCTCACTCTTCGTGAGTAGAGTTTCTACGTAAACCCAAACATTTTTAATTTTTTTGCCTTGATATTATTCGTTTCCGTTGATTTATTTTATTCGACTTAAACCTATAGATGCATCTTGCGATAAAATCAGCCTTACTTTAAATCTATAGATGATATTAAAACATAATTTTAAATTTTGCTTTTTCCCCTTCCTAAGATTTATAGAATTTCAAATAATCATCATTGTTTACGTAGCAACTCATTTTGATACAAATAGAAGGGATGGTTCCATCATTTGCCATAGTTCTATTTGTAATTCCTCAAGAGATTAAAGAATGATGATGATTCCATTCCTGAAATGGAAAAAGAACTCCTACAGATGCACTTAACTTCATAAAGTGGCAGTGTTCAAAGCCTTAAGCCAACATCCAGTGACTCAGGAAACAAGTATATTAGAATTCATTGACTAACAATGATAAGATTAAATTGTAATAGGAGCACATAGAACAAAGGTAAAACATAAGACAACAATTAGAATTATGTCCCAATAAAAAAAATCAGGAATATATTGCAAACAAAAAACAACAATGAACTGCTAGTACAGACCTGATAGCTGGAAACTCAGTTATGATATGAGCATCAGGAACCTTGGCAGTCGCCCTCAAAAAGTGAGCCAACGGCTGACCATAAGTGTGAGGAAAGGCTCTACTGATCACATGATGACTTGAAGGGTCGGTAGTTGTTGTGACATCGCCATATTCTACTCTTATCGTAGTCCCCTGCTAGTTAACAAAGATAAGGAAAACATTGAGTATCTAACAGGTTCTCACTGATAATAACATTAGTTTCATAAAAGACACTGCTGCGATGCAAAAATCAAGTTAGAAGAGAGGAAAGAAAATTATTTTGTTAACTATTAGTTATATCACCTTACAACAAGTATGAGAAAAGCGTACACATTACAAAACAGGGGGAAATTAATAGGATGAGTGAAATATAAATATCTAATGAAATGACAAAATGTCATATCATCTAAATCAGACAAGGAACAGAGAAGCAACATCCAAAATAGAAGTGGATGCAGCTAATGGGGTTAATAAATATATTTCGAATCCAATTAGTTGCTAATATAAACTCAATTTCCACCCTTCAAAACCCAATAAGCACAGTAAGCAAGCAAACAACAGCATGGCAAAGTCCTCGTTACCCCTCCTCACCTTCAAATCATAATCCAACCAAGGGTCTTGTAGAACAAAAACCACCCAACCAGTCATGGGGTCAAATCTTATTATTAACATTTTTTTTCTCAAAAGGAAGATTTATTTCCTCTGGCACTGGTTGCAAAAAATAGTCATGGCTTGAATAATCTGGAGGATGGAATGTATGTGAAAAAGAATGGTATCTAGTCGGGTAATGGAATTTTAATGCAATAGGATAGATGGGTTTTTGAGTTGTAAGTGGATATTACTTACTTAAATCAGATGTTTGATGGAGCGATAGAATAAAAAGTAGGGTAGATTTTTTATAGGTGAATATGCATATGAGAAATACTGTGCCACCATGATGTTATTCAACATTTCAAATCCCTTCAGCACTGTAGCAGGAGGATATCCTCCCAAGGGAGATGGATATTCCAAATAAAAATAAAAACCTTATAGGCGCTGTTTTGTGACAGCTCAAAGTGGGGGCTTTTATCCCGTCTAAATTTTTTAAATGCTATGGTGCTTCAAGAGTAAACAAGTATTATTTTCACATATTACATATATCATCATATATCACATCAACTCCTATTAACCTACTTCCACCAATCTCATCTACTCTCACTAACCCACTTCCGACCATCTCATCTGCATCCATTACCACACTCTCACTTATAACAACTATCCCATTCGCCCACTTTCAATACAAATAAATATCAAAATTAATAATAATATATCAACTCAACTATATTCATCGTACTAACCATCACTTATTTAACCATTAATAAATCTTAAGCTTTAAATCTCTATCAAATGGGCCTTACATTCTACCATCGCTTGCTTTGTTGACGGACCAAATGAGTTAGTCAAAATTAATTAACTAATAAATAAACAATAAGAACACCACGTGATTCCTGTTACATGCAACAGATTTATCAGGGAGAGAGAGAGAGAGAGAAGAACTACTTTGCTCGACAAACAAGTTACCAACATGATTTCTCTCTCTCTCTCTGTCTCTCTCCTATGTTTTTTTTTTTGGGTGAAAGCAAAACAAGTAAAACAGAAGATACAAGGGAACAAGAAAAATATAAAGCAGGGAGCAGATCGATCTAAAGCCTGATCGTTTGTGAAGAAGAAACCTAATAAAGATCTAAGACGCGCATCCCAAAATCCGCTGAATTCGAGTTTGGAGGCCAACATAACATCAACCTGGAGGGACTGAAACGCAAAACATGATGCATACATGGACAGAAGGCACAGGAACAAAGAAAGGAACCTCAAATTTGGTGTATGCATGTATGTCACCAAAAACGGATCCAAAAAACAACGAAGAAGTAGTAAGTCGAGTGGGAATGGATGAGGACGATAGAGAAGAAACCTGGAGGCAAGGGGGGAGGTCCGGCTGATACCCCGCCCTCTTCTTCTGCAGATCTGAGAGCTCTCTCGGTAAGCCATAGTCCGCATCCATCTTCTGCTGTAGTCCAGAGAGACAGAGAGAGAGAGAGAGAGAGAGAGAGACTGAGCAGGAGAAAAGGATGTGTGTGGGTCGTTGTTTGGTCGCTCAAACCTCAACAACGACCACTGGCTCGACTCGAGCGTGGGTTTCTCGGGGTGCGGCGCCGCGGTGGAGATTTTATATTTCGACTTGGGGTCGAAAGGACGCCCCCAGGTTTCGGCTGCGGCTACGGAATGACCATCGATTTCTACTTTATTACGTCTCGGCCACCGTACTGACACGGGGAGAGAGAGAGAGACAGAGAGTCACGGAATGGCTCAAGCGCGACGGGTTACAGGCCTGCGTAGCTTTTCTTAGGACTAGTTTAATTCATACGTTACGAAATTGATGTTAAAAAATTTAAAATTGATGTTAATGTTTATTTTTTTTATTTATAGGATGATATTAACATTAATTTTTATTTATTTAAATTAATATTAAATTATAAAATTAATTTTTATAGTATTTACTTAAATTGATGTTAATATTAATTTTTATAAAGTAAATTTTTAATATGAGGAAGTTATAAAAGTAATATCTATTTTATTAATATTTTTTTAAAATTAATGTTAGTAAAAGAGATGTCAACTTTTTAAAATTAAAATTAAAATTAAAATTACGAGGATTAATCTTTATTTACTCTACCGTGTAAATAAAGATTAACATCCTAAAATAAGGGTTAAATTTCAACTAAATCAGCCTTTTATTCTTTTTATTATCATTTTTTTAAAACGTCGACCTGTGGTCAGTGGATGGCGGATTTGGATCTCGCTCCCGTCGATCCCGGTGGGTACGAGGGCGAAAGTACAGACTTATGCTATATTAAAATTTTTTTAAAAATAATTAACACTAACAATAAAGTAGAAAATTCCTGCCACCTTGTTTCTCGCCGAGTACAATATTTTCCATTCCTTTTCAATTTTCATGTGATATTTTAAGTCTCTAATCCTTGTTATCGTAAACGGCAGTCAACGCATGTCATTTTGCTTCTCAAAAAAACGCACCAAAGTCATAAGAGATTTTGACTTTGCCCGCGTGTATCTAATGAGATGTACGTCCTAGGGTGATATTTGATAAGAAAAATAAATTTATATAATAAGTAGTGTAATAAGAAATGAGTTGAATAAAATAATAGAATAAGTAAATTTTGATATTTATAAGTTTAATTAGATTAAATTTATTTTACAAAGAAAGTGCAATAAATTTACATCAAATTAAATTATTTTAACTTGATGCAAATAGATGATAGGTTAAGTGGTGAATAAATGTATATTAAGTGCTTTAACTTATCTACTAAACATGGCTTGGAAGGATCTTGTTAGGAACAGGGGAATAATTATTCCCATTGGTGATTTGGGTAGATTTTGTAAGTTAATTTTTTTTTATAGTTGATTGTCGTTCATTTTTATTTAGAACATGTGACTTTGAAATTGAGAGAGATAAAATGGTAGGTTAAGTAATAGGATAAGTTACAAAAAGATAATTTTTTCATTTAGTTATTGGTTTGAAAGATAGTTCTTTATAATACTATATGTGTATTATAAAATTATTAATTATTCTTTACTTAGTTATTTCAAATATTTTTAAATATTTTTAAATATTATTAATAATTAAATAGAGATTAAAAATTATTACATATAAATTTATCTCACCAAATAAATAAATTTATACTTTTTCCACTTTTAAAGTATGATATTCAATTGGAACTTGTTAGACTCACACAAGAAAAAGTCAATCTTAAGTAATAAAATAATGCACAAGAAAATGTGAGGAATTAAGGATCTAGTTTCACGTGCAAGGTGTATGATTAAGTAAAGTGCTATGACTCTAAAAAATTTCAATATCATGGGGTTGTTATAAGAAAAAATTCTCAAAGAATGTAATCCTTTATGATGGGTAGTGTAGCTCATTTAAAATAGTAGATCCGTAACGTCAAGCTCAGTAGTTGTTAGTCATTGTTCGTTATGTGCCACATAGGCTACATAAGACATTGATAAGTGAGCATAATATCATGATAACATGCTTAATTTTGTTGGTTTTAGGGTATTAGATACATTAAATTTAGGTCATTTTGTATATAATTGCATATTTGTATATTATAACTAAGATTGCAAAATTGAGCCTGATTAAATATTAATTTGAGTCTCTACTCTGTGCAGGAACATTTAAATCAGGTTCAAGAGGAAGAGAAGAAGAATCCAGACCATCTAAGTTCAATTGAAGAGAAGAAAAATACATTTTGACCCATAAAACCCTAACCTTAATCCCACATCCTATGTGCCTAATTTAACCTTCACCCAAAAGCCTAAACCTTCACCCTACACCATAACCTACCTTATTGAGCTATCCCAATCATAGTTTTAATCTTAAACCAAGTCTTAATCTTAATTCTAAACCTAACTTACCCTCTGAGCCACCTCACTACCTTAAACCCCACCTTAATTACACCCACCCTTAATCTACCACATATTCACCACTCATGCAACCTTTGGATGTTCATTATAATCATTTCCCAAACACTATTCATGTCCAAGAGCTTTCAGTATCATTTCTCCCATGATTTTAGTCAACTAAGATTCTAATCTTAATCTTAAACCTAAAATTCTTGACAACCTGACACACCTTTAGTATTTTGACCATAAATTTTCATTTTAAATCCAAATTGAGTGATTTAAGTTGTCTTTGAAAGATGATTTCAAGGGTTACAACTTTCCTGTTAAGTTCAATTTGAAATTTGGAACAAATAGAGGCTGAAAATTTAAGACAATCAGGGGAAACCCTAAAATGTTGTTGCAACACCCTCTATAAATACCCCCTTTCTCCATCTCTACCACCATCTAGCCTTCCTCTCTAGGTTTTCTTCTTCTTCCCTTCCCTTAGACTTTCTCTTCATCTATAAAATCCTCCCCCGTAGGTTTGCTCCTTCCCTTCTCCTTAGTCTTCTTCTTCTTCTCTACCTTCACCTTCTTCTTCTCCATAAAAGCTTCTCCAAGGTGCTTCTTCTTCCTCGCCCTTTCCCATACTTCTCTTTAGACCCGGTGGTTGTGGCAGAACTCTCCTTTGCCACCACAAGTTCTCCGACCTCTGCAACTTGTTTCTTTATGGCTTGTTTTTCTTTTGTTGTAGAACTTATATACTTTTTGTTTCAATGAAGTTCTTATTTTTGTAATGCAATCCATGCTTTATTAGTGTAGTCTCTCTCATGTGATTTTTATTGTTTTCATATACAAAAAACCAAAAAATTTAGAAAACCCAAAAATACAAAAGAAAGTATATGTTTGTGTTTAGTTTCATAAATTCACAATCACTTTATTCACATTCAGATTCACAAACTCACTTTCCAAAAATCATCCTGGCAAATCCACAAATCCATAATTCACAAAATATTTTCTAAGGCTTAGGAATCAAGTAATAAATGTTTTTGCAAAATTTTGGCACAAAAATAGATTTCTACTATTTTTATAAAATTTTTGCATTGGTGTGGAGTTTGCAACCAATCAAAACCTTGAAATTTCGACACTATATGAATTTTAGGAATTTTTATATACCTTGGATTTGCGTGAAATTACTTGGAGTGGTTTCTTTATTTTATTAGGTATCTTATTATACATGCCCTAGCTGAACCGGGTTTGGATTCTGTGTGGTTTGATCCCGGGGAGGAATTGGAGTCTTCTCAGTTAAGCTTCAAACTTGAAAGGCAAGATAAATTAGGCATAATTTTAGAACATCATTAGGTTTAGGTTAGCCTTGCACCTTGTGCAAGGGGTCAAATCTACCAGCCTGCCTTGACTTCCAAGAAAATTTTCAAAAAATAGCAAAATATCTTCAAAAATTCTCCAAAAAAATTCATGCACACTTAGGATTAATTAGAAAGCAATCTATCCAAAAGCCTCTTTGAAATACAACCTGAACTCCCATATATTACAATTTAATCTTATTTGAGTGCATAATTTAATTTGAGTGACCACATAAATTCGCACTACAACGATGTGCTTATCATTAACGGGTTTCATGACTTAGACGTGTTGGCTAGATTTCATAACAAATGTTGCTTAGCCAGGTAGTTGTGCTCTTAGTCGACTAAGATAGCTACCTGAGCATTTCGGCCATTTTTTGCCAGCCTTATTGCCTCATTCGACTTAAAGTCTCTAGCGAACTAAGTGCATGATATCTTGGCAAGTAGCTTATATTAGAAAAATGGGTTGAGACCCTTTAGGTAGGTTTTTACATTTATTTTTGTAGTCGAGTTTGTACCCAATCAGAGGTCGTCTTAAGCAGATTGTCAAGCCCATTTAAGGTGCCTTTACCATTTGGGCATGGTAAGCTCAATGGGCTTAGTTGGGGATTTTTTCTCCCTCATAAGTTGCCTCCACTCTCTTTAGTTAGTGTACTAACTAAGAGAGTATTTTGATTAAGTATTTGTCTTCCTTGATGTTGCCCCCAACAAGCAGTCCTTTTGTCAATACAAATTGGATGGCTACTTTAGATGGGGAAGAGGGGGATACAAGTATATGATCAGGCATATCACTGCCTGAAAATTAAGATTCTGTAGGACATATCACCGCCTAGAATCAAGTGATTTTATTCTGCGGTACCCAGGTGTAATTAGACAATAGTTAATATTAGTTGCTTTAATGTAGGCGATGGCCAATCGCCGCCTAAGAAGCGCTCGCAAGAGTGCAAAAGACAAAAGATGATGTCACACCATCATCAACAAAGATCATGCATCGAGTCTTGGAAAAGCGCAGGGGCATAAAGGTCAGGGTGCAGCTTTTTTGGGATTTGGAAGGATGTCGTAGGTATTAAATGTTGATCAGACTTTTTATCAAGCGGTGGGTGAGTGGGGAGTGGGGCCCATGTTAGGAAAGTTAGCAGAAGATGTGAGGTCGAGGGATCGATATGATTCGAAATCTCACCTTGGTGTGATTTATTACACATGAATCATCATCCCGCAACTATAAATATGGGAGACAGGGTAGGTACGAGTACATGCACTCATCTCCATCGCAGTAATACTTTCGGGACCTACCAACAAGAGTCTATGCATCCCGCCATGTGAGGCTTGTCATCTGCCCCCTATTGCAACATCATTTTAAGATTTAGAGGGAAAGGTCAGTCTTCTTCTTCCTCTGTTGGCGATCTTTCTGCAGATACTTTAGGGCTTCACACCTCTCCCTTCAAGATTACTAGTAGGTCCACCCTTAAGTCCTTTTTAGAGTTTCACAAGTTGGGCTAGGCGAGTTTTGAATTAGCAAGATGTCATGCCTAGCATTGTTCTCTATGTTCGGATGACTCCATTATTTGTAAATATACCATAGGGCATGGCCTTAAGGTTCCCTTGAACCCTTTTGTGGTTTCATTTTTAGCTTTTCATCAACTGGCTTCATCACAGTTGAGTTTTAACTATTGGCTGGTTCTGAATGCTTTCATTACCATTTGTTTCCATTTGGGGATTGTCCCTCCACTTAGTGTCTTCTGCCTCCTTTATGGGTTGATGCCTTTGAAGGTGAAGAAGGATAGACCTTCTTCTAGCATGTATACATTGTACAATTGTCGGACCAGGTATAGGGTGATCAATCTACCCATTACTTTAAAGGGGTAGGGTCATCAATTTTTTATTTTTCGCAATGGGGAGGAGTTGAAAGTCCCCAACTCCTGGCAAGGGCCCCCGAAGGACCAGCCACCTACCGCGCACGACCTTGATTCAACGAATGAGTTGAACGCAAAGGAAATAGTGGATTTTGGGCTTATTTGTCAAACGAACCTCAGACGGCTAGAGGTGTGGAGGGCTTTACCTTGGGTGGGGGGAACGTACCCTTCACCAAGTAAGTTGTGAGGCTAAAAATTACTACTTTTATAACTTGCATAATTGAGAATGCAATTTTAACATAATGTTCTCATATGTGCAACTTTTCATAGGCAAAACCACCATAAAGGAGGGGCGAGCAGGTGCTAGTATGTCAGAGGGAGACTCAAGGAGCAAGGAGAAAGATGTCACAACCAAATCGTGCTCTGCATCATCACCCCTTAGGATTAAGAGAGACCCTATGGTGGTGAAAAGAGGAGGTCGCTTACTTCAGGTTCCACCCCACCCTCGCCAAAGCTGTTAAAGTGACAAATGGTGGGTGAAGGTGATAGGCCGCCCAGGTAGTCTATTATGCAATTTAGCGACACACCCTAGGTGGAAATAGTGTTGACCCTCACATTGTCAACCACAACAAATCCCCATCAACAAGGAGGGTTTTCGAGCAGACCTCAGTAGCTGGTTGGTGCCTCTCATCACCGATAGAACAACCAAATTTTGATGCGTCCGTGTGCTCGCTCGATTTTGCCCCTCGCCACTGCTCAAACTCATGCCCGCAGGTTATGAACACCGCTCGCGACCACTGTGGCAAGATCGCAGATTATAGCATGGTCTGAATTGTACGCACATGCTCTCGACCATTGGATCTCGGTCCAACAGTTGAGATCTCATCTCATCTCTTCCTTTAAAGCTGAACGTTGGATGTGCATGAATCTCAGCCATTGGATTGATGTTCCAACAGCTAAGATGCATTAATCACCACATGAAGAAGTATTGCGGGAAGCTTGGGCCATTTTGGGCGGCTAGGATGGCGCCATGTGGCACCAACTTGGTCGTTCATCTTCTCTAACTTGTAGATGGTGCCATAGATGTCGGATTGGACTGATTGTCATGCCATTGGGCTGTGATCATTGATTTAAACCCATCCGTATAGTTGGATTTGTCATCTAAAGTTCGGATTTTCCACCATCTTGCTCCTTGGTCTCAGAGCTTCCTCGGACAGCATCAGATGCTACGGAAGTCCAATTAAGGCGATCTCAGAGTCATTGAACTCCGATCGTTGCTCTAATCAGATCCATATGGTTGGATCTTTAATCCGAGACCCCGAAATGATATCGCCCTACTCCCTAGCCACAAAAAGGGAAATTATTATACAATTGTACAATTTGACCTAAATGCATGATGCTGCATGTTATGCAATATTTATAATGCATGATGCTTTTATGACACTAAGAACATGCGTAAATAGATATTTTAGGCTAATTAGATGTAGCACATCACACCCCCATGCCTATCTTTTGCTTGTCCCGAACAAAACTACATGCTATTTATAAATAGAATTAGAATCAAATTACTTTAGGAATAGTTATTTTTCACCACTAAGAAATTTCTACTAAGACCTGAACTGTAGAGACACAACAGTGTCCTGGTGTCTGCCAAAATGCAGACTGCCCAAGCCCTCGCCTTATTCAAAAGCAAAAGCATCCTTTTCTTTTTCTTCTTTTCTAATTTTTGGATTTTTGAGTTTAGAGTTGTAGGGCAGCTTTCTACGGCTACCCAACCCACCCAAGGGTAGAAGAGAACTCTAAGTGCTAAGCATCTTTTTGTGTGAATGTGATAGACTCACTGATCGGCAATCAGAATGGACTTCGGGTTTCTACACCCCTAGGTGACCTTGGAAAGAAATTCTACCAAAAGGTGTACTTATACGATCGATAGCTTTCTCCCTACTTTTTATTTTTATGGGGCCAACACAAGGGCCAGCCTAGTGTATATCTCCCTGGCTTATTCTACTTCTCCGCTTCTTCCTAAGTGTCTGGAATTATACATGCATTTCGTGAGCTGGGTTCTAGACAACTGGCTAATGGGTTGTTACCCACGGTAACTTACTAGCCATACTCGTGCGATGAAGTGTGGCTTATTTATTTTTTTCTTCTTCTCTTTTTCTTATAATTTTTTTTTCTTTTTGGGCGTTTCTTTATTTTTTTTTCCTAAGTAGGTGGCTTCCCTAATCTAAGATTTACTTAAAGGCAGCAGAAAGAGAATAATCGTGTAGCTGGGCTCTGGACAACCAGCCACTGGGCTGTTGCCCACGACAACTTGCCAGCCATACCACCATAGAAAGTTCGTTAGCTACCCAATTTCCGTTAAAATCACTGAACAATGAGTTAGCGCGAAAAGTGTGTAGATTCCTAGACTATAAGTTCCCTCAAATCAGAGGGTGGGCTAACAAGTCATGTACTTATCACCCCAACTTATTAACCAATTAGAAATGAATTTAGAATGGCGAGGACTCAAGAAATAAATCCACATTTTATTGGACACCCAGGCTAATTAAGCTCGAAGAACTGAAAGGTCTAAGTGTTTAGGTCTTAACGTATTATTTTCTACGGTTGAAAATTTTCTAAAGCCTAAGTTTTCTTTTCCTAATTCAATTTATTTTTTGAGAGAAAAAGACAAAAATAAAGGAAATTTACAAGAAATCTACAGAGTTGACAATATGATTCAGAAATGAATCCACCCCCCATGCTTAGCTTATGTAATGTCCTCATTGAAAATAAAAGGCATGAGAAAAGGGTAGATTAAAGAAAATATCACTGGATTCTATGATGCTCTGGTAAGCTCTTAGTCAGATTGTACAAATGCTGAGTTTAATGCCATCAGCTAGGCGAGCACCAACCAAAGAAGTCAGATCAATGTCAAAGCAACCTTGTTTGAGACGAGTTCTGGAATAATGCAATCAACATAAGGTTTCAGACGTCTGTTGACCTTGAAAGAATTACCCATATTTGGGTCAGAAATCTCAATGATCCCATTTGGGAATATCCGATCAATGATGAACAAGCCGTTCCACTTCGACCTAAGCTTGCTGGGAAAGAGCTTAAGTTGAGAATCAAAGAGCCAAACCTTCTGGTTTGGCACAAAGCTCTAATGTGAAATCAGTTGGTCATGGAGAGCTTTGGTCCTGGCCTTATAGATCTTGGCATTCTCGTATGCATCATTTCTAAGCTCTTCCAACTTAGAAAGTTGGAGTTTCTTAGTCTTTTAGGCTAAACTTAAGTCAAAGTTGCATTTCTTGATTGCCTAGAATGCCTGATATTCAATCTCTACAGGTAAATGGCACACCTTATCATACACCAAATGAAACGGTGGCATGCTGATAGGCATTTTGTATGCCATACAATAGGCCTAAAGAGCATCATCAAGCTTTTGAGTCCAGTCCTTCCTATCAGGCCTAACCGTTTTCTACAAGATGTTCTTGATCTCCCGATTGGAGATCTCATCCTGTCCGTTCCTTTAGGGGTGGTAAGGTGTGAAAATTCTGTGATTCACCCCATATTTTTCTAGTAAATTGTAGAATTGGGCATTGGAAAAATGGGTACCACCATTGCTAATGATCACCCTCGGGATCCCAAACATACTAAAGATATTCTTCTTGACAAAATCGATGACCACTTGTGGTCATTGGTTCAGGCAGGAGTAGCCTCAATCCACTTGGACACGTAGTCAACAACTATGAGAATGTATTGGTGTCCAAATGGAGGGAGGAAGGGTCCCATGAAATTGATGCCCCAAACATCGAAGCTTTTGACGGGAAGAATCAGGTTTAGAGGCATCATGTCTCTCGTGGCTATGCTCTCGAGTGCCTAGCATTGGGAACATGACCTCGAGAATTCTTGTACATCCTTGAATAAAGATGGCCACTAAAATCTAGATTTCAAAATCTTTGTAGTTGCCTTTTTCCCGGAGAAATGTCCACCATACGTGGATGCATGACAAAATTCAAGTATGCTTTGGAACTCATTCTCCAGAACACATCAGCAAATAATTTGATCAAAGCCGATGCGGTACAATTTAGAGTCATCCCAAAAGTGACATTTGGCCTCAGATATAAGTCTATCTCATTATTGTTTGGTCCAATCCTAAGGGATTTGACAAACGACCAAATAATTTACCATATCCGTAAAGGGGTTTGGACACTTGAAACTATAGGAATAGTCTCGTCCAGAAAAGTGTCAGTAATTGGAATATCCAGAAGAGAAGAATCAATTAGGAGTCTCGAAAGATGATCTGCCATCACATTTTGTGCCCCGGATTTGTCTTTAATTTCAAGATTGAATTCTTGAAGTAAAAGAATCCATCAAATGAGCTAAGGTTTGGCATCCTTTTTGGCCAAGAGATGTCTCATGGTTGAGTGGTCGATATAGATTATGACATGAGATCCTAAGAGATAAGCCCTGAATTTTTTCAATGCAAGTACTACAGCTAGTAATTCTTTTTCTGTAACTGTGTAATTCCTCTGGGCCTCGTTTAGAGTTTTGCTAGTGTAGCAAATGATAGAGGGCTTCCTGTCCATCTTCTGACCCAAAACAGCCTCGACCGCGTAATCAAAAGCGACGGTCATGATCTGAAATGGGGCTATCTAGATCGGTGGTTGAAGCATCGGAGCTCAAGTGACTATCGTTTTAAGAAAATCAAATGTCTTGTGGCATGATTCATCAAAATCGAACGGTGTATCTTTGGCCAGAAGGTTGCTCAAAGTAAGGTTTGAAATGCCAATTTCGACGCCGTGCCGATGAAATTATAGGTATGCATTTCGTGGGCATGCTGAAGGCATGTCGTGGAAATGCTCATTTTTCTATGGTAGATTTCGACGATTTCAACAGCCCGAAAAAATGACATTTCGAGGCACGCCGAGGGCATGCCGATGCATGCCGACAGAAATGATTAAAATTTGAAAGAAAACTAAATCAAGATATTAGAAACATATTTATATGAACAAAAAATAATTGTTATTTAAGCCTATATGATAAAAAATCAATGTGTGTGTGTGGCACTCTTCAAAAAGGTGTGTAACCTGAACTCTTCCCGAAAATTTCCCTCCAATTCCTTTTTAGATTCCCGCCTCTCCGGTTCCTTTCTAGATTCCCGTCGCTCCAATTCCCAGCACAGGCCTTTCCCGCTCAACAGACAGTCAGCATGCCGTCGGTTTCCTCAGCAACTTCCGGCATGCCAGTGAAACCCTCAGCATACCGACGGTTTGCCTGTAAACCAACACTATCTTTGTGTTGGCATAGCCTTCCTCCAAAAACCCCCTTACCGATGGCATGCTGGCGGCATGCTGTCAGCATTTAAATCACTGGCTAAAGGTCAAGCAACCTTAGAAAAGTCCTTGATGAACCTCCTATAAAATCTCACATGACTAAGGAATGATTGGATTTGTTTAACAGATGTGGGAGGAGGAAGCTTGGAGATAGCATCCACCTTAACTCGATCAACTTCAATTCCTTGCTTAAAGACTACATGACCCAATATGATACCTTCTTGTGTCATAAAGTGACTCTTTTCCTAGCTAAGGACCAACCGTGTTTTGATGCATCTCTTAAGGATCAATTCTAGGTTGGCCAAGCAAGAATCAAACAATTCTCCAAAAATAGAGAAATTGTCCATGAATACTTTCATAAACTCTCCCACCATGTTTGAGAAGATGGCTAGCATGCACCTTTGAAAAGTTGCAAGTGCATTGCAAAACCCAAATGACATTCTACGGAATGCAAATGTTTCGTAGGGATAGGTGGAAGTTGTCTTTTCCTAATCCTCGGGATGGATAGAGACTTGGTTATATCCCAAGTAACCATCCTGGAAATAGAAATACTTTTGCCCAGCTAACCTTTCAAGAATTTGGTCAATGAAGGGCAAAGGGAAATGATCATTTTTTGTGGCTATGTTCAGCTTCCTGTAATCGATACAGACCCTCCAATAGGAAGCTGAATGGGTTGTGACAAATTCACCTTTCTCGTTAGTCACAATGGCAATCCTAGCTTTCTTGGGAACAATTTGCACAGGACTAACCTAGGGACTATCCGAGATCAGGTAAATGATTCCTACGTCAAGCCACTTGATGATTTCTTTCTTGACCACTTCTCGCATGTTGGGATTTAGTCTCCTCTGCTTCTGGTGAGAAGGGTGGGATCCATCTTCCATAAAAATATGATGATTACAATAAGATGGTTCAATCCCCCTAAGGTCATGGATGGTCCAACCAATTACCTCTTTATGTGCTTTTAGGACCTTAATCAGTTTCATCTCCTACTCCTTAGTCAGTTTAGCACTAATAATCACAGGGAGCATTTTCTTGGGTCCTAAGAACTCATATTTCAGACTCTCGGGCAATGGTTTCAGTTCAAGCTTGGGCGGGTTTAGGATGGAGGGTAAGGAGGATGCTGATGAAGATTCATTAGGATGATCCAATGGAAGAGGTTGGGAGTGAACAAAATCAACAACCACTTCAGGGTATGGCAGGTCTACCACGGAGGGTTGTGGGTTAGGTTCATTGGTGCGGGAGGAATTCTCAAGAATGGTAACAGCCATATAAGTCTCAAGATTCAGATCATCATCCTCAAGTTCCTCAATATATCCACAATCCTCAAATTTGTTAATCGCCTTAAAAATATCGAGTTTCCGTTTTCTATCTCTAAATGCGATTTCCATACTACCGTTTTCACAATTGATGTTGGCCTTAGCGGTAGCCAGGAATGGAAGCTCCAGAATGATGGACGTGTTCCTCAAATCTTTAGGTACATCCATGTTAAGGATAAGAAAATCTACAGGAAAATAGAAGTCCTTAACCTTGACGATAACATCTTCAATAATGCCTTTCAGGTTCGTTACCGAATGGTCTATTAACTGTAGCGTTACTATGGTCAGCCTGAGTTCACCTAATCCGAACATTTCATAGAGAGAAGTCGACATTAGGTTGATGGATGCATGATGAGTCGTGTTTTGAGAATTAAAATCAGGGTTTGGAGAACCCGTCGTCGTAGCTCGCAAAATGCGTTATCAAATAAAATTTATAACCGAAACTCCAAGGGAGTCCCGGGTCAAACATAGGGAGGCGACGTTTACTTTGGTTGAAATCCGCATTTCATTTTGTTTCTTTTTCGTGTTTTGGGGTTTTATATTTTTTTTCTTTTATTTTTATAGAAGAAGCAAGCAAGATAGATCATAAGAGAGATGAAACAACTATGATATATCATGTAAATGTTTATTACAATAATCTATGAAAACATAAAAGAGATAAGGGTGAGAGGAAATCTCCCGAATCGACTGTTCGACGAGACGACGACGCCTGGCGGAAGCTTGGATGAAGGAGGTGAGATGCAGGACGATGGAGGTGAGATGCAGGAGGACGTTGGGTAGAGGAATGCTTCATCGAGACTCTGGAATGGAGGTAAGGAGACGGAGGCGATCTTCTACCGGATTGGAGGTGGGAGGATGGCTCCAAGGTAACCTATGAAGGTGGTGGGATGAAGGGTGAATATTTGGTGGGAAATAGGAATATTACACTAATAGGAGGCCTTTGGAGCTTGAGAGTAAGCTCTGATGGAGCTTTGGTAGGCTACTAGAGCTTAGGAGTAGGTGGGAGTAGAGTAAGTAGAGATGGTGAAGAATGGAGGTGTAAGGGTCCTTTTATAGTGAAGGGAAGAGGAAGAAATTCATGTAGGGCTGTAGTGACAACTGCATGCTTCATTAAAGACCCTTGTAGCTGTCGCTGAAGATCGTGCCCCCACAACTCAAGCCCACAGTTGTCCTCGTGCCTACAGGAAATTAGTGATGGCTGTAAGCGTCACTAAAGGCCCACCCAGGCTGTCGCTGAAGGTCAGTGCCAACCAAGCACATGCCTGCTCACAGCTGTTGGCGCATGCATCACATAGCCGTGTCACGCACGTGCGCTAGCATGCGTTGGCTGTTGCTGCGCGCAGCCATGTTGTGCATGATGCCCTTGTGTGCACGCGCGGCTCTGCGCTGTGCCCTTGTCCATGCGTGTGGCCATCTCTAATTGGTGAATTGGGGGGGTTGCGGGGATTCGAATCCGCGCCCCTCCCTTAGAGGCCAACATCCCAACCAATGTGCTACGGTCGGGGATTGTCACAAGGAGAAGTTCTTGAGGCCGCGGAGTGGAGGCTTCCTAACCGTTGGATGATGATCCAACGATTAGGATTTGAAGGTGAAGATGATCCAACGGTCAATCCGAGACCCCGAAATAAATCTCCTTCCCTCCTGGCCATAATTAACCTAAAATATACACAACTACTCTAAATGTAGGATGATACATGCTATGCAATATTTATAACATGAAATGCAAATCTAAGCCTAGGAACATGCATGAATGGGCATTTTATCCTCAATAGTTGTCTCTACATCATACGCCCATGCCTATCTTTTGCTAGTCCCTAGCAAAATTAAACTATATTCTATATATAAAAGTAGAATTAGGATTTGGTTACTTAGGCAGGATTTGTTGATTGCTTTAGAAAATCTCAACCCCAAGACCTAGTTACAAAAACTCGACAGTGCCCGAGTATCTGCCAGAATGCAAACCGCCCAAGCCCTCACCTTATTTGAAAAAAAAAGGAAGATACAAATTTTTTGCTTTTTCTTCTTTTCTAATTTTTTTAGATTTTTTTGAGTTTGAGAGTTTCAAGATAACTTTTTACGGTTACCAAACTCACTCAAGACTCAAAAAGGACTCTAAGTGCTAAGCATCTTGTGAAAAGAGTGAAAGACTCACTAGGCAGTCGTTACAACGGACTTCGGGTTTCTACGACCCTAGGTGACTGACGTGGCAGTAACTAGGTTTTGTTATAGCGTTGTAGTATAGCCAGTTATTGCCATCATTTCAAATATATAATTTTTTACTCGGAAAATAAAAGAGTTCTCGAGGTCGAACTCAGGGAGCAAGTCGTATTCTAGGGGTACAAATTCTTATTACAAAAATAAAGAGAGAGAGAGAGAGAATGAAAATTTGGCTTCTTCTTCTTCTCTTCTCTTCTTCTTCGGCTTTTGGTTTCTTTATCTCCTTGTGGTCTTCTTCTTCTGCCTTCTGTTCTTCAGATCTTCTACTCGTGCTCTCTTCTTCTGCTTTTGTTGTCAGGACGTCGTCTCTCCTTCTTTCTTCTTTTTCTTTCTGTCTTCTTTATCTGCAGCAGTGGGTGATGCTCTTCTTCTTCTTTTAGCTCTTGTTTCTGCTTGTCTCTTTCTTTTTCTTTTCCCTTGCGGTCCTGTTCTTCTTCCTCTTTTCTGCCTTCAAAGCGTCGTCTGATTTTCCAATCAGACGACTTAAACCGCCGCTGCTACAGTGCTCCTCCTTCCTTCAGCTTTCGTCGTCCTTCTTCTCTGCCTCGCTCGTCTTCTTCTTCTTCGCCTGTGCCTGCACACTTCAAAGCCTCTTGTCAGCGGGCAAAAACCTACTCTACCCTCCCCCCGCGTTTCTCTCTCACAGAAGCCGCTCTTAGGAAAGCTCTCCCAGAGCTACCGGGTAGTCGGGTACGGGTCGCGCCCGGGTCCAGGCCCACCGGCGTGCGTGGTGGGCGAGGAGTGCAGGTCAGGCTAAGTCGGGTCGGGCCAGGTCCGCGAGGCATGCGTGCGGACGAGGCCGGGTAGTCGGGCAGGTGAAGGGGACCTCACCCCGTGAACTGAGGCGAACAGCTTAAGGCACTTTTTGCCTTTAAGCGCCCATTCGCCTCAGTGGCTTTCCGAGGCCCAATTTGGATGCCTGCGCGGAGGAAGCAGCGGCAGTCGAGGCGAAGCGCGGGGGCTTCGCGCGAGAGCTTCGACTCGACTGCAGCCTGGTACTTCGCGAAGACGCCTCGCACTGCCTGGGAGCGTGACCTGGGCGTGGCGCACCTGGGGCGGCAGGTGAAGAAGCTGCTTCGCTTCAACAATGGCAGCGGCGAGCGCAGGTACCTGCCCACAGAGAAACGGCCTCTCGGCTCAATCAGAAACGCGGAGGACCTTTGCCGTGGTACGGCGAAGGTGGTCGGGGGGTGTGCAGGCGGCGGGGCGGAGCCTAAGGGCCGCCCTAGGTCAAACTGCAGGTTGGGAGATGGGTTTGTTCGGTGGAGTTGCAGAGGGTGATTTGGGGGAAGTGGAAGGGCGGAGGTTGATCAGGGTGAGGAGGCGGAGGTTCTGCGGTGGTCGACGAGCCGTGTGGGTTGCTGGAGTGATGGGAGCGGGTCGCCGGAGCAGGGGCCGGAGGTGGAGAAGGTGAGGGCGATTGGTCGGATCGGGGCAACAGTAAAGATGTAAAGTGAGGAAAAGGAAGAGGGGAGGAAGAGGAGTTCTACCTACTTAGCAGGACGAGGAGGGGCCGGAGCAGGCGGCAGTCGTATCGACTGTCGCTGGAGAAGAAGATGCCCAGGGGAAGGGGCGGCGGCGAGGAGAGGGCCGGAGAGGCGCCAGCTGGGTGCGGCGTGGTGCGGGAAGAGCGGGGGAAGGCAGCCCTGCTGCTGGTAGTGCGGCAGAATGACGAGGAGGAAGAGGAGAGACCGCCGGAGCTGGAGGGTTTCCTGTCGGAGTGGGAAGAGAGTGAAAAGAGGGTGTTTCTCCGTCAGGACCGAGCTGCTGAGAACGGCGGAGCGACGGGGGTATTTATAGGGGCGGAATCAGAGAGGAGGGCGGAGGGAGACGACGTGTCTCCCTCGCCAGAGGACGCCGGAGATGGAGACCCATACCGTCTGTGCGTTCGCACGGCCGGTATGGTGGGTTGCAGCGACCAGGGGGGTGTTCCTGTGACGGCTGACGACGCAGGGCACCCCCGGTTGTCTTGCCAGACCCTCCCCCTTACCCTGCGCGGCGCCATGCTCTGCGCAAGGTCGCCGGAGCATGGTGCTGGTCAGGTTTTGGCAGGAGGGACCTAGATGCAAAGAATGAAGGAGAGTTAGGGGTAGAAATGTGAGGGTTCAAAAGTTGAGGGCCAAAAAGGAAATAAATGAGGACCAAAGTGTAAAGTTGGTCAAGAAGGTTTCCTCTTAGGCTCAAGTTTTTATACATGACTAATTGGGACCTAAGGATTATGATGGTGAATTTTATTTCCAGATTAAACCTTGTTTGACCGGTCAATTTACGCGAAAATCCAAATTAAGTTATTAATTGGGCATGGTTCTCAATGTAGGTCAAAATGGGTTCCTAAGGCTAAATTGAAGGTTCTAAACCCTAGAGATTATTTTTCTATGAATTTTAGAGGGTTTATTCTATTTTTACTTTGCCTTGAACCTCGCGAATTGAAGTGGGTTTGTTTTAAGGTTACAGATTATCATTTAGTTCCTTGGAATTGCTGTAGCCCTTATCAGATCATCCCACTTTCCTTCTTATTTGGTTTGTTTGACCTATGTTTGGACCTGTATGCAGATTATACTGGTAAAATCGCATTTTTACCCCTTATGACTTGTTTTCTCCTTAAACTCAGAATTCTCTGAGTTAAGCCTTTCCTTGAGTTATATAGGAGCTTTTATCCTTTGTATTAGGTCAAAATGAGCTAGTTATGGCTCATGATGAGGTTCTCATCATACCCCCATGCCTAGCTTTTGCTAGTCCCTTAGCAAAAACTTAAGGTTTCAACCCTTGTTCTAGACCATGAAGTTCTTAATAGCTTCAGATAAGTGCTTTTTCATTTGAGCTTAGATTAGGTTAGAATGCTAACCATAGGCCTAAAAGGTACTCTAGTACCAATCAAGATCCAAATCTGTCTAGCCTTAGCCTCAGTCTTTAGCAAAGGTTTTTAAGGCCCACAAGAACTAACCTAAGGTTTATTGGACTTTGTGGTTAAAGCACCCGTGCTTGAAATGATTTTAGCCCTGGCTCAGTTCGCAGTGCGTTTTGTAAGAGAGAGAGATAGAAAATTTTTCTGTTTGGAGAGTTTTCTCTCTTTTTCTTTTTAATTCTAGCTTAGGATTGGCTTTTCAACACGGTCTATATCAGATTCATTGCTCCCATCATTAATCCTCAAGGGTTCCTGGCGATCGATGCTTCGAGATAGCACCGCCCATGGCAACCCCTGGAACCCTGGCTATTGAGATTTCGAGATAATCCCATCCATGGTGTTCCGTGGCTGAATCCAGACCCTGGCAATTGACACTTCAAGATAATGCCATCCATGGAATCTGAACCAGCAGAGTGCTTACATGCCCCCAGTAGGATATGTGAATATCCTAAGAGACAAGCACCGAGGAGATGATATTTTGTTACGCATCTTCGAGGGGATTTCCCGCCTCTCCGCACTGGGAACTCGTCCAAATCAACTTGTGTTGGTCGGCCGCTCCTACTCTAGGTGTTCTTTTCAGAATTTTGCGACGCTTCTGCGTGATTTTGATTTTTACGCTTACTGAACCAGGCTGTGTGTGAGGTTAGGGTGCTTAGGTTACTGAGTCCCGTAAACCAAAAATTAGTTAATGAGGCCAAATACTCCCTAAGCCTTAGACCTAATACTTCAGCTTTTCATTTTCCTCAACCTCTTGAGGAATGTCTAGATCTTAATGGGTACTAAGAGTCTATTCAAGAATGCCTAAGGTTTGCGTTCTTACTAATCTCATTATGCACTTTTCAGTTATTTTCTTGAATGAGGTCTAGAACTTAGGTTAATTCCTTAGTTCCTTACTAATGACTATCACTTTTTTCTCATAATTTTGCGCTCCTTTTTCATTTTGTTTCTTTTCTCCTTCTCCTTCACAAAATTTCCTTCTCCTCTTTTCCTCTTATTCTTTTTCGAAAAATTTTTAATTTTTATGGTGTTTTTGGCATATGTGAATTTTTTTGTTTGAAACCTTTTCTTACAAGTTTTGCACTTTCATACCCCCCATGCCTAAGATTTGCAATGTCCTCACTGTAACTTAGGGGGTTTTTATTTAACTTAGTTCATTCCTTAAGACAGAAATTTGGATGAGTGAATGGGTCGGGTTGAATTTTGCGGACGATTTCTAATCCCAGATGCAAGCATCTGAGGTGGGGTCGGCTGTCTACAAGGGTGAACCTTAAGTGCAAAAAGGTGTCAGAAAAAGGTTTTGGATTTTTTGGAAAATGACGGGTTGCCTCTCGTTGAGCGCTAAATTTGATGCCTTCAGCCAAGCAAGAAATGCGATGGAGAGGGGATGGTGAAATCAGCAGAGTTTTGTAAGACAAGCACCTTGATTAAGAGCCTGGTTGGTCCAACCAGGTGCTTGTTCAGATTAACAGGCTGATGATGCAGCCCAAACCCAATCAATCTGGTGGGTTGATAGATGTGGATAAAAAGGTGTGGAACCCACCATATACTATGAAGCTCAGATGGATGTGGAAGTGAAAACGCAGGGTTTGGCTGAGTCGAATCAGCCTGGTCAGAGTAGGGACCCGTAGAATAATCAGTGATTGATGCAGGAACCCTACAAGGGTGATCAGAGAATGATAGAGCATGGTATGTAGTCTGATCAATGTTCGAAACCCGATGTGGAAATGCAATCGGCTCGGTAAGAGGTGAATCTGAATAGAAATTGAGTCCGGTTGCGGGTCGGGGTTGGGAAGAGGTTTTGATTAGTTTTGTGTGTGCAGACGAGGTGGCAACTGTGTATGAGGGCTCTTCTAGAAAGGAATGACAGGTGGTTTCCTGTAGAGAGTCCTCTGGGTAACTATCAAATGCCTGAAGAGTGTCTGTAGGATGAAAGAAATCTAATTTGAGCAAAGATTTGAATTCTGGGTTGCAATCACTCTTGGCATTTTCTATTTTTGGTTCCTGAGGATCGAAAAGGAATGATTCTGTGTTATCAGTGATCTCGGGAATCAGGACCTCAGAGTCGGAGTCAGAGTCATGTGAACTGAGGTCGTAGATGGGCCTGGCGTGTTCAGGAAGGAAAGTCTCTTCGCAATTATAGTCAGATCTGAAATTGTCGGAGAGTTGGCGAAAATGAGATTCATGATCATGAATTCCACCACAGCAAAAATCATCAGATATGGAATCAGCAGCCTGACTGGGTTCTAGCCCATATGTCAATTCTGGGCTTAAAAAGGTGTTCTGTTCAAGCTCGAAGCTGGTAGGATAGACCCCATTAAAACCTTGCTCATCCAACTCCTCAGTTTCTGTATCATAAAT
This sequence comes from Thalassia testudinum, assembly GCA_037157565.1. Taxonomy (NCBI): domain Eukaryota; kingdom Viridiplantae; phylum Streptophyta; class Magnoliopsida; order Alismatales; family Hydrocharitaceae; genus Thalassia; species Thalassia testudinum. The sequence continues at coordinate 130,131,754 of JAZHRO010000077.1, forward strand.
TGGCATGTTTTCTGAAAAATCGATCAGATTTCCTGAGGATGTTGGAGAGGGATATTCACCAAATAGATGCCCGGAATCATATTTTGTAAAAATTTGATCTTTCTCATAAGGGGCCTCATAATCTTCCCAATAAGTTTCAGATCCAGGTTCTAGGCTTAGGATGTGGGTAGAATTATTAGAACCTAAGTCTGAATAACCTTCGAGGGCCACCTTATCAAAATAAGGGGCGGAATTTATACCCTCAGAAGGTTCAGTTCTGATCTCATTATTGCAGGAGTTTTGAAATTCTAGGCTTGGCAATTCATGGTCTAAGTTTGGCTCATCATTGTGTTCTCCTGCAATATCCCAACCTAATTCAACATTGTCTTCTATCTGGGTTGGGATTCCACAACCACTTTGTGCCTCAGTCCCGAGATCTGGGAAACTGGATTGTTCCTTAATACTGTTCCAAGATGGTTCATCCTCTGTTTCTGGTATATATGGGTATTTTTGGTTGATAATTTGTTCTACTGATTTCATCATCTCTACCCATTTTGTAAGGGCATCTTGGTGTTGTTCCCAAAGTACAGGATTTGTCAAGCATTGAAGGTATTCAGATTGGTGTAATTTTTCTATCTCAATGTATCCTGTCATGAGCATATCTCGGGTTGATCCTTTTGTAACTTCTGTCAATAGAATCTGGGCACAGTTTATGATGAAAGCTGTGGTTGTTGGGACATCAACCTGAATGTTTTCTATTGGTGTTGAGGGTTTATATTTGATTTCATAGAATTCAAGGGCATCCTCAATCATCTTATCTTTCATGGATCTCAGATATTCAGGTTTTTTACATGGTAGTCTTGCTAGGTAATTAGGCTGCATCTTCGAATCAGGTGGTGGAATTAAGATAGAATCAGAAGTTTGAATTAATGGAAGAAGGGGACTTTGTTCAGAATCAGAGGAAAGAGGGGCTATGTGAATGATTTCTGCAAAAACAAGGGAGCCGAGGCTTAGCTTCGGGGAGAGTGAATTTCTATAGGAGGTTTCAAGGACCTCCTGCAAAATACTGAAGGACTGGATGAGATAAGCAGGTGCTAGACCCAATCAAGACACCCAAAAATGTTGGGTGACTATAGAGGTTCGGGGCAGATGGACCCCTTGATCAGAAAGATCGTCCACCTGAGAATTACTTGGGCAGCCAGAGAGGGAGAGTCCCGCGAAGACCCCTACACGGTAGAGCGTCCCCACGGGTTACAGGGTTTCCCCCACCCGACCTCTCTTGTCACTGAGATTCCAGGTAGACCAGGATGGGGATCTTGACCTCTTAAGTCTACCAATTTTAGCTTAAGATCAGGGTGCTTAAAGTTACACTTGATCTCTTAGGTATTTTGAGTGAGAAAGTGACCTAATTTTAAGGTTGGTTGACCCAAGGAGTCAACTTTACCTCTTATTCCTTTGAGAGCTTTTGGGTCCTTTCTTTTTGGGTTCAAGTGTTTAGAGAGCCAATTGTTTAGGGTTTCTCTGAATAAGTATGTTCAATCAATGGTTTAGGCACACTTCTTTTGGATTTTCTCCATTCTTGATTTAAGTAGTGTGTCTCTAAAACCCTAATGTTGAATCTTATGTTGGCTCTACTTGGTCCAGTTAGTTCTTTGTTGGGTAATTAGGGCTCAAGCAAGAATGTGTTAGCCCTTAAATATCCTTAATAGTGTGCAGGAATAATGGGTTGAAAACATGCAACTTTTTATGGTTACTAAGTATGGAAGACAAGTTAGCCCTATATTGCTTGTTCTTTTCTTTTCTTCCTCTTTAGAGTTTAGGGGTTAATAGCGAGAGGAAAAAAAAATTACCTATCCTCGGAGTGGTTGTCGTGCGGTTGCTTGTCTTCTTGATTTCCTGTAGCTGCACAAAAGAGAGGAGATTATCAGAAACTAAAAAGAAACAGGAATGTTTACCTCTAGAATAGCCGTTGCTCCCCGGCAACGGCGCCAAGAAATGACGTGGCAGTAACTAGGTTTTGTTATAGCGTTGTAGTATAGCCAGTTATTACCATCATTTCAAATATATAATTTTTTACTCGGAAAATAAAAGAGTTCCCGAGGTCGAACTCAGGGAGCAAGTCGTATTCTAGGGGTACAAATTCTTATTACAAAAATAAAGAGAGAGAGAGAGAGAGATGAAAATTTGGCTTCTTCTTCTTCTCTTCTCTTCTTCTTCGGCTTTTGGTTTCTTTATCTCCTTGTGGTCTTCTTCTTCTGCCTTCTGTTCTTCAGATCTTCTACTCGTGCTCTCTTCTTCTGCTTTTGCTGTCAGGACGTCGTCTCTCCTTCTCTCTTCTTTTTCTTTCTGTCTTCTTTATCTGCAGCAGTGGGTGATGTTCTTCTTCTTCTTTCAGCTCTTGTTTCTGCTTGTCTCTTTCTTTTTCTTTTCCCTTGCGGTCCTGTTCTTCTTCCTCTTTTCTGCCTTCAGAGCGTCGTCTGATTTTCCAATCAGACGACTTAAACCGCCGCTGCTACAGTGCTCCTCCTTCCTTCAGCTTTCGTCGTCCTTCTTCTCTGCCTCGCTCGTCTTCTTCTTCTTCGCCTGTGCCTGCACACTTCAAAGCCTCTCGTCAGCGGGTAAAAACCTACTCTACCCTCCCCCCCCCCCCCCCCCCCCCCCCGCGTTTCTCTCTCACAGAAGCTGCTCTTAGGAAAGCTCTCCCAGAGCTGCCGGGTAGTCGGGTACGGGTCGCGCCCGGGTCCAGGCCCACCGGCGTGCGTGGTGGGCGAGGAGTGCAGGTCAGGCTAAGTCGGGTCGGGCCAGGTCCGCGAGGCGTGCGTGCGGACGAGGCCGGGTAGTCGGGCGGGTGAAGGGGACCTCACCCCGTGAACTGAGGCGAACAGCTTAAGGCACTTTTTGCCTTTAAGCGCCCGTTCGCCTCAGTGGCTTTCCGAGGTGGGACTAAATGTCCCACCCCAATTTGGATGCCTGCGCGGAGGAAGCAGCGGCAGTCGAGGCGAAGCGCGGGGGCTTCGCGCGAGAGCTTCGACTCGACTGCAGCCTGGTACTTCGCGAAGACGCCTCGCACTGCCTGGGAGCGTGACCTGGGCGTGGTGCACCTGGGGTGGCAGGTGAAGAAGCTGCTTTGCTTCAACAATGGCGGCGGCGAGCGCAGGTACCTGCCCACAGAGAAACGGCCTCTCGGCCCAATCAGAAACGCGGAGGACCTTCGCCATGGTACGGCGAAGGTGGTCGGGGGGTGTGCAGGCGGCAGGGCGGAGCCTAAGGGCCGCCCTAGGTCAAACTGCAGGTTGGGAGATGGGTTTGCTTGGTGGAGTTGCAGAGGGTGATTTGGGGGAAGTGGAAGGGCGGAGGTTGATCAGGGTGAGGAGGCGGAGGTTCTGCGGTGGTCGGCGAGCCGTGTGGGTTGCTGGAGTGATGGGAGCGGGTCGCCGGAGCAGGGGCCGGAGGTGGAGAAGGTGAGGGCGATTGGTCGGATCGGGGCAACAGTAAAGATGTAAAGTGAGGAAAAGGAAGAGGGGAGGAAGAGGAGGAGTTCTACCTACTTAGCAGGACGAGGAGGGGCCAGAGCAGGCGGCAGTCGTATCGAATGTCGCCGGAGAAGAAGATGCCCAGGGGAAGGGGCGGCGGCGAGGAGAGGGCCGGAGAGGCGCCAGCTGGGTGCGGCGTGGCGCGGGAAGAGCGGGGGAAGGAAACCCTGCTGCTGGTAGTGCGGCAGAACGACGAGGAGGAAGAGGAGAGACCGCCGGAGCTGGAGGGCTTCCTGTCGGAGTGGGAAGAGAGTGAAAAGAGGGTGTTTCTCCGTCAGGACCGAGCTGCTGAGAACGACGGAGCGACGGGGGTATTTATAGGGGCGGAATCAGAGAGGAGGGCGGAGGGAGACGACGTGTCTCCCTCGCCGGAGGATGCCGGAGATGGAGACCCATACCGTCCGTGCGTTCGCACGGCCGGTATGGTGGGTTGCAGCGACCAGGGGGGTGTTCCTGTGACGGCTGATGACGCAGGGCACCCCCGGTTGTCTTGCCAGACCCTCCCCCTTATCCTGCGCGGCGCCATGCTCCGCGCAAGGTCGCCGGAGCATGGTGCTGGTCAGGTTTTGGCAGGAGGGACCTGGATGCAAAGAACGAAGGAGAGTTAGGGGTAGAAATGTGAGGGTTCAAAAGTTGAGGGCCAAAAAGTAAATAAATGAGGACCAAAGTGTAAAGTTGGTCAGGTCAAGAAGGTTTCCTCTTAGGCTCAAATTTTTATACATGACTAATTGGGACCTAAGGATTATGATGGTGAATTTTATTTCCAGATTAAACCTTGTTTGATCGGTCAATTTACGCAAAAATCCAAATTAAGTTATTAATTGGGCATGGTTCTCAATGTAGGTCAAAATGGGTTCCTAAGGCCAAATTGAAGGTTCTAAACCCTAGAGATTATTTTTATATGAATTTTAGAGGGTTTATTCTATTTTTACTTTTCCTTGAACCTCGCGAATTGAAGTGGGTTTGTTTTAAGGTTACAGATTATCATTTAGTTCCTTGGAATTGCTGTAACCCTTATCAGATCATCCCACTTTCCTTCTTATTTGGTTTGTTTGACCTATGTTTGGACCTGTATGCAGATTATACTGGTAAAATCGTATTTTTACCCCTTATGACTTGTTTTCTCCTTAAACTCATAATTCTCTGAGTTAAGCCTTTCCTTGAGTTATATAGGAGCTTTTATCCTTTGTATTAGGTCAAAATGAGCTAGTTATGGCTCATGATGAGGTTCTCATCAGTGACCTTAAAAGTTTTTGCTTAAAGGTTTATCTTTTCAAACGGTAGCTTTCTTCCTACTTTATTTTTTATGGGGTCAACACAAGGGTGAACCCAATGTATATCTCCCTAGTTTATTCTACTTCCCCGCTTCTTCCCTAAGTGTTTTGGGAATTATTGTGCATTTTTGTGAGCTGGGCTATGGACAACCGGCCAATGGACTGTTACCCACGGTAACTTACCAGCAATACTCGTGCAGTGAAGTGTGGTTTTATTTTTATTTTTTAATCTTTTTTATTATCCTTTTTCTTTTTTTTTCTTTTCTTTTTACTTTTGAGCATCATTTTTTTTTTCTAAGTAGGTGGCTTCCCTGATATAAGATTTACCTAAAAACAGTAGAATGAGTATGGTCACGTAGTTGGGCTCTGGACAACCTGCCAATGGGTTGTTACCCATGACAACTTGCTAGTCATCCTACCCTAGAAAGTTCATTAGCTATCCAATTTTCGAAGAAACCGTCGAAAAGTTAATCAGTGCAAATAGTGTGTAGATGCTTAGACTTATAGTCTCCTCAAATCAGAGGGTAGGCTGATAAGTCGTGTACTTATCACCCCAATTTATTGGCCAAATTAAAATAAAATTACTTGGCAAGGACTCGAGACTAAGTCCACATTCAAGTGAACACCTAGGCTAATTAAGCCCGAAGACCTGTAGAGTCTAAGCATTCAAGTCCCAAAGTATCAATTCCTAGAGTTTGCAACTCCTGATGCCTAACTTCTCTTCTCCTACTTCTGCTTTTTTTTAAAAAAATAAAATAACAGGAAATTACTGTTACAGCTAAAAAAAAGATTATTTCATAAGATATCTACCCCCCATGCTTAGCTAATGCAATGTCCTCATTATTAAAATGAAAGCATACAGGAGAGCAGAAATGGAAGAATAGCACCTGGTTTCCGTAAGATTCTGGTCAGCTCAAAATAGCCTTTACATGTGCTGAGTTTAGTGCCTTCAGCTAGGCGAGGTCCTCAATAAAAAATAACTAACATTGAGGCTGTAATAACATGGTTTCCGAGCCCCTAGATATGGGTCCCAGAGAGTAAAAATGGGCTTGCCAAAGAGAAGATCAATGAAAGTGGTAAGCTGGTGGTGCAAGGAGAGCCCAAATGGTCTCCAATAGGAGTTTTGTTGATTCAGTACAGAGGAGGTGTGGGTGAATATAGAAATTGTGCAATGGTTAGGTGAACAAGGACAATGAGGGTTTTGTGATGTGTCAGGGGTTTGTTGGTACTCTAGAATACCTAACGTTTCAAGAGTTTCTCCCTAAAGATAAATTTCATCCTCACAATCAGGGTGCTTAATCCAACCATCCTAATCCTCATGATTCCCACCCAAAAGTTGAACCTCAAACTCTAAAAATTCAGGATGAGGACATTGTTGGGTTTTAACTTGATCATGTGAATCATCCAACAAATTTTCAAATTCATGAATATCGTCCTCATCCTGGGTTGCCACAGTCTGTTGTATGTCTTTATTGTCCTCAATTATCCTTGCAACCATGTGATTTTCTTCCTGAGTTTGGGTTGAGTTGGCCCATAAAAGGTTGTCTATGGTATGTATGGCCATTACCTCCTCTATTCTACCAAGCTCCTCTATCAAACCACACTTAATTTTATCCTTCTTTGAGACCTCAAAAATATTAAATCGATTAGTTTTATTCACAGAGGCCATTTTTATATTTCCCAATTCATAATTAATCCTTGCCTTGGCAGTAGCCAAGAAAGGTCTTCCCAAAATAATCGGGGTGTGGTTGAGCTATTTTGGTGCTTCCATGTCTAGAACCATGAAATCAGTAAGGTAATGCAAATCATTAACCTTAACTAAAACATCCTCCAAAATACCCGTTGGTTTTGTAATGGATCTATCGACTAACTGCAAGGTTATGTCAGTGTATTTCAGCTAGCCTAGACCCAATTCCATGTGCATTGAGGTGGGAATCACATTAATGGAAGCACCCAAGTCGAGGAGGGCCTTGTCAGAAGTGATGTTTCCTATTGTGCAGGAAATCAACGAGGCTCCCGGGTCCTGCTTCTTAGGAGGTAGCTTGTTTAAGATCAGTGTACTTGTGTTATCAGACAAGACTACTCTCATAATGTTTTCAGATTCCGCTCTACGCTTTGCTTTATATGAATTCAGTAAACCTATGGTGTAGGTGGGGATTGATCCGATTGCCTCAAGGAATAAGATGATTGTCAATTTGAAAGTCTGAAGTAAGGACATCCTTTCCTCCAATTTCTCCTCTGACTTTTTCTGTTTGCCCATACAACAACAACATACTCCCAAATCAGACTCTAATGTTTTGTTGATCACATTCTTAGTTAGGAGTCTAGAATTCTTACTATGAGGCCTAATGGTGTTGCCATGGGGTTGGGTAGGTCCCTTGTGTCTACTACCACTCCTCAAGGTGATGGTACTTGCCGTGGCAAAATGCTGTTGATTAGTGCCTTGGGGAGGGTTGGGCAAAACAAGAGGCTCCCGGTTGATTATGGTAGGAACTTGGTTCGCTCCGGGAGGGATTGGGGTAGCCTGATAGATAGCATGAGTTTGAGCATGCGACTCCCCATCATTACCAAACCCTTGAGGCCCAGCGCCTCGGTTCTGTACATTCCTTGGGTTTGGTACAGGTTGTGATGGTAGAGATCTAGGCTATCGGTTGTTTGCACCAAATTTGGATTGCAAGGTGTCCAGCGAAGTTTTCTTTTGTTGAATGAGCTAGAGCATTAACCCTTGCATTTCTAATATCTTCAGGTTTAAATCAGCTTGCTCGGTGGGTTGTTGAGCATTCCACATAGACTGGTTAACTTGATTTGAGGGCAACAGAGTATATACATGACCCTGATCCATTGATTTTTGTGGTACATAGTTGTTGGGTCAATATTGGGTTTGCTGCCCTTGATCTTTCCAAGAGAAGTTAGGGTGATTTTTCCAACCAGGATTGTAGGAATTCGAGTAAGGGTTGGACCTAACATTCTCCTGCATATCATGAACATCCTCATAAGATGAGGATGAAGAAGGATAAAAAAAACTGGGATCAAAGGTCCCAGTTTGGAACCCATAAGGTTCCAAGAAGAGCTATCCCGAAGGTCGAGCTGACTCCAGTTGGTTCACAAACTCCCGTCTCGTAGGAGCTCGTGAAGAATGGAATCCTGAGCCTTGGGATTGAGTGGATCTAGAAAAATTATAGTTTTTGGACATCCACTCTTCCATTCATTTAACAACTAGATCCACCTTATCTATTTTATTGCAGATCAATTCCATATCAAATGTGTGAGAATCTTGGATCTCATTGGCATTTGATCTAGTTTGTTGGGATCAGTTGAAGGTTTCCATAGAGGCATGGTTTAAAGAGTTGTCGCTCATTTCCTCAAACAAATCATACGTGCTATCTGTGCCTTTGTTGAGGAAATAACCTCTGCAAGAAGCATCCACATGATTACGGAGTTGATCATTCAATCCGTGATAAAAAATCTGCACAAGTTTCCATTTAGGCACCTTGTGGTGTGAACACTTCCACAATAGATCCTGGAATCGCTCCCAGGCCCTATGAAATGGTTCCCCTTGCTGCTGGGCAAAAGTGGTAATTGCCCGTCGCAACACATTAGTTCGCCCAATTGGGAAGAATTTCTTCAGGAAGGTTGATTTCAAAGTTGTCTTGGTAGCAATCGGTCTTCCAATGGTATGATACCAATGTGTAGCCTTATCCCTGAGTGAATAGGGGAAAAGCCTCATGAGCATTTATTCTTCATCCACATTCCGCAATTTGGTGGTCTGAACCAAAGTGATCAAGTCCTCCAAATGTTGGAATGGGTCCTCTGAGCCAAGCCTGTGAAAGTGTTTAATTAGACTCAAAACCTGGGGCTTGATCTCAACATCACCGGCAGGGATTACAACACCGGGACGATCCTCATAATTTGAAGGATCATAAAAATCCTTCAAGGGCCGAGCACCCTGACCATTCATTTGTTGGAACCATTGCTACATCTGCTGCAATTCTTCCAACTGCCTTTGAATTAGCTCCTACTAGTTCAAGGGTGGGGGAGGTAGTTGTTGATCAGCCATGTGATCTACTTGGCTATAACTCAACCTCCACCTCCGGGAATGGTCAATAGGTCCTTCCAAATGAGGCTTCAATGACCTCCTTCCAAGCATATACTGGAGGGAAGTTGGAAGGACGGGGAAGAGAAGGGACCCTGCAGCACAAAAAATACAGGCTTGTCCTTAGGTTGGGTAGCCTAAAGGTCTACAGACTCTCAGAATTCGTCTTAAGATTATAGACGATTTACTCTACTTGTATCCAGTCAATCCAACCAGTTAGGAGGGACTGGGGAGAAGGTTCTTCCTTTGGCTTGTGTCTCCAGTTCCTAGTGTACCCCCCAGCCGCGGTTGTGTGACGCTACTCCCCTAGCTAGACATCAGATGGACTAGTATAAGCAGGTTAATCATGAACAATCTCAATTTGGGCTTCGAAGAGCGAATCAATCCTTATGGCCAATGTCTAATCAATTTTAGTTAGACTTGGATATTTAGTGCTTTTGGAATGTGATGGGCCCTTAATGGGTTGTGCCTTCAATGATTTGTTTGAGAATGTGTGTATGTGCACAACCGAAAAGTTTTCAAGCAAGATTATTAAGGATGAAGTGAGTTTTAAGATTCAGATCTTGCTTAGTAGCTTTTAGGATTCAAGTGTTAGGTATATTCAACCAAATTTCCAAGAGGCAAACCAAGTTTGAAATCACGTGTTCAAGTATTTTCCTTTACAAATCTAGAAAATATGGAGTGCCTGGCTTGACCTAAATATTGAATCCTATGGGTAGCTACAAAATGAATCAGTTTTAAATTGGGTGGTGCGGTCCAAACAATTCAATCAAGTGACATAGATGCACCACCAATTAGGCACGTAGAGATGATTAACTAAGACTGATTTCTACTCCTTTATGTGTTGATTTGTGTGTACCGGTTCCACAGGTCGAAATCCTAGTTGAGTAGATAAAAATCAAGTTAGGTTGTGTGTCTCAAATGTGGGTGTATAAAGTGTATATGTTGATTCGTCCCACAAAAAGTATCTTTTTTTTATTTTTATTATGCGAAGGTGAGATGAGTGGAGGTGGCAAACAAGACAAACAAATTCTATCCTAGGGTTTATGCAAACACCTAAGTAGATTAGGTCTTAGTTATGAATGTGGAGAAATGAAACTATTGGGGGGGAATGTGGGGGGCACTTACAAATTGCTTTATCCACACTTTACTTCAGTCTACCGCACTTGGATCTCCATGCTATGGTACCTGCAAGATAGTAGATCAAAGACAAGCGGGTTTAATAATATGTAAATGCAAAGAAGCACAGAAAACAAGAAAGTAAATTCCGTTGCCTCCCTGGCAACGGCACCAAAATGATGAGTCGTGTTTCGCGAATTAAAATCAGGGTTTGGAGAACCCATCGTCGTAGCTCACAAAATGCATTATCAAATAGAATTTATAACTGAAACTCCAAGGGAGTCTCAGGTCTAACACAGGGAGGCAACATTTACTTTGGTTGAAATTCGCGTTTCGTTTTGTTTCTTTTTGGTGTTTTGGGATTTTGTTATTTTTTTTCTTTTGTTTTTATAGAAGAAGCAAGCAAGATAGATCACAAGAGAGATGAAACAACTATGATATATCACGCAAATGTTTATTACAATAATCTATGAAAGCATAAAAGAGATAGGGGTGAGAGGAAATCTCCCGAATCGGCTGTTTGGCGAGATGATGGCGCTTGGCGGAAGTTTGGATGGAGGTGAGATGCAGGAGGATGCCGGGTAGAGGAATGCTTTACCGAGGCTCTGGAATGGAGGTGAGGAGACAGAGGCGATCTTCTACCGGAATGGAGGTAGGAGGATGGCTCCAAGGCAACCTATGAATGTGGTGGGATGAAGGATGAATATTTGGTGGGAAATAAGAATATTACACTAATAGGAGGCCTTTGGAGCTTGAGAGTAAGCTCTAATGGAACTTTGGTAGGCTATTAGAGCTTAGGAGTAGGTGGGAGTAGAGTAGGTAGAGATGGTGAAGAATGGAGGTGTAGGGGTCCTTTTATAATGGAGGGAAGAGGAAGAAATTCATGTAGAGGGCTGTAGTGATAGCTGTAAGTGTCACTAAAGACCCTTGCAGCTGTCGCTGAAGGTCAGCGTCAACCAAGCACATGCCCGCGCACAGCTGCTGGCTCACACATCACTCGACTGTGTCGCGCATGTGCACTGGCATGCGTTGGCTGCTACTGTGCGCGGCCATGCTGTGCTCAGCACCCTTGTGCGTCAGCACGGCTGTACGCTGCGCCCTTGTGCACGTGCACAGCCATCTTAATTAGCGAATTGGGGGGGCCATGGGGATTCAAATCCTCGCCCCTCCCTTGGAGACCAACATCCCAACCAATGTGCTACGGTTGAGGATTGTCACAAGGAGAAGTTCTTGAGGTTGTGGCGTGGAGGCTTCCTAACCATTGGATGATGATCCAACAGTTAGGATTCGAAGATGAAGTTGATGAGGGGGCACCAGTAGCCGTTGATGGCCGATGTTGGGCGGCCTAGATTGCATCACGTGGCACCATCTGGGCCGTCTATCTTTCTATTGTAGAGGGTGCCATGGTGCTTAGATCAAGGTGATTTTTGCATTGCCGAACTGCGATCGTCACTCCGGATCATCCATATGGTTGGATTTTTCATCCGAAGCCTGTAAGGATGTCATATTGCCCTCCTGGCCGTTACCTTGGATCGCATAAGGTGATACGGGATTCCGATTAGGACGATTTCGGAGGCGTTGGATTCCAATCATCATCCTGATTAGATCCATACCTTCAGATCGTCAATCTATGACCCACAGATAAATCTCCTTCCCTCCTGGCCATAAAAGGATGTAATTAAGCTAAAATATACACAACTACTCTAAATGTAGGATGATGCATGCTATGTAATATTTATAATATGAAATGCAAATCTAAGCCTAGGAACATGCATGAATAGGCAGTTATCCTCAATAGTTGACTCTACATCAATGCACCTAGATCCAATAATTCCCGATCAAAAGTGTAATCCCCGATAACACATGAAATCAAAGGGGCACCAGGATCTCTCTTTTTCTGAGGGAGGTGATGCAGGATAACAGAACTAGCTTGCTCGGAGAGTATCACCTTCCTTGGGGTTGATTCTCTCGACTTACGCTTCTGAGTGCATAAATCCTTTAAGAATTTAGCATAAGCTGGACTATGCTTAATAGCATCGAGGAGTGGTATATTGATTTCAACATTCTTGAATATATTCAAGAGCTCCTCATTTCTATCAATAGGCTTCTTCCTGGATTTTAGTAAGGCTTCGGGAAATGAGGCATGAGAAAATCATTGGATTCGGGGTCCTGAGCCTTGGTTTCCTCTTCAATTTTCTCCTTTCCTTTCTCAAGCTCACCAGGGTTTAATTGATTAGGAGATGGTGGTTTGGGGTCATGGGTTTGCTTCTTGCTCCTTAAGGTGATGGAATTTGCAAAGGTGTACAGGATTGGGTCTTGGAGAGGATTAGGAAAGATTGGAGGGGCTTAATTAACCAGATATCTAGGATTAGATGAAGAAGCAGAAGGACCCTGCTCAACCACATGATCATGTGCGTGTGAGTCCTTCTAATTCCCATAACCTTGGGCTTGATTGCCCTAATTTTGTATATTGCGAGGGTTGGATACAGGTTGAGATGGCAGAGATCCAAGCTGACGGGTATTAGCAATGAGCCCGGATTGCAAGTTATCCAACGAAGTTTTTAGTTGTTGCATGAGCTGGAGCATGGATCCTTGTATTTCTACCATCTGACGGTTCAAAGCCTGCCCTGCGGGTTAACAGGCTTTTCACGTTGGCTGATTGACCTGGTTAGGGGGCAGCTGAGTGTAAACATGACCTTGATCCATTAGTCTTTGCGATACATAATTGCTAGGTCGGATTTGGGTCTGCTGGCCTGGGTTTTTCCAGGAGAAATTAGGGTGGTTCCTTTAACTCGGATTATAGGAGTTAGAATATGGGTTGGACCTAACATTCTCATGTATAGCATACACATCCTCATGGGGCGAGGATGGTGGGAAAGAAAGAGAGGATCAAAGACACTGGGATCAAAGGCCCCAGTTTGGAACTCGTGGGGTTCCGAATAATACTAACTCACAGGTTTAGTTGTTTCCAATTGATTTACGAACTCCCGTCCAATAGGAGCTTGTGAAGAATGGAATCCCAAATTTTGGGATTGAGTGGATCAAGAAGTATGTGCAGAGTTTCCACTCATCCACTCTTCCATTCTTTTAGTAACCAGGTCCACTTTATCGAATTTTTTACAAATCAGTTCCATATCAAATGAATGAGAGTTATGAACCTCATTAATATTTGATCTGGGTTGCTGGGACCGGTTGAAAGTGTCCATGGAGGCATGATTGATAGAATTTTCACTCACTTTCTCAAACAAATCATGCGCACTATCTGCATCTTTGTTGAGGAAATTGCCTCCGCAAGAAGCATCCACGTGATTACGGAGTTGCTCAGTCAATTCATGATAAAAGATCTGCATGAGTTGCCATTTCGACACCTTGTGGAGTGGACACTTCTGCAACAGATCCTGGAATATCTCCCAGGCACCATGAAGGGTTTTCCCGGCTGCTAGACGAAAGTAGTAATCGCTCGACACAAGGCATTGGTATGCCTGACTGGAAAGAATTTCTTTAGGAAGGCCGATTTAAGATCATTCCATGTAGTTATTGACCTTCCAATAGCCGGTACCAATGTGCAGCCTTATCCCTGAGAGAGTGAGGGAAAAGCCTCATGATCATCTGCTCCTCATTCACATTTCGTGCTTTGGTGGTCTAGACCAAAGTGGTCAAGTCCTCCAAATGCTAAAATGGGTCTTCAGAGCTAAGCTGATGAAAATGTTTGATCAGGCTTAACACCTGGGGCTTGATTTCTACATAACCAGCTGGAATCTAGACATCGAGGCGTTCTCCATAATTAGAAGAATCATAAAAATCCTTCAAGAGTTGAGCACCTTGACCATGCATTTGCTGGAACCATGCTTGCATTTGCTGCATTTATTCCAACTACCATTGCAGCATCTCTTGCAGATCCTGAGGCAGGGGAGGTGGTTGATTAGCCATGAGATCTATTGGATTAAAATTCAACCTACGCCTCCTTGAATAGTCTAATGGTCCTTGCAAGCGAGGATTCAATGACCTCCTTCCAAGCATAAACTAGGAAGGGGTTGAAAGGACTATAGAATAGAACCATGTAGCTTAATACAAGCCTGTCCTTATGTTGGGTAGCCTAAGGACCTATGAACCAAGATAAATTCAAACTACAACACAAATTTTGTGTTGTCCTTAATCCAGAAGCTGGTTAAGTTGGGTTGGTGAAGCAGGGGGAGCATGTCCCAAAGGTCACTAATTATGCCAAACCCCTGCCAGCTTAAGTCATTTGACAATCCGGGCCCCCAACTTAGCACCTTCTGGAGAAAGCAGAGATCACAAATTTGTACCACAGTATGAGAAATATCCTGAAATGGATTGGTAAGTCCTAGGGCCAACGTCTACTTGATTTTAGATTAGTCCTGGGATAGTAGTGCTTTTGAAATGTGATGGGCTCTTAAAATGGGTTGTGCCTTTAATGATTGATTGAGATGTGTGAGTAAGTGCAAAACCAGGGTTTTCAAGCAAGATTATTTGGATGAGTTGATTTTAGAGTTCAATTCTTACTTAAGTAGCTTTTAGGGTTTAAGTTAAGGTTGATTCAATCAAGTTCAAGAGGCACACTAGGATTTGCAAACACGGGTGAAGATGTTTTCCTTTGAAATCAAAATAAGATGGAGTGCCTGGTACTAACCTTAAATGTTAACCCTAATGAGCAAGTTACTTGATGAGTTATTTTTATATGAAGTGGTGTGGCCCAAACAACTCAAGCAATTAGCCTGATGCACCACTGAATTAGGCACACAAGTGGTTACCTAATCTGATTTCTACTCGATTATGTGTTGATGAGTGTACCGGTTCCAAAGATCGGGTTACCGGTTGAGTATGAAGAATCAGAAGAGGTTGTGTACCTCTGTTGGAATTTTTTAGATTTTTCTTTTATATGGAGGGTGAGGTAGGTGGAAGTGGTAACCAAACAACCAAACTAAGCCTAGGGTTTATGAGAGCACCAAGGTTAATTAGGGTGTTGAAATGAAATCTATGGAGGAGGACAAATGGGGGAGTACTTACAGTGGTCTTCAATTGCACTTTACTCCTTTCTACCGTTCGAAGATTCCTTGTCGGGGTACTTGCAAGACAATAAAGAAGAAATAAAAGAGTTAGAGAGTAAACAAATGCGAGGAATGCGGAAAAATGATCGAAATCCATTGCCTCCCCGGCAATGGTGCCGAAATGATTAGCGAAATTTCGTATGCTAAGTTTGAGTTTGAAAACATGTCGTTGTAGTGCGTAAAACTCTGTTGATCAAATAATTTTACCAAAGCTCGAGGTGAGCCTCGAGTCAAACATGGGGAGACTATGTCTATTCTAAATCCGCAATTATATATTTTTTTTGCAATTTTGTTTATAAAGGAGGCATTCATAATGATAGCTAAACAATAGAACTAGAGAGAGAGAGACAGAAAATAACTTTTATGATAAAAATAATGTCATTACAATTACAACTAAAAACCTGGAAATCTAATTTAGAAAGCGATAAAAAAAATAAGGGGTGAGAAGTTATCCTCCTTGACGGCTGCTCAGAGGACGAGTTAGATGAACGACGCCTAGAAGGAGTGCGAAGATGGAGGACGGAGGGCGGATTGGGAAGAACCGGGGATGAGGCAGGGCATCAACGTTGTGGGATCCACTTCCGGAACGGAAGTGAGAGGACGGTGATTAGCCCATATTTGTGAGCTATTTAAGTATTTAAGTGCCTAGACATTAGGTTAATTCTAACATTTATTTAGCATAAATTAGGATGTAAATAGATTAATTCATATTTCTAATTCAATTCATAATTCATGCATCTTATTCATATTTAAATGCATTTAGAATTAACTTAGAATTTCATTAGTTAACTAATTAGGTACATTGCATGCATTAATTTAGGTTAACATAAAAGTTGAGGGTTTGTATATAAATAACCATAATATTTTATCATTATTTTTTATTCTTCTTCTACGTGCAACGGCTGCATTTCTTCCTCCAGCTGCCGCAGTGAAGAACCCAATCAAGGAGGAGCGAATGTGTTGGATCTGGTCGGGCAGCTGATTTCAAAAGAGAGGAGGCAGCCGAGCTCACTAGGCCTCCACCACTGACCCACCACTGTGCAAAGAGTTCTTCTCTCGTCCATTCCACACCGCTGGCCTCAACCGTGGCGACGAGTCTCCACTACCGTGGGCATGTGGTGTGACAGCCCACACCACCATCCGGAGCTCGTCCGCATTACTGTAAGCACCTCAGCGTGCATCTCCCTCGCCATCATCACCAACAACCACCGCCGCAGCCACTGCAATTCCACTCCTTAGTCAGTTAAGACATCCAGGAAATTTCCCGGACGTCTGAAGCTCCTACATCACACCTTCATCTTCCTTCCTTGTCCTTAGTTCTTCTTCCAGCCACCGGTCACAGCTACACCGCACGACCCTTCCATCCTCCAAAGCCATCCCCAGCCCACACACGCCTTCCTACCGCACATCTGTAGCAGCAACCTCCATTTCCATCCCACACCAACCGCTCGCATATGCTCCCTGCCATCTGTAGAAGCGCACCCCTGCAGCCTTCCCGCGCTCGCCCGCACGCCTGCAGTAGGGCCGCACCAGCTGTAGCATTCCCCCGCACACTTCTAGCACGTGCACGCCAGCACCTGCAGCCTTCCCGCGCCATGCCTTCCGCCAACAGTGCGCATCCCGTTTCCGCTCCAACAGTTGCAACCTTCCTGCGCCCCACGCGCCGGCCAGCGTGCAGCACCGGCTGCAGCGCTCACCCTGCAGTAGCAGCAGCTGCGTTCGCCAACAGCACCACCTCCGCACGCACGCAGTCCCGTGCGCACCTGCCTGCAGCCTTCCCGCGCCTGTGCACGCTCACTTCACCTCCAGTAGCTGCAGCACCGTTGGCAGCCACCTTCGTCGGAGCTCCGTCCGGCTGGCTCCGGCCACCGCTCGACGTGCGGCTACCACCACCGCGATGGCCTCGCTTCAACCACCCGCATGTGCGAACCTCTCCTCGATTGAACCTCTCTCTCGATCGCGAGGAGGAGAGAGGTAAAATGCTATGTTATGGAGTTAATTAGTTATTACATTTCATGACATTGCCAGGAAAAAGAATTTTGGTTTATGAATATTTTATTGTGGTAAAATTTACAACTTCATACTCAAGTTCTCTTCCAATTGTGTGGCTTTTGTAATTAACATTGTTTGACATTGATTTTGGAATTTAAATGTGCACAAATTTTCTTTAATACATGTCAATGGAAAATTGCATAAAATCATCACATGTTTATTGAATATTTCAGTGAGGAAAAATTACACATCTACCCTTATGTTTTCAAGATATTGTGCATCTTCTTTTCATCGCATTTCATGTCAGATTTAACTACGGATTTCTCACGAGATTGAACGAATACGAAATAATTGAGATATTATTGCATCATTGCCTCCCTGTGGATACGACCCACTCTTCTGCGAGTGGTTATTTCTTTTTAAATATTGATTAGTCAATTTTTCCACCACATAAAACTACAAACGACTTTAAAGCGAACAATCGACTCGTCAGACGGCTAGCGAGAGCTCCATGAAGGGGGTGAGAGGTGGAAATTTTGATTTTAACTCTAGTGGAGCTTCCCATAGCTTGGGAGCACTAGAGTGAGCTTTAGAACTTGAGTTCTTAGCTCTTAGAGAGAGAGAGAGGGATGATGGAAGGGATGAAGAGCTCACGATTATCCCCATTGTAGTAAAGTTTTGATGGAGGAAGCAGGGGGAGGCAAGGTTTTTCAGTAGTAGACAGAGGTCGAAGAGGTCCAGCTCTTCGACGAGCTAGCTTCGTGTCGTTCCACTCCACTCGCAGGAGACGAGCCTCGTTTCATGGAGCTATTCAAAACTTCACTAGAAGAAGTGGAGGGCGTAGGGCCTTTATATAGTTGTATACATGGGGGCAAAAGGGGTACTTCACATTTTGAAAATTAAATATAACTCTTTAGTGACAAATGCATATGTCACCAAAGATAAATGTCGCTGAAGGTGTCCGAAGAGAGGAGGGGCATCTAATCCTAATTGCACGACGCGGATCATGCGTCCTTTCACGCGTGCGTTATGAATGCTGAAGAGGTGTCACTCCTCAGCCATTAGATCGCAGATCAACGGCCCACATCGGGTGCCGCTTCTACTTCAAATCGTGCAACGCTTCCGCGTATAATCGCGCGTGCGATTGCGCACGATCACGTGCCTGATCATAGCACTTTAACCCAGCGCACCACATGTTGCCACGTAGTCGCTGCCAGTGCCGCTCATCGCCGCTTGAACTGTCGAATTTTGACGCGCCTGCGCGCTCGCTCGATTCTGCACCCGACCGCTGCTCGAACTCGTGAACGCAGGTTGCAAACACTACTCGCGACCACTGTGGCAAGATCGTAGATTATTGCATGGTCTGATTTGTGCGCACACACTCTCAACCATTGGATCTCGATCCAACGGTTGAGATCTCATCTCTTCTCTTCCTTTAGAGCTGAACGCCAGGCGTGCGTGAATCTCAGCCGTTGGATCAATGATCCAACAGCTAAGATGCATTGATCATCACATGAAGAAGTACTACAAGAAGCTTGGGCCATTTTGGGTGGCTGGGATGGCGCCATGTGGTGCCATCCTGGCTGTCCATCTTCTTTTATTTGTAGATGGTGCCACAAATGTCGGATTGGACCAATTTCCTCGTCGTTGGGCTGCATTCATCGATCTGAACCCATCTGTGTGATTAGATTTTCATCTGAAGTCCGTATTTTCCACCACCTTGCCTCTTGGTTTCTGATCTTCCTCAGACTACATCTGATGCTATGGAAGTCCAATTAGGGTGATCTCGGAATTGTTGAACTTTGATCGTTGCTTTGATTAGATCCATACGGTTGGATCTTTAATCCGAGGCCTCGAAATGATATTGCCCTGCTCCCTAGCCATAAAAAGGGAAATTACTATACAATTTGTACAATTTGACCAAAATGCATGATAATGTATGTTATGCAATATTTATAATGCATTATGCTTTTATAACACTAGGACATTCATAAATGGACATTTTAAGCTAATTAGATGTATGCACATCACCAACCACAAGACTCAATCTCTTTGGCCATTGCCTTTAGGTAAATCTTAGATCAGGAAGCCACCAACAAAGAAAAAGAAAAAGAAAAAGAAAAAAAAAAGAAAAGAAAAAAAAGAAAAGAAAAAAAAAGAAAGAGGAGAAAAAAAAGAATAATAAGCCACACTTCACTACATGAGCATGACTGGCAAGTTGTTGTGCGTAACCCCCCATTGCTGTTTATCTAGAGCCTAGCTTACAGAATGCACAAATAATTCCTAACACTTAGGGAGAAGTAGGAAGTAGAATAAGCCTGAGAGATATCTATTGGGTTCACTGTTGTGTTGACCCCATACAAATAAAAGTAGGGAGAAAGCTATCTGTCAAATAGATACTCCTTTAGGTAGGATTTTTCGTTAAGGGTCACCTAGGATTTGTAGAAACCTGAGGTCCATTCTAATTGCCGTTTAGTGAGTCAATCACATTTTCACAATAAGATGCTTACACTTAGAGTTCTTTCGAGTCTTGGGTGGGTTGGGTAGTTGTAGAAAGATGCCCTGAAACTCTAAACTCAAAAACGTTAAAAAAAAATAGAAAAGAATAAAAAGAAAAAAAATATTTCTTTTCTTTTTGATTAGCCCATATTTGTGGGCGATTTAAGTATTTAAATGTCTAGACATTAAGTTAATTTTAACATTTAGATAGCATACATTAGGATGTAAATAAATTAATTCATATTTTTAGCTTAAGTGCATAATTCATGC
This sequence comes from Thalassia testudinum, assembly GCA_037157565.1. Lineage (NCBI taxonomy): Eukaryota > Viridiplantae > Streptophyta > Magnoliopsida > Alismatales > Hydrocharitaceae > Thalassia > Thalassia testudinum. The sequence goes on from JAZHRO010000077.1 coordinate 130,151,582, forward strand.
ATTTAGAATTAATCTAGGGTTGCATACATTTAATTAATTAATTAATTAGGTGCACTATTTTAATTAACATAGAAGTTAAGGAGTTATGTATAAATAACCCTAATTATTTTATTATTTTATTCTTCTTCTCCTCTGCAGGTAACTCCTTCGTCTCCGTCTCCTCCTCCTACGCATCACATTGATTCTACGGTGTTTTGAAATTCAAATCTTTGTAGCCGTGGCTACAAAAGAGGAGGGGCTGCCATTCAAGGGGAGGCCACCACCCCTTTGTTCCTCACTGTGCTTGGAGGACCTTGCTCCTCTTCCATTCCATACCACCGGCCTCCCATCGCGGTAGTACGACTCCACCACCGTGGGCATGTGGGGTGATAGCCCACACCCCCAAGAGTCTCTGCAACTCCTCCTCACCTCAGTTAGCAACCCATGCTAGCCTCTGTGTGCCCCACCTCCAACGCATCCACCTCTAGCGCACACACCAACACCGCACGCCATCTGCCCATTGCGCGCCTTCACCAGCAGCTCCAACCCACGCACTAGCACCTGCACCACCTCGCCCGCGCGCCAGCAGCTCGCGCTCCAGCACCCACGCCTGCTCACCCCTTACGGCCTGCAGAGCACCCTCCAGCAGCACCTTCACCTCACGCGCCCACGCCACTTCGCCTTCACCACGCCCGCTTCAAAACACTCCAGCGCCTCCCTGCCAACCTGCAGCCGGCACCAACGTAACCCACCGTGCATGCCTTTGCGCTCGCAGAGTGCCTCTACTCGACGCGCCTACGCCCCGCGCGCACCTGCAGTGCCCGCTCGTTGCCCTCCTTGCGCCTGCAACACACACGACCAGCAGTAGCCTCCTCCACTACTGCCACTTCTTTCCTCCGGCAGGCCGGCTTCGGCCATCTCGCAACTTGTTGCCGCCACCGTTGCGGAGCCCTCGCTCCAGCAAATCTACATCCAGAAGAGTTCTTTGAACAATCCTCTCTCCCATGCGCGAGGAGGAGAGAGGTAGAATCCTCTGTTAATGGTGGAATTAATAATTATATTTCATGCCATTTACACAAAAATGAATTTTGATTTATGATTATTTTATTATGGTGAAATTGCGACTTCATACTCTGCTTTCTTATAATTACGTGACTTTTATTATTCACATCTTTTGACATTGGTTTTGGATTAAGATGTGTACACATTCTCTCTAATGCATGCCAATTGGAAATTACATAGATTCATCACATATTTATTGAATATTTCAGTGAGGAAAAATTGCACATAGGCCCTTACATTTTTGAGTTATTGTGTATCTTCTTTTCGTCGCATTTCATGTTAGATTTGACTATGGATTTCGCACTTGATTGAACGAATACGAGAAAAAATATTTATGATTTTGTTGCATCATTGCCTCCCTGTGGACACGATCTGCTCTTCTGTGAGTGGTTTAATTTTTATTTTAATTATTTTGTTAAGCAGTTTTCCACCACTTTGATCTTACAACGACAAATCATCTTAATACATTATTCGAAAGCGAAAATCGTCTTATCAAATGGCACCGTTGCCAGGGAGGCAACAGACGCAATAATTTCACCTGATTTTTATTTCTGATTATTTCTCATTGCATAGTGATCTGACCATTTATTATTTTTTCTGTGCGAGGAATCTTTGTGAGGAATTTGAGCAAGGAAATTGAGAGAGGTGACACGCACATCTGGGAGAAGACGTCGACCTTGAGCAACGCTTACATGCGGGGAAGACGAAGGAGACCTAGATTCCGCCTCCATAGGAGATTCTCCATTTCATAAGTTTTATTTCTATTTTCTCACCCTTGTAATTGGGGCTGATTTTTGGGAGCCTATTCCCTTTTCTTTAGATTTAGGTTTTTAATTTTTTTTGTGGATTGTTTACCCTTAATTTGCTTGTGCATAAGTAGTTAAAAGAAAACTAAAAAAGAAAACACGAGCTACCTGCTAGAAGCTGCCTGCCCTTAGGTCGAATCATTTAGGATTGAATGAGAAGCATCTAGATCTAATTCTTGTCTTGCATATTGCATGAAGAATGCTGGAATCAGGTATGCATTTCTAACTTCGCATTTCTACCTGTCATGCAAATGCATTTGAATTAATTTTTAGACCACATAATTTGTCTTGAAGCGATCTAACAAGTGATCACATATATTGTTGAAAAAGGACTAATTAAAGGAGGGACATTTAAAAATCAAGGACTTGATTTTCAAACGTGGCGTGCGATTCAAAATTCAAAATCTTTTTGCGGTGTATGCACACTTATATCTCTTGCACCACAGCACTCATTTAGACACTCCTAAGTCTTGGAACTACTAGGATAAGAGCCCTCCTACTATTGGATTCTGAAGTGTTCGGAACTTAAGAACAAAGGTTTGTGAATCCAAAGAGGGGGATACCCTATCATGGATTTTTGGGGGTAGTTGAGAAGCACTGCGAAAGCACAGCTTCAAAGGAAGGCTTAGGCCTACTTGCATCTCTCGATCTTCCGTCTTTGGATTTGCTCTACCATTTGAGATTTAGGGAAGAACACCTAAGCTCCAACTGGGTCTTTTTAGGCATTTCGAAGGTTGACAATAGGCGCATAATTGATTGGGCAACTTGCTTTGTCACTTACAATTTGAACTAAAGTCAAAAGCCTAAATTTGTAAAGACTGAACAAGTCCTTTTGAATTGTGTTTGTAGTGCATGCTTGGTAGGCGTTCTCTTAGGAGACAACTTGTGTTTGATCCTGAACCTGAAATAATCTTAAGAAGAAACCTTCCAAGGGTAGAAATGGCTGGTCAAAGAGCCTTAAGGAATATTTCATTCCAACCAATCAAGCTAGCCCTGCACTACGTAGGCCTGGAGGGGACAATCCTTATGAGATCAAAAGCAATACCATATCCTTGCTGCCCTCCTTTTATGGTACTGCTAGAGAAGACCCTTACAGGCATATAGAGGAATTCACTAAGGTCTGTTCTATGGTGAAGCTGCAGGGTGTTACTGATGACGCTCAAATGCGGACCCTCTTTCCCTTCCCCCTTAAGGACAAGCCAAGTATTGGTATCACACCCTTGATGATATTAACACTTGGGATGCCCTGAAGAAGGAGTTTTTGAAGTACTTCCCCATGAGCAAAACCAATCACTTTAGGAGGGAAATTATGAGTTTTGTTCAAAAGGATGGGGAAGCTTTCCATGATGCGTAGGAGCTCTTTAATGACTTGCTAAGACTTTGCCCACATCACCAGGTGCCTAAGTGGCAATTGGTTGAAAGGTTTTACACCAGACTTAATGATTCACATAGGCAAATTGTGGATGGTGCCTGTGCAGGAACCTTTCTATCTAAGACTGAGGATGAAGCTTGGAACCTTTTTGATACTTTGAGTGAGAATTCTATTCACTTGAATTCTGCCTATATGGATAGAAAACCCACTCTCATGCAAAGAAATTTGGAGGCGAATGAGGCAAGGGACACCCAGAATTTAGCCTATCAGATTCAATTATTGAATCAAAACATGGAAAGGCTTATGTCGAACCCGAGTCAATTCGTATCTAACACCTCCACATCCCAAGCTTTCGAATGCTCAATTTGCTAAGGCAATACACACACCACTGTGGATTGCCACTTGGCCTCCCAATTCCCTGAGCTTGTACGATCGGATCTGAATGCTGCCCAAGGGTTCCATCCTAGACCTCGTAATGACCCTTTTTCCAACACTTATAATGAGAGATGGAGGAATCACCCAAACTTTTCATGGAGACAAGGAAATGTCTCAAATTCAGGGAATTATAAACCACAATCCTTCCAAAACCATCAAATGAACCAACCTCAGACCTTTGCCCAACCTAAGACCTCTGAGATGGATGAATTGAAGGCAATGTTGAAAACTATGCAAGAAAGTCAAAGTGCCATCATCCAATCTCATGACAAGGCTATACATGAGATGAAATCACAAATAGGACACCTTGTTGAGGCCGTTAGACAGAGGGAAACTGGGAAGCTCCCCAGTACTGCTGAGGAGAATCTTAAAGGAAAAGGGATTATCTTTAAGAAGCATGCTCAGGCAGTGAATATTCTAAGGAGTGGGAAAGAAATTTCCAAACCCAATGCTCCTATAGTCTCACCCCCTAAAAAACCATCCACCCCGACTTTCACCCCCACCGGAAAAGACTTGCCCAAATCTTCTCCGCTTGAAATCACCCCATCGGAAGAAGTTGCCCCCGTTCCACCCCTTACTTGACATGATAACCCTTCCACCCAGAGATCAAGAGTGCCCTTTCCAGAGTGCTTATCCACCTCTAGGTAGACTTCTGCTGGCTCATCTAGAGCCAAAGATAAGATGGATGAGATCATGGAAACTTTCAAGCAAGTGCAGATTAACCTACCTTTGCTTCAAGTTATCAGGAAGATTCCATCTTATGCCCACTTCTTAAAGGACTTGTGCACGAAAAAGCGAAAATCCAGGAAACAGGTCCAATCAAAAGTTGTCCTGCCTGATTCTGTTAGCTCAATTATTCAACATGGCACACCCTCGAAACCTAAGGACCCAGGAGCCCCATACATCTCAGTGGTTATTGGTGACTTACAGATTGATGAGGCTCTACTTGATCTGGGTGCGGGGGTGAACATCCTTCCGAGCTATGTGTATGAACAACTTGGGGGAGGCAATCTGAAGCCTAGCCCTGTAATCCTCCAAGTTGCAGATCGATCACTTAAGACACCGCGGGGAATTTTGGAAGATGTCCTCGTAAGAGTGGAGGATTTCTTCTTTCCCGTTGACTTCTTAGTTTTGGACACTGACCCTACCAACAAGCTAACCAAACCCTCCATCATTTTGGGCCACCCCTTCCTTGCAACTTCGCCTGCTTCAATTAATTGCAATAATGGGGCATTGAAAATGGGCTTTGGGAACAGGAAAATCCGGCTTAATGTGTTTGATGCTTATAAACAAGCCAGACTTGAGGATTGTTCTCAAGTTGAGGTGATAGATGACCTGATTGAAGAGGCAACCCCTGCAATGTTATGTGATGACCCCCTTCAACATGTTATGCTAAATGAGCATTCTCATCTCTTGGAAGAATGTGAAGGAGATATACTAGAACTTGAGGAGTTGTTGGGTGTTTCTTTTGAGTCTCTTCCCCTATCATCTCTACCTAAGGTAGATCTGCTACTTGAGATGGGGACATCTATTATGAAACCCTCAACCATACAAGCCCCTGACCTTGAGTTGAAACCCCTCCCTGACACTCTCAAGTACGTCTTCCTAGGTGCCAATGATACGCTCCCTGTTATCATTTCGGCTGTGCTATCTGAGGTACAGGAGGGAGCCCTGATTGAATGCTTGTCTAGGCATAAGGAAGCTATTGCTTGGAGCATTGCTAACATTAAGGATATAGACTCTACACTCTGCATGCACCACATTTATACTGATGATTCCATTAAGCCATTTAGGGACATGTAGAGACGTCTGAACCCTAATATGAGGGAGGTGGTTAAAAAGGAAATCCTGAAGTGGTTGGATGCTGGGATCATATATCCCATTGCAGATAGTAAATGGGTAAGTCCTATTCATGTGGTGCCAAAGAAGGCAGGCTTTACTGTGGAATTCAACGACCAAGGTGAACAAGTTGTCACTAGACCCTCAACTGGATGGAGGGTCTGCATTGATTACCGCAGGCTGAACACTACTACCCAGAAGGATCACTTTCCCTTGCCCTTTATTGATCAAATTCTCGAGAAATTGGCAGGGAATAAGTAATATTGCTTTCTCGATGGATATTATGGGTACAACCAGGTTGTAGTCTTCCCTGATGACCAAGAGAAGACAACATTCACGAGTCCTTACGGTACTTTTGCATTCAGGCGTATGTCGTTTGGATTATGTAATGCCCTTGCAACCTTCCAACAGTGTATGATGTCTATTTTTTCGGACATGATTGACGAGTGTGTTGAAGTGCTTATGGATGACTTCTCCATTTATGGCTCATTTTTCGACCAGTGTCTCCTGCACTTGGAGAATGTGTTGAAGCGATGTAAGGAGACTGGTTTAGTCCTCAGCTGGGAGAAAAGTCATTTCATGATACAGAAAGGAATTGTACTTAGGCATTTATGTCTGAGCGAGGTTTGAAAGTAGATAAAGCCAAGATTGATTCTATCTCCAAACTCCCATTGCCCACGAATGTCAAACAGATTAGATCCTTTCTGAGCCATGCCAGCTTTTATAGGCGCTTTATTAAAAATTTTAGTAAAATTTCTAGGCCACTTTGTGACTTGTTGGCGAAGGAATCTTCTTTCAATTTTGATTCAAAGTGTGCCGAGGCCTTTCAAACTCTGAAGGAGGCCTTGATCTCCGTGCCTATTCTCTGAGCTCTTGATTGGACACTCCCATTTGAGCTGATGTGTGATGCTTCGGATTATGCAGTGGGAGCAGTCCTTAGACAAAGGGTTGAGGAAAGACCTCATGTGCTGCATTATGCCAGCAAGACTTTAACCGAACCTCAGCAAAACTACACCGTCACTGAAAAAGAATTACTTGCTGTAGTTTTTGCTCTGGAGAAGTTTAGGTCTTATCTTCTTGGGTCAAAGGTGGTTATTTTCACTGATCATGCGGCAGTGAAACATCTCATTGCTAAAAAAGATTCTAAGCCACATTTGATTAGGTGGATCCTACTCCTTCAAGAATTTGACTTGGAGATACGTGAAAAGAAAGGAGTAGAAAATGTTGTGGCTGACCACCTGTCTCGCCTTCCACTTAATGACTCTCTTTCCGGAGACATCCGTGAGACATTTTCCGATGAAACCTTGATGGCGGTAACACCAACTTTACCTTGGTATGCTGATACTGTAAATTTCTTGGTCACTGGAGAAACTCCTGGCTCTTGGGATGAGCAGAAAAGAAAGAGATTCATTTCCCAAGTAAGATATTTTCATTGGGAAGAGCCGAATTATTTAAAATTGGACAAGACCAAGTATTGAGATGTTGTGTAGCTAAAGAGGAACAACAAAGTGTGCTGAGTTTTTGCCATGAACTTCATTGTGGAGGACATTTTGGTGCTAAGAAAACTGCTTTTAAGGTTCTCCAGTCCGATTTTTGGTGGCCTTCGTTATTTAAGGATTTTCATAATTTTGTTAAGGCCTGTATTAGATGTCAACGGACTTGAATGATTGGGAAGAGGAATGAAATGCCTCAACACCCTATTCAATTTGTTGAAATTTTTGATGTGTGGGGAATTGACTTTATTGGCCCCTTCCCTTCATCCCATGGTTATGAATATATCTTGATGGTAGTTGATTATGTCTCTAAATGGATAAAGGCCATTCCTATGTGCGCAAATGACCACTCTATGGTTTTGAAATTTGTGAAGGCCAATATCATATCTTGTTTCGGCTGCCCTAAGACCATTATAAGTGATGGGGGACCTTATTTTCGAAACCACCACTTCAATTGGCTAATCAGGAGTCTAGGAGTGACTCACAAGGTCGCTACCCCTTACCATCCTCAGACAAGTGGCCAGGTTGAAGTGTCGAATAGGGAGATAAAAAATATTTTAGAAAAGGCTATTAGACCTCATAGGAAAGACTGGTCCCAAAAGCTCGATGATGCTTTGTGGGCGTATCGAACGACCTATAAGACCCCTTTGGGTACTTCTCCCTTTCGGATTGTGTATGGGAAAGCGTGCCATTTACCCGTTGAGTTGGAACATAGGGCACTTTGGGCTATTCGAAGTGTTAACATGGATTTAGAGAAGGCAGGTAAGGCATGACTTCTGGAATTAAGTGAGCTTGAGGAGCTGAGGAATGATGCTTATGACACCTCTCAAGCTTATAAAGATAGAACTAAGGTCTTGCATGATAAGTATATACTTCGAAAGACCTTTGAGCCCAACCAACAAGTTTGGCTTTTCAATTCCAGACTTAAGCTTTTTCCTGGGAAGTTAAAATCTAGTTGGGATGGGCCTTACATAATCACTAAAGCATTTCCGCATGGAGCTGTGGATATTAAAAGCCCTTCCTCTTCAGCAACTCCCTTTATCATCAACGGTCAACGGTTAAAACCATACATTACTTTGGATGGCTATCTGGTTGACGAGGTCACTCTTGAAGAGCCTTAGCTCCTACCATTCTCCGCCTCAGGTAATATCTTCCTTTAACTATTTTTGTTTTCAATGAGGACATTATTTGAACCAGGCATGGGGGAGAGGACCTGAGGCATTTGTTTATAGCATGTCTACATTTTGCATTCATTCATGCATATTGCATTAAAAAAATAAAAAAAATAAAAATAATAAAAAATATATAAAAAAGAAGTTTTGAGCTTAACTGGCTAGGCCCTACATTCTTAAGGAAATCAGAACTCTAGGTGAGACTAAGTTGATTCTAGGGTCGAACTTTAGAAGCTAAGTGAGCCACTAGCTTTAGACCTTTAGGGTCCTTTGTAGACTTAAAAACTTAAGTAGGAGTTAAGTTGCGGACCATTCCTCAAGAGGTTGAGGAAGGAAAGCTAGGGATTAAGTTAAAAGGTGGGGTAGTACCTGGAGTCTTATTCTACCTTTTGGTTTACGGGTCCTTGTAACCTAAGCATCCAAATCTCACACACTTGATCTTGTGTAAGTAAGTGATCACCTTAATTCCTTTCTTAAAAGAAATTTGGTTCTCTTAGTTTTGACTTAGGAGAGGCTTGAAAACACAATTTGATTGGAAGAGTTCCTGCCGTAAGAGAGGTGGAGTATATACTCACCTTGAGGATGCGATGATAGCATTATTACCTCCTCGGAACTTGTCTCTTAGGATATCCATCCTACTGGGGGCATGTAAGCGCATTGTGTGGTTCAGGTACCATGGGCGGCCCTATCTCGAAGTGTCGATTGCCACAGGTTTGAATTCACTTAAGAAATCCATGGGCGATACTATCTCAAAGTGTCGATTGTCAGGAGTTCTTGGGGTCGCTATGGGTGGTGCTATCTCGAAGCATCGAAAGCCAGGCACCCTTCGAGGTACGGTGATTGGGACAATGAATTCAACACAGACCGTGTTGATAGCAGATCCGAGGTTAGACTTAGAGGAATCAAACAATATATATATATATATATAAAATCCTTTTTCCTTTATAGGTTGGCAGTCATACCAACCTCAAATAACTTAGACCAATGCACATGCACGGATGCTTTAATCTCAGGGATCAATAAACCTAGGGTAGAGTCAGAAATCAGGGAAACTTGTGCCTGCAACTCGTCTTTAGCCGACCTAGTCTATAACTTAGCAACTACTTGGGAACCTTAGGTCTAAAGTCTGAACTTAATATGTTTCTAAAAGAAGACCGATTGGGTTGGCTAGTTTACTTGGAGTGCTAGGTTTTGCTTGGATTTGCTAGGGACTAGCAAAAACTAGGCATGGGGGTATTTGATTAACCCATATTTGTGGGCTATTTAAGTATCTAAATGTCTAGACATTAAGTTAATTTTAACATTTAGATAGCATACATTAGGATGTAAATAAATTAATTCATGTTTTTAGCTTAAGTGCATAATTCATGCATTTAGAATTAATCTAGGGTTGCATACATTTAATTAGTTAATTAATTAGGTGCACTGTTTTAATTAACATAGAAGTTAAGGAGTTATATATAAATAACCCTAATTATTTTATTATTTTATCCCTCTTCTGCTTTGCAGGTAACTCCTCCGTCTCCGCCTCCTCCTGCCCATCACATTGATTCTACGGTGTTTTGAAATTCAAATCTTTGTAGCCGTGGCTACAAAAGAGGAGGGGCTGCCATTCAAGGGGAGGCCACCACCCCTTTGTTCTTCACTATGCTTAGAGGACCTTGCTCCTCTTCCATTCCATACCACCGGCCTCCCACCGCGGCAGTACAACTCCACCACCATGGGCGTGTGGGGTGACAACCTACACCTCCAAGAGTCTCTGCAACTCCTCACCTCAACCAGCAACCCACGCCAGCCTCCGCGCACCCTGAAAGAACGATCTTCATTTTTGTTGAAAACTTTAACATAAAATGATGTGTCGTTGTATTTTATCGCATGGTAGAAAATCGCTTTTCAAAACATTTTAATTTTCAGAATCTAACCACGAATAGTTAGGTCGTCTCCACAGGGAGGAATTAACCTATCAAAAATGAGTAATGATGCATTAAGTAATCGGAAATTTCAACGGATGTGCATGCTAATTAGTGTTCTCATTTCCAGCATAAATTCTCAATTTAGATAATTAATCAACAATCTAAGGGTGCACATGCAAAATCATCACTATGGAAATACCGGAATGGCTATCTTAATACTGACAAGCGTCATCAAATTTATCTAAATCAGAATTTGTTCCCTATAACAAAGATACATGTTAGCTTAGTCATAAGATGAATGTAATGTGACTGCATGTAATTCTATTAGAATTGAAGGTCATTCATGCAATTCTACCGCAATATAATAATAAGGTAAATAAGTAAATAGTATCTTTGACAATGGAAATGCTTGTAATTTTTAATAGGCGATTTACTGTTGCAAAACAGAGCAATTGCTCTTCTCGACGCGCACGAGAAGGAGGGCCCACGGCTGAAGGAGAGAAGCCCAGGAGAGGTTGGCCGCGACAAGGGGATCACAATGGCGGTGGTGGCATCGACTATGGTGGCTTGAGGTCGCCGGCCGCCGAGGAGGAACCCACCGACGGTGGGTTACTCCATGTGTGCGTGCGGGTCTTGGCAGGCCCGTCTGAGGGTGTGGTCGTGTTCTTGAGGTTGAGGCGAGCTTAACGGAGGCGATGGCATGGAGAATGGCGGTCTGTGGCGGTGGTTGCACTTGGAGGTGGACGGCCGACGATGGGTTCCTTCCGGGAAGAAGATGAACAGTGCGATGTCCCCGTGTGTGAGTTGAAGGAGGAGAAGAAACCGTTTGGCCTCTGTGGTGTTTGCACGCGCTTACGGGCTAGATGTACGCACACAAAGATGCGCAACTTCTAGCCGTGAGGGGCGTGCATGTACTGCTGGCTTTGATGGCTGCGGCTATGCGCTTGTAGGACGTGCTTGTAGGCTGTGGGCGTGGATGGGTGGAGCAGGATGAGGCGCGCTTGGTGAAGGCAACGCGCGTGCGGCGAGGGTGCACACACAAGGGCATGGTTGCAAGGGCTGACGAGGGCACTGGTGCAGCGCCTGCAGAGTACGCAAGTGCGAGTAGGCGGTTGTTTGCGCACGGTGGAGGCAGGCTGGTGTGGGAGGATGAGGCGCACACTTGGGTTGCGGCTGCGTAGTGTTGGTGAGGTTGGCGGTGCGTGGTGGCAGTGGAGAGGATGGTGGAAGTTAGTGCGCACAGTGCTTACTGATTCCACAGTGCCCGCCCTCTCCAAGGTAGGGAAAGTGGAGAAGAAGAGATCTGCCCTCAGGGGGAAAGAAGAAGATGCGCCTCTCAGGCCCGAACCTCCTTTTATCCCTTCTCTCCTTGCGAGTCAAGGGATTTTTAAATCCCTTACTAAATTTGGCCTTTTGCTATTGAGGAGATGTTGAGGTCGACTGGAAGACTCAGTTGAGGCCAGCGGCTATTGGGGGAGGGGAAATTTTAATTCACCCCCCTCGTCTCTTGCAATTTATTCCTACAATGATGAAACATAAAATAATTATATGCTAAGTTATAGAATGCGATAAAATAGATAAAAACTCAAGTAATGATGCATGCACTTATTTAATAACCTAATGTGATTATTAACAAACATACTATGTTAGAATTGAAGTACCTAGGCATAACAATAGTCCATTAAAATGGGCTCATTAAATACCCCCATGCTTATGATTTGCTAGTCCCTAGTAAAAATGAAAAATAATAGAAGTAACCAGAAGATTTCTTCTTTTCTTATTTCAAAACTTTTGACATCCAGACAAATGTGAAGTGATAATAGCCTAGGTAATAGATCCACGTTGATGAGAGCCTCATCATGAACCCTAACTAGCACAATTTAATCTAAATAAGTGTGAAGAAGCTCCTACAAAACCTAAAGAGAGGCTTAACTCAGAGAATTCTGAGTTAAAGAATAAGACAAATCATAAGGGGTAAAACTACAATTTTACCAATGCAGTGCGCAAACAGGATAGTTAAGGGTCTAAACACAGATCAAATGAGCTTAATAAGGAGGAAAGTGGGATGATCTGATCTGAAAAGGGTTACAATAACTTCTAGGAATTAAATGACATTCTGTAACCCTAAAACAAATTCACTTTAATTCACGAGGTTCGAGGCAGGATGAAAATCAACTAAACCCTCTAAAATTCATGGAAAAATATTCCCTAGGGTTGAGAACCTTCAATTTAACCTTTGAAACCTATTTTGACCTAAAATGAGAACCATGCCCAAGTTATGACCTAATTTAGGTTTTTGTGCAAATTGACCGGTCAAACATGGTCCAACCTAAAATCAAATTTCACCATTAAAGGTTCAAATTAGGCTGGTATAAAAATTTGGGCCTAAGAAAAGACCATCTTGATCGACTTTACAAATTGATCCTCTTGAATTACTTTTTGATCCTTATCTTTTGAAATCCATGCAAATAGGCCCCTATCTTTCTTGTCGTTCTTTGCAGAACGATCCTCCCTACCATTCTGAGCAGCGCCACACCTCCGGCGACCTTGCGTGGAGGATGGCGTCGCGCAGGGCATGGCACCCGTTCTCAGGAACGAACGGGAGGTTCCCTACGTCGTCCTCTGTCGCAAGGACCCTCCCCTGTGTCCTACAACCAGCCATGCCTCTCGTGCGAACGCACGAAAGGCATGGATCTCCTTCTCCGGCCATCTCCAGCATGCGTTGCACGTCTTTCCCTTGGGCCGCTCCCCTTGCCAGCACCTTTAAAAGGAGTGGTAGGGGCTTTCGTCCATGGCAAGCTAGTTTTGGCCAAGAAAAACCCTCGATTTTGTCTCTCCCCTCTCCGGTCAGACAGCCCAAGCTTCTAGCGATCTTTCCTCCTCCTCCTCATCGCTCTACTGCCATACCTGCAGCAGAGCCCACTCTGCCTCGTCTTCCCATGCCAGGCCACACCAGCAAGCGTCCTCATATCTCCTCCTCGTCGCCGATAACCCCCTCCTGGGCACCTTCATCCCCAGCTCCGGCAGGCACGAGCCGGGCGTCTTCCTCTCCCTCTTCGTCAACTAAGTAGGTATGAACCTTGCCCTTACTCCCCTCTCACCTTTCCCCTTTTAAATTGGCATTTTAGACCCCTCGACTGCCACTACCACCTCCATCTGCTTCACCTCCGGCCGCCATCTCTGGCGAGGTTGCTCCACCTCCACAGGCCATTTCACCCCTCGCCGACAAGCCCAGAAGCTCCCCCTCACTCCACTCAAGCGTTTCCCCTGCTCCATTCACCGCCCTTCACCTCCAGACCACCCCCCAAACACACCCACTTCCGCACACACAGTCTGCCCTAGGCACACAAACACAGGCACTCTTGCGCCTCACCGACCCTCGCACCGCCTTCGCCACACTCCGGCGAAGCCCCCTGTGTTGTCTAACATGGCCGGGAGGTCGTCTTCGTGATTTCAGGGTTAAACCTCCTCGCCGCCATTGACGAGCTGCTGGAGCTTCTTCGTAGGTAGCTCTAGGTCTCCTCCTCTCCAGGCGTGAGCTCCATGCAGCGCGGGCCACTTCCGTAGAGATGCCCAGGTCCTCAATTGGGGTCGCGAGCCTTCGCTGCTGCCCCAATTGCGCGAAGCCTTCTCCACGGGCACCTGAGATTGGAGGTGGGACTTTAGTCCCACCTCGTAAGTGTGTGGCCCCGCGCCCACACTTAAATTGATTTTGTGATATGAGCTGTTTGCCTCAAGTCACACAGGGGTGAGGTCCCTCACCTACTCACGCGCCTCGTCTGCGGCACTGCCCACGCGGACCTGGTGATCCGACCCGACACTCCTGTGCACTCCTATCGCACCACCCATGCCGGTGCACCTGGACCCGGGAGCGCAACCCGACCTGATTAGCCAGCTCTGGGAGAGCTTTCCAAAGAGAGATCCAGAGAGAGAGACGCGGGGGAAGGGGTAGGGGTAGGTTTTGCGCTGATCTTTGCATGTGTGCGCAGGATAGAAGGAAGAAGCAGGCGAAGGAAGAAGAAAGGAAGGAAAGGAGCCGAAGGAAGAAAAGAGGAGTCGCACTATAGCAACCGCATAGTTAAGCTGTCTGAGCGCTGAATCAGACGTCGGAGGGTAAGCAGCTAGAGCAAAGAAAAACTGCAGCTGCTGAAGAAGAAAGAAGACGCAGAGAAGAAAAAAAGAAGACAGAAGAGAAAGAAAGAAGAGGAAGGGCCAGAGTAGAAGAAAAGAAGGAAAAAGAAGAAGAAAGGAGAGAAGAAAATCAAAGAAAGACTTAGCAGCTGAAGAAGAAAAGAGAAGGTAGAAGCCTCTACAGCTGCAAGGAAGAAGACCCAAAAGAAAAGAGAAAGAAAATTAGAGATAAGAAAAGAGAAAGAACCATGGAAGTAGAGAAGAAGAAAGAAGAAAGTCGGCTGAAGAAAGAGAAGAAGCCAATCACCCTTTCTTTCTCTCTCTCTCTCTTAGTTTTTGTAAAACCTTATATTGTGAATTTATAGGCTTCTAGAATTATAGTTTGCTCCCTGAGTTCGACCTCGGGAACCTTTTTATTCCGAGTAATAAATCATATTAGACTGGTAACCGTTCTTGTCATATACTACAATGCATATAATAACACATCAACGACAAGAAAGCTGTCACCACACGTAAAAAGCCAATTCGCATTGGGAGTTCGTACTTTACTCTTGGTAAATAATTTTATCAGGATAGGCAACTACTTCCCTTAGGGATAAAGCAGAAAATAATATGTAAATTGACCTTGGCTTTAGGCATAGGTAGGAGATATCGAGTTGAATGGATTTGTATTTGGTGGCACACACTCATCTGGTGCTACATGTAATCTTGTACTACAGACTCTAGATCTCTAGACTATTAAACAAGTCAACTCAGAGAGAGGCTAAACAACTATGCTCTCTTGATGTTCCTTGGCGCTCACTCTTTTCTTTCTTTTCTTTCTAAGATCCAAAATCTCACCAGATTTAGTAAATGTACTCACTGTTTGGTGGCCTCACATGGCATTCGCACTTCAATTAAAGTCCTAATAACTCTATAACTAAGTTAGAGTCCTTAACCAGTATTCGAGCGATCAGAAATACTGAAAGGTAAGTATAGGTCATATTTGGTGGAACTCAATAAGTGTTTTGTTGCCACAGAAACAATGTTACAGCGATAAAATATAACCTTGGACACTTTTCTTTTTCTTTTCTTCTTTTTTTTTTGTTTTTCTTCTTCTTCTTCTCCTTTTTTATTTGTTTGTTTCTTCTCTTTTTCCTTTTTCTTTCTTTATCAATCTACATAACATGATACAGACTTTTATTTATGAGGCATTATTAGGGATGATGATGGTCAAGAGGATATTGTGTGTCATATTTGGTTGAAGTGCCTATTCTCGGCACCGGGAAGGAATGGATAGGACAGGCGTATTTTTGACTTTTGACATTATTACCCTCCTTCAACCGAGGACTCTATGAAGGACGGTCGTAACCATCCACCATAGTCATAGCTTTATTAAGACTCCCATCTTCATGTATCTGCCTTATTTGGTGATTCTTAGGAATTCACACAAAGTACGCATATATGAACAGAAAGCGAAAACTATGCCTAACTCTGAAGTATCATCATCTAATTATCTAAAACTTAAGAGTCCTTGCACTAGACTTAGCACACCAATAATCTCTCTCCTTTCATCTCACAAATACGGGGTGGATCTACTAGAAGATAGTATGCCTAACTTCCTATTAACTATCCAAAGGTTCAGTAGACTACAAATGCTTATTGGTTTTCTTCAAGGATTCATTACTCAGTCTACGTGCACGTGAAATAAATGTATTGGATTCTAAACTTAAGAAATAATTCAAGAAGAAAAACCTCCAATGACAAAGATATTTTGCTAAGGACTAACCCATTCAGCTCAAAGAAAATAACAGTTTATATATATATATATATATATATATATATATATGCTAACCTAAATGCATGAATACTTTCTAAAATGCAAAATGCACCCCCCCATGCCTAAATCCTACAATGTCCCCATTGTAAAATTAAAACTAGGGGAGAAAGGAAAGAAATCACTTGACAACGGTGTTATTCAGAACGCTGAGTTGCCTCCCAACAAGCACTGCATTTTCTGTCAGCAGCCAGACTTAGAAGGAACCTGTAAGTTTGGTTCCAGACAGAAAAGGTTAGGCCCTAAAAATATGCGTAACAGTGTGGGTCTAGAAAATAGGTAGCCACGGATGTTGGCGAGCTGATGATGCAACATAATCCCAAATTCTCTCCAGAATGTATGAAAGCAAAAAACCTCGTTGGCTACCTGGGGAGGTCTAGGAATAAGAAAGGGAATATGAAAAGAGGCCTCCCAAAACAGAATAAGTGGAGGATAACAAAGATCTTCCAAAATAGGATGGGTTTTAAAAGATATAAACATTAATATTTGAAACCCTTGAATGGCAAGACTAAAAGTACAAGCATCATTCCACACTCGCCATTCTACCCGAGGGTGTACTGGCCTAATACATTCTCCAGAAAGAATGTACATGAGCAGAGATCTGAGCCAAGGATCGGTTAGGGAGTATAAGGGTTGTTTGTAGTGTTGGAAGGTAATGGTTAAGTCCAATGAGGGCTTAGTCGGTGTCAAGTCCAATTCCAACAATGATTCAGATTGTGTATACTCCTTAACAGTTGTAGACAACTTCATGTTACCCTGCCTAGCATTAATGATCGGAGTCATATTTGAATCAAGGGTAGACTCCAAATTACAACTCTTTGATGGCAGGGTCAAAATATCAGAATCATTATCATTAAGCTCATCCCTAGATTCATTTGGTTCACTCAATTTTTTGTTGGGGTTTATATGTGATTCATTAGTGAAGATAGGAGTTGGATCAATATCCTTAATTATTCTTAAAGGATGATCAGTCTTAATATTTTGGAGCAAGCCTATATCACTGAATTCGTTATTCTTCTCGGGGTATAAATCCTCAATTGACATGTTTTGTCCCTGAGAGTCTCCCCTAGGCTTCTCACTATTTTGTTTGTCCTCCTCTAACATCAACTCCTGTTTTGATGGAGGATGACTCTTAAAAGAAGGGCGGAATCTGGATTTCACCATATTATTTATATCCTTTGGAGGTAAATCCTCAAATAATAAATAATTCCCCTGTGATTCACTCTAGATTTTCAGTCCAGATTCCTCTATTGGGGCATCCTTGTCCTCTGACATAGACTCTTCATATCCCTGAGACCAAAATTGATCTAATTCATCCTCCATTTCCTTAGGGTCACCTTCATTGGGTGCATTTAAATCCTCAGGATGTTGAATGGTAGGTGTTGATTCCCGAAGTGAAGGGTCAGGAGTGGGCTCACTAAGGGTAGAATGGGATTCCACCAAATAATCGATAGGGGAAGTGATAGGAACAATACAACCTTGACCCAGGTTGGTAGGGGTAAGGAGAATACTGTCATTGGGGTTAAGGTCCTCAAGAGGTACCATCTTCTCTTACTTTTGAATACAATATAGCTTGGGTGGATAATCACTATGATCGTTCTCCTCTAGTGGCCGTGTCTCATTGGGAGAGTTTAAGTGATAGCTACATAAAATTGGATCCCTCTTGTCATTGGTTTTCTCAGAATTATTTTCATGATCATGGTCGTATGGATAGGGATCAGAATTACTGGGAAGCATGTAGCTAAGCTGTCTTATTTCTTCATTTAACTATTGACTATTCCTCAACATCTCTCCCATGGATTCCATCATTTCCTTTTGCTGTTGTTGCATTTCTATTATAAAAGATTAGAGGCTACTATTATCAGGTTGGGGAGGATAATCAATTTCAGGCTTTGGTTGCCTAGGGGTATCGGTCCAACCTCGATACGGAAAATCATGAAGGGTGGGAGGGTTGGATGTTTACATAGAAGTAGGAATTTCAGGGCTGGAAAATCCTACTCCCAAGCTCTGCTCAAAAGTGGGAGTTATCGGGCCAGTATTCCCAGGATAAGAATATGAATGATCCCATGAATTGTCAATGTACCCATCAAAGGATGGATACGCTCGGGGCATGGGATCCTGGTTAAAAGATGGGAAGTATTGACTTTGATAACCTAAATGATAGGAGTAAGGATGATCCATTTCTTTAAGAAAAATAGTTTTTGACTCTCTTAGGATTTAGAAGAATTCAGAACACAAGCAGAAACTTCATAGAGAGCAGTAACACTATCAAAGCAAACGCAAATTTAGTGGGATCTGCTTTTAGTAGATTGTAGGTCTTAGAATTAAATGTTCAGTTGGTGGCCAAACAAGTTTTGCACAAATTACTCTTCCTAGGCCAACATTCGCTGGTGCCTATAACCTACTCGCAAGGGATGGAAGTCTTGAATCAAGCTCACACACGAGGAACCGAAGTAACTTGGTGGATAGGCTTGTTGATTTCCGACTAACTTCCCTTGGGGTGCAAAAGAGGAGAGGTAGAAATTTATCTAGTGACCTTATGTGTGAGGTGCACAGTGTCTCAAGTGTGCAATCATACGATCATGTTTTGAGTTTTGAAATTCGCAAACAAGATCCTTTTGGACATAATTTTAAGTCACAGAGTTTAAGGTCCAACCATTTAACAGTCCCAATTTTTAAAGTGACCACTAAATTAATTTGATTCAAGCACTTTAGTGGTCTTAGATTTAGGTTCAATGCAGTTGCATGACAAGTAATTGATGCTCAAGAGAAGACATACCTTACTCCAGCTTTCTTCATGCAATAATGTATGCAATACAGTAAAAATAAACTAGATGCTGCTCATTCAATCTTATATGGTCGTCCTATAGATATGCAGCTTTTAGTAGGCAGTTCAATTTTTTTTTCAATAATAATAATAAGCAAACATACCTAATCTAACTAACTAATCGAAATGCAGTTCAAACAATTCAAATAATCCTATAATCTAAATAAATGGGAACACGCTCCCGAAAATATGCTCTCGCATACAAGAGCGATAAGAAATAAAGAAGCACTGGGAACACGTTCCCAAAAATACCCAACAAGGGTCCAAAAGATAGAAATTAAATTCTAATGTCTATCTAAACTAAATCTAACTAATATCTACTAACTAAATAAAAAATAGGCTTCTCCGTAAGCCTATGTGCGTGGGATCAAGGCCCACATGTTCCTGTTACTGGCCTCCAGGTGGCGTCAAGGTCCACCAAAAAGGTCGTCTCCGCCGTGCGCGCCCATCGCGTTCGTCGTTCAATTCATGCACACAAAGAGAACCAATGTCAATAATTCAGAAAAGCTTTTAAAATAGCATCAAAATAATATAAAATTCCTGAGAAAATTAATAGGCATGTTTCCTCCTTGGCAACGGCACCATTTGAAAGAGCGATCTTCGTTTTCGTTAAAAACTTTAACATAAAATGATGTGTCATTGTATTTAATCGCGTGGTAGAAAATGGCTTTTCAAAATATTTTAATTTTCAGAATTTAACCATGAATAGTTAGGTCGTCTCCACAGGGAGGAATTAACCTATCAAAAATGAGTAATGATGCATCAAGTAATCGGGAATTTCAACGGATGTGCATGCTAATTAGTGTTCTCATTTACAGCATAAATTCTCAATTTAGATAATTAATCAAGAATCTGAGGGTGCACATGCAAAATCATCACTATGGAAATACTAGAATGGCTATCTTAATACTGACAAGCATCATCAAATTTATTTAAATCAAAATTTGTTCCCCATAACAAAGATACATGTTAGCTTAGTCATGAGATGAATGTAATGTGACTGCATGTAATTCTATTAGAATTGAAGGTCATTCATGCAATTCTACCGTAATATAATAATAAGGTAAATAAGTAAATAGTATCTTTGACAATGGCAATGATTATAATTTTTAATAGGCGGTTTACTGTTGCAAAATAGAGCAATTGCTCTTCTTGGCGCGCACGAGGAGGAGGGCCCACGGCTGAAGGAGAGAAGCCCAGGAGAGGTTGGTCGCGACAAGGGGATCACGATGACGGTGGTGGCATCGACTATGGTGGCCTGAGGTCGCCGGCCGCCGAGGAGGAACCCGCCGATGGTGGGTTACTCCATGCGCGCGTGCAGGTCTTGGCGGGCTCGTCTGAGGGTGTGGTCATGTTCGTGAGGTTGAGGCAAGCTTAACGGAGGCGATGACATGGAGAACAGCAATCTGTGGCGGTGGTTGCACTTGGAGGTGGATGGCCGGTGATGGGTTCCTTCAGGGAAGAAGATGAACAGTGTGATGTCCCCGTGCGTTGAGTTGAAGGAGGAGAAGAAGTCGGCTGGCCTCTGTGGTGTTTGCACGCACGCGCGGGTTAGATGTACGTGCACAAAGATGCGCAACTTCTGGCCGTGAGGGGCACATGTGTACTGCTGGCTTCGATGGCTGCGGCTATGCGCTTGCAGGCTACGGGCGTGGATGGGTGGAGCAGGATGAGGCATGCTTGGTGAAGGAAGCGCGTGCTTGGTGAAGGCAGTGCGCACGGTGAGGGTGCACGTGCAAGGGCATGGTTGCAAGGGCTGATGAGGGCATTGGTGCAGCACCTGCAGAGTGCGCAAGTGCGGGCAGGCGGTTGTTTACGTGAGGTGGAGGCAGGCTGGCGTGGAAGGATGAGGCGCACACTTGGGCTGCGGCTACGCGGTGTTGGTGAGGTTGGCGGTGAGTGGTGGCAGTGGAGAGGATGGTGGAAGTTGGTGCGCACTGTGCTTGCTGGTTCCACAGTGCTCGCCCTCTCCACGGTGGGGAAAGTGGAGAAGAAGAGATCTCCCCTCAAGGGGAAAGAAGAAGATGCGCCTCTCACGCCTGAGCCTCCTTTTATCCCTTCTCCCCGTGCGAGTTAAGGGATTTTTAAATCCCTTAATAAATTTGGCCTTCGGCTATTGAGGAGATGTTGAGGTTGGCAGGAAGACTCAGTTGAGGCTGACGACTGTTGGGGGAGGGGAAAATTTAATTCACCCCCCTCGTCTCTTACAATTTATTCCTACAATGATGAAATATAAAATAATTACATACTAAGTTATAGAATGCGATAAAATAGATAAAAACTCAAGTAATGATGCATACACTTATTTAATGACCTAATGTGATTATTAACAAACATACTATGTTAGAATTGAAGTACTTAGGCGTAACAATAGTCCATTAAAATGGACTCATCACGCCCCACCTCCAGTGCATCCACCTCCAGCGCACACGCCAACACCGTGCACCATTTGTCCATCGCGCACCTTCACCAGTAGCTCCAACCCACGCACCAACACCTGCACCCCCTCGCCCGCGCGCCAGCAACTCGCGCTCCAGCACCCACGCCCGTGCACCCCTTGCGACTTGCAGAGCGCCCTCCAACAGCGCCTTCACCTCACGCGCCCACGCCCCTTCGCTTTCACCACACCCGCTTCAGAACACTCCAGCACCTCCCTGCCAACTTGCAGCCGGCGCCAACATAACCCACTGTGCGTGCCTTTGCACCCGCAGAGCACCTCTGCTCCACACGCCCCCGCCCCACGTGTGCCTACAGTGCCTGCAATGCCCGCGCACTACCCTCCTTATGCCTACAGCATGCACGGCCAGTAGTATCCTCCTCCACCATCGCCACTTCTTTCCTCCGGTAGGCCGGCTCCGGCCGTCTCGCAACTTGCCGCCGCCACTGTTGCGGAGCCCTCGCTCCAGCCAATCTACGTCCAGAAGAGTTCTTCGAACAATCCTCTCTCCCATGAGCGAGGAGGAGAGAGGTAGAATCCTTTGGTAATGGTGGAATTAATAATTACATTTCATGCCATTACCACGAAAATGAATTTTAATTTATGATTATTTTATTATGGTGAATTGTGACTTCATACTCATGCTTTCTTATAATTGCGTGGCTTTTGTTATTCACATTTTTTGACATTGGTTTTGGATTAAGATATGCACAAATTCTCTCTAATACATGTCAATTGGAAATTACATAGATTCATCACATATTTATTGAATATTTCAGTGAGGAAAAATTACACATATACCCTTACATTTTTGAGTTATTGTGTATCTTCTTTTCGTCTCATTTCATGTCAGATTTGACCATGGATTTCGCACTTGATTGAACAAATACGAGAAAAAAATATTCGTAATTTTATTACATCATTGCCTCCCTGTTGACACGACCCGCTCTTCTATGAGTGGTTTAATTTTTATTTTAATTATTTTGTTAAGCGGTTTTCCACCACTTTGATCCTACAATGACAAATCATCTTAATATATTATTCAAAAGCAAAAACCGTCTTATCACTTTTCTCTGGAGTAAGGCGAGGACTTGGGCCGTCTGCATTTTGGCAAGCACCCAGGAACTGTTGAGTCTTTATAGTTTAGGTCCTTAGTAGAAATTTCTTTTTGCTGATAAAATAACTTATGCCTAAGTAATCGAATCTTAATTCTATTTTATAAATAGCATTTACTTTAATTTTGCTAGGGACTAGCAAAAGATAGTCATGGGGGTGCAATAAGTCTACATTTATTCGCGATAAAATGCCTATTATGTGGGTTCCTAAGCTATTTAGATACAATTAACATTGTAAATAGAGCATAACATTCGTCATATTGCATTTAGGTTAACTTGTATAAATTGTATATTAATTTACCGTTTTTGTGGCTGAGGGACAGGGAGACACATTTTGAGGCTTCATATGACGAATCTAATCATATGGATGGATCTAGATTGATGATCAGAGTCCAACGGTGCAAAAATCAATCCGATCTAACATCCGTGGCATCCCCTACAAGCATTCGAAGTTAGATAGCCAAGATGGCACCATGTAGCACCATCCTAGTGGCCCATGGCTGCCTAAAGCCACCGCCTTACTCCAAAGTAAAGCTAGTGTACGATCTGTGCCGTTGGATCTATGATCCAATGGCTATAGATCTGCCACGTCACTTGCGCCTACCCCTCTGACCTTCAAAGGCACTCCATCAAACGATCTCAGCCGTTGGATCTACGTTCCAACAGCCTAAATCCAACCCCTTCAACTTAGCACAGTGGTCACATCCGTACTATCGCAAGCAATGGGTGTAAGTTTGAGCCCCGTTGAACGAAATCCCTCAATGTACAATGCAACGAAATATGACCATCTGATAAGGAAGGAACGACTGTGATTGGGCTGCATCACCTCCACATCCGAAGGGCGCGATTCGATGCGTGATGGGTGGTTGAGATTGTGCCACGCAGTGTGTCGGATGAAGAGAGGCTTGATATGCTCATTCTCAATGCGCTATCTGCGTGCAACGACAATCGTATGATGAGAGATCGACGGTCCACAGGCGTCCTCAACAGTCGCAACTCAGCGGTAGACAGCAGCTCTCGAACGTGTGAGATGCGCATTTGAATCTCAATTCGAAGTACTCCTCATCGCAGCGGCGTTAAAATCTGACCATGCGAACATCGAATGATTGCGAGATGGCCACGTCAGCTCGGGCATGCGATGCGGATGAGTGGTGAGTGGCAATGATCTCGCCACATGTCACCAGCGGACTACACGATTAGAAGAGGCATGATCTTAGCTCCGAATGGCGCACAATCTTATGCATTTGATGGAGATCGACTTGCTATGAAGTAATCTCGATCCACCAGCATAATGTGTGCTATGTACTCATGCACAGCATGCGCTGTGCTTCTCGTGCATGTGTGAGCAGTCCTATGCATGAAAATGCCCTATTTTGTCCCTTTCTTAACCTTATAAAAGGCCTACTACCCTCCCCTTTTGAAACCATTGCTTCCTTGCTCTTCCTACCCCTCTCCAAGGCTCTCTAGAGCTTTTCCCAAGCCCAAGATGCTCTACTAGAGCAAGAGAATAATTTTTATTCTTGCTTCTCACCCCCATTCGTGGAGCACCCATGGCTATCCTTTCACCCCAGTTTTAGAAGTGGGTTGCCACTGCGACATCGCCTTGCCCCATACTCCATTGTCCAACTCTATTCTCCTTCCTCTAGCTCCTCACCACCTTCATCCAAGGCGCCGTCCAAGCGACTTGTCCTCCAAGCAGCTGACAAGGAGGATTTCTCTCACCTCTTCTCTTTTAATGCTTTTTTAGAATAGATTTATTTTCTGACTTAGCTGTAATAAACATTTTAATTATCTATAATATTTGTTCTCTTTCTTTCTCTCTCTCTCTTTTTCTCTCTCTGTCTTCCTCTCTCTCTTTCTTTCTCCCTATCTCTCACTTTAATTATTTGCTTAGTAGCTTAGTTAGATTAGCTTAGATAATATTCTGCCTGTTTTTCTATCTTACCAAAAATACCAAAAAAATATAAAAGTAGAAAATCTTCAAAAACAAATAAAGCAAACACGGATTTTTCCTAAAATCAATTGTTCCCCTTCCTGTGTTCAACCCATGACTCACCTAAGTTTCAGTTATTTTATTTGATAAGCAAATTTTCGCGACTGCGACGACCGGGTTCTTCGAACCTCAATTTTTCTCATGCAAAATCTCGCTAATCATTGAGTCCACAATTAGCTCCCTCAACTTCTCTCAGCTTCATACCAACTCGAGACTGCTCAACCTAGCTCTACTTAGCTACTAGCTCTTAGCTAGCTACTAAGCTCATCTCTTACTCCTTTACCTTAACTCCAACTCCACTCCTAACCACCACATGTTTTGGCACTAAACCACATCCTCATGACCTTTCATTTTGGCGCCAAAAAGCCATAACTACCATCACCTTCACATCCTTTAATTGTGGCGCCAGCACCATAACCACCACCACCTCCTTGCACCCCTTCATAGTTGGCACCAAAAGCCTACAATCACCACCCAAAAATGGCTCCAACTATGCTCCTATAATCACCATGAAACCACCACTCAAGGCTTCATGCAACCCTCCACACTTGGCACCAAAAACCCTAGCCTTACAACCACCATCCATTCACACCAACACCACCCATAACCACCTTATGTTGGCACCAAAACCCTCCTTACAACCATCATCCTTGGAGCCAACTATGGTGCCTCTTCAACACCATAACCACCGGCCCCTCCATACCTATAAACACCCACATAACCACCACATATCCCCATCCTTGTCTACCTTAATTCTACCTTAGACATCCACCATAAACCCTAGAAGAAAAGTGTTGGGCATTGGAATTAGAGGGATCCCTACCACCCCCCTCTAGTATGCAATTGCCCTTCCTTCTTGTTCTTTGGAGCCACGCCAAGGAGGTCTTACATGTGGAGGATGGCTAGGAGAGGAAAAAGGGTGGTCAACCACCCTTGACTTTCTAGGAGAGCACAACATTATTGGAGCAAGAGAAGTGCCTTCTTCAAGCCTGGGAGCAATCGAGCTTGGAGCGAAAAAGTACTTGAGCACAACCTCTTGGAGACAACTACTACCTCTTTTCTTTCTTCTACTTCAAGTTTTGTAGTAGCAAGTGTTTAGTTTTTTGTCTTGAAGATTACTTGTGTGGAACTCCTCCACACAAGTGAGTTCTTCAAGATATCATTCGTGTGAATTCTTCTTCAAATTATAAAAGCATTTTCCTTCCAATTTGTTTTCCCTTATTTCCTTGTTTCTTTAATTCTAAAGTTGCACACAGTTCCTTCCTAATTACTACCTCTTTTCTTTCTTCTACTTCAAGTTTTGTAGTAGCAAGCGTTTAGCTTTTTGTCTTGAAGATTACTTGTGTGGAACTCCTCCACACAAGTGAGTTCTTCAAGATATCATTCGTGTGCATTCTTCTTCAAATTATAAAAGCATTTGCCTTCCAATTTGTTTTCCCTTATTTCCTTGTTTCTTTAATTTTAAAGTTGCACACAGCTCCTTCCTAATTACTTTAGGCCACATGTGGCTAGGGTGAGCTTAGGAAGGTCAGGTTTTTGCTTTCACATTCTTTGCATTTTTACTTAGGTGTTTTTATCACCTTGTTACCTGATTTTTAAAACCCTAAAAAATTGCAAAACATAAAAAGAAAAAAAAATTGAGGTTTCAAAAGAGCAAGAGAGCATTTTATCTTTCGATAACTACTTGCCTCCTTTAGATGACCCGAATACTCATTGTGGTACTCGATTTTCATAAATTTAAAAGTGTGTGAAAGTGAGTGTTGCAACGATATTAAATTAAACTCGCTTTTATAAATCATGCATTTTCTTGCATCACTTTTGGCATCATTGCTGAGGAGACACAACTTAGTTACTATTTAAATTCTCTCTTGCTTAATTAGATCTTTGCTTTTTGCTATGTTTGTGTTTTGTACAAGTGCAATTTGAAGCAAGAGCGGGAGTGGGATTTGATGAGTGGAAGCTTCAAGTGTCTTGTTTTCCAACGATTTTCAGGTAAGTACTTTGCGAAACCACTCTTCATACCTCAAGAAAATACTAAAAAAATCTTAAAAATATCAAAACTTATAAAAAACAAGAAATTTAAGGGTGCTGATCCCTAAAATTCATTTGTTTAGTTATTTGAATCACTTTTCCACTACCTTATCGATATTGGTGTTCTATGTTTGAAAATCTAGACTTCTTCTCTATTTTGAAAAATCAAGTTTGGGTATAAAAGGGTTGCTAAAATTTCTTAAACCAGGTCATTAGAAGCCCCTTTGAGTCAAGAACTTAGGTTCCAAATTTCCAAGAAATCTGATGAGTAGAAAGTTTGCAAAATTCAAGGATTGAAAGAGGATTAAATCCTAAAAAATATTTGAGGTTGTTTAAGAATTCTACGAAATCGATTTTTCAAAACTATCGTTTCTAGGTTTTGACATTAGTGTAAGAAAAAAATTCAACAAATATCAAATAAATTTTAAAAATTCAAAAAAATCTATTTTCAAAATCCAATTCCCTTTCTAGGTTTAATTTACTTTTTAGTAGTAGTGATAGTTTGTCTTATTTGGACCACCATTTAAAAAGATAAATAAAAACTATTTATTTTCTTTGCATACTTAGTATTCAATTTTCTATGATTTTTTTTTCTTTCCAATCACACCAATACTCAAGGGAATTGGATTTCACTAACCAAAAAAATTGATTACAATTTGTTTGTGTGATAAAAAACTTGTTTGAAAAATTTAAAAAGAGAAATTCTTAGAAACAAACATAAAAATATCAAATCTTAAAAAACTTACAAAAAAATCCTTTGGTCAAGAAATCACTTATTTTTGCATTGAACATAACTCTTGACCAATTTGCACACAAAAAAAATATATTAATTGAGGTAACTACCTTGGCAATATCCATCACAAAACTTGTGCATGTATTTATTTTAAGTCTAATTAAAATTGATAATAACTTAATATTTAAATATTTTTTTCAATTTTAAGCTTGATACGTGTATATTAAATTACTTGTAATCGAATGCAATTCCTTAAATTAACCTGTTGTTGGCATGGGTAAGGGGATACGGTGGTTACGTGGGATGGGTTAAGTGTTGCGTTAAGAGGCTGGAAATGGGGAGTGCCGACGTTGCATGGAAAATATGGAGACACGAGATTCAGCGCTGGCGTTTTGAGAGAAATTCCCAAGTGAGTGTTGAACGTGAGTGGATTTGATTTGTTGCATGGATTGAGGTGATTAACGTTGGGGGATTTGTCGTGCATGGGATAGAGAGATGGGTTGCGTTGGTTGTTGCATGGGGATAAGGTGGAATTGAGGAGGCTTTACGTGGAAGGGTGTTGCTGGGATTCGGTGGGAATGGGGTAGGATGCATGAATTTGCATGGCGAGGTTACGTTGAAAATGTTGAGGAAGGGGTAAGGCGTATTTTATGAGGTGCAAGTACATGAGTTGCATCAAGGCTAGGGTTGGGTGCAGTGGATTTAGGTTGGGCATGTAGAGCAGGTTGGGTGAGTCCAAACGAGGAAGATTGTCTGATTGAACAATTCATTCTTATGCGGGGCTTCATCTAGCATATGTTCCTGCAAGGAGAAATAAGTGCATATTAATGCACAATATATGTACAACTAAACTATAAATTGTAATGATTAAATATAAAATGCATTATTTACGTTCTAATGCACTAATAACTGTAATGTATTAATCGATGTAATGTAATTATATCTAAAATATTCTCAAATCAACAACAATTGGGTAGGAATTCATTAATTAAATAGAAATATATCACTTATCCCTTGGTGACGAATTTTGTGGATATTTTTGTTAATTTTGAGGGTGTTATTAATGTACAAAATGCCCTCAAGGCCACCACCGAGAAGAATATTCTTTCCCTCATTCTCGGCCACCTTCTCACCATTGGCCATTATCCCTCTCCGTCACCCTTTTGTCTAGAGAATCTACAACATCATTTTTTCATCACACACATCATCTTCATCAACAAGAAAATGAGTTCTTGGTGGTGGTACGAATGCACATGACGTCAAGTTCTCCCACGTGACAAACGGGGACGACATTGACGTGCACAAATGGGTTCTTGGATATGCACGACATTTGTTGTCAAATTTAGTGTACGAAAATTCCTAAAATTTGTGGAGTAGATGGACGTAGGTTCTGATTTTAATTTCAGGCAGAGAATTCATAGATTTTCTGGGAATAATATAGGTAGAGTTAGGGCGTGATTTTTGGAGGGTATGTAGTATAAGTTGTTAGGTGTTGCGTGTAATGTTTGAGATTTTTTCAAGCACTTTAGACATTTATATAGGATTTTACATATTTAGGTATACGGTCTGGTTTTTTGATTTTGTGTAGTTTAATGGTGTCTCTTGGTATTAGGTATTCGCACATATTCCTAGATTTAAATATCTAGTAATTAATCTAATAATCCCTAAGTTTTATATTTAATCCCTCCTCATGGGATTGACCTGTATTTACCCTTGCTACCTTAGGTTAAGTTAGGAATTAAATTCCATCGGGATGATAGAGCGAGCAATTTCGAGTGTTGTCAATTCAGAGCCTATGCACATCAATGTCATCTCTGTTGGTCACTTGGGAAAACTTGATGTTGCATGCGTTCATGCCACCACGGAGAACAATGTTGTAGACGTAGCTGCTTTAAACGAAAGGGGGATGAAGAGGGATGAATGGTGTAAGGTGGGAAGGTGGTCGAGATGGAGGGAAAGCAGATCCTTCTCAATGGTGGCCTAGAGGGCTTTTATAGATGAGTAAAATCTTGGAAAATAACAAAAAATCCTTAAAATTCGTCACTAAGGGATAAACTATTATTTTTGAGGTTAAAACAACTCTAATCCTAATGAAATGATGATTTTCTATCATTTATCCATTATATATGCCATCATGTAGCTCAGGTAGACTTATTTTCTGACTTTTCTCTTGATTTAAGAGCCTAAATAGGCTCAATGGCCCAATGAGTGCCTTTCTTGATTTTTTTAACCTTTTATTTTTTTTTTTCTTTTATTTTTCCTACAGCTATTTTGCATAAAAACCCTCATGATTTTGCACAAATTATCCTCATGGCTGCTTTTCTTTCGTAATATCTCTTTTATCCATGATACTAATTACTAGACATCTGCATCAAAAGAAATCAAAACATAAAATTATTACTGATATATGAAATACATGCTAAATATCTACTCTAATCACATAAACAAATGGTAAAAGTAACAACAATAGACAAGAAATATAAAATATTCAAAACTCATCATCCATACTCTAGTGAATGACTAGGGTTAGATCCCCTCTACAAATGTACACCCATAAGATGGAATTGGGTCACCAAATTGCTCTCTCATGATTTGATGACATGTTGCGATAATTCCTTCCTTTATATTTCTATCAAGTCTCGAAGGCTTAATCATGTAGATTCCATGCACCAACCTTTCCTTGGGACCCATCCATGTTCCCACTGAACCTTTTTTGTTTTTTAAAGGTAGATTTTCCTTGAGACCCAAAACCTACCTAGTACAAGAAAAAGAGGACCATGACTCATGGCCTATTACAACGCAAAGGCAGTAGCAAAAGAGGAAATGGCAAAACAACAAATGCTTCAAAAAGAGGAGATAATGTATGGGAATTGAAGCCTATCTAGTCTGAGAATCCCCTTGGTCCTCAGCGGCAAATGTAAAGGATCAGAATGTAACTCCCAATCTCCCATGCCCAACTCTGCAATACAGGCCGCAAGCGCATTTGCAGTAGGAGAGATGCATGAAATGGAGTTGATCCAGTGTTTGCTCGCACTAGCTCCTTGTAGGTTATCTCCTTTATCAATCGTCCATATATCAATCAGTCCTTTGCTAGGCCATAATCCCATTTAACAACCATAGTAGCATATCCATATGCATACGTACATATACCTATATGTAATTATACAACTTAGGCTTTTTATCTCCTAGGTTGTAGCTGTTGATTCCTACGGGAGGGGGTGAGAAATGCGTGACGTAATATAAAATGTGGAATTAAAATAAACAATCTCACAAAAATAAGCAATCACACAATTACCAAGTATTTTTAGGTGGAAACCCAAACCGGGTGAAAACCACCACCTAATCCTCTCGAGTTAGGATATTCCGATCAAAAAAATCGATCAAATCCACTAACGTACTACTTTAATGAGGGTAGTACAACTTCAATTACAACCACACTACGAGTACGATGATAGCGTTCCTCAACCCCTCCTTTTCACAAGGAAGATTTTGTCTCACGAAGGAGACGGGAATTCTCAATGCGAATACCCAACCAATAACAAAGAAAGATTACAAAATAACCTATAGAGCCAACAAAGATTAACCTAGCTACTGTAGGTAAAGATACTTCCCTTTGCTTGGAAGTGCGTCGACTTGACACGGGTGTGTGAACCATGCGGCGACGCTTGGTCACTCTGGTAATCTCGGAGGGAGAGCAGGTGCACAAACAAAGATGAAGCTCTCAGGTGTGGACACGTGCTTTTGAGAGCTTAGAACTTCTTCTTAGTATAAATGTGACACAATAAGAGTGGAAAGTATTCTTGCAAAGTGTGTTTTTATAAGACAAGGGTCCTCCTCTATTTATAGAGGGCCTAGGAAGGCTTTGGAAGTCCTTAGAAAGCTTCCTAAGGTAATCAGAATCAATCATGATTCTGACAAGGTCATCAGACGTCTGGTCCGGGAATCAGACGTCTAGAAAATCTGTTTAAGACGTTTAGGAACTAAGTCAGATGTCTGATTCTAGGTGGATTTCCTTATTGACTTAATTCAGACCTAAACAAGGTTCTAGTGTATTTGCATCAAACGACGTACAGGATGTCTGGCACTAGGTCTGGATGTCTTGAAACTTATTGTACAGCCAGAATGGATTCCCAAGATAGGTTAATGTCTAGAAAATCTTACAAAGGAGATTTTAGGTTAGTCGAGGCAAAACGTTCACATATTAGACATCTGGGGTCCTCTACAGACGTCTGGTATAAGCCTAAAGGTCATTTCCCTCAATGTTTGTATAGGAAGCCAACGTTCCACTAATTTGACGACTGGCACAAACATCAGACGTCTTCTAAGACATCTGGACTAAGGTCTGGACGTCTGATTTCATCATACAGAAGCTACAAAGTCCAGCTTAAGTTATTCGACGTCTGAGTCAACAGTCAGATGTCTTAAAAGTCACTATCAGACGTTTGATTTTCAGATTAGAAGTCTGATTAGGCTATCAGAACCCTATTTTGGTTTTTTAAGTTCTCTACAGAAAATCTAGGTATCCTAGGGTTGTGTAGGTATTCCTAAGACTACTTTAAGAGTTCTTTGAGGTTCTTTAACATAAGATCTAAGAAAGAAATAAAGAGCAAAACAAAGAAACAAAATTACATAAAACAAGATAAAAGGAAATCTATCCTATTCTTGTCTTCACTCTTCTTCAGGTTATCGCTCCTCACAAAGCTCCTATGTTCTCCATCAAGCTCCTCCAATCCATCATGGATGCGAGCTCGAACTTCGTCTAAACACGTCTCCATTTGTAATTAACCTGAAGTCTAAGACTTCAAGTGCAAATGTTAAATAACACGTGTTTTATTATCATCAAAATAAATGATCGTGGTGCTCTAGCACCAACAGTAACAAGGTTCCAGGAGGTGTCCATGGCACCGTAGAACCCATACTTGTTGAGGTTTAGTGTGTACTCTTTCATTATTCGAAAATCCATATATTTTCGTATTCTTTATTTCAAACCAAGGCTTCAAGTTCTTTAATTTAACTGCTTAACTTTAATTCCCCTTTTATCACCTCCATAAGGTTCTCATTTCCACTTTTCAAATACCAAAATTCCAAGGATGCTAGTAGTTGAATCTAAATAATAATTAACCTCTAAATCAAGAGTTATCCAACACCATGTGGCCTAACAATGCTTGGATAAAATTTTCTAAGGCATACATGATGGAAACTGGATCTACTATAGTATAGGCTACATTCACAAATACTCAAGCAAATATTAGCAATAAAAAGATTTACACAAATTACAATCCACAAAGAATACAAAATTGTTGGTGCTATAGCACTACGATCATTTATTTTGATGATAACAAAACACGTGTTATTTAACATTTGCACTTGAAGTCTTAGATTTCAGGTTAATTGCAAATGGAGATGTATTTAGACAGAGTTCAAGCTCGTATCTATAGCGAATTGAAGGTGCTTGACGGAAAATAGAGGAGCTTCGTAAGGAGCAATAGCCTGAAGAAGCGTGAAGACAAGAATAGGATAGGTTTCCTTTTATCTTGTAATTTTGTTTCTTTGTTTTTCTCTTTATTTTTTTCTTAGATCTTATGTTAAAGAGCCTCAAAGAACCCCTAAAGTAGTCCTAGGAACACCTGCACTATCCTAGGATACTTAGGTTTTCTGTAGAGAACTTAAAAAATCAAAATAGGATTCTGATAGCCTAATCAGACGTCCAATCTGGAAATCAGACGTCTGATAGTGACTTTTAAGATGCTTGACTCTTGACTTAGACGTCCAATAACTTAGGCTAGACATTGTAGCTTCTGTTTGATGAAATCAGATATCTAGACCTTAGTCCAGACGTCTGATAGTTGTGCTAGACGTCTAATTTGTAGAACATTGGTTGCCTTAGTATTTGTTAAGGAAAATGACTGTTAGCCTTATATCAGATGTCCATAGAGGACCCTAGACGTCTGATATGTGATCGTTTTGCCTCGACTAACCTAAAATTTCCTTTATGAGATTTTCTAGCTGTTACCTTTCTTGGGAATCCATTTCCGCAAAACAAATAGGTTTCCAAACGTCCAGACTTAGTGCCAGACGTCCTGTATGACGTCTGATGGCCATACACTAGAACACTATTTAGGTCTGAATCAAGTCAGTAAGGAAACCCGTCTAGAATCAAACGTCTGACTTAGTTCCCAGACGTCTTAAACAGGTTTTCTAGACGTATGATGCTTGGACCAGATGTCTGATGACCCTGTCAGAATCATGATTGATTCTGATTATGGCCTGTTTTGCCTTGGGTTCAACCCCAACGGCTATGGAAGCCTTCTAAGGTCTTCCAAAGCCTTCCTATGCCCTCTATAAATAGAGGACCCCTTGGCTTGCAAAAAACACCAAGACACACCAAGCAACACACTTTCACATCTCTTGTGTCAAAAAGAAGTAGAAGATCATCTAAAAGAAGCTCTAGCTCTCCAAGCTTTTGTTCCACATCTAAAGAGTTTGAATCCAGTTGCGCACCCGCTCTCCCTCCGCGATTACGAGAGCGACGAGGTGCCCTCGCGTGGTTCATGCACTGGTGTCGTCACACCGATGCACTCCCTTCATCAAAGGGAAGTTTCATTACCTATAGTAGCTAGGTTTATCTTTGTTGGCTCTATAGATTGTGTTGTAATTATTCTTTGTTATTGGTTGGGTATTAGCATTATGAATTCCCGTCTCCTTCGTGAGACAAAATCCTCCTTGTGACAAGGAGGGGTTGAGGAACGCTACCCTCGTACTTGTAGCATGGTTGTAATAGAGGTTGAACTACCCTCATTTAAGTAGTTTGTATAGTGGATTTGATTGACTAGATCGATCGGAAAATCCTAACTCGAGAGGGTTAGGTGGTGGTTTTCACCTAAAAATAATTGTGTACATTGTGTGATTGCTAATTTTGTGAGATTGTTATCTTTTTAATTCCGCAGTTTATACGTCGCGCATGTCTCACCCTTTCCCGAAGGAATTTACAATTGGCATCAAAGTAGGTTCTTACATGATTGGAGTAACACTCAGCAAGAAGATCATGGAGGGAAGCAGCTCTGCTACGAGGATTCTTGAGGGGTAGTCTACCACCCGTCCACTATTCTTTGACGGGAATAACTACCCATACTGGAAGCTGCAGATGAAGACATGGCTTCAAGCCAATTACTTCACAATATGGGCTCGATGCGAGACCCCTTTCGACATCCCAGAGAGACCTGTCGTAGGATACTCACAGTAGTAGATCCGGGAACTCTCGCTCAACATGAAAATGATGAACGCGTTGTATTGCGCACTCAGCTCAGAGGAATTCAACAGAATCTCACAATGCGCCATCGCATATGAGATCTGGCACACACTCGAGGTAACTCACGAGGGTACCTCTAAGGCAAAGACTTCTAAGATCAATATTTTATCACAAGATTTTGAGTCTTTTCCTATGAGGCCTAATGAATCTTTGAGTGAGATGAACACTAGGTTCACTCTCATCGTAAATGGATTGAAAGCTCTTGGAAAGACCTTCATCAAGGGGGAACTGCAACGGAAACTTCTCCGTTCCCTTGGACTAGAATGGGAGCAGAAGGTCACTGCCATCGAAGAGGCGAACGAAGTGGAGGAGCTCAACATGGAGGATCTCCTAGGCAATCTAATGGCCTACGAGACAAAGCTGAAGGATAAGAAGGATACATCGGAGCCAAAACTGAAGAAGACCCTCGCATTCAGAGCCACGTTAGATAGTAAGGTAAGTTCCGATGACGAAGATTTTAAATTCTTAAAAAATTTTTCAAGTTTTGTAGGGAAGAAAGGGAGAAGAAGGAAAAGGAAAGCACGAGACGTTGCTACTACTGCAATGAAAAGGGTCATCTTCGACCCGAGTGCCCTCTTCTCAAAAAGGAGAAGAAGGAGAAGAAGTATAAGAAGAAGGCGTTCTAAGCGACTTGGGACGACTCGAGCTCGGAGGAAGAAGAAGAAAATCCAGAGAAGAAGAATGAAATCGCCTGCATGGGTTTCATGGCAACAGCAGGTGACAGCGAAAGCGACTCTGACAATGAGGTAAATTCCGATTTACAAGATGCTTTTGATGAATTATTTGAGCTTAGTAAATCACTTAAGGTAGAAAATAAAAATATTAAAAGGAATCATAGTTTTCTTAAAAGTAAAAATGAAAGATTAGAAATAAAACTTAAGGATCTAGAAGCTAGTCCTAAGGATAATAACTTGTTATTAGAAAATAAAGACTTAATCAATGAAAATAGTAAATTGGTTGAAGAAAACATAAACTTAAAAATCAAAATTTCTAGCTTAAAAATCAAGATGCATGCTATTGAAGATGAACTTGCATGTCTTAGGGAGAAATCAAATAATTTGATCAATAAAGTAGAAAATTTATCTAGCCCTAAGGTTAAGAAAGGATCTCCATCAAGGAGACCCACTAATAAATACGGATTCAAGCTCACTTGGATATCGAATAAAGATTTGGAATCCTGTTTTGTAGGTTTCAAAGAAGATATCAATGTAAAGGACTGGACTTACAAGCTCAAGAATGGTCAACTCGAGTTGGGAGGACCAAGGAGTAGACCAAGGAGGAAAACGAGAAGACCAACGAGATGGCGAACAAATGATGAACCCACCTCAAGTCGACTGCTAGATTGGAGACTGGCGCCAATGCTTGGACCTCCAAGCTACGAATGGGAGTCCCATCCGATGAGGCATCCACCACCTCCATTTGGGCCATTCTATTGGCCATGGTAGGCGAGGTAATCTCTAACCCTATTCTTTTTATCATTAGCATATAGATAGGGAGAGTTAAAATTAATGAGCTTATTGTCAATTATTTAGGGGGAGGCGTTAAGTTAGCTATATTTCCTTTAGAAAGGGGAAGAAAAAGATATAGCTATCTTGTTATTATAAAAAGGGGGAGAATATTACTCTTAATTAAAATAAATTTAACCCAAAAAAATTAGAAGAGCATGTTTTAAGGGGCAGTTTAGGAGAATTAAAATCATAACACCTTTTTGATAATGTCAAAAAGAGGGAGAATGTTTATGCATTATTATTTATGATTTTGTCGTCATCAAAAAGGGGGAGATTGTTGGTGCTAGAGCACCACAATCGTTTATTTTGATGATAGTAAAATACGTGTTATTTAACATTTGCACTTGAAGTCTTAGATTTCAGGTTAATTGCAAATGGAGATGTGTTTAGACGGAGTTCAAGCTCGCATCCATGGCAGATTGAAGGTGCTTGACGGAAAACAGAGGAGCTTCGTGAGGAGCGATAGCCTGAAGAAGCATGAAGACAAGAATAGGATAGATTTTCTTTTATCTTGTAATTTTGTTTCTTTATTTTGCTCTTTATTTCTTTCTTAGATCTTATGTTAAAGAGCCTCAAAGAACCCCTAAAGTAGTCTTAGGAACACCTGCACTACCCTAGAATACTTAGGTTTTCTGTAGAGAACTTAAAAAACCAAAATAGGGTTCTGATAGCCTAATCAAATGTCTAATCTGGAAATTAGACGTCTGATAGGGACTTTTAAGATGTCTGACTCTTGACTTAAACGTCCAATAACTTAGGCTGGATATTGTAGCTTTTGACTGATGAAATCAGACGTCCAGACCTTAGTCCAGACATCTTAGAAGATCTCTGATAGTTGTGCCAGATGTCCAATTAGTGGAATGTTGGCTGCCTTAGTATATATTGAGGAAAATGACCGTTAGCCTTATATCAGACGTTCGTAGAGGACCTTAGACGTCTGATATGTTGTGACCGTTTTGTTGTGGCTGACCTAAAATTTCCTTTGTGAGATTTTCTAGCCGTTACCTTTCTTGGAAATCCATTTTTGCAGAACAAATAGGTTTCCAGATGTCCAGACCTAGTGCCAGACGTCTGATGGCCATACATTAGAACCCTGTTTAGGTCTGAATCAAGTCATTAAGGAAACCTGCCTAGAATCAGACGTCTGGGAAGACGTCTGACTTAGTTCCCAGACGTCTTAAATAGGTTTTCTAGACGTCTGATGCTCGGACCAGACGTCTGATGACTCTGTCAGAATCATGATTGATTCTAATTACGGCCTGTTTTGCCTTGGGTTCAACCCCAACGGCTATGGAAGCCTTCTAAGGCCTTCCAAAGCCTTCCTATGCTCTCTATAAATAGAGGACCCCTTGGCTTGCAAAAAACACCAAGACACACCAAACAACACACTTTCACATCTCTTGTGTCAAAAAGAAGTAGAAGATCATCTAAAAGAAGCTCTAGCTCTCCAAGCTTTTGTTTCACATTTAGAGAGCTTGAATCCAGTTGCGCACCCACTCTCCCTCCGCGATTACGAGAGCGACGAGGTACCCCTGGGTGGTTCACGCACCGGCATCGTCATGTCGACGCACTTCCTTCATCAAAGGGAAGTTTCTTTACCTATAGTAGCTAGGTTAATCTTTGTTGGCTCTATAGGTTGTGTTGTAATTATTCTTTGTTATTGGTTGGGTATTTGCATTGTGAATTCCCATCTCCTTCGTGAGACAAAATCATCCTTGTGACAAGGAGGGGTTGAGGAACACTACTCTCGTACTCGTAGCGTGGTTGTAATAGAGGTTGAACTACCCTCGTTTAAGTAGTTCATATTATGGATTTGATCGACTAGATCAATCGAGAAATCCTAACTCGAGAGGGTTAGGTGGTGGTTTTCACCCGGTTTGGGTTTCCACCTAAAAATAATTGTGTACATTGTGTGATTGCTAATTTTGTGAGATTGTTATCTTTTTAATTTCGCAGTTTATTTTGGTGGTAGAGCATCGCGATCGTTTATTTGATGATAACAAAACACGTGTCATTTAACATTTGCACTTGTAGTCTTAGATTTCAGGTCAATTGCAAATGGAGACGTGGTTAGACAAAGTTCAAGCTTGCATTTAGGATGGATTGGAGGAGCTTGACGGAGAATAGAGGAGCTTTGCAAGGAGTGATGGCTTGAAGAAGGAAGGAGATGAAGAATAGGATAGGTTTCCTTTCCTTGTAATCTATGTATTATTGTTTCTTTTCTTGCTCTTTTTGTTTCTTAGAATATCATGTTAAAGAGCCTCAAAGAACCCTAAAAAGTAGTCCTAGGAACACCTGCACTATCCTAGGATACTTAGGTTTTCTGTAGAGAACTTAGAAAACCAAAATAAGGTTCAAACAGCCTTTTCAGACGTCTAATCTGAAAATCAGACATCTGATATTGACTTTTAAGACATCTGATTGTTGACTTAGACGTCCGATAACATTTAGGCTAGACTTAGTTAGTTCTGTCTGATAAAATCAGATGTCCAGACCTTAGTCCAAACATCTTAGGAGACGTCTGATGATTTTGCCTGATGTCCAATTAGTGGACCGTTGGCTAGCTTAGCAAACAATGAAGGATATGACTGTTAGCCTTGTATCAGACGTCCGTAGAGAACTTCAGACGTCTGATACATGATCGTTTTGCCTCGGTTGACCTAAAATCTCTTCTTAGAGATTTTATAGCCGTTGCACTCCCTTGGGAATCCATTTCCGCAGAAAAGTAGGTTTCCAGACGTCCTGTATGTCGTTTGATGATAATTCACTAGAACCCTGTTTAGATCTGATTCAAGTCAGGAAGGAAACCCGCCTAAAATCAGACATCTGACTTTGTTCCCAGACATCTTAAACTGGTTTTCCAGACGTCCGATGCCAGGATCAGACGTCTAATAACCCTGTCAGTGTAATGATTAACCCTGATTTCGGCCTGATTTTCTTGGAGCCTGCACCCAATGGCTATGGAAGCCTTCCAAAGCCTTCCAAAGCCTTCCTAGAGCCTCTATAAATAGAGGAGAATCTTTGCCACTCAAACACACACCAAGTACAAATATTTCCACATCCTTGTGTCAAATTGATCTATAGAAGAAGCTCTAGCTCTATAAGCACTCACTTCACCTAAGAGCTTCATCTTGCTGTGCACCTGCTCTCCCGCCGTAGTTCACGAGAGAGTCATTATGCCATTGCTTAGTTCACGCATCCGCGTCGTTGACGCACTTCCACCAAAGGAAAGCATCCTTACTCTTATAGAAGCTTAGTTTTAGAATATCTTTGTTGGCTCTATAGGACTATTTGTAATTTACTTTGTTATTTGGTTGGGTATTCGCTTTGCAAATTTCCGTCTCCTTCGTGAGACAAAATCCTTCTCGTGAAGAGAAGGGGTTTGAGGTACGCTACCCTCGTATAAAGTAGTGTGGTTGTAATTGAGGTTGTACTACCTTCGTTTAAGTAGTACGTTAGTGGATTTGATTAACTTGATTGATCAAAAAATCCTAACTCGAGAGGGTTAGGTGGTGGTTTTCACCCAATTTGGGTTTCCACCTAAAAATCATTGTGTACTTTGTGTGATTGCTATTTTGTGAGATTGTTCCATTTATAATTCCGCATTATTTTTACGTCACGCTGATCTCACCCTCTCCAAGTAGGGATTTACAGTTTATACGCCACGCATATCTCACCCCCTCCCGTAGGAATTTACAAAAATGTATTGTGGTTCCCCACTCATTTGGTTACTCCACTATCTAAGCCTCCTAGCTTAGGATTTTTAACTCAATTCCCTCAACCTTGAGGGAATCACTTTACTAACCAATGTAATTAAAAGGTTACCTCAATCCAAGTACAACAACGAGTTTGTTACAACCCAATGAGCAACAAGCTCAAATATAAATAAGAACTGGTGTATAAAAGAGAAATCCTACAACAAGAATTTCTATGCCTCCAAATAATAATTAAAATCAATACCAATTGAGAGCCTAGGATGGATATGATTTGCTTCATAGATGCGTGAGAAAAAACACGTCGATGCATTTGCAAGAGTAGGAAACTATTTTCTTCTCTTCAAAATGTAGTGGAAATATGAAAATATAACTCTATGATTTTCTCTTATCTTTCTTTGTATATAACTAAGAGTCAAGGGTTATTTTATAGAGTTAGGACCTTAGTAATACGTTTACTAGACGTTGAGGTTTAAATCCCAACATTCAAGTTCTCAAAATCAATTTTACAGCCGTTCAGATTTGAACCAACGACTAACTGGTATCGGTACTAAAGTACTGGTACTAGTACTAGTTGCTCACAGTTTTTCTTCAGCCAGTGCATAAAAGTCCTTGTACCGATACTTATCATGGGTACTGGTACTTATAACTCCTAGGTTTGAGACTTACTAGATATTGTGACCTATCTGTACCGGTACTTATCATGGGCACTGGTACTTGTAAGTTCAAGGCCCAAACTAAGTCTTCAAACTGTAACCGTTAAATATCGATACTCATGATTAGTATCAGTACTTGTTCTTCACAATTTGAAACATAGGCTCAAATTTATAACTTATATGTACTGGGACTGATGAACAGTATCGATACTTATTTTCAAATACCTTTATTTTAAGTAAGTAATTCATTAGTCTACTTTAACCACTAAAATAATATCTTTTAAATAATATATTCTTTGAAATAAATTAGATGATCGTGATGTTTTATCTTAATTTATTTTTAATTAATTTTATAATCTAATATTTGATTATTCGTTAAAAATTATACATATTATAAAATAAAAATCTAATCTAATAAATAAAATAAATTTTAGATTATCAACATGTAAACCAATCCAGTCCACCACTTTGAAACCTGTG
Source organism: Thalassia testudinum (assembly GCA_037157565.1). Classification (NCBI taxonomy): domain Eukaryota; kingdom Viridiplantae; phylum Streptophyta; class Magnoliopsida; order Alismatales; family Hydrocharitaceae; genus Thalassia; species Thalassia testudinum. The sequence continues at coordinate 130,192,402 of JAZHRO010000077.1, forward strand.
ATGTAATCCATTTCGACCTAAGCTGATGCGTACTACAGGTTCTCGAAATGTTCAAACAGCATGCGTCCCAAGATATTTCTCAAAGAGACGCTACCAGATCAAACTCTATTTCGGCCCCACTCTTTGATGGCAACAACGGTCGAAAACTTCCCCCAATCAAAAAAATCATCGGTATAAATACAAATTAAATTAATTAATTAATTAAATATTTCCTCCCATGCGTCCGATCGCGTGCTGCACTTACATATTATTAAAATATATTATTATTATTATTATAATATGCAAGCCTCCTCGGTGGACCCATGCTTCCATCGGTTTCCCCCGGCGGTGGCCATTTGCGTCGTTCGTTACTTTTCTTTCCCCACCCCTTGCAGCCAAGCGGCTTAAAATACCACCCTCCTCGCCCCTGTTTTGATCTTTAAACGGCCGCTTGATCTGAAAATATCAGGTTATTGTCCCAAGGTGCAACATGAATTCCACGGTTTAGTTTATTTTCGGAGTTAGCTTTCAAAAACTGGTGTTAACTCTGTTTGTCTTGCAGGTTAGCATCTGTGGGAAAATCTTACTTTTGAGGGTGGAAACATGTATTCTGCCGTATCAAGTCGCATTAGTGTTAATCAAATATGATTTAACATCATTTTTCTTATACATCTGACAACTGAAATATCATGTGATGTTTAATTTAACATTATAATATCATTAATTTAATTATTTTTATTGAATAAGGAACCTAGATGATTGTAATTACTTAATAGAAATCCGATTGCAATCCACTATTCCTTTCTTGGCGAATCTTCGAGTATTACCCATGTTATCCATGTAAGAGGAGATTTCCTGGGAACATAGTTCATTGGGCCGTAACTGGCCTTTGTTGAACTTCCTCTTGGATATTGAGCCGTGAAGAGTCATTTTAGGAGTTAAGTTTGGATAAGTATTTTCCATCTCTCACCAACACTATTATATAAATAATTAAAAATATGAGTGAACATCACTTTCGCATTTCATAATATCAATGACATCACCCACCAAGTAAATTAGCCTGAAAAGTATCCGTGAATGGATTAAAGATAATAGACCAATTGGTGGAGCAAGTCAAACCCTAAGTTTCTTTAATGGAGTATTTTGAGTTTATGACCTCGGAGAAGGTGCCTAATTATCCACCATATTTCTTAACGTTCATCCAGCATTTCTCATTGGCTGTTCGTTATGGTAGAATATCCTCGACGACCTAAATAACATGGAATCTCGAAATGGAAATATTTTTAGCTTTTCAGTGAGAGATAAGATGATGCAAGTTTTCCCACATGTCGGGTAGAATCTGATTAAGGGCTAGACGATGGTAAGCAGCGTTCCTCCAACTTCCAGTTGAAGTTAACATGCACGATACTATTTTTTTGCAATATTTAAGCAATATATCAATCTAAAATTGAAAGTTTATCGTTTTTGTTGAAACATTATCCTACATCTCGGAGCAAACTTACGTTTTATTCTTTCGATAATTCTTTTGTATAACTCGATCGAAAGTCCAAACATCAATTTATTTCACAATTGGTAATTCCTCCATTTTCAAAGACCAATTTTATTTCAAACAAAGAAGTACTGCCATTATATCCTACCAACCGATTCCACGGCCTCTCTTTACCTCACATCATTATTAACCCATATTTTTAATTTACTTCTCCAAAACAAGAAACAAACTTACCCACTAATATCCAAATGGTAGCATCGTTTGTTTACGGGAATAAAACACTAAAATATGAAACGATCCTCCTTTTTTTATCCCACCACTATTTCCTCTAAATACTACTTATTCTAAACATCCGTAATCGAGACTTTTTTCTTCTTTATCCTACATGTTTCCTCACTTTCCAAATACTGGTTAATGTCAACTGAAGAGATGGGCTCCTATACCCTTCAAACTTATTGCATCAAGGGGGGTGGCATAATTTTTCTCCCTTTCTCTCTGAATCCCGTCAAGCTAAATGCAATTCTATGCTTTGTAAATCCTCCAAAATTTTTTGTGATTGATAAGATTATCCAAATAGTAAGATTTAATTAGAATTATACAAATATCATAAAATAGATCCTTACAATCCATGAAAACTTTATGTTAGGCTATAGCTTTAAAATAATTGACAACATATGATGCTTTTGGAAGAATAATATTAACATTTGTCCTAGAACTATGATGAACCAAGTCCTTACAGTGAATTGTTCCATCCAGGGAAACTTGGTGACTCTCTCTATTATTTATGCCTCTTATGATGCAGATCTTAGAATAAATCCATTTAAGTGCTCTTTCTGCTTCCATCACCTCCCTCTGGTTCTTTGGAGATGTCAATTGCATCCTCAATGCCTCTGAAAAGATCGAAGGCCTTACTTACAGAGACTCCCAATCACTTGTGTTCCATTCCTTCATTAATAATTTAGTCCTCATAGATCTTTCTTTGGGTAGTAATCAGTTGTCTTGGTGCAATGGTTAGTCGGGGAGCTCTTGTGTATATAAAAAATTTGATCAGATTTTGCTTAACTTCGAAGCCATGTCTCTCTCCCCTTCTGGGAAATATCTCTCCTGTCGAAGCTCGAATTATGCCCCTATGATTCTTACTCTTGACATGTTACCTACTTTTCATCCGCGCCCTTTCTGTTTCCTTAATATGTGGCTGAGGGATAAAGATCTCTCTGATTTTGTGATTTTGGCCTGGACTCAACCCATCCCTCAGGTTTAGGCTGATCCAATTTCTAAGCTCTACTTTAAATTGGGGTTGTAAAGAGGGCTCTTAAGACTCGGAATAGATTGACTTTTTGCGATATTCACCAACTAGTGAAAAACCTTGAGTCTCCTTATGACGACCTTGATTCTACTTTAGCATCTGCTTGGGATGATGCCACTTCTAATGAACTCAATGACACTCATATCCACTTAGATGATGCCCTTTTTAAATTAAATGATCTATATATGCAAAAAGATAAAATTAATTGGATGAAAAATGGAGAAGGGTGTAACAAATTCTTTTTCACTACTATCAAGAGGAAATTTACTAAACGGGGTCGTTTTTGGTTGGTTGAGAATATTGGTAATGGCTCCAAATTGGTCGCAACTAAAAAATCCATCACTTACTTTCAAAACCTTCTTTCCTCGCAAAGTACTACTGGATATGAATCTTTTATCCAATCAATCCCCATTTTAATCTTGGGTGATGATAGTATTGGTCTTACTGTTGTCCCTTCTGAGTTAGAGATCTTTGATGTTCTTTCTCAAATGCCGGTGAACAAGACCCCTGGTCCTGATGGGTTCAACATCGAATTCTTTAGACACTTTTGAGATTTGGTTAAAAATGATGTCATTAAGCGATTATCTATTTCTTTGAAACCTGTAGAGTCCCAAGATGCAACGTGATTTATAAAATTTCCTCAGGAATATTTGCTAAACATTTGGAAAGTCTTCTTCCAAAGTTAATTTCCCCGAAACAGGTGGGTTTCATTAGAGGTAGATCCATTTCCGACCACGGTGCTACCACCTTTGAACTCACCCAACGTTTGGAGAGGAAGGTTCATGGCTCTAATGTTATTTTCACCTGGACTTGGAAAAGGCCTATGATAGGGTGGAACGGAAAATCCTTTTCAAAATTGTGGAGTCCTTTGGTTGTGCATTGATTTGATTAAGGCCTTTGTTTGCCATGAGGGGTCATCCATCCTTATTGATGGAAGCACTTCCCCTTTTTTTAAGGTTACTTGAGGTCTTTGCTAGGGAGATCCTATTTCTCCTATTCTATTTGATATATTGTTGGAACCCTTTATTCAGAGCCTTAAGTATCTTGTGGAGATCGGGAAAATTCAGACTTATTCCATAAAATGCAATATCTCCCCTCCTATTGCACTTTTATATGTTGATGATATCATCATATTTACTAATGCGAACCTTAACTTTGTTCGAAATCTCTCAAAATTATCACTTCCTTTGGACAAAAGGTTAGTCTTCAAAAGAGCTTTTGTTATGTGGGGAAATTTCCTCTCAGGAGGCTTCCTCATCTTCTTGCTATTATGGGCTACCAAAACAGCACTTTCCAATACATCTATCTCGGTTGCCCTATCTTCCCTGGCCGCGTTAAGATTTCTTACTTTTCCTCTATTGTTTAGAAGATCCAATCTAAATTGGCTGGGTGGAAGGCTAATCTTCTCTCTGCTACTACTAGACTTCTATTAATCAAATATGTGCTCACTTCTATACCTATACATATTTTGGCTATTGTTGATGTTCCTAAATTTGTTATTCAGAAGATGGAATCTATTTTTGCTAACTTTTTTTGGGGCTGCTCAAATGTTGGATCCCCTCATCATTGAGTTTCTTGGAACAAAATTGCTTCTCCTCAAAATCTTGGAGGTCTGGGCATTTGTAGTCTATCTCTATTCTTAAAGGTTTTGAGAATGAAAAGAGTTTGGAACATATTATATGGTGATTCCATCTTTACTTCTCTTGTCTGCGACGTCTAGAGAAATGGAAACTCATCTACTCTTCCTACGAGGTTTTGTGTTTTGCGTGATGCTTATTTGGAAATGAAACCTTTCATAAGATGGGAAATCCATGAAGGTAATGTGGATTTTTGGCTAGATCTCTGGGTTGGAAGTTCCCCTCTGCAGGATTTTCTCCTTGAGGATTTCCATGTTCACTCTGTGCTAGTGAAAGAGGCAATTTTATATTTTTAGGATAATCCCTTAAAAGACTACATCATCATCCTTTATGTGTGAAAATTGGCAACACCTATATTGATGGTACTAGGGATATCCCTATTTGGAGCCTTCAGTCTTCTGGATCGTTCTCGGTTTCTTCTACCTATCACTTGAACTTTAGAGATAGTACTGAAAATCCTACTTTTAAAAACTTGTGGCACCTCAACCTCCCCCTTCGTGTTTCTTTATGTGTTTGGCATATCTTGCAACATAGATTGCCTATTGATGACAACATTTCAAAACTTGGGATATAGACTATTTCTAGATACTCTTGTTGTTTTCTCAGATCGAGGATTGAAACTTCTACACATATTCTCTAAAAAGTGAACTTATTCAGAGAATTTCTAAATGGGTTTTTCACAAAAATTTATTTCATCCCATAGACCCAGCCCATTTCCTTTCCATTGTGGCTGCCCAATCTTCTCATAAACATGGGAATTTTATCAAAGCTTTCATATGTTTTATATGGTATAATGTTTGGTGGGCCAGGAATAAGATCAGAAATGAGGATTTCATCTTAATGGGTTTGAAAACTTCATGCACCATAGAAGGGGAGTTTTTCAAATGGATAATTGGATCAAGGACTAGCGGCCTAAAAATGTGACCCACAACTGGACCCGTCCTTCTTCGAGTTTCAAAATTAATTTGGTTGCTAAGTTGGATAACCTTTCTTTAGTGCCGGGCTGGGTCATTAGGGACCATGGTGGGAACTTCATTACTATGACATCCATCAAAATCCCTTTGGTTCCTACTGAGGTGGGACTCCTGAAATCCCTCCATCATGCCCTTGCTCTTCCTTTAGTTAATTTTCCTTTATAGGTTGAAGTGGATTCCACCCTTTTATACTATTGGTGGAATGGGAAAATTTAGTTTACATGGCAAGCTTGTAGAGACTTCAACCTCATTCAGGAGCGAAAGTCCCAAATTCAATCTGTGGCCTATGTGCACCCTACGGTGAATATCCTAGCTTTTCAGTTCGCAGATATTACGAAAGATGATTAGCAAATTTTTGACTCTATCTCAGACCTTCCTCCAAGACTCAAGGGCATTCATTAGCTGGACAAATTCAACTTCCATACATTATATTTTGAGTTATTGTCTGTTGTCTTTCCTGCTTTTTAGTTTTTGATGTACTAATTAGTCACAAGTCATGGTTCGTCTTTTCCTGTAATGACAAGTCTTGACCTAGTCCCCCTGTCTTTTTTGGATTGCCTCTGGGGAGTGGGGGGTGAATAAGATCAACTCTCAATTTCATTGAAAAGAAAAAAAAAACAACTGATAGTTACGTTAGTTGATTCTGTTGTGCAATGGTTAGTTTAGCACCAAGTATGGTTGTAACAGGGAGACCCAAACTGTGGAGATTCGCATAGCTATAAGTATTGATTAATGCTAATCATAAGGGGTGTGTTGTGATTGGCCACCCTTCCAAATTTTCCTTCTTCCTCCTCTGTCCTTCTATCTTCTCAACATCCTGGCTATTACTTGATCTTAGAGTAAAGCCAATTCCTCTTCCATCTCGTCTTCTTCTTTGCCTTCTACTTTTGTGCTTGACAAAGTGGTGTCTGAGCCACCCTTAGGATCCTTCACTGCCATGTCGCCTGAGGATATTATAGCTATGTGAAAGATTCTATCTAATACAGTTGACCGTGCCATGGAAGATCTTCGTGTTGAGCCCCATATAGTGATTCAACAACAAATTTTGCAAATTAGGGATGCTACTTCGAGTTCTTTTAGCAACCTTGGTGGTAAAAAAGTATTTGATCAAGGTCCCTTGCTTTAGATCAAAGGGAAAAGGTTAGAATTTCCTTTCTTTAGTGGTTCTTCTGATCTTATGGCTTGGAGGTACAAGGCTGAACAATATTTCCATTTTTATAAAATTCCTGATAATAAAAAATTGCCATTAGCTTCTTTCCATTTTCATGGAGGTGCATTATAGTGGTATTGGTGGTATACCAAGAGTAAGGGTAGATTAGATTGGGATTCTTTTAGCTGCGCTTCATGTTCGATTCACTCTGGATATTCTTGAGGATCCCCATGGGGCTTTAAGTAAATTGAAGCAAGTTGGGTTGTTGGTCGATTATGTTAAAGAATTTGAAAGGCTCTCAAATAAAATTAGTGGCATTCCAGAAGAGCACTTATTGGGCACCTTTATTAGTGGGCTACATGGTGATCTTACTTTTGAAGTTCATTCTTTTCAACCATCCTCCTTGATATAGGTAATAGAACTTGCTAGAATTCAGGGAGCCAAATTGTAGTCTCTAAGGAAGCCTTTTTGATCATTGGATTCCCATAAAGGGTCATTAACCACTCTCGCCAAACCTTTCTTAACGGTGATTAAACCTCAAATTAAAAATTTAACCCCTTCTCAGTATAAGGAATGGGTTAAGAAGGGTTTATCCTTTCAATGTGGAGATAAATGATCTAAGGACCATAAATGTAAAACTCTCTATACCATCTATTAAATGCCTGAATCTCAAGATGAGTATTTACTAAAAAAGTTACCTCTCGATGGGGTTGATGGTGAGGTATTTGAAGACCAGCTACTAAGAATTTCCTCCCATGTAATCATTGGAACTAATAGCAATTCTAGTATGTGCATTGAGGGGACTATTCAAGTGGTTTTAACAACTATTCTAATTGATTATGGTAGTTCCAATAATTTTTTAGAGCCAAGGATGGTAACTAAATTGGGTCTAAGAGTTACAGACCCCTCTCAATTCCAAGTTATGGTTGTTGATGGCTATAAAGTCACTAGTTTAGGGTGTTGCATAGGCATTCATATTCAGCTTAACGATCTGTGAATGCTATTAGATTTTTATATACTACCTCTAGAGAGTGTGAAGTGGTCCTAGGCATAGAATGGTTGAAGAAATTGGGCACAATTGAATGGAAGTTTTGATGAACTCTTTATGAATTTTTCTGGACGTAGGTGTAGATATTCTTTACATGGCATTAAAACTAAACAAAATCTGCAATGTCGATATGAGGGCCTTGTCCAAAGATTTAGCCATGGCCAAGATAACCTTCATGATTCAAGTTTTGTCTGCAAAAGTACAACCTTTGGAGGTCCCAGCGGTTGAACAACAAAAAGAGTTACAGGATTTGTTAGCTAAGTATCAAGATATTTTCTAGGTCCCGCATGTTTACCTCCTAAGCATGATTTTGATCACCACATTCCTTTGATAGATGGAGCTTTAGTAGTATTTTTCCCATCTTATAGGCACTCCCCCATGCAAAAAGAAGTGATTGAGCAGTAAGTTCAAGAGGCACTTAAGGATGGTTTGATCAAGCCAAGTACTAGTTCTTTTGTAGCCTAGTACTTCTGGTTAAAAACACAAATGGTTCTTAGTGAATGTGCATTGATTATAGGGGGCTTAATGTTATTACGATCAAGGATAAATTTCCAATTCCACTGGTTGATGATTTTTTGGATGAACTAGTAGATTCTATGTTCTTTACTGCTAACATGCTAAAGTTAGGTCTTAAGATACGCGTCATAGTATGGTGACTAAAGTGATGAAAATATTTAAATTTATAATCTCGAATGTGAGTCCTAAGTCATCTTAGGGAGCAAATAATTCACAATTTAACCACTACTCAGGGAAATATAGAATGAGGCACAATAATTTGATGCAAAAAGAAATATATTATGCAATGAATATCACTATCAATAGTAAAAAATAAATGAAGTTGTCAAGGCAAAAAAAATGGTTTTTCAACAACCTAAAGTGGCCTCAACACTTAGAAATATTCTCAACCAAAGAAAGCCTCACAAAAAAGCCAAAGCATCCGGTCCAAGCTCCATCCCAACCTGTCCAAAACCTAGCCCAATTCGGCCCAGGTGCACTCGCGTGTGTGCATGTACATGAGGATATATGGGGACCTGTTCCCCTGTATCATGAGCAAACACCCAATGCACACATTTCCTTATATGCACAACTCCAGCAGCCTTCCTGAACGAGGTGGGACTATTGAGTCCCCGTCTTCGTTTTCTTCACATCTTGTAGAGAGGAAGTAGGTGTCTCGATTAATGGATGATAGCCATTGGATCTCGAATCTAATGGCGTAGAGGGAGTCTCCAAGTGGTTCCGCGCGAGGAGAAGGTGATTGCTCACCGAATTTGCTCGACGACACCGGAGACAAAGGTGGCGACGACATACACCTGAAAGCACAAGTATGGGCTTTTAGCCCAAATTAGATACCCAAAAAGCTCCATCGAAACACGATGAAAGTGGTGATGGTGGTGATTTGGTGTGTGGTGGGGTAAATGTGCACTACGACAAAGATCAGAAGAAGCTTCACCATTGGTAATGGTGGAAAGTGTAGGAGGTGTTGTAATGTCAAATTAACTTGGGAAAAAGATTCATGGAGGTGTGGAGGTGTTTTTTCCCAAGTTAATTTTGTGATAGGAATGTGGAGGAGGTAGGTCGGTGAAGATGGTGGTGACGGCAGCGGTGGAGGTCGGAGAAGGAGGAGTTGAAGAATGGAGCTAAGAAGATCCCTAAATCTAATTGAGGATGAGGGGAGTAAAAGCCCTAACTTAATTTCCCTAAAGCACGAAGGGAGAGAGTCACCAGTGTGACCATTGGTGAGGCCGAAGGAGGGGTAATCAGAGCTGAAGAGGGTGAATTAGAGGCCCAAGCTTCATGTGAAGCTTTGTGGAAGCATGGGGAAGAAAACTCCTCTGCCTATAGTACGTGGCAGAGGGTGAAGAAGGAGGAAGAAGAGGCTCCGAGGTGCGTCGGAGTTTGGCCAAGGTGGAGGAAGGGGGAGGAATCCGGCGAATCGAGCATGAGGTTGACTTGTAGAAGTTAATGGATATTTGTAGAAGAGGATTCCTTTACAATTGAGCCAAAATATGCAAGTTTTGCTTACATTTTAGCCGACCTTTGATCTCTTGAAATTCAAGCTCACCGAAGCAATTTTGACCAAATTGGATCTTGAGACGTTGCTCATTGGATCAGCCATAATCTGATTGACAATCCCACGAAGTTTGGATGGATTTGGTCTTCATTTGGCCGTCCAATTCGAGAATCAAATCTTGACATTAATGGGTAGATCTTGCTATTGCTGAAGCTTCGGGTTGCTGCATTTGGAGACGAGGAAGAAGATGAGAAGGACCTAAGTGCAAGAAAATTCGAGACTTAGGGGTGTTTATGTAATAAATAGAGATAAACAGGTTAAAATGCAAACTAGGTCAAGATGAACTTCGGTTGCACTCAAAATTTAGGGGTAATCTAATTTGGACTCAAGGAATCTAATGGTAACCTCAAATTTGGGTTTTGATGAAGTTTTCCTGGGTAATTTACACTGTAACCCAAAATAGAGCAATTTCCCGCCTAGGTCTCTATTTTTGGTTAAAATGGGTTTATTTAGTTAAAGCGAAGGTTCCAAACCTCATAGAATATTTTAAAATGATTTTTATGAGTTTTATATTATATTTATTTCCACCATAACCCATTCTATTTAATTGAGGCTCTAATTATGGATTTTATTATTAAATTAATCTTTAAAACTCAGAAAACCCTGATTCAATGAGTGTAAGCCCACTTCTTGAGAATTTAAGTTTATTTGAACTTGGATTGGGAACTGATTTTCCCCTTATTTAATTTGCATTCATGATTTCTCGTTAAAACAACTGAATTAACGGAATTTCCTTTCTTCTTCTCAAATTCAACTCAGAACCAAATTACGTTCTTCTGATGTTTATTAAGGAGCTTTTATCTTTGGATTTTGGCTAAATTAGGCCAGTTATGATAAATGATGGTGTTACCATCATTCCCCCATGCCTAACTTTTGCTAGTCCCTAACGAAATCTTATGGAACAGACCGGGTCTCTATACCAGATTTTATCATCAGGATGACTTATTGTGCTGTACCTTTAAAGACTAGTTCAAAATACCAACTCTAGGCTTAGAGGTACTCAAGTACTAGCCAAGATACATACCTGACCAGCCTCAGCCTTGGGTTTGCAACAAAGGTTTCTAAGGCTCCAAAATCTGCTTAGAGGTTCGTTGACCCCAATAGTTAAAGCACCTGTATGTTCGTGCAGCAAGGTCTAGGTTCAACTTGCCAGTGTATTTTGAGAATAGAGAGAGATATTTTTTAGAATTTTCTCTTTTTTGTACTTTTTTGTGATTTCCCTAAATTCAACATCAAATTGGCCCTTAACGTGATCCGTATCAGATTCTTTATCCCCATCATCAATCCTCAAAGGATTTCTAGCAATCAATGCTTCGGGATAGTGATGAGGTGTGGCTCATCATAGCTAAAATGCCCAAGTTAAACTAGAAATTGTGTCAAATACTACATAATTAACATAAGAAATGAGTTAAGTGTGGAAAACAATAGAAATGGCCTAAAACAGCAAACTAGTGTTAAAAACGTATAATTAGGTCACAAAATGAGATATTTTATTATTAAATACAAAATGATGATCCAATTGCAAATTGAACACATCTTTGGGTTCAAAAGTTCAAATTAAAAGTGAAATCATGTTCCTAAATATTCAATTAACCTTCAATAAAAACTTTATGGCATTTGGACATCAATAGGACCCTGTATTCATTAGATTACATTTAGGTCCTCATGCATAACATTTTATTCTTGCACAGAACCCTCAAGGACTTGTTTGAAAAGCCACCAGGGACCTTTTTAAAAGACTTTTGGACTACGCTATTATAAATTTTTTCACTTATGGGTCCTATTGCAAGTCTTCTACTCCTTTAAACTTTAGGACCTTTATGTAAATGTCCAAATACACTTGATGCACGAGTCCACTATTCCTCACTAAAGAACATGGCCCATTTGGGCTTCATTCCTTTGATTCTCTCATCCAACAGTCGATTGTGATCCAATCTTCTCGTGACTTCACGTGATGCATCATCGCCTTACATAGATATGATTTAGCGGCTAAAATTTGGTTTGAGCTTCCCGTGTACCTCTTCCTTGCTTCGCCACCGTCCATGCCTTAATCACCTAAATCCACTACCATGGTGCTCTGATCCACTCACAAGCCTACTTAAGCACCTCCCTGGGCTCGTGCGATGCTTATCTTCCCCTCGCCTACTTCCTTGAGCTGATCACCTTCGTCCTGTCCAGTTCTTCTTGCCATTTCACTCACTCCATCAAGGACAGGGGTGGAGCTCTTCTTCCTCAATTTGTCCACGTTGCTAGGGATGACATAAGCCTAAGGACGTCCTTGGAGCTCCTCTCGTGGGCTCTTCACTCACTAGAGATCTCCCTCCATTCTTCCTCCTCAGCCGTCGACTTTGGATCCAAGCAACCCATTCTTCTCATTAGATTAGGATTTTAATGCTTTCTAGATTAGTTGTAAGTCCTATTAGTGTAGTGTAGATTAGTTAGGAGTAGATTAGATAGTGAATTGGATGATCTGTTAGTTTAAATTAGAGGTAGATTAGTTTAGAATTGATTTCGCCCTTCTGATCAATTCAGATTAGAGAGGTATTTTCCACCTCCATTTCAATTCATTCCTCCCTCTTCACTTCATAATGCACGTTCATTCACTTGATGCACGATTTTATCACCAATCACCCATTCACAGGAGCATTCAACAGATCTGAAGCGCATTAGCTTTTAGATCTATTGGAGCGCTCAAACATCAAGTCGAGGGCATTCCATTTAGCTCATATACCCACTGATGCCCCTCCCTCTGATTTAAATTGATCAGATCCGATTGATTTTATTGAGATGGACTTTTATAGTTGATTGAATGAGTTTTGAGCCAATTGCAATCTATTTGGGTTTAATTGTTGAAATTGGGTTTATCTGAGTTTGATTTGAAATATTGCAATTGTTTTAAATCCATTTGATCAAGTTTACAATGATTACATTCTCTGAGTTTTAGTTGATGTTAGATTCTAAATTTTTGGTGAATGATAGGTAGTTTGGGCCAATGAGAATCATATGAAATGATTCAAGGCCTTAGCAGTGACCTAATGATTTTTCTAAGATTGCTTGAGATCCTAAACACTAATTTATAGTGTTTATTAGTGTTTAGGAGCTCAAAGTGAGCAATTCACAATGGCATTCTTACATTAAAAGGTCTAAATCATGGGCTACATGGATTTCTACCTTACATGATTTCAAACTGATCTTTAAAGAATCAAATGGTGTTTTCTAGGCTTCAATGAAGAATTGGAGTTGTTTGGAGTTTAATTCAAAACCTAATATGATATCATTCTTGACATTGTCCATAATGTAAAGAGGAGTTACATTAGGGTCATTTGAGAATTTTGAAGAAGGATAATTATTCTTATGGATTTTAGATCTTCATACATGGTTTTCAAAAGATTTTTTGTTGGAAAATTATGGTTTGTTTGAGATGTGATTTGCCTTAGATCAGACCTTTTCATGTCTGATCTAGGCTGATTTCAGTGAATGTAGCAGCTGGCAGCTACTGGTTTTCAGTGTAACAGCAACAATTGCTAAAGCTAATGGCAGCATGTAAGTAATTTTAGTTGCTGAACTTGCAACTACAACTGTAGAAGTTATTGGCAGCAGCTTTGCTGGAATTGTAGCTGAATTAGATAATGAATTGGCAGCTCTAGGTTGCTGAAATGAAGCAGCAGTTGTACTGTTGGACTGAATGAGAGGGATTTGAGTGGAATTAGTGTTGTAATTAGGGATTTAAAGAAGCTGGCATGTGTATAATGTTAGGATAATGATTACAAGCATTCATGTATTTGATTTGGATTGTAATTTAATTTGAAGTGCCAGTAAAACATATCTTGAAATCTATTGTTAGCATTTTAATGAGCTGTCTGCCAAACAATGTTTTAATGCAAATTTTTGTGTAAAATCAAGTTTTAATGCTCCATCATGTTTCTTAATGTTTGCTAGATGTGCTTATAGCCCCACATTCTTTTCCAGCCACTTAGAGTCCATTCAAGGCCTTAGGTTCTATTGTTCAACACCCCTTTAGGCCTAGTTTGGGTGAACTTTGTAAATAAATAAAATCCATAAAAAAATCATAAAAAAATAAAGTAAATCTATCTTGAGTAAGATCAGGTATTTTTCTAGGTGTATGCAGAGTTTCAAAGTAATCCGAACCCCTAGCTTAGTAGAACATACTAGCCGATGATTTGGTCTACTTTGGAATTCAATAAAAGAACCAAAGTTTAAAACACCAAAAAGAGTTCTCCTCTCTCTCATCTCACTCTTTATCTCTCATCTCCTACCTTTAATATATATATAAAGAACCATAAAAATCAGAAAATGCCTAAAAATAATAAAAAATATCATGTATAGTATATTTATACTTGTAAATATGAGTTAATACTAAGCTATATGTTTATATTGTAAAATATGTAAATAATTTACATAAATAACTTATACTTGTATTCTATATATTAAATTAAGTATTTAAGATGATTTAATATATATATAACTTTATTGTACAATTACATAGTAATTTATATTAACTAAAATGTATATAAACCTAAGTAATTATAAAAACCTATTTATATGTATATAATCATATTTAATACTGTAAATACGCAGTTAACAAGTTAATATATACTGTATCATACCTGTAAATTAATTTAATTATGTATTTATTGTAAGTAATTAAGTTACTAAGTTAATTAGGTAAATTATTAACTTAAAATAAAATAAATTAGTAAGTTAAGTTAATACTAAAGTAATTTATCATGTACTCTTGTATAGTATTATTTTAAGTATGTTTGACCTATTTATACTGTATTTGTATCATATTACAATATTTATAACTTAATTATGTATATATATATTTAGAATGTGTATTTAAATGTAAATAAATAAAATAAAGACTCTAAAATAAATTAAAAATGTTTAATAAATACTTTAATATATAAATTAACTCTTTACAAAGTCAATTTCATGATTAATTTAATAATTTGTACATTAATTTAGAAATTAAACCTTAATTTGATGTGTATAAATCCCTAAATTTAACTAATTTTAATATATATTCAAATAACTTAATTTCATAAATAAATTATATAATCATGTAGCCATATATTAGGGCTTTCCAAAAATATAAATTAATTGAAAATTGGATTTAATTATGGCCCTCAAATCGAGGGCCAAAATCACATGATCAGGACTGTGCAGCGCGTTGTGTGGCGTTGAAATCGTGCTTAACTAAAGCACCACATTGTGCACTGCAAGCTGCTTGAAGGCATATAAAAAGAATTTCGTGTGTAGCATGGCACGTTGAAATGAGAAATAAACGAGTATATATACCATACCCTCTTCCTCTCTTATGAGCATATGAGCATGATTGTGTACAGTGATGGGTCAGGGGCCTACATTGTAGTGGACTGAATGTGGGCCTGTTATTGGGCTTGAATTAAATTGAAAAGAAATACATATAATTGAACTAGGGCCAACTCATAGTAGTGATTTGGTCCCAATCTTATGGGGTACTGTGTATCCCACTAATCGAGCCGACCCGCCCATTAAAAACCTAAATTTTGGGTAAGTGAACAGTAAACAAGCACTGTAAAGTCTATGTTGATATGTATATATGATAGTAAACGTATTCTTTTGCCTTATGTTTTGTATTTTAAAAAAAGGCTATACTGACACATATATATGTTACTGTAGATAAAGTCTATGTTATTAAAGATATTAATATGTGTTAATATTACTTAATATAGTTCATATTAGTAGCTATTTTTGTACCTATACTTAGGTATTATTTAGAGTAGTTGTATGTAACTAACATTGTGTAGTATTAATTAGTTTTTGATGCCTATTTAGTTGTAAATTTGTTTAAGACATTATAGTGCTTATTAATTGATTTTTTTGTAAATAATTGATCAATTCATTCATCGTTTGATTCATTGATTCATATTGTAAATAAGATTGACATTTTTGGAGTAAAAGAACATTTTTTGGAACATAGAGATAATGCATATCAATAACTTTCTGCCAGTAAATGACCTGGAATAAATAAGTAAAAATTAAGTAAATAAATAAAAAGACGTGACATCTATTTGCATTGTGACAATTATACTACAACAACGACATTATTAAAACATTATTTTTAACATGTAGACGATTTTTGTCCATAAGATAGTACCACCCATGGCAACCCCCAGAACCCTGCTAATCGACACTTCGTGATAGTGTTGCCCATGGCATTCTGTAGCTAATCCAGGACTGGTAATCGACATTTCGGGATAATGCCGCCCATGGTACCTGAACTAGCATGAGGTGCTTACATGCCCCCGGTAGGATATTTAGATATCCTAGTAGACAAGCGTCGAGGAGACGATATGTTATAACATGTCTTCAAGGGGAGTATTTATTTCTTTCAGTGGCAGAAACTCCTCTAATCAACTTATGTTTTCGAGTTGCTCCTAAGTCAGATCTTTGAGAAACCATTTTCTTTTTTAGAACAGAACACTTTTAGGCATTATTCTTCGATAAGCTCATTGAGCTAGACCAGTGTGTGAGATGTGGATGCCTAGGTTACCAAGTCCTGCAAGCTAAAGGGCAGACAACGAGACCAAATACTCCCTAAACCTTAGACTTAATATATCAGCTTCGCAACTCCCTTAACCTCTTGAGGAATAATCTAGATCTTAACAAATAGTTGAATGTTTAAGCCTAAACAGGCCCAGGAGGCCTAAAGTCGGTATCTCTCACTTATCACCTTTTCTTTAGCACTTTAGGAGTTAATTCATCATTCGATCCAGCCCAAAACTTAGGTATGTTCCATATCCAACTACTGGGACTAACACAATCTCTTTTACTTTGTTCCTTTTCTTTCTATGTTTTTCTCCTCTTTTTCCACCTTAATATAGATTTCCAATTTAGCTCCAAAAGATTTCCTCTCCTTTCCTCCATTTTTTTGTGTGAGAACCCTTCAAAAGAATTGAATTGCCAATCGTTTTGCACTTTGATACCCCCTATGCCTAAGTTTTGCAATGCCCTCATTACAAACAAGGTGCATTCGAATCAGCTTAGTTCATATTTTAGAATAGGCTGAGTGGTTGGGTCAGAATGGTTGTTGCGAATGATTTTAAGCTCCAATGTGGGTATCGGAGGTGGAGTTAGCTGTTCTAAAGTACGAACCCTAAAGTGCAATAGGAATACAACTTAAAAAGGATAAGAAGGGTCTCGAGTTTTGAAATGACGGGTTGCCTCCCATTAAGTGCTAAGTTTAACGCCATCAGCTGAGAGCAATGTGGCTCAAGACGAATGGAGATTCGAGTCGGTAAGCTCAAGGAATGGTTTCAGTCTTTAACCATTCACTACAAAAGGGTTTGAGTCATGGTTGAGTTCACTGATTTCGACCGCTCCATTTCCAAAGATCCTTTGGACTAGAAAAGGTCTAGTCCATTTCAATCTCAACTTTCCTCGGAAGAGCTTGAGTCAGGCATCAAAGGGAAGCACTTTTTCACCAGGATAGAAAGATTTTCGTGATATGTGCTTATCATGAAGGGCCTTAATCTGCTCCTTGTAGATACATGAGTTCTTGTACGCATCATTGTGGATTCTGGCCTTCCCGAGATCCAAATTGCACTTCCGTACTGCCCAGTAGGCTTTATGCTCCATCTCTACAGGAAGGTGAAATGCCTTCTCATAAACTAATCTGAATGGGGACATCCCTAGTTGGGTCTAATGGGCGATCCTACAGGCCCATAATGCCTTCGGAAGTTGGGTCGACCAATCTTTTCTGCCAGGTCGAACATTGACTTGAAGAATTTTCTTTATCTCCCAATTAGAGAGCTTAGCTAGTCCATTAGTCTAGGGATGATATGCAGTTGAAATACTATGCGACACCCCATATTTCTTCATCAGGGACTAGAACTGCATATTCACGAAGTGGGACCTGAAATGATCGTGCATGGGACACTAAACTGGGAAAAGATGTGCTCATGAATGAATTTGATTACTACTTTATGATCATTGGTTCGGGTCGGAACAACTTTGATCCATTTGGACCTGTAGTCCACTTCCAGAAGGATGTATTTGAAACTGTTCGAATTTGGAAAATGACCCATGAAATCAATCCCCCATATGTCAAAAATCTCACACAAGAGAATCAAGTTCAAGGGCATTATATCGCAGTGGCTCATGTTGCCTAAGGTTTGGCCACAAACGCATTCCCTATGGTAATTGTGTGCATCCTTGAAGTGAGTGGGCCAATAGAAGCCGCATTAGAGGATTTTTGCTGCGGTTTTGTGCCTAGAGAAGTGGTCATCGTAGGCCTGGTCATAGCAGAAAGATAATATATCATTGACCTCGGTGTTGGGAATGCATCTTTGAATGATTTGATCAACACCGATGTTGAAGAGATATGGATCTTCCTAGAAATAGTATTTGGCATCTGAAATCAATTAAGTCTTTCTTGGCTTTTGGCTAATCAAACGGGATCTGGTTCGATGCTAAATAATTGACAATATCAACATTCCAAGGAAGTCTAGTATTAATGCTCAAGGGGTGCTTATCTAGAAAATGTTCAGTAATAAGTCCAGAAGGGTCAATGATTGAAGAAGGGAGATGGGACAAATGGTTAGAAAATATGTTCTGTTTTCCTACCTTATCGAGTATCTCGAGGTCAAATTCTTGCAAGAGCATGATCTATTGAATCAGTTTCGATTTAGAGTCCTTTACAAGTAAGTGCCTCATAGTAGTGTGATATGAGTTGATAATGACGTGGGATCCTAAAAGGTATGATTTGAATTTCTCCCAACCAAATACTATGACTAGCAGCTCTTTCTCTGTAATCGTATAATTACGCTGAGCCTCGTCCAATGTGTTGCTGATGTAATATATTACCACTAGTTTCCCATCGATCTTTTGCCCAAGTACCGCTCCTACTACGTAGTCAGACGCATCGCACATGATCTCAAATGGTTGAAACTAGTCAGGAGATTGTAGGATTGGAGCTTGGGTTACTTGGTCTAGCAGGATTTCGAATGTGCGAACACACTCAGTTGTCATCTCAAAGGAAGTTTCCATTGAGAGAAGATTAGTCAAGGGGCATGCAATTTTGGAGAAATCAGATATAAAACATTGGTTGAAGCTGATGTGCCCAAGAAATGATAAAATGTCTTTGACCGAGGAAGGCATAGGAAGTTTGGAAATCAAATTCACCTTAACTTGGTCAACTTGGATACCTTTCTATGAGACAAGGTGTCCAAGTACGATAACCTCAGGAACCATAAAATGGCTCTTTTCAAAAAAAAAAAAAATGGCTCTTTTCCTAGGAGAGAACCAGGTTCACTTCAATGCATCGCCGGAGGATCTGAACCAAGTGTAGAAGACAATCGTTGAACGTCTGACCGAAAACCAAGAAGTTGTCCATGAAGACTGATGAAGACACATTTAATTAGGATAAACTGCTTATTTATGCATGTTCCTAAGCTTAGATATGCATTCTATGTTATAAATATTGCATAGCATGCATCATTCTACATTTAGAGTAGTCTGTATATGTTATGAGCACTGAATCGGGTTTAAAAGTGTTGCGTTGTAGTATAGCCGAAATAGTGTTCAAAACAAATACAATTTTATTACTCAAATATATTTCGAGGTTGAACACAAGGAGCAAATGAAATTCACACACTAATCTCAACAATAAATGCAAATTGAACACATAATACTACTCAAAAACTAATTAGGAATGTACAGCATGAGTATATGAAGAGTAAGAAAGAGTTGTAGACAAAATAATAGCTACTCAAATTGACTAAAGAAGGAAATATAAATGATTTTGCTACAGTATCCCTCTTCTTTTTCTAATTTCTCTTCTTCACTTCTTCTCTGTCTTTCTTCTTTTTCTTCTTCTTCTCTTCCTTAGGCTTTCTGCTTTCCTTAGATTTCTCTGCTTTTCTTCTCTTTCTACCTTAGCTTCCTTCTTCTTTCTCTGTCTTTGGCCTTCTCTTCCTTTTCTTCTGCCTAACCTTCTCTTCTTCTTCAGCTTCTTCCTTCTTCTCTTTCTCTGCCATCTGACTTCTCTTATTCTTCTTCCCTTCTTCCTTCAGCCCTACCGTGCCCTCTGAATTCGACTAAGTGTCAAAGGCAAACTCCTCAGAGCAAAACCCCCCTACCCCTGCGCAGCTCTCCTCTCTCTTTCTTTCTTTTCTATTTGAGAACCGCTCTCCCAGAGCCTTTACGGGTCGGGTAATCGGACCTAATGCTGACCTGGGTCCAGGCTCATCGGCTTGTGTGGTGAGCGAGGAGTAAGGGTAGTCGGGTTCGGCCAGGTCCGTGTATTAGGTGTCACGGACGAGTCCGGTGAGAGGGGCGAAGAGCCTCTAACACTTTTTCCCTTTATGTGACTTCGGGTAGCTTTCCACTTCCGAGGTGGGACTAAATGTCCCACCTTATTTCGCACGTCTGCCATAGAGAGTGCTTGGCCAAATTAAAGGGCTGCAGTTGTTGGAGTCTTCGCGCGAGGGCTTGGACACATGTGCGCCTTAAGTCCGCACAGCCTGGGGGTCTCACCTGGAGCAGCGCAAGGCCTGGGACCGCTTGAAGCTTGCTTTAAGCTCAGTGACAATGGCGGACCATGGCCGGATACCTGAAATCAAGAACAATGGCCTTATGGCCACATCAGAATGTTCAACAGTATCGCCGAGGCACGGCAAATGTGACGGTGGCCGTGGCATGGAGCGAGGGTGGCTATGGTGGTCGGACGGTCAAGGGAATGGACGGTGAAGGTGGGTGTGTTCGGGGAGGTATTTGGATGGTCGATGGAGTGATTGGATTGAGGGGAAATGATCAGAGAGTTGCGGTGGATGTTGTAGGGTGGTCGGCGAGGTGGATGGAGGTGCGGAGCGATGGGAGCACCTCGCCGGAGGTATCGCTGGAGGTGGAGAAGGTGACGATGGTCAGTGGCGTCGGTGGATGATTTAGGGAAATAGAGAGAGGGATAGAAAGTGTGGGAAAGAGGGAACTTAAGAAACCTAATCTAAGGACGAAAGGGAAGGGAATCCCACTTCGGTATGGTTGCTGGACGTGGGGAAGACGAAGACTCTGTAGATGAGGTGGCGGCGAAGACGAGGCAGAGGCAACGTCGGCCGATATTGCGTGACGCAGAGGACTGAGGTGAAGTTAACTTGACCACTGGTATTGTGGTTGGGCAACGAGAGAGCGAGGGAGAAGCCGTTGGAGCTTGCGGAGCTGTTGTGGCCGGAGAGGAGAGAAGAATGGAGGGAATCTGGCCCAACTGCAAGCTTAGGAGTTCGATTTTGATCCGAGGCTTCATAAATAGGTCATTGGAGAGGGATTTGTGCTTGGAAGACAAGCTTCCAAGCAAAGCATGGTCGCTGGAGATGGCAACTGTTAAGGGACCCAAATCTTTCATGCATTCACATGAGAGATTGGGAAAGAATCAGGGATCAAAGATGGGTTCAGATTGGAGGGAATTACTCAGAGAATCTCCCTTCCAATTTTAGAAGGGATTCTCCAAGTAATCAAGGAGAAATCTCCTTTCAAAGCTCGCTGAAGTAGGATTCCTCCGCTATAATGGCATAGGGACCTATTTGTGAATACGATGAGAAAGCTAGGCGGTTGATTGTAAGGGTTTTTGAAAGCTAGGGGTAGAAATGTTATTAGACAAGACCTTTTTGCAAAGTAGGTCAAGATGAATTCTCCTTAGGTCCAAATTTTGGTACAAACCTAATTTGGACCTAAGGAATCCAATGGTAAAGTTGGATTTTGGGTTTGACCTTTTTGACTGGGTTATTTATGCAAAAACCAAATTTACGGTAAATATCTGTTTGAGACCCCATTCTAGGTCAAGATGGGTTTTAATGGCCAAATTGAAGGTTCTAAACCCTAGAGAATATTTTTCTATGATTTTTAGAGGGTTTAAGTGAATTTTATCCTGACTAGAAGCTTGGTTAGTTAAGTGGGTCAGTTTTAGGATTTCAAGAAGTCATTTAAATCACAAAACACACACAAACCCTTTTCTGTTGATCCAACCCACTTATAATCTTATTAAGATCATTTGACCTTTGTTTAGCCCTTGAGAAAACCCGTGGTTGTACTGTAATGGTAAAATTGTAGTTTTACCCCTTATTTCTTATGTTTCTCTCAGAAAGGTTATGCAGTGAATTATGACCTTCAGTTGGTTATGTAGGAGCATTTATTCTTTTCATTGGGGCAAAATGAGCTAATTAGGGCTCATGATGGTGTTCCCATCAGTATAAATTTTAGGTTAATTGCGTCCTTTTATGGTCAGGAGAGGAGATTTAATTCGGAGCCTCACATTGACGATCTGACCATATGGACCTGATCAGTTTGACGATCGGAGTCCCATAGCACCTTATGTAGTTCGAGGAAGATCAACGACCAAGGGACTAGGTGGTGCAATTCAGAGCATCAAATGATAAATTTGACCATACGGATTTGGGTCTACGATTGTAGCCCAATAGCATGAAAATCGACTCAATCCGACTTCTGTAGCAGCCCCTACAAAGGAAAGAAGATAGACGGCCCAGATTGCACCACGTGGCGCTATCCAGGCCGCCCATGAGTGGGCACGCACCATTGCACGCACGCAGTGCATGGGTGCCCGGAGGTAGTGAGTGCCAGCGGGTGTGCACGACACGGGCCCGCGAAATGCTTGCATGAGCGCCGCGTGTGGGGCACGTGAGCTAAAGCTTTAGCGATGCTTGCGGCGGATCTTCAGCAACGTTTATGGCTGTCTCTAAATGTCCTATGTAAGAAATGGATCCTTTCCTCCACTATAAAAGGACCCCTACCCTCTCATTCTTCTTCATCTCTTCCTTTCTCTCCCTCACCGTCTCCAAGGTTCTAGATAGAGCTTGTCCTAAGCTCAGGATGCTCCTCTATAGTAGAAAATCAAATATTTTCTTTTAGATTGAAAGGAATGCAATCGAAAATGATAACAAACTGGGAAAACCAAATATTTTTCCCACCTCTCTTCCCCATTCGTGGAGTATCCCGTGGCAGTCCTTTCACCACTTTGGGAAGTTGATCCTCGTTGCGACGCTGTCCTGCCCCGTCCTCCTTCCTTTGACGCCGTTCCTCTTTATCTAGCTTCTCGCCATAGTCGTCTGGGGTGTCATCAAAGCGAGTCGTCCTCCAAGTGATCTTAGAAGGGGATTCTTCTCACCTTATCTTTTATTGCTTTCTAGTGTAGTTGTAATTTTCCGATTATTTGTAGCAAACACTTATTTTGAACATATATGTTGATTATTTCTCTCTCTCTCTCTTTGTCTTATTTTACAAGTAGGTTAGTTAGATTTAATCGACCTGATCTCTTACCATATAAAATACCAAGAAAATCTCAAAAGATAAAAACAACAAAAATAAATAAAACCTGAAGTGTGGATTTCAAAATCAAACGTTTGCCCCCCTATGTTCAACCCGGGACTCCCTTGGAGTTTCGGTATAAATTTTATCTGGTTAGAGGATTTCTATGCACTATGATGATGGGTTTTCTAACACAAATCTTTTCACGTACGAAATCACGCTCACCATTTTGGCGCCGTTGCCTGGGAGACAACGTTCTTTGGTTTTTCCACATTTTCCGCCTTACTTTACTTTTTAGCTAACTTTGCTCCTTTCTTTCTGTGGTTACAGGTATCCTTCCAAGGTGAGCCAAAGCAAATAGATTGGAGTAATGTGTGGTTAGAAGGTTCTGTAAGTGTATCCCACCACCCCCACCCTAGGTTTCCATTCCATCATCTAATAACTTAAACTCAAATCAACTTAGGTGCTTGCATAAACCGTAGGTTAGATCTTGGTTGTTTGATTGTCACTCCACTCACCTCACCCACCCGCATAAATTTAAAAAATTAAAAAAAAAAACTATTTGATTGTGGGATGTACTAAAAGTTACACACATTAAACACCCACAACTCTTACCCTACGGTGCACAATCCCTTTGATTCTACCACTTAACCGAGATTTGACCTGTGGATCCAGTACACCTTAACTCAACACACACATAAGTGAGTAGAATTCTGATTAGTTTAAGACATTTTGTGTGCCTTAATCAAGTGGTGCAAGAGGCCAATTGCTTGAACTATTTGGGCCACACCACTTAAGATAAAAGTGATTCATCAGTAGCTTGCCCCGTAGGGTTGATTTTAGGGCTAAACTAGGCACTCCACATTCTTTCTGAGTTTTAAAGAAACATATCAACACCTGTGTTTTCAAAACTTGGAGTGTTCTCTTGAACTTGATTGAATACACCTAAGATTAAACCTTAAAAGCTACTAAACAAAGTTAAATCCTAAAAGACACATCATAAAATAACCTTGTTTGAAAATCCTTGTTATTCACTAATGAATCCTGATAGCAAATGCTTTCCCAACTAGGATGGGAATGAAATCGTCCCAGGTCACCAGAGGAGGTTCTAAAGGATAGGTGGGAATAACAACCTCCATATGGGTAGGGGGAGGATGACAAGGATCCTCCAAAAGGAATGGTGCAGAAATAAACCACTAGGGTGATGGACTAGAAAGCATCAATCCATACCTGGTACCCCATTACAAGAGATATTGGTTTGTTAAGCCCCCTAGTTAGAACAAAAGTAAGCAATTTCCTAATCCAAGGATTGTTTAGGGTGTCCAAGTTTCGAGGCTGCAGGATGGCTATAAGATCCAAGGTGGGCCCAGTCAGCTCAGTGTCCATGCCTACCAACCTTTCCAGTTCTTCAATCGTGCCCCTAGCATCTCTGGTAATATCACAAGTATCTACTTCCTCTTCATTAGTGATCATTTTTGCACATGGAGTCAAATTTTCGTCTTTAGACATAGGCAAATCAGAGGGTAACTCCCAATTGTATGAAGGTAGGTTGGAAGCAACAGATCTAGGGATTATCCTATCAATGTCATCCCCGAGTTCTTGTTCTTTACTCAAATCCTCCCTGGAGTCTATATGTGAATCCACATTAATCTCAGAAGTTGCTTCCAAATTTTCCATTATTTCATCATGAGGAGAGATATTATCAATGGGTGTGATAAGGAAACCTAATTTGGTCAAATTTGTGACATCCTCAGGGGCTAATTCTTCAAATAAGACATAATCACCCTTAGTTTCACTCCAAATCTTAAATGTAGGTTCCTCATAGAATTCATCCTTCTCCTCATCATATGATTTTATCATATACCTGAGGTCTAGAATCATTTAAAATCTCAGCAGAGCCCCTAGGGCACTCTATCTGGGGTACATGGTTTACATTGGTAACATCGAACTCCTCAAATAGGTGAATTTCTTTGGGGTTAGGTTCCCTAAGGGCGAGCTTGAGTTCCATCTTGTGATTAGAAGGGAGGGCGGGATTAGCAACTTGATTTCAACCCACTTCATCAAATGTCATGAAAATATTGTCATCTGGGTCGAGGTCTTCCAATAGTACCATCATTCCCTTCTTTTGACTCCAATATAATTCAGGTGGATACTCAACATGATCATCATCTTCCTTGGGTTTCCACCTTTCTTCATCCAATGTATAGCTACTTTCATACATATTCTCCTCCCACTTAAGGCGTGGACCTCTCAAGGAAGTGTCATCTAGCAGGGAGGTTTCAAAATCAATCCTCAAAAAGTAGCTATTCTCCCTTACATAATCCCCAAAATTCCCCAACTTTGGGTGTGGCACTCCCACAGGAGATGCATCTAGTGTAGAGGGGTCACTTCATCCTCAATGGGGTAAATTGGGTGGCTAATTTCTTCTTTTTCTTGTTGGCCTACCCTTGAAGATTCTCCTAATAATTCAATCATTTCATCTTGCATTTTCTGTATTTCCATCTTCAATGAGGAGAAGTCATCATTACTATTAGGAGAGAAGTCAGGCTCAAGCTTATAGTACATAGGAGTGTTTGTCTAACCATTACAATCAATTAGGGAGGGTGGGTTGGGTGTTCCTATGGTGTGTGGGATATTGGGCAAGGAAAATTCCAGTCTTAGGTTATGCTCACTGATTTGGGGCTTAATTAAACTAATACTCCTATAGTAGGAGTAAAAAGGATCCCAATGATTATCATTTTGTCCATCAAAAGATGAACCATCTCGACGTATGGGATCGAAGATTGCAGCGTGGGGGTAAGGGTGTGGGCAAGTTGTGAAAGGATGAAAGTCAACATGGTCCATTCTAACTCACACCACAATCAGATTCCTCCCAATACAAACACAAATCAAAGGACTTTTTAGGTCTTTAATTAGTTAGGCTTTTGAGATTTAAGTCCACTTGTAGGTGACAAATCAAGTTATCTAAATAGTTACGTGCCTACTTGTCAACCTACGATACACCTAAGAAGACCTAACTGGGACTTAGGTGATCCTCCCTAAAGCCCAAAAAGTTTAGTCACCACCAAACACAGCAAAGAGGGATGCAAGTAGGGTCAAGCCCTTCCTTTGAAGTGTTGCTTTCGTGGTGCTTCTTACCTACCCTCAATCCGCAAGGTTTGGAGGCAACTTCACCTCTGAACTAAAGTTCGGGTCACTTTAGACCCCAGTAATAAGAGGCTCTAGTCCTATCGATTTCAAACCTAAGGAGTGTCTAAAAGCATGCTGTGGTACAAGAGATATAACTGTGCATACGCTGCAAAAGATTTTGAATTTTGAATCACATGCCAAGTTTGAAAATCAAGTCCTTGGTTTTTAAATGTCCCTCCTTTAATTAGTCCTTTTTCAAAAGATTAAATATGACCACTTGTTAGATCTATTCAATACAGATTAGGTGATCTTCAAATTAATCCAAATGCATTTGCATGACAAGTAGAAATGCAAAGTTAGAAGTGCATACCTGATTCCAGCATTCTTCATGCAATATGCAAGACAAGAAATTAGATCTAGATGTTGCTCATTCAATCCTAAATGATTTGACCTATGGGTAGGCAGCTCATATTTTTTTTTTAATTTTTATATATATCTACTTATGTACAAACAAAGAAAAGGATAAACAACCACAAAATTAAACAAAAACCTGGATCTAAAGAAAAGGGAACATGCTCCTGAAAAATTACCCAACATGGGCCTAAAAGAAAGTCAGAGAACCCCTAAAATGTACCCCAGAACAAGGGTCTTCCAAATGAATGTACTGAAATAAAGAGAAGAAAGAAAAATAAAAATCTATCTACAATTGAAAGAATGAAATGAGGATGTGTTCCTCCAGATATCTCCTCTAGTGGTGGAAACAAGGTCCACCAAGGCATTGCAGAGGCAGATGTGATGCTCCTTCTTGCAGTGTTGTGACTCTGCTGGCGACATCAAGGATCACTTGATCTCTGAGGTTGGTGCGACAAGATGTCTCCAAATACGCGTACCTCGCACCAAACAGATAATTGAATTAAAATGTGCCTCAAATAAAATGTGTGAATCAATAAATAAATGAATGTGAGTTTAATAGGCTAGTTGCCTCCTCGGCAACGGCGCCATTTGATGAGTCGATTTTCGCTTTCGAAGATGATAATTAAGATGATTTGTCATTGTATTTCTAAGTGGTGGAAAATCGACTAATCAAAATATTGAAATAAAATTAAACTACTCGCAGAAGAGCGAGTCATATCCACAGGGAAGTAATGGCCTATTAAAACTCGTACGGGTTAAAAATAGATGTTCACGATAAATTTCATCAAGAAACCGAGTCAAAATTACTTTCAGATTTGGTGAATAACAAGAGCTAATGCTAAAATAGTATTTATGAGAAAGAGGGAGGTCCTTTGCATAAACTCACCATAATATTTAATTAATAAACCAAAAGAATAACTCTTTGGCAATGGCATTCTTTGTAAAAACAAATGGAAAGTTTATTGTGCAAAAACGGGGGACTTGCTTTGGATGGCTTCCACGCATGGAGAGGATGGCCGGAGTGCAGGAGCTCGCCGGAGGTGGGCGAGCCCAGTGCGCATTTGGCAGTGGTGGTAGCTGATGAGTCCATTTTAATGGATTATTATTACACCTAAGTAATTCAATTCTAACATTGTATGCTTGTTAATAATCACATTTGGTCATTAAATAATTGCATGTGTCATTGTTCAAGTTTACATTTCTTCTTATGTAATTATATTTCATGTAGGGTCCTGCAACAACGCACCCATCTCCTCAAATTAATCTCCATCAGGCTAATAATCAGAAGAAGAGGAAGGAGGAACACTTGTGGAAAAGAACAGGGGGTGGAAAGATATTTTACCCCCACAAATATCTCCACCTACAGCTGTCATCCTTCAACCGAACCCAACAGCCGTCGGCCAAAATTAGGAAGGGATTTGAAAATCCCTTAATTGGCATGGGGGAGAGGAGTTAAGAGGAGATTTGCACAGGAGAGGAGGGCATCTTCGGATCTTCTTCCTCCCCCTGGGGGGATATCCTTCTTCTCCACCTTCTCCATCGTGGAGAGAGCATGCACTGTGGAGAAGGTGTGCATGGTGAACGCCCTTGCATTACCCACAGCCAAGCCTTCTAGCCTGCACCGCACACCATCGCCCTCCTGCCCTTACCGCAGGCGCTGTGCCTGCACTTGCGCGCACCCTTCCACCCCCTTTCCACTGCGCACGTGCCCTTGTAGCCGCACCAAGCCCCTTCGCTGCACCAGCGCCTGCAGGCAGTAGCGCGCCCCACAGCTAAGCGCTTCCACGCATTGCCTGCATTGCACACCATCGCCCTCCTGCCCTTACCGCAGGCGCTGCGCCTGCACTTGTGCGCACCCTTCCACCACCTGTCCACTATGCATGCACCCTTGCAGCCGCACCAAGCCCCTCCGTTGTACCAGCGCTTGCAAGCAGTAGTGCTCCCCACAACCAAGCCCTTGCACGCACTGCCTTCACTGCGCCATCGCCTTCCAGCCTACAAGCGCCTTACGCCACGCCAGCGCCCGCAGGCGCCCCTTCAAGCCTGCAAGCACGCCCGTAGGCACTGCAGTAGCACCTTGCAAGCACGCCCGCAGGCACTCACTGCCTTTGCGCGCCCTTTGCAAGTACGCTCCACCACTTGTACTTGCGCCCTCTGCAGGCGCGCACCTGCGTCCACACCGCACCATCGCCCCACGCCAAGCGCCCGCAGGCAGCAGCGTGCCATCGCCCGCAGGCGCAGCACCACAAGCCTGCAGGCGAACCATGCCCGTAGGCACTGCACCCAGCGGCCAGCCCTAGCACGCCTTGCGCGTACGCACCCAGCGCGTAGCCGCGCGGGCTGTAGTAGCAGGGTGCCTGCGCATCCACACGCGACTGTTCGCTTCTAGCAGCCAACAGGCCGGCGGCCATTCTCCTCCGCTCGGTTGTCGTCGGCCTCCTCCGACCACCGCGTCACCATCATTGCGTAGCCCTCGTCGAGGCGCACCTCCCTGTCGACTCTCGCCACCAATCATGCACGACCGCCCACGTGAAGAGGAGAGAGGAGAAATCCTCTGTTTTCTTCTCAATTAATAATTACATTCAATGCCAGTTCCAATTATATATTCATATTTTATTCAGGCTACATTACATTGATGCACTCATACTTTCTTGAAATTATTTCACTTGTGTTATGTGTATGATTTAACCTTGAATTTCAAATCAGAATTGCATGAAAGTTGAATTTACATGATAAACCATTACGCATGCATCATACACATATTTTTGGAGCTTAATTCCTGATGTGAAAATTTCATAAATACCCTAGAACCTTTAAGGAAATTGCAAGCTTCATTTAAAATAGCATATTCCTCGCATTAAAGTTGCGGAAGAGTCTGCGAACTGTATATTCCTCGACTAGTGAATTTATTGGTCTATTCCTCCCTGTAGATGCAACATCCTTTATTGTGGTTTAAATTCATATCTATGTTAATTTTTGATTGAGAGATTTTCCATTACATAAAACATGACATATCCTTCTATTACTATCATAAGAAAGTGAAACTCTCTTCGTCAAAATGGCGACGTTGCCGGGAGGCAACAGATGTAATAGATTCACTTCATTATTTTTGAATATTCTGAGTTGCACAATCATCTGATCCTTTTTTTTATTGTGCGAGGAATCTGACATGGCGACAGGCGCAGTAGAGTGACGACATTGAATTTGAACGACGTGTACGGCGGAGATGATCTTTTTGGTGGACCTTGACGCCACCTGGAGGCCAGCAACAGGAACATGTTGGCCTTGATCCCACGCGCATGGGCTTACTGAGAAGCCTATTTTTTATTTAGTCAGTAGATCTTAGTTAGATTTAGTTTAGATAGACATTTGAATTTAATTTCTATCTTTTAGACCCTTATCGGGTATTTTTGGGAACGTGTTCCCAGGCTTCTTTATTTCTTATCGCTCTTGTATGCGAGAGCGTACTTTCGGGAGTGTGTTCCTATTTATTTAGATTATAGGACTATTTGAATTGTTTGAACTGCATGTTTGTTAGTTAGTTAGATTAGGTTTGTTTGTTTATTATTATTATTAAAAAAAAAATTCGAACTGCCTGCTAGAAGCTGCATATCTATAGGATGACCATCTAGGACTGAATGAGTAGCATCTAGTTTATTTTTACTTTATTGCATACATTCCTGCACGAAGAAAGCTGGAGTAAGGTATGTCTTCTCTTGAGCATCAATTACCTGTCATGCATCTACATTTAACCTAAGTCTAAGACCACTAAAGTGCTTGAATCGAATTAATTCAGTGGTCACTTTAAAAATTGGGACTGCTAAGAGGTTGGACTTTAAAATTTGTGACTGAAAATTATGTGTAAAAGGATCTTGTTTACGAAATTTCAAAACTCAAAACACGATCGTATGTTTGTACACCTGAGACACTGTGCACCTCACACATAAGGTCGCTAGATAAATTTCTACCTCTTGTCTTTTGCACCACAAGGGAAGTTAGTCGGAAATCAACAAGCCTATCCACCAAGTTACTTCAGTTCCTCGTGTGTGGGCTCAATTCAAGACTTCCATCCCTTGCGAGTAGGTTATAGGCACTAGCGAAGGTTGGCCTAAGAAGCGTAATTTTTGCAAAACTTGTTTGGCCACCAACTGAACATTTAATTCTAAGACCTACAATCTACTAAAAGTAGATCCCACTGAATTTGCGTTTGCTTTGATAGTGTTAGAGCTCTCTAGGAAGTTTCTGCTTGTGTTTTGAATTCTTCTATAAATCCCAAGAGAGTTAAAAATTGTTTCGCTTAAAGAAATGGATCATCCTTACTCCTATCATTTAGATTATCAAAGTCAATACTTCCCATCTTTTAACCAGGATCCCATGCCCCAAGCGTATCCATCCTTTGATGGGTACATTGACAATTCATGGGATCATTCATATTCTTATCCTGGGAGTACTGGCCCGATAACTCCCACTTTTGAGTAGAGCCTAGGAGCGGGATTTTCCAACCCTGGAATCCCTACTTCTATGCAAACATCCAACCCTCCCACCCTTCATGATTTTCCGTATCGAGGTTGGGCCGATGCCCCTAGGCAACCAGAGCCTGAAATTGACTATCCTCCCCAACCTGATAATAGTAGCCTCTCATCTTTTATAATAGAAATGCAACAACAGCAAAAGGAAATGATGGAATCCATGGGAGAGATGTTGAGGAATAGTCAATAGTTAAATGAAGAAATAAGATAGCTTAGCTACACGCTTCCTAGTAATTCTGATCCCTATTCATACGACCATATCATGAAAATAATTTTGAGAAAGCCAATGACGAGAGGGATCCAATTTTATGTAGCTATCACTTAAACTCTCCCAATGAGACACGGCCACTAGAGGAGAACGATCATAGTGATTATCCACCCGAGCTATATTGGAGTCAAAAGCAAGAGAAGATGGTACCTCTTGAGGACCTTAACCCCAATGACAGTATTCTCCTTACCCCTACCAACCTGGGTCAAGGTTGTATTGTTCCTATCACTTCCCCTATCGATTATTTGGTGGAATCCCATTCTACCCTTAGTGAGCCCACTCCTGACCCTTCACTTAGGGAATCAACACCTACCATTCAGCATCTTGAGGATTTAAATGCACCCAATGAAGGTGACCCTAAGGAAATGGAGGATGAATTAGATCAATTTTGATCTCAGGGATATGAAGAGTCTATGTCAGAGGATGAGGATGCCCTAATAGAGGAATCTGGACTAAAAATCTGGAGTGAATCACAGGGGAATTATTTATTATTTGAGGATTTACCTCCAAAGGATATAAATAATATGGTGAAATTCAGATTCCTCCCTTCTTTTGAGAGTCATCCTCCATCAAAACAGGAGTTGATGTTAGAGGAGGACAAACAAAATAGTGAGAAGCCTAAGGGAGACTCTCGGGGACAAAACACATCAATTGAGGATTTATACCCCGAGAAGAATAACGAATTCAGTGATATAGGCTTGCTCCAAAATATTAAGACTGATCATCCTTTAAGAATAATTAAGGATATTGATTCAACTCCTGCCTTCACTAATGAATCACATATACACCTCAACAAAAATTTGAGTGAACCAAATGAATCTGGGGATGAGCTTAATGATAATGATTCTGATATTTTGACCCTGCCATCAAAGAGTTGTAATTTGGAGTCTACCCTTGATTCAAATATGACTCCGATCATTAATGCTAGGCGGGGTAACGTGAAGTTGTCTACAACTGTTAAGGACTATACACAATCTGAATCATTGTTGGAATTGGATTTGACACCGACTAAGCCCTCATTGGACTTAACCATTACCTTCCAACACTACAAACAACCCTTATACTCCCTAACCGATCCTTGGCTTAGATCTCTGCTCATGTACATTCTTTCTGGAGAACGTATCAGGCCAGTACACCCTCGGGTAGAATGGCGAGTGTGGAATGATACTTGTACTTTTAGTCTTGCCCTTCAAGGGTTTCAAATATTAATGTTTATATCTTTTAAAACCCGTCCTGTTTTGGAGGATCCTTGTTATCCTCCACTTATTCCGTTTCGGAAGGCCTCTTTTCATATTCCCTTTCTTATTCCTAGACCTCCCCAGGTAGCCAACGAGGCTTTCTGCTTTCATACTTTCTAGAGAATCATCAGCTTGCCAACATCCGTAGCTACTTGTTTTCTAGGCCCGCGCTGTTAGAATATTTTTAGGGCCTAACCTTTTCTGTTTGGAACCAGACTTACAGGTTCCTTATAAGTTTGGCTAGTAACAGAAAATGTAGTGCTTGTTGGGAGGCAACCCAGCGTTCTAAATAACACCATTGTCAGGTGATTTCTTTCCTTTCTCCCCCTGTTTTAATTTTACAATGGGGACATTGTAGGATTTAGGCATGGGGGGGTGCATTTTGCATTTTAGGAAGTATTCATGCATTTAGGTTCACATATAAAAAAAAAATTTCTTTTCTTGAGCTGAATGGGTTAGTCCCTAGCAGAATACCTTTGTCATTGGAGGTTTTTCTTTCTGAATCATTTCTTAAGTTTAGAATCCAGTACATTTATTTCACGTGCACGTAGACTGGGTTATGGATCCTTGAAGAAAACCAATAAGCATTTGTAGTCTATTGAACCCTTGGACAGTTCATAAGGAGTTAGGCATACTATCTTCTAGTAGATCCACCTCATATTTGTGAGAAGAAAGTAGAGATATTACTGGTGCACTAAGTCTAGTGCAATGACTCTTAAGTTTTGGATAATTAGGTGATGATACTTCAGAGTTAGGCGTAGTTTTCACTCTCTGTTCCTATGTGCGTACTTTATGTAAATTCCTGAGAGTCACCAAATAAGGTAGATACACAGAGATGGAGTCTTAATAAAGCTATGACTATGGTAGATGGTTACGACCATCCTTCATAGAGTCCTCGGCTGAAGAGGGGTAATAGTGTCAAAGGCCAGAAATACGCCTGTCCTATCCATTCCTTCCCGGTGTTGAGAATAGACACTTCCACTAAATTAGTCACACAATATCCTCTTAACCATCATCATCCCTAATAATGCCTCATAAATAAAAGTCTGTATCGTGTTATATAGATTGATTAAGAAAGAAAAAGGAAAAAGAGAAGAAGAAACAAAAAAAAAGAGAAAAAAAAGAGAAGAAAAGAAAGAGAGAAAAGAAAAAGAAAAGAGTCCAGGGTTATTGTTGTAACATTGTTTATGAGGCAACAAAACACCTATCGCGTTCCACCAAATATGACCCATACCTACCTTTCAGTATTTCTGATCGCTCGAATACTGGTTGAGGACTCTAACTTAGTTGTAGAGTTATTGGGACTTTAATTGAAGTGTGGACGCCATGTGAGGCCACCAAACAGTGAGTACAATTACTAAATCTAGCGAGATTTGTGATCTCAGAAAGAAAAAAAAGAAAAGAGTGAGCGCCCAGGAACATCAAGAGAGCATAGTTGTTTAACCTCTCTCTGAGTTGACTTGTCTAATAGTCTAGAGATCTAGAGTCTGTAGTACTTGACTACATGTAGCACTAGATGAGTGTGTGCCACCAAATACAAATCCATTCAACTCGATATCTCCTACCTAAGCCAAATGATGGGGTCAAATTACAGATTATCTGCTGCTTTATCCTTGAGGGAAGTAGTTGCCTATCCCGACAGTAATATTTACTAAGGGTGAAGTACGAACTCCCAATGTGAATTGGCTTTCCACGTGGATCTATTACCTAGGCTATCATCACTTCACATTTGTCTGGATCTCTAAAGTTTTGAAATAAGAAAAGAAGAAATCTTGTGATTACTTTTATTATTTTTCATTTTTGCTAGGGACTAACAAATCTTAGGCCTGAGGATATTTGATGAGTCCATTTTAATGGATTATTATTACGCCTAAGTGATTCAATTCTAACATTGTATGCTTGTTAATAATCACATTTGTTCATTAAATAATTGCATGTGTCATTGTTCAAGTTTACTTTTCTTCTTATGTAATTATATTTCATGCAAGGTCCCGCAATAATGCACCCATCTCCTCAAATTAATCTCCATCAGGCTAATAATCAGAAGAAGAGGGAGGACGAACAATTGTGGAAAAGAACAGGGGGTGGAAAGATATTTTTACCCCACAAATATCTCCACCTACAGCCGTCATCCTTCAACCGAATCCAATAGCCCCCGACCAAAATTAGGAAGGGATTTGAAAATCCCTTAATTGGCACGGGGGAGAGTTAAGCAGAGATTTGTGCAGGAGAGGAGGGCATCTTCGGATCTTCTTCCTCCCCCTGGGGGGATATCCTACTTCTCCACCTTCCCCACCGTGGAAAGAGCATGCATTGTGGAGAAGGTGTGCATGGTGAACGCCCTTGCATTGCTCACAGCCAAGCCTTCCTGCCTGCACCGCACACCATCGCCCTCCTTCCCTTACCGCAGGTGTTGCACCTGCACTTGCGTGTACCCTTCCACCGCCTGTCCACTGCGTGCGTGCCCTTGCAGCCGCACCAAGTCCCTCCGCTGCACCAGCGCTTGCAGATAGTAGTGTGCCCCACAGCCAAGCCCTTGCACGCATTGCCTGCATCGCACACCATCACCCTCCTGCCCTTACCGCATGTGCTGCGCCTGCAGTTGCGTGCACCCTTCCACCGCCTGTCCACTGCACACGTGCCCTTGCAACCGCACCAAGCCCCTCCACTGCACCAGCGCTTACAAATAGTAGTGTGCCCCACAGCCAAGCCCTTCCACGGACTGCCTTCACTGCGCCATCGCCTTCCAGCCTCCAAGTGCCTTACGCCACGCCAGTGCCCGCAGGTGCCCCTTCAAATCTACAGGAGACCCTACGCCCGCAGGTGCTGCACTGCAGGCGCCATGCCTGCAGGCCACTCCGGTCGCACCCTACAAACATGCCCGCAGGCGCTCATCGCCCTTGCGCGCCCTCTACAAGCGCGCTCCATCGCTTGTACTTGCACTCTCTGCAAGTGCGCACCCACGACCACACCACACCATCGCCCCACACCAAGCGGTTGCAGGCAGTAGCATGCCATCGCCCACAGGCGTAGCACCACAAGCCTGTAGGTGACCCATGCCCACAGGTGCTACACTCAGTGGCCAGCCCTAGCACGCCTTGCGTGCGCATGCCCAACGCATAGCCGCGCGGGCTGCAGCAGCAGGGTGCCCGCGCATCCACGTGCGGCTGTTCTGTTCCAGTAGCCAATAGGCTGGCGGCCATTCTCCTTCGTCCGGCCGCCGCTGACCACCTCTGGCCGCCGCATCACCGCCGTTGCATAGCCCTCGTTGAGGCGCACCTCCCCGTAGACTCTTGCCGCCAACCGTGCATGGCTGCCCATGCAAGGAAGAGAGGAGAAATCCTTTATTTTCTTCTCAATTAATAATTACATTCAATGCCATTACCAATTATATATTCATATTTTATTCAAGCCACATTGCATTGATGCACTCATACTTTCCTGAAATTATTTCACTTTTGTTATGTGCATGATTTAACCTTGAATTTCAAATTAGAATTGCATGAAAGTTGAATTTACATGATAAGCCATTAGACATGCATCATACACATATTTTTGGAGCTTAATTCCTGATGTGAAAATTGCATAAATACCCTAGAACCTTTAAGGAAATTGCAAGCTTCATTTAAAATAGCATATTCCTCGCATTAAAGTTGCGGAAGAGTTTGCGAACTGTATATTCCTTGACTTGTGAATTTATTGGTCTATTCCTCCCTGTGGATGCGATATCCTTTATTGTGGTTTAAATTCATATCTATGTTAATTTTTGATTGAGAGATTTTCCACCACATAAAACACAACGACATATCCTTCTATTGCTATCATAAGAAAGCGAAACTCTCTCCGTCAGTAGTGCGGCAAACGGTGGCCAGAGGCTGCAGTATGAAGGAGAGTAGCGGTGGTGGTGGCTGTCACTGCTACTTTTGTGTGTGGAGGTGCGGCGTGCTAAAGGGCCGCACGCGTGTGGAGGACATGTGGGCGCGTGTGGAGCTGGTGGAGGACTTGCGGGCACGTGCGGGTGGAGCTGCTGGAAGATGCACAGCCACGCGCGTGTTACTGCAGCTGCAGCTACTGCGTGAGTGCGGAGATGGGGGTGCGACGCTGAGAGCGGTGCTGCACGCTTGGGGTGCCAAGCTGGAAGTTGTGGTGGCATGCACGAAGATGGCGAGGATGGCAGTGAGGTGGTGCGCGTGGTGCGTGCGGAGGTTGTGCGTGCAGTCTGGTGAAGGTGATGCGATGAGGAGGTGATGGGTTCTTTTTGGTGGAGGAAAAACAGAGGGAAAGGAAGATCAAGAAGCGAAGGGGAAGTGAAGATGGAGGTGGTGCTGTAGGGGCTTCATATATCTGGGAACATTCCTAGACGTCTTAAACACGCGTGGATGGCTGCTGGTGCATGGCTGCGGAGGTGTTGATGGTGGGTAGGGGAGGATGCACAGTGGTGAAGCACGGTGATGATTGCGTGGCTGTCGGAGACATACGTGCATGGTGATGGCTGAGCACATTTGATGAGTCAATTTTCGCTTTCGAAGATGAAAATTAAGATGATTTGTCGTTGTATTTCTATGTGGTGGAAAATTGACTAATCAAAATATTGAATTAAAATTAGGGTTTAGGTAGAAGTGAGGGTTGTATCCATAGGGAAGCAATGGCCTATTAAAACTCGTACGGGTTAAAAATAGATGTTCATGATAAATTTCGTCAAGAAACTGAGTCAAAATCACTTTCAGATTAAGTGAATAACAAGAGATAATGATGAAATAGTATTTATGAGAAAGAGGAAGGTCCTTTGCATAAACTCACCACAAGATTTAATTAATAAACCAAAAAAAAAACTCTTTGGCAATGGCATTCTTTGAAAAAACAAATGGCAAGTTTACTGTGCAAAAATAGGGGACTTTTTTTGGATGGCTTCCATGCATGGAGGAAAGGATGGCCGGAGGGGAGGAGCTCGCCGGAGGTGGGCAACGCCAACGTGCATCTGGCGGTGGTGGTAGCACGGCCAACGGTGGCGGTATGGAGGAGAGAAGCGGTGGCGGTGGCTGTCACTACTGCTTCTATGCATGGAGGTGTAGCGCTGTTGAAGGGCTGCACACGCGGAGCTGGCGGAGGGCTCACCGGTGCACTGGGCGGAGCTACTGGAGGCCGCGCAGCTGCACGCGTGTTGCTGTAGTTGTAGCTGCTGCATAAGCGTGGAGATGGGGGGTGTGGCGCTGAGAGCGGTGCTGCGCGCTGGGGGTGCCAATGTTGGAAGTTGCGGTGGCATGCGCAAAGATGGTGGGGATGCTAGCGAGGAGGCACTCGTGGTGCGTGTAGAGGCTGTGCGCGCAGTCTAGTGAAGGTGATGTGGCGAGGAGGTGATGGGTTCTTTTTGGTGGAGGAAAAATAGAGGGAAGATAAAGAAGTGAAGGGGAAGTGAAGCTGGAGGTGGTGCTGTAGGGGCTTCAGATGTCTGGGAACATTCCCAGATGTCTTAAACGCACGTGGATGGCTGCTAGTGCGTGGCTGCGGAGGTGTTGACAGTGGACAGGGGAGGATGCACAGTGGTGAAGCACGCTGATGATTGCGTGGCTATCGGAGACACGCGCATGGTGATGGCTGAGCTCACCGGATTGGTGCGGCGGTCTGTCACCCCGCTAGCCCACAGTGTGGTGATGCTCGACTGTGGAGACGCATGGTGGTAGTGATGGAGGTGAGCTCGAAGTTCTTCACGGTGGTGGAGTTGGGGCAGAGTCTCCACGAGCATGGTAGCCTCTCCTCCTCCTTTGTAGTTGTGGCTGCAACGGTTTGAAATGGAGCGTGAGCATTGAAGGCTCCAGATCCACTTTTCAAGGAGGAGGAATGCTCGCAACTATGGCTGGAGTGCATGGCCACAGAGGAAGCAGAGCCGTTCTTGCAGAAGAAGAGGAGAATTAAAATAATTAAAATTGGTTTATTTATAGACAAAGCCTCATAAAATATCTAATTATATAATGCAAACTTAGCTAATGCATGCTAAGACCTAAAAATGCGATGCATGAAACAAATCTATAATTAATGTATTTATATCCTAATGCATGCTAAATACATGTTAAAATTAACTTAATGTCTAGGCACTTAAATACCTAAATAGTCCACAAATATGGGCTAATCAAATGCCCCCATGCCTAGTTTTTGCTAGTCCCTAGCAAATTCAAGCATGACTTAATACTCCAAGTTATCCAAGCTAACTCAATTGACCTTGTCATAGAAATTAGGTTGAACCATCTAACCCTAGATCATAAGTTACCCAAGTAGTTGTTGAGTTACAGACTAGGTCAGCTAAGGACGAGTTGCAAGCATAGGTTTCCTTGATTTCTAACTCTACCCTAGGGTTTATTGGTCCCAGAGATTAAAGCATCTGTGTGTATGCATTGGTCTAATTTATTTGAAGTTGGTATGATTGCCAACCTAGAAAGAGAGAGAGGATTTTTATATATATATTTTTTGTTTGATTCCTCTAAGTCTAACCTTGGATCAGCTATCAACACGGTCTGTATCGGATTCATTGTCTCCATCACCGAACCTTGAAGGGTGCCTGGCTTTCGATGCTTCGAGATAGCACCGCCCATAGCAACCCCAAAAACTCCTGGCAATCGACACTTCGAGATAGTATCACCCATAGATTTCTTAAGCAAATTTAGGCCTGTGGCAATCGACACTTCGAGATAGTGCTGCCCATGGTACCTGAACCACATAATGTGCTTACATGCCCCCAGTAGGATGGTCATCCTAAGAGACAAGCGCTGAGGAGGTGACATGTTATCATCGCATCCTCAAGGTGAGTATATACTCCACCTCTCCTGCGACGGGAACTCGTCTAATCAAATTGTGTTTTCAAGCTTCTCCAAAGTCAGAACTAAGAGAAGTAAATTTTCTTTAAGAAACTAAGGTGATCATTACTTATACAAGACCAAGTGTGTGTGAAATGTGGATGCTTAGGTTACGAGGATCCTCAAGCCAAAAGGTAGAAAAAGACACTAGGTACTACCCAGCCTTTAACTCAATCCCTAGCTTTCCTTTCTCAACCTCTTGAGGAATGGTCCGCAACTTAACTCCTACTTAAGTTTTTAAGTCCACAAAGGACCCTAGGGGTCTAAAGCTAGTAGCTCAACTTAGCTTCTAAAGTCACACTCCTAGAGTCAACTTAGTCTAACCTAAAGTTCTGGTCTTATGCTTAAGAATGCAAGGCCCAGCTAGTTGAGCTCAATACTAAATTTTTTTTTTATTTTCTCTCTCTCGTCTGTTTCTTTTTTAAATCAATGCAAATGTATGCAATGCAGAATGCTTTAACTAAATGCATGAATGCACTATGTATAAATGCTATGTATATCCCCAAGTATATCCCCCCATGCCTAAAATCTGCAATGTCCCCATTACATAGAAGGATATTACTTGGGTCAAAGATGGTCGGCTGTTATTTTGTTAGTAGCCGAGTAGTCAAAGAACCTGCAAGTCAAGTTCCAAAACCAAAGAAATAGGCCCTAAAAATGAGCAAAGAAATGCTGGCCTAGAAAACAGGCAACCTAGGATGTTGGCAAGCTGTGGCTGCAAGGGTTTGAAATGAAGTGTAAGCATTGAAGGCTCCAGATCCACTTTTCAAGGAGGAGGAATGCTCACAGCTGTGGTTGGAGTGAATGGCCACAGAGGAAGCGGAGTCGTTCCTACGAAAGAAGAGGAGAATTAAAATAATTAAAATTGGTTTATTTATAGACAAAGCCTCATAAAATATCTAATTATATGTAATACATATATTATGTATAATGCAAACTAAGCTAATGCATGCTAAGCCTAAAAATGCGATGCATGAAAGAAATCTATAATTAATGTATTTATATCCTAATGCATGCTAAATGCTTGTTAAAATTAACTTAATGTCTAGGCACTTAAATACCTAAATAGCCCACAAATATGAGCTAATCATGCACACACATATTTTAATTGATCATTAAGGGCACAACTCATCTAAAGGGTCCATCACATTCCAAGAGCAAAATCATCCTAAGCTTAATTAAAACTGAGTAGACGTTGGCCTTAAGGATTAACTCACTCTTTAGGACTCCAACTGATATTTTTTTTGATTAATTTGATTCTACTGGTCCATCTGATGTCTAGCATCAAACAATTGCGGTTGGGGGGTATCAAAGAAACCAGTGGCGCAAGCCAAAGGAAGAACCTTCTCCCCAACCCCTCCCTCTAACTGGTTGGATTGACCAGATAGAACTAGACCAAATCATTTCTATCATCTCAAGATGGGTCCTAGGAGTCTGTAGGTTTTTAGGCTACCCACCTAAGGACAGGTTTGGTTGATTGTATTGCAGGGCACCTTTCTTTGTTCTGTTTTCCCTTATACTTCACCATGTATTCTTTCACATCCTACACACATTTCCAATCCTACCCTCCTACCACTACTTATCCTCAAGATGATTACTATCCCGACTCGACTTATGATTACCCATCCACTAGTTGGGATAACTTTGATTGGGGATATGAATCCAGACCTCAATGTCCAGGGCCTAACCCTGGACAACAAGACTATGATTATTATCCTTCTCACACCTACAATGATTATAGATCTCCACCCTTTGATGATCAACCTAAACCGATCTACAATCAAGAAGGATATGATGATTACAACTCTTACCCTCCCTAGGATTATACTGAATATAGGTCACCACCCATCTTTGAACAACCCGAAATGACCTATTATCAGGGAGGACCTCAATTTCTTGACTCCCCTAGATTAAACCCAAACCCACCCAACCCTGAACCGAACCACTCGGTTTAGGTGAACCAGGTCTAAGATAGGGTGTTGGCTAACGTGAGGAACACTATACAATCTTTAGAAGATCAGCCAACACCATGCACTGAAGCATTGGAGCCCATGATCAAAATGATTGATGAGCTTAATAGTTCGTTATTGGATTGGCTCCAAGATGTTAACGATAGGGGCCCGGGTGACTTTCTACTTGGGAAATTGTCGAGATTGAGGATGAAATTTGTGGTTGCCTTAGTGCAATCTTGGGATGATTCCCAGGATGAACCCCCTTTAGGAGAGTCAATATCAGAACACGCTCAAGTGCTTGTCAGGGAGGACAAATTTTCTGAGACCAGGGATGACCATGTTGGTCTAAAGCAACCAATCGAGGATGGTGTGATTTTCTCACCCGAGATCCCTGAGCTAGGGAACGAGGAAAAATATGTCTCTATGGACCAGGAAATGATAGATAACTTTGAGGCATATATAAATGAGGATCATGAATTCTTTGATTCTGAGGGTGAGGAATCTCTTGGTGAAGTCTCACTTGAGTTTAAGGAGAATGACTTTAGTGAGACTAGTGGGCTCGAGGAGCATGATGAACCATTTAATAGCTCGATAATTGAGGATTATGGTCCGGTTGAAGCTGACATGGAGGGTTCAAATCTAGATTTATTGGATGATTCAATCAGTAACCCCATTCCTCAACCACACCCCAAAGAACTGAATGATGACATTTTTGAAATCAATGTACCCAAGTCAATTCTGATTCAGCCATGATTTTTGGATTTGGGTAAATCACATGGGGTGAATGATATGCTAGAGATCCTGGAAACCAAACACTTGATTCTAGCGGAGAGGAGTTTGGAAGTTAAATTCTGGGAAGTTAATTCTGAGGGAAGTACAATTTTGGATTTAAGTGTTCCTGTTGACCTGAAACCACCTACCTTCTACCAGGACCATTATGATAATTTTGACATTGAGGATGTGCAACCCAAGTACATAACAATTGACTCTTTCTGAGATAAACTCTAACTGGACATGTGAACCTAGTAAATCAAATCTATCCATTATCTGATATTTCAGACTTGGGTTGCACACCACCAAACTGTAGGCTCGGCCCCACAAACACAACTTTAGGACCTAAACACTTAGACTCTTCAGGTCTTCTGGCTTAATCAGTCTAGGTGTCCACTAAAATGTGGACTTGGTCTTGAGTCATTGCCAAGTTAATTTTATTTTAATAAATTGGGGTGATAAGCACATGGCTTATCAACCTGCCCTCTGATTTAAGGGAACTTTAAG
The DNA here is from genome assembly GCA_037157565.1 of Thalassia testudinum. NCBI lineage: Eukaryota > Viridiplantae > Streptophyta > Magnoliopsida > Alismatales > Hydrocharitaceae > Thalassia > Thalassia testudinum. Next base: position 130,235,032 of record JAZHRO010000077.1, read on the forward strand.
TCTAAAACATCTACACACTATTTGCATTGACTCACTTTCCAGCGATTTTTATGGAAATTAGGTAGCTAATGAATCTTCTAGGATGGTATGGCTAACAAGTTGTCGGTGGCAACAGCTTATTGGCCAGTTGTCTGATTGCATAGCAAAAATACACCAACAATTGTGCCATCTTGTGCTATTTCCTAGCATTGCCAGTGCATATTAGGTAGCCATAGTTGCAATAAACGCATGCATGCATTTATTTGAGAGGGGAGGAGAGTGAATAAAATGGCCTTGAAATTAACGTATTCCTTAAGTGCTGCCTCTCAAATTCACCATCTTTATTTTTATTTTTATTTGGCTTTGAATTTCTCCGCGCGGCTCAGGGCATGGCTTGCTCTTCACGCCATTCTCTGCCACGGCTTGCCTTGCCAGCCGCATGCACAGCAATGCACAGCCCAGGGCATGGCTGTGCTTGCCTCCTTCCTCTTTAAAAAGGGCATAGCCATCTTCCTTGCGGGAGAGCATGGTCCAACACACACAACAGCCTTCCCTCTCCAGGCCGTCTCCTCCCCTCTCCCCTCCATATGCAGCCTCTCTTCCTCCTGAGGAGCTACGCTGTGGGCAGGAGCAGCTCACAGTGGTACACGACTACCACTATGAGTCCCACCACCGCCCAACTCATCAAAAAGCTGGTGGGCATGGTGGTTCACCTCTCTGTTTTCGTCATTCTAGCCATTTCCGCCATTGCCACAGAGTCGAGCTTTGAAGCTCAACCGCAGCTGCAGCAAGGCACTGGCCACCTCTCGCCCGTGCGTAGGCCACAGCGCACGCCAGCAACTGGCGTAGCTCCTTCCGCGTGAGCGCTAGCCCGCTCCACAGCGCCTGCGCACACTGAACCGGGCGCAGAAGGTCGCCCGCGCCGAGCGCACACTGTAACTACTGTTCACGCTAGAGAGCGCGACACTGTAGCTATAGTGAGGTGACCGGAAAGCTTCTCACTTATCCGGTCATCGCGCGCTCCCTCTCTGCACTGCAACCGTCGCCAGCCCGTTCGCGCGCCTGTTGCCGCGTACGCTCGTGCCCGCGTCTCTCCCAGCGCCTGCTTCTTCGCTCGTGTTACCCTCAGCGTGCAGTGCGGTGCGCTGCGCCCTCACATTGCTCCCTCCTGTGCACGCCTGCACCTGTGCGTGCACGCTCCTGCGCGCACCACCAGACGTCGGCTGAAGCTTCTGGATGACTTAACCAGCAGACACTCTCTCTCTCTCACAGACACACACCTAACACGCACACACACCACACTTGTACACACTCACGTGTACATTCACTCACTCACTTATACATGACTATATACTTATATATATATATTGATATATATAAATATATTTATTTACATATATATATACATATACACATATCTAAACATGTATTATTACCTATACAACTAAGTATAAGTATATATACATATATATATATACATATATATAACTATATACATATATTACTATATATATATATCTATATCTATATAGTTATATATATATACATACATATATATCTAATTATAAATATATATATATATATATACACACACACATACATCTATCTATATATATATTTATATATCTATATATACATACATATTGTTGAACGTAAACGAACGCTACGCTAACGTGTTCGATTTTGGAAAACCTATCATTGTTGTTCGAAAGCGAAGAATTCGTGTTTAACAAATAAAATTTATACCGAAATGAATTCCGGGTCGAACACAAGGAGGCTACGTTGATCTATATTCGCAATTATATTTTTCTAGGATTTTTGATAAGCAAGGCAATATAATTACAATGGAGCTATCAGACTAGAGAGAGAGAGAGAGAGAGAGAGAGAGAAAGAGAACATGCATTCAATATTTCAACTGTTTATATAATCAAACTAAATAAAAGTTACACTAGAAAGCGGAAAATCAATTACACTATAAAGTAGGAAAATTCTACACTAGAAAAGCTGTAAATAAGAATGGGAGAGAGAAGTTATCCTCCTCGACGATTGCTTGGAGGACGAGCCGGACGGGACGACGCCTGGATGAAGGAGAACGAAGCAGGACGAAGGAGGACGAAGCAGAAGAACGGGAACGAAGCAGCACGCCGTCGTCGTCGCGGGATCCACTTCCGAAGGGGAACAAAAATTTAGACTTTATCTTGCGAGGAGCATCCCAGGTGTGGGACAGGCTTCTCTTGAGCTTTGGAGGGGTAGAGAGGAGAAGGAAGGGATGAAAATTTCGTATGGAGGGGGTCTCCTTTTATAGTTGCAAGGAGTGGGGGCAAAATGGACATTACAACTTCAAAATAATAAATGAGGGGTCTTTAATGATGGATAAATCCGTCACTAAAGCCCCGACGTGGGCGTAGCTTCCGCGCCCACGCGCGCCTCCTCGGCTGCCCGCTTTATCAACGTACACGCATGTCCAGCCATCCTCAGCCGTCCGATCGCGAGATCGGACGACTTAAGTCGTGCCTTCACCCGCTGCATATCGCGCCCGCCCGCGTGCCATCGCGCGTTACGTGCCGGCGAGTGTGAGTGCGTCATCTTGATTGAGCGCGTGCGGCAGTTGGATCGCGATCGTGCTGTCGATCAGAGGCGCGCCACCGCTCCAATTTCAGCGTGGCGAGGCTCGAACACGCGTCCCCGCTTCGCGTTAGAGCGCTCGACGAACGCGCTGGGGTCGCGTTTATGTTGAGCGCCTGACTTTAGCGCGGGCGCATCGCAGCCGTTGGATCTTGATCCAACGGCGGGGAAAGGCGGATGCGGAGACTGCTGAGATTGCATGCGACCGTTTGGGCGGACGAGATGGCACCACGTGGTGCCATCTTGGCCGTCCATCTTCTGAAAGTTGTAGATGGTGCCACGGATGTTGGATTGACTTGATTTTTGCGTCGTTGGGCTGCGATCGTCGATCCGAATTCATCCGTGCGGTCGGATTTGTCATTTGAAGTGCAAATTTTCACCATCCTGACCCTTGATCTTCTAGGGTTCCCCAGTCAGTATCTGATGCTATGGATGTCTGATTAGGGTGATCTTGGAGTCGTTGAACTCCAATCGCCGCCCTGATCACATCCATACGGTTGGATCTTTGATTCGAGGCCTCGATAAAATGTTTGCCCTGTCCAAGCACATAAAAGGAGACAATTAACCTCCATTTTATTCAAACTACTCTAAATGCAAGATGATGCATGTTATGCAATATTTATATCATGAAATGCAATCCTATGCTTAAGAACATGCATAAATAGACATTTTAAGTAGTGTAAATGTGTTTACATCATACCCACATGCCTATCTTTTGCTAGTCCCTAGCAAAAACTATATGCTATTTATAAAAGAATTAGGTTGGATTATTTGGACTTGAGTTATTTTCAATCATTAAGAAATTATCTACTTAGGAACTGAACTTTTAAAGACACAACAGTGCCCGGGTATTAGCCAAAATACAGACCACCTCAATCCCTCACCTTATTAAAAGAAAAATTTCTTTTTCTCTTTTCTAATTTTTTTTGGATTTTCAAATTTTAGGGTTTAAGAGTGGCTTTCTACGGCCATTCAACTTACCCAAGATTTGATGAGAACCCTAAGCTTTAAGCATCTTATTGTGATTGTGATAGACTCGTTGACCGGCAGTTAGAACGGACTTCGGATTTCTACACCTCTAGGTGACCTAACAAGAATTCTGCCTAAAGGTGTATCTTTACAACTGGTAGCTTTCTCCCTACTTTTATTTATTTTTTTACGGGGTCAACACAAGGGTGAATCCAGTATATATCTCCCCGGTTTATTCTACTTCTCCGCTTCTTCCTAAGTGTTTTGGGAATTTTTAGTGCATTTTCTGAGCTGGGTTCTGGACAACCGGTCGATGAGCTGTTACCACCGACAACTTGCCAGCCATACTCGTGCGGCGAAGTGTGGCTTATTTCTTTTTGTTCTTTTCTCCTTTTCTTTTTGATTTTTTCTTTTTTAAGTAGGTGGCTTCCCTGGTCTAAGATTTACCTAAAGGCAGCAAACAGAAAAAGGTCCAATGACTGGGCTCTGGACAACCTACCTATGGGCTATTACCCACGATAACTTACTAGCCATATCACCCTAGAAGGTTCGTTAGCTACCCAATTTCTGTTAGAATCACCGAACAACGAGTCAGTGCAAAGAAAGTGTGTAGATGCTTAAAACTCAAAATTCCCTCAAATCAGAGGGCGGGTTGATAAGTCGTGTACTTAGCACCCAAACTTATTTATTCCAATTATAATAGAATTAAGATGGCGAGGACTCAAAAACAAATCCACATTTTAGTGGATACATAGGCTAATTAAGTCCAAAGACTTGAGGGGTCTTTGTGTTCAGATCCTAATGTAAAATTTCTTAGGATTGAAAAGTCCTAATGTCCAACTAATCCTTCCTAATTTTTTTTTAAATAAGAAGAGAGACAATTTATATGGATTTCACAAAGCTGACCAAATAATTCAAGAATGAATCCACCCCCCATGCCTAGCTGATGCAATGTCCTCATTGAAAAAGAGACATGAAAGAAAGGGTAGAATATGAAAGATGTCACCTGGATATGAAGCTCGTATCAGCCTTGTGTCATATGTACAACTGCTGAGTTTAATGCCGTTAGCTAGGCGAAGTTCAGCCAAAGAAGTCATAGAATGGCTAGAGCAACAGAGTCTGAGACGGGTTCTGGGAGATTACGGTCAACAACAGGCTTCAGACGTTGACCGTTGACTTTAAAGTTGTTACCCGTCTTTGGGTCAGAAATCTGAACGGCACCATTAGGAAAAATCTGATCAATTATGAATGGGCTATTCCATTTAGATCTAAGTTTACCAGGAAAGAGCTTAAGTTTAGAATCAAATAACCAGACCTTCTAGTTTGGCTCAAAGCTCTTGCGGGAAATCAATTGATCATGTAGAGCTTTGGTCCGAGCCTTGTAGATCTTGGCATTCTCATAAGTATCATTTCTAAGCTCCTCCAACTCAGATAGTTGGAGTTTCCTGGTCTTTCCAGCTAGATTCAGATCTAAATTGCATTGTTTGATTGCCCAGAATGCCCTGTGTTCAATCTCTATGGGTAGATGGCACGCCTTTCCATACACCAAACGGAATGGAGACATGCCGATGGGCATTTTATACGCCGTACGGTAGGCCCAAAGAGCGTCCTCAAGCTTTTGAGTCCAATCCTTGCGATCAGGCCTAATCATTTTTTGCAGAATGTTCTTGATCTCTCGATTGGAGATCTCGGCTTGTCCATTCGTCTGGGGATGGTAAGGTGTGGAAATACGATGATTAACCCCGTATTTGGCCAATAAATATTGGATTGGGCATTAGTAAAATGAGTGCCACCATCACTGATGATAGCCCTCGGAATCCCGAACCTACTGAAGATACTTTTCTTGACAAAATTGATGACCACCTTGTGGTCATTGGTTTGGGTGGGAATTGCCTCAATCCATTTGGACACATAATCAATAGCAACAAGAATGTACTGATGTCCAAATGAAGGAATAAAGGGTCCCATGAAATCGATGCCCCAAACATCGAAAATTTCGACAGGAAGAATAGGGTTTAGGGGCATCATGTCTCTCTTAGTTATGCTCCCGAGTGCTTGGCATCGAGAACATGACCTTGAGAAATCCTGGGCATCCTTGAATAAAGACGGCCAATAGAAGCCAGATTGCAAGATTTTTGCAGCCGTCTTTCTCCCGGAGAAATGTCCACCACACCCAGATGAATGGCAAAACTCGAGTATACTGTTGAATTCATTCTCCGGTATGCATCGGCGAATAATCTGATCAGAGCCAATGCGATACAGTTCAGGGTCCTCCCAAAAGTAGTATTTGGCCTTAGATTTGAGTCTATCCCGTTGTTGCTTGGTCCAATCCTGGGGGATTTGACCAACGGCCAAATAGTTAACAATGTCAGCAAACCATGGGGTATGGACACCTAAAACTGTAAGAATGGTTTCGTCTGGAAAAGTGTCAGCAATCGGAATGTCCGGACAAGAAGAATCACCTAGGAGTCTCGACAAATGATCCGCTACCACATTTTGCACCCCAATTTTATCCTTAATTTCAAGATCAAATTCTTGAATAAGAAGAATCCAACGAATAAGCTGGGGTTTAGCATCCTTTTTAGCTAAGAGATGTCTCAAGGCCAAGTGGTCGGTATAAATGATAACATGAGACCCTAAGAGATATGCCCTGAATTTTTCCAAAGCAAATACTACAGCCAGTAATTCCTTCTCAGTAACAGTGTAATTCCTTTGGGCTTCATCCAGAGTTTTACTAGCGTAGTAAACGACAGAGGGCTTTCGATCAATTTTCTGACCCAGAACAGCCCCGACCGCGTAATCAGAAGCGTCGGTCATGATCTCAAAAGGGGCTGTCCAAATTGGTGGTTGCAAAATTGGAGCACAGGTGATTGCCGTTTTCAGAAAATCAAATGCCTTTCGGCATGATTCGTCAAAAACAAATGGCATTTCTTTGGCAAGAAGATTGCTCAAAGGACGAGCAACCTTCGAGAAATCCTTGATGAATCTTCGATAAAATCCCATGTGGCCAAGAAATGATCTGATTTGTTTAACAGATGCGGGAGGAGGAAGTTTAGCGATAGCATCAACCTTAGCTTTGTCTACTTCAATTCCCCGTTTAGAGATTACATGACCCAAAACGATGCCCTCTTGGGTCATGAAATGACTCTTTTCCCAGCTAAGGACCAGTCGTGTCTTGATACATCGCTTAAGAATCATTTCCAAATTAGCCAAACAAGAGTCAAATGATTCTCCTAAAACAGAGAAATCATCGATGAAGACTTCCATAAACTCTCCCACCATGTCGGAAAATATGGCTAGCATACACCTTTGAAAAGTCGCAGATGCATTGCATAACCCGAAAGGCATCCTACGAAAAGCAAAGGTTCCGTAGGGACAGGTGAAAGTAGTTTTTTCCTGATCCTCAGGATGGATAGGAACTTGGTTGTATCCCGAGTAACCATCAAGAAAACAGAAGTACTTTTGCCCAGCTAATTTTTCCAAGATTTGATCAATGAAGGGCAAGGGAAAATGATCCTTTTTAGTGGCTGTGTTCAGCTTCCTGTAATCAATACAAACTCTCCAAGAGGAAGCTGAACGAGTTGTGACAGATTCTCCTCTCTCATTAGTCACAACAGTAATCCCAGCTTTCTTTAGAACAATCTGAACGGGACTTATCCAGGGACTGTCAGAGATTGGATAAATAATTCCTGCATCGAGCCACTTGATGATTTCCTTTTTGACCACTTCTCGCATATTTGGATTCAATCTCCTCTGCATCTGGCGAGAAGGGCGGGATCCATCTTCCAAAAATATTCTATGATTACAGTAAGATGGCTCGATCCCCCTGAGGTCATGAATGGTCCAACCAATTGCCTCCTTATGTTCCTTTAGGACCTTAATCAATTTAATCTCATGCTCCTTTGTCAATTTAGCACTAATAATCACAGGGAGCGTATTCTACGGTCCTAAAAATTGATATTTTAAATTCTCGGGCAATGGTTTCAAATCAAGCTGGGGTGGGGTAATGATTGATGGTAGGGTAGATGCTGAAGATTCAACGAGAGGAAGAGGTTTTGAGTGAACAAAATCAGTAACCTCTTCCTAAGATGTCAGGTCAGAGGGTTGCGGGTCAAATTCATCAACTAAAGAGGATCTTTCAATTGAAGAAACTGTCAAATAAGTTTCAATATTAACATTATCCTCATCAAGTTCCTCAATAAATCCACAATCCTCAAATTTATTGATCGCCTTAAAAATATCCAATTTCATTCGTTAGTCCCCAAAGGCGATTTCCATGCTACCGCTTTCACAATTAATGTTGGCCTTTGCAGTAGCCAGGAACGGACGCCCCAGAATGATGGGCGTGTTCCTCAGATTATCTGGTACATCCATGTCAAGGACAAGGAAATCTACAGGAAAATAGAAATCCTTGACCTTAACTATAACATCTTCAATAACGCCTCGCGGGTTTGTGACCGAACGGTCTGCTAACTGTAGCGTTACTGAAGTTGGCTGAAGTTCACCTAACCCAAACTTCTCATAAAGAGAAGTCGGAATTAGGTTGATGGATGCACCGAGATCCAAAAGTGCTCTATTAAATGTGTAATCTCCGATAATGCAAGAAATCAAAGGAGCACCAGGATCTCTCTTTTTTTGAGGGAGGTAGTGCAGGATAACAGAACTAGCCTGCTCGGAGAGTACCACCTTCCTCGAAACAGATTCTCTCGACTTACGCTTTTGTGTATATAATTCCTTTAAAAATCTTGCGTAAGCCGGTATGTGTTTGATAGCATCAAGGAGCGGGATATTGATCTCAACATTCTTAAATAAATTCAGAAGCTCCTCATTACTATCAACAGACTTCTTCTTCTTTGCTTTGGTTAAGGTTTCAGGAAAAGGAACATGAGTCAGATCTTTGGAATCAGGTTCCTGAGCCATGATTTCTCCTCTAGAATTCTCCTCTCTCTCCTTAGATTCTTCAGGATTCAAAAGATCATAATAGTGTGGTTGTGGATCCTGAGTCTTCTTACCACTCCTTAAAGTTACAGAATTTGCAGAAGTGTAAGAATTTGGGTCTTGGGGAGGATTAGGAAAGATTGGAGGGGCTTGATTGACCATGAATTGTTGATTTGCAGAAGAAGACGAGGAACCCTGCTCAACCACCTGAGCATGTGCGTGCGGGTCCCTCTGATTTCTGTACCCTTGGGCTTGATTGCTCGAATTCATAATGTTTCACGGGTTGGGTACGAGTTGGGATGGTAGAGATCCGGGTTGACGAGAATTAGCAATGAGCCCGGATTGCAAGTTGTCCAGCAGGTTTTTCATTTGCTGCATGAGCTGGAGCATAGATCCTTGCATCTCTACCATTTGACGGTTCAAATCAGCCTGCCCTGCGGGTTGACGGGCATTCTAAGCTGGCTGATTGACCTGATTTGGAGGCAACTGAGTATATACTTGACCCTGACCCATTGGTCATTGCGGAGCATAGTTGCCGGGTCGGAATTGGGTCAGTTGCCCTGGATTTTTCCAAGAGAAGTTAGGGTGGTTTCTCCAACCTGGATTATAGGCATTCGAGTAGGGGTTGGATCTAACATTCTCTTGTACAGCACAGACATCCTCATAGGGTGAGGATGGAGAGAAAGAAAGGGAAGGATCAGAAAAACTGGAATCAAAGGCCCCAGTTGGGATCCCATGGGGTTCCGAAAAATGCTGACTCATAGGTTGAGTCGCATCGAGTTGATTCACGAACTCCCGTCCAGAAGGAGCTCGTGAGGAATGGAATCTCGAATTTTGGGATTGAGTGGATTGAGAGTTGTTTATAGAATTGCCAGCCATCCACTCTTCCATTCTTTTAGCAACCAAGTCCACTTTATCAAGTTTATTACAAATCAATTCCATATCAAATGAATGAGAGTCATGGACTTCATTGACATTTGATCTAGGTTGCTGGGACCGGTTAAAAGTATCCATGGAGGCATGATTAATTGAATTCTCACTCATTTCCTCAAATAAATCATGTGCACTATCTGCATCTTTATTGAGAAAATTGCCTCCGCAAGAAGCATCCACATGGTTTCTGAGTTGCTCATTCAACCCACGATAGAAGATCTGCACGAGTTGCCATTTCGGCACCTCGTGGTGTGGACACCTCCGCAATAAGTCCTGGAATCGCTCCTAGGCCACATGGAACTGCTCCCCTGGCCGCTAGGTAAAGGTAGTGATTGCTCGTCTCAAAGCATTGGTACGACCAACTGGGAAGAATTTCTTCAGAAATGCCGATTTCAACTCATTCCAAGTTGTAATTGGTCTTCCTATTGTCCTATACCAATATGCGACTTTATCCCTAAGAGAGTGGGGGAAGAGCCTCATGATCATTTGCTCCTCGTTAACGTTTCGAGCCTTAGTGGTCTGGACCAAAGTGGTCAAATCTTCCAAGTGCTGAAACGGATCTTCGGAGCCAAGCCCATGATAATGTTTAATCAGGCTTAACACCTGGGGCTTGATTTCTACGTCACCAGCTGGAATCTGGACGCCGGGACGTTCCTTGTAATTTGAAGGATCATAAAAATCCTTCAAGGGTTGAGCGCCCTGCATTCTCTGGAACCATTCCTGCATTCTCTGCATTTGTTCCAGCTGCCTTCGAAATTCTTCCTGTGGATTTTCAACCAGAGGAGGCTGTTGTTCGGCCATGGGATCAAATTGACCAAAATCTAACTTGCGCCTCCTAGAATGTTCTAACAGTCCTTCCAATCGGGGATTCAATGACCGTCTTCCCAGCATAAACTAGGAGAAGGTCGGAAGGACTGGGGATAGGGACCCTGCAGCACAACAAAACAAGGCTGTCCTTAAATGGGGTAGCCTAAGGATCTACTGACTCCCAAAACCAGCCTTAAGACTATAAGTGATTTACTCTACTTGCATCTGTTTAATCCAACCAGTTAGAAGGAGGGACTGGGGAGAAGGTTCTTCCTTTGGCTTTCGCCTTCGGTTCCTAGTGTACCCCCCAGCCGCGGTCGTTTGACGCTACTCCCCTAGCTAGACATCAGATTAATCAGTACAAGTAGGTTAATCAAAAATAATCTTAGACTAGGCCCTGAAGAGCGAATCAAACCTTAAGGCCAACGTCTACTCAATTTTATTAAGGCCTGGGATTGTGGTGCTTATGGAATGTGATGGGCCCTTACAATGGGTTGTGCCCTTAATGATTGATTGAGATTTGTGTAAGTGCATGCACAACCAGGGTTTTCAAGCAAGATTATTGATAATGCATGAATTTTAATGTTCAAATCTTGCTTAAGTAGCTTTTAGGGTTTCAAATTAGGTGAATTGCAATCAAGTTTCTAGGCAAACCAAGTTGTAAAACACGGGTGAAGATTATTTTCCTTTAAAATCAGAAAGTGGAGTGCCTGGAATATACCTATATTGAAAACCCTAAGGAGGAGCTACTTGATGAGTTGGTTTTAAATAAAGTGGTGCGGCCTAAACAACTCAAATAATTGGCCACAAATGCACCACTAAGTTAGGCACTCAAAAATGGTTAACCTAGAATAATGTCTACTCTGTTATATGTTGCTTTGTGTGTACCGGTTCCATAGATCAGAACCCGGTTGAGTAGAAAACAAATCAAGTTGATCAAGTGCCTTGAATGTGGGTGTGTGTTGTGTGTTTGTTGGAAATTACCCCACAAGATTATCTTTTTGTTATTTTTTTTATGACTGAGGGTGGAATGAATGTGAGTGAAAATCCAAACAACCAAACTATTCCTAGGATTTATGCAAACACCTAGGTTAATTGGGATTTGGATTTAATGTGGCGAATGAAATCTATGGAGGGGGTAAGAATGGGGGAGCACTTACAGTTGTCTTCAACTGCACTTTACTCCAGTCTACTGCTTGTTGATTCCTTGATGGAGGTCTCTGCAAAACAATAGACACAAGAGAAAGCTAGTTAGAAAACAACATAAAGTGCAAGAAATGCGAAGAAAAGATCGGAAATCGTTGCCTCCCCGGCAACGGCGCCAAAATGTTGAACGTAAACGAACACTACGCTAAAGTGTTCGATTTTGGAAAACCTGTTGTTGTAGTTCGAAAGCGAAGAATTCGTGTTCAACAAATAAAATTTATACCAAAATGAATTCCGGGTCGAACACAAGGAGGCTACGTTGATCTATATTCGCAATTATATTTTTCTAGGATTTTTGATAAGCAAGGCGATATAATTACAATGGAGCTATCAGACTAAAAAGAGAGAGAGAGAGAGAGAGAGAGAGAAAGAGAACATGCATTCAATATTTCAACTGTTTATATAATCAAACTAAATAAAAGTTACATTAGAAAGCGGAAAATCAATTACACTATAAAGCAGGAAAATTCTACACTAGAAAAGCTGTAAAGAAGAATGGGAGAGAGAAGTTATCCTCCTCGACGATTGCTTGGAGGACGAGCCGGACGGGACGACGCCTGGACGAAGGAGAACGAAGCAGGACGAAGGAGGACGAAGTAGAAGAACGGGAACGAAGCAGCACGCCGTCGTCGTCGCGGGATCCACTTCCGAAGGGGAACAAAAATTTAGACTTTATCTCGCGAGGAGCATCCCAGGTGTGGGACAGGCTTCTCTTGGGCTTTGGAGGGGTAGAGAGGAGAAGGAAGGGATGAAAATTTCGTATGGAGGGGGTCTCCTTTTATAGTTGCAAGGAGTGGGGGCAAAATGGACATTACAACTTCAAAATAATAAATGAGGGGTCTTTAGTGACGGATAAATCTGTCACTAAAGCCCCAACGTGGGCGTAGCTTCCGCGCCCACGCGCGCCTCCTCGGCTGCCCGCTTCATCAACGTACACTCACATCTAGCCATCCTCAGCCGTCCGATCGCGAGATCGGACGGCTTAAGTCACGCCTTCACCCGCTGCATTGTGCGCCCGCCCGCGTGCCATCGCGTGCTACGAGCGGGCGTGTGTGAGCGCGTCATCTTGATTGAGCGCGTGCGGCCGTTGGATCGCGATCGAGCGGTCGATCGGAGGCGCGCCATCGCTCCAATTTCAGCGTGGTGAGGCTCGAACGCGCATCCCCGCTTCGCGTTAGAGCGCTCGACCAACGCGCTGGGGTCGCGTTTATGTCGAGCGCCTGACTTCGGCGCGGGCGTGTCACAGCCGTTGGATCTTGATCCAACGGAGGGGAAAGGCGGATGCGGAGACTGCCGAGATTGCATGCGACCGTTTGGGCGGCCGAGATGGCACCACGTGGCGCCATCTTGGCCATCCATCTTCTGAAAGTTGTAGATGGTGCCACAGATGTCGGATTGACTTGATTTTTGCGTCTTTGGGCTGCGATCGTTGATCCGAATTCATCCGTGCAGTTGGATTTGTCATCTGAAGTGTGGATTTTCACCATCCTGATGCTTGATCTTATAGGGTTCCCCAGTCACTATCTGATGCTACGGATGTCTTATTAGGGTGATTTTGGAGTCGTTGAACTCTAATCGTCGCCCTGATCACATCCATACGGTTGGATCTTTGATCCGAGGCCCCGATGAAATGTTTGCCCTATCCAAGCACATAAAAGGAGACAATTAACCTCCATTTTATTCAAACTACTCTAAATGCAAGATGATGCATGTTATGCAATATTTATATCATGAAATGCAATCTTATGCTTAAGAACATGTATAAATAGACATTTTAAGTAGTGTAAATGTGTTTACATCACATATACATATATATATATCTATATATTTATATATATATATTTATACACATATATATACATATATATACATACATATATACATATATATCTATAGATATAAATACACACACACACACATATATATATCTATCTACATATATCTATATACATATATTACTATATATATCTACATCTATATAGTTATATATACATATAGATATATCTAATTATAAATACATATATATATATACATCTATTTATATATATTTACATACTTTATATATATATATATATATATATATATAAAACTACATATACACCTATATAATTATAACCATATCTATATATATACATATAAATATATATTCATATATATACATATATATATTCATATATATATATATATATATTTTCACATCACCTACCACACTGCACCAGTTGCTGATATTCCTCGATACACGAGTACAGAAAGCGTCTCCGCACACATCTTCCACCCATCCATCCTACACTCCACGCAGCACTTCGTCTTGTTGGTTACGTCTTCCTAGACGACGATCAACTCGACACCGTGCTACACGCCATTTTCACCTCCACCCCCACCCCTATATACATATATAATATACATATATATATATACTATATTTATCTTATTTCTATTTCTCTTTCCTGCCATTAAAAAGATAAAAAAAATATACAAAAGAGAAAAGATAATCCTTGACCGACTACACTTTTTCTGGCACCGTTGTAAGGGAAGTGCGCATTCAAGTAAGTTTCTACTCCATTCCTTTAATTTTTCTCTTCTCACACCCTTCTCTTCATGGGTGTTTCTGTTTGTTGGAGTGCAGGTGAACCAGTTGCAAGGAGAAGGTAGGTAGACGAAGTCGGAGATGTGGGCAGATCCAAGGTGGGAACGAGAGCGTGAAGTCGTCAGCACCACACTGGAGCTTCGCACACATTACTGAACAAGTAGGTCTTTCTTTCTTAGCAACTTAGGTCAACTTGTCACCTTAATAAAAAAAAAAACTAAAAAACACTTCTTGGGATCTCTTGGGGCAAGTGGATTAAAAATCACTTATGTGATTGCTTGCCATCACTCCCACCGCCCCGGGATTTCCCGCCAAACTTCTCATAGCGAAGATCCTAGAATCTTGATTCTTGAATCTTTCGCCATGTGAAGTATTCTTTGAGGCAAAGATAAATAGATTGATTGCCATCCCTCTTTGCCTCATTTATCTGCAATTCGGGATCACCTTTTTGGTGGGGAGACTTGGAATTGAGTTGATTCCAACCCCACCATGACCTTTCACGTGCCTAAGAATCGATCCCGAATACTTCAACCCCAACAATTTGATTTTCTTTATCTTATGGTTGAGCCTTGTGTGTGGAACATCATTTTGGTGATTGGGAGTACTTGAATTGAAGTGCTTTGGCTCCCTTTCACACTAATCTAAAATTGATTCGTGCATCCACACATAGAAATCTCCATCTAGGGAAGCCCATTGCATTTTAGCATGCATTAACCAACTGACATTGAAGAAGGGTTTTTTGGGCTTAGAAGAAAACTTGTATTCTCTCAAAACCCGAAGATTGGTTGAATTGGTAATTCAGTAAAATCCTAAAATCCATACTACTTAAAGCTGAAACTCTAAAAACCATTCACCAATTAAAACTTCAATTTAGGGAGATTTCCCTGTTGCATGCTTGGTTTACACACTTTAAATCAATCACTTGGGCATTACCCATAAATAACACCCTTCACATTCCAGAAGCACTTGATCCTAAGCCTCTAACTAAAACTGGTAGCAACTTGACCCTTCTTAAGGATTGGAGGTCTAACTACCTGCGTGTAGCGCCTACGTGCTAGTGAGGGTTCCCGCGTGCTATCGGGTGTCTAAGACTGGGGCAAATAGCCTTTCAATCTGGCTTGGTGGTTCCGCGGTGCTCGCATTCGGTTCCGTAGGTCGTGATAGTAGGTAACTTAGATTTTTAGGTCTAAGGGTACACTATAGAGGTTAGGAATTTGATTGTATTGATTTGTTATCAAGTGTACCTTTGCGGCGTCCTTTCTCTCATCTCCCGTTCCCTTCTTATCTCCCCAATTCTTCCTGCGGTAGTGCATGTTTGGGAGGAGGTCACAAAACCCTGAACTGTGTGAATTGTCTGATAATTTTAGAAAAGAAGCCGAATCATCCTCCTCCTCCACAAACATGGCTGCACGCCCACCCCCAAATCTCAAGGGAGGAAACCACCCTCAAAACCCACCAGGTGGTGGAGCCTTGGATCCCATAACCCTCCTCCAAGCCCAAATGGAAATGTATAATGAACAAATTGAGGCCATTAGGGAAACATTGGAGGAAATGCGGAACCCTCCTGAACAGGAGGAGCCTAGGTCTCTTAGCTCCTATTAGAATCCCGCTGCTACAGAGACCATAGGACAAATTCGGGTCCCCATGGGCGGGGACGACTTTGAATTGAAACCTAATATAATTGGCCTGATAAATTTTCACTTCCATGGGCTTGCAAGTGAAGATCCTTTTCTCCACTTGGAATACCTAACCCGATTGGCTGAAATAGTTAAACCGAGAAATATCTGGTTACCAATAGTCCTCATGAAAATGTTCCCATTTTCATTGTGGGATAAAGCGTCGTAGTGGTTACTCACCCTTAGGAGAACCATCCACTCTTGGGAAGAGATGCGAACAGCGTTTCTCAAGAAGTTCTTTCCAATTGGGCGAACCAATGCGCTTCGCCATGCTATCACTTCCTTTACGCAACAAAACGGAGAACAGTTTCATGAGGCATGGGAGAGATATAATGACCTCCTCAGGATGTGTTCGCACCATAGTTTGCCTAAGTGGCATATAGCCCAGATTTTTTATTATGGGTTAAATGAGATTTTGAAGCAGATTGCAGACGCTTCCTGCGGAGGGAATTTCATGAATAAAGACGAGAATGGAGCATTCGAATTATTTGAAAATATGAGCCAAAACTCATTGAACAATGTCTCCATTGTCGCCTTTAATCGTACTAGCTTGCCCCGTAATGTCCACGAAGTTGACACGGGACCCTCCCATTCATCCACAGATCTCAGCCTTATCACACAAAAATTGGATGAAGTCTCCGTCGTGCACAAGAAGCTGGACAAGCTTCTGGCCAACCCCACCCATTCTATGGCAAGCACCCCCACCTCACCACTTCGTCACAATCCCAATTCTTCCAACACCAGGCTTATCCCGAGAAATCCCGTAAGACCTTCCTTACCGAGTGTCGCGTCGAGCGATTCAGTAAGTCATGTGGATCTGGCTTCTGCAAGCCAGTATTTTGACACGGAGGACCAAGCCTCCGTGTGCTCGGATGGTCATTTACATGCGGACGCGTCTTCTTGCATAGAAGACACTTGCGCCCTAGGAAACAACCCGTTCTCTGCCACTTATAACTCAGGGTGGCAAAATCATCCGAACTTCGTATGGTCCAACAACCTGCAGCGCCAAAACCCTACGGGTGGACCAATGCGACCATCCGCACCCGTCATCCCAAGGGCCCAGTCTAATTCTATGGCGAATCCGCCATCGGATCCTTACATACCGCAAACAGAACACGCATCAAGTCCTCTTGATAAATTGATGCGAATGATGACGGAAATGTCAAAGCGCCATGAAGAGAACATGACCTCTCTTCAGCACCAATTGGCACAGCAGAATGCTGAGATCGGTCAACTATGCATGGTGACTAGATCTCAAGGAACTCTTCCAGCCCAACCTGTTCCCAACCCACGAAATTTCGTACCCCGTGGTCCTCAACCACAGGTACGACCTTCTCAGGGGCAGGTTCATCAGATTCTGCAGGCTCCGAGCATTCCACCTGGATTTCAGGCTAATCCCGCTGCAGCACCTCACTCTTATGTCCCTATTGCGAACCCTCCTCCGGCTTATGATCCCACTGGACCCGCATCGTCCAATGCGATCACTACAAGGAGAGGTAAGCAGACCGTCGATCTGCCTCGACCTGATCCTGGTCCGTCTTCTTCATTGCCCTCTCATTCGGGATGCGCGCCGCATTCGCGAGAGGAAGATACACCCAAATTGGTGCTAGAATCAATCCCATTCCCTGAGGCTCTACTGAGGGAGCCAAAAGGCAAGAAGAAGGATACACAGGCCTTTGATAACCTGCGTAATTTATTCAGGGATGTTGAAATCATGATACCCCTGCTCGAGGCTATCGACCACATACCTACTGTCGCTTGATTTTTCAAAGACTACACAACACCCAGGCGACAGTCAAAGAAAACTAAGAATCCGGTGGTTCTCTCTCCTCATGCGAGTTGTGCTATATTGCCAAATCTACCACCGAAGCAGAAAGATCTGGGCACACCGCTTATTTCCTATAGCATCCAAGGCTGCAATTTTAACCGTGCCCTACTTGATCTAGGATCTTCCATCAATCTTATACCAACCATCATGCTCGAAAAATTTTCCTTGGGAAATTTGAAACCCACCCCTGTCACGTTACAGTTGGCAGATTGTTCTGTCAAAATTCCAAAGGGTGTGGTGGAAGACGTGGTGGTTAGGGTCAACAGTTTTTGTTTTCTTGTTGACTTTCTTGTTTTAGATATGGAAGTTCCTAGCTCACTTTCTGATTGTCCGATCATCCTTGGTCGACCTTTCTTGGCCACAGCCCGCGTCCACATCGATTGCGAGTCGGGCTGTATTGAGATTGCCGTTGGATCTGAGAAACTCAAACTTAACATATTCAAGGCAGCCAAGAATTTTGATTGCGATTGCATCGAGGATGACATGCCTGACGAGGACATGGCCGTCAGCACGTGTATCGGACTAATTGGGACCTATTCTGACTGCTGCAGACTGCCTTTAAACACTGACGCTTGCCTGACCGACACATATTACGACATTCCCCCATCCCTCCCTATTCCCGTACCTTCTCCTGACCAGACTTCTGATGAGGTTTTCTCCGCTTCCCATACCTCATGGTCTGAGTCATATCCGGACTACTCACCGTCTGTCCACACTCTTGAAGACCGGATTGCCCTTTCTTTCTCGCCAAATTAGGCGGAGTTGCAAATCCACACTGGGACCTTGAGCCCATATACTACTCACTGGGGCTATTCCTTTTTGGATCCATCTATCCAAGAAGCCCCTCTTCTTGGCCAATCTGAGGGCCAACTTCTTCCTCCTAACTTATTTTCTGATTCGCTTGGGACACTCTCGTCCCAAGAAATGCTAGATCTTTCACCATCCACTCCCGAGATGAAAGAGCTACCTAGTACACTTAAGTATGTTTTCCTGGGACTAAATGAAACGCTCCCTTTAATCATCAGTTCAAAATTGACCAGGGAGAAAGAGTGCAAACTAACGGAGGTCCTTATGGAACACAAGGCAGCCATTGGATGGTCTTTATCAGACTTAACTGGCATTAGCCCCTCCCACTGCACTCACCATATATATACGGAGGAGGCTCGACCTTCCCGCGAGATGCAGCGACGTCTCAACCCTAACATGCAGGAGGTCGTTAAGAAGGAAATTATTAAGTGGCTGGATGCGGGTCTAATCTACCCGATCAGCGATAGCCCCTAGGTGAGTTCGATTCACGTCATGCCCAAAAAGGTGGGACTCACCATCCGTGTCAATGACAGGGGCAAATCCATCCCTACACGCACTCCTACATCTTGGAGAATGTGTGTAGATTATAAGAAACTCAATGCTGCAACTAAGAAAGATCACTTTCCGCTACCTTTCATTGACCAAATCCTGGAGCGGTTAGTGGGAAATAAAATTTTCTGTTTCCTGGATGGATTCTCAGGATATAACTAGGTGGAAATTGACCCCCAGGACCAAGAGAAAACCACCTTTACCTGCCCCTTCTCCACCTTTGCATTTAGAAGAATGCCGTTCAGACTTTGTAACGCACCAGCAACTTTCCAGAGATGTATGCTGGTTATATTCCATGACATGGTGGGTGACTTTCTCGAGGTCTTCATGGATGACTTTTCAGTCTTTGGACCATCTTTTGATGACTATCTTGCCAACCTGACCCGTATCCTTAGGAGATGTATTGATGCAAACCTCATGCTTTCTTGGGAAAAAAGTCATTTTATGGTACACGAGGGCATTGTTCTCGGGCATATCATCTCCGATAGGGGTATCGAGATTGATAGAGCTAAGCTTGATGTAATTGCTGATTTACCTGTGCCTGGCTCTGTCAAACAAATCCGCTCCTTCCTGGGACACGTCAGTTTCTATAGGAGATTCATCAAAGATTTCTCCAAGATTTCTCGACCTTTAACTCATCTCCTATCGACCGACGTACCCTTCGATATGGGCCCCAACTACATACGAGCATTCACGCAGCTGCGTAATACTGTCACCAAGGCCCCTGCTCTCCAGCCACCTGATTGGTCCCTCGACTTTGAACTCATGTGTGACGCTTTCGACCTTGCAGTCTGAGCCATCCTGGGACAAAGACGCGATAGACACCCCTTTGTGGTGTACTACGCTAGTAAGACGTTGGACGAGGCCCAGTGTAATTATACTACCACTGAGAAAGAACTTCTGGCGGTCGTCTTTTGGCTGGAGAAATTCCGCTCTTACCTTCTGGGTTCACACGTTATTGTTTTCACTGATCACGCAGCCATTCACTATCTCATTCATAAGAAGGATGCCAAGCCTAGACTGATTCGTTGGATCCTTCTGCTCCAAGAATTTGACATTGAGATCCGCGATAAGGCCGGAGCCCAGAATGTTGTAGCTGATCATCTTTCTAGACTGGACCCTGACCATGTTGGACTTACTCTGCCGATTAGTGAGATTTTTCCTGATGAGCACCTATTGGCAATTAATGTGGCAAGTGGACCTTGGTATGCCGACATTGCCAATTACCTTGCTTCTGGATCCCTTCCACGTGGTTGGCCTAAAAATCAGCGCGAGCGTCTCATGGCAGAAGCAAAGTATTATTTTTGGGATAATCTACTTCTTTTTCGAATAGGTGCTGATCAAATCATCTGTCGCTGTATTCCTGATAGTGAATTCCCTAGTGTGCTATCCTTCTGCCACGATCAGGCCTGCGGAGGCCATTTCTCTGGGAGGAAAACTGCAGCCAAGGTGTTGCAGTGTGGTTTCTTTTGGCCCTCCCTTCACCAGGATGCACACAATTATGCCAAACATTGCACTAGGTGCCAGTCGTTAGGATCAATGTCACGTCGTAACATGATGCCCTTGCAACCCATCGTAGCTGCGGAAATCTTCGACATTTGGGGAATTGATTTCATGGGTCCCTTTCCTCCTTCCAATGGCTTCGAATTTATCCTCGTGGCTGTTGATTATGTTTCGAAATGGATTGAGGCTATTCCCATGCGTCGTGCTGACCATGTTATATCCACTCGATTTGTCAAAGATCACATTTTTGCGCGCTTTAGGATCCCCGAGCCATTATCTCGGATGGAGGAAGCCACTTTACCCATGCTTCTTTTCTAGCACTCCTGAGGAAATACGGAGTTCACCATCGTATCGCATCTCCGTATCATCCTCAGACGAATGGCCAAGCAGAGGTGTCGAACCGACAAATCAAGAAAATTCTCCAGAAAATGGTTTGGCCTGACCGTAAGGATTGGTCCAACAAGCTGATTGACGCACTTTGGGCGTATCAAACCGCCTTCAAGGCTCCCCTTGGTATGTCTCCTTATAGAATCTTTTACAGGAAGCCTTGTCATTTGCCCGTGGAGCTGGAGCACCGCGCTTATTGGGCGGTTCGCCAATGTAACCTCGACCCAAACTTGTGTGGTCGAGAAAGGAAACTCCAACTCCAGGAGCTGGAAGAGCTCCGTTGAGAAGCCTATGATTCTGCCTTAACTTTCAAGCAACACACTAAGGCTTTTCACGACAGCCGTATTCGGCGGAAGGAATTTGAGCCATCTCAGCAAGTTTTGCTCTACAATGCCCGGCTCAAATTCTTTCCTGGGAAATTGAAGTCCAAATGGACTGGTCCTTTCCTGGTCTCGAGACCATTTCCCAATGGAGCCGTTGAGATTGAAGATCCCAAATCTGGGAATAAATTTACGATCAATGGGCAGCGTTTGAAACCCTATCTTACTCATGAACCTGCCCCCGTTGGAGAAATTGTTGCCCTACTGGAGGGTAACTAGTGTTGTGCCTCATTCTGAGTCCAGCTGGGGATGTTAAATTCAGCGCTCGTTGGGAGGCACCCCAACAACACTCCGCCACTGTCACGCTCACTTCACTTTTCACTTCACCACCCACCATCCACCCACCCTACCACCCTGCTGTATACCCTGCACCTCAGCTCTCGTTACCCGATCTTTGGTCCTTCCTCTACCCTACCCTACATGCATATGAGGACATAGCATCTTTTGGCATGGGGGGGTGGATAGGCATCCATAGGAGTTGGGTATTTTATGATATCATGAATATGTAAAAAAAAAAAGGTGTTTAGTAATGATCTGAAGACTGAAACAAAAATACAATAAGGGTTTATGGATATTTAACCACTATTTTGAAAACTTTCTAGGCCACAGAAGCTTGATTCGCTCAGGTTCGGCTTAATTCACTTGAGCATTGACAAGATAGATCAGAATCTCTCCTAAGGACATATTCTTGTACCTGAGACACCAATACAGGATTCGTTAGTTTGCTTCTACTCGAGAGCCTAAGTAATCTTGGTTCACACTACACATATCAAGAAAGACTAGGTGAACATAAGATCCAACCCTAGTGTTCATTAAGGAAGGTGGAGTCCTTACCTGTGTGCGCAGGTAGACTTTTTATCCCAGGCTTTAGTCTTGTGTTTAGGAGAGACTCTTTCCACCAAAAAGGAACTCTCCCACCGAAAGAAAAGTGTGCTCCTCCAAATAAAGTTGTAAGAGATATACTGACACATGTTTCAAAAAAAAAAAAAAAGAGAAAAGAGATGCAAATAAATCAGTATATCTCGCAAATATATGTAAAGTCTTCTCCCTACTAAAGTTCTTCAGGGCAAGTTACAAATACCCTGTTTTCTTTGAGGCACAAATGTTATAAAATGGGAGTTGAGTTTTCTGTCATCTTTTTAAGGGTCAATCCAAAGACACGAGCTGAAACTGGGACTAACCTACACTTAAAAATTCGTGAAAGGGCTTGAGTCTTAATATTCATCTGGTCAGTCTTGATCCGTCACTAAGCACAAGCCATAATCTCTTGAGCTCTCGAGTACGGCAAAAACCTCCTGGGTCCTGGAAATCGTATTTAAGGTTTAAATATCAAGAGTCCTGGTTAGTCGAGAGATGGTCTATGTCATGTGAGACTTAAAGTACTGGTAGTCTTCTCTACAATTGGTTCTCACAATATCCAACAAATAAACACACTTATGTCGCCTCAAAAGAAAACCCTCAGCCTAAGATCATTTCTAAATAAAATACAAAAAAATGTTTTGCTAGGGACTAGCAAAAGATAGGCATGGGGGTATGATTGCACAGCAAAAATACACCAACAATTGTGCCATCTTGTGCTATTTCCTAGCATTGCCAGTGCATATTAGGTAGCCATAGTTGCAATAAACGCATGCATGCATTTATTTGAGAGGGGAGGAGAGTGAATAAAATGGCCTTGAAATTAACGTATTCCTCAAGTGCTGCCTCGCAAATTCACCATCTTTATTTTTATTTTTATTTGGCTTTGAATTTCTTCGTGCGACTCAGGGCATGGCTTCCTCGTCGTGCCATTCTTTGCCACGGCTTGCCCTACCAGCCCCATGCACAGTCATGCACAGCCCAGGGCATGGCTGTGCTTGCCTCCTTCCTCTTTAAAGAGGGTATAGCCATCTTCCTTGCGGGAGAGCCTGGTCTGACACACATAGCAGTCTTCTCTCTCCAGGCCGTCTCCTCCCCTCTCCCCTCCATACGCAGCCTCTCTTCCTCCTGAGGAGCTACAATGCGGGCAGGAGTAGCTCACAGTGGTACATGACTACCACTGTGAGTCCCACCATCACCCAGCTCATCAAAGAGCCGGTGGGCATGGTGGTTCACCTCTCTGTTTTTGTCATTCCAACCATTTCCGCCATTGCCACAGAGTCGAGCTTTGAAGCTCAACCGCAGCTGCAGCAAGGCACTGGCCACCTCTCGCTCGTGCGCAGGCCATCGCACAAGCCAGCAACCGGTGTAGCTCCTTCCGTGCTGCCCCAGCCCACTCCACAGCACCCGCGCACGCTGAACCAGGCACAGATGGTCGCCCGTGCCGAGCGCGCACTGTAGCTACTGTTCACACTAGATAGCACGACACTGTAGCTATAGTGCGGTGACCGGAAAGCTTCTCACTTATCTGGTCACCGCGCACTCTCTCTTTGCGTTGCAATTGTTGCCAGCCCGTTCGTGCGCCTGTTGTCGCGTACACTAGCGCTCGCGTCTCTCCTAGCACCCACTTCTTTGCCTGTGTTCCCCTCAGCGCGCAGTGTGGTGCGTTGCGCCACGCAGTGCGCTATGCACGCTCCTGCACGCACCACCAGACGTTGGCTGAAGCTTCTGGATGACTTAACCAGCAGACGCTCTCTCTCTCTCTCTCTCTCTCTCACAGACACACACCTAATGCACACACACACGACACTTGTACACACTCACGTGTACATTCACTCACTCACATGTACACGACTATATACTTATATACATATATTTATATACATATATATACATATACATATATCTAAACATATATTATTACTTATACAACTAAGTATAAGTATATATACATATATATACACATATATTTATACATATATATATACAAATATACATACATATATACATTTATATCTATAGCTATAAATACATACATACATGCATACATACATACATATACATATATATATCTATATATGTATATATATATATTTATACACATATATATACATATATATACATACATATATACATATATATCTATAGATATAAATACACACACATATATATCTATCTATCTACATATATCTATATACATATATTACTATATATATATATACATATATATATCTACAACTATATAGTTATATATACATACAGATATATCTAATTATAAATACATATATATATATATATACATCTATCTATATATATTTACATACCTTTATATACTTATACATATACATATATATATATATAACTACATATACACCTATATAATTATAACCACATCTATATATATACATATAAATATATATTCATATATATACATATATATATATATTTTCACATCACCTACCACATGTTGTATCGCGGGAATATCTGCACCGGTTGCTGATATTCCCCGATACACGAGTATAGAAAGCGTCTCCGCACACATCTTCTACCCATCCATCCTACACTCTACGCAGCACTTCGTCCTGTTGGTTGCGTCATCCTAGACGATGATCAACTTAACACCGTGCTACACGCCATTTCTACCTCCACCCCCACCCCTATATACATATATATATACTATATTTATCTTATTTCTATTTCTCTTTCCTGCCATTAAAAAGATAAAAAAAATATACAAAAGAGAAAAGATAATTCTTGACCTGTAGGTACTCAATTTTGCGAATAGCAAAACCAGTTTTGGAACCCTAATTTGGCTCAAAGCCAAGAACCTGATTTTGAGGGTGTACCTCAAGGACAAAAAATTATCAGAAAAAAATCTTAAATAGAAAAATAGTAAAAACATAATAAATGAACGGAAGAGATCCGTTGTAGGAAAGGCGTAGAAACTGATTCACCTCTAATCCCGCTTCCCTGAGTTCGACCCTGAGCCTAAAAGTAACCAAGATAAAATCAAGTAGGCCAGGTTAAAAATTTTGTAAAAGATGGTTAGGGTCGATTTAGGTTAACCACTATACTCATTTCAACGATTAAATCACCATATTAACACAACCTATCCGAGCCCGACCATTGTCTAGAGCTCAGCCACACGACCATTCTCTTCTTACTACCTTTAGTTAAATCTTAAATTAGGGAAGCCACCTACTTAGAAATAAAAAAGAAAGAAAAACCCAAAAAATAGAAAAAAATATAAAAAGGATAAAAAAATAAAATAAAATAAGTCACACTTCACCGCACGAGTATGGCTGGCAAGTGGTCGGTGGTAACAACTTATTGGTTGGTTGTCCAGAACCCCGCTTACAAAAATGCATAAATAATTCGCAGAACACTTAGGGAAGAAGCGGGAAAGTAGAATAAATCAGGGAGATATACACTAGATTTGTCCTTGTGTTGACCCTGTAAAAACTAAAAAAAGTAGGGAGAAAGTTAGCAATCTGAAAGATAAACCTTTAGGCAAAAACTCTTAAGGTCACCTAGGGTCGTAGAAACCTAAAGTTCGTTTTAATGGCCTCCTAGTGAGTCTACCTCCTTTCACAAGATGCTTAAAAGTGAAAGCTCTTTTCAAGTCTTGGGTGGGTTGAGTAGCCGTAGAAAGCTGACCCAAAATCCTAAACTCAAAAAAATCCAAAAAAATTAGAAAAGAGGAAAAGCAAAAAAAAAAATACCTTCCCTTTTCAAAATAAATCAAGGACTTGGGCGGTCTGCAATTTGGCAGATACCCGGACACTGTTGAGTTTTTGTAATTAGGTCCTTAGTTGAAATTTTCTAATGTAATCACAAATCTTGCCTAAGTGATTAGACCCTAATTCTGTTTTTATACATAGAATTTAGTTTAATTTAATTTTGCTAGGGATTAGCAAAAGATAGGCATGGGGGTATGATGAAGACACATTTAATTAGAATAAATTGCCTATTTATGCATGTTCTTAAGCTTAGATATGCATTGCATTTATAAATATTGCATAACATACATCATTCTGCATTTAGAGTAATCTGTATAAAATTTAGGTTAATTGCGTCCTTTTATGGCCAGGAGTGGAGATTTAATTCGGAGCCTTAGATTGACGATCCGACCATACAGATCTGATTAGAATGACGATTGGAGTCGAACACCTTCGAAATCATCTTGATCGGAGTCCCGTAGCACCTTATGCAATCTGAGGAAGATCAACGGCTAAGGGACTAGGTGATGCAATTCGGAGCTTCAAATGACAAATTCGATCGCACGGATGGATTCGAGTCGACGATCGCAACCCAATGGCTTGAAAATTAACTCAATCTGACTTTTGTAGCAGCCCCTACAAAGGAAAGAATATAGACGGCCCCGGATCGAGCCACGTGTCGTGATCTAGGCCACCCACGAGCGTGCATGCACCATCGCATGCGTGCAGTGCATGAGTGTGCGTGGAGGCAATGAGCACCAGTGGGTGCACGCGACATGGGTGTGCGGAGTGTGCGTGTGAGAGCCACGCGTATGCTGGAGCTTTAGCGACTCTTGCAGCGGATCTTCAATGATGCTTGTGGTGGATCTTCAGCAACATTTATGGCTGTCACTAAATGTCCCATGTACGAAATGGATCCTTTCCTCCACTATAAAAGGACCCCTACCCCTCCCATTCTTCTTCATCTCTTCCTTTCTCTCCCTCACCACCACCAAGGCTCTAGAGAGAGCTTGTCCTAAGCTTGGGATGCTCCTTTAGAGTAGAAAATCAAATATTCTTTCCTGCCTCTCATCCCCATTCGTGGAGCATCCCATGGCCGTCCTCTCACCACTTCAGGAAGTAGATCCTCACCGCGACGTCGTCTCACCCCGTCCTCCTTCCTTCGATGCTGTTCTTCTTCGTCTAACTTCCCACCACATTCGTCCGGGGCATCATTAGAGTGAGTCATCCTCAAAGTGACCATCGACGGGTATTCTTCTCACCTTATCTTTTATCGCTTTCTAGTCTAGTTGTAAGTTCTTGATTATTTGTGGCAAATACTTATTTTGAACATATATGCTGATTGTTTCTCTCTCTCTGTAACGACTCGACTCCCGAGTCCCTACGAGACACGAGAACCGGACCGACTCGACTAATCCCAAGACCTAGTCGTCCAACGAGGAAGTAACCAAAAGAGCAGTAAAATAAACCACATTCAGCATGAATATAACTAACAGTAAGAAAATACAGCAGTAAGGAAAGAAACCACTACAGTATATACCACCACAACAGTAGAACAACATTCATAACATAATATGGAACTGCAGGTAAAGAAAAGTACAGCGGTAACAAGAACTACTCACTACAGTGGAACCAAAAAGAGGTACAAGAGAAAAGTGGTAACTCTACTGGACCCTACTCGGCCCAGCATCCTCTACAGCCGCTGACCCTGGCTGCTCAACACCTGGTCCTGAAAGGTAACGAGTGTAACACGTCAGCAAAACGCTGAGTAGAGTGGCAACTAAAACAAAAGAAATAGTAGAGTGTACAGTAGCTGTTATGTTCTGTTACTTTCTTTAATTACGTCTTTCAATTTTCCCACAATTTATCTATTTCTCAGATCCTTCACTTGATCTCGAATGTTCCTCATGGGAATGATCTTGATTGCAGTCTTTTCCGAACAGTAGAAGTAGCACGTGGTGCTCTCCTGGCTAGGAGAGTCCCCCGTGGTGATCCTACTCCCAGTCAACCACCCCAAGGTCACGGACAGGCGTAACGGTGACTACGGCACGTGCGATAAGCGCACAGGTAGCTAACCCGCACTGGCACACGGTTAGTCATTTCCGTTAACGGGTGCGCCCAAAGCACAGCACGGAACCAGTACAGGGCAGAGCCCTCTCAGTAATAGGGGTCCAACCCCTCCACAGTAACCAAACAGGGGCCTTGCCCCTCCACAGTCCGCGCACCCTCGCCTGACTACCCTGGTTTGCCTAGTGGGCCTAACAAGTCGGTGTAGGAGGCTAGCAGAACCCCGGGGCCCGTGGGGTAGCTAGTGCCCTCCTAACACTAGTAGCTCTCCTCGGTACTACATACGCGAGGGCCAGCAAGTCGGTACAAAGTGGCCAGTCCTAACCCCGGGTCCCTGGGGCGGCTGGCTCTGCTCTACACTAAACAGGTACAGGTACTTCCCTTGGTACTACGTACCCAAGAGACAGCACACTACCACGTCTTTCTTTCTCAGTTCCATTCCTTTCTCTTTCCAGGAGTTCCACTCCTAATTCCCCGTAGGGTTCCAGCTCTTTTAACTCAGAACATCCAGGTTTCACTTTCCAGTTTCACGTTCTTACAATCCATATTCTCAATCACGTTTATTTATTCATAGCAGGCAGCTGTTAATTCAATTCACAGGCAGCTATTATTTCCTTTCCACATTTTCCAAGACTGTAGTATTCATATATTCCACTAGTTCTTCCCATCCTAGGATTCATGCCATACCCTAGGATCTATCATACAATCTAGTTTTCCAGCCCTAGGATTCATGCAACACCCTAGGATCTACCATTCATTCTAGTTTCTCATTCCTAGGATTCATGCAATGTCCTAGGTGCTATTTATGGTTCCATAATTTAACAGATTATACCAATAAACTTAAAAGCCACTCTACCGGTTACAACAGACGAACTGGGGGCGTGGTCGGGAATCCTGCGTGCCTCCGCAACCCCCGAGACTGCAACGGAATAGGGTCCTATCACAAGGATCAACAAAAGGAGTTTCTCAAAATAGTATATAGCTACAGTAGACGGGTAGAGGATTTAATTCCGAAAAGAACGCAACTCGAAACGCGGAAAACGGAACCCGAACGGGCCCTAAACGGGTCGAAAATAACGAAACAGTGCAAAATCAGACGTCTGGAACTTATTCCAGACGTCTTAAAAAGTGGATCAGGGGTTACCTTGCTCTACGTGGGCTCTCAGACATCCAGAAGCCTGCGGGGGCATCTGGCCTAGTTCCCAGACATCCGATGGTCATCCCGGACGTCTGGATGTCGCTCCCGTCGTCTGGTGCTACAGCCAGACATCTGATTCGCGTTGGATGGCGAATCAATGAACCTGCGAGTACCCATCTCTCTCCCTCAGTACGGTCAGTCGAAGAAAACGAAGAAGACGAAAATAACTCACCTTTCAGACGTCTGGACAGTCTTTCAGACGTCGTTCCCGTCGTCTGGCTAGAAGCCCAGACGTCTAATTCTGGAAAAGTTTCCAGAACCAGGGTGCGACTCGCCCTTCGCTCACGACGCTCGGCCGCGCCACGTCTTGTCTGCCTGCTGCTCAAACTGCAGCAGTCCCCCCTGGCATCGCTCCGCGCCCGCTGCGCCCCCCGCCGGCTGGCCTTAGCAGCCCCGGCGAGCTCGCCCTCACGGCCGAGCGCCTCTTCCACGCACAGCACCTCCTCCCACACTCACCGCGGCTGTCGCCGCCGCTCACTCGCGCTCGCTCTCGCGCACTGGCTGGAAGGAGAAGAGGAAGGGGGCGGAGGTGACGGGAGTGAGGGAGAGGGCGTGGCCTTTTAAGGCCGCACGAGGGGAGAGAGATAGCGGACAGGGTGGGTCTGCGACCACAGGAGAGAGGGAAAAAGAGAGGGAGAGAGAGCGTACGCAGGTCTGCGCGCTCAGGCGCGCAGACGAAACACGCGTGCCAAAAATAACCGATTCCCAGACGTCTGGAAGTGGTTCCAGACGTCTGGTCAGACGTCTGGGCCACCTCCCAGATGTCTTAAAAGACGTTTGAAGCGCACGTTCGTAACACTCTCTCTCTTATTTTGCAAGTAGATTAGTTAAATTTAATTGACTTGATCTTTTGCAGTATAAAATACCAAAAGAATCTCAAAAGATAAAAACAACAAAAATAAATAAAACCTAAAGTGCAGATTTCAAAATCAAACATTTGCCTCCCTGTGTTCGACCTTGGACTCCCTTGGAGTTGCAGTATAAATTTTATCTGGTTAGTGGATTTCTACGCACTACGACGATGGATTTTCTAACTCAAATCTTTTTGCTTACAAAATTACGCTCACCAAAGTCTTCAAGGTATTTACCTACCATATCAAAAGATATGGTGAGCATGCACCGCTAAAAGGTGGCAGGTGCATTGCAAAGCCCAAATGGTATCTTACGGAACATGTACGTTCCATAGGGGTAGGTAAAGGTGGTTTTCTCCTGGTCTTCAGAATGAATTGCCACTTGGTTATATCCAGAGTACCCATCCAAAAAGTAGAAAAATTGATTCCCCATCAGTTTCTCAAGGATCTGTTCAATAAATGGGAGAGGGAAATGGTCTTTTTTCGTGGATATGTTAAATTTTCGATAGTCTATACAGACTCTCCATGAGTTCACAATTCGTGTCGGGATGGTTTCTCCAGATTCAATCATAATCATGGTGAGTCCCACCTTTGTAGGCACAACCTGAATGGGACTCACCCAGTGGCTATCAGAGATGGGGTAGATGATTCCTGCATCTAGCCACTTGATGATTTCCTTTTTCATGACCTCCTGGAGATTCAGGTTAAGTCTTGTCTGCATCTCACGAGAAGGTCGTGAGCCCTCTTCAATATAAATACAATGAGTGCAATAAGAGGGACTTATTCCAGTCAAGTCACCTAGAGTCCAACCAATGGCTCTACGATGTTGCTGGAGGATAGAAATCAACTTCGCTTCTTGATCAGGAGTGAGTCGGGAATTGATAATCACTAGAAACGTTTGATTTGAACCCAAAAAGATGTACTTCAAATGGTTTGGGAGTGGTTTCAACTCCAGAACCGAGTTATCAACAGTGGGTGGGGGTTTGGGGTTAGCCTCAGAAGATAAGGTGGAAGCTAAGGATAGGTCTAAACCAGATTCAGGCTTCCTAATTTGTGTGTCAAGATCTTCATGTGGTTGAGGTCCTTGGAGAATTGGGTTCACCTCAAGAATTGGATCCTCAACCAAAGGCCCTATGTCACATACTTCCTCAATTGCCTCACAATTTATACCTTTTTGGGCCTTAAAAATATCGATCCTTAATGTCTTGTCCTCGAATTTCAACTAGATCTGGTCCTCTTCGCAATTGATATTCGCCTTAGCGGTGGTTAGGAATGGTCTCCTTAAGATGATTGTTGTGTCTTTCAGATTCTCAGGAGTATCCATGTCCAACATGATGAAATCCATCGAGAAATAGAAATGTCCCACCCTAACTAGCACATCCTCGAGAATTCCTTTTGGTAACTTGATCGATTTGTTAGCTAATTGCAGAGTCACCTCAGTCAGTTTGAGCTCAGTTTCCTCAAAGTGGTCTAGTAGGGAGGTGGGAATCAGGTTTATGGATGCTCATAAATCCAATAAAGCTTGATCGAACTCTAGGTTTCCTATCTTACAAGAGATCAAAGGGGTGCCAGGATCTTTCATTTTCTGTAGGAGTTTACTCAAGATTATAGGGCTAGCTTGCTCTGATAGAATAATCAGACTCGTGTCTTTGTTCTGCAGCTTACACTTCGATGTACATAGGTCCTTCAAAAATCCTATGTAAGTTGGCATGTGGCGGATCACATCCATCAAGGAAATGCTTATCTGGACTTGTTCAAAGAGCTTGACCAAGTCCTTAGGTGCCATGGGTTTGGATTTCCTATTTCCTTTGGTCAATGCCTCTGGAAATGGAATATCTTTAGGCTTTTCCAAGATTGGTTTAGGCTTTGGGTCTGGGGTGGGTTTGTCCGTGATATCCATCTTAGACTTGGGTCTTGAACTACTCAGACCAGATTGACTAGGATAAGGTGGGTCCCGAGTAGTTTTGCCACTATGAGTAGTGACAGAGTTTATTCCTACTTGGTTTGGATTTGGAGTTGGTAGGTTTGGAGGTTTCTATTGATGGCTTGTGTATGAAGCAGAAACCTCCAACCCATCAGGTGGAGGTGTAGACAGAGCCTAATAAATGTAATGTGCTTAGTCTTGATTTGGGTTCACCATGTGCCTCTGGTGTGACACGTTTTTTGGGTTTGGCAGAGGTTGGGAAGGAAGTGCACTAGGCTAGCGAGTCCTAGACATTTGTGTGAGTTGATTACGAACCTCTGTAATCTCCACATTATGCTGCCTCTGGATGGCAGCATTGGTCTTCTGCATATCAACCGATGTTTGCAAAATCAAGCTCATCTGGTCTTCCTTGCTAGGCCCAATTTGAAGTTCGGGTTGGACCTAAGATGTACGGGATGATATGGTTGCGGATTTTGTGGTTGGGGTTGGAATTAAGGTCTAGAGTTCTAATAATTCCCTAACCAGGAGAAATTCAGATGATTACGCCATCTAGAGTTGTATGAGTTAGAGAATGGATCATTCTGGATGAAGTGGAGCTCCTCACAAGGTTGAGTAGCTCTAGAATAATCAGGATATGTGAGTTTAAAGATCCCCCAACTAGAGTAGGAAGGTTTGGAGTTCCCTCCAAAACCTGGATCAGATGGGGGTGGATATTGTTGGTGCAAGGGCACCACGATCGTTAATTTTAATGATAACAAAACACTTGGTATTTAACATTTTCATTTGAGTTTAAGCTTTTAGGATAAATGCAAATGGATTCAAGTGTGAATGAGCTCAAGCTCGCGTCCATGGCAGATTGGTGGAGCTTGATGGAGGAAGAAGTAGAGACGGAGTTTTGCGTGGAGTGAAAGCATGAAGACAAGAAGAATAGGATAGATAATTGTCCTTCATGTATTTTGTATTTGTCTTATTGTACTTTGCTCTTTTATTTCCTTAGATCCATATAAAGAGTCGAAAGTACCTTTAGTCCTAGGAACACAAATCCATCACTAGGAATCTTAGATGAATACTTAGGCATTTCATAGAAAACTTAGAAAACCAAAATAGGCTTCAGATAGCCTGATCAGATGTCCAATCTAGACTTTAGATGTCTAATCTTGGACTTTAAGACATCTGATAGTTTGTACAGACGTCTAAACATTTAGGCTAGACTTAGTGTTCTCTGACCAATGCTTTCACATGACTGGCCTATAGTCCAGACATCTTAGAAGACATTTTATGACATTGCCATGCGTCTAATTAGAGGACCGTTGGCTTATTAAATGAATATCTTCAAGGATTGGCTTATGGTTGTATTAATAATATTATCAGACATCCATAGACATGACTAGATGTCTGAAAAAGAGATGTTAGGCTACATCTGACCCGAATCTACTTTTTGTCAGACCCTTATAGTCGTTAGCTTCTCGGGAAATCCATTCCTGCAGAGAATCCTCATTCCAGATGACTAGACACTTTGATAGACGTCCGACATGTCATCTGACCTATAAATACTAGAATCCTATTTCGATCTAGTCCATTTCCAGGAACTGAACCTGTCTAGAATTAGATGTCTGATAATCTTCATAGACGTCTTAAAATGACTTCTTAGACGTCTGTTTAGGTCCAACCCAGTCCAAGATCATTAACCCTTCTAGATTAGACGATCGACCATCACATTAGACGATGACCTAGATGTCTGACAATAATCATAGACATCAGATAACCTTGTCAGACTCTTTAATGACCCTGATTTTGGTGGGATTTTGGACTATTCTCTTGAGCCTTGTTCCCAACGGCTACAAGAGGCTTCCAAAGCCTTCTAAAGCCTTCTAGGCACCTTTATAAAAAGAGAAGCACCCTTCCTCAGCCAAATACACCTTGAGAATCCATTTCCACATCTTTTGTGTCCAAGAGAACAGAGCAATCACTTAGATAAGATCATGCTCTCCAAGTTCTACATTGCAAATTTGAGAGCATAGAAACTCTATCAAATTCATGTCGGATCTCTTTCGTATTAGGGAAGTCCTTCTTGCCTATAGTAGCATAGATTTATCCGTACTTTGTGGCTCTATAGGTATTTGTTTTCCTTTCTCTTTTATGGTTGGGTATTTGCTTTGCGAATTCCTATCTCCTTCACGAGACAAAATACTATGTGTGAATAGGAGGGGATTAAGGTATGTTACACTCAGTTCAAAGTAGCGTGGTTGTAAGAGGTTGAAGTACCCTCATTTAAGTAGTTCATTAGTAGATTTGATCTACTAAGTAGATCGGGAAATCCTAAATCGAGAGGTTTAGGTGGTGGTTTTTTCCCGAGTTAAGGTTTCCACCTAAAAATCCATTTGTCCATTTATGGTGATTGTTGTTTTGTGTGATTGTCTATTTTATTCTGCATTATTTTGTATCACGTAAATCTCACCTCCCTTTGTTAGAACCTACATATATGCATCTATCCCCTGATATGAGTGGTGGTGAATATTATGCATGACCTCCCTCCCTGTGGGTGGATGCGCATACGTGCCTTGCTGAGGAGAAGTGGCTCTTTAGAGTTGGCGAGTTAAATCATCCAACTTCTTCTCAATGATAGAAACTTTGTCCAATCGATTGACTACTAACTCCAGATCGACGGATGTAGATAGGTCCGTGTTTCATGTGTCCCTCGTGTGTTTGCCAATGCTCAGGTAGTTGTTCGGTTGAACATACCCATAGACTCATTGTTATGGAATTCTTGCACATGTTTTTGAGAATCTCCTAAATGGTGTCTTCATCTTTACCCATGAAGTTACCTCCACAGTTTGCATTGATAAATAATCGAATGTCTTCATGGAGTCCCTGGTAAAAGGACTTGACTTGTTTCCATTTAGGAACTCCGTATTGAGGGCATTTCCACATGAGATCTAGGAAGCGATCCCATGCCTCATGAAGTGGTTCCCCCACATTTGCGTGAAATGCGTGATTTGGTGCCTCAGGGTATTAGTGTGCCCTACTAGGAAGAATTTCTTGAGAAATTCAACTTGCAAACCCCCCTAGGTGTTGACTGTCTGAGTCAGAGGTCGATACCAATGGGCAGCCTTATCCTTTAATGAGAAGGGGAACATTTTCATGAGTAGGGTGTTCTGGTTCTGAACATTTGGCTCGAGAGTTTGAGCCAAATGTTTCAACTCTTAGATATATTGGAACTGGTCTTCAAAGCCCAATCCATGAAAGTGGGGGATTAGGTTGATAATATTCAGCTTCAACTTTGTATCAGGTTCCCCAACCGGAATTTGCACCCTAGGTTTGATAGCCATAGTTGCAGGATTATAATGATCTCGCATCTATGGACGTGGTCGGGGGTTGGCCAGTGCATGAATCAGGTCGGTGAGAGTCTACAATTGGTCCTGTAGGTGTTGAATATCACCACCTTCTTGTTTTGGATTCTCCATAGAAGCATAGGATGGAGAATTAGGATTAGATGTAGATGGATTAGAAGAGATATTGAATAGATCAGAAGGAGACCCAAACAAGTGGGTCGGGGTCTGCCCTGACGGGTTTGCCTTGAGGTCTTAAGACAAGTCTTAAAGACCTCCTCTTGTACATGCACTACAGAAGAGATGAGGGATTGGAAATGTTCTGGATCCAATAAAGGCACCCAAAAGAATTGGATGACTGGCATTTTGAGGCAGATGGACCTCTAGATCAAAAACTCTCAAACTTGATAATTACTTGGGTAGCCAGGAAGGGAGAGCCTTGCAAAGACCGCTACATGATAGAGCATTCCCACGGGTTACATGGTTTCCCCCACCCGACCTTCCTTATCATCATGGATCCAAGTAGACCAGAATGTGCAAATTGAGCCCTAAGTCTACCAATTTTAGACCTAATTGTGACTTCAATTATCACTTGAATTAGAAGTTGATTTAAATTGTGATCTAATTTGAGGTTGGTTGATTCACAAAGTGAACCAACTTCACCTGACCTACCCTAAAGTTGAGGATGAAATTCGAGTCAAGTCACCTGAACCACCCTATTTTGGTTCTCAAATAGGTTATTAGGTTCCAACTTTTATGATTCAAGTGAATTTAGAGCCTTGATTTTAGAGTTTGATGATTAAATCAGTTCAATCAAAGGCTTGGGTGACACATAAATGCTGGAAGATTCATTTCCTTTATGAATGGTAAGTGTGTACTAGTACTTCAACCCTAATGTGAAAACCCTAATTGGCTCTATTTCCAAGTCCAAATTGATTCCAAATATGGCACCTTGGACTCAAGCAAGAAGGTGAGTGGTCCAAGGTGCTTTATGTCCCTAATAGGTGCAAGTAGTAAGGAATTGGGTACTTCTAATCAAATTCAATTGAATCAAATTTGATTGTAATAAAATCAAGTAAATCAGGAAACTCTTGCCTTGACTGATGATTACTAAAAAAATGGTAGGATTGAATTCCTAATTTCTATTTTTTCCTTTTTTATCTTCCTAAGAGAGAGAGGTTATTAGGGAAGATGACTAACCTGTTTCTGGTGTGGTTACTTTGAGCTGATGGGCTTGCGAGCTTGGTTTACGTTGAAATAATCAAACAAAAACAAGTTAGAATCAAATCAAGCAAGATGATATGAATAGTGGTAAAATGCATGTTACTCCCCTACAACAGTGCCAAAATGCTAATGTGCTAAAGTTGGATTTTAAGATACGTGTCGTAGTATAGTGACTAAAGTGAGAGAACATTTAAATTTATGATCTCAAATGTGAGTCCGAGGTCATCTCAAAGAGCAAATAATTTGTAATTTAACCACTAATTAGAGAAATATAGAATGAGGCACAATTAATCTAATGCAACAAGAAATATATTATGTAATGAATATCACTATCAATAGTCAAAGATAAAGGAAGTTGTCAAGGCCAAAAATTGGTTTTTCAACTAAGCTAAAGTGGCCTCAACACTTAGAAATATTCTCAACCAATGAAAGCCTCGCAACAAAGCCAAAGCATTTGGTCCAAACTCCATTCCAGCCGATCCAAAAACTGACCCAATTCGGCCCAGCCACGCCTGTGTGTGTGCAGGCATGCGTGCACATGAGGATATATGGGGACTCAACCCCTTGTATCATGAGCAAACATCCAATGCATACGTTTCCTTATATGCACAACTCCAACAGCCATCCCGAATGAGGTAGGGCTATTGAGTCCCTATCTTCTTTATTTTCTTCATGTCTTGCAGTGAGGAAGCATGTGTCTTGATTGATGGATGATAGTCGTTGGATCTCGAATCCAACGGCGTAGAGGGAGTCTCCAAGTGGTTCCACACGAGGAGAAGGTGGTGGCCTTGTTGATTGCTTGCCGGATTATCTTGACGACGCCAGAGACAAAGGTGGTGACAACGTACACTTGAAAGCACAAGTATGGGGTTTTGGCCCCAATTAGATACCCAAAAAGCTTCGCCATAACATGACGAAGGTGGTGGTGGTGATTTAGTGTGTGGTGGGGTAAATGTTCATGATAGCGGAGCTTTGAAGAGGCTTCACCGTTTGTAATGGTGGAAGGTGTAGGAGTGGATGTAATGTAAAATTAACTTAGGAAAAGATTCATGGAGGTGTGGAGGTACTTTTTCCCAAGTTAATTTTGTGATAGGAACGCGAAGGAGGTAGGCTAGTGAATATGGTGGTGATGGCGACGTTGGAGGTTGAAGAAGGAGGAGTTGAAGAATGGAGCTAAGAAGCTCCCTAAACCTAATTGATGATGAGGGGAGTAAAGCCCTAACTTAATTTCCCTAAAGGACGAAGGGAGAGAGTCGCTGGTGTGACCATCGACGAGGCTTATGGAGAGGGGCAATCAGAGCCGAAGAGGGTGAATTAAAGGCCCAAGCTTCGTGTGAAGCTTTGTGGAAGCATGGGAAAGAAAACTCCTCTGCTTATTGTATGTGGTAGAGGGTGAAGAAGGAGGGAGAAGAAGCTCCGAGGTGTGTCGGAGTTTGGCCGATGTGGAGGAAGGAGGAGGAATCTGAAGAATCGAGCACGAGGCCGACTTGTAGAAGTCAAGGACTATTTATAGAAGAGGATTCCTTTACAATTGTGCCAAAATACGTAATTTTTGCTTGCGTTTTGGTTGACCTTTGATCTCACAAAATTCAAGCTCGCCGGGGCAATTCTGACCAAATTGGATCTTGAGACGTTGCTCATTGGATCGGCCATGATTTGATTGACAATCCTACAAAGTTTAGTGGAATTTGGTCTTCATTTGGCCATCCAATTCGAGAATCAAATCTTGACATTAATGGGTAGATCTTGTTGTTGCTGAAGCTTTGGGTTGTTGCATTTGGAGACGAGGAAGAAGATGGGAAGGACCTAAGTCCGAGAAAAATTCGAGACCTAGGGGTGTTTATGCAATAAATAGAGACAAATAGGTTAAAATGCAAACTAGGTCAAGACAAATTCTGATTGGGCTCAAAATTTAGGGGTAACCTAACTGGACCCAAGGAATCTAATGGTGACCTTAAAATTAGGTTTTGATGAAGTTTAATTGGGTAATTTACACTGCAACCTAAAATGGAGCAATTTCTCACCCAGGTCTTTATTTTTGGTCAAAATGGGTTCACTTGGTCAAAGAGAAGGTTCCAAACCTCACAGAATATTTTT
Organism: Thalassia testudinum; assembly: GCA_037157565.1. Taxonomy (NCBI): domain Eukaryota; kingdom Viridiplantae; phylum Streptophyta; class Magnoliopsida; order Alismatales; family Hydrocharitaceae; genus Thalassia; species Thalassia testudinum. The sequence goes on from JAZHRO010000077.1 coordinate 130,273,473, forward strand.
CAATGATTTTTAGGAGGTTCAGATTACATTTATTGCCACTAGAGCCCATTCAATTTAGGTGAGGTTGTAATTAGGGTTTTTATTATTAAATTAATCTTCAAAACTTAGAAAGCCCTGATTTAATCAGTTCAAGCCCACTTTTTGAGGATTTAAGTTCATTTGAACTTGGATTGGGCACTGATTAACCCCTTATTTAATTTGAATAGTGATTTCTCGTTAAAATAGCAGAATTAATGGAATTTCCTTTCTTTCAAATTCAACGTAGAATTGAATTATGTTTTTTTAATGTTTATTAAGGAGCTTTTATCTTTATATTTTGGCTAAATTAGGTCTGCTATGACAGATAATAGTGTTGCCATCATTTACCAATCTGGATCTTCGTTTAGGATACCATCAGATTCGTGTCCATTAAGATGATATCCACAAAATAGCCTTTCGTATGCATGAAGGCCATTATGAATATTTACTAACGCCCTTTGGGCTTACTAATGCTCCTTCCACTTTTCAACACTTAATGAACACTATATTCAAGCCACTTCTTAGGAAGTTTGTGTTGATTTTTTTTGACTATATTTTGGTGTATAGCCGATCCTTTGAATTGCATCTGCTACATTTGGCTAAAGTCTTTAGTATTCTAAAGACAACATTTCCTATTTTTAAAGTAGCCTACGTGTACAATTGCTATAGAATCAGTAACCTATTTGGGCCATACTATTTCTTTGGATGGTGTGTCCATGGAAGAAGATAAGACTCATGAAATAGCATCTTGGCTAGTACCTACTGCTATTAAGGCTGTTAGAGGATTTTTAGGGCTTGTAGGGTATTATTGCAAATTCATTAAAGGCTTTGGTATTACTATTGCTCCATTGACTAATCTTTTAAAAATGGATTCATTTGCGTGGAATATAAATGCTCAATAAGCATTCTTAGCACTTAAAGATGCATTAGTTTCCAATTTGATTTTGGCTTTACTAGATTTCTCATTACCTTTTATTGTGTAATGCAATGCTAGTGACCTAGGCATGGGAGCTATGTTGTCTCAGCAAGGCCAACCAATTTCCTATATTAGTAAAGCATTCACACCAAAACAACAAGCGTGGTCTACTTATGAGAAGGAACTTCATGTGATTCTATTCGCCATAGAAAATGGTGACATTATTTGATGGGTGTTCATTTTACCATTCTCACAGATTAGAGTTTGTGACATTTACTCCAATAAAGGGCCAACACTTTAGCCCAACAAAAATGTCTTATTTGTCTCATGGATCTTGACTTCCAGTTGGAATATAAGGAGGGTAAACATAATTAGGTTGCATATGCATTATCTAGGCTTGAAGAATATAGGGTCTCCATGGTATTTTAGGACCTATTCTTCAATGGCTCGATGAATTAAGGGAATGTTACACCACTGATGCAACTCTTATTCAACTCCTACAACAATGGCATGATGGTCTCCTTTCTCATGATAAGTACCACTTGCATCATGGAATCCTATGATATAAAAGTCGCATTTTTCTTTCTCCAGTCACTGATTTTGTTCTTAAAGCACTCAATTTAGCACATAATTCTTTAGAAGGACATTATGAGTTTCTTAAAACTTGCATCACCTAAGACGTAATTTCTATTGGAAGGGCATGTCTATAGTAGCACAATCTTACATTAGAGTGTGTCAACATTGCAAGGTAGACCACCAAGCTCCTGTAGGCCTACTTCAACCCTTACTGATTCCCAATTGCATTTAGGAAGAAATTGTCATGGACTTCATTGAAGGACTTCCTATTTCAAGAAAGAAATTAGTGATATTGGTGGTTATTGGTTGTCTTTCAAAATATGCCCACTTTCTTCCAATGAAGCACCTTATTTACCTAGAGATGTTGTTGATTTATTTGTTCATGAAATAGTTTGATTACGTGGCATACCTACCTCCATAGTCTTTGATCCTGATGTTATCTTCTTAAGCTCCTTTAAGAAGGAATTATTTGCAACAACTAAAACTTAACTGCAAATGAGTTTAGCATGCCTCCCTCAATCATATGGCTAATCTAAAGCGTTAAATAGATGTCTGGAAACTTATTTGAGGTGATTTTGTTTTTAGTAGCAAAATGCTTGGATGCAATGGCTTCCTTGGGTTGAATATTGGTACAATACTAATTTTCATTCTTCTACTGGATGTTCTCCATTTGAGCCTGTATATGGCAAGCCCCCTCAATCTATTTCCACAAATACAGTAGGCACTTCCTTCGTAGTTGACATCACTACCACTTTGTATAGTTGTGATCAAATTCTCCATGAGTTATGAGAGAATTTAATGCATGCCCAACATCAGATGAAGTAGTAGGCTGACAAAAAGAGGATAGAGCACGAGTTTGAAGGATATTGGGTTTATCTTAAGCTGCAACCATATCGATAAAATTTGATTGTCAAGTGCCACAAATATAAATTAGTTGTGTGATATGATGACCCTTATTAAGTGCTTTATTGTGTAGGGGTCATAGCCTATCAGCTTAGTTTGCCTCCTAGATCAAAAATTCATCTTACTTTTCATATTTCTCAGTTAAAGAAGCATAGGCAACATGTTGTACACACGGATCTACTACCAGAGATGTTGAAGGAATTTCCACAACCTTATAAGCTTTTGGGATGCGAAATGGTTAAGTGAGACAATAAGACTGCCACCTAACTCTTGATACATTGCGCTACCCATTCAATGGAGGATGCTACATGGATTGATTACGATGTTTTTGAATAGTGATGTGTAGAATTCAACCTTGAGGACAAGGTTTAATAAGGTAGGGAGATTTGTTAGGTTGTTGCTTTAAAATAATTGACAGTTACATCAGTTGATTTTATCGTGCAAATGGTTAGTTTGGTGCCAATTATGGTTGTAACTAGGAGACCTAAACTGTGGAGATTCCTTGACCTATAAGTATTGATCAATGCTAATAATAAGTGGTGTATTGTGATTGGCCACCCTATTTATTCAGACCAGATCATAGTTTTTTAAGTCATTTCATTGTAGCACACTCCTAAATAGCTCAATCAATAGATAAAATTTATTATTGGAAACCTAAACTGAAGTTCGAGGTCGAACACAGGGAGCAAATATGGAATTCACGTGCTAATCGCATTCAGACTAAATGAGCACAAGTAATTGAGCATTCAAATAGATATTCAATGAATAATAACCTATCACATTAGTTATTCAATGAAATCCAATATATCTAGAGATAAAAAGAATGGAGAGAATCCAAAAAGTGGTGATTTGAATAACCAATTAAATCCTTTAATTAATAAGCATGCATCTCATAATCAATTTAACCATAGTACTTAAATAATGCAACAGTACTTCTCAAACAATGCTCAATCAGACGACAGATTGGTCAATCAGACGACTTAAATGCAGCCCTGCTACAGTGTTCTTCAAAGCGTTTTCCTTTGTTTCTTCTCTTCTTTCCTTCAGACCTTTCTTCTTTCACGAGCCTTCTCTTCTCTTCTTATGCTTTTCTTCCTTTCCCTCTTCTTCATCTTCTTCCTTCATAACACAAGGGATCTAAATCCCTTCAGCGACTAAGTGTTGTATAGGGGTAGACCTTCAAAGAGCTAAACCCCCCTGCTCTCTCACAATTGTTCTCTTCTTCCTCAGAAGATTGGGCAACTAATCAGGTAATGGAGGATCTGGGTTATGCAGTATTGGGTCTAGGTCTGCGGGCGTGGTATCGCAAACGAGGAGTGAGGCATAGGAGGTTAGTCGGGTGAAGAGGTGTAATGGACCCGACCCCTCAGTGTCTTGGGCGATAAGCTCAAGACACAAATCCAATCTATGGGTGTGTGCACGCTCTTCTCCCATCGATATGGGACTAATCCCATAGCTCTTTTCCTTGCCCGTGATCGTGGCAGCTCCTTCTCCAATTCAGGTCGTGATTGAGGGTAAAGCCTTTGATTGATGACTTGGGGAGAGTCTTGGAGATGTTGCACAAGTCCTGGAAGTGGAACTTGGAGCTCTAGTGGCAGAAGCTTGAAGAACAAGGCGGAGATGATGGCGGCGATGGCGGAGCAACGAAAAGACCCTGAAACAAGAATACAGGCTTGAAAGCCCTCTTTAAATAGTTCAACAGTGTCGCTGGAGGATGTGGAGTGTGATGGCAGTGGTTTTATGGAGTTTGGTGGAGCATAGAGGTCAGGCGACCTCAGGGAAGGTGGTTGCAGGTGGTGGTGTTCGGTGGCGGTCGTGAGTAGGTGAAACGCGAAATCGGTTGAGGGGTTTTGTGCGGGGATGAGCGGAGAAGCTTGTGTGGGTGTTGGCGAGGCATGTCATGCGGTGGAGCGATGAGGAAGCCTCATTAGAGGGTGGTCGGAGATGCAGAAGATGGCAGCATGTGGTGGTGTCTGTGGTCGAATTAAGGGTTTAGATAGAGGAAAAGAGAGTAGAGGGAGAAAGGAACCTATCTAGCCTAATCTAACCAGACAAAAAGGGAGGGTACCCACACCGGTGTGATGGCCGGACATGGGGAAGATGAAAACTCCGATGGGCGAAGCGGTGATGATGAGGGGAAGTAGGCGGTGCTCGCTTGTATTGCGAGATGCTGAGGAAGGTGAGGAAGATGGTACTGCTGCCTATTGTACGTTGCGGACGACGAAGAGGTCAGATCAGGAGGGTCACCGAAGTTGGTGGAGTGTAGGTCGGGGAGAAGGGAAGAAGGAGAGTTCGACCTCCAAACCAAGCTAAGGAGCACGGAAATGCATCATGGGTGCTTTTATAGGCCTCAGGGGAGAAAGCTTGGAGCTTTCACAAAATAAGAAACCCTTGATTTGAAAGGGTTCGCATGAGGATTTGGGTATAAATCAGAACCCAAGATGCAGCTCAGATGGAAGAGGATTCTCTCAGGATTTCTTCCAATTTTGGAAGAGATTAGGCGAGAAATCAGGGAGAACTCCTTGATTGAAGGTTGGTTGCTTGATGTGTTCACATGGAAATGGTGGTAGGGCCCTATTGGTGAAGAAGACAATGAAGTTAGGGGGGTCCTCGTAATAGATTTCGAAAGCTGAGGGGTTATGTTAAAGAAAAGAGTCAGATTGGACTAAAATGTAAATTAGGTCAAGATGATCTTTGATTGGGCCTAAATTTTGGTACAAACCTAATTTGGACCCAAGAATCTAATGGTGAAGTCAAATTTTGATTTTAACTAATTTTGGCTATGTAATTTATGCAGAAACCCAAATTAGGGTAACTTTCCGTCTGAGACTCTATTTTAGGTCAAAATAGGTTCAGATGGTCAAATCAAGGTACCAAATCTTATAGAATATTTTTCTATGAATTTTAGAAGGTTTAGAAGAATTTTATCCTGACAGAATCTCTGTTAATTAAGTGGATCTGAAGTTAAGGTTTTGGGTGTTCGTTAATTCTTGAAATGAGTGAAAACCCATTTTTTTCTATACGGACCCTCTTGTTAGTCATTAATGCTCATTTTACCTTCATTTAACCCCTAGGAAAACTTGTGGTTACTCTGCATTTAGGATAAAACTGCAGATTTACCCTTGATTTAATGTATCTCTTAGAAGGAATATGCAATGAATTACGACTCTCCAGTGGTTATGTAGCAATAGTTGTTTATTGATTCTGACTAATTAAAGCTAGTTATAGCTGATGATGACGTTATCATCATACCCCCATGCTTAACTTTTGCTAATCCTTTAGCAAAATCTTATGGAAAGAACAAGAGTCTAGACCATGCTTTGATGTTCAGAGTCTTGATTTATTCTTCTCTTTAGAAATTTGGTTAGAATGATAATAGTAGGCCTAGAGGTACTCAAGTACCAATCAAGATCTAGACCTGACCAGCTTCAGCCTCAGTCTACCGCAATGGTTTCTAAGGCCTATAAAAACTACCCGGAGGTTCGTTGAACCTAGCGGTTAAAGTACCCGTGCATAAACGTAACATGTCTAGGTTCAGTTTGCCAGTGCATTTTTTGTAAGAGAGAGGGATAGAAGTAGATTTTTCATCTAGAGCATTTTCTCTCTCTTTTCCTTGTAGATTTCCCTAGCTCTAGCCTCGAATTGACCCTAAACACGATCTGTATTGGATTCCTTGTCCCCACCATCAATCCTTGAAGGGTCTCTAGCTTTCGATGCTTTCGGATTGCACCACCCATGGCAATCCCCAGAACCTTGATGATTGCGCAGCAATCCTAGAACCTAATTTGCCTAAATTAAGGTAGAACCTAGCTTAACATGGGCATTCTGCATGCATATACATCGTACTTTGCATCCTAGATGATTTATATGTTTTATACATAATAATGTGCTATTTGAGAGGTATTAATAATTGCAGGTAATCCAGGGCTATAGATGATTGATCCAACCTTATGGATTTGTTTGGAATGATGACGGGAGTCCAACGCTTCCAAGAAAGCATCAATCGGACCCCCGTAGCACCTTAGGGAGTCCGTAGAAGAAGCAGGAGCCAAGGGGAAAATTGAAGAATATCTGAACCTTAGATGAGAAATCCAACTACACAGATGGATTTGGAATGATGTTTGCAGTCCAACGGCGTAGAAATCAACTCAATCAGAGGCCTACATCATCAGATACAAGAAGAATATGGACGGCCACGATGGCGCCATGTGGCACCATCGCAGCCTCCCCTTACTGCACCCCAATCTGGGAAGGAGAGTCGTGGACCGTTGGATCATCATCCAATGACCGTGATGCAGCCACGTTGCCTGCCTCCAGCCACCTCATCAGGCAAGGGAGAGATCTCGACTGTTGGATTCCCATCCAACGGCCAGCAGTGGCTGCATAGGATTTGGAAATCGCGACAATCTACGCGCATAGTGCAGCGAAGAGCACGCTTAACAGACAATGCACGACACGGGTTCGAAGCGCGAGTGGGAGTTGGCCGCCCATGAATGAAATTCCACCGCAGGATCTTCATCAGGCAGATTAGTGGCGAATGCGTGGCGGGCACGGGAATGTTGGATGAAGACGTGCGCAATAACACTTGCCTTAGGAATTAGCGGCCGTTGCGCACGACTTTTAAGCTGTTTGATCGAGAGAACGGACGGCTGAGAAGCCTTAGGAGTTGAAGTGTTGATTGAGGGTGAGCGACGGGTGTGCGGGCGAGCAGAGGTTGTCGGATGCGGATCCAAGGGCGCACAGCATGCCATGTGTCAGCACCAAATCAAGCCGTGGATGGAAGAAGGATTTGGAAGGCTTAATCAAGACCGTTGATCTCCTGACCAACGGATCTGATTAATCTGAAACCTTTGCACGGAATTAAGGGCTCAAATACCCTAAATGCCATTCACAAAAGCTATAAAAAGAGGCCTAAGGGTCCCCTTTGAAGGCCATTCATTAGTTTTTCTTCTTCTTCCTCCTATAACTCCTTTCCCTTCTTCTTCCCATCTTCTCTACCACCGCCATTTGAAGCGTCCATTAGGCCACCCCGACGGATCGTTGCTACTCTTCCCAATTTCTCCAAAAAGCCACCACAGACCACTCATGGTGCCCTCATTCTATTACAGTAGTAATTGTTTACATTCATGTTTTCATTCTATCGCATATATCAAATTCAATCTCTTTGTGATGTGGATATTGTGATTGATTATTTCTATTACTTAGTACTTATATTTGGAACAAACACATGAAATCAAAAGTACTTTCTACCTCCCTGTGATTGATCGGGACTTGACGAGTCGATTGTTCGCTTTAAAGTCGTTTGTAGTTTTATGTGGTGGAAAAATCAACTAATCAATATTTAAAAAGAAATAACCACTCGCAGAAGAGCGGGTCGTATCCACAAGGAGGCAATGAGGCAATAATATCTCAATTATTTCGTATTCATTCAGTCTCGTGAGAAATCCGTAGTTAAATCTGACATGAAATGAGACGGAAAGAAGATGCACAATATCTTGAAAACATAAGGGTAGATGTGCAATTTTTCCTCACTGAAATATTCAATAAACATGTGATGATTTTATGCAATTTTCCATTAACATGTATTAAAGAAAATTTGTGCACATTTAAATTCCAAAATCAATGTCAAACAATGTTAATTACAAAAACTATGCAATTGTAAAAGAACTTGAGTATAAAGTTGTAAATTTTACCACAATAAAATATTCATAAACAAAAATTCTTTTTCCTGGCAATGGCATGAAATGTAATAACTAATTTACTCAATAACAGAGCATTTTACCTCTCTCCTCCTCGCGATCGGGAGAGAGGTTCAATCGAGGAGAGGTTTGCATGGGTGGATGGATGAAGTGAGGCCGTCGCGATGGTGGCAGCTGCACGTTGAGCGGTGGTCGGTGTCGGCCGGGCTTAGCTCCGACGAAGGTGGCTGCAGCCGGTGCTACAGCTGCTGTTGACGAAGTGAGCGTGCGCAGTCGCGGGAAGGCTGCTGGCCGTGCTCACGGGATTACGCGTGCGCGGAGGCCTCTGCTGCAGGCGTGCGGGTGAGGGCTGGGGATGGCGCTGCACGCTGGCTGGAGGCGTGGGCATGCTGCTGTTGGCGGAAGGCGTGGCGCAGGAAGGCTGCAGGCGGGCGAGCGCGCACTGGAAGTGGCGGTGAGACACAGCAGGGGCATGCGCAGGCGGAAGGCGTGGCGCGGGGGAATGCTGCAGCTGGTGCAGCCCTGCTGCAAGCATGCGGGCGGATGCTACAGCTGGTGCGGCCTTGCTGCAGGCGTGCGGGCGAATGCTGCAGCTGGTGCGGCTCTGCTGCAGGCGTGCAGGCGGGTGCGGGAAGGCTGAAGGGGAGCGCTTCTGCAGATGGCAGGGAGCGTACGTGCGCGGTTGGTGTGGGATGGAAATGGAGGTTGCTGCTGCAGATGTGCGGCAGGAAGGCGTGTGTGGGCTGGGGATGGCGTTGGAGGATGGAAGGGTGATGCGGTGTAGCTGTGACGGGTGGCTGGAAGAACCAAGGACAGGGAAGGAAGATGAAGGTGTGATGTAGGAGCCTCAGACGTCCGGGAAATTTCCCGGACGTCTTAAGTGACTGAGGAGTGGAATTGCAGTGGCTGCGGCGGTGGTTGTTGATGACGACGGCGAGGGCGGTGTACGGCGAGGTGCTCATGGTAATGCGGACGAGCTCCGGATGGCGGTGTGGCCTGTCACACCACACGCCCACGGTGGTGGAGACTCGTCGCTACGGTTGAGGCCGGCGGTGTGGAATGGAAGAGAGAAGATCTCTCTACACAGTGGTGGGTCGGTGGTGGAGGCCTCGTGAGCTCGGTTGCCTCCTCCTCTCTTTTGAAATCAGCTGCCCGACCAGATCCAACACATCTACTCCTCCTTGAATGGGTTCTTCACTGTGGCAGCTGCAGCTGTTGCACGTAGAAGAAGAATAAAAAATAATGATAAAATATTATGGTTATTTATATACAAACCCTCAACTTTTATGTTAACCTAAATTAATGCATGCAATGTACCTAATTAGTTAACTAATGCAATTCTAAGTTAATTCTAAATGCATTTAAATATAAATGAGATGCATGAATTATGTAATTGAATTAGAAATATGAATTAATCTTTTTACATCCTATTTTATGCTAAATAAATGTTAGAATTAACCTAATGTCTAGGCACTTTAATATTTAAATAGCCCACAACTATGGGCTAATCAGGACTCACCAGTCCTGTTAATTTATTTGCTCGAGACGTATTTCACGCTATACTACAACACATTCATCTTTTACACGATCTACACCCCGAACACCTGGCTTTCGAAACTTCGAGATAATGCTACCCATGGCCCTCTATAGCTAAATTCAGGTCCTGACAATCGACATTTCGGGATAATCCCACCCATGGCACCTGAACCAGCACAAGGTGCTTACATGACCCTGGTAGGATATTTAGATATCCTAGGAGACAAGCACCGAGGAGACGATATGTTATTACGCATCTTCGAGGGGAATTTCCCACCTCTCCGCATCGGGAACTCATCCAATCAACTTGTGTTGTTTAGCCGTTCCTAAGCTTAGATCTTCGGGATGGCTTTTTAGAATAGAACACTTTTGCCAGATTTTTGTTTGTTAAGTGCATTGAACCAGACTAAGTGTGTGACTTTTGGGTGCTTAGGTTACCAAGTCCTGCAACCCAAAGGGCAAGCAATAGGGTTGAATAATCCCTAAGCCTTAGACCTAATACATCAGCCTCGCACTTTCCTCAACCTCTTGAGGATTAATACATATCTTAATGGATACGTGAATGTTTAAGCCCTAAAACAAGCCCAAGAGGCCTAAGATCAGCACTCACACTAATCTCCTTGTCTCTTTATCATTTCAGGACTTAATTTTTCTTTTGATTAGGTCTAGGACTTAAGTAATTTCCATAATCAAGTGCTAATGATTATCTTTTTTGCTTTTGAATGTTTGCTCCTTTTTGAGATTTAAACTCCTCTTTTCCTCCTCATGAATGATCTGTAATAAATTCTCAATATTTTCCTCCCCTTTCTCCATTATTTTTTTTCAAAATGTTTTATTTTCTTTCAATTTTTTGAATATGTATATTTTTGTGAGAACCCCTCAGAAACTTGAATTTTTATGTGTTTGCACTTTAATACCCCCCATGCCTAACTATTGCAATGTCCTCATTGTAAATCGGAGGGTATATTAGCTTGGGTTCAAGGATTAAAACAGAATCAAAGGGTGAGTAAACAGGTCGAGATGACTGTTGCAGATGATTTCAAGCTTTGATATGAATACCAAAGGTGGAGTCGACTGTTCTAAAACTAAACTCAAAAAGTGCAATAGGAGTGTAGCTCAAAAGGATGATTAGAAGGGTCAATTTTTGGAATGATGGGTTGCCTCCCATTAAACGGTAAATTCAATGCCTTCAGCTGAGCGGAAGGTGGTCATGGAGAGTGAGTGGTCAAATTAGATGAGTTTTGTAAAACAAGCACCTTGATCAATAGACTGGTTGGTCCAACTAGGTTCTTATTCAGATCAGCAGGCTGATGATGCAGCCTAAACCCAATTAGTCTGGTGGGTTGATGGATGTGAATCAATAGATGTGGAGCCCACTAGATACTTTGAGGTTCAAATAGATATAAAAATGAGAATATGAAGTTTGGCTGAATCGATTCAGTCTGGTCAGAGTAGGGATCCTTAAAGAAAATGGATCTGAAAAGGATATAGGAACCCTACTAGTAGGATCAGAAAAGGATGGGAAGTGATTATCGATCTGATCAGAGTCTAAAACCTGATCAATAGACGGAGGAGAATCATATGCAATTAGATCAGAGAGAGGTGAATCAGAGTAGAAGTTGATTTTGGTGGGGGGTCGTGGATGGGAATGGATTTTGGAAGACTCTGTATGTGGATCAGAAGATGTGGCTTCCATGCGATCTGTGTGTGTTGAGAGCTCCTCTAGAAAGGATTCAAAGTTATGTTCATCTAGAGTCTTCATGAAGCACATCAAAATCAATGGTAAATGCTTGGAGAGTGCTTATAGGATCATGAAAATTTGAGTTAATAAAAGATTCGAATTCTGGATTGCAGACACTCTTGGCACTTACTATTTCTGATTCTTGAAGATAAAAAAGGAATGATTCCATCTCAATGGAACCTAATTTTGAATTAATGATCTCAGGATCAGGGACCTCAGAGTCAGAGTCAAAGAACGGATCATGGATGTTGAGGTCGTAAATTGGTTCATAGTCGTCAGGAAATAAAGGCTCTCCGAAATTAGAGTAAGATTTAAAATCATCGGAGAATTTGAGAGAATGGGTTTCTAAATCTAAATTTGGATCAGAAGTTCCACCACAGATAGAATCAAGATGCGAAGAATCAACAACTTGACTTGGATCTAACCTAATTTCATATTCTGAGCATAAAAAGGTGTCCTTATTAGGCATAGGCTTAGGTCCTTGGCTCCTAGGGTAGACCCAATCGAGTCCCAACCCTTCCAACTCGATTTCTATATCATAGATCGACGTCACTTCTAAAAAATCAATTCGTACCTTTGATGAGTCTAGAGAAGTGTACTCATCAAATACAGGCCCAGAATCATAATTCAAATTCAAAATTTGACTCTCATCACATGGGGCCTTATAATCATCCCAATTAGGCTTGGATCTAGATTCTAGGTCAGATGTAGGCATTAGGTTACTAAAATCTAAGCTAGGCTCTATAGGGGTGTCAGAATTGTTCTCAAGAATCACCTTATCAGAATAAGGGGCGGAATTTACATCCTCGAGATGTTCTGATTCAATCTCATCATCACAAGAGTCTGGAAATTTAGGGCTTGGTGAGCCAGCTTCATGGTTTTCTAGGGCTGATTTGAAATCATGAACACCTGCAATCGGATCCTCCTAACCCATCTCAAGATCGGGTGTATCATTCAGCATATAATTTAATGACTTCTATTTGGGTTGAGGGTCCACAATAATTTTGATTTTCTAACCCATGTTCTGTGGAATCATGTTGTTCACCAATGTTGTTCCAAGGTGTCTCATTATCTTTTGAAGGGATGTAGGGGTATTCTCGATCAATGGTTTTATACAACGTATTCAGCAATTTTCCCCGTTCCTCCATGAGATCTTGGTGTTTTTCCAAAAGTGAAGGATTTGACCAACATTGTAGACACTCGTTGTTATGTAATTTCATCAATTCAATGTATTATGCTAGGAGATTATCTCGGGTTGAACAATGTTTCATTTGTGTCCATATTATTTCAATACGGTTTAGCATGTGGTTTGTTGTTTTTGCAAATTTATCCTGAATGTCCCTATCTAAGGTTCTATAATATTCTTCATGGTGTCTATAAGCAGCCTCAAACATCTTATCTTTGATAGTCATTTGGGGCATAGGTTTCCTAATCGCTTTCCCTAAAATATCAATGTTAATCACTTCAAATCGGATTTTAAAATTGATGTGTTGCAGTAAAGATTGAATTAGCACGAAAAACAAATAGAATTTATACTCTAATGGAATCCGAGGTCGAACACAAGGAGCAAGTGACAAATATGAATCTCAAGATCACAATTTCAATCAAATATATGAGCAATTTCAACCCAAAACTTTATTAAAAAATGATATAGAGATGAAACTCAGTAATAAAGTGCAAAAATATTACGGTAAAATGGTGATTTGAATCACCAATTACCCTAATTACAATAATATCAAATATCTCAACAGTATCAATCAATTTAAATCCACGTAGGATAAGTGCACAGTGCACTCCATTCAAAGATCAGACAATGGACTTCTCAATGCTAAGAGGGCACCCATCCTCTTCCTTCCCTTTCTCTCTTCTTCTGCCTCCTTAAGCTCCAGAGAAGGCACAACACAGAACTCAGCACCAACAGTAGAGGCAAAGGCCTCCCTCAGAGATCACTAAGTGTTGAGAGGAGAGCGGCAGAGCAAAACCCCTCCTCCCCTCTCTCTTTCTCTTCTTTCTCTCTTAGAATCAGGTGAACAAGACCAGACCTAGGTATCTGGGTAAACAGACCAAGGCCCAGATTCGCGAGACGTGAGCATGGGCGAGGGCATGCATGAGGCGTGAGTGCGGGGACCTCACCCCCTGTGTGTGCTGAGGCAACGAGCCGTTGGCACTTTTTCCCTTTATGTGCCTTTAGGGCTTCAGTCTTCTATGATGTGGGACTAATCCCACAAGGCTTCTTCATGTAGCTCCAGGTCGACATCTTCGTCAAATCAACGCAGCTGTTGTGGCTTTGCATCCCAATTGAAGCCTTGGGATGACTCCTAGAGATGCTTTGCGTCGCCTGGGCATGGAAGCACTGAAGAATGTGGCTGGGAGACGATGGACGAAGTCAGAGAAGGAGGTGGTTGCGACAGAGCTTCGGCGGCAACCTAAAACCAAGAACATGGGCTAAACGCCTTAATTAGTATGCTCAGAAGGTTCACCGAACCACGGTGCTTGCAATGGTGGCCATGGTTTGGTGTGTACGTGTGTGTGGAGGGCTGACAGTGATGAGAACAAGGACGAAAGGTGGGTATGTTCAATGGGGGGTTAGAGAGTGTTAAACCCTAAATTTCTTTAAGGCTTTTGGAGGGTGAGTCGTGACGGATCTAATGGAGGTGGTGCGAGGGAGTTTGGTGGTCTGAAGCGTGCGAAAGGCCTTGCCAGAGTGGAGGATGACGATGGGGTCAGAGGTGTAGCGGCAGTTGAAATGAGGTCCTGAAAGTGTAGAAATGATCAAGGGAGAGGGAGAGAGAGTTTAGGGAACTTAGGGAGATGTTGAGAGGTGGAGACGGCAGGTTGTGGTAGACTGGTGCTGGAGGAGGTGAAGACGGCGAGGCGATGATGATGAAGTAGGCAGAGGTACGCCCTCCCTTTGGTCGGGGAGGGTCGCGACGAAGAAAGGGGTAAGAAAAATCGACCAATTTGGTTGTTGGACGGCCGGAGGAGGAGGATCTAAGAGGGTCGCTGGAGCAGTGGTCATGAAGGTCGGAGGAAGGGGAATAGGGGGCTTTTGACTCTCCAAGACTTGCTGAGAAGTTCAGCTGAGCCCTAGGGATCCTTATATTGTCCTCAGGGATCGGTTTAAAGCTTGGGAAGCAAGCTTCCCAAGCTTGGAAGGCTCGTCCGAGTTGGAATCCTAAAAATACCTGAATCTCTCATGCGTTCGCATGAGAGATTGGGAAGGTTTTGGGGCTCAAGACCAGATTCAATGGAAAGAGGACTCCTCAAGGAATCTCCCTTCCAATTTTAGAAGGGATTGATTGATCAGAGAAGGAGTTCTCTTCAATCAAAGGTCACTAGAGTTGTGGGAATAGGATTTCATGGCGGCAGGGACTTTTTGTGAAGAAGACAACAAAGCTGGGGGGCTATTTGCAAGGATTTTGAAAGTTAAGGCATGTGTGTGAGATAAAAGAATCAGAGAAGACCAAATTGCAAATTAGGTCAAGATAATCTCAGATTTGGCTCAAATTTTGGTATAAGGCCCATAGGAACTAACCTAAGGTTCGTTGAACTCTACGGTTAAAGCACCTGTGCTTAAGACATGTTTAGTCCTAGTTTAGTTTGCAGTGCATTTTTGTAAGAGAGAGATAGAAGATATTTTTTAATTTTTCGAGAGTTTTCTCTCTCTTTTCTTTCTTTATTTCTAGCTTTGGATTGGCTTTACAACACAGTCTGTATCGGATTCCTAGCTCCCACCATCAATCCTTGCAGGGTCCTTGGCAATCGATACTTCGAGATAGCGCTGCCCATGGCAACCCCCAGAACCATGGCTTTCGACACTTCGAGATAGTGTCACCCATGGCATTCTGTAGCTAAATTCAGGCCCTGGCAATCGACATTGAGGGATAATCTCGTCCATGGCCCTTGAATCTACACAAGGTGTTTACATGCCCCTAGTAGGATATTTAGATATCCTAGGAGACAAGCACCGGGGAGACGGTATGTTATTGTGCATCTTCGAGGGGAATTTCTCACATCTCCATGCCGGGAACTCATCCAAATCAACTTGTGTTGATAAGCCGCTCCTAATCTAGGTAGCTTTTCAGAACAGAATTATCACTTTTGTGCGATTTTGATAATTAAGCGCACTGAACCAGACTGTGTGTGGAATAGGGTGCTTAGGTTACTGAGTCCCGCAAACCAGAGGCTAGTTAACGAGGTCAAATAATCCCTAAGCCTTAGACCTAATACTTAAGCTTCGCATTTTCCTCAACCTCTTGAGGACTATCCAGATCTTAATGAATACTTGAATTTTTAAGTCTAAACACAAGCCTAGGAGACCTAAGATCAGCGTTCATACCAACCTCTGTGTCTCTTAGCACTTTTTGTCTTTTATTTCTTTCTTTTGATTTGGTCTAGAACTAAGTAGATTCTTTAATATTTTACTAATGACTTTCTCTTTTTTGTTTCACATTGTTGCTCCTTTTTGACATTTTAAATCACCTCCCCTTTTCCTCCTCAAGAATGATATGCAATTTGATCTTTCAAAATTTCCTCCCTTCTCCATTTTTTTGTTCTTTTTTAATATATATGTATATATTTTTTTAATAGAATATGTTTCATTTATTTATTTTTATTTTTTTAATGAAACCTTTTCTTGTGAAGTGATTCTCATAGCATTTTGCACTTTAATACCCCCCCATGCCTACGATTTGCAATGTCTTCATTTTAAATTAAGTAGGTTCGAGTTCAGCTTAAATCGTACATTAGAACAAGTTTAGGTGGGTGGACTGGTCGAGGTGACTGTTGCAGACGATTTCAAGCTCTGGTTCGGGTACCAGAGGTGGAGTCGGCTGTTCTAATGGACGAACCCTAAAGTGCAATATGAGTTTAGCATGGAATGTGTTAAGAAGGGCTTCAGGTTTTTCAAAAAGATGATGGGTTTCCTCCCATTAAGCGCTAAGTTTAACGCCATCAGCCGGGCACAATATGCTCAGGGAGAATGGATTGACTGCATGAATGATATGATCATGATGGATGAGAATTGGATGGCCACAGATAAGTACCAAAGCATGATGGAGAGTCATTCCAGAATATCTTTGATATAAGTCTGGTTGATTCGTTTCTGGATGATCTTTCTTGAGTTTCCTCCGAGGGAACATTTGGAAGGTATAGTGATCATGGGATTCTGTAGTAGGATTATGGTGATTCCAAGGCTCAATAGAAATGGGTCTAGTTAGTGTATCCCAGATGTATGGTTCCTCTCGTGTTCTATGACCTATCAAATCAATACATGATGAGTCATTTTGATTCTTTCCCTCTGGGTTTGAGATTATCTCCTCAAGAAATGACTCATAGATTGAGTCTTCCAATGAATTTTCCCTATAATCTTCATCCCAATCAAAAGTGAATGCTTGGAGAGTGCCTTTTGAATCATAAAACTTGAAATCTATAAAGGATTCATATTCTAGGTGAAGGTTACTCTCAGTATCGTCCAATTCTGATTCCTAGTGGTCCTCAAAACAAAAAGTCTCCATATCCATGGACTCTGAATCTGGTTTGTCACCATGTTTCCCAAAATTTCTGGGTATATCCTCAAGTTCAAAGGTGAAAGCCTCCATTGTGCTCATGTCACTGTGTTCGACTAGATCATCATCTAGGATGTGAAAGGTTTCCAATTCTGGTTGTAGGTTTCCTACTAAGGATTTGGTCATGAGATCCTATATAAGACCTAGTTGTTCTGTCAAGCATTTTCCTTTTGTTGCCTCAAAAATATTAATATCAGCATGTTGATTTTCGGCGGCAATTGTCATATGCCCTGATTTACAATTGATTATGGCTCTCGCAGTGGCCAAGAATGGTCTTCCCAAAATCACGAGCATATCCTGTACCTGTTGTGGTGTCTCCATGTCAAGAATTAGGAAATCTACTAGGTAGTTGAAATCCTTAACTTTAATTACCACATCCTCTATCATCCCAATTGGTGTGATCAGGGTTCGGTCAGCTAGTTGCAAAGTGACATGAGTGGATTTTAGCTGTCCAATCTGTAATTTTTCAAATAGGTTGGTAGGGATGAGGTTGACTAACGCACCCAAGTCCAGTACAGCCTGCTGGAAGTTTGTATCACCGATATTGCAAGGAATTAGCGAGGTGCCTGGATCAGATTTCTTCGAAGGTAGATTGTTTTGGATTATGGCACTTATATTTTCAGACAGTACTACCTTTCCTAGTGTTTGTTCTTTCATCTCTTTTTTGGGTAAGTCTGGTGCGGTCGGGTTGAGAGTGAGGATGTCAAGTAGTGGAATCGTGACTTGCGCATTCCTCAAAGGTCCCGTTATATCAATTTCTAACAATCCTTTAGTGTGGAGGTGAGATATGACCTGGGATAGGGGAATGGACTAGTTATCTTTAGGGGTGGGTTTTTGTTCTTTCAAAATATTGATCATAGCACAATCATGGTGGGGAGGTGGATGGAGAAAAGTCAGACCTTGCTGTTACTGCGAGGGTGGGGTTGGGTAAGTCATGGTGTGTTTTGGCTTAGTTGAGGTGGATGAAGAAAACATGCAGGTATGAGTCACTGGACTAGGTTGGGTATAATATGTTTGACCTTGGATTTGGTTTACAACGTGTTTTTGGGTCAACATGTTGTTAAGATTTGGTAGAGGTTGGGAAGGAAGTGTGCCAAGCTGGCGGGGATTGGCCATCTGGGTAAGTTGATTGCGAACCTCTGTGATCTCGTCTTTGTGCTGTTTTCCATAGCTGTATTCATTTTCTAAATGTCAGCCAGAGTTTGAAGGATAAGAGTCATCAGATCTCGTGAGTTGGCCCGAATTAATAAGTTGGGTTGGGTCGAGGCTGAGGCGGCTGATATGGATGAGAAGCTTGTGGTCGGGGCTGATATTGAGGTCTTTGATTTTGATTGTTCCTTGACCATGTGGAATTAGGATGATTACGCCATCCAGGGTTGTAGGTGTTTGAGAATGGATCGTTCTAGATGGCATTGAGGTCCTCGCAGGTTTAAGGAACCTCAAAAAAGTCAGAATACGAGGGTTTAGAGCTCCCCCAACTAGAATAGGTGGGTCCAGGGTTTCCTCCGAACCCAGAATTAGACGGGGGTGGATACGGATCCATCCCCTGAGAAGATCGATGGTAGAGATTATGCACAGCCTCCCTGGTAGAGGGCGGTTGCGAAAACAGGTTTTGTGCAGAGGTGGCTCGCTGTAGGTGTTGAGTCACCTCATCCACCTTCTCAATAATAGAGACCTTGTCCAGGAGACTGGCCATCAGCTCCAAGTTGACGGAAGAGGATAGGCCCTGCATCTCATGTGCTCCCCTTGGATTCGTCAATGCAAGGGCATTCGTCCGGTAGAACATGCCCATGGATTCATTATTGATGGAGTTCTTGCACATGTTCTCGAGTATCTCCCACATGGTGTCTTCGTGTTGACCCATGATGTTTCCTCCACAGGTTGCATTGATGAATAATAGAATATCCTCACGGAGTCCCTGGTAAAAAGACTGGACTTGTTCCCATTTAGGAACTCCGTGGTGGGGGCACTTTCGCATGAGATCCAGAAAATGATCCCATGCCTCGTGAAGTGGTTCTCCTGCTTGCTGTGTGAAATGCATGATTTAGTGTTGTAGAGCATTTGTCCGACCAACAAGGAAGAACTTTTTCAGAAACTCAGATTGTAGTTCCGCCCATGTGTTGATTGGATGCATTTGGGTTTGGTACAAGTGAGCAGCCTTGTCTATGAGAGAGGAGAACATTTTCATGAGCAAGATATCTCAATTTTGAGCTTCTGACCTGAAGGTCTGGGCCAGATGCTAGAGTTGCTTGATATGCTGGAAAGGAGCCTTGGAATTACGCCCATGAAATTTGGGAATAGCATGAATCATGTTGGGCTTGAGTTCAATATTAGGACCTCCAGTTGGGATTTGGACTCGAGGTTCAATCGCCACTACAGCGGGATTGTAATGATCTCGCATCATAGGACGCTGCGGTGGGTTTACAAAGGCTTGGAATAGATCGTTGAGGCGCTGAAGCTGATTCTCAAGATTATTTTCTTCTGTTGGTTGCTCCATGATGATGGATGAAGGAGAGATAGGTTCAGATGAATTAGAAGAGATATTGATCTGGTTGGGTTGTTGCATAAATAGGGAGGTCGAGGCTTGGCCTCGACGGGAGTGAATAGTTAATGGAGGCCTCAAGGGTGGTCTTAGAGATCTCCTCCCGAACATGCACTGATGGATAAGATGTGGGATAGAATGTGATGGACCCAATCAAGACACCCAAAAATTTTGGATGACTATAGAGGTTCGGGGCGAATGATACCCCTTAGTTAGAAAGCCGTCCACCTGAGAATTACCTGGGCAGCCAGAAAGGGAGTCTCGCGAAGACCCCTATATGGTAGAGCACCCCCATGGGTTACAGGGTTTCCTCCACCCGACCTCTCTTGTCACTGAGGATCCAGGTAGACCAGAATGGGGACTTGACCTCTTAAGTTTACCGATTTTAGATTAAGGGCAAAGGTGCTTATGATTTCACTTGAACTTTAAGATGTTTTTGTACAAGGTGACCTAATTTGCAGATTGGTTAACCCAATGAGGTGGGTCAACTTCATCTGTTTTGTCCTTTGATAAATTTAGTTCTCTTTTAGTGTTCAAATGAGATTAAGAGCTTGATTTTAGGGTTTGCTTGAATAGATCAATTCAACCAAGGCTTAGGCATACACTGTTTAGGAAGGTTAATTCTTGATTAAGTGTGTCTCTAAAACCCTAAACTGGAAACCCTAATTGGCTCTGATTAGTCCAATTTAATTTGTCAAAATGTGGTACTTAGGGCTCAAGCAAGAAGGTGATAGCCCTAGATACTTTAAAATCCTAAGTAGGTGCACAAATTAGGGTTTGGATGTTCTCTAAATAGAATGTATCAAATTAGGAAACTTGATGATTAATCTAAGAATAGAATGCAAGTAGCCCTAATTGATTTCTTCCCTTTTTCTTCAGAATCAGGGGCTTAGGAGAGGGTGGATTTGTGTTTTACCTGCCCCTGGAGTGGCTGATGTGCGGCTGATCTTCCTCCAATGAATCCCTAAAATAGATCATAGTCAAAATAGATAGAACAAGTTAGTACCAGGTTAGGAATTGTAATCAAGAGATTGAATTGCTTGTTGCTCCCTAGCAACGGTGCCAAAATGTTAATTGCCCTGAATCGGATTTTAAAATCTATGTGTTGCAGCATAGATTGAATCAGCGCGAAAAATAAATAGAATTTATAATCGAATGGAATCCGAGGTCGAACACAGAGAGCAAGTGGCAAATATGAATCTCAAGATCACAATTTCAATCAAATATATAAGCAATTTCAACCCAAAACTTAATTAAAAAATGATATAGAGATGAAACTCAGTAATAAAGTGCAAAAATATTAGGGTTAAATGGTGATTTGAATCACCAATTACCCTAATTACAATAATATCAAATATCTCAACAGTATCAATCAATTTAAATCCACGTAGGATAAGTGCACGGTGCACTCCATTCAGAGATCAGACAATGGACTTCTCAATGCTAAGAGGGCACCCATCCTCTTCCTCCCCTTTCTCTCTTCTTCTGCCTCCTTAAGCTCCAGAGAAGGCACATAACAGAGCTCAGCACCAACAGCAGAGGCAAAGGCCTCCCTCAGAGATCACTAAGTGTTGAGAGGAGAGCGGCAGAGCAAAACCCCTCCTCCCTTCTCTCTTTCTCTTCTTTCTCTCTCAGAATCAGGCGAACCAGACCAGACCCGGGTATTCGGGTAAGTGTTCCAAGGCCTAGATCAGTGAGGCGTCAGCGCAGGCAAGGGCGTACGTGAGGCGTGTGTGTAGGGACCTCACCCCCTGTGCGTGCTGAGGCAATGAGACATAGGCACTTTTTCCCTTTATGCACCTTTAGGGCTTCGGTCTTCTATGATGTGGGACTAATCCCATAAGTCTTCTTCGCACAGCTGCAAGTCAACGTCTTCATCAAATCAATGCAGCTGTTGTGGCTTTGCATCCCAATTGAAGCCCTGGGATGACTCCTAGAGATGCTTCACGTCGCCTGGGCATGGGAGCACTGAAGAATGTGGCTGGAAGACGATTGACAGAATCAGAGAAGGAGGCGGCGATGACGGAGCTCCGGCGGTAGCTCCGGTGGCAACTTGAAACCAAGAACACAGGCTAAACACCCTAATTAGTATGCTCAGAAGGTTCGCCGGACCACGGCGAGTGCAACGGTGGCCATGGTTTGGTGTGCACGCGTATGTGGAGGGCTGATAGTGATGAGAATGAGGACGGAAGGTGGGTGTGTTCAACAAGGAGGTAGAGAGTGTTAAACCCTAAATTTCTTTAGGGCTTTTGGAGGGTGAGTCGTGGCGGATCTAATGGAGGTGGTGCGAGGGAGTTTGGTGGTCTGAAGCATGCGAAAGACCTTGCCAGAGGCTTGGCCGGAGCGGAGGATGACAATGGGGTTAGAGGCATAGCGGCGGTTGAAATGAGGTCCTGAAGGTGTAGAAATGATTGAGGGAGAGGGAGAGAGAGTTTAGGGAACTTAGGGAGATGTTGAGAGGTGGAGACGGCAGGTTGTGGTAGACTGGCGCTGAAGGAGGAGAAGATGGTAAGGCGACGATGATGAAGTAGGCGGACGTACGTCCTCCCTTTGGTCGGGGAGGGTCGCGACAAAGAAAGGGGTAAGATAAATCGACCAATTTGGTCGTTGGACGGCTGGAGGAGGAGGATCGAAGAGGATCGTCGGAGCAGTGGTCATGAAGGCCGGAGGAAGGGGAATAGGGGGCTTTTGACTCTCCAAGACTTGCTGAGAAGTTCAGTCGAGCCCTGGGGATCCTTATATAGTCCTCAGGGATCGGTTTAGAGCTTGGAAAGCAAGCTTCCCAAGCTTGGAAGGCTTGTCAGAGTTGGAAACCTAAAAATACCTGAATCTCTCATGCATTTGCGTGAGAGATTGGGAAGGTTTTGGGGCTCAAGACCAGATTCAATGGAAAAAGGACTCCTCAAGGAATCTCCTTTCCAATTTTAGAAGGGATTGATTGATCAGAGAAGGAGTTCTCTTCAATCAAAGGTCACTAGAGTTGTAGGAATAGGATTTCATGGTGGCAGGGACTTTTTGTGAAGAAGACAACAAAGTTAGGGGGCTATTTGCAAGGATTTTGAAAGTTAAGGCATGTGTGTGAGATAAAAGAATCAGACATGACCAAATTACAAACTAGGTTAAGATAATATCAAATTTGGCCCAAATTTTGGTACAAACCTAATTTGGACCTAAGGAATTAAATGGTGAACTTAGATTTTGGTTTTGACCTAGTTTGACTGGGTAATTTTTGCAAAAACCTAAATTAGGGTAAAAGTCTGTCTGTTACTCTATTTGGGTCAAGATGGGTTTTGATGGTCAAATTGAAGGTACCAAACCTTAGAGAATATTTTTATATGAATTTTAGAGGGTTTAGGTGAATTTTATCCTAACCAGAACCTCAGTTAATTAAGCAGGTCTATTTTTAGGGTTTCAGATGTCCATTAATTCCTATAACACATGAAAACCCTTTTCTGTCTGTTCTAACCCACTTATTAGACTCTTAAGATCATTTGACCTTTGTTCAACCCTTGAGAAAACCCGTGATTGTTCTACATTCAAGATATGATGGTAAATTGTAGTTTTAACCCTGGTTTCTTTTATTTCTCTCAGAAAGGATTTGCAATGAATTATGGCCTTCTGATGGTTATGTAGGAGCATTTAATAACTTAATCAGATCAAATTGAGCTAGTTATGGCTTATGATGGTGTATCCATCATACCCCTATGCCTAGCTTTTGCTAGTCCCTTAGTAAAATCTTATGGAATTAACTCAAATTCTAGACCATGCCTTTTTATGATTAGATTTCTCCTGTGTGCTTTCTTTTGTAGATTAGGTTAGAATGCCAATAGTAGGCCTAGAAGTACTCACGTACCAACCAAGATCCTGACCTGACCAGCTCTAGCCTCAATCCACCGCGAAGGTTTTTAAGGCCCACAGGAACTAACCTAAGGTTCGTTGAACTTCGCGGTTAAAGCACCCATGCTTAAAACATGTTTAGTCCTGGTTCAGTTTGCAGTGCATTTTTGTAAGAGAGAGATAGAAGATTTTTTTATTTGTGGAGAGTTTTCTCTCTCTTTTCTTTCTTTATTTCTAGCTTTGGATTGGCTTTACAACACGATCTGTATCAGATTCCTAGCTTCCACCATCAATCATCGTAGGGTCCATAACAATCGATGCTTCAAGATAGCACCGCCCATGGTAACCCCCAGAACCCTGGCTTTCGACACTTCGAGATAGTGCCACCCATGGCGTTCTGTAGCTAAATTTAGGCCCTGGCAATCGACATTTTGAGATAATCCCACCCATGGCACCTGAATTGGCACAAGGTTATTACATGCCCCCAGTAGGATATTTAGATATCCTAGGAGACAAGCATCGAGGAGATGGTACGTTATTGCGCATCTTCGAGGGGAATTTCCCGCCTCTCCGTGTTGGGAACTCGTCCAAATCAACTTGTGTTGATAAGCCACTCCTAATCTAGGTAG
This sequence comes from Thalassia testudinum, assembly GCA_037157565.1. Lineage (NCBI taxonomy): Eukaryota > Viridiplantae > Streptophyta > Magnoliopsida > Alismatales > Hydrocharitaceae > Thalassia > Thalassia testudinum. The sequence continues at coordinate 130,297,437 of JAZHRO010000077.1, forward strand.
CTTTTTATAATAGAATTAACACTTTTGCTTGATTTTGATAATTAAGCACACTAAACTAGACTGTGTGTGGATTAGGGTGCTTAGGTTACCGAGTCCTGCAAACTAGAGGCTAGTTAACGAGGCTGAATAATCCCTAAGCCATAGACCTAATACTTAAGCTTCGCATTTTCCTCAACCTTTTGAGGACTATCTAGATCTTAATGAATACTTGAATTTTTAAGCCTAAACACAAGCCCAGGAGACCTAAGATCAGCATTCATGCCAACCTCTGTGTCTCTTAGCACTTTTTGTCTTTTATTTCTTTCTTTTGATTTGGTCTAGAACTAAGTAGATTCTTTAATCTTTTACTAATGACTATCTCTTTTTTATTTCACATTGTTGCTCCTTTTTGACATTTTAAATCACCTCCCCTTTTCCTCCTCAAGAATGATATGCAATTTGATCTTTCAAAATTTCCTCCCTTCTCCATTTTTTGTTCATTTTTAATATATATATATGTATATATTTTTTTAATAGAATATGTATTTATTTATTTATTTATTTTTATTTTTTTTAATGAAACCCTTTCTTGTGAAGTGATTCTCATAGCATTTTGCACTTTAATACCCCCCCATGCTTACGATTTGCAATGTCTTCATTTTAAATTAAGTGGCTTCGAGTTCAGCTTAGATCGTACATTAGAACAGGTTTAGGTGGGTGGACGGGTCGGGGTGACTGTTGCGGACGATTTCAAGCTCTAGTTCGGGTACTAGAGGTGGAGTCGGTTGTTCTAATGAACGAACCCTAAAGTGCAATATGAGTTCAGCATGGAATGTGTCAAGAAGGGTTCAAGTTTTTCAACAAGATGACGGGTTGCCTCCCGTTAAGCGCTGAGTTTAACACCATTAGCCGAGCACAATTGATGATAAGCTCATCATGATCTCTAATTACCCCTAATTAACTAGTCTTCCTAGTTAATTAGCTAAGAATATGTGAATATATGGGTTAATTATAAAATAAGGGGTATATAGTAAAGGACCTTAAAATAAGTTAGAAATGCTATTTTAACATCCAACTAATATTATTAATAATCTAATTAATAATTGGACTCGAGATATTAACAATCATTCCTCTAATTAATAAGTTAACTAACTTATACATAAGTATGTAATAACTTAAGTAACATTACTTAATTAAATAAATTAATCTAAAAAGGTTAAAAATGTAAATTCAAGGTATAAATATAATAATTACCTTATTTACAATCATATATAAAAAGTTGAAAAAGATCTAAATTAAAATAAACCTTGAAAAGTTGAGTTTACATTTTGGTCCTTACAATTCATTCCAATCGGGTCCTCATTTTCCATATAGGCCCTTAAGTTTTATCACAGCTAGGTCCCTAACTTCTTCTTCTTCTCTTCAACCGGTTGAACGGCTGACGATCGAGGGTGCTTCCATCGCACGATCACCGCCAATCCGACGTCATCTTTCCTTCTGTAAGCTCCTGAAGCTTGCGCTCACCATCCCATCTTCATCCATCGGTCTGGATGACACTTTTATCCTAATTTAGGGTAGGAGATAACTTCACCATCGTCGGACAAGACGCCGGTGGTTAACCTCCTCCTAGCCTCATACACATCTAGATTCCTCCTCCTCCTTCGTCGCCGTCAACTATAAATACCCCCTGACTCCCTTGATTTTCTTTAAGTTGTCTCCCTTCCCTCTTCTTCACTGCAGCCAACCCAATAGGCTATTCCCACTACAACTCCGGCGAACTTTCCACCTCATCTTCCGACTTCCTCCGTCCACCTCAATTGGCTCAGGAACTTCGCCGAGGTCAGCCGCGTCTTTGGACACAGGCGCTGACCAAGGAGTACCTCTGCTTCATCTCACATTTGACCACCGGAGATCTTCCAATTACCTTCTGATTTTGCTCCTCCGTCATGAGTCTTCGACGGAGTTCCTCTGACCCCTTCGTCCAGGTAACAGTAGATAGGAGTAGGAGTAGGATAGTTTATATAGTTAGTTAGGTAGGTAATTAGTCGTAATTTTAGATTTCAAAATTCATCTTCTTCAACTCCGACGAGTTCCTTGAGCATGCCAGAGCCGTAATTTTATCTTTTGAATCCACTGTCCACCTTCCTTTATCATTCACGACCATTTCTATCTCACTTAATTCATAATTTGATCACTTAATCGCCTAAATCACTTCCACCTCCACCGACTACTTCTGCTGTTCATGGGAGTAGTAGTTGAGCTAATTCCACCTTCACTAGGTCCTTCATCACTTATTCATCACCTAAGGATCCTATTCCACACTTTAATATGAGTAATTACCATCTATAATGTAAACACCCAATTTTAATTAAGCTCCTGAGATCGTTGTCTATGGTGGCTCAGGAGTAGTTCAAATCATTAATTATACATATATATAGTATCGCAAATATCTGTTGACTTGTCTTGACCACTCATCTGAGTGAGAGATCAAGTCCTGTGCTTAAACCAACTTAGATCTCATTCAAACTGAATTTACTGTTAAATCTTACATTTAATGAGTTAATGAGGAATTTAATGCGATCTTGAGGCCAGGTTAAAAATTTTGTGAAGCTGGTTAGGCTTGATTTAGGTTAACTCACTATACTAACTTCAATGATAATATCACCATATTAACAAAACCTATTCGAGTCACACAACCTGGGAGGCGGTTGGGCCGATTTGGCTCGAGAAATAAACCAAAAATAAACCAAAATAAATTGAACCAGGCAAGGACCTAGTAGGGTCTGGTCCCACCCTGTACAAGGTGCTACGTATCCCCGAAAGGTCATCGCCACAAATCAGAAACCAATTTTTGGTTGAGGAAGAGAAACTGGTTCGGTTCAGTTGAAGCCAAGGAGCAGAAAGAGCTGAAGGCTAAGTGCTGAAGGGAAAATCACTAAGGGAAAAAGGGAAAGAAAGGTTAAGGGAGAAAGAAAGAAGAAAGGAAGCAGAAGAACTCATAAAAAGAGAAAGAAAGGTGCTAAGGGAAGAAGAAAGACTAAGGAAAGAAGAAAGAGGCAGAACAGAAGAGAAGGAAAAGAAAGGAAGCTCGAGAATAAGAGAGAAATAGAAGAGAAAGAGAAAAGATAAAGGATAAATAAAATAAAAGGAAAATAGAGAAAGAAAGAAAGAAGAAGAAGAAAACAGAGAGAGAGGCTGAAGAATAAAAAGAAAAAGAAATTATTTTTCTTACTATATTTTTAATTTCTTTTTACTTTTAACTGTTGTAATAAGGCATACTTTGATTAGAAAAACTCTTAATTGCCTTAATTCTTTTTGAAATAAATGTTGTAAATGTGATTTCATATGGAATTTTGCATATTTCCTCAATTTAAATCATTTTGCAAAATTCATGTTATTAAAATTAACTTAATTATACCTCCTATACCTATAGGATATTTATAATTAATTGGTGAATTTGAAATAATGTATACCTCCCAGCGAACGACCTGGACTCAACCAGTTGAAAGTAATAAAATCTAAAATGTTAGGTTAATTCAATCTTATACTACAAACTGACATAAATTCGAGTTAACTTAAGTTACTTTCTTCTACACATAATTAAGCTCAATTAACTTAATTAATTGTGTTGAGGAGTAGCATGATCATTTTAATGGCGCTGTTGCTGGGGAGGTAATGTTTTCTTTCATTTCATTCATCAAAACATTCCCTGGCATAGCTTTGTCTAAGTATCATTTTAATGGCGCCATTGTCGGGGAGGTGATCTTTTGATTCACCAAAATTTTACCTGGATTAATTATGTAAATAGCAGGTATTTGTAATTATAATTTTACTGGTTTTTTTCTAATTATTTTTGTTTTCTATCTTCTTTTCAGGTTTACCTTCACGGGTAATCTCTGGAAGAAGGCAAGATTCTGTTTTCGCTGTTACCACTATAAATACCATTGTAAGTATTTTTATTCTTAGTCTCTAATGTAGATTGAATTGTTGCATTTAGGTAAAAATAAAAATAAAAAAATAAAAAAATACATCTTTTCTAACTAGCAGCAGCATATCATAGGCATACACTCTTAGGAGTGCATTTATCTGCTAGCATATTTTGCGATTTGACTCTGGTATTTTCTACTATTTTTCTTGCATCAGCGGGAAAACACGAAAAAACCGCGTAGATCCCTATCTTGAGAAAAATAAACAAGACCACATATATTTTTGAAAAGATTTAAAAAGCGGTCACTTTAATTCTTTCGATATATTTTTGAAAAGATTAAATAAAAAGAGGATAATAAAAATTGTGACTTAATCTTATTGTAGAATGCACGTGGGTTTTTATATCGCTATCGTCAGTTGCATGCTATCACGCACACAGCGCAATCACTAGAGTCACACGAGTCTTAATTTCTATCTCTCTTCTTTGCACCTCTTAGGGCTTTGGTCGAAGATCAACAAGTCTGTCTCAGTACTAGAGCCCTGCGGGGTCAGTAGTGAGCGGTCTTGATCCTAAACCTTAGACCTTCGAGCCTTAAGGATACGCACTTGCATAGACACAGATTAGGATGCGTATTCTGATACTGTTACTCTATTTGTTTGTGTCCAAATTTCTTTGCGTATCTTAGGAATCTCTTCTTTCCTTTGAAAGAGGAGCAAAACCCACGTTTTTGCGCTGTTTTGCGGGTTTTTGTGCCGCTGTTTTTGTGGTGTGAGTGTGCCTTTGCACATTTTTTCCATTTTATGGACGGGAGGCGATCCTTGCATCCACCTCTTGTAACTTCTTTGATAGGTGATCCCAGGCCGGTTGCAGATAAGCAACCAATGATTTTCCCATCTGATCCATCTACATCTATGGAAAAAATGCAAAATCAAAATCCCGAGATCCCTTCCTCTTCTGGTCAGGGGGAGATGCCGCCTTTTGATGTTCATGAGGCGCTCCTGAACCAAAACCTTAGGATGCTTGAGAAAACAAGACAAATCAATCTATTAACAGTAGCCCTAAATAATCTTCAGACTCTTCAAACCCATCCTCCACCTCAACCTGAGGTGGGTTTTGACCTTCCTGATTTGCCAATCAATCATCCAAGGCCTCTACTTAGAGACTACTACAACCCATCTAATGACCAAGTAGAGCCTAATGTTCGGATTCCTATTAGGGAGAATGATCCTGAACTGAAGCCTAATATTATAGGTCTAATCCCTCACTTTCATGGATTTGCATCCGAGGATCCATTTCAACATATAGAAGATCTATAGAATCTATCTCAAACTCTTGGACTTCGAAATCAAAATAGGGAAATCCTACTTATGAAGATGTTCTCTTTTTACCTTAAAGACAAAGCTTCTTATTAGTACAAAACAATTGCAAGACCAATCTCAACTTGGGCTGAACTCGAATCTGCATTCTTGAAAAAATTCTTCCCTATTGGTCGAACTAATGCTTTAAGGCGAGCTATTACTACTTTCAATCAAACCAAGGAGAACCAATTCATGAGGCGTGGGAACGCTTTCATGAATTGCAAAGGAAATGCCCACATCATGACATCCCTCATTGGCAACTAATGCACATCTTCTACTATGGTTTACAAGAGGGCATTCGCAATCTAGTCGATGCCTCTTGTGGAGGGAACTTCCTAAATTGTGACATAGAATCCACCTCAGAATTATTTGAAGGGATGGCAGAAAACTCAATCAATAACGCATCTATGTCGCAATTCACGCGGGGTGCAAACATGACTCATCAAAATCTGCATAAGGGCATTCACGAGATCGATAACCCGTCCAGTTCAAAGGACTTGGAAATAATTGTAGAGAAACTGGACAAAGTCGATATCGTAGCAAAGCATCTCGACGAGGTCAGAAATACGATGAAAACTCTTATGCCTCTATTTGCTATGAATCTCGTGTATTCACTTGTTTCGCAAATTCCTGTAGGGAGGTAATTTGTGAATAATCTAGATTCTAGAGATCCATCTTTCTTGGGTTTTCTATCTACTCCACCAACCCAAGGAGGGACCTTTGTCCCACAATCTTATCCACCCTTTTCCCTACCCTTGCCTTTTGTGGAAAACACGCCATATCCTTTAGGTTTACACGCCATCCAGGAAAACATTCCAAGATCTAACCCTTATTCAATTACCTATAATCCTGGATGGTGTAATCACCCTAATTTCTCTTGGTCTGACATTTCACAAAGACCATCATATCCGACTCAGACCAAGCAAAACCCTCCCACATTGTCATTTCAGCAACACAATGCGAGGCCATTTTATGCGGGTTTGCAAAACCCGGTAGGGCGAAATAGAGATTCACAGCTAGACCAAATTTTGAGAGCTGTGACTGAGAGCCAGCGACAAAATGCTGAGGCTCTTGCTGAAGTCCAATGACAATGTTCGGTAGAATTGGCTGATCTTAGGGGCCAGATCATGCTTTTGGCTAAGTCTCATCAGCCAAGTACTCTTCCATCTCAGCCAATTCTAAATCTTAGGGATTTCCAAAACCCTAGGCAAAATCAAGGCCAAGTCCATTTCCTTAATTAGGCCTTTGATTTTAATCAGACCCTGTCCTCTGAACTTCCTGAAAATAATCCACCAAACCTGCATCAGTAGCCTTTATTGTATCAAAATGACCCACCTATTATTAAGAATCAAAATTGACTTTGCTGATCTTCTGAACTTGGTTGGAATCATTTCTTAAATTGCCTCAATTTTTAATATTCTACATCTCAACCTAAATCAGATCTAATCTTCACGAGATTCACTCTGATCTTTCTAAGATTTTCACAGGAATCTGATTTTGGTTCTGCGAGATCTATTCTAGGCAATTTTAGGACGAGTTTTTACCGGGTGGTTTTATCTGTTTTTCTATTTTTGAACCAATTCTTTCATAACTCCTTTGATTTTACCTTATATATATTCTTTTTAGGAGTTCTTCACTAGGGTTTACGCCTAGCTGAAGGTGTAAAACTTAGCATTTTGTACATAGCTGTTTCCTACTTTCTACTTTTTGTTTTCTACTTTCTCTGATTTTTCACTTCATCATATACTAATTACCTTCATTTAGTCAGACTACTCTGACCTTTGGTCAGACTTGAAATCATCCACACAGAGATCTTTGATCTCCTCTATTCAACTCCTTCCATCACCCTATACTAAAAGAAGTGTAATATATTTTCACCTTTCTTACAATGAGGATATTGTAAAATCTTGGCTTGGGGGGGTGTTGAAGTGAAATTTTCACTTAAAGTGTATATGCAAATAGAAAATATAAAAAATACATAAAAATTAAATATCTACGAAATTTTAAAAAATATAGAAATTCCAAAACTTATATAAAAATTTCAAAATAAAAAATTTCATAAATTTTTGAAAAAAATTCATAAAAATTGGAAAATTCTATAAACATAAAATAAAAATATATACATACACAAATTTGAAACATGAAAATTCATAAAAATAATAAGAGGGGTATATTCATCTAGAATAAAGGAAAAAAGAAGAAAAAAATATATTTATATTATCATTAAGAGCTTAATTTTTCTTTTAGGTCAGAAACTTAAATAAATAAATAAATATATATATATAGAATACATATAGAGTATTTAAGAGCATTCAATTCTTATTTAGATTCTTAAACATTTTGTAAAAACACGCTTTTATTTATTTATTTTTTTAAATCTTTTTAAACAAGATTTTATTTGAATTAGAATCTTTAAATCTTTAAGCTTTGTTTTTCTATTTTTACCTTGAATTAAGAAACTAAGGTGTATTAAGTTTTAAACTTATGTTTTGGGATTAAATTATAACTTTCTAATCAATTAGATTAAGTAATCCTTTTACTTTTGAAAATTTGATTTTATTATAAGGTTAAGTAAAAAGGCCAGATATTCAGAGTTAATTAAATAGAGAGTTAGTAGAATTTTAGTTTACAAGTCTTACAGACTATAGACATATAACTAGACTTGGTAAATTTTTTCTTGACAGATCCTATAGGAAGAAACTAAGAATTTAAAGAACCTGAGAGTGAAGGGCTTTATTGTCCAAGCTCTGGTTTGAGAGCTAAGTAACCTAAACATCTAAATTCACACACATAGAATTGTCTTGTTGGCATCTAAGATTGCAAAAACACAGAGGTTAGGAGATCAATTCTAAATCCTCTTTAGTCCAAGGATTTCCGCGAGGCGGTTCTTGAAAGGGTGAAGTATGTGCCACTCACCTAGAAAAAGGATTTGGAGAATAAAGTTGGTAAGAAAAATGAGAAGGGGGAAAATAAAAAAAAGAGAAAAAAAACCCTGCAGTTAAGTACCTCGTTACAAATGGGTACTTATGAAGTTTTTTTTTCCACATAAGGATGCTACCCTTCCATTAAATAAAAGAACACCTCGCTACATATGGGTGTTCGAGCCTATAGAAAAAGTTAAAAAAAAAAATGGAGATAAAATATTCGGAAAAAGAGACCCAGTGGTCCACCGGGGAGATATACACAAAAAGTGTCGACCTCGGGATAGAAAAATGGTGAGGAGAAAGCAACCAAACCTGAGTAAGGCCAAGCCAAAGGCTTGAATTGGAATAATTGGGATTGGAAATTGATGTCTTAAGATCTGGATTGTTGCAACTTTGGATGCCTTTAGGACAACTCTCTTCACAAAGCACAGATGTTTTAAAATCATAGCTACTGAACCTTGGTACTGGGCAATGAAGCCTAAGAAATCAGGTTTTGAGGATTTGAAGTTGAGACCTAAAGGAGAAGAATTGACAAAATCCTAGGTCTAGAAGTTGTTCTTAGTGTTGTAGGCTAGTAGATTAGAGTTTTACTACTCTAAGTTTGATTAATAATGAGTATCTGGTTAATTTGCTTAAACTTATATTGATAAAAGTCAAATATCACAACATAGGATTAACTTAAGTCTATTGAGTTTTTGAGTTAAAATTTAATTCCCAATTCTTAGGTTTTGTTTTCTTAAAACACTTTGTATTCTAAGTTTGGGTTAAGAATAGTTACAAAGAATAAGAGATTTTTTAGAATTCTAATTTCTAATAAAATTCTTGTTAACAACATTATTTTTAAGTGTGCTTTGAAAATGTTATAAGTATAAGTCTAAGTAAGAAAATTTTCACAAAATGCTCTGTATATTAGTTATTTATATTAACTCTAAAAAATTCTCTGACCTAAGCTTTACTCTACAAAGTTATTATTTATATTAATTTAAACTCAAGTGCTTATAATCATCATATTTTTAGTTAATTTTGCTAGGAACTAGCAAAACTTTGGCTTGGGGATATGATGAGAAGCTTATCATGATCTCTAATTACCCCTAATTAACTAGTCTTCCTAGTTAATTAGCTAAGAATATGTCAATATAAGGGTTAATTATAAAATAAGGGATATATAGTAAAGGACATTAAAATAAGTTAAAAATGCTATTTTAACATCCAATTAATATTATTAATAATCTAATTAATAATTGGACTCGAGATATTAACCATCATTCCTCTAATTAATAAGTTAACTAACTTATACATAAGTATGTAATAACTTAAGTAACATTACTTAATTAAATAAATTAATCTAAAAAGGTCAAAAATGTAAATTAAAGGTCTAAATATAATAATTACCTTATTTACAATCATATATAAAAAGTTGAAAAAGATCTAAATTAAAATAAACCTTGAAAAGCTGAGTTTACATTTTGGTCCTTACAATTCATTCCAATCAGGTCCTTATTTTCCATATAGGTCCTTAAGTTTTATCATAGCTAGGTCCCTGACTTCTTCTTCTTCTCTTTAATCGGTTGAACGGTTGACGATTGAGGGTGCTTCCACCGCACGATCACCGCCCATCCGATGTCATCTTTCCTTCTCCAAGCTCCTGAAGCTTGCACTCACCATCCCATCTTCATCCTTCGGTCTGGATGACACTTTTATCCTAATTTAGGGTAGTAGATAACTTCACCGTCGTTGGAGAAGACGTCGGTGGTTAACCTCCTCCTAACCTCATACACGTCCAGATTCCTCCTCTTCCTTCGTCGCCATCAACTATAAATACCCCCTGACTCCCTTGATTTTCTTTAAGTTGGCTCCCTTCCCTCTTCTTCACTGCAGTCAACTCAATAGGCTATTCCCTCTACAACTCCTACGAACTTTCCACCTCACCTTCCGACTTCCTCCATCCACCTCAATTGGCTTAGGAACTTCCCTGAGGTCAGCTACGTCCTTGGACACAGGCGCTGACCAAGGAGTACCTCTGCTTTATCTCACATTCAATCACCGGAGATCTTCAAATTACCCTCTGATTTTGCTCCTCCGTCATGAGCCTTCGACGGAGTTCCTCTGACCCCTTCGTCCAGGTAACAGTAGATAGGAGTAGGAGTAGGAGTAGGGGTAGGAGTAGGATAGTTTAGATAGTTAGGTAGGTAATTAGTCGTAATTTCAAATTTCAAAATTCATCTTCTTCGACTCCGGTGAGTTCCTTGAGCTTGCCAGAGCCGTAATTTTGTCTTTTGAATCCATTGTCCACCTTCCTTTATCATTCACAACCATTTCTATCTCACTTAATTCATAATTTGATCACTTAATCGCCTAAATCACTTCCACCTCCACCGAGTACTTCTGCTGTCCATGGCAGCAGTAGTCGAGCTAATTCCACCTTCACTGGGTCCTTCATCACTTATTCATCACCTAAGGACCCTATTCCACACTTTAATACGAGTAATTACCATCTATAATGTAAACACCCAATTTTAATTAAGCTCCTGAGCTCGCTGTCTATGGCGGCTCAGGAGTAGTTCAAATCATTAATTATACATATATATAGTATCACAGATATCTGTTGACTTGTCTTGACCACTCATCTGAGTGGGAGATCAAGTCCTGTGTTTAAACCAACTCAGATCTCATTCAAACTGAATTTACTGTTAAATCTTACATTTAATGAGTTAATGAGGAATTTAATGCGATCCTGAGGTTCCTTGTGACCTCAGAAACCTTTTCAAATAAAAAATGACATAAATTTATTTTTGTATGCAAGTTTCACCTTTTACTGGACTCATCGGAGCTCTGGCAAGCTTCGGCGAGTCAATTTTGATCTTCAGCCTGTAGAAGTTGATGAGAAGCTCCAGATTGATGTAATTTTGATCACTGATTAATTTGAGGTCTTTTATTTGAAGATTTAACATTTGGAGTTGAATATAAGGATTTGGAAAAGCCTGACAGAAGACCAAAAGCCTCATTTGATGAGTCTAAAAGCTTCAGTGCAATGCACTGAAGCCATTCATGTCCTTAGAACATTGTAACAACCTTTTGATCACTCTGACGAACAGAGCACATTTTGAGTTCAGGCGACGAGCCTGGAACCCTAGTTTCTTAGGTTCAATCATCTGTTTAAGGGATTGAACAAGTTCTTGAGGTTGAAAGGATCTTATTTTAGGCTTTAATTTCTTGTAAAGAGGCTTTAAATAGAAAGTCAAATTTGAAGGCCTTATAGTCAAACCTGAACTTGAGGCCTTGATTCTGAGCTCAATTTGATGAATTAAGGAGTTTAAATTGATTTTGAGATTCAGTTGAATAATTTTAGAGAGAATTGGATGAGCTCAGATAAGTATTTTGGTTGGAATTCATTAAGTGCCAGTTTGGGTTGTTTTTGAACCTAAACTATTGGCAGTAGTTTTTGGTTGAATTTTGAATGTGATTTCTGCCTAGATAAGCTTGTAACAACCTTAGAAGTTGTTCCAATCGATTGGATATGATCTTATATGTCTGTTACACCTTTCTTATGTTTAAATTCAATCTCTAAAGCTTTCAGAGAAGCTTCAAGTTTCTCTGTGTTACCTGAAGTTGTTAAGAGCTCAAAACCTTTACAAGCAGTCGTGGAATTCCCTGTAGAAACCATTTAGATCCTTAGCTAAGAGAGAAAGTCTAGCTTATGGACTCTGTGATGTTAACTTCCATTTTCAGGCAGTTTAATACTATAGAAACCCATAACTCTACCCTTCAAATCGAAGAGGAAATCTTCCCCTTAGCATTAAATTGACCCTGTAATCTTTTAGAGCTAGTCAAGAGCTTTCCAATAAGCTTTGGTTCGTTTGATTTGGAGCTCTGAGCTAGGCGATATCCTCAGCTGAAGTCAGCTCTGGAAGGGGAAATCTTAGTCCCACATCAGAAACCCTTGCGCACTCGCCTTGGTATAAAAGGTTTTTGTTAAGTGGGCTATGCAGTCGTCAGCGCTCGGCTCACGGATACCAGTTACAAATGAGCATGTGTGTGTGTGTGCGGGCATGTGTGCCTGCGTGTGTGTGCCTGTGTGGGCGTGCAATGTGTGTGGCCCTAGGAGGGTGAGACCTGGGAGGTGATTGGGGCGGTTTGGCTCGAGAAATAAATCGAAAATAAACCAAAATAAATTGAACTAGGCGAGGACCTAGTAGGGTCTGGTCCCACCCTATACAGGGTGCTGCGTATCCCCAAAAGGTCCTCGCCGCAAATCAAAAACCAATTTTTTTGTTGAGGAAGAAAAACCGGTTCGGTTCAGTTGAAGCTAAAGAGCAGAAAGAGCTGAAGGCTAAGTCCTGAAGGGAAAATCACTAAGGGAAAAAGGAAAAGAAAGGTTAAGGGAGAAAGAAAGAAGAAAGGAAGCAGAAGAAGAACTTGTAGAAAGAGAAAGAAAGGCACTAAGGGAAGAAGAAAGACTAAGGAAAGAAGAAAGAGGTAGAACAGAAGAGAAGGAAAAGAAAGGAAGCTCGAGAATAAGAGAGAAATAGAAGAGAAAGAGAAAAGATAAAGGATAAATAAAATAAAAGGAAAATAGAGAAAGAAAGAAAGAAGTAGAAGAAAAGAGAGAGAGAGGCTAAAGAATAAAAAGAAAAAGAAATTATTTTTCTTACTGTATTTTTAATTTCTTTTTGCTTTCAATTGTTGTAATAAGGCATACTTTGATTAGAAAAACTCTTAATTGCCTTAATTCTTTTTAAAATAAATGTTGTAAATGTGATTTCATATGGAATTTTTCATATTTCCTCAATTTAAATCATTTTGCGAAATTCATGTTATTAAAATTAACTTAATTATACCTCCTATACCTATAGGATATTTAGAATTAATTGGTGAATTTGAAATAATGTATACCTCTCAGCGAATGACCTGGACTCAGCCAGTTAAAAGTAATAAAATCTAAAATGTTAGGTTAATTCGACCTTATACTACACAACCGACACAAATTCGAGTTAACCTAAGTTACTTTCTTCTACACATAATTAAGCTCAATTAACTTAATTAATTGTGTTGAGGAGTAGCACGATCAGCAATATGCTTAGGGAGAATGGATTGACTGCATGAATGATATGATCATGATGGATGAGAATTGGATGGATACGGATAAGTATCAAAGCATGGTGGATAGTCATTCCAGAATATCTCTGATATAAGTTAGGCTGATTCATTTTTGAATGATCTTTCTTGAGTTTCCGCGGAGGGAACATTTGGAAGGTATAGTAGTGATCATGGGATTCTGTAGTAGGATTGTGGTGATTCCAAGGCTCAATAGAAATGGGTTTAGTTAGTGTATCCCAGAAGTATGGTTCCTCTCGTGCTTTGTGACCTATCAAATCGATACCTGATGAGTCATTTTGATTCTTTCCCTCTGGGTTTAAGATTATCTCCTCAAGAAATGACTCATAGATTGGGTCTTAAAATGAATTTTCCTTATAATCTTCATACCAATCAAAAGTGAATGCTTGGAGAGTGCCTTTTGAGTCATAAAACTTGAAATCTGTAAAGGATTCATATTCTGGGTGAAGGTCACTCTTAGTATCATCCAATCCTGATTCCTGGTGGTCCTCAAAACAAAAAGTCTTCATATCCATGGACTCTGAATCTGGTCTGTCACCATGTTTCCCAACATTTCTAGGTATATCCTCAAGTTCAAAGGTGAAAGCCTCCATTGTGCTCATGTCATTATGTTCAATTAGATCATCAGCTTTTTGTGAAAAAGACAACAAAGCTGGGGGCTATTTGAAAGGATTTTGAAAGTTAATGGCATGTGTGTGAGATAAAAGAATCAAATAGGATCGAGTTGCAAACTTGGGCAAGATAATCTCAGATTTGGCCCAAATATTGGTACAAACCTAATTTGACATAAGGAATTCAATGGTGAAGCTAGATTTTGGTTTTTACCTAGTTCGACTGGGTAATTTATGCAAAAACCCAAATTAGGGTAAAAGTCTGTTTGTGACTCTATTTTGGGTCAAGACGGGTTTTGATGGGTAAATTGAAGATACCAAACCCTAGAGAATATTTTTATATGAATTTTAGAGGGTTTAGGTGAATTTTATCCTGACCAGGACCTCAGTTAATTAAGCGGGTCTATTTTTAAGGTTTTAGATGTCCATTAATTCCTGTAACGCATGAAAACTCTTTTCTATCTGTTCTAACCCACTTATTAGACTCTTAAGACCATTTGACCTTTGTTCAACCCATGAGAAAACCCGTGATTGTTCTACATTCATGATATGTTGGTAAAATTACAGTTTTAATCCTGGTTTGTTGTATTTCTCTCTGAAAGGATTTGCAATGAATTATGGCCTTCTGATGGTTATGTAGGAACATTTAATAACTTAATCAGATCAAATTCAGCTAGTTATGGCTTATGATGGTGTTCCCATCAGTCAAGTTGCATTTTCGAATTAGGTGGTGGAATCAAGATGTAGAATCAAACTCAGGTTCAGATTGAAGTAACCAGATCAGATCAGAAATCCCTGTAGAAGATCTAATGAGGTCTCTTAGGTTAACAACATAATGAGCTTTCATGTGTATGTGCTCTAATAGAAGGGATGAGGGACTGGATGTGAATTGGACCCAATCAAGGCTCCCAAAGATTTTTGGATGACTAAGGTTGTTTCGAGAGGATGATACCTCTAAATCAGAAATCCTCGCACCTGAGAATTACTTGGGTAGCCAGGAAGGGAGAGCCCTACAATGACCCTTACACGGTAGAGCATCCCCACGGGTTACAGGGCTTCCCCCACTCGACCTTCCTTGTCACTGTGGTTCCAAGTAGATTGGAATGTATGAATTGAGACCTTAAGTCTACCAATTTTAGCCTAATTTGTGCCTTGGATTTTACTTGATTTAGAAATTGATTTGATTTGTGACCTAATTTGGAGGTCGATTGGTCCACAAAGTAGGTCAATTTCACTTGACTTGTCCTAAAATATAAAGAATGAAATCTAGGTCAAGACCCAGAAATCACCCTGAATTGACTCTCAGGTTATTAGGTCCATAATTTTTAAGGTTCAAGTGAAATTAGTGCCTGATTTTAGGGTTTAAGTGATTAGTTCTTTTCAAGCAAGGGTTTGGGTAGCACACAAATGCGGGAGGGTCAATTTTCTTTAATTCAGGAAAGTGTGAACTAGCACTTCAAACCATAATGTTGAAACCCTAATTGGCTCTATTTCAAGTCTAATTTGATCTTAGAAAATGTTCACCTTGGACTTCGAGCAAGAAGTGCATGGTCTAAGGCGATTAGAAATTAAGCGTGATCCCTAATAGGTACATAGGAAATAGGGTAGGGATCTCTAATCAAAATCATCTTGACTTCAATCAGATATGAATTTTTTCATTTGCAAATTAGGAACTTGCCTTTCAAGTGATGATTATTATGAAAATAAGGCAGATGGTTCCTAACTGATTTGTTTCCTTTTTTATCTTCTCGAGATTAAGAGATTGATTAGGGAATAAAAGAGATTACCTACCCTGGGAGTGGCTGATTTGCATGGAAGATCGTCTCGTGATGTACCTCGCAAAAGCACCAGGAAACAAATAGGGCAAGTTGGTGCTCAAATAGAATCAAGTAAAACAAGAATAGAGGTGAATTGCAAGTTGCTCCTCAACAATGGTGCCAAAATGTTGTTGGGCTATCGAGGAGGAGTTTTTTAAGTCGTTTCGTTGTAGCGCACTCCTAAATAGCTCAATAAACAAATAAAATTTATTGCTTGAAATCTAAATTGAAGTCCGAGGTCGATTACCAGGAGCAAATATGGAATTCACGTGCTAATTGCATTCAGATTAAATGAGCACAAGTAATTGAGCATTCAAATAGATATTCAATAAATAATAACTTGTCACACTAGTTATTCAATGAAATCCAATGTATCTAGAGATAAAAAGAATGGGGAGAATCCAAAAAGTGGTGATTTGAATCACCAATTAAATCCTCTAATTAATAAGCATGCATCTCATAATCAATTTAACCATAGTACTTAAATAATACAACAGTACTTCTCAAACAATGGTCAATCAGATGACAGATTGTTCAATCAGATGACTTAAATGTGGCCCTACTATAGTGCTCTTTAGAGCCTTTTCCTTTGTTTCTTCTCTTCTTTCCTTCAGACCTTTCTTCTTTCACGAGCCTTCTCTTCTCTTCTTATGCTTTTCTTCCTTTCCCTCTTCTTCTTCTTCTTCCTTCCTTCAGAACACAAGGAATCCAAATCCCTTCAGCAACTAAGTGTTGCACAGGGGTAGACCTTCAAAGAGCAACCCCCCCCCGCTCTCTCACAATTCTTCTCTTCTTCCTCAGAAGATCGGGCATCTAATCGGGTAATCGGGGATCCGAGTTAAGCAGTATCGGGTCCAAGTCTGCGGGCATGGTATCACAGACGAGGAGTGAGGCATAGGCGGGTAGTCAGGTGAAGAGGTGTGAGGGACTCGACCCCTCATTTTCTTGGGTGATAAGCTTAAGACACAAATCCAATTTATGGGTGTGCGCACGCTCTTCTCCCACCGATGTGGGACTAATCCCATGGCTCTTTTCCTTGTGCACGACCGTGGCAGCTCCTTCTCCAATTGAGGTCACAACTAAGGGTAAAGCCTTCGATTGAGGGCTTGGGAAGGGTCCTGGAGATGTTGAGCAAGTCCTGGAAGCATAACCTAGAGCTCTTGTGGCCAGATCTTGAATAGCAAGGCAGAGATGATGGTGGCGACAACGGACCAACGATGACTCTGAAACAAGAATACAGGCTTGAAAGCCCTCGTTAAATAGTTCAACAGTGTTGTCGGAGGATGTGGAGTGTGATGACAGTGGTTTTGTGGAGTTTGGTGGAGCGTAGAGTCAGGCAACCTTAGGGAAGGTGGTTGCAGGTGGTGTTCGGTGGTGGTTGTGAGTAGGCGAAGCGTGAAATTGGTTGAGGGGTTTTGTGCGGGCATGAGTAGTGAAGCTTGTGAGGGTGTTGGCAAAGCGTGTGGAGTGGTGGTGCGATGGGGAAGCCTCGCCAGAGGGCGGCCAGAGATGGAGAAGATGAGGGAGTGTGGTGGTGTTGATGGTCGAATTAAGCATTTAGATAGAGGAAAAGAGAGTAGAGGGAGAAAGGAACCTATCTATCCTAATCTAACTAGACGAAAGGGGAGGGTTCCTACGTCGGTGTTATGGCCAGACGTAGGGAAGAAGAAAACTCCGGTGGGCGAAGCGGCGACAGCGAGGAAAAGTAGGCGACGTTCGTTGGTATTGCGAGACGTGGAGCAAGGTGAGGAAGATGGTACCACTACCTATTGTATGTGGCAGACAACAAAGAGGTCAGATCAGGAGGGTCTCTAGAGTTGGTGGAGATGTAGGTCGGGGAGAAGGGAAGAAGGAGAGTCTGACCTCCAAACCAAGCTAAGGTGCACGGAAATGCATCGTGGGTGCTTTTATAGGCTTCAGGGGAGCATTCCAAGCTTGGAAACCAAGCTTGGAGCTTTCATGAAATAGGAAACCCTTGATTTCAAAGGATTTGCCTAAGGATTTGGGTACAAATCAGAGGCAAAGTTGTGGCTCAGATGGAGGAGGATTCTCTCAGGAGTTCTCATTCCAATTTTGGAAGAGATTGGGCGAGAAATCAAGGTAAACACCTTGATTGAAGGTTAGCTACTTGTTGTGTTTACATGGCAATGGCGATAGGGACCTATTGGTGAAGAAGACAATGAAGTTAGGAGGGTCCTTGTAATAGTTTTCGAAAGCTGAGAGGCTATTTTAAAGAAAAAGAGTCAGATTAGACTAAAATGCAAACTAGGTTAAGATGATCTCTGATTGGACCCAAATTTCGGTACAAACCTAGTTTGGACCCAAGGAATCTGATGGTAAAGTCTGATTTTGGGTTTGACCAAGTTTGACTGGGTATTTTTTGTAAAAACCCAAATTAAGATAACTTGCCGTCTGAGACTCTATTTTAGGTCAAAATAGGTTCAGATGATCAGATCAACGATACCAAACCTTATAAAATATTTTTATATGAATCTTAGAAGGTTTAGATGAATTTTATCCTAACCAAAACCTCTGTTAATTAAGTGACTCTGAAATTAAGGTTTCAGGTGTCCGTTAATTCTTGAAATGCACGAAAACCCATTTCTGTCTGCACGGACCCTCTTGTTAGTCATTAATGCTCATTTGACCTTCATTTAACCCATGGAAAAACCTGTGGTTACTCTGCATTTAGGATATGACGTTAAAATTACAAATTTACCCTTGATTTAATGTATCTCTCAAAAAGAATATGTAATGAATTACGACTCTCTGGCGGCTATGTAGGAGCTGTTGCCTATTGATTCTGACTAATTAAATCTAGTTATGGCTGATGATGATATTATCATCACACCCTTACAAATTTCCCTCGCCCTCCCCTATCCATTTCTCTTCTCAACATTCTCGTTATTACTCGATCTCAGAGTAAGGTGATAATTGAGAAATTTCATGCGAAGAAATCAATTTTAGGATCTCAGGAGAGAGAAACTTGTGTCATCGTATTTTCGCAGAAAACTCTGATGTATTAGATAATATTTATAACTGGGACGGTGAATCCTAGGTCGAAAGCAGGGATAAAAAGTTTGGTTAATCAAAATCTACGTTTATTTTGTTTATTTTTTAAGAGTTTTTGGCTATTCTATTTTTTTGGTATTTTGTATAGTAGAAAATCAGATTGGAGAAATATTGAATCTGTTCTACTCTACTTGCAAAAGAAAAGAAAGAGAAAGAGATAGAGAGAGAAGAGAGGGAGAGAGAATAATTATTTTATAAGTAAATCAAATGTTTATTGCAAAAACTAAGTGTAGAGAATTAAATCTACACTATGAAAGTGGTAAAAGAATCCCCCTTGACGGCTGCTTGGAGGACGAGCTACGTTGACGTGATGCCCAGAAGAAGGTGATGAGGAACTGAATGAAGGAAGACAAATCGGATGAATTGAGGATGAAATGGGACGGCGTCGCAGCGGGATCTACTTCCTGAACGGGGTGAGCAGACGGCCACGTGTTCTCCACAAATGGGGATGAGAGAGGGAAAAATTATTTTCTAAAATCTAATGGAGCATCCCAGGCTTGGGACAAGCTCGTAGTGCCTTGGAAAGGGTGTGGAGAGAGTAGGAAGAGATGGTTTGGAAGGGAGGGGGTGAATGGCCTATTTATAGGTGAAGAAGAGCTGTTCTAAATGATTTGGTATGCATCAAAGGCATTCATGTGTGTGCGTGGGACAAGGGTCTCACGTGGCCTACTGCACCTAGCGCAGCACGTGCGTAGGCACCGTGCACTGCTGGCAAAAGCGAGGAGATATGGTAGCCATTGGATGTTCATCGTACACTCTAGATTGAGTCCCTCTGAGCTCTCAGATCACACCTAACCGCACGTGACATCGCAGGTGAAGCACTCGGGCAAATCTGTAGTGCCACATGGTCACGCCTCCACCATCTGATGTAGATTGCACGGTCGTAACGCATGCCTTGCGCTTGTTATTGTTGTGAAGTAGATCCGAGTGCGGATGTGGCCTCTCCTCTACCCTTTGATCAAGATTGGAGGGCTGCAATAGCTCACGCCCTGCGTTGAGGAAGATAGGCAAATCAGGTCTCAAACCTGCGTGTAGTGCTTGAGAAGATCCCCTCCTTGCCACTACACGGTGGTTCTACTTGATTAATCGTGGCCGTTGGATGGAGATCTAATGATTTTTTTGAAGGATTTCCCTTAGCTAATGAGAGGGCGTGGTGGTTGAGGTGCGTGAGATTTAATCTCAACCATTGGATGGTGATCTAACGATTGGGATTTCTTGATGGATTTGCCTTTGAGGATTGGCAATTGTTCTTGGGGTGGTCTGGATGGCTGAGATGGCACCATGTGGTGCCATCTTGACCATCCAACTTCTTTGGCTTGTAGGTGACACTATGGATGTCAGATTGGGTCGATTTTCGAGCCGTTGGGCTACGATCGTCGACCCGAACCCATCTATGTGGTTGGATTTGTCGTTTGAAGTCTAGATTCGCATCACCTTGCCCCTTGGCCTTTGTTCTTCCTCAGACTGCATATGATGCTACAGAGGTCCGATTAGGGTGATTTTGGGGGCGTTGGACTCTGATCATCGCCTTGATTAGATCCGTACAATTGGATCTTCAATCGCAGTCCCCAAAATGTATCGCCTTCTCCCCTAGCCATTAAAATAAGATAATTAATGTACAAATTAGACAATCTATACTAAATTCACAAGGATGCATGTTATGCAATATTTATAGTGCTGGATGCTTCTACAAGCCAGGAGCACACATAAATAGGCAATTTAAGCCAAATAGATGTGTCTACATCACACCCTCATGCCTATCTTTTTCTAGTGACCAACAAAATTAAACTAAATGCTAAATATAAAACGAGAATTAAGATTTGATTACTTAGGCATAAGTTATTTATCAATACTAAGAAATTTTAACTAAGGACCTAAAGCTATGAAGACTCAACAGTGCCTGGGGGTCTGCCAAAATGAAGACTGCCCAAGTCCTCGCCTTATTCCATACAGAAAGAGAAGAAATATATACATATATATATTTCTTTTTGTTCTTTTCTAATTTTTTTGGATTTTTTTTTGAGTTTAGAGTTTCAAGGCAGCTTTCTATGGCTACCCAACCCACCCAAGACTCGAAGGAACTCTAAATGTGAAGCATCTCATTGTGAACATGTGATAGACTCATCAAAGGGCAATCAAAATGGACCACAAGTTTCTACAAACCTTACGTGACCCTTAACGAAAAAAAATCTACCTAAAGGTGTATCTATTTAACCAATAGCTTTCTCTCTACTTATATTTTTATGGGGTCAACACAAGAGAAATTTCAGTATATATCTCCCTGGCTTATTCTACTTCCCACTTCTCCCTAATTATTTAGGAATTATTTATGTATTTTTGTGAGTTGGGTTTTGGACAGTCGACAATGGAGGGTTACCCATGGCAACTTGCAAGACATACCCATGCGGTAAAATGTAGCTTATTTATTTTTTTCTTCTTTTCCTATTTTTTCTATGTTTTCTTTTCTTTTTTTTTGGTATTTTTCTACTTTTTTATTTTTCTTTTTCTGAGAAGGTGGTGGTGAGCGTATTTTCGCAAGGAAAAATTAGGTTTTTAGAGAACACGTCGTAGTCGCAAAATATCGCTATTTAATAAATTTTATTTTGAAACTTGAAGTGAGTCCTAGGCCGAACATAGGGAGGCAAAGGTTTGATTTTGAAATCTACGTTTCGATTTTATTTGTTTTTATTATTTTTATCTTTTGCAATCTTTTTGTATTTTAATAGGCAAGAGATCAGATCGACAAAATATTTATGTAACTAATCTACTTGCAAATATGGGAGAGAGAGAAAGAGAGAGAGAGAGAGATTTCATAAAATCAATCAATGTATATTACAACTAATTGAAACTACACTAGAAAGCCAATAAAATATAGAGAGAGGTGAGAAGAATCCCCATCGACGGTCGCTTAGAGGATGACTTGCTCTGACGATGCCCCGGACAAAGGTGGGGAGGAGTTGGATGAAGAAGAATGGTGTTGGAGGAAGGAGGACGAGACAGGACAGCATCGTAGAGAGGATGTACTTCCTGAAGGTGGTGAGAGGATGGCCATAGGATGCTCCACAAAGGGGGTGAGAAGTGGGAAAAATATTTATTTTCTATTCTAGAGTAGCATCCCATGCTTGGGACAAGCTCTCTCTAGAGCCTTGGAGGCGGTGAAGGAGAGAAAGAAAGAGATGAAGAGAAATGGGAGGGGTAAGGGTCCTTTTATAATGGAAGAGAGGCGGCATTTCGTGCATGGGACATTTAGTGACATCAAAGTTGTCACTGAAGATCTGGCCTAAACGTCGCTGAAGCCATCACACCACCGCTGGTGTCCGCTCTTTGAAATCGCGCTGAGCGCGCATGTGATCAAATGGCAGCCGTTCGATTCAAATTGCGTGGCTGAGGGAGACCGCGGATCGCACCTCAAGCGCACATTAAATGGAGTGTGGGTCAGCACGTGATTGCACGCGTGCAGATCACGAGGCTCTGATCGCACCACATCGTGAAGTCTCCATCGCTTGATGGACATCCAATGGATGTAATTGAATTGTGCCTGTGCTTGTGAAATCAAGCGTTGCGGCCGGGCTCTGAACGTGCTTTGGTGGCTTGAGAGCACCACCCGCAACCGCTATTCTACATGCGCACAAGTGTAGCGTTTAGGAATTTTCTTGGTGTGATGGAGTCGACTTCTCTGTCCAATGGTTGAGATTTGTTCACGAGATGCTCCTTAAGGGTGAGCGGTGCTGCTGCCGATCTTGGGCGACTGTGATGGCCCCATGTGGTGCCATCATGGCCATTGATTTTCTTTGCTTTGTAGGTGGCACCATGGATGTCAAATTGGGTTGATTTTTGCACCGTTGGGTTGTGATCGTTGATCCGGATCCATCCATGAGGTAGGATTTGGCATCTGAGCTTTAGATTGGTGTCACCTTACCCCTTGGCCTTTGATCTTCCTCGAACTGCATAATATGCTACAGAACTCCAATCAAGACTATTTCGGAGGTGTTGGACTCCATTCATCATCATGATTAGATCATACGGCCGGATCGTCAATCCAAGGCCCCTTAATAAATCTTCTTCTCTCCTGGCCACAAAAGGATGCTACACAAACTTTCTAAATGGGGAATGATGCATGTTATGCAATATTTATAGTATGAAATGCATCTATAAGGTTGGAAACATGCATAAATAAGCATTTTATCCTAAATAAATGTGTTTACATCATACCCCCATGCCTATCTATTGCTAGTTCTTAGTAAAATCAAACTAAATGCTATGTATAAGAATAGAATAGGACTTGATCGCTTAAGGCATTAGTTATTTATTAACAAAAGGAAATTTCAACTAAGGTCCTAAACTATGAAGACTCAATAGTGCTCAGGTGCCTGCCAAAATGTAGATCGCCCAAGTTCTCACCTTATTTTGAAACGGGAAGATACATTTTTTCTATTTTTTTTTCTTTTCTAATTTTTTTGGATTTTTGAGTCTAGAGTTTCGGGGTAGCTTTTTATGACTACCCAATCCATCCTAGACTCTAAAAGAACTTTAAGTTCTAAGCATCTTGTTTAAAGTGATAGACTCACTAAGTGGCTGTTAAAATGGACTTTAGGTTTCTACGACCGTAGGTAACCTTAAGAGTTTCTGCCTAAAGGTTTACCTTTCTGATTGGTAGCTTTCTCTCTAGTTTTTTTATTTTTTATGAAGTCAACACAAGGGTGAACCCAGTGTAGATCTCGGTTTATTCTACTTCCCCGCTTCTTCCCTAAGTGCTTTAGGAATTATTTGTGCATTTTTGTGAGCTGGGCTTTGGGAAATCGGTCAATGAGCTGTTACCCACGGCAAGTTGTCAGCCATACTCGTGTGGTGAAGTATGGCTTTATTTAATTTTTTCTCCTTTTTCTATTTTTTTCTATTTTTTTCTTTTTATTTTTTAGTATCATTTTTTTCTTTTTCCGAGTAGGTGGCTTCCCTGATCTAATATTTACCTAAAAGCAATAGAATGAGTATGGTCATGTAGCTGGGCTTTGAACAACCTGCTAATGGGTTGTTACCCATGACAACTTACCAACCATCTATCCTAGAAAGTTCATTAGCTACCTAATTTTCGTAAAACCACCAAAAAGTGAGTTAGTGTAAATAGTGTGTAGATGCTTTAGAATTAAAGTTCCCTCAAATCAAAGAATGAGTTGATAAGTCATGTACATATCTGATGATAACGTTATCATCAACCATATCTAGCTTTAATTAGTCATATTCCATCATTAAATGCTCTTACATAATCGCTAGAGAAATGTAATTCACTGTAAATCCATTTTGAGGGACATACAGTAAAATAGGGGTAAAACTACAGTTTTAATAGTATATCTCAATTGCAGTACAATCATGGGTTTTCTCAGGGGTTAATTAAGTGTCAAATGGTCTTAAAATTCTAACAAATGGGTTAAGTGCAGACAAAAATGGGTTTTCGTACATTTCAGGAATTAAATGACTTTCGAAACCCTAAAAACAGACTGCTTAATTAAATGAGGTTTTGGATAGGATAAAATTCACCTAAATCCTCTAAAATTCATAGAAAAATATTCTCTAGGATTTGTATGCTTGATTTGACCATCAGAACTCGTCTTGACCTAAAATCGAGCCACAGACAGATATTTGCCCTAATTTGGGTAATTGTGTAAATTACCTAGTCAAACTAGGTAAAAATAAAAATATAACTTCACCATTGAATTCCTTAGGTCCAAATTAGGTTTGTACCAAAATTTGGGTCAAATTTGAGATTGTCTTGACCTAGTTTGTAATTTGGTCTTATCTGATTCTTTTATCTCACACTCATGCCCCTAACTTTTGAATTTCTTACAAATTGCCCCTCAGCTTTGTCGTCTTCTTCACAAAAAGGTTCCTACCGCCATGAAATCCTAATCCTACAACTCCGGTGACCTTTGATTGAAGAGAACTCCTTCTTTGGTCAATCAATCCCTTCCAAAATTGGAAGGGAGATTCCTTGAGGAGTTCTCTTTCCTTTGAATCTGGTCTTGAGCCCCAAAACCTTCCCAATCTCTCATGCGAACACATGAGAGATTTGGGTATCTTTAGGTTTCTAACTCCAACGAGCTTTCCTATCTTCCCAAGCTCTAAACTCCATCTAGAGCCGTATAAAAAGACCGCCATGGCATTACGCATTTTCTCAGCTAGGTTTTAGCCAAAAACCTCTTCAAATCCCTATCTCTGGCCTCCTTTGACTACGCTCTGGTGGCCTTCTCGACCTCCTTCCTCCATGCCTCCAACGGCCAAATTGGAAGTGCAGCGACCTTCCCCATCTTCCTCCGCACCTCGCCGATCACAACAGGCACCGTCTTCCCCTCTCTTAGCTGCCGTCCCCCTCATGGAGGGTTGTTCTTCCCCACGTCTAGCAATCACATTGGCATGGTTATCTCCTTTATTTCATCCCTAATTTAGGTCCACTCTCTCTCTCTCTCTTTCTTTCTTGGTTCTATCTATCCTTTTTTCCCTTCGTTTCGACCATCATTCGTGCCGTTCGCCCTCTGCCTTCCCCACGACCAACTGAGCTCCAGTGAGGCCTCCACAACTCTACAAGCCACCGTTTGCCTCCCCACGACTCCCATAAGCATCGTCGTGCTCCACAGACCAAAACCCCTCAAGAAATTGATGGAATTGGTCCCTTACTCGCCTCAGTAGACACGATCACCTTCGCACCGCCTTCTCGCCTCTGTTCGGCCACCACACACCCTAATTAGCCATGAAATCACCAGGACCACCCTCGCCATCCTCAGGATATCATCTTGTGCTATTTCAATGCACTCGCGAGGTCCTATTTCATGTTTTAGGTTTTCACCTCTAGCCGCCATTAACGTGCAGGCTTCGAGCTTGCTCGAAGTTCTCTCCAGCATCTGTAGTTCTAGGTGTCCACATCAGGCAATGCGGAATCGACCCAGCTTCGCTCTTGACCAGAAAATTGGGGCGTTGACTGCCTCCATTGCATGAATTGGCCGAAGGTAGCTGCTACTGTGAACAAAGAAGACGGACATCGTAAACTCATGAGCTCCTGTAGTGGTATAAGTTGATTTTGTGACACTGACCCCTCGCCTAGTACACGAGGGGTTGGGTCCCTCCTTACACGAGCCTCACACCTCGGCTGCTATACACCCCCAACAGCCCTGGTCCCGAGTACGCGAACACCCGATTACCCATATACTCACCTTATTTGAGAGAGAAGAGGAGGAACACGAGAGAGAGAGAGCGGGGGTTAGGGGGTTTTTCTCTCTGCGACACTTAGCCAAATTTGGAGGGTGTGTAGCCCTTGTGCGTGAAGAGAAAGGAAGGCTTGTGTGTTCTGTGAAAGCAGAAGGAAAGAAGGAAGGAGGACTTGAGAAGAAAGAAAAGGAAGGTAGAAGCCAAAGAAGAAAAAGAAAGAGAAGAGAAAGAGGTCAAGGAAGAAGAAGAGAAGAATAAAAAGGGAAAGTACTGTAGCAAACGCTGATGTAAGTAACTAAGTTTGAATGGTTGATAGCACTGTTGCATTATTTGAAATCAATGCATATATCCTTAAATTGAATAATTGGTGATCTAAATCACCATTGTTTTTGCTTTGAGATTCTTTTTGCCATGCACAACTATTGTTAAACTCATGCTTTACATTAATGATCATTTCTGAGTAATTATTATTCATTTCTTGATATTATTTGGCTTGAATCTTGTGCTCATTTACATTATTTATTGAGATTAGCAATTGAATTCCTATTTGCTCCCAGCGAACGATCTCAAACTTCCATTCGAGTTATAAATTTTATCTGTTGTTCGAGCTATTTTTGAGGATTTATTACTACAACGAACCCATCTTTCTAAAACCTCAATCTAGCCCAAAACGTGTGCGATCGCGCGTCCTCCCGCGGTGCGCTCTGATCGCGCCAATTGGTCGCTCCTCTACCCTCTGATCCAGCAATTGCATTTGTACGCACCCACACAGCCAATGCTGCATCAATTTTGCGCAGCGCACGACTCAAACCCGCGTCCCGTGCTTACACACGCGCGTGTGAGCCAATGCGCTGCATAAGCCTTTTGTTATATATACTTGTTTGTTTCTATTTATCCTTATCCGATCTAGGCGGGCGACGTGCTGCGCTCATTTCCATTGGATGAAGATCCAACGATCCACAGCGTGCAGTGTGTCCTTCCTGGATGGGGCAGTGGTGAGGGAGTGGCTGTGATGGTGCCACGTGGCACCATAATGGCCGTTCATCTTCTTTTCCCTGTATCTGGTGATGTAGGCCTGCGATTGTATTGATTTCTACGCCGTTAGGCAGTGAACATCGATCTGGATCCATCCGTGTGGTTGGATTTGTCATCTGAGGTTTGGATCTTTTTAATTTGCCCCTTGGCTCTTGATCTTCTGCAGATTCCCTAGGGTGTTACGGGAGTCTGATTAATGCGATCTTGGAAGAGTTGGACTCCCGTCGAAGTTCTGAACAGATCCATGCGGTTGGATCTATCATTCACAGCCTAAAATTACCTACAATGAGTGATACCTCTCAAATAGCACAGTTTAATGCATAAAGCACATATATCAACTATGATGCAGAATACGATGCATATGCATGCAGAATGTTCATGTTAAGCTAAGTTCTGGCTTAATTCAGGCGAATTAAGGCCTATGATTGCTGTGCAATCATACCCCCATGCTTAAATCTTTCTAGTCCCTAGCAAGTGCAAGACTAAATGCATTTTATCAAGAGTTTAACTAAAGGTTTATTTATTTTTGTTTCATCCAAAAATTCAGAATCCAGATAACTATGTACATATGATGTTGTAGCTTCTGCAATGGATCCAAGCGAAGAGTCGATACACATTTAAAGTTTGTACTTGCCCCCTATTAAAATTCTATTAGGATAGGCAAGCCTCTTCTCTTGGGGATATAAAATATTCTTTGATTTTAGCCTCGGCTTTTGGCTTAGGTAGAAGACGTCTGAGTTAACCGGATTTGTATTTGGTGGCTCACTCGCTTTTGGTGCTGCATAGAGACTAGTATTTCAGAATCTAGATTATTAGATTATTGAATAACTTAACTTAGAGAAGGGCTGGAAAACTGTGCTCTCTTTAATCTTTTGTACTTTTTCTTTTCTCTCTTTCTGTCTCTCTTTTTCTTCTTTTTTTTTTTCTGAGCTCACATCTTACCAGATTTGCAACTGTATTTGGTGGTCTCACATAGCATTACAGTTTAATTAGGTTCTGATAACCCTATGACTAAGTAGAACTCCTCAGCCCGTATTCAGGCAGTCAGAAATACAGAAAAATAGGTTTCGGCTGTATTTAGTGGTTCGTGAGGGTGATAGATGTTTTTGCCTCAAAACATTTTGACTTACATAATTCAAACTTCTTAACATAACATTTTTTTTTCTTTTTTTTTTCTTACAAGCAAATATCCCTTTTGTATGCTTTCTTTTTTTTTATGTATATGTATATATATCTGCTAGCACAATGCCGTTACCAACATAACATAACGCAACAATTCAACACGACATACATACTTTTATTCACGAGGTATTATTTGTAATTTTTGGGGGTGGCCAAGAGGATCTCAGGTGGCTTATTTGGTGGAAGTGCCTACTCTCGGCATCAGGTAGGGAATGGATAGGATGACATATTTTTGACCTTGACATCGATACCGTCCTTCAGCCGAGGATTCCGTAGAGGACGGTCGTGACCATCCACCTCAGTCCTAGTTTTATCAGAACCCGCTCTATGTGTTTTTGCCTTATTTGGTGGCTCTCGTGTGGAATTTCTCACAGATGTAGTATGCAAGAACTGAGAGTGTAAACTATGGCCATCTCCGAGTATTATTATTCAATTATTAAAGATTAAAGTTTCCTTACACTAGCCTTAGAGCACCAATAGACTCTCTACTCTCATCTCACGTATGTTTTGGTGGATCTACTAGAAGATGGTTCACCTGACTCCTTGATTGCTGTCCAAGGGTTTAGGAGAAGAAGCAATGCTTCTTCTCAACAAACTAGAGATGTCTATTGGTTTTCACAATGGATCCATTGTAAATTCTACATACAAGTATGAAATTATACTAGATTTTAAGTCTAGGAATCTACTAAAGAATAATTCTCTAATAAAACCTCTTGATAAAGCGATCTAATCCCCCAATTGTTGGCAGAAAATTTTCAATTTTTATGGACTACCCCCCCATGCCTAAGTGTTTGCATGTCCTCATACATGAATACAAGAAATAAGGCCAGGTGTATATGGATAGAAATTACCTGTAACTGCTTCTGAGTTATCATTGAGCTCATGTTATTACTGCAATGCCATACACAATATGCAAAACAATATGCAAAACATTATGCGTAAATGAAATTTGCTATGTATATATGGTATGTATATATGTATACGTGCTGAGTTTAATGCTTCCAGCTGGGCAACTCATCAGTCATACGCCCTCAAGAAGATGTATCATTTTGTCAGCAGGAGGAGGTTCTTGAGCAAAGAATGGTTTGAGGCACTGGCCATTAATCGTAAAATTTGCCTAGATTTCAGGTCTCTAATTTGGACTACCCCATTAGGATATGGGTGGACCACCTGGAATGGTCCAGTCCACTTGGACTTGAGCTTTCCCGCAAAGAATTTGAGTCGGGAGTCAAACAACCAAACCTGCTGGTTAGGTGTGAACTCCTTCCTTCGGATGTGTCGATCATGGAAAGCTTTTGTCTTGTCTTTGTATATTTGTGCATTCTCGTAAGCTTCCCACCTAATCTCCTCTAACTCACTAAGATGGAGCTTTCTTTCATAACCTCCTGCCTTAAGGTTAAAATTACACTTTTGCACCGCCCAAAAGGTACAGTGCTCCAGCTCCACATGAAGGTGACAGACCTTTCCATACACCATACGGTATGGTGACATTTCGAGCGGGGCCTTGTACGCGGTTCGATATGCCCATAGTGCATCAATCAATTGATCGGACCAATTCTTCCTATCAGGTCTAACCATCTTTTGAAGGATAAGCTTGATTTGATGATTTGATACTTCAGCCTGCCCATTGGTCTGTGGGTGATGTGGGGTAGCAATGCAGTGCTGCACCTCGTATTTTTTCAATAATGACCTAAAATGGGCATGTATGAAGTGGCTTCCCCCATCACTTATCAGGGCGCGGGGAACTTTGAATCTCGTAAAAATAAATTCCTGGACAAAGGATATAACAGTCTTATGATCAGCTCGTCTTGCTGGGATAGCTTCTACCTACTTTGAGATAGTCTACTTCGAGGAGTATGTACTCAAAGCCATGCGAGTTCGGGAAGGGGCCCATAAAGTCAATGCCCCAGACATCGAACACTTCTACGATCAGAATGGATTGGAGAGGCATCATATCTCTCTGAGTCATAGAACCGACTACCTGGCATCGCTTACAACACTTGTCAAGCTCGTGTGTCTCTAAAAATGGCTGGCCAGAAAAATCTCGATTGCAAAATCTTTGCAACGATTTTTCAGCCTAAGAAATGACCCCCACAAGCATCACTGTGGCAGAAGGATAGCACACTAGAGATTTCCGAATCAGGGACGCATCTACGGATGATCTGATCAGCCCCAATGCGAAAGGGCAATGGGTCATCCCAAAAATAGAATTTAGCCTCTGATATAAATTTTAGCTTTGATCCTTGGATAATCCCGTAGGTAGCTTGCCTGCGACAAGATAGTTTGATATATCAGCATACCAAGAAACTCAACAGAGTTGATAGATAGTAGAGACTCATCTGGAAATTGGTCTAATATCGGTTGGGAGTACGGAATGCAGTTTGGGTCAAGCCGAGACAAGTGGTTCGCTACAACATTATGTGATCTAGCTTTATCGCAGATTTCGACATTAAACTCCTACAAAAGAAGGATCCATCTGATTAGGTGGGGTTTGGAGTCCTTCTTTGCCAACAAATGCCGGAGGGTGGAATGGTCAGTGTAGATGACAACTTTGGACCCGAGTAAGTATGACCTAAATTTCTTCAACCTGAATACTATGGCTAGCCATTCTTTCTCAGTGACTGTATAGTTACACTGGGCCTTGTTCAACATTTTGCTAGCATAGTATATTACAAATGGATGGCGCTCTCGACACCAGCCAAGAATGGCTCTGACAGCGAAGTCGGAAGCATCACACATCATCTCGAAGTCGAGTGACCAGTCGGGGGGTTGGAGAATAGGTGCACTGAAGACAGCGCTTCGCAAGGTCTCAAAGGCACTGAGACATGAGGAGTCAAACTCAAAGGGCGTGTCGAACACCAGAAGATTCATTAATGGACGAGCAATTTTTGAGAAATCTCGAATGAATCTTCGATAAAATCTGACATGCCCTAAGAATGATATGATTTTCCTAACCAAGCTAGGTGGAGGTAATCACGAAATGATTTCAAACTTAGCTCGGTCGACCTCGAGTCCATCGGAGGAGATCCTGTGACCTAGAACGATGCCATCCCTCACCATAAAATGGCTTTTCTCCCATGAAAGTACTAGGTTAACCTCTATACATCTCAGAATTTTTGTGAGGTTATTGAGACAAGACGAGAACTCGTCCATGAACACTTCTACACAGTCCCCAATCATGTCTGAAAAGATGGCCATCATGCATCGCTAAAAGGTAGCTGGTGCGTTGCAGAGGCTGAAAGGAATCTCGTTAAAAGCGAATGTTCCAAAGGGACACGTAAAAGTCATCTTGTCTTGGTCTTCCAAGTTGATTGCAACTTGATTGTACCCAGAGTATCCATCCAGAAAGCAGAAGAAACTATGCTCGGCTAGCTGTTCTAGAATCTGATCAATAAAGGGTAAAGGAAAATGATCCTTTTTGGTAGTCGAGTTTAGCTTCTTGTAGTCAATGTAGACTCGCCAAGAAGTCATGGTGCAGGTTGGGATGGATTCGCCCAATTCATTTTTTATTACGGTGAGTCCTGCCTTTTTGGGCACTATCTGGATGGGACTCACCTACTGGCTATTGAAAATTGGATAGATAATGTCCGCATCCAGCCATTTAATGATCTCCTTCTTGACAACCTCCAACATATTTGGATTTAGACATATCTGAAGTTGTCTCGACAGTCTCATTCCTTCATCAGTGTAGATATGGTGAGTGCAATATGAGGGGCGAATTCCGTGGAGATCAGCAATGCTTCACCCGATAACAGCCCTATGTGCTTGCAGAACGAAGATCAACTGGTGTTCCTAATCCAGAGTCAAGTAAGCATTGATAATCACTGGATATGTCTCACTTTCTCCCAGAAACACGTATTTGAGTGAATCAGGTAAAGGCTGCAACTCTAGTAGTGGAGGGTGAGGAGGGTTATGTAGGGGAGGGGAGGAAATAATAACGAAAATTTGCTGATCCTGACTAATGAAGAATCTGCCTATAGTGGTCATCTAATCCTGTCTTAAGATATCCGTGCTGGATAGGACAGGATAGTCAGGATCAGGGGTGTTAAGAGTAGATGAGCACCCATGACAACTAGATCCATGGGACAAAATGTGTATATCATTAGTCTCAGTCCCGTGTGGATCGCGATCAAAGACCTGTGATAGTGAGGATGAATATGCCATTGGGTCGCTGTAGAGGAGCTCAATGTTCCCATAGAAAGCTGAATCTTCGTCTTCACTATCCTCCTCGATCACATCACAATCAAAGTTCTTTGATGCCTTGAAAATGTCTAGTCTAAGCTTTTTGTTTCCAGGGCAATCTCCATGCACCCTAATGCATAGTCGATGTTTGCGTGGGCGGTTGCCAGAAACAGGAGACCTAGAATAATCGGTGCATCATGGAGATTAGGAGGAACCTCCATATCAAGAACAAAAAAGTCTGTTGGAAAGCAGAATCCTTGGACTTTTACGATCACATTTTCAACCACCCCCTCGGTGTTTTTACAGATCGGTTAGCCAACTGTATGGTAACCGAGGGGGGTTGTAACTCCCCAAATCGAAATTGATCAAATACTGCGGTGGGAGTTAGGTTGATGGATGACCCCAAGTCAAGAAGGGCCCTATCAAAAAGGGAATCCTACAACAAGCAGGAAATCAATGGTGTGCCCAGGTCCTTCTTCTTGGGCGGTAAGTCAGCTAAAATAACTGCATTGCCTTCCTCAAATAATACCGCTTATCGTTCGATCCTCTGCTACTGCTTCGGAGTACAATAGTCCTTAAAGAACCTAGCAACAGTTGCGATGTGATCTATCGCTTCGAGGAGTGGGACCTAAATGTGAACTTCCCTGAACATGGATTTTAGGTCCTCGAAATTCCGTGTGTCCTTTTTCTGTGCTGAATCTCGTGTTAGGGCTGCGGGAAAAGGGACGAGAATTTCAGGGTCTAGGGGCTTCTTTCCCTTATCTAGTGACAACGGCTTGTGAGAGGAAGAGGGTTGTGAATCATCTCATGGTATAGTGCAAGGAAAATTGTTACCTGCTTGCCTAGGTAGCGGGCCTGTGTAGTCTTTCTACTCCTTAAGGTGACAGCTTTTGCATCGGTGTGCTGTCCATGCAGGGGTAGAGGAGCGGGTTGGTCCAGATACATTGGGTTTGGCAATCGAGGTGGCTGATCGAGCCCATAACTAGCAGGTGCGGGAGGTGCTTGCATAACAGTGTGTGCCTACCCCTGTGGTGCTTGGAATATAGGTAGGGCACCCTAATTCTGTACATATCTCAGGTTTGGGATAGGTTGGGAGGGCAAAGCTCCCTGTGATCTATGCTCCTGCATCATCTGGTTTTGTGTGTTCTGTATGCTCTATATTTGGTCAGCCATTGCCTTCATTATTTGGAGGTTGTCATGGGTAGATTTCTGAATTGATGCCTGCAATTCCTCCTTCAGCGACTCCAAAGGGTCGGCCTGCTTTGGAGGGTAGTTGGCAGCTTGGTGCAGTGGCTGATAGATAGAGCGTGTCTGTTGCTGCTGAGATGGGAATGGCTGCTGCCTTGGATACATGTTTTGCGCATTCTCATATTGTCTAGTCTGGTAGTGTGGAACTTGACTCAGTCTCTATGGATTACTAGACCAGGCGAAATTGGGATGCTGGCACCAACCAGGGTTATATGTTTCAGAATACGGGTTGTTATGCCTGTATCCCTGAATGACATTGACATCTTTGTAAGCTGAAGACGTCTCAGATGCAAATTCATCAAAAGAATATGCACTTGCATCATCATGTGGTGCATAACCCTAATTGTGCGATGCCAGATCCATATTCATGGGTTCTTGGTATGCAGGATCCCACGAAGATGGAGAGAAAACATCCCGAGTAACCAGATATGTACGAGCAGAGGGGGCTCGGGATGCTTGGGAGGAGTAAGATGGAGTAGTGCTACAAGCAGATCTGGATCTCGCTCGCATTAATTCATCGAACTTCTTATTGAGCAGATCCACCTTATCCAGCTTTTTAGTGATAATGTCCATGTCGGCTCAGGCAGACTCGACTTGAGCTTCGTGGACATTAACTCGTTGCTGTCCAGGTTGTTGGAACTAGTTCATTGAGGCAGCGTTCATCGAGTTCTCTGCTAAGGACTAGAACAGTTCAAATGCGCTGTTCTTATCCTTCGAGTGAAAATTCCCACTGCTAGATGCATCGACCAAGTACCGATGTGTGTCATCCAGCCCATGGTCAAATACTTGCGCAAGGTGCCATTTGGGTACACCATGGTGTGGGCACTTCCCAAGAAGATCATGGAATCTGTCCTAGGAAACATGTAGCTTCTCTCCAGGGCCTTGAGTAAAGATCATGATTGCGTGCCTCATGTCATTTGTTCGACCAATCGAGAAGAGATTTTGGAGGAATTTGTGATGTAATTCCACCTAGGTTCCAATTGGCCTCCCGATGGTCTTGAACCAATAAGCAGCTTTATCCTTGAAAGAAAAAGGAAAAAGCTTCATGATAACAATTCCAATATCTATATTCCTGGGTCGAACTGACTCTGCAATCCGACCCAGGTCTTCGAGGTGCTGGAAGGGATCCTCATTCAAGTTCTCATGGAAATGAATCTGAATTAGACTTATGATATTCGGCTTTAACTCGAATGTGTCTCTGCCTGCAGGAATTCAGACTTGAGGTGCTATGATTGTTGCCGCTGGATCATAGAAGTCCCGCAGTTGTTCTCCACATGGTGGATGCTGCATCCTGTCAAGTGTCGTGAGAATCCGATCGATGCTCTGCTCATATTTCTGTTCCTTTTCCTCGACCCTGGCTTCCAGATGAGCCATTGGGTCCTGATTCTCAGGGTCCTGACGAATTCGAGGACTGGGATTAGCCATCGCAGCTAATCGAATGGAAGAAGGTTGATAAGAGAGGTCGGGCGAAAATCGCCTTTGCCGCCTTGGGTTTGGCTCCCAAGGTCTCGCGAGTTCAGGTCTTAATGACCTTCTTCCTTGCATACGCCAACTCAAAGGGTTGGTGTAGTCAAGCAAAACAAGGCTAAGGCCTTGTTAATCAGAGTGATCCTTTAGATCAGATGACCTGATTTTTCGTTTAAGTTTGTGTTATTAAAATTTTGGCTAGAGACCAACTGTAAGGAATTCCCACCTCTCAGGCTAACCTGGCTAGTCTAGTTATGAGGGGACTATGAGGAATGTTCTTCCTTTGCCTTTCGCCTCCAATTTTATTACCCCGCAGCTGCGATCGTTTGACACACCCCACAGGTTTAGTCACCAGGTTATGCAGGAGAGGTTGGAACTACCCAGTAGTTTCAAGCCAAATGTAGGTTATTTGATGTATTTTCATGAATTCTTAACCTGTTTCTTCAATGTATTAGATGGTGGGCAATCCACAAGGTGGCTTGCCTCACTGACTAACTTTTGGGCTCATCGGAGTCCAAGTTTTTTTTCAAATTGTAGACCACAATTCCAAAGTATATTCTAAGGTGAGATGGAATCCAAACAATTTGGAACTTAGCAAGAAGATTCCTTTTACAATAAGCTTTTCAGAGAGTATTTTTCTATTTTTTTTATTTCCAACAATTAGTTATGAATTTTTAGCTAACCAGGGGTCAAAGCTAGGATTTAGACCCCATGTTGGTTTTTCTATTGGAAACTATACCAAATATGCTCCAAAAATTTTGTAAAAATATGATATTGAAATATAATTTGATTATATTTCACACTCCATAAATTTTGAGTCAATCTGATTTGTATGTTAGTCAGAATTAATTTTTAAAGTTCATAAAAGTGCTATTTTCAAGTAATCTGACAGTATGTACTCCATAAATTTTTAAAAATTTCATAGAAAGAATTATTTTTGGAAAAGGTGGCGTTTGAAAGATAATTTGAAGATCTAGTTCCAGTCCAAATTTTAGGATTTTTGGAGCATTAGAAGCAAAGCTACTGAATTTTAAAGATGACACTTACTTTCTGGTCGAATTTCTAATAGGAATGTGTGCACCTGATTTTCGTAGCACCCGCTTTTCCTCGTTTGCTGCTTCATGTCGTTGTTCCTGCACACAAAAATATTGTATTAGAGATAAAATCAAAAGTTTCCTTGCCTCCCCAGCAATGGCGCCAATTTATTCGCATCGTAGATCACGTAAAAGATGAACGCGTTGTAGTATAGCGCGAAATACATCTTGAGCAAATAATTAATGGAACAGGTAAGTCTTGGTCGATCATAGGGAGGCAGAAAGCACTTTTGATTTCATGAGTTTATTTCAAATATAAAGGCTAAGTAAAAGGAACAATCAATCACAATATTTATATCACAAGAAGAGATTGAACATAAAATGGATACATGTATTTGAATAAAACATAAAATAAACAAACTACTATTGTAATAGAACAAGAGCACCACAGGTGGTTCATGGTGGCCTTTTGGAAAGGTTGGGAGGAGCAACAACGATTCGTCAAGGTGGCCCAACGGGCGCTTCAGACGGAGATGCGGAGCCAAATGCAGAGAAGATGGGAATAAGAAGAAAGAAAGGTTGAAGGAGGAAGAAGAAGAGATTGAAGGGAATGCCCTCCAAGGGGGCCCTTTTGGGCTCTTTTTATAGCTTTGGCAGGGGGTAAAAAGGACATTTGGTCCCCTTAATCCCATGCAAAAGCCTTCCAAATCCTTCTTTTTCCCTCGGTTCACTCTGATGCTGCCACATGGCTCTCTGTGGAGCGTTGATCCTCCATTGCACGGCCGCAGATCGCCAGCGCGCCCTTTGAATTTTTCCCTTCGTCGCTTGCCTCTTCTAAGTACTTCAACCTCAGCCGTCCGATCTTACAATCGGACTGCTTACGCATACTTGCCTCACCTTCTAAATCTTGCAAAACGTGTGTGATCGTGTGTCCGCCTGCGGTGCGCTCTGATTGCACCACGTGGTTGCGCCTCTGCCCTCCGATCATGCAATTGTGCCTGCACGCGCCCACACAGCCAATGCCGCATCAATTTTGCGCAGTGCACGGCTCGAACCAGCATCTCGCGCTTACGCACACACACGTGGGCCAACGCGCTGCGCAAGCCTTTTGTTATATATAGTTGTTTGTTTCTATTTATCCTTATCCGATATGGACGGCTGACGTGCCGCGCTCGTGGCCGTTAGATGAAGATCCAATGGTCCACAGCGTGCGGTGCATCCTTCCTAGATGGGGCGGTGGTGAGGGAGTGGCTGTGATGGCACCACGTGGCACCATCATGGCCGTTCATCTTCTTTTCCCTGTATCTGGTGATGTAGACCTCCGATTATATTGATTTCTATGCTGTTGGGCTGTGAACATCGATCTGGATCCATCTGTGCAGTTGGATTTGTCACTTTAGGTCTGGATCATCTTTAATTTTCCCCTTGGCTCTTGATCTTCTGCGGATTCCCTAGGGTATTACAGGAGTCTGATTGATGCGATCTTGGAAGCGTTGGACTCCCGTCGAAGTTCTGAATAGATCCTTGTGATTGGATCAGTCATCTGTAGCCTCAAATTACCTGCAAGGAGTGATACCTCTCAAATAGCACAGTTTTATGCATAAAACACATATATCAACTACGATGCAGAATACGATGCATATGCATGCAGAATGTTCATGTTAAGCTAAGTTCTAGCTTAATTCAGGCTAATTAAGGCCTATGATTGCTGTGCAGTCAACCTGGAACTGTAGCTACTGGAGAGAGCTTCAAGCAAGCTCGAAGCTTGCACGTTAATGGTGATTGGAGGTGAAAACCTGAAACATGAAATAGGGCCTCACGACCGTGTTAAAATAGGGCAAGATGATCACCTAAGGACGGTGAGGGTGGTCATGGTGAATTGGGGTGTGTGGTGGTTGGATAGAGGCGAGAAGGTGGTGCGAAGGTGATCGTGTTCAGTGAGGTGAGTGAGGGACCAATCCCCTCAATTTCTTGAGGGGTTTTGGTCTTTGGAGCACGATGGTTCTTATGGGAGTCGTGGGGAGGCGAATGGTGCCTTGTGGTGTCATGGAGGCCTCGCTAGAGCTTAGCCGGTCGTGGGGAAGATGGAGGGCGAACGGTGCGAACAGCGGTCGAAACGAAGGGAAAAGGATAGATAGAACCTTGAGAGAAAGAGAGAGAGTGGACTTAAATTATGGACGAAATAAGGGAGATTTCCACACTGGTGTGATTGTCAGATGTGGGGAAGACAAACCCTCTGTGAGGGGGACAGCGGTGAAGAGAGGGGAAGACGGTGCTTGTTGTGATCGGCGAAGCGCGGAGGAAGA
Organism: Thalassia testudinum; assembly: GCA_037157565.1. Classification (NCBI taxonomy): domain Eukaryota; kingdom Viridiplantae; phylum Streptophyta; class Magnoliopsida; order Alismatales; family Hydrocharitaceae; genus Thalassia; species Thalassia testudinum. The sequence continues at coordinate 130,335,892 of JAZHRO010000077.1, forward strand.
TGGGGAAGGTCGCTACGCTTCCAATTTGCCCGTTGGAGGCACGAAGGAAGGAGATCGAGAAGGCTACTAGAGCGTAGGTTGGAGGAGGTCGAAGATAAGGATTTGAAGAGGTTTTTGACCAAAACCTATCTAAGAAAATGCGCAATGCCATGGAGGTCCTTTTATAGGGCTCTAGATGGAGTTTAGAGCTTGGGAAGCTAGGAAAGCTCACCAAAGCTAGAAACCTAAAGATACCCAAATCTCTCATGCGTTCACATGAGAGATTGGGAAGGTTTTGGGGCTCAAGATTAGATTCAATGGAAAGAGGAGTCCTCAAAGAATCTCCCTTCCAATTTTGGAAGGAGTTGATTGATTAGAGAAGCTCTCTTCAATCAAAGGTTGCCGGAGTTGTAGGATTAGAATTTCATGGCGGTAGGGACCTTTTTGTGAAGAATACGACAAAGTTGGGAGCTATTTGTAAGAAATTCAAAAGTTAGGGGCATGAGTGTGAGATAAAAGAATCAAACAGGACCAAATTGCAAAGTCAAGACAATCACATATTGGCCCCAAATTTTGGTACAAACCTAATTTAGACCTAAGGAATTCAATGGTGAAGTTGGATTTTAATTTTGACCTAGTTTGACTGGGAAATTTACACAATTATCCAAATTAGGGTAAATGTCTATCTGTGGCTCTATTTTAGGTCAAGATGGGTTCTGATGGTCAAATCAAGCTTACAAACCCTAGAGAATATTTTCTATAAATTTTAGAGGCTTTAGGTGAGTTTTATCCTAACCAGAACCTCAGTTAATTAAGCAGGTTTGTTTTTAGGGTTTCGAAAGTGATTTAATTCCTGAAATGCGTGAAAACCCATTTCTGTCTGCACTTAACCCATTTGTTAGACTTTTAAGATCATTTGACCCTTAATTAACCCCTGAGAAAATTTATGATTGTACTACAATTGAGATATACTGTTAAAACTGCAGTTTTACCCCTATTTTGCTGTATTTCCCTCAAAATGGATTTGCAATGAATTACGCCTCTCTGGCGGTTATGTAGGAGAATTTAATGATGGAATATGACAATTAAAGCTAGATATGGCTGATGATGACATTATCATCATACCCCATGCCTAGCTTTTGCTAGTCCCTTAGCAAAATCTCATGGAATTAACTCAAATTCTAGACCATGCCTTTTTATGCTTAGATTTCTGATGTGTGTTTTCTTTTGTAGATTATTTCAGAATGCCAATAGTAGATCTAGAGGTACTCAAGTACCAACAAAGATATGGACCTGACCATCTCTAACCTCAGTCTACCGCGAAGGTTTCTAAGGCCAATAGGAATAAACCTAAGGTTCGTTGAACTCCGCGGTTAAAGCACCCGTGCTTAAAACATGTTTAGTCCCGATTCAGTTTGCAGTGTGTTTTGGTAAAAGAGAGACAGAAGATTCTTTTATTTTTGGAGAGTTTTCTCTCTTTTCTTTATTTATTTCTATCTTTGGATTGGCTTTACAACATGGTCTATATCAGATTCCTAGCTCCCACCATCAATCCTCGTAGGACCCTGATCGCATTTTTATGTGGTTTGTTAATTTAGGACTTTAAGTCATTGCAACGCATAAAAACAGATTCGCTTTTAAAATTTATAACCTAGATAGGGGAGTATCTAGGGTCATCCAAGGAGGCAGTATGTTTGAAAAATTTAGGTCTCTTGCTTGGAAATGAAATTCACCTTTCTTTTTGGACTTTTTAATTTATATTTTTTTTAGGGTTTTGAAATAATGAGCGTTCGCAAAGTTGATGAAGAAAAAGGTGATCTAAACCTAATCCACTAAACTATTGCTAGAGTGACAAGAAAGGCCCCTCCCTAAGCTCACTCTAGGCGCGTGGGGGCCTAGAGTAATTAGGGAGAGGGAATGAAAAAGTGCTAAATCAAGATAAAAGACAAATGCGACAAGAATTTAAAAGAAGGCAACTTGAATTAAATTGAACTTGTACGCAAAACACATAGAGGAAAGCTTATAATCTACTTGAAATGCAAGAAGATAAAAACACAAATCCTATAATTGAAATGGTCAAGAAGATGATGGCTTCTTGCTCCAAGCCTGGTAGCTCCCAGGCTTGAAAAGAGTCCTCCAACTCCTTCCTCGTAAAGCTTCTTCAATTGGTGTCCTCCAAGGTGGAAGCTTCCACCTTAACTTTCCTCCTCCAAGGGTGGGCGTGCACCACCCTTTCTTCTCCTTGCTTGGCCGTCCTCCTGGTGGTGAATATCCTCCTCCTTCTTGGCTTGGCACAAAGGGAAGGAATGGGGAGAAGAAGGCACCAAGGGGGGGGGGGGGGGGGGGGGGGGGGGGTGATGTGCCCCCTTAATCTTCCTTTCTATCCCTTCTTCTTGGCTGTAGGTTTAGGTGGATGTAAGGTGGAAATTATGTAATGGGAGGATCAAGAAAATGGTGGTAGGTGATGGGTTTTTATAGAGTGGGATGGTCGTAGGGTTGGCGTGAATAGGTGGTGGGCTAGGATGGAGTTTGGTGGTGGTTATGGGTGGTTAATTTGATCCTATGGCTAGGGTTAGTTGGTGCCAAATGAGGGGACACAAAGGGGGCTAGTTATGGCCTTGGTGTCCTTTAGGGTTGGCACAAAAATGGGCCTTCTAGAAGGCTATTAGGTGGTGCCATCTTAGGGTTCTAGAAGGGGGGTATGTGGATGGCTAGGATGGGTTATATGGGTAGGTGTAGGGTGGATAAAGGGGATGAAAGTTGGCCCCAAAAGGGAGGTGGTTAGGGTTAGTTTTGGCACCAACTTTTGGTGTCTTTTGGTGGTTGGTTGAGGGGTGAAAGGTGGTGAAGGTGGTGGCGCCAAAGGGAGTAGGGTGGAGCTAGCTAGGGTGAGCTTAGGTAGGGCTTAGTTGGTGGAGCTAGTTAGGTAGGGTTTTAAGGTGGTGAATGGCCAAGGGTGCTGGAGTCTAGCTAAGCTAAGCTAAGCTTAGCTAGCTTAGCTAGTAATAGAGTAGGGGAGTAGGCAATGGGAGCTAGGGTTTGAAGAGAGGAGCTGAGGAGGAGAAGTCTGGAGCTTGAACTGGAGCTGACAGCTGCTGAAGAGGGTGACATGGAGCTACTCTAGCTAGCTTAGCTTACTAGTTCTTTGCTAGCTGCTTATCCAAGCTAAAGTGAGCTGGCTTCTACCATAATGAGCTGAGGTGAGCTGGGTTTGGTGCTCTCGGGGAGGATCAAGCTGGTTGGGGTAGCTAAGGTAGCTCAACTCAACTAAGTTGACTTAAGCTTAATCCCTAGGAGCTGGACTTGAGCTTCCTGAGCTGAAATGAAGTCATCTTCAGCTGGTTGGAGTTGACTGGAGCTGGATGTAGTTGAACCTGAGCTGGGGTGAACTCCAGTCAACTTAGCTGAGCTAGCTAGAGCTTCCTATGGCCTAATGGAAGCTGAGATGAGCTAGACTCAGCTAAGTTGTGCTGGATCTGAGCTGACTTGAGCTAGGGTGAGCTAAGATGAACTCTCTTGAGCTGCCATTCAGCTGAGATGAGCTAAATGGAGCTAGGATGAGCTAACCCTAGTTCAAGTGAGCTAGATCAAGTTGAGTTATAACTTGTGAGAGCTTCTCCTTCATCAGTTGCCTTCCTGAGTGCTAGGGTTCTAGGGATCTGGCAATCTGTATATCCCTAACACTCACAAAAACACATTAAAAAGATAATAAAAAGACAATAAAAAGTGCAATGCATGCTTAACCTAATTAATGCCTAAATGTAGCCCAAAAACCCATTTGCGGAGCAAAATCCCAAGAGCTAGGTTTGTTTTAATGCATAAGAATGATGATAAACTTGCATTTATCACACCCCCATGCTGATTTTTTGCTAGTCTCTTAGCAAAACTTTAATTTTTACAAAATGAAATTTTTGAGAAATATAATTTTTTTGAGTTTTGAGGAGAAAGTGATTATGGGACCTTGGTTGGTTTAAACACAGGAGGTACGGGATATGTTAAAGATAAACATTGGGATTTATTTTTGGATCCAAAAATTAGACAAAACGGGATCAATATATCCTCCAGAAAATTCATAGATTAACCCCTTGTTAATTTAGATGACTTGAAATTTTTGTTTTTAGTATTTTTCTAGCTCTTGAATCTGATTCGCAACTTGCAAAAACATTTAAAACCTTGTGTCCATGCTTGTGAAAAGCCAACATTTATAAGGGCGTGTTTTTGGTTAATTTTTTTTTTTTTTGGTGTCCCCCATGCTTATTTCTAGCTTAGTCTTACAATAGATGTGTCAGGATCATCATTCCCGTTACCAATCCTCGAGGGGGCTTTGGCGCCAGTACTTTGGGATAGCACTGTCCATGACACCACCCAAGAGCTCACAACCCCAAAACACAATGCGGTATAAAGGGGTGCTCCAAGCAAACTCAAGCTCTTGCTCCGACACTATAGGTAGAGCACCGTCCAAGACACTTGAGCTGCAAAAATGCGCTTTAATGCTCCGTCTAAAGATATGAAATATAGATATGGAGCAGGGTTGAGGTGGTAACATGTTGACGATGCATCCTCAAAGGAGGTATTTTCCTCCTCAGCGGTGGGGACTAAAACCAATGATTTACTTCAGACTTTTACTAAGGCCAAACAAGGGGGTTTTTCTACTTTTTAGTTGTTTTCAGGCATTGGCTTGTGTGTGAAATTTGACATAGGAAGTTTTGCAAGAAAAGCAAGTTTTTGAATAAAAAACTAAGCCAGATACTTTCCATATTACAAAAGAGGATCAAGTCACCTGAACTATCATGAGTTTAGGTGAAATTTTAGAGAAGGATATTTGATCTAGGCTAAAAATAGACCCTAAAATTATAATGATCAGATTGGTATCCTCATCCCTAGTTTGTTAAAGATTAAATCCCATTATGCCAAAAGTGAGTTTTCAACCTTAGTCCCTATTTCAAAATTTTCCTCAAGAAGTTTTCAATATTTTTATCTTTTTGGGTGTGCCAGCAGAAAAACAAAATGATAAAAGAAAAATGCATGTTTTTAGATTTTGAAAATCCTAAATCGATCGTCAAAATTTTATAAACACCCCCCCATGCTTATGATATGCAATGTCCTCATGCATTAGGAAGGAAAAGGGATCACTTTAGTAAAGGGTGGCAGGTTTAGGATGGTCAAAACCTAGAAAAAAAAGGAAAAAGGAAAGCAGGAAAAATGATGGGTTACCTCCCATCCAGTGCTATCTTTTACGGCATTCAGCTGGGCGTGAAGGTATGCACGGAAGACGGAAAATCATGTAAACAGTTGGACACTTGGATGCTTGCATAAAATGTGTCTTCTTTTGGATCCCTAGAAAATTGATGAGAGGAAATATAGGGATCAAAGTTGGATGGAAAATGAGAAGTGTAGCTCGAGTCTGGCCATGGTTTTAAATTAGGTTGGATGTTAAACTCAAGCAGGTCTGGTGGCAGGTCCAAAGGAAAGGGGTTAGGGAAGGGATGGTGAGGATGGGGTGAAGTTAGTGTGGAAAGGTGGGGTAAGGGAAGAGTGGGTGGATCAGGGTGATGAGGGGATTCATCAGGAATGGGTTTTTGGTCAAGACAAGTCTCTAAATCACAGATTTCGTTGACCACTGATTCTGAATCTGATCCTCAAAAATATTATGGTCGGTAAGGGTATCTATCAACATTGTCTCCTCCACCATATTTGAAATTTCAGTATCTGAGTCCTCAAAAAAATTATCATCATGGAATCTCTTGGAGGATTTAAAAATATCTAGAGTGATAGTTTGGCCTACACAGGTGATATCCATTTTGCCTGTGTGGCAATTGATATTTGCCTTTGCAGTGGCCAAAAAGGGTCATCCAAGGATTATTGGGGCATTCAATAAAGATTTAGGTACCCTATTGTCAAGGACAAAAAAGTCTGCATGGAAGACACAATTCTGGACCTTGACCAAAACATCCTCAATAATCCCACGAGGTTTAATTGTAGATCAGTCGGCTAATTGCAAGGTAACCTCGATGGGTTTTAATTCACCAATCTAAAACTCTTTAAATAAAATCGTGGGAATGATATTAACTGAGGCACCAATATCAAAGAGGGCACGATAAAAGGTAGTATCATCAATAATCACTGAAATTAATGGCACCCCCAGATCTTTCATCTTAGGAGGCAGCTTGCTCTGTATGACAGAACTTATTGTCTCCGAAGGATGTACCTATCGTAGATTTTTAGCCTGCCTTTTAGCAGTACAGATCTCCTTCAAAAATTTGGCATAGACAGGTATATATTTGATGTCATCTAGGAGAGGAATATTGATTTGAACTTGCCCAAATAGATCCATGAGTTCTTCTATGGTGGGCTCAGATTTCTTTTTTTTATTGGTGGTGGGGTGGAGAGCTTGTGGAAAAGGGATAGGAGTCGTGTCTTCAGATTTTTGTGTTTCGTTTTCTTCCTGATGGGGAGGTGGAGAGTCAATGTGCACAGGGATGGGGATGTCACTAGGTTTTTGTGAAGGCCAGGGATTAGTGGTGGCTTTTCCACTCCTCAATGTAACTACATGTGCAGTCGGATTATTATTTGGAGGAGGCGGGGGGGCCTGTGGTTGTGGAAACCTAGGAGGCTGTTGAGGTGGTGGATTAGTAGGAGGCTGATTCGGGTAGTGTGGATTTCTACTTGGATATTGGTTCCTTTGGTGATTAGGGTTGGGCATGGGTTGGGAGGGTAGATGTCCTGTAGGTCCTTGAGTGGGAGTAACCCCGATCTGATTATTCAGATTTTCATATGGTGCAGGTTACTTCTGTCATCTTTGTCTGCATGTCCTATAGGGTTCTTATCATCTGGGCATTGATGTTTTGTTGGGATGGCCCAGGATGAAAGGTTGGATTAGATACATACCCATTAAATTGATTTGGTTGGGGAGGAACCTGATTATTCCAGGAGTAGTGATGAGAGACTCATCATGACCTCTAATTACCCCTAATTAACTAGTCTTCCTAGTTAATTAGCTAAGGATATGAATTTATAAGGGTTAATTATAAAATAAGGGATATATAGTAAAGGACCTTAAAATAAGTTTAAAATGATATTTTATCATTCAATTAATATTATTAATAATCTAATTAATAATTGGACTCGAGATCTTATTAATCATTTCCTTAATTAATAAGTTAATTATCTTAAAACATAATCTATACATAAGTATATTATAACTTAAGTAACTTTACTTAATTTAATAAATTAACTTAAAACGGTCAAAAATGTAAATTCAAGGTGTAAACATAATAATTATCTTATTTATTTACATATATAAAAAGTTGAAAAAGATCTAAGTTAAAATAAACCTTTAAAACCTAGGTTTACATTTAGGTCCTTACTATTCATTGAATCGGGTCCTTAATTTTCATATAGGTCCTTAAGTTTCACTGCACATAGGTCCTTGTCGTCTTCTTCTTCTTCAGCTGATTGAACGGCTGACAGTAGAGGGTGACTCCACCGCGCGATCACCGCCCTACCGACATCATTCTTCCTTCTCCAAGCTCTTGGAGCTTGTGCTCACCATCCCATCTTCATCCATCGGTCTGGATGATCCAGATATCCTAATTTTAGGTAGGAGTTAACCTCACCGACGTCGGAGATGACGCCGGTGGTTAACCTCCCCAAGCTTCTTCTTCATCCAGACTTCGTCGTCATCTTCGTCGCTGTCCACTATAAATACCCCCTCACTCCCTCGATTTTTCTCAAGTTGGCTCCCTTCCCTCTTCTAACATTGAGCCGACACAATAGGCTATTCGTCTGCAACTCCGACGATCTTCCACTCCATCCTCCGACTTTCTCCATCCATCCTAATCAGCCGAGGGGCTTCGCCGAGGTCAGCCGCGTCTCTGGACAAAGGCGACGACCAAGGAGATCCTCTGCTCCATCCAATTTTTCCCGCTGGAGATTCTTCTTATTCCCTCTGATTTCATCCTCCATCATGAGTGGTCGACGGAGTCCCTTTGACCCCTTCGTCCAAGTAACAGTAGGTAGGAGTAGGAGTAGGAGTAGTTTAGGTAGTTAATTAGTTAGTTAGCTTAGCTTAATTTCAGATTCCAATGTTCATCTTCTTCGACTCCAGCAAGTTCCTTGAGCTTGCTAGACATGTAATTTTGCCTTTTCAAGCCACTGTCCACCTTCCTCTATCACTCACGATCACTTCTAATCCATTAAAACACAAATTCTATCACTGATCTGTCTAATTCACCTTCACCTTCAATAGATACTATCATTGTCCATGGCGGCAGTAAGTGAGCTTAGATCCACCTCCATAGGGTCTTCCACCACCTATTCACAACCTAAGGACCTTGTTCTTCACTTTAATTTGTATAATTACCACCTATAATGTAAATGCCCAAATCTAATTAAGCTCTTGAGCTCATTGTCAATGGCAGCTCAGGAGTAGTTGAAATTCTTAATTATCTATATATTTATGATCGCAGACCTTCTTTAGACTTGTCTCAACCACTTTTCTGAGTGGGAGAGCAAGTCCTATGCTTCAACCCACTCAAAATCCACTCAAACTGATTTTACTGCTTAATCATTCATATAATGAAGTTAAGAAGAATTAAATGCGATCCTGAGGTTCCTTGCAGCCTCAGGACCCTTTTCAAATCAAAAGTGGCACGATTCACCATTCTGAACACACTTTTCACCTTTTACTGGACTCACCGGATCTCCGGTGAGCTCCGGTGAGTTGAAAGTGTTCTTCAGCCTTTAGAATTTGTTGTGAAGTTCCAGATCAATGATTTGATGATCATTGATTATTATAAGGATGTTTATTTAAGGTTTAAGAGACTGGAGCTGCACATTAGGTTTCATCTTCTCCAACCCCGGTGGAGTTGCAAAAGACTGTACAGAAGCTTAAGAGCCACATTTAAGAGGTCTAGAAGCTTCAGTGTAGTGCACTAAAGCTATTCATGTCTTCAGATCAGTGTAGCAACCTTCCAATCCCTCTATCAAACAAAGAACTTTTAGAGTTCAGGCGATGAGTCTGGAACCCTAATTTCTAGGGTTAAAACATCTGCTTAAGGGATTGGATAAGTTCCTGAGGTTGTTTGGATTCTCTTCTAGGCTTTAATTCCTTGTAAAAAGGCTTAAATTAGAAAGTCAATTTTCAAGCCTATCAGTCAAAACTGAGGAGGAAATTCTGATTCTGAGCTCGATCTGAGGAATTGAGGAGATAGAATCATTTTTGAGAATCTGTTGGATGATTTTAGAATGATTTTATTGAGCTCAGACTTGTAATTTTGTAGGAATTCGCAAACTGCCAGTTTGGGTTGTTTTCAAACCCAAACTAATGGCAGTGTCATTCTGATGAGATTTGATCATAAACTTTGCCTAGATGAGCTTGTTACATTCCTTAGAATCTGTTTGAATTAATTAAATATGATCTTAGCTGTCTGTTGCACATATCGGAGTTTAAAATCCTCTCTCTGAACTTTCAGTGAAGCTTTGAGCTTCACTATGCTTCCTGAAGCTTTTGAGAGCTTAAAATCCACACAAGCAGATGCGGAATCCCTTGCAAAACTTATTCAAACTCTTAGATATGTTAGATAGTCCACACTGTAGATACAGTAACCTTAAAACCATTTCCAGGTAGTATATTACCCATATGAACCCCTTGGATTCGCTCTTCAAATCGAAGAGGAAAACATCCCCTTAACCTAAAATTGATTGCACAATCTTATGGAGCTACCTTAGAGCTTTCCATCAAGCCTTGTTTCGCTTGATTTGGAGATGTGAGTAGGGAGAAATCATCACTTGAAGTCGGGTCTGGAGGGGGAGCATTAGTCCCACATCGGAAGTTCTCCGCCTTGGTAAAAAAGCTATTTGTTGTATAGCCCATTCAGTCGTCAGCGCACGGCGTGAAAAGAAAACCTGAACCTATGAGCATAGCGTGTGCGTGTGTGGGCGAGTGCGCCTACAGGTGTGCGCCCGAGTGGGCGTGTGTGTGCGATTGGCCCTAGGAGGGCAAGGCCTGGGAGGTGGTTGAGTCGATTCGGCTCGAGAGAGGGCCGGTTTGGCTCAAGAGAAAAAAATCGAAAATGAACCCTATTTAAATTAGGCGAGGACCGAGTAGGGTCTGGTCCCACCCTGATCTTAGGGTGTTGTGTATCCTCAAAAGGACCTCACTGCAAATCAAAAAGTAATTTTTGGTTAAGAAAGAAAATAAACCCGATTCAGCTGGAAAAGAAAGAAGAGAGAATGAAGGACCTGAGAAGGTTAAGGACGCAGGTGCTGAAGAAGCTAAGGGAATAAAGGAAAGGAAGGTTAAGGGAGAAAAGACAGAACTCGCAAAGGGCAGAAAGCTAAGGACTAAAGAAAACTAAAGAAACAAAAGAAAGAAGAATTGGTGCTAAGGAAATACGGAAGAAAAAGAAGGCAGGAGCATAAGAGAATGCAGAAGTGAAGAAAGAAAGAGATTGAGAGAAAAAGAGAATAAGGGGAAAATAGAAAGAGAAAGAGAAAAATAGAGGATTAAGAAATAAAAGAAAAAGAGGATAAAGAGAAGAAGAGAAAGGAAAAGAAGTTAATTTTTCTTGTTATATTTTAATTTCTTTTTGCTCTTAATTGTTGTATTAAGGCATATATTGATTAAATAAACTCTTCTTTGCCTTAAATCATTTGAAATAAATCAAAAACTAATTTTTGGTTAAGAAAGAAAATAAACCTGGTTCAGCTGGAAAATAAAGAAGAGAGAATGAAGGAGCTGAGAAGGTTAAGGATGTAGGTGCTGAAGAAGCTAAGAGAATAAGGGAAAGGAAGGTTAAGGGAGAAAAGATAGAAGAAGAACTCACAAAGGGTAGAAAGCTAAGGACTAGAGAAAGCTAAAGAAAAGAAAAGAAAGAAGAATAGGTGCTAAGGAAATATTGAAGAAAAAGAAGGTAGGAGCAAAAGAGAAAGCAGAAGTAAAGAAAGAAAGTGATCGAGAGAAAAAGAGAATAAGAGGAAAATAGAAGGAGAAATAGAAAAATAGAGGATTAAGAAATAAAAGAAAAAGAGGATAAAGAGAAGAAGAGAAAGGAAAAGAAGTTAATTTTTCTTGTTATATTTTAATTTCTTTTTGCTCTTAATTATTGTATTAAGGCATATTTTGATTAAATAAACTCTTCTTTGCCTTAAATCATTTGAAATAAATAGAGACTTTACATGTTTTTAATATTGGAAATGAGAGTTCATATGGGATTTTGCATGTTATTTCATTTAATTCAATTTTTGGCAAAATTCATGCTTCTATAATTAACTTACATATACCTCCTATACTTATAAAGAAAAATAAAAGATAACTAGTGAATTTAGAATGAATTATATCTCCCAGTGAAAGACCTGAACTCAACCAGTTAAAAGTAAAAATCTAAAATGTTAGGTTTAACTTGACCTTATACTACACAACCAACACAACTTCGAGTTAACCTAAATGACTTTTCTCTACTCATAATTAAGTGAAAGTAACTTAATTAACTGAGTTGAGGTGAGTAACGATCATTTTAATGGCACCGTTGCCGAGGAGGCAATCCCTTAATTCAATAGAATTTAGTTGGTTTAATTATCTAATTAGGAGGTATTTGTAAATATACTTCTATTTTTAATAACTTTTGTTCTAATTAGTTGTGTTTTGTTTTGTTTTGTTTTTATTTGCTGTCTTCTTTTCAGGTTTACCTTTGCAGGTGATCTCAGGAGAAGGCGGGAATCTATTGTTGTTTTTGTTTCTTCTTTTGCGAGTATTTCTAGTCATTTGTATTGTTGCATTAAAAAATTAAAAAATATAAAAATACATCCTATTTGACTAGCAGCATCATACAATAGGCATTCACTCTTAGGAGTACATTTCTTGCTATAATATTTTCGTAAATCTGACTTAGGAATTCTTTATTGTTTCTCGAATTAGCGGGAAAACATGAGAAAATCCGCGTAGATCCCTGTCCTTTGAGATTTAAAAAGACCATATCTTTTGTTTGAAAAGACTTTAAAAAACAACCATTGTATTTTAGTTATATTTTTGTAAAAGATTAACTAAAAAGAGGAAATTAAAAATTGTGACTAAATCTGATTGCGGAATGCATGTGGGTTTTGTCATTATCATTGTTGCATGCTATTGTACACACAACGTGATCACTAGAGTCACACGAGTCTAATTTTTCTATCTCTCCTCTTTACACCTCTTAAGGCTTTGGTCGAAAATCAACAAGTCTGTCTCACTACTAGAGCCCCGAGGAGCCAGTAGTGAGCGGTTTCGATCATAGACCTTAGACCTTTGTGCCTTAAGATTACGCACTTGCGTAAACATAGCTTAGGATGCGTATTTTGATACTGTTACTCCATTTGTTGCATCAAATTACTTTTGCTTATCCTAGGAATCTCTTCTTTCCTTTGAAAGAAGAGTAAAACCCACGTCTTTGCGTTGTTTTGCGGGTTTTTGTGCCACTGTTTTTTTCGGTGGTGTGCGTGTGCCTTTGCACATTATTTTCCATTTTATGGATGGGAGGCGATCCTTGCATCCGCCTCTTGCACCATCGTTGACAGGTGATCCCAGGCCGGTTGCAGATAAGCAACCAATGGTTTTCCCATCTAATCCATCTACTTCTATGGATTAGATGTAGAATCAAAATCCCGAGATCCCTTCCTCTTCTGGTCAGAGGGAGATGCCGCCTTTTGATGTTCATGAGGCGCTCTTGAATCAGAACCATAGGATGCTTGAACAGACCAGACAGATCAATCTTTTAACGGTAGCCCTATATAAATTGCAAACTCTTCAAACCCATCCTCCACCTCAACCTGAGGCGGGTTTTGACATCTCTGATTTACCGATCAATCGTCCAAGGCCTCTACTTAGAGACTACTACAACCCATCTAATGCACAAGTAGAGACTAATGTTAGGATACCTATTGGGGAAAATGATCCTGAATTAAAGCCAAACATCATTGGTCTAATCCCTCACTTGCATTGATTTGCATCCGAGGATCCATTCCAACACATAGAAGATCTTAAGAATTTATCTCAAACTCTTGGTCCTCGAAATCAAAATAGGGAAATCCTACTTATGAAAATGTTCTCTTTTAGCCTTAAAGACAAAGCTACTTATTGGTATAAAACTATTGCAAGACCAATCTCAACTTGGGCTGAACTCGAATCTGCTTTTCTAAAGAAATTCTTTTCAATTGGTCGAACTAATACTTTAAGGCGAGCTATTACTACTTTCAATCAAAATTAAGGAGAACCAATTCATGAAGCGTGGGAACGTTTTCATGAATTATAAAGGAAATGCCAACATCATGATATCCCTCTTTGGCACCTCATGCACATCTTCTACTATGGTTTACAGGAGGGCATTCGCAATCTAGTAGATGCGTCTTGTGGAGGGAACTTCCTAAATCGTGACGCAGAATCCGCCTCAGAATTATTTGAAGGGATGGTAGAAAACTCGATCAATAACGCATCTATGTCGCAATTTACGCGGGGAGCAAACACGAATCATCAAAATCCGCACAAGAGCATTCACGATCTCGGTAACCTATTGTTAAGACCCGTGCCATCAAAGTTCTTTAAGACGTCTGGGACTTGGGCCAGACGTTTGGTCAGACGTCTGGACACCCTTCCAGACATCTGGAAATCAATTTTTGCATGCGTACGACCGTGAGTCTGTGCACGTGCCGAGCGCAGACTGAACCCCAGCCGCCCCCTTCTCTTTATTCTCCCCTGCCGACCTGCAGCGCCTCCCCCCCGTGCCTACATATATCCTCCTCTCCCTCACGCCACCCACATCCATTCGTCTCCTCCTTCCTCTAGTGCGAGAGTGAGGGCAGCATCTGTTGCCAAGTGCAGCAGCGGAGAGGAGAGGTATAGCGAGAGGGAAGAGAAGAGAGCGTGCGAGCCGTGAGAGGGAGAGCTCGCCGGAGCAGCTCGAGGTCGGTCTGTGTACGCAAGGTGGAGCGTTGTGCTGGGGAGGTTCCCCCAGCTCTACTGGAGCTCGAGCAGCGGATGCGCGGCTGCACGATGAGGTCGCGCGCAGCAGGAAGAAGACGAAGGAGGTTCTAATTCTGGAATTTTTCCAGAATCATACGTCTGGACCTACATCTAGACGACGTGGACGACGTCTAGAGGGAGCTCCAGATGACTGAGAGGTACGTATTTTCTCCTCTACTTCCTTTTACGGATACGGCCATGCAGGCCGTTCCGCCGAAACTCTGTTGCGTGCAGTATTGAGAGTTTTGCGTGCTCATGTAGTTTTCGCTTCGGGAAGGCGTGGGACACACCCTCCCACACGGTTTAGACATCTGGGCGAGTCACAAGACGGCAGAGAGCGTCTCCAGATGTCCGGAGAGGTGGTTGGACATCTGGAACTAGGTCCAGACGGTTCAGTAGGATCTCTGGATGTCTGAGGAGCAGCACTAAGTGAGGTATGGATCTGGACTCCTTTTAAGACGTCTGGAAGATGTTCCAGACATCTGATTTAAGTCAGAATTGTCATTTTTGACCCATTTAGGGTCTGTTTGAGATCCGATTTCCGCGTTTAAGATTCCGTTCATCTCCATATAAATTCCTCTACTTGTTTGAAATACTTTGATCCTATTTTGAGTGGTTCCTTGTGGTTGATCCTTGCGTTAGGACCTCGTTCTATTACGGATTTAGGGGTTGCGGAGGCTTGTGGACCCACCGATCAAGCCCCCATTGCTCCTGGTTTTGCGGGTAGAGTGGCTTCCCTTAGTTAATTACAAACATAAATGTATATCTGGAATAAATGATAGATCCTAGGGTATGGCATGAATCCTAGGACCATAAACACTAGATTGAACGATAGATCCTAGGGTATGGCATGAATCCTAGGACCAGAAACACTAGATTGAACGATAGATCCTAGGGTACGGCATGAATCCTAGGACCAGAAACACTAGATTGAATGATAGATCCTAGAGTGTGAGATGAGTCCTACGAACAGAAACACTAGAACTAATGTCTTGAATGCCTGAAGTGCAGTCTTGGATGAGTAGATAGAATAATGATAATTGCCTAGAATTGGATAACAGCTGCCTGTGAAATGTAGAGTACTGTTGTTAGTAACTGCTACATGTAATTCCTGTTGTTGAAATTAAATACGAGCTGCATGTATGTAAATTGAAAAAGAAAGTTTGAATATTGGAAACACGTGCTACATGCGAATAAACCTGTAATGATGAAACCTAATATGGCTTGGCCTGAGAAACATGAGCATGAACCCTACGGGGAATTAGGAGTAGAGCTCCTGGAAATAAATGGAATGAATCTGAGAATGTACTGGGAAGTGTGCTGTCCCTTGGGTATGTAGTACCAAGGGAAGCACATGTTACCTCTTAGTGCAGAGCAGAGCCAGCCGCCCTAGGGTTGAGACCCGGGGTTAGGTCTGGCCACTTTTTATTGACTTTTGGCCCTTGCGTACACAGTACCGAGGAGAGCTACTACTGTAGGGAGGGAGCTAGCCACCCCACGGGGCCTAGGGTTCAGCTAGCCGTCCTACATCGACTTGTTAGGCCCACTGGGCAAACCAGCGTAGTCAGGTGAGGGTGCGCGAACTGTGGAGGGGCAAGACCCCTGTTTGGTTACTGTGGAGGGGTTGGACCCCTGTTACTGAGAGGGCTGTGCCCTATACTGGTTCCATGCTGTGCTTTGGGCGCACTCGTTAACGGAAATGACTGACCTCGTGCCAGTGCGAGGTAGCTACCCGTGAGTTTATCGCGCATACCGTAGTCACCGTTACGTCTATCAGCGACTTTGGGGTGGTTGACTAAGGGTAGGACCACCACGGGGGACTCTCTCGGCCAGGAGAGCACCACGTGCTACTTCTACTTTTCGGAAAAACTGCAATCAAGATCGTTCCCACGAGGAACATTCGAGATCAAGAGAAAGACCTGAGAAATAAACCAAGAAAGAGTAATTAGATAAATAAAGAAGGAAATTAAAAACAACAGCTACTTGTCCACCTTTACGATTTTTCTTAGCTAGCTGGTTGCCACTTTACTCAGCTTTTCACTGACGTGTCGTACTTACCACCTTTTTCAAGACCAGGTGTTGAGCAGCCAGAGCCTACGGCTGCGGAGGGTGCTGAGCCTAGTAGAGCCCAGTAGTTGTACTTGTGTTGTACCCGTTCCTGTAGTTGTGAGTATTTGTTACACTTTTGTACTCTTTCATTGTAGACTTCATATTTCTGTGCATGTTTTTAATTCTCTACTATTGTGGTGGTGTGTACTGTAGTAGTTCTTTCTTTACTGTTGTACTTTTGTTACTGTTAGTTACTTGCATGGTGAATGTGGTTTATTTTACTGCTTTTTGGTTACTTTCTCATTGGACGACTGGGTCTTGGGATTAGTCGAGTCAGTCCGATTCTCGTGTCCTATGGGGATTCATGAATCGGGTCGTAATAAGATTGTATCAGAGCAAGGTCGTCCCGAGAAGTGAACCAACTAGCTAGAAAAATAACCAATTCACGTGCTTGTAACTAGAGTAACCACCCCAACGTACCTTTTGACATCCGTTCTGAGGTTCTTTTGCTGAGTATCGGCTAGATTTGATGTCTTCTTATTTTGTGTTTGCATCTCCTTGCAGGAGATGCCTCTACGTGGAACCAGGAGGGTGGGCCGCGGGTGCTACCGAGGTCAAGGCCCGAGGGACAGATGTGTCAAGCTTGGAGTACTTCTACCCCTTCTCTTCTCCTGAGCATACCATCTCCGGACCTTGACCATCTGATCCGAGAGGTGGTTCGAGAAGAATTTCAGCTTCCATCCACTTCGCCACCCCCTCATCTCTCTTCCGAGGGTACGACAGGGGATTTTATCGTGGAACGAGATTTCCACCGTCACACTAGGCAGGTTAGGAGAGCTCGAGGGAGGCACACGATGCCTGCAGGAGAGCCGTCGCGCGTTATGGGGCCGTCAGTAGCCTCTGGGGGGCCCCGATAGGGGCCAACTGTCAGCACTGGACCCCCACCCAGCCGCCAGCAGGGACCTATCGAGAGAGGGAGTTGAGTCCCCCTCTGCTACCAGTGTGGCCAGCCAGGCCATTTCAGAAGGGACTTCCCATCTAGGGTTGGAGCACAGCAGACACTCACTGCTTCGAGCACTGAGGGCCAGTCGGGTGGTCGTGGGTTCCAGGTGCATGAGGGAGGATAGCCTCGACGAGGAGGATATCGGCCAGCTGTCACTAGCTTCGCCCTGGGCCTACCTGTTTTGTCTGCTCCTAGTACCAAGGAGTGTCGCGACGTTGTGACTCACGGAGACATCATAGCTTCAGTTTATACGGTGGCAGGTATGGTTACAAGGTTTGGTCTTTTCGGAGTACGTCATTCCTGCTTCTAGTACGATGTACCTTCTTGCTCCACGAGTTGTTTGCTACTCTGGAGTTCGATAACACTCCATTAGGGATTAGTGGTAATCAGAAACCTAGGCGACCAGCTGTTTGTAGCTTGGGAGGTAATACGGGTTGTGGGGTCAGTGTTGGGAACACCGCCTCCCCGCTGACCTGTTTGTGATACCAATGGGGGACTTGGGCGTGATTTTAGGGATGGACTGGCTGCCTACTTATCACGCCTTGGTGGACTATTTTGAGGGGAAGATCGTCTTCTCCATGCCGGAGTCGCCTTCTTTCGAGTTTCATGGGCAACTAGTGGACGGAGGCTTCAGGTGCATTTCTGCACTTCGTGCGGCGAGACTTTTGGACCAGGGGTGTGAAGGCTTCTTGGCTTGTGTGGTGGCGGAACCCAGCCCTGTGGCAGACCTTCAGAGTATCCCAATGGTCAGAGAGTACCCCGACATGTTCCCGGATGAGTTGCCAGGACTACCGCTTGAGCGTGAGATCGAGTTGAGACCTCACTTGTACCGGGGACTAGCCCCATTTCGACCGCGCCATACAGGATGGCACCACTTGAGCTGCGAGAGCTCAAGTCTCAGTTGCAGGACCTTCTGGAGAAGGGCTTTGTGAGGCCCAGTGCATCTCTGTGGGGAGCCCCGGTATTGTTCATGAAAAAGAAGGATGCTACCCTACGCCTTTGTGTGGACTACAGACAGCTGACTAGGGTTACCATCAAGAACAGGTATCCGCTGCCAAGGATTGACGACTTGTTTGACCAGCTGCGAGGTGCCAAGGTATTCTCTAAGATAGACTTGAGGTCTGGGTACCACCAGTTGAGGATCAGGGAGGCAGACGTCTCCAAGATAGCTTTATGCACCCGGTACGGAAACTACGTGTTTTTGGTCATGCCGTTTGGGCTGACCAACGCCATCGCTGCCTTCATGGATTTGATGAACCAGGTGTTCAGACCGTACTTGGACCAGTTCGTGGTGGTATTTATTGATGATGTGCTCATCTACTCTCGGGATCAGGCGCAGCACGGACAGCACTTGCGAATGGTTTTGGACACACTGTGACGACGTAGGTTGTATGCCAAATACAACAAGTGTGAGTTCTGGTTGAGGGAGGTGACCTTCTTGGGTCATGTGATCTCCGGGGATGGCTTGGCTGTGGACCCAGCCAAGGTTGAGGCAGTGCTCAGGTGGGAGAGACCGCGTACTGTTACAGAGATCCATAGTTTCTTGGGACTGGCAGGCTACTACAGGCGGTTTATCAGGGGCTTCTTGCAGATTGCACGTCCTATGACACAACTGACCCGGAAGGACGTGCCCTTTTCTTGGATAGACGCTTGTGAGGTGTGTTTTCAAGAGCTGAAGAAGAGGCTGACTTCGGCTCCTGTGCTCACCATCCCAGACAGTAGTGGCAGGTTTGTTGTGTACACAGACGCCTCTTTGCAAGGGTTAGGGGGTGTGCTCATGCAGAGGGGTCACGTTGTCGCTTACGCTTCGCAGCAACTAAAGCCCCATGAGCATAGCTACCCTACCCACGACATGGAGCTGGCAGTTGTCGTCTTCACGTTGAAGACTTGGAGATACTACTTGTACGGTGAGACATTTGAGATTTTCACAGATCATAAGAGCCTCAGGTACTTATTTGATCAGAAGGAGCTCAACATGAGACAGAGACGTTGGTTGGAGCTCCTGAAGGACTATGACTGTAGCATTTCCTACCACCCGGGGACGGCCAACGTGGTGGCTGACGCCTTGAGCCGAAAGGCGCCCGCCCACTTGTCCAGTTTACAGGCACAGAGTTGGAGCCTCATGGAGGAGATGGGCAGTTGGCGACCCCTAGAGTTACTGGGGTACTGTGGGGCAGTGACTGTGACACGACAGATGAGGCCAGAGCTAGTAGACCGCATCATCACTGGACAGATGGCCGACCTGTACTTGCAGTCGTTGTGTGATAGAGTACTATCAGGAGACCCTGGGGACTTCTCCTTTACAGACCAGGTACTGCGCATGAGGGGACGTTTGTGCGTTCCTAGGAACAAGGAGCTGTTGAGAGAGCTCCTAACTGAGGCACATGGTTTCAGGTTCACCATACATCCCGAAAACACAAAGATGTACCATGATTTGAGACGCAACTTTTGGTGGAGGGGAATGAAGCAGGACGTAGGTGAATTTGTACAGCAATGTTTAGTGTGCCAGCAGGTGAAGGCCGAGCATCAGAGGCCTGCAGGGCCGTTGCAGCCACTTCTAGTGCCAGAGTGGAAGTGGGATAGCATCACCATGGATTGGTGGTGGGCTTGCCCGTTACCCAGCGAGGACACGACGCAGTCTGGGTGATCATAGGTAGATTGACGAAGACGGCACGTTTCTTGCCGATCCGAGTCACCTTGGGACCAGCACAGTTGGCAGAGAGGTATATCCGCGATGTGGTACGTCTACACGGAGTTCCGCAGGAAATAGTATCCAATCGGGATACCCGTTTTATGTCCCAATTTTAGGCTGAGTTCCAGCAGGCCTTGGGGACACGGTTGAGGTTCAGTACAACATACCACCCCTAGATGGACGGACAGTCTGAGAGCACGATATAGACACTTGAGGACCTTTTGCGTGCCTGTGTACTGGATTGGAGGGGCTCTTGGGAGGAGCACTTGCCCCTGGAGTAGTTTACATATAATAACAGTTATCACTCGAGCATCGGCATGGCACCCTACGGGGCTCTGTATGGACGGAGGCGTACGGCGCCCTTGTGTTGGGTTGAGGTGGGGACCAAGTGGGAGGTTGGCCCTAGGCAGATCCGGCAGAGTTAGGGGGTGATTGAGTAGATTCACAGGCGACTCCGCACTGTCAGGAGCAGACAGAAGAGCTATACGGATTGGAAATGCAGAGAGGTGCAGTTTAAGGTTGGGGATCACGTCTTCCTTCGCGTTTCTCCCATGAAGGGTCTGCAGTGGGTTGGGGTGAGAGGGAAGCTCGTGCCGAGGTTTGTGGGACCCTTTGAGGTCCTAGAGCGGGTTGGACCCATTGCTTACAGGCTTGCCCTTCCTCCCCAACTTTCTGGTGTGCACGATGTGTTCCACGTGTCCAATCTCAGGAAGCACGTTGCCAATCCCAGCCACATTCTGAGCCACGAGAGCATCGAGGTGGGTGACGACCCGACCTACCTAGAGTGGTCAGTGCAGATTCTCGATAAAGCCGTCCGGAGTCTGAGACGGAAGTAGGTACCCCTGGTGAAGGTTTTGTGGTGGAGCCAACGGTACGAGGAGGCTACCTGAGAGCCTGAGGCGAAGATGAGGGAGCGGTAACCAGAGCTCTTTGAGGGTACGTCCTTTCAGACCGGCTTCGGTCCTCTTTGAGTGTGTTATGCGTATGTTGATAATTTTCTGCACCCTAGTTAGTGCAAGTTTCGGGGAAGAAACTTCCTTTGAGTTTGTTATATTGTTAAGACTCGTGCCATCAAAGTTCTTTAAGACGTCTGGGACTTGGGCCAAATGTCTTGTCAGACATCTGGACACCCTTCCAGATGTCTGGAAATCAATTTTTGCGTGCGTGCCGCTCGCAGACTGAACCCCAGCCGCCCCCTTCTCTTTCTTCTCCCCTATCGATCTGCAGCACCTCCCCCCCCCCGTGCCTACATATATCCTCCTCTTCCTCACGCCACCCACATCCATCTGTCTCTTCCTTCCTCCAACGCGAGAGCGACAGCGAGGGCAGCAGCTGCTGCCAAGTGCAACGGCGAAGAGGAGAGGTACAGTGAGAGGGAAGAGAAGAGAGCGCGCGAGTCGTGAGAGGGAGAGCTCGCCAGAGCAGCTCGAGGCCGGTCGGCGTACGTGAGGCGAAGCGTTGTGCTTGGGAGGTTCCCCCGGCTCTGCTGTAGCCAGAGCAGCGGATGTGCGACTGCATGGCGAGCTCGCACATAGTAGGAAGAAGACGAAGGAGGTTCTGATTCTGGAATTTATCCAGAATCAGACGTCTGGACCTACATCCAGACGACGTGGACGACGTCTGGAGGGAACTCCAGACGACTAAGAGGTACGTATTTTCTCCTCTACTTCCTTTTGCGAATACGGCCATGCAGGCCGTTCCGTCGAAACTCTGTTGCATGCAATATTGAGAGTTTTTGCGTGTGCATGCAGGGTTTCACTTCGGGAAGGTGCGGGACACGCCCTCCCACGTGGTTCAGACATCTGGGCGAGTCACCAGATGGCGGAGAGCGTCTCCAGACGTCCGGAGAGGTGGTCGGACGTCTGTAACTAGGTCCAGATGGTTTAGTAGGATCTCTGGACGTCTGAGGAGCAGCACAGAGTGAGGTATGGATCTGGACTCCTTTTAAGACATCTGGAAGATGTTCCAGACGTCTGATTTGAGTTACAATTGTCATTTTTGACCCGTTTAGGGGTCTGTTTGAGGTCTGATTTCCACGTTTAAGATTTCATTCTTCTCCGTATAAATTCCTCTACTTGTTTGAAATACTTTGACCCTATTCTGAGTGGTTCCTTGTGGTTTATCCTTGCATCAGGACCTCGTTCTGTTGCGGATTTGGGGGTTGCGGAGGCGCGTGGACTCGCCGATCAAGCCCCCATTACTCCCGATTTTGCGGGTAGAGTGGCTTCCCTTAGCTAATTACAAACATAAATGTATATCTGGAATAAATGATAGATCATAGGGTATGGCATGAATCCTAGGACCGGAAACACTAGATTGAATGATAGATCCGAGGGTATGGCAGGAATCCTAGGACCAGAAACACTAGAATGAATGATAGATCCTAGGGTGTGGGATGAATCCTAGGAACAGAAACACTGGAACTAATGTCTTGAATGCCTGAAGTGCAGTCTTGGATGAGTAGATAGAATAATGATAATTGCCTGGAATGGGATAACAGTTGCCTGTGAAATGTAGAGTACTATTGTTAGTAATTGCTACATGTAATTCCTGTTGTTAAAATTAAATACGAGCTGCATGTATGTAAATTGAAAATGAAAGTTTGAATATTGGAAACACGTGCTACATGCGAATAAACCTGAAATGATGAAACTTAGTATTGCTTGGCCTGAGAAACATGAGCATGAACCCTACGGGGAATTAGGAGTAGAGCTCCTGGAAATAAATGGAATGAATCTGAGAATGTACTGGGAAGTGTGCTGTCCCTTGGGTACGTAGTACCAAAGGAAGCACATGTTACCTCTTAGTGCAGAGCGGAGCCAGCTGCCCTAGGGTTACGACCCGGGGTTAGGTCTGATTACTTTGTACCGACTTTTGGCCCTCGCGTAACCGTACCGGGGAGAGCTACTAGTGTAGGGAGGGAGCTAGCCACCCCACGGGGCCCAAGGTTCAGCTAGCTATCCTACACTGACTTGTTAGGCCCACTGGGCAAACCAGGGTAGTCAGGCGAGGGTGCGCGGACTGTGGAGGGGCAAGACCCCTATTTGGTTTCTGTGGAGGGGCTGGACCCCTGTTACTGAGAGGGCTCTGCCCTATACTGGTTCCATGCTGTGCTTTGGGTGCACCCGTTGACGGAAATGGTTGACCGCGTGCCAGTGCAGGGTAGCTACCTGTGCATTTATCACGCGTGCCATAATCAGCGTTATGTTTGTCAGCGACCTTGGGGTGGTTGACTGAGGGTAGGACCACCATGGGGGACTCTCCCAGCTAAAAGAGCACCACGTGCTACTTCTACTTTTCGGAAAAGACTGCAATCAAGCTCGTTCCCATGAGGAACATTTGAGATCAAGAGAAAGACCTGAGAAATAAACCAAGAAAGAGTAATTAGATAAATAAAGAAAGAAATTAAAAACAACGGCTACTTGTCCACCATTACGATTTTTCTTAGCTAGTTGGTTGCCACTCTACTCAGCATTTCGCTGACGTGTCATACTTACCACCTTTTTCAGGACCAGGTTTGAGCAACCAGAGCCTACGCTGCGGAGGGTGCTGGGCCTAGTAGAGCCTAGTAGTTGTACTTGTGTTGTACCCGTTCCTGTAGTAGTGAGTATTTGTTACACTTTTGTACTCTTTCATTGTAGACTTCATATTTCTATACTTGTTTTTAATTCTCTACTGTTGTGGTGGTGTGTACTGTAGTAGTTCTTTCTTTATTGCTGTACTTTTATTACTGTTAGTTACTTGCATGGTGAATGTGGTTTATTTTACTACTTTTTGGTTACTTTCTCGTTGGACGACTTGGTCTTGGAATCAGTCGAGTCGATCTGATTCTCATGTCCTGTAGGGATTCGGGAATCGGGTCGTAACACCTGTCCAGTTCAAAGGATTTAGAGATAATTGCAGAAAAACTGGACAAAGTTGATATCGTAGCAAAGCATCTCGATGAGGTCAGAAATACAATGAAGACTCTCATGCCTCTACTTGCTACAAATCCTGCGCATCTACTTGTTTTGCAAATTCCCATGGGGAGGGAATTTGTGAATAATCTAGATTCTAGAGATCCTTCTTCCTTGGGTTTTCTATCTACTCCTTCACCAACCCAAGGAGGGACCTTTGTCCCACAATCTTACCCACCCTTTTCCCCACCCTTATCTTTTGCAGAAAACACGCCTTATCCTCTAGATTTGAACGCCATTTAGGGATACACACCAAGATCAAACCCATATTCAAATTCCTATAATCCTGGATGGCGTAATCACCCTAATTTCTCTTGGTTTAACCATACACAAAGACCATCATATTCGACTCAGACCAGACAAAACCTGCCTACATTGATGTTTCAGCAACATAATGCAAGGCCATTTTACGAGGGTTCGCAAAACCCCGTAGGGCCAAATAGAGCTTCACAGCTAGACCAGATATTGAGAGCTGTGACTGAGAGCTAACGACAAAATGCTGAGGCTCTTACTAAAGTCCAACGACAATGTTCGACAGAATTGGCTGATCTTAGGGGTCAAATCATGAAGTTAGCTGAATCTCGTCAGCTAGGGGCCCTTCCATCCCAGCCAATTCCAAACCCTAGGAATATCCAGCAAAGACAACACCCGGGAGTTCAAAATCTGAATCAGAGACATGTCCATCTTCTTAATCAATTACCCCTGAATCCAAACTTGAATTCAAATATGAATCCACCTATTTCTAATCTTGATTTTGAATATCCAATCAACAAAAATCAATTTTGAATCAACCAATAATCAATAACCCATCTTTCCAAAGTACACAAGCATCTTCTTCTTCATCAGCTGCTTCTTCTCATGAGGGTATTAACTCTGTTACAACTCGCCATGGAACTTCCACTAGGGATCCAATTTTTCTAAGGAACCTATCCCAAGACCCTAGTACATCTAGATCGACCCCTATTTCTACACCTGGAAGAGGTGCAGAACCCGATCCCATAATTCCCGCTAATTCGTGAGATTCGGGTAATACCTCAGTAGAACAGTAAATCCACGTCCCATTCCTAGAAGCTTTGAAGAAGATTAGGAAACAGAAACAACCTGTTACATTAGATGAAGATTTGAGTAAGATTTTTGAACAGGTACACATTAATATCCCACTCCTAGATGCTATCAAACACATCCCGACTTATGCAAGATTTCTTAAGGAATTGTGTACTCCTAAGCGTAAGTCGAAGAAAGGAAGCACTATTGTACTTTCGGAGCATGTGAGCTCTATTATTTCAAGTACGCTTCCTTTGAAAAAGAAAGACCCAGGATCTCCATTTATTTCCTGTATAATTGGGGGTCAATGTTTTGATAGAGTTCTCCTAGATTTAGGTGCTTTTATTAACCTCATTCCTTTCTCTTTGGTAAAACACTTTAAAATAGAAAACCTTAAGTCTACCAATGTGACTTTACAATTAGCTGATCGATCTATTAAGTCACCTAAAGGAATGTTGGAGGATGTTATTGTGAGAGTTTGGGATTTTTACTTCCTTGTAGATTTTATTGTTCTTGATATGGAAGTACCCGAATACATTAACCACACCCCAATTATCTTAGGGAGACCCTTTTTGGCTACTGCAAAAGCCAGCATTGATTCTGAATTAGGAAAGATTGAATTGAAATTTGGGGAGAAGACAATTATGTTAGATATATTTAGAGCTTCTAGTGGATTTGATTGTGAATGGATTGAGGAAATAAAATCTATAGTAGCTCTTGAGGATGACATTAGTTCTTTAGAACTAGAAAGCACATCTTTTGATATTCCATACCCTCAAAGCAACGAAATGTTATTGGAATCTCTACTCAATCCCAAATCCGAATCTGAATCTGAATCATCTAATTTACTTTTCACAATTGAAAATCCCGCCCCAAATCCTGCTTTTGATTCTAATCCTGTGCTTGAATTGAAACCATTGCCTGACAATCTTAAGTATGTATATCTCGAATTTGATCAAACATATCCTGTAATAATGAATCCTCATCTTTCTGAATCACAAGAATCTAAATTGATCAAAGTTCTTCGAGATCACAAGAGGCAATTGGGTGGACTTTACAAGATCTCACTGGGATTAGCCCCAATTTTTGTACTCATCGCATCTATATTAAAGATGGGGCACGACCTTGAAGAGAAGCTCAAAGATGCCTAAATCCGAATTTAAAGGAGGTCGCTAAGAAAGAAATAATCAAGTTGCTTGATGCTGATATTATCTATCCCATATCTGATAGCCCTTGGGTGAGTCCAATTCAAGTGGTACCCAAAAAGGCAGGACTCACCATAATCAAAACAGAATCTGGAGAAACCATTCCCACACGAATTGCGAATTCGTGGTGGGTTTTTATTGATTATCGTAAACTGAATACTGTTACAAAGGACCATTTTCCTTTACCATTCATTGATAAGATCCTTGAGAGATTAGCTGGTAATAGGTTCTTCTGCTTTTTAGATGGTTACTCTAGATATAATCAAGTTGCAATTTATCCTGAAGATCAAGAGAAAACGACTTTCACCTACCCCTTCGGAACTTTTGCTTTCTGAAGAATGCCATTTGGGCTTTGCAATGCACCCGCGACTTTTCAGCTTTGCATGTTAGCCATTTTTACCGAAATGGTGGGTGAATATATGGAGGTTTTTATGGATGATTTTTTAGTCTTCGAGGAGACATTTGATATTTGCTTGGATAATTTGTCGAAGGTTCTAAAAAGATGCATTGAAGTAAACCTTGTCCTTAGTTGGGAGAAGAGCCATTTTATGATTCCAGAGGGCATAATACTTGGCCATCTCGTATCTAAGCGGGGTATCCAAGTAGATCGAGCCAAGATCAATAAAATTGCAAATCTTCCAATCCCTGACTCGATCAAAGGCATTAGATCATTTCTCGGGCATGTGGGATTTTATAGAAGATTCATCCTTGATTTTTCAAAGATAGCACGACCGCTCACAAACCTCCTCATAAAGGATGCGACTTTTGAGATGAATGAGGAGTGTATTTTAGCATTTGAAACTTTGAGAGACAGAGTTACACAGGCTCCAATTTTGCAACCACCTAATTGGGATTTACCATTTGAAATCATGTGTGATGCATCCAGTTATGCAATAGGAGCCGTTTTGGGACAGAAAATTGAGAAGAATCCGGTGGTAATTTACTTGCTAGTAAAACATTGAATGAGACACAAAGAAATTACACAGTTACAGAGAAAGAGTTACTAGCAATAGTATTTGGATTAGAAAAGTTCAGATCTTACATACTCGGATCTCAAATCATAGTGTACTCTGATCACTCAGCTATCTGACACTTCTATCTAAGAAGGACACGAAACCTAGGTTGATCAGATGGATCTTGCTTTTGCAAGAATTTGACCTAGAAATTCGTGATAAAGCGGGTAGGTAGAATGTTGTTGCAGATCATCTTTCCCGTCTTCCTTCTGATACAATTGAATCATCTCCACCAATCACAAAATACTTCCCTAATGAACATCTTTTGACTATATCCACAGATCTTCCTTGGTATGCAGATATTGTTAATTATTTAGTTACACATCAATTCCCACCAGACTGGGACGGGAATCGCAAATCACGACTCAAAGCAAAAGCCAAATACTATTTTTGGGAAGATCCATATCTTTTTCGACTCTGTAATGATCAAATCATCAGGCGTTGTGTCACCTCTTCTGAGATTGATTCTATCCTATCTTTTTATCATGACCAGGTTTGTGGTGGTCACTTTTCTGGTAGAAAGACTGCTGCAAAAGTTTTGCAATGCAGGTTGTATTGGCCCATGTTATTTGCTAATTCTCAAACTTATTATAAGGCATGTAGTCACTGCCAAACACTTGGTGGCATGTCATGAAAAGACTTGATGCCTCTGAACCCAATCATAGTCTGTGAAATCTTTGATATTTAGGGCATAAATTTTATGGGTCTGTTTTCGTCCTCTTTTGGCTTCCATTATATTTTACTTGCTGTAGATTATGTTTCTCATTGGATTGAAGCCATACCCAGATGCACAAACGACCATCGAGTTGTCATTCCTTTTATACAGAGTCACATTATCGCTCGTTTTGGGGTACCTCGTGCTATAATTTCTGATGGCGATTCCCATTTTATTAACGCCCAGTTTAGAACTTTACTTAGAAAATATGGGGTTACACATCGTATTTCTACACCTTATCATCCCTTGACTAATGGGCAAACCGAGGTCTCTAATTGGGAGATCAAAAAGATCCTTCAAATGACAATCCGACCTGATAGAAAGGATTGGACTTCCTATTTAGACGAGGCTTTGTGGGCTTATAAGATTGCCCACAAAACACCAATAGGTATGTCACCATACAAACTTGTTTACGGGAAACCTTGTCATCTTCCCGTAGAAATTGAACACAAGGCCTATTGGGCAATTAAAGCCTGTAATTTAGACCTCCTAAAGGCTGGTGAAAATCATAGGTTGCAGCTTAGCGAACTTGAGGAATTACGTCATGATTCCTATGAGAGTTCAAAGTAGTATAAGGAGAAACTTAAAGCCTTCCATGACAAGTTTATTTCCCGCAAATCCTTTGCACCTGGTCAGAAGGTGTTGTTATTTGATGTCCGTTTGAAGCTCTTCCCTAGTAAACTTAGATCAAAATGGCAAGGGCCATCTGTTGTAGTTAGAGTCTTCAACAACGGAGCTGCCGAAATGATGTCAACACATTTACAGTACTTAAGATGTCTATTTATGCATGTTCTTAAGCATAGGATTGCATTTCATGAGATAAATATTCCATTACATGCATCATCTTGCATTTAGAATAGTTTGAATAAAATGGAGGTTAATTGTTTCCTTTTATGTGCTTGGACAGGGCAAATATTTTATCAAGGCCTCGGATCAAAGATCCAATCGTATGGATGCGATCAGGGCGACGATTGGAGTTCAACGACTCCAAGATCGCCCTAATCAGGCATCCGTAGCATCAGATAGTGACTTGGGAACCCTAGAAGATCAAGGACTAGGATGGTGTAAATCCATACTTCAGATGATAAATCCAACCGCACGGATGAATTCGGATCAACGATCGCAGCCCAACGACACAAAAATCGAGTCAATCCGACATCCGTGGCACCATTTACAACTTCCAGAAGATGGACGGCCAAGATAGCGCCACGTGGTGCCATCTCAGCCGCCCAAACGATCGCTTCATCTTGTGAAGGCCCCGTGCCCTATCGCTCTCTGCCGTTGGATCTTAATCCAACGGCTGTGGGCGCTCGCATTTAAAAGCGCCCGCCCGACCATCCGCACCCCAAAGCGTAGTGGTCGAGCGCGCTATCGCGAGCGTGGGGCGCGGGCTCGATCCGCGGCGAGGGGCTGGAGGGCGTGATCAATTGAGGCGCGTGGAGCGTCGGATGAAGATCGGACGGCCGCGCGTGCCCGATAGCGTTGACGCGCGATTGGACGCGCAATCAGATGCGCGGGGGGCGCGCAACGCAGCGGGCGTGGACGTATCTTAAGCCATCCGATCTCGTGATCGGACGGCTGAAAAGTGGCGAACGTGCATGGCCGTTGAGCACGCGAGCATGCGAGGAGGTGCGCGCGAGCCGGCCACTACGCCCACGTTGGGGCTTTGGTGATGGATTTATCCGTCACTAAAGACCCCTTATTTATTGTTTTGAAGTTGTAATGTCCATTTTGCCCCCACTCCTTGCAACTATAAAAGGAGACCTCCTCCATACGAAATTCTCATCCCTTCTTTCTCCTCTCTACCCCTCCAAAGCTCAAAAGAAGCTTGTCCCACACCCGGGATGCTTCTTGCGAGATAAAGTCCAATTTTCGTTCCCCTTCGGAAGTGGATCCCGCGACGACGACGGCGTGCTGCTCCGTTCTCGTTCTTCTGCTTCATCCTCCTTCGTCCTGCTTTGTTCTCCTTCGTCCAGGCGTCGTCCCGTCCGACTCGTCCTCCAAGCAATCGTCGAGGAGGATAACTTCTCTCTCCCATTCTTATTTACAGCTTTTCTAGTGTAGAATTTTCCTGCTTTATAGTGTACTTGATTTTCCGCTTTCTAGTGTAACTTTTATAAACAATTGAAATATTGAATGCATGTTCTCTCTCTCTCTCTCTCTCTCTCTCTCTCTCTTAGTTTGATAGCTCCATTGTAATTATATCGCCTTTCTTAACAAAAAAAAATCCTAAAAAAATATAATTGCGAATATAGATCAACGTAGCCTCCCTGTGTTTGACCCGGAATTCTTTTCGATATAAATTTTATTTGTTGAACACGAATTCTTCGCTTTCGAACTACAACGATAGGTTTTCCGAAACCAAACACGTAAGCGTAGCGATTCGCAAAAACTCGTTCAACATTTTGGCGCCGTTGCCGGGGAGGCAACGATTTCCAATCTTTTCTTCGCATTTCTTGCACTTTATTTGTTTTCTAACTAGCTTTCTCTTGTGTCTATTATTTTGTAGAGACCTCCATCAAGGAATCAACAAGCAGTAGACTGGAGTAAAGTGCAGTTGAAGACAACTGTAAGTGTTTCCCCCATTCTTTCCCCCTCCATAGATTTCATTCGCCACATTAAATCCAAATCCCAATTAACCTAGGTGTTTTGCATAAATCCTAGGAATAGTTTGGTTGTTTGGATTTCCACTCACATTCATTCCACCCTCATTCATAAAAAAAAATAACAAAAAGATAATCTTGTGGGGTAATTTTCAACAAGCACACAACACACACCCACATTCAAGGCACTTGATCAACTTGATTTGTTTTCTACTCAACCGGGTTCTGATCCGTGGAACCGGTACACACAAAGCAACATATAACAGAGTAGAAATTATTCTAGGTTAACCATTTTTGAGTGCCTAACTTAGTGGTGCATTTCAGGCCAATTGTTTGAGTTGATTGAGCCGCACCACTTCAAATAAAATAAACTCATCAAGTAGCTGCCAATTAGGTTCAACTCTTAGGGATTTACCAGACACTCCACATTTTTTTTAAAACTTTAAAGGAAAACATCTTCACCTGTGCTTGCAAAACCTGGTGTGCCAATGAAACCTGTTTGAAAATACCTAAAGTTGAATCTTAAAAGCTACTAAGCAAGATTTGAACCTTAAAATTCACCACATCAAAAATAATCTTGCTTGAAAACCACTGGTTGTGCACGCACACACAAATCAATCAATCATTAAGGGCACAACCCATTTAAAGGGCCCATCACATTCCAAAGCACATTCAAACCTAGCCCTAAATAAAACAGAGTAGACGTTGGCCTTAAGGATTGAACTCGCTCTTCAGAACTCAAAATGAGATTATTTTCGATTAGTCTGTTTCTACTGTTCAATCTGATGTCTAGCTAGGGGAGCAGAGTCAAACGATCGCCGCTGGGGGGTACACTAGGAACCGGAGGCGCAAGCCGAAGGAAGAACCTTCTCCCCAGTCCCCCCTTCTAACTGGTTGGATTGAACAGACAGAAGTAGATTAAATTGTTCCTTTATTTCAAGATGGGTTTTGAGAGTCTGTAGGTCTGTAGGCTAACCCATTTAAGGACAGGTTTGATTGTTTGTATTGCAGGGCGCCTTTCTTCCTCCCGAGTGTCATGAATCCTTCCACATATTTCACACATTCCCGCTCTTTCCCTCCTGCTGTGAATTATCCTCAACATGACGATTATCCCAACTCGTATTGTAATCAACCATCAGTTAGTTGGGATAATTCGGATTAGGGATACAATTCCGGACCCCCGTGTTTAGGGTCTAACCCTGAACACTTTGATTCTGATTTCTATCCTTCTCAGAGCTACATCGATTATAGATCGTCTTCCTTTCATGCACAACCTAATACGATCAACAATCAAGAAGGATACACTGATCCTTACCTATCCTCTGATTTCACTGCCTTTAGGTCATCACCATCTTTTCAACAATCTGAAATGACCTATTATCAGGAAGGGTATAACGAATCTCAATTCGTTAATTCCTCTACATTTATGTCTAACCCACTCAACCCTGAACCAACTCATTTGGTTCAGGTTAATCAGGTTCAAGATAAGGTTCTGGCTAACTTGAGGAATATCATTCAATCTTTAGAAGTTCAGCCAATACCTTGCATTGAGAGATTGGAGCCCCTGATTGAAATGATTGATGATTTAAACCAATCCTTGTTGGATTGGCTCCAGGATGTCAAGGATAAGAACCCGGGTGAGTTTTTACTTGGGAAATTAGCAAAATTGAGGATGAGATTCATGGTTGCTTTGATTCAATCTTGGAATAATTCCCAGGATGAACCCTCTTCAGGAAAGCCAATGACAGAACCCGCTCAGGCACCTGTTGGGGGGGACACGTGTTATGAAGCTGACCAGATTGAATTAAAACAACCAATTAAGGATGATCTGATTTCTTCACCTGAGATCCCTAAGCTGGGTTATGAGGAAACGTATGTCTCCTTGGAACAGAAAGTGACAAATGATTTTGGGACATACATTGATTCGGATCCTGATGGTGAAGATTCAAGTTGCGAAGTCTCACATGAGTTTTCTGAAAATGATTTCTGTGAGACGATTGGGCCTGAGGAATTTGATAGATCAATTGATAGCCCAATAACTGAGGACACTGATCCTATTAGGGCACACATTACGGATCCAGAATCACATTTTCTGGAGGAATCAATTCAATGCCCTGATTATCAATTACACCCTGTTGAGCTTATTGATGATTCTAATTCTGAGATAATTAGACCCAAGTCAATTTTGATTCTGCCACATCATTTAGACTTGGAGATTTCAGATGGGGTGATGAATATACAAGAGGTCTTGGAATTTGATAAGCTGAATGAGGAGAATAGGAGCTGGGAAGTTCTAATTTGTGAAGTCAATTTTGGAGGAAATAGAAGATTGAGTCGAAGGGTTCCTTTTAAGCTGAAACCATCAAATCAGAACCCTTACGACATTTGTTTCGAGGATGTCAAACCCAAGCACACATTCAACGATTATCCTTTTGAGCTTCAATTCTCCGTAACCTGACTTTTTGGTCTTGGGTTGCATCCTCATAAATCGCAGGCCCGACCCCGCTAGCATTCTGATTTTAGGTTTTGGGTAATTTTTATCCAGAACCTAAGATATTTTCGATTATGGGGTGTGGGTCTGCACCACAATCTGGTCCACATCTGTGGACCTCTGTTGACAGGTTGGAGGATTGTTCTATTTATTCTAATTCTGACCTGCACTTGTGAATTCTTCATTTCTTTTCCTTGTATAGTGTGCCTAGCTGAAGGCACTAAACTCAGCACATATATAGTTTTTCTTAGTTTTCATCTCGGAGCGGACCTGACATTCAAGTAATTCAGGTGCTTTCTTCGCTTTTCCACTCTGTTTTATGTCTTTTTAATACAATGAGGACATTGCATTAGATAGGCATAGGGGGGTGGATATTTATCTCTGAATTCATTCGTCAGTTCCGTAGATTTGTTTTATTTTGATTTTAAAAAAAAAAAATCAAAATTAGGAAAGAGAATTTGGGTTTAAGAAAATTTTCAATCTTAGGAAAAACTACATTAAGATCTGAACACAAAGACCCTTCAGGTCTTTAAACTTAATCAGCCCGTGTATGCACTAAAATGTGGATTTGTTTTTCGAGTTCTCGCCAACTTGAATTTTATTTTAATTGGAGTAAATAAGTTTGGGTGATAAGTACACGACTTATCAACCCGCCCTCTAATTTGAGGGAATTTTGAGTCTTAAGCATCTACACACTTTCTTTGCACTGACTCGTTGTTCGGCGATTCTAACAGAAATTGGGTAGCTAATGAACCTTCTAGGGTGATATGGCTGGCAAGTTATCGTGGGTAACAGTCCATAAGTAGGTTGTCCAGAGCCCAGCACTGGACCTTTCTCTTTTTCCTGCCTTTAGGTAAATCTTAGACCAGGGAAGCCGCCTATATAAAAAAAAAAATCAAAAAGAAAAGGAGAAAAGAATAAAAAGAAATAAGCCACACTTCCCCGCACGAGTATGGCTGGCAAGTTATCGGTGGTAACAGCTCATCGATCGGTTGTCCAGAACCCAGCTCAGAAAATGCACTAAAAATTCCCAAAACACTTAGGAAGAAGCGGAGAAGTAGAATAAACTGGGGAGATATACACTGGATTCACCCTTGTGTTGACTCCGTAAAATATATATATATATATATATATATATATAAAAGTAGGGAGAAAGCTACCGGTTGTAAAGATACACCTTTAGGCAGAAGTCTTTTTGAGGTCACCTAGAGGCGTAGAAATCCGAAGTCCGATTTAATTGCTGGTCATCGAGTCTATCACAATCACAATAACATGCTTAAAGCTTAGGGTTCTCATCAAATTTTAGGTGAGTTGAATGGTCGTAGAAAGCCACTCTTAAACCCGAAAATTTGAAAAAAAAAAATTAGAAAAGAGAAAAAGAGAAAAAGAAATTTTTTTTAAGGCGAGGGCTTGAAGTGGTCTGCATTTTGGCTAATACTCGGGCACTGTTGTGTCTTTGAAAGTTCAGTTCCTAAGTAGACAATTTCTTAATGATTGAAAAATAACTCAAGTCCAAGTAATCTAACCTAATTCTTTGATAAATAGCATATAGTTTTTGCTTGGGACTAGCAAAAGATAGGCATGGGGGTATGATGTAAACACATTTACAGTACTTAAGATGTCTATTTATGCATGTTCTTAAGCATAGGATTGCATTTCATGAGATAAATATTGCATTACATGCATCATCTTGCATTTAGAATAGTTTGAATAAAATGGAGGTTAATTGTCTCCTTTGATGTGCTTGGACAGGGCAAATATTTTATCAGGGCCTCGAATCAAAGATCCAATCGTATGGATGTGATCAGGGCGACGATTGGAGTTCAACGACTCCAAGATCGCCCTAATCAGGCATCCGTAGCATCAGATAGTGACCTGGGAACCCTAGAAGATCAAAGGCCAAGATGGTGTAAATCCGCACTTCATATGATAAATCCAACCACACGGATGAATTCGGATCGACGATCGCAGCCCAACGACACAAAAATCGAGTCAATCCGACATCCGTGGCACCATCTACAACTTTCAGAAGATGGATGGCCAAGATAGCCCCACGTGGCGCCATCTCAGCCGCCCAAACGGCCGCTTCATCTTGTGAAGGCCCCGCGTTTGATCGTTCTCCGCCGTTGGATCTTAATCCAACAGTTGTGGGTGCTCGCATTTAAAAGCGCCCGCTCGACCATCCGCGCCCCATAGCGCAGTGGTCGAGCGCGCTATCGCGAGCGCGGGGCACGGGTTTGATCCACGGCGAGGGGCTGGAGGGCACGATCAATTGAGGCGCGTGGAGCGTCAGATGAAGATCGGACAGCCGGGCACGCCCGATAGCGTCGACGCGTGATTGGACGTGCAATCGGACGCGCAATCAGACGCGCGGGGGGCATGCAACACAGCGGGCGCAGATGCATCTTAAGCCGTCCGATCTCGCGATCGGACAGCTGAAAAGCAGTGAACGTGCATGGCCGTTGAGCGCGCGAGCAGGCGAGGAGGCACGCGCGAGCCGGCCACTACGCCCACGTTGGGGCTTTAGTGACGGATTTATCCGTCACTAAAGACCCCCTATTTATTGTTTTGAAGTTGTAATGCCCATTTTGCCCCCACTCCTTGCAACTATAAAAGGAGACCCCCTCCATACGAAATTCTCATCCCTTCTTTCTCCTCTCTACCCCTCCAAAGCTCAAAAGAAGCTTGTCCCACACCCGGGATGCTTCTTGCGAGATAAAGTCCAATTTTCATTCCCCTTCGGAAGTGGATCCTGCAACGACGACGACGTGCTGCTCCGTTCCCGTTCTTCTACTTCATCCTCCTTCGTCCTGCTTCGTTCTCCTTCGTCCAGGCGTCGTCCCGTCCGGCTCGTCCTCCAAGCAATCGTCGAGGAGGATAACTTCTCTCTCCCATTCTTATTTATAGCTTTTCTAGTGTAGAATTTTTCTGCTTTATAGTGTACTTGATTTTCCGCTTTCTAGTGTAACTTTTATAAACAATTGAAATATTGAATGCATGTTCTCTTTCTCTCTCTCTCTCTCTCTTAGTTTGATAGCTCCATTGTAATTATATCGCCTTGCTTAACAAAAAAAAATCCTAAAAAAATATAATTGCGAATATAGATCAACGTAGCCTCCCTGTGTTCGACCCGGAATTCTTTTCGGTATAAATTTTATTTGTTGAACACGAATTCTTCGCTTTCGAACTACAACGACAGGTTTTCCGAAACCAAACACGTAAGCGTAGCGATTCGCAAAAACCCGTTCAACACGAAATCACTGAACCCAACAAGGATCAACCCTTCAAAGTCAATGGTCAACGTCTAAAACCTTTCTTGGAATCACATCCTTTGGGTCTTGTTGGAGAATGTTACATGCTCCACTAGGGTTTTTGTATTACTATCCATCCACCACATTTGTACATAGCTGTTTCCTATTTTTACCTTTTGATTTTCTTCTACACTTACTCTGAACTTTCACTTCATAGTTTACTTATTACCTTCATTTAGTCCGGCTGACCACTCTGACTTTTGGTAAGACTTGAAATCGTCCGCATAGAGATCTTGGATCTCCTCTATTCGACTCCTTCCATCACCCTATACTAAATGAAGTGTAATATCTTTTCACCCTTCTTACAATGAGGATATTGTAAAATTTTGGCTTGAAGGGGTGTTGAAGTGAAATTTTCACTTTAAGTGTGGGTTAAAAAATAAAAAAAAAACACATAAAAATTATTCACGAAATTAAAAAAATAGAAATTCCAAAAATGATAAATTTTTTTAACAAAATCAAAAATTTCATAAAAATTTGAAAAATTTTGAAAAAATTCATAAAATTTGGAAAACCTTTTAAACATAAAAACAAAAATATATAAATACAAAAATTTGAAAATGAAAATTCATAAAAATAATAAGAAGTGTATATTCATTTTTAATAAAGAAGAAAAAGAAGAAAAAATAAATATATATATATATTATAATTAAGAGCTTAATTTTCTTTTAGGTCAGAAATTAAAAATGTATATAGAATATATATAGAGTATTTAAGAGCATTGAATTCGTAGTTAGATTTTTTAACATTTTGTAAAAACACACTTTTGTTTTTAAAATTTTTAAAATAAGATTTTGTTTGAATTAGAAATCTTTAAATCTTTTAAAGCTTTATTTTTCTATTCTTACCTTAAATTAAGAAACTAAGTGTATTAAGATTTAAACTTATGTTTTGAGGTTAAATTATAACTTTCTAATCAAATAGATTAAGTAATCCTTTTGCTTTTTGAAAATTTGATTTTATCATAAAGTTAAGTAAAAAGGTCAGATATTCAGAGTTAATTAAATAGAGAGTTAGTAGAATTTTAGTTTACATGACTTACGGCCTAAGATAAATAACTAGACTTGGTAAATTTTGTCTTGAAGGATCCTGTAGGAGGAAACTAAGAATTTGAAGAACCTGAGAGTGAAGGGCTTTGTTGTCCAAGCTTTGGTTTGAGAGCTAAGTAACATAAACATCTAAATTCACACATATAGAATTGTCTTATTGGCATCTGAGACCGCAAAAACACAGAGGTTAAGAGATCAGTTCTGAATCCTCTTTAGTCCAAGGATTTCTGTGGGGCGGTTCTTGAAAGAGTGAAGGATGTGCCACTCACCTAGAAAAAGGATTTGGAGAATAAAGTTAGTAAGAAAAATGAGAAGGGGGGAATAAAAAAAAGAAAAAAAATATAATAAAACACCCTACAGTTAAGTGCCCCATTACAAATGGGTGCTTATGGAGTTTTTCCACATAAAAATAAAGCATCTCAATACAAATGGATGCTACCCTTCCTTTCATCAAATAAAACGAACACCTCGCTACAAATGGGTGTTCTAACCTATAGAAAAAGTGAAAAAAAAATATATGGAGATAAAAATATTAGGAATAAGAGACCTAGTGGTCCACTGGGGGGATATACACAAAAAGTATTGACCTCGGGATAGAAAAATGGTGAGGAGAAAGCAACCAAACTTGAGTAAGTCCAAGCCAAAGGCTTGAATTGGAATAATTGGGATTGGAAATTGATGTCTTAAGATCTGGATTTTTGCAACTTTGGATGCCTTTAGGACAATTCTCTTCACTAAGCACAGATGTTTTAAAATCATAGCTACTGAACCTTGGTATTGGGCAATGAAGCCTAAGATATCGGGTTTTGAAGATTTTAAGTTGAGACATAAAGGAGAAGAATTGACAGAATCCTAGGTCTAGAAGTTATTTTTAGTGTTGGCTAGTAAATTAGAGTTTTACTACTCTAAGTTTGATTAATAGTGAGTATCTGGTTAATTTGCTTAAACTTATATTGATAAAAGTCAAATATCATAAACAAAGGATTAACTTAAATCTATTGAGTTTTTGAGTTAAAATTTAATTCTCAATTTTTAAGTTTTATTTTCTTAAAACACTTTGTATTCGAATTTGAGTTAAGAACAGTTACAAGGAATAAGAGATTTTTAAAGAATTCTAATTTTGAGTAAAATTCTTGTTAACAAATTATTTTAAGTGTGTTTTGAAAATGTTATAATTATAAGTCTAAGTAATAAAATTTTCACAAGTGCTCTGTATATTAATCATTTATATTAACTCAAAAATTTTCTGACCTAAGCTTTCCTCTACTTAGTTATTATTTATATTAATTTGAACCCAAGTGCTTTAAATCATCATAGTCTTAGTTAATTTTGCTAAGGACTAGCAAAACTTTGGATTGGGGGTATGATGAGAGACTCATCATGATCTCTAATTACCCCTAATTAACTAGTCTTCCTAGTTAATTAGCTAAGGATATGGATTTATAAGGGTTAATTATAAAATAAGGGATATATAGTAATTGACCTTAAAATAAGTTTAAAATGATATTTTACCATTCAATTAATATTATTAATAATCTAATTAATAATTGGACTCGAGATCTCATTAATCATTTCCTTAATTAATAAGTTAATTATCCTAAAACATAATGTATGCATAAGTATATAATAACTTAAGTAACTTTACTTAATTTAATAAATTAACTTAAAAAGGTCAAAAATGTAAATTCAAGCTGTAAACATAATAATTATCCTATTTATTAACATATAAAAAGTTGAAAAAGATCTAAGTTAAAATAAACCTTTAAAACCTAGGTTTACATTTAGGTCCTTACTATTCATTGAATCGGGTCCTTAATTTTCATATAGGTCCTTAAGTTTCACTACACATAGGTCCCTGTTGTCTTCTTCTTCTTCTTCAGCTGATTGAACGGCTGACGGCAGAGGGTGACTCCACCGCACGATCACCACCCTACTGACATCATTCTTCCTTCTCCAAGCTCTTGGAGCTTGTGCTCACCATCCCATCTTCATCCATCGGTCTAGATGATCCAGATATCCTAATTTTAGGTAGGAGTTAACCTCACTGACGTCGGAGACGACGCCGGTGGTTAACCTCCCCAAGCTTCTTCTTCGTCCAAACTCCGTCGTCATCTTTGTCGCCGTCCACTATAAATACCCCCTCACTCCCTCGATTTTTCTCAAGTTGGCTCCCTTCCCTCTTCTAACACAGAGTCGACCCAATAGGCTATTCATCTGCAACTCCGGCGACCTTCCACACCATCCTCTGACTTCCTCCATCCATCCTAATCAGCCGAGGGGCTTCGCCGAGGTCAACCGCATCTCTGGACAAAGGCGACGACCAAGGAGATCCTCTACTCCATCCAATTTTGCCCGCTGGAGATTCTTCTTATTCCCTCTGATTTCATCCTCCGTCATGAGCCGTCGACGAAGTCCCTTTGATCCCTTCGTCCAGGTAACAATAGGTAGGAGTAGGAGTAGGAGTAGTTCGGTAGTTAATTAGTTAGTTAGCTTAACTTAATTTCAGATTCCAATGTTCATCTTCTTCGACTCTGGCAAGTTCCTTGAGCTTGCTGGAGATCTGATTTTGTCTTTTTAAGCCACTGTCCACCTTCCTCTGTCACTCACGATCACTTCTAATCCATTAAAACACAAATTCTATCACTGATTCATCTAGTTCACCTTCACCTTCAACAGATACTGTCACTGTCCATGGCGGTAGTAACTGAGCTTAGACCCACCTCCGTAGGGTCCTCCACCACCTACTCACAACCTAAGGACCCTGTTCTACACTTTAATTTGTATAATTACCACCTATAATGTAAATGCCCAAATCTAATTAAGCTCTTGAGCTCGCTGTCAATGGTGGCTCAGGAGTAGTTGAAGTTCTTTAGACTTGTCTCAACCACTTTTCTGAGTGGGAGAGCAAGTCCTGTGCTTCAACCCACTCAAAATCCATTCAAACTGATTTTACTGCTTAAGCATTCATATAATGAAGTTAAGAAGAATTAAATGTGATCCTGAGGTTCCTTGCAACCTCAGGACCCTTTTCAAATCAAAAGTGGTGCGATTCACCATTCTGAACACACTTTTCACCTTTTACTAGACTCACCAGAGCTCCGGCGAGCTCCGATGTGTCGAAAGTGTTCTTTAGCCGTTAGAATTTGCTATGAAGCTCCAGATCAATGATTTGATGATCAATGATTATTTTGAGGATGTTTATTTGAGGTTTAAGAGACTGGAGCTGCACATTAGGTTTCATCTTCTCCAACTCCGACAGAGTTGGAGAAGACTGTACAGAAGCTTAAGAGCCACATTTAAAAGGTCTAGAAGCTTCAGTGCAGTGCACTGAAGCTATTCATGTCTTCAGATCAGTGTAGCAACCTTCCAATCCCTCTGTCGAACAAAGCACCTTTAGAGTTCAGGCGATGAGTCTGGAACCCTAATTTCTAGGGTTAAAACATCTATTTAAGGGATTGGATAAGTTCTTGAGGTTGTTTGGATTCTCTTCTAGGCTTTAATTCCTTGTAAAAAGGCTTAAATTAGAAAGTCAATTTTCAAGCCTATCAGTCAAACTTGAGGAGGAAATTTTTATTCTGAGCTTGATCTGAGGAATTGAGGAGTTAGAATCAAATCTGTTGGATGATTTTAGAATGATTTTATTGAGCTTAGACTTGTAATTTTGTAGGAATTCTCAATCTACCAGTTTGGGTTATTTTCGAACCCAAACTGATGGCAGTGTCATTCTGATGAGATTTGATCATAAACTCTGCCCAGATGAGCTTGTTACAATCCTTAGAATCTATTTGAATCAATTAAATATGATCTTAGCTGTCTGTTGCACATATCATAGTTTAAAATCCTCTCTCTAAAGCTTTCAGTGAAGCTTTGAGCTTCCCTGTGTTTCCTGAAGCTTTTGAGAGCTTAAAATCCACACAAGCAGATGCAGAATGCCTTGCAAAACTTATTCAGAGCCTTAGATATGCTGGAAAGTCCACCCTGTAGATACAGTAACCTTAAAACCATTTCCAGGCAGTATATTACCCGTAGGAACTCCTTGGATTCTCTCTTCAAATAGAAGAGGAAAGCATCCCCTTAACCTAAAATTGATTGCACAATCTTGTGGAGCTACCTTAGAGCTTTCCATCAAGCCTTGTTTTGCTTGATTTGAAGATGTGAGTCGGGAGAAATCATCACTTGAAGTTGGGTCTGGAGGGGGAGCATTAGTCCCACATCGGAAGTCCTCGAGTGCCCGCCTTGGTATAAAAGCTATTTGTTGTATAGTTCATTCAGTCGTCAGTGCTCAGCGCGAAAAGAAAACCTGAACCTCTAAGCATAGCGTGTGTGTGTGGGCGAGTACGCCTGCGGGTGTGCGCTTGAGTGGACGTGTGTGTGCGATTGGCCCTGGGAGGGTGAGACCTGGGAGGCGATTGAGCCAGTTCGGCTCGAGAGAGGGCCGGTTTGGCTCAAGAGAAAAAAATCAAAAATGAACCCTAATGAAATTAGGCGAGGACCGAGTAGGGTCTGGTCCCACCCTAATCTCAGGGTGCTGTGTATCCTCGAAAGGACCTCGCCACAAATCAAAAACTATTTTTTGGTTAAGAAAGAAAATAAACCCGGTTCAGCTGGAAAAGAAAGAAGAGAGAATGAAGGACCTGAGAAGGTTAAGGATGCAGGTGCAGAAGAAGCTAAGGGAATAAGGGAAAGGAAGGTTAAGGGAGAAAAGACAGAAGAAGAACTCGCAAAGGGCAGAAAGCTAAGGACTGGAGAAAGCTAAAGAAAAGAAAAGAAAGAAGAACTGGTGCTAGGGAAATACTGAAGAAAAAGAAGAAGGTAGGAGCAGAAGAGAAAGCAGAAGTGAAGAAAGGAGATCGAGAGAAAAAGAGAATAAGAGGAAAATAGAAAGAGAAAGAGAAAAATAGAGGATTAAGAAATAAAAGAAAAAGAGGATAAAGAGAAGAAGAGAAAGGAAAAGAAGTTAATTTTTCTTATTATATTTTAATTTCTTTTTTCTCTTGATTGTTGTATTAAGGCATATATTGACTAAATAAACTCTTCTTTGCCTTAAATCATTTGAAATAAATAGAGAATTTACATGTTTTTAATATTGGAAATGATAGTTCATATGGGATTTTGCATGTTATTTCATTTAAATCAAGTTTTGGCAAAATTCATGCTTCTATAATTAACTTAAATATACCTCCTATATTTATAAAGAAAAATAAAAGATAACTAGTGAATTTTAAATGAATTATACCTCTCAGCGAACGACCTGGACTCAACCAGTTAAAAGTAAAAATCTAAAATGTTAGGTTAACTTGACCTTATACTACACAACCGACACAACTTCGAGTTAACCTAAGTGACTTTTCTCTACTCATAATTAAGTGAAATTAACTTAATTAACTGAGTTGAGGTGAGTAACAATCAAGTAGTTCGGGTAGTTCTTCCAATTGGAAGAATTTTTAAATGGCTCCTGGATGGCAGAGATATTTTGAGTGGGGTTAAGATCTAGATAGTTGTAATTCCCTAGTGAATCATGGGCAACCTCAAAATACTGGTAATAATCAACAGGAGTAGTGTTGAGATTGTGCAAATTTTCTTTTTGTGGAAAGTTAGGTTGGGTTAGATGTGGATTGTGTGGAGCTTGGGCAAGTCTTTCCTCAATATTCTTTTGATTAATGTGCATCTAGTCGAGTTTTTGTGTAATCATTTGAAGATCATCTTGGGTTACAAGAATAGATTGAGTGCCTATTTCATGAACACCGAGCTGCGGGTTTGAAGTTCTGCAAAATGTGTTCATGAAAGCTTGATTAAATGAGTTTTCACTCATTTCTTCAAAAAGGTCATAGGCACTCTTAGCATCCTTATTCAAGAAGTTGCCACCACACGAGGCGTCGACGAAATGTCGAATTTGATCTTCTAATCCATGATAGAAGATCTGCACGAGCTGTCATAAAGGAATCTCCTGGTGTGGGAAACTTCGTAGGAGATCTTGAAATCTTTCCCAAGAATCATGAAAGTCTCACTAGATTTTTTTTGAAAGGTCGTAATAGATCTTCATAGGGAATTAGTACGACCTATGGGAAAGAATTTTTTGAGGAAGGTGCTCTTAAGCTGAGGCCATGTGGTGATGGGTCGGCCAATGGTCCTGAACCAGTAAGCAGCCTTATCTTTAAGAGATAATGGAAATAGTCGCATCAACCATAGGTCTTCTTGCACATTTCGGGAACGGGTTGTTTGTGCAAGAAGAGTTAGCTCTTCAAGGTGGCTGAATGGGTCTTCCCTAGGAAGGCCATGGAAATGTTTAATTAGGTTCAGAACCGCCAGCTCGATCTCAAAGTCCCCTTTTGGTATGACCACCCTTGGTTGTTCCTCATAATAAGAAGGATCATAAAAATCTTTTAGAGGAATAATAGGTTGCTGGCGGGGTGGTGTGTTTGGCCTTTGGTTGGTTAGGTTTTGAATATTCCTAGTCAATGTTTGTTGATTGTCATTCAATTGAGCAATCTGCTCAGCCATCATTGTCAAGAGATCAGGCGGGGGGGACTTGATGTTGTGATTGAGGCAAATCAACATTGAGGAGCTCCAAGTGCGGGAAGTCAAAGGTAAGGGGTTTTGGGTGGAAGGGTCAGAATTAGGGTTAGTAGTGGGGTTAGAGGTGGGATTAGAGGTGGAAGTGGATGGGTTAGTGGACCTATTTTGTTGATTTTCCATTTTTTGAGAAGAAGACAGAAAAAGCGATCTTTTTACGCGTAGGGCGAAATCAAATGGTCCCTCCAAGTGCGGATGTTGAGGCCGTCGCTCGTGCATAAAATGGAAGAACAGGAGGGGAGGAGAAGAGATGGTGATGAGAGAAGTGTGCACAAAAGCAATCAAATTCTAGACCTAACTTAATTGTGACTCCCTAGAAATTAACCTAAGACTTGGTCTACCTAGGAAATAAGTAATCAACAGTGAATACCTGTTTTGTCAACAAATCTAGCCAAGTTGCTTAAGGGGAGGTTTGAGCCCAAGCATTTCCTAGGAAAATCCCTAGGTGCTTGTACAAACCTGCGCCTGGTTGTTTGACACAGCCCCTCAGCCTGAACACCAGATATAGATGACAGAATTGGTATTAACTAGAGAAAACTTAAGTCTTATATAGCAAGCCTAAGTTGATGAAACCTTAGGAGTCAAGTTGCTACGGATTTTAGTTAGGTCTAGGATACTAAAGTGCACACGGAATGTGGAGGGCGTTGATTGGGTTGTTGCCCTATTAT
Organism: Thalassia testudinum; assembly: GCA_037157565.1. NCBI lineage: Eukaryota > Viridiplantae > Streptophyta > Magnoliopsida > Alismatales > Hydrocharitaceae > Thalassia > Thalassia testudinum. Next base: position 130,380,236 of record JAZHRO010000077.1, read on the forward strand.
TTCAATTTTTAGTGTGTGTGCAGGAATTGGAAAGTGGTTCCAATTTCAAACAAGTTGTCACACAAAATTGATGTATTTCTATCTTTTAGGATTTGATTTAATTCAATGTGTTTTAGGGTTCCTCTTTTTAAATTTTCAAACAAGTTTGAAACTCTACAATCAAAGGAAAAACAAGTTGTATTGGTGATGGTTAATTTCCTTTAATGTGGGTCTCTAAAAAGAAAAAAAGAAACCCTAATTCAATTGTCCCTAAGATAGAAAATTACTACCAATGAATTATTTTTAGGCTTTCTGTATTAATTAGTAATCCAAATAAGTCAAACAACACCACTACTTTAAAGAAAATCAAACAAGGATTCCAGAAAAGATTTTTTTAAGATTTTATAAATTTGTTTGATATTTGTTTAAATTTTTATTTGTGATGGTGTCAAAGTCCAGAAATGATACCTGTGGGTATTTTAGACTTTTTGTACCACCATTGGCTTCCAAAAATTTTTATGAATTTATGTGACCTGTAGAATTTCACAAGAATTCCATAAAAATAAATTTTATAAAAATTGGCTAAGTAGAGAAAATCTAAAAATTCATGGACAATAGCAAAATAGGAAGAATAAAGTGTGTGACCCCTATACAGTCCATGAATTTTTAAAAATTAATTACAAATCGAATTACTCTGAAATTTGGAACATATATTCCTTACTTGATTTGGAATCACTGGATGAAATGTTATGATTTTAGGATGCCTGTAGTGTCGAGAATTGATTTTTTAAGTCCAGATAGAAATCTGGACCCGAAAAATAGAACAGTAACACTTGAATTGAAGTGATGTTTAATGAAGCATACAAGCAAACAATGGATTTTAAATTTCACCACTCCATTTAATTAGGTTGTTTAAGGTCCTAAAAGCCAAGTTTAGTGTGTTGTTAGTAGTTTTTAGAAAATTATATGACCAGAAAGGGGAACCAACCTAAAAATCCACGGGAAGACAAGATACTGTAATCTTCTCAAAATCTTGCTTTCTTCCCAGAATGCCTGCACACACGAAAGAAAAAGATAGAAGGGGATGAAATCCACTTCAAGCAAGAGAAAAGTGTTAAATGCAAAGCCGTGCCTCCCTGGCAATGGCGCCAAAAAGTGATCACGTTTTTGCATGGTTTGTTAATTTAGGATTTTAAGTCGTTGCAAAGCACAAAAACTGATTTGCTTTTAAAATTTATAACCTAGATAGAGGAGTATCTAGAGTTGTCCAAGGAGGCAATATGTTTGCAAAATTTAGGTCTCTTGCTTGAAAATGAAATTCACCTTTCTTTTTGGTCTTTTTAATTTATATTTTTTTTAGGGTTTTGAAATAATGAGATTCACAAAGTTATTGACGAAGAAAAAGGCGATCTAAACCTAATCCACTAAACTATTGCTAGAGTGACAAGAAAGGCCTCTCCCTAAGCTCACTCTAGGCACGTGGGGGCCTAGAGTAATTAGGGAGAGGGAGTGAAAAAGTGCTAGATCAAGATAAAAGACAAATGCGAGAAGAATTTGAAAGAAGGCAACTTGAATTGAATTGAACTTGTTCTACCCAAAACACATAGAGGAAAGCTTCAATCTACTTGAAATGCAAGAAGATAAAAACACAAATCCTCTAATTGAAATGGTGAAGAAGATGATGGCTTCTTGCTCCAAGCCTGGTAGCTCCCGGGCTTGAAAAGAGTCCTCCAACTCCTTCCTTGTAAAGCTCCTTCAATTGGTGTCCTCCAAGGTGGAAGCTTCCACCTTAACTTTCCTCCACTAAGGGTGAGCGTGCACCACCCTTTCTTCTCCTTGCCTGGCCATCCTCCTGGTGGTGAAGATCCTCCTCCTTCTTGTAATGGCACAAATGGAAGGAATGGGGAGAAGAAGGCACCAGGGGGGGGATGTGTCCCTTTAATCTTCCTCTCTATCCCTTCTTCTTGGCCGTGGGTTTAGGTGGAAGTAAGGTGGAAATTATCTAATGGGAGGATCAAGAAAATGGTGGTAGCTGATGGGTTTTTATAGAGTGGGATGGGGGTAGGGTTGGTGTGAATAGGTGGAGGGCTAGGATGGAGTTTGGTGGTGGTTATGGGTGGTTAATTTGATCCTAGGGCTAGGGTTAGTTGGCACCAAATGAGGGGGCACAAAGGGGGGTAGTTATGGCCTTGGTGTCCCTTAGGGTTGGCACCAAAATGGATCTTCTAGAAGGCTATTAGGTGGTGCCATCTTAGGGTTCTAGAAGGTGGTATGTGGATGGCTAGGATGGGTTATATGGGTAGGTGTAGGGTGGATAAAGGGGCTGAAAGTTGGTGCCAAAAGGGAGGTGGTTAGGGTTATTTCTGGCACCAACTTTTGGTGTCTTTTGGTGGTTTGTTGAGGGGTGAAAGGTGGTAAAGGTGGTGGCGCCAAAGGGAGTAGGGTGGAGCTAGCTAAGGTGAGCTTAGGTAGGTTTTAGTTGATGGAGCTAGTTAGGTGGGGTTTTAAGGTGGTGAATGGCCAAGGAAGCTGGAGTCTAGCTAAGCTAAGTTAAGCTTAGCTAGCTTAGCAAGTAATAGAGTAGGGGAGTAGGCAACGGGAGCTAGGGTTTGAATAGAGGAGCTAAGGAGAAGTCTGGAGCTTGAACTGGACTGACAGCTGCTGAAGAGGGTAGCATGGAGCTACTCTAGCTGGCTTAGCTTGCTAGTTCTTTGATAGCTGATAAGCTAAGCTAAAGTGAGCTGGCTTCTACCATAATGAGCTGAGATGAGCTGGGTTTGGTGCTCTTGGGGAGGATCAAGCTGGTTGGGGTAGCTAAGGTAGCTTAGCTTAACTGAGTTGAGCTAAGCTTAATCCCCAGGAGCTAGACTTAAGCTTCCTGAGTTGAAATGAAGTAATCTTCAGCTGGTTAGAGTTGAGTGGAGCTGGATGTAGCTAGACCTGAGTTGGGGTGAACTCCAGTCAACTCAACTGAGCAAGCTAGAGCTTCCTGTGGACTAATGGGAGCTGAGGTGAGCTAGACTCAAGTAAGTTGAGTTGGATTTGAGTTGACCTAAGCTAGGGTGAGCTAAGATGAGCTCTCTTGAGCTGCCATTCAGTTGAGATGAACTGAATGGAGCTAGGATGAGCTAACCCTAGTTCAGGTGAGCTGGATTCTAGCTATGGTGAGCTGGATCAAGCTGAGTTCCAGCTGGTGAGAGTTTCTCCTTCACCAGTTGCCTTCCTAAGTGCTAGGGTTCTAGGGATCTGGTAATCTGTATATCCCTAATACTCACAAAAATACATTAAAAAGACAATAAAAAGTGCAATGCATGCCTAACCTAATTACGGAGCAAAATCCATTCAACCCAAAAACCCATTTACGGAGCAAAATCCTAAAAGCTAGGTTTGTTTTAATGCATAAGAATGATGATAAACTGACGTTTATCAAGTCCTTAGCTTTTGATGCTTCGGGATAGCACAGCCCATGGCAACCCCCAGAACCCTGGCTTTCGACACTCTGAGATAGTGTTGCCCATGGCGTTCTGTAGCTAAATTTAGGCCCTGGCAATCGACATTTCGGGATAATCCTGCCCATGGCACCTGAACTAGCATAAGGTGCTTACGTGCCCCCGGTAGGATATTTAGATATCCTAGGAGACAAGCACCCAGGAGACGGTATGTTATTTCGCATCTTTGAGGGGAATTTCCCACTTCTCCTCGTCGGGAACTCATCCAAATCAACTTGCGTTGATAAGCCGCTCCTAATCTGGGTAGGCAGGCATTGCATATTTTGTTGTATTTTTTACACGTTTTTTGAGTGTTAAGGATGAACAAATATTCTGATCCCTAAAACCCTAGCACTCAAGAAGGTAGAAGATGAAGAAGAAGCTCCTTTTAGCTGGATTCCAGCAAGATCCAGCTCATCCCAGCTGGATCCCAGCTCCTTCTAGTTGGATCAACTCATCCCTAGCTCCATTTAGCTCATCTCAGCTGAATGGTAGCTCTAGCTAGTTCACCTCAGCTCCATTTAGCTAACCTCAGCTGGATGGCAGCTCAAACTAGCTCAAGTTAGTTGATCCCAGTTCCATTCCAGCTCTTCCAACTCAGAAGAGTTCACTGGAAGTTCAACCTGACTAGGACTAGCTACTAGCTAGACCTAGTTTGCTGACGATGACCTTAACCAGCTCAAGCCAGCTCAAGTCTAGCTCCCAGAGGCTCAACTCAGCTCAACTTAGTTGAGCTGAGCTACTTAACCTAAGTTGGCTACTCTAGCTAGCTCAGTAACCTCCAGGAAGACTAGACCCAGCTCACCTTGGCTCACATCAGTAGAAGCCAACTTATCTTAGCTTGGCTTAGCAGCTAGCAAAGAACTAGCGAGCTATGCCCACTAAGGTAGCTCCTTGCAACTCTCTTCAGCAGCCACTAGCTCCAGTATAGCTCAAGACAGCTTCCTCCAGCTTAGCACCTTCAAAACCCTAGCTCCCTCTACCTCTCTCCCCAACTCTCTATTAACTAAGCTAGCTTAGCTTAGCTACTCCACCTCCTTAGCATCCATACATAACCACAAAACCCACCTACTTAAGCTCCACTACACAACCCTACTTAGCTCCACCTAGGTTACTCCTATGCCTACCTATTTTTGGCACCAACAAGAGACAACCCCTCACACCACCACCACCTCCAAAGGACACCATAAAGTTGGAGCCAACAAGCCCATAACTACCCCATCTTGGCACCAACTTCTTCCCTCCAAAAACCCCTAAAATCCAACCTTACACATACCCCCTAAAGGCATCTTAACCCTCCACATAACCCTACTTCTAGAACCAACCTAGGTTGGTGCCAAACTAGAGGAAACCTTCCATAATTGGCACCACTTTTAGGCAACCCTTAGCCACTATAACTACCCCCTAGCAACCCTTAGATTGGCACCAAATACCCTCCACCATAGGATCATCTAACCACCTCCTAAAGCCCATCCTAGCCCTACACTTAATCCCCACACCAACCACCACTCTCCACTTCTATAAATACCCTCCTAACTACCACCAAAAATATCATCTCTTCCATTAGTTAGGTTCCACCCATACAACCTTCATCCACGCCAAGGAAGAAGAAGAAGAGAAGAAGATCAAGGGGGCAACCTACCTGCCCCCTTGGTGCCTTCTTCCTCTTCTTCCTCTCCCTTGTGCCATGCTAAGGAGGAAGGGCTCTTCATCCAAGGAGGATGGTCAAGCATTGAGGAGGAATCTAGGGTGGACGTCCACCCTTGGAGGAGTGCCTAGGAGGAGAAATAATTGAAGGAAGGAGCGAGGGAACATCTTCAATCCCAAGAGCTATCGAGCTTGGAGTGAAGATTATTCCGAGCTTCAACCAGAGGATTATCTTCTTCTATCTTCTATTTTATTTTTTTTTATTAGCTAGTAATTTGTTGTTTTGCATGAAGCATTCCTCTACATGTACTTCACTTTCTAGTAATACAAGATTTATTTTGCCTTCCAACTCTCATGTTCTAGTTAGTGTGTTTTTCATGTTGTTCTAGTTGTAGTGCACATCACACCTTCTTCTTCTAATTACCCTAGGCACGCTTGCCTAGGGTGAATTTAGAAGAAAAGGCTCACTTCTTGTCACTTAGGGTTAGTTGTAGCATATTTCATCTTCGCATCAATCTCGATTATTTCCAAAACTATAAAAATAACAAAATAAAAATCACAAAAATATATGTGTTGATTTGAGAAGCGAGAGATAGAGAGCCCATTCTTTGTGACTAACAAATTGGCCTCCTTGGACAACCCTAGATACTCCACCATCTAGGTATTATAAATGTAAAAGTTTGATTGCGGATTTATGCATTGCAATGACACTATTTTGCATCTTTAAAAAATTGCGTATTTCTTGCATCACTTTTTGGTGTCGTTGCCGGGGTGACACAACTTAGGCACATATTTAATCTCTCTCTTGCTTGCTTGATCTCCACTAAATTTTGTTTGTTTTGATTGCAAGTGCAAATCAGGAGCAGGAGTGGGATTTGGAGCAATTGGAGCAGAAGCTTCAAGTTTTTTTTCTTCTTGCGTACTTCAGGTTAGTACCCCAGGCCTTTTCTTATCAAAACAAAAGCAAAATCTCCTAAAAAAATCTTTAAATTATCAAAAAATCAAAAACAAGAAAAATTAAGGGTGGTGGAACCCTAAAATTCACTTCGTTGCTTGTTTGCTTCATTTTTCCACGACCTTTGCCTTATTGGTGTTGGATTTTTGAAAATCCAAACTTTTGTCTTCATTTTCAAAAATCAGGTTTGGCTACTTAGGAGCTTCCTAAAAACATCAAATTTGATCTAGGGAAGCCCCTTTGAGTCAAGAACCTTGAATGCAATTTTCAAGTATTTTTGTTAAATAAAAAAATTAAAAAATTCATGGACTAAACAGACCTTGTTTCCGTACTATTTTCTTACTATATATGAATTTCATAAATTTTTCTACCCATCAGATTTAGGAAAACTTTATATTATTGGATACCTTGAGAAATTGTCTACATCATATAAAATTCTCAAAAAGTTTTGAGATCTTTTGAGGTTTCTTCAGAATCAATTCCTTGAATCTATCATTTCTAACTCTTGACACCAGTAAGAAGAAAAATTCAAAAAATATCAATATCAAACAGTTTCCTAAAATAAAAAAAAGTAATTTTTGGATTCCTTGTTTGATTTTAAATCAGGTGGTGGTGTTTGCCTTTTCTGGACCATCACCTAATAAGATTTCAAAAAGAGATTCATTTTTAGGAGTTACATAACTAGGAATTCCAACTTTAGTATTTTTAATTATCTCTCTTAGTCACATCAAATTTCAAAGGGATTGATCTCCACCAACAACAACTTGTTTTCCATTATTTTGTGGAACATCAAAATCTTGTTTGAACATTTAATAAGAGAGATCCTAAAATACATTAGATCTTTATTAAAACCCTAAAACACTTCAACAAAAATCCTTGTTTGCAAACTCACTTGATTTGGCCTGGACACCACTTCCCACCCAATTCGCACACACACCAAAAGGAAATAATCGGCATTATCCCAACTAATGCCCATCACATTCCTTGTGCACTTTAAGCTCCTAGACCTAATTAAAATTTTGTAGCAATTTTACCCCTAAGGTTTGATCAAACTTAGGCTTGCTACCTAGGTTTTAAGTTTTCTTTAGTTGGTATCAATTCTTTCATTTATATCTTGTGTCAGGTTGAGGGGCCGTGCCAAATGACCAGGCGCGGGTTTACACATGCCCCCAGTGATTTTCCTAGGACATGCTTGGGCCCAACCCTCCCCTTATTCAGCCTAACCAGATTTGTTGAGAGAACGGATATCCACTACTGATTTCTTATTTCCTAGATAGACCAAGTCTTAGGTTAAGTTTTAGGGAGTCACATTTAAGTTAGGTCTAGAATTTTGTTGCTTGATTGCACACTTTCTCTCATCTCTCCCTCCTCTCCTCCCCGTTTCTTCCATTTTTTTGCACGGGTGACGGTCCCAAACTCTGCACTTGGAGGGACCCCTTGATTTTTCCTCCCACACCAAAGACCTATTTTCTTGCATTCTTCCTCTTCTTTGCATTTTTAAAAAAATGGAAAAACAAAATAGGTCCTCTAACCCACATGTTGATTTTTCTATTCCCTATCTATCCACCCTGGAGCTACCTCATCAAGCCCCCCCACCTCATTCTACTCCATGATGGCTCAACTACAAGCTAATCAACAATAGTTGACTAGGGGATATAACAAACTTAGTCAACCAAGGGAGACCTGCCAAACATACTCAAACTCCACGAGTTCCACATCTAACCCCTTCTAACACCCCAAAGAGAGAAAAATTGCATAATGTAAATACTGCCTGTGCTGAGTATAATCAATATTCCGAGGGCTTTTATGGTTCAACGGGGAATTACACTTATCCAAATCATCGCCCCACTCAAAATCTCTCCACCTTCAAGGAGCAATTTAAAAATTCTTCTAATTGGAGGAATTATCTGACTCACTCCTGGACCAATCCGATTCCTCACCAACAACAAAACTCATTTGGAGGGTATGGTTCAAATTAGACTTCTTATCAATCTGGGCCATCTCAAGAAGACATCAATGCCTAGACGATGAAAACCCTACAGGATATGCAAAGCAAAACGAAGGGTATGGTTCAAATCAGACTTGTTATCAATCTGGGCCATCTCAAGAAGACATCAATGTCTAGATAATGAAAACCCTGCAGGATATGCAAAGCAAAATGATGGAAATAACAATTGTTATTAACAATCTCCATGATCAAGTTGTGGTTACTCCGACTCAAAGACCTGCAGGACATTCACCATCCTAGCCCACACCAAACCTTGTCAATCAAAGGAACCAACACCCAGGTGGAAACCGACATCAGAACCACACTAATTAGACTCCTATGAACCTAATACCTCAGCACCAACCAGGTTTCTATCAACAACAGGCCCCCCCACCTCCTCCCAGTGATAACCAAAGTACATATGCAGATTACATTGAGGAGTGGGAAAACCACCACTGATTTAGGGCCTTTAAATCAAATTGATGAAACCCACTCTCAACCTATGCAAATTGACTCTCCTAACCACAATCAGGAAGAAGAAAAAGAAACACCAAAAACACAAGATTCAAATCCTATTTCCCACCCTCAAGCACTGTAATCCAATCCTTCTAAACATAAATCAAAACCTTCTCACCAAGATCTTTTGGACTTATTTGGACAAGTCGAGACTAGCATCCACCTCCTAGATGCCACCCCTGCCTATGCTAAATTTTTGAAAGAAAGGTGTACTCTAAAGTGGCAGGACCAGAATCTAGGACGAGTGGTCCTTTCCGAGATAGTGAGCTCAGTTGTGTAGAGCAAGCTGCCTCTCACAAAAAAGGACCCGGGTGCACCGCTCATTTTGGTTGTCATAAATGACACCACCTTTCATCGCGCCCCTCTTGACTTAGGTGCCTCTATTGATCTCATTCCCCCGGTCTTATTCAAGGAATTTCGATTCAGTAAATTAAAACCTATTAAGGTTCAATTTCAATTGCCAGATCGATTTACCATTAAACTGCAGGGAGTTTTCGAGGATATTATTGTCAAGGTCTGGAATTGTCTATTTCCGGTTGATTTTCTGGTCCTTGACATAGAGGTACCAGTCATCCTTGGAAGACCTTTTCTGATTACCGCACAAGCTAATATCAATTATCCTTCTAGAAAAATGGCTATAAATTGAGGTAACCAAACTATTTTATTAGATATTTTCCAAGCATCCTAGAAGTCCATTAATTATGAATTTTTTGAGGATGCTGATAATACAACGGAAGCGGTAATTGAGAAATTTATGTTGATCAACCCTTACTCTGCTTTGACCACTGTTGATCCAAATTTTATTGATTCATGTTCCAAATATGATTTTGTGGTCCAAGACATTTTAGATCAACTAGGGTTTGGCTTTTATTCTTTTAATCTTCCTGATTTATCAGAAAAAACATCCACATTAACTTCACCCACCCTGCATCACATTGACTTCCCACCCCCTCCTTTTCAATTGGACCTACCACCCGACCCATCCAAGTTTGACTTTCATCATAAACTCAAACCATGGCCAAACTTGGGTCATTCTTCCAATTTTCCTTTTCATTTTAATCCTTATTTCTTTACCAATCATCTTTTCAGGGATCCTGAGGAAGACACCTTTCTTGAGGACATTCAAGTGTCCAATTATTTACATGATTGTTTGTCTTCCATGCATTACAATTCACACCTGATTGAATGGTGTAAAAGATAGTATTGGATGGGAGGTAACCCATCATTTTTTCCGCTTTTTTGTTTTTCTATTTTTTCAGTGGTTTTGCCTATCCTGATGTTGACCACCTTCATCAAGGTAATCCCTTTTCCCTTCCAATTTCATGCTGGCGTGCCACATCTTAAGCATGTGGGGGTGTTTTAAAATTTTGATGATCAAATCAGGATTTTCAAAACTCAAAAACATGCAACAAAAAAATAAAAATGTTGAAAAATTTTTTAGGAAATTTTCAAATCGAGACTAAGGTTGAACATTCACTTTTGGTACATTGGGATTTAATCTTTAACAAACTAGGGATAAGGATACAGTTCTGATAATTAGAATTTCAGGGTCTACCTTTAGACTAGATCAAATATCCTTATCTAAAATTTCACCTGAACTCATGATAGTTCAGGTGACTTAATCGCCCTTTGTAACATGGAAAGTATCTGGCTTAGTTTTTGATTCAAAAACTTGCATCTAATGCAAAATTTCTAGCGTCAAAATTCACACACAAGCCAATGCCTAAAAAACCAATTAGAAATTAGAAAAACCCTTGGTTAGGCCTAAGTAAATGTCTGAAACAGATCATTGGTTTGAGTTCTCACCGCTAAGAAGGAGGAAAATGTCTCCTTTGAGGACGCGATGTCTGTTGGTGCTAGAGCACCATGATCATTTGTTTTGATGATAACAAAACACGTGTTATTTAACATTTGCAATTTGAGTCCTAGATTTCAGGTCAATTGCAAATGAGGACGTGTTTAGACGGAGTTCGAGCTCGCATCCAGGATGGATTGGAGGAGCTTGACGGAAAACAGAGGAGGTTCGCGTGGAGCGAAAGATTGGAGATGGAAGAGAAGAAGAATAGGATAGATTCTTTTTTATCCTTTCATGTATCTCTTGTATTTATTTTCTTGCTCTTTTTGATTCCTTAGAACATTATGTTAAAGAGCCTCAAAGTACCCTAAAAGTAGTCCTAGGAACACCTGCACAACCCTAGGATACTTAGGTTTTCTGTAGAATACTTAGAAAACCAATATAGGGCTCAAACAGCATTTACAGACGTCTAATTCCCAAATCAGACGCCTGATAAAGAATTTTAAGACGTCTGACTGTTGTTTCAGACGTCTGATAACTGTTAGGCTGGACATAGTTAGTTCTGTCTGATGAAATCAGACGTCCAGACCTTAGACCAGACGTCTTAGGAGACGTCTGATGACTTTGCCAGACGTCCAGTTAGTGGACCGTTGGCTGGCTTAGAAAACACTCAATATTATGACCGTTAAAGCCTTATCAGACGTCCATAGGACTTACCAGACGTCTGATAAATGACCGTTTTGCCTCGGCTGACCCAAAATCTCTTCTCAGAGATTTTCTAGCCGTTGCAACGTTTGGAAATCAATTCCCACAGTAAAAGTAGGTTTCCAGACGTCCAGACATAGTACCAGACGTCCTATATGTCGTCTGATGGACTTGCACAAAAACCCTGTTTAGATCTGATTCAAGTCAGGGAGAAACCCGCATAGAATCAGACGTCTGACCTTGTAATCAGACGTCTTAAAGTGGCCTTCCAGACGTCTGATGCCAGAGTTAGACGTCTGATAACCCTGTCAAATGCAATCATTGTCCTGATTTCGGCCTGATTCTCTTGGACTTTGCACCCAACGGCTATGGAAGCTTTTCCAAGCCTTCCAAAACCTTCCTAAGGCCTCTATAAATAGAGGGGAGCCTTTACACACCAAAAACACATAAGAGACACTTAGAAATACACTTGGATACACTTGGCTACACACTTTCACACTCTTGTGTCCAAGAAGTTCTTGCTCTCCAAGCTCAAGTTCTATTTCTTGAGAGCATTCAACCGTTGCGCACCCGCTCTCCCGGCGTTGTTAACGAGAGCGACGTAGCGCCATCGCGTGGCACACGCACCGCGTCATCATCGACGCACTCCTTGCAAAGGGGAGTTTCCTATTTCCTATAGAAGCTAGGTTTAATTTTGTTGGCTCTATAGGACTGTTATTTTATTTTATCTTTGTATTTTGGTTGGGTATTCGCTTTGCGAATTCCCGTCTCCTTCGTGGGACAAAATCCTTCTCGTGGAGAGAAGGGGTTGAGGAACGCTACCCTCGTACTTGTAGCGTGGTTGTACTGAGGTTGAATCACCCTCGTTCAAAGTGATTCGGTTAGTGGATTTGATCAACTTGGTCGATCGGAAAATCCTAACTCGAGAGGGTTAGGTGGTGGTTTTCACCCGGTTTGGGTTTCCACCTAAAAATACCTGTGTACATTGTGCGATTGATTTTTGTGAGATTGCTTTATATTTTTATTTCCGCAATTTTATTACGTCACCCCTCCTGGTAACGAACGTTCAATTGGTATCAAAGCAGGTCTCGCATTTTCGGCGTTACAAACCGGCGAGGATCTAAACATGGAGGGAAGCTGTTCCACAAGTAGGATTTCCGAGGGGCAGTCCACAACCCGTCCGCCCTACTTTAACGGGAACAACTACAGCTACTGGAAGCTGAGGATGAAGACGTGGCTCCAAGCCACTGAATTCGAGATATGGGGATGTTGCGAAACCCCATACGAGATCCCGAAGCGACCCCAAGGAGGCTACTCGCAGGTGCAGATTCTAGAGCTCTCACTCAACGCAAAGGCAATGAATGCCTTGTATTGCGCATTGAGTCCAAAAGAATTTGAACGAATCCAAGAGTGCACCACCGCCCACGAGATATGGAGGAGGTTGGAAGGCACTCATGAGGATTCCAGCTCGGAGGAAGAAGAAGAAGAAAAAGAAGAAGAAACCACTTGCTTTGGTTTCATGGCTAGAGGAACCAATAGCGACAGTGAAAGCGGAAGCGACTCCGACGACGAGGTAAATTTTGATTTACAAGAAGCTTTTAATGAATTATTCGAGATTAGTAAATCACTAAAAATAGAAAACAAAAGCATGAAGAAGAACCTCAGTTTTCTTAAAAATGAAAATGATAGGTTAGAAAAACAACTTAAGGACATAGAAGCTAGTCCTAAGGATAATAACCTATTATTAGAAAATCAAGACCTCATCAATGAAAATAATAAATTGATTGAGGAAAATAATAGTCTAAAGTTAGAAATTTCTGGTTTAAAGACTAAGATGGATATTATAGAAAAAGAAATCGCATGTCTTAGGGAAAATTCTAACAAATTAATCAACAAAGTTGATAATTTTTATAGCCCTAAGGTTGAGAAAGGATCTCCATCAAGGAGACCTTCTAACAAATCCGGATCCAAGCTCACTTGGATACCGAAGAAAAAATTAGAATCTTGTTTTGTAGGGTTAAGGGATGACTACAACATAAAGGACTGGACCTACAAGCTCAAGGCTGGTCAACTCAAGTTGGGAGAACCAATGAGTAGACCAAGGAGGAGAACAAGAAGACCGACGAGACGGCGAACAAACGACGGACCCGCCGCACGTCGACCACCGGATTGGAGACTGGCGTCGATGCCCGGGCCTCCATGCTACGGATGGGAGCCCCATCCGATGTGGCATCCGCCACCACCATTCGGGCCATTTTATTGGCCATGGTAGGTGAGGTAAAAATTCTTAACCCTATCTTATTATCATAAGCATTTAGATAGGGGGAGTTAAAAAAAATGATGAGCTAATTGTCAATTTTTAAGGGGGAGAAATAAGGTAGCTAAATTTCCTTTAGTAAGGGGGAGAAAAATAATAGCTATCTTGTTGTTACAAAAAGGGGAGAATATTACCTTTGTTAAAATAAACTCATAGAAGAGCATGTTTTAAGGGGGAGTTATAGGAAATATAAAATCAATTAAACCTTTTTGATAATGTCAAAAAGGGGGAGGATTTTTATGCATTATTTACGGTTTTGTCATCATCAAAAAGGGGGAGATTGTTGGTGCTAGAGCACCATGATCATTTGTTTTGATGATAACAAAACACGTGTTATTTAACATTTGCAATTTGAGTCCTAGATTTCAGGTCAATTGCAAATGAGGACGTGTTTAGACGGAGTTCGAGCTCGCATCCAGGACGGATTGGAGGAGCTTGACGGAAAACAGAGGAGGTTCGCGTGGAGCGAAAGATTGGAGATGGAAGAGAAGAAGAATAGGATAGATTCTTTTTTATCCTTTCATGTATCTCTTGTATTTATTTTCTTGCTCTTTTTGATTCCTTAGAACATTATGTTAAAGAGCCTCAAAGTACCCTAAAAGTAGTCCTAGGAACACCTGCACAACCCTAGGATACTTAGATTTTCTGTAGAATACTTAGAAAACCAATATAGGGCTCAAACAGCATTTACAGACGTCTAATTCCCAAATCAGACGTCTGATAAAGAATTTTAAGACGTCTGACTGTTGTTTCAGACGTCTGATAACTGTTAGGCTGGACATAGTTAGTTCTGTCTGATGAAATCAGACGTCCAGACCTTAGACCAGACGTCTTAGGAGACGTCTGATGACTTTGCCAGACGTCCAGTTAGTGGACCGTTGGCTGGCTTAGAAAACACTCAAGATTATGACCGTTAGAGCCTTATCAGACGTCCATAGGACTTACCAGACGTCTGATAAATGACCGTTTTGCCTCGGCTGACCCAAAATCTCTTCTCAGAGATTTTCTAGCCGTTGCAACGTTTGGAAATCAATTCCCACAGTAAAAGTAGGTTTCCAGACGTCCAGACATAGTACCAGACGTCCTATATGTCGTCTGATGGACTTGCACAAAAACCCTGTTTAGATCTGATTCAAGTCAGGGAGAAACCCGCATAGAATCAGACGTCTGACCTTGTAATCAGACGTCTTAAAGTGGCCTTCCAGACGTCTGATGCCAGAGTTAGACGTCTGATAACCCTGTCAAATGCAATCATTGTCCTGATTTCGGCCTGATTCTCTTGGACTTTGCACCCAACGGCTATGGAAGCTTTTCCAAGCCTTCCAAAACCTTCCTAAGGCCTCTATAAATAGAGGGGAGCCTTTACACACCAAAAACACATAAGAGACACTTAGAAATACACTTGGATACACTTGGCTACACACTTTCACACTCTTGTGTCCAAGAAGTTCTTGCTCTCCAAGCTCAAGTTCTATTTCTTGAGAGCATTCAACCGTTGCGCACCCGCTCTCCCGGCGTTGTTAACGAGAGCGATGTAGCGCCATCGCGTGGCACACGCACCGCGTCATCGTCGACGCACTCCTTGCAAAGGGGAGTTTCCTATTTCCTATAGAAGCTAGGTTTAATTTTGTTGGCTCTATAGGACTGTTATTTTATTTTATCTTTGTATTTTGGTTGGGTATTCGCTTTGCGAATTCCCGTCTCCTTCGTGGGACAAAATCCTTCTCGTGGAGAGAAGGGGTTGAGGAATGCTACCCTCGTACTTGTAGCGTGGTTGTACTGAGGTTGAATCACCCTCGTTCAAAGTGATTCGGTTAGTGGATTTGATCAACTTGGTTGATCGGAAAATCCTAACTCGAGAGGGTTAGGTGGTGGTTTTCACCCGGTTTGGGTTTCCACCTAA
Source organism: Thalassia testudinum (assembly GCA_037157565.1). NCBI lineage: Eukaryota > Viridiplantae > Streptophyta > Magnoliopsida > Alismatales > Hydrocharitaceae > Thalassia > Thalassia testudinum. Next base: position 130,395,528 of record JAZHRO010000077.1, read on the forward strand.
AAATACCTGTGTACATTGTGCGATTGATTTTTGTGAGATTGCTTTATATTTTTATTTCCGCAATTTTATTACGTCACCCCTCCTGGTAACGAACGTTCAATGTCAACATATTACCGCCTCGATGCTGCTCTATATCTATATTTCATATCTTTAGATGAGGCATTAAGGCACAATTTTGCAGCTCAAGTGTCTTGGACGGTGCTCTACCCATAGCGTCGGAGCAAGAGCTTGAGTTTGCTTGGAGCACCCTTTTACATCGCATTGTGTTTTGGGGTTATAAGCTTTTGGGTGGTGTAATGGATAGTACTATCTCGAAGTACTGGCGCCAGAGCACCCTCGAGGATTGGTAATAGGAATGATGATCCTGACACATCTGTTATAAGATTAAGCTAAGAATAAGCATGGGGGAGACTAAAAAAAAAATTAAACCAAAAACATGACCTTATAAATGTTGGCTTTTCATAAGCCCAGATGCAAGGTTTTAAAGGATATTGCAAGTTACAAATCGGATTCAATAGCCAGAGAAATCCTAACTACAAAAATTTCAAGTCGTCTGAATTAATAAGGGGCGGCCGGGCTCAGATGAAATTGCGTCACTAAATTGCAAGCGAGCGGCAGGTGCGAGTGCTACGTGGCTCATCCAGATGCCACGTTTGTGCACACGCTTGATGACACGCCACTGTACTTGTAATCGCACGTGCGGGCATGCGATGCTGGGCAGGTGCGGATGCATCCTAAGCCATTCGATCTCGCGATCAGACGGTTGAACTTTGAACATGGATGTGCATTGAAGCAAAGAAAGAGGAGGAGGCAGTCGTGCGCGCGTGCTTCACCCACATTTGAGCTACAGTGATGCTCATAAATGTCACTAAAGAGACTGAAATTAATGTTTAATCATTAAAATGACCTATTTGCCCCTTTATTCTTCAACTAGAAAAATGCCCTACGACCCCTACATTCTTCTCATCCCTTCATCTCTCTCCCTCTCCAAAGCTAAAGAAGCTTGTCCCAAACCCGGGATGCTCCTCTAGAATAAAAATTAAAATTTTATCCTCTTCTCACTGCGTTCGTGGTGCACCCATGGTCGTCTTCTCGCCCCCATTTTGGAAGTGGATCCCGCAACAACAATGCCCTGCCTTACCTCTGGTTCTTCCCAATTCATCCTCTGTCCTCCGTCTTCTCTCTCCTTCTTTTAGGTGACATCCATCTGGCTCGTCCTCTAAGCAATCGTCGAGGAGGATAACTTCTCTCCCCCTTTTCTTTATCACTTTCTAGATTAGATTTCCCACTTTGTAGTTGTCGTTGTAATAACATTATTTTGATTAGAAAAGTTATTTCTCTCTCTCAATCTCTCTCTCTCTCTTTAGTTGTAGTGCTTATATTGCAAATAGAATAGAATTATTATGATTATCTCATCTTTAAACAAAAATTACAAAAGAATATAATTATGGATTTTGAATCGATAAAGCCTTCCTGTGTTCGACTTGGGACTCCTTTTGAGTTTCAGTAAAAATTATTTGATTGTTCAGATTTTCTCGCAAATTACACTACAACAACGGATTTTCAAAACTCAAATATTTTTGCAATGAATTTCCACTACAACAGTTCTCTTCTCCTAATTCTAATTTTTTTATAATTTTGAATTTTGAATTTTTTTCATAAGAAAATAGAAGAAATTCCATGGATCTAGCAAAATATTTTCAGGACTAAGTATCCACCCCCAATGCCTAAATGATGTAATGTCCTCATTGTAAAAATAAAGATATGAAAAAGGCAGAGTAAACAGAATATCACCTAAATTTTGTGAAAATTTGGTCAGCTCCGTAGAGAACATGGAATATACACACATGTTAAGTTTATTGCCTTTAGATAGGCATAATATACAAACAAAAAAGAAATTAAGAATTCACAAGTGCAAGTCAGGATTAGAATTAAAAGATTGATCCTCAAACCTGCCAGAAGAAGATGTCCATAGATGTGGGCCAAAATAACATAAGGGTCTTGGTAAAAAGTAGTGGTTTCAGGTCAATAGGAACCCTTAGATACAACATTGTATTTCCCTCAGAATTAGCCTCCCATAATTTAACTTCCAAACTCCTTTCCTCTAAAATAAATGTTTCTGGGACCTCTAGGTTGTTATACATCCCATCCAAGTCTAACAAGTATGGATGAATCATAATTGACTTGGGTTTAGTAATATCAAGAATACAATCATCATTAAGCCCAACGGGGTGTGGTTGAGGAATGGGACTACTAATTGAATCTTCCATCAAATCAAGATTTTTATCCTCCAAGTTAACCCCAACTGCATCAAATTCCTCAATTATAGGGCCAGCAAATAATTCATCAAATTCCTTAGGCCTGTTAGTCTCACTAAAATCATCCTCCTTAAGCTCAAGTGAGACTTCACCTAAATATTCTTCACCCTCAGAATCAAAGAATTCTTGATCCTCATTTATATATGTCTCAAGATTGTATGTTGTTCCTTCGTCTATAGAGACATTTTTCCTCACCCACTGGTTCGAGGATCTCGGGTGAGAAGATTGATTCATCCTCAATGGGTTTCTCTAGACTAACCTGGCAATCCCTGGTCTCATAAAATGTGTCCCCCCCCCCCCGATAGGTGCCTAAGCAGGTTCTAATATTGGCTCTCCTGAAGGGGGTTCATCCTGAGAATCATCCCAAGATTGGGCTAGGGCAACCATGAATTTCATCCTCAATCTTGACAATTTCCTCATCAAAAACTCACTCGGGCCCCTATCCTTAACATCTTGGAGCCAATCCTATAAAGAATTATTAAGCTCATCAATCATTTTAATCATAGGCTCCAATGCTTCAATGCATGGTGTTGGCTGAGCTTCTAAGGATTGTATAGTGTTCTTCAACTTAGTCAACAGCCTATCTTGGGCCTGGTTCACCTGAATCAAATGGTTAGGTTTAGGGTAGGGTGGGTTTCAGTTAAATCTAGAGGAGCCAAGAAATTGAGGTTCTAGGGGTCCGCCCTGATAATAAGTCACTTCGGGTTGTTCATAGAGGAGTGGTGACCTATATTCAGTATAATCCTAGGGAGGGTATGTGTTATAATCATCATATCCTTCCTGATTGTAGAGCGGGTTGGTTTGTTCATAAGAGGGAGGTGATCTATAATCAGTGTAGTGCTTGGAAGGATAATAATCATAATCATGATGACTAGGGTAGGTCCTAGACATTGAGGTCCGAAATCATATCTCCAATCAAAGTTATCCCGACTAGTGGATGGGTAGTCATAAGTCAAGTCGAGATAGTAATCATCTTGGGGATAAGTGGCGGTAGGAAGGTAGGATTGGAAATGTGAGTGTGGTGTGGAAGAATACATGGTAAAATAGGAGGGAAAACAGAACAAAGAAAGGTACCCTACAGTACAATCAACCAAAACTATCCTTAGGTGGATAGCCTAAAGATCTACAGACTCCCAAAACCTGTCTTGAGATGACAGAAATGATTTGGTCTACTTTTATCCTGTCAATCCAACCAGTTAGAGGGATGGGTTGGGGAGAAGGTTCTCTCTTTGGCTTGCACCTCCAGTTCCTTTGATACCCCCCAATCATAGTCGTTTGGCACTACTCCCCTAGCTAGACATCAGATGGACTGATAGAACTAGATTAATCAAAAAAAATCTTAGTTGAAGTCCTAGAGAGTGAGTTAATCCTTAAGGCCAACGTTTACTTAGTTTTAATTAGGCTTGAGATGATTGTGCTCTTGGAATGTGATGGATCCTTTAAATGGGTTGTGCCCTTAGTGATCAATTCAAATGTGCGTGTGTACACAACCAGGGTTTTCAAACAAGGTTATTATGATGTGTCTTTTAGGGTTTAACCTTGTTTAGTAGCTTTTAGGGTTTAATCTTTAGGTTCGTTCAATTAGGTTCAATAGAACACTCCAAGTTTTGAAAGCATAAGTGTAGATATATGTTGATACGGTTGGATTCGAGGTTTTAGAAGATGAGTTTGTTGTAGTAATAATTCCTCAAAAATAGCTTGAGCAACAGATAAAATTTATAACTTGAATGATAGTCTGAGGTTATTCGCTGGGAGCAAATATGGAATTCAATCGCTAATCTCAACAAATAATATAAATGAGCACAATTAATTACTCAAAAACTAATATGCAATGTATAGCATGAGTATATGAAGAGTCAAAAGAAATCTAGACAAAATAATGCCGATTTGGATCACCAATTATTAGTCTAACACATATAGCATTTACTCAAATAGAACTAAGTGAACAACTAATGAATCAGACGTCTTAAAAGGGCATTGCTACAGTGATTCTCCTTTCTTTTTCTTCTGCTGTTGTTCTGTTTCCTTGCCTTATCTTTCTCTTCTTCTTCTTTCTTTCTAGTATCCTCTTCTTTCTTCTTCTTCTTTCTCAGCATGCATAGGCCCTCTTCCTTCTCCTTTCTTTCTTCCTTAGCTTCTCTTCCTAGGCCATACTTCCATGGCTTCTCTTCCTCTTCTCTGACCTTTGTGCACAGGGGGAAGGTTTTGATTTTTTGGCTAAGTGTTAGCCATTACACAACAGAGCACAACCCCCCTTATCCCTGCACGCTCTCTTTCTTCCTTCTCCTCTTCCTCTCTCAGGGTTCTCTTTCACACCCTCACAAGGCCATGCACAGTACCGGGTTATCGGGTAATTAGTCTAGAGCACACCCAAGACTAGGGCTGCTGACGTGGGGTAGTAGCCGAGATGTGAGTACAGGGTTAGGCGGGTATACGGGTCAGAGCCAGGCCCACATGCACAGTGTCACGGGCGAGGCATGTGAGGTGAGCGTGCAGGGGACATCACCCCCTTGTGTGTCGAGGCGATAAGCCATAGACACAAATTCCTTTTATGTCACTGCGAGCGCTTAGTGGTTAACGATGTGGGACTAAAGTCAGCCCCTTTTCTCCCTGCGTTGTAGCAGCAGCAAGTAGCTCTGATTGAGGTCGAGGAAGTGGTCAATGCTCCCAATTGACCTACTATGTGTGTTGCTGAGAGGGTTCCGCAGCACCTGGGACTTCCACCTAGGGCTTGCAGGTCCTGAAACGAGCTTGAAGCTTCCTTGAAGCTTTTCGGTAATGGCGGTGGTGGCGGTAAACATAAAATGAAGAACAAGGCCTTGCGGCCTCGTCAGATAGTTTAGCAGCTTCGTCATAGCACGGTGAACATGGTGGTGGGTGCGATGTAGCACAAGGGTGTGTGTAGGTGGTTGGTGAAGTTGAAACTGGATGGAGGAACGTGGGTTGTTCGGGGGCATGTTTGGGTGAACGATGGAGCGAAATAGGAGAGGGGTTTGATTGGTGGAGTCATGGCGAAGGTTTTAGGGTAGTTGGCGAGGCGGATGGAGGGGTGTAGCAGCGGAGATGCCTCGCCAGAGGAGTGGCTGGAGACGGGGAAGACAAGGGTGATTGACGGTGTCAAGGGGATATTTTTGGTTTTCTAAGGGTGTAAAACTAACCTAAGAGAACTAAGGATCTAATCTAACCCTAACCTAATAGACGAAGGGGGGAGACGCCATCGGTGCTGGTAGGCCGGTGTTGGGAAGAAAGTACTCTGGTGGAGGTAGGACAGTGATGACGATGGCGGTTGGGAAGCTCCTACTAGTACGGCCAAGAGCAGAAGAAGTCGAGGGAAGGAATCTGTCGTTGGTATTGCAGGCGGACGACGAGGGAGATCGAGAGGAGTCGTCGGAGCTCAAGGAGCTATTCGGCTGAAATAGGAGAGAGGAATGTGGAGGATTTCTGGTCAAATTCGAGCCTGGCAAGCACGGCCTTGCACTGGGGCTCCTTTTACAGGTCTCTAGAGGCTGATTAGAGCTTGGGAAGCAAGCTTCCCAAGCTTGGAAGGCCACCGAAGTAGGAAACCTATGAGATACCTGAATCTCTCATGCATTTGCATGAGAGATTGGGAAGGTTGTGGGGCTCAAGACTAGATTCTTTGGAAAGGAAATTTCCTAAAGAGTCTCTAGTTTAATTTTGGGAAAGTTTAATCGATCAATCAAGGAGAACTCTCCAAATGAAGCTCGCCAAAGTAGGATTCTTAAGCGATAATGGTGGAAGGACACATTTGTAAAGAACGATGATAACGTAGGGAACTTTTTGTAAGGAATTCGAAAGTTAGGGGCATGTGTGTGAGAGAAAAGACTCAGACTAAACCAAATTGCAAACTAGGTCAAGATGATCTCAGATTGGGTCTAAATTTTTGTATAAATCTAATTTGGACATAAGAAATCCAATAGTGAAGTTGGATTTTGGTTTTAACTTCATTTGACTAGGTAATTTATGCAAAAACCTAAATTAGGGCATAGGTCAGTTTGAGACTCTATTTTAGGTCAAATTGGGTTCCAATGGTCAAATTGAAGGTACCAAACCCTAGAGAATATTTTTCTATGATTTTTAGAGGGTTTATGTGAATTTTATCTTGACCAAAACCTCAATAGATTAAGCAGGTCTACTTTTAGAGTTTCAGATGTCATTTAATTCTTGAAATGCACGAAAACCCTTTTCTATCTACACGGGCCCACTTGTTAGACATTGAAGACTATTTGACCATTAATTAGCCCATGAGAGAACTCGTGATTGTACTGTTAAAGCTGTAGTTTTACCCCTATTTTCTTATTATTCTCTCAGAATGGATTTGTAGTGAATTACGTCTCTCTAGCAGTTATGTAGGAGCATTTATTCTTTGATTATGACTAATTAAAGCTAGATATGGCTGATGATGACGTTATCATCAATATATTCCTTTAAAAATCAGAAATAATGTGGAGTGCCTAGTTTAGCCCTAAAAATCAACCCTATGGGGTAAGCTACTGATGAATCACTTTTATCTTAAGTAGTGCGACCCAAACAAATCAATCAATTGGCCTATTTACACCACAGAATAAGGCACACAATATCTTAACCAAATCAGATTTCTACTCACTTATTTATATTAAGTTGAAGTGTACTGGGTCTACAGGTCAGATACCGGTTAAGTGGTAGAATCAAAGTGATTGTGTTCCTTAGGATGAGAATTTGTGGGTGTTAAGTGTGACTCTTTTAATTAAATCCTACAAGATAAGAGTTTTTTTTTTATTTTTTTGAATTTATGTGGGTGGGTGAGGTGAGGTGAAATGACAATCAAACAACCAGAACTAACCTAGGGTTTGTGCAAGCTCCTAGGTTAATTAGGGTTTGACTTATTAGTGTGACGAAGTGAAATCTAATAGGTGGGGGTGGGGTGGGGGTAAACTTACATAACCTTCTAACTGCAGTTTAGTCTGATCTATTCTGCTTTGGCTTACCTTAGAAGGGTACCTGCAATCACAAAAAGAAAGGAGCAAAGTAAGCTCAAAAGTTAAGTAAGGTGGAAAACGTGGAAAAACCAAAGAGCGTTGCCTCCCCAGCAACGATGCCAAAATGGTGAGCATATTTTCGCGAGAAAAAATCAAGGTTTTGGAGAACCCGTCGTCGTAGTCACAAAATATCGCTACCAAATAAAATTTATATCGAAGCTCGAAGTGAGCCCCGGGTCAAACACAGGGAGGTGAATGGTTTTGAAATCCGCATTTCCATTTTATTTGTTTTTGTTTGTTTTATCTTTTGCAATTTTTTTTTGTATTTTAATAGGCAAGAGATAAGATCGACAAAATATTTATCTAACTAATCTACTTACAAATAAGGGTGAGAGAGAGAGAGAAATATTTCATAAAATCAATCAATGTATATTACAACTAATTGAAACTACACTAGAAATCAAATAAAAGATAGAGAGAGGTGAGAAGAATCCTGCTCGATGGTCTCTTGGAGGATGACTCACTTTAATGACACCCCAAACGAAGGTGGGGAGGAGTTGGATGAAGAGGAATGGCGTCGAAGGAAGGAGGACGGGGCAGGATGGGGTTGCAGTAAGGATCTACTTCCTGAAGGTGGTGAGAAGATGACTACGGGATGCTTCACGAAGGGTGTGAGAAGTGGGAAAAATATTTATTTTTTACTCCAGAGGAGCATTCTGAGCTTGGGACAAGCTCTCTCTAGAGCCTTGGAGGTGGTGAAGGAGAGAAAGGAAGAGATGAAGAGAAATGGGAGGGGTAAGGGTCCTTTTATAGTGGAAGAGAGGAGGCATTTCGTGAATGGGAAATTTAGTGACATCAAAGGTGTCGCTGAAGATCCACCCTAAACATCACTAAAGCCATCACAGCATCGCTGGCATCTACTCTTTGAAATCACACTGAGCATGCACGTGATCAAATGGCAGTCGTTCGATTCAAATCGCACGGTTGAGGGAGACCGCAGATCGCACCTCAAGCGTGCGCTAGATGGAGCATGGATCAACACATGATCACGTGGCTCTGATCGTGCCATGTCGTGAGGTCTTTGTTGCTTGATGGCCATCCAACGTACTCAATCGAATTATGCCCACACTCACGAAATCAACCGCTACAGGTAGGCTTCGAACATGCATTGGTGGCTTGAGAGCGCCACCCTCAACCGCTGTTCTACATGTGCACAAGTGTTGCATTTAGGAATTTCCACGGTGTGGTGGAGGAGACTTCTCTGCCGTTGGATCTTGATAAAACGATCAAGATCTCTTCGTGGAGATGCTCCTTGGGGGTGAGCGGTGTTGCTGTCGGTCTTGGGCGGCTATGATGGCGCCACGTGGCACCATCATGGCCGTCCATTTTCTTTGCTTTGTAGGTGGCACCACGAATGTTGAATTAGGTTAATTTTCACACCATTGGGCTGCGATCGTCGATTTGGATCTAATAGTGTAGTCAGATTTGGCATCTAAGCTTCATTGGTGCAACCTTGCCCCTTGGCCTTTGATCTTCCTCAAACTACATAATGTGCTATAGGACTCCGATCAAGATGATTTAGGAGGCATTGGACTCCGTTTATCGTCCTGATCAGATCTGTACAATCGAATTGTCAATTCGAGGCCCCATAATAAATTTTCTTCTTTGCTAGCCACAAAAGGATGAGAATTAATATATAATTTACATATACTATTCTAAATGGAGATCGATGCATGTTATACAATATTTATAGCTTGAAATGCATCTATAAGGTTAGGAACAAGCATAAATAGGCATTTTATCCTAAATAAATGTGTCTACATCAGGTGGCTTCTCTGATCTAAGATTTACCTAAAGGCGATGGCCAAAGAGATTGAGTTGTGTGGCTGGGCTCTGGACACCTGGCTATGAGGGGTTACTCACAGCAACGTGTCAGCCATACAACCCTAGAAAGTTTATTAACTACCTAATTTCCATTAAAATCAGTGAGTTGGTGTAAATAGTGTGTAGATGCTTGGACTATAAGTCCCCTCAAATCAGAGGGAGGCTTGATAAGTTGTGTACCTATCACCCCAACTTATCAACCAAATTAAAATAAACTTAAAGTGGCGTGGACTCTAGTAACATGTCCAAATTTTAGCAGACACTCAAGCTAATTAAGCCCAAAGACCTAAAGAGTCTAAGTGTTCAGGTCTTATCGTATTGTTTTCTAAAGCTGAAAAACATTTAATGCTTAAGTTCTCTTTCCCTAATTCTAAAATATTTTTGTATTTTTGAAAAAAAATTTATAAGAAAGGAAATAAATTCTACAAAATATGGAGCTGACAAAATAATTCAGAGATGAATATATCATCCCCCCATTCCTAGCTAATGCAATGTCCTCATTATATATAAAGGCATGAAAAAAGGTGGCATAAACAAGGTATTACCTAAATTTCGTGATGAGTCAGTTGGCTTCGACATAAAAATAGAGTATACATAAGTGTTGAGTTTAGTGCCTTCAGTTAGGCATAGTACACAAACAATAAAGGATCAATCAATTGAATGGTCTGGGTCAAGGAGGGGAAGAAATAATCAGCCAAACCCATAGTTAGAGGTTCGTAGATGCAGACAAGGTTGTGGTGCAGTCCCATCCCTAAGGGACAAGAACTCAAAAAGTCTTTAGTCATACATGCCCTAGTCTGCTCATCTCTTTTCCTTTGGGCATGCAAACTAGATGTGTGCTTGGATGGATGTAACCCAAATCTATAATGTCGAACATTTAGATTGTCAAAATAATCAGCACTTGTCCTTAGAAAATTATGTTAGAGGGGATGATAGAGCATTTCTATTAATTTAGGGCTTTTATTCCTCCCTGGCTCTAAGTCATAAAGGTTGTTGGGGTCTTGATAATAGGTCGTGGCTTGATCAAAATAGGATTCTTGCAATCAACATTTCCTTCTTTGATTTCATTTTCCTCAGGGTGAATCATTTCTTTATCTGTTCAAAAATTTGATTCCAACAAAATGTTCTCCTCTTCCTCTAAAAGTTTGAAATCTCTTGGTTCGGCCAACTCCATATTAGTTGCATTAACATCTGTGGGGCTTGAGTCAGTTATGAAGGAATGCGTCTGATCGATATGATTGATTCAGGTGGGTTCAAGTGAAGATCCATCCAATCCTCAATCATGATTTCTCTGTCTAATCCCTCAGAACCTTTGGATCTCGAATCCTATTATTCATTTCTTCCAACTTAGAATCAGCTATTAGGGATGAACTTGTGGTGGAGCTAAGGTCATCATTCATTTCATGCTCCAATTCTTCCCATTGCCTCTCCTCTAATTCCATTGATGGGGACTTTAAATATTTCACAATCAAAGTAGTCTAAGTCAGACTCCCCATCCTCAAATCTTGATGTCCCTAATATCGACTCATTAAACTTAGAGACATCAACCCCAATCTTCTCCTCCAAATTTTTAGATTAAACTTCATTTCTTTGGAGTGTTTCATCCTCATTTTCCACCTGTTTACGTTCCAAAGGATCCTCAATGCTTCCTAAAGGGTTGTCTAATATTGGGGGAGAATTGATAGTGGACTGCACTACTCTTGGACAACTGGGTGTAGTCCAATCAATTATCATAGGGCCTTGTTCCATTATCTCCAATAAAGAAGTCTCTTTCATCATTTTTTGTTGACCCTCTTTATCCAATTGTTGGAACATGTTAATCATTCTTTGTTTCATCTCAATCAATCTTTGGTTCTGGTTATATAGATTTAAATGAATACCACAAAGAGTTGACTAAGTGTCATTCGGTTTCCTTTGGGTTTCTTCCATATTATACCCAACATTCAACTCAGGGTTGGGAGGGTATGGGTGAGGATGTGCATTAGAGTCTATATTGGGGTTTAAGTTCTTGGGTGGGTCCTCTATTCTATCATTTTCAGGGTCCAATTCCTCAAGAGGCACCATTTTCTATTTAGTCCTACTCCAGAATAATTATGGTTCTAAGTCCTCCCAATTAGATTCTTCTTCAGGGGTTCAAAGCAGGGGTTCATCATCCTTGGTTTGTCCAGGTGTATAATCATCATAGTGATACTCTGAATATCCATCATATCCCTAAGTGGAAGTTGTGGGGTTATCCCAATAGGGTGGATGAATGGACTGAGTGGAATTGGGATAGTCTTGGTGGTGAGTAGTAGGGTGATCCCCATAGAGATTGGGGTTGGTTTGATGGGGATGGCTGGGATAAGGTGAGTATCCTGTGTACTCAGGTGCTGGGTTATATCCCTAACTACAAAAAAAGTCACCACAATCATTCAGATTATGCCAGGGATAATTTGGATAAAAGGAATAGGCATTGAAATCCATCTTCTTTAGAAGAGATGATAGAGGTAAGGAGAGAACAGAAGAGAGAGAGGCACTGTAGCACAAGATGACAATCCTGTCCTTAACTAGGGTAGCCTTAAGACCTACCGATTCCCAGAGGCTGTCTTAAGATTAGGAACGATTTGGTCTACTCCTATCCGGCCATCCAACCAGTTAGAGGTAGGAATTGGGGAGAAGGTACTTCCTTTGGCTTGCACCTCTGGTTCCTTTGATACCCCCCAACTACTATTGATTGATGGTACTCTCCTAGTTGGACATCATATGGACTATTAGGAGCAAATTAATCATAAATAATCTCAATATGAGATGAAGAGCAAGTCTAATAATTAAGGCCAACGTCTGCTCAATTTTAATTAGGCTCAGGATTGTGCTATGCTCTAGAATGTGGTAGGGCCTTAAATGGGTTATGCCCTTATTAATAAGTTGAAAATGTGTGTTTATGCATAACCAAGAGTTTTCAAGCAAGATTATTAAGGATTAGGTGGATTTTAGGGTTTAAATCTTGCTTAGTAGCTTTTAGGATTCAATTTTTAGGTTGATTCAGTCATGTTCAGTGAGGCAAACCAAGTTTTGAAATCACTGGCTCAAATATATTCCTTGAAAACTCGAAAATGAAATGGGGTGCCTGATTTTGACCTAACAATTGAATCTTACGAGGTAGCTACTTGGTGAATCACTTTTAATTTGAGTGGTGCAGCCTAAACAATTCAATCAATTGGCTTGTTGCACCACTTATTAACTTACACAAATAGTTTTAGCCTGTTTTGATGTCTAATCACTTATTTGTGTAGTTAAATTTGAGTGTGTCGGGTCCATGGGTTAGAATCCCAGTTAAGTGATTAAATAAGAGAAGGTGCGCCTTAAGTTGAGAAATTGTGAGTGTTAATGTGTGTAAATTTCAAGTAAATCTGACAATCAAAGGAGAAGAATTTTTTTTTGTATTATTTTCTTGTATATGTGAGTGGATGAGGTGGGTGGAGGTGACAAATAAAATCCACAATCTATCCTAGGGTTTTTGCGAGCTCCTAGGTTGATTTGGGTTTATGTTATTAATGTGATGAAATGAACCTAGTGGGTCGGGGGTGGGGGTAAACTTACAAAACCTTGATTAGCACTTTGCTTCAATCTACTACTTTTGCTCACCTCGGGAGAGTACCTGCAATCACAATAAGAATGGAGAGAAGTGAGGTAAAAGATAAGTAAGGCAGAAAATGTGGAAAATTAAAGAGTGTTGCCTCCTCGACAATGATGCCAAAATGATGAGCAAATGATTTTGCACGAGAAAAATCGTGGTTTAGAAAATCGATTGACATAGTCGTGAAAATCCCAATTCCACTTCTATCACTTCTTATTCTCTTTCTACATTTGTACCTAACACTTTCATCTTAACATTTCCACATTTGTGCCATAAAGTTTGATATCAAAGTTGATCTTGCATATCCACATGACCTCCTTTGCAACATCCAATGTAGTGATGTATTTGGCTTCAGTTGTTGAATCAACCGTGGTATCCTGCCTTTTGCTTCTCCAGCTCATAGAACCACCATTCAATAAGAAAACAAACCCTAACGTAGACATTTTATCGTCGATAGCCAATTAGAAGTCAGAGTCGATGTACCTAACACTTGGAGATCCCCATCTCCAAAGACTAAGTGGTAATCCTTAGTCCTTCTCAGGTACTTAAGGATGTTCTTGGTAGTAGCCTAGTGTTCCTGTCCCAGGTTGGATTGGTAACCACTTACCACTCTCACTACGTAAAAGATATCTGGTTATGTACAGAGTATGGCATACATTAGTGATGGTAACACCATCATTCGTCATAACTAACTTGAATTAGTTGAAATCTAGTGATAAATGCTCCTAAATGATCGTCTGAGGATCATAATTCCATATCAAACTAATCTGAGAAGAAAATAGAAAAATAAGGTTAATTCTACTATTTTACCATCTCATCGTAGATGTAGATTAACACGAGGTTTATTAAGGATCAATTAAAGGTCAAATGAACTTAAAAGACCAAGAAATGGGCTCACATTGACTTAATCAAGGTTTCACGCATTTTGAGGATGAAAACAGTATTAAAAACCCTAATTATCAGCACACTTAAATTGAAAGGCTTCTGGTAGAGATAAATTCAATCTAAACCTTTAAAAATTCATGGGAAAATATTCTAAGAGGTTTGGTACCTTCACTTTGACCATCTGAACCCATTTTAACCAAAAATAGAGATTCAGACAGGAATTTACCTTAATTTAGGCTCCTGTGTAATTCAAATAGTCAAATGTGGTCAAAATACAAATCCAAGTTCACCATTAGATTTCTTGGGTCTAAATTAGATTAACACCAAAATTTGAGCCCAATCAGAGTTTGACTTGACCTAGTTAGCATTTTGACCCCTAACTTTCATGTTTCCTTACCAACAGGCCCCTAACTTCTCATTGACCTCACAAATATGCCCTTACCGCCATCTTCCTCATCTTCGTCTGAACGGAATCCTTGAACCCAAAGCTGGTGATATTCAATCAATGATCTCTCTGTCAACTTGCAACCAAATCCTTCTTGGATGGATGGATCACCAAGAGATCCTCCATCCAATAGACACGATCATGGCCTTCCTTATGAATCACAATCATCAGGTGAAGCTTGAGAAAACCTAGACCTTTAGTTTCTAAAATCCCAATCAACACAAATGAATTCTAGGAGTTGAGGTCCAAATCATTGTCTATATAAGTCCTAGGATGTTCCTATGTCAAAATCGTCCAGGTTCAGGCCAAAATTCACCTCTTCTCTTCTCCAGCCACCTCCAACCTGAGCTCCAGCGAGCCCCCTCGACCTCCTCTCTTCGACCTCCCAACCGTCAAATTGAGAGTGCCATCATCTTCCGCATCTTCGTTCGCTAGCCAAAGCGAAATCTTCCTCCCCCTTTCTTCCTCGCCATCTACACCATCGGAGGTCTTCATCTCCCTTACGTTTGGCGAGGCAAGCCGACATGATTCCTTTGTCCCATAGACTAGGCCCTCTTCTCCCACTTATTCTTTATCTTAGGTTTAGGCCCTTAAGACCTAGATTCGACCTCAAAACACTTCACTCCCCCCTTGTCTTCTTCGAGTCTTGCGAAGCTCTGGCGACCACCTTCGCTGTCACCGCCCGGCTACCACGAGTTGCCTCCATACATCAAGCAGCACCCACCACCGTGATCCTCACACCACAGCGACGCTGATGGACTTTCTAATTGGGGCATTAAGCTCATGTTACATGTTTTAGATCTTCGTCGACATCGTTGCCATCGCCACTATTCGTTGTTGCCAAGCACTGCTCTCTGACCTTGTTTCCACCTTTGGCAGATGTGGTTTGACATCAGGAATCTAGCTACAGTGGGAATTGAAGAAAGAAGCGTAGCAGTAGCAGAAGCAATTGAGAAGAACGTCCATGTTGCAACTGAGAAGTAGGAGCCTCAATAGATAGTCCCACACCGTGGGAACCTAATATAGATTTTGGTACATATTGAATAACACCCACTACCCGGTCGCCCTAGACATGGGGGTCGGGTCCCCCATACGCATGCCCATATGCACCGGTCCATGCTTGCCCATGCCTTATGAGTTAGACCACCCCCTATGCGTCGAACCGGGTCTGAGCCGATCTGGTCTGGGTTTGAGGAGAGAATGAGAAGGGTTTGCTGAGTGATCAGGGGGGTTTTGCTCTATGTTGAAATCAGACGGTCACACTTAAGTTTGATTTGAGAGTTTAAGCTGTCTGATGGTTGTTCTCGATGTCTGATCTGATTGAAATTTGGTTAAGTGTTAGAATATGAGTTGAGGTGAGAATTGGCTAAGTGTTTAAGAGCTGTCTGATGCTTGTGACTTAAGTTGAGAGAAGCCTAAGTGTTAAATGATTAATTGGTGGTCTCAACCACCACTTTTTAGGCTTTTACATATATTTTTTCTATTAAATTAAGTATACAATTTGATTATTTATTCAATATATTTGAGTGATTATTCATTGCATATATCTCTCTTGTGACTTGTTTATTTGTGCTCATCATTTATAAATGATTAGTGGTTTGAATTTCAATTTTGTTCCCTGCGAACGACCTCGGAACTCGATTTTTTGAGCACTATAAATTTTAAATGTTGATTTGATTTTCGTTACTATATTATGATGTATTTCTCTAAACCATGACAAATTCCGAGCAACATTTTGGTGCCGTTACCGAAGAGAAATGCGCAATTCACCACTAGTCATATTTTTCTTGATTATTGAGTTGATTTCTAACTTGCCCTATCTGCTTTGTTTTGTTGTTGCAAGGTGAGTCACAGAGATCTTTCGTGTAATCAGCTATGCCAAGGGTAGGTAAAATTTCTTTTCTTCCCTAATCATCTCCTAATCTTGGGAAGATAAAAAGAAAATAAACCAATTAGGAGCCACTTGCTTTACTTTCATAGTAATTATCGTTTAAAGGCAAAGAGTTTCCTGATTTGAAAGATTGATTGAAATCAGATTGAAGTTGATACAATTTGATTAGAGATTCCCCATCCTTACTTCTTGTTCCTATTAGGGATTCACACTAAATTTCTGAACATCTTGGACTACTCACTTTCTTGTTTGAGTCTAAGGTGTCATATTGGGATTCAAATTAGACTTGGAATTAGAGCCAATTAGGGTTACACATTAGGGTTTTGAAGTGTTAGTACACACTTACCTGCAATTAAGGAAATTGATCTTTCTGCATTTGTGTGCTACCCAAGCCCTTGTTTGAACTGATCTAATCAAGTGAACCCTAAAATCAAGGTTCTAAATTCACTTGAACCATAAATTTTGGGACCTAATAACCTGTGGAGAACCAATACAGGGTGATTTGGGTGTTCTGACCCAAATTTCATCCTTAACCTTGGATAGGTCAAGTGAAGTTGGTTCACTTTGTAAATTAACCTACAAATTAGGTCACAATTTGAATTAACTTCTAAATCAAGTGAAATTCAAGACACAATTAGGCCTAAAATTGGTAGACCTAGGTCTCAATTAGCACATTCCAGTCTACTTGGAATCGCGGTGACAAGGAAGGTTGGGTGGGGGAAACCCTGTAACCCGTGGGGACGCTCTACCATGTAGGGGTGTTTATGGGACTCTCCCTTCCTGGTTGCCCAAGTAATTCTCAGGTGTGTGGATTTTTGTTCAAGAGGTCCATTTTCCTCAAACATCCTTAATCATCCAAAATTTTTGGATGCCTTGATTGGGTCCAATACACATCCAGTCCCTCATCTATTCTTTAGTGCACAAACATAGGAAGAGGTCCCTAGGTCTGACCTAGAGGCCTCCATTAGAGTCTGATCTTCTGCATGAAATCTGATTTGTTTTTATCAAATCAATCTGGACCTAAATTTGATTCTCCATCCTGATCCACCACCTGATTTGGAGATGCAACCTGATAACATAGGAAAGATGTTCGATAAACTTGAATCTCGTATGAGCATAAAAGAGAAAATGATTGTGGCTACTCTTAGGCATAGGGAAGAATTTGACAGAACCTTAGATCCCTTTAGTAGAGTTCAGGTTAATGTACCAGAAACAACAAACCTCATTATGGACTGTGCCAAGATGATGATAACACAAATGATATGTGGTTCAATCTGGGATGCTCTTTTATCAGATATAGTGAATTGTGGAGATTACATAACATCGAGTATCTACAATGTTTGACAAAGCCACCACTTTTGGAAATGCACCAGGATGTCATTGAGAAACGTGGGCATATACTAAATATTATGGAGCAAGCCATTGATAAAAAGTACTCAGATTCCCACTTGGAAACTATTGATGCATCTTGGAGCAATTTTGAGGATTTATATAATTTCCCAGAGCCCAAGTAAGAAAATAGAGGTTATTATTATGGGCCCCCAACCTAAATGGAGCAAAATTTTGATTTTGGACAGAATGACATACCTGGTCATGATGTGGGTTGGGTAGATCTAGTTATAGGTGTTCCTGATTTTGAGCCAGTCATAGGAAGCTGCAAAGCTGGTCCATCATGCCTAGATTTTCAAAACACTTGTGATGAGTGCGATTCTGAACCACTTGAGGGTGTAACTCTCGCACCTTGTTTTGTTAAGGTATTCCTCAAGAATGATTCTGACATCCCAATAGAACCAAGTCTAGATTCTATTGACCCAATTCTTACACCTGACCTAGAATCTAGATCTGAGCCTAGTTGGGATGATCATAAGGCCTAATGCAATGAGAACAACAGTTTAGATTTGAACTATGATGTTGGGCCTATATTTGATGATGATACCTCTCCAACTCCTCAGAAGAACAATTGATTTATCGGAAGTTAAATTGATTTACGACACAAAATTAGAGGAGTTGGAAGAGTTCGGATTTGATTGGATCTACCCCAGATATCCTGAACTCGAGCCTATGCCAAATAAGGACAGCTCTCTGAGCTTGGAATTTGAAGCTAGGTTAGACCAAAGTCATGTTGATAACTCCATGCATCTTGATTTATTCTGTGGTGGAAATCACGATCTTGAATCAGGTTCAGAAGATAATTTTCGCAAATTCTCCGATGATTTTGAATCATACTCTGATTTTGGAGAACCCTTGTTTCCAAATGATTACGAGATGATTTACGACCTCAGTGCCCATGATCCATTCTTTGATTCTGATTTTGAGGCCAATGATTTGAAACTCGAAGAAGCCCTACCAACTACTCTTGAGCTAGAGCCTTTCAAAAATCGATCTGAACCCTGATCTACCATCGGAATCAATTTCTATTCTGACTCACTTGATCCGGTTGCACATGATTCACCAGCATGTTTCGACAGTGAATGGGACACTGATCAAATTGACAATTATATATTGTCCCCCTCTGATTCCACCAGTAGGGTTCCTACACTCTTCACAGATCCATTATCCTTTGAGGACTCCTACTCTGATCCAGCTGAGCTGATAAAGCTAAACCCTCAATTCACATTTCCACACCTATTTAAGCCACAAAGCATCTGGTGGGCTCTGTACCTATTGACTCACATTCCTCAACCCACCAGACTGATTGGGTTTGGTCTACATCATCAGCCAATTAATCTGAACAAGTACCTGGTTGGACCAACCAGGCTAATCATCAAGGTGTTTATTCTACAAAATTCTTCCAATCTGACCACCTCTTCTCCTTGGCCAGCTTCTGCTCAGCTGAAGGCATTGAATTTAACACTTAACAGGAGGCAACCCATCATTTCAAAAAATTAAGACCCTTCTGATTCTTTTCGAGCTGCATTCATATTTCATTTTAGGGTTCAAACTTTAGAATAGCCGACTCCACCTTTGATACTTGTATCAGACCTTAAAATCGTTTCCAAAAGTCATCCTGACCCAGCCACCCACCCTTTCATCCTGATCTAAACTATGAACTAAGCTTATTTCAAACCCACCTGGTTTACAATGACATTGCAAAACTTTAGGCATGAGAGGGTATTAAAGTGCAAAACAAATGGAAATTCAATTCTTTGAGGGGTTCAGACAAAAAAAAAGGAGAAAAGGGGAGGAAAATTTTGTGAAATGAATGAAAAATCTTTCATGAGGAGGAAAAAGAGGAGGAAATACAAAAGAATGACAAAGGGGCAAAATTAAAGACAATTGATAGTCCTAGCAGCTGATTTTGTAATCTACTTAAGTTCTAGACCAAATCAAAATAAGGATTAAGCCTTGAAGTGCTAGGGACAAGGGGATAAGTAAAGAGTACTAACTTTAGGCCTCTTGGGGATATTCTAGGACTTAAACACTCACATATTTGTTAAGATCTGGACTAGTCCTCAAGAGGTTGAGGAAAGTGCATGGCTAATGTATTAAGTCTAAGGCCTAAGGATTATTCAGCCCTGTTGCTTGTCCTTTGGTTTGCAGGACTTGGTAACCTAGGCACCCAAAAATCACACACTAGTCTAGTTCAGTGCGCTTAATGAAGAATAATGCCAAAAGTGTTCCATTCTGAAAATGATTTCCTAAAGATCTGACTTAGGAGTGGCTCGAAGACATAAGTTGATTGGATGAGTTCCCGACGCAATGAGGCGGAATGAAAAATACTCCCCTCGAAGATGCATTATAACATATCGTCTCCCCGATGCTGATCTCCTAGGATATTTAAATATCCTACCGGGGGCACGTAAGCACCTTGTGCTGGTTCAGGTGCCATGAGTGGGATTATCTCAAAATGTCGATTGCCAAGGCCTGAATTTAGCTACAGATGCCAAGGGCAGCACTATCGCAAAGTGTCGAAAGCTAGAAGTTCTGGGGGTCACCTTAGGCCGTGCTATCTCGAAGCATCGAAAGTTAGGGACCCTTCAAGAATTGATGGTGGGGACAAGGAATCTGATACAGACTGTGTTTAGGGTCAATCCGAGGTTGGATTTAGGGGAATGTAAAAAGCAGAGAGAAAGCTCTCAAAATAAATATCCCTCTCTATCTCTCTTATAAAAAATGCATTGACAAACTGAACCTAGACTTGCTACGAATACGCATGGGTGCTTTAACCACTGGGGTCAATGAACCTCTAGGTAGTTTTTACGGGCTTTAGAAACCTTCGCGGTAGACACAAGGCTAAGGCTAGTCAGGTCTAGATCTTGGCTGGTACTTGAGTACCTCTAGGCATATTGTTGGTATTTTAATATGATTTTTATAGAGTGGCACAAACAGGCATCTGAATATCAAAAATATGATCTAGAGATCAAGTTCCTTTCATAGGATTTTGCTAGGGACTAGTAAAAGATAAGCATGGGGGTATGATGGTAATACCATCATTTGTCATAACTAACTTGAATTAGTTGAAATCCAATAATAAATGCTCCTAAATGATCGTCTGAGGATCATAATTTCATATCAAACTAATATGAGAAGATAGAAAACTAGGGTTAATTTTGCTATTTTACCATCTCATCATAAATGTAGACTAACCATGGGGTTGATCAGGGATTAATTAAAGGAAAAATGAACTTAATATACCAAGAAGTGGGCTCACACTGATTAAATCAGGATTTCATGTATTTTAAGGATGAAAACAGTACTAAAAATCTTAATTATCAGTCACACTTAAATTGAAATGGTTCTAGTAGATATAAATTCAATCTAAACCTCCTAAAATTCATTGGAAAATATTCTAAGAGGTTGGTACCTTCACTTTGACCATCTGAAATCATTTTGACCAAAGACAAAGATTTAGACAAGAATTTGCCTTGATTTGGGTTCATATGCAATTTACCCAGTCAAACATGGTCAAAATCTAAATCCAAGTTCGTCATCTGATTTCTTGGATCCAAATTAGGTTAACACCAAAATTTGGGCCCAATCAGAGTCTAACTTGACCAAGTTTCATTTTGGCCCCTAAAAACTCTATTTTTCACATCTAGACCCCTAACTTTCATGTTTCCTTACCAAAAAGCCCCTAACTTCTCATCATTCTCAAAAATATGCCCCTACCGCCATCTTTCTCATCACCTTCTGAATGGAATCCTTGAACCCAAAGCTAGTGATATTCAATCAAAGATCTCTCCGTCAACTTGCGACCAAATCCTTCCAAACTTGGAAGGATTGACCACCAAGAGATCCACCATCAAAAGACACAATCATGGTATTCCTTATGAAGCACAATTATCTAGCGAAGCTTAAGAAAACCTATACATTGAGTTTCCAAAATCCCAATCAACACGAACACATTCTAGGAATTAAGGTCCAAATCATTATCTATGTAAGTCCTAGTATGTTCTTATGTCAAAATCAGCCAGGTTCAGGCCAAAATTCACCTCTTCTTCTCTTCTTCGACCAACTCCAACCTAAGCTCCGATGAGCCCCCTCCACCTCTTCTCTCCAGCCTCCCAACCATCAAATTGAGAGTGCCATCATCTTCCTCATCCTCGTTAGCTTCTTGCTAGCCAAAGCGGAAGCTTCCTCCCCCTTTCTTCCTCGCCGTCTACACCACCGGAGGTCTCCATCTCCCTCACATCCGACGAGGCAAGTTGGCATGTTTCCTTCCCCTCTTCGTCCCATAGACTAGGCCCTCTTCTCCCTCTTATTCTTTAGCCTAGGTTTAGGCCCTTAAGACCTAGATTCAACCTCAAAACACCTTACTCCCCCCTCATCTTCTTCAAGTCCGGTGAAGCTTTGACGAGCTTCATCCAGGCACTACACACCCCGAAACACACAACCACCACCACAACAAGCTCTGCCTCACCTCCTAGACCAAAACCCTCAACTTATTGAGGGATTTGGTCCACACAACACCCGGTTAGACAACCCACCTCATGACCACCTTCTTTATCACCGTTCGACCACCACGAGCCTCCATTCGTCAAGTCGCACCCACCGTCGTGCTCCTCACACCATGGTGACGCTGATGGACTTTCTAATTGGGGCACTAAGCTCGTGTTACATGTTTTAGGTCTTCATCGACATTGTTGCCATCACTACAGTTCGTCATTGCCAACCACATCTCTGCAGCCTTGTTTCCACCTTCGATGGATGTGGTTTGACATCAAGAATCTAGCTGCAGCGGCAATTGAAGAAAGAAGCACAACAACAGCAATTAATAAGGACATCCATGCTGCAGCTACGAAGCAGGAGTGATAAACATGTATAAATTCATCGTAAAATGCTTATTTAAGTTAGTTCCTAAGCCTAGCATTGCATAGCATGATATAAATATTGCACAAACATCCATTGCATTGCATTTAGGATAGTTGTATATCGTGTACATTAATTCCATCATTTTACGTGGCCAGGAGGCAGTGAGACATCTTTACTGGCCTCGAATGAAGAATCCGATCATACGGATGGATTTAGAGTGATAATCGCAGTCCGTCAACGTGAGAATCGCTCTGATCTGAGCTCTATAGCACCCTTTACAAGAAGAAGAAGATGGACGGCCTAGATGGCGCCACGTGGTGCCATCCAGGCTGCCCTACCCAAGCCATCGAACGACCAGTATCACCTCGCACAAAGGCAAATGCGCCCCCCCTAAGCACACAGTTAAGACGACCGACAGCCGTAGAGGACATCTGAAGGCAAAGTTGCACGAAGGGCGAATCAAACTCCGTGAAGCGCACGCTCTGCTCTCAGCCGTGCGATCTCACATCCGATGGTCGTGGGTGCATAGCCACAAAGCCAAAGTGTGACACAATACCACCCTCAGCACAGTGAGTAGAGTTCTTTTCCTCATCCACGGGCGCGCATTCGAAACTCAGATGTGGTGCTCAATTCAGGGAAGATCGGGCGTGATTTGATTGCACCCATTGGATACCATCCAGCGGCGGAGGCATCACCACGTGGCACCACTTGATGGGTGCGGATGCAGCACACGGCCGCTAACGCAGCTTGAGGATGCGCCATCCCATGCGCAATCAAGAGGCACGATCTCTGTGCCATCTCAGCCGTTTGTTTCTGAATCCAACAGATGCGGTGCATCCAAACTCAGCGACAGCAGGAGAGTGTGAGCTATGGGCGCAGGATCTGCAGCGACAGAAGAGTGGGTCTTTAGTGACACTTGCAGCTGTCACTAAATGTCCTGTGCAATGCATGTGCCAGCCAAGGCATTAAACAGGCACAGATCTTTTGGCGACAGCTTGAGAGGCCTTTAGTGACGCTTGTAGCTATCGCTGAATGCCTGTACGCGGGATGCTCTTCTTCCCATCCACTATATAAAGACCTACACACCTCCCTTACAAAACCATCTCTACCTACTCTACTCCCAACTATTCCTAAGCTCTAGCAAGCCTACCAACAATTCGTTAGAGCTTACTCTCAAGCTCCCAAGGTGCTTATTAGTGTAGCGAACCTCTGCCTCACCAAATATTCCGCCCTCTTCCCATCACCATTCATAGGTCGCCTTGGAGCCATCCTCTCACCTCAATTCCGGTAGCAGATCATCTCTGCCTCCTCACCTCCATTCTGGAGCCACGCTGAAGCTTTCCTCTACCCGACGTCCTCCTGCATCTAACCTCCATCGTCTCGCTCCTTACCTCCTTCATCCGAGCTTCTGCCATGCACCGTCGTCTCATCGAACAACCGATTCAGGAGATTCCTTCTCATCTCTTTCTCTTTTTATGCTTTCGTAGGTTATTGTAATAGACATTCATGTAATATATCATAGTTGATTCCATCTCTCTCTTGTGATTGCTTGTCTTTCTTTATTTCAAAAATGAAAAAAATAGCAAAACTTCAAAAAAACCAAAAACAAACAAACGAAGCATGATTTTCATACAAAGTAAACGTCGCCTCCCTGTGTTCGACCTGGGACTCCCTTGGAGTTTCAGTATAAATTATATTTGATTACGAGTTTTGCAACTACGACGATGGGTTACTCATAACCCCGATTTCAAACATGCGAAACACGTTCGATCATTTTGGCTTCATTGCCGAGGAGGCAATGAAATTTACTTTATTGTTTTCTGCAGTTCTTTGCATTTACATAGCACTAACCCCGCTTGTCTTTGATCTACTGTCTAATCCAAGTGCAATAGACTAGAGTAAAGTGCAGGTAGAGGACTTTGTAAGTGTCCCCCACATTCCCCCTCCACTAGTTCCTTTCGCCATAATCATAACCAAGACCTAATCTACTAAGGTGTTTGCATAAACCCTAGGATAGACTTTGTTTGTCTTGTTTGCCACCTTCACCCATCTCACCCACATTTTATTAAAAAAAAACAAAAAGATACTTTCTATGGGATGAATCAATTTACACACTTTATACACCCACATCAAAGACACATAGCCTGACTTGATTTTCAATTACTCAACTGGGATTCCGACCTGTAGACCTGGTACACTAATTCAACACATAAAAGAGTAGAAATCATATTAGGTTAATCACCTTTTTGTGTGCCTTAATCGGTGGTGCATTTAAGCCAATCGATTGGATTATTTGGGCCGCACCACCTAATCTAAAAGAGGTTCATTTTGTAGCCGCCCCATAGGATTCAATAACTAGGTCAAGCCAGACAATCCATATTTTTCTTGATTTCTAAAGGAAAATACTTGAACACATGCTTTTAGAAACGAACTTGGTTTGCCTCACAAAACTTTGTTGAAAACGCCTAATATTTGAATCCTAAAAGGTATTAAGCAAGATTGGAACCCTAAAACTCACCTTATCATTAATAATTTTGCTTGAAAAGCTCTTGGTTGTGCACATTCACAAAGTCTCAAATAAATCATTAAAGGAACAACACATTAAGGGCCCATCACATTTCAGAAGCACCAATTTCCCAAGCCTAACTAAAATCAATTAGACATTGGCCCTAAGGATTCATTCGCTCGTCGGGATCCAGATTGAGATTATTCACGATTAACCTTTTTATACTAGTCAATCTAATGTCTAGCTAGGGGAGTAGCGTCAAACGACCGCGACTGGGGGGTACACTAGGAACCGGAGGCACAAGCCAAAGGAAGAACCTTCTCCTCAGTCCCTCCTCCTAACTAGTTGGATTGCCTGGATATAAGTAGAGTAAATCGTCCATAATCTTAGGACAGATTCTGAGAGTCTGTAGACCTTTAGGCTACCCCATCTAAGGACGAGCTTATATTTTTGTGCTGCAGGGATCCTTCTCTTCCCCATCCTTTCGACTTCCTCCTAGTGTATGCTTGGAAGGAGGTCATTGAACCCTAGATTGGAAGGACCTTTAGACCATTCTAGGAGGCGGAGGTTGAGCTATAGCCAAGAAAATCCCATGGCTGATCAACAACCACTTCCCCAGCCCCCAAACCAGCAGGAGCTGATTCAGAGGCAGTTGGAAGAATTGCAGTAGATGCAGCAATGGTTCCAACGTATGCATGGTTAGGGTGCTCGGCCCTTGAAGGATATTTATGATCCTTCAAACTATGGGGAATGTCCTGATGTCATGATTCCCACCAGAGACATAGAAATCAAGCCCCAAGTCTTAGGTTTGATTAAGCATTTCCATGGGCTTGGCTTGGAGGACCCATTCCAACACCTGGAGGATATGATCACTTTGGTTCAGACCACCAGAGTAAGGAATGTGAACGAAGAGAAAATGATCATGAGGCTTTTCCCCCACTCTCTCAGGGATAAGGCTGCACATTGGTACCAGACCATAGGAAGGCCGATTGAAACTTGGGCTGCTCTTAAGTCAGCTTTCTTGAAGAAATTCTTCCCTATCAGAAAGACCAATGCCTTACGACGGGCGATTACCACTTTCGTCCAGTGGCTGGGGGAACCATTTCATGGTGCCTGGGAGCGATTCCAGGAACTTTTGAGGAAGTGTCCATACCACGAGGTGCCGAAATGGCAATTCATGTAGATTTTCTATCACGGGTTGGTTGAACAACTCCGTAATCACATGGATGCCTCCTGCGGAGGCAATTTCCTCAACAGGATGCAGATAGTGCATACGACCTATTTGAGGAAATGAGTGAGAACTCAATTAATCATGCCTCCATGGATGCATTCAACCAGTCCCAACAACCCAGGTCAAGTGCTAATGAGATCCAGGATTCTCATTCATTTGACATGGAATTGATTTGTAATAAACTGGATAAAATGGACTTGGTTGCTAAGAGAATCCAAGTAATAAACTGGAAGAATGGATGTCTGGGAATTCGGGAAACACTTCTACACATACTCAATCCCAAAATTCGGGATTCCATTCCTCATGAGCTCCCACGGGGCGAGAGTTCATCAACCAACTTGATTCTACTCAACCTATGACCCAGGATTTCTCGGAACCTTATGGGTTCCAAACTGGGGCCGTTGATCCCAGTTTTTCTGATCTTTCCTTCTCTCCATCCTCATCCTTTGAGGATGCATATGCAATGTAGGAGAATGTTAGGTACAACCCGTATTCCAACACTTATAACTCAGGTTGAAGGAACCACCCTAACTTCTCCTGGAAAAGTCAGGGGCAACTGACCCAAACTCGACCCAGCAACTATGCATCTCAAGGATCTATGAGTCAAGGTCAAGTATACACCCAGTTTCCCCTGAGACCGGTTACTTAGCCATCTTGGAATGCCCAATAATCTGCAGGGCAAGCTGATTTAAATCGGTAGATGGCGGAAATGCAAGGGTCCATGCTTCAGCTTATGCAGCAAATGAAGACATCATTGGATAACTTGCAATCTGGGTTAATTGCTAACACCCGACAACCCGGATCTCTATCATCCCAACCCGTACCCAACCTGCGCAATGTGCAAAATCAGGGCAATAGAGCCCAAGGGTATGGGAATCAAAGGGACCCACATGCACATGCTCAAGTGGTTAAGCAGGGTCCCTCATCTTCTTCTTCTGGTTACATGACCAACCAAGGCCCTCCAATCTTCACTAACCCACCTCAAGACCTAAACCTTTATGCCTCTGCAAACTCTGTCACCTTGAGAAGTGGAAAGCAAACCTAGGACCCTAAATTACCTTCTAGATGCCAAAACCCTGAGGATCTTGAGAGAGAAGAGGAGATTGAAGAAGATAACAAGGCCCAAGGATCAAAAATTGAAAATACCACCCATATCTCGTTCCCTGAAGCCTTATTGAAAACCAGGAAGAAGAAAACCCTAGATAGCAACAAGGAGCTCCTGGATTTATTCAAGAGCGTAGAGATCAATATTTCGCTCCTCAACGCTATTAAGCACATCCCAGCTTATGCTAAATTTTGAAAATACTATGTACCCAAAAGTGTAAGCTGAGAGAACCCACTCCGAGGAAGGTGATTCTCTCTGAGCAGGCAAGTTCTGTGATCCTACATCACCTTCCTCAAAAAAAGAAAGATCCAGGTGCCCCCTTGATCTCATGCATTATTAGGGAATATACTTTTGATAAGGCACTATTGGGTTTAGGTGCATCCATCAACCTAATCCTGACTTCTCTTTAGGAGAGGTTTGGGTTAGGTGAACTTAGGCCAACCTTAGTAACGCTACAATTAGTGGACCGATCAATCACCACACTGAGAGGCGTTATTGAGGATGTATTGTCAAGGTCAAGGATTTCTATTTTCCTGTACATTTCCTAGACCTTGACATGGATGTACCTAACGATTTGAGGAACATGCCCATCATTTTGAGGCATCCGTACCTAACTACCGCCAAGGCCAACATAAACTGTGAAAGCGGTAGTATGGAGGTCGCCTTTGGGGATAAGAAGCTAACTCTGGAAATTTTTAAGGCGATAAGAGGATTTGAGGATTGTGGATTCATTGAGGAGCTTGAGGATCAGGATCTTGAGACTTATATGACGATCAGTGCACTTGAGGACTCCACCAGCTTTAAGGAACCCAACCCACAACCCTCTGTGGTAGACCTACCATAACCTAAAGAGGCTGTTGATTTTGTTCATTCCCAGCCTCGTCCACTTGATCGTCCTGATGAATCTTCATCAGCATCCTCCCTACCTTCTATTCTAAACCCACCTCAGCTTGAACTGAAGCCATTGCCTAAAAATCTAGAATATGAGTTCTTAGGACTTGGAAACACGCTCCCTGTGATTATTAGTGCTGATTTGACTAAGGAGCAAGAATTGAGGTTAATTAAGGTCCTTAAAAACAACATGGAGGCAATTGGTTGGACCATCCACGGCCTTAGGGGGATCGAGCCATCTTATTGTAATCATCGTATTTTCATGGAAGATGGATCCCACCCATCTCACAAGATGCAAAGGAGACTAAACCCAAATATGTGAGAAGTGGTCAAGAAGGAGATAATCAAGTGGCTCGATGCTAGGATTATATACCCAATCTTGGATAGTCCATGGGTTAGCCCCGTTCAGATTGTACCCAAGAAGGTGGGAATAACCGTTACGACTAACGAGAAAGGGGAAACCTTCACCACTCATTCAGCTTCTGCTTGGAGAGTCTGTATTGACTATAGGAAGCTGAACATGACCACTAAAAATGATCACTTTCCCTTGCCATTCATTGATCAAATCCTTGAAAGGTTAGCTAGGCAAAAATACTTTTGCTTCTTCAACGGTTATTTGGGATATAACCAAGTCCCTATCCATCCCAAAGACCAGGACAAGACAACCTTCACATGTCCCTATGGAACCTTTGCATTTTGTAGAATGCCATTCGGGCTTTGTAATGCACCTGTGACTTTTCAAAGGTGCATGCTGGCCATCTTTTCTGACATGGTGGGAGATTGTCTTGAGGTGTTCATGGATGATTTCTCCATTTTTGGAGATTCTTTTGAGTCTTGCCTAGCTAACTTGGAATTGATCCTCCAGAGATGCATCAAAACACGACTAGTCCTTAGTTGGGAAAAGTGCCACTTTATGACTTAGGAAGGCATTATCCTAGGTCATGTGGTCTCTAGTTGGGTTATTGAGGTTGATAAAGCTAAGGTGGATGCTATCTCTAGACTTCCTCCACCCACATCCGTAAAATGGATCTGCCCTTTCCATGGGCATGTGGGTGTTTACAGAAGATTCATTAAGGACTTCTCAAAGGTTGCTCGGCCCTTAAGTAACCTTCTGGCCAAAGACACGCCATTCGAGTTTGATGAATCATGATGTAAGGCATTTGATTTATTAAAAACGGTAGTCACCTGTGCCCCGGTGTTGCAACCACTGGTCTGGACAGCCCCATTTGAGATTATGGCTAACGCATCTAATTATGCTATTGGGGCTATCTTGGGTCAGAAGATTAAGAAAAACCCCTCTGTGATTTACTACACTAGCAAGACTCTGGACAAGGCCCAGAGGAACTACACCGTTACTGAAAAAGAATTGCTAACTGTAGTTTTCACCTTAGAAAAATTCAGGGCTTATCTGTTAGGTTCTCATGTCATCATCTATACCGACCACTCGGCCTTGTAGCATCTCTTAGCCAAAAAGGATGCCAAACCTCTGCTTATTCGCTAGATTCTATTGCTTCAAGAATTTGATCTTGAAATCAGGGATAAAGCCGGGGTACATAATGTAGTGGCGGATCACCTCTCTAGAATCCTAATTGATTCTTCTCATCTGGATGTCCCAATCTTTGATACTTTTTCGGATGAAACTATCCTTACAGTCTCGAGTATCCGAACCCCCTGGTTTGCAGATATTGTTAATTATTTGGTCATTGGTCAAATCCTCGAAGATTGGACCAAACAACAATGGGATAGACTTGTGTCTGAGGCTAAATATTGTTTTTGGGATGATCCCGAATTGTACCACATCGGCGTAGACCAGCTTATTCATCGATGCATCTCAAAAATTGAGCTCCATAGCATACTTGAGTTCTACCACACATTTGCATATGGTGGACACTTTTCCGGGAAGAAGACGACAGCTAAAACCTTGCAATTCGGATTCTATTGGCCGTCATTATTTAAGGATGCCTAGGAATTCTCAAAGTTGTGCACCTGATGCCAGACACTCAGGAACATGGCCAAGAGAGATATGATGCCCCCTAACCCAATGCTTTCCGTTGAAATTTTTGACATTTGGGGCATCGAATTTATGGGACCCCTTCCTCCATTTGGACACCAGTATATTCTGGTCACTGTTGATTATGTGTCCAAATGGATTGAGGTAATTCCCACTCGAACCAATGACCACAAGGTGGTCATTGATTTTGTGAAGAAAAATATCTTCAGTCGGTTCAGGGTTCCTCAGGCAATTATCAGTGATGGTGGCACACATTTCACTCATGCCCAGTTTCAGAATTTACTGGGGAAATACGAGGTGAATCATAGGATTTCCACACGTTGCCACCTCCAGACGAACGGATAGGCCGAGGTCTCCAATCAGGAGATCAAAAACATTTTGCAGAAAACTGTTAAGCCTAATAGGAAGGATTGGACCCGAAAGCTAGATGATGCTCTTTGGGCCTACCGTACGACATACAAAATGCCTACCAGTATGTCTCTGTTCCGTCTAGTGTTTGGTAAGGCGTGTCACTTACCCATAGAACTTGAACACCAGGCATTTTAGGCCATCAGGAAATGTAATTTTGACCTTGAATTGGCCGAGAAAACTAGGAAACTCCAACTATCTGAGTTGGAGGAGCTTTGAAATGATGCTTATGAAAATGCCAGAATCTATAAGGCAAGGACCAAAGCTCTTCATGACTAGATGATTTCACGTAAGAGCTTTGGGCCGAACCAGAAGGTCTGGCTTTTCGATTCTCGATTGAAGCTTTTCCCTGGCAAACTCAGGTCTAAGTGGGATGGCCTGTTCGTTATTGAGCGGATTTTCCCTAACGGGACCATCGAAATCTCTGACCCAAAGACGGGTAATATCTTCAAGGTCAACAGACAGCATCTCAAACCCTTTGTTGACCATATGCTCCCTGAACCCGTCTCAGTCAAGGTTGCTCTTACCTTGCCTTAACCACCACAGGTCGATCATCGCCTAGCTGAAGGCACTAAACTCAGCACTTGTAAAGACTGTTCTGAGCTGACCAGAATCTCACAAAAACTAGGTATTATTCTTCCACTTCTATTCTCCTGCATGCCTTCATTTTTAACAATGACATTGCATTAGCTAAGCATGGGGGTAGATATTTCTTATGAATATTTTTGTTAGTCGTAACAGTAATTTCCTACTTTTCATCTTAAAAAAAAAAAAAGAATTAGGAGACGAGAACTTAGGCATTAGGAGCTGCAAACTTTAGGAATTGATACTTTGGGACCTGAATACTTAAACTCTTCAGGTCTTCGGGCTTAATTAGCCCAGGTGTCCACTCGAATGTGGACTTAGTCTCGAGTCCTAGCCAATTAATCTTATCTTAAACTGGTACATAATTTGGGATGATAAGTATGCGACTTATCAACCCGCCCTCTAATTTGAGGGGATTTTAAGTCTAAGCATCTACACACTTTTTGCCTTGACTCACTTTTCAGCGGTTTTCTCAAAAATTGGGTAGCTAATGAACTATCTAGGGTGGTATGGCTGGCAAGTTGCCGGTGGTAACAGCTCATCGACTGGTTGTCCAGAGCCCAGCCACAAGACCATTTTCGTCATACTGCCTTTAGGTAAATCTTAGATTAGGGAAGCCACCTACTTTTTTTTTTGAAACAGGGAAGCCACCTACTTAAAAAAAAAAGAAAAGAAAAAGAAAAAAAAAGAAGAAGAAAAAGAAAAAAATAGAAAAAGGAGAAAATAAAAAAAGGAAAATAATAAAGTCACATTTCACTGCACGAGTACGGCTGGCAAGTGGTCGTGGGTAACAGCCCATTGGCCGGTTGTCCAGAGCCCAACTCATAAAAATGCGCAATAATTCCCAAAACACTTAGGGAAGAAGCAGGGAAGTAGAATAAATCGGGGAGATATACACTAGGTTCACCCTTGTGTTGACCCATAAATAAAGAAGTAGGGAGAAAGCTACCAAACGAAATAATAAACCTTGAGGCAAGGTAACCTAGGGTCTTAGAAACCTGAAGTCCATTTCAACAGCCGCCTAGTGAGTCTTTCACTATTTTCACAAGATGCTTAGCACTTAGGGTCCTTTTCGAGTCTTGGGCAGGTTGGGTAGCCGTAAAAAGTTATCCCGACACTCTCAAATTCCAAAAAGTCCAAAAAAAAAAAGAAAAGAAAAAAAAAACAAAAAAATTTGTATCTTCAATTTTCAAATAAGGCAAGGGCTTGGATGGTCTGCATTCTGGTAGACACCTGGGTGAAAGAGCGATCTTCGTTTTCGTTGAAAACTTTAACATAAAATGATGTGTCGTTGTATTTAGTTGCGTAGTAGAAAATCACTTTTCGAAACATTTTAATTGTCAGAATCTAACTACGAATAGTTAGGTCATCTTCACAGGGAGGAATTAGCCTATTTAAATTAATAAATAGTGTCTCGTTTATTCGGGAAACTCAATGGATATGCATGCTACTTCGTGCTTTTCTTTTTCTCACATAAATGCTCGTTTTAACAAATTAATCAAGAATGTAGGTGTTATGATGCAAATTCACCATAATATAATATCATGTAAAATAGTGATCTCTATACTGGTAAGCACCGTAAATACTAATTTCTAAAACATAACTTGTTCTCCATAATCCATGCATTCAATCGTTCACGTGATGTATATATATATGCAAATAGTTCAGATGAAGTAGGAGGACTATGCAATTTCACCACAATAATGTAATGCCTAAAATAAATGAATAGTAAACCTCACAATGACATTTGTTGTAATTTTTAATCCCAACCAAAATAGAGCATTTGCTCTCTCTCTTCCTCGCGAGAGAGAGAGAACACTGGCAGGGCTGTCACGAGCAAGGAATGTTGGCGTGGATGATGGCTATCTGATGGAGGCGACGGCGTCGACGGAGACGGCCGGAAGCGGCCGGCCGGCGAAGGAGAAGATGCCGACATGAAGGCTCTATTGAAGGATGAAGGCGCTGGCAGCAGGAGACGTTTGGGCGTGCGCTCATTTGCGGTGAGGCGATGCCTGCAGGTTGGGCACGAAGGCAGGCGTGCGGGCGAGGTAGTCTACAAGTTGGCGCGAAGGCAGGCGTGCAAGCGAGGTGGTCTGCAGGTGGCACCTGTGGGTGTGCCTGCAGAGTGGTGGAAGGAGCTGGTGGGTGTGGCGCGCGCCTGCGGACGCGGGTGGCGGTGCGGAGCCTGCCGATGGGTGTGCATGCGCTTGCGGGCAGAGGCACTACTGAAGGTTGGAGCGGCTGCGGTGAGGTGTGTGGGCACCTGCAGATGGCGCGGATGAGCGGTGCTGTGTTAGGGCGCGGTGCAGGCTGAAGGGAGGTAGCGCCTGTGGGTGCTGGAAGGTGCAGGAGCGGTGCAGGATCGGGAAAGAGGCTTGGCTGGAGCTTGAGGTGGCTTGCATGCGCGCCTGCAGATGGCGCGGCCGTCTGGTGGTGTGGCTGCAGGCGCTTGCAGGGGGATGGGCACGGGTGTTGTGCGGTGTACAGATGTGGGCGCCAGGTGGTGCTAGGGAGAGAGGCACGCGGTGCAGGCTTGGAGGCGGTGGTGAAGGAGCGGTGTGGGGCACAGTGCATGCGGTGGAGTTTTTCCCCGCTAGGGGGAAGATGGCTCTCCAATGCGCGCTGCCTCCTCTCTTTAACTCCTCTCCTTTGCGCCTGCGTGAGTTAAGCGATTTTCAAATCCCTTAACTATTTCTGGCCTCATTTGTTGAGGAAGGGCGGCGGAAGATTAACCCAATGTGCGAGGGGGGAGTTGCGACTGTTATCAGATATGTGTTGGGGAAATTTATCCCCCCACCCTTGTTCTTTCTTAATATTATTCTTGCAATCATAAAAACAACAAAATCATTACATATTAAGTTATAGAATGTTATAAACTTAAATCATGATGCGTACAAATCTTCTACAACTTAATTGCAATTATTAACACACCTACAAGGTATGATTAAAAATACTTAGGCTTAATATTAGTCCATTAAAATGGACTCATCAAATACCCCCATGCCTAAGATTTGCTAGTCCCTAGCAAAAATGAAAAATAATAGAAGTAATTAAAAGATTTCTTCTTTTCTTATTTCAAAACTTTAGAAATCCAGACAAATGTGAAGTGTTGATAGCCTGGGTAACAGATCCAAGTGAAAGAGCCAATTCACATTGGGAGTTCGTACATCACCCTCGAAAAATATTTCTGTCGAGATAGGCAACTACTTCCCTCGGGGATCAAGCAAACGATAATCTGTAATTTGACCCTGATGTTTGGCTTAGGTAGGAGATATCGAATGGATTTGTATTTGGTGGCACACACTCATCTGGTGCAACATATAGTCTAGTACTGCAGACTCTAGATCTCTAGACTATTAGACAAGTCAACTCTGAGAGAGGCTACACAATTGTGCTCTCTTGATGTTCCTGGGCACTCTCTCTTTTCTTTCTTTCTGAGATCACGAATCTCGCCAGATTTAGAAATTGTACTCATTATTTGGTGGCCTCACATGGCATCCACACTTCACTTAAAGTCTTAATAACTCTACAACTAAGTTAGAGTTCTCAATCAATATTTGGGCAATCAGAAATACTAAAAGGTAGGTATGGGTCATATTTGGTGGAACGCGAAAGGTGTTTTGTTGCCTCAGAAATAATATTACATTAGAAACTTGGACTCTCTTTTTTTTCTTTTTTTTTGTAATATAACTATTTCTTCTTTTTCTTCTTTCTATTTCTTCTTTTTCTTCTTCTTTTCTCTCTTCCTTTTTTTTTATTTTTTTTTCTTATTTTTGTTTCTTTTTCAATCAACACAACACGATACGGACTTTTA
Source organism: Thalassia testudinum (assembly GCA_037157565.1). Lineage (NCBI taxonomy): Eukaryota > Viridiplantae > Streptophyta > Magnoliopsida > Alismatales > Hydrocharitaceae > Thalassia > Thalassia testudinum. The sequence goes on from JAZHRO010000077.1 coordinate 130,430,346, forward strand.
TTTACGAGGCATTATTAGGGATGATGATGGTCAAGAGGAAGTTGTGTGGCTTATTTGGTGGAAGTGCCTATTCTCGGCACCGGGAAGGAATGGATAGGACAGGCGTATTTCTAACCTTTGACATTATTACCCTCCTTCAGCCGATGACTCTATGAAGGACGGTCGTAACCATCCACCATAGTTATAGCTTTATTAAGACTCAATCTCTGTGTATCTGCCTTATTTGGTGACTCTCAGGAATTCACACACAATACGCACACAGGAACAGAGAGTGAAAACTACGCCTAACTCTGAAGTATCATCATCTAATTATCCAGAACTTAAGAGTCCTTGTACTAAACTTAGCACATCAGTAATCTCTCTACTTCTTCTCACAAATATGAGTTGGATCTACCAGAAGATAGTATGCCTGACTCCCTATGAAATGTCCAAGGGTTCAGTGGACTACAAATGCTTATTGGTTTTCCTCAAGAATCCATTGCCAAGTCTACATGCATGTGAAATAAATATACTGGATTCTAAACTTAAGAAATAATTCCAGAAGAAAACCCTCTAATGACAAAGGTATTTTGCTAGGGACTAACCCATTTAACTCAAGAAAAGAAGATTTTTTTTTTTATTTTTAATTTTTTATACTAACCTAAATGCATGAATACTTCCTAAAATGCAAATGCACTCCCCCATGCCTAAATTCTACAATGTCCCCATTGTAAAATTAAAATAGGAGGAGAAAGGAAAGAAATCACCTGAAGACGATGTTATTCAGACCGCTGGGTTGCCTCCCAACAAGCATTGCATTTTCTGTCAGCAGCCAGACTAAGAAGGAACCTACAAGTCTGGTTCCAAACAAACAAAGTTAGGCCCTAAAAATATGCGTAACAGTGTAGGCCTAGAAAACAAGTAACCACAGATGTTGGCGAGCTGATGATGCAATGTAATTCCAAATGCTCGCTAGAAGAACTGAAAACAGAAAATCTGGTTGGCTACCTTGTGAGGTCTAGGAATAATAAACGGAATATGAAAAGGGACCTCTCGAAACGGAATAAGTGGAGGATAACAAGGATCCTCCAGAGCAGGACGGGTTTTAAAAGATATACACATAATTAGTTCAAACCCTTGAATGGCGAGAGTAAAAGTACAAGCATCAATCCACACTTGCCATTCTACTCTAGGATGTAGTGGCCTGATATATTCTCCAGAAAGAATGTACATGAGCAGAGATCTGAGCCAAGGATCAGTTAGGGAGTATAAGGGTTGTTTGTAGTGTTGGAAGGTAATGGTTAAGTCCAATGAGGGCTTAGTTAGTGTTAGATCTAATTCCAACAATGATTCAGATTGTGTACACTCCCTAACAGTTGTAGACAACTTCAAGTTATCCTGCCTAGCATTAATGATTGGAGTCATATTTGAATCAAGGGTAGACTCCAAATTACAACTTTTTGATGGCAGGGTCAAAATGTAAGAATCATTATTATTCAGCTCATCCCCAGATTTGTTTGGTTCACTCAAATATTTGTCGAGGTGTATATGTGATTCATTAGGAGCTGGATCAGTATCCTCAATTATTTCTAAAGGAGGATCAGTCTTAATATTTTGGAGGAAGCCTATATCATTGAATTTGTCATTCTTCTCGGGGTATAAATCCTCAATTGGCATGTTTTGTTCCCGAGAGTCTCCCATAGACTTCTCATTATTTTGTTTGTCCTCCTCTAATATCAACTCCGGTTTTGATGAAGGATGACTCTCAAAAGAAGGAAGGAATCTGGATTTAATCATATTATTTCTATCTTCTGGAGGTAAATCCTCAAAATAATTCCCCTGTGGTTCATTCCAGATTTTCAGTCCAGGTTCCTCTATTGGGGCATCCTCATTTTTTGAATTAAACTCTTCATATCCCTGAGACCAGAATTAATCATCCTCTATTCCTTTAGGTTCACCTTCATTGGGTGCATTTAAATCCTCAGGATGCTGAATGGTAGGTGTTGATTCCCTAAGTAGATGGTCAGGAGTAGGCTCACTAAGGGTAGAATGGGATTCCACCAAATAATTAATAGGGGAAGTGATAGGAATAATACAACCTTGACCCGGGTTGGTAGGGGTATGGAGAATACTGTCATTGGGGTCAAGGTCCTCAAGAGGTAGCATCTTCCCTTACTTTTGACTGCAATATAATTTAGGTGGATAATCACAATGATAGTTATCCTCTAGTGGCCGTGTCTCATTGAGAGAGTCTAAGTGATGGCTACCTAAAATTGGATCCCTATTGTCATTAGGATCCTCAGAATTATTTTCATGATCATGGTTTATTGGGTAAGGTTCAGGATTATTGGGAAGCATGTAGCTAAGTTGTCTTATTTCTTCATTTAACTGTTGACTATTCCTCAACATCTCTCCCATTGATTCCATTATTTCCTTTTGCTGTTTTTGCATTTCTATCATAAAAGTGGGGAGGCTACTATTATCAGGTTGGGGAGGATAGTCAATTTCAGGCTCTGGTTGCCTAGGGGTATTGGTCCAACCTCGATATGGAAAATCATGAAGGGTGGGAGGGTTGGGTGTTTGCATGGAAGTATGGATTTCAAGATTGGAAATCCCGCTCCTAGGCTCTACTCAAAAGTGGGAGTTATCAAGCCGGTACTCCCAGGGTAACAATGAGAATGATCCCATGAATTGTCAATGTACCCATCAAAGGATGGATACGCTCGGAGCATGGGATCCTGATTAAAAGATGGGAAGTATTGACTCTGATAATCTGAATGATAGGAGTAAGAGTAATCCATTTCTTTAAGCAAAATAATTTTAACTCTCTTAGAATTTAGCAAAATTCAGAATATAAGCAGAAAACTTCCTAGAGAGTTCTATTGTCAAAGCAAACGCAAATTCAACGAGATCTGTTTTTAGTAGATTGTAGGTCTTAGAGTTATATGTTTAGTTGGTGGCCAAAAAAGTTTTGCAAAAATTACGCTTCCTAGGCCAACCTTCGCTAATGCCTATAACCTACTCGCAAGGGATGGAAGTCTCGAATCGAGCCCACACACGAGGAACCGAAGTAACTTGGTGGATAGGCTTGTTGATTTCCGACTAACTTCCCTTGTGGTGCAAAAGAGGAGAGGTAGAAATTTATCTAGTGACCTTATGTGAGGTGCACAGTGTCTCAAGTGTGCAAGCATACGATCGTGTTTTGATTTTTTGAAATTCCGCAAACAGGATCCTTTTGCACACAATTTTTAGTCACAGATTTTAAAGTCCAAACTCTTAACAGTCCCAATTTTTTAAAGTGACCACTGAATTAATTTGATTCAAGCACTTTAGTGGTCTTAGATTTAGGTTCAATGCATATGTATGACAAGTAATTAATGCTCAAGAGAAGACGTACCTTACTCCAGCTTTCTTCTTGCAGTAATGAATGCAATGCAATAAAAATAAACGAGATACTGCTCATTCAGTCCTAGATGGTCGTCCTATAGATATGCAGCTTCTACCAAGCAATTCGAATTTTTTTATATATATATAATAAACAAACAGACTTAATCTAACTAACTAATCGAAATTCAGTTCAAACAGTTCAAATAATCCTATAATCTAAATAAATGGGAACATGCTCCCGAAAATACACTCCCGCATACAAGAGCGATAAGAAATAAAGTGGCACTAGGGACACATTCCCAAAAATACCCAACAAGGATCCAAAAGACAGAATTTAAATTCTAATGTCTATCTAACTAAATCTAACTAAAACCTACTACTAAATCAGAAATAGGCTTCTTCGTAAGCCTATGTGCATGGGGTCAAGGTCCACGTGTTCCTGTTGCCGTCCTCCAAGTGGCTTCAAGGTCCACCAAAAAGATCGTCTCCGCCGTACGTGCCCGTCGCATTCGCCGCGTGTTTTTGCATTGAAGAAAATCCACAGTTAGTAATTCAGAAAAGTTTTCAAAATAGCATAAAAATAACATAAAATTCCCAAAAAATTAATAAGCATTTTTCCTCCCCGACAATGGCACCATTTGAAAGAGCGATCTTCGTTTTCGTTGAAAACTTTAACATAAAATGATGTGTCATTGTATTTAGTCGCGTGGTAGAAAATCGCTTTTCAAAACATTTTAATTGTCAGAATCTAACTACGAATAGTCAGGTCGTCTTCACAGGGAGGAATTAGCCTATTTAAATTAATAAATAGTGTCTCGTTTATTCAGGAAACTCAATGGATATGCATGCTACTTCGTGCTTTTCTTTTTCTCACATAAATGCTCGCTTTAACCAATTAATCAAGAATGTAGGTGTTATGATGCAAATTCACCATAATATAATATCATGTAAAATAGTGATCTCTATGCTAGTAAGCACCATAAATACTAATTTCTAAAACATAACTTGTTCTCCATAATCCATGCATTCAATCATTCATGTGATATATATATATATGCAAATAGTTCAGATGAAGTAGGAGGACTATGCAATTTCACCACAATAATGTAATGCCTAAAATAAATGAATAGTAAACCTCACAATGGCTTTTGTTGTAATTTTTAATCCCAACCAAAACAGAGCATTTGCTCTCTCTCTTCCTCGCGAGAGAGAGAGAGAGAGAGCAACGGCAGGGCTGTCGCGAGCAAGGAATGTTGGCGAGGATGATGGCTATCCGATGGAGGCGGCGGCGTCGACGGAGACGGTCGGAGGCGGTCGGCTGGCGGAGAAGAAGACGCCAGCGTGAAGGCTCTGTTGAAGGATGAAAGCGCTGGTAGCAAGCGACATTTGGGCATGCGCGCGCTTGCGGAGAGGCGATGCCTGCAGGTTGGGCGCGAAGGCAGGAGTGCGGGTGAGGCGGTCTGCAGGTGGGCGCGAAGGCAGGCATGCGGGCGAGACGGTCTGGAGGTGGGCGCGAAGGCAGGCGTGCGGGCGAGGTGGTATGCAGGTGGCGCCTGTGGGTGCGCCTGCAGAGTGGTGGAAGGCGCTGGCAAGTGCGGCATGCGCCTGCAGGCGCGAGTGGCGATGCGGAGCCTGCCGATGGGCGTGCACGCACTTGCAGGCAGAGGCGCTGCTGAAGGTTGGAGCGGCTGCGGTGAGGCGTGCAGGCACCTACGAATGGCGCCAGTGAGCGGTGCTGTTCTAAGGCATGGTGCAGGCTGAGGGAGGTAGCGCCTGTGGGTGCTGGAAGGTGCGAGAGCGGTGTAGGATCGGGAAAGAGGCTTGGCTGGAGCTTGAGGTGGCTTGCACGTGCGCCTGCAGATGGTGTGGCTTCTGGTGGTGTGGGCAGTGCGCGCGGCCATCTGGTGGTGTGGCTGCAGGTGCTTGCAGGGGGATGGGCGCGGGTGTTGTGTGGTCTACAGATGCGGGCGCCAGGTGGTGCTAGGGAGAGAGGCACGTGGTGCAGGCTTGGAGGCGGTGGTGAAGGAGCGGTGCAGGGGCACAGTGCATGTGGTGGAGTTTTTCCCCACCAGGGGGAAGATGGCTCTCCAATGCACGCCGCCTCCTCTCTTTAACTCCTCTCCTTTGCGCATGCGTGAGTTAAGGGATTTGGCCTCATTTGTTGAGGAAGGGCGGCAGAAGATTAACCCAATGTGCGGGGGGGAGTTGCGGCTGTTATCAGATATGTGTTGGGGAAATTTATCCCCCCACCCTTGTTCTTTCTAAATATTATTCCTGAATCATAAAAACAACAAAATCATTACATGTTAAGTTATAGAATGTTATAAACTTAAATCATGATGCGTACAAATCTTCTACAACTTAATTGCAATTATTAATACACCTACAAGGTACGATTAAAGATACTTAGGCTTAATATTAATCCATTAAAATGGACTCATCACTGGGCACTGCTGAGTTTTTGTAATTAGGTCCTGGGGTTGAGATTTTCTAAAGCAATCGATGAATTTTGCCTAAATAATCGAATCCTGACTCTACTTTTATACATAGCATTTAGGTTAATTTTGCTAGGGATTAGCAAAAAGTAAGCATGGGAGTATGATAAACACGTATAAATTCATCGTAAAATGCTTATTTACAATAGTTTCTAAGCCTAGCCTTGCATATCATGATATAAATTTTGCACAAACATCCATTGATTGCATTTAGGATAGTTGTATATCATGTACATTAATTCCATCATTTTACATGGCTAGGAGGCAGTGCGACATCTTTACGGGCTTTGGATGAAGAATCTAATCATACGAATGGATTCAGAGCGACGATCGTAGTTCGTCAACGCGAGAATCACTCCGATCTGAGCTCTATAGCACCCTCTACAAGAAGAAGAAGATGGACGGCCTAGATGGTGCCATGTGGCACCATCTAGGCCACCATACCCAAGCCATTGAACGGCCAGCGTCACACCACACACAGGAAAACACACCCCCCCTAAGCTCATAGTTAAGACAACCGACAGGCGTAGAGAACTTCTGAAGGCGAAGCCACGCGAAGCATGATTCAAACTCCGTGAAGTGCGTGCTCTGCTCTTGGACGTGCAATCTCGCATCAGATGGTCGTGGGTGCGTAGCCACAAAGCCAAAGAGTGACATAGTACTGCCCTCAGCACAGCGAGTGGAGTTCTTTTCCTCGTCCACGGGTACGCATTCGAAACTCAGATGCGACGCTCAATTCAACTAAGAGCGAGGGCGATTTGATTGCACCCATTGGATGCCACCCAGCGGCGAAGGCGTCACCATGTGGCACCACTAGATGGGCACGAATGCAGCACGTGGCCGCTGACGCACCTTGAGGATGCGCCATCCCACATGCAATCAAGAGGTGTGATCTCCGTGCCATCTCAACCATTCGTTTTTGAATGCAATGGACGCAACGCATCCAACCTCAATGACAGCAGGCGAGCGTGAGCGGTGGGCGCGAGATCTGCAGTGACAGAGGAGCAGGCCTTTAGTGGCATTTACAACTATCACTAAATGGCCTGCGCAATGCATGCGCCAGCCAAAGCATTGAAGAGACGCAGATCTTTTGGCGATAGCTTGAGCGGCCTTTAGTGACTCTTGTAGCTGTTGCTGAATGCCTGTGCACGGGATGCTCTTTCCCATCCACTATATAAAGGCCTACACACCTCCCTTACCAAACCATCTCTACCTACTCCTATGCTCTAGCATGCCTACCAACGCTTCGTTAGAGCTTACTCTCAAGCTCCCAAGGCGCCCATTAGTGTAGCGAACCTCTGCCTCACCAAATATTCCTCCCTCTTCCCATCACCATTCATAGGTCACCTTGGAGCCGTCCTCTCACCTCCATTCCGGTAGTAGATCATCTCTGCCTCCTCACCTCTATTCTGGAGCCACACTGAAGCTTTCCTCTACCCGACGTCCTTCCGCATCTCACATTCGTCATTCTGCTCCTCACCTCCTTCATCCGAGCTTCCGCCAGGCACCGTTGTCTCGTCGAACAGTCGATTGGGGAGATTCCTTCTCACCTCTTTCTCTTTTTATGCTTTCGTAGATTATTGTAATAAACATTCATGCAATGTATCATATTTGATTCCATCTCTCTCTTGTGATTGCTTGTTTTTCTTTATTTCAAAAATGAAAAAAAAATAAAACTTCAAAAAAATCAAAAACAAACATATGAAGTGCGATTTTCATACAAAGTAAACATCGCCTCCCTGTGTTCGACCTGGGACTCCCTTGGAGTTTTGGTATAAATATATTTGATTACGAGTTTTGCAACTACGACGACGGGTTACTTGTAACCCTGATTTCAAACATGTGAAACATGTTTGATCAAGGAGCCTTACTAGGTAGTCCCACATTATGTGAACCTAATATATATTTTGGTACATATTGAATAACACTCGCTACCCAGTCGCCCTAGACACGAGGGGTTGGATTTCCCATAGGCATGCCTATATGCACCGGTCCACGCTCACCCACGCCTTTCGAGTTGGACCACCCCCTATGCACTGAAACGGGTCTGACCCAGTCTGGTCTGGGTTTGAGGAGAGAGAGAGAAGGGTTTGCTTAGTGATCAGGGGGGTTTTGCTATGTGTTGAAATCAGACGGCCACACTTAGGTCTGATTTGAGAGTTTAAGCCGTCTGATTATTGTTCTCGACACCTGATCTGATTGAAATTTGGTTAAGTGTTAGAATATGAGTTGTGCTGAGAATTGGTTAAGTGTTTAAGAGTTGTCTGATGCTTGTGACTTAAGTTGAGAGAAGCCTATGTGTTAAATGATTAATTGGTTGTCTCAACCACCACTTTTTAGGCTTTTACATATATTTTTGTCTATTAAATTGAGGATACAATTTGATTATTTATTCAATATATTTGAGTGATTATTCATTGCATATATCTCTCTTGTGACTTGTTTATTTGTGCTCATCATTTATAATTGATTAATGGATTGAATTCCAATTTTACTCCCTGTGAACGACCTCGAAACTTAGTTTTCGAGCACTATAAATTTTAAATGTCAATTTAGTTTTCGTCACTATACTATGACATATTTCTCTAAACCGCGACGAATTCCGATCAACAATTAGGCTGCCTATTACAGAAGCATATTGATATCCACACATGTTTTTCTTCCTCTGTTGTGACCTGGTTATGTATAGAATATGGCATACATTAGGCTGCTTGCTGCAAAAGCATTTGGATATCCACCCATTTTCTTCCTCTGTTGTGACACAACACCTAATGGTATCGAGTCACGGATTGCAAATTCGAATATCCATTATCCAACATAAAAACATGAGAAGCATATACAGAATCAAATGAATTACTAACCAAAACATATAATGTGGAATTTAAATATAATATGTCAGGTCCATATCCAAATAGAAAATAAAATTGCACCAAAAAGAAATCTACTAATTTACTACATTACGAAGAAAATGGGAAAAGAAATACTACTACAGCAGAGGCAGTAAGTAACAGGAAATATTCTCGTGTCTCACTGCTCCACACCTCTCTTCAAAAAGTCTCTAACCATTGCCTATGATCAGGACGGTTCACCTACGTCTGAAGTTGGGCTAATGTGAAAACTCCCTGTAGAACATGTTTAGGCAATTAATTATAAGCAACAAGAAGAATAGGCAAGAATATAAATGAAGCAAAGAATTGGAAACATGAAACAAAAACAAAAGGTAGAAAGCTAATAGAAACATTGTAAGGTCTAATTAACTATTGCAAGTATAGTAGTATTAATTAGTTTAAACATTTGGTTTAATCATTATTTTGTCATTTATTGATCATCTTATTTTGTAATACATTTACATTATCGATTTGGACTCATTTCTACCTCTAAAGTCCCTTGAATTGGACTCAATTGGGGCCAGCGGTGTCTTTCCCACCTCGAGGACCCACGGGGTAGGATGCGATTGGTGTACGACCTCAGAAACAACCCCAGGGGTAGCTACATCATAAGAGTAAGGTGTCATGTACCCTAGATAGCTCTTCTCCCCATGACACCAACGGAGAACACCCCACGTCTACTGTAAAAGAAACCTGAGGCCACACCGACTTGGCTAAAAGCTTAAGTCGTAGGGAGGCATGCATCTCCATGGCCACTGATGATCATTGACCACATAGTTACTTGGGCAACTAAGAATTTACAAAGCATCTCTATATTTATCTCAAGGAGTCTCTATTGGATCATGTGTAATATACTTATTTCTTACATTCTAATTCGTAGTTCTAATAGAACTCATATCATGTCACTTTCAATTTGACAATTAAACTACTTAGTTTTCAAATTTTGACGATGGCCCAATAAAGTTACTGTTTAACGAACATAATGGAGTTGGTTTTACAAAAATGGAAAGCATTTCGCACATGCGATGATAAAGCCATTTTCAATGTACTTAAGCATTCATAATACATTAACTCACTAAAAACTAGTAAAAAATTATAATTAATTACTTTTAATCCCATAGTTAATCCCAATAGTCCATTTTTAGACAATATAGTATTTGATTCTGCATTCCCATACATTTGAACAAATAAAAATAAGAATGTGTGAATAAGGGCACAATTTTCAAATCATGTCCAAATAAGGAATCATTATTCTATGTGCACTAGTTTCAAAGAAGAACATGTAATTACACAAGGAAGAATAATCATTAAAAGGTGTCATACTACCTCACGTGTGTGTGAGCATACGCATCTGAAACCCCTTTCGTGTGGTTACACGTGAACACGCCCTCTATTTGACTCCTTGAAAATCAGAGCAGTAAACACCTGATCCGACTATACGGATGTATCCGTCGCGATCAAAATCCCCAAGATTGGGTTTTAGATCACCAAAATACAACCTTAGAGGCCCTTGATCAACACAAAACAAGTTTAACCATTAGATCCTAACTATCTACAATCCCCTTCATAGGGGCCTGTACATAATATCAGAAATGTCTTATTTTTTTCTTATAATTCTTCCAACTCACAATGACTTCTCTTTCTTCTTCTGCACACACATCTTCTTCTCCCTCACTTCGCTCTCCTTCGACACCATGAACTATGCCTGACATGTTCCTTCTGTACCCCACCGACCGAAGATCCTCCTCATTGGCCTTACCTCCAATGACCCTCGCCAGACCTCCACTAACCCCGAGACACCCTCCTTGGCCTCTCTCTCTTCAACAACCTCTTTCTACATGAACCCATGCACATACGTGCATGGGTCGATGCTAGCATCCCCCTCTTGCGTTGAGCACCTCCACTCCTTTATCACCAACTTATTCTCTTCCTCTTCTTCCTTTCTCCCCTTCTTCCCTCTCTATCTCTCCACATCTTCCTCATCTTCTTTACGTCGCATGCGTAGGGACCCATGCACGTATGTGCAGGTCTCCACATCGATGACTCCCTAATGTTCGGTCACTCTCCCATGCCGATCCCACGCATTCGATGACCTCGTCCTCCTTATTCTCTACTTACTCCCTCTCTTACACCCTCAAAGTACAAATGAAAGAGAAAAGAAACAAATGACAGGATATATTGGTACAAAATTTACACAATTTTATAAAAGTAGGTTTTTGTGTCATTCTAACGTGTAAAATCACAATCAACTTTTAATATTTATAACCTAGATAGTGGTGGTATCTAGGGTCATCTAAGGAGGTAATTTTAGTTAATAAATCAATTCTCTCTCTTACTATCTCAAACCTTCTTTCTTTTATTATTTTTGTTTTGTTATTTTTTTAGGGTTTTGAAAATAATCAGGATAGAAAAAGTGATTGAAGTGAAATAACATGCGAAATTGATTATTATAGAATTTCAACCTTCCTAAACTCACTCTAGGTATGTGCGGCCTAGCGTAATTAGGAAGGAAGAGAAGGTGCACTACAGTGAAGAACTACTTGAAATCAAAGTGAAATAAATAGTGAAAGGCAACTATATTGATTGGGAGAAATCTTCGCCTTACAACATGTTTGTAGAGGAATTCTTCTACAACAAATTTGATACAAAACAAAAAGAAAGACAAGAGAAATCTCCCGATATGCTGAAGGTGAAGAATTCCTTGCTCTAACTCCAGCAGCTCTCAGACTTTAAAAGGGCTCCTCCTCCTTGAGATGATGCTCTCCTCCTCCTTAGGGTGGACATCCTCCACCCTATGCTCCTCCTCCAAGGTGGACGTGCACCACCTTGAACTCTCCTCTTTTTGGCCGTCCCCCTTGATGGTTGCTCCTTGGATTTGGCCCAAGTTAGAAGGGAGAAGAAGAAGGCACCAAGGAAGCATGGGATGTCTTCCTCGATCTTCTTCTCTCCATTCCTTCTTTGGATATCTATGTAGGTGGATATCTAGAAATAATGTAAGCCAAAGATGCATATTTTTGGTGGTAGGAAGGGATATAAATAGGAAGGGAAGGAAGGGGGTGGCGTTGGATTATGGATGGCTAGGATGGGTTTATAGGTGGGTGGTTATAGGATGTAGGCTTAGGATTACTTGGCGCCAACCTAAGAGGTGTCTAGGGTTTTGGTTAAGGTGGTTGGCCATCCTTGGTGGATGTCCATGGGTGTAGGGATGTGCATGTTTTGGCGCCAACTTAGGAGGGTTGTAGATGAGTAGCTTTTAGAGGGAAAATGGAGTGCAGATATGGTGGTTGTGGTGATGTGTAGGGTTGGGATTTAAGGGGTATATTGGCACCAAAAAAGGGGGTTTCTAGAAGAGTGGTTCAGCACTAACAGTAGGTGGCTCTCGGTGGAGGCTATGAGGTTAAGAGGTACCTCTTTTTGGCGCCAAGGTGAAGGGATGCATGGGAGGTGATGTTGGTGCTAAAAGTAGGAGGGTGTAGGTGGTTATCTTAGGTGGTGTTTAGGGTTAGCTAGACGGCCATGAGTAGGGAGCTTAGGTGGAGCTAAGATAAGCTAGCTAAGGTAGCTTAGCTAATAGGGTAGTAGTGGAAGGACTAGAGGAGGTAGGGTTTTGATTGCTACATAGGAGGAGCTGAGCTATATGTTTGTTTGGAGTTGAAAGCTACTAAAAAGAACTGCATCTGAGCTCATTAGCTAGCTTCTAAGCCAAGCTAATGTGAGCTAGCTTCTGCTGTTGTAAGCTGAGGTGAGCTAGGTTTGACCTTCCCGAAGACTACCTACCTAGCTAAGCTAGTAAGCCTAGGTTAGGTAGCTAAGCTCAACCAAGTTGAGCTGAGTTGTCTTCGGGAGCTAGACTTGAGCTGACCTGAGCTGGTTGAGGCCTTTTTCAGCTGACCAGGCTTAGCTAGTTGATAGTAGTAGCTAAGCCTTATCAAGTAGAGCTTCCATGGATTGTCTTGAGTTGGGAGGAGTTGGAATGGAGTTGGGTTCAGCTAAGTTGAGCTGGACTGAGCTGCCATCCAACTGAGGTGAGCTGAACGACGCTAAAATGGGCTGGAATCTAGCTGAGATGAGCTAGATTTAGTTGAGATCTAGCTGAATTGGGTTTCTCCTTCATCTTCTGCCTTTCTGAATGCCAGGGTTTAGGGGATATTCTAATTTTGTTCATCCTTGACACTGAAATAAAGATGCAAAAACACAAAAATAATGCAATGCATGCCTATCCTAGGAAATGCCTAAATGCAACCCAAAACCATAATGCAATGTGCAAAACCTAACAGCTAGATGTGTTTTTAGGCATAATAGTGATGATAAAGTGATGTTTATCACACTCCCATGCTTTTCTTTTTGCTAGTCTCTTAGCAAAATTTAATTTCGCAAAAATGATTTTGGGAAAACTAATTTTTTTACTTTTCCGGAAAACATTACTATGGGATTTTGGTTGATTGACAATAAGGAAGGTATGTGATTTATTAAGGATAAATCATTGGGATTCTCCTTTGAATCCAAGGGTTAGATTAATTAGGATCAATGTATCCTTCAAGAATGCACTAATTAACCCTTTTCTAATTCAAATAAGACAAAATTGTTTTCGTAGTTAAGACCTCCTTGGCTCATGAACCCAATCCACAACTTGCATAACTATGAAGAATCAAGTGTCAGTGCTTGTGATTTGCCAACATTTTTGGGATAACAAATTTATATGGTCGTGTTTTTGAAACTTTTTTTTTTGTTCCCTTTTGCTTAGCCTTAGATTTGTCCTACTATAGATGTGTCGGGATCATTATTCTCATTACCAATCCTCGAGGGGGCTCTGGTGTCAGTACTTCAAGATAGCACCATCCAGGACAGTCCCCAAGAGATCACAACCTCAAAAAAGAAAGCAGTGTAAAGGGGTGCTCTAGGTGAACTTAAGCTCTTGCTCCGATGTTATGGGTAGAGCACTGTCCAAGACACTTGAGCCGTAAAATGCACCTTAATGCTCCTTTTAAAGATATGGAATATAGATATAGAGCAACGTCGAGGTGGTAACATGTTGGCATTGCGTCATTAAAGGGAAAATTTTTCTCCTTCTTGGTAGTGGGAACTCACACCAATCATTTGCCTTAGACTTTCACCAAGGCCAAAACAAGGGGCATTTTAAATATTTAAAAGTTTTTGGGGTTTGGGTTGTGTTGTCTTGTGTGTGAAGTGTTTGACATGATTTTCAAAAGAGATGCAAGTTTTTGGATTGAGAACCAAGCTAAGTACTATCTAGGTCACTAAACAAGATCAGGTTACTTAGCTCATCAAGTGTTCAAGAGGAATTCTTTAAAGGATTCCTGATTTAATCTAGGTTTGACAGACCCGAAAGTTCAAACAAAAGGACCCTCATCTTCATCTCTAAATTGTTAAAGATTAAATCCCAAAGTGTACCATTTTGAAATGAAGTCTCAACCTTAGTCCCAAGTTTTCAAAATTTTCTCAAAAAGTGTTTTATGATTTTCTTGATTTTTATGAAAATGCATGCAATTCTTTTTAATTTTTTGCGTTTTTTTTTTTTGGGTTTTGAAAATCATGAAATAATCATCAAAATTTAAAGCCCCTCCCCATGCTTAAGATATGCAATGTCCTCATGCATAAGGGAAAAAATATCACTTGAGTAAAAGGAGGGTCGAAATCAGGATGGTCAAAACTTGGGAAAAGAAAAGAAAAAGGAAAGTAGGAAAACAGTGGGTTACTGTTCATCGCGAAACACGTAAAAAGATTTCTATGTTGTCGTTGTAGTTGTGAGTCACGTCGAAGCAAAATAAATTTATAAATCAGAAATGGTAAGTCCTGAATCGTTCGTAGGGAGGCAAAATGAGATTCTTAAAGCATTTCGTACTAACTAATCTAACCTAATGAAAGCATATAAAGAGAGATAAGATATTCATTGAATCAAACTTTTTATTGCTACTTGCAGAAAGTTCTAAACTATGAATCAAAGCGAATAAATGAAAGAGTAGAGAGAGAGATAGAGATAGATGAAGAGTGGAGCTGCTTGAGGGATGCTTGTAGGAAACTCGGCAGAGCTTCAGTTCTAGGGCACCAGGAAGAAGACCAGAGAGAGCTGCTACAGAGAGAGAAGGGGGGCATGCACTATGGTGGTCTATTTTTTTCTATCTCTAGGTATCTAAGTTATCTTTGAAAGGGTAGAGGCTAGGTCCTTTTATAGAAAAGTAGGTGGCTTCCTATTGGTTGATTTAGAGTGTTTAGGATCATTAATTTGGATGGTTTAGATTTAATCAAAAAGTGATGCATAGGATTAGTTCAATAGGGACCTTAGGATCAAAGTTGTAGGGCTAGGATAGGATGAGGGTTTTCTAGAGATAGGCAACCTAGGTGAGTGGCTAATAAGGATTAAAATCTTGTCAAGAGATAATATCTTATCTCTTGGCCAACAACTAAGGGATAAAATCTTCTTAAGTTGGCACCAACTTAAGAGGATTAGGCTAGGATTTTCGTAGGTCTTAGGTAGGTAAAGTTAGGGATAGACATAGGTTGTGAGAATAGGTTCCTAATTGGGCTAGGTTGACCCTAAGTCTAGTAGGTTGGGTCCAAATAGGTTCCATGAACCCAATTGACTTATACTAAGTCAATTAAGTGAGCTTATGGACCTAAATAGGTTGTTGGGTTAAGGATTGGATCTAGGGTAGGTTGGATAGGTTCCTGGATAGTAGGATAACTCTGTGGATAAAGGGACAAGATCATGGATAGTGTTATCCATGATTTTGGTTTTTGAGCTCAGTTATTCAATTTGAGTTGACCTAAGGGTAGGAGTTAGGATAAGGGTATCCCAGGGTTTTAAGGGTAGGGTTAGGTTATCCTAGTCCCTCTCTCTCCTCTTCTTTACTTGGATTTTCATTTCTTCCTTGATCAAATCTTGGCCTTTGATGTGCATACATCTGATTAACCTAAAATGTCTATTAATGCATGTTCTTAGTGTCATGTTAGCATCATACATTGTAAATATTACATAACATGCATAATCATGCATTTAAGTCAAGTTGTATAAATTGTATAGTAATTGTCACTTTTTTTTTCCAGGGATAGGGCAACTTATTAATTGGGGCCTCGGATCGAAGATCCAACTGTACGGATCTGATTAGGGCGACGATTAGAGTTCAACGACTCCAAGATTATCCTAATTGGACATCCGTAGCACCAGATAGAGATCGAGGAACCCTAGAGATCAAGGGCCAAGATGGTGCCAATTGGCACTTCAGACGATAAATTCGACCGTACAGATGGGTTCGAATCGATGATCGCAGCCTAACAACGTGAAAATCGGTCCAATCCGACACTCGTGGCACCATCTACAATACTCAGAAGATGGACGGCCAAGATGGCACCACGTGGCAGCATCTCAGTTGCCCAATCGACCCCAAGGACACGCCTCCACTTTTCTTCTTCACTCGCTCGATGAATCTCCACCGTTGGATGCCCATCCAACGGCCGCAGATCGTACGTGCCTAATCCCTCCACGCAACAAAGCGAAGGCACAGCGGAGCAGTATGCCCCTAAGGGCAACGTAGGGGTCGTGCGTTCGAACCGCGCTGAGCGCCTCAATTCAGACAAAAGTGGGTGCATTTCGACCATCAAATGAAGATCAGGTAGCCGAGGGGAGGAGGCGTGGCGCATGGAGGATCCTTCGATCGCATACTCACGCGATGATGCGCGTCTGCACGCCTCATCGCACGTGGGCATGCGGCATAAGCGTTTTAAATGAGTGCTACGAGGATCGATCTCGACCGTCCGATCTCACGATCGGACCGCTGAGATCACCTAAATGTGCGTGGGTGCATTTAGGCGTGGAAGGCGGAGAGGCACACGCGACGTGTGCACGTCGGCCACATTCAGACCTTTAGTGACGAATAAATATGCCACTAAAGGCCCTGAATTAATGATTTGAGATGAAATGACCCATTTGCCCCCTCCAATCTACACCTATATATAGCCCTCTGACCTCCACTTCTTCTTGTACCATACTCGGGATGCTCCTCAAGAGCTAAAACCAAGTTTTCACCCCCATTTCGGAAGTGGATCCCGCGATGAAAACGCGCTGCCTCATTCTCATTCTTTTGACTTCGTCCTCCTTCCCGCCTCGTCCTCCGTCTTCCAGGCGTCGCCTCCGTCTGACTTGTCCTCCAAGCATTCGTCGAGGAGGATAACTTCTCTCTCCTTTCTTTTATCACTTTCTAGAGTAAAATTTCCTGCTTTCTAGTTGTAACAATTTCTCGCTTTCTTAGTTGTAAAAACATTATTTAATACCAAGTGATTATTCTCTCTCTCTCTTATTGTCTATAGCGATTCCATTGTGATTATTTCACCCTTTAAACAAAAATACAAAAAATATATATATAATTGCGGATTTTAAGATCGACGTAGCCTCCTTGTGTTCGACCTGGAACTTCTTTACGGATTTTTCCGTATAAATTTATCTGTTGAACGGATTTCTGCTCAACTCGAACTACGACGGGTTTTCGAATCCAATTGCGAACGCGTACTTTTCCGTCCTCAACATTTTGGCACTGTTGCCGGGGAGGCCATGATTTTCGATTTTCTTTCCGCATTTCGCGTACTTTATTATTTTTTAACTTGCATTATCTCTTGTCTATTGTTTTGCAAATACCTCGATCAGGGAATTGTCAAGCAATAGATCAGAGTAAAGTGTAGTTGAAGACGACTGTAAGTGCTCCCCATTTTACCCCCTCCATAGATTTTATTTCACAATATTAATTCAAACTCCAATTAACCTAGGTGTTTGCATAAATCCTAGGATTAGTTTGGTTGCTTGGATTTCCACCCACATTCATTTCACCATCGCATAAAAAAAATCAACAAAAAGATATTTCTTGTGGGGTAATTCAAACATATGCACAACATACACCCACATTCAAGGTACGCAACCTCATCTGATTTTCAAACTCAACTGGTAACCCGATCTTTGGAACCGGTACACACATCCAAATACATAATCGAGTAGAAATCAGATTAGGTAATCACTTGTGTGCCTAATTAGTGGTGCAACAGGCCGATTGTTTGAGTTGATTGGGCCGCACCACCTCAATTAAAATCAACTCATTAAGTAGCTGCCCCATAGGTTCAAATTTTAGGGATTTACTAGGCACTCCACATTGTTTTAAGCTTCAAAGGAAAACATCTTCACCTGTGCCTTCAAAAGCTAGTGTGCCAACTAAACTTGATTGAAAATACCTAAAGTTGAATCCTAAAAGCTACTAAGAAAGATTTCAATCCTAAAATTCACCGCATCAAAAATAATCTTTCTTGAAAATCACTGGTTGTGCATGCACAAACACATCAATCAATCATTAAGGCCACAACCTAGATTAAGGGCCCATCACATTCCAAAGCACATTCAAACCTAACCCTAATTAAAACAGAGTAGACGTTGGCCTTAAGGATTCGACTCACTCTTTGGAGCCCAGAACGAGATTATTTTCTATTAGTCTGTTTCTACCATTCAATCTGATGTCTAGCTTGGGGAGCAGAATTAAACGATCGTGGCTAGGGGGTACACTAGGAACTAGAGGCATAAGCCAAAGGAAGAACCTTCTCCCCAATCCCTCCCTCTAACTGGTTGGATTGAACGGAAAGAAGGAGATCAAATTGTTTCTTTATCTCAGGATGGGTTCTGGGAGTCTATAGGTCTTTAGGCTAGCCCACTTAAGGACAGGTTTGATTGTTTGTATTGCAGAGTGCCTTTCTTCCTTCCATTTGTCATGAATCCTTCCACATTCTACACGCATTCTCGCTCTTACCCTCCTATTATGTATTATCCTCAACATGATGATTATCCCAACTTGTATTGTAATCAACCATCTCCTAGATGGGATAACTCAGATTAGGGATACAGTTCTGGACCTCCGTGTTCGGGATCAAACCCTGAACACCATAATTGTGATTTCTATCCTTCTTCAAGCCACATCGATTATCGATCACCACCCTTTCATGGACAATCTAATACAATCTACAATTAAGAAGGATACACTGATCCTTACCCATCCTCTGAATACACTGCCTTTAGGTCATCACCACCTTATGAACTATCCGAAATGACCTATTATCAGGAAGGGTATCACAAATATCAATCCGTTAACTCCTCTGCACTGATCCCAAACCCGCCCAACCCTGAACCAAACTATTTAGTTTAGGTTAACCAGGTCCAAGATAAGGTTTTGACTAACTTGAGGAATACTATACAATCTTTAGAAGCTCAGCCAATACCTTGCAATGAAGAATTGGAGCCCCAAATTGAAATGATTAATGATCTGAACAAGTATTTGTTGGATTGGCTCCAGGATGTTGAGGATAAGGACCCAGTTGAGTTTTTACTTGGGAAGTTAGAGAAATTGAGAATGAGATTTGTGGTTACTTTAGTTCAATCATGGGATGATTCCCAATATGAACCCCCTTCAGGAGAGCCAATGTCAGAACTTGCTCAAGCACCTGTTGGGAGGGACACGTGTTTCGAGGCTGACCAGATTGACCTAGAGCAACCAATTAAGGATGATCTGATTTCTTCACCTGAAATCCCTGAGCCGGGGTACGAGGAAACGTATGTCTCTATGGATCAAAAAGTAATTGATGATTTTGAGACACACATTAATACAGATTTAGATTTCCTTGATTCTGAAGGTGAAAAATCAATTTGCGAAGTCTCACATGGATTTACAGAACATGATTTCTGTGAGACAACTGGGCCTGAGGAATCCGATAGATCATATGATGGCCCAACTGAGGAAACTGATCTTATTAGGGCTTCTTTGGCAGATTGAAATCCCTGCATTAAGGATTCAATTCAATGCCCTGATTCTCAGTTTCACCCAATTGAGCTTACTGATGATTCTGTTTTTGAGATAACTAGACCCAAGTCAATTCTGATTCAGTCACATCTTTTAGACTTGGAAATTTCAGACTGGGTGATTAATATACAGGAGGTCCCGGAATTTAACATTCTGAAGGAGGATAGGAGTTGGGAAATATTGATTTGGGAAGTTAACTCTGGAGGAAGCAGAAGGCCGAGTCTAAGGGTTCCAATTAATCTAACACCATCAAACCAGGACCCTTACAACATTTGTTCTGAGGATGTCCAACCTAAGCATACATTCATTGATTATCCTTTTGATATCAAATTCTCTGTAACCTAACTTTTTGGTCTTGGGTTGCATCCTCATAAATCGTAGGCCCGACCCCGCTTGCATGCTGATTTTAGGTTCTAGCTAATTTTTATCCAGAACCTTAGATATACTCAACCATGGGGTATGGGTCTGCATCACAATCTGGTTCACATCTGTGGACATGTGCTGGCAGGTCTTAGGTTGCATCTTTTTATTATGATTTTGACTTACACCTATGAATTCGTTATTTCTTCTTCTTTGTATAGTGTGCCTAGCTGAAGGCACTAAAATCAGCACGTATACAGTCTTTGTTCATCTCGGAGCGGACACATTACTCATGCAATTCAGGTGCTTTCTACTCTACTCCACTCTATTTCGTGTCTTTTTAATACAATGACATTGCATTAGATAGGCATGGGGGGTGGATATTCATCTCTGAATTATTTCATTAGCTCCGTAGATTCATTTTGTTTTCTTTTTATTTATATAAAAAAATTATGGAATTAGGAAAGAGAACTTGGGCTTTAGAAAATTTTCAATCTTAGGAAATAAAACTGTATGATTTGAACACGAAGACCCTTCAGGTCTTCAGACTTAATCAACCCGGGTATCCACTAAAATGTGGATTTGGTTTTTGAGTCCTTACCATCCTGAATTTGAATTCAATTTTATTAAATAAGTTGGGGTGATAAGTACACGACTTATCAACCTGCCCTCTGATTTGATGGAACTATAAGTCTAAGCATCTACACACTATTCGCATTGACTTGTTGTTATGCGATTTTAATGGAAATTGGATAGCTAATGAACCTTCTATGGTGGTATGGCTAGCAAGCTATCATGGGTAACAGCTCATAGGTAGGTTGTCCAGAGCCCAGCCACTGGACTATTCTTTTCCTGCTATCTTTAGGTAAATCCTAGACCAGGGAAGCCACCTACTTAAAAAGAAAAAGAAAGCACAAAAAGAAACGAAAAAGAAAAAGAAAAGGAGAAAAGAAAGAAAAAGAAACAAAAAGAAATCAGTCACACTTCGCTGCACGAGCATGGCTGGCAAGTTATCGGTGGTAACAACTCATCGACTAGTTGTCCGGAACCCAGCTCAAGAAATGCACTAAAAAATCCTAAAACACTTAGGAAGAAGCGAAGAAGTAGAATAAGTCGGGGAGATATACACTGGATTCACCCTTGTGTTGACCCCACAAAAAATAAAAATAGGGAGAAAGCTACCAGTCGTATAGATACACCTTCAGGTAGATTTCTTTCTAAGGTCACCTAGGGGCATAGAAACCCAAAGTCCGTTCTGATTACCGATCAATGAGTCTATCACTTTCACAAAAAGATGCTTAGAACTTAGGGTTCTTATCAAGTCTTAGGCGGGTTGAGTGGGCCGTAGAAAGCCACTCTGTAACCCTGAACTCAAAAATCTGAAAAAAAAAATAGAAAAGAAGAAAAAGAGAAAAAGAGATCCCTCTTTGAATAAGGCGAGAACTTAAGGCGGTCTGCATTTTGGCAGATATTCAGGTGCTATTGTGTCTCTATAATTCAGGTCCTAATTGAAATCCCTAAGTGTTGAAAATAACTATTGCCCAAGAAATCTGACCTAATTCTTTTATAAATAGCATGTAGTTTTTGCTAGGGACTAGCAAAAGATAGGCATGGGGGTGTGATGTGCATACATCTAATTAACCTAAAATGTCTATTAATGCATGTTCTTAGTGTCATATTAGAATCATATATTGTAAATATTGCATAACATGCATAATCATGCATTTAGGTCAAGTTGTATAAATTGTATAGTAATTCTCTTCTTTTTAACCAAGGATAGGGAAACTTGTTAATCGGGGCCTCGGATCGAAGATCCAACCGTATGGATTTGATCAGGGTGACGATTGGAGTTCAACGACTCCAAGATCGCCCTGATCGGACATTTGTAGCACAAGATAGAGACCGAGGAACCCTAGAGATCAAGGGCCAAGATGGTGCCAATCCACACTTCAGACGACAAATCCAACCGCACGGATGGGTTTGGATCGATGATCACAGCCTAACGGCACAAAAATCGATCCAATCCAACACTCGTGGCACCGTCTACAATACTCAGAAGATGAACGGCCAAGATGGCACCATCTCAGCTACCCAATCAGCCCTAAGGACACGCCTCCACTTTTCTTCTTCACTCACTTGACAAATCTCCACCGTTGGATGGCCATCCAATGACCGTAAATCGCTCGTGCCTAATCCCTCCACGTGACAAAGCGAAGGTGCAGCGCAGCGGTCGTGCCCCTATGGGTGACGTAAGGGTCACACGTTCAAGCCGCGCTGAGCGCCTCAATTCAGATGGGCATGCGCACAGGTGAGATTCGACCGTCAGATGAAGATCGGGCGATCGAGGGGAGGAGGCGTGGCGTGCAAAGGATCCTTCGATCGCGTACGCGCACAATGACGCGCGTTTGCACGCCTCATCGCACACGAGTGCGACATAAGCGTTTTGAATGGGTGCTACGAGGATCGATCTCGACCGTCCGATCTCACGATCGAACAACTGAGATCACCCAAACATGCGCGGGTGCGTTTAGGCACGGAAGTCGGGGAGGTACGCACGATGCACGCAAGTCGGCCACGTTCAGACCTTTAGTGATGGATAAATCCATCACTAAAGGCCCTGAATTAATGATTTGAGATGAAATGACCCATTTGCCCCCTCCAATCTACACCTATATATAACCCTCCGACCTCCACTTCTTCATGCCTTCCTTCTCCTCTCTCCCTTTCCAAAGCTTAAGAGAAGCTTGTCCCACATCCAAGATGCTCCTCAAGAGCTAAAATCAAGTTTTTGCCCCCGTTCCAGAAGTGGATCCCGCGACGACGATGACATGCTGCCTCGTTCCCGTTCTTCCGACTTCATCCTCCTTCTTCCTGCCTTATCCTCCGTCTTTCAGGCGTTGCCTTCATCTGGCTTGTCCTTCAAGCATTCGTTGAGGAGGATAACTTCTCTCTCCTTTCTTTTATCGCTTTCTAGAGTAGAATTTCATGCTTTCTAGTTGTAACAATTTCCCGCTTTTTAGTGTAATCATTTCTCACTTAGTTGTAAAAACATTATTTAATACCAAGTGATTGTTCTCTCTCTCTCTCTCTCTCTCTCTCTCTGAGAAGAAAAGGAATGCTATTAAATCACCGATAGCAATCCAGGAGAGCTTTTATTGATAAAAAGATAATAAAAAGGTTACATGATTGAACCCCATTGGTGTATGAGATTCCAGCAACTATTGACAATATTATCTACATTCACTGGACTCTTCTGAAACAAGCTCTCATTTCTAGCTCTCCATACAGACCATAAAACTGCCACTGTGGGCAAGTAAGGTTATTTGCCCTCAAGAAGGAACTCCAGAGATTCTCCCATGTGGGAATAGATTCCCTACACACCTTCCTCCAGACATAATCTGTAACCACACAAGTAGAGAATATATGAGTACTAGAATCATTATGCATCCCACACAAGTGGCAGAAGTGGGTGGGGGTTCCCATTCTCCTATGCCTCAAATCTCCAGTTATCAGGCCATCTCTTCTACATAACCACAAAAAAAATTGTATCTTCAGTGGTACCTTCAATTTCCATAGCTTTTTCCCAACCTCATCCACTTCAGCCATTCTGGATGAGTTGACAAGCTTGTCATAAGCAATCACTGAGGAGAATGTACCCTCCCATTTGTATGTGTCATACTCCTCAGGTGTGGGTTTGAAAGCAGCAAGTTCCTGCATGAGACGCTCATTTTCTACTCATGTTCTTGTTTCATGACCATTCCACATCACATTGTTCAGAGACCAATTTTCAGAGGCCGTGTCCTAGTAATCACATACCACAGCATTTTTATCAGAAGCAGCTGAAAATGCAAGAGGGTACCTGTCTTTTATCACCCCACCAGGCAGCCAATTTTCCAACCAAAATTTGAAGCTTTTCCCATCACCTAAGACAGACTTGAAAAGGTTCCAATTATCCGCCAAGGCACGCACCACTGATGACCAAAAAGGAGATGGTTTGTGTGGATTTAGGCGGTTCTTCTCATCATTGACCGCCCCATAGCTATCTTGGATGATCTCTGTCCACATTTTTTTTCCCTTGAAGTAGCCGAACAACCTACTTTAGAAGCAGGGCATCATTAAATTCTTTCAGGGATCTGATTCCCATGCCACCGAACTTCTTTGGCAAACAAATTGATTCCCACTTTACAGGTTGGAGGAAAGCCCCATGATGAGAAGCCCCTTTCTAGAAGAACCTCTTGCACATCACATCAAGTTTTTTCCAAATTGATTTTGGGGCTCTAAGAACAGAAAAGAAAAAGACTAGAATGGACGTAATGACCGAGTTCAGTAAAATATACCTCCCACCTTTTGATAAGTAACGACTACTCCAGCCCTCTAATTTCGTAGCCACCTTTTCATATAGGAAGGACCAATATGCTTTCCTTAGTTTTGTGCACTTCAAAGGTAACCCCAGGTATTTGACAGGTAGTGAAATCACAGGTGTGCCCAAGATGGTGGAGATGTCATTCTGGACCAATCCATTCATACCAAAGCAAACCAAAGAGGACTTGTTTTAAGCCAAAAATCTCACCAAAAATTTTAACCATGTAATATAGCGCTTGCGGTTCCCTCTTCCCACCTTCCACAAAAAAGACAGTGTCATCCGCATATTGGAGAATGGGGGCCAAGGCCTTGTTGTTAGACATAGAATCCCCCCTTATCAACCCATCAGTTGCTAGTTTGCATGCATATCTTGCCAATGTATCCACTGCGAGATTGAAGATCAAAGGGGCAAGTGGGCAGCCTTGCCTTGCCCCACACTGGGGTTGAATCCAGGCTCTACATGGTTTCCCATTTATCAGAGGGGAGTAGGAGGCAGTCATGATACATCTGTTCACCCATTGTATCAAACGGGGGGGGGGGAATTTTCTCCTTTTAAGAATTTCCCAAAGGTACAGGCAGGAGATTGAGTCATAGGCTTTAGTGAAATCAACTTTCCATAGAAAGGCCTTGGACTTTCGCCTGTGCCATCCCATCACCATCTCTTGCACCATGATGAAGGATTCCTGCAGAGTCCTCCCAGGTAGAAAGGCAGATTGGACGGGCATTATCAAATCTTGTAGTACATCACGCATTATGCTGGCTAAAATCTTGCTGATAATAAGGTAAATGGAGTTTGACAAGGCGATGGGTCTATAGTATGTAAAGTTCTCCGCACTTAACTTCTTCGGTAACAAAAACAAGTAGGACTTATTCAATCTCTCAAACCCAAAGTTGCCAATTTCAAATTCATGTATAACATTCATGACATCCTTTTTAATGACATTCCACATTTCTCTGTAAAAAAATACCTGAACCCCATCCGGTCCAGGAGCCCCCTTATTATTCAAGTCTTTAATTGCTTTCACTATTTCTTGTCAAAAATAGGAGCAATTAGCATGGCCACTTGATCATTGCTGACACTTGGGAAATCTGCCGACGCCATCCTCCAAGAACCCTTGGTGCAGCCTTGGCAAGCTCTTTGAAATACCTGCCAGCTTCACATCTGATTTCGTTGATAGATGTGATAGTTCTCTCACCCATTTTAATAGATGAAATGAGATTAAACCTCCTCCTAGCACTGGCCGCAAGATGAAAGAACTTCGTGTTGGCATCACCTTCCTTGAGCCACAATTATCTAGATCTTTCACGCCAATCCATTTCTTTTTTCAAATCCTCCTCCCCAACAACCTGCTGCATCTGCTGCCTTTGTTCTTGTTCCTAAAAGCTCAATGGCTACCTGCATTCCTTTAGATCCAGACTTTGGATCACTGTTAGTGCATCCACCCTCCTCTGCTCTCTGATGGTTGCCACTATCTACCCATACTCTTTCAGCATAGAGCGCATGCCTGCCAACTTGGAAGCCAGCTGCTGTGTGGCTGATCCATGCACAACCTTGTTCTGCCACCAACTGGATAACATCTCAGCAAAGCCCCCCTCCCTAAACCAAGATTTCTTGAGTTTGAAGTATGACCCAATATCAGAGTTCACCCCACTATCCCACACAAGTGGAGTGTGGTCAGAAAAAGGCCTATCAAGGCTCATAGGAGACGAAAGTTGGAATCTCTCTAGCAAGCTTTGGTTACCAAAGAATCTGTCCAACTTAGAAGTCTGTCCACTGCCATTTCTCCAAGTGAACTCAACCCCACTGATAGGGTACTCGGTGACACCCAAATTCTACACAGCCATTTGGAATCCAGGCATAGCACTATCAGTTCTACCCCCAGGTTTGTCATCACTTGAAAGAGAACAATTGAAGTCACCCCCTATGAGCCATGGTACCTCTTGCACTCTTTGATGCATTATTGACAGCTCATCCCACAATTCTACCTGATCAACAGCTGCACATGGTCCATAGATGCAAGAGACATACCACTCCAAATCTCCTTGGAGATTTTGGCATCTACAAGTGAGCACATACCTGTCACAAAAGATTTTTGTTACATTGAGACAAGATTTTCTCCACCATATGGCCATTCCACTAAACCTTCCAGCTGCACCCTTCCCCACACAGTTTGCATTCCCTGATTGTCTAAGGAAGTCCCAGACCTGGCCATTCTCCTCCTCTAAATGTGTCTCTTGGATGAGTGCACAGTCAATTTCCCACTCAGAGAGATATCTAATTAGAGACGCCCTTCTCACCTTGTTGCGTAGCCCACGCACATTCCATGTTAGAACTCTCATTCCTTGCATGGCTGATCCCCTTGAGCCAAACTATCCACATACTCGACCATGATCGGATTTGCGACAGTTTCCTCCACTATAGGGGTCAGGTTCTCCTTCCTTCTCCTTTTGAGCATGTAAGGGGAGCGACCCAGCCCCCTTTTCTGATTTGTCCCACTTCCAAACTTCAGATCATTGGGGATAATGAACTGCACTTGGTTCACCTCCTTAAGGGCCCTTCTACCACTGCTGAGTACTATTTCCATACTCGATTTCCCCTCCTCTTTTCTAATAGGATTGTATGAGTCCCTCTCTAAAACATCTGCATCAACCATGGATCCATTGCCTTTGGCCACAAGGGTTTGGCTGCTACATCCCAAGACAGTAACATCATCCATAGGCATCAAGTCCCTCTCTGAGGAGTCCAAGTGACAATCCTTCCTCTTCTTTGACTCAGGGGCCTCATCTGATGACTCACAACCCAGCAGTTCAGCCTGTTGCACCTCCTCAGATCTAACCACAGATGTCTTAACATAACCTTGTTCTGGTAGCCCAGAGACCTGCCTAGCCATTGATAAGCAGATGAGCCACGAGGAGCCCCCACATCTGAGAGTAATTCTGTCAGGTATTGACCCACTTTTAAGGACTTCAGCCTCAAATTGAAGTGAACGAGCATCACCCTCCCCAATCATGATTTTAGAGCCTTCACAGATGGATGCAAAGCCTGCAACCATCTTGACAACAACCCCTTTGGATCTTAAGTGTAGTGGCAACCCTTTGATCTCAAGAATTACCCTCCTAGTCCCCATCCTCTGGGGGGGTTGATCAGGGAGAACCCCATCAAAGGGGGAAACCATCCTCAAGAGCACATTAATATTTTGAAAGGAGCTCAATCGAAAGCGCAGCCTTTCCACATCTATCATCCCCAGACCAAATACAAGAAAATGAGTCTGGGATAGCATTGCCACCTTCCAGCCCGATGACAGAAGTTGCAGGGAACTCACCAGTTGTTGAAACTTCTCAATCGAGGGATTGCCTGTCATGATCTCACCTATCAGTGCTCCCCTCAGCATGATCTTCGCAGAAAGAATCTCCTTAGATAATGGAATCTCCACTTCTATTGAGTGACTGCCAAGCGCCGGTGATGGTGGTAGTTGGGGCTCCTTCATCGCTTCCTGAACTGGGCGCTGAGGGGTCATCCTTGTATGCGGTGGCTTCACCATAGGGCATGACTCACGCTTGTGCCCTTCACCCCCACATGCCAGGCAGACAAGGGGGTTTCTACATACCGCGGCCATGTGACCCCTTCGTCTGCATCTGAAGCACAAAATCTCTCCATTGGATCTCCTCCAGGTCCCTCTTGGAGTGAGTCTGACCGCCCTACCATCATGCGCTTGCCATCCCCTCTCCCTCCTCCATTTTCTCGATCTCCAGGTCTTCCACTCGCCCCCATCCTCAGCACTAGCCACTTCCACGCCGTCGCCCCCTGTCGCCCGACGCCACGCACCTTCTCTCCCTCTTTCCCTCATTTTTCCAATTCCCAAAAGAAATTGAGTGCAACACGAGGACTTCTCAGGTGGTCACCCAACCTAATATTACTCTCACCCAAGCACACCTAACCTTGGAGTTGTAATGGGATCCGATGCATTAATGCTGGTATGATCACTATTATCTATAATGATTCCATTGTGATTATTTCACCTTTTAAACAAAAATACAAAAAAAATATAATTGTGGATTTTGAGATCGACGTAGCCTCCCTGTGTTTGACCCGGAACTTCTTTACGGATTTTTCGGTATAAATTTTATATGTTGAACGGATTTCTTTGCGACTCGAACTACAACAATAGGTTTTCGAATCAAATTGCGAACGTGTAGTTTTCCACCCTCAACAGCCTTCAACTAGCTACTAATTCTGCTATAGCTTCTTTTCCTATTCTGCTCAATGCTCTCGCTTATTCCAAGTCCTTAACCTACATTATTCACAAAAGACTAAAATTAGATAATTAGGTCTAAACTAAACATAATGCATAGAATATGCATGGATGCTCTAAATGCAACATTTACAATTTAAATGCATGATTTTATTAAGGAGCTTACCTTATAATAAGCCAATTAGGGTAATAGATTAGATTGTTATCACACCCCCATGTCTATCTTTTACTAGTTCCTTAGAAAAATCCATATGAAAAATGAATGCAAGGTGTATGATCCATGCTAAATACAACTAGGGCCCTAAAGGACTGCTTATTTCTTTCTATCAAGGGTTTGACAAAAGATTTCTTCTTGTCTTCTAAAAATTTAGAAGTCCAAACAAATGTGAAAATGATGTGATAGTAGCCTAAGCAACGGATCCAAGTGAAAAGGCAACACACACTTAAAGTTCGTACTTGACCCTCGTTGATTAGTGTATTTTCATGAGGTAAATCAGGGTTTGGGAGAACCCATCGTCGTAGTTGCAAAAATCGCTACCAGATAAAATTTATATCGAAAATCAAGATGAGCCCCAGGTCAAACACAAGGAGGCAAACGTTTGGTTTTGAGAAATCCACGCTTTTGGTTTTATTTGTTTTCGTTGTTGTTTTTATCTTTTATGATTTTTTGGGTATTTTAATAGGGCAAGAGATCAAATCGATGAAATCTACTAATTGACTTGCAAAATAAAAAAAAGAGAGAGAAAGAGAGAGAGGTAGAGAGAACATCAATGTATATCTTAAATAGTTTGCTACAACTATATATAAGAAAGCAGAAAACTACACTAGAAAGTAATAAAAGATAGATAGAGGTGAGAAGAGTCCCCCTCGATGGTTGCTTGGAGGATGACTCACTCTAATGCTGCTTGGAGGAAGGTGGTGAGGAGCGGGACAAACAAGGACTGAGCTGGAGGATGGAGGGTGGGGCAAGACAACATCGCAACGAGGATCTACTTCTTGAAGTGATGAGAGGATGGCCACAGGATGCTCCACGTATGGGGGAGAGAGGAGGGAAAAAATGTTTGATTTCTACTCTAGAGGAGCATCTCGAGCTTGGGACAAGCTCTCTCTAGAGCCTTAGAGGTGGTGAGGGAGAGAAAGGAAGAGATGAAGAAGAATGAGAGGGGTAGGGGTCCTTTTATAGCAGAGGAAAGGAGGCATTTCATGCATAGACAATTAGTGACATCCACAAACATCGCTGAAGGTCTAGCTTACGCACACTACGCACATCGCTTGCACACGTGCTCCAGGCACCCATGTCCCACGCGCACCACGCGTAGCACTTGCGAGCACCCATGTCCAGCACCTCCACTTGCTCTTGTGTGCGCACTCCACGTGCCCGTGTTAAGTGCGCACTGTTGCACTGCCACTGCTGCTGCGCGACGCTCTCTGCGCTGTTGCACACGCCCTTGCAATGTACGTGCTCGCGCTGCTGCGCACGTGAGGTGCTGCATGCACGCCAATGGGTGGCCTGGATAGCATCTCTTGGCGCATTCTAGGCCATCTATCTTCTTTCCTTTGTAGGGGTTGCTACAGAAGTTGGATTGAATCTATTTTCATGCCATTGGGTTTCGATCGTTGATTGTTGAATGATTACGAATCTACGCTAACGTGTTTGGTTTTGGAAAAACCTGTCGTTGTAGTTCGAAAGCGAAGAATTCGTGTTCAACAAATAAGATTTATACCGAAAAAAGAATTCCGGGTCGAACTCAGGGAGGCTACGTTGATCTATATTCGCAATTATGTTTTTTTTAGGATTTTTGATAAACAAGGCGAAATAATTACAATGGAGCTATCAAACTAAGAGAGAGAGAGAGAAAGAGAACATGCATTCAATATTTCAATTGTTTATACAAGCAAACGAAATGAAAGTTACACTAGAAAGCGGGAAATCAATTACACTATAAAGCAGGAAAATTCTACACTAGAAAAGCTGTAAATAAGAATGGGAGAGAGAAGTTATCCTCCTCGAAGGTCGCTTGGAGGACGAGCCGAACGAGACGACGTCTGGACGAACGAGAATGGAGCAGGACGAGGGAGGACGAAGCAGAAGAGCGGGAACGGAGCAGCACGCCGTCGTCGTCGCGGGATCCACTTCCGAAGGAGGACGAAAATTTAGACTTTATCTCGCGAGGAGCATCCCGGGTGTGGGACAAGCTTCTCTTGAGCTTTGGAGAGGTAGAGAGGAGAAGGAAGGGATGAGAATTTCGTATGGAGGGGGTCTCCTTTTATAGTTGCAAGGAGTGGGGGCAAAATAGACATTACATCTTCAAAATAATAAATAAGGGGTCTTTAGTGACGGATGAAACCGTCGCTAAAGCCCCCAGCCCGCGCGTCGCTTCCGCGCCCACGCGCGCTCGCTCAGCCGCCCGCGCGTGTAACGCCTATGCGCTTCTATTGATTTTCAGCCGTCCGATCGCGAGATCGGACGAATGAAAATCAATAGAAGCGCATAGGCGTTACACGCGCGGGCGGCTGAGCGGGCGCGCGTGGGCACGGCGGCTGAAAATCAATAGAAGCGCATAGGCGTTACACGCGCGGGCGGCTGAGCGGGCGCGCGTGGGCGCGGAAGCGACGCGCGCGCTGGGGGCTTTAGCGACGGTTTCATCCGTCACTAAAGACCCCTTATTTTTTATTTTGAAGATGTAATGTCTATTTTGCCCCCACTCCTTGCAACTATAAAAGGAGACCCCTCCATACGAAATTCTCATCCCTTCCTTCTCCTCTCTACCTCTCCAAAGCTCAAGAGAAGCTTGTCCTACACCCGGGATGATCCTCGCGAGATAAAGCCTAAATTTTCGTCCTCCTTCGGAAGTGGATCCCGCGACGACGACGGCGTGTTGCTCCGTTCCCGCTCTTCTGCTTCGTCCTCCCTCGTCCTGCTCCGTTCTCGTTCGTCCAGACGTCGTCTCGTTCGGCTCGTCCTCCAAGCGACCGTCGAGGAGGATAACTTCTCTCTCCCATTCTTATTTACAGCTTTTCTAGTGTAGAATTTTCCTGCTTTATAGTGTAATTGATTTCCCGCTTTCTAGTGTAACTTTCATTTCGTTTGCTTGTATAAACAATTGAAATATTGAATGCATGTTCTCTTTCTCTCTCTCTCTCTTAGTTTGATAGCTCCATTGTAATTATTTCGCCTTGTTTATCAAAAATCCTAAAAAAAACATAATTGCGAATATAGATCAACGTAGCCTCCCTGAGTTCGACCCGGAATTCTTTTTTCGGTATAAATCTTATTTGTTGAACACGAATTCTTCGCTTTCGAACTACAACGACAGGTTTTTCCAAAACCAAACACGTTAGCGTAGATTCGTAATCGTTCAACATTTTGGCGCCGTTGCCGGGGAGGCAACGATTTCCGATCTTTTCTTCGCATTTCTTGCACTTTATTTGTTTTCTAACTAGCTTTCTCTTGTGTCTATTGTTTTGCAGAGACCTCCATCAAGGAATCAACAAGCGGTAGACTGGAGTAAAGTGCAGTTGAAGACAACTGTAAGTGCTCCCCCATTCTTTCCCCCTCCATAGATTTCATTCTCCACATTAAATCCAAATTCCAATTAACCTAGGTGTTTGCATAAATCCTAGGAATAGTTTGGTTGTTTGGATTTCTACTCACACTCATTTCACCCTCATTCATAAAAAAAAAAAAATAATAACAAAAAGATAATTTTGTGGGGTAACTTTCAACAAACACACAACACACACCCACATTCAAGGCACTTGATTAACTTGATTTATTTTCTACTCAACCGGGTTCTGATCTGTGGAACCGGTACACACAGAGCAACACATAATAGAGTAGAAATCATTCTAGGTTAACCATCTTTGAGTGCCTAACTTAGTGGTGCAATTGTGGCCAATTGTTTGAGTTGTTTGGGCCGCACCACTTTATTTAAAACCAACTCATCAAGTAGCTCCTCCTTAGGGTTTTCAATCTAGGTATATTCCAGGCACTCCGCTTTCTTTCTGATTTTAAAGGAAAACTATCTTCACCCGTGTTTTACAACTTGGTTTGCCTAGAAATTTGATTGCAATTCACCTAATTTGAAACCCTAAAAGCTACTTAAGCAGGATTTGAACATTAAAATTCACACATTATAAATAATCTTGCTTGAAAACCCTAGTTGTGCACGCACTTACACAAATTTTAATCAATCATTAAGGGCACAACCCATTGTAAGGGCCCATCACATTCCATAAGCACCACAATCCCAGGCCGTAATAAAATTGAGTAGACATTGGCCCTAAGGTTTGATTCGCTCTTCAAGGCTTAGTCTGAGATTGTTTTTGATTAACCTACTTGTACTGATTAATCTGATGTCTAGCTAGGGGAGTAGCGTCAAACGACCGCGGCTGGGGGGTACACTAGGAACCGGAGGCGAAAGCCAAAGGAAGAACCTTCTCCCCAGTCCCTCCTTCTAACTGGTTGGATTATACAGACGCAAGTAGAGTAAATCAGTTACAGTCTTAAGGCTGGTGTTGGGAGTCAGTAGATCCTTAGTCTACCCCACTTAAGGACAGCCTTGTTTTGTTGTGCTGCAGGGTCCCTATCCCCGGTCCTTCCGACCTACTCCTAGTTTATGCTGGGAAGACAGTCATTGAATCCCCGATTGGAAGGACCATTAGAACATTCTAGGAGGCGCAAGTTAGATTTTGGTCAATTTGATCCCATGGCCGAACAACAGCCTCCTCTGCCTGGAAATCCACAGGAAGAATTTCGAAGGCAGTTGGAACAAATGCAGAGAATGCAAGAATGGTTCCAGAGAATGCAGGGCGCTCAGCCCTTGAAAGATTTTTATGATCCTTCAAATTACGGGGAACGTCCCGGCATCCAGATTCCAGCCGGTAACGTAGAAATCAAGCCCCAGGTGTTAAGCCTGATTAAACATTATCATGGGCTTGGCTCCGAAGATCCGTTTCAACACTTGGAGGACTTGACCACTTTGGTCCAGACCACCAAGTCTCGAAACGTAAACGAGGAGCAAATGATCATGAGGCTCTTCCCCCACTCTCTTAGGGATAAGGCCGCGCATTGGTATAGGACAATAGGAAGACCAATTACAACTTAGAATGAGTTGAAATCGGCCTTTCTGAAGAAATTTTTCCCAGTCGGTCGTACCAATGCTTTGAGACGGGCAATCACTACTTTTACCCAGCGGCCGGGGGAGCAGTTTCATGTGGCCTGGGAGCGATTCCAGGACTTATTGCGGAGGTGTCCACACCACGAGGTGCCGAAATGGCAACTCGTGCAGATTTTCTATCATGGGTTGACTGAGCAACTCAGAAACCATGTGGATGCTTCTTGCGGAGGCAATTTCCTCAATAAAGATGCAGATAGTGCACATGATTTATTTGAGGAAATGAGTGAGAATTCAATTAATCATGCCTCCATGGATACTTTTAACCGGTCCCAACAACCCAGATCAAATGTCAATAAAGTCCATGACTCTCATTCATTTGATATGGAATTGATTTGTAATAAACTTGACAAAGTGGACTTGGTTGCTAAAAGAATGGAAGAGTGGATGGCTGGCAATTCTATGAACAACTCTCAATCCACTCAATCCCAAAATTCGGGATGCATTCTTCACGAGCTCTTTCTGGACGGGAGTTCATGAATCAACTCGATGCGACTCAACCTATGAGTCAGCATTTCTTGGAACCCCATGGGTTCCCAACTGGGGCCTTTGATCCCAGTTTTTCTAATCCTTCCTTTTCTTTCTCTCCATCCTCACCCTATGAGGATGTCTGTGCTGTACAAGAGAATGTTAGATCCAACCCCTACTCGAATGCCTATAATCCAGGTTGGAGAAACCACCCTAACTTCTCTTGGAAAAATCCGGGGCAACAGACCCAATTCCGACCCAGCAATTATGCTCCGCAACGACCAATGGGTCAGGGTCAAGTATATACTCAGTTGCCTCCGAATCAGGTCAATCAGCCAGCTTGGAATGCCCATCAACCCGCAGGGCAGGCTGATTTGAACCGTCAAATGGTAGAGATGCAAGGATCTATGCTCCAGCTCATGCAGCAAATGAAAAACTCACTGGACAACTTGCAATCCGGGCTCATTGCTAACTCTCGTCAACCCGGATCTCTACCATCCCAACCCGTACCCAACCCACGAAACATTACGAATTCGGGCAATCAAGCCCAAGGGTACGAAAATCAGAGGGACCCACACGCTCATGCTCAGGTGGTTGAGCAGGGTTCCTCGTCTTCTTCTGTAAATCAACAATTCATGGTCAATCAAGCCCCTCCAATCTTTCCTAACCCTCCCCAAGACCCAAATTCTTACGCTTCTGCAAATTCTGTCACTTTGAGGAGTGGTAAGAAGACTCAGGATCCACAACCACATTATTCTAATCTTTTGAATCCTGAAGAATCTAAGGAGAGTGAGGAGAATTCTAAAGGAGAAATCAAGGCTCAGGAATCCGATTCCAAAGATCTGACTCGTGTTCCTTTTCCTGAAGCCTTAACCAAAGCAAAGAAGAAGTCTGTTGATAGCAATGAGGAGCTTCTGAATTTATTTAAGAATGTTGAGATCAATATCCCGCTCCTTGATGCTATCAAGCACATACCGACTTACGCAAGATTTTTAAAGGAATTGTGTACACAAAAGCGTAAGTCGAGAGAATCTGTTCCGAGGAAGGTGGTACTCTCCGAGCAGGCTAGTTCTGTTATCCTGCACTACCTCCCTCAGAAAAAGAGAGATCCTGGTGCTCCTTTGATTTCTTGCGTTATCGGAGATTACACATTTGATAGAGCACTTTTGGATCTCGGTGCATCCATCAACCTAATTCCGACTTCTCTTTACGAGAAGTTTGGGTTAGGCGAACTTCGGCCAACTTCAGTAACGCTATAGTTAGCGGATCGTTCGGTCACAAACCCGCGAGGCGTTATTGAAGATGTTATAGTTAAGGTCAAGGATTTCTATTTTCCTGTAGATTTCCTTGTCCTTGACATGGATGTACCAGATAATCTGAGGAACACGCCCATCATTCTGGGGCATCCGTTCCTGGCTACCGCAAAGGCCAACATTAATTGTGAAAGCGGTAGCATGGAAATCGCCTTTGGGGACCAACGTATGAAATTAGATATTTTTAAGGCGATCAACAAATTTGAGGATTGTGGATTTATTGAGGAACTTGATGAGGATAATGTTAATATTGAAACTTGTTTGACAGTTTCTTCAATTGAAAGTTCCTCTTTGGCTGATGAATTTGACCCGCAACCCTCTGACTTAACATCTTCGGAAGAGGTTACTGATTTTGTTCACTTACAACCTCTCCCTCTTGTTGAATCTTCAGCATCTACCCGACCATCAATCATCACCCCACCCCAGCTCGAATTGAAACCATTGCCCGAGAATTTGAAATATCAATTTTTAGGACCTCAGAATACGCTCCCTGTGATTATCAGTGCTAAATTGACAAAGGAGCAAGAGATTAAATTGATTAAGGTCCTAAAGGAACATAAGGAGGCAATTGGTTGGACCATTCATGACCTTAGGGGGATCGAGCCATCTTACTGTAATCATAGAATATTCTTGGAAGATGGATCCCGCCCTTCTCGCCAGATGCAGAGAAGATTGAATCCAAATATGCGAGAAGTGGTCAAAAAGGAAATCATCAAGTGGCTCGATGCAGGAATTATTTATCCAATCTCTGACAGTCCCTGGGTAAGTACCGTTCAGATTGTTCCAAAGAAAGCCGGGATTACTGTTGTGACTAATGAGAGAGGAGAATCTGTCACAACTCGTTCAGCTTCTTCTTGGAGAGTTTGTATTAATTACAGGAAGCTGAACACTGCCACTAAAAAGGATCATTTTCCCCTGCCCTTCATTGATCAAATCTTGGAAAAATTAGCCGGGCAAAAGTACTTCTGTTTTCTTGATGGCTACTCGGGATACAACCAAGTTCCTATCCATCCCGAGGATCAGGAAAAAACTACTTTCACCTGTCCCTACGGAACCTTTGCTTTTCGTAGGATGCCTTTCGGGTTATGCAATGCACCTGCGACTTTTCAAAGGTGTATGCTAGCCATATTTTCCGACATGGTGGGAGAGTTTATGGAAGTCTTCATGGATGATTTCTCCATTTTCGGAGAATCATTTGACTCTTGTTTGGCTAATTTGGAAATGATTCTTAAGCGATGTATCAAGACACGATTGGTCCTTAGCTGGGAAAAGAGTCATTTCATGACCCAAGAGGGCATCGTTTTGGGTCATGTAATCTCTGAACGGGGAATTGAAGTGGACAAAGCTAAGGTTGATGCTATCGCTAAACTTCCTCCTCCCACATCAGTTAAACAAATCAGATTATTTCTTGGCCATGTGGGATTTTATCGAAGATTCATCAAGGAATTCTCGAAGGTTGCCCGCCCTTTGAGCAATCTTCTTGCCAAAGAAACGCCGTTTGTTTTTGACGAATCATGCCGAAAGGCATTTGATTTCCTAAAAACGGCAGTCACCTGTGCTCCAATTTTGCAACCACCTATTTGGACAGCCCCATTTGAGATCATGACCGATGCTTCTGATTACGCGGTAGGGGCTGTCCTGGGTCAGAAAATTGACCGAAAGCCCTTTGTCATTTACTACGCTAGTAAAACTTTGGATGAAGCCTAGAGGAATTACACTGTTACTGAAAAGGAATTACTAGCTGTAGTATTTGCGTTGGAAAAATTCAGGGCTTATCTCTTAGGGTCTCATGTTATTGTTTATACCGACCACTCGGCCTTGAGACATCTCTTGGCTAAAAAGGATGCTAAACCCTGGCTTATTCGTTGGATTCTTCTTCTTCAAGAATTTGATCTTGAAATCAAGGATAAAATCAGGGTACAAAATGTGGTGGCGGATCATTTGTCGAGACTCCTAGGTGATTCTTCTTGTCCGGACATTCCGATTGCTGACACTTTTCCGGACGAAACCATTCTTACAGTTTTAGGTGTCCACACCCCATGGTTTCCTGACATTGTTAACTATTTGGCCGTTGGTCAAATCCCCCAGGATTGGACCAAGCAACAACGGGATAGACTCAAATCTAAGGCCAAATACTACTTTTGGGAGGACCCTGAACTGTACCGCATCGGCTCCGATCAGATTATTCGTCGATGCATACCGGAGAATGAATTCAACAGTATACTTGAGTTCTGCCAAGCATCTGGGTGTGGTGGACATTTCTCCGGGAAAAAGACGACTGCAAAAATTTTGCAATCTGGCTTCTATTGGCCGTCTTTATTCAAGGATGCCCAGGATTTCTCACGGTCATGCCCTCGATGCCAGGCACTCGGGAGCATAACTAAGAGAGACATGATGCCCTTAAACCCTATTCTTCCTGTCGAAATTTTTGATGTTTGGGGCATTGATTTCATGGGACCCTTTATCCCTTCATTTGGACATCAGTACATTCTTGTCGCTGTTGATTATGTGTCTAAATGGATTGAGGCAATTCCCACCCGAACCAATGACCACAAGGTGGTCATCAACTTTGTCAAGAAAAATATCTTCAGTAGATTCGGGATTCCGAGGGCTATCATCAGTGATGGTGGCACTCATTTTACTAATGCCCAATTCCAGAGTTTATTGGCCAAATACGGGGTTAATCATCGAATTTCCACACCTTACCATCCCCAAATGAGTGGACAAGCCGAGATCTCTAATCAAGAGATCAAGAACATTCTGCAAAAAATGGTTAGGCCCGATCGCAAGGATTGGACTCAAAAGCTTGAGGACGCTCTTTGGGCCTACCGTACGGCGTATAAAACGCCCATCGGCATGTCTCCATTCCATCTGGTGTATGGAAAGGCATGTCATCTACCCGTAGAGATTGAACACAGGGCATTCTGGGCAATCAAACAATGCAATCTAGATCTAAATCTAGCTGGGAAGACCAGGAAATTCCAACTATCTGAGTTGGAGGAGCTTAGAAATGATGCTTATGAGAATGCCAAGATCTACAAGGCCCGGACCAACGCTCTACATGATCAAATGATTTCCCGCAAGAGCTTTGAGCCAAACTAGAAAATCTGGTTATTCAATTCTAAACTTAAGCTCTTTCCTGGTAAACTTAGATCTAAATGGAATGGCCCATTCATAATTGATCAGATTTTTCTAAATGGTGCCGTTCAGATTTCTGACCCAAAGACGGGTAACACATTTAAAGTCAACGGTCAACGTCTGAAGCCTGTTGTTGACCGTAATCTTCCAGAACCCGTTTCAGACTCTGTTGCTCTAGCCATTCTGTGACTTCTTTGGCTGGACTTCGCCTAGCTGACGGCATTAAACTCAGCAGTTGTACATATAACACAAGGCTGATACGAGCTTCATATCCAGGTGACATCTTTCATATTCTACCCTTTCTTTCATGTCTCTTTTTCAATGAGGACATTGCATCAGCTAGGCATGGGGGGGTGGATTCATTTTTGAATTAGTTGGTCAGCTTTGTGAAATCCATATAAATTGCTCTCTTTCTAAAAAAAAAAAAAATTAGGAAGGATTAGTTGGACATTAGGACTTTTCAATCCTAAGAAATTTTACATTAGGATCTGAACACAAAAACCCTCAGGTCTTTGGACTTAATTAGCCTGTGTATCTACTAAAATCTGGATTTGTCTTTGAGTTCTCGCCATCTTAATTCTATTATAATTGGAATAAATAAGTTTGGGTGATAAGTACACGACTTGTCAACCCACCCTCTGATTTAAGGGAATTTTGAGTTTTAAGCATCTACACACTTTCTTTGCACTGACTCGTTGCTCAGCGATTCTAACGGAAATTGGGTAGCTAATGAACCTTCTAGGGTGATATGGCTGGCAAGTTATCGTGGGTAACAGCCCATAGGTAGGTTGTCCAGAGCCCAGTCACTAGACCTTTCTCTTTTTGCTGCCTTTATGTAAATCTTAGACCAGGAAAGCCACCTACTTAAAAAAAAAAATAAGAAAAAAAAAGAAAAAAGGAGAAAAGAACAAAAAGAAATAAGCCACACTTCGCCGCACGAGTATGGCTGGCAAGTTGTCGGTGGTAACAGCTCATCGACCGGTTGTCCAGAACCCAGCTCAGAAAATGCACTAAAAATTCCCAAAACACTTAGGAAGAAGCGGAGAAGTAGAATAAACCGGGGAGATATACACTGGATTCACCCTTGTGTTGACCCCGTTAAAAAAATAAAAGTAGGGAGAAAGCTACCGGTTGTAAAGATACACCTTTAGGCAGAATTCTTTTTAAGGTCACTTAGAGGCGTAGAAATCCGAAGTCCGTTTTAATTGCCGATCAACGAGTCTAGCACAATCACAATAAGATGCTTAAAACTTAGGGTTCTCATCAAATCTTGGGTGAGTTGAATGGCCGTAGAAAGCCACTCTTAAACCCTAAAAGTTGAAAATTCAAAAAAAATAAAAAATAAAATAAAATAAAATAAAATTAGAAAAGAGTAAAAAGAGAAAAAGAAATGTTTCTTTGAATAAGGCGAGGCTTGAGGCGGTCTGCATTTTGGCTGATACCCGGGCACTGTTGTGTCTTTGAAAATTCAGTTCCTAAGTAGATAATTTCTTAATGATTGAAAATAACTCAGGTCCAAATAATCTAACCTAATTCTTTTATAAATAGCATATAGTTTTTGCTAGGGACTAGCAAAAGATAGGCATGGGGGTATGATGTAAACACATTTATACTACTTAAAATGTCTATTTATGCATGTTCTTAAGCATAGGATTGCATTTCATAATATAAATATTGCATAACATGCATCATCTTGCATTTAGAGTAGTTTGAATAAAATGGAGGTTAATTGTCTCCTTTTATGTGCTTGGACAGGGCAAACATTTTATCGGAGCCTTGGATCAAAGATCCAGTCGTATGGATGTGATCAGGGCGATGATTGGAGTTCAACGACTCCAAGATCGCCCTAATCAGGCATCCGTAGCATCAGATAGAGATCGGGGAACCCTAGAATATCAAGGGCCAGGATGGTGTAAATCCACACTTCAGATGACAAATCCGACCGCACGGATGAATTCGGATCGACGATCGCAGCCCAACGATACAAAAATCGAGTCAATCCGACATCCGTGGCACCATCTACAACTTCCAGAAGATGGACGGCCAAGATGGCGCCACGTGGCACCATCTCAGCCACCCAAACGGCCGCATGCATCTTGTGAAGACCGCGCACCCGTCTCCTCTCCACCGTTGGATCTCGATCCAACGGCTGTGGCCGCCCGGCACTTAAAACATGCGCTCGACCATCCGCGCCCTGCAGCGCAGCGGTCGAGCGCGCTTACACAAGCGTGGGGCGCAAGTTCGAGCCGCGGCGAGGGAGCGGAAGGCGCGATTGAGCGGGCGCGGATGAGCATCAGATGGAGATCCAACGGCCGCGCGCGCTCAATCAGGACGACGCGCGATTGGACGCCCGCGTGGACGCGCGATCGCACGTGCATGCGGGCGGGCGGCAGCGGTGAAGGCGCGACGTCACCGGCTGGAATCTGGACGCCGGGATCAAAGGCCCCAGTTGGGAACCCATGGGCCGCGACGAGGGAGCGGAAGGCGCGATTGAGCGGGCGCGGATGAGCGTCAGATGGAGATCCAACGGTCGCGCGCGCTCAATTAGGACGACGCACGATTGGACGCCCGCGTGGACGCGTGATCGCACGTGCATGCGGGCGGGCGGCAGCGGTGAAGGCGCGGCTCGAACTCGCGCCCCGTGCTTGCGTAAGCGCTCTCGACCGCTGCGCTGCGGGGCGCGGATGGTCGAGCGCATGTTTTAAGCGCCGGGCGGCCACAGCTGTTGGATCGAGATCCAACGGTGGAGAGGAGACGGGTGCGCGGTCTTCACAAGATGCATGCGGCCATTTGGGCGGCTGAGATGGCGCCACGTGGCACCATCTTGGCCGTCCATCTTCTGGAAGTTGTAGATTGTGCCACGGATGTCGGATTGACTCGATTTTTGTGTCGTTAGGCTGCGATCGTCGATCCGAATTCATCCGTGCGGTCGGATTTGTCATCTGAAGTGTGGATTTACACCATCCTGGCCCTTGATCTTCTAGGGTTCCCCGGTCTCTATCTGATGCTACGGATGCCTGATTAGGGCGATCTGGGAGTCGTTGAACTCCAATCGTCGCCCTGATCACATCCATACGGTTGGATCTTTGATCCGAGGCCCCGATAAAATGTTTGCCCTGTCCAAGCACATAAAAGGAGACAATTAACCTCCATTTTATTCAAACTACTCTAAATGCAAGATGATGCATGTTATGCAATATTTATATTATGAAATGCAATCCTATGCTTAAGAACATGCATAAATAGACATTTTAAGTAGTATAAATGTGTTTACATCATTCATCCAGATCCATCCGTGTGGTCGGCTTTGTCATTTGAAGCTCCAAATTGCGTCACTTAGTCCCTTGACTATTGATCTTCCTCGGATTGTATATTGTTCTATGGGACTCCGATTAAGGTGATTTCAGAGGCAGGACTCCGATCGTTATCCTGATCAGATCCGTACGGTCATATCAGCAATCCAAGGTCATGAATTAAATATCCTTCTCTCCTGGCCATAAAAGGACAAAATTAACCTAAAATTTATATACATTATTCTCAATGCAGAATAATGCATGTTATACAATATTTATAGTAGGGAATGCATCTCTAAGCTTAGGAACATGCATAAATAGGTAGTTTATCCTAAATAAATGCGTCTACATCATACCCCCATGCCTATCTTTCGCTAGTCCCTACCAAAATCAAATTAAATGCTATGTAAAAGAATAGAATTAGGATTCGATTACTTAGAGCTAAGTTGTTTATTAACAATAGAAAATTTCCATTAAGGTCCTAAACTATGAAAACTCAAGAGTACTCGGGTGCTTGCCTAATTGTAGACCTCCTAAGTCATCGCCTTATTTGAAAAGGGAAGATACCATTTTCTTTTTCTATTTTTCTTCTTTTCTAATTTTTTTGGATTTTTGAGTTTAGGATTTCAAGGCAGCTTTCTACGGCTACCCAACCCACCCAAGACTCGAAAGAACTTTAAGTTCTAAGCATCTTGTGAAAGGTGATAGACTCATTAGGCGACTATTAAAATGAACTTCAGGTTTCTACAACCCTAAGTGACCTTAAGAGTTTCTGCCTAAAGGTTTATCTTTCCGATCAGTAGCTTTCTCCCTACTTTTTTATTTTTTTATGGGGTCAACACAAGGGCGAACCCAATGTATATCTCCCCAGTTTATTCTACTTCCTCGCTTCTTCCTTGAGTGTTTGGGAATTATATGTGTATATTTTGTGAGCTACGCTTTGGACAACCGACCAATTGGCTATTACCCACGACAACTTACCAGCCATACTCGTGTGGTGAAGTGTGGCTTATTTATTTTTCTTCTTTTTCTATTTTTTAATTTTTTTTATTTTTGAATATATGTTTTTTTCCTTTTTTTCTTTTTCTGAGTAGGTGGCTTCCTTGATCTAAGATATACCTAAAAGTAGTAGATTGAGTTTGGACAATCAGCCAATGTGCTGTTATCCATGATAACTTACCAACCATACTATCCTAAAAAATTCATTAGCTACTTAATTTCTGTAAAAGTCACCGAAAAGTGAGTTAGTGCAAATGGTGCGTAGATGCTTTTGACTCAAAATCCCCTCAAATCAAAGGGCGGGTTGATAAGTCGTTTAGTTATCACCCCAATTTATTTGCCAAATTAAAGTAAAATTAATGTGGTAAGAACTCGAGAATAGGTCCACATTTTAGTGGACACATGGGTTAATTAAGAATATAGACCTGAAGAGTCTAAGTGTTTAAATCCTAAAGTATCGTTTCCTAAAGTTAACAACTCCTAATATCTATATTCTCTTCTCTTAATTCTAATTTTTTTTTAAAGAAAATAAAAGAAATTCCATGGAGCTAAGAAAATATTTTCAGGACTAAGTATCCAC
Source organism: Thalassia testudinum (assembly GCA_037157565.1). NCBI lineage: Eukaryota > Viridiplantae > Streptophyta > Magnoliopsida > Alismatales > Hydrocharitaceae > Thalassia > Thalassia testudinum. The sequence goes on from JAZHRO010000077.1 coordinate 130,473,882, forward strand.
CGCCCTATGCCTAAATGATGTAATGTCTTCAATGTAAAAATAAAAACATGAAAAGGGTGGAATAAACAGAATATCACCTGAATTTCGTGAAAATCCAGTCAGCTCCATGGAGAGAGGAGTATACACGCGTGCTAAGTTTATTACCTTTAGTTAGGCATAATATACAAACAAAGAAGAAATTAAGAATTCATAGGTGCAGGTCAAAATCAGAATTAAAAGATTGATCCTCAAACCTGCCAGAAGAAGATGTCCACAGATGTGGACCAAGTTGTGGTACAGACCCATGCCTAGGGTTGAGTGGTTCTAAGGTTCTAAATGAAAATCACCTAGAACCTAAGATTGTTATGCTTGCAGGGCTGAGCCTGCGATTTTGTGGTGTGCAACCCAAGACTAAAGTGATGGACAATGGGTAGATCTGATTCACTAAATTCGGGTGTCCACTTAGAGTTCAGCTCAAAAAGATAGTCAATTATTCCAATCTTGGGTCGTCCGTCAAAGATTTCATAAGGGTCCTGATAGAAGGTAGGTGGTTTCAGGTCAATAGGAACCCTTAAATCCAAAATTCCATTTCCCTCAGAATTCACTTCCCATAATTTAACTTCCAAACTCCTCTCCATTAGAATCAAGTGTTTGGTTTCCAGGATGTCTAGCGTATCATTCACCCCATGTGATTTACCCAAGTCCAAACATCGTGGCTGAATTAGAATTGACTTAGGTACATTGATTTCAAAAATGTCGTTATTCAGTTCTTTAGGGTGTGGTTGAGGAATGAAGTTACTGATTGAATCATCCAATCAACCTAGATTTGAATCTTCCATGTCAACCCTAGCCGAATCAAATTCCTCAATTACAGGGCCATCGAATGATTGATCAGATTCCTTTGGCTTATTTATCTTACTAAAATCATCTTCCTTAAGCTCAAGTGAGACTTCACTAAGAGATTCGTAACCCTCAAAATTAAAGAATTCATGATCCTCATTTATATATGTCTCAAAGTTATCTATCATTTCCTAGTCCATGGAGACATATTTTCCCTTGTTTCCTGGTTCAGGGATCTTGGGTGAGACAATCGGTTCATCCTCAATGGGTTTCTCTAGACCAACCTAGTCATCCCCGATCTCATACAAATTGTCCCCCACAATAGGTGCCTGAGCAAGCTTAGACATGGGCTCTCCTGAAGGGGGTTCGTCTTGGGAATCATCCCAAGATTGGACTAAGACAACCACGAATTTCATCCTCAATCTCGATAATTTCCCCAGCAAAAATTCACCTGGGCCCCTATCCTTAACATCTTAGAGCCAGTCTAATAAAGAACTATTAATCTCATCAATCATTTTGATCATAGGCTCCAATGTTTCAGTGCATGGTGTTGGTTGAGCTTCTAAAGATTGTATGGTGTTCCTCAAGTTAGCCAACACCCTATCCTGGACCTGGTTCACCTGAACTGAATGATTTGGTTCAGGGTTGGGTGGGTTTGGGTTAAAACTAGGGGAATCAAGAAATTGAGGTTCTTGGGTCCCTCCCTGGTAGTAGGTCATTTCAGATTGTTCAAAGAAGGGTGATGATCTATATTCAGTATAATCCTTGGGAGGGTAGGTGTTATATCCTTCCTGATTGTAGATCGGGTTGGTTTGTTCATAAGAGGGCAGTGATCTAAAATCAATGTAGCTCTGGGAAGGATAATAATCATGATCATGTTGTCTAGGGTTAGGCCCTGGACATTGAGGTTCGGAATCATAGCCCTAATCAAAGTTATCCCGGTAAGTGGATGGGTAGTCGTAAGTTGAGTCAGGATAGTAACCATTTTGAGGATAAGTGGTGGTAGGAGGGTAGGATTGGAAATGAGAGTGTGGTGTGGAAAAATACACGGTGAAACAGGATGGAAAATAGAACAAAGAAAGGTGCCCTGCAGTACAATTAATTAATCCTGTCCTTAAATTGGGTAGTTTAAGGACTTATGCTTCAAAAATGAACTCTAACCACACAATGAATTTGATGTTGTCCTTACTCCCGAAGGCAGTAAAGTTGGGCTGGCGAAGCAGGGAGAGAGTGTCTCGAGAGCCACTAGTTATGCCAAACCCCTGCTTACGTAAGTCATTTGACGATTGGGCCCCCCAACTTAGCACCTTTTGAAGCAAGCAGACAACACCAATTCGAAATGCATTTAAGAGAACACCTTAAAAGGGACTCAATGAATCCTAGGGCCAACGTCTACTCAATTTTAATTAAGGCTTGGGATGATTGTGCTCTTGGAATGCGATATGCCCTTTAGATGGGTTGTGCCCTTAAAAATCAGTTAATATGTGTGTGCGTGCACAATTAATGGTTTTCAAACAAGGTTTTGATGATGTGTCTTTAAGAGTTCAACCTTGTTTAGTAGCTTTTAGGATTTAATCTTTAGGTGTATTCTATCAAGTTCAAGAGAACACTCTAAGTTTTCAAAGCATCGGTGATGATATATTCCTTTAAAACTCAAAACTAATGTGGAGTGCCTGGATTAGCCTTAAAAATCAACCCTATGGGGCAAGCTACTGATGAATCACTTTTATCTTAAGTGGTGCGGCTCAAGCAGCTCAATTAATTGGCCTTTTGCACCAGTTAGTTAAGGCACACAAATGTTTAAACTATTCAAATTTCTACTCTCTTATGTATGTGTTAAGTGTACCGGGTCCACAGGTCAGATTCTCGGGTTAAGTGGTAGAATTAAAGTGATTGTGTGCCTTAAGATGAGAATTTGTCGGTGTTAAGTGTGTCTGTTTTAGCTTAATCCCACGAGAAGAGTAATTTTTTGTATTTTTAACTTATGTGAATGGGTGAGGTGAGGTGAAGTGGCAATTAAACAATCAACTCTAGCTTAGGGTTCATACAAGTACCCAAGTTGATTTGAGTTTGAGTTATTAGGGGGCAAAATGGAATCTAGGGTGGGGGTGGTGGGGATAAACTTACATAACCTTCTAACTGCACTTTACTCCAATCTATTCCACTTTAGCTCACCTTGGAAGGGTACCAATAATCACAGAAAGAAAGGAGCAAAGTGAGCTAAAAAGTTAAGGCATAAAACACGGAAAAACCAAAGAACGTTGTCTCTCCGGCAACGGTGCCAAAATGATTTGTGTATTTTCGTGAGGGAAATGAGGGTTTGGGAGAACCCATCGTCGTAGTTGCAAAAATCACTACCAAATAAAATTTATACTGAAACTCAAGATGAGCCCTAGGCCGAACACAAGGAGGAGAACATTTTGTTTTGAGAAATCCGCGCTTGCAGTTTTATTTGTTTTTATTGTTGTTTTTATCTTTTACGATGAAATCTACTAATCTACTTGCAAAATAAGACAAAGAGAGAGAAAGAGAGAGATAGAGAGAACATCAATGTATATCTCAAATAGTTTGCTACAACTATAGATGAGAAAGCAGAAAACTACACTAGAAAGCAGTAAAAGATAGATGGAGGTGAGAAGAGTCCCCCTCGATGGTTGCTTGAAGGACGACTCACTCTAATGTCGCCTGGAGGAGGGTGGTGAGGAGAAGAATGAAGAAGGATGGAGCTGGAGGGCAGAGCAGGACGGCGTCGCGGCGAGGATCTACTTCCCGAAGTGGTGAGAGGACAACCAAGGGATGCTCCATGAATGGGGGTGAGAGGTTGTTTGATTTTCTACTCTAGAGGAGCATCTTGGGCTTAGGATAAGCTCTCTCTAGAGCCTTGGAGGTGGTGAGGGAGAGAAAGGAAGAGATGAAGAAGAATGGGAGGGGTAGAGGTCCTTTTATAGTGGAGGAAAGGAAGCATTTCGTGCATGGACAATTAGTGATGTCCATAAATGTCACTGAAGATTCACAGCAAGCGTCGTTGAAGGTCCAGCTCACGCACCCCATGTGCGACGCTCGCGCATGCGCTCCGCGCGCCCATGTCCTATGCGTTCGCTGGCACTTGCGTGGGCACTGCTGCACATGTGCACTACTGCGTGCGCGCCCATGAACATCCTAGATTGCACCACTTGGTGTGATCTAGGCCGTCTATCTTCTTTCTTTTATAGGGGCTGCTATGGAAGTCAGATTGAATAGATTTTCATGCCGTTAGGCTGCAATTGTCGATCCAGATCCATCCATGCGGTCAGATTTGTTGTTTAAAGCTTCAAATTATGTCACCTAGTCCCTTAGCCATTGATCTTCCTCAGACTGTATATGGTGCTACGAGACTCCGATCAAGGTGATTTTGAAGGCGTTGGGCTCCGATCGTCATCCTGATCAAATCTGTACGGTCGTATCGTCAATCACAGGCCCTAAATTAAATCTCCTCTCCTGGCCATAAAAGGATGCAATTAACCTAAAATTTATACACGCTATTCTCAATGCAGAATGATACATGTTGTGCAATATTTATAGTATGGAATGCATCTTTAAGCTTAGGAATATGTATAAATAGGCAGTTTATCCTAAATAAATATGTCTACATCACTCGCTAAAAATTCTATCAGGATAGGTAAACTTCTTCCCTTGGGGATACAAATAATTTAAAATTTCTACCTTGGATTTCTGGCTTAGGTAGAAGATGTGTGTATCAAATGGTTTTATATTTAGTGGCTTGCACTTGTCTGATGCTACTTGTGGCCTAATACTACAGACTCTAGATTTCTAAACTATCAAACCAATCAACCCATAGAGATGCTCAAAACTGTGCTCTCTTTTAGTTCCTTTGCACTCAGTCTCTTTTTTTTTTTCTTTTTCTTTTTTGAGCTCACAATCTTACCAGATTTTGTAAATGTATTAAATATTTGGTGGCTTCACATGGCATTAACACTTCAATTAAAGTTTTGATAACCTTATAACTAAGTCAGAATTCCTCAGTCGGTATTCAGGTGGCTAGAAATACAAAAAAAGTAGGTTAGGGCCACATTTGATGGATCACAAATAGAGTGGGTGTTGTTGCCTCAATGTAATGAAATAAACATAACTATGAACTCAACACTTTTTTTTTAGACTTTTTCTCCTTTCCCTTTTTTTTCTTTCTTTTATTTTTCATATATTAATTTTTCTTTCTTTTACTTTCTCATTTTATTAATACAACGTGAAACAACACATGCAAATTTTTATTCATGAGGCATTATTGGGGATTAGTGATGTTCAAGAGGATATCAGGTGGCTTATTTGGTGAAAGTGCCTGCTCTCGGCACTGGGAAAGGAATGGATAGGATGGCGTATTTTCTAACCATGACATTAATACCCTCCTTCGGTAGAGGATTCTGTAAAGGATGGTCGTAACCATCCAGCTTAGTCTTAGTTTTATTTGAACTCGATCTCTGCATATTTACCTTATTTGGTGGCTCTCAAGAATTCTCAGAAAATTCACATGCAAGAACTACGAGCGAAAACTATACCTAACTCAGAATATCATTATCCAATTATCCAAAAACTAAGAATCCTTGCACTAAACTTCGAGCACCAATAGACATTCTACTCTTACCTCACAATTGTTTGGTGGATCTAATGAAAGACAGCTTGCCTGACTCCTTAACCACTGTCCAAGGGTTTAGGAAAAAAGAAGCAATGCTTCTCCTCGATAAGCTAAAAATGTCTGTTGGTTTTCATAAAGGATTCATTGTAAAGTCTACTTGCAAGTGAAATAATTCTACTGGATTCTAAACTAAGAAACAATTCCAGAAGAAAATCCTCAATAAAACTTTTTGATAAAAATACTTTATGCATGAATGCAGTATGTATAAATGGTTTGTTTTTCTTTTAAATGCTATTTATAGGTTCTGACATAAAATAAGACGTGTAATGTCCACCCTCGCATACCTATTGATGTGTAATTTCTCAACATAGTTAATTAAGGTTAAAAGTCTTAATTAATTGTGTAGGAAATGACTTAGGTTAACTTGAATTGATGTCAATTAGGTAGTATAGGGTCAAGTTAACCTAACATTTAAGTTTAAGTTCTTTTTAACTAGTTGAGTCTAGGTCATTCACTGGGAAGTATAATAGTAAATTTAATTCATGAATTCTTATTAGTTAAATTAATGGCTAACTAATTACTACAATAATTATAATATGTTAAGCACATGAATATTTGCACAAAGAGTATACAATTTAAGCATGCAATTATTCTATTTATAAAAGAAAAGTATACATGAATGATTTGCAATAAAATCTAAGAAGAAGGATGTTTATTACAATTTGCACAAGAATGTAAGGCATAAAAAAGAAATTACAATGAATAACAAAATGCCTTTAAGCAATTTGATCATTAGACGTCTGGTCAAAAATTGGATGACTTAAAATATTAATTAGATCTCTCTTTATTCTCTTTAAGCTCTTTCTCTCTTCCTTCATTCCTTCTCTCTTTTCCCTTCATTTTTGCCCCTCTATTTACTCTTTTGCATTTTACTTAACTTTATCACTTTAGCACTTTTCTCTTCGCTGTGCATGAACCTACACTTACCCATTTAACAAAAGTTTGTTAGTGGGTGACCCAGGTTCTTTGGGGATACACAGCACCCCGTAAGGTGAAACCAGACCTAACTAAGCCCGAGCCTAATTTATATTAGGTGTATTTTTATCCATTTAAGCCCAACCATGCATAGTCTTAAGCCCACCAGGCCCAACATCACGTTCGCTCGCCCACCCAGGCACACACACAGCACACGCCTGTGCACACACACATGCACGTGCACGCACACTCACAATCGATCAAATGCTCATTTCATACACCCAACGCTGACGACCGAATAGTCGCTGCGAGTTTTTCATATTATACTAATGCACACATTCACTCGTTACTGATGTAGGACTTTGTTCCACCGTTCCTCCTCCGCATAAAGTTGCCTCCAGTTGAATCTTCAAACGAAGATTCCAGACAATTAGCTGAACCAAATCAAGTAATCAAAGGCTCGATTGAAAGCTGATGATGTCTAGTTTCTAATTTTGAAATCAATTTGATGGTTTGATCATGATTATTCTAGAGATTCAGATAAAGATCATGGCACTTTCGCCATGCCTAGAACATGCCTTTAGAGGTGTAAACTCAGGTCAAATGATCTGCAGGACAATAATACCCCTCATTTGAGGGTTTGAGGTGATTCAGGTGACTATTCCGTGCAGGTTGAGAAGGAAATGAGGAAAATCAGAGCTGCAGGAAGCTCCAGAAGAGAAGAGCTTCAACCTTGAAGCTCAGAGCTTAGTTTTAAGCTCGACTTAGTCCAACAGAGAGATAAAACCCTCTCAGTTCTATTTGAATAGATCTAGGGACTTGAACTTGACTGATCTGGGCAGATTTGATCTTTAAATGTCACAAAAATTCTAAGAATAGTACTTAGGTTCCAAAAATGACCCAAAGTGCACAGACCATCCAAACCTACATTCTCCTCATTAATTCTTATTCAAATTAATCCTAAACACTTTTAAATCACCCCAGAAATCCATTTCTACCCACAAATCAGAGATTCAAAGATTAAATCCTTAGATTCATACTAGGGTTGACTCCTAAGGTTCGAAAGTTGACTTTAAGATTTAAGGCTCCTTTAACCAAATCAATGACCTAGATGGATTCACTTCAACCTCAGGAAGTTGTTGCACATCTAAAAACCTTATTTTGATAAGTCTAAAGGTGTTCTTAGGCTCTTTGCCTGAGGTGTGAAAGTGGTGAGTTTGGCAGAAGGAACGAGGGAGTTCCAGACCTAACTGAAAGCTTATTTAGGTTCCTAGTGATCTCTTCAAGCTTCAATGATGATTCTCAAGACCTTAAACCTAATGGAATCATCTCTCCAACTCCGCTGAAGTTGGAGAAGATGATGTTCAACAGAGAATATCTCATTAAAACATAGATTAAATCACTGATTCTTGTTCCTATGATCATAAAGGAGTAATCTGGAGTTCCTGGAAGAATTCTAAAAGCTGAGGTGTAGATATGGTTCGTCGGAGCTTGCTGAAGCTTCGATGAACACCATGCGATGTCACTGGACATGAATTCTTGACAAAACATATTAAAAATGGTATTGAAAGTTTCCTGAGGTCATAAGGAACCTTAGGAACAAATCAATTGCTCCAATTAGTGATTAAGCTTAAAGATTTATCAAGAATTCAGTTAAGAGAGATTCTGAGTTCGCTTGAACTCAACATTCATCCCCTTACTCAATTGAGTGAGGGAAAAGACTAAAATGAGTCTTGTAATGGTGAGGAGTGAGTGATTAGGTGATAAAACTCCACCTGAGCCACCATTGACTGCGAGCTCAAGAGGTTGAGGTGAAATTAGGTGTTTTATGTGTATACGTTAATTAAGCGAATTAAGATGTAGATCGGGGCCATTAAGTGGTGGAGAAGTGATGGAGGGCCCCTAGTGGAGGTGATCTAAGCCAAAGAAACTCCACCATGGATAGCGGAGATCTCCGGTGGAGGTGGAGTGGACTAGTCGTTTAAGCTGATAGATTGTGACGGAGGAAAGTGAAATGAGGTCACGGCTGAGGTTTGGAGAATATCCTCTGGATCACAACTAAATACTAGAGGGGAGGGATGAATAGTATTGCTTTAAAAAATATGAGTCAGATCAAAAAATAAGAAAACAGAGATTCATGCACAGAGTACACCTGATTTATAGTGGAAACGCAATCCAGGTAAAAACCACTACCTAAGCCTCCCAGCTTAGGATTTTTCCAACTAGTACAAGCTAGTCAATCCACTATTCGCACCACTTGAACAAGGGTAGCACAACCTCTTACAAACCCTTCTCTTTTATCCTGAAGAGAAGCAAAAACAACAACCACGATCTTCCAAATAGGCTTGGGATCCGTAAATCAAAACAAGAAAATAGCATCAAAAACAACAGGTGCTTACAATGGCAAGTTAAGAAAGGTGCTCAGATGATTAGGAACATGGATCAAAGTCCAATGAGGTTGGACTTGACCTTACCGGAGTCGGGGAAGAAGAAGTTTATATCTAAAATTAAACTAATCTATCCATCTAATTCTACTCTAAACTAAAAACTATGCTACTCTACGATTACCTGGACAAAGGGGATAGAGGATCTCCGTTGAAGTATCGTGATGGAGGACGAAATTTGAGGTCGTTAAATCAAGCTCCGATGAAAAAGGAAATAGAGAGGAAGGAGAATGGCATGCTCCCAAGCTCTGGCACAGCCGTGGGAGAGGAAGAGGAGGTGAGGGAGATGAATGTCTCCACCAGAAGTGCTCTAAAAGAGATGTGAGAGGTCGCCAGATGGGAGGGGAATAGCCTATTTGTCGATCACAGTTTGGGGGAGAGGGATAGGGGGCTAACTAGAGAAATCAGAGGTGGCGATGGCTATTTATAGGTGATGGCAGTGGTTAGGGGGGCAAAGCATGGGCGGATTCATGGCTAGGTACATCCTACCTCACCTGTGTCATCTCCGACGCCAGTGAAAGAATGCGAAAATACACGGTTTGTTAATTAGGCAATTTAGTGCCCCTGAAGAGGTCAACATGGGGCTACTCTAGCTGGCTTAGCTTGCTAGTTCTTTGTTAGCTACTAAGCCAAGCTAAAGTGAGCTGGGTTCTATTGAATGGAGCTGAGGTGAGCTGGGTCTAGTGCTCTCAGGGAGGATCAAGCTGGTTGAGGCAGCTAAGGTAGCTTAGCTCAACTAAGTTGAGCTAAGCTGAGTCCCTGGGAGCTGGACTTGAGCTTATTGAGCTGGGATGAATTCATCTTCAGTTGGCTGGAGTTGAGTGGAGCTCGATGTAGCTGGAACTGAGCTAGGGTGAACTCCCATCAACTCAGCTAAGCTAGCTAGAGCCCCTTGTGGACTAATGGGAGCTGAGATGAGCTAGACTCAGCTAAGTTGAGCTGGATCTAAGTTGACCTGAGTTAGGGTGAGTTAAGATGAGCTCTCTTGAGCTGCCATTTAGCTGAGATGAGCTGAATGGAGCTAGGATGAGCTAACCCTAATTCAGGTGAGCTAAATTCCAGCTATGCTGAGCTGGATCAAGCTGAGTTCCAGCTGGTGAGAGCCTCTCCTTCACCAGTTGCCTTCCTGAGTGCTAGGGTTCAGGGATCTGGCAATCTGTTTATCCCTAACACTCACAAAAACACATCAAAAACACAATAAAAAATGCAATGCATGTCTAACCTAATTTATGCTTAAATGCAACCCAAAAACCTATTTGCGAAGAAAAATCCTAAGACCTAGGTTTATTTTAATACATAAGAATGATGATAAACTAGCATTTATCACACCCCCATACTTATCTTTTGCTAGTCTCTTAGCAAAACTTTAATTTTTTGTAAAATGGAATTTTTTGGAAATTTTAATTTTTTCAACTTTTGAGGAGAAAAAAATTAAGGGACCTTGGTTGATCTAAACACAGGAGGCATGGGATTCGTTAAGGATAAACATCTGCATTTGTTTTTGGATTCAGCCATTAGACAAAACGGGATCAATATATCCTCCAGAAAATTCACAAATTAACCCCTTGTTAATTTAGATAACTTGAAATTTTTGCTTTTAGGATTTTTCTGGCTCATGAATCTAATTCGCAACTTGAAAAATCCTTTAAAACCTTGTGTCTGTGCTTGTGAAAAGCCAACATTTATAAGGGCATGTTTATTTTTTTATTTATTATTATTTTTTCTCCCCCATGCTTATTTTTAGCTTAGTCTTATAACAGATGTGTCGGGATCATCATTCCCGTTACTAATCCTCGAGGGAGCTTTGGCGCCAGTACTTCGGGATAACACTATCCATGACACCACCAAGGAGCTCACAACCCCAAAACACAATGCAGTGTAAAGGGGCGCTCCAGGCAAACTCAAGCTCTTGCTCCGACACTATAGGTAGAGCACCGTCCATGACACTTGAGCTACTAAAATGCACTTTAATGCTCCGTCTAAAGATATGAAATATAGATATGGAGCAGCGCCGAGGCAGTAACATGTTGACATTGCATCCTCAAAGGAGGCATTTTCCTTCTTCTCGGCGGTAGGAACTCAAACCAATGATCTACTTCAGACTTTTACTAAGTACAAGGGAGTTTTTCAAATTTTTAGTTGTTTTTAAGTGTTGGCTTGTGTGTGAAAATTGACACAAGAAGTTCCTCAAGAAATGCAAGTTTTTGAATTAGAAACTAAATCAAATACTTTCCATATTACAAAATAGGATCAAATCACTTGAACTATCATGAATTCAGGTGGAATTTTTAGAGAAGGATATCTGACCTAATCTAAAATAGACCCTGAAATTCTAATGATCAGATCCACATCCTCATCCCTAGTTTGTTAAAGATTAAATCCCATTATACCAAAAGTGAGTTTTTCAACCTTAGTCCCGAATTCAAAATTTTTCCTTAAAAAGTTTTCAACATTTATATTTTTTTTGGTATGCAAGTAGGAAAATAAAAATGCATCTTTTTAGGTTTTGAAAATCCTAAATCAATCGTCAAATTTTAAAAACAACCCCCCATGCTTAAGATATGCAATGTCCTCATGCCTTAGGAGGGAAAAGGGAACACCTTAATGAAGAGCGATCGGGTTTAGGATGGCCAAAACCTGGAAAAAGAAAGGAAAGCAGGAAAAAAAATGATGGGTTACCTCCCATCTAGTGCTATCTTTTATGCCATTCAGCCGAGCGTGAAGGTATGCATGGAAGATGGCAAATCATGTAAACAGTTGGACACTTGGATGCCCGCAAAAAAAGTGTCTTCTACTAGATCCCTAGAAAATTGATTAGAAGCAATATTGGGATCAAAGTTGGATGGAAAATGATAAGTGTAGCTCGAGTCTGGCCATGGTTTTAAATTAGGTTGGATGCCAAACTCGGGCGAGGTTGGTAGTAAGTCCATAAGAAAGGAGTCGGGGAAGGGATGGTAAGGATTGGGTGAAGTTAGTGTGGAAAAGTGGCGTGCGGGAATAGTGGGTGGGTTAGGGTGATCAGGGGGTGCATCAGGAATATATTTGGGGTCAAGACAAGTCTCCAGATCACAGATTTCACCGACCACTGATTCTGAATCAGAGTCCTCAAAAAAATTGTGGTCGGTAAGGGTATCTATCAACATTGTCTCCTCCACCATATTGGAAATTTCCTTATCTAAGTCCTCAAAAAAGTTATCATCATGGAATCTCTTGGAGGATTTGAAAATATCTAAAGTGATAGTTTGGCCGACGCAAGTGATATCCATTTTGCCTGTGTGGCAATTAAAATTTTCCTTTACAGTGGCCAAAAAAGGGCATCCAAGGATTATTGGGGAGTCCAGTAATGATTTAGGTACCTCAATGTCAAGGACCAGAAAATCTATAAGGAAGACACAATTCTGGACCTTGACTAAAACATCCTCAACAATCCCACGAGGTTTGATTGTAGATCGATCGACTAATTGCAGGGTAACCTCGATGGGTTTTAATTCTCCGATCTGAACTTCTTCAAATAAAATCATGGGAATAATATTAACTGAGGCACCAAGATCAAGGAGGGCACGATTAAAGGTAGTATCATCAAAAATTACTAAAATTAAAGATGCCCTCGGATCTTTCATCTTAGGAGGTAGCTTGATCTGTATGACAGAGCTTACTATCTCCGAAAGATGCACCTATCCTAGATTTTTGGCCTGCCTTTTAGGAGTACAGTTCTCCTTCAAAAATTTGGCATAGGCAGGTATATATTTGATGGCATGTAGGAGAGGAATATTGATTTGAACTTGCCCAAATAGATCCATGAGTTCTTCTGTGGTGGGCTCAGATTTCTTTTTTCTGTTGGTGGTGGGGTGGAGAGCTTGTGGGAAAGGGATAGGATTTGTGTCTTGAGATTTTTGTATTTCTTTTTCTTCCTGATGGGGATGTGGGGAGTCAATTTGCACAGTGCTAGGGATTTCACCAGGTTTGTGTGAAGGCCCGGGATCAGTGGTGGTTTTCCCACTCCTTAATGTAATTGCATATGCAGTCGGATTATTATTTGAAGGTGGGGGGCCTGCAGTTGCGAAAACCTGGGAGGCTGCTGAGGTGGTGGATTACTAGGAGGCTGATTCGGGTAGTGTGGATTTCTACCCGGATATTGGTTCCTTTAGTGATTAGGGTTGGGCATGGGTTGGGATGGAAGATGTCCTGCAGGTCTTTGCGTACGAGTAACCCCAATCTGATTGTTCAAATTTGCGATGGTGCAGGTTACTTCCATCATTTTTGTTTGCATTTCCTACAGGGGTCGCATCATCTGGGCGTTGATGTCTTGTTGGGATGGCCTAGGATGAAAGGTTGGATTTGACCCATATCCATTAAAATGATCTAGTTGGGAAGGAACCTGATTATTCCAGGAGTAGTTCGAGTAATTTTTCCAATTGGAAGAATTTTTAAAGAGCTCCTGGATGGTAGAAATATTTTGAGTGGGGTTAAGATCTGGATAGTTGTAATTCCCTAGTGAATCATGGGCAACCTCGGAATACTGGTAATAATCAGCAGGAGTAGTGTTGAGATTGTGTAAATTTTCTCTTCATGGAAAGTTAAGTTGGGTTAGATGTGGACTGTGTGGAGCTTGGGTTGATGTGGCCAATCTTTCCTCAATTTTCCTTTGATTAATGTGCATCTGGTCGAGTTTTTGAGCGATCATTTGAAGATCGTCTTGGGTAACAGGGATAGATTGAGTGCCTACTTCATGAACACCAAACTGCGGGTTTTGAGTTCTGCAAAATGTGTTTATGGAAGCTTAATTAAATGAGTTTACACTCATTTCTTCAAAAAGGTCATAGGCACTTTCAGCATCCTTATTTAAGAAGTTGCCGCCACACGAGGCATCGACGAAATGTTGGATTTGATCTTCTAATCCATGATAGAAGATTTGCACGAGCTTCCATAAAGGAATCTCGTGGTGCGAGCATCTTCTTAAAAGATCTTGAAATCTTTCCCAAGAATCATGGAAAGTCTCACCAGATTTTTGGTGAAAGGTCGTAATAAATCTTCGAAAGGAATTAGTACGACCTATGGGAAAGAATTTCTTGAGGAAGGTACTCTTGAGCTGAGGCCAAGTTGTGATGGGTCGACCATTGGTCCTGAACCAATAAGCAGCCTTATCTTTAAGAGATAATGGAAAAAGCTGCATCAACCATATGACCTCTTGCACATTTCGAGAATGGGTTGTTTATGCAAGAAGAGTCAGCTCTTCAAGGTGGCTGAAAGGATCTTCCCTAGGAAGGCCATGGAAGTGTTTAATCAGGTTCAAGACTGCAGGCTTGATCTTGAAGTCCCCCTATGGTATGACCACCCCTGGTTGTTCCTCATAATAAGACGGATCATAAAAATCTTTTAGACGAATATCAGGCTGCTGACGGGGTGGTAGGTTTGGCCTTTGATTGGCTAGGTTTTGGATGTTCCTAGTCAATGTTTGTTGATTGGAATTTAATTTATCAATCTGCTCAGCCATCAATTTTAAAAGATCAGGCAGGGGGTCTTGATGTTGTGTTTGGGGAAATTCAAGATTAGGGAGCTCCAAGTGTGGGAAGTTAAAGGTGGGTGGGTTTTGGGTGGAAGGGTTAGAATTAGGGTTAGTAGTGGGGTTAGAGGTAAGATTATAGGTGGAAGTAGAAGGGTTATTGGACCCATTTTGTTGATTTTCCATTTTTTTAGGAGAAGATAGAAAAAGTGATCTTTTTGCGCGGGGGGCAAAATCAAATGGTCCTTCCAGGTGCGGATTTTGAGACCGTCACCTGTGCATAAAATAGAAGAATGGGAGGAGAGAAGAGAAAGAGATGAGAGAAAGTGTGCAAATTAAACAACCAAAGCTAGACCTATCTTAAGTGTGACTCCCTAAAAATAAGCTTAAGACTTGGTTTACGTAGGAAATAAGTAATCAATAGTGAATACCCTTTCTGTCAACAAATCTAGCTAAGTTGCTTAAGGGGATGTTTGGGCCCAAACGTTTCCCAGGGAAAACCCCAGGTGCTTGTACAAACTCGCGCCTGGTCATTTGATACGGCCCCTCATCCTGAACACCAGATATAGATGACAGAATTGGTATTAACTAAAGAAAACTTAAGACCTATATAGCAAGCCTAAGTTGATGAAGCCTTAGGGGTCAAGTTGCTATAGATTTTAGTTAAGTCTAGGATACTATAGTACACACGAAATGTAGAGGGCGTTAATTTGGGTTATTGCCCTGTTATTTCAGTTTTTTATGTGTGCAGGAATTGGAAAGTGGTTCCAATTAAAAAGCAAGTTGTCACACAATTTCTTGTATTTTTGTCTTTTAGGATTTGATTTAATTTAATATGTTTTAGGGTTTCTCTTTTTAAATTTTCAAACAAGTTTGAAACTCCGCAATCAAAGGAAAAATAAGTTATATTGGTGATGGTTAATTTCCTTTAATGTGAGTCTCTAAAAAGCAAGAAAGAAATCCTAAGCCAATTGTCCCTAAGACAGAAAATTACTACTAATGAATTATTTTTAAGCTTTCTGTACTAAGTAGTGGTTCAAACAAGTTAAACAACACCACTACTTTGAAGAAAATCAAACAAGGATTCCAGAAAAGATTTTCATAAGATTTTAGGAATTTTTTGATAGTTATTTTGAATTTTTACTTTTATTGGTGTCAAAGTCCAGAAATGATACCCGTGAGTATTTTGGACTTTTCAGTATTACCACTGACCTCAGAAAATTTTGTTGATTTTATATGATGTGAAATTTTATAAGAATTCTAGAAAACTAAATTTCACAAAAATTAGATGAGTATAAAAATTCTAAAAATTTGTGGATAGTAGCAAAACAGGAAGATTATAGGGTGTGACCCCTCTGTAGTCCACGAATTTTTAAAAATTAAATGCAAAGCCAATTGATCTGAAATTTGGAAAAGAAATTCCTAACTTAATTTTGTATCATTGTATGAAATTTTATGATTTTAGGAGGCCTGTGGTGTTGAGGATTGATTTTTCAAGTCCAGATAGAAACCTGGACCTGAAAAGCAAAACACCAATACTTGAAATGGAGTGCTGTTGATGGTGCAAACAAGCAATCAATGAGTTTTAAAAAGTACCACTCCACTTAATTAAGTTATTTAAGGTCCTGAAAGCCAAGTTTAGTGTATTTTCGTAGTCTTTTAGTTTAGGTGTGACAAGAGAGAAGAAACCAACCTGAAAATCCGTGGGAAGAAAAGGAACTTTGAGCTTTTGCTTCCAAATTCTCGCTTTCTTCCTGCAATACTTGCACACACAAGAGAAAAGAAAGAGAAGGGGATGAGATCCACTTCAAGCAAGAGAAAGAAAGATTAAGCAAAGCCGTGCCTCTCTGGCAACGGTGCCAAAAAGTGAACGCGAAAATACGCGATTTGTTAATTAGACAATTTAGTGTCGTTGTAACGCGTAAATCCACCTTCGCTTTTAAATTTATAACCTAGATAGTGGGATATCTAGGGTCGTCCAAGGAGGCAATTTGGTTGCAAAAATCGGTCTCTTGCTCGGAAATGGAAATCAACTTTTTTTTTGGTCTTTTTCAATATATCATTTTTATGTTTTTGAAATTAAAGCAACATGCGAAGTTGTTGGCGGGAAAAAGTGACTACACCTACTATGCTAGTGTAAGTGACAAAAATTATCCTCTTTCTAAGCTCAACCTAGGCGCATGGAGGCCTAGGTTAATTAGAAAGGAGGAGTGACACTACACTAAAGATAAAGCAAGGTAATGCAAAAAAGAGTGCAACAATAAATCAAGGCAACTTCTTTTTTATATTAAAGGAAATTGTCTACTAGTAGATGAATGCTTCTACAAGAAATAAATTGAAAACAAGATAAAGATAAATCCTTTGGATGATGATGGTGATGAAGAGGATGAAGCTCTTCTTGCTCCAAGCCTGGTAGCTCCTGGGCTTGAAAAGAAAATCTTCAACGCCTTCCTTCTATAGCTCCGCCAACGTGATGTCCTCCAAAGCAAGCCCTAAGGGGGCATGCCCTAAGCTTTTCTCCAAGGGTGGACGTCCACCCTAGGTCCTTATCCCTTGCCTGGCCATCCTCCTTGAAATGGAAAGGTCCTCCTCCTTGGAGTGGCCCAAGTTGAAGAGAGTGGGGAGAAGGCACCAAAGGGGCTGGTGATGTGCCACCTTATTCTTCTTCTCTACTCCTTCTTCTTGGTCGTAGGTATAGGTGGATGTAGGTGGAAGTAAACACTAATGGAGGATGCTCTAAAATGGTGGTAGGTGGTGGGTTTATATAGAGTAAGAAGGGGGCTAAGGTGACTCTTGAAATGGAGGGCTAAGATGGGAAGATGGAGGTGGTTGGGGATCCTATGGCTAAGGGTAATTGGTGCCAACCCAAGGAGCACCTAGGTGGTGGTTGTGGGTGGTGGCACCACTTGAAGTTGTCGCCAAAATGGCTTCTAGAAGAGGGGCTTAGGTGGTGCCAAGTAGGGTTATAGAAGGAGGGGTAGGTGGATGGCTAGGATGGGTTGTAGGGTTATGTGTAGGGCCATGATGTGGGGGTGTTTTGGAGGGAAAAAGTGGTGCCAATAAGGAGGTAGTTAGGGTGGTTTTGGTGCCACTTTATGGTGTCTTTTGGAGGTAGTGGGTAGGCTAGGTTGGTGGCAAGGTGAGGTGGAAGTAGGGGTAGCTTATGTGGAGCTTAGGTGGAGCTAGTTGGTGGAGTTGTTAGGTAGGGTTTTGAGGTGGTAAAAGCCAAGGGAGCTGGAGCATAGCTAAGCTAAGCTAAGCTAGCTTAGCTAATAGTGGAGTAGAGGAGGTGTTGGAGCTAGGGTTTGGAGGGAGGAGCTGGATCTGAAGACTCTGGAGCTGAAGTGGAGCTGGCAACTACTGAAGAGGTCAACATGGGACTACTCTAGTTGGCTTAGCTTGCTAGTTCTTTACTAGCTACTAAGCCAAGCTAAAGTGAGCTGCCTTCTGTTGAATGGAGCTGAGGTGAGCTGAGTCTGGTGATCCCAGGGAGGATCAAGCTAGTTGAGGCAGCTAAGGTAGTTTAGCTCAACTAAGTTAAGCTAAGCTGAGTCCCCGAGAGCTGGACTTGAGCTTCCTGAGCTGGGATGAATTCATCTTCAGCTGGCTGGAGTTAAATGGAGCTGGATGTAGCTGGAACTGAGATGGGGTGAACTTTTGTCAACTCAGCTGAGCTAGCTAGAGCTTCCTGTGGACTAATGGGAGCTGAGATGAGCTAGACTCAGCTAAGTTGAGCTGGATCTGAGCTGACCTGAGCTAGAGTGAGTTAAGATGAGCTCTCTTAAGCTACCATTTAGCTGAGATGAGCTGAATAGAGCTAAGATGAGTTAACCCTAATTCAGGTGAGCTAAATTCCAGCTATGCTGAGCTGGATCAAGCTGAGTTCCAGCTAGTGAGAGCCTCTCCTTCACCAGTTGCCTTCCTGAGTGCTAGGATTCTAGGGATCTGACAATCTGCTTATCCCTAACACTCACAAAAACACATCAAAAGCACAATAAATAATGCAATGCATGTCTAACCTAATTTATGCCTAAATGCAACCCAAAAACCCGTTTGCGGAGCAAAATCCAAAGAGCTAGGTTTGTTTTAATGCATAAGAATGATGATAAACTGGTGTTTATCAGTGAACTTCATCGCTAGTCCTAAATAGGATTATGAGGAAATCCAAGTCGTCGGATGAAGAGGAGGTGGTGAGCGGAAGGTGGACGACCATG
This sequence comes from Thalassia testudinum, assembly GCA_037157565.1. Taxonomy (NCBI): domain Eukaryota; kingdom Viridiplantae; phylum Streptophyta; class Magnoliopsida; order Alismatales; family Hydrocharitaceae; genus Thalassia; species Thalassia testudinum. Next base: position 130,492,467 of record JAZHRO010000077.1, read on the forward strand.
GCAGAGGAGTTCAGACGCGAGATGGAAGGTAATCAGTTGGTATTGTCATCGGACCTCCTCAACCGTCCCTGCTATGGAAGAAGAAGAAGAAGGTGTTGTACACAGGGACCTACATGCAATGAAAACTAAGGACCTATTTGTAGGAAAAGGACTCAATTGACATAAAAACTAAGAACCTAAACGTAAACAGTTGGTTTTTAGGCTTATTTTAATTTATTTCTTTTTCAACTTTTTATATTTGATTATAAATTAATTAAATATTATATTTATGCCTTGAATTTACATTTTTTTCCTTTTTAACTATATTTAATTAAGTGATTAATTTACTTAAGTTAATTAAATACTTAGGTCATAAAATTAACCAAGTTAGTTTAAATATTAAATAGGTAGCTAAATGTTTAATATTTGAGTCCAAATTATTAATTAAATTAATACTAATAATAATTGATATTTAATTTAATGTTTGTAACTTATTTTGAAGGTTCTTCTTAATTAATCTCTTATAATATAATTGACCCTGTAGTTAGTATATTCTTAGATAATTAACTAGGGAATCTAGTTAATTGGGGGTAATTAAGAGCTATGATGAGTCTCTCATCACCTATGCATTACAATGTCTTCATTGAAATGTATGCAAGAAATTAAAAATGTAATAGGCAAGAAGAGAGGATATCACCTGACTAAGCTTGTTAATCTAGGTCAACTTGGACAGATAAAAATGAAAAATACCTATATAGAATACTAGGTTGCCTCTGAGCCAGTGCCAAGTTTAATGTCATTTGTTGGACCAAAACCCCAAAAATAAATGAATGATCAAATTAATGGGTTGAGTAGGGATTGACATGAAGATATGGTCATACGGTCCAGGAATCAATGATCTATATATGTGGATCAGTTGATGGTGAATACCAAGCCCAAAAGGTCGAAAAAATAAAATAAATGGCCTTGGAATTATTTCCAGCAGGTGCTACAAAAGAGAAAAATAATTATTGGTGCTAGAGTGGAAAGTAGATAGTGGAAACCCTAATAAGTGGTGCATGAGTAAGGCAGATGAGGTGGATAAAGAGTGGTCAATGGGGAATAAATCATACGGTTCCTGAAAGTGATGGGAAATGAAAAGAGGAACCTGAGTGGTGTAGTCTGAAATGGTATAAGGAACCACTTTGTAAGTCAAGTCAAGTGTGGATGGATGTAGACTAGGTGAGTCAAATAAAATCTAGTGGTTCATCTCAATAGTTCCAGATTCACCCAAATCATGCTGGATATCAAAATCAGAATCCTCAAGCTCATCCCTAGGGTGCTCAAAAGTCTCATACGAGTCACCCAAATCCTATCTTAATTCATGATGCAAATCCTCAAATGCATTGGGTAAAAATTCATTATTCCTTAGAATCATTTCCCCAGAGGGTGTAAGATCGGAATCTAGATTAATCAAAGCCTCAAATTCTTTCATTTTTAGTTCTGTGGCTTCTGTGAATTTCTAAATGTCAGAATCAGGCCATCCATTATGATTAGTAGGATTATAAATTTGACCCCAATTGGCTCTATCTTGAACTACACCTTCTGAGGAAATATCTTCCTATTTCTCACCAATCAAATCAATTTCTTCTAAATTCCATGATTTAGATAAATTCTTTGCTTCCTCAGGTAAATCATCATAAGTCATCCACAACAATTTTGTAATCTCTTGAACATCTTTTTCATAGGGGGATTGTCTGTTGTTCAATCTTGAGATATTGGGGATCAGAGATAGGGTTTTCCTTAAGACTCTGATAGATGGGAAGAGAAGGGTGAGAATTAGCTAATACAGAAGTGAAAGCAGATTCATCTTCCATATGGAATTTCTCAGAATGATCAATGCCACTGAATCTAGATATCATAATTGAATCATCCAAGCACATATGATATTACAATCCTTAAACAAAATCATATCAGAACCATCCAAATGTGCCTAGCTGGGAGTGTCACTGTCCTCAATCCTTCTATCTTCTTGATGGGGGTCTTTATAATCTTGTTTTGATTCTCCCAATTTTTTCGAGATATCCAAATCCGAATCATCAGCATGGTCCAATTGTGCATCTTTCAACATAAAGGACTCATACTTAGGCTCACCATAGATTTGTTCCTCGAGATAGAATGATTGTAATTCAGGTCCTGAATCAAGATTTAGATCCTCGACTGAGTCTTCCTCCCCAAAGTCAGTCTTTGGAACATCAGAATTGTCCGTTAGTTCAGATGTAAGCCTAAGTAAGATCTGTTCTGGATAATCCAAGAGTTGGTGGGTGGGCTCGGTATAAGTAGAGGTTGGGATTGAATAAGATATCATACCTAAGGTTGGATCCTCAACCCTAAGGGGCTCACCACCAACTTGTGCCACACTCGGACTAGGTTTATCAAGTTGTGCTTCCCGAATTCTATTAAGCACCTTCAACAGGTTATTAGTATTTTTCTTATTAGCATCTCTCATCTCTTGGAGCACTTGAAGCAATTGGGTAACCTCAGGATCATCGCCATGGTCAGGGGTTTGAGTGGGCTGAGGATAATAATTTCTAGGATTGCTAACCTTAGTCAAATCAGAATATCTATCATCATCAGGATTTGTGTACCTAGGGTTATCCCAATAAGAAGGTGGAGCGGGTTAGGTGAAATTGGGATAATCTGCAAGGTGATTTCAGGGATATGATTGATATTCTAAGTATTAGGACTCTGAGGCATATCCCCAACTAGGGGAGAAATGTGTCTGGTTGAACCGGTCAAGATAGTTGGTCATGCTGATCAGGTGCTGGTCTCGTATGGAGAGCGTCTCTTGAGATTGTAGAGATCCTTGATATCCAAAGATTCGTGTGGGTTTCCGTAAGGATGAGGTAGGCCTAGCTATACCCATGGAATGAGGTGTAGTGTTGAGCAGGATTTCTATGCTAAAAGATTGAGTTTGAAAACCCTATCGTTGTAATCATGTAAAAATCCATCAAACAGATAATTTAATTAAAACTCGAGTGAGTCCCGGGTTGAACACCGGGAGGCGAACATTTGATTAAAAACTGCGTTGGATTTATTGTCACAAAAGTAGATTAGCTAGTTGAAATTAATCCACTAGCTATTCTACTTAAAGAATAATTAATAGAAGAGAATAGAATAATACAAATAAAGAGAAAATAGAGAGAATGAACAAGAATTTTATAATAATAGGTGCATGTCCATTACAACTACTTTCTACATTAGAAAGCGGGAAATCTACACTAGAAAGCAGTAAAAAGAGAGGGGATGAGAAGTTATCCTCTTTGACAGCTGCTTGGAGGACGAGCCGCGTTGACGGGGTGCTCGAACGAGGGTGGTGAGATGCTAGACGAAAGAGGATGAAGACTGAAGACAGAGAATGGAGCAGGGCAACGTCGCAGCGAGATCCACTTCTCGAATGGCAGTGAGAGGACAACTGTGGGATGCTCCACGACTGGGGGTGTGAAGATTGAAAAATTAGCTTTTTAACTCTAATGGAGCATCCCAGGTTTGGGATGAGCTCATAGAGCTTTGAAGGGGTGAGAGAAGAGAGAAAGGGATGAAAAATGAGGTGGTAGGGGTCCCCTTTTATAGTTGCATAGATGTCTTTTTACAAAGCTTAGAAAATAAATGCTAGGGTATTTAGTGACCAATATAACCGTCATTGTAGTGAACGTCGGTGAAGGCACACCTCTTCCCCTTCCGTTGTTCTGTGCGTGCACCTACGTCCATGCAATCTCAACCGTCCGATCAAGAGATCGGACGACCTAGGATCCTCGAGCGTCGCTACTTCAAGCGTTAAGCATGGTTGCGTGTGATGGCACGTTCGATTGCGTGCCATCGCACGCATGCACAATCCACGCCTCTACACATGTCGCGTTGCCGCTCCTGTTGCAGCACAATCGCCATCCAACTGGCAAATTTTGCCAGCTCCCTCTTGCGACATCAATTGAGGCACGCCATGCTTCGAACCCTCGCTGCTCTCTTCGTGAAGGGGTGCGCAACTAACATGCTACAAGGTTGCTTTGGTCGCGTTTTGGTTTTATCGTTTGCGCACCCTCAGCTGTTGGATCTCGATCCAAAGGCTGAGATCACACTTGATTGTGCCTTCAGAGGTGAAGTGGGAGGCTTGGTCGACGTTGGGTGGGTGGGATGGCACCACGTGGCACCATCCTGGCCGTCCATCTTCTTTAACTTGTAGATGGTCCCACAGATGTTGGATTGGATCGATTTTCACGTCGTTGGGCTGTGAGCATCGATCCGAACCCATCCGTGCAGTTTGATTTATTGTCTGAGGTACAAATTTAACCCCACCTTGTCCTTTATCCTCTGATCTTTCTCATACTGTATCTGATGCTAAGGAAGTCAGATCGGGGTGATCTTAGAGTCGTTGAACTTCGATCAGCACCCTAATCATATTCATTTGGTTGGATCTTCAATCCGAAGCCATAATAAATATTACCCTGTTCCTTGAACATAAAAAGGGAGAATTAACATAAAATTTATACGATCTAACCTAAATGTATGATGATGCAGGTCATGCAATATTTATAATGCATGATGCAATTATATGCCTAAGAACATGCATAAATAGATAGTTTTTGTGACATAGATGTGTCTACATCATGTAGGAAAGGGAATCAAGTCCCAGGTGTTGAGGAAGGTTCTCCCATTCTGAAGAAGTTGGAGTAAGGGATGGGTTGGGATAAGGAGAAAAGGAGGAATAGTGGGAAGCAAAAGGGTATGGGTCCAAGTTCTCTTCCTTAATCAGTTCTTCCTCATGGTGATTACCCATGGGAAAGGATTCAAAATCAGATTCAGGAAAAACAAGTCTTCCCTTAGGACGTATCTTTAAAGGTGGCATTAAATTAGGGATTAGAGATCTTCTACCTTGCATGTGAAAGTGCACTAGAAGGGGGGCGATTAGTGCTAACGGCGGTAAACAAAATTGCTAACTGTAAATAATACATATTTAAGATAAATTCAAGCAAACCATAAATGAACACAATGATTTACAATGGAAACCCAATCACAGGAAAAATCACTACCTAAATCTCCGAATCTAGGATTTTGCGTCGAGTCCAACTCAGAATACTAACTGGTACTTATGGGGTACCAAAATCTTGTCAAACCCTCTTGATATCCCAATCGAGAGCAATGGATACCAAACCCTTTTTCAATTCCTCTTGATATACCAATCAAGAGCAAACCGCTCTTTCTCATGAGGAAGGGAACCCACAACCCGGGCCCTCAGATTACAAGTAGATTAAGGAATAAAAAAGAATTAAAACAATATTTAGCTCTTATGGATAGCACCAATAAGATATGCAATTAATTATATGAACTAGCTATCTAGGAGACTAAAAGAACTCCCTTAGTGATTGTGAGAAGATGATGTCACTGGGAGTTGAAGTGATGAAGCTTCAAGCAAGTGTGAGTTGGAGAATCAAAGCTTTAATCACTTCCAAGAATACCAAAGGTATGCTTTAGCTGAATGTAGATTTGAATGCACTTTAGAGTGTGTTTATTGGGTGTTCTCTCTCTTGCAAAGAGTGGGAAACCATCTTATATATATAGAGGGGTGAATGGACTAGTTTAAGTGTGCATAAGGCCCCTCTTCAATGGCTAAAAAGTTTCCCAATTGGATTTGCCAATGGCTAACTAATATGCTACAAAAGTGCTTTATCTAACATTAGGTAAAAGTCATCTAACGTTAGGTGAACTATCTAATGTTAGGTATTCAGTTAGGTGCAAAGTTCGCTATCTCCAGGAGATGTCCAATTTGGCCTAAAATAGCCTACCTAACGTTAGCCAACCTCTATCTAATGTTAGGTCAACTACCTAACGTTAGGTACAAAGTTCAATGTAAAGTTCATTATTCCTTAGAGCTCAAGGTGGCCTCAGCCTTACTACCTAACGTGAAGTATATACTACCTAGTGTTAGATGGATTTTAAAAAGTCCTCTAGTTGTCCAAATGAGTCTTGATGATTAGATGGGGTTCTAGGATGATCTTTTAACACCTAAGGATGTTTTATCATATTTTAACCTATTTAGGCTATGTGTGGTGTTCTTGTGAGAATTACATATGAACCCCTTATGTTTATGCTAATATGAGATCTAATTGGGGTTTTCCTTACATTCTAAAGAATAAAAGATTACAACTCAATTCCTATAATACAAGAAGACTTAAACTTAAAGAGCATGATCTTCTCCTTCTCGGCTTCTGATTTCGTCAAGAGAGCTTTAACCTGAAAATCAATCTTGCAATATTTATGCATAAGATCCAATTTTAATTTTAATTACTTGAGATGTTTGTTATCATCAAAACCATCATTAAAAGCTAATGTGGTGCCTAATTGCTTATGTACCAACATTCTCCCCCTTTTTGATAATGACAAACACTCAATGGGGAGGTTGAAAGCCTCCCCCTGACCAAGTGCTCTCAAAATAATTCTAAGAGATGACACACAAGAAGCACATAGCACAATGTCATAATAAGATTTTAGCAAGATTAAAGTATCCATGATCTCAATATTTATTCAACTCCTATTCCCATGATCTCAATATTTATTCAACCCCTATTCAACCTCTCATATATTATCCTCCCCCTTTTGACATCATTAAAAAAAAATCAAGGGAGGCATAGCATGCTCATATTTCAACATATGAGAATATAACTTTATGTAACATTCAACACAATTCCTCAACTCACATACAACTTTGTAGATATCATCATATATAGCTCAACAAGATAATAGGAACACCAAAACCATGAGCTTTAAAGAAGTGCAAGGTGCAACAAGGAAATATAACTATTTGTTAATGCATGCCAAGGATATAAGCTAGAAAAGTTTGTGCAACCCATGCTCTTACAAGTACATTAAATGTTGAAGCTAGAGTGCTAGGAACTAAAATCAAGTTCTTTTCTAACTACTTTATCCTATACTCCCCCTTAAAAATGGAAACATAGCTATATTCATATTTGAGACCTCCGCCTACTTAAAAGAGTCCAAACATATAGGAAAAGCTTAAATATGTCCCCCTTAATGATGGACATAAAGCATATAACACATTTTTATCTCCCCCTATCTAAATGCTATCTATTAACATAAAAGAGTGGGTAAATGGTTTGCCTCACTTACCAAGGCCAATAGCTAGCCCAAATGGAGGTTGATGCCAAAGTTGATGGGGCTCCCATCAGAAACTTGGAGGTCTGGGCATGATGCCGGTCTCCAACCAACGGTTGACACATGGCAGTTTGATTTCCCGCCGACTGTCTCGTCTTCTTCTTTGGTCTACTCCTTGGTCCTCCTAATTTGAGTTGACCATTCTTAAATTTGTAGGTCCAATCTTTGACATTGAAATCTTCATCTAAACCTACAAATAAGATTCTAATTCTTTGTTCGATATCAAAATCAATTTTGATCCGGATGTGTTAGTTGGTCTCCTTGATGGAGATCCTTTCTCAACCTTTTGTTTTTGAGTATTATTGCTAAAAGCATATGCATTGTAAGATTATTTTTCAGCCTTATGGCTATACAAGTATGCATGATAAGTTAGTTTTTTAGCCTTATGGGTATACAAGTATGTATGATAAGTTGGTTTTTGAGCCTTGGGTGGCACAAAGGTGTTTCTGGCTTTGGGCTTTACAAAGTTCATGGGCTTCTTGGTTGTGGATGAAGGTTCAACATAACCAAGACCATGCCTAGAGGTTGATGGTAATTATCTTGTAAGCATCTTTTGTAGGTTCTTACTACCATTAGTAAACTTAGCTAGGTCATCAGTCAACCTATCTGTTTTATCCTATGTTCATGCACATCCTTTTCTAAGCAAGCAAATTTATTTTTCAATTCAATGGTCTTTTCCATCAATATGTCTTTCTCAATAAGCATGCTAGTGTTAGAAGCAATAAGATTTTCATTCGATCTTATCAAGTTCAAACATTCAATTTTCAGAGTTACATTTTCCTTTCTAGATCCAAGTTCTTATTGATAAGAAGCTCATATTTGTTTAGCAAATCATTTTCTTCTATTCTAAGCTTTTTCAAGGCTCTATTTTCAAGTTTAATTTTCTTACATTCATGAAAAAGCTCATCATATGCATCAAGTAACTCATCAAAAGAAGTAGAGTCTAGTACCTTAGTCTCATTTGCCATGAGACACACGTGTGCAACTTCTTCCTTGCTTGAGTCGGAGTCGAAGTCGGTGCTATCACTTGCACTTTGATCCGAGTCATCCCAAGTTGCTGTAAATGCCTTCTTTTTCTTCTTGAAGAATTTCTTTCTTGACTTGTCATTGGTCCTTGACTCCTTTTCCTTCCTTTCTTTCTTCTTCTTCTTGTCCTTCTTATCCTCATTGAGTAATGGACAATCTTTTAGTATGTGGCCCTCCTTGCATCCATAGCAAGTGGGAATCTCATCATCTCTCCTCTTTTTGAATTGCTTCCTCATTCTTACATATTTCTCAAATCTTATAGAAAACATGGCCATCTCTTCATCATCTTCACTTTTATCATCTTCACCAAGATCAGAATCACTCTCAATTTTGGCCTTGAATGCCAAACTCTTCTTCTTGTAACTAGAAGCTTTATTTTCATCCTTCTTGGATAGCTCAAGCTCCACTTCATAAGCCATTAGACTTCCAAGTATCTTATCCATGCTAATGTTCTTCAAATCCTTTGCTTCCTCAATTGTAGTGACCTTTGGCTACCATTCCTTGATTAGAGCCCTCAAGAATTTGGACACCATCACATTTGAGGGATAACTCTTCCCAAGGCCCTTGAGAGGGTTGATGATGTTGGTGAATCTTATGCTCAAGTCCTTTATGATTTCACCCAATTTATTCTTGAACATCTCATGTTCTTGGGTTAAGAAATCAATTTTTGTCTCCTCCACCCTTGAGGTTCCTTCATGAGTCACTTCAAGGTATTTTCAAATCTCATGTACTGTCTCTAGCTGTGAAATTCTATTAAACTAATCATTAGAGAGGGCACAATATAATATGCACATAGCATTACAATTGATTGATATCTTCTCATCTTCCAACTTATAGTCTCTGGTGGCGGTGTCTACTTCCGGCATTTTGAATTCTTTCTCTACCATTTTCCATAATGAGAGATCTTCGATGGCTGATTTGAGGTAAATTGCCATCTTCCTCTTCCAATGAGTGTAACCATTTCCATCAAAATACGGAGGTCGGTAGGTCGGCAATCCCTCAGTCCTTGAGTTACTTGATTCCACCATTGTCATTAGTGTGAGGAAGTTACTCCAAAGTACACCAACCTAAGCTCTGATACCAAATGAAAGTACACTAGTGGGGGGTGATTAGTGCTAAAGGTGGAAAATAAAATTACTAATTGCAAATAATACAGATTTAAAATAAACTCAAGCAAACCACAAATGAACACAAGGATTTACAGTGTAAATCCAATCACGGGAAAAACCACTACCTAGATCTCCCAATCTAGGATTTTGCCCTGAATCTAACTCAGAATACTAATCAGTACTTATGGGGTACCAAAACCTTTTACAAATCCTCTTGATATCCCAAACAAGAGCAATGGGTACCAAACCCTTTTTTAATCCCTCTTGATATTCCAATCAAGAGCGAACCCCACTTTCTCAAGAGGAAGGGAACCCTCAACCTGGGCCCTTAGATTATAAGTAGATTAAGGAATAAAACAGAATTAAAACACAATTTAGCTCTTATGGATAGCCCCAATAAGATATGCAATTAACTATGTGAACTAGCCATCTAGGAGACTAAAAGAAGTCCCTCAGTGCTTGTGAGAAGATGATGCTGTTGGGAGTTGAAGTGATGTAGCTTCAAGCAAGTGAGTTGGAGAATCAAAGCTTCAATCACTTCCAAGAACACCAAATGTATGCTTTAGCTGAATATGGACTTGAATGTACTTTAGAGTGTGTTTTTTAGGTGTTCTCTCTCTTGCAAAGAGTGGGAGACCATCTCATATATATAGAGGGGTGAATGGAATAGTTTAGGTGTGCATAAGGTCCCTCTTCAATGGCTAAAAAGTTTCCCAATTGAATTTACCAATGGCTAACTAATATGCTCCAAAAGTGCTTTATCTAACATTAGGTAAAAGTCATCTAATGTTAGGTGAACCATCTAACGTTAGGTACTCAGTTAGGTGCAAAGTTCGCTATCTCTTGGAGATGTCCAATTTGGCCTAAAATAGCCTACCTAACGTTAGGCAATCTCTATCTAACGTTAGGTCAACTACCTAACGCTAGGTACAAAGTTCAGTGCAAAATTCGTTATTCCATAAAGCTCAAGGTGGCTTCAACCTTACTACCTAACATTAGGTGTATACTAACATTTGATGGACTGTAAAAAGTCCTCTAACTCTCCAAATAAGTTTTGATGATTCTATGGGGTTCTAGGATGATTCTTTAACACCTAAGAATATGATTTACCATATTTTAACCTATTTAAGCTATGTATGGTGTTCTTGTGAGAATTACATATAAACCCCTTATGTTTATGCTAATATAAGATCTAATTGGGGTTCTCCTTACATTCTAAAGAACAAAAGATTACAACTTAATTCCTATAATACAAGACGACTTAAACTTGAAGAGCATGATCTTTTCCTTCTTCTTGGCTTTTGATTCATCAAGAGAGCTTCAACCTGAAAATCAATCTTGCAATATCTATGCATACGATCTAATTGTAATCTCAATTACTTGAGATGTTTGTTATCATCAAAACCAATATTAAAGGCTAATATGGTGCCTAATTGCTTATGCATCAACCACATGCACAAGAAGAATGTCTATAGTTGAGAGAGAGATGACACATGAGAGAATCTGCAAACAAGCAAACAAACTAAGCCTTAAAGTTTAAACCCTAATTAGACCTAATCCTGGCTCCCCAAAATGCGACTAGGTTAGACCAACCCTTGAATTACTTGGCTGACCAAAAGGGTGGGACCACCTAGGACACTTCGCATGGTGGGACACTACTAAGGGTTAATGTGATTTTCGCACCGACCTTTCTTCTCACCAATGGGTCCAAGTAGACAAGGCCTTGTCCTTAGCCCAATTTAACTTCAAGTTACCAAGAGGATTAGTCCTATCTAAGGCACGTCTACTCAATTTTAAGTTTAGGGTTGAAGTGCTTTTGGAATATGATGGGAGTTAGGGGGTGTTGCCCTTAAAATTGATTTCGAAAGTGAAGTGCATAATCAAGGGGTTCACAATACAAGCTTAGTTGATGTGGTTGCTTTTATGGTTCAAGTGCTTGTATTAGTGAATTTTATGGTTCACTTAGGTAAATATATTCAAACAATGGTTCTGATGAGGCACACAAGAGGTTTTGTAAGTCCCAATTATTTTATAAATTTTCTCTAAGAATGGAGATGCAAGTGTGCTCTACCTTAATATGAAACCTTACGAGCAGATGCGCTAAACAATGGAATTTAAGTCTACAACAGGTAAGGTAGTGCAACTCAATCAATGCAATCAATTAGTCTTATTACACCACCAACTTGGTACTAAGAAAATATTTTTCAAGAATTTTAATGCACATTTTCTATTTTTTTCAGATTTAAAGTGTACTTGGGGTTCTATAGTCTATTTTGACCCTAAATTAGTGATCAAATATTTTGTATAACCAAACATGCACCAAATATTTTTTTTAGATTTTTTTAGGATTTTATATTATCGCAGGAATCTAACACAGTAAATTTCAGATAAATTGGAGTTGCATAAAAATTCCCTTGAGTTTTTGAAGTCTAAAAAATTAGGGGCAACAACAAACTTCATAGTAGTTCAATTCGTGAATTTTAAAATTTTTTGTGTAAATCAGAATGGCACAAAATTTGGATGTTGTTTTTGACTTCAATACCCACGCCCAGTAAAAATTTTAGAATTTTTTGACGTGTAAAATTTCAGAAATTGAATTTTGAAAATAAAATTTTATTGCAACCCGTAAATGTAGAAGGTTGTTTTGTTGATTTTCAAAAGCTAATACCCACCAACAAGAGTTTTTTTAAAAAAAAAGCAAGCAAATACTAACCTAAGGATCAAGCAAAGCACCTTTTTTTTCCTTTTTTCTCGAAAAGAAAATCTAACATATTCTAAGATACGAGTACTTACCTGAGATTAAAAACCTACAATTTTTCTGTTCTTGCATATCTTCTCGAATTTCCACATTTCCTACACACACGAAATCAACAGAAATAAAGAAGGTTAGAAATCTCAAATAAGCATTAACAAGAAAAACTTCAAGAATAACTTTGTTGCCTTCCCAGCAATGACACCAATTTATTTGTTACGAAATGATATAGACACATCTATTTAGGTTTAAATGCCTATTTATGCATATTCCTAGGCTTAGTTTTGCATTCCATATTATAAATATTGCATAGCATGCATCATTCGCCATTTAGAGAAGTTGTGTATATTTTAGGTTAATTGAGTCCTTTTTGTGGTCAGGAGAGAAGGAGATTTATTTGGAGCCTCGGATTGATGATCCGACCATATGGATCTAATCAGGACGACGATCGGAATCCAATGCCTCCAGAATCGTCTTAATTGGAGTCCCGTAGCACCATATACAGTTCAAGGAAGATCAACGAACAGGGGACTAGATGACGTAATTCGGACCTTCAAATGACAAATCCGACCATGTGGATGGATTCGGGTTGACGATCGTAGCCCAACAATGTTGAAATCGACTCACTTAGACCTTTGTAGTAGCCCCTACAATAGAAAGATAGACGGCCTAGATTACGCCACGTGGCGCAACCAAGGCTGCCCATGTGCACGCATGCACCACCATACGTGCACGCGCAGTGGCAGTGCACGCAGGCACGTAGCGAGCGACAGCGTGGGTGCGTGGGCTGTCTTCAGTGACATTTGCGGCAGACCTTCAGCAACGTTTATGACCATCACTAAATGTCCTGTATACGAATTTGATTCTTTCGTCCACTATGAAAGGACCCTTACCCCTCCCATTTTTCTTCATCTCTTCCTTTCTTCCTCTCACCACCTCCAAGGCTCTAGAGACAGCTTGTTCCAAGCCCGGGATGCTCCTCTAGAGTAAAACCAACATTTTCCTGCCTCTCATCCCCCTTCGTGGAGCATCCTGTGACCGTCTTCTCACCTCCCTTCAGGAAGAAGATCCTTACCGCGATGCCATCCTGCCCTACCCTCCATCCTCCGGCGCTATCCCCGTTCATCCTGCTCCTTACCACCTTCCTCCAAGCAACGTCAGAGCGAGTCATCCTCCGAACGACCGTCGAGGGGGATTTCTCTCACCTCTCTCTATCTTTTTACCCTTTCGTAGTGTAGATTTCCTGCTTTTGTAGTGTAACAAACATTCGTTTATATTGTTGTAAGTAGATTAGTTAGAATTCATCAACCTAATCTCTTGCTTGCTAAAAACTAAAAAGATAGAAAACATAAAAAATGACAAAAAGAAATAAAAGAGAAACACGAATTTTCAAAACCAAACGTTTGCCTCCCCGTGTTCGACTCGGGACTCACTTTTCAAGTTTCGGTTATAAATTTTATTTGATAGACGCGTTTTGTGAGCTACGATGACGGGTCCTCCAAACTCTAATTTTAATTCGCGAAATGCTCCCCAATCATTTTGGCGTCGTTACTGGGGAGGCAACACTCTTTGTTTTTTTTTCCGTGTTTTTCCACATTACCTAACATTTATCTCAGTTTTTCTCTGATCTTACTGTGATTGCAGGTACTCATCCAAGGCAGGCCAGAGTGGTTAGATCAAAGAAAAGTGCGGATGAAGGTTTTGTAAGTGTACCCCCACCACCCCCACCCTAGTTTTCATTTCATAACCTAATAACTCAAACCCAAATCAACTTAGGTGCTTGCATAAGCCCTAGGATAGATTTAGTTGTTTGTTTGCCACCTCCACTCATCTCACCCTCGCATATATAAAAAAAACAAAAAAAACTCTTTTCTTGTGGGATTTTCTGAAAGCTACACACTTAACACCCATAACTTCTCACCCTAAGGCACACAATCACATTGATTCTACCACTTAACTAGGATCTGACCTGTGGACCCGATACACTTAACTCAACACACAAACAAGTGAGTAGAAATCTGAATAGGTCAAACATTTCTGTGTTCCTTAACTAAGTGGTGTAATAAACCAATTGATTGAACTGTTTGGGCTACACCACTTAAGATAAAAGCGATCCATTAAGTAGCTTGCCACTTAGGGTTGATTCTTAGGGTTGAACTAGGTACTCCGCATATTATTTTTTATTTCTAAAGGAATATATCTACACCTGTGCCTTCAAAACTTGGAGTGTTCTCATAAACTTGATTGAATATACCTAAGATTAAACCCTAAAAGCTACCAAATAAGGTTAAACCCTAAAAGGCACATCATCAAAGAACCTTGTTTGCAAACTTTGGTTGTGCACGCACACACATTTCAACTGATCATTAAGGGCACAACTCATCTAAAGGGCCCATCACATTCCAAGAGCATAATCATCCCAAGCCTAATTAAAACTGAGTAAACGTTGGCCTTAAGGATTGATTCACTCTTCGGGGCTCAAACTGAGATTTTTTTGGATTAATCTGCTTCTGCTGGTCCATCTGATGTCTAGCTAGGGGAGTAGCATCAAATGACCCTGGCTGGGGGTACACTAGGAACCAGAGGCGTAAGCCAAAGGAAGAACCTTCTCCCCAGTCCCTCCTTCTAATTGGTTGGATTGACCGGATAAAAGTAGACCAAATCATTTATAATCTCAAGACGGGTCCTGGGAGTCTGTAAGTCTTTAGGCTAACCCACCTAAGGACAGGGTTGATTGCTTGTATTGCAGGGCTCCTTTCTCTCTTCTGATTTCCCTCCTATTCTACCATGTATCCTTCCACATCTTACACGCATTTCCCATCCTACCCTCCTACCACCACTTATCCCCAAGATGATTACTATTCTGACTTGACTTGTAATTACCCATCCACTAGTTAGGATGACTTTGATTGGGGATATGAATATGGACCTCAGTGTCCAGGGCCTAACCCTGGACAACAAGATTATGATTACTATCCTTCCTAAAGCTACAATGATTATAGATCTTCATCCTTTGATGAACAAACCAACCCAATCAGGAAGGATATAATGATTATAACACCTACCCTCCCCAGTATTCCACTAAATATGGGTCACCACCATCCTTTAAACAACCTAAAATGACCTACTATCAAGGAGGGACTTGAGAACCTCGATATCTTGACTCTCCTAGATTTAACCTGAACCCACCCAAACCTGAACCAAACCAGTTGGTTCAGGTGAACCAGATCCAAGATAGGGTGTTGGCAAATTTGAGGAACATTATACAATCTATAGAAGCTTAGCCAACACCATGCACTGAAGCATTGGAGCCTATGATCAAAATGATTGATGAACTTATATGTTCTCTATTGGATTTGCTCCAAAGTGTTAGGGATAGGGACCTGGGTGAGTTTCTTCTTGGGAAGTTGTCGAGGTTGAGGATGAAATTTGTGGTTGCCCTAGTCAAATCTTGGGATGATTCTCAAGATGAACCCCCTTCAGGAGAGCCAATGTCTGAACCCGCTCAGGCACCTATCGGGGGGAATACATATTCTGAGATTGGAGATGACCAGGTTGGTCTAGAGCAACCCTTTGAGGATGAATCGAGTTTCTCACCCAAGATCCCCGAGCCAGGGAGTGAGGAAAAATGTCTCTATGGATCAGGAAATGACATGAGATTTTTGAGACATATATAAATGAGGATCATGAATTCTTTGACTCTGAGGGTGAAGAATCTTTTGGTGAAGTCTCACTTGAACTTAAGGAAGAGGATTTTAGTGAGACAATCGGGCTCGAGGAGCATGATGAACTATTTGATAGCCCGATCATTGAAGATTATGGTCATGTTGGGGCTAACTTGGATGATTCGAATCTTGATGATTCAATCAGTAGCCCCATTCCTCAACCACACCATAAAGAGCTGAATTATGATATTCTTGAGATCACCAGACCCAAGTCAATCCTGATTAAGCCACAATTATTGGACTTGGGTATTTTAGATGGGGTGTACAATGATCTGGAGGTCCCAGAAACCTTTATTTTGGAGGATAGGAAGTGGGAAATAAAAATATGGGAAGCTACTTTTGAGGGAACTATGAGTTTGGATTTAAGGGTTTCTGTTAACCTGAAACCACCTAATTTCTACCAGGACCCTTGCGATATCTTTGACATGCAACCTAAGCTCGGAATTATTGACTATCTTTCTGAGCTGAATTTTAAGTGGGCATCTAAACCTTGTAAATTAAATCTACCTTTTATCTGACACTTTAGTCTTGGGTTGCACACCACCAAACCATAGGCCCGATCCTGTAAATACAACAATCTTCAGTTCTGGGTGATTTTCATCCAGAACCTTAGAACCACTCGACCCTGGGGCATGGGTCTACATCATAATCTGGTCCACGTCTGTGAACATCTTTGGCTGATGGGTTTCAGGATCAACTGTTTGATTTTGATTCTTACCATCACCTGTGAATTTCTAATTTCTTCTTTGTATGTATATTATGCCTAGATGAAGGCATTAAACTTAACGCGTGTGTATACTCTCTTCTCTCTGTGGAGTGGATCGGGTTGTCACGAAATTCAGGTGATATTCTGTTTATTCCGCCCTTTTCATGTCTTTGTTTTTACAATGAGGACATTGCATCATTTAGGCATGGGGGGTGGATAATCAATTCCATAAATCATTTTGTTAACTCCATAGAATTTCTTTTAGTTTCTTATAAAATAAAAAAAAATTAAAAATTTGAAAAATATAAAAAAGAAAGAAATTAGGAAAAGAGAACTTAGGCATTTGGAAGTTATCAACTTTAGGAAATGATACGATAGGACCTGAATGTTTAGACTCTTCAGGTCTTCGAACTTAATTAGCCTGGGTGTCCACTCGAATGTGGACTTAGTCTCGAGTCCTCGCCAAGTCAATCTTATTTTAATTCGGTAAATAATTTAGGATGATAAGTATGCGACTTATCAACTGCCCTTTGATTTGAGGGGATTCTAAGTCTAAGCATCTACACACTTTTTGCACTGACTCACTTTTTTGCGATTTCTTCGGAAATTAGATAGCTAATGAACTGTCTAGGGTGGTATGGCTGGCAAGTTGTCGGTGGTAACAGCTCATCGGCCGGTTGTCTAAAATCTAGCCACAAGACCTTTTTTTTTGTACTGCCTTTAGGTAAATCTTAGATTAGGGAAGCCACCTACTTAGAAAAAAGAGAAAAAAGAAACACCCAAAAAGAAAAGAAAAAAAAAAGAAAAATGAGAAAATAAAAAAAAGAGAAAATAATAAAGCCACACTTCACCGCACGAGTATGGCTGGCAAGTGGTCGTGGGTAACAACCCATTGGACGGTTGTCCAGCCATACTCATGCGGTGAAGTGTGGCTTTATTGTTTTCTCTCTTTTTTTATTTTCTCTTTTTTCTATTTTTTTCTTTTCTTTTTGGGTGTTTCTTTTTTTCTCTTTTTTCTAAGTAGGTGGCTTCCTTAATCTAAGATTTACCCAAAGGCAGTACAAAGAAAATGGTCTTGTGGTTGGGCTCTGGACAACCAGACGATAAGATGTTACCACTGACAATTTGCTAGCCATACCACCCTTGACAATTCATTAGCTACCCAAGAGCTTGCTCTCAAGCTCCCAAGGTGCATATTAGTGTAACGGAACTCTACCCTACTAAATACTCCTCTAGCTTCCCATCCCCATTCATAGGTCACCTTGGAGCCATCCTCCTACCTCCATTCCGGTAGCAGATCATCTCCGCCTTCTCACCTCCATTCTAGAGCTATGCTGAAGCTTTCCTCTACCCAACATCCTCCCACTTCTCACCTCCGTCGTCCTGCTTCCCAACTCCATCCGAGCTTCCGCCAGGTGTCGTTGTCTCCCCGAACAGTCGCTTCGGGAGATTTCTTCTCTCCTCCCCCTCTTTCTATGTTTTCTAGATTATTGTAATTAACATTCATACAATATATCATATTCGATTCTATCTCTCTCTTGTGATTGCTTGTCATTTTATTTCAAAAACAAAAAAATATAACAAAACCACAAAACACCAAAAAGAAACAAATCAAAGTGCGATTTTCATACAAAGTAAACGTCGCCTCCCTGTGTTCGACCCGAGACTCCCTTAGAGTTTCGGTATAAATTATATTTGATCACAAGTTTTGCAACTACGACGATGGGTTACTCGTAACCCCAATTTCAAACACACAAAACCCGCGCAATCATTTTCTAGAGCACAGCTCACAAAAATGCACAATAATTCCCAAAACACTTAGGGAAGAAGAGAGGAAGTAGAATAAATCGGGGAGATATACACTAGGTTCGCCCTTGTGTTGACCCTATAAATAAAAGAAGTAGGGTGAAAGCTACTGTTCGAAAAGATAAACCTCTAGGCAAAGTCACCTAGGGTCATAGAAACCCGAAGTACGTTTTAACGGCTGCCTAGTGAGTCTTTCACTCTTTTCACTAGATGCATAGCACTTAGAGTCTTTTTCGAGTCTTGGGTGGGTTGGGTAGCCGTAAAAGTTATCCCAACACTCTCAAACTCCAAAAAGTCCAAAAAAAATAAGAAAAAGGAAAAACAGAAAAAAAATGTATCTTCCCTTTGCAAATAAAGCAAGGACTTGGGCGGTCTACATTCTGGCAAACACCCGAGTACTGTTGAGTTATCGTTGTTTAGGACCTTAGTTGAAATTTTCTATTGTTAATAAACAACATAGGCCTAAATGATCAAATCTTAATTTTGTTTTTATACATAGCATGTAGTTTAGTTTTGTTAGGGACTAGCAAAAGATAGGCATGGGGGTATGATATAGACACATCTATTTAGGTTAAAACTCCTATTTATGCATGTTCCTAGGCTTATATTTGCATTTCATATTATAAATATTGCATAGTATGCATCATTCTGTATTTAGAGTAGTTATGTATATTTTAGGTTAATTACGTCCTTTTCTGGTCAAGAGAGAAGGAAATTTATTTCGGAGCCTCAGATTAACGATCCGACCGTATGGATCTGATCAGGACAACGATCGGAGTCCAACGCCTTCGAAATTGCCTTGATTGAAGTCCCGTAGCACCATATGCAGTCGAGGAAGATCAACGGCCAAGGGACTAGGTGATGTAATTTAGAGCTTCAAATGACAAATTTCACTGCGTGGATGGATTCGAGTCAACGATCGCAACCTAACGACGCAAAAATTGACTCAATCCGACCTCTGTAGCAACCCCTATAATAGAAAGAAGATGGCTGCCCAGATCGCGCCATGCGGCGCAACCTAGGCAGCCCTTGTGCACACACACGCCACTGCATGTGCACAGCAGCGCGGGTGCGTACGACACGGTGCGCGGAGTGCGCGCTGGTGCAGCGGTAGCGTGGGCGCATGGGCTATTTTCAGCGACATTTGCGGCGGATCTTCAGCGATGTTTATGACCGTCACTAAATGTCCTGTATACGAATTTGATTCTTTCCTCCACTATAAAAGGACCCTTACCCCTCCCATTTTTCTTCATCGCTTCCTTTCTTCCTCTCACCACCTCCAAGGCTTTAGAGAGAGCTTGTCCCAAGCTCGGGATGCTCCTCTAGAGTAGAACCAAACATTTTCCCGCCTCTCATCCCCCTTCGTGGAGCATCCCGTGGTCGTCTTCTCACCTCCCTTCGGGAAGAAGATCCTTGCCATGACGCCGTCCTTCCCTGCCCTCTGTCCTCCAACTCCGCCCCCATTCATCCTGCTCCTCACCGCCTTCCTCCAGGCGACATCAGAGCGAGTCATCCTCTGAGTGACCGTCGAGGGGGATTTCTCCCACCTCTCTCTATCTTTTTACATTTTCGTAGTGTACATTTCCCTCTTTTGTAGTGTAACAAACATTCATTTATAAATAAATGATTGTTTCTCTCACTTTCTCCCTCTCTCTCTTATATTGTTGCAAGTAGATTAGCTAGAATTCATCAACCTGATCTCTTGCTTGCTAAAGACTAAAAAAATTAAAAAGATAAAAAATGACAAAATGAAATAAAAGAGAAACGTGGATTTTCAAAACCAAACATTCGCCTCCCCGTGTTCGACCTGGGACTCACTTTTCAAGTTTCGGTTATAAATTTTATTTGATAGACGTGTTTTGTTAGCTACAACGATGAGTCCTCCAAACCCTAATTTTAATTCGCAAAACGCTCCCCCATCACAAAACGTGTAAAAAGATTTCTACGTTGTTGTCGTAGTTGTGAATCGCATTGAAGCAAAATAAATTTACAAATCAGAAACGATAAGTCCTGAGTCATTCGTAGGGAGGCAAAATGAGATTCTTAAAGCCTTTCATACAAACTAATCTAACCTAATGAAAGCATATAAAGAGAGACAAGATATTCATTGAATCAAACTTTTATTAATACTTGCAAAAAGTTCTAAACTATGAATCAAAGTGAATATGCTAAAGAGTAGAGAGAGAGAGAGGATAGATAGAGATAGATGAAGAGCAAAGCCGCTTGAGGGATGCTTGTAGGAAACTCGGTAGATCTTCAGATCTATGGCGCCGAGAAGTTGATCGGAGATAGAGGCTGTTGAGAGAGAAGGGGGCATGCACTATGGTGGTCTTATTTTTTCTATCTCTAGGTATCTAAGTTATCTTCCAAAGGGTAGAGGCTAGGTTCTTTTATAGAAAAGTCGGTGGCTTCCTATTGGTTGATCTAGATTGCTTAGGATCACTAATTTGGATGGTTTAGATTTAATCAAAAGTGATGCCTAGGATTAGTTGAATAGGGACGTTAGGATCTAAGTTGTAGGGAAAGGATAGGATGAGGGTTTTCTAAATATAGGCAACCTAGGTGGGTGGCTACCAAGGGATAAAATATTGCCAAGAGATAAGATCTTATCTCTTGGCCAACCACTAAGGGATAAAATCTTCTTAAGTTGGCACCAACTTAAGAGGATTAAGCTAGGATTTTCGTGGGTCTTATGTAGGTAGGGTTAGGGATAGGCATAGGTTGTGAGAATAGGTTCCTAATTGGGCTAGGTTGACCATAAGTCTAGTGGGTTGGGTCCAAATCGGTTCCATGAACCCAATTAACTTATACTAAGTCAATTAAGTGAGCTTATGGACCTAAATAGGTTCTTAGGTTAAGGATTGGATCTAGGGTAGGTTGGATAACTATGTGGATAAAGGGTCAAGATCATGGATAGTGTTATCCATGATTTTGGCTTTTAAGCTTACTTATTCAGTTTGAGGTGACATAAGGGTAGGAGTTGGGATAAGGGTATCTTAGGGTTCTAAGGGTAGGGTTAGGTTATCCTAGTCCCTCTCTCTCCTCTTCTTTACCTGGATTTTCATTTCTTCCTTGATCAAATCTTAGTCTTCAGCTAGCTCCTAATTCTGTTGTAGCTTCTTTTCCTATTCAGCTTAATGCTCCCGCTTATTCCAAGTTCTTAACCTACATTATTCACAAAAGACAAAAATTAGATAATTAGATCTAAACTAAACATAATGCACAAAATGTGCATGCATTCTCTAAATGCAACATTTATAATTTAAATGCATGATTTTATTAAGGAGCTAACCCTAGAATAAGCCAATTAGGGTAATAGATTAGACTGTTATCACACCTCCATGCCTATCTTTTGCTAGTCCCTTAGCAAAATCTATATGAAAAATGAATGCAAGGTGTATGATCCATGCTAATTACAACTCAGCCCCTAAAGGATTGCTTATTCCTTTTTATCAAGGGTTTTACAAATGATTTCTTCTTGTCTTCTTCCAAAAATTTAGAAATCTAGACAAATGTGAAAATGATGTGATAGTAGCCTAAGCAATGGATCTAACTAAAATGCCAACACGCACTTAAAGTTCATACTTGACCCTCGCTAAAAATTCTATAAGGATAGGCAAGCTAAATTCCCTTTTAAGCTGAATTTAGCCTCTCTTCCTCAACTATATAAAGGTTATAGCCCTCCCCCTTGCAAACCATCCAAGTCTAGTCTTTCTCTACACCCTAAGAAGTTCCAAGAAGCTTCTTGAGCTCCCATTCTCTGCTTCAAGGTGTGCTTCAGCCCTCCATTAGTGCAGAAAGTCCTGCTTTATCCTCCTGCTTCATCCTCCTTCACAAAGCGTCATCGCCGCCTTCATCTCCCCATCCATAGGCTTGTGATCGCCCAATCACCACTCCTCCCATCCTCAACACTTCCGACTCCATTCTCCATTTGGCTCCTCTCCTCTATCGTCTGAGCATCGGCTAATCTTCTATCTTCCAGTAATCATCTCGAGAGACTCTTCTCTCTATCCTCTTTTTACTTTGCATTTTAGCTTAGTTTATTATTGTCAAACTTTTGTAATCAACATTTATTCTCTCTCTCTCTCTCTCTCAATGTGATTATTGCTACCATTTATTTTTAATAATATTGCAAGTTGTTCCAATCTACAGTGCTTCACATATCATTTTGCTTTCCTCGCACACACATTATTTCTTGCCACTCTGGTTACTTCCACCACACTCAAGCTCATATTTGCCACTCCACTCATTTACAAAAATTTATAAAAATCACAAAGTCAAAAAATACCAAAAAGAAATAACTTTATGTGGATTTCTCTTCACAAATCGAATGTCGCCTTTCTATATTCGACCTGGACTCACCTCCAATTAAATTTATTTGATTGCAAATTTTTGCAACTACGACGACATAGTTTTTGAAACCTATTTCTCATAATTTTTCATGTATCAATTAGTCATGGCATGTGCGAACAGAAACCCTAAAAATCCCACGTTTTTTATAAAAATCAGATCGACCAAGGCTCTGATACCAATGATGGGGATCAGTCATATCGACCCCCTTTGGTTGCATTGCAGAAGTGTGAAAAATAGGTTTTTAAAATTTTCGTTTTGAATCAAAGATCAGATCGATGCAAAATACCCAATCAAGAATAAAAAACACAATCAAATACCATAAACTAAAACCACAAGGGAGGAACTATTTTCCCCTTATTCCAAGATCCCACGAGTATAAGGGATTATACTTTTGTGGGTAGCATTGCATAGCATCACACATGTATTGCCTCTTTATGTAAGTCCTGAAAATACCCTTGCTCACCTCTTGTCCAATGACCAAATGAGACCCTCATGTCATGGAGAGACAATCCTACACAAGATCTACATACACTTTACGATCTCGAAGTGACTCCTCGCCTCGATCCTTGAACCAACACCAATAGAGCCTTCAAAAGTATCAAAGAGGGCTGTAATAGTGCTAACTGGTTGACCAAAAAATATTTTTGATCAACTGGCTAATGAAGAGAAGAGAGGGGAGCATGTTATTAATGCATCCTTGACCTTCCTGATCCTAATAATCGGTCGACTGGCGAGACACCCGATCGACTTGCTTCTATGTAGCTGATCGACCAACAAAGGTGTTGGATGACTTGCTACAACTAATGTTGATGGATCTAACGTCTGTTCGTTGGACGAATTTGGGATTGATTAAGAGGCTTGATTAGCCCATAGTTGTGGGCTATTTAAGTATTTAAGTGCCTACACATTAGGTTAATTCTAACATTTATTTAGTATAAATTAGGATGTAAATAGATTAATTCATAGTTTTAATCTAATTACATAATCCATACATTGCATTCATATCTTAAGTGCATTTAGAATTAGCTTAGAATAGCATTCATCTAATTAGATAACCAATTAGGTATATTGTTTTTATTAACATAGAAGTTGAGGGTCTATACATAAATAACCCTAATATTTTAATAATATTTTCTTTATTCGTCTTCTTTCAGAACGGCTGGCTGCCGCTCCAACGCCCGGCTGCTGCAGTGATGAAGCCATTCAAGGGGGAGCGGATGTGGTGGATCTGGTCGGCGGCTGATTTCAAAATTGTTCAAGACACTACAAAAGGAGCACGGAGGCAGCCGAGCTCAGGAGGCCTCCGCCACCGACTCACCACTGTGCAGAGAGATCCTCTCTCTTCCACTCCACACTGCCGGCCTCTACCGTGGCGGCGAGTCTCCACCACCGTGGGCGTGTGGTGTGACAGGCCACACCGCCATCCGGAGCTCGCCCGCATTACCGTGAGCACATCAGCGTGCATCTTCCTCGCCGTCGTCGCAGACCACCACCACCTAGCTACTGATCAGCCACCCTCTCAGTAACTTAAGACGTCTGGGAAATTTCCCAGACGTCTGAAGTTACCCGCTCACCTCCACTTCCTCAGCCTGCACTCTCCAACCGGCCACCAAACCGCCTGCGCCCTCCACCGCTCACCGGCTGCTGACCTGCGCATGCCTGCAGATCAGCCCGCGCTCTCCTCCAACGCCTGCAGACCAGCCTGCAGCATCCTCCAACAGCCGCCTGCAGCTTCCACCGCACACGCCAACCGCCTGCAGACCACCGCGCAAGCGCCCTCCTGCAGACCACCGCAGCCACGCCTCCGCGCGCCAGCGCCCTCCGCAGACCCTCCGCGCGCCCACGCACAACCGCCTGCAGCACCTCCGCCGGAGCTCGTCCGGCCACCTCCGGCCGCCGCGCGACTCGCCGTCACCACCGATTCGAAGCCCTTGATCCAAGGGACCTCCGCCGAGCTTCCCGCGCCCAGCCATCGGCTCCTCGTCGCGCAAGACAACGGGGAAAAATTCCCCTGTTTTGCTACAGTAAAGCATTGATTAAAATTTACATTTTCTGCCATTGCCAGATTTTATTCATATTCTATTCACTCTGCATTGCGGAAAATATCCTGTAGTTTATCATAATTGCCATTTCAGCATTATTTCTTGCTTAAACCTTAATCTAAAGGCAATCTTGGCTTGGTTCTTGTCCAAATTGACTCCGAACAAACATTTTTAAGTGGCGCGAATTTTAATACGTTATTGCCTCCCTGTGGAAACGACCCGCTCCTCTGCGAGTGGTTATTTCTTATTAAAAATTGATTAGTCGATTTTTCCACCACATTAAACTACAAACGACTTAAAAGCGAAAGATCGACCCGGTCAAGGCTCTTAGGGTTGCACAAGGGGGGATATTTATAAGGATTTCAAGGCTAAAACCTAGTTAGATGGTGAACCTTGGACTTCCATCCAAGGGTTGTGATATATTCCTATTTTTTGGATTTACAAGATAAGCCCATAATGATGAGAGCCTCATCATGATCCATAACTAGCTCATTTTGACCTAACAAAGAGAATAAAATCTCCTACATAACCTAGAAGAGGGCTTAATTGGAGGAATAAGTGCTTTGAGAAGAAAACTTGAAATAAAGGTTAAAACTGTAATTTTACCATTGCAGTACATAAACGGGATTTCTCAGAGACAGAGAATAGGTCAAATGGTCTAAATGAGATAAAAAGTGGGTTGAATCAATCGGAAATAGGTTCATGTGCAATCCAGGAATTAAATGACATTTAATAACACTAAAACAGACCTACTTAATTCAACAAGGTTCCGGTCTGGATAAAAATCAAGTAAACCCTCTAAAATTCATGGAAAAATATCCCCTAGGGTTTAGAACATTCAAATTGGCGTTTGGAACCTAGTTTGACCTAGAATAGGGTCCTAACTCATCAATTGACCTAATTTGGATTTTTACACAAAATGTCCAGTCAAACATAGTCAAACCTAAAATCCAACTTCACCATTGGATTCCTTAGGTCCAAATTAGGTTTGTACCAAAATTTGGACCTAAGGGGAGGTCATCTTGACCTACTTTGCAATTTAGTACACCCAATCACATTTTGGTCCCTATCTTTTGAAAATCATCACATAAACCCCCCTAGCTTTCTCACCAATCTTACAATCAGGTCCTTCCACCAATATTGGGGAAGAATCCTTCTCCGGCGAGGATGACAAGGGGGATACGCTCAGATCCCTCAAAGATCTCCCAGAATTGGAAGGGAGATTCTCTGAGGAATCCCCTTCCATCTGAGCCCGATCATGATCTCTGATTCCTGTCCAATATCTCGTGCGAATGCACGAAAGATTGGGATCCCAACCACCTTCCTTCTCCGGCGAGACAACGGTGGCTAAAAGCTTGCCCTCCACGCACCAGAAGCTCGGCCAGCACCTATAAAAAGACCTCCGACCCTCTGCGAAATCTCTCAGACTTGTCTTGGCGGTAGAATCCTCCAAATTTCATCTCTCCTCTCTCCGGCCAAGAAACCCGCAAGCTCCGGCGATTACCTCTCCTCCTTCTCATCGCTCTGCTACCATACCAGCAGCAGAGTCTACTCCACCTCATCTTCCCGCGTCGCGTCGCACCAAGCGCATGCTTCCCTGACCTCCTCCTCGTCGCCGTTATCTTCCTCAGGGTTATCTTCTCTGACGACGGCACAAACGAGCCGTCTGACTCCGCTGCCCCCTTTCTCTCCCAACAGTCCAGATAAGTTCCCCATCTTCCACTCCTTCATTTCCCTCACTCTATTTCACACAATCGACCCTCGACCGTCCCTGTCCACCGCCACCTTCCTCATCTCCGGTCACCCTCCAGCGAAACGCTCCCGTTGCTCCGCAGCCCCACACGTCTCACCAACTATCGCATAACCTCCGCCTCACCTTACTGAGCACCCTCCACTCATCCACAGCCCCGCGACACCACCACAACAACCCCCTGAACACACCCACCCATCCGGCCATAGAGCGACCTAGGCACTCACGCCTAGGCAGCCCCGCGGCCTGCCACATAGCTTCTCACCTTCTCCGTGACATGGCGAAGGTCCCCTGGTGATCTGATTAGGCCGTGAGGCAATTTTTGTGTCAAACATATCTCAAGCTCCGACCGCCATTGACGGGAACTCGAGGAAGCTCCACGCTCTCTCCAGGCCTCAGGACCGCAAGATTCCAGGTGCTGCGAACTTGGGCAGGTCTTGCGAAGATAGTTGACCCAGCAAGCAACGCCAACAAAGCCTGCAGTTGAGGGAATTGAAAGCATAGTCTACTGCGAGTGCGCGAAGGAAAGTGGTGGCCTTTAGTCCCACATCGGTAAGTCACAACGCGCGCATATCCTTTATATTATTTTTGTCATATAGGCCAATTGCCTCCAGTCACACTTAGGGTGAGGTCCCTCACCTTACCACTGCGCGTCATCCACAAGTTCACCACGCGGATTTGGCGCGACCCGACCCGACCCTGTCCTGAGCACTCCTCGTGCACCACCCTCACGCCAGTGCGCCTGGACCCGGGTGCGCGATCCAACCCGTTTACCCGGCTCTTAGAGAGCTTGCTGAGAGTGGTTTACACAGAGAGAGAGAGATGCGCGGGTAGAGGGTTAGGTTTTGCTGTGCGTTGCTGTGCGGGTAGAGGGTTAGGACGTAGGGACTTAGCTGCTGCAAGCAGAGGAAGAAAGAAGGAAGGAGGCTCTGCAGAGGAGAAAGAAAGGCAAGGAAGAGAAGAAGAACAGAACCAGGGAAGGCAGAGAAGAAGAAGCAAGGCCAAGGAGAACAGAACTGAAGAAGAAGACAAGGGGCAAACAAAGATTCAAGAAGGCAAAGGAAAAGAAAAGAAAGAAGAAAGCTAGACCTTGGTCGCAAGAAGAAAAGAAATAAAGAAAGAGAAACAGAAGCAGAAAGGGAAGAGAAGAGAAGGAGCTCTATTTTAAGACGTCTGATATTGTATTAGAAGTCCATTTTTGTTCCCTTTGAGCAATTTTTTATATATCACTCTCATTGAACTAGTCATTTATTCTCATTTAAAAAGTTGTGTTCTCAAGTTTTGGAAATACTTAGATTGCTTCCTGTATTCGACCTCGGATACTCTGATTTTCGAGTTATAAATCTTTATTTGTTTTCGTGGAAAGTTCGTCTATATTACAACGCAATATTTGTTAAAACACGATCTAGCCGCGTCAACACATAACAACTTCTGTTATGTTATTATCTAGTCCATAAAGATAACATAATTGCAATCCAACACTTGGATTCTTTACCCAATCACATTAGGTGTAATTAAATGCCAAATCAATTATAGTTTGACTCCTTAAATGACAATTGGTCCCACTATCATGTAGGATTCCGTCTAAATCATTATTTATTTCATCATGTCAATAATGAAGCTTTAGGTATCATGAAAAATTGGAAAAATGCCCCTCAAGTATTCCAACTACTCATGAATCCTTCACACATGGAGAAAAATATTACCTTGAGGTCTAATCCCATTTGACAGCTATCAATCCTCCTTGGATAATATTATTTTTGATATCTTCGTGTATCATTAGAACTAGAATGAAGATCAAAACCTTTCCAAAGGATCTGTCTTTTTCTATTTTTCCCTGGATCCAATTAGGACTCTACCACCATGGTTCGTAGAAAATCGCCAAAGATAAAAGAGTTCATTGTAGTGCAATTTTTTGAGACAAAAATAACTAGTGCTTTGGTGCTTGAGTCCTAGGTTGAACATAGGGAGGTACAAGATCGAATCTAACCTGGATGAAAGACACAAAATGAGATACAAACAAACTATTTTTTTTGTATTTTTGAATAAAGAGGAGATGAGAAGAAGGAAATCAATAGCATAGGATAAATATAAAAGGGGGTGAGAAAGCAAGAGCTTACAAACAATATAACGGAAATAGAACTTTTATTGCTACTAGAAAAAGAGTCACTATTACAACTAGAAATAGAAAACTAAGTAGAATAACTATAACAAAAAATAGCAGAATAGAAAGATGTAGTAGAAAAATAAAAGTCGGAGTGTAGTCCGTAGTCGCAATGGCCTTGAAGTAGAGATTGAGTTGAGGAAGAAGATCCTAAGTGGATGAGGAGGACGTCCACAAGTATAGGATGATGTATAAGCTAGCGTGGAGAAGGTGGTGTTCTATTCTAATGGAGGATGGTGAGAGGACCTAAGTAGGAAGGTTATGTAGAAGGTGGTGAGATGTAGGAACTCTAAACTAGACTAAGGTAGCATGAAGAGGAAGGAGGGGCATCCAAGGTCTTTATATAGAGGTCTTAGGTCTAGGTATGGAGGGCTAGAATTTAGAGGCTAGGAATCAAGGTTTAGGATCAAAGATAGGTGGATAGATAGGGTTAGGTTTTGTTGGAAATAATCAAGGGTCAAGATGTCATTAAGGGAGAGATGTAGGCCTAGGATTTAAAGGTTAGATGTGGATAAAATATTTGGTTTTTGTTGGAGTTGGATGGGGGATTGGGACTAGATCAAAGGAGGAATGGAGGGTGAAGGTTAAATAAGTTTAGGATAGAAGGTGTTGCAACAATCATATAAGATTGTCCTCACTTGTCTCAAATGTTTGGCCTTATTTTATTTTGAATTTCAACTTGCACAAAAAGCAAAGTTGTAGCTACACTAGAAAAAAAATAGCCTTTAGCAACATTTAATATTTGCCATTATAAGCCTTGTATTTGCCACTATATGTAATTAGCAACACTTACAATAATTGTCGCTTAATTGCCGTCTTTGTTGACATCACTAAAAGGTTAGCGAAAATTATATAATCGTCGCTAAATCAGTGGTATTAGTGGCACATTAATTGTCGCAAATAATGTCACTAATGATCTTCTACAGTGGCAATTTATTTGCCACTATTTCACCACTATTGATTTATATTAGTGGTAATTTAACTGACGCTATTAGTGTCACTCATTTAATGGTTTTTTTTGTCACTAAATTGCTACTATTTATTTACTTTAGTGACACTATTTTTTGCCATTTAATTGCCTCTATTAATATTATTTAACAATAATTATTTGTGTCTCTAAATCGCCACTAATGATTTACTTTAATGACACTTTCTTATACCACTAAATTGTCACTAATTATTTACTTTACTGACGCATTCTTTTGTCATTTATTTGTCACTATTAATTCACTTTAATGATACCTATATATATAACTTAATTTTATTCTTTACTAAGAAAAAAAGAATTTAAGCACAAAACATAAGGGTACGAGTACAAAATCTTTTTTATTGACTTCCCAATCATCAAAGTACATATTCCCCTCTTAAGGATAATACAAGAGAAAAGAAAAGAAAAATATAGAAAAAATAAAAAAATAACGAGGATCCTGAAATATGAAGTACTTCATCAACCCTGAAATCATCTGGAAAATCATAAAAATTTGACATCCATCCCATGTTACAATGCTTCTTCATTCACATCTTCGTTTCCTTGTGTTGTGATTGGGAGTTGACCTTTGAAATAGCTGCAGTAAATCTATTGTTAGGACTGTACCATATACTTTAACGTCCACACCCATCAACATCACCCCCCCCCTCCCACCCAAACAATAAGATGACCATCATCTTACCAAACCACTTGATTACATTTGTAATCACTAGTCCACTTTTTTCTCAAGCAACTTTCTTCTGTTGGTGATAATCCATTATGTACAATATGACTTTATTCACTAGCAACCATTTAGGATTTGGCTTTACCAATCATAATGTATGCTTGTGGAAGTTCAGTCCCACATGTAAAACTATAAAACAACAAAGTAATATTCTCAATATGCATAGTTCATGTTGTGATCCCTCTTCTAAAACTTGTCATGTTCTTCAGAAATGGGAAAAAAATATCATTAACACCACTTGAGCTTACCTCCGAGAAAAAACTTGGGTCAAATGACAACTCAAGCTTATAATCTTCACTCTAGGTGTTCCGGTACATCAAAGAATTCATCAACTGCATCATTTAGATCAAGTAAAGACCACCAACATCTATAGCTAAGATGGGTGAGTCATTCAGGTTGCTGTTGGATTTCCATTTAAAGTTGAGTTATTTTCAATTGTTCGAACTTCTTCCTTGATTTCTTCCTTATCTTGTTATGCCATTCTAATATCCCTTGTTATGTCAACTGAAAAGTAATAAGAGATTGAGTAGTTGCTTAATTTTTCTCTAAATAGTTCACTTAGAGCTAGAAACATTAAAGTTAATCATATGTAGGGGATTTAATTGCATATATAAAATTACCGTAAAAAATAATATTGGCACTGATGATGTGGTATAAATTCTTTTAGGGACGGATTATTCTGTCTTTTTGAGGATGAAAGTAATTATCCTTAATTAGTTTTTGGAAATGACTTCACTTGTTACTAAAATGTTATTATGATAAAAGATCCATCCATATCCTTAATTTTTACTTTTTTTACTAAGAACAACTAAGTACATAATAATTTGCAAAATTGGTATTTCACAAGAGCTCACTTTTATTAAATTTTAAATAAAAAGTAAAAGTTACACAAACTAGGGTTCCAGTTACCCCAATTTATTGAACATCTCAAAAACTTATACAAGTGTTCCCTCCTTAGGATATATAATTGAAAATGAAAAGAAAAGAAAATACAAAGTCTAATACAAGTATGAAAACTTAGTCCATAAAACTCTTCATCTTCTTAAGCTCTCCCACTAAGTCCATAAACCTACACTCCCATTTGCATGTTTGTTTTTTGAAGATTAAAAACCAAGCAACCAATTCTAGTAGGAGCAACTCTTGCAAGCATTCCTTATGTAGTTCAGCCTGTGTTCAGATCATAACCACTCAAACAAGTTACTGATAACTCTACATTTAATGATGATAATTCTATCAACCAGAGTTTATTTTAGGGGTATATGTGTACTAATAACATACCATGATGGGCATGGGAACACTGCATGCATTACGAATTAAGATTGTTTATAAATCAATGTTTAATGGCCATATATACAAGTGCATGTTGGAATAGGCCTCAGATGAGCAATTAAACTGCATGGATAGATTCAGATAGATGAATGGAGTCCAACAAACTCGAAATCACTTAAATCCGACATCTGGGGCTTCCCCAACAAGCCCAAGAAGTTCTGGCCATTGATCTGATGATCAATGGCCCACAATCGGCCATGTGGCACCATCTGCCGTGTGCATGCACCGCAGTGGCCCTGCTTCAGCACAAGGAGACGATATAAGCCATCCAATCCAAGGATCGGACGGTTGAGAATCACCGGGCCTCGAAAACACACGCATGCATCCAACCAGCTTCAAATCCGTACCGTTGAATCTCCATCCAACGGTCGGTGACACCCACGCGCAACTTCGCCTCCACGACTAATCGCGAAGGTAGCACAGCGGGAGAAGCCTCACACTCGCAAGTAGCGGACGCGTGTTCGATTCCACCGCACAGCCAAATTCGCTGCAACACGCACTCATCGCACACAAGGCATGATCCAGTGCACCCGGTCGCATGCAATCCCAGCCGTTGATGTATGATCAAAAGGCTTACGATGCGAACATGCGGATCGCGTGCGAAGGCAGCACTCGCAGGCACAGCGAGGGAGCGATGTGGCATGTCCTCAGTTGTCCGATGGCGATCCGCGCCTTAAATCCAACGACTAAGGATGCGTGGGTGCGGCTTGAGAAGAACGGGTGCACGAACCGGTGGGTGTGGGACTTCAGCAACGCTTTTGGAAAGGACTTAGCGATGTCCTGGATGTCGCTAATGACTCGTACCTCTTTTGGAAGCCCTCTTCTACTATATAAACCCCCTCAACCATCCCATTCAAGGGCATTCAATTCTCACACACTCTCCATGCAATACTAGCCCTCTCCTAGCTCTACCAAACACTCCATATCCACTGTGGAGTTGTTGAGCCACCGACGAAGCCCCCCTCCACCGCCGTGGTCGCCTCGCCTCCTCCTTGCACTCTCTTACTCTAGTTTTATGTTGCACTATTTTAAGCTTTCATCTATTGTTGTATTTGTAAACAAACTCTAATTGCATGCTATATGCCAATGTTGCTTTTCATATCGTAGTTCACATCTACTTACAGTGATTGTCATGTTTTAAACCCAAGCTCTAACCCTACTCTCTCTCTCTCTCTTTCGCTCTCATTTTTGCAAGCAAACCACGCTACCATTTTATGACACCTAAAGCGACTAAAACTAATCTGATTTCATGCCTCCCTGAGATCGACACTTGGACTCACCAAATCTAATCTTAAATTAAAATTGACATCGCGAACGCATGCTATAATGACATAATTAAACCAGCGTGTTCCGCACACATCAGTTTTTTGCACCATTGCCGAGGAGGCAATGGATTTCTTTTGTCGCTTTTATCTCGCATTACTGCTCACATTTTCTGACTCGCTTTCCTCTCTCTACTTGTTGATTGCAGGAACTTGGCGCTTGGGTGACGAAGGAGCGCGATCCAAGAAGGTAGATACGGAGTAAGTGCTGCGAAGAGTTTTTGTATCACTTCACCCATTGAGTGTTTGCTTGCTTAAAAAATACTAAAAAATATATAAATTCAAAATTGACGTGGTGAATAGCTACTTGACCCACATTCCAAACTCATCACCCAACAAAAAAAACACTCTAACGTTCTTGAAGAGATAATCTTTTTGGAGTGTTCTTTCTTTTGAGTGGTGTTTGTGAAGCCACCATAATTTGACTTGGGCCGCACCACTCACCATAATTAAAATCAACTCACCTGTAGAACTGCATGAACAATAGAGTGAATACATTAGGGTTGTTTCTCTAGGGCCACATCATTCTAAAGGAAATCGACTTTCGTCTGTTGTGTGCAAAACTTTGTGTGCCCACTTGAACATTGTTTGAAAACATTAGGGCATTTCAACCTTAAAAATCACTAAAGCAAGGATGAATCATTAAAAGACATCACATCCTAAAAACCTTGCTTGAAAAGCATGTTTGGTTGAGTGCACGCACATGCTCAATTGGACTAACTAAGAGGCACAACCCCAAACAACGCCTCATCACATATCCTGAGTACAAGCACTAACCTAACCCTCATTAAAATAGAGTAGATGTGCCCTAGGCAGGACTAGTCTAAGTCTTTTAGGTGTGATTAGGTTTGTTAGGCAATTGGCTTTCATTCCCTTTGTAAAATCTGGTGTCTAGGCTGCAGGGAAGCGTCAAACGACCGCGATTGTGGGATCTATGGAACCGGCGGCATAAGCCAAAGGAAGAACCTTCTCCTCAATCCCCTCATAATCAACTTGGCTAGATTATCATCGGCAAGAGTGGCTAAGTGATTGCAGATTTGATCATTCCCTTTGAGGCTTCCAAGTCACCTAGGTATACACTATAAGGACTAGATTTGTTTGCTTGATTGTGCACACACAATTCTCTCATTTGTTCTTCTCTCTCACCCCTCCACCTCTTCCCAAGCATGGATTTCAATCCCTATCCATCTTACCCAAACTATCCCCAACATGATTTATATTCTAACCCAAGTAGACCGTATCCACAGCTTACTTGGGATAACCAGCCACCTAGTTGGGGATATGACCCAGAATACCCCTCCTACCTCAACTATCCCAATTGTAACCAACCCACATTAACCTCTTGTTGGGATACATCCAACCCACCCACCCAGGGGTACGATCCAAACCTTAGGGATCCTTATCTCGATTCTCCTCATGACGACTCTCCATTTAGGTTCCACCCACTCACTAACCACTTTGATGGGACCTACACTCTAGGAGAACACTAAGATCCCTACCCTTCTCAGGACTATAACCAAGAAAGGTCATCTGAATTCAAGGATCGCTCCTACTTGACCTTTGGATTGGAAGGGCTTCTAAACAAATGGAAATCAAAGGATGATCAGAAGCCTAGGCAAATCAAGAATGATCAACCTTTTATTTGGTCTCCTGATGAAGAATCTGATTGGGAGGACTTAGAACCTCAATTATTCTTGAGTAGGACTAAACAAAGAATGGTTCCTCTTGAAGAATTGGACCCTGAAAATGATAGAATAGAGGACCCACCCAAGAACTTAAACCCCAGTGCAGATTCCAATACACATCCTCAACCACACCTTCCTAGCCCTGATTTAAAGGAAGAAATCCAAGGGAAACTGAATGATACCCGGTCAATTCTTGATAACTGCCAGTTAGAGTTACACAGACAGAATCAAGAATTGATTAAAGGACAATAGGCCATGATGGATATGTTCCAACAACTGGAGGAAGAGGGCCAAAGAAAACTATTGAAAACAACTTCGTTCAAGGAATTTGTGAAGCAAGGCCCTACCGTGATCAATTAGACTACACCTATTTACCCAAAATTGGTTCATTCCACCATTGATACTCCCCAGGAGTTGGACAACTCCATAGAAGACGTCATTAAGGACTCCTCAGAACATGATTTGAGGAGAGTTGAGGACACACATCAGGAGGTAACTAAAAATTTGGGGGGCGATGTCGTGGAAACCAAATCTAATCTACCTAAGGAAAGTGATTCGGTGGAAAAGATCCAACATTGGAGATGGGGAATGGGATTGTAATTTCTAAATAATTGATTTTGAATCATTTGAAACCCCCATCACAAATTTAGAGGACCAAGAGAAAGAATCTGAGCTAGAGGATAAAATCAACCCTACCTCTAATGCAACCTCAAACAATAAGTCCGATATGAAAGAGGTTGAAGAGAATATTTTTGGGGTCAAGGACTTGGAGGGAATAAGTAATGAAACCATAGTTGAAGAAGAGATTGATTTTTCTTTGGAAAGGGACCTCATGCTTGATTTTAGGGCTCGTTATGAAACTCTTGATTCTATTACATACCCTACCAGAATAGAAATCCCGCAACCTGAATGTACTAGAATTGATACATCTTTGAGGGATTACAATTTTATAGGGACACAAGATGAGTATAGAGCCAACATCTTTCGTGTCTAGCATTTTAGATTCAGGTTGCGCTTGTCCACATCAACTTCTCTGCATGCCCATAGATTAAGAGAGGAACAAACACGGGTATGCATGTTACATCTATTGCAGAGTTCCCATCCCTTCGGGATGAGACTCTACCACAACCTAGTTCACATCTGCGGACTCCTGATTTTGGGTCTTGCTGATTTTGTTTGCACCTTCTTGACCCAAACCATTCTTGTTTGTGCATTATGCCTAGTTGAAGGCATTCAACTCAGAGCTTCTTGGGAGGCAACTCAAAAGATTCAGGCTGATCACATACACAGCTGCACTCAGGTGATTTCTTTCTGTACCCCTTTGCATACATTTATTTGCCAATGAGGACATTGTCCAACTTAAGCATGGGGGGGTGGTAATTCGCATTCTCTGAGTTCATATTATCAACTTGAATTATATATATACAAAAAAAAAGGAAGGAGAACTTAGGCATGAAGAGCTTGTCAACTATAGGAAATAATACGAGAAGAACCTAAACACTTAGACTTTTCAGGCCTTCAGGCTTAATCAGCCTAGGTGTCTACTAAAATGTGGATTTAGCCTCAAATCCTCACAACCTTAATTTACATTAATCTGATCAATAAAGTAGGGTGATAAGTATACGACTTATCAACCTATCCTCTGACTCGGAGGGACTTTTAGTCTAAGCATCTGCACACATTTTTGCACTGACTCACTCCTCAGAGATTCTAATAGAAACTGGGTAGCTAATGAACCTTCTAGGTGGTATGGCTGGCAAGTTGTCATTGGTAACAACCCATTGGCCGATTGTCCAGAGCCCAGCCACAGGACCATTCTCTTTTATTATTGCCTCTAAGTAAATCTTAGATCAGGGAAGCCACCTACTAAAACAGCAAAAGAAAAAGAAAAGAAAACGGGAAAAAAAGAATAAAAAAGCCACACTTTACTGCACGAGTATGGCTGGCAAGTGGTCATGGGGTAACAACCCATTGGCCGGTTGTCCAGAACCCAGCTCACTAAATGCATGAAAAAGCCTAAAACACTTAAGGAAGAAGCGGAGAAGTAGAGCAATCTCGGGAGATATATATTGGAAGTACCCTTGTGTGACTCCACAAAAAATAAAAGTAGGGAGAAAGCTACCAATCGAACAGATACACCTTTAGGCAAGCATTTTCTTTTACTATCACCTATGGGCATAGAAACCCGAAGTCTGTTTTAATTACCGTTTAATGAGTCTATCACAATCTTCACATCTAGATGCTTAGCACTTAAAATCTTTTTCGAGTTATGAGTGGGTTGGGTTGCTGTAAAAAGTCACCTACACACTGTCAACTCCAAAAATCCAAAAAAAAATTAGAAAAGATGAAAAAGGAAAAATATATATATCTGTATATATGCTTTAAAGCGAGGACTTGGGCGATTTACATTTTGGCAAACACATGAGCGCTGTTTAGTCTCTGTGGATTACGCTTTTAGTATATGTTTCCTCCTGTTGACAAGTAACATATGTCTAAGCAATCAATTCCTAATTCCAACTGAAAATAACGGCTAGGATAACCTTGCTAGGGACTAGCAAGAGATGAGCATGGGGGTATGATAACTCTACATTTAATGATGATAATTCCATCAACCAGAGTTTATTTTAGGGGTATATGTGCGCTAATAACATACCATGATGGGCATGGGAGCACTACATGCATTAGGAATTAAGATTGTTTATAAATCAATGTTTAATGGCCATATGTACAAGTGCATATTGGAACAGACCTCAAATAAGCAATCGGACCACACGAATGGATTTAGATTGACGAGTGGAGTCCAACGAACTCGAAATTGCTTAAATCTGACATCCGGAGCTTCCCCAACAAGCCCAAGAAGTTCTGGCCGTTGATCTGATGATCAACGGCCCACAATCAACCACGTGGCGCCATCTACCGCGTGCACACACCGCAGCGACCTCGGTTCAGCACAAGGAGACGATATAAGCCGTCCGATCCAAGGATTGGACGACTGAGAATCACCGGGCCTCGCTAACACATGCATGCACCCAACCAACTTCAAATCTTGACCGTTGGATCTCCATCCAATGGTCGGTGATACCTACACACAACTTCACCTTTAGGACTAATCACGAAGGCAACACAGTAGGAGAAGCCTCGCACTCGCAAGCAACAGACGCACGTTCGATTCCGCCACATGGCTAAATTCGCTGCAGCACGCGCTCATCGTGCATGAGGCACGATCCAACGCACCCGGCCACGTGCAATCCCAGCCGTTGATGTGCGATCTGACGGCTCACAGAGCGAGCATGCAGATCATGCGCAAAGGCAGCACCCGCGGGCGCGGTGGGGGGCGACGTAGCCCACCCTCAACTGTCTAATGGCAATCCACACCTCGGATCCGACAACTGAGGATGCGTGGGTGCGACTTGAGAAGAACGGGCGCACGGACTAGTGGGCATGGGACTTCAACGATGCTTCTGGAAAGGACTTAGCGACATCTCGGACGTCGCTAAAGACCCGTGCCTCTTTTGGAAGCCCTCTTCTCTATATAAACCCCCTCAACCACCCCGTTCAAGGGCATTCAATTCTCACACACTCTGTTAAGACTCGTTCTGTCTTGAGCCTTTTAAGACGTCTAGATTGTCGGTCAGACGTCTGGTAAGAGGTCTGAACATCTTCTCAAATGTCTGGAAATCAAAATTTTTGGGTAGGAGATCGCGTCTGCATGCGAGCTGCGCGCAGACAGTACCTTCTCTTTTTCCTTCCCTTCTTTTCTCTCTCCCCGACTCCAGCAAACCCTAACACCCCTCCCTTATAAAACCCCCTTCCTCCTCTCTCGTTCTCCCCACTCCAGCCACTTCTTCCTTTCCTCTTCACCCCAGCGCGAGCGAGAGAGCGTGAGAGCGGCGACGAGGCGTGGCGTGAGGAGAGGAGTTGAGCTCGCGAG
This sequence comes from Thalassia testudinum, assembly GCA_037157565.1. Classification (NCBI taxonomy): domain Eukaryota; kingdom Viridiplantae; phylum Streptophyta; class Magnoliopsida; order Alismatales; family Hydrocharitaceae; genus Thalassia; species Thalassia testudinum. Next base: position 130,531,064 of record JAZHRO010000077.1, read on the forward strand.
CTCGTGTGGGAGCTCACCGGAGGGCGCACGGCCGGAGCGACGCATGCGAGAGGAGTGCGTCGGGGAAGTCATCCCCGACCCTGCTGCAACCGAAGTTGCAGGCGAGGAGAAGAGTCGCAGCCGAGCGCGGCGGGAGCGAGCGGGAGCAAGTTCTGGTTCTTGATTTTTCCCAGAATCAGATGTCTAGAGTGACGTCCAGACAACAATGCAGACGTCTGGAGGAGGTTCCAGATGTCTAAAGAGAGATCTCAGCGAAGGTACATTCCCTTTGCGGATACGGCCATGCAGGCCGCTCTGCTGCTACCCTTCGCATGGCTTTTTTCGAGAAGATTTGGTCGTCACGTGCAGGATTTGCTTTGGGAAGGCGTAGGACATGCCCTCCTATGCATTTCAAACGTCTGGGCGGCTTACCAAACGGCTGGAAGCACTTCCAGATGTCTGGGGAGGTCGGACGACTAGAGCTGGGTCCAAATGGTCCAAAAGAGTTCCTAGACATCTGAGGTGGACGCAGAGCTTGAGGTGCGTTCCTGGACACTTTTAAGACACCTGAAAGTTATTCCAGACATCTAATTTGAGTCAGCATCCTTGTTTTTGACTCGTTTAGGGTACGTTTGAGGTCCGTTTTACGCAAATAAGATATCGATGTTTTCCTTGTGAGTTCCTCTACTTGTTAGAAGGCTTTCTATACTGTTCTAAATGTTTCATTATGATTGTTCCTTGTTATAGGACTTTGTTCCGTTGTGGGTTCGGGGCTTGCTGAGGCACGTGAGCCTGCCGTTCGAGCCCCCAATACTCCTGAGTTGACTGGTAGAGTGGCTTCCCCTAAATTTAATTACAAACCTGAATGCATGTGTAGAATGAATGAGTAGAACCTAGGATGTGGCATGAATCCTAGGATGAGAAACAATTGAAATGTCTGTATGCGTGTTTGGCAATCATGAATGAATAGATAGAAAACAACTGCCTGTTAATGAACAAGAGCTGCCTGTGAAATATGAATTAACTGTGCTAGTGAAATAGTTACATGTAACCTTACCTGTTGTATATGTTAAGTACTAGAATACAAGCTGCATGTGTATAACCTGAGAATGAAAACGTGAATAATAGAAATACGAGCTACATGTGTATACCCTAAGAATGGAAACGTGAATAATAGAAATACAAGCTGCACATATATAACCTGAGAATGGAAATGTGGATGATGAAACCCGGTACGGAATGGCATGAGAAATATGAACATGAACCCTACGAGGAAATTAGGAGTAGAGCTCCTGAATGGAATGGATCTGGAAATGTGAAGAGAAGTGTGCTAGCCCTTGAGTACGTGGTACCAAGGGGAGCGCATGTTCCCTCTTATTGTAGAGGGGAGCTTACCGCCTCCGGGTTGAGACCCAGGGTGGGTTTGACCACTTTGCACTGACTTCATAGCCCTCGCGTACACTGTACTGGGGAGAGTTACTAATATAGGGAGAGAGTTAACCACCCCACGGGACCCGGGGTTCAGTTACCCACCCTACATCGATATGTTAGGCCCACTGAGCAAACCAGAGTAGTCAGTCGAGGGTACGCGGACTGTGAAGGGGCGAGACCCCTGTTTGGTTCTCAGGGGCTAAACCCCTGTTACTGAGAGGGTTAGGCCCTATACTGTTCCGTATTGTACTTGGGTGCACCCGTTAACAGAAACGACTGACCGCGTGCCAGTGCGAGGTAGCTACTCGTGTGCTTAACGCGCATGCCGTAGTCACCGTTACGTCTGTCCATGACCTTAGGATGGTAGACTTAGTGTGGGACCACCACGGGGGACTCCCGGTAAGGAGAGCACCGCGTGCGACTTCTACTTTTCGGAAAAGACTGCAATCAAAGATCGTTCCCACGAGGAACATTCAAGATTAAGAAAGATATCTTATAAATAAACCAAGTGGTGAAAAAGAATAATTAGTTAAAGAAAATAATTGAAAAACAACAGCTACCTGTCCACTTTTACTGCTTTAGTTAGTTGGTTGCCACTCTACTCAGTGTTCGCTGACGTTGTGTACTCATAACCCCTTTTCAGGTCTAGGTGTTGAGCAGCCCGAGTCTCAGGCTGCAGAGGGTGCTGGGTCCAGTAGAGCCTAGTAGCAATAGCTTCTTTTGTTGTACTTCTTTTGTAATAGTGAGTTCAGACTCCTGTACTTTATGTTCTATGCCTTTACTTTTCTACACCTTTATGTTTCTATACATTGCTACTGTTTATTGTTGTAGTGATGATATGTACTGTAGCAGTTTTTACTTTCTTTACTGCTATACTCTTTTACTGTTAGTTGCTTAGCATAGTGAATGTAATTTACTTCCTACTTTTTGGTTATTTCTCGTTGGACGACTTGATTTTGGGATCAGTCGAGTCGGGCCGGTCTCGTGTCCTGTAGGGATTCGGGAACCGAGTCGTAACAAGATGGTATCAGAGCAAGGTCATCCCGAGAAATGACCAAGTAGCTTGAGAATAATCAATTCACGTGCATGTAACTAGAGTAACCACCACAACGTACCTTTTGACATCTGTTCTAAGGATTCTTTTGCTGAATGTCCATTAGAGTTGACGTCTCTTTGTTCTGTTTCCACGTCTCCATGTAGGAGATGCCTCGACATGGAGTGGACGAGGTCGGAGGGGCGGGCATGTTGAGCCCGACGTTTCAGTGGACCATCCACTTCTTTCGAACGTTCAGGCCCAGGACCTCACCCAGATGATAAGGGAGATTGTACGAGAGGAGCTCCACCCACCTCCATGAGCGCCTCTCACTGGGGACGTGGAGGGGGAGTCCTCTGTGGGACCATGAGACCGACGCAGTGCTGGATGTGGGGAAAGAGGTGGTCCACCGCCTCCACCGCACTCTGACACTTCCGAGCACAAGCCCTCCCTGCCAGGAGGTGTGCTCGTTTCCCCATTACAGCGACATTACAAGCTTTTCGGACAGTTCCGAAAGCTGAAGCCCCCTTCCTTCAAAGGGGATGAGGACCCGACTAAAGCGGAGGACTGGCTCGAGTAGGTCGAGAAGGTGTTTGACACCCTTCGCCCCCCTGTAGAGTGTCACGTGGCCTTTGCCACATACCAGCTGGAGAGCACGGCACACAAGTGGTGGAGGGCGGTCAGAGGTCAGGAGAGGGGCAGAGCCGACGCGAGACCAGTTTGTGACCCTCTTCTGTGAGCAGTACTTCCTGCAGACGTGGTAGGATTAGAGGAGGCGGGAGTTTCACACTCTCCGCCAGGGGACGATGACTGTCAGCACGTATCGTAAGCGTTTCCTGGAACTGTCTCGTTTCGCTGCGACAGCTGTGGCTACTGAAGAGGAGCGCCTGTAGAGGTTCACTGAGGGGCTCCGGCCTGCCATTCGAGGGTATATCAAACCACTAAAGCTACCCACATTCTCGAGAGTGGTGGAGGCAGCTATGACATATGAGGAGACCAACTCGGCCGCACATAACACTAACAGCGGACGGAAGAGGCCCTACCAGCCAGAGTACTCACAGGGCCGGCAAGGGAGGAGGCACGCGGCACCTGTGGGAGTCGTCACGTTTTGCGGGCCCGTCCGTGGCCTTTGGGGGCCCCCAATAGGGGTCAGCTGCTAGCACTGGACCCCCGCCCAGCCGTCAGCAGGGACCTACCGAGGGCAGGAGTCAAATTCCCCTCTGCTACCAGTGTGGTCAGCCGGACCACATCAGGAGGGACTGCCCGTCTAGGGTCGGAACACAACAGATGCTCCCCGCACCGAGCGCTGGAGGCTGGGCAGGTGGCCGTGGTTACCAGGCGCGTGGGGGAGGTCAGCAGTCGTGGAGAGGGTACCGTCCAGCGGCTACCCGTCCAACGCAGAGTGTGGCTTCTTCTTCCGCACCGAGAGTTGAGGGGTGTATCAACACCCTAACACACAAACGCCAGAGCTTCAGGTTCAGTGGTGGCAGGTATGGTTACAGCTTCCGGCAGATTAGTTTACACACTTTTTTATTCCGGTGCCACGCACTCGTTTGTTGCTGCGAGTTTTGCTGTCAGTTTGGGACAAAACTATGTGTTGTTAGAGGATCCATTTGTGATCATAGGTCCGGGTGGTCAGCTGTTTGTAGTGAGGTCTACACAGACCGTGAGGTCAATGTTGGGGGACAGCCTCCCCGCTGACCTGATTGTGATACCGATGGAGGACTTTGGTGTGATTCTGGGGATGGATTGGTTGTCCACTTACCACGCTTTGGTGGACTGTTTTGAAAGGAAGATCGTATTCTCCATACCGGAGATGCCTTCTTTTGAGTTTCACGGATAGTCGGTGGACGGAGGCTTCAAGTGCATTTCTCCACTTCGGGTGACGAGACTTTTGGGCCAGGGTGTGAGGGCTTTCTAGCTTTTGTAGTGGCAAAGCCTAGTCCCCTGGCAGACTTTCAAAGCATCCCGGTAGTCAGAGGGTACCCAGACGTGTTTCCAGAAGAGCTGCTAGGACTACCGCCCAAGCGTGAGATTGAGTTTGAGATCTCATTGGTACTGAAGACCAGCCCCATTTCCACAGCACCTTACAGGATGGCACCACTTGAGCTGCAAGAGCTCAAGTCCCACTTGCAGGACCTATTGGAAAAGGACTTTGTGAGGCCCAATGCATCTCCGTGGGGTGCCCCGGTGTTATTTGTGAAAAAGGATGGTACCCTACGCCTTTGTGTGGACTACAAACAGCTGAATAGGGTCAACATCAAGAATAGGTATCTGCTGCCGAGGATCAATGATTTATTTGACCAGTTGCAAGGTGCTACAGTGTTATCCAAAATAAATTTGAGATCTGGCTACCACCAGTTGAGAATCAGGGAAACCGACGTCTCCAACACAACTTTCTGCACCTGATACGGACACTACGAGTTTTTGGTCATGCCGTTTGGGCTGACCAACGCCCCCGCTGCCTTCATGGATTTGATGAACCGGATGTTCAGACTGTATCTGGATCAGTTTGTGGTGGTATTTATTGATGGTGTGCTCATTTACTCGCGGGATCAGGCCACTTGCGGATGGTTCTGAACACGTTGAGATGACGTAGGCTATATACCAAATACAGCAAGTGCGAGTTTTGGTTGAGGCAGGTGACCTTAGGTCATGTGATTTCAGGGGATGGCTTGACTGTGGACCTAGCCAAGGTAGAGGTAGTGCTCAGGTGGGAGAGACCACGTACAGTGATAGAGATCCACAATTTCTTGAGACTAGCAGATTACTACCAACAGTTTATCAGGGGTTTATTGCAGATTACACGTCCTATGACTCAGTTGACCCGGAAGGACGTGCCCTTTAATTGGACAGACGCTTCTGAGGCGTGTTTTCAGGAGTTTAAGGAGAGGCTGACTTCGGCTCCTGTACTCACCATCTTGGACAGCAGTGACGGTTTCGTTGTCTACACGGACGCTTCGTTGCAGGGGTTAGGGGGTGTGCTCATGCAGCAGGGTCATGTTGTCGCTTACGCTTCGCAGCAACTGAAGCCCCATGAGCATAGCTACCCTACCCACGATTCAGAGCTGGCAGCTGTTGTCTTCGCGCTGAAGACATGGAGGCACTACCTGTACAGTGAGACTTTTGAGATATTCACAGATCATAAGAGCCTCAAGTACTAGTTTGATCAGAAGGAGCTTAACATGAGACAGAGACGTTGGTTAGAGCTCCTGAAGAACTATGACTGCAGCATCTCCTACCATCCGGGGAAGGCCAACGTGGTGGCTGACGCCTTGAGCAAGAAGGCACCCACCCACTTAGCTAGTTTACAGGCACAGAGTTGGAGGCTTATAGAGGAGTTGGACAGTTGGCGACCCCTAGAGTTACAGGGGCATTGTGGGGCAGTGACAGTGACACGGCAGACGAGACCAGAGTTGATAAACCACATCATTATAGGACAGATAACAGATCCGTACCTACAGTCGTTGCGAGACAATACTGTCAGGGGACCCAAGAGACTTCTCCTTTACAGACGAGGTATTGTACATGAGGGGACGTTTGTTCATTCCCAAAGACAAGGAGTTGTTGAGAGAGCTCCTGACTGAGGCACACGGATCCAGGTTCACCATACATCCCAGGAACACGAAGATGCATCATGATCTAAGACATGACTTTTGGTGGAGAGGGATGAAGCAAGATGTAAGTGAGTTCATGCAAAAGTATTTGGTGTGCCAGTAGGTGAAGGCTGAGCATTGCAACCACTTCCTATGCTAGAGTGGAAGTGGGAGAGCATCACCATGGACTTGGTGGGCTTGCCCGTTACCCAACGAGGACACGACGCAATCTAGGTGATTGTAGACAGATTGACGAAGACGGCATGCTTCTTGCCGATCCGAGTCACTTTGGGACCAGCGCAGTTGGCAGAGAGATATATTCGTGATATGGTACGTCTCCACGAAGTTCCGTGTGAGATTGTATCCGACCGAGATACCCGTTTTACGTCCCAATTTTGGGCTAAGTTTCAGCAGACTTTGGGGACACGGTTGAGGTTCAATAAGGCGTACCACCCCCATACGGACGGACAGTCAGAGCGTACGATACGGACACTTGAGGACCTTTTACGTGCCTGTGTACTGGACTAGAGGGGCTCTTGGGAGGAGCACTTACCCCTGGCAGAGTTTGCATATAATAACAGTTATTACTCGAGCATCGACATGGCATCCTACGAGGCTCTGTACGGACGGAAGTGTACTACGCCCTTGAGTTGGGTTGAGGTGGGGACCAAGTGAGAGGTTGGCCCCAGACTGATATGGCCAAGTCAGGAGGTGATTGAACAGATTTACAGACTTCACACTGTCAGGAGCAAACAGAAGAGTTATGCCGATTGGAAGTGCAGAGAGGTGCAGTTCGAGGTTGGGGATCACGTCTTTCTTCGCATTTCACCCATGAAGGGCCTGCAACATTTTGGGGTGAAAGGGAAGCTCGCGCCGAGGTTTGTAGGGCCCTATGAGGTCCTAGAGCGGGTAGGACCCGTTGCTTACAAACTTGCCATTCCTCCCCAGCTTTTCAGTGTGTATGACGTGTTCACGTGTCCAACCTCAGGAAGTACGTCGTCGATCCCAGTCACGTTCTGAGCCACGAGAGTGTCGAGTTGGGTGACGACCTGACCTACCTCGAGCGACCAGTGCAGATACTAGATAGAGCTATCTAGAGTTTGATACGAAAGCAGGTACCCCTGGTGAAGGTCTTGTGGAGGAGCCAGATGTACAAGACTACCTGGGAGCGTGAGGCGGCGATGCGAGAGTGGTACTCAGAGCTTTTTGAGGGTACATCTTTTCGGACCGGTTTCGATTTTCTTTAAGTTTGTTATGCGTATATATTTCTTTCCACACCCTAGCTAGCTCAAGTTTTGGGGACGAAACTTCCTTGAAGTTTATTATGCTGTTAAGACCCATTTTGTCCTGAGCCTATTAAGACGTCTGGATTGTCAGTCAAACGTCTGGTCAGACGTCTGGAAATCAAAATTTTTTGGTACTAGATCACGTCTGCGCGCGGGCTGCACGCAGACAGTACCTTCTCTTTTTCCTTCCCTTCTTTTCTCTCTCCCCGACTCCAGCAAACCCTAACACCCCTCCCTTATAAAACCCCCTTCCTCCTCTCTTGTTCTCCCCATTCCAACCACTTCTTCCTTTCCTCTTCACCCCAACGCGAGAGCTAGCGCGAGCGAGAGCGCGAGAGCAGCGAGGAGAGGAGTTGAGCTCGTAAGCTCGTGTGGGAGCTCACCTGAGGGCGTACGGCTGGAGCGATGCGTACAAGAGGAGTGCATCGGGGAAGTCATGCTCGACCCTGCTGCAGGCGAAGAGGCGAGCCGCGACTGCACGCGGCGTGAGCGAGCGGGAGCAGGTTCTGATTCTAGGTTTTTCCCAGAATCAAACGTTTGGAGTGACGTCCAGACGATGGTGCGGACGTCTGAAGGCGATTCCAGATGTCTGAAGAGAGATCTCAGCGAAGGTACGTTCCCTTTGCGGATACGGCCATGCAGGCCGCTCCGCTGCTACCCTTCGCATGGCTTTTTTTGAGAAGATTTGGTCGTCGCGTACAGGATTTGCTTCGAGAAGGCGCGGGACATGCCCTCCTACGCATTTCAGACGTCCGGGCGACTTACCAAACTGCTGGAAGCACTTCCAGACGTCCGGAGAGGAGGTCAGACGACTGGAGCTAGGTCCAGACGATCCAGAAGAGTTCCTCGACGTCTAGGGTGGACGTAGAGCTTGAGGTACGTTCCTGGACACTTTTAAGATGTCTGGAAGTTGTTCCAGACATCTGATTTGAGTCAGCAGCCTTGTTTTTTACTCGTTTATAATCCATTTTACGCAAATAAGATACCGGTGTTTTCCTTGTGAGTTCCTCTACCTGTTAGAAGATTTTCTATATTATTCTAAATGTTCCATTGTAATTGTTCCTTATTATATGACTTTGTTCCATTGCGGGTTCGGGGCTTGCTAAGACACGTGAGCCTACCGTTCGAGCCCCCAATACTCCTGGGTTGACTGGTAGAGTGGCTTTCCCTAAATTTAATTACAAACCTAAATACATGTGTAGAATAAATGAATAGAACCTAAGATGTGGCATGAATCCTAAGACGAGAAACAATTTAAATGTTTGTATACGTGTTTGGCAATCTTGAATGAATAGATAGAAAACTGCCTGTTAATGAACAAGAGCTGCTTGTGAAATATGAATTAACTGTGCCAGTGAAACAATTGCATGTAACCTTACCTGTTGTATATGTTAAGTACTAGAATATGAGCTGCATGTGTATAACCTAAAAATGGAAACGTGGATAATAGAAATACGAGCTACATGTGTATACCCTGAGAATGGAAACATGAATAATAGAAATATGAGCTGCACATATATAACCTAAGAATGGAAATGTGGATGATGAAACCCAATACGGAATGACATGAGAAATATGAGTATGAACCCTACGAGAAAATTAGGAGTAGAGCTCCTAGAAATATATGGAATGGATCTGGAAATGTGAAGGAAAGTATGCTAGCCCTTGAGTACGTGGTACAAAGGGGAACGCATGTACCCTCTTAGTGTAGAGGGGAACTTGCCACCTCCAGGTTGAGACCCGAGGTGAGTTTGGCCACTTTGCACCAACTTCGTGGCCCTCGCGTACACTGTACCGAGAAGAGTTACTAGTGTAAGGAGAGAACTAGCCACTCTACGGGATCCGAGGTTCAACTAGCCACCCTATACCGACTTATTAAGCCTACTAAGCAAACCAGGATAGTTAGGCAAGGGTGCAGGGACTGTGGAGGGGCGAAACCCTTATTTGACTCCTAGGGGCTAAACCCCTGTTACTGAGAGGGCTAGGCCCTATACTATTCCGTGTTGTACTTGGACGCACCCGTTGACGGAAACAACTGACCACGTGCCAGTGCAGGGTAGCTACCCGTACGCTTATCGCGCATGCCGTAGTCACCGTTACGTCTGTCCGTGACCTTGAGATGGTTGACTGGGTGTAGGACTACCACGGAGGACTCTCTCATCTATGAGAGCACCACGTGCAACTTCTACTATTCGAAAAAGACTGCAATTAAAATCGTTCCCACGAGAAACATTCAAGATCAAGAAAGAAATCTGATAAATAAACCAAATGGTAAAAAGAATAATTAGTTAAAGAAAGTAATTGAAAAACAACAGTTACATGCCCACTTTTATTGCTTTAGTTAATTGGTTGCCACTCTACTCAGCGTTCGCTGACGTTGTGTACTCATAACCCCTTTTCAGGTCCAGGTGTTGAGTAGTCCGAACCTCAGGCTACAGAGGGTGCTGGATCCAGTAGAACCCAGTAGCAGCAGCTTCTTTTGTTGTACTTCTTTTATAATACTGAGTTCACTCCTATACTTTACGTTCTGTACCTTTACTTTTCTGCACCTTTAAGTTTCTGTACCTTACTACTGTTTATTGTTGTGGTGGTGACATGTACTGTAGCAGTTTTTACTTTCTTTACTGCTGTACTCTTTTACTGTTAGTTGCTTAGTACAGTAAATGTAGCTTACTTCCTGCTTTTTTGTTATTTCTCGTTGGACGACTGGATCTTGGGGTCAATCGAATTGGATCAGTCTCGTATCCTGTAGGGATTCGGAACCGGGTCATAACACTCCATACAATACTAACCCTCTCCCAGCTCCACCAAACACTCCATATCCGCCGCAAAGTTGTCGAGCTGCTGACGGAGCCTCCCTCCACCGTCGTGGATGCCTCGCCTCCTCCTCACACTCTCTCTTGCTTTAGTTTTATATGCACTATTTTAAGCTTTCATTTATTATTATATTTGTAAACAAACTCTAATTACATGCTATATGTTAATGTTACTTCTCATATCGTAGTTCACATCTCCTTAAAGTAATTGTCATGTTTTAAATGCAAGCTCTAACCCTACTCTTTCTCTCTCTCGCTCTCATTTTCGTAAGCAAACCACGCTACCATTTTGTGACACCTAAAGCGACTAAAACTAATCTAATTTCACGTCTTCCTGAGATCGACACTTACACTCACCAAAGCCAAATCTTAAATTAAAATCGATGTTGCAAATGCATACTACAATGACATAATTAAACCAGCACATTCCACATACATCAGTTACCATCTTTAGCACTTTCTCCATGACCTTTCAATATGTTTATGTCGTGGAAAGAAAATTTACAAAAGGAAAAAAAGAATAAGAAAGTGAAACTAACGGAGAAGTAAAAGCTTGCAATGAAAAAAGACCTTAATAGGATATTTAACCTTTCCCTTCGAATTAGTACCCTGTACAACCTAAATTGCATCTTCCACCTAAGAAAAGGTAACCGTTGAAAATTAGTTGAAAATTACTAACAAGAATTGAATCAAAACATAAAACAACCACAAAGCAACACCTAGATGCAAAATTTGCCTTCACGACCAGCTTCTCATTAACATAGTTACATGCTTCTCTCATCACAAGCTACAAATAGATACAACAGAATAGAGCTTTGAATAAGGTTTGCCTGCCAAAAAACTAATGACATTTAAAAGTAAGATAACGGAACAAAATCATTCACCCTCTACATAGTCAAGAAGTAAAGTTAGTACCTCTTAGTTAACCTTGGGATAATGAATAAACCTAAGAAAATCCTTCAATTAATGAAAGTGCCAACAAGTTGGATGTCTCATCAACCTTTTGCAGCTCTGCAGCTACAATAGCAATAGAAGTTGTCCCATCCCCAACTTCTTCATCTTGAAGTTCAGCTAGTTCGATAAGAACTTAATTGAAGCTAAGCAACACAGGTGGAGATATCATTAAGATTTTTATATCAAGAAAATGTGGTTAAAACAAAAGGAAGATGGAAATTTTTACCTTTGTAGCAGGACACTCAACTTCTAACATCCTAAGAATAGTTGCACGATCATTGGTGATTCTCATGTCACCAATATAGTCAGCAAGCATCTGGTGTTAAAAGGCACAGTTAGATGATATAAAATTTTCCATTTCCTATCTTAATTTCCAGCATGGTTTGACAACATCTCTTTAAAGATCTTTGTTAGACAGTCAAGAATATGAACCATGGTAAAATTTTAACTAGAAGATTTATTTATTATTATCCAGTTCTCTCAATAGGCACTGAAGCTATCATCACAAAGGAGATATCAAGGAAATGAACTAGAGTTAGTCTCTGTAAATATGGTGTCCACTAGAGCACGAAGGGAGCTAGGTGAATCCAAGCTGTGGTTTGCAATAGCTGAGAGGATTCCTTCAATCTAGAAAAATCTCCACATTGGTGTCATAAAATCCTCATAAATTACCAAGCAATGAAAAAGGTTTTTGACACCTGAGAACAACTTTGTAGGTTATTGAAATGTCTTGATCTTGCCGTTAAATCTTGTGAAAGTGAAAGAGATACACAAATTTTTGGCCAAAGTGGACAATACAAAACCATCATCAGTTCTCAAGAAGTTTGCATGCACCCATCATCTGTCTTATGAAGGGTAAACCCAAAGTGGGTCATTTATCATTCAATTGTCCTGATAGATAAGTAGTGCAGATAAGCAGTACATGCGATATAAGTAGGTGATTGATATAGCAGTAGGTGATTGATTTGTCATGGCCAATGTTCTTTTTTCTATAATATAGCTATCAGTAGGTGATTGATTTGTTGAAATCATGTTATTTCTCTATCTTGATTGTAATTGCTATTAATGGATCATGGAAAATATACAAGTCCTAGCTGATGTATAAATTATCAATGTCATTTTGTGAGACAACTTGGATGCTCTAGGGACATACAGAAAACAAAAAAAAAACTACCAGGTAAAAAACCTCTACATGGAACAATTGAATGAACCAAATAGAAAACCATATTATATTAGTAAGAAAAAAGGATCTTCACATGTATAAGAGGAGTGGAAAGACATATACTAACCTTCAAGTCTATACCTGAATCGAACTGGTATGGCAGATATGGGAGTGGAATGACATATACTTACCTTCAAGTTCACACGATGGCATGGGCTTCAACAAAGGATACATGCCATAAGAGAATTTCCTCAGTTTTTGCAATCAAGAATTGCTTCCTCGCGACCTTGAACTGCTGAACAGAATGCAGCAAGGTATAATAAAACCACAGTTTTATGTGCCAATTCCATACCAATTATCTTTTAGGCTATTGCAAGGAATCTCCAGCTAAATCTTCAGAAATAAACGCAAAGAACAAATGAATCACTATGTTGCCTCTCTTTTATTATGAATCTCCAGCTACATCCTAAAAAATAAACATAGAGAACAAATGAATCTCCAGCTAAATCCTATCTCTGGGGCTATTGCAAGGAATCTCTAGCTAAATCACTATATTGTGAATCCATCAAGAAATGTAAGGAGAAACTATATTGTGATATAACCTTAAGATCCTTTTTCAAGTACAAGGGCAGAATCCATGAAATACTCTGCAAGTGTTTTCACCTGATAGTTTGCCAATGTTTTCACAAGTCATAAGTCTGTAGACAATCAATAATTGCGATGTTGCATTGTTGGTGCCCACATGTTTAGTTCTATTAATAACCATCACATAACAATAAACTTAGTGGAATAAGGTTACTTTCTTCTGGGATAGAGGTATTTATTATGAGTTAATTAGCCCAGGTATAAATCTGTCCAAACAATCACTTGGCTGACTTATTCCACAAGATACCTCAGAGAATGGTTCTGCCACATGAAACAGTTGTGGACATTGCTTAAAAGAACTACGCAGGAAGTTAAAGCATGCATATCTTAAACTACTAAATGCTAGTTGACATACTGCATTCAGAATCTTTGGAACTCTGGACTCCATCATAGCATCAGTACTATTCTGGTAAAGGGCCTGTACATAATTTTAAGAAAGGAGCTTTAAATTTTACATTTAACTATATCTAAAAGCAATATGAACATAAATCCGAAAGTTTTCTAGACTAACGAAACCATATTTGGGTTTCAAGAGCTCAAACTGCTCTTTGATGTAGAAGAGTTCATTTACCGTCAAAGCCTTTGACAGAGCCTGGTGAAAGATCAGAAATTATTAAGAATTTGAAGTTCTTTCAGACTTAACTATAAATTGAAACTTTCAAGATGCACATGCATGAAATAAGAGATTAACTGAGATAGGCAGGAAATTCTATGCTTTCATGAGTTGACAAACTACTGCTAGTTCGTTGTTGTCAAATCTCCCCACCCCACAACACACACACTGAGGCCAAGGTTCAATCATCAACAATGAACCCAAAGTCTATATTTATACAACATGCCAGAAATATGTGCTAGTTATGTGATCCTAGGATGATGTACGCTCACGAAGAGGGTGCTAAGTTAGACTACAACCATATTCATGGTTCTTGAAAACTAGTCTTATCGTATTCAAGGCATAAACCTTGAGCTGACGTAAAGCCATTTGGCAGTCTTGTTTATTGAGGTGCCTTAAAAGTAGTAAGGCGTGCCTTGAGGCATGTCATGAAGCAAGACCAAGTCTTAAGCCTCAGTTACAGCGCTAGTCAAACATAAAGTTACCAAATAAACCAATTCTGAAGTGTCTTTACCTACATAGTAGATTCTGTACTTGGCATAACATACTAATCATCCATGATATTTTAGTTATTTATTTATATTGTGACTAACTCGAATAGAGCATTGGTTATCAAAATACTTAACCAATTAATCAACCAAAAATTAAGTGATTATGATTCACAAAATGTATTGTGTTATTTTCTTCAAAAAAAAAAGTGTATTGTGTTATGGTTTTTCTAGTAACTAATAGAGTTTGACCATTTATCATTGTTTAGGATGTTCTGTTAGCTGTATTCATTATTTTTTTTCACTTTAATGTTTCTTGACACTGTTAATCACTCTTTTTCTTACTCTACAAGTGAGAAAGTGCTTGGTAGTCTATTTTAACACAATCCCATTTACATGAAAACATAATCCATGAACAATTTGAGAACAAAAACAAATCTATGGATAAATTGCAAAAGTATGCGTTTTACCAAGAACATCAAAATGAAAGAAAGTCATGACAAATAATTGTATGGAAATATTGTAAAGCAGCCCAGAAGGAGAGTGACTAACAGTGGCTCACACCCTCATAACTAAGAGATCCATCTTGAGCTGGTGGAGTTTCACAAAGCAAGCCCTAAACTCGCACATGCTTATCCACATGTCCACTACGTAAACATCAACAAGCTAAGCATCTAACCATCTACTTTTCCCTAGAGTAACTACTAAAACCAAACTCCAACACATTTAACATTAAGATACAATCACCTTCCAAAATCCCTTGTAAATTTCTAACTAAAAATAAAATCATGAACTAGTAGAACTAGAACAACAACAAAGCTTTTTCCTACATTAAGTGTGGCTGGCTACACGGATTCTGTCTTCATTCATATTTATTTTAATCCACTTCTATGCTTAAATTAAAGTAATGGAGATCACACATAATAGTTTCATTCCAACACTTTTTTTCGATTTCCCTACTCCATGTTGAGAATTTCAACATATGACATTTGGGGAAAATCGTGAACCAGTAATAGGAAAAATATAACTTGACAAAATGCAACAATTTAAACAGTAAGAAGATTTAAATATGCAATAGGAACCACATCAAAAGCACTACCTAAATATCTCTATGTAGTAAACAAACAAAGCATTTGCTTCTTGCTAGCTAACTCAAGCAATGCAAATAATAACATCTGCTCCTATCTAACAAACTTGAGTAGAGCAAATATGTTAGAAGGGAGAAGGGATTTTGACCTGAGTTTTCACCAACCTCGAGTCGAGGTCTACTTTGTAGTCCTGGTGTTTTAGAGGCTTTCGCCGAAGTGCAGGGCCTTTTGCTAATCAAGACAACAGAAATAGTTAGAATTACCAACAAAACCTCATCCCAATTACCTTTCCATTTCTGGGTAAATCCGTCAAACACCTTTCGTGCATCCACATGTGGCATCATACCCAACATACTGACCATCAACCCCTCCTAAGAGCATAGAGATCCATCGATTCCAGCTCCATGGTTCCCAATCTCATCAGAAAATTGATTCAAGGTTTTAAAGAAAGCGCACAACCATAAATAGGCAACATCTCCTGCAATCTTCGAATTCCTTCAATAACACAAAAAGAATCGAGCGTAGAGAGTTTTTTTTTCAAAGGAAAGACAATACGTAAAAAGGGAGGAGAGGATTGGGAAGGGAACTGCCCTTTGGTTATCTCTTGGAGACAACAAAGAGAAGGGAAATAGCCTCATTGCAGAGGTGGTGCTCGAAGGATGTTGCACCTCATGTTGACGTCGTACACTGCACGGTCCCCAGAGGTGGGGTAACACCCTGTCGATAGCTCGTTGTCGGGGGTGAGTGGGGCAGTAGGGGGGACTCGCCAAAAGGAGGAGGGCGGAGGGAACGAGGATGCAGTCGAGGGGAGGCGCTACCGTCAATGTAGAGATTTCGGAGGGAAACAAAAAAATTATCGGAGGAAAAATGGTAGATATTAGTGAGGACTTGATAGGATGGTAAATTAAAAAGATAGAGATCATGATTAAAATATCTGTCTTAAAAATAGTAATCAATTTTTTGAGATTAATTTTTCGTCACCCATCTTTTTTTGTCACTAAAAATAAATTTGTCCTTAAAATGTGGTTGCTGATGATGTATTTTGGTGTAGTGTGTCCAGAGGCGAAGAGGAGGTAGATGAAGGTGAAAAACAACGTGGCGATATACAAAAGGAGGTGATTAGGGCATGAGTTGGAGATATAAAGGTTGTAGAGGCTGATAGTGAGGGGAAGGGGATCACGAGGTAACGAAGGTTGGGAAGCCATGAGGATTTTGGGAGCAAGAATCGCGCAAGAGTAACTTTTGGGGGGAGTAGTGGT
Source organism: Thalassia testudinum (assembly GCA_037157565.1). Lineage (NCBI taxonomy): Eukaryota > Viridiplantae > Streptophyta > Magnoliopsida > Alismatales > Hydrocharitaceae > Thalassia > Thalassia testudinum. The sequence continues at coordinate 130,547,414 of JAZHRO010000077.1, forward strand.
CACACGCGAAGTGGGGAGTTCGAGAAATTATGTGTGCCAAAACTACTGCTTCTCTTAATTTTTTCTTAATTTATTATATTTGTGACAATTGTCTAGCATCTCAAAAGATTATTATGATGGGATTTTAAATATTATATTATTACTGTTACAAAAGGTAAAAACTTTTCCGACCGTACCGAAGATTTTACGGTCACATATAGTTGTCTCAAAAGCCTTATTTTCTTGTAGTAAGGGAGGTGACAGGTTAGGGGGACTTAGGTGGGAGAGAGTGGTTGGGGGACTCTTAGGGGAGGGAAAATATGAGTTTACGTGGGAGATGAAATTTGATAGGAGGGAAAGTTCCTTAAAAAAAATGCTAACCAAATTTTGGAGATGTTTAATCTGTCATAAAAGAAGTAACCAATTTTTAGAGATCAATTTTTCTGTCTCCCACCTCCTTTTGGTGACTAAAAATAAGTTCGTCTTCAAAATATAGTCACTAAAGACATATTTTGTTGTAGTGATTGCTCTAATTCCTGCCTAAATATATCTTAAATAAATGAAATCAAAAGTTTTTTTTCTGTTTGAAGAGATAAGTTTCAATTTAGTTTTTCCCTGTGTTATTAAAAAAATATTGAAGATGAAATAATGGCCTCATTTCATTTACACCAATTTGTCATTTAAAAAAGATATTATAGTAGCATAAGTAACAATTGGCACTAAATCAAAGACTATAGTGGCAAATATATTTGTCACTATGCTAATTGTCATTTTATAAAAATATTATAGTGACATAAGCAACATCAAAGACTATAATGGCAAATATATTTGCCATTAATAAAAATTGTCATTTAACAAAAAAATTATAATGGCATAAATAACAATTGTCACTAAATCAAAGTCAATAGCGGCAAATATTTTAGACACTATTATTAATTGTTGCTTAATAAAATGTTATAGTGGCAAATACCAAAACTTTGCCACTAAATCTAAGTAATTAGTAGCAAATGTATTATATGTCACTATTTAATTCACCACTAAAGACCATTTTTTTGTAGTGTAGCCCTCACAATCAATTTTTAAATGCAACTTGAATCACTCAATTTGGTTTTAAAATACAAAAGTTATGACCAAAATATTAAATATGTGTCAAGCTATTACGAATTTCAATATTAGGAATAGGATTTGGTTTAGGGTTTTAAGATAGGGATTTATGTAGGAAATTTAGGATCCTAAGATTTAGATCTAGTGGTGAATAAATTATGGTATACTTTGACTATCCAAAATAGTATTTATTGAAGGATAAAAGGAATGGCTAAATAAGGTTTGTTGGGTTAGGATACAGGACTAGGTTGGGTGTATATTTTTAGAAAATCATAGGTTGGGTTTTATTAATGTTGGTCAACTAATTATGGTGGAAAATTTAGGTGTAGTGGTTAGATAACCTAGGTGGTATTTGGGCTATGTTAGGGGGGTTTTGGGTTTGGAAAATTGGGTTCCTAATTGGGCTAAGTCTAGGGTTAATTAGGTTAGGGTTTAATTGGCTCAACCTCCTTGCATAAGTGAGCTCAACTTTAATTCTCATTCTATAAGGCTCCAATTTGCTCCAAACCTAGTACCTACACATATTCAAACAAGAACATCAAGGTACCAGATATAGATAATGGAAAAAATATAGAAATATGACACCCTCATGTCTATCTTTTGCCAGTCCTCAAACAAAACTTAGTGTGAACACTATGTGAGAAAAATTGGAAAGCGAGTTTTAAGTGAAAACAAATTAGAAATCCTAAAATGATCTTTTTTACCAATCAAAATAAATCTTTAATTCAAAACCTTATCTACAAATATTTGACAATTTTCAAGTACTAACCCAAATAAAGATCACTCAAATAAGAGATTTTGTTGGCTTTGGCTTTGGGTCACATGAGCAACTTTTTTGGCTCTGTCAACCTACCCAAGGTTTGAATTGAACAAGAATTTTAAGCTTTCCATGTGTGCAAAAGAATTTGACTCCTCAATTGGGCAACCTTATTGAACTCTAACTTTTCAACAAGACTACAACCATCTCTTCGATCTATTAGCCTAAGTCTTTGGATCTACCTTACCCTTTTCTATCCCGAGGTTAGCCTCGAAGGTATATCTCCTCGGTCGAACCAAAAAGGTTTCTTATTGGACACCTTACTATTTTTTTGGGCAGGGGGTTTGGAATATTTGGATGCACGGTTATTTTTTTATTTTTGCAATTTTTTTTATATACTACTTCCTCCTACTACTTTATTTTTTTTTATAGGCTTTTCTTCTTTGTCTACGGTCATTTTTCTAGGTAGGTGGCTTCCCTAATTCTGTTCAAGAACATTACCTAAACAAAGGCATGGAAAGCTAAAATGCAAGGCTGGGATTTGCACACCCTACATCTGGGGAGCATACCTAGTGCAACATGCTAGCCATACCTCAATCTAGGTCCTATTGACTACTTAAATTTTAATGGTAGGTTGCCCAAAAGTTGAGTTAGTGCGTACATGTAGGTGTGGATCACGTAATCATCTCAGACTTTTCAAATCAGAGGGTGGGAAGATAAGTCGCATACTTATCACTCCTTTGACTTAATACTTTGGCTTTTAAAATCCCATTCAAGGATTCAAGAAAGAAATCCTTATTTATGTAAATACTTGAAATAATTAAGTCAACTACGACCTAAAGAGTCTAAGCAAAAAGATCTTGAAAATACTTTTCTTAAGACCGGTAAATTGTAAATATCAAGAACTTCTATTCCTTCTTAACTCAAAACACCATTTTTTTTTTGTAATTTTTCAATTTTTTTTAAATATAGTGGACGAAAACACGAGACAAAAAAACATGACATTTTGAAGATTAGTATTAGAGTGACTCCGTCAAAAATATAAATTCATCCTCCATGCCTATTTCATGCAATGTCCGCATTGTATACTATAAACATAAAAAGGGTAGAAATCACTTGAAACACCAGAGTTAGCATAATAAAGCTCAATTAGCTCCAAATATGCAAATCAACTAAGATATACAAAAGCAACCTAAATATATATACTACCTAAAACATTGGGTTGCTTCCCAACAAGTGCTGAATTTAATGCCTTCAGCTGGGCACAATTCAACTCAATAAGGATTTAGAAATTCAGCCAAGTTAGCCATAGATCTAGGTGGATGGTGATCAACTGCTGGATTTTTCTTTACTATGTGCATGACCCTCTAGACTCAATTCTCCCTAATTTTTCAATTAGTCCACAACTCAGTTTGCTCCTTTTAGATGCCCCAAAAACATTAAATTTGATTCTTTAATCTTTAATTTCCCCAAGTCACAATTGTTTTTGGCCTTAACAATGGCTAGGAAAGGTCGTCTTAAGATGATTGGGGTATGGTTGAGGTTTTTAGGTACTTCCAAGTCAAGGACCGTAAAATCAACAAGGTAATGAAAGTCTTTTACCTTGACAAAAACATTTTCCAAAAGACCCCTAGGTGTTGTCATAGATTGGTTGGCCAACTGAAGGGTTATATCAACAGGTTTCATGTTGCCTAGACCAAGTTTCTTAGCAAATGTAGTAGGGATCATATTGATGGAAGCACCTAGGTTGAGGAGGGCTTGATTAGAAGTGATGTTGCCTATAGTGCAAGAAATCAGTGGGGCTCCAAGGTCTTGTTTCTTAGGAGGTAACTTGTTTAGGATAAGAGAACTGGTGTAGTCAGACAAGACTACCTTCCTATTAGAATCAGATTCCGCCGTACATTTTTCCATATGTGAACTCATCAAAGATCCTACATAGGCAGGAATAGATCCGATAGCTGCAACGAGTAAGATCATTATCAATTTGAACCTTTCTAATCAGGATATATTTACCTCAGAATTCTCCTCTGACTTTCTATACTAACCCATATATTCACATCTTAATCTTGAATTAGATTTTATTTTTGAATCAGATTTTTGTCTCACAACATAGTTAATCAAGATTTGTGATCTCTGCATACAGGTCCTAGGTTCAATGATTTTTGGTTGGATGGAACCTATGTACCTAAAGTCATTCCCCATGGTAATAGCATTAGCAATAGTAGGGTTCTGGGGAAGGTTAAGTAAAATAGGTGCCCCCTGGTTGGTCATATTAGGAATTGGGTTAAAATCCAGGAGGAGTAGAGGGAATTGAGAGTTTTTCCAGTCGATCGAACGAATACTAGAGGGGAGGGGTGAATAGTATTGCTTGAAAGAGTAAAAGATAAAAATAAATTCACAATAATGTCAAGCACAATTTACACCTGGATTTAGAGTGCAAACCTAAACAGGGTGAAAACCACTATCTAAGCCTCTCAGCTTAGGATTTTCCCGACTAGTCAAGACTAGTCAATCCACTATAGTACGACTTGAACGAGGGTGGCACAACCTCTTTACAACCACTTCTATTTTTTTTATCCTGAAGAGAAGAAGAAGAACAACAACACGGATCTTTCCAACACCTTGGAATCTGTTAATCAAAAACAACAAAATTGAATAACAAATAAATATATCTATGGAACCTCAATAAAAGATCAAACCAGGATTTTGGCAGAGGTTTGAAACAACGTGCCTTTGAAAGACGTGAATAACGAAGCGTATAACACATGAAAGAAGCACGAGAAGCTCTGATTTAGAGAGTATTTCTATTGAAAGTTCTATTTTGAAAGAGTTGCATACGACCTCTATTTATACTAAAAGGTTGGCCTAAAAAGGAAGTCAAATTGGTTGATCAATTAAGGTATATTGGTCGATCAAAAAGTTATTTGGTCAATTAATTAAATTATTTGATTGATCACAGGTTGGTCGATTAATTATCTTGGTTAGTCGATCAATAGGATTTTAATCAACTTCCTAAAAAGGATTGGTTTGATCGATTAACAAATTTGGTTGGTCGATCAATTTGTTTTGGTCGATCAAGAAGGAAGATTAGTCGATCAATAACCTTCAAAGTTATTTTCAAAGAAGTGCGAAAAACTATTTGATTGTTTTATTTTTGAGGTTCCTTACAATGATATCCTAGACTCAAATAAAAAGAAAAATGACACACATCAGCAACCATCTAAACTTGATCCAAAAGAGAAGCTTTAATTTGAGATGATCCTAAAATATTAGTGTGGCAATAAACATAATTTTGGTGCATCAAAATAGAGGTGCTTACAGGAACAGGGTTAACCACTTGTGCAAGGGCTTATAGCTCCCTTGCTTGATTTAGATTCCTAGGAAATTTCCTAGTTTTAGGGATGGATTGGGATGGTAGCATCTCGTGCTATGTAAATATGCAATTTGTTCCATTCTCCCTGTCAATTTAGCTCTCAATTGATCCATATCCTCCTTGTGTCTCTAATTCATCTTTCTCATTTCATTTAAGATAATAGATAAATTAGCCTGCCATGTAGGTGATCGTAACACCATCATTAGCCATAACTAACTTAAATTAGTGGCAATCAAGTGACAAATGCTCCTGCATGATCGACTGTGAGTCATAATTCCACTCAGATCCATTTTGAGGAGAGAACACTAAAACATGGCTAATTCTACAGTTTTGACATCACATCATAAATGTAGAATAACCACGGGGTTGCTAGGGGTTAATTAAAGGTCAAATGAACATTAAAAACCAAAGAGTGGGTCCACATAGACAGAAATAGGGTTTCACGCATTTCAAGAACCAAAACAGCACACCAAAATCCTAATTTCAGACCTACTTAAATTGAGGAGGTTCTGCTCAGAATAAAATTCATCTAAACTTTCTAAAAATCATATAAGAGGTTTGGTATCCTTGGTTTGACCATCTAAACCCATTTTGACCTTGAACAGAGTCTCAAACGGAATTCTACCCTAATTTGGGCTTTTATGCAAATTACCCAGACAAAGGTGGTCAAAACTCAAATCCAGCTTCACCATTAGATTTCTTGGGTCTAAATTAGGGTATTAGCAAAATTTGGACCCAATCAAAGTCCATCTTGACCTAGTTTGCATTTCAGTCCCTAAAACCTCTATTTCCTACACTTAAACCCCTAAGTTTCGAAATTATTTATGTTCAGCCCCCTAGGTTTATCGTCTTCTTCGTGAAAAGACCCCTACCGCCTAAAGCTTGGAGGTTTCCTAAACTGCAGGTCAAATCGACCTTTGACCAGGTGTTTCTCCTTCAATCAATGTCCAATTTCCTCTAATTTTGGAGGAGATGATTGCAACAGGATCCTCTTCCATCTAAACGTGATCTCAAGCACAGATTTAAAGCGAGAAGCTCTAGCGAACCCTTGAAATTTAGTGGGTTTTCCTTATGAATTTCACGAGGAATCCACACTGATTTTGGGAAATTTAAGCCCTATTTGAGCTCTATAAAAGCTCCTGGAGCTTCAGTTGTCCTTTTAAGCAAGGTTTGAGGCCAAAACACCTCTTCTTCTCCTTCCTCCAGCCTGCTCCAACCTGCTCTAGCAAGACTCCTCGACTTTCTTCCTATGGCTAGCCAACAACCAAATTGGCTGGTCATCCTTCTACCCCGACTTCGTTCGCTCCTTGACGACCAACTTAGGTGCTGCCTCGACCCCTTCTTGCTCACTGTTCCCCCTTTGGAGCCTTTGTCTCCTCCGATGCTGGCCAATCACAGCCGGCGACAAATTCCCTCTCTTCTCGTCCATAATTAAGTCCCTTCAACCCTCTCTCTCTCTCTCTAGCATCTCCCTAACTCCTTTTCCTCCAAAATCAATCGCTGTTCACTACTCTCCCCCTCCATCTTCTTCACGGCCGGTGAAGCTCCGATGAGCTTCGCTCGATCGCTAGACTCAACGAAACACCACAGTACCGCCACCCACACCTTTGTCTCACTGTCACGAGCAAAAGTCCTTAAGAGATTGAGGACTTTACTCATCCAAGACCCACGACGGGCAGACCCATCATCACGCTATCACTCTTCCACCGTCCTATCGCCCCAGTGCTTGAAACACCAAATTCACGCACCACTACCTTCGCCATACCACGGCGATGGTTGCATAATATCTAATTTGGCCTTAGGCCATATTTCTCTTGCAGGTCAACTCCACCGCCATCGTCGTCTTCTCTGGTGACGACCACTATCATACAGCCACTGATCAATCTTGCTTCCAACTCCAAGGCCTGTGGAATCCCTCGATGAAACTACGTGGAGCATCAATTGAAGAGAAGAGCAGCAGAAACACTTCAATTGAACGTGGAGGCTTCACTGCAGTTGAGTGAAGAGATGGAGCAGACGCATAGTCCTACATCATGGATTTACAGAGGCTCCACAAGATACAAATTGATCTCATGCATTAGCCTCTTTGCCCAGTAAACGGGGGGTCGGGTCCCCCATGCACGCGCTCACCCATGACCAATGCCTGAGGGTCTGGACCCTATTTAGATCCGATTACCCAGCTAAACCTATACCCGATTCTTGAAAAGGGAAGAGGAGAAATTGTGAGGAGGAGAGGGGAGGCTTTTGCATTGTTGACTTTGGGATTCATGCCCCTCCTCTCCTCTCTTAACACTTAGTTGAGATCTGAAGAAGGGCATCTATGTCGGTGTGCTGCCCTTACTCTTGGAAAGGCCCTTGTGCCTCTAGTGCCTTGAGGTTAAGTCATCTGAAGCCTTACACTGTCATCTGATTCGGCTTGGAATTCTAATACCGTGGCATTATCTGATTTGGTTGCTTTGGATACCTTAGCTCTTCTCTGACGTGGATTAGTGGTTGAGACCACTGTTGGAAAATTTGGGAAATTGAATACTTGAAAATGTGCTTAATTTGGGGATATCCTTTGTGATCTAAATCACCATTTTTTGGGCTTTTATACTCTTTTTTATCCCACGACTTCTTGAGATACAATTTGGGATGATCTTGAATATATTTTTTCATATAATATTCATTGAAGATCTTTTATACTTAATTGATTGTGCTCATTATTTCTGAATGCCATTAGTGTTGTGAATTCCACATTTTCTCCTTACAAATGACCTCAGACTCAAATCCTTATTTTTGAGTTTTATAAATTTAAATGCTGTTGCGGTTTTGTCTACTATGCTACAACGTGCATTTCATAAATTAATGCAAAACGCATGCAATAGTAGGTACATGATAGATTGGATTTGGACTTTGCCTGCTAATCTTTGTCTGTCTAAAGTGGGTAGGATTATAGACTTGCTTGGTCGAATCAAGATTTTGAGTTGGTTTTTGGTTTGTCCAGGCAAAGTTTAGGCGATTCCTTCATCTAGGGTTGTAAGTGTTAGAGTAAGGGTTGTTCCTATCATAACCCTCGATGACATTGGCATCCTCATAGATTGAGAATGCAGGTGATCGATCATCAAAATTAGTGTTTGAGGGAGTCAAGGTCCCTCCTTGGAATCCAGATTGGGTTTGGGCCAAATATAGAGGGCTCATGGGCTGAGACATAGTCAGATTGTGCACCTGATTAACCACTTCTCTACTAGGTGTAGATTGTGTATGTGAGAGAAGTGTAAAGGTCCTCTATTTCATAGGATTGGCATAGGAAGTGGATCCTAAAGGGTTTCCACCTTGGATAATGCTATCCAGCTTTCTGCCAAGATTCTCCACACTCTTCCCCACAAAGTTCCACCTTTTTGGAATCTTTGACAAGCCTTGAGGATAATGTTAATCTGCTTGTCATGGTGTTCCCCTTGCTTTTTGATCTGTGCTTGGAGTGTAGCTATAGGATTATCCCCAAGTGGGATATCCTTACTTGAGTTATCCTCTTTATGGCTAGAACTAGCCATAGAAGTGGATTGTGTTGACCTAGATAAGACTCTCCTAGGGTTTCCATCCAAGGGTGGAACCAATCCAAGTTCAAAGACCTCGTTAGTATAAACTAGAAAAAGAACAAGGGATAAGAGGGGAAATAGATGAGAGAACACCCACCCTCGGAATACAAGCGAACAAGTTAGCATTAAGATGTATACCCTAATAGACCTAATCGTAGCACCCCAAAGCACAATTGAGTTACACCAACCCTTGAATTACTTGGTTGGCCAAAAAGGTGGGACCCCCTAGGACACCCCGCTGATAGGTTGAAAATCATGGTAAAACGTATTTTTGTGTCGTAGTATAGTGTGCAATTAACCCAAACAAAATTAATAACAAAACTCATGGTGGTTGATTTTCTTATCTTAATTTGTGACTCCCATTCGTCTCTGGGAGGCAATTAGAAAAGAGAAGGTTGTTTAGACTTGGAATCCAATTCGTTAACCTATATCTAACCTACTTTTTTTTCTTTTTGCTTTATGTATTTTTTTTATGATTTATGATTTTTGAAAGCAAAAGTGAGCCAACAAAACCTAGATCTAACTACGCTAGCAAAACCCTAAATGACTAAGTGCACCAAAGTGGGGCCATGGTGACCGTGCATGGTGTGTGAAGACCTAAGGGGAAACGACCCTAATGACTAATTAATGTGGGGTGGTGTGTATACACAATGGTGATGTGAATCAGAACATGGAACTATGCACATGAAAGAAATTAGATCTAGCATTCATACACGAAATTGACATGTAAAAAAATGTAGAGACTATCAAAATACTTCAATCAATCATTAACATTGCTATAATTTAAATACGTCAAAGAGAAAGGATCCATCATGCTAGAATGCCATGAAGGCCATCAGTTTGGTGGGTGATGGTGGCGGCTAGACCATGGGCATAAAAGCCCATCTACATGCCAAGCAACTAGAGAGGATGACCACCCAAGGTATAGGGCACCTTGTGGCCATCCAGTAGAGTGAAATAGAGGGGGTGTGGACATTCCTCCAAGGAGGAACGGTCACTCAAGAGAAGAAGGAAGAGAGGGTGCTTCCTGGTGAGATCAGGAAATCATGAGTTTGATTAATTATGTCATAGTATAGACACGATTCCAATTCAAACAAAAATATTTATAACGAGACTTGGTGAGTCTCGGTCGATCTTAGGGAGGCGTGCTTTTGTGACTATGATTCTGATTTTCTACTTGCTTAAATTCGCATTTTGATTTCAATAACGTGTAAATAGGATTTACTAGTTGCGTTGTTTATGCGAAGTACATGCACGAGTTAGAAAAATTATAAATGTAAAGGTATGGGTTTCTGTTCGCACTACTTCTACTAATCTCATATTTCCAACTGAATTCCTATCTAGCAAGAAGTTGTTTATATTTTTTTGGAACTGACATGTTTATTCGCATAAAAGGAAACTATGATCCAATTGAATATAATAGGAATTTTATTGCATTGAATCGTGATTGCACAGTAAAAATACATCAATAAATATGCCATCTTGTGTTATTTCCTAGCACTGCCATTGCATATTAGGTAGCTATAGTTGCATTTGTAAAAAAAGACACTTGCATGCATTTATTTGAGAGGGGAGGATAATGCGAATAATTGGCCATGTAAATAACATCTTCATCAAGGGTTGCATTACAAATTTCACCTTCTTCATTTTTTATTTTGACTTTGAAATCATCTCCCTCGTGTGGCTTAGGGCATGGGGCTTGCATCTCTTCACGCCATTCCTCTGCTCTGCAGCATGGCTGGTCATGCACACCTGCAGCATGGTTGTGGCAGGCTCCTGCTTCTTTAAAAAGCATGGCCATCTTCCTTACGAGGGGGCCTGGAACACACACCACCACAGAAACCCTTCCTCCAGGCCATCGTCCTCCCCTCTTCCCCTCCATACGCAGTAGCTCTTCCACTGAAGAGACACACTGCGAGTAGGAGCAAGCTCACAGTGGTCCCACAACCACCACTGTGAGTTCCACCACTGCCCAGCTCCTTCGTGAGCAGGTGGGCGTGGTGGTTTCATTCTCTGTTTCCATCGCTGAAGCCCTTGTCGCCATTGCCAGAGCTCCAAGCTTTGGAGCTCCAGCAGCAGCAGCTGCGGCGCACGCCCCTGCAAGCCATCTGCAGGCCCTTTTCGCGTTTGTAGGCGCCTCCCAGCGCGCCCGCGCACGTAGAACTGGTCGCAACCGGTTGTCCATCCCGCGCGGCACTGTAGCTACTGTTCACGCCTCTCAACGCGACACTGTAGCTACAGTGCGGTGACCGGGGTGTTTCTCACTTATCCGGTCACCGCGCGTTCTCTCCTCCTCGCGACCGCCTCCAGCCAGTAAGAGCCAGTGCCTACGTCTGCGCCCGTGCCTATCTGTGCCGGCGCCCGCGTCTTCTCCCGCATCCACTCTCGTCCACAGCGTAGTGCGCTGCGCTACGCAGTGTGCTGCGTTGCCCTCTCTCCCACACTTCCGCTCCCGCCCGCGCACGAAGGTAGCACGCGCGCCCGCTCAAGCGCCCGCGCGCAGCCTTGTGCGCCTGCGCGTGCCCGCGCATCCAGACGACCCCCGCGGCAGCCAGACGTCTTAAACTCTCTCTCTCCCTCACACTCTTCCTCCAACGTGCACTCCCTCACTCATACATGCACCACACTCGTACACACACCCACTTGTACACTCACACACTCAGTTGTACACACCTATACATGCTTATACATACATATATATATACATATATATATATATTTATACATATATACATACATATATACATATCTATCTATAGATATAAATACATACATACATACATATATATATATATATATATATATATATATATATATATATATATATATATATATATATATATATATATATATATATATATATATATATATATATATATACATACATACACACATACATATACACATACATATGTTACTATATATATATATATCTATATAGTTAAATATATATACATATATATCTAGTTATAAATATATATATATATATATATTTACATATCTATATATATATATACATAACTACATATACACCTATATAGTTACAACCCTATCTATATATATATATATACATATATATATATATTTACATACACATCACCTACTTGTATCCCTACGCACTAGTCACTCCACCATGCGTTATATCGCAGGAATATCTGCACCATTTGCTGATATTCCCCGATACCCGCGTAAAGAAAGTGCCTCCGCACACACTCCCACACATCCATCCTACACTCTACGCGGCACTTCGTCTTGTTGGTTGCGTCTTTCTAGACGTGGACCAACTCGACACTGTGCTACACGTCATTTCCACTTCCAACCCCACCCCTATATATAATATATATATACCTATATATATATAGACTATATTTATTTCTCTACAAGTAACCTATCTTATTTTTATTTCTCTTTTGTTTCCTACTATTAAAAAGATAAATAAAAAGAGTAAAAGAGAAAAGATAATCCTTGTCTTGCAGGTACTCAGTCTTGCGAATAGCATGACCAGTTTTTTGGGAAACCCTAAGTTGGCTCAAAGCCAAGAACAATTTGGCTCGAAGCCAAGGGCCTGATTTTGAGGGTGTACCTCAAGGACAAAATTATCAGCAAAAAATCTTAAATAGAAAAAAACAACAAAAAACATAAATAAATGCACGGAAGAGATACGTTTTAGGAAAGGCGTAGAAACTTTTTCACCTTTAATCCTCGCCTCCCTGAGATCGACCCTGGGTCTTAAAGTGACCAAGATAAAATTAAGTAGGCCAGGTAAAAAAAATTTTTGCAAAAACATGGTTAGACTTGATTTAGGTTAGCCACTATACTCACTTCAACGATAATTTCACCATATTAACACAACCTATTCGAGCCTAACACACCCTTTTTCTGGCGCCGTTGCTGGGGAGGTGCGCATTGAGGTAAGTGTCTACTCCATTCTTTTAATTTTCTCTTCTCACACCCTTCTCTTCACGGGTGTTTTTGTTTGCTAGTGTGCAGGTAAGCCAGTTGCAAGGAGGAGGCAAGCAGAGGAAGTCAGAGACGTGGGCAAATCCAAGGTGGGAACGAGAGCGTGAAGTCGCCAGCGCCGCACTGGAGCTTCGCCCACATTGCTGAAAAGGTAGGTCTCTCTCTTAGCAACTTAGGTCAACTTGTCACCTTAAAAAGGAAAAAAAAAACTAAAAACACTTCTTGGGATTTCTTGGGGCAAGTGGATTAAAAATCACTTGCTTGATTGTTTGCCATCGCCCCCACCGCCCTTGGATTTCCTGCCAAAACTTCGCATAACAAAGATCCAAGAATCTTGATTCTTGAATCTTTTGTCATGGGAAGTGCTCTTTGAGGCAAGATTAAAAAGATTGACTGCCATCCCTCCTTTCCTCATTTATCTGCAACTCGGGAACATAATTTTTTTGGTGGGGAGAATTGGAATTGAGTTGATTCCAACCCCACCACGACCTTTCACATGCCTTAGATTTGATCCCGAATATTTCAACCCCAACACTTTGATTTTCTTTACATTATCTTGTGGTTGAGCCTTGTGTGTGGAACATCATTTTGGTGATTGGGAGCACTTGAATTGAAGTGCTTTGGCTCCCTTTCATACTAACCTAAAATTGACTCGTGTATCCACACGTAGAAATTTCTGCCTAGGGAAGCCCATTGCATTTTTAGCATGCATTAACCAACTCACATTGAAGAAGGGTTTGTTGGGCATAGAAGAACTTGTATTTTCTCAAAACCCGGAGATTGGTTGAATTGGTAACTCAGCGAAATCTTAAAATCCATACTACTTAAGGCTGAAATTCTAAAAACCATTCACCAACTAAAACTTCAATTCGGGGAGATTTCCCCGTTGCATGCTTGGTTTACACACTTTCTAAAAATAACGCACTTGGGCATTACCCGTATACAACGCCCTTCACATTCCTGAAGCACTTGATCCTAAGACTCTAATTTAAACTGGTAGCAACTTGACCCTTATTAAGGATTGGAGGTCTAACTACTTGCATGTAGCGCCTACGTGCTGGTGCGGGTTCCCGCGTGCTATCGGGTGTCTAAGATTGGGGCAAACGGCCTTTCAATCTGGCCTGGTGGTTTCGCGGTGCTCGCATTTGGTTCCGTAGGTTGTGATAGTAGATAACTTAGATCTTTAGGTCTAAGGGCACACTGTAGAGGTTAGGACTTTGATTGCCTTGATTTGTCATCAAGTGTACCTTTGCAGCGTCATTTCTCTCATCCCCTTTCCCTTCTTATGTCCCCAATTCTTCTTGTTGTAGTGCATGTTTGGGAGGAGGTCACAAAACCCTGAATTGTTTGAATTGTCTGATAATTTTAGAAGGACAGAAATCGAATCGTCATCCTCCTCCACAAACATGGCTGCATGCCTACCCCTAAATCCTGAGGGAGGAAACCGCCCTCAAATCCCACCAGGTGGTGGAGCCATGGACCCCATAACCCGCCTCCAAGCCCAAATGGAAATGTATAATGAACGGATTGAAGCCATTAGGGAAACCTGGGAGGAAATGCAAAACCCTCCCGAACGGGAGGATCCTAGGTCTCTTAGCTCTTATCAAAATCCCACTGCTATAGAGACCATAGGACAAATTCGGGTCCCCATGGGCGGGGATGATTTTGAATTGAAACCGAATATAATTGGCCTGATAAACTTCCACTTCCATGGTCTTGCAAGTGAAGATCCTTTTCTCCATTTGGAAGACCTAACCTGATTGGCTGAAACGGTTAAACCAAGAAACATTGGGTTATCAATTGTCCTCATGAAAATGTTCCCGTTTTCGTTGCGGGATAAAGCGTCGCAATGGTTATGCACCCTTGGGAGAACCATCCATTCTTGGGAAGAAATGTGAACAACATTTCTCAAGAAATTCTTCCCAATCGGGCAAACCAATGCACTTCGCCGTGCTATAACTTCCTTTACGCAACAAAATGGCGAACAGTTTCATGAGGCTTGGGAGAGGTATAATGACCTCCTCCGGAAGTGTCCGCACCACGGTCTGCCTAAGTGGCATATAGCCCAGATTTTCTATTATGGGCTAAATGAGACTTTGAAGTAGATTGCAGACGCTTCCTGCGGAGGGAATTTCATGAATAAAGACGAGAATGGAGCGTTCGAATTATTTGAAAACATGACCAAAAACTCAATGAACAATGCCTCCATTGTCGCCTTTAATCGTACCAGCCTACCCGTAATGTTCACGAAGTTGACATGGGACCCTCCCATTCATCCACTGATCTTAACCTTATCGCACAAAAATTGGATGAAGTCTCCGTCGTGCACAAGAAGCTGGACGAGCTTCTGGCCAATCCCACCCGTTCTATGGCAAACACCCCCACCTCACCACTTCGTCACAATCCCAATCCTTCCAACGCCAGGCTTATCCCCAAAAACCCCATGAGATCTTCCTTACCGAGTGTCGCACCGAGCAATTCAGTAAGTCATGTGGATCTGGCTTCTGCAAGCCAGTATTTTGACACGGAGGACCAAGCCTCCATGTGCTCGGATGCATATTTACATGCGGACTTGTCTTCTGGCTTAGAAGATGCTTGCGCCTCGGGGAACAACCGATTCTTTGCTACTTATAACCCAGGGTGGGGAAATCATCCGAACTTCGCATGGTCCAATAACCCGCAGCGCCAAAACCCCGCGGGTGGGCCAATGCGACTGTCCGCACCCGTCATCCCAAGGGCCCAGTCTAATCCTATGGAGAATCCACCATCGGGTCCTTGCATACCGCAAACAGAACACGCATCAAGTCCTCTTGATAAACAGATGTGAATGATTACAGAAATGTCTAAGCGCCATGAAGAGAACATGGCCTCTCTTCAGCACCAATTGGCGCAGCAGAATGCTAAGATCAGTCAACTATGCATGGCGACTCGATCTTAGGGCACTCTTCCAACCCAACTTGTTCCCAACCCGCAAAATTTCATACCCCGTGGTCCTCAACCATAGGTACGACCTTCTCAGGGGCAGGTTCATTAGATTCTGCAGGCTCCGAGCATTTCACCAGGATTTCAGGCTAATCCCACTGCAGCACCTCACCCTTATGTCCCTATTGTGAACCCTCCTCCGCCTTATGATCCCACTAGACCCACGACGTCCAATACGATTACTACGAGGAGCGGTAAGCAAACCTTCGATCCGCCTCGACCTGATCCTGGCCCATCTTTTTCATCGCTCTCTCATTCAAGATGCTCACCGCATTCGCGAGAGGACAATACACCCAAACTAGTGCCATAATCGGTCCCATTCCCTGAGGCTCTACTGAGGGAGTCAAAAGGCAAGAAAAAGGATACGTAGGCCTTTGATAACCTGCGTAATTTATTCAGGGATGTTGAAATCAAGGTACCCCTGTTAGAGGCTATTGACCACATACCTACTGTCACCCGATTTTTCAAAGACTACACTACACCCAGGCGACAGTCAAAGAAAACAAAGAATCTGGTGGTTCTCTCGCCTCATGCGAGTTGTGCCATACTGTCAAATCTACCATCGAAGCAGAAAGATTCAGGCACACCGCTTATTTCTTGTAGCATCCAAGGCTGCAATTTTAACCGTGCTCTGCTTGATCTAGGATCTTCCATCAATCTTATACCAACCATCATGCTTGAGAAATTTTCCTTAGGAAATCTGAAACCCACCCCTATCACGTTACAGTTGGCAGATCGTTCTGTCAAAATACCAAAGGGTGTGGTGGAAGACGTGGTGGTTAGGGTCAACAATCTCTGTTTTCCTGTTGACTTTCTTGTTTTGGATATGGAAGTTCCTAGCTCACTTTCTCATTGTCCGATCATCCTTGGTAGACCTTTCTTAGCCACAGCCCGCACCCATATCGACTACGAGTCGGGCTGTATTAAGATTGCCATTGGATTTGAGAAGCTCAAACTTAACATCTTCAAGGCAGCCAAGAACTTTGATTGCGATTGCATCAAGAATGACACGTCTGATGAGGACATGGCCGTCAATGCGTGTGTCGAACTTATTGGGACCTATTCTGACTATTGTGGATTGCCTTTAAACACAGACGATTGCCTGACGGACACATATTGTGACATTCCCCCATCCCTCCCTTTTCCCGTACCTTCTCCTGACTAGACTTCTGACGAGATTTTCTCCGCTTCCCATACCTCGTGGTCTGAGTCATATTCGGGTTACTCACCACCGGTCCACACTCTTGAAGACTGGATTGCCCTTTCTTTCCCTCCAAATCAGGAGGAATTGCAACTCCACACTGGAACCTTGAGCCCACATACTACTCACTGGGGCTATCCCTTTTTGGATCCATCTATCCAAGATGCCCCTCTTCTTGGCCAAACTGAGGGCCAACTTCTTCCTCCTGACTTGTTTTCTTCTGATCCACTTGGGACACTCTCGTCCCAAGGAATGCCAGATCTTTCACCATCCTCTCCCGAGCTAAAAGAGCTGCCTAATATGCTTAAGTATGTTTTCTTAGGACCAAATGAAGCGCTTCTCGTAATCATTAGTTCAAAATTGACCAGGGAGTAAGAGTGCAAACTAACAAAGGTCCTTATGGAACACACGGCAGCCATTGGATGGTCCTTATCAGACTTAATTGGCATTAGCCCCTCCTATTGCACTCATAGTATATATACGGAGGAGGAGGCTTGACCTTTCCGCTTGATGCAGCGATGTCTCAACCCTAACATGCAGGAGGTCGTTAAAAAGGAAATTATTAAGTGGTTAGATACGGGTATAATCTACCCGATCAGCGATAACCCCTGGGTGAGTCCGATTCATGTCGTGCCCAAAAAGGCAGGACTCACCATCCATATCAATGACAGGGGCGAATCCATCCCTACACGCACTCCTACATCTTGGAGAGTGTGTGTAGATTATAGGAAACTGAATGCTACAACTAAGAAAGATCACTTTCCGCTACCTTTCATTGACCAAATCCTGGAGCGGTTAGCGGGAAATAAATTTTTCTGTTTCCTGGATGGATTCTCTGGATATAACCAGGTGGCAATTGACCCCCGGGACCAAGAGAAAACCACCTTTACCTGCCCCTTCAGCACCTTCGCATTTAGAAGGATGCCTTTCGGACTTTGTAACACGCCAGCGACTTTCCAGAGATGTATGCTGGAGATATTCCATGACATGGTGGGTGACTTTCTCGAGGTTTCCATAGATGACTTTTCGATCTTTGGATCCTCTTTTGATGACTGTCTTTCCAACCTGACCCGTATCCTTAGGGGATGTATTGATGTGAACCTCGTGCTTTCCTGGGAAAAAAGTCATTTTATGGTACATGAGGGAATTGTTCTCGGGCATATCATCTTATATAGGGGATTGACGTTGACAGAGCTAAGCTTAATGTAATTGCTGATTTACCTGTGCCTGGCTCTGTCAAACAAATCCTCTCCTTCTTGGGACACGTCGGTTTCTATAGGAGATTCATCAAAGACTTCTCCAAGATTTCTAGACCTTTAACTCATCTCCTATCAACCGATGTACCCTTTGATATGGGCCCCGACTGCATACAAGCATTCACGCAGCTGCATGATGCTGTCACCAAGGCCCCTGTTCTCCAGTCGCCTGATTGGTCCCTTGACCTTGAACTCATGTGTGACGCTTCCGACCTTGTAGTCGGAGCCATCTTGGGACAAAGACGCGATAGACACCCCTTCGTGGTGTACTACGCCAGTAAGACATTGGACGATGCCCAGCATAATTATACAACCACTGAGAAAGAACTATTGGCGGTCGTCTTTGGGCTGGAGAAATTCCGCTCTTACCTTCTGGGCTCGCATGTTATTGTTTTCACTGACCACGTGGCCATTCGCCATCTCATGCACAAGAAGGATGCTAAGCCTAGACTGATTCATTGGATCCTTCTACTCCAAGAATTTGACATTGAGATCCGCGATAAGGTTGGAGCCCAGAATGTTGTGGTTGATCGTCTCTCAAGACTGGACCCTGACCACATTGGACTTACCCTGCTGATCAATGAGATTTTTCCCGATGAGCACCTATTGGCAATTAATGTGGCAAGTGGACCTTGGTATGTCGACATTGCCAATTACCTTGCTTCTGGTTCCCTTCCACGTGGCTGGCCCAAAAACCAGCGCGAGCGTCTCATTGCAGAAGCACAGTATTATTTTTGGGATAATCCACTTCTTTTTCGATTAGGTGCTGATCAGATCATCCGTCACTGTATTCCTAACAGTGAATTCCCCAGTGTGCTATCCTTCTGTCATGACCAGGCCCGTGGAGGCCATTTCTCTGAGAGGAAAACTGCAACCAAGGTGTTGCAGTGCGGGTTCTTTTGGCTCTCCCTTCACCAGGATGCACACAATTATGCCAAAGATTGCACTAGGTGCCAGTCGTTAGGGTCAATGTCACGTCATGACATGATGCCCTTGCAACCCATCCTAGCTGCTGAAATCTTCGACATTTGGGGAATCGATTTCATGAGTCCCTTTCCTCCTTCCAACGGCTTCGAATACATCCTCGTGGCTGTTGATTATGTTTCGAAGTGGATCGAGGCTATTCCCACGCGCCATGCTGACCATGTCATATCCACTCGATTCGTCAAAGACCACATTTTTGCATGCTTTGGGATCCCTCGAGCCATTATCTCGGATGGAGGAAGCCATTTTACCCATGCTTCTTTTCGGGCACTTCTGAGGAAATATGGAGTCCACCATCGTATCGCATCTCCGTATCATCCTTAGGCGAACGGCCAGGCTGAGGTGTCGAACCGACAAATCAAGCAAATTCTCTAGAAAACGGTTCGGCCTGACCATAAGGATTGGTCCGACAAGCTGATTGACTCACTCTGGGCGTATCGGACCGCCTTCAAGGATCCCCTAGGTATGTCTCCTTATAGAATCGTTTACGGGAAGCCTTGTCATTTTCCCGTGGAGTTGGAGCACTGCGCTTATTGGGCGGTTTGCAAATGTAACCTCGACCCAGACTTGTGTGGTCAAGAAAGGAAACTCCAACTCCAAGAGCTGGAAGAGCTCCGTCGTGAAGCCTATGATTCTACCTTAACTTTCAAGCAACGCACTAAGGCTTTTCACGACAGTCGTATTCGGCGGAAGGAATTTGAGCCATCTCAGCAAGTTTGGCTTTACAATGCCCGGCTCAAATTCTTTCTAGGGAAATTGAACTCCAAATGGACTGGTCCCTTCTTGGTCTCGACACCATTTCCAAATGGGGCCGTTGAAATTGAAGATCCCAAATCTAGGCATAAATTTACGGTCAATGGGCAGCGATTAAAACCTTATCTTACTCATGAACCTGCCCCCGTTGGAGAAACCGTTGCCCTGCTGGAGGGTAACTAATTTCATGCCTCATTCTGAGTCCAGCTAAGGACATTAAATTCAGCGCTCGTTGGGAGGCACCCCAGCAACACTCCTCCACTGTCATGTACACTTCACTTCTCACCTTTTCACTTCACCACCCACCATCCACCCACCATACCACCCTGCTATATACCTTGCACCTCTACTCCCGTTCCTCGATCTTTGGACCTTCCTCTACCCTACCTTGCATGCATATGAGGACATAGCATCATTTGGCATGGGGGGATGGATAGGCATCTATAGGATCTAGGTATTATATGGTATATGCAGCTTCCATCCATCTATAAATATGTACATAGCATAAAAAAAAAAGGGTGTTTAGTAATGATCTGAAGGCTGAAACAAAAATACAATAAGTGTTTATGGATATTCAACCACTGTTTTGAAGACTTTCCAGGCCACAGAAGCTTGATTCGCTCAGGCTCGGCTTAATTCACTTGAGTATTGATAAGATAGATCGGAATCTCTCCTAACTAAGGACGTATTCTTGTACCTGAGACATCAATACAGGATCCGTTGGTTTGCTTCTACTCGAGAGCCTAAGTAATCTTGATTCACACTACACATATCAAGAAAGACCAAGTGAACATAAGATCCAACCCTAGTGTTCATTAGGGAAGGTGGAGTCCTTACCTGTGAGCGAAGGTAGACTTTTTATCCCAGGCTTTAGTCTTGTGTCTAGGAAAAACTCTTTCTACCAAAAAGGAACTCTCCCACCAAAATAAAAGTGTGCTCCTTCAAATAAAGTTGTAAGAGATATACTGACACTTGTTTCAAAAAAAAATAAAAATCTGTGCAAATAAGTCAGTATATCTCGCAAATATCTGTAAAGCCTTCTCCCTAAAAAAGTTTTTCAGGGCAAGTTACAAATACCCTGTTTCTACCATATATTCTTTGAGCCACAAATGTGATAAAATGGGAGTTGAGTTTTTCGTCATCTTTTTAAGAGTCAATTCGAAGACACGAGCTGAAACTGGGACCAACCTGCACTTAAAGATTCGTGAAACCCTGGGCTTGAGTCTTAATGTTCATCTGGTCAGTCTTGATCCTTCACTATACACAAGCCATAATCTCTTGAGCTCTCGAGTACGGCAAAAACCTCCTGAGTCTTGGAAATCGTACTTAAGGTTTAAATATCAAGAGTCCAGGTTAGTCGAGAGATGGTCTATGTCACATAAGACTTAAAGTACTGGTAGTCTTCTCTGCAATTGGTTCTCACAATATCCAACAAATAAACACCCATGTCGCCTCAGAAGAAAATCTTCAGCTTAAGATCATCTCTAAATACAATACAAAATGTTTTGCTAGGGACTAGCAAAAGATAGGCATGGGGGTATGATTACACAGCAAAAATACACCAATAAATATGCCATCTTGTGTTATTTCCTAGCATTGCCATTGCATATTAGGTAGCTATAGTTGCATTTGTAAAAAAAGACACTTGCATGCATTTATTTGAGAGGGGAGGATAATGCGAATAATTGGCCATGTAGATAACATCTTCATCAAGGGTTGCATTGCAAATTTCACCATCTTCATTTTTTATTTTGACTTTGAAATCGTCTCCCTCGCACGGCTCAGGGCATGGGGCTTGCATCTCTTTGCGCCATTCCTCTACCCTGCAGCATGGCTGGTCATGCACACCTGTAGCACGGCTATGGCAGACTCTCGCTTCTTTAAAAAGCCTGGCCATCTTCCTTGCGAGAGGGGCCTAGAACACACACCACCACAGACACCCTTCCTCCAGGCCATCGTCCTCCCCTCTTCCCCTCCATACGCAGTAGCTCTTCCACTGAAGAGACACACTACGGGCAGGAGCAAGCTCACAGTGGTCCCATGACCACCACTATGAGTTCCACCACCGCCCAGCTCCTTCGTGAGCAGGTGGGCGTGGTGGTTTCATTCTCTGTTTCCATCGCTGAAGCCCTTGTCGCCATTGCCAGAGCTCCAAGCTCCGGAGCTCCAGCAGCAGTAGCGGCCACCAGCAGCTGCAGCCACTGTGCACGCCCCTGCAAGCCATCCGCAGGCCCTTTCCGCATGCGTAGGCACCTCCCAGTGCGCCCGCGCATGCAGAACTGGTCGCAACCCGTTGTCCATCCTGCGCGGCACTGTAGCTACTGTTTACGCCTCTCAGCGCGACACTATAGCTACAGTGCGGTGAACGGGGTGTTTCTCACTTATCCAGTCACCGTGCGCTCTCTCTCCTCCTCACGACCGCCTCCAGCCAGTAAGCGCCAGCGCCTGCATCTGCGCCCGTGCCCGTGTCTTTGCCCGCGTCCACTCTCGCCCTCAACGCAGTGTGCTGCGATGCCCTTTCTCCCACACTTCTGCTCTCGCCCGTGCACGAAGGCAGCACGCACGCCCCTCAAGCAGCCGCACGCAGCCTTGTGCGCCTGCGCGTCTCCGCGCATCCAGACGATGCCCGCGGCAGCCAGACGTCTTAAACTCTCTCCCTCCCTCACACTCTTCCTCCAGCGTGCACTGCCTTACTCATACACACACCACACTCATACACACACCCACTTGTACACACCTATACATACTTATACATATATACATATATATTTATATATATATATATATACATATTAATACCTATACAACCATATATAAGTATATATACATACATATATATATATTTTTATACATATATACATACATATATACATATCTATCTATAGATATAAATACATATATATATATATACATATACACATACATATATTACTATATATATATATATCTATATAGTTAAATATATATACATATAAATCTAGTTATAAATATATATATATACCTATATATATATTTACATATCTATATATATATACATAACTACATATACAATTATATAGTTACAACCCTATCTATATATATACATACATACATACATACATATATATATATATATATATATATATATATATATATATATATATATATATATATATATATATATATATATACACACATCACCTACTTGTATCCCTACGCACTAGTCACTCCACCATGCGTTATATCGCAGGAATATCCGCACCAGTTGTTGATATTCCCCGATACCCGCGTAAAGAAAGCGCCTCCGCACACACTCCCACACATCCATCCTACACTTTACGCAGCACTTTGTCTTGTTGGTTGCGTCTTTTTAGACGTGGACCAACTCGACACTGTGCTACACGCCATTTCCACTTCCACCTCCACCCCTATATACATAATATATATATACCTATATATATATAGACTATATTTATTTCTCTACAAGCAACCTATCTTGTTTTTATTTCTCTTTTGTTTCCTGCTATTAAAAATATAAAGAAAAAGAGTAAAAGAGAAAAGATCCTTGTCTTGTAGGTACTCGGTCTTGCGAATAGCAAGACCAGTTTTTGGGAAACCCTAAGTTGGCTCAAAGCCAAGAACAATTTGGCTTGAAGCCAAGGATCTGATTTTGAGGGTGTGCCTCAAGGACAAAATTATCAGCAAAAAAATCTTAAATAGAAAAAAAAAACCAAAAACATAATAAATGCATGGAAGAGATACATTTTAGGAAAGGTGTAGAAACTTCTTCACCTTTAATCCCCGCCTCCCTGAGATCGACCCTGGGCCTTATAGTGACCAAGATAGAATTAAGTAGGCCAGGTAAAAAAAATTTTTGCAAAAAGATGGTTAGACTTGATTTAGGTTAACCACTATACTCACTTCAACGATAATTTCACCATATTAACACAACCTATTCGAGCCTAACAAATCACATCATTTACAATCAATTCTAGAGGAATGCTTGTACAAGGAATTAAAAACAACAAGCTCTACTCTAACAGAAAATCATCCTGTCAGGAATGCTTGCAGAGCCATCGTCACTGTAGGATGAGAGCGGTAAGACCTTAGGTCTAATGGCTCGTTTACACTGCTTAGACAGATGCACGCATGGAACCCATGGAGAGTTTATGCGTGAACTCTGGGAAAAAGATAGTACCACACTCTAAGTAGGACAATGCAAGAAATTAAAGACGTAGAACAATTACTACTACGGGAAAACAGGGCACCAGAGGTAAGCTCTGGTGGTCATGTGGATGGAGGCAGAAGGAGGCAAGGAGGACGGCCATAGGTGTGTATTTGGCAGTCGTAGAGTGCATTTTTGGTAGGAAAATGTCGTAGTATAGTGAGCAATATGGTCAAACAAAAATATTTAATAAAAGATAACGAGACTTGAGTCCCGATCGTTCTTCTCTGGGAGGCGTTTGTTTTACGTTTGAATTCGATCTCTTACCGCTCTACCTTGTTTAAATTCGCGCATCGGTTTCCAATCTCCTAATCAAGATTTCACCACTTCTATTATGAACCTTGATTACGTGCGCATGTGTTAAATAAATCACAAAGGTGAACGTGTGAGTTTCTGTGCGCACGATTCTAGTGAGGTCGTGACTGTTTATGGAAAATGCGTCTATCATTAGATTCTCTATATTTTCAGGAAACAACATGCTTGTTGCGGAATAGATAAACAGTTGAAAACAGGTAACCTGAATCACGCAAACAGGATAGCAATCAATAAGCTCATGATGATTTCAAAACATGGAGATATATATATATATATATATATAAATGCATTTTTTCATTCATTCAGTTGGGAGTTGTTTGCAACAAGAACTGTACAGGAAAGCTTGTACAGAAATGCTTAAAATGTAAATCTAGCTACTAGAAAACAATCGCATACAAGAATCCTCGGGGGGATTTTGCATGCATCATTTGGGGAGAATAAGGACTACGCTACTATGTAGTAATAAAAAGCAGTAAAACTATGAAGAGCATAAACTACTAATCTAGATCTAGCAGAACAAAAGGGCATTCGGGGGTGGTCCCCGATGGCCTTGGAGTGGTTGGGAGGAGAATGAGGGGCGGCCAATGGAGCTTAGGCCGACCCTTGGAGAGAGAGAGGAGTGATCCAGCATCCCGGCATGGTGTCCTTCATGGTGGTGGTGAACTCGTGGAGATGGAGTGGCTAGCCTAAGTGGAGGTGGATGTGAATGGAGCCAAGGAAGTGAATGGGTGCCAAGAATGTGAATGGGTGCAATTGGCCACCCATTGGGTCTTTTTATAGACCTAAGGGCTTCTCTCTAGAGAGGTGTGGAACTCTCTATGGAGAGTCCAAGAGTGGCCGGCCATATGGTTATGAGATCCAAAAAATGTGGATCTCATTTTGAATGCCTCTTGGTTGCTAAATTTGGCAACCAAGAGGTGGCGCCACTTCAAGAGAGTTCTAGAGAACTCTAGAGAAGTGTGTGTGCGTGAATGTGTGTGTGTGTGTGTGTGTGTGTGTGGTCATGCTCTATGTGGCTAGGTGGTCTAGGTTAGGTCCTAAGGGGTTTAGGTAGGTGTATGTCTTGAATTAGGGTTACAAACCCTAATTACTAAGGGGAATTTGCAATTAAACTCAACCCAAGTTTAATTGAATGAGTGTGAACCTAATTGAGAGTGAAATAACTCAATTAGGTTGGGTTTAGGTCAATTGGACTCTCACTAAGTCCAATTGAACTTGTGTGGGTTGAGATCTAAGCTCAATTGGACTCAATGAGTCCAATTGACTTAGGTGAAGGTAATTGACTTTGATCTAAGTCAATTGGGTTTGGTGAGGACCTAATTAGGTCCTTAGTTAGTCTAGAGGTGATGTACTAGGGTTAGGACACCTTAATTTAGGTTCCTATGGGGTTGGGATTAGGTCTAGGGAGTTAGAGATCCAAGATCAAGGCTTGAATCTAAAAATAGGGACTGGAGACCAGTACCAGACATCCAAAAGTGTGATCAGACGACTTATACTCAAAAATCAGAAGTCCAGACTTCAGTTCTGTACGTCCAATCTGAGGTAGGGGGAAATCTAGGTTCGGTTTTGGGTATTCTACAGAAATTGGACGTCTGACAAAGTGTCTAGACGTCCAATAACACTGCAGAAGTGGGTTTGAGGTGTGCAGGAGTTGGGTAAGGGTCCTAGACATACTAAAACTTATCTGGACATCCAGATAAGGGTTGGAACTAAGGTTTTAGGGCTTCCTAGGGTGCTGTGACCTAATCTAAGGGTGGCTAAGGCTTGGGGAAGTCTCTAGGCTATCCTAGGGCTAGGATGGACCTAAGCACTTCACATTTTATTACTTTATTCCTACTTAATAGAATAGCAAACCTTTAACTCTCTTACATCATTATTCCTACATCTAATCTAAGCCTTCTGCTCCAGCTCTGCTGCAACTCCCGTTATTCCTAATCCAGCTTCAGATCCTACTCTAGATCCAGCTCCTGATCAACTTATTGCCTGCAATCGACATAATGCACTTAATTAGCACATTATTTCATGCATAGCTAAAGGAAAGCAGTAAAGATGCAGATAATGCATATGCATGCATGAATTACCCTAACTTATGCTAAGTTCTAGCCTAATTTAGGTTAATTAAGACCTATGATTGTTGCGCAATCATACCCCCATGCCTAAATCTTGCTAGTCCCTAGCAAATGCAAGACTAAATTATTTACAAGGGTCCCTAAGGGACTAATTATTTTATCAAGTGTATGCATAGAGATTTTTCTCCTTTTTGTTTTCATCCTATGCTCTAGAAATCCAGACAATTGTGGAAGTGCAGCTATGTAGCTTTTGCAACGGATTCGAGTGAAAAACTGATTCACCTCTAAAGCTTGTGCTTGACATCTAGTAAAAATTCTAGCAGGATAGGCGGACTTCTTCCCTTGGGGTATTCGAGATATTCTATGAATTTCACCCCATCCTTAGGCTTAGGTAGAGAATCTCTGAGGGAAAAGATTATATATTTGGTGGCTCACTCTCACTTGGTGCTACATAGAGACTAGTACTACAGAATCCAGATTCCTAGACTACTAAGTAAATCAACTTAGAGAAAGGCGAGAAAAACTATGCTCCCTATTGATTCCTTTGTATTTATTCTCTCTTTTCCTCTTCTTCTTTTACTTTTCTTTCTTTTTCTTAGAGCTCACAACCTCACCAGATTCACATGTGATCTGCATTTGGTGGTCTCACTAGGCATTAACACTTTAATTGAGTTCTCATAACCTTAACACTAAGTTAGAATTTCTCAGCCAGTATTTGGGCGGTCAAAAACACACGAAAAATAGGTTAAGGCTATATTTGGTGGTTCTCAAATTTATTTGGTGGTATTGCCTCAATGCAACTGAACTAAATATTCACTCTTTTTTCTTTGCTTTTTCTTATTTTTCTAATTTTTTTCAATTTTTCCTTCTTTTCATCATCATTTTTTTTTTCAACATAACACATCCATGTACTTTATCGAGGAGGCATTATTAGGGAATGGTGGTACTCAAGAGACATTGGGTGGCTTATTTGGTGGAAGTGCCCACTCACGGCACCTTGAGAGACTGATAGGATGGCGTATTTCTGACCTTGGCATCAATACTCTCCTTCAGTCGAGGATTCCGTAAAGAATGGTCATAACCATCCACCTTAGCCCTAGTTTTATGAAAACTCGCTCTCCGCGTATTTGCCTTATTTGGTGGCTCTCAATATTTCGCACAAAATGCATATGTAGGAACTGAGAGCGAAAACTATGCCTTATCTCTGAGTATCATCACCAAATTATCTAGGATTCTAGATTCCTTGAACTAATCTTAGAGCACCAGTACACTCTACTCTCATCTCACACTATTTGATGGATTTTTGGAAGAAAATCTACCTGACTCCCAAAACACTGTCCAGGGGTTTAGGAGAAGAAGCACTGCTTTTTCTTGACATACTGAGGACGTTTATTAGCCTTCACCATGAATCCATTGCAAATTCTACGTGTGTGTGAAAAGTTGTACTAGATTCCAGATTATAAGAATCAACTAGAGGATAAAATCCCTAATGCATTCTCTTAATAAAATAGTCTTATTCATGAATGAACTATGTATACATGCTATGAATAATTAACCTCGTATAATTTGTACTTCATGAAATTCCCGTATCGGGTTACATTCAGCTTGACCCTAAATTTAGAACAAGAGGTGAGCGGGTGAGTCAGAAATGGCTGTTGCAGACGATTTCTAGCTCCAATGCGAGCATTGGAGGTGGAGTCGATTATTCTTTTTTTGAGGGTCCTAAAGTACATTTTACATGCAGCTCCAAGGTTTTCCTAAATGTTGGCAAAATTTTTTTTTCAGTTTTGTTGTATCTACCCCCCCATGCCTAACTTTTTGCATGTCCTCATGCATGAGTATAAAAGAAAATAAATATTGTAGGGAGAGAATGGGTAGAAATCACCTGTAATTGCTCTTGAAAGTATATTCAGCATCGGCCAACCTGTTAGCATGCAATATACAAAAAGGAAATATGCTAAAAGGAAAATATGCTATGTATAAAAATGGTTATGTATAGATGATGGTGGAATGTGGGATATGCTATCTATATGTGCTGAGTTTAACACCTTCAGTTGGGCGAGCACTCAATCACACGTCCTTAATAAGATGAACAATCTCGTTAGGTGGAGGAGGTTCCTGGGCCAAAAATGGCTTGAGGTGCTGGCCATTAACCGTGGATATATGCCCAGATTTTGGGTCCTTGATCTGGACTGCCCCATTAGGATATGGCTGGATCACAATATACGGGCCAATCCACTTAGACTTGAGCTTCCCTATGAACAATTTCAGCCGTGAATCAAACAACCAGACTCGCTGGTTGGGCATGAATGCTTTCCTCCGGATGTGGCGGTCATGAAAGGCCTTGGTCTTGTCCTTGTATATTAATGCATTCTTGTAGGCCTCTCGCCGGATCTCTTCTAATTCGTTGAGCTGGAGTTTCCGTTCTTGACCTCCTACATCGAGGTCAAGGTTACATTTTCGCACCGCCCAAAAGGTGCGGTGTTCCAGCTCTACAGGAAGGTGACAGGCCTTTGCCATATACCATGCGATATGGTGACATTTCGAGTGGGGCCTTGTATGCAGTCCGATATGCCCAAAGTGCATAAACTAATTTATCGAACCAATCCTTCCTGTCTGGTCTAACCATCTTCTGGAGAATCAGCTTGATCTGACGGTTAGACACTTCAGCCTGCCATTGGTCTGCGGGTGGTACGAGGTGGCTATACGGTGACGTACCCCGTATTTCTTTAGTAGTGACCTGAAATGAGCATGGATAAAGTGGCTTCCCCTGTCACTAATTAGAGTGTGGGGTATTCCGAATCTTGTGAAGATGTTCTGCCATAAGAAAGAAATGACGGTCTTATGGTCAGCCCATCTTGCCGAGATGGCCTTGACCCACTTCGAGACATAGTCGATGGCTAGTAATCTGTACTCGAAGCCATGTGAGTTCGGAAAAGGGCCCAATAAATCGATGCCTCAGACGTCGAACACTTCTATGATCATGATGGGTTGGAGTGGCATCATGTCTCTCCTGGTCATAGAACCGACCAACTGGCATCGTTTGCAGTGTTGGGCGTATTCGTGTGTATCTCTGAAGATAGTTGGCTAGAAAAATCCTGACTGCAAAATTTTTGCAGTGGTTTTCCGTCCCGAGAAATGACCACCACAAGCATCATTGTGGCAAAAAGATAACACACTGGGGATCTTAGAATCTGGGATGCATCTTCGAATAATCTGATTCGCTCTAATGGGAAGAGCAGTGGGTCATCCCAGAGGTAGTATTTGGCTTCTGCAG
Organism: Thalassia testudinum; assembly: GCA_037157565.1. Taxonomy (NCBI): domain Eukaryota; kingdom Viridiplantae; phylum Streptophyta; class Magnoliopsida; order Alismatales; family Hydrocharitaceae; genus Thalassia; species Thalassia testudinum. The sequence continues at coordinate 130,577,206 of JAZHRO010000077.1, forward strand.
TGAATTTGAGTTTCTTGTCCTTGGATGGGTTCGCGAGAATTTTGCCTGCGGCAAGGTAGTTCGCGATATCCGAGTACTAGGGAAACTCAACGGAATGAACTACTAAAAGAGATTCATCCGGAAATTGCTCGTGGATAGGTAGGGAATAAGGAATGTGATCCGGGTCTAATCTGGATAGGTGATCTGCCACAACATTCTGCTTTCTAGCTTTGTCACAGATTTCGATATTAAATTCCTGTAATAGAAGGGTCCATCTAATGAGTCATGGTTTGGCATCCTTCTTTGCCAACAAATGCCGGAGGGTGGAGTGGTCAGTGAAATGATGACCTTGGCCCCTAATAAGTACGATCTGAATTTCTCCAACCTGAATACTACTGCTAGCAGTTCTTTTTCTCCCGACGAAGGGTTGTTTCTCCCGATGCTGGCCTAAAACAACACCGATGGAAAAATCAGAAGCGTCACACATCATTTCGAAATCAAGCGACTAGTTGGGTGGTTGGAGAATCGGGGAATCAGAGATAGAGCTTCGTAAAGTTTCGAAGGTGCTGAGACACGAGGTATTAAATTCAAATGGGACATCGGCAGCCAGGAGATTCGTCAAAGGTCGTGTGATTTTCGAGAAATCGCGTATAAATCTCTGATAGAAGCCGATGTGACCCAAGAATGATCTGATCTGCTTGACCGAGCTAGGTGGCGGTAAGTGGGAGATAATATTGAATTTTGCTCGGTCGACCTCGAGTCCATTTTTCGAGATCCTATGCCCTAGTACTATGCCATCCCTCTCTATGAAATGCTTTTCTCCCAGGATAGTACTAGGTTTACCTCAATACACCGTTTCAGGATCTTGGTGAGGTTATCAAGACAAGATTCGAAATCATCTCCGAAAATGGAGAAGTCATCCATGAATACCTCCACATAGTCCCCGATCATGTCAGAGAAGATGGCCATCATACAACGCTGAAATGTCGCTGGTGCGTTACAGAGGCCAAAGGACATTCGCTTCAAAGCGAATGTTCTGAAGGGGCATGTGAATGTGGTCTTGTCTTGATCTTCCAGGCTAATCGCTACTTGATTATACCCGGAGTATCCATCCAGAAAGCAGAAGAAAATGCGTCCGGCTAACCGTTCCAAGATTTGATCAATGAACGACAAAGGAAAGTGATCCTTCTGGGTAGTCATGTTCAGTTTCCTATAGTCGATGCAGACCCGCCAAGATGTCGCAGTGCTGGTCGGGATGGATTCGCCCTTGTCATTCTTTATTACGGTGAGTCCTACTTTCTTGGGCACTATCTGGATTGGACTCACCCACTGGCTGTCAGAGATTGGGTTAACAATGCCTGCATCCAGCCATTTGATGATCTCCTTCTTAACAACCTCTAGCATATTCAGGTTAAGCCATCTTTGAGGTTGTCTCGAAGGTTTCACCCCCTCATCTGTGCAAATGTGATGAGTGCAATACGAGGGGCGAATACCATGGAGATCAGCAATACTCCCCCCGATAGCAGCCCTATGGTTTTGCAACGTAGAAATCAATTGATGCTCCTATTCTTGGGTTAAGTGGGCATTGATAATGACTGGGTATGTCTCACTTTCACCTAAGAACACATACTTGAGTGATTCAGGTAAGGGCTTCAATTCAATCATGGGTGGGTCAGAGTCAGAAATGAGAGTGGGAGGAGCAGAATCGAGAGTGGGAATCTGCTGATCCATGTAAACATGAATTCCTGCTGAGTCGCTTCCTGTGAAATAATCGGTTGTGATTGCGTTAACGGGGAACCCATTAGCTGTGGTCACGTCTTCCTGCAACAACAGGGGTGATTCAGTAATGTGTGGATCAGGATAGTTGGATTCAGGGGTGCTGTGGTCAAAAGCACACCTTAAACAGTCAGATCCTTGGGGAGATATGTGTAGTGCAGTGGTCTCAGTCCCCTGTGGATTGAGGTCCAAGAGGCCTGATAGTGCAGACGAATGAGACATTGGGTCGTCACAAAGGAGCCCAATGTTGCCATAGTATGCCGAGTCTTCATCTTCACCATCCTCCTTTATTCGATCACAGTCAAAATTCGTTGCTGCCCTGAATATGTCAAGTCAAAGTCTCTCATTGCCTAGGGCTATCTCCATGCACCTGGATGCACAATCAATGTTCGCTCGGGCTATCGCTAGAAATGGGTGACCCAAAATAATTGGTGCATCTCGGAGATTAGGAGGAACTTCCATATCAAGAATGAAAAAATCTACGGGAAAGCAGAACCCGTGGACTTTCATGATCACATTCTCAACCACCCCCCTCGGTGTTCTGATTGATTTGTCAGCCAGTTGAATTGTGACCAAGGTGGGCTTCAACTCCCCAAATCAAAATTGATCAAATACGGCAGTGGGAGTTAGGTTGATGGACGAACCCAAATCTAGAAGGGCCCAATCAAATGGAGAGTCCTGCAAGAAGCAGGATATGAGTGGGGTACCAGGGTCATTCTTTTTCGGCGGTAAGTCAGCTAAAATCACGGTGCTAGCCTCTTTCGACAGTACTGCCTGTCGTCCAATTCTCGGTTGTCGCTTCGAGGTACAATAGTCCTTCAAGAACCTAGCGACAGCGGGAATGTGATTGATTGCCTCAAGGAGGGGAACCTGGATATGTACTTCCTTGAACATTAAATTCAGGTCCTCAAAATTCCGCATGTCCTTTTTCCGTACTGCATTTCGTGTTAGAGCCTCAAGAAAAGGGACGGGAATCTCAAGGTTGAGTGGCCTCTTACCCATATCTATCGCAAGTAGCTCCTGAGATGATGAAGGAATCGAACCCGCCTGCGGCGAACGATGGGAAAAATCAGGACCTGCCTACTTAAGTGGTGGGTCAAATGTCTTCCTTTCTCTCCTCAAAGAGACAGCATGTGCATCGGCTTGCTGTCCATGAGGCGGTGGGGGAGCGGAAGGGGCAGAATACGCGGGGTTCTGCAAAGGCAGCTAGCCTTGCACGTAACAGGGTGGTGTAGGAGGCACCTGTAGTATGGCGTGTGCCTGTCCCTACGGTGCTTGAAACCTAGGCGGGGTACCTTGGTTCTGCACATATCGAGGATTCGGGACGGGTTAGGAGGGCAAGGCTCCTTAAGTCCTATGCTCCTGCAACAGCTGGTTTTGCATGTTCTATATAGTCTGTATCTGATCAGCCATCGCCTTCATAATCTGCAAGCTATCTTGTGTTGATTTCCTCAATGATTCTTGCAGCTCCTCTTTCAATGCCTCCAAAGGGTCAGCCTGCTTTGGTGGGTGACTGGCAGCTTGGTGCAGCGGCTGGTATAAAGAGTGGGGTTGCTGCTGCTAAGACGGGAATGGCTGCTGCCTAGGGTATGTGTTTTGCACATTCCTGTATTGCCTGGTCTGGTAGTGTGGATCTTGATGTGGTCTCTATGAATTACCAGACCAGGAGAAGTTCGGATGTTGGCGCCAACCAGGGTTATACGTCTCTGAATACGGGTTATTATGCCCGTAAGCACTAACATCCTTGTAGGCCGAAGATGTCTGAGACGTATATTCGTCAAGGGGATACGCATTATAATCTGCGGGTGGTGTGTAACCTTGGTCATAAGGTGTCAGATCTGGATTGTTTACGGGATCCTGATATGCGGGATCTCGTAAATACGGAGAAGATGCATCTCGAGTGAGTAGATTAACTCGAGCAGGAGGGGCTTGGGGTGCATAGGAGGGTCTTGAGGCGGTAGAGCTCAAGTCAGATTGACCCTGACTAATCTGGTCAATCTTCTTCTCGATTAGATTTATTCTATCCAGCTGCTTGACAATGATATCCATGTCGACTCGAATAGACTTGGTGTGAGCCTCGTGGACACCAACCCACTGCTGACCAGGCCACTGGAACTAGTTCATGGATGCAGCATTCATTGAGTTCTCTGCTAATGATTCAAATAGCTTAAATGCGTTGTTCTCGTCTTTTGCGAGGAAATTCTTGCCGCTAGATGCATCGGCCAGATACCGATGTGTGTCATCCAACCCATGGTAAAAGATCTGAGCTAGGTGCCATCTAGGTATACCATGGTGCGGGCATTTCCGGAGAAGGTCGTGAAATTTGTCCCAAGCTTCATGTAACTTCTCACCAGCTCCCTGGGAGAAAGTCGTGATTGCGTGCCGCATTGCGTTTGTTCGACCGATTGGGAAGAACTTTTGCAGGAATTCACGTCGTAATTCTGGCCAGGTTCTAATTGGCTTCCCAATAGTCTTGAACTAGTATGAAGCTTTGTCCCTCAGAGAGAACGGGAAAAGCTTCATTAGAACAATCCCGAGATTGGTATTCCTGGGTCAAATCGTTTCAGTGAGTCGACTCAAGTCCCTAAGGTGCTGGAACGGATCTTCGCTTGAGTTCCCGTAGAAATGAGTGCTTATCAACCCAATCACATTGGGCTTGAGCTCAAATGTGTCTCCGCTTGCGGGAATTTTGACTAAAGGTGCGACGATTTATGCGGCTGGGTCATAAATCCCGCAGTTGTTCTCCTCACGGCGGGTGCTGCATCTTGTTAAGTGTCGTCAAGATGACATCCATGCTCTGCTAATGCCGCTCTTCGGATTCGGCTACCCGGGCTTTCGGATGAGCCATCGGGTCCAGATTCTCGATATCCTGACCCGGTCTAGGTCCAGGTTCAGGATTTGACATGGTGGCTCTAGGAGTAGAAGAATTGGGGGGAAGAAGATGGTCTGGGCGAGGTGACTCGCCTCCTTGGGAGTGGCTCCCAAGGTCCAACCAAGTGAGGTCTAAGTGACCTCCTTCCTTGCATACACCACCCAACCCCTGGGTTGGTGTAGCCAAGCAGGACAAGGCTAAGGCCCTATCAATCAAATGGTCCTTATGGATCAGGTGACCAGATTTTTCGTTAGAAGTTTGAATTCCTAAAGAAAAATTCATCATTCAACTGACTGAAAGTGATTCCTGCCTCTCAAGCTAACCCAGCCAGTCTGGTTATGAGGGGACTAAGGGGAAGGTTTTTCCTTTGGCTTACACCTCTAATTCCGTTAACCCCTGAGCCACGGTTGTTTGACACTGCCTCGCAGACTTAGTCACCGAGTTTAGCAAGAGAGGTTGCAAACACCCAATAGTGTGACAACAAATTCGAGTTGATTTCGTGTTTTAGAATTGATTTTAGCCCGTTTACTTCAGTTGGGGGTTTCTCTTGGTGAGTGGCCCACAAGGTGACTAATCTCATCGGCTAAGTACTAGACTTGATTAAGTCTAGGTTAGCCTAAAGTGTGGTCTCTAAGTTGTAACCCTAAAGATTCAACCTAAGATTCATGCACTTCTAGGGTTTGTCCTGTTTCAGCAAACCACAAAAGTAATGTTCGTTCTCTAACACTAATTGGAATCCAATTAACTTGAAATTTTGAGAGTAGATTCATTTTTAAATTAGCTTTCTAGAGAATTTTTTTTTGGAATTTTTACTATTTCAACCGAATTTTTAGGGATTTTTGAGTGTCATGGGGTCAGATTTGGAATTTTGACCCCTAGTCAATTTTTTGCTTTGAAACAGTATCAATTGACTTCAAAAATTTGGGAAAAATATGCAAAATAAAGCCAATGAGATCAGCTTTCAAACCCCACCACTTTTAGTCAAAATAGATTCGCAAATTGCTCGAAATTACTTTTTGAAATTTGAAAAATCTCGAATCTACGTTAGTCTGACCCCCGTGCACTTTACGAATTTTTAAAAATTTTATACTTAAAATTTTTTCAAATGAACGGTGGTGTTTAAAGGTGGTTTAAAAATGAAGGTTTGACCCGAATTTCAGAATTTTTTGTTTACTAATTTTTCTGCAATCGAATTTTTAAATCAGACTTGAAATCTGGCTGAAAAATCAGAAGATGGTGGAAAAGCTCTTAAAGAGGTTTGAGTTTGAAATCTAAGCTTTCCACCAAAAAAAAAAAATATTTTTTTAACTTTTGCACCTTTTTTTTCTTTTTTTTTTCAAAAAGAATCTTTCAAAGGATTCAAAGAAAATATATTTTTTTTTTCTTTTTCGAACTAACCTAAGATCCAAAAAGTTACCTACTCTAGATTTTTTTTTCAATTTTTTTTTTGATTTTTTTTTCTTTTTCACGAGATTGAATAAAGATTTTTTTTTTTTCAAAAAAACTTGCAGAAAGTAAATCTACTCTTAGGGTTCAAAAAGGAAACCTAATCTAAAGGGGAGATGATGTGCACCTGATTTTTTCTTTGCCGCGCTCGTCCTGTTTTTCTTCCATGTTGCCCTGCACATCAAAAACAAAGTAGACAGAGATTTGTCAGTGATGGTTTCAAAGATCAAAATCAAAGAAAATGACATTGCCTCCTCGGCAACGACGCCATTTGTTTGGCAGTCGTAGAGCACGTTTTTGGTAGGAAAACATCATAGTATAGTGCGCAATACGATCAAACAAAAATATTTAATAAAATATAACAAGACTTGAGTCCCGGTCGTTCGTCTCTGGGAGGCGTTTGCTTTACGTTTGAATTCGATCTTTTACCGCTCTACCTTGTTTAAATTCGCATGTCGGTTTCCAATCTCCTGATTAAGATTTCACCACTTCTATTATGAACCTTGATTACGTGTGCATGTGTTAAATAAATCACAAAGGTGAACGTGTGAGTTTCTATGCGCACGATTCTAGTGAGGTGGTGACTATTTACGGAAAATACGTCTATCATTAGATTCTCTATATTTTCAGGAAACGACATGCTTGTTGTGGAATAGATAAACAGTTGAAAACAGGCAACTTGAATCATGCAAATAGGATAGCAATTAATAAGCTCATGGTTATTTCAAAACATGGAGATATATATATATATAAATACATTTTTTCATTCATTCAGTTGGGAGTTGTTTCCAACAAGAACTGTAGAGGAAAGCTTGTATAGAAATGCTTAAAATGTAAATCTAGCTACCAGAAAACGATCGCATACAAGAATCTACAGGGGGATTTTGCATGCATCATTTGGGGAGAATAAGGACTACGCTACTAAGCAGTAATAAAAAATAGTAAAACTATGAAGAGAATAAACTACTAATCTAGATCTAGTAGACCAAAAGGGCATTCAGGGGTGGTCCCCGATGGCCTTGGAGTGGTCAGGACGAGAATGAGGGGCGGCCAATGGAGCTTAGGCTAACCCTTGGAGAGAGAGAGGAGTGATCCAGCATCCTGGCATGGTGTCCTTCATGGTGGTGGTGAACTCATGGAGATGGAGTGGCTAGCCTAAGTGGAGGTGGATGTGAATGGAGCCAAGGAAGTGAATGGGTGCCAAGAATGTGAATGGGTGCAATTGGCCACCCATTGGGTCTTTTTATAGACCTAAGGGCTTCTCTCTAGAGAGGTGTGGAACTCTCTAGGGAGAGTCCAAGAGTGACCGACCATATGGTTATGAGATCCAAAAAATGTGGATCTCATTTTGAATGCCTCTTGGTTGCTAAATTTGGCAACCAAGAGGTGGCGCCACTTCAAGAGAGTTCTAGAGAAGTGTGTGTGCGTGAATGGGTGTGTGTGTGTGTGTGTGGTCATGCTCTATGTGGCTAGGTGGTCTAGGTTAGGTCCTAAGGGGTTTAGGTAGGTGTATGTCTTGAATTAGGGTTACAAACCCTAATTACTAAGGGGAATTTGCAATTAAACTCAACCCAAGTTTAATTGAATGAGTGTGAACCTAATTGAGAGTGAAATAACTCAATTAGGTTGGGTTTAGGTCAATTGGACTCTCACTAAGTCCAATTGAACTTGTGTGGGTTGAGATCTAAGCTCAATTGTACTAAATGAGTCCAATTGACTTAGGTGAAGGTAATTGACTTTGATCTAAGTCAATTGGATTTGGTGAGGACCTAATTAGGTCCTTAGGTAGGTCTAGAGGTGATGTACTATGGTTAGGACACCTTAATTTAGGTTCCTATGGGGTTGGGATTAGGTCTAGGGAGCTAGAGATCCAAGATCAAGGCTTGAATATCAAAATAGGGACTGGAGACCAGTACTAGATGTCCAAAATTGTGATAAGATGACTTATACTCAAAAATCAGAAGTCCAGACTTCAATTCTGGACGTCCAATCTGAGGCAGGGGGAAATCTAGGTTCTGTTTTGGGTATTCTGCAGAAATTGGATGTTTGACAAAGTGTCTGGACGTCCAATAACACTGCAGAGGTGGGTTTGAGGTGTGTGGGAGTTGGCTAAGGGTCCTAGACGTCCTAAAACTTATCTGGATGTCCAGATAAGGGTTGGAACTAAGGTTTTAGGGCTTCCTAGGGTGCTGTGACCTAATCTAAGGGTGGCTAAGGCTTGGGGAAGTCTGTAGGCTATCCTAGGGCTAGGATGGACCTAAGCTCTTCACATTTTACTGCTTTATTCCTACTTAATAGAATAGCAAACCTTTAACTCCCTTACATCATCATTCCTACATCTAATCTAAGCCTTCTACTTTAGCTCTGTTGCAACTCCTGTTATTCCTGATCCAGCTTCAGATCCTGCTCCAGATCCAGCTCCTGATCAGCTTATTGCCTGCAATCGACATAATGCACTTAATCAGTCATGCATAGCTAAAGGAAAGCAGTAAAGATGCAGATAATGCGTATGCATGCATGAATTACCCTAACTTATGCTAATTTCTAGCTTAATTTAGGTCAATTAATACCTACAATTGCTGTGCAATCAGTGTGGTGGCCAACCTCCTGATGAGGTGGTGGAGGAGCTCTTGGATGTGGAGGAAGGTGCTCGTGGAGGTGGTGATTGTGGTGCTCGTGGAAGCTATGGAGGAGATGGAATGGTGGAACATCCAAGAAATGAAGATGGATGGGTTGGGTAGCAGCTTTGATGGTCTTTTTATAAATGTGGGCGACTCCTTAGGTGGCGTCCAAGAAGAGTCTAGAATAGGCTTAGGTGGCGTCAAAGTGGAGGGTGGAAGAGGTCTTCCAGATCCACAATTTGTGGATCTAGTTGTAGACTAGGTAGACTTGGGGTTTAGGCTTTGAAGTGGCACTACCTAAGGGTGTGTGGATGCCAACCTGTGTGGTGTTGTGTGGCCGTGACGTAGGTGGTTGGGTGGACTACTTGGGTGGCGGCTATGGTAGGCCTAGGTTGAGTCCAATAGGTTTAAGTAATTGGGTCTAGGTTGAGGCCCTAAAAATAGGTTCATACAACCTATCACTAAGGTGGTAGATCCAATTAAACTTATCACAATTTTAATTGGGTCAAAATGTGTGCAATTGAGAGAGAGAATTCTCAATTAGGTTGTGTGTGAGTCAATTGGACTTTGACTAAGTCCAATTAGACTTGCATGGGTTGAAATTAGAATTTAATTGGACTACATGAGTCCAATTAGGCAGGCAAGGTTCAATTGGATTTTACTAAGTCAATTGGGCTTAGTGAGAAACTAATAAGGTTCTTAAGAAGGGCTAGTGATGGTGTACTAGCCTTAAGGTGTCTCTAATTAGGTTTCCTAAGGTGTATGGTAGCTTAGCTAGGCCTAAAGAAGCAAGATGTATCTTTAAATCCAAAATCAGCACTTGGAGAAGACCTCCAGATGTCCAATAACTAAGTTAGACGACTTATACTTGAGAATAGGAAGTCTGATGGATAGGTCTGGACGTCCAATACTGGATCAGTATGGACGTCAGGTTCTGTTCGTGGGTTCTGTAGAAATTGGACATTTAGCACACTGTCTGGACGTCCAGAGGTGGGCTGGAAAGAAGGTTTTAGGGTGTTCTAGGCTAAATTGACCTAATGCAAGGGTGGCTTAGGTATGGGAAGGTGGATAGGGCTATCCTATGGCTAGGGATAAGTGTAGGGGTGTCCTATGTTTTTCATACTTTAATTTTAGCATTAAATCTATACTAGTAGTATAGTATACCTCTTCCATATTCTCTGTCTTTAGCTTCTTTGCAGCTTTATTCTGGGCTTCCGCTCTAGCTCTGCTGCAACTCTGGACTCTATCCAGTTTTTATTCCAGCTTCAAGCCATCTCCTAACCTTCGTATTGCCTGCAAACCAAATTATTTGCTAATAAGTACAGAAATATGGCATTGTTTCATGAATATCTAAGTAAAGTAGTAAAGATGCAGAATATGCAATTAATGCATGAGTTCCCCTAAGTTATGCTAAGATCTAACTCAATATAGGTTAATTAAGCCTATGATTGCTGCACAATCATGCCCCCATGCCTAAATTTTGCTAGTCTCTGGCAAATGCAAGATAAAATTCCAGTGTACGAACTATGTTATTTATAGATTGGTGCCTAAAGGATTGCTTATTCTTTTTATCAAGAGCTTGACTAAAGAATTTTTCTTATTGTTTCATAGAAAAATCTGGAGATATAAACAACATGAAAGTATAGTGATAACACCTTAAGCAACGGATCCAAGTGAAAAACCAACCCGCATCTAAATTTCGTACTTGACCCTCAGTAAAAATTTTATCGGGATAGGTAGACTTTTTCCCTCAGGGATACATAAAAAACAATCTATAATTTTCTACCCTGCCTTTCTGAATTAGGTAGAAGATGTCTGAGTCAAGTGGTTTTGTATTTGGTGGCTCACACTCATTTGGTGTTACATGTAGCTAGGACTATAGATTCTAGATTTCCAAACTATCAAATAAATCAACCTAGAGAGAGGCTAAAAACTATGCTCTCTTTTAGTTCCTTTGTATTCACTCTCTCTCTCTTTTTCTCTCTTTTTCTTTTCTTTTCTTTTTCTATTTGATCTCACAATCTCCCCAAGTTTTATAAATGCAGTCAATATTTGGTGGCCTCTCATGGCATTAACACTTCAATTAAAGTTCTGATAATACTATAACTAAGTTAGAATTTCTTAGCTAGTATTCGGATGGTCAGAAATACTAAAAAAGTTGGTCTGGGTCATATTTGGTGGATCGTAATGGTAGTGGGTGTTGTTGCCTCACTAAAATCGACATATAAACACGACTATGAACTCAAATACCTTTTTTCTTCAGACATTTTCTCTTTTTCTCTATTTTTTTCTTTTCCTTTTTCTTTTTTTTTCCATATCTATCAACACAACACATATAGCACAAAACTTTTATTGACGAGGCATTATTGGGGAATGGTGATTCTCAAGAGGATAATGTGTAGCTTATTTGGTGGAAGTGCCTACCCTTGGCACTGGGAAAGGAATGGATAAGACAGCGTACTCTTGACCTTTGGCACCAATACCCTCCAATTGAGGATTTCATAAAGGATGGTCGTAACCACCCACCTTAGTCATAGTTTTATTAGAATTTGATCTCTATGCATTTGCCTTATTTGGTGGCTCTTAAGAATTCACGCACAAAGTTCAGATGTAGGAACTGAGAGAGAAAACTATGCCTAACTCCAAGTATCATTATCCAATTATCCAGAACTCAAGAGTCCTTGTACTAGACTTAGACTACCAGCAGACACTCTACTCTCACCTCACAAATGTTTGGTGGATCTAATAGAAGATAGCTTACTTGACTCCCTAACCATTGTCCAAGGGTTCAGAAAAAGAAGCAATGTTTCTTTTTGACAAACTAAAGATGTCTATTGGTCTTCATAATGGATCTATTACAAAATCTACGTGCAAATGTAATAGCTGTACTGGATTCTAAATTTAGAATCAACTCTAGAATAAAATCCCTAATAAAGCCTCCTTAATAAAAAACTTTCTTTCATGGATGCAATATGTATAAATGCTATGTATAAGTAACCTTTCCTAGTTGCACTTCAAACTTTTCCCTTATTCGGGTTCACATTTAGATTGGTCCTAAATTTAGAACAAAAAGATGAGTAGATGAGTCGAAAGTAGCTATTGCATACGATTTCTAGCTCCAATGAGAACATTGAAGGTGGAGTTGATTGTTCTTAAATTAAGGACCCTAAAGTGCAATTAACATGCTACTCAAAGGTTTTTCTAAGTGTTGCCAGAAAATTTTTTAGTTTACGTGTACTACCCCCTCCATGCCTACTTTCTTGCATGTCCTCGTGCATATATAGGCAAAATAAATATGAGGCAAGTGGTGTAAAGTATAGAAATCACCTGGAATAGCTCCTGAATTTTTTCATTCTGCTTGATGCCACACCTTTGATGTGATAATAAAAATGCTATATATATAAGGAAAGTAAATGTTATTTATAAATGCTGAGTTTAATGCTTCCAGCTGGGTGAAAACTCAATCAGATGGATCAATGATTGTTGAAGAAAGTGTCAAGATCAATAGGAAAATTTGTTTGTGTGCTCCAAGAATTAGTGGTCCACAAATGCGAACCAGCTGATGGTGCATCCCAACTCCAAACTGTTTTTCTATGGTAGAGTGTGGAATAGGGGCGAATAGCAGAGGATAATGAGCACGAGGTTCATGATGCAAACCCTGCTCATTATTCTAGTTCCAGAGTCCAATGAGAAGTTGCTGAGGGGGTGGATTGATATTATGATTGAAATGCAAGTCAACTTCAAAGTCTGGACCATAAGGGTCTTCATAATGATGATTTACATCAAAAATCATGCTTCCTCCAGGCCCTGGGTCATACGAGGATAAATGTGAGATTGGGATTTCTATGTGGAAGTCACTAAAATCCTCATTAGAGATTATCTCTTCATCAACGAAAATAAATTCAAATTCTTCATAATCTATCTCAGTCTTCGAGTCGAGGCATCCATTAGATTGACTAGGATTATAAGTTCATCCTTAATTTACTCGACTTAGCACTTCAATCCCTTTCTCCTCATCATTCATATCAAGCTCCTCACAATTCCCAGATTTAGATGCCATTTCCACTTATGTGAATCATCAAAAGTCTCCCCCAATGATTGGAGATCAGAGTCAGGAGTAGAGAGTGTAGATTTAGGGTTCTCCTCATCACCCTGGTAGGTGGGAAGAGAAAGGTACGAATCAGATGATATGGAAGTGAAACAGAATCACTTCCTATAAGAAGTGTCTCAAAATGATCAGTCATGTCAAATCTAGATTCATCCAGGCACATGTGATTATCAAAATCCTTAGGCAAATCCGAACTGCCTAGGTGTGCCTGACTAGAGATGTCAAAGTCATTAATCTCTTTATCTCCCTAAGAGATTTCTTCTGTTTGTCCACAATTTTCATTACATCCAAACTTTCTTTGCTCAAATTCCCCAGATTATTCAAGATATCCACTTCCAGATCACCCTGTGAATCCTCACCTTAGGAATCCTCAAATACAAAGAAATCATATTCAGTCTCATAACTAATTGTTCCTCAAAATGAAAGGCTTGCATTTTAGGGCTTCCATCAAGATATAGATCCACAAGTGGATCTTCTTCCTTAATTCCATTAAGTGTTTTCCAAGATTGAAAATTAGTGTTGGGGGTACCGACCCTTTCCTCATCACTTTCCAGGATGGATCTCTCAGATGATTTAGTTCCTGATATACAAAATGATGTCCCATGACCCCATCAGAATCATCTTTTATCTCAAAATCACTTTTCGAGACATTAGCATAATCCACTTCAGGTATCTTCCCGAAAGAATTCTCTATAGAAATTTCAGGCACGATCACTTCAGATTCTCCAAAATCCTCAAGACTTTTCTCTACTTGATACTGCAAAAGTAGTATATCTTGAAGTATGCGATTGTGTTTAGTTAGCCTAGTTAGGGATTCCAGTTCTTGAAGGGTTAACATTAGAGATTCTTGGGTTGTGATCAAAGCCTGTCTCTACCCCAGATCAGTGGTGGTCTAGACTTCATGCAGATAAACTGCAACCTTGTCCTTGAACTTTTCTATCATTTGTTGTAATATAGAGAGTGGTTGTGAGTCCATCTGCAGTGTAGTGCTCTTAGGAGGTGAAGTCAGCCTAAGTGTGTCCTGAGGGTGAGGAGTATAGGTGTCAAAATCATACCTCGAGTAATGAGAAGGGGTCTCCTACCCCGTAAGTGTGGGAATCATAGCCAGGTCAGGAGAAGAGGAAGAAGACTCTTGAGGGTGGTAGAAAGAATATGGATCCATGAAAATCAAATAATCAGAAAGGTCTTCTTTAAAGAAGACATGAAGAGGTTCTTAGTGACCTCTCACTAGTTACAAGGGATTGGTGATAGACTAAGGCAAGAAGAAGCAGGCGATGTGAACAGTCGCCTCCACAACCTTGGGTTTGGCTCCCAAGGTCCAACCAAAGTAGGTCTTAAAGATCTCCTCCCTTGCATACACCAACAAGGACTGGTGCAGCAAAGCGAACAAGTCTAAGGCCTTGTTAATTAATTGGTCCTTTAGAATCAGGTGACCAGATTTTTCGTTAATGTTTTAATTCCAAAAAATTCATCATAAAATCGATTGCAAATAATCCCAATTTCCTAAGCTAACCCAGCTAGTCTGAATACGAGGGGACTAAGAGAAAGGTTCTTCCCTTGGTTTACGCCTCTAGGTCCTTGATACCCCTTAGATGTGACTATTTGGTACTACCCAACAAATTTGGCACTGGGTTTGGCTAAAGAAATTGTGATGACCCAGTAGTTAAATAACAAATGTAGATTAATTAAGATCTTTCTTTATGAGTTGTTAACCTTTATTCAAGTTGGGGTGTTGGGTGAGTAGTCAACCACATGACTTGACTCACCGAATAAGCAATGGGCTCAATTGAGTCCAAGATAGTCAATTGGGTCTTTACAAGTGTAAGCCCTAAATGTTGTACCTAGGGTTTTTGCAAATTCTAAGCAATTCAGGCAACAGACCAAGTATCAAATCAAAAATATTCTCTACGATGTAAATGGAATCAAAATAAGATGAAATTTGGTACACAGATTTATTTACAAATAAGCTTTTTAGAAATTCTTTTTATGAAATTTTTACTATTTTGAGTGATTTAATATTAATTTTTAACTAATAGGGGGTCGGATAATGCAAATTGACCACATGTTGGTTTTCCTCCTTGAAACAGTATCAATCCAGATCCAGAATTTGGAAAAAATATGCAAATTAAAGGTTACTTATCAAATTTCAAACCCCACCAATTTTAGGTCAATCAAATAAGTGTGCCATTCAGAATTAATTTTTGAAAATAATAAAAATTCAGATTTCAACCTGTTCGAACCTCTTGTACTTCGTAAATTTTTAAAAATTTTACAATGTGAATTTTCAAAATGAATAGTGTCATTGAAATACTAGCTTGAAAATATATGTTCAACCCAAATTTTAAGATCTTTCGATCAACAGATATTTGGAAAAATAATTTTCAATTCGTAGAAAAACTTTTAGTTGAATTTCCAAAAATAGTAAAAAGGCTTTTCAAAAAATTTTTGAAAGAGACTAAGCCTTTTACTGAAAAGATTTTTTTTTTTCAAATTTGTGACTTTTTTTTCTTTTTTTCAGATTTTTTTTTTTATTTTTGGAGAAAATTTTTTTCAGATTATTTCTTTGTGTTTTTTTTCAAGAGAAACTATCTACCCTAATATTCAAAAGAAAATCCTAAATCTAAGATTTTGGTGTGTACCTGAAATCTTCAACTACGCCTGATGTATGTGTAGAATCCGCTCTTTTGTTCCTATACACCAAAAGCAAGTAGAAGTAAATATGTTAGAAATAAGATCGAAAATCAGGATTCAAAAATTGCGTTGCCTTCCTGGCAACGATGCCGTTTGGTGAGATTGGGAAATCGCGAGTTTGATTAATTACGTTGTAGTATAGGCATGATTCTGATTCAAACAAAAATATTTGTAATGAGACTTGGTGAGTCCCGGCCAATCTTAAGGAGGCTTGCTTTTGCGACTATGATTCTGATTTTCTACTTGCTTAAATTCGCATTCCAGTTTCGATAACACATAAATAGGATTCGCCGGTTGCGTTGCTTATGCGAAGTACATGCATGTGAGTTAGAAAAATCACGAACGTAAAGGTATGGGTTTCCGTTTACACTACTTCGAGTAGTCTCATATTTCCAACCAAATTCCTACCTAGCAAGAAGTCATTTATATTTTCCAAAATCGACATATTTATTCACATAAAAAGAAACTATGATCCAATTGAATATAAGAGGAATTTTATTGCATTGAATCATGTCATTTACAATCAATTTTAAAGGAATGCTTATACAAGGAATTAAAAACAAGCTCTACTCTAACAGAAACCCATCTCGCCAGGAATGCTCGCAAGCCATTGGCACTGTAGGATGAGAGAGGTAAGACCTTGGGTTTAATGGCCCATCTACACAGCTTAAAGAGATGCACACATGGTACCCATGGAGAGTTTATGTGCACTCTGGGAAAAACATAATACTGTGCTACTAAGTAGGAAAAGTGCAAGAAATTAAAGACGAAGAACAATTACTACTATGAGAAAATGGGGCACCAGAGGTGGGCTGTGGTGGCTGTATGGATGGAGGTGGAGGGAGGGAAGGAGAACAGCCACAGGTGTGGTGGCCGGCCTCTTGATGAGGTGGCGGATAGGCTCTTGGATGTGGAGGAAGGTGCTCGTGGAGGTGGTGATGATGGTGCTCGTGGAGGCTATAGAGGAGATGGAATGGTGGAACACCCAAGATATGGGTTGGGTAGCCACTTTGATAGTCTTTTTATAGATGTGGGAGACTCCTCAGGAGGCATCCAAGAAGAGTCTAGAATAGGCTTAGGTGGCATCAATGTGGAGGGTGGAAGAGGTCTTCAAGTTCTACAATTTGTGCATCTAGTTGTTGACTAGGTAATCTTAGGGTTTAGGCTTTGCAATGGTGCCACCGAAGGGTGTGTGGATGCCAACTTGTGTGGTGTTGTGTGGCCGTGACCTCAGTAATTGGGTGGACTACTTGGGTGGCAACTATGGTAGGTCTAGGTTGAGTCCAATAGGTCTAGGTAATTGGGTCTAGGTTAAGGCCCTAAAAATAGGTTCATACAACCTATTACTAGGGTGGTAGATCCAATTAAACTTATCACAAGTTTAATTGGGTCAATGTGTGTGCAATTAGGAGAGAGAATTCTCAATTAGGTTATGTGTGAGTCAATTGGACTCTGACCGAGTCCAATTAGACTTGAATGGGTTGAAATTAGGAAGTAATTGGACTCCATGAGTCTAATTAGGCAAGCAAGGTTCAACGGACTTTTATTGAGTCAATTGGGCTGAGTGAGAACCTAATTAGGTTCTTAGTAAGGGCTAGTGATGGTGCACTAGGCTTAGGGTGTCTCTAATTAAGTTTCCTTGGGTGTATGGTAGGTTAGCTAGGCCTAAAGAAGCAAGATGTTGCTTCAAATCCAAAATCAGCAATTGGAGAACTCCAGATGTCCAATAACTAAGTCAGACGACTTATACTTGAGAATTGGAACTCCGATGGATAGGTCTGGACATCCAATACTAGATCAGTTTGGGCGTTAGGTTCTGTACGTGGGTTTTGTAGAAATTGGACGTGTAGCACATTGTTTGGACATCCAGAGGTGGGTTTGAAAGATGGTTTTAGGGTGTTCTAGGCTAAATTGACCTAATGGAACGGTGGCTTAGGTATGGGAAGGTGAATAGGGTTATCCTAAGGCTAGGGATAAGTGCAGGGATGTCCTATGTTCTTCATACTTTAATTCTAGCGATAAATCCCTACAGGTAGTATAGTATACCTCTTCCATATTCTCTATCTTCAGCTTCTTTACAGCTTTATTCCAAGTTCCTGCTCCAGCTCTGCTACAGCTCTAGCCTTTATCTAGCTTTTATTCTAAATTCACTCCATCTCCTAAACATCATATTACCTGCAAACCAAATTATTTGCTAATTAGTACAGAAATATGGCATTGTTTCATGAATATCCAAGTAAAGCAGTAAAGATGCATAATATACAATTAATGCATGAATTACTCCAAAGTTATGCTAAGATCAACTCAATTTAGGTCAATTAAGTCCTATGATTGTTGCATAATCACGTCCTCTCTATGAAGAAGAGAGAGCATGCCCCTTGAAGAGTGTAGAGGAGGGTGTTGCACCCTTTGTTCTCCTTTTTCTTGCTACCCACATGAAGCTTGGAGAAGCTTCCTTGCTTGCCATCCATGGTGTCTTGGAGGAGGAGGAGGAGGAACACCCTTGGAGGAGGAAGGTGAGGTCCTATGGAGGGTGGAGGGAAGAGTAGCGGCCATAGGGTTCTTGGTGGAGGAAGTAGTCACAAGTGGAAGGGAGTAAGGGAATGATGTGCAACCACTTAGAGAAGGGCTTATATGGGAGGCGTGTGGTTTTTAGCAACACAAAGTGTCTCCACTTTTGGAGGGGCTAGAATAGGTAGGCACCACTTTTTGTGTAGGTGGTTGTGTGTGTGCATGACTTTGTGTGTGGGTTTGGTTTTAGTTTAAATTTCGTAGAGTCATGTTGTAGGTTTAGGTGTTAAATAGGTTGGGTTAGGTCCTAGTCTAATTAGGTGGTAGTGGGTCAAGTGGGTCTACTTAGGTTCTAGGTGAACCTACTTAGAACTAAGTGCACGCAATCAGGTAGTAGTGAACTCAATTAGGTGTAAGCACAACTAATCAAATGTTGGTTAGCCCAATTAGATCTAGGTGGACCTAATTATAATGTGGTTGATCCACTTGACTCAAGTTGTGTCAATTGAGGGTGCTCTTAGCCTAAATAGGATTCTAAAGTAGGAATTGGTTTAGGGATAGGTAGGTTAGGAACATGGATAGTGTTATCCATGTTTTGGGATCTAGGTCTAAGATATCCTAGGTAAAGGTGGTTCACAATTTGGGATAGGCTATACTAGGGTTTCTAAGGATATGGATAGGGATATCCTCCTCTCTCCACTTGTCTGAATCCTGCTTCTTTCTTCTTCTTCTCTTTCTCACTTTCTTTTGCTTTATTTTGTATCTTGACTTATTCGAATCTGCTTATTACTTGTAAATAACAACAAAAGCATTAAACAATAGGATAATCTCACATTATTCTATGTATAGCAATATAAAATGATGTGATGCAAACTATGAATGATATGCATGCAATATTTATAGATTAAGCTAGGTTCTAGCATTATTTAGGTTATTTAAAGCCTAAGATTACTCCGCAATCATATCACCATGCCTAAACTTTGCTAGTCCTTAGCAAAATTGAAATGCGGGAAACAAGTAGAAAATGCGAAAAATGAGAAAAGCAGTTTTGTGAATTACAAAATACAAGTCAAGAATATAAATTTTTTGTTATTATTCTCTTTTTTTTATTTATTTTTGAAATATAAAATCGACAAAGAATTCAACCTATGTCAAATAAAAAATTTCAATAAGCTTTTCACCAACAAGAGGAAATCGCATATAAATCCTTAATAGCAAAGACTCAACAACTTTCGAGTATCAACTCAAATTCAGACCATCCAAATCAAATCAAGAATCTTATTAGCCATTAGACTTGGGTTACGAGACTAACTTTCTCTAACTAAGTCCATCCACCCAAGGTTCAAATTGACTATAAGAAATAAGCGTCTTGTGTATGGAATAATGCGACTCGTCAGGTGGGCAACTAAGTTGATTATAGGTATTCAATAAGGGTTAGAATATCTCTTGGCCCTACAGATCCAATTTTTGGATTGGCTGTACTAGGATTTGGCAGCTTTCTCCTCACCAGTTTTCTATCCTAAGGTCAACACACTAGATGTATATCTCCCAGGTTGGACCCCTAGGTCTCTTATTCCTAAATCTTTTCTCTGTGTTTTTTTCTTTTTCTATAGGATAAACACCCATATGTAGCAAGGTGTTTTTATTATGGAAATGGAAAGAGTAGCATCCATATGTAGCGAGATGCTATTATTTGGTGGAAGAGCACCTATTTGTAATGATGTGCTTATTTATTTGGTGGGGGTTTTCTCATAGATAATTTTTTTCTCCTTCTCATTTTTTCAAAGGCTAAATAAATATATTTTTTTCTCCAAATCATTTTTCTAGGTGAGTGGCTCTCCTTCATCCTTTCAAGAATCACACCTAAACATAGATCCAAAAGCTAAAGATGCAAGCTAGGCTCTGGACATCCTACATCTGAGGAACATACATTGTGCAACATGCCAACCATACCCACAAGGATCATTTGACCGTCAAATTAAACCTTATTTACCACTAAGGACTCAACAAAAAATCACCTAGAAGATGAGTCAGTGCATTGTGCAAATGAATATGGTTGAAACTCCATGACTATCCAAACCAAAGGGCACGAAGATAAGTCACTCACTTATCACCCTTTTGACTTAATACTTTTAGCTTTTTCAGATCCCTTCAAAGACTTAAGAAAAAAATCCAAAGTTAGATAAATACTCAATGATGGTAACACTATCATTCATCATAACTAGCTTAAATTAGGCAAAATCAAGTGTCAAATGCTCCTTAATAACCTTCGGATATGCGTATCTTTGTTCTGAACTGAATACAAGAAAAATATAGGAAATCCCATTAATTCTACTATTTTAATGTATAAACACAAATGTAAAATAAATGAGAGGTCAATCGATGGTTAAATAAGCATAAATTCACAAGAAGTGAGCTCAAATTGATTGAATCAGGGTTTTCTGGAATTTGTGAATTAATTTATTAAGAAAAACCCTAATTATAGCCTCACTTAAATTGAACAGATTCTGGTGAAAATAAATGTAATCTAAACCTTTTAAAAATCATTGAAAAAAATTCTACGAGGTCTAGAAGCTTCACTTTACCTAAAAATAGACTCAGGTGGGAATTTGCTCTATTTTGAGCTTCTATGTAATTTACCTAGTCAAACTACTTTAAAACCCAAATCCAAGGTCACCACTATATTCCTTGAGTCCAAATTAGGTTAACCCTAAATTTTGAGCCTAGTTAGAGTGTCTTGTCCTAGTTTGCATTCTAGTCCAATTTGCTTCGAGTATATCAGAAAAGCCCCTAAGTTTCAATTTTCATTGCATTTAAGACCCTGCTTACATCATCTTCGTTTAACTCTCTAAATGCAGCAGCTACAAGACATTAGGAAACCCAAACCGCTGAATCATCGAGGGAGGATTTCTCTCTCAAATCAGGATCAAATCCCTTTAAATTTGTAGGGATTGATCACAAGATCTTCCTATTCCAATTGCATAAGATCTTACACTCCAATTTGGAGCATAGAGCTCATACGAGCTTGAGAAATCCATGAGCTAATTATGCCAAAATTCACTAGGAATTTCACGAATTCCTTGAAATTGAAGGCCAAATCCTCTCCTATATAAGTCCTAACACCTTCCCATGTGCATCTAAGTCGAAATTTGGCCAAAAAACCTCCTTCTTCCTCTTCTTCGGTTGCACTCCAACCTGACTCTAGTGACCTCTTCATCCTCCTTCTTCCATGCATCCAATCGTCAAATTGGAAGTTCCATCTTCTTCCCTAAGCTCTTTCGACACTAGCCAACCATAGCTAGGTCACCCTAACCCCTTCATCGTCGTCATTCCTCCCATCGAAGCATCTTTCCTCACATTCAACCAGCCAACGTTGGACGCAATTCACTTTCCTTTCATCCTAATAAATAGTGCCTCTTCCTCCTCTCTTCTTGTAGAATAATTCAAGGTCCTTAGCATTAGGTTTAAGTCCTTTCTCCCCATTCTCCTTCGTCTTCTCTATGGTCGAAGACAGCTCCAGTGAGCTCATGCCACCACACCATTCCATCAACCACCACACAACGCCATCAACCACCACACCACCTACCCCACAAGTATCACCACACCTTGGGGAGAAAAAGCCCTCAAGAAATTGAGGCATTTAACTCCCCAATCATCATGTCGAATGACCCATCCATGCTCCACGTCCACCATCGCCATCCGGCTGCCCTAGACCACGAAACACCAAATCACCACCACCATCACATCCCTCACATCATGATGGAGCTTCCCATCTATCTAATTGGAGCCAAGAGCTTGTGTTTTTGTTTCAGGTGTTTGCCGTCATTCATCGTCTCCTCCAGTGTCATCACCTTCATCCGACGATAGAACCATCAAAAGAGTAACCACATTCAATGAGGAATCACTCCAACAAACTTCTCACGTCGTTGGATCGAAGATCCAATGGCAAACATCAACTGATTGAGCAAGCAAATACCACACCATGGCAAGTAGCTGAATACGAAGAAGAGTGGGATTTTTTGTCCTACATCGTTGGGAAAAGATCCTATTTTTTCTAAACAAAGGAATTCCACATCTTATTTGGCTACCAAAGAAGCAGGGGATCGAGTCCCCACTTACACACACATACCCCCTCGCTTGCTACTCACGCCAGGCGAGTTTGGGTCTAGGTCTGATTCTGGATCCGATTAGAAAAAGAGAAGAGAGAGGGTTTGCTTAGGCTCAGAGAGGAGAAGGGCTGATTTTGCTTGCCCAAACATTAGTCTAAATGTTTGATTTCTCGCTTATGACATCTGAGGTCTAAGGCAGAAGTCTGATTGGGTTGAAATAATCCTAGTGTTGAGTCTATTTGTGCTTAGTTACGACCAAATTTTTTTAGCCTTGCAAATTGTTTATTTTTGAATCTTGAGAACTCAAGTTTTTATCTATTTAAGAGTTGTATTCATTGCAAATTATATTTCTCTTTATAACAAATTATTGAGTTCATTTTATATTTGTTGATTAGTGGTTGAATTATACATTAATTGCTCCTTGAGATGACCTCGGACTTATAATTCAAGATTATAAATTTAAATGTTGATTCGCTTTTGTTAACTATACTACAACGCGTATCTTAAGACCTGACTTTAGTGCATTAACACTCAAGAAATTAATTCTATAATGACCTGAAGAGTTTAAGCGGAAAAGACTTTGTTTGGCATTTTCTAAGATTGATAAATCCTCAAAATCAAGAATTCATGACCCTTTCTAGCTTAAATTCTAAAACTTTTTTTGCATAACATCAAAACACTTTTTCTTCCAAAAACTTTTTCACTTTTTTTTTATAATTTTTTAAATACCTCTATTCAAAAAACACATCGAAAAACTTATGCAACATGAATGTAGATGCGAAAATTATGCTATAATCCTAGGTATTGGCAAAAATTATTTAGCAAATACATACTACCCCCCATGCCTAAGTTCTTGCATGTCCTCATGCATGAAAATAAACATAAAAGTATGAATATGAAATTAAAGTAAGGGTAGAAGTCACCTGAAACAATATCCGAGTTGTCAAATTTCAGCATATCCAATACCTATAAATGTAGAGAATAAAAGAAACATGTTATGTATAAAAATGTTTTTTTTTTTCTAGCTTTTTGAGAATATATATAAGTGCTGAGTGTAATGCCTCCAACTAGGCATAAACTTGAAAAGGGTATGTCAACATAGTATTGAGAATGGCGAGTGAAATAATAAGAAGTTTTATTTTGTTAACCAATAGCGGGCTGCAAATGCAAACTAGTTGTCCATGAATTCCAAGCCTAAAAGGTTGGAAAAATATAGCCAAGTGATGATCTGTAGCCAGGTGCTGCAAAAGAAATGCAGATAAATGTAGGTACCTGGAAGAAATGAAGATGGAGGCATCTCGAAGTGGCGATGGAGAAAACGGGTGGGTGGGGTGTGAGCGGAGTGAAGAATTGGGGAGAAATCATATGGGTCCGAGAAATGATAGAGAATGATGGACGGGACCCAAGTGGTGTGGACAAGTGTGGAAATCAAAGTCCAGTGATCTATTTTTGTTTATCCCATCGATGTTTCTTCAAGCTTATTATCCTTTTCTTCCTTATCTTTGAAATCATTCAATTCTTATTCCCATGTGTCCTTGAATTCAGATGCATTCTTTGCTTCCTCAGACAACTAATCATATGTCATCCCCAATAGTTTTGCAATATCTTGAATATCTTTTTCGTATGGGGATACTTTGTCTTGCTCATTTTTTACTTAATGCAAATCAGTAGTCTCCACCAAAGTGTTAGAATCAAACAGGTATATCTGATGATCATGAGGTGCAAACACATCTTCTGATCCTGCACCTGTAGGGACGTCGGTAGTGGTTGAGTTGGCGAGAGAGTAGAGTTCAAATCTTGCACCATTATGACCATGGGCTCCAAATGAGGATGAGCATGACCAAGGGTTGGTGCCTAAGTGTCTCATCGGGTATCCCGAGTCCTCCTCCTGCATGGAGGTGGCAAAAGCTGAGCTCGTACTATCTACCTTATGGTTTGGTATTGCCATCGAGGGTAGACATGGATCAAAGATCCTGTCTGCGTGTCTCTCAAGCGAACCAAAACCATCCATGGCAACCACATCATCTTGCATAAGCAGGGGTGGGTCAAAAATATGAAGTACATTAGAGTCATCAGAATATACAAAATTTGGAGTGTAAGAATCAGAGGAGCACCCCAAATAGTACAAGTCAGGAAGTGGTGAGATTCGAAGAGCATCAACAGTAGTCATCCCGTGTGGAAGGTCAAGGTTTTCATCTTCCCCTTCTGGGATAACCAAATCAATGAGCCCGATAGAGGATGTGTGAGCGCTCAACTCAACAAGAAAGCTCGATGTTCGCACAAAATTCAAAGTCATCATCATCTGAGTCCTCGATTCAATCATAATGTGGGCCCTTGGTCGTCTTGAAAATTTCCAATCTTAGTTTGTCATTCCCAAGGGTGATCTCCATGCACCAGGATGCACAATCATTATTGGCCTGAGCAGTCACCAAAAATGGGTGATCCAAAATAATGGGTGCATCATGAAGACTAGGAGGAATATCCATATCCAGAATGAAAAAGTCCACTGGGAAACAGAGCCCATGGACTTTAACAGTAATGCTCTCCACCACACCTCAGGGCACTTTGACTAATCTGTTAGCCAAGTGGATAGTGACCGAGGTGCGCTTTAGCTCCCCAAATTGGAATTGGTCAAAAATAGTGGTAGGGGGTAAATTAATGGATGAACCCAAATCAAGCAAGGTCCAATCAAAAGGAGCATCCTGTAGCTAGTAGGAAGTGAGTGGGGCTCCTCAGTCTTTATGCTTTGGTGGTAGGTAGCTCAAAATGACTGTGCTAGCTTCTTTAGATAATACCACCTTATTGGTCTTTTTGGCCATCCTAGACTGTTGCCTAGGTGTACGATAGTCCTAAAAGAACTTGGCAACAGTATGAATGTGATCAATAGCATCGAGGAGGGGAACCTTAATGTGAACATCTTTAAAAATTTCCTTCAAACCCTCATTGGTTTTTATACCCTTTCACTTTCTTTTAGGTTCTCGAATTAAGGCTCTAGGGAAGGGTAAGGGGATGTTGGGGATTTCAATGATTGGTTCTTTTCCTTTTGATTTCTTCTCCTTAGGCTGCTTCTTGACAAGGTCAGAAGGGGAAGAGGAGCTAGCCTAAGGAGAGGGTCGAGAAGTGTTTTGACCCATGATGTTGGATCTAGATCGCTAATTAATTAGGGTTAATTATCGCTATAGTAGTATAGTGTCGTAATCCAGACAGATGTCATTTTATTTACATACAATTTTTACTAATTTTATTCCAGGTCATTCACTGGGAGACAATTATTGATATATATCTCTCTAATGTCCAAAATCATCTTTTATTCCAAAAAAAGTTAAGTTTATTTACAAAAGAATGAGTTAGTACTAATTAATCAAGGAATCAATTTACAAAAGAATGGATGTTAGTACACTAATGCCTCAAGAATATTTACACTATAAAGGCATTAAAAACAAATATAAGTTAAACTATATACAAATTAATCAAATAAAAGAGAAGGTTTATGTACACAAATCTTATCTTAAAAGAAACTCTAAACAATGACAAGACAAAAACAATGATAATTGAACATTAATACATATATAAAATATATACACTCATATGATAGTATACATGTATATAATATATACCTAACACTTACATATAATATGTACTTACCATATGTATGTATAAATATAATATACACCAACTCACAAAGTATACAATACTTAATTAGTTTTAGCCTTCAAAAAAGTATATGCACATTAAGGAAAAATTAAGGTTTAAATTAGTATTTCAAATATATATATATATATACATATAACACACAGCACTAACGCAAACACACTCAACACTTTTAGTCAAATTCTTAACACTCAACCCAACTCAACACTTAAGTTCAAAAAGATTGGTGGGCTTTTCGCATTGTCTCAACAAGCAAATCGAAGAATCTGCTACTAAGCCCACCCAACGATAAATCACCACCTAGCTCCTAGAGGGCACCTCGCAGGGCCACACTCCTAATGGTTCACCCCAATGGGCCCTAACCTAATGGGCTCTAAGCTCTAACACACACAATCTATAAGACACACACAGGTCATGTGTAAAGAGAGCGCATGAGCATCCACCTGAGGGAGCCCATCCCCTCTGTCTCAAGCAAGTAACTTAAGGAGGAAATTCTTTAAGTATCGCACAGGCACGTTTAATGTGTCCGATGTGAGACTAAAGAGACTCAACTCTCAGTTATGCTCAACACAGAGCTGTACAGTGATTTATTTAGGAAATGAATCAAATAATTAAGGGTCAATTTAAGTCGATAATTACAAATTAAAGTCATAAATATTAAATTAATATACGATAGCGAAAACACGCATTTTGTAAAAGTGGGTTTTTAGGTCGTATCATGTAAAATCACAATCAACTTTTAATATTTATAAACCTAGATAATGGTGGTATCTAGGGTCATCTAAGGAGGCAATATGTTAGTTGATTACTTGATTCTATCTCTCGCTCTCTCAAAACTTCACTTTATATATTTGGTTTCGCAATTTTTAGGGTTTTTAGGAAATAATCAGGGAATCGGAATATGAAGATGAGAAAAACTCGTAACAAAAACTACGCCTACGTGACAAGAATATCTTCTCTTTTAAGCCCATCCTAGGCAAGTGTGCCTAGGGTAATTAAGATAGAAGAATGTAGGTGCACTAAAAAAATATTACTTGAAATAAATAAAGCAGAAATTGAAAGGCAAGAACTTGCTTTTTGTATTGCTAATTTGAATAAAGTCACATGTAGAGGAATGCTTCTACAAAATAAAGACAATAGCTAATACAAAAAGAAAGATAGAAGAAGATAAAAGTCCTCTAAATGAAGCTCGAAATGATCCTTGCTCCAAGCTTAGTAGCTCCGACGCTTGAAGAAGAAGCTCCCTTGCTCCTTTCTTCTTCTTCTCTGAATCCTCCTCCAAGGTGGACATGCACCACCTTGAACTCTCCTTTGCTTGGCCATCATCCTTAGGGTTGATCCTTGGCTTGAGACAAGGAAGAAAGGAAGAAGAAGGCACCAAGGAAGCAAGGGATAGCCTCCTTAATCTTCTTCTCCCCTCTCCTTCCTATGGCCGAATATAGGGTAAGTTTAGGTAGGATATTATGTAAGCCAAAGATAGATTTTTAGGTGGTAGGAATGGGGTTTTCATAGGAAGGGAAAGGGGGGGTTGGCATGGAGTTTAAAGGAAGGGCTAGGATTGGATTGTGGGAGGTGGTTAATGGATGTAGGGTGGAGGATGAATGGCACCAAAGGATGGGGTATAAGTGGTGGTGGTTATGGGTGGTAGCCACCCTTTGGTGGGTGTCCATGGGTGGAAGGATGATGAGTGGCTACTCATCATAGCTAAAAAGCTAAAGTTAATCTAGACACTGAGTAAAACAACATCAAATTAACAGATAAAAAGGGTTAAGTGTGGGAATCAAAGAAAAAGACCTAAAACCTTTACTCTGTGTTAAAATTTCATAATTAGGTCACAAAACAAGATATTTTGAAAGCAAATAACAAATGGTGATCCATGCATTAATTGAACACATAAATAAGTTTGAAAGGCCAAATCAAAAGTATAATTAATGTCTTAAATGTTCAATTAAGCACATATAAAAATTTGAAGGCATTTGGACATCATTTAGATGATGTAATATGTAGTTTACACTTAGGTCCTTCATGCATTACATTCTTGCCTTTAGAATTCCTTTTTGGACCTACTTGTAAACCGCAGGGACCCCTTTGAAAGGCTGCAGGGTCCATCCTGTTGCAATTCTCTTCACTTATGGGCCTACACGTAAATTTTCTACCCCTTCGCGCAGGGGTCTTCCCTGCAATTTTCCTAACATTTCAAAGGTCGGCCTGCTGCTCTTCGCACGCACTGTAGCACGCGAAGAACACGGTAGATCTTGGCCGTCCGTTGCTTCTCGCGATTTCAATCTGCAGTCGGATTTGAATAGAAGCTTCACGCGAATTGGCGCGTGCGCTCACCCCTCTCCCCAGATCCCATCTGACGGTCAGATTTTGAGATTGGCTTGCCGCGTGCTCCTCTCCTCTCATCCCCACTGCCGGTTACCTCTTCGATTATCCTCACCCGCGCGGTGATCTCAACCACTGAGTTTGCTACTTAAGCATCTCAGTGGTTGCACGCGCAAGGGATCGCTCCCACCTACATCTCTTAGCGATCGTTCGTCCACTCCAGTTCCTCCTCCCCATCAATCCTCTGATTTCACAGGCACCGGCTGTGAAATTATCATCTTCTCTCGACCTCCTCGTCGCTAAGGACCTCGTAGCACCTGAGGACGACCCTGGAGCCTCACTAGCAGACTCTTCCCTCCGCTGAAGTCATCTTCCCCCCTTCTTCCTCCTTAGCCACCGGCTAAGGACCCATAGGTCCCATTCTTCCTTTTAGAGTGGATTTATTATTCTGCAAATTAGTATAGCTGTAGTTAAGTAGATTAGCCATAGAATTAGAGCAGATCGTAGTGTTTAAATTCACTATTTTGTTAGTATAATAGTAGCAGTAGATTAGGTTAGAATTTCCCCTCCCTCACCTCCTCTGATCAGTCCAGATCAGAGGAGATGGTTTCACACAGTCCATAATTACGAATTTTCTCCCTCCCCATGTTTTCATAATCGCTTCTGATTTCCACAACTTGTTTCTCGCATTCCACCCATACATTCAGACCTAATTTCAGATTTGATTGGTTTTTAACCTCAGATCTAAAATTGGCATCAAAAAGCACATAAGGGGGCTTCCCATTCACCTCACTCTTTTTCACAAAAGCCCCTGGTCTGAGCTTGAAGTTATCAGTTTGTCGGATTTTTCTTTAACTTGGATTTCAAGGATTTTCACTCAATTGGGTTTTAACTATTTTGATCTGACAAATTGAAAAATTTTGATTTGTGTTCATTGTTTGGCAAGGAATCTGAGATGTTTCTGATGTTAGAATTCATCTCAGAAGAGCCATATTTTGATCTGAGTTTTATGAGGGTTTAATGCATTGAATGCAAGATAGAACTAAGGAAAATCACTGTGGTGATTTGAAGTTTTATCTTGTATCCATGAGTTTGTCTTGGATGAAAGCATTGATGATTTCCTAACCTAAGGAGTTCTCAATACTCCTTAAGGTTTCAAAAACTGGGATTTGAATTATGGATTTTAATTAACTGATTTAACTCTTTCTACATGCTGTCTATAGCATTAGGAAGAGTTAGATTAGTGTTTTTGTTGATTTAATCTGATGTGAAGTTATTGATAAAGGTTTTTGCATTTGAATTGGGGTATTTAGTGTTTTTAATGAGAAGTGAAACCCTTGTCAGATGGGGATTGAGAGAGTATTTCTTTTCTTTAGTTTGGATTTATGATTTTAATCCCAATGGTCACAGCAAGTTGCTGCACTTTGCAACTACATTCTCCTTCTCTCCTAACTTTGATCTCGTCCCAAATGGACTAACTACAGTAGTAGTTAGACCATCTGGAATCAGATCTGAGTTGCTGCAGGGTTAGATGTAAAATCCATGTTGCTACTGCTGTCTGACTGTCCTAATTTGTAGTAGATAGAGTCTGATGTAAAACCTTGTAGAATGTATTTTGAACATAGCTGACATATAATTGTATTTTATTCCTTGTGTATACAAGCTTCCCTATTTAAGTAATTGAACTTTAATTTCTATGAATTCTTGCTTCATCTCTTTCAAATGTTGTCAGCTAGTTTAGTTAAAGCTAACTGTCCAACACATGGTTTAAAGAGAATATAAATTGAGGAATGTATTAAAAATGGGTAAAAACACTTCCCAGATTTCATGCTGAATGTAAATAAGGTAGTCACTGCCTTTTCACATCTTTTATGACCCATCCTAAGCCTTTAGAATCCCTTAGAAACCTGCTCAAAGGCTTAGGTTGGGTGAGATTTAAAATTCAATAAAAATCAGTAAAAATTCTAAAAAAATAAAATAAAACTGTCTGATCGAAGATCAGAAAGTTTTCTATCCATATACCAAGTTTCATGGTATGCAAAACCCTCGACTTGGTAGAATTTGCCAGTCGATGGATTTGTATACCATGAAGCATAATAATAAAAGTCATATCTAAAAAAAACATCAAACACACCTCTTCTCCTCAACCAATTCTTCCCTTCTCATCTCTTATTTCTATAATATTTATAAAAACCATAAAAAGTGAAAAACTCCAAAAAGACCTAAAAAATTACTTTGTATATTAAGTATACTCTTGTAAACATAAGCTTTATACTAGGATATATATGTAAATAGGTAGTATATGTACATAAACTGTACAAATAACTATGTAAATATATTGCATACTATAAATTGGATATCTAATTTAGATTAGACAGTATATACATTAATTATATAACTATCTATAAATTAAACTAACTTATATGTATTCTTAGACTAAATAAATCAATAGATTGTATAAATAACATTATTAAACTATAAAACTATATATCTCTATGCATATGTAGATTATAAGTAAATAAAACCCTGTACCTTAATTTAATTCTTTATACATAATAAATAATGAATTTATTAAGTTAATAGCTAACTTGTTAAATTAAATTAGATAAATTAGTAATTTAGAGTTATAATTAAGTTAATTGAATCTATATACTTAGACTAATATACCTTAAGTAATTTAAGCTAGTTGCAGTATGTTTATACCTTATTATATTACTTTAACTTAATTTATAAGTAAAACAGTCAAATATGCTATTTAAATGTAAATAGAACAGAAATTAATTCTGAAAAATATAATAAAAATGTTTATAAAATACTTATACATGTATACTAACTCTGTATAAGGTCAATTAGATCATATAGTAGCTAATTTATAAGTATTAAAGAATAAAACACCAAAATCAATGTGTAAAACTGTATACTTTAGTGAATTTATTTATATAGTAAATATAATTAAAATTTCAAATTAAGCGTACAATTGTATAGTATTATGTAAATACTTCACTTTCCCATAATTTATTTTTATTTTTAAATAAATTATGGCCCTCGAATTGAGGGCCAAAATCATCTTCAGCGAGCAGCCACGCACATTTTTCAGCGCAGATGCGGCGCTCGAATAGCGCCACATCCTGCGTTGCAAAATGCGTGTGGCGGTATAAATTATTTTCGTTAATTCATAGTGCAGTCGTTACGGGCGCCGGGCGCCCGAAACAATCCACACTATTACTATCTGAGCATATTCTGAGCATCTGATTGAGCATTGTGTGGGGTCGGGGGCCCGGTGAGGGGTGTGTGTGCGCGGGCTAAGAATGCCCGTGTTCTGAGCTTGATAAAACTAAATTAAGAGACCTAATGACAATTAGGGCGCGCTTAGTAGAGGTTTAGTCACCCTACGCTGCAGTTTGTGAAGACTGTTAACGTAGAATTGAAACAAAGAAGAAGAATAACAGAAGAAGAGTAGTGTGGAATGAGAGAGAGAGAAGATGTAAATACGAATGTGAAGACAGATACGAAGTATATATATATATGTAGTATAGCCAATTATTTTTATGAAAATAAATTTATACATTTACTAACAAAATAAGATGTCGCCATAATCGTCGCTATAGACCCTGGTTTTCCTCTTTAAGTTTGTATATAGTATTTTTCTGGGATCTAGTGGCGCTTACATCTGTTACTATAGCTATTGTATGTGTTACTGTAGGTGTCAGATTAGTAAGTTAAGTTAGTATACTATGTAATCTTAGTTAGTAGTGTACTTTCATGTAAGTATTAATACTATAACTTGTAAAGAGAGTTTAGAATATAGTGATGAAGTATTTGATGCTTGTTCATAGTTATTTTTTGCAAGCATTTTGATTCATTCTTTGTGAGTAGGCAAACCAAGTCTTCATTCATTCATTCCTTATTAGATGTAAAACTTCTTTTTGGAATTAAAGGATAATTTTGAGATTAAAGAGCGATGTAAATTAATAATTGCCTCCCAGTGAACGACCTGGAATAAAACCAGTAAAAATTAGATAAGTAAATAATAATGGTCGTAATAATGACCGGTATCCCATACAATTTACTACAATGACACTAATGGTATTTTCATCCATCAATACATTACCTCCACTATTACCATTATAACCAAAGGACACCTAGGGTTGGCACTAATTATGGGGGCTTCTAGAAGGGGGTTTTGGAGGGAAAATATGGCACCATAAGAGGGAGTGGTTGTAGGTGTTTTGGCACCACTTTTAAGGTGTACTTTGGTGGTTTTTGAGAGGTGAGAAGGTGTGTATAGGTTGGTGCCAAAATGAGGTAGGAGTAGTGATGTAGACATAATTATTGAAGATAAAAAGCCTATTCATGCATGTTCCTAAGCTTAGATTTACATTTCATGTTATAAATATTACATAACATGCATCATCCTGCATTTAGAGTAGTGTATATTTTAGGTTAATTGCATCCTTTTTATGGCCAGGAGGGAAGGAGGTTTATTTTAGGGCCTCAGATGGACGATCTGACCATACGGATCTGATCAGGACGATGATTGGAGTCTAACGCCTTCGAAATCATCTAGATCGGAACCCCGTAGCATCATATGAAGTCCGAGGAAGATCAACGGCCAGAGGGGCAATACGACATTTTTACAGACATCGGATGAGAAATTAGACCGTACGAATGGATTTGGAGCGACAATCGCAGTCCGTCAACGCAAAAATCACCTCGATCTAAGCACCGTGGCATCCTCTACAAGCAAGAAAAGGTGGACGGTCCAGATGATGCCACGTGGCACCATTTAGAGTGCGGCGTCCTTCCAGAGAAGCTTCCCAACATGCCATCTCAGCCATTGGATGAGATTCCAACGGATGATAATTCTCTCCCACCACGCACCCACACCGCTCTTCTTGACTCAACCGGGAGCTTGGTGCAATAGTCGTGGACTCAACTCCCAAAGGAGGGGCACGGGTTCGAAACCCACCAAGCCCCCCCCCCAATCGCTCAATTGAGGCGGTGCCAGCGCATGCCAGCGCGCATTAGCAATGCGTGCCCACCAGCATGCACCAGCGTGCACCGATAAGGCTTCCACGCAATCCGCCCGCGTGATGGAGGGACAACGCAGTTCGCATGGGTGGGCGTGAGGTGGCTACAGTGACACTTGAGCTGGACCTACAACGAAGTTTTGGAGGTCGCTAATTACCCTATGCCTATTTTAGCCTCTTCCCTACACTATAAAAGAGCCCCTACACCTCCCCTTCTTCATCTCTACCTACTCTACTCCCACCTACTCCTAAGCTCTGGTAGCCAACCAAAGATCCATTAGAGCTTACTCTCAAGCTCCAAAGGCCTCCTATTAGTGTAATATTCCTATTTCCCACCAAATATTCATCCTTCATCCCACCACCTTCATAGGTTTCCTTGGAGCCATCCTCCTACCTCCATTCCGGTAGAAGATTGCCTTCGTCTCCTCACCTCCATTCCAGAGCCTCGGTGAAGTATTCCTCTACCTAACGTCCTCCTGCATCTCACCTCCGTCATCACGCATTTCACCTCCTTCATCCAAGCTTCCGCCAGGCACCGTCGTCTTGCCAAATAGCCGATTCGAGAGATTTCTTCTCACCACTATCTCTTTTATGCTTTCGTAGATTATTGTAATAAACATTGGAGTGATATATCATATTTGTTCCATCTCATTTTGTAAACTTATCTTGCTTGTCTTTTTATTTTAAAAACACAAAAATAACATAACCTCAAAATACCAAAAAGAAACAAACAAAGTAAACATCTCCTCTTTGTGTTCGACCTGGGACTCCCTTGGAGTTGTCGTTATGAATTGTATTTGATAGATGCATTTTGCAAGCTATGACGACGGGTTCTCCAAACCTTGATTTTAATTCACGAAACACGACTCATCATTTTGGCACCATTGCTGGGGAAGGAACAGAATTTACTTTCTTGTTTTCTATGCTTCTTTGCATTTACATATTATTAACCCCGCTTGTCTCTGATCTACTATCTTGCAGGTACCCTAGCATGGAGATCCAAGTGCGATAGATCGAAGTAAAGTGCAGGTAGAGTAATTTGTAAGTGCCCCCCTTTCCCCCCCACTAGTTTCATTTCTCCACATTCATAACCAAGACCTAATCTACTTAGGTGTTTGCATAAACCCTAGGATAAAATTTGTTTGTCTTGTTTTCCACCTCCACTCATCTCACCTTCGCATATAAAAAAAATAGAAAGATACTTTTTGTGGGACGAATCAACGTACACACTTTATACACCCATATTTGAGGCACCTAACTTGACTTGATTTTTAACTACTCAACCAAGATTTTGACCTATGGAACCGGTACACCAATTCAACACATAAAGGAGTAGTAATCATATTAGGTTAATCACCTTTTTGTGTGCCTTAACTAAGTGGTGCAATAGGCCAATTGATTGAACTGTTTGGGCCGCACCACCTAAGATAAAAATGATTCATCGGTAGCTTGCCACTTAGGGTTGATTTTTAGGGATGAACCAGGCAGTCCACATTTTTTTCTGATTTTGAAAGGAATACATCATCACCAGTGCTTGTAAAACCTGGAGTGTTCTACTAAACCCTGATTGAACCAACCTAAGGATTAAACCCTAAAAGCTACTAAATAAGGTTAAACCCTAAAAGACACATCATCAAATGACCTTGTTTGCAAACCCTGGTTGTGCACGCACACACATTTGAATTAATCGTTAAGGGCACAACCCATCTAAAGGGCCCATCACATTCCAAGAGCACAATCATCCCAAGCCTAATTAAAACTGAGTAGATGTTGGCCTTAAGGATTGATTCGTTCTTAGGGGCTCAGACTGAGATTTTTTTTGATCAATCTGCTTCTGTCGGTCCATCTGATGTCTAGCTAGGGGAGTAGCATCAAACGACTGCAGATGGGGGGTACACTAGGAACCGATGGAGCAAGACAAAGGAAGAACCTTCTCCCCAGTCCCTCCTTCTAACTGGTTGGATTGACCGGATAAAAGTAGACCAAATCAGTTATAATCTCAAGATGGGTCCTGGGAGTTTGTAGGTCTTTAAGCTAACCCACCTAAGGACAGGGTTGATTGCTTGCATTACAGGACTCCTTTCTCTCTTCTGATTTCCCTCATATTCTACCATGTATCCTTCCACATCCGACACTCATTTCCCATCCTACCCTCCTACCAACACTTATGCCCAAGATGATTACTCTCCCGACTCGACTTATAATTATCCATCCACTACCTAGGATAACTTTGATTTGGGATATGATACCAAACCTTAGTGTCTAGGGCCTAACCCTGGACAACAAGATTATGATTACTATCCTTCCCAGAGCTACAATGATTATATCTCCATCCTTTGATGATTAAACCAACCCGATCTACAATCAGAAAGGATATGATGATTATAACATCTACCCTCCCAAGTATTCCACTGAATATAGGTCACCTCCATTCTTTGAACAACCTGAGACGACCTACTATCAGGGAGGGACCTGAGAAACTCAATACCTTGACTCCCCTAGAATGAACCCAAACCACCCAACCCTGATTGAATCCTTTGGTTTAGGTGAACCAAGTCCAAGATAGGGTGTTGGCTAACTTGAGGAACACTATACAATCTTTAGAAGCCTAGCCAACACCATGCACTGAAGCATTGGAGCCTATGATAAAAATGATTGATGAGCTGAATAGATCTTTATTAGATTTGCTCCAAAATGTTAGGGATAGGGGCCTGGGTGAGTTTCAACTTGGGAAATTGTCAAGATTGAGGATGAAATTCGTGGTTGCCTTAGTCCAATCTTGGGATGATTCCTAGGATTAACCCCCTTCAGGAGAGCTAATGTCTGAACCCACTCAGGCGCCTGTTGGGGGGGATACATATGTTGAGACTGGGGATGACCAGGTTGGGCTAGAGCAACCCATTGAGGATGTATCGAGTTTCTCACCCGAGATCCTAGAGCTAGGGAATAATGAAAAATATGTCTCCATGGACCATGAAATGACATGTGATTTTGAGACATATATAAATGAGGATCATGAATTCTTTGATTCTGAGGGTGAGGAATCTCTTAGTAAAGTCTAATTGGAGCTTAAGGAGAATGATTTTAGTGAGACTAGTGGGCTTGAGGAGTATGACAAACCATTTGATAGCCCAATTATTGAAGATTTGGATTTGGTTGGGGCTAACTTGGAGGATTTGAATCCTCATTTACTAGAAGATTCAATTAGTAGCCCCATTCCTCAACCTCACCCCAAAGGGATTGATTTTGATTTGGAAATCATTATACCCAAGTCAATCCTGATTCAGCCATAAATGTTGGACTTGGGTACTTTAGATGGGGTGTACAACAATTTGGAGGTCCCGGAAATATTGATTTTAGAGGATAGGAAATTGTCAATGAAAATTTGAAAGGCTAACTTAGAGGGAAACACAATTTTGGATCTAAGGGTTCCTATTGACCTAAAGCCACTAACTTTTTACTAGGACCCTTATGATATCATTGAGATGCAACCCAATCTCAGAATCATTGATTACCTTTTTGAGTTGAAATCTAAAAGGACATCCGAACCTATTGAACCATCTATACCCAATGTCCAACACTTTGGTCTTAGGTCGCATACTACAAAACCACAGGCCCAGCCTTTCAAGCTCAACAATCTTCAATTTTGGGTGATTTTCACCCAAAACCTGAGAACCACTCGACCCTAGAGCATGGGTCTGCACCATAATCTGGTCCACATTTGTGGACACCTACTGGCAGGTCCTGTGATCAATATTTTTATTTTGATTCTAACCTGTACTTGTGAATTCCTAATTTCTTCTTTTGTATTTTATGCCTAGCTGAAAGCAATAAATTTAGCACGTGTGTATATTCCACGTTCTCTGTGGAGATGACTGAATTGTCACGAAATTCAGGTGATATTGTGTTATTCCACCCTTTTCATGTCTTTGTTTTTATAATGAGGACATTGCATCATTTAGGCATGGGGGGTGGATACTTATTCCTGAAATTATTTCGTTAGCTCTGTAGAATTTCTTTTAAAAAAAATTTGAAAATTCAAAAGGACAAAAAAAAGAGGAAAAAATAGAATTAGAAGAAAATTTAGGCTTTTGGAAGTTATTAGCTTTAGGAAACGATACGATTGGACCTGAACACTTAAACTCTTCAGGTCTTCGGGCTTAATTAGCTCGGGTGTCCACTCGAATGTGGACTTAGTCTCGAGTCCTCGCTAAGTAATTTTACTTTAATTTGGTGAATAAATTGAGATGATAAGTACACGACTTAGCAACCTGCCCTCTGATTTGAGGGGATTTTAAGTTTAAGCATCTACACACTATTTGCACAGACTCACTTTCCGATGGTTTTTACGAAAATTGGGTAGCTAATGAACTGTCTATGGTGATATGTGATTATGGCAGATTCGCACATGGAAAGGTTCGAATTTTGGAAAACCAGTCATCATAGTTCGATTCGCGAGAAAATCCGTTGATTAGATAAAATTTAAAATCGAAACACGAAATGTGAGTCCTAGGTCAAGCATGGGGAGGCGAACGTTTGATTTTTATGAAATCTGCATTTCACTTTATTTCTTTTATTTGTCATTTTTATCTTTTATAATTTTTTTTGGAATTTTTTAGAAAGCAAGAGATCAGATCGACAATTGCTTATCTAACTAATCTACTTGCAAAATATAAGAGAGAGAGAGAACCACATATATTTCTGAATCAAACATTTGCTACAACTAGGAAAGCGGGAAAGATTACACTATGAAAGAAATAAAGATAGAAAGAGGTGAGAGAATCCCCCTCGACGGTCGCTCGGAGGATGACTTGTTTTGACGTCACCTGGAGGAAGGTGGTAAGGAGTGGGACGAAGGAGGACGTAGCTAGAGGATGAAGGATGGGGCAGGATGGTGTCACGGCAAGGATCTTCTTCCCTGTGGGCGGTGAGAGGACGGCTGCGGGATGCTCCATGAATGGGGTTGAGAGGTAGGAAAACTATTTTCTTTTCGACTCTAGAGGAGCATCCCAAGCTTGGGACAAGCTCTCTAGAGCCTTGGAGGTGGTGAGAGGAAGAAAGGAAGAGATGCTTTGGAATAGAGTGGGGTAGGTCCGTTTATAGTGGAGGAGGAGAGACAAAATCGCCCATGGGTAATTAGTGATGGTTGTAATTGTTGCTGAAGATCTACCCAATTGTTGTTAAAGATCGCAACCTTCAATTCCTTTGCTGGCGTGTGCATAGCGTAGGTCATTAGTGACAGCTACAAGCGTCACTAAATCCCCACCCAACTATCGCTGAAGATCACACCCCGCTGGCACACACATTGCGGGCTCCTTGTCGTACGCACGCTCCTGTGTTGGCACCGCACTGTGCACGCTTGTGCGTGCGGTCGTGCTGAGCTGTCCATGCTATGCGTTGCACCCTTGCGCGTGTAGCTATGTGCTTAATTGGCCAATTGGGGGGCTGCGGGGATTCGAACCTGTGCCCCTCTATTGAAAGCCCACGCCTCCACCATTGCACCAAGTCGTCTAGATGGTCGCACGAATGTCTTATGGCGTGCGGTGGAGGAGTGCTCTCAGCTGTTGGATCAAGATCCAACAGCTGAGAATTGATGATGAAGATGATGAGGGGGCACCTTCCAATTGCTGCTGGCTGGTGTTGGGCGGCCTGGATGGCACCACGTGGCACCATCTAGGCCATCCATCTTCTGTCTGTTGCAGAGGGTGCCATGGTCCTCAGATTGAGATGATTCCTGCGTTGCCGGACTGCAATCGTCGCTCTGGATCCATCCATATGGTTGGATTTTTCTTCTGAAACCCATATGGATGTCGCATTGCCCCTGGCCGTTGATCTTCCTTGAACTTCATATGATGTTATGAGATTCTGATCTAGACATTTTTGGAGGCATTAGATTCCAATCATTGTCTTGATTAGATCCGTACAGTCGGATCCGTACAGTCGGATCCTACATTCGAGGCCCTGAAATAAATCTCCTTCCCTCCTGGCCATAGAAAGGATGTAATTAACCTAAAATATACACAACTACTCTAAATGTAGGATGATGCATGCTATGTAATATTTATAACATGAAATGCAAATCTAATCCTAGGAACATGCATGATTAAGCATTTTAACCTAAATAGATGTGTCTATAACATACCCCCATACATATCTTTTGCTAGTCCCTAGCAAAATTAAACTACATGCTATGTATAAAAATAGAATTAGGACTCGATTTGATGATAACATCATCATGAGCCATAACTAACTCATTTTGACCTAAGAAAGTAAACAAAAGCTCCTACATAACCTAAAGGAAGGCCTAATTCAAGGGATTACTGTTCTGGGAAGAAAACATGAAATAAAAGGTAAAACTGCAATTTTACCATTGCAGTACATCAACAGGATTTCTCAAGGGTTAGACATAGGTTAATTGGACTTAATAAAAGGAAAAGTGGGATGGTTCAGTCAGAAAAAGGTTATTGTGAGATTTAAGAATTAAATGATATTCTGTAACCTTAAAAATAAATCCACTTAATTTCACAAGGTTCTGGTCAGGATAAAATCAACTAAATCCTCTAAAATTCATGAAAAAGTATCCCTTAGGGTTTAGGACCTTCAAATTGGCCTTTGGAACGTATTTTGACCTAGATAGGGGTCCTAGCTCAATTTTTGACCTAATTTGGGTTTTTGTGCAAAATGTCAATTCAAACGTGATCAAACCTAAAATCCAACTTCATAATTGGATTTCTTAGGTCGAAATTAGGTTTTTACCAAAATTTGGGCCTAAGGGAAGGTCACCTTGACCTACTTTGCAAAATAGTCCATTCAATTACATTTTGACCCCTAGCTTTTGAAAATCCTGGCACAGACCCCCCTATCTTCCTCGCTACTCTTTGCATTCAGGTCCCTCCACCATTACAACGGAGGAATCCCACTTCGGCAAGGATTTGAGGAGGATATCTCCCCGAATCCTCAGAGATCTGCTCCTAGATTTGGAAGGGAGATTCTCTTAGGAATCCCCCATTGTCTAAACAGGATCCCAAGATCGGATTTGCACCAAATCTCTCGTGCGCTCGTGTGAATGCTCGAAAGATTTGGGTGTCTTATGCACCTTCCATCTCCAGCGAGATCCTTGCGCTTGGAGGCTTGCTTTCCAAGCACAAAGGTCTCGGCCAGCAGCTATAAAAGGACCCTCGGTCCTTGCTGCATCTTCTAAGCTTGATTTGGCCAAAGAATTCCCCCAAATTTCCTCCTTCCTCATCTCCGGCCAACTGCCCGCAAGCTCTGGCAATTCCTCCTTCCTCTTCTCGTCGCTCTGCCACCATACCAGTGGCAGAGTTATCTTTGTCTCGCTCTTCCACGTTGCGCTGTACCTGTGCGCGCCTCTCCAACCCCTTCCTCATCGCCGTCATCCTCCCTCAGGGCTTTCCTCTCCGACGACAACACCTACGAGCCACCCGCCTCCTCTCTCCCTTCGTCCATTAATTTAGGTTAGAATACTTCCTCTCTCTCCCCTCTTTATTTCCCCTATTTCTATTTCTACTTTTATCTCCTCGACGCCATAGATCACCTCCATCTTCTCCACCTCTGGCTGACCACCAGTGAGGCGCAACCATTGCTTCACCCCTCCACACGCCTCGCCACCTACCTTAGAACTTTCTCCATCACTCATTGATCACCATCCACCCCTCCACTGATCGCCACACATGCCCTACACCCTCACCTGACACACGCACTTTCACGGTCACAGTCTGACCTAGGCATGCACGCCTAGGCTGTTCTGCACCACACCAACCCCTACCTCACTTTCGCCGTGACACGGCAAATCTCCCCAAGGCATTTGACAGAGCCGCAAGGTTGTATTCGTGTGTT
This sequence comes from Thalassia testudinum, assembly GCA_037157565.1. Classification (NCBI taxonomy): domain Eukaryota; kingdom Viridiplantae; phylum Streptophyta; class Magnoliopsida; order Alismatales; family Hydrocharitaceae; genus Thalassia; species Thalassia testudinum. The sequence continues at coordinate 130,618,182 of JAZHRO010000077.1, forward strand.
TCAGGTGTGAGCCTCCGCCGCCATTAGCGACGACTCGAAGGAGCTTGAAGGTTGCTCCAGGCTCCCATGTCCAGAAGGCGTGGGTTGGTCTTGCGCACGCACACTGCTAGGCAATTGTCTTAGCGAAGCACCCAGCTGCCTCAATTGGACGGGTGTCCCTCCTACAGGCGCGCGAAGAAGCGGGTGGGACTTTTAGTCCCACCTTGGAAACTCAGGCGCGCGGTAAGTCGCTTATATTGTTTTTGTGTTTCTCTCTTATCGCCTCAAGTAACATGGGGTGAGGTCCCTCACCCACGCTTGCCTCATCTGCAACGCACACCAACGTGAACCTGGTAGTCGGCCCGTATACCCTGCACTCCTCATGCACCACCCACACTGGTGCGCCTGGACCCGGGCACGCATAACCCGACCCGTATACCCGATTGTCTGGCTTTGGGAGAGCGAAGAGAGAAATAGAGAGAGAGCGATGCGGGGGAGGGTAGGGGCAAGTTTTGCTCTGTGCTGTGTAGGGAAAGAAGGAGAAGAAGCTAAGGAAGAAAGCTAAAGGTAGGAGTGCGAGAGAATGAAGAAGGAGCTGAGGAAGAGAAGGCAAGTGAAGGCAGGAGCGGCTAAGGAAGGAAGGAAGGAGAAAGCACTGTAGCCGCAGAAGTAGAGGTTGAAGAAGGAAGAACGACTTGAAGGCAGAAGTAGAGGCAAAGCAAAGGCAAAGAAGAAACTGAAGCCAAGGGTATAGCAAGAAGAGGCTGAAGAAAGAAGGAAGAGGTGTGGCCAAGAAGGACCAAAGGCAAAGAACAGAAGAAAAAGAAGAGAGGCAGAGAAAGAGTGACCGCAGAGAATTAAAGGCAGAGAAAAACCTAAGGAAACAAGAGAAGAAAGAAGAAGTCATCAGAGAGAGAAAATTCCTTTTTACATCTTTTATTCTCTCTTTAACTTTCATCTACATTGAATTTCATTTATGTTATTGTGGAACATTATATTTTGAGTAATTTGAGATTGTGATTTTAGTTTTTAAAATACCAATTTATTCCCTGTGTTCGACCTCGGATTCCTAGGTTTTTGAGTGATAAATTCTTATTTGTTTTCGAGGCAATTTCATTTATACTGCAATGCAACATCTTTAAAAATAGATTTCGCGCCGTTAACACAATTACTTAGGCCTATGTTGTTTATTAATAATAGAAATTATCAACTAAGGTCCTAAACTACAAAGACTCAATAGTACCCTAGTGTCTTCCAGAATGCAGACTGCCCAAGTCCTCACCTTATTTGAGAAGGAAAGATACATTTTTTTTTCTAATTTTTTTGTACTTTTGGAGTTTGAGAGTTCCGGGATAACTTTTTATGGCTACTCGACTTGCCCAAGACTCGAAAAGGACTCTAACTGCTAAGCATCTAGTAAAAAGAGTGAAAGACTCACTAGGCGACTATTAAAATGGACTTCGGGTTTCTACGACCCTAGATGACCTTGCATAGAGGTTTATCTTTTTGAACGATAGCTTTCTCCCTACTTTTATTTATGGGGTCAACACAAGAGTAAACCCAATGTATATCTCCTCGGTTTATTCTACTTCCCCGCTTCTTCGCTAAGTGTTTTGGGAATTATTGTGCATTTTTGTGAGCTGGGCTCTGGACAACCGACCAATGGGCTGTTACCCATGGTAATTTACCAGCCATACTCGTGTGGTGAAGTGTGGTTTTATTTGTTTATTTTTTTTTATTTTATCCTTTTTCTATTTTTTTCTTTTTATTTTCAAGTAAGTGGCTTTCCTGATATAAGATTTACCTAAAGGCAGTACGAAGAAAATGGTCTTGTGGCTGGGCTCTGGACAACCAGCTGATGAGCTATTACCACCGATAACTTGCCAGACATACCACCCTAGATGGTTCATTAGCTACCCAATTTATGAAGAAACCGTCGAAAAGTAAGTCAGTGCGAATAGTGTGCAGATGCTTAGACTTAAAATCCCCTAAAATCATAGGGCGAGTTGATAAGTTGTGTGCTTATCATCGTAATTTATTTACTAGATTAAAGATGAATTTGAATTGGTGAGGACTTGAGACTAAGTCCACATTCGAGTGGACACCCAGGCTAATTAAGTCCGAAGGCCTGAAGAGTCTAAGTATTTAGGTCCTATCATATATTTCCTAAAGTTAATAACCTCCAAATGCCTAAGTTCTCTTCTCCTAATTCTTCTTTTTTTAATTTTCAAATTATTTTTTTAAAAAGAAACTAAAAGAAATTCTACGGAGTTAATAAAATGATTTCAGGATAAAGTATCCACCCCTGCATGCCTAAATGATGCAATGCCCTCATTGTAAAAACAACGACATGAAAAGGGCGAAGTAAATAGAACATCACCTGAATTTCATGAAAATCCGGTCAGCTCCACAAAGAATGTGGAATATACACACATGCTAAATTTAATGCCTTCAGCTAGGCATAACATACATACAAGGAAGAAGTTGAGAATTCACAAGTGCGGGTCAAAATCAAAATCAAAAGATTAATCCTCAAATCCACCAATAGAAGATGTCCACAGATGTTGACCAGATTATGATGGAGACCCATGCCCCAGGGTTGAGTGGTTCTCAGGTACTAGATGAAAATCACCCAGAACCGAAGGTTGTTAAGCTTACGGGGTCGGGTCTGCAGTTTTGTGATGTGTAACCCAAGACCAAAGTGTTGGACAACGATAAAGATGGTTCAATAGGTGCGGATGTCCACTTAATGTTCAGCTCAGAAAAATAATCAGTTATTTTGAGCTTGGGTTGCACGTCAAAGGTATCGTAAGGGTCCTGATAGAAGGTAGGTGGTTTCAGGTCAATAGGAACCCTTATATCCAAAATCGTATTTCCCTTAGAAGTAGCTTCCCAGATTTTCATTTCCACATTTATACCCTCTAAATCAATGTTCCTGGGACCTCCAAGTCGTTGTACACCCCATCTGAAGTACCCAAGTTCAATAATTGTGACTGAATCAAGATTGACTTGGGTTTGGTGATCTCAAAAATATCATCATTCAATTCTTTAAGGTGTGGTTGAGGAATGGGGCTACTGATTGAATCATCAAGATTCAAATTGTCCAAGTTAGCCCCAACATTATCATACTCTTCAATGATTAGGCTATCAAATGGTTCATCAGATTCCTCAAGCCCATTTACCTCACTAAAATCATCTTCCTTATGCTCAAGTGAGACTTCACTAAGAGATTCTTCATCCTCAGAGTCAAAGAATTCATGATCCTCATTTATATATGTCTCAAAATCGATTGTCATTTCCTAGTTCAAAGAGACATTTTCCTTGCTCCCTGGCTTGGGGATCTCGGGTGAATCAATCAGTTCATCCTCAATGGGTTGCTCTAGCCCAACCTGGTCATCCTCGGTCTAAGAAAATGTATCCCCACCGACAGGCGCCTGAGCGGGTTCAGACATTGGCTCTCCTGAAGGGGATTCATCTTGAGAATCATCCCAAGATTTGACTAGGGCAACCACAAATTTCATCCTTAACCTTGACAACTTCCCAAGTGGAAACTCACCCAGGCCCCTATCCCTAACATTTTGGAGCAAATCCAATAAAGAGCTATTCGGCTCATCAATCATTTTTATCATAGGCTCCAATGCTTCAGTGCATGGTGTTGGCTGGGCTTCTAAAGATTGTATGGTGTTCCTCAAGTTAGCCAACACCTTATCTTAGATCTGGTTCACCTGAACTGACTGGTTCGGTTCAGGGTTGGGTGGGTTCGGGTTAAATCTAGGTGAGTCAAGATATTGAGGTTCTCGGGTCCCTCCCTGATAGTAGGACATCTTGGGTTGTTCAAAGAATTGTGGTGACCTATATTCAATGGAATATTGGGGAGGGTAGGTGTTATAATCATCATATCCTTCCTGATTGTAGATCAGGTTGGTTTGATCATCAAAGGATGGAGATCTATAATTGTTTGTTATGCGTAAAGCTCATTTTTGATAGGAAAACGTCGTAGTATAGTGCGCAATATGGTCAAACAAAGATTTTTAATAAAAGATAACGAGACTTGAGTTCCGGTCGTTCGTCTCTGGGAGGCGTTTGTTTTACTTTTGAATTCAATCTTTTACGGGTCTACTTTGTTCAAAATCGCACGTCGATTTCCAGTCTTTTGATTAAAATTTCACCACTTCTATTATGAACCTTGATTACGTGTGTGTGTGTTAAATAGATCACAAAGGTGAAAGTGTAGGTTTCCATGCACACGATTCTAGTGAGGTGGTGACTATTTACCGAAAATGCATCTATAGTAAGATTTTCTGTATTCTTAGGAAACGACATGCTTGTTGCAAAATAGATAAATAAGTAGAAACAGGCAACTTGAATCACGCAGAAAAGATGGCAATCATTAAGCTCATGGTGATTTCAAACATATAGAGATATATATAAAAATGTATCTTTCATTCATTCATTTAGAGAGGTGTTTGCAACATGAAACATAGAGGAAAGCATGTACAGAAATGATAAAAGATGTAAATCTAGCTATCGGAAAATGATCACATGCAGGAATCTACGAGGGAATTTTGCATGCATCATTGGGGGAGAATAAGGACTACACTGATAAGCAGTAAATAAAAGCGGTAAAAATATGAAGAGCATAAACTACTAATCTAGATCTAGCAGAACAGAAGGGCATTCAGAGGTGGTCTCCGATGGCCTTGGAGTGATCGGGAGGAGAATGAGGGATGGCCAATGGAGCTTAGGCTGACCCTTGGAGAGAGGGAGGAGTGATCCAGCATCCCGGCATGGTGTCCTTCATGGTGGTGCTCAGCTCGTGGAGATGGTGGTAGCTAGCCTAAGTGGAGGTGGATGGAGCTAAGTATGGCCAAAAAGTGGATGGGTGTAAATGGCCACCCCTTAGGCCTTTTTATAGACCTAAGGGAAGCTCTCTAGAGAATTATGGAATTCTCTAGAGAGGCCTATAGTGGGTGCTCGTGGGAGAGTGAGAGAGAGAGGATGGACAGTGGTTTTTAGATCCACCAAATGTGGATCTAAAAATTGAATGGCTCTTAGTTGCTAATTTTAGCAACCAAGGCAACCACACATGGTACAGAGTTCTAGAGAACTCTAGGCTAGGTATTTTCATGTGGATGGTGTATGTGGGTGTGTGTGGGTCCAAACTTAGGTGGCTAGGTTGATTAGGTTAGGTTCTAGTGGGTTTAGGTCAAGGTATGTCTCAAATTAGGATTATAAACCCTAATTCACTAAGGTAAAGTGTAATTAAACTTAATACAAATTTAATTGGGTGTGTGGAAACTTAATTGAGAGTAAAACAACTTAATTAATTTAGGTCTAGGTCAATTGGAGTCTCACTGAGTCCAATTGGACAGTGTGTGCTGAGATGAGGGCTCAATTGGACTCAATGAGTCCAATTGAATAGGCTGATGGAATTGACTAAGATCCAAGTCAATTAGGTTTAGTGAGGACCTAATTAGGTCCTTAGGGAGGTCTAGAGGTGATGTACTATGGTTAGGACACCTTAATTTAGGTTCCTATGGGGTTGGAATTGGGTTAGGGACCTAGAGATCTAAGATCAAGGCTTGAATCTCAAAATAGGAACTGGAGAACAGTATCAGACGTCTAATAATAGTGTCAGACGTTTTATACTCAAAAATCAGAAGTCCAGACTTGTTGTCTGGATGTCCAATCAAAGTCAGGAAGGATTCAAGGTTCTGTCTTGGGTATTCTATAGAAATTGGACGTCTGACCGAGTGTCTGGACGTCCAATAACACTGCAGAAGTGGGTTTAAGGTGTGCGGGAGTTGGCTAAGGGTTCTGGACATCCTATAATTCATTTGGACGTCTAGATAAGGGTTGGAACTAGGGTTTTGGGCCTTCTTAGGGTGCTGTGACCTAATCTAAGGGTGGCTAAGGCTTAGGGAAGTCTCTAGGCTATCCTAGGGCTAGGATGGACCTAAGATCTTCATATTTTATTGCTTTATTCCTACTTAATAGAATAGCAAACCTTAACTCCCTTACATCATTATTCCTACATCTAATCTAAGTCTTTTGCTCCAGCTCTGTTGCAACACTCGTTATTCCTGATCCAGCTTCAGATCCTACTCCAGACCCAACTCCAGATCTAGCTCCTGATCAGCTTATTGCCTGCAATCAACATAATGCACTTAATCAGCACATTATAACTTTATTTTATGCATAGCTAAAGTAAAGTAGTAAAGATGCAGATAATGCTTAGGCATGCATGAATTACCCTAACTTATTCTAAGTTATAGCCTAATTTTGGTCAATTAAGACCTATGATTACTGCGCAATCATACCCCCATGCCTAAATCTTGCTAGTCCCTAGCAAATGCAAGACTAAATTATTTACAGCAAGGGTCCCTAAGGGACTGATTATTTTATCAAGTGTATGCATAGAGATTTTTCTCCTTTTGTTTTCATCCTATGCTCTAGAAATCCAGACAATCGTGAAAGTGCAGCTATGTAGCTTTTGCAACGGATTTGAGTGAAAAACTAATTCACCTCTAAAGCCTATACTTGACCCCTAGTAAAAATTCTAGCAGGATAGGTGGACTTCTTCCCTCGTCGTATGCAAGATATTCTATGAATTTCACCCCAGCTTTAGGCTTAGGTAGAGAATCTTTGAGGGAAAAGATTATATATCTGGTGGCTCACCCTCACTTGGTGCTACATAAAGACTAGTACTATAGAATCTAGATTCCCGGATTACTAAGTAACTCAACTCAGAGAAAGACGAGAGAAACTATGCTATCTTTTGATTCCTTTGTATTCATTCTCTCTTACTCTTTTTGTTTTTCTTTTCTTTCTTTCTTTTTCTTAGAGCTCACAATCTCACCAGATTCACATATATGATCTATATTTGGTAGTCTCACTTGGCATTAACACGTTAATTGAGTTTCCATAACCTTAACACTAAGTCGGAATTCCTCAGCCAGTATTCGGGCGATCAAAAACACAAGAGAAGTGGGTTAAGGCCATATTTGGTGGATCTCAAATTTATTTGGTGGTATTGCCTCAATGCAAGTGAAATAAACATTAAATATTCACTCTTTTTTTTCTTTGCTTTTTCTTTTTTTTTTCTTTTTTTCTCTTCAATTTTTCTTTCTTTTCATCATTTTTTTTTCAACATAACACAACTAGCACACATCCATGAATTTAATTAAGGAGGCATTATTAGGGATTGGTGGTACTCAAGAGACATTGGGTGGCTTATTTGGTGGAAGTGCCTATTCATGGCACCAGAAGAGATGGATAGGACGGTATATTCCTGACCTTGACATTAATACCCTCCTTCAGCCGAGGATTCCATAAAGAATGGTCGTAACCATCCACCTTAGCCCTAGTTTAATGAAAACTCGCTCTTTGAGTATTTGCCTTATTTGGTGGCTCTCGAAATTCACATAACATATATATGCAGGAACCAAGAGCGAAAACTATGTCTACTCTCGGAGTATCATCACCTAATTATCTAGGACTTTAGATTCCTAGTACTAATCTTAGAGCACCAGTACACTCTACTCTCATCTCACACTATTTGGTGGATTTTTGGAAGAAAGTCTGCCTGACTCCCAAAACACTATACAGGGGTTCGGGAAAAGAAGAACTGCTTCTTCTTGACAGACTAAAGATGTTTATCAGCCTTCACCGTGAATCCATTGCAAATTCTACGTGTGTGTGTGAAAAGTTGTACTGGATTCCAGATTACAGGAATCAACTAGAGGATACAATCCCTAATTCATCCTCTTAATAAAATAACCTTATTCATGAATGCAATATGTATATATGCTATAAACAAGTAACCTCATATAATTTGTACTTCGTGAAATTCTCGTATCGGGTTACATTCAGTTTGACTCTAAATTTAGAACAGGAGGTGAGCGGGTGAGTCAAAAGTGGCTGTTGTGGATGATTTCTAGCTCCAATGCGAGCATTGGAGGTGGAGTCGGTTGTTCTTTTATTTAGGGTCCTAAAGTACATTTTACATGCAGCTTCGAGGTTTTCCTAAATGTTGGCATAAAAAATTTCAGTTTTGTTGTATCAACCCCCTATGCCTAAGTTCTTGAATGTCCTCATGCATGGATATAAAAAAAAAAAGTACTGCAGGGAGAGAATGGGTAGAAATTACCTGTAGTTGCTCCTGAAATTATACATTCAGCACCGGTCAACCTGTCAGTATGCAATATGCAGAAAGAAACTATACTAACAGAAAAAATATGCTATATATAAAAATGGTTATGTATAAATGATGGTGGGATGTGGGGTAAATGGTATCTATATGTGCTGAGTTTAATGCCTCCAGCTGGGCGAGAATTCAATCACACGTCCTCAATAAGATGAACAATCTTGTCAGGTGGAGGTTCCTGGGCCAAAAATGGCTTAAGGCGTTGGCCATTTACTATAGATACATGCCCAGATTTTGGGTCCTTGATCTGGACTGCCCCATTAGGATATGGATGAATCACAACATAAGGGCTAGTCTATTTGGACTTGAGCTTCCCTGTGAATAGTTTCAGTCATGAATTGAACAACCGGAGTCGCTGGTTGGGCGTGAATGCTTTCCTCCGGATGTGGCGGTCATGAAAGGCCTTGGTCTTGTCCTTGTATATTAATGCATTCTCATAGGCCCCCCGCCGGATCTCTTCTAATTCGCTGAGCTGGAGTTTCTGCTCTTGACCTCCTACATCGAGGTCAAGGTTACATTTTCGCACTGCCCAAAAGACGCAGTGTTCCAGCCCTACAGGAAGGTGACAGGCCTTGCCATATACCATGCGATATGGTGACATTTCGAGTGGGGCCTTGTATGCGGTTCGATATTCCCAGAGTGCGTCAACTAATTTGTTAGACTAGTCCTTCTTGTCTGATCTAATCGTCTTCTGGAGAATCAATTTGATCTGACGGTTAGATAGTTCAGCCTACCCATTGGTCTGCAGGTGATATGGGGTGGCTATACAGTGATGTACCCCGTATTTCTTTAACAATGACTTAAAATGCGTGTGAATGAAGTGGCTTCCCCCGTCGCTAATCAGAGCACGGGTTATTCCGAATCTCGCTAAGATGTTCTGCCATACGAAAGAAATGACGGTCTTATGGTCAGCCCGTCATGCTGGGATGGCCTCGACCCACTTCGAGACATAGTCAACGGCTAGTAATATGTACTCGAAGCCATGCGAGTATGGAAAAGGGCCCATAAAATCAATGCCCCAGACGTCGAACACTTCTACAACCATGATGGGCTGGAGTGGCATCATGTCTCTCCTAGTCATAGAACCGACTGATTGGCATCGTTTGCAGTGTTGGGCATATTCGTGTGTATCTCTGAAGATGGTTGGCTAGAAAAATCCCGACTGCAAAATTTTTGTAGTGGTTTTTTGTCCTGAGAAATGACCACCACAAGCATCGTTGTGGCAAAAAGATAACACACTGGGGATCTTGGAGTCTGGGATACATCTTCGAATAATATGATTCGCTTCAATGCGGAAGTGCAGTGGGTCATCCCAGAGGTAGTATTTGGCCTCCGCAGTGAATTTGAGTTTCTGATCCTTGGATAGGTTCATGGGAATCTTGCCTGCGGCAAGGTAGTTCGCAATATTCGCGTACCAGGGGAACTCAACAGAATGAACTGCCAAAAGAGATTCATCCAGAAATTGCTCGTGGATAGGCAGGGAATAAGGAATGCGGTCTGGGTCCAATCTGGATAGGTGATCCGCCACAACATTCTGCTTTCCGACTTTGTCGCGGATTTCAATATCAAATTCCTACAATAGAAAGATCCATCTGATGAGTCGTGGTTTGGCATCCTTCTTTGCCAACAAATGCCGGAGGGCGGAGTGGTTAGTGAAAATGATGACCTTGGACCCTAATAAGTACGATATGAATTTCTCCAACCTGAATACTACTGCTAGTAGTTCTTTTTCGGTGATAGTGTAATTGCGCTGAGCCTCATTCAGTGTCTTGCTAGAATAGTATATGACAAAGGGTTGTTTTTCCTGACGTTGGCCTAAAACAGCACCGACGGCAAAATCTGAAGCGTCGCACATCATTTCAAAATCAAGCGACCAGTTGGGTGGTTGGAGAATCGGGGAGTTGGAGACAGCACTTCGTAAAGTCTCGAAGGCGCTGAGACATGAGGTGTAAAATTCAAAAGGGGCATCAGCAACCAAGAGATTTGTCAAAGGCCGTGCGATTTTCGAGAAATTGTGTATAAATCTCCGATAGAAGCCGACATGACCCAAGAATGATTTGATCTGCTTGACCGAGCTAGGTGGCGGTAAGTGGGAGATAATCTCTGATTTAGCTCAATTGACCTTGAGTCCATTTTTGGAGATCCTGTGTCCCAGTACTATGCCATCCCTCACCATGAAATGGCTTTTCTCCCAGGATAGTACTAGGTTCACCTCAATACACCATTTCAGGATCTTGGTGAGGTTATCAAGATAAGATGCGAAATCATCTCTGAAAACGGAGAGGTCATCCATGAATACCTCCACATAATCCCTAATCATGTTAGAGAAGATGGCCATCATACAATGCTGAAATGTTGCTAGTGCGTTGCAGAGGCCAAAGGGCATCCGCTTGAAAGTGAATGTTCCAAATGGGCATGTGAATGTGGTCTTGTCTTGATCTTTCAGGCTAATCGCTACTTGATTATACCCAGAGTATCCATCCAGAAAGCAAAAGAAACTGCGTCTGGCTAACCGTTCCAATATCTGATCAATGAACGGTAAAGGAAAGTGATCCTTTTGGGTAGCCGTGTTTAGTTTCCTATAGTCGATGTAGACCTGCCAAGATGTCACAGTGTGGGTCAGGATGGATTCACCCTTAGCATTCTTTATGACAGTGAGGCCTGCTTTCTTGGGCACTATCTGGATCGGACTCACCTACTGGCTGTCTGAGATTGGGTATACAATACCTGCATCCAACCATTTGATGATCTCTTTCTTAACAACCTCTAGCATATTCGGGTTAAGCCGTCTTTGAGGTCATCTCGAAGGTTTCACCCCTCATCCATGTAGATGTGATGAGTGCAATACGAGGGGTGAATACTGCGGAGATCAGTAATACTCTACCCGATAGCAGCCCTATGGTCTTGCAGCGTAGAAATCAATTGGTGCTCCTGTTCTTGGGTTAAGTGGGCATTGATAATGACTGGGTATGTCTCACTTTCGCCCAAGAACACATACTTTAGTGAGTCAGGTAAGGGCTTCAATTCAATCACGGGTGGGTCAGAGTTAGAAATGAGAGTGGGAGGAGTAGAATCGAGGGTGGGAATCTGCTGATCCATGTGCACGTGAATTCCCACTGAGTCTCTCCCTGTGGCATAATCGATTGTGACTACGCTAACAGGAAACCCGTTAGCTGTGGTCACGTCTTCCTGCAACAACAGGGGTGATTAAGTAATGTATGGATCAGGATAGCTTGATTCAGGGGTGCTGTGGTCAGAAGCACACCCTAAACAGTCAGATCCTCGGGGAGATATGTGTAGTGCAGTGGTTTCAGTTCCGTGTGGATGGAGGTCCAAGAACCTTGATAGTGCAGATGAATGAGACATTGGGTCGTCACAAAGGAGCCCAATGTTACCACAGTATGCCGCATCTTCGCCTTCACCATCCTCCTCTATTCGATCACAGTCGAAGTTCTTTACTGCCCTGAATATGTCAAGTCGAAGTTGCTCATTGCCCAGGGCTATCTCCATACACCTGGATGCACAATCGATGTTTTCTCGGGCTGTCGTCAGAAATGGGAGACCCAAAATAATTGGTGCATCTTGGAGATTAGGAGGAACTTCCATATCGAGAACGAAAAAATCTGCGGAAAAGCAGAACCTGCGAACTTTCATGATCACGTTCTCAACCACCCCCTCGGTGTTTTGACTGATCTATCAGCTAGCTGAATTGTGACTGAGGTGGGCTTCAACTCCCCAATTCGGAATCGATCAAATACGGTAGTGGGAGTTAGGTTGATGGATGAACCCAGATCTAGAAGGGCCCGATCAAATGGAGAGTCCTGCAAGAAGCAGGATATAAGTGGTGTACCAGGGTCTTTCTTCTTCGGTGGTAAGTCAGCTAGAATCACGGCGCTAGCCTCTTTCGACAGTACCGCCTGTCGTCCAATTCTCGGCTGTCGCTTCGGGGTACAATAGTCCTTAAATAACCTAACGATAGTAGGGATGTGATCGATTGCCTCGTGGAGGACCTAAATATGTACTTCCTTGAACATTGATTTTAGGACCTCAAAATTCCGTGTGTCCTTTTTCCGAGCTACATTCCATGTAGAGCCTCAGGAAAAGGGACGGAAATCTCAGGGTCGAGTGGCCTCTTACCCTTATCTACCGCAGGTGGCTCCTAAGATGAAGAAGGGGTCGAACCCGCCTGCAGCGAAGGGTGGGAAAAATCAGGACCCGCCTACTTATGTGGTGGGTCGAATGTCTTCCTTCCTCTCCTCAAAGAGACAGCATGTGCATCAGCTTGCTGTCCATGAGGTGGTGGGGAGCGGAAGGGGCAGAGTATGTGGGATTCTGCAAAGGCGGCTGGCCTTGAGCATAACCAGTGGTGCAGAAGGCTCCTGTAATATGGCATGTGCCTGTCCCTGTGGTGCCTGAAACCTAGGCAGGGCATCTTGGTTCTTCACATATCGAGGGTTCGGGATAGGTTAGGAGGGCAAGGCTCCCAGAGTCCTATGCTCCTGCAACAGCTGATTCTGCGTGTTCTGTATAGTCTGTATCTGATCAGCCATTACCTTCATAATCTGCAAGCTATCTTGTGTAGATTTCCTCATTGATTCTTGCAGCTCCTCTTTTAGTGCCTCCAAAGGGTTAGCCAGCTTTGGAGGGTGACTAGCAGCTTGGTGCAGTGGCTGGTATAAAGAATAGGGTTGCTGTTGATGCGGGAATGGCTGCTCCTAGGGTACGTGTTTTGCGCATTCCCATATTGCCTGTCCTGGTAGTGTGGATCTTGATGTAGTCTCTGTGAATTACCAGACCAAGAGAAGTTCGGATGCTGGTGCCAACCAGGGTTATACGTCTCTGAATACGGGTTATTACGCCCGTATCCTTGGATAGCATTGACGTCCTCGTAGGTTGAAGATGTCTGAGATGTATATCCGTCAAGGGGATACGCATTATAATCTATGGGTGGTGCGTAACCCTGGTCGTAGGGTGCCAGATTTGGATTATTTACGTGATCCTGATATGCGGGATCTCGTAAATATGGAGAAGATGCATCTCGAGTGAGTAGATTGACTCGAGTAGGAGGGGCTCAGGTGCATAGGAGGGTCTTGAGGTGGCAGAGTTCAAGTCAGATTGACCATGACTGATCTGGTCAATCTTCTTCTTGATTAGATTTATTCTATCCAGCTGCTTGACGATGATATCCATGTTGGCTCGAATAGACTCGGTGTGAGCCTCGTGGACACCAACCCGCTGCTGACCAGGCTACTGGAACTGGTTCATGGATGCGGCATTCATCGAGTTCTCTGCCAAAGATTCGAACAGCTCAAATGTGCTGTTCTCATCTTTCGCGAGGAAATTCCCACCACTAGATGCATCGGCCAGATACCGATGTGTGTCATCCAGCCCATGGTAAAAGATCTGAGCCAGGTGCCATCTGGGTATACCATGATGCGGGCATTTCCGGAGAAGGTCGTGAAATCTATCCCAAGCTTCATGTAACTTCTCCCCAGCTCCCTGGGAGAAAGTTGTGATTGCACGCCGCATTGCGTTTGTTCGACCGATTGGGAAGAACTTTTGCAGGAATTCAAGTCGTAATTCTGGCCAGGTTCTAATTGGCTTCTCAATGGTCTTGAACCAGTATAAAGCTTTGTCCCTCAAAGAGAACAGGAAAAGCTTCATTAGAACAATCCCGAGATCGATATTCCTGGGTCGAATCATTTCAGTGAGTCAACTCAGGTCCTCAAGGTGCTGGAACGAATCTTCGCTTGAGTTCCCATAGAAATGAGTGCTGATCAACCCAATCACATTGGGCTTGAGCTCAAACGCGTCTCCGCCTGTAGGAATTCTGACCAGTGGTGCTACAATTTGTGCGGCTGGGTCATAGAAATCCCGCAGTTATTCTCCTCACGGCGGGTGCTGCATCCTGTTAAGCGCCGTCAAAATGCAGTCCATGCTTTGCCGATGCCGCTTCTCAGATTCCACTACCCGGGCTTCTAGACGAGCCATCGGGTCCAAATTATCAATATCCTGACCCGGTCTAGGTCCAGGTCCAGGATTTGCCATGGTGGCTCTGGGAGTAGAAGAAGTGGGGGGAGAAGATGGTCCCAGCGAGGTGACTTGCCTCCTAAGGAGTGGCTCCCAAGGTCCAACCAAGTGAGGTCTAAGTGACCTCCTTCCTCGCATACACCACCCAACCCCTGGGTTGATGTAGCCAAGCAAGACACAGCTAAGGCCCTGTCAATCGAGTGGTCCTTATGAATCAGATGACCAGATTTTTCATTTTAGGTTTTAATTCCTGAAGAAATTCGTCATATAACCGACTGAAAGCGATTCCCGCCTCTTTGCTAACCCAGCTAAGAGGTTGAAACCACCCAGTAGTACGACAACGAATTCGGGTTTTATTTTTTTTTTTTGAGAAAGAAAGGAATGCTATCGAATCACCGATAGCAAACCAGGAGAGCTTTTATTAATAAAAATGAAAGAATTACATGATCGAGCCCCAATGTTGTATGAGACTCTAGCAAAAATTTACAATATTATCCACATACACTGGGGTATCCTGAAAAGCACACTCATTCCTAGCCCTCCATATAGACCATAACACAGCCACCATATGTAAACATGGCTTATTCCCATCCACTAGATAACGCCATAGATTCTCCCAAGTGGGGAGAGAATCATTACATACTCTCCTCCAGACATAATCAGTGATCACACATGAAGAAAAAATATGAATGTTAGAGTCGTTATGCATGCCACACAAATGGCAACACTGAGTGGGAGTACCCATTCTCCTGTGCCTCAGATCTCCAGTAATCAGATCGTCCCTTCTGCAGAGCTACGAAAAAATTTGTATCTTCAATGGTATTTTTAAGTTCCATAGCTTCTTCCCCACCTCATCAAATTCCGCCATCCTGGAAGATACTATCAGCTTGTCATAAGCAGTCGCAGTAGAAAACTTACCCTCCCATTTGTATGTGTCATATTCATGAGGCATGGGTTTGAAAGCAGTAAGTTCTTGCATGAGACGTTCATTCTTTGCTCATGTTCTTGTTTCATGAGTATTCCACATATCATTATTAAAAGACCACTTCTCAGACTCCACATCCCAATAATCAGACACCACAGCATTTTTATCCAAAGCTGCTGCATAAGCGAGGGGGAACCTGTCTTTAAACACTCCTCCAGGTACCCAATTCTCCAACTAGAATTTGAAGCTTTTCCCATCACCTAATACAAATTTGAAAAAATTAGAATTGTCCCTCAAGGCACGCACCACTGAAGACCAAAAGGGAGATGGTTTATGGGGGTTTAGACAATTCTTCTCATCATTGGCAGTCCCATAACTGTTCTGAATTATTTCTGTCCACATTTTTTTCCCCCTGCAGAAACCGAACAACCCACTTCAACAGCAGAGCATCATTGAATTCCTTAAGAGATCTAACACCCATGACACAAATCTTTTTTGGCTTGCAAATTGAATCCCACTTCAAAGGTTGAAGAAAAGCCCCTTGGTGAGAGGCCCCTTTCCAGAAGAAGCTTTTGCGCATCACATCAAGTTTTTTCCAGATTGACTTCGAGGCTTTGAGAACGGAGAAAAAGAAAATTGGAATCGAAGTGATGACAGAATTCAGTAGTATATACCTCCCCACTTTTGATAGGTATCTACTGCTCTAGCCCTCCAATTTTGTAGCCACCTTTTCATATAGGAAAGACCAATCTGCTTTCTTCATTCTAGAACATTTCAAAGGCAAACCCAGATATTTGATAGGCAGTGAGACCACAGGTGTACCCAGAATGGTAGAGATGTCATTCTGTAACATTCCATTCATCCCAAAACAGACCAGGGAGGATTTGTTTCCATTAAGTTCAAGACCAGAGATCTCCCCAAAAATCTTTACCATATGTAGAAGCGCTTGCGCTTCCCTTTTCCCCCCTTCCACAAAAAAAACAGTGTCATCTGCATATTGAAGTATGGGAGCTAAAGCCCTATTATTAGACATTGAGTACCCCCTTATGAATCCATCCACTGCCAGTTTGCAGGCGTATCTTGCCAAAGTATCCACTGTGAGATTGAAAATCAGAGGGGCAAGTGGGCATCCTTGCCTAACTCCACACTGAGGTTGGACCCAAGAATGACATGATTTCCCATTTATCAATGGGGAAAAAGAGGCTGTCGTGATGCATCTCTTCACCCACTGCATCAATAAAGGTGGAAATTTCCTCCTTTTAAGGATTTCCCACAGATACGACCAGGAGACTGAATCATACGCCTTGGAAAAATCTACTTTCCATAAAAAAGCCTTGGTCTTTCTCCTGTGCCAACCCATTACCATCTCCTGCACTATAATGAAAGACTCTTGTAGTGATCTCCCAGGAAGGAAAGCAAATTGGACTGGCATTATCAAGTCCTTCAAAACCTCCTGCAGTCTATTGGCTATAATCTTACTGATAATAAGGTAAATGGAATTAGATAGTGCAATGGGTTTATAGTTAGAAAACCTCTCTGCACCTGATTTTTTAGGAAGCAGAAACATATAGGATTTGTTTAACCTCTCAAAACCAGAGTTGCTCAGTTCAAATTCATGAATAATTTTCAATACATTCACCTTGACAACACTCCATAGTTCTCTGTAAAAGAAAACCTGAAACCCATCCGGACCAGGGGCCCCTTCATTATTTAAATCTTTAATTGCTTTTAGTACTTCTTGTTCAGATATAGGAGTAACTAACATGTCTCTTTGATCACAACTGACATAAGGGAAATCCACCGATGCCATCCTCCAAGAGCCTCTTGGAGTAGCCTTGGATATTTCTTTAAAATATTTACCTGCTTCAGTTCTGATTTCACTAACAGAAGTAACGGTCCTCTCCTCTACTTTAATTGATGAGATAAGACTGAATCTCCTTCTAGCACTAGCCGCAAGATGAAAAATCTTTGTGTTCGCATCACCCACTTTGAGCCATAATTGTCTGGATCTTTCATGCCAGTCCAATTCTATTTTTAGATCCTCCTCCCCCACTACAGATTGCATCAGTTGCCTTTGCTGCTGCTCCTGGAGGTTCAAAGACTGCTTGCATTCCTTCAGATCCAAGTCTCTGATAACTGCCAGAGCCTCCCTCCTCTTCTGTTCTCTGATCAAAGCCACAGCTTGTCCATATTCTTTTAGCATGTCACGCAGGCCTGACAATTTTGCAGCCAACTACTATGTAGCAGACCCTTGCATAGCCTTGTTCTGCCACCACTGAGACACCATTTGCACAAAGCCTTCCTCCCTAAACCAAGATCTCTTTAGTTTGAAATATGATCCAATGTCTGAATTTGTCCCACTGTCCCATACAAGTGGAGTATGATCAGAGAATGGCCTATCAAGGCTCATAACTGCTGATAACTGATGCCTCTCCAACAAGCTAGGACTGCCAAAAAACCTGTCCAATTTAGAAATCTGTCCACTGCCATTTCTCCAAGTAAACTCCATGCCACTAGTAGGGTATTCTGTTAGTCCCATACTCTACACAACCATTTGAAAGTCTACCATTGAGCTATCCAACCTCCCATTAGGACTGTCATCACTTGAGAGATAACAATTAAAGTCACCCCCTAAGAGCCAGGGAACCTCCTGCACTCTTTGGTGCATTGTTGACAGATCCTCCCACAGACCAATCCTATTTACAGCCACACAAGGGCCATAAATGCAAGACACAAACCATTCCATATCACCTTGGGGAGATTGGCATCTGCAAGTAAGCATGTATCTGTCACGAATGACTTCAGTTACCACAACGCAAGACTTTCTCCACCAGAAAGCCATTCCACCAGACCTTCCAGATGCACCCTTTACCAAAACATCACTGCGACCAGATTGCTTAAAGCAATCCCATTCCTGACCATTCTCCATCTCCAAATGTGTCTCTTGAATAAGAGCACAATCAATCTCCCACTTAGAGAGATATCTACACAAGGAAGTCCTCATCTTATTGCACAACCCATGCACATTCCAAGTCATCACTCTCATTCCTTGCCAGATTGATCCCCTTGAGTTGTGCTGTCCACAAACTCCACCATAATTGAGTTTGCAATATTCTGCTCTCAATAGGGGGCAAATTCTCCTTCCTTCTCCTTCTAAGCATATAAGGAGATCTACCCACACCTCTTTTCTGATTGGATCCACTGCCATATTTCAGATCAGTAGGAATTGAGAGCTGCATCTGGTTTGCCTCTTTGAGAGCTTTGTTGCCATTTCTGAGTACCATCTCCCTTCCTGTCTTGCCCTCCTCTTTGCTGCTAAGCACATCTGAATCTATCATAGAATTCTCAGCAACCTCCATATAACCATCCTCTTTAACTATCAGAGCTTGGTTGCAATCTTCAACTGCATCAACCTCTTCCATCAGGTCCTCCTCTGCATAATCTTGGTGGCAGTCATTCCTCTTTTTGGACTCATGAGCTTCATCAGGTGAAGTGCGGCCGACCCTTTCATCCTGTTTCCTCACCTCAGTGCAGACTCCAGACATCTTAACCTGCCCTTGTTCAAACTACCCAGGCACCTGTCCAAACACTTTTAGCCGAATAAGCCATGAGGAGCCCCCACACCTAATTGTAACCATGTCAAGAATCGAGCCAGCATTGAAGACATCAGCCACAATTCTAAGAGATCGGATGTCCCCTTCACCAATCAAGGCATCAGACCCTTCACTGATGGATGCAAAGCCTGCTAACATCTTAGTGACAACCCCCTTAGATCTTAGATGCAGCGGCAGTCCATTAATCTCAAGAAGAATCCTCCTAGAACCCACACTTTGAGGAGGCCGATCAGGGAGAGCCCCATCAAAGGGAGACACCATTCTCCAAATCATAATAAATTCTTCAAAGGAGCTTGAACGAAATCTCAATCGCTCAACATCCATCATACCCAAACCATATACCAGAAATCGAGATTGGGAAAGCATGGCTACCTTCCAGCCCGCAGACAAGAGATTTAGGGAACATACCAGGTCTTGAAACCTTTCTATTGATGGTTTTCCTGCCATAATCTCGCCAATCAAAGCACCCCTTAGCATGATCTCTGTAGACGAGATCTCTTCAGAAATTGGGATCTCAACTTCAATTGAATGCCTGCCCAATGTCGATGGCGGTGGCAGTCGGGCTTCTTTCTTCACCATCCAGATAGGGCGCAAGAATGCCATCTTTGTCTGTAGCGGAACCCTCCTAGGGCATGACTCGCGTTTGTGTTCTTCGCCCTTGCACGCCAAGCAGATCAAAGGGTTTCTGCATATCGCCGCTGATGAGTCCATTTTAATGGACTATTGTTACTCCTAAGTTAACTTTAATCTTACCTTTTAGGTTTGTTAATAACTACATTAATTTATAGAATGTTTGCATGCATCATTATTTAAGTTTACATCTATTTTATCGCATTCTATAACTTAATATGTAATGATTTTATGTTTTTGTGTTGCAGGAATGATATTGGGAAAGAATAAGGAGGGGGGGATAAATTTCCCCAACAAACAGCCGGTTCAATCTCTTCCTCATCCTTCGGCCAGGTTCAACACATTCCTCAACAAATGCAAACAGTCGCCGGCCAAAATTAGAAAAGGGTTTTTGAAAATCCCTTGAGAGGCAGAGAGAGGAGATAAAAGAGGCACTTGCACATGAGAGGGAGGATCTCCATCTTCGGGGTCTTCTTCCTCCCCCTTGAGGGGATATCCATCAACCGTGCAACCGTGCTTGCACTGTGCACCAAGCCTCCCACCGCAAATGCCCTTCCAGCCTCCACTGCAAGCCACGCCATCAGCGCCTCCACCGCAAGCGCCCATCCACCAGCCTGCATCAAGCACAGTCAAGCGCCCTCTGCAGGCGCCGTGTCTTTCATTGCAGGCACACCCCTACAGGCGCCCCCCTCTCCAGTGCCTTCCCACGGCTAGCAGACACGCATTGCACCACGCCCCGCAGGATTCCCACGGCTAGCAGGTGCACCCCTACAGGCGCCGTTGCCGGGGAGGCAACAGACGCAATAGATTCACGTTATTAATTTTTGAATATTCTGAGTTACTCAAATATCTGATCATTTTTTTTATTATGAGAGGAATCTGACATGGCGACAGGCGCAGTAGAGTGATGACATTGAACCTGAACGGCGTGCATGGCGGAGATGATCCTTTTGGTGGACCTTGACGCCACCTGGAGGCCAGCAACAAGAACACGTGGGCCTTGATCCCACGCGCATAGGCTTACGGAGAAGCCTATTTCTGATTTAGTCAGTAGATCTTAGTTAGATTTAGTTTAGTATAGACATTAAAATTTAATTACTGTCTTTTGGACCCTTGTCGGGTATTTTTGGGAACGTGTTCCCAGTGCCTCTTTATTTCTTATCGCTCTTGTATGCTGGAGCGTATTTTCGGGAGTCTGTTCCCATTTATTTAGATTATAGGACTATTCAAATTGTTTGAACTGCGTGTTTGTTAGTTAGTTCAATTAGGTTAGTTTGCTTATTATTATTAAAAAAAAAAATTCAAACTACCTGCTAGAAGCTGCATATCTATAGGACGACCATCTAGGACTGAATGAGCTGCATCTAGTTTATTTTTATTGCATTGCATTCATTATTGCACAAAGAAAGTTGGAGTAAGGTACGTCTTCTCTTGAGCATCAATTATCTGTCATGCATATGCATTGAACCTAAATCTAAGACCACTAAAGTGCTTGGATCAAATTAATTCAGTGGTCACTTTAAAAAATTGGGACTGCTAAGAGGTTGGACTTTAAAATCTGTGACTGAAAATTGTGTGAAAAAGGATCTTGTTTGCAAAATTGCAAAAATCAAAACACGATCATATATTTGCACACTTGAGACACTGTGCACCTCACACATAAGGTCACTAGATAAATTTCTACCTCTCCTCTTTTGCACCACAAGGGAAGTTAATCGGAAATCAACAAGACTATCCACCAAGTTACTTTGATTCCTTGTGTGTAGGCTCGATTCGAGACTTCATTTCCTTGCGAGTAGGTTATAGGCACCAGCGAAGGTTGGCTTAGGAAGCATAATTTGTGCAAAACTTGTTTGGCCACCAACTGAACATTTAATTCTAAGACCTACAATCTACTAAAAATCGATCCCATTGAATTTGCGTTTGCTTTGACAATAGAACTCTCTAGGAAATTTCTGCTCGTGTTCTGAATTCTTCTAAACCCTAAGAGAGTTGAAAACTGTTTTGCTTAAAGAAATGGATCATCCTTACTCCTATCATTTTGATTATCAGAGTCAATACTTCCCATCTTTTAATCAGGATCCCATGCCCCGAGCATATCCATCCTTTGATGGGTACATTGACAATTCATGGGATCATTCTTATTTTTATCCTGGGAGTACTGGCTTGATAACTCCCACTTTTGAGCAGAGCCTAGGAGCAGGATTTTCCAACCCTGAAATCCCTACTTCCATGCAAACACCCAACCCTCCCACCCTTCATGATTTTCCGTATCGAGGTTGGACCGATACCCCTAGGCAAATCCTCCCAACCTGATAATAGTAGCCTCTCCTCTTTTATGATAGAAATGCAAAAACAACAAAAGGAAATGATGGAATCAATGGGAGAGATATTGTGGAATAGTCAACAGTTAAATGAAGAAATATGACAGCTTAGCTACATGCTTCACAATAATTATGATCCCTACCCATACGACCATGATCATGAAAATAATTCTGAGGAAACCATTGACAATAGGGATCCAGTTTTACGTAGCTATCACTTAGACTCTCCCAATGAGACACAGCCACTAGAGGACAACGATCATAATGATTATCCACCCGAGCTTTATTCGAGTCAAAAGTAAGGGAGGATGATACCTCTTGAAGACCTTGGCCCCAATGACAGTATTCTCTTTACACCTACCAACACGGGTCAAGGTTGTATTGTTCCTATCACTTCCCTTATTAATTATTTGGTGGAATCCCATTCTACCCTTAGTGAGCCTACTCCTGACCCTCCACTTAGGGAATCAACACCTACCATTCAGCATCCTGAGGATTTAAATGCACCCAATGAAGGTGACCCTAAGGGAATAGAGGATGATCAATTTTGGTCTCAGGGATATGAAGAGTCTATTTCAGAGGATGAGGATACCCCAATAGAGGAACCTGGATTGAAAATCTGGAGTGAATCACAGGGGAATTATTTATCATTTGAGGATTTTCCTCCAAAGGATATAAACAATATGGTCAAATCCAGATTCCTCCCTTCTTTTGAGAGTCATCCTCCATCAAAGCAGGAGATGATATTAGAGGAGGACAAACAAAATAATGAGAAGTCTATGGGAAACTCTCAGGGACAAAACACGTCAATTGAGGATTTATACCTCGAGAAGAATAACGAATTCAATGATATAGGCATGCTCCAAAACATTAAGACTAATCCTCCTTTAGGAATAATTAAGGATACTGATCCAACTCCTGTCGTCACTAATGAATCACATATACACCCTGACAAAAATTTGAGTGAACCAAACAAATCCGGGGATGAGCTTAATGATAAGGATTCTGACATTTTAACCTTGCCATCAAAGAGTTGTAATTTGGAGTCTACCCTTGATTCAAATATGACTTCGATCATTAATGCTAGGCAGGGTAATGTGCAATTGTCTACAACTGTTAGGGAATGTACACAATCTGAATCATTGTTGGAATTGGACCTGACACTGACTAAGCCCTTATTGGACTTAAGCATTACCTTCCAACACTACAAACAACCCTTATACTCCCTAACCGATCCTTGGCTCAGATCTCTGCTCATGTACATTCTTTCTGGAGAACATATCAGGCCAGTACATCCTCGGGTAGAATGGTAAGAGTGGATTGATGCTTGTACTTTTACTCTCACCATTCAAGGGTTTGAACTAATAATGTTTATATCTTTTAAAACCCATCCTGCACTGGAGGATCCTTGTTATCCTCCACTTATTCTACTTCGGGAGGTCCCTTTTCATATTCCGTTTATTATTCCTAGACCTCCCAAGGTAGCCAACGAGGTTCTTCGCTTTCATATCTTCTGGCGAGCATTTGGTATTACGTTGCATCATCAGCTCGCCAACATCCGTGGCTACCTATTTTCTAAGCCTGCACTGTTACGCATATTTTTAGGGCCTAACTTTTTCTGTTTGGAACCAGACTTATAGGTTCCTTATAAGTCTGGCTGCTGACAGAAAATGCAGTGCTTGTTGGGAGGCAACCTAGCATTCTGAATAACACCGTCATCAGGTGATTTCTTTCCTTTCTCCCCATGTTTTAATTTTACAATGGGGATATTGTAGGATTTAGGCATGGGGGGGGTGCATTTTGCATTGTAGGAAGTATTCATGCATTTAGGTTAGCATATAAAAAAAAAATTCTCTTTTCTTGAGCTGATTGGGTTAGTCCCTAGCAAAATTCTTTGTCATTGGAGGTTTTTCTTCTTCAATTATTTCTTAAGTTTAGAATCCAGTACATTTATTTCACATGCACGTAGACTGGGTAATGGATCCTTGAAGAAAACCAATAAGCATTTGTAGTCTACTGAACCCTTGGATAGGTGATAGGGAGTCAGGCATACTATCTTCTAGTAGATCCACCTCATATTTGTGAAATGAAAGTAGAGAGATTATTGGTGCACTAAGTCTAGTGCAAAGACTCTTAAGTTTTGGACAATTAGATGATGATACTTCAGAGTTAGGCATAGTTTTAGCTTTCTGTTCTTGTGTGCGTACTTTGTGTGAATTCTGAGTCACAAATAAGGTAGATACACAGAGATTGAGTTTTAATAAAGCTATGACTATGGTGGATGGTTATGACCGTCCTTCATGGAGTCCTCGGCTGAAGGAGGGTAATAGTGCCAAAGGTCAGAAATATGCCTATCCTATCCATTTCTTCCCGGTGCCAAGAATAGGCACTTCCACCAAATAAGCCACACAATATCCTCTTGACCATCATCATCCCTAATAATGCCTCATAAATAAAAGTCTGTGTCGTATTATGTTGATAAAAAAGAGAGAGAGAGAGAGAAAAGAAAAGAAGAAAAAGAAGAAACAAAAAGGAGAAAAAGAACAAACAGTTATATTATAAAAAAAAGGGGAAAAAAGTCCAAGTTTATAATGTAACATTATTTCTGAGGCAACAGAACACCTATCGCGATCCACCAAATATGACCCATACTTACCTTTCAGTATTTCCGATAGCTCGAATACTGGTTGAGGACTCTAACTTAGTTGTAGAGTTATTGGGACTTTAATTGAAGTGTGGATGCCATGTGAGACCACCAAACAGTGAGTACAATTACTGAATTTGGCAAGATTTGTGATCTCAGAAAGAAAAGAAAGAAAAGAGTGAGTGCTCAGGAACATCAAGAGAGCACATTTGTTTAGCGTCTCTCTGAGTTGACTTGTCTAATAGTTTATAAATCTAGAGTCTATAGTACTAGATTACATGTAGCACCAGATGAGTGTGTGCCACCAAATACAAATCCATTCAACTCGATATCTCCTACCTAAGCCAAAAGTTGGGGTCAAATTATAGATTATCTTTTGCTTTATCCCTGAGGGAAATAGTTGCCTATCCCGACAGAAATATTTACCAAGGGCAAAGTACGAACTCTCAATGCGAATTAGCTTTTCACATTGATCTGTTACTTAGGCTATCATCACTTCACATTTGTCAGGATCTCTAAAGTTTTGAAATAAGAAAAGAAGAAATCTTCTGATTACTTTTATTATTTTTCATTTTTTGCTAGGGACTAGCAAATCTTAGGCATGGGGGCATTTGATGAGTCCATTTTAATGGACTATTGTTACTCCTAAGTTAACTTTAATCTTACCTTTTAGGTTTGTTAATAACTACATTAAGTTATAGAATGTTTGCATGCGTCATTATTTAAGTTTACATCTATTTTATCACATTCTATAACTTAATATGTAATGATTTTATGTTTTTATGTTGCAGGAATGATATTGGGAAAGAATAAGGAGGAGGGGATAAATTTTCCCAACAAATAGCCGGCCCAATCTCTTCCTCATCCTCTGGCTAGGTTCAACACATTCCTCAACAAATGCAAACAGCCGCCGGCCAAAATTAGAAAAGGGTTTTTGAAAATCCCTTGAGAGGCGGAGAGAGGAGATAAAAGAGGCACTTGCACATGGGAGGGAGGATCTTCATCTTCGGGGTCTTCTTCCTCCCCCTTGAGGGGATATCCATCAACCGTGCAACCGTGCTTGCACTGTGCACCAAGCCTCCCACCGCAAACGCCCTTCCAGCCTCCACTGTAAGTCACGCCATCAGCGCCTCCACCGCAAGCGCCCATCCACCAGCCTGCACCAAGCACAGCCAAGCGCCCTCTGCAGGCGCCATGTCTTTCACTGTAGGTGCACCCCTATAGGAGCCCCCCCTCTCCAGCGCCTTCCCGCGGCTAGCAGATGTGCGTTGCACCGCGCCCCACAGGCGTTGCACGCCAAGCGCCTGCAGGCGCTCGCCGCCCTTCACCGCCCTCTATAAGCGCTACAGACCAATCGTCCTTCATTGCAGGTGCTACACCGCGCCCCACAGGCGCCCCTTCAAGCCCGCAGGCGCTCAGCGCCCTTCCGTGCCAGAAGCTACTGCACCTCACTGCGCTTGCACCAGCGCCCTGCTAGACCAGCTTTAAGCACCCGCGCCATCGCCTTCCACCTCCAGCGCCTTGTGTGCCCTCTGCAAGCACGCTGAAGCCGCCCACGCCCACAGGCGCTGCGAGCCCTCACCGGCGCAAGGACACGCCCTCTGCAGACCGTGCCTCTTGTCTTCTTTGTTCTTCCAGCAGCAGCGCGCAAGAAGAACCCACTGCAGCAGCCGTGCCCGTGCCCTTAGCACGCACCCCACTGCAGCAGACTGCACAGCGCCTCAGCGCACCCGTGCACGAGCGCGCAGTTGCAGGCATGCCATAGGCTGTACGCACACCGTGCGGAAGAACCAAACGCCAGCGACGCACCTCCACCGTCCGGCAGTCGCCGTCCACCACTCGCCACTGCACCACCACTGGAGTGTTCCTCTCCTCCAACCCAGCTCCTCCGACGACTCTTGCAGCCAGCCGCGCTGCTCCTTCACGCAAGGAGGAGAGAGGAGAAATCCTCTGTTTCTCCTCCAATTAAAAATTACAACTTTTGTCATTGCTGGTATACTATTCACTTATTTACTGAATAAATTTATTGATGTTAATTTGCATGGATACCCTTTTATTTAATTGAAATTATTTGGGGTGGAATGTCTCTACTAAATGAGATCGAGCATGTCATACTGATTATCGTAAACAAGCTACATTTTATTAGAGATTAATATTTATGGTGTTTTCCTGTGCTAAGATCACTTGTTAACAAAATATTATATGGTGGTGATTTTGCATCTAAACACCTACATTCTTGATTAATTGGTTAAAATGAGTAGTTATGTGAGAAAAAGAATCGCACGAAATGGCATGCACACCCATTGAGTTTCCCGAATAAATGAGACACTATTTACTAGTTTAAATAGGCTAATTCCTTCCTGTGGAGACGACCTAACTATTCATGGTTAGACTCTGAAAATTAAAATGTTTTGAAAAGCGATTTTCTACCACGCGATTAAATACAACGACACATCATTTTATGTTGAAGTTTTCAACGAAAATGAAGATCGCTCTTTTAGCTGCCAAATGCCCCCTTTGTCTACATCTGAAACAAAGAACGTCACCGTTCAACCTCCTTCAAGGCCTTCTTGGAAAGTTTTTAGATGTCCTACCAACCCTCTCCTGCCAGACCCGCTCCCTTCTCCTCCAATTCCTCGATCTCCACATCCTCCACTCGCCTCCTTCTCCAGCACTAGATGCCTCCGCCACACCACCGCCCGCTGCCTGATGCCGATCGCTCTCTCGCCCTCTCTCTCTCATTTTCCTCCCTCTCTCTCGGGTTTTATTTTGTGTTTTAAAATCTATTTTAGCCCATTTTCTTCAGTTGGGGTTTTCTCTTGGTGAGTGGCCCACTGGTTGGACTCGAATAGGTTGTGGTAATATGATGAAATTATCGTTGAAGTTATTATAGTGGGTTAACCTAAATCGAGTCTAACCATCTTTCACAAAAATTTTTAACCTGGCCTACTTGATTTTATCTTGGTCACTTTTAGGCCCAGGGTTGATCTTAGGGAGGCGGGAATTAAAGGTCACGGAGTTTCTACGCCTTTCCTAAAACGTATCTCTTCCTTGCGTTTATTATGTTTTTGGTTTTTCTATTTCAGATTTTTTTGTTGATAATATTGTCCTTAAGGCACACCCTCAAAATCAAGTCTTTGGCTTTGAGCCAAATGGTTCTTAGCTTGTAGCCAACTTGGGGTTTCCAAAATTGGTCATGTTATTTGCAAGACCGAGTACTTGCAAGACAAGAATTATCTTTTCTTTTTTACTCTTTTTTTATCTTTTTAATAGCAAGAAACAAAAGAAAAATAAAAAAAAACAAGGTAGGTTGCTGGCAAAGAAAGGAATACTTAGCTTAATATATGTATAGATGTATAGTAGATACAATATATATATTTGTATATATTATATATAGGGGTGGAGGTGGAAGTCGAAATGGAGTGTAGCACAGTGTCAAGTTGGTCCACGTCTAGTAAGACGCAACCAACAAGAAGGAGTGCCGCGTGGAGTGTGGGGTGGATGTATGGGAGTGTGTGTGGAGGCGCTTGCTTTGCACGGATATCGGGGAATATCAGCAACTGGTGCAGATATTCCTGCGATATGATGCGCGGTGGAGGTACTAGTGCACGTTAGTATGGGTGGTGAAGTGTATATATGGATATGGGTAGGTGGATGTATATGTAAATATATAGGTATATATTTAATCTATGTGTATATATATATAGATGTATATATATAGATATGTAAATATATATACGTATATATATATATATATATGTCTGTGTATATATCTATAACTATATATATTTATATATATATAGTTGTATATGTATATAGATATGTATATATATATATATGTATATATATGTATTTGTATATATATGTATATATATATTTATGTATATATGTGAGTGGATATATATATATGTGTGCAGGTGTGAGTATATAAGGGTGTGTGTGAGCGTGTACAAGTGTGTGTGAGAGAGTACAAGTGTGTGTGTACAAGTGGTGTGTGTGCGTGCACAGGCTGAGGAGGGGGAGCGCAGCAGATAAGCCGTCTGCTGCGCAGCCCCGTCGTCTGATGCGTGAGGAGGTGCGGGCGCAGGAGGAAGAGCACGCGCGGGGTGCTGGAGGGAGCACCTGTGCTGTCTTCATGCGCGGGTGGGTGCGGGTGAGCGTAGCGTGCAGTGCTCCGGGCGAGTGCGGGCGCGGGCGCGGACACTGGAAACTGGCTGGAGCGGGTGACACAGAGGAGAGAGAGCGCCAAAGCCACCGGCTAAGTGAGAAGCGAGTTGGTGGCTACAGTGTCGCGCAGACCATGCGCTACAGTGCGCTACAGTGCATGCGTGGTCTTCTGACCAGTAGCGGCCGATTTTGCGTGCGCAGGCGTGCTGGGAATCACTTGCGCACGTAGAAAGAGAGTGCGCAGGGCCTGTAGGTGCATGCGCGGTGGCCGATAGTTGCTACGGGCTTACTTGCGTGCTGTTGGAGCTTCTGAGCTTGAAGCTCTGTCAATGGCGGAAAAGGCGAATCCACCACGCCTACCTGCTCACGAAGGAGCTGGGCAGTGGTGGAACTCATAGTGGTGGTTTGCTACCACTGTGGGTTTTCTCCTGCCCACAGTGTGTCTCTTCTCAGTGAGAAGAGCTACTGTGTATGGAGAGGGAAAGGGGAGGAGGTTGGCCTGACGGTGGATGAAAGTGCGGTAGGTGTGTGTAAGGGCATGCCTGCACGAAGGAGTGGGCCAGGGGTTTTAAAGAGGAAGAGGTATGCCACCACCATGCTGCTGGCAACGCAGCTCCTGCCAAGCTGTTGGCAGGAGGTGAGGCACGAAGAGACACGCATGCTCCCTGTCCTGCCGCTGCGAGAGAAATTCAAAGTAAATAAAAAATGAGAAAATGGTGAAATTGTAATGCCACACTTAATGAAGATGTTAATTAATGGTAGTGGAATGGATGGCCAATTATTCACTCTCCTCCCCTCTCTATAAATGTATGTAGTCGTCTATTTACAAATGCAATTATAACTACATCAGATGCAATGGCAGTGCTAGGAAATATCACAAGATGGCATAATTACTGGTGTATTTTTGCTGTGCAATCACCCACAAGGTGACCAAGCTCACCGGCTAAGTACTAGACTTGATTAAGTCTAGGTTAGCCTAAGTGTGGTCTCTAAATTGTAACCCTAAAGATTTACCCTAAGGTTCATGCAATTCTAGGGTTTTGTTCTATTTTAGCAGACCATAAAAGTAAATTCATTCTCTGATAACAATTGGAATCCAATTAACTTGAAATTTTGGCGAGTAGATTCCTTTTTCAATTAGCTTTCCATAGAATATTTTTTTTGGAATTTTTACTGTTTCAACCAAATTTTTAGGGATTTTTGAATGTCAGAGGATCAGATGTGGAATTTTGACCCCTGGTTGATTTTTTGCTTTGAAACAGTATCAAATGACCTTCTAAAATTTGGAAAAAGTATGGAAAAATAAAGCCAATGAGATTAGCTTTCAAACCCCACCGTATTTAGTCAAAACAGTTTCGCGGATTGCTCAGAATTGCTTTTTGAAATTTGAAAAATCTTGAATCTGGGTTAGTCTGACCCCCGTGCACTTCATGAATTTTTAAAAATTTTATACTTGAAAATTTTCCAAAATAACGGTGGCGTTTGAAAGATGGTTTGAAAATGAAGGTTTAGCTCGAATTCCTGAATTTTTTGCTTACTAATTTTTCGGCAATCGAATTTTTAAATCAGACTTGAAATCTAGCAAAAAGATCAGAAGATGGTGGAAAAGCTTTTAAAGAGGGTTTTGGGTTTGAAATCCAAGCTTTCCACCAAAAATGTTCTTTTTTTTCGAAAACTTTTGCAAATTTTTTTTTTCAAAGAGAAGTTTTCAAAGGATTAAAAGAAAATATCTCTTTTTTTTTTTTGCTTTTTTTTCAAACTAACCTAGGATTCAAAAAGAAACCTAATCTAGATTTTTTTTCAATTTTTTTTTTCTTTTTCATGAAATTGAATAACGATTTTTTTTTCCAAAAGAACTTGCAGAAAGTAAATCTACTCCTAGGGTTCAAAAAGGAAACCTAATCTAAAGGGGAGATGATGTGCACCTGATTGTTTCTTTGATGCCCTCGTTGTGTGCACAGATCCCATTTTTGTTCTGTGTTGTCCTACACATCAAAAGCAAAGTAGAGAGAGATTTGTCAGTGATAGTTTAAAAGATCGAAATCAAAGAAAATGTCGTTGCCTCCCCGGCAACGACGCCATTTGTTTGTTATGCGTAAAGAGCATTTTTTATATGAAAACGTCGTAGTATAGTGCGCAATATGGTCAAACAAAGATTTTTAATAAAAGATAATGAGACTTGAGTCGTGGTTGTTCGTCTCTGGGGGGCGTTTGTTTTACTTTTGAATTCAATCTTTTCCGGGTCTACTTTGTTCAAAATCGCATGCCAGTTTCCAGTCTTCTGATTAAAATTTCACCACTTCTATTATGAACCCTGATTATGTGTGCGTGTGTTAAATAGATCACAAAGGTGAAAGTGTGGGTTTCTATGCGCACGATTCTAGTGAGGTAGTGACTATTTACCGAAAATGCATCTATAGTAAGATTTTCTATATTCTCAGGAAACGACGTGCTTGTTGCAAAATAAATAAATAAGTAGAAACAGGCAACTTGAATCACGCAGAAAAGATGGCAATCAGTAAGCTCATGGTTATTTCAAACATATAGATATATATATAAATGTATCTTTCATTCATTCATTTGGAGAGGTGTTTGCAACATGAAACGTAGAGGAAAGCATGTATAGAAATGCTAAAAAATGTAAATCTAGCTATCAGAAAATGATCACATGCAGGAATCTACGGGGGGATTTTGCATGCATCATTGGGGGAGAATAAGGACTATACTAATAAGCAGTAAATAAAAGAAGTAAAACAATGAAGAGCATAAACTACTAATCTAGATCTAGCAGAAATAAGGGCATTCGGAGGTGGTCTCCGATGACCTTGGAGTGATCGAGAGGAGAATGAGGGGTGGCCAATGGAGCTTAGGTTGACCCTTGGAGAGAGGGAGGAGTGATCTAGCATCCTGGCATGGTGTCCTTCATGGTGGTGCTCAGCTCGTGGAGATGGTGGTAGCTAGCCTAAGTGGAGGTGGATGGAGCCAAGCAAGTATGGCCAAAAAGTGGATGGGTGCAAATGGCCACCCCTCAGGTCTATTGGGAAGCTCTCTAGAGAATTATGGAATTCTCTAGAGAGGCCTATAGTGGCAGCTCGTGGGAGAGTGAGAGAGAGAGGATGGACGGTGGTTTTTAGATCCACCAAATGTGGATCTAA
Source organism: Thalassia testudinum (assembly GCA_037157565.1). NCBI lineage: Eukaryota > Viridiplantae > Streptophyta > Magnoliopsida > Alismatales > Hydrocharitaceae > Thalassia > Thalassia testudinum. Next base: position 130,649,856 of record JAZHRO010000077.1, read on the forward strand.
AAATTGAATGGCTCTTAGTTGCTAATTTTAGCAACGAAGGCAACCACACATGGTACAGAATTCTAGAGAACTCTAGGCTAGGTATTTTCATGTGGATGGTGTATGTGGGTGTGTGTGGGTCCAAACGTAGGTGGCTAGGTTGATTAGGTTAGGTTTTAGTGGGTTTAGGTCAAGGTATGTCTCAAATTAGGATTATAAACCCTAATTCACTAAGGTAAAGTGTAATTAAACTTAATACAATTTTAATTGGGTGTGTGGAAACTTAATTGAGAGTAAAACAACTCAATTAATTTAGGTCTAGGTCAATTGGAGTCTCACTGAGTCCAATTGGACAGTGTGTGCTGAGATGAGGGCTCAATTGGACTCAATGAGTCCAATTGAATAGGCTGATGGAATTGACTAAGATCCAAGTCAATTAGGTTTAGTGAGGACCTAATTAGGTCCTTAGAGAGGTCTAAAGGTGATGTACTATGGTTATGGCACCTTAATTTAGGTTCCTATGGGGTTGGAATTGGGTTTAGGGACTTAGAGATCTAAGATCAAGGCTTGAATCTCAAAATAGGAACTGGAGAGTAGTATCAGATGTCTAATAATAGTGTCAGACGTTTTATACTCAAAAATCAGAAGTCCAGACTTGTTGTCTAGACGTCCAATCAGAGTCAGGAAGGATTCAAGGTTCTGTCTTGGGTATTCTACAGAAATTGGACGTCTGACCAAGTGTCTGGACGTCCAATAACACTGCAGAAGTGGGTTTAAGGTGTGCGGGAGTTGGCTAAGGGTTTTGGACGTCCTATAATTCATTTGGACATCCAGATAAGGGTTGGAACTAGGGTTTTGGGCCTTCTTAGGGTGCTGTGACCTAATCTAAGGGTGGCTAAGGCTTAGGGAAGTCTCTAGGCTATCCTAGGGCTTGGATGGACCTAAGATCTTCATATTTTACTACTTTATTCCTACTTAATAGAATAGCAAACCTTAACTCCCTTACATCATTATTCCTACATCTAATCTAAGTCTTTTGCTCCAGCTCTGCTGCAACACTCGTTATTCCTGATCCAGCTTCAGATCCTACTCCAGACCCAACTCCAGATCTAGCTCCTGATCAGCTTATTGCCTGCAATCAACATAATGCACTTAATTAGCACATTATAACTTTATTTTATGCATAGCTAAAGTAAAGCAGTAAAGATGCAGATAATGCTTAGGCATCCATGAATTACCCTAACTTATGCTAAGTTATAGCCTAATTTAGGTCAATTAAGACCTATGATTACTGCGCAATCATACCCCCATGCCTAAATCTTGCTAGTCCCTAGTAAATGCAAGACTAAATTATTTACAGCAAGGGTCCCTAAAGGACTGATTATTTTATCAAGTGTATGCATAGAGATTTTTCTCCTTTTGTTTTCATCCTATGCTCTAGAAATCCAGACAATCGTGAAAGTGCAGCTATGTAGCTTTTGCAACGGATTTGAGTGAAAAACTAATTCACCTCTAAAGCCTATACTTGACCCCTAGTAAAAATTCTAGTAGGATAGGCGGACTTCTTCCCTCAGGGTATGCAAGATATTCTATGAATTTCACCCCAGCTTTAGGCTTAGGTAGAGAATCTTTGAGGGAAAAGATTATATATCTGGTGACTCACCCTCACTTGGTGCTACATAAAGACTAGTACTATAGAATCTAGATTCCCAGATTACTAAGTAACTCAACTCAGAGAAAGACGAGAGAAACTATGCTATCTTTTGATTCCTTTGTATTCATTCTCTCTTACTCTTTTTGTTTTTCTTTTCTTTCTTTCTTTTTCTTAGAGCTCACAATCTCACCAGATTCACATATATGATCTATATTTGGTAGTCTTACTTGGCATTAACACGTTAATTGAGTTTCCATAACCCTAACACTAAGTCGAAATTCCTCAGCCAGTATTCGGGCGATCAGAAACACAAGAGAAGTGGGTTAAGGCCATATTTGGTGGATCTCAAATTTATTTGGTGGTATTGCCTCAATGCAAGTGAAATAAACACTAAATATTCACTCTTTTTTTTTTTGCTTTTTCTTTTCTTTTTTCTTTTTTTTTCTTCAATTTTTCTTTCTTTTCATCATTTTTTTTCAACATAACACAACTAGCACACATCCATGAATTTAATTAAGGAGGCATTATTAGGGATTGGTGGTACTCAAGAGACATTGGGTGGCTTATTTGGTGGAAGTGCCTATTCATGGCACCAGAAGAGATGGATAGGATGGTATATTCCTGACCTTGACATTAATACACCTTGACGGTATATTCGGAGAGTGAGAGAGAGAGGATGGATGGTGGTTTTTAGATCCACCAAATGTGGATCTAAAAATTGAATGGCTCTTGGTTGCAAATTTTAGCAACCAAGGCAACCACACATGGTAGAGAGTTCTAGAGAACTCTAGGCTAGGTATTTTCGTGTGGATGGTGTGTGTGGGTGTGTGTGGGTCCAAACTTAGGTGGCTAGGTTGATTAGGTTAGGTTCTAGTGGGTTTAGGTCAAGGTATGTCTCAAATTAGGGTTATAAACCCTAATTCACTAAGGTAAAGTTCAATTAAACTTAATACAAGTTTAATTGGGTGTGTGGAAACTTAATTGAGAGTAAAACAACTCAATTAATTTAGGTCTAGGTCAATTGGACTCTCACTGAGTCCAATTGGATAGTCTGTGCTGAGATGAGGGCTCAATTGGACTCAATGAGTCCAATTGAATAGGCTGATGGAATTGACTAAGATCCAAGTCAATTAGGTTTAGTGAGGACCTAATTAGGTCCTTAGGGAGGTCTAGAGGTGATGTACTAGGGTTAGGGCACCTTAATTTAGGTTCCTATGGGGTTGGAATTGGGTTTAGGGACCTAGAGATCCAAGATCAAGGCTTGAATCTCAAAGCAGGAGCTGTAGAGCAGTATCGGATGTCTAATAATAGTGTCAGATGTCTTATACTCAAAAATCAGAAGTCCAGACTTGTTGTCTGGACATCCAATCAGAGTCAGGAAGGATTCATGGTTTTGTCTTAGGTATTCTACAGAAATTGGACGTCTGACCAAGTGTCTGGACGTCCAATAACACTGCAGAAGTGGGTTTAAGGTGTGCAAGAGTTGGCTAAGGGTTCTGGACGTCCTATAATTCATCTGGACATCCAGATAAGGGTTGGAACTATGGTTTTGGGCCTTCCTAGGGTGTTGTGACCTAATCTAAGGGTGGCTAAGGCTTGGGGAACTCTTTAGGCTATCCTAGTGCTAGGATGGACCTAAGCTCTTCACATTTTACTGCTTTATTCCTACTTAATAGAATAGAAAACCTTAACTCCCTTACATCATTATTCCTACATCTAATCTAAGTCTTCTGCTCCAGTTCTGCTCCAGCTCCATATCTTGCTCCAGATCCAGCTCCAGATCTAGCTCCTGATTAGCTTATTTCCTGTAATCAACATAATGCACTTAATCAGCACATTATAACATTATTTTATGTATAGCTAAAGTAAAGCAGTAAAGATGCAGATAATGCTTATGCATGCATGAATTACCCTAACTTATGCTAAGTTCTAGCCTAATTTAGGTCAATTAAGACCTATGATTACTGCACAATTAATAATCATTGTAGCTCTGGGAAGGATAGTAATCATAGTCTTGTTGTCCAGGGTTAGGCCTATGGACACTGAGGTCCGGATTCATACCCCCAATCAAAGTTATCCTGGCTAGTGGATGGATAATTACAAGTCAAGTCGGGATAGTAATCATCTTGGGGATAAGTGGTGGTAGGAGGATAGGATGTGAAATGAGTGTAGGATGTGGAAGGATACATGGTAGAATAGGAGGGAAATCAGCAGAGAGAAAGGAGCCCTGCAATACAAGCAATCAATCCTATCCTTAGGTGGGTTACCCTAATGACCTACAGACTCCCAGGACCCGTCTTGAGATTATAAACAATTTGGTCTACTTCTATCCAGTCGATCCAACCAGTTAGAGGAAGGGGCTGGGGAGAAGGTTCTTCCTTTTGCTTGTGCCTTCGGTTCCTAGTGTACCTCTCAGCCACGGTCGTTTGATGCCACTCCCCTAGCTAGACATCAAATGGACCAGTAGAAGTAGATTAATTGAGAAAACTCTCAATTTGAGCCTCGAAGCGTGAATCAATCCTTAAGGCCAACGTCTACTCAGTTTTAATTAGGTTTGGGATGATTATGCTCTTGGAATGTGATGGGCCCTTTAGATGGGTTGTGCCCTTAATGATCAATTCAAATGTGTGTGCATGCACAACCAGGGTTTGCAAACAAGGTTATTTAATGATGTGCCTTTTAGGGTTTAACCTTGATTAGTAGCTTCTAGGGTTTAATCGTTAGGTTTGTTCAATCAGGTTTAGTAGAACACTCTAAGTTTCGAAAGCACTGGTGTATATATATTCCTTTAAAAATTGAAAATAAAATGTGGAGTGCCTGGTGCAGTCCTAAAAATAAACCTTAAGTGGCAAGCTACTTGATGAATCAATTTTAATTTGACTGGTGCAGCCCAAACAACTCAATCAATTCGCCTATTACACCACTTAGTTAAAGCACACAAAACATCTTAACCTAGTCAAATTTTCTACTCACTTATTGGTGTGTTGAGTTAGGGTGTACTGGATCCATAGGTTAGATTCCGGTTAAGTGGTAGAATCAATGTGAAGTGGTGTGCCTTAAGGTGAGAAGTTGCGGGTGTTAAGTGTGTAGCTTTCAGTTAAATCCCACAAAAGAAAAGTATTTTTTTATTTTTATTTTTTTAATATATGCGGGTAGGTGAGGTGAGGCAAAGTGACAATCAAACAATCAAATCTATCCTAGGGTTTATAAAAACACCTAGGTTGATTTGAGTTTGAGTTATTAGTGTGGCAAAATGAAAACTAGGGTGGGGGTGGTAGGAGATAAACTTACAAATGTCTCTACTGGCACTTTACTTCCAATCTACCACCTTCGACTCCTCGATCGGGTTCTTGCAAGACAATAAATCGAAGAAGAAAGATAGGTTAGAAAAATATGTAAGTAATGTAGGAAAATGTGAGAAAAACCAAAGAGCGTTGCCTCCCCGGCAATGGCGCCAAAATGATTACAGTGGATTCGCATGCAGAAAGGTTCGGATTTTGGAAACTCGTCGTTGTAGTTCAATTCGCGAGAAAATCCATCAATCAGATAAAATTTATAATCGAAACTTGAAATGTGAGTCCTGGGTCGAACACGGGGAGGCGAATGTTTGATTTTTTTGAAATCCGCATTTCACTTTATTTCTTTTTTTTGTCATTTTTATCTTTTATAATTTTTTTGAAATTTTTTATAAAGCAAGAGATTAGATCGACAATTGCTTATCTAACTAATCTACTTGCAAAATATAAGAGAGAGAGAGAGAATCACATATATTTCTGAATCAAACGTTTGCTACAACTAGGAAAGCGGGAAAGATTACACCACGAAAACAATAAAGATAGAAAGAGGTGAGAGAATCCCCCTCAACGGTTACTTGGAGGAAGACTCGCTCTGACGTCGCCTGGAGGAAGGTGGTGAGGAGCGGGACGAAGGAGGATGTAGCCGGAGGATGGAGGATGGGGCAGGACGACGTCACAGCGAGGATCTTCTTCCCGAAGGGCAATGAGAGGATGGACATGGGATGCTCCACGAATAGGGATGAGAGGTGGGAAAACTATTTTCTTTTCTGCTCTAGAGGAGCATCCTGGGCTTGGGACAAGCTTTTTCTAGAGCCTTGGAGGTGGTGAGAGGAAGAAAGGAAGAGATGCTTTGGAATGGAGGGGGTAGGTGCTTTTATAGTGGAGAGACAAAATCGTCCATGGGTAATTAGTGACGGTTGTAATCGTCGTTAAAGATTTGCCCAACTGTCGCTGAAGATCGCACCCTTCAATTCCTTTGCTGGCACGCGCATAGCATAGGCCATTAGTGACAGCTACAAGCATCACTAAAGTCCCACCCAACTGTCGTTGAAGATCGAGCCCCCGCCGCTTACACCTTGCTGGCGTGAGCATTACGCGCTCCTTATCACGTGCAGGCTGACGTGCTGGCCTACGCTGTGCACGCTTGTGCTCATGGCCGTGTTGAGCTATGCGTGCTATGCACTGCACCCTTGCACATGCAGCTGTATGCTCAATTGGGCATTTGGGGGGGCTACGGGGATTCGAACCCACACCCCTCTATTGAAAGCCCACGCCTCCACCATTGCGCCAAGTTGTCCAGATGGTTGTGTAGACGTCTTAAGGCACGAGGTGGAGGAGAGCTCTCAACCATTGGATCAAGATCCAACGGCTGAGAATTGATGATGAAGATGATGAGGGGGTGCCTTCCAGTTGCTGCTGGCCAGTGTTGGGCGGCCTGGATGGTGCGACATGGCACCATCTGGGCCATCCATCTTCTATCTGTTGCAGAGGGTGCCACGGTGCTCAGATCGAGATGATTCTCACTTTGCCGGACTGCGATCGCCGCTTCGGATCCATTCGTATGGTTGGATTTTCCATCCGAAACCCATATAGATGTCGTATTGCCCCCTGGCTGTTGATCTTCCTCAGACTTCATATGATGCTACAGGATTCCGATCTAGATGTTTTTGGAGGCGTTAGACTCTGATTGTCGTCTTAATCAGATCCATATAGTCGGATCGTCCATCTGAGGCCTTGAAATAAATCTCTTTCCCTCCTGGCCATAAAAAGGACGTAATTAACCTAAAACATACACAACTACTCTAAATATACGATGATACATGCTATGTAATATTTATAACATGAAATGTCAATCTAAGGCTAGGAACATGCATGAATAGGCATTTTAACCTAAATGAATGTGTCTACATTAGTATGGCTGGCAAGTTGTCGGTGGTAACAACTCATCGGCCGGTTGTCCAGAGCCTAGCCACACGACCATTGTCTTCATACTGCCTTTAGGTAAATCTTAGATCAGGGAAGTTACCTACTAGAAAGAAAGAGAAAAAGAGAAATATCTAGAATAAAAAGAAAAAAATAGAAAAGGTAAAAAATAAAAAAATAAAACCACACTTCACCGCATGAGTATGGTTGGCAAGTTGCTGTGGGTAACAACTCATTGGCCGGCTGTCCAGAGCCTAATTCACAAAAATGCACAATAATTCCCAAAACACTTAGGGAAGAATCGGGGAAGTAGAATAAACTAGGGAGATATACACTAGGTTCGCCCTTATGTTGACCCCATAAAAAATAAAGTAGGGAGAGAGCTATCGTTCGAAAAGATAAACCACTAAGTAGAAAACTTTAAGGTCACCTAGGGTCGTAGAAACCTAAAGTCCGTTTTAACCATCGCCTAGTGAGTCTATCACCCTTTCACAAGATGCTTAGCACGTAGAGTCCTTTTCGATTCTTAGGCAGGTTGGGTAGCTGTAAAAAGTTATCTCAAAACTCTCAAACTCCAAAAGTCCAAAAAAATTAGAAAAGAAGTAAAATAAAAAAGTGTATCTTCTCATTTCAAATAAGGCAAGGACTTGGGTGGTCTACATTCTGGCAGACACCTAAGTACTGTTGAATCTCCATAGTTTAGGACCTTAGTTAAAATTTTCTATTGTTAATAAATGACTTAGGCCTAAGTGATCTAATCCTAATTCTGATTTTATACATAGCATGTAATTTAATTTTTCTATGGGCTAGGAAAAGATAGGCATGGGGGTATGATGTAGAGACAATTATTGAAGATAAAATGCCTATTCATGCATGTTCCTAAGTTTAGATTTGCATTTCATGTTATAAATATTGCATAGCATGCATCATCCTACAATTAGAGTAGTTCTGTATATTTTAGGTTAATTGCATCCTTTTTAAGGCCAGGAGGGAAGGAGATTTATTTTAGGGCCTCAGATGAACGATCTAACCATACAAATCTGATTTGGACGATGATTGGAGTCAAATGCCTCCGAAATCGTCTAAATCAGAATCCTGTAGCATCATATGAAGTTCAAGGAAGATCAACACCCAGAGGGGCAATGTGACATTTTTACTAGTGTCGGATGGGAAATCAGACCATACAGATGAATCCGGCGTAATGATCGCAGTCCGTCAACTAAAAAATCACCTTGATCCGAGCACCATGGCATCCTCTACAAGCAAGAAAAGGTGGACGGTCCAGATGATGCCACATGGCACCATTTGGAGCTCCCAAGGTCACCAGCGTCCTTCCAAAGAAGCTTCCCAACACGCCATCTCAGCCGTTGGATGAGAATCTAACGGCTGAGAAATCTCTCCCACTGTGTGCCCACACCGCTCTTTTTGACTCAACCAAGAGCTTGGCGCAATGGTCCTGGACTCAACTCCCAAGGGAGGGGTGCGGGTTGGAAACCCACCAAGCCCCTCCAATTGCTCAATTGAGGTAGCACAAGCGCACGCCAGCATGCACCAGCAACGCACGCCAGCACGCACTAGCAACACGCGCCCACCAGCACGCACCAGCGTGCATCGGCAAGGCTTCCACGTAATCCGTGCGCGTGATGGAGGGACAGCGCAGCTCGCATGGGCGGGCGTAAGGTGGCTACAGTGACACTTGAGCTGGACCTACAATGACGTCCTAGAGGTCGCTAATTACCCTATGCCTATTTTAGCCTCTTCCCTCCACTATAAAAGAGCCCCTACACCTCCCCTTCTTCTTCATCTCTACCTACTCCTAAGCTCTAGTAGCCTACCGAAGCTCCATTAGAGCTTACTCTCAAGCTCCAAAGGCCTCCTATTAGTGTAATATTCCTATTTCCCACCAAATATTCATCCTTTATCCCACCACTTTCATAGGTTGCCTTGGACCCATCCTCCCACCTCCATTCCGGTAGAAAATTGCCTTCGTCTCCCCACCTCCATTCCAAAGCCTCATGAAGCATTCCTCTACCCAGCGTCCTCCTGCATCTCACCTCCTTCATCCAAGCTCCGCCAGGTGCCATCGTCTCACAGAACAGCCGATTCGGGAGATTTCTTCTCACCCCTATTCTTTTATGCTTTCGTAGATTATTGTAATAAGCATTGGAGTGATATATCATATTTGTTCCATCTCATTTTGTGAAATTATCTTGCTTGTATTTTTATTTCAAAAACACAAAAATAACAAAACCTCAAAATACCAAAAAGAAACAAAATGAAGCGTGATTTTCAAACAAAGTAAACGTCGCCTCCCTGTGTTCGACCTGGGACTCCCTTGGAGTTTCCATTATAAATTGTATTTGATAGACGCGTTTTGCATGCTATGACGATGGGTTGTCCAAACCCCGATTTTAATTTGCGAAACACGACTCATCAAGGTGGAGCTAAGTGGTATATTTGGTGAAGCTTAAGTAGTAGGGTACTAAGGTAGTGGTTGGCCATAGTAGAGAAGGTAGAGCTAAGCTAAGCTAGCTATGCTTAGCTAGTAGAGTAGTGGAGGATGAGTTAGGGTTTAACTGAGAAGAAGGAGGCTTGAGCTACTCTGAAGCTTGCTGGAGTTGACTATTGCTGAAGAGGTCTTCTTAGGAGCTCAGCTACTCATCTCAGATAGCTACTTCTTTGCTAGCTACTAAGTTGAGCTAAGTTGAGCTGGTCTCAATTATTCTAGAGCTGAGGGGAGATAGTTGAGATCTCCATGAAGACTCTTTAGTTAGCTAAGCTAGCTAGCTTAGGTCACTTGGCAAGCTCAACTATGTTGAGCTAGGGTGAGTCTTCATGAGCTAGTGTTGAGCTTCCCTGAGCTAGTTGTGGATTTCTTCAGCTGACTAGGCTTAGCTAGTTGATGGTGATGTCGGAAAACGCGTTTAAATAATTTGTTCATTGTAGTGTGCATTTACGACATCAATTTTAATAAGAATAATCGCACGTAAGTACGAGTGTCAAACATGAGGAGGCATGAAATCGGATCTGTTAGTCACTTAATGTCACAAGACACTTTGTTTTGTTTGCTTGTGAAAATAGAGAGAGGGAGAGAGTGAGAGGGAGAGAGAGAGTCAAAATCCATGGTGGAATACGAGTTCCAATTCTATATCCAAGAAGATGAGAATCTAGGCAAAACTATTGTAATATAAGCATAGAGAATAGAAGCCAAATTCGAGATGAAATGAATGCCACATAAGGGAAATGATTACTACTAAGAATTATAAGAATTGTCTTGCAAACATCATAGAGATATGCTTGAATGAAGAACAAAATATAAGCTAAAGAAAACTAGAAACTAATTGCTAAAAGGAGAGTGTCGAGGCAGCCGCCACGATGGAGGGGCTTCTGTCGGTGGCTCGACAGCTCTAGGACCTTACTTTGAAGCTTTATGGAGGTGGGGGATGTGCTTGGTAGTAGATGGTGAAAGATGCCTTGCAATGGAGGTGAATAGGGCTATTTATAATGCAGGAGGGATGGCCAAAGTAGGCATTGCACCATTAGTGACAGCCAGAACATCGCAGCAAGCGTCGCTGTAGGTAGCTCACATGCTTGCTGGCGCCACGCAAGCATAGCAGGTGTCCACAAGGAGAACTGTTGACCGTTGGATTAGCTCCACGGATCGCCATCGGACGATCGAGGATGCGTTAGATGACTTATCCCTCGTACCCATCGCGCAGGAAGAAATCCCAGCCATCGGATTGCACGGGAGGGTTAAGATTGCATGCGAGATAGTGCTTTGGATCGCACCCTTCTTGCATGTACGATCAAGCATCGGAGTGGGCGTCGGACTGCGTGTGGATGAATCATGCGCTTCTGGAGGAGCCACGTAGCCGCTATCCTCGCCGTCAACTTTCACAGCAACGGCTAAATTTCACCCACGCGCGTGAGAGCAGATCAAATCCGCGCATGGGGCTTTGACCTTGCATCTGGCGTGCATGAGTTGGAGCACTAACTGCTACGCCATCCATGTGGATTGTCATGAGGATGACTTTGGGCCCCCACAACATTGACCGTTGGATGGGGATCCAATGGTCAGGATCTCACATGGGCCTCTCTTCAGATCTTAAGGCGTGCGGTAAGGGAGCTACGTAGCTACTTTCCAGTCATTGGATGGACATCCAACGGCCGCGATCGACGTTGGGAGCGACGGAGGCTTGGGCGACTGCCATGTGTCACCTTTTGGATCATTGATCAGTAGATCAATGGTCAGAACTTCCCGGACTTGTTGTGGGAGCTATGGAGGTCGGATGGAGGTGATTTTGAGTTAGTTGAACTCCGTTTGTCAAACCGGATCCATCCATATGGTCTGATTGCTCATTTGAGACCTATTTCAATAGAACCTGTATAGTAGGCCATTAAACATTACTTTTAAGCAATCTTAACCTAACATAATGCAGATGCATGCAATGCTCCCAATCCCACTGTAGCGTGATATGAATGCACATGTGCCCTCAAGATTGACTCTAATTATGGTAATTAATGTTATCATTTGTAGATTCATCAGTTGGTAGTAACTAAATTTGGTCAAGTAGAGCTTCCATGAACTGTCTTGAGCTAGGAGGAGCTGGAATGGGGCTTTGTTCAGCTGAGTTGAGCTAGACTGAGCTGCCATCCAGCTGACGTAAGCTGTATGAAGCTGAAATGAGCTGGACCTATCTAACTAGAGTTGGAATGAGCTGGAATCTAGCTGAGATGAGCTGGATTCAGTTGAGAGCCAACTAAATCGACTTCTTTATCTTCTGCCTTTCTCAATGCCAAGGTTTGTGGGATATTCTAATTCTATTCATCCCTGACACTAAAATAAAGATGTAAAAACACAGAAACAATGCAATGCATGCCTATCCTAGGAAATGCCTAAATGCAACCCAAAACCATAATTCAATGTGCAAAACCTAAGAGCTAGATGCATTTTTAGGCATAGTAGTGATCTCAAACTGGCTTGTATCACACTTCCATGCTTATCTTTTCGCTAAATTTTGCAAAATTGGTTTTGGGAAAATCTTATTCTTATACTTTTGAGGAAAACATTACTATGGGACTTTGGTTGATTAAGAATAAGGAAGGTACAGGATTTGTTAAGTATAAAACATTGGGATTCATCTTTGGATCCAAGGGCTAGATTAATCAGGACCAATGTATCCTTCAAGAATTAAGTAATTAACCTTTTTCTAATTCAAATAACCCAAAATTATTTTCGCAGTTAGGACCTCCTTGGTTCTTGAACCCTATCTGCAACTTGCATAACTATGAAGAATCAAGTGTCAGTGCTTGCGATTTGCCAACATTTTTGGGATAAAATATTTACATGGTCGTGTTTTTAAACTTTTTCTGATTTTCCTGATTATTTTTGTTTGTTTGCTCCCCCATGCTTAACCTCAGATGAGTCCTAATATAGATGTGTCGAGATCATCATTTTTTGTACCAATCCTTGAGGGGGCTCTGGGGTCGGTACTTTGAGATAGCACTATCGAAGACACTCCCTAGGAGCTTACAACCCCAAAACACAAAGTGGTGTAAAGGGGTGCTCCAGGTAAACTCAGGTTCTTGCTTCGACGCTATGGGTAGAGCATCGTCTAAGACACTTGAGCCACAAAATGTGCCTTAATGCTCCATCTAAAGATATGGAATATAGATATAGAACAGTGCCAAGGCGGAACATGTTGACATCACATTTTCAAAGGAGGTATTTTCCTCCTTCTCGAAGGTGGGAACTCACACCAATCTTTCACCAAGGCCAAAACAAGAGGCATTTTTAAATAAATATTTGAATGTTTTTGGGGCTTGGGTTGTGTTGTCTTTGTGTATGAAGTGTTTGACATAAGATCTTCAAACAAGATGCAAGTTTTTGGATCAGGAGCTAAGCCAAGTACTTTCCAAGTAGCTAAATAAAATCAGGTTACCCAAATTATCAAGAGTTCAAGAGGAATTCTTTAAAGGATACCTGATCTAATCTAGGTTTGATATACCTGAAAGTTCTAACAAAAGGATCCGCATCTTCGTGCCTAGTTTGTTAAAGATTAAATCCCAAGGTGTACCTTTTTGAAATGGAGTCTCAACCTTAGTCTCGAGTTTTCAAAATTTCCTCAGAAAGTATTTTATGATTTTTATGAAAATGCATGTAAAATGAAATTTTTTGTAATATTTTTTTTTGGGTTTTGAAAATCTTGAAATAACTGTCAAAATTTAAAACATCCCCCGATGCTTAAGATATGCAATGTCTACATGCATAAGGAAGGGAAAAGATATCACCTGAGTGAAAGGAGATTCGGAATCAAGATGGTAAAAACCTGGGAAAAGAAAAGAAAAAGTAAAGCAGGAAAAATAGTGGGTTACCTCCCACTTAAGGCTGTCTTGTGATATAGCTAGGTGTATCTCATTATGCCTTTTCAGCTAGGCGTAATGCGATACACGGAAGATGGAAGATCATAAAGGAAATTAGACACTTGAATGGACTCATGAATGAGATCTTCCTCTTGGTCCCCTAAAAGATAAGTGGTAGAAGTAACGGGACTAAAATAAGATGGAAAATGAGAGAGAGGACTCGAGTCTAGCCAAGGTTGTTTGTCAGGATATAGGCTAGACTAGGAATTAAGAAGGTGTAGGTCCAGAGGTGGGTGAAGGTTAGAGGGGTTAGGTGAAATCAAGGGGGGTGGATATGATGTTAGATCAAGAAGAGGACTTGATGGAAGGCAAGAGTCCACGATGTTGATGCCACTGACCACAGATTCAAAATCAGAATCATCAAAGAACTTGTGGTTGAGATACGATTCCACCAGCATAGTTTTCTTACTAATTCAGTAATTTATGTACCTGAGTCCTCGACAAATTCATCATCATGGAATCACTTGGAAGCTTTAAAAATATCAAGAGTAATAGTTTGGCCATCGCAAGTGATATCCATTTTTCCAGTACGGAAATTAATAGTTGCTTTTGCGGTAAACAAGAAGGGTCTTCCAAGAATTATGGGGCCGTTCTTCAGTGTTTCAGATACCTCAATGTTAAGGAGCAAAAAATCGATAGGAAATATATAGTTCTGGACCTTAACGAGAACATCCTTGACTATCCCCTTGGGTATGATTGTAGATCGATCGACTAATTGAAGGGTAACCTCGACAGGTTTTAATTCATCTATCTTAAACTTCTCAAATAAAACAGTGGGGATGATCATAATAGAAGCACCTAAGTCAAGCATGGCATGATCAAACTAGTGTCATTGATGACAACCGATATTAGGGGAGTGCCTGGATCTTTCATTTTTGGAGGCAACTTTCTCTAAATGACAAAGATTATTGTCTCTGATAAATAAACTCTTCCTAGATTTTTTATTTGCCTTTTTGGGGGTAAAAAGATCTTTAAGAAATTTACCATAGGTAGGAATGTATTTAATGGCATCTAAAAGAGGGATATTAATGTGAACTTGCCCGAATAAATCCATGTCTTTGTCAGTTGTGGGCTCAGATTTCTTTCTTTTAGGGTTGGTGGAGTGTAAGGCATAAGGGAAAGGAATGGGAGTCTTGCCCTGAAAATCAATTTGATCTTTTTGGCTTTCTTCCTGAAGGGTGGGAGAAGTGTCAACTTTCATTTTGTTAAGGTGGGTTTTAGGTGAAGATGTGGAAGGCCCAGGGTCTTGTGTGGTTGATGTAAACATATTTACACTACTTAAGATGTCTATTTATGCATGTTCTTAAGCATAGGATTGCATTGCATGCTAGAAATATTGCATAACATGCATTATCTTGCATTTAGAGTAGTTTGAATAAAATGGAGGTTAATTGTCTCCTTTTATGTGCTTGGACAGGGCAAACTTTTTATCGGGGCCTCGGATCGAAGATCCAACCACACGGATGTGATCAGGGCGATGATTGGAGTTCAACGACTCCAAGATCGCCCTAATTAGGCATCCGTAGCATCAGATAGTGATCGGGGAACCCTAGAAGATCAAGGGCCAGGATGGTGTAAATCCACACTTTAAATGACAAATCCGATCGCATGGATGAATTTGGATCGACGATCGCAGCCTAACGACGCAAAAATTGAGTCAATCCGACATCAGTGGCACCATCTACAACATCCAGAAGATGGACGGCCAAGATGGTACCACTTGGCTCCATCTCGGCCACCCAAATGCCCGCATGCAACCATTGAAGCCTCCGCATCTGCCCTCTCTCCGCCGTTGGATCTCGATCCAATGGCTGTGGACAGTTGCGCCTAAAAGAGTCTGCTCGACCATCCGCGCCCTGTAGCGCAGCGGTCGAAGGCACTATCGTGAGTAGCGGCCGCGGGTTCGAGCTGCAGCGAAGGGGAGAAGGGCGCGGGCGAGCGAGCGCGGGCATGCGTTGGATCATGATCGGGCGGCTCAGATCTTCCAATAGCAGCCACGCGCTATTTCACGCGAGGCGGGAACGCGCCATCGCACGCGCTGGGGCGGGCGCGCAGCGAGCGGGGAAGGCGCATTCACAGCCGTCCGATCTCGCGATTGGATGGCTGTGGATGGATGAATGTGCGGCAGGCGTTGAGAGTGGGCAGCTGAGGAGGTGCGCGTGGGGAGTTCCCACTACGCCCACGTTGGGGCTTTAGCGACGGTTTTATTCGTCACAAAAGACCCCTTATTTAATGTTTTAAAGATGTAATGACTAATTTGCCCCTACTCCTTGCAATTATAAAAGGAGACCCTCTCCACACGAAATTCTCATCCCTTCCTTCTCCTCTCTACCTCTCCAAAGCTCAAGAGAAGCTTGTCCCACACCCGGGATGCTCCTCGCGAGATAAAGTCCAAATTTTTGTCCCCCTTCGGAAGTGGATCCCACGACGACGATGGTGTGCTGCTCCGTTCCCGTTCTTCTGCTTCGTCCTCCTTCGTCCTGCTCCGTCCTCCTTCATCCAGGCATCATCCCATCCGACTTGTCCTCCAAGCGATCGTCTAGGAGGATAACTTCTCTCTCCCATTCTTCTTTACAGCTTTTCTAGTGTAGAATTTTCTTGCTTTATAGTGTAGCTGATTTCCCGCTTTCTAGTGTAACTTTTATTTGGTTTGATTGTATAAACATTTTGAAATATTGAATGCATGTTCTCTTTCTCTCTCTCTCTTTCTCTCTTTCTCTCTCTCTCTCTCTCTTCCTTTTAGTCTGATAGCTTCATTGTAATTATATCGCCTTGCTTTTCAAAAATTCTAAAAAAATATAATTGCGAAGATAGATTGATGTAGCCTCCCTATGTTCGACCCAGAATTCAAATTTTGGTATAAATTTTATTTGTTGAACACGAATTCTTCGCTTTCAAGCTACAACGACAAGGTTTTAAAACCAAACACGTTAGCGTAGCAATTCGTACATTCAATAGTGGTTTTCCCTCTCCTCAGAGTGACTGCATTGGTAGTATTATTATTGTTAGGAAGGTGGGGAGCTTAGTTTTGAGTGAAACCTGAGGGGTGCTGAGGTACTGGTTGGATAGGAGGATGGTGAGAGTGATGGGGATTTCCGCCTTGGTATTAGTTCCTTTGATTGTTAGGGTTGGCCATGGGTTGGGATGGTAAATTGCCTACCGGTCTTTGATCAGGTGTAACCCTAATTTGATTATGTAAATTTGTAATAGCGTGGGTCACTTCAGTCATTTGGTTCTACATACCCTGCACGATTTTTATAACTTGGGTGTTAATATTTTCATGAGGAATTTCAGGATGGTATCGATTTTGTCCATGAACCCAAGGTTGATTTGGTCTTTGATAAGGAGCCTGATTAGAAGCCTTCCAGGAGAAGTTTGGGTTATTTTCCCAATTTGCATTGGAGGGACTTTTAATGTACTCCTAGAGGGTGGAAATGTTTTCTGTGAGATTGTGAGCAAGAAAAGAAAAAGAAAAGAAAAGAAAAGAAAAGAAAAAAGAGAAAAGAAAATGAGAGAATGAGTACAAAGGAATTAAAGAGAGCATAGTTTCTCCACTTCTCTTTAAGTGATTTATTTAATAAGTCGGGAAATCTAGGTTCTGTAGTACTAGTCTATGTGTAGCACTAGAAGAGTGTAAGCCACCAAATACAAACCTACTTGACTTAGACATCTTCTACCTAAGCTAAAAGCTGAGGCTGAAATTACAGATTATTATGGAACCCCGAGGGAAGAAGTTTGCCTATCCCAATAGGATTTACTAAGGGTCAAGTACGAGTTTTAGATGTGGATTGACTTTTCACTTGGATCAATTGCATAGGCTACAACACTACACTTTCAGGACTGTATGGATTTCTAAAGTTTTGGATGAAAATAAAAGAAATAAATCTCTAGTCAAACTCTTAATAGAAATTAGTCATGTAGGACCACTTTGCATTTAGTCTTTCATTTGCTACTTACTAGCAAGATTCAGGCAGGGTCGTGTGATTGCACAGCAATCATAGAACCTAATTTGCCTGAATTAAGTTAGATTTTAACTCAACTTGTGAACAATGCATGCATAAGCATCATAATTTGCATAAAAGCTAGTTTGGTAGCTTTATAGATAATAATGCTATTGTATGCTCTAAAAGAGAGATGATATTAATTGCAGATGATTCGAGGCTGCAGATGATAGATCAGACTGTATGGATCTGATCAAAATGACGACAAGAGTCCAACGCTTCTGGAATCATCTTGATCAAACAATCGTAGCATCACATATCGCCCGTAGAAGATCAGAGACCAAGGAGCAAGATAGCACAAATCCAGAACTCAGATGTTAAATCTGATCACACAGATGGATTCGAATCAACAATCGCAATACAATGTGCAAAGATCAACTCGATCGGAGCTCTATAACACCAACTACAAAGGTGGGAAGATGAAGAGCCAGGATAGTGCCACATACACCATCCTAGTAGCCCCTCGCTGCGCCCCAAATCACTGAAGGAGAAATGAGGGTCGTTGGATCGTCATCCAATAGCCACTGTTGAGCCATGTTGCCCACCTCTTTGCGCCTCATCAAGTGGGAATAATGCAATGGCTAAGGATAGCTGCATGCGAAATCAAAATCAAGACACAAACATGCACCTTGCGCGTTGGTCACTGACCTCACGCAAGAGTGCGAGATGCATGCTCGAATCGCGTGGAGTGCGAAATCAGAAGAGGCGGTGCGCTTTGATAAATATGGCCGTTCAATGGCGATCGAAGGGTGCGGACGCGACCGCATGACGCACAGAGGCACGTTGGATGCAGCAGTGCAGATGACATTTTATCTAATGCTAAAACTGACACCCCGTTGCATGCGAGGTCTTAAGGTGGTGTGGCGCGCAACGATGATGATCAGATCGGATAGTTTAGTTTGAAAGTGCATGATCACGTGTGCGAGGAGCATGAGGAAGAGCGTGCGAATCAGATCCAGCAGCTACGGGCGTGGCACATGGCACCATCTGAGGCAATCTACACTTTTAAAGAGAGATAGAGGTCCATTTGAGGTGAGATCCAATCCGTTGATCTCCTGATCGACGAATCTGCTGACTTTAATGTTGTTGCACTAGTTGGGGGACCTAAATACCCACTTTGTCTCTCATGGAAGCTATAAAAAGAGCCCTAGGGGCCCCCAGTTGAGAGGCAACTCCCACCAAATAGATCTCCAACCTCTCTCTCTGCAACTTCTCTCTGATCTTCCTCCCCACGCTTTGGATTTGAATTGCTACCACACTTTACACAAGCATCCCACAAGCGGCGTCATCCTTCATCTACTTTTCTCTCTCTTTATTCTTTACTATAATTGTTTTAAATTTTAGTTTGAAAACTATTTCCAAGTGGCAATAAAAATTTGATTCTATGAATATCCTATCTCTATTTCCATGCTTTCATTAGGTTAGAATTAGTTAGTATGAAAGGCTTTGATAATCATGTTTTGCCTCCCTGCAAATGACTTGGTACTTATCGAGATATTTATAAATGTATTTGTTTCAACGTGATTTGCATTGCAACGATGAAATAATCTTTTACGCGTTTAGCGACGAACACCTATGGGGAGCCTATCCATATTAGGTTGAACAACCAATGGGGACAGATCCTTATGAGGCACTGCATGATGTTAAGTTCCCACAAGGTTTGACTAAAGTGAGAGGGAGGAAATTTCTTGAGATCAAAAATCGAACTGGCATGTTTATTGGACTCAAATCTTAATTAAGATTTAATCATCCAATTAAGAAAACTAATTGCGGATTAATAAATATTTAAACAATAAAACTTGAATCCATGAATTGCAATAAAAAACTTGAAGATAAAATATTTGCAATTTTATCCTTAATGGTTCAAAATAAAATTATGAAAAGACCATTAAAAATTAATAATGTCTTGCGAGTGGGTCCTTCAACTGTAGCCCTCAGAGCTACTGCTACAATAGTCTTCTTCGACATTGGGGCTTGCCAGAGGGTGGTCGAACTTGTGATCCAACCATTTGACGAGGATGGCGAAGAGCGAGGTGTGATCAGAAGGTGATCATTGACATGTGGTTGGTGGTGGATCTGTGATTTGAGTGGCAAAGGTGACGGAGGCAGCGACTGGAGCTGGGGAAGATGGTGAACTCTAGCGAGGTCTTGCAAACAAAATACAAGGTCTTTTGACCTTTCATCAGATCCAATAGCTTTAGGGGGTTTCCCTAAAGCAAAACCCTAAATCTATTTGGTGAATGGGCATGTGTGATGGTGTGGCGAAGAATCTCCAAGGAGCTCCCAATGGCGGTGGTCATGGAAGGTGGTAATAGCATTAAAAAACCTAATTAAGCTATCCTACACCTAAATCTAACTATGGCAAACAAAAACCCTAAACTAATTGGACGAAAAAGAAAGGAGAAACCTGGGGTGGTGGCAGGCCTTCAAGAGAAGGAGGTTGAGGATGGAGCTCGAAGAAGAGGAATCGGACCATCTTCTTTGGAAGGAAGGACGACAATGAACCTAGGAAGAGAAGCCCTCTCCCTATTGTACGTAGGAGTGGCTGACAAGTGGGGTCGAAGGAGCTCTAGGTCCGTCAATGGAGGCGCATTTGAGAAGAAGGAGAGGAGGTGTTTGATGCATGATTTCTAGACAAAAAGAATCAGTGAAGCACGATGGTGCTTTATAGAGCACTACTCTCGCTAAAAGAGGCCAATTGAGACCTAGACAAGGTCAAATTAGATGCATGATTTTGCAAGAAATTTGGTTGTGAATCAAGGGGTCAAAAGAAGGAATTATCAGTTGGAAAAGGTGCTAATGAACACAAATTTGGACGAGGATCTTCACCAAATTTGGTGAGATTTCGTCGAGAGAATCAAGAAAATTAAATCCCTGAAACTTGAGTGGAAGAATTGCTGCTGCAGTTGCGTGCTTCGCTGGCAGGAAGGAGACGACTAGTGTTTGCATGATGTTAGTCAAGGACTGAAAAGAAAGGATTTTGGACCAAAAAGTAAGAAATATGGACCACAATGCAATGAATTCAAAAGTTAAGGGCTATTATTTAAAGTAGACAGAGATGAAGTCAAAGTAGTCTCAACTTTTTAGGGTAGCCTAATTTAGGTGCAAGGAATTGAATAGTGTTTTCAATTTTAGGTTTTAATGACATTTTCCTAGTAAATTTATAATTTAACCCAAAATGTATTAATTATTAACCTTGGTCTTTGATTTAGGTCAAGTTGGGTTCATTTTGTCAAATTGATTAAACCAAACCTTATGGGATATTTTTTAGTGATTTTTATAAGGCTTTGATTACATTTATTTCCATTAGAAACCTGTTAATTTAAGTGATGTTGTAATTAGGGCTTTTATTTTAGATTTAGCCTTCAATCTTACTAAAAACACTAAACCAGTCAATGCAAGCCTACTTATTAGGAATTTGAGCTCATTTAACCTTCAATTGAGTGTAGGTTTATCCTTTAGTTAACATACATTTGTATTAGCCTGTTAAAACAACAGAATTAACTAATTTGAATGTCATTTCTCTTAATTCTTCATATCATTAAGTTATACCCTTTTGTTGGTTAATAAAGTGAATGTAACCTTAGAACTCAGCCAAATTAAGTTAGATGTGAAGGGTGATGGTGTTACCATCATATCCTCATGCCTATCATTTGCTAGTCTCTTAACAAATTCTTAAAGTTCAATATAATTTTGCAACTCAAGGGTATTTTTGTCATTCAGCTTCGGTTCCTTTCTTCTTTTGCACTTTCTTCTGGAACTTATTAGTTAATGATCATTATTAACTCCGGTTAAAATACAAAGCACTCTTAAGCCTAGTACTTTGGACATTTATTTCCTTAAGACTTAAAATTACCGACTTCCTTACTAAGTTAACTCTCCCTGACCTTTGATTTGTAAACATAGGGGCACAAGGCCTAAGTTGGTGTTAGTTGGGCAAGATAGGAGTTTAGATATGTTTCGTTGTAGCAAAATCCCCTAAATAGTTCAATCAACAAATAGAATTTATAACTCGAATATCTAAAATGAAGTCCGAGGTCGAACACAGGGAGCAAGTGTTGCAATTTACACGCTAATCGAAATGAATATAACTGAGCACAGGAAATCAAGCACAATAATGATATTCAATGAATAATAATTACTCAAATCTGATATTCAATGTAAAACATGAGTATATCAAGAGTTTAAGAGGACAAAAAGATATCTACGACAAAATATTGGTGATTTAGATCACCAATTATTAGTTTAGATACATATATATTAACCACTCAAGATATGAAATAAATGAATAGTGGCCTGAAACACTTTATCTTCAATATTTCCACAGTGTCAAAACCCTACTTTAGCCAATCAGACGTCGCTTTCTCAATATCAGACGACTTAAACGTCACCTTCACAGCACAGCACAAGGCTCTCAAGGCCTCTCCTCTTCAGCTCTTCTTCTTCTCTTCTTTTCTTCCACGCATAGGCCCTCTTCTTCTCTTCTTTTCCTTCAACTCTTCTGCTTTCTCTCACGACTAAGTGTTGAACCTTTGGTATGAAGAGCAAAACCCCCTACCCCTCTCTCTTTCTCCTCTTTCCTTTCTCTCTTCTCAAATAACTGGGTCATAATCGGGTATTCACATCATGCAATATTGGGTCCAAGGATACTAGCGTGGGTAGTAGCCAAGGAGTGAGGGGCTTAGGCAAGTTCGGATCATGGGGCTAAAGCAGGGATGTTCACGAGCAAAATCAAGGTTTTAAAAACTGCATTGTAGTCTAGCCGAAATCGCTTTGAAAACAAATAATATTTATTACTCGAATTTGAAGTCTGAGGTTGAACACAGGGAACAATATGGAATTCAACCTCAAAATTGCAATTTAAGCACAGTATGAGCAATTTATAATGAAACTCCAAGTAATAATGATATATCAATGAAAGCTAATGTCTATACTATAAAAAGAATGGAGTAAAATAGTGGTTTGAATCACCAATTACTCTACACAATGATAGTTAAGAGATGCACAATATCAATTAAGAAGCTAAAGTCAGACATAATATCAATTAACAATCTAAAGAAATCTCTTCCTTCTTTCTAAACTCTTCCTCTTCTCTTCTTCTTTCTCTGCTTCTTTGTTTGTGCGGCTCCTCTTCTTTCCTTCTTTCTTCTTCCTCTCTGCCTTTCTGTTCTTCTACTCTTCTTCTTCTTCTTCTTCTGCCTTTCTTCCTGTGCAGCTCCCCTTCTTCTTCCTTCTTCTACTTCTTTCTTTCTCTTCTCTGCTTCTCTTCTCTTCACGTAGAGGGGGAAGGATCCTCAATTTTTGCTAAGTATCAACCAAACCTTCTTAGAGCAAAAACCCCCTTGCCCCCGTGCTCTCTCTATTTCTCTCTCTGGGTCACACTCTCCTAGAGCCTCCAATAGTATCGGGTTATCGGGTTTCGGACCTAGAGCACATCCGGGTCCAGGGCTGCGGGCGTGGTTGCCGCCGAGGAGTGAAGGCTTAGGCGACTCGAGTGTATCAGGTCCGCGAAGGAGATGTCACAGACGAGGCACGTGAGGGGTGTGAGGTGTGAGGGACCTCACCCCTTGTGTCTGAGGCGATAAGCCCCAGACACAAATTCAATTTATGCGTCCACACGCACTCTTCAGCTTCCAAGGTGGGACTAAAGTCCCACCTTTCCTTTACGCGTCATAGCAGCAGGGTGATGCATTTAATTGAGGGAGATGCAGTTTTAGAGATCCTCAATTGCGGACCTGGAGACCTGCAGGCATCAATTCCACACCACCTGGAGCTACAATGGCTAGAACAGGCTTCAAGCTTCCTTCGAAGCTCTACGTTAATGGCAAAGGAGCTTGACAGCTGAAAACATCAACAAGGCCTTTTGGATGCATCAAAAAGCTCAGGAACAATCGCCAGAGCATGGTGAGTGTGACGGTGGCAGTGGTGTGTAGTGAGCATGTGTGAAGAGGCCTGTCGACCTCGTAGAGGGTGGCCAGAGAAGCGTGAGTTTGGTAGAGGGTTTGGAGGGGCAATTGGCCTAATAAAGTTGGGGCTTTTGCTCTTGAGGTCGAGGCGGAGGTGTGGAGTGTGGAAGAGGCAACGTAGGTGATCTATGGTGGCCGCTAGCGCTTGTCGGAGGCATGCTGGCAAGATGGAAGACGGAGTCACGGAGGGCGTCAGAGATGTCAAAGCAGAGTGTCAGAGGTACTGGCATGACGTAGAAAAGCTAAGGAGTCGATTGAGGTATGTAGCAGATGATGGGGGGCAGAGATGGCACCGGTTGTGGTATGGCCAGCACCAGAGATGAAGCTGGCTCTGGTAAGGGTTGGACAGCGAGGATGAAGGGGATAGGGACGTCGGCTGGTGTTGCTCGACGTGGAAGAAGGTAGGGAAGGAGGATCTACCGTAGATATTACGGTCAGACGATGAGGAGAGGTACGGAGAATCATTGGAGCTCGAAGAGCACTTCGGCTGGAGGAGGAGAGAAGAATTGGGGGTTACTCCGGTCGAATTCGAGTGTGCCTCGAACGGTCTGCCCTGGGGAGTCTTATATAAGCCGTTAAAGGGTGCTTAGAGCTTGGGAAGCAAGCTTCCCAAGCTTAGAAGGTTGCCGAAGTTGAAAACCCAACTCTCTCATGCGTTCACATGAGAGATTGGGAAAGAATTAAAGCTCAAGAATCGGTCTGATTGAAAGAGAATTTCAAGAGGGATCTCTGGTTCAAATTTGAGGAAGTTTCATCAATCAATCAAGGAGAAATCCTTGGTTGATTATCGTCGGATCTTTAGGATTAGGATTTTCCTGCGGTGGGGGCCTTTTTGTGAAGAAGATAAAGAAGTTGGGTGGCTTTTTGTAAGAAGTTCAAAAGCTGAGGGGCTATTGGAGATAAAGAAAGTCAAACTTGGACCAAAGTGCAAACTAGGTCAAAACAATCTCAGATTAGGCCCAAATTTTGATACAAATATAATCTGGACCTAAGGAATCCAATGGTGCAGTTGGATTTTGGTTTTGACCTTGTTTGATTAGGTAATTTATGCAGAAACCTAAATTATGGTAAATGTCTGTCTGAGATTCTATTTTGGGCCAAAACGGGTTCTGATGGTCAATTTGAAGGTACCAAACCCCAGAGAATATTTTTATATGAATTTTAGAGGGTTTATGTGAATTTTATCCTGATCAAAACTTCAGTTAATTAAGCAGGTTTATTTTTAGGATTTTAAAAGTCATTTAATTCTCAAAACACGTGAAAACTCTTTTCTGTATGTTCTAACCCACTTGTTATCCTTTTAAGACCAACTGACCCTTAATTAACCCCTGAGAAAACCTGTGGTTGTACTGTATTCAAGTTATGATGGTAAAATTGAAGTTTTAACCCTTGTTTCGTCTCTCCCTTAGAATGGTTTTGTAGTGAATTATGGCTCTCTAGCAGTTATGTAGGAGCATTTACTAACTTAATTAGATCAAAATGAGCTAGTTATGGCTCATGATGGTGTTCCCATCAGGGGACCTCACTCCCAGTGTGTCGAGGCGATAAGGCCTAAACACAAAAATAACTTATATCGCTCCTTTGCTTCTTTCCTTTATGATGTGGGACTAAATGTCCCACATCTTCCTTGCACAGCTACAGCAAATGGCTGAAGCTCCAATTGCGATCGAAGTTGTTGCTATTGCTGTCGTGCAAAGGTCTGGAGGGCTTTAGGATTCAGGTCTATGTTGATTGTAGGCAGTAGGTGGTCAGATGGCGGTTAGGGAATTGCAGGTGAAGGCGGAGGTGACAGTGTTTACAGCTGCTTCGTCGAGGACACCTGAAAGCAAGAATATGGGCTAAATGCCCCAATTAAAATGCTTAGAAGGTTCGTTGGAGGTTGGCAAATGCGACGGTGGTGGTGTCGTGTTGTTTGGAGTTGAATGTGTGTACGACGAGGTCAGAGAAGGTCGGGTGAAGGAGGGTTATTCGGTGGGCGGTTTGGATGGGCGATTGATGGAATTAAGAGAGGGCTTTTGGTCGTGGTGGTGTAGCGAAGCTTTTGGAGTAGGTGGCGAGGTGTTTGTAGGTGTGTGGTGTGAGATGGGCCTCGTCGGATGTATGGTCGGAGGTAGAAACGAAGGTGGTGAACGATGGAAACGTGGGTCAAAATAAGGTTTAAAAGGGAGAGAATTAACCTAAGGATCTAAGGGAATCTAAATAACCTAAATCTAATGAATGAAAGGGATGGAGAGGCACCAGCTTTGATTGGTTGGTGCTGAAGAAGGAGAAGTCTCTGGTGGGCAAATGGTGAGGAGGAAGGAGGAAGATGGTGTCTGTTGGTACCACAAGATGCGAATGATCGTGGGGAAGGAGAATCCACCCGCTATTGTCTGTGAGGGTGGATGAGGAAGGTGGTCAGAGGAAGCTCACCAGAGCTCAGTTGGAGAGGGGCCAGAGGTAGGGATTTGAAGAGAGTTTTGGCCCCAAACCTTGTTAAGGAGGACGGTTTGTCCTTAAGGGTCCTTATATAGGCCTCAAGGGAGCTTTCCAAGCTTGGAAGCTTTGAAGCTTCGCGAAATAGGAGACCTGATCATTCAAATGATTCGCATGAGCCTTTGTGTAGGAATTAGAGCCCAATGTGCAGCTTAGATAGAAGAGGATTCCGAAAGGAATTCTCCTTCCAATTTTGGAAGGGATTCGTCGAGAAATTAGAGAGAAATCTTTGATTGAAGGTCATTAGAGTAGGAGTTCCTCGGCGATAGAGGTGGAGGGACCTGATTGAAAATAACAATGACAAAGATAGGGGGCATTTTGTAATTATTTTGAAAGTTAGGGGCATAAGTGTGAGAGAACAGAATCTGACTGGATTGGAATGGAAACTAGGTCAAGATGATCTTTGATTGGGCCTAAATTTTGGTACAAACCTAATTTGGACCCAAGAAATTTGATGGTGAATTCAGATTTTGGTTTTTACCAAGTTTGATTGGGTAATTTACTTAAAACCCTAAATTAGGGCAACTTCCTGTTTGAGGCTCTGTTTTTAGTCAAAATGGGTTACAATGGTCAAATCAAAGGTACAAAACCTTATAGAATATTTTTCTATGATTTTTAGAAGGTTTAGGTGAATTTTATGCTAACCAGAAGATCTATTATTTAGGCAGATCTATTTTTAGGATTTCAGATGTCCATTAATTCTTGAAATGCGAGAAAATCCATTTCTGTCTGCATGGACTCTCTTGTTAGACTTTCGTGCACATTTGGCCTTTAATAAACCCCTGGGAAACCTTGTGATTGTTCTACATTTACGGACTTCTATTAAAACTACAGATTTAATCCTATTTCAATGTTTATCTTTTAGAAGGGATATGCAAAGAATTACAACTCTTCAGCGGTTATGTAAGAGCATTTGCCTGTTGATTATAACTAATTAAAGCTAGTTATGGTTGATGATGACGTTATTATCAGTTGGTCTCAATTTCAGTCCAGATTTCTTTACTATCGAGGTTGGAACATTGATAGCAAAAATCCGTGATTTGATAAGATCAGGGTTTTAAGTCGTAACATGCAAATTTGCAATTGCTTTTGAATTTATAATCCTAGATAGAGGTGGCATCTAGGGCCGTCCAAGGAGGCAAGTTTACACTTTTAAACACTCTCGCTTGAAAATGGGAAATCAACTTTCTTTTTGTGATTTTTGAATATAATATTTTATTTTGGAGTTTTGAAATAAAGGGCAACAATGAAAGATTATGGGAAGAAGGACTACATCTAATTGCTACAACCTAAGTGACAAGAATAACCTCTTTCTAAGAACATCCTAGGTATGTGAAGACCTAGGGTAATTAGAGAGAAAGGGTGAAATGTAGTAGAGTAAAAAGAAATTAAATAGGATGCAACAAAATTATAGAAAGGCAACTTATTATATGGAGAAATTTTTTTTTATAGGAATGCTTGTAGAGGAATGCTTCTACTACAAAATTAAAGAGAAAAAGATGGTAAAACAAAGATCCACCTGGTGATGGTGGTGAAGAGGAGAAGATCCTTGCTCCATACTCAGATGCTCCTGGGCTTGAAAATGATTTCTCCTAATCTTTTTCTTGAAGTGCTCCTCCAAAGGTGTGTCCTCCTTGGCAAACCCTAGATGGGCATGCCCTAACTCCTCTAAAAGTGGAAAGATTCCACTCCAAAAATCTCCTCCTAGGGTAGGTGTGAACCACCCTCAAGAACCTCCTTTGGACGTCCTCTTGCCTGGCTTGTCCTTTGGTTGGCGTGGGCACAAGAAAGAAGGGAAGAGGAGAAGGAACCAAGGGGACAGAGTGTCCACTTAATCTTCTTCTTCTCCTTCTCTTGGTCGTAGGGTATGGTGGACTATGGGTGGAAGTATGTGTGAATAATGAAGCCAAAGGTGACTTGAAGTGGGTAGTTAATGGCCTTTTTATGGAATGGGTAGGGGGTTAGGTATGGTTAAGGGATGGACAAATAGGATGGCTCATGAAGGGTGGCTAAGGGATCCTAGGGTTAGGATTGATGGCGCCAAAGTGAAGGGATACTAGATGGTTGGCGCCATCTTTTGGTAGGAACTAGGGTTAAGGGGCTGGTGTGGTGTGTTGTAAGGATAGGATGGAGTTGTAGGGTGGAGGTTATGAGATGGATGGCTAGGGTTTATTGGTGCCAAGGGAGGGGATGTATGGAGTTTGGGTTAAGGAGGCTTGGCACCAACTTAGGTGGGTTTAGGTGAGTTAGTTGGCGTGGGAAATAGGAGGGGTTAGGATGGCTCCATGTGGTGGTGGTTAAGGGATGAGAGGCTAGATTTAGTTGGTGCCACATGGGGGGGTGCATAGGTGTCTTGGTACCAACTTAAGGGGGTGGTTAACTGGTGGTTATTGGGTGGTTAATGGTTGGAAAGTTGCTTCAAGTTGGCACCATGCGTGGGTATTCTAGAAGGGGCTAGGTTGGCACCAACTTGGATGGTTGGATGGAGGTTGTAGGATGGATGAAGTGTGGATGTGTAGGGGAGGTTTTGGCACCAAGTGTAGGTGGTTATAGGAAGGGTAGTTGGTCCCACTTTTGGTGGCTTTTGAAGGTGGTGGTATGAAGGGATGCATGGATGGTGATGCCAACTAAGGTTGGAGGTAGGTAGCTTAGGTGGTGAACTTGGAGTAGAGTTAGGGTCGAGTTAGGTTAGGGTTTAGGTTGGTGGTGCACAGCCATGGAGTGGATAGTTTAGCTAAGCTAGATTAGCTAGTAGGTGAGTAGAGGAGGAGGTAGAAGGAAGCTAGGGTTTTGGATGTGAGGAGCTAGAATCAATTGTCTGGAGCTGCACTGGAGCTGCTGGTTGTTGAAGAGAACTACAAAGAGCTACCTTACCTTATTTAGCTTGCTAATTCTTTGCGAGCTTCCAAGCCAAGCTAAAGTGAGCTGGCTTCTACTGAAATTAGCTGAGGTGAGCTGGGTCTGGTCTTCCCAAAGATTACCTATCTAGTTGGAGTAGTTGGCTTAGGTTAAGTAGCTTAAATCAACTAAGTTGAGCTAAGTTGAGTCTCCGGGAACTGGACTTGAGCTAGCCTGAGCTGGTTGAGGTCATCTTCAGCTAACTAGAGTTGAGTGGAGTTGGAGAGAGCTGGACCTGAGTTGAAGTGAACTCTTGCCAACTAGGTTGAGCTGGCCTAAGCTCCCAGTGAACTGATTGGAGCTAAGTTGAGCTAGACTTAACTAAGTTGAGTTGGATCTAAGCTGACTTGAGCTAAGTTGAGCTACCTTAAGCTACCATCTAGCTAGGATGAGTTGAATGGAGCTTGAGAGACCTAAACCTAACCCAAGTGAGCTGGTATCCAGCTATGATGAGCTGGATCCAGCTGAATTAAGCTTCCTCTTCACCAGATGCCTTCTTGAATGTTAGGGTTTTTTTGGGATTTGGCTATCTATTCATCCCTAACACTTAAATGAAAGTGTCAAAAACACACAAAATCATGCAATGCATGCCTAACTTAAGTAATGCCTATATGTAGCCCAAAAGCTCGTTTGCAGAGTTAAAATCCTAAGAGCTAGACATGTTTTAGGGCATACAAATGATGATAAGATGGCGTTTATCACACCCCCATGCTTATCTTTTGCTAATCTCTTAGCAAAACTAATTTTTGCAATATGGATTTTTGGGAAGAACTAATTTTTTTACTTTTGAGAAGGAGATTACAGGACCTTGGCTGATTAAAACATGAGATGCATGGGATTTGTTATACATAAACATCGAGATTCATCTTTGAATCCAAAGATTAGATGAATCAAAATCAATGTATCCTTCAAAAATTCACAAGTTAACTCTTTGTTAATTCAGATGGCCCGAAATTATTTTGTAGTTAGGATTTCTCTGACTCGTGAATCTGATTTGCAACTTGTATAATCCTTTAAAACCTTGTGTCTGTGCTTGTGAATGCCAACATTTATAAGGTTGTGTTTTTTTGCTTAAAAGTTTTTTTTATCTCCCCCATGCATATTCTTAACTTAATCCTACAACAGATGTGTCAAGATCATTGATGGGAACACCATCATGAGCCCTAACTAGCTCATTTTGACCTAGCAAAGAGAATAAAAGCTCCTACATAACCTAGAGAAGGACCTAATTCAAGGAATAACTATTCTGAGAAGAAAATAAGAAACAAAGGGTAAACTGTAATTTTACCATTGCAGTACATCAACAGGATTTCCAAGGGGCTAAAAATAGGTCAAATTGTCTTAATAAGATAAAAAGTGAGTTGGTTCAATCAGAAATGGGTTCATTTGCAATCTAAGAATTAAAAGACTTCTTGTAACCCTAGAACAGACCTGCTTAATTCAACAAGGTTTTGGTCAGGATAAAAATCAACTAAACCCTATAAAATTCATGGAAAAATATCCCCTAGGGTTTATAACCTTCAAATTGGTCTTTGGAACCTATTTTGACCTAAATTGGGGTCCTCGTCAGATATTTGACCTAAATTGGGTTTTTGTATAAAATATCCAGTTAAATGTGGTCAAACCTCAAATCCAACTTCACCATTGAATTCCCTAGGTTCAAATTAGGTTTGTACCAAAATTTGGACCTAAGGGGAGGTCACCTTGACCTACTTTGCAAAATAGTCCACCCAATTACATTTTGACCCTTAGCTTTTTAAAACCTTTGCATAGACCCCCCTATCTTCCTCGCCACTCTTTGCAATTAGGTCCCTCTGCCATTACAGTGGAGGAGTCCTACTCAGGCGAGGATTTGAGGTGGATTTCTCCTCGATTCCTTAGAGATCTCCTCCCAGATTTGGAAGGGAGATTTTCTGAGGAATTTCCTATCGTCTGAACACAATCCCTAGATTTGATTCGCACCCAATCTCTCATGCGAGAGAAATGGGTATCATTCGCACCTTCCTTCTCCGACGAGATTCTTGCGCTTGGAAGCTTGCCTTCCAAGCACAAGGACCTCTACTAGCAGCTATAAAAGGACCCCCTATCTTGCCGCACCTCTCAGCTTGGCTTGGCCGGAGAAAACCCTCCAATTTCTTCCCTTCTCCTCCGGCCAAGTGTCCAGCAGGCTCTGGCGACTCCTCCTCCTTGTCGTCGCTCGACCACAATACTAGTGGCAGAGATGTCTTCACTCCTTCCTCCACGTCGCACCATACCCGCGCACGTGCCAAAAGCCCCTTCGTCGTCGCCGTTCTCCCTCCACTGGAAGCTTCTTCTACGGTGGTGGCAGGTACGACCATTTGTCCTCCTACCCCCTTTCATCCACTTAGTTATGTTAAATCTCTTCCCCTCTCTCCTCTCTTCATTTCCCCCTTCTCTATTTCTATTTTCAACCCCTCGACACCGTAGACCACCACCATCGTCCTCATCTCTGGTCGACCACCGGCGAAGGCGCATCCATCGCTCCACACTTCCACACACCTTGCCAGACCCCTCAAAACCTCCGCCATCATCCGCTGATCCTTATCCACATCTCCATCGACCGCCAACACCTCCACACTCGCCCCCCGATCAAACCCACTTTCACAGCCACAGAGCGACCTAGGCACGCACGCCTAGGCCGCCCCGCGGCCAGCCAACCACCTAGACACCTTTGCCATGTCACGGCAAAGCTCCCCATGTGGTTTAATGAGGCTGCAAGGCCGTATTGAGTGATCGCAGGTTCACCCCCTTGTCGCCATTGAAGCATGAGCAAGCTTGCTTGCAAGCTCGCTCCAGGCTGCATCGCTCTAGGTTTCTAGGTCCAGGTGACGCGGAAGGAGTGCGTGCACACATCTAGCCAGCGAGTAGCCTTGAGAGAGCACCCAGCCACAACAATTAGGCAGAGGACCTCCTGCGGGTGCGCGAGCAAAGCGGATGGGACTTTTAGTCCCACCTCGGAAATTTAGGAGTGCGGTGAGTCATTTATATTGATTTTGTGTTTCTACCATGTCTCCTCAGATCACAGGGTGAGGTCCCCTCGCCCACTCACTCTCCTCGTTCGTGACCCATGCTCTGCGGACCTGGCTGCCAGACCCGTTTACCTAGCACTCCTCGCGCACCACCGACGTCAGTGCACCAAGACCCAGGTGCACGTAACCCGACTCGAATACCCTATTGGCTGGCTCTGGGAGAGCAAACCCAAGAGAGAATAGAGAGAGAGTGTATGCAAGGAAAAGAAGAGAAAGGAAAAGCAGAGAAAGGCAGAGAAGGAAGAAGAGAAAGAGAAGCTAAGGCAAGTGCACAGAGGAAAGAAAAGAAAAAGAAGAAAGGCAGAGAAGGCAGAAGAGAAAGAGAAGCTAAGGCAAGCACGCAGAGAAAAGAAGAAAGAAAGAAGAGAAGCCAAGAAGGAAAAGGCAGAGAAGGAAAGAACCAAGAAAGAAAAGAAGAGGAAGCTAAAGAGACAAGAGAAAGAGAATCATACTTTTTGCCATATTCTTATCAATCTCTCTATTTTGCTACATTCTATAATTCATAAACTCCTGCATTATGCTCTGAATTAGATTTTGAGTAGATTTAAGTGTTCAAATTACAATGATTGAGATTAGTAAATAAATTCCATTTGCTCCCTATGTTCGATCTCGGACTCAACATTCGAGTAATAAAATTCTTACATGTTTTCAAAGCGATTTCGACTATACTACGACGCATTTATTTTAAACCCAACTTCGTGCTCCTTTAAACATGTTGGCACCATTGTCGAGGACGATCTCGTTGTGACTCTTTTCACATGAAAACATTGTGGCGCCGTTGTCGAGGAGCAACGTGCAATTTATTGCTAATCTCTGCATTATTTATGATTATATTTGAGCACAAACTTGCCCTATTTGTTTTGCTGTGATTTTGCAAAGTATTTCACGAAGAGATCTCCCGCGCGAATCAACCACTCCAGGGCAGGTAAACTCTCTTCTCCCCTAAATCCATCTCCTAATCCTGGGAAGACAAAAAAAAAGAAATAATCAAATTAGGAATCACTTGCCTTTTTTCTATGGTAATTACCATTTTAAAGGCAAAAGTTTCCTGATTTTGCGAAAATTTTTCAAAACTTATTGAAGTTGGAGCGATTTTTAGAGATCCTACCCCACAAGTTCCTGTGCCTAGTAGAAATCACGCTTAATTTCCAAATCTCCGCGGACTATGCACTTCTTGTTTTAAAGTCCAAAGAGAACTTCTGTGAAAAGCAAAGAGGATTGGAAATAGAACCAAATTAGGGTTTCTACAGTAGGGCTTTTGGAGTGCTAGTTCACACATGCTTGCATAAAAGGAAATAAACCCACCCGCATTAGTGAGCTACCCAAGCCCTTGATTGAAAAGATCTAAGAAAGACAAACCCTAAAATCGAGCTCTAAAATCACTTGAATCTTAAAAACATTGGACCTAATAACCTAGGAGTCAAATCAGGGTGATTTCTAGGTCTTGACCCATAATCATTTTGCTATCTTTAGGCCAGGTCAGGTGAAGCTGACCCCTTGGGTCAACCAACCTTGAAATTAGGTCACAAAATCAAAACATCTAAAGTTTAAGTGAAAACCCTAAGCACCTTCAATCTAAAATTGGTAGACTTAAGAGGTCAAGGTCCCCATTCTAGTCTACTTGAAATCTCAGTGACAAGAGAGGTCAGGTGGGGGAAACCCTGTAACCCGTGGGGACACTCTACCGTGTAGGGGTCTTTGTGGGACTCTCCCTTTCTGGCTGCCCAGGTAATTCTCAGGTGGACGACTTTCCGATCTAGGGGTATCATCCGCCCCGAACCTCCATAGTCATCCAAACATCTTTGGGTGCCTCAATTGGGTCAAAAACGCATCCAGTCCCTCATCTCTTCTCTCTAGAGCACACACATACATTTTCAGTGGGACTCCTTATTCGGATCTATTCGCTTCACAACTTGATTCTACATCTTGATCCGAATTCTGATTCTACATCTTGATTCCACCATCTAATCCAAACATGCAGCCTAGTTACTTAGGAAGACCATTCAAGAAACCTGAATCACAGAGATCCATGAGGGATAGGATGATTGAGGATGCTCTTGAATTCTATGAAATTAAATACAAAACCTCAACACCAATAGAAGACATTTAGGTTAATGTACCAACAACCACAACCTTCATCATAAACTGTGCCCAAGTATTATTGACTGAAGCCACAAAAGGATCAACCCGAGACATGCTCATAACAGGATACATTGAGATAGAAAAATTACATAATTTTGAATACCTTCAATGCATGATAAATCCTGCACTTTGGGAACAACACCAAGATGATCTTGAAAAACGGGAAGAGATAATGAGGTTATTGAAACAAATTATTGACTAGGAATACCTGTATATGCCACAAACAGATGATAAACCATCTTGGAGTAGTATTGAGGATCAATTCGATTTCCCAAATGTCGGGTTCGAGGCACAGAGTGGTTGTGGATTCCCAACCCAGATAAAATACAACATGCCTGATATTGAAGTTGGGAAGTTCCAATTGCAGGAAAACACAATGTAGAGCCAACCCTAGACCATAGATCACCAACCATAGAATTCCAAGACTCCTGCAATAATGAGATTAGAACTGAATCTCTCAAGGGTGAAAATCTTGCCCCTTGTTCTGATAAGGTGACCCTCGAAGGTTATTCAGACTTAGATTCTAGTAATTCAACCCACACCCTCAGCCTATAATCTGTATCTGAAACTTATTAGGAAGATTACAAGGCCCCGTATGAAGAAGATCAAATTTTCAATGAAGAATATGATTTTGGGCCTCTATTTGATGAATATCCCTCTCCAACATCCTCAGAGAATCAAATCAATTTTTCGGAAGTCACGCCAATTTATGATACAGAAATCGAGGAGTTGGATGAGTGGGGTGTTGATTGGGTCTTTCCCACAAACCTAGAACTTGAGCCTAGACAAAATAAGGACACCTTTTTAAGCTTAGAATTCACATATAGGCTAGACCCAAGTCAGGCTATTGAGTCTACATCATATGATTCATTCTGGGGTGGAACTCATGACCTCGAATCTCATTCAGAACTTGATTTCGCAATATCTCTGACGATTTCGAATCTGACCATGATTTCAGAGAAACTCGGCTTCCTGAATACAACGAGCCAATCTACGACCTCAGCTCACATGATTCATTCTCCGACTCCAACTCCAAGATCCCAATTCCCGAGATCACTGATTTCAGTTCAGGTTCCAGTGACATGGAATCATTTCTTTTTGATCCTCAGGAATCAAAACCAGAAAATGCCGAGAGTGATTACAGCCCAAAGTTCAAATCTTTTCTCGATTCAGATTTCCCTCATCCTATAGACACTCTCCAGGTATTCACTTTTGATTTTGAAAGCTACTATGAGGACTCTCTACATGAGACCACCTGTCATTTCTTTCTAGAAGAGCTCTCATGCACAATTCTCGTTGAAGCCCCTCTTCCACACATACTGAATCGATCAAAACCCATTTTCAACCCTGACTCGCAACCAGACTCAATTTCTATTCTGATTCCCCTCTCACTGAGCCGTTTGCAAATGAGTCAACTCCACACATACATCGGGTATCAAACATTGATCAGATTGAAAACCATGCTTCATCATTCTCTAATCACCCCTGTAGGGTTTTCGGACCATTCACTGATTATTTTTCGGAGCCCTACTCTGACCAGGCTGATTCGACTCAGCCAAAACCCAAATTTACACTTCCACATCCATCCGAGCCGCATAGCATATGGTGGGTTCCACATCTATTGATCTACATTTATCAATCCACCAGATTAATAGGGTTTGGGCTGCATCATCAGCCTGTCGATCGCAACAAGCACTTAGTTGCACCAACCATGCTCTTAATCAAGGCGCTTGTTCTACAAAACTCTGTTGATTTGACCACTCCCTCTCCATACCATTTTCCGCTTGGCTGAAGGCATCGAATTTAACACTTAACGGGAGGCAATCCGTCATCCCAAATACCTGAGATCTATCTGATTATCCATCCGTACGATACATCTATTGCACCCTGAGTTCAGCCTTAGACCAGTCGATCCCACCTTTGGTACATGTGCCCAGAGCTTGAAATCATCCGCAACAGTTATTCCCGACCCATTCGCCCACCTGATAAATCCTATTCTAAGTCCCTGAACCCAACACTATTTCACACCCTCTGTTTACAATGAGGACATTGCAAAACTTAGGCATGGGGGGGTGGTAAAGTGCAAACATACAGAAACCAAGAAAAGTCAGAAGGATTCTCACAAAAAAATCACATAGGCCAAAAATACCAAAAAAATTAGAAAATTATGAAAAAGAACAAAAAAATGGTGGAGGGAAGAAAATTTTGAAACCACATAAACAAGAGGAGGAAAAGAGCAAAAAGTCAAAAGGAGCACAAAAAGAAAAAGAAAAAAAGAATAGCCATTAGTAAGAGATTAAGGTATTAATCGAAGTTCTAGACCGCATCAAAAAAAAAAAAAGAAATAGAGGAAAATAGTGCTAATGAGACAAAGGAGATTAGTAGGAACATTGATCTTAGGCATCTTGGGCTAGACTCTTAGGCTTAAAAATTCAAGTATCTGCTAAGATCTGGATAATCCTTAAGAGGTTGGGGAAAATGCGAAGCTTAAGTATTAGGTCTAAGGCTTAGGAAGTATTCGGCCTCGTTAACTGACCTTCGGTTTGCGGGACTTGATAACCTAAGCACCCCAATCTACACACTGTCTGGTTCAGTGCGCATAACTATCAATATCACGCAAAAGAGTTAAATGTTCTGAAAAAAGTTGCCTTGATTAGGAGCGACCGATCAACACAAGTTGATTTGGATGAGTTCCCGGTGCAGAGGCGGGAAATTTCCCTCGAAGATGCGTAACAGCATATCGTCTCCTCGGTGCTTGTCTCCTAGGATATTTACATATCCTACTAGGGGCATGCAAGCACCCTGCTGGTTCAGATACCATGGGCGGCATTATCACGAAATGTCGATTGCCAGGGTCTGGATTTGGCTACGGAACACCATGGGCGGGATTATCTCAAAATCTCGAAAGCCAGGGTTCTGGGGGTTACCATGGGCAGTGCTATCACAAAGCATCGATTGCCAGGGACCTTTGAGGATTATGATGGGGACGAGGAATTCGATACAGACCGTGTTGAGAAGCCAATCCAAAGCTAGAAATAAAAAGAAAAGAGAGAGAAAACTCTCCAAACAAATAAATCCTCTATCTCCCTCTTACAAAAATGCATTGCAAACTGAACCAAGGCTAAAAAATGTCTCAAGCACGGGTGCTTTAACCGTGGAGTCCAATGAACCTTAGGATAGTTTCTGCGGGCCGTAAAAAACTTTCGCGGAGGACCAAGGCAAAAGCTGGTCAGGTCCGGATCTTGGTTGGTACTTGAGTACCTCTAGGCTTATTTTCGGCATTCCAACCTAATCAAAAGAAAAAGAAAAAGCACTTATCATAACTGGTGAAAGAAATTCATGGTCTAGAATAGAAGTTAAAACCATAAAATTTTGCTAAGGGACTAGCAAAAGCTGGGCATGGGGGTATGATGGGAACACCATCTGAGCCTTAACTAGTTCATTATGACCTAGCAAAGAGAATAAAAGTTCCTACATAACCTAGAGAAGGGCCTAATTCAAGGAATAACTATTTTAAGAAGAAAATAAGAAACAAAGGGTAAAACTGTAATTTTACCATTGCAGTACATCAACGGGATTTACTAGGGGCTAAACATAGGTAAAATAGTCTTAATAAGATAAAAAGTGAGTTGGTTCAATCAGAAATGGATTCATGTGCAATCTAAGAACTAAAAGACTTCTTGTAACCCTGGAACAAACCTGCTTAATTCAATAAGGTTCTGGTCAGGATAAAAATCAACTAAACCCTCTAAAATTCATGGAAAAATATCCCCTAAGGTTTAGAACCTTCAAATTGGATTTTGGAACCTATTTTGATCTAAATTGGGGTCCTAGTCAGATATTTGACCTAAATTGGGTTTTTGTATAAAATGTTTAGTCAAACATAGTCAAACCTCAAATCCAACTTCACCATTGGATTCCTTAGGTCCAAATTAGGCTTGTACCAAAATTTGGACCTAAGGGGAGGTAACCTTGACCTACTTTGCAAAATAGTCCACCTAATTACATTTTGACCCTAGCTTTTTAAAACCTTCGCGTAGACCCCCCTATATTCCTCGCCACTCTATACAATTAGGTCCCTCTGCCATTACAGTGGAGGAGTCCTACTCCAGCAAGGATTTGAGGAGGATTTCTCCCCGATTCCTCAGAGATCTCCTCCCAGATTTGGAAGGGAGATTCTCTGAGGAATTCCCTATCGCATGAACACAATCCCTATATCTGATTCACATCCAATCTCTTGTGCGAACGCGCGAAAGAAATGGGTATCATTCGCACCTTCCTTCTCCGATGAGATTCTTGCACTTGGAAGCTTGCCTTCCAAGCACAAGGACCTTTGCCAGCAGCTATAAAAGGACCTCCTGTCCTTGCCGCATCTCTCAGCTTAGCTTGGTTAGAGAAAACCCTCCAATTTCTTCCTTTCTCCTCAGGCCAAGTGTCCAGCAGGCTTCGGCGACTCCTCCTCCTCCTTCTCGTCGCTCTGCCGCAATACCAGTGGCAGAGATGTCTTCACCTCCTTCCTCCGTGTCATGCCATACCCATGCACGCGCCAAAAGCCTCTTCGTCGTCGCCATTCTCCCTCCACTGGAAGATTCTTCTCCGGTAGCGGCAGGTACGGCCAGCCGCCCTCCTTCCCCCTTTCGTCCACTTAGTTAGGTTAAATCTCTTCCTCTCTCTCCTCTCTTCATTTCCCTCTTCTCTACTTCTATTTTCAACCCCTCGACACCGTAGACCACCACCATCGTCCTCATCTCCAGCCGACCACCGGCGAAGGCGCATCCATCACTCCACGCTTCCACACGCCTCGCTAGACCCCTTAAAACCTCCACCATCATCCACTGATCCGTATCCACATCTCCATCGACCGCCAACACCTCCACACTCACCCCCCGATCAAACCCACTTTCACGGCCATAGAGCGACAAAGGCACGCATGCCTAGGTCGCCCTGTGGCCAGCCACCCACCTAGACACCTTCACCGTGTCATGGCGAAGCTCCCCATGTGGTTTAATGAAGCCTCAAGGCCATATTGAGTGATCACAGGTTCACCCTCTTGCTGCCATTGAAGCATGAGCAAGCTTACTTGCAAACCCGCTCCAGGCTGCATCGCTCCAGGTTTCCAAGTCCAGGTGAAGCGGAAGGAGTGCGCGCACACATCCAGCAAACAAGTAGCCTTGAGAGAGTACCCAGCCACAACAGTTGGGCAGAGGACCTCCTGCGGGTGCGTAAGCAAAGCGGGTGGGACTTTAAGTCCCACCTCAAAAATTTAGGAGTGTGGTGAGTCATTTATATTGATTTTGTGTTTCTACCATGTCGCCTCAGATCACGGGGTGAGGTCCCCTTGCCTGCTCACTCGCCTCGTCCGCGACCCATGCTCCGCGGACTTGGCTGCCTGACCCATTTACCCAGCACTCCTCGCGCACCACCCACGCTGGTGCGCCTAGACCTGGGTGCGCGTAACCTGACCCAAATACCCGATTGGCTTGCTCTGGGAGAGCGAACCCAAGAGAGAATAGAGAGAGAGTGTACGTGGGGGAAAGTAGGGGTAGGTTTTGCACTCGTGTGTGCAGGGAAAGGAAGAAGGAAGAGAAAACTGAAGCGAAGAAGGAAAAAGCTAAGGAAGAAGCTGAGGAAGCTAAGGCAAAAGAGAAAGAAAGGAAAAGCAAAGGAAGCTGCAGAGGAGCTAAGGAGGACCTGAAGGCAGAAGCTGAGGAAGCTAAGGAAGAGAGAAGCTAAAGGCCAAAGTCAGAGAAGAGGAAAATCAAAGAAAGGCAAAGAAGGCACTGTTGAAGAAGAAAGAGAAAGAAGAAAAGAAGAGCCAAAGCTAAAGGAAAGAAGAAGGAAGGAGAAGGCAGCAAGGAAGAGGAAGCACAAGAAGATAAAGTCAGAGAGGAAAAGAAAGAGAATCTAAGGCAAGCACGCAGAGGAAAGAAAAGAATAAGAAGAAAGGCAGAGAAGGAAGAAGAGAAAGAGAAGCCAAGGCAAGCATGCAAAGGAAAGAAAAGAAAGAAGAGAAGCCAAGAAGGAAAAGGTAGAGAAGGAAAGAACCAAGAAAGAAAAGAAGAGGAAGCTAAAGAGACAAGAGAAAGAGAATAAGACTTTTTGCCCTATTCTTATCAATCTCTCTATTTTGCTATATTTTATAATTCATAAACTCCTGCATTATACTCTGAATTATATTTTGAGTAGATTTAAGTATTCAAATTACATTGATTGAGATTAGTGAATAAATTCCATTTGCTTCCTGTGTTCGACCTTGGACTCAACATTCGAGTAATAAAATTCTTATATGTTTTCAAAGCGATTTCGACTATACTATGACGCATTTATTTTAAACCTGACTTCATGCTCCTTTAAACATTTTGGCGCTGTTGCCGGGTGGTGAGTCCATTTTAATGGACTATCGTTATGCCTAAGTTAACTTTCTTCTTACATTTTATGTTTGTTAATAACTACATTAGGTTATAGAATGATTACATGCATCATTATTTAAGTTTTCATCTATTCTATCGCATTCGATAACTTAGTATGTAATTATTTTATGTTTCATTATTGTAGGAACAATTTTACAAAAGAACAGGGGGTTGAAATAAATTTCCCCCAACAGACAGCCGGCCTCAACTAAACCTTCCTCAAACTCCGGCCAGCCTCAACAAACCCCAACAGCCGCCAGCCAAGTTTAGAAGGGATTTGAAAATCCCTTGACTTGCGAATGGGGGGGAGGAGATAAAAGAGGGTGTGTTTGGCGAGAGGAGGTGGGTCTTCCTTCCCCCCTTGTTGGGATATCTCTTCTTCTCCACCTCTGCTACCGTGGAAACAGCGTACACCATGAACATAGCGTGCACCGTGCTCACCATCGCCTTCCTTCAAGCACCACGCTCACCTGATGGTGCATGGTGACAGCGTGCACCACTTCCTTTACAACCACCACCTCCAGTCCCTCTCTGTCTTCACTATCTTCAGCCTTGGCGTTGCAGCAAGCCACACCTGCCTGCTCCTCACCACAGCCACCTTTAGCCCGCACGAGACCATGCTCAGCCTTACCACCAGCCACGCACCCGTAGGCAGATCACGCACCTTTGCGCGGCCACAGCAGTAGTGCCCCCTTACCACGCATAGCACAGCCGCGCCCTCATGCTTCCAGCAGCCGCATGCGTGGCCTCCTCCACTTCGTCTTCTTCATCTCCTTCATTCTTCCATTGCTTGGTCGTGCTACTCCTCAACTCAGTTAATTAAGTTAATTTTACTTAATTAAGAGTAGAGAAAAGTCACTTAGGTTAACTCAAAATTGTGTTGGTTTAGTAGTATAGGGTCAAGTTAACCTCACATTTTAGAATTTTTTAACTGGTTGAGTCCAGGTCGTTTGCTGGGAAGTATAATTCATTCTAAATTCACTAATTAACTTTTATTTTTCTTTATAAGTATAGGAGGTATATTTAAGTTAATTATAGAAGCATGAATTTTGCAAAAATTGATTTAATTTGAAATAACATGCAAAATCCCATATGAACTCTCATTTTCAATATTTAAAAACATGTAAATTCTCTATTTATTTCAAATGATTTATGGCAAATAAGAGTTTATCTAGTCAATACATGCCTTCATACAACAATTAAGAGGAAGAAGAAATTAAATATAACAAGAAAATCAATTTCTTTTCCTTTTATTCTTCAGCCTCTCTCTCTTTTCTCTTCTTCTCTTTATCTTCTTTTCCTTTTATTTCTTAATCCTTTATTTTTCTCTTTCTCTTTCTATTTTTCTCGTATTCTCTTATTCTCTCAATCTCTTTCTTTCTTCTCTTCTTTCTCTTCTGCTTCTGCTTTCTTCTTCTCCCTTATTCTTCTTCTTCAGTATTTCCTTAGTGCTTGTTCTTCTCTCTCTTTCCTTTATTACGAGCTCTCCTTCCTTACTTAGCCTTCAGCATCTTTCTTTTTCCTTTCCTTAGCTTCTTCAGCATCTACTTTTTTCAACCCTTAGCTTCCTTCGACACTTAACCTTCTCAGCTTCTTCATTCTATCTTTTTTCTTTTCATTCCTTTCAGCTGAATCGGGTTTTTTTTTTCTCTTAACAAAAAATTAGCTTTTGGTTTGCGGCGAGGTCCTTTCGAGGATACACAGCACCCTGAGATCAGAGTGGGACCTGACCCTACTTGGTCCTCGCCTAATTTGATTAGGGTTCATTTTTGTTTTTTTTTTCTTTCTTGAGCCAAACCGACCCTCTCTCGAGCTGAACTGGTTCAACTGCCTCCCAGGCCTTTCCCTCCCAAGGTTCATCGAACATATACCCACTCAGGCGCACACCCGTAGGCGCACACGACCGCACACACACACGCTATACTCAGAAGATCGGGTTTCAGATTCGCACCGAGCGCTTGACTACTAAAGCGGCTATACAACAAAATGCTTTTATACCTACGCACGTGCTCTGAATCTTTCGATGTGGGGCTATCTTATCCCCTCCCAGACCGAACTTCAATCATCGATTTCTCCCTACTCAAAGCTCCAAATAGAGTGATTCAAAGCTTGATGGAGAGCTTTAAGGTGGCTTTACAGGATTGCAGGGTCAATTTTAGGTTTAGAGGATGTTTGCCTCTTCGATTTGAAAGGCGAAATTAGGAGGTTTCTACAGGTTATATAGCCTGGAAATGAAATTAAGGTTATAGTGTTTATAGAATGGACTTTCTAGCTTATCTAAGGGTCTGAATAAATCCTACAGGTAATTCTGCATCTGCTTGTGTGAGTTTTGAACTCTCAAGAGCTTCAGGAGACACAGAGAAGCTTAAAGCTTCTCTGAAAGCTTCAGAGATAGAAATTCCAACTCTGATATGTGCAACAGACACTTAAGGGCATTTCTAATCTATTTCAACAAGTTCCAAGGATTAAAACTAACTAAACTGGGTAGGATTCAAGTTCAAATTTCATCCAAAATCTACTATCGTCAGTTTGGGTTCAAAAACAACCCAAATTGGCAGGTTGTTAATTCCAACTAAATAACAAGTCTGAGCTTACTTAAAT
The DNA here is from genome assembly GCA_037157565.1 of Thalassia testudinum. NCBI lineage: Eukaryota > Viridiplantae > Streptophyta > Magnoliopsida > Alismatales > Hydrocharitaceae > Thalassia > Thalassia testudinum. Next base: position 130,692,674 of record JAZHRO010000077.1, read on the forward strand.
CTCTCTAAAATCATTCAACAAGATCTCAGAAATGACTCTAACTCATCAATTCCTCAAATCAAGCTCAGAATCAAAATTTCCTCCTCAGGTTTAACTATTAGGCTTGAAAATTGACTTTCTGATTAAAGCTTCATTTCACAAAATTAACACCTTGAATAGGATCTTTACAACCTCAGGAACAAGTTCAGGTCCTTAAATTGATGTTTCAACTAGAGTTCCTAGGGTTCTAAGATTGTCGCCTAAGCTTCAAAGGTAGTTTGATCGTCAGGATAAATCAAAGGTTGTTACACTGGTTGGATCATAAAAATGGACTCAGGGATCAACAATGATGCTTCCAGACTTCTTAAACACAACTTTAACCTAACTGATAGACTTCTCCAACTCTGCTGGAGTTGGAGAAGACAATGACCTATCTCAACAACTCCAGACACTAAAATCTCAATTAAAATACCTCAGCATAATTAGTGATCATCAAATCATTAATCTGGAGCTTCTCACTAAGTTTTATAGGCTGAAGCTCAATAATGACTCGCTGGAGCTCCGGTGAGTCCATAAAAATTCAAAATTATGCACAGAGAAGTGAAACGTGACATTTTTGATCTAAAAAGGATCCTGAGGTTGCAAGGAACCTCAGAATCACATTTAATTCTTCTTCAATTCATTACATGAATGATTATTTAGTAAAATTCAATTTTAATAGATTTTAGTGATTGAGGCTCAGGACTTGGTCTCCCACTCAAATGAGTGGTTGAGACAAGTCTAAAGATGTTCGCGATCATAAATACTTAATTAATTTAAAGTTTAAACTACTCCTAAGCCGCCATTGACAACGAGCTTAGGAGCTTAAATATAATTAGGCATTTAGATTATATGTGGTATTTATACAAATTAAAGTGTAGAACAGGGTCCTTAGGTGATGAATAGATGGTGGAGGACCCTATGGAGGTGGATTATGACTCAACTACTTCTGCCATAGACAGCAGAAGCAATCAGTGGAGGTGGAAATGGTTTAAGCGGTTTAAGTGATCAATTTAGCAATTAATGGTGATAGAAGTGATTGTGGAAGATGTAAGAAGGTGGACAGTGAGTTAAAAAGACGAAACTAGGGCTCTGGAGAGCTCAAGGAACTTGCCGGAGTCGAGGAAGATGAACATTGAAATCTGACATTACAACTACTACCTACCTAACTATCTATCTAAACTACTCCTACTCCTACTCCTATCCTACTGTTACTTGGACAAAGGGGTCAAAGGGACTCCGTCGAAGGCTCATAATGGAGGATGAAATCAGAGGGTATGAGGAAGATCTCTGGCGAGCAAATTTGGATGGAGCAGAGGATCTCCTTGGTCAGTGCCTTTGTCTAGAGATGTGGCAGACCTTAGCGGAGTTCCGGAGCTAATCAGAATGGATGAAGGGAGTCGAATATTGATGTGGAAGATTGCCAGAGTTGCAGATGAATAGCCTATCGAAGTCAGCTATAGTGAAGAAGAGGGAAGGGAGCCAACTTGAGAGAAATCGAGGGGGTGGGGGTCTATTTATAGTTGACGACGATGAAGAGGGCGGCGGAGTCTGGATGAAGAAGCTAGGGGAGGTTAACTACCGGTGTTGTCTCCGATGTCGATGAGGTTAACTCCTACCTAAAATTAGGATATCTGGATCATCCAGACCGATGGATGAAGATGGGATGGTTAGTGCAAGTTCTAAGAGCTTGGAGAAGGAAGAATGATGTCGGTAGGGTGGTGATTGAGCGGTGGAGTCCCCTCCATCGTCAGCCGTTCAACCGGCTGAAGGAAGAAGAAGAAGAAGATAGGGACCTTTATGCAATGAAACCTAAGGACCTATATGAAAATTAAGGACCCGATTGAAATCAATAATAAGGACCTAAATGTAAACTCAGGTTTTCAAGGTTCATTTTAACTTAGATCTTTTCCAACCTTTTATATATGATTATAAATAAGGTAATTATTATGTTTATACCTTGAATTTACATTTTTGACATTTTTAGGTTAATTTATTAGATTAGGTAAAGTTAAGTTACTACATACTTAGGTATACATTATACTTAAGCTAATTAACTTATTAATTAAAGGAATGATTATTAAGATCTCGAGTCCAATCATTAATAAATTACTAATAATATTATTTGAATGATAAAATAGCATTTTAAACTTATTTTAAGGTCCTTTACTATATATCCCTTATTTTATAATTAACCCATATATACTCATATCCTTAGCTAATTAACTAGGAAAATTAGTTAATTAGGGGTAATTAGAGATCATGATGAGCTTCTCATCACTGCTGCAATGAAGAGAAGAACCCAAAGCACGCAGCACCCATCCCCCTTCCGTGCAGCACACCTCACACCTCACAGCATGCCATCATCGCGCAGCGCTCTCAATGCACCTGCGCGAGAGTGCGTAGCCGCAGGCCACGCCACAGGCCACCACAACCATACGCACAACACCCGTCGCCGGCATTCTTTGCCTCCATTGTCCGGCCGCCGTCGTCTACCTCCAGTCGCCGCGCCACCTCCATTACGATACCCGACCTCCGATGCACCTCCACCGAACTCTAGCCAGCCGATGGTCGCCTCTGTTGAACGCTACGAGTTGCTACGCTAACATGTTTGGTTTTGAAAACCTGTCATTGTAGTTTGAAAGCGAAGAACTCATGCTCAATGATAACACCACACAAGGAGGTAGTAATTAGGTTGAATATGGCCCATCTTTAGAATAAAAGGCACAACATAAGTAGAATAAGAGCATTGTATGCATCAAGTACCAAGATTGCTTATAAACTGTATTAATGGCCATTTGTGTAAAGCATTTGTCAAAGCAAGCCTCAGATGAGCAATCGGACCGCACGGATGGATTCAGAATGACGAACGGAGTCCAACGGACTCAAGATCGGCCAAATCCGACATCTAGAGCTCCCACAATGGGCCCAAGAAATTCTGACCGTTGATCTGGAGATCAACGGCCCAGAGAGTGCCACGTCGCCCCGCCCCCACCGCTCGCACACCCTCAAGCCGGCCAAAGATGAATCTCGGCTGTTGATCTTTGATCGAACGGCCGAGATCCACACGCTCGCCCGCGGTCGCCGCGACAAAGCGCGGGCGTGGCGCAACGGCTAGCGCGCACGCCCGCGGTCGCCGCGACGTGCATTCGAGCAGCGAGGAGCGAGATTTGAAGGCGGGCGAGGGGCGTGGAAAAATTGGGTCGCCCGATCAGTAGCGGGCGGCCACGATCTCGCCACGCGGTGCGATCGCAGTGCACGAGCACCCACGCACGCGCGCACGCCGGGCGGAAACGCGCGCGCACACGCGCGCCCAAGGCGCGATCTTAGTGCGGGCGCAGAAGGCTCTCAGCCGTCCGATCTTTGATCGGACGGCTCTCGTTTAGCGGCCATGGATCGCGCGAAGAGGAAGACAGGGGCAGGCGGCTGACCGACGGCGAGAGGGCTACATCGACGCTTTTGGAAGCGGTTTTAGCGACGCTCTGGATGTCGCTAAAGCCCCTTCTTCTTTTAGGAAGCCCTTAACTCTATTTAAACCCCCTTCTACCACCATTCAAGGCATACTCTCCCACTTGCAACTACTCCACTCCTCTCTTAGCTAGTTTTAGGCACTCTTGTAATCGCCGGAGACGACGAGTCGCCGACGGAGCCTCCTCCACCGCTGTGGCTGCCTCGTCGCTCTCCACTCTCTCTCTATCTCTCTCTCTCTCTTTTAAGCTTTCATTTACTCTTGTTAAAGCATGTATTTAATGTTGTAAGCAATGAACTATGAATGCATGTTTAATGAAATTATTTTCCGTTCAATCGCCATTTTAATTTCTGTTCAAAGTGCATGATCAAAACCAAGAGCTTTCTAACCCTAAACTCTCTCTCTCTATCTCTCGCTTTTCAAAATCGTCTCTTTCGCAAGCAAAACTCTGCCTTTTTCGTGAAAACAAGTGGTAAACAAAATCCGATTTCCACGCCTCCCTAAGACCGACACTCGGACTCACCTCCATTTACTTCTTTTGAAACCGACGTATCAAGTGCGACTATAACGACACCTCTTAACACACACGCACTACGGCACGTCAGTTTTTGGCGCCGTTGCCAGGGAGGCAACGGATTTGTTTTATCACCTCCATTCCACATCGTCTAATGCCCTATTTTGCTTTTTACTTGATGGTTGCAGGAATTCGGCGCATGGACGGCGAAGCGACGCATCCGACGGTAGCAAGGGAGTAGGCGCCTCGAGGACGATAGTGAGTAACCTGTCTCTCATTGTTTGCTTGCGTGAAAAAGCTAAAAAAAAAATTGTAAAAACTGCAAAAAAATTGGCGTGGTGTATGATTACTTGACCCACATCCTTAACACATCACCCCACAAAAAAATATACACTCTAACATTCTAAATAAATTCTTGGAGTGTTCTTTTCTTTCTTGAGTGGTGTTTGCGAAGCCACCATGAGTTGACCTGGGCTGCACCACTCAACCCTAAAACTAACTCATCTAATAGAATCCGCATGATCATTAGGATGAGTACACTAGGGTTTTTAGAGCCTCTACAAAATAATAAGGAAATGTACTTTCAGCGAATTGTGTGCAGAACTTAACGTGCCCACTGAAACTTGGCTGAAAACACTAAGATACGTCAACCCTAAAAAGTACTAAAGTAAGGATGAAACATTAAAAGACACCACATCTTAATAAATCCTTGCTTGAAAACCATGTTTTGCTAGAAGCACACACTTTGAAAGTGGAAAATTAAGAGGCACCACCCCAATCAACGCCTCATCACATCACCCTAAGACAAGCACTATCCTAACCCTTCAAAACTGAGTAGACGTGCCCTAGGCAGGACTGAGCTAAGTCTTAAAAGGCGAGGTTTTGTTTGCTAGGCACTTGGCTTTCATTCCCTTGGTAGAATCTGGTGACTGGGCTGCGGGGTAGCGTCAAACGACCGCGGTTGTGGGGTCTATGGAACCGGAGGCGCAAGCCAAAGGAAGAACCTTCCCTGCAATCCCCTCGTAATCAACCTGGCGAGATTAGCCTTGGGAAGGGGAGTCCAGTGCTTACGGACTTAATCACCCTTTGTGAGATTTCTAGGTCTCCTGAGGAATACACCATAAGGATTAGGCTTGAGTGCTTGATTGAAACACATTTCTCGCATCTGTCGCCCTCCGCATCCCCTCCTGTTCTTCTCTAGTGTATGCACGGGAGGCGCTCACTGCATCCCGAATTGTGTGTTTTGGGGCAGGAATCTAGGCGACGTAATTCTGTTGAAAACATGGCTGAACCTAGGGTAGATGAGGCTGAAGATCAACCCCCACCAGATGCTATGGCCATCATCCAAGCTCAAATCAATGCTAACCATCGGCTTCAGCAACAACAAATCCACACCATCATGCAAGCCATACAACGATTACAGAACCCGCAAGAACAACCACTACCTTTCCACGACATACCAGGACAACCACCACTTGATTTACCACCATTTCAGGACTAGCCAAGACCTCTCCGTGATTTCTATAATCCCTCTGCTATTAGAGTCGAGCCACACCTTAGGATCCCCGAGGGGGGAGATGATTTTGAGTTGAAACCAAACGTCTTAAGTTTGATCCAGAGCCACTTTCATGGAAGCTCAAATGAGGACCCCTTTCAACACCTAGAGGATCTCGACCGCATAGCACGAACGGTAAAACCTAGGAACATTAGCCTTGACATTGTTCTAATCAAGATGTTCCCTTTCTCATTAAGAGACAAGGCTTCTCATTGGCTTAGAACCCTAGGTAGACCCATCACCACCTGGGAAGAACTGAGGCATGCATTTTTAAAGAAATTCTTCCCCATAGGAAAGACCAATGCCCTCAGAAGAGCTATCACTACCTTCACACTCCAGGGTGGGGAACAATTTCATGAGGCGTGGGAAAGATTTAATGAACTTTTGAGGAAATGCCCACACCACGAAGTCCCAAGGTGGCAATTGGCCCAGATCTTTTACCACGGTCTGGACAGCAACCTACGGAACTTCGTCGATGCCTCATGCGGGGGAAACTTCCTAAACAAAGATGAGGAGAGCGCGTTTGAGCTCTTTGAGTCTATGAGCGAGAATTCGCTCAAAAATGCCTCCATGAACCAGTTTAACAGGTCCAGTCAACCCCGTGGCGGGATTTATGAGGTGCAAGTAAATTCTGGAATGGTTGACATGGACATCATTGCCAAAAAGTTAGATCGAGTGGAATTGGTGGACAAAAAGATTGATGAGCTACTGAATCAAACCAGGAACCCCTTGCAGACTTTCTCCCTAGCAAAGGGAGCACATAATGTTGACCTGGTCCAGCCCTTCACCCAACTGAACTTGGAACAACCCCCGACCACGTTCCAGGGAGGGACCTTTGCTCCCTCGACCCTTGATTACTCCCTTCCCTCTTTATCAACATCGGCTATCTTAGAAGATGTGCAAGCCGTCCAAGGTTATGCGAAACCTGACCCTTTCTCCAACACTTACAACACTGACTGGCGTAATCACCCCAACTTTGGTTGGACAAACCAGAAACCACCGTAATTCCAAAACCAGCCCAGGACAAACCAGCAGCCACACTTGCCCCCTATTAGCAAGGACCACCAGTTAGACCCCAATATAACCAGAATAGGGCTGCCCCTCCCCCACAAAACCAAATGGATACCTTAATAAAGATGATGGCTGACATGAACCAGAAACATCAGGAAGAAATGGCCTTGGTAAAGGGACAGTTAAGCCAACTTTTGGACTGTAAACAGCAAGGATCTCTACCTTCCCAACCACAACCGAACCCGCGAAACATAATTAACAGAGGCCCCAATTCGCAAGGGTTCCAAGGCAATCCCGGGCAGGCTCACATGGTCAAGCCAGCCCCACAAACACCTCCTGGGTTTGGCGCTTCTTCATCCTCGTCTTCTCAAGGATCACCCCATGGCCCCAATGCCTCTGCAAATGCTGTGACCTTGAGAAGCGGCACCAAAACCCAGGATCCCAAATGGTCGACTCTCCCCGAGACTTTACCTGTTGAAATACCCGACTCAGAAGAGGCACCAACCAAGGACCCAGACATGGAACCAGTCCACATTCAGACACCCTACCCTGAGGCCTTGGAAACAATTAAGAAAAAGAAGAATGCTGTGGAAACTGAGGAGCTGTTGGAGATTTTTAAGCAAGTACAGATTAATATTCCGCTCATAGAAGCCGTCAAACACATCCCCGCTTACGCCAAGTTCTTAAAGGATGCCTGTACACCCAAGCATAAGCCGAGACCTCAAGCACCTAGGAAGGTTGTACTCTCTGAGCAAGCGAGTTCCGTGATATCAAGCAACCTTCCACTCAAACGAACTGACCCAGGAGCGCCCCTGATTTCCTACAATATTGGGGACATGACATTTGATAGAGCGCTCCTGGACCTAGGTGCTTCTATCAATCTAATTCCAACAACCCTGTACCACCAATTTGGTTTTGGGGAGCTGGCACCAACCCCTGTCACCATCCAGTTGGCAGATAGATTAGTGAAAACGCCGAAGGGGGTTGTCGAGGACGTTATTGTATGGGTCAAGGACTTCTATTTCCCAGTCGACTTTTTGGTGCTCGACATGGAGGTCCCTGAAAAATTACAGAACGCACCCATAATCTTAGGCAGACCTTTCTTGGCTACGGCTAAAGCAAACATCGACTGCGACACGGGATGTATGGAAATCGCCTTCAGAGATAGGAAAATGCAATTGGATATCTTCCGGGCGACAAAGTCTTTTGATTGCGATTACATTGAGGAACATGATCCCGTGGAAACTTTAATCGAGGAATGCCTTACCCTCAATTCTGTCTCAGACCACCAAACCCGTAGTTCTGACCTGTCACCATCATTACCCGTGGACCTCTGTAAGGCTGAGTATCATCACATGACACCATTTGAAGAGATCGATGTTGATCAACTACCGCCCTTTCCATTCCCATCGACTGTGGTCCCACCCGCACCTGAACTTAAACCATTGCCCGAGAATCTCAAGTACGTCTTCTTGGGACCTGACCAGACCTTCCCAGTGATTATTAATTCCCATCTAATCAAGGATCAGGAACTAAGGTTAACTGCAACTCTTTCAGAACATCGGGCCGCCATTGGTTGGACCATCTCGGATCTAAGAGGAATTAGCCCCACCTATTGCACCCACAAGATTTACCTGGAAGACGGGGCCCGACCTTCCCGCCAGATGCAGAGACGGTTAAACCCTAACATGCGGGAGGTCGTTAAAAAAGAAATTATCAAGTGGCTCGACGCCGATATCATCTACCCTATCTCTGATAGCCCCTGGGTGAGCCCCACTCAAGTAGTTCCAAAGAAGGCTGGGCTCACCGTTGTCACTAATGATCATGGCGAATCCATCCCCACCCGCACCACCACTGCATGGTGGGTGTGTATTGATTATAGGAAGCTTAATGAAGCCACTAAGAAGGACCACTTCCCCTTGCCATTCATTGACCAAATCCTTGAAAGATTGGCAGGGCAGAAGTATTTTTGCTTCCTGGATGGATATTCAGGATATAACCAAGTCGCAATTGCTCCGAAAGATCAGGAAAAGACCACATTCACTTACCCGTATGGCACGTTTGCATTCCGTCGAATGCCGTTCGGGTTATGCAACGCACCTGCGACCTTCCAGCGTCGCATGCTAGCCATTTTTTCAGAAATGGTGGGTGAATACTTGGAGGTCTTTATGGATGATTTCTCTCTATTTGGGAATTCATTCGACCATTGTTTGAGCAACTTGGAGAAAATCCTGAAACGATGTATCGAGGTTAACTTGGTGTTAAGTTGGGAAAAGAGCCATTTTATGGTTCAAGAAGGAATTATCCTCGGACACATCGTTTCGCATAGGGGCATCGAGGTAGATCGAGCTAAGGTTGATTTAATTTCCACACTTCCTCCACCTAGTTCGGTCCGGCAGATTCGCTCTTTCCTAGGACATGTTGGCTTCTACTGAAGGTTCATCAAAGACTTTTCCAAACTTTCCAAACCCTTGACCGACCTTCTAGCCAACGACGCCACTTTCCACATGTCTCCTGATTGCATCCAGGCTTATCATACCCTCCGGGACTTAGTCTCCACCGCACCTATACTTCAACCCCCAGACTGGTCCCAGGATTTTGAGATTATGTGTGACACATCAGATTTTGCCATAGGCGCTGTCCTGGGACAAAGGCAAGACAAGAAGCTCGTGGTGATCTACTACGCGAGCAAAACGTTGGACGAGGCCCAACGTAATTATACGGTCACAGGAAAAGAGTTGCTCGCTGTAGTCTTTGGACTGGAAAAATTCTGATCATACTTGCTGGGATCCCATGTGACTATCTACACCGACCATTCAGCCATCCGACACCTGTTGGCCAAAAAGGACGCAAAACCCAGGCTGATCAGATGGATCCTGCTTTTGCAGGAATTTGACCTGGAAATCTGAGACAAGGCCGGATCGAAAAATGTGGTGGCTGACCACCTGTCAAGACTTCATCCAGACCACATTGGACCCTCCCTACCTCTATCTGATACCTTTCCTAATGAACACATCCTAGCCGTGCAAGACAAGAAAATGCCATGGTATGCTGACTATGTCAACTACTTGGTTATAGGACAAACCCCGCACAGCTGGTCCAGACAGCAACGGGATAGGTTCTTGGCTGAGGCCAAGCACTATTCCTGGGATGATCCCATGCTGTTTCTCCTCTGTGCTGATCAGATCATCAGGAGGTGCCTCCCCGAAGACGAAGTTCAGAGTGTGCTTTCCTTTTGTCATGACCAAGCGTGTGGCGGCCATTTCTCTGGCAAGAAAACAGCTGCAAAAGTTTTGCAGTCTGGATTTTATTGGCCGTCCCTATTTAAGGATGCACACATCTTTGCCATGACTTGCGCACGATGCCAAACACTGGGGACCATGACCAAGAAAGATATGATGCCCCTTCAGCCCATTTTGATTGTCGAAATCTTTGACGTTTGGGGTATCGATTTTATGGGCCCCTTTCCACCATCCAATGGCTTCAAGTACATTCTGGTCTCGGTAGACTATGTTTCCAAATGGATTGAAACCGTCGCCACTCGACGATGCGATCACAAGACGGTCATGGACTTTGTGAAGAAGAACATCTTTTCCCGGTTTGGAATACCTAAGGCCATGATCAGTGATGGTGGAAGCCATTTTATCCATTCCCAATTCCGTGCCCTACTTAGAAAATACGGGGTAAACCACCGCATTGCCACCCAGTATCATCCACAAACAAATGGGCAGACTGAGGTCTCAAACAGACAAATCAAGAATATTTTACAGAAGACTGTGAGACCTGACAGGAAAGACTGGTCCACACGACTTGATGATGCCCTGTGGGCATATAGGACCGCTTTTAAGACCCCGATAGGCATGTCGCCTTATCGCTTGGTCTTTGGCAAAGCTTGCCATCTCCCTGTCGAATTGGAACACCGGGATTACTGGGCTGTCAAGCAATGTAACATGGATCCCCAGTTAGCCGGTGCGCAAAGGACGCTTCAATTATCTGAGCTCGAAGAAATTCGTCGGGACGCCTTTGACAATAGTCGGCTATATAAGGAGAAAATGAAAGCCGTTCATGACTGACTCATTCATAGAAAAACCTTTGAGCCGAACCAACAAGTCTGGCTATTTGATGCACGCCTGAAACTCTTCCCAGGGAAACTTAGGTCCAAATGGATGGGACCATTTCGGGTGGTCAAGCCCTATTCTAATGGGGCGGTTGAAATCGCTGATCTTAACACTGGGCACACTTTTATAGTTAATGGTCAAAGATTGAAGCATTTCCTGGCCCAGGTACCCCCCAAGGAAAGTGTCACCCTCGTTGAGGGCTGACACCAAGCATCGCCCAGCTGGAGGCGTTAAACTCAGCGCTTCCTGGGAGGCAACCCAGAGGATTCAGACTGATCTGGTAGTTTACGTCACTCAGGTACTATTTTTTTGAACCCTTTTGCATCCATGTATTTGCCAATGAGGACATTGTCCAACTTAAGCATGGGGGGGGGGTGGTAAATTGCATAATCCTGAGCTTAAGTAATCAGTCTGAATTAATTAATTAATTTAAAAAAAATGATGAATTTAGGAAGAAAACTTAGGCATTAGAAACTTGTCAATAGTGGGAAATAATACAAAAAGAACTTAAACACTTAAACTTTTCAAGCCTTCAGGCTTAATCAGCCCTGGTGTCCGTTAAAATATGGATTTAGCGGCGAATCCTTGCAACTTTAAGCTATTCTAATCCACCTACTAAATAAGGTAATAAGTATACGACTTATTAACTCACCCTCTAACTCAGAAAAACTTTGAGTCTAAGCATCTGCACACATTTTTGCACAGACTCACTTCTCGGAGATTTTGACAGAAATTGGGTAGCTAATGAACTCTCTAGGGTGGTATGGCTGGTAAGTTGTCGTGGGTAACAGCCCATTGGCAGGTTGTCCAGAACCCAGCCACAGGCCATTTCCTTTTCGCTGCCTCTAGGTACATTTGAGATCAGGGAAGCCACCTACGAAAAAAAAAAAAAGAAGAAAAGAAAATAAACCACAGTTCACCGCACAAGTATGGCTGGCAAGTGATCGTGGGTAACAGCCAATTGGTCGGTTGTCCAGAGCCCAGCTTAATAATTGCACAAAAAAGACCAAAACACCTAAGGAAGAAGCGGGGAAGTAGTATAAGCCGGGGAGATATACACTGGAAAATCCTTGTGTTGACCCCAAGTAAAACGAACGTAGGGAGAAAGCTACCAATCGAACAAATACACCTTCAGGCAAAAATGTTTTCTTTTTCGGTCACCTAGAGGCGTAGAAACTCGAAGTCTGTCTCAATTACCGTTAAGTGAGTCTATCACAACATTCACACCAAGATGCTTAGCACTTAGGGTTTTGACTGAGTTTTGGGTGGGTTGGGTAGCCGTAAAAAGTTACCAACCCACACTGAATTCCAAAAAAAAAAAAAAATTCTAAGAAAATATACATATGTATACATATGTACATTAAAGCAAGGATTCGGGCGATTCGTATTTTGGCAGACACTCGGGCGTTGCTTAGTCTTTGTAGATTAAGATCTTCGTATATTTCCTCTTATTGACAAGTAACGAAGTGCCTAAGCAATTACTTCTTGAATTCCCCAAGGAAATAAAGGCTAGAATAAACCTTGCTAGGGACTAGCAAGGAGTAAGCATGGGGGTATGATAACACCACACAAGGAGGTAGTAATTAGGTTGAATATGGCCCATCTTTAGAATAAAAGGCACAGCATAAGTAGAATAGGAGCATTGCATGCATCAAGTACCAAGATTGCTTATAAACTGTATTAATGGCCATTTGTGTAAAGCATTTGTCAAACTAGGCCTCAGATGAGCAATCAGACCCCACGGATGGATTCAGAACGACGAACGGAGTCCAACGGACTCAAGATCGGCCAAATCCGACATCCAGAGCTCCCACAATGGGCCCAAGAAATTCTGACCGTTGATCTAGAGATCAACGGCCCAGAGAGCGCCACGTCGCCCCCCCCCCCACCGCTCCCACACCCTCAAGCCGGCCAAAGACGAATCTCGGCTGTTGATCTTCGATCGAACGGCCGAGATCTGCGCGCTCGCCCACGGTCGCCGCGACAAAGCGCGGGCATGGCGCAACGGCTAGCGCGGACGCCCGCGGTCGCCGCGATGTGTGTTCGAGCCGCGAGGAGCGGGATTTGAAGCCGGGCGAAGGGCGCGAAAAAATTGGGCTGCCCGATCAGCAGCGGGCGGCCACGATCTCGCCACGCGGCGCGACCGCAGCGCACGAGCGCCCACGCACGCGCGCACGCCGGGCAGAAACGCGCGCGCACACGCGCGCCCAAGGCGCGATCTTAGTGCGGGCGCAGAAGGCTCTCAGCCGTCCGATCTTCGATCGGACGGCTCTCGTTCAGCGGCCACGGATCGCGCGAAGAGGAAGACAGGGGTGGGCGGCTGACCGGCGGCGAGAGGGCTACACCGACGCTTTTGGAAGCGATTTTAGCGACGCTCTGGATGTCGCTAAAGCCCCTTCTTCTTTTAGGAAGCCCTTAACTCTATTTAAACCCCCTTCTACCACCATTCAAGGCATACTCTCCCACTTGCAACTACTCCACTCCTCTCTTAGCTAGTTTTAGGCACTCTTGTAATCGCCAGAGACGACGAGCCGCCGACGGAGCCTCCTCCATCGCCGTGGCTGCCTTGTCGCTCTCCACTCTCTCTCTATCTCTCTCTCTCTCTCTCTCTTTTAAGCTTTCATTTACTCTTGTTAAAGCATGTATTTAATGTTGTAAGCAATGAACTATGAATGCATGTTTAATAAAATTATTTTCCATTCAATCGCCATTTTAATTTCTGTTCAAAGTGCATGATCAAAACCAAGAGCTTTCTAACCCTAAACTCTCTCTCTCTATCTCTCGCTTTTCAAAATCGTCTCTTTCGCAAGCAAAACTCTGCCTTTTTCGTGACAACAAGTGGTAAACAAAATTCGATTTCCACGCCTCCCTGAGACCGACACTCGGACTCACCTCCGTTTACTTCTTCTAAAACCGACGTATCAAGTGCGACTATAATGACACCTCTTAACACACACGCACTACGGCACGTCACTCAACAAATAAAATTTATACCGGAATAGAAATCCCGGGTCGAACTCAAGAAGGCAGATGTTTGATTTAAAAATATGCGTTTGTTTTATTTGTCACGAAGCAGAATAATTGATTAGAAACTATCTAACTATTTACAATAAATAGAAGAGAGAGAGAGAAAGAATAAGAGAGAGAGTATTACAAACAAAAACTAAAAAGAAATGTAGAATGAACATGAAATTCATTATCGAAAGGATTGTTCATTACACTAAACATTACAACTAGAAAGAGGGAAAATGATTACAATAGAAAGTAATAAATCTACTCTAGAAAGCAGTAAATCTATTCTAGAAAGAAATAAAAAGAATGGGGAGAGAGATATCCTCCTCAACAGTCACTTGGAGGACGAGCCGGACGGGACGACGCCTGGATGAAGGATGGAGGAGGATGAAGGAGAATGAAGCGGGAAGAACGGGAATGAGGTAGCACATCGTCGTCATCGTGGGATCCGCTTGCAAAAGGGGGACGAAAAATTGACTTTATCTCACGAGAAGCACCCCGGGTGTAGGATAAGCTTCTCTTGAGCTTTGGAGAGGGAAAGAAGAGAAGGAAGGGATGAGAATTTCGTGTGGAGGGGGTCTCCTTTTATAGTTGCAAGGAGTGAGGGCAATTTGGTCATTTTAATTTGAAAAACATTAAATCAAGGGTCTTTAGTGACGGATAAAACTGTTGCTAAAGCCCCATCATGGGCATAGTGGGGAGCCACCCGCATGGCTGCTCACCTCCTAGCGCGTAACGCGCGCTCCACGTTCAGCTGAACTCAGGATCGGATGACTTATCTCGCGCCTTCGCCTGCCTCCTCTGCGTGCTCGCCCACGTCTGATCTCGTGTGAGGCGCAGGCGTGCGATGCGATGTCAACGCTATTGCGCGTGTGCGACAGCTCGATCGCGATCGAGCGGTCAATCGCTCCCGCTCACCGCACCCACTCCTTGCGACTCGATCGCACGCTGCTCACTCGTGTAAGCACGTTCACCTGCTGCGCTGTGGAGGAGAAATGGTCACACGGGTGTTTTGAGCTGCGACTGCCCACAGCCATTAGATTACGATCGTGCGGTCTAGATCTAACGCGCGGTGGTCTTCAAGATCAGCTGGGCCGGTTTGGGTGGCCGAGATGGCACCATGTGGTGCCATCTTGGCTGTCTATCTTCTGGATGATGTAGATGGTGCCACGGTTGTCGGATCGAGTCGATTTTCATGCCGTTAGGCTGCGATCGTTGATCTGAATCCATCCGTACGGTCGAATTTTTCATTTGAAGTATGGATTCACACCATCTTGGCCCTTGATCTTCTAGGGTTCCCCGATCTCTATCTGATGCTACAGATGTCTGATTAGGGCGATCTTGGAGTCGTTGAACTCCAATCCTTGCGCTGTTCACATCTGCACAGTTGGATCCTCGATCCGAGGCCCCGATAAAAAGTTTGCCCTGTCCATGAACATAAAAGAAGACAATTAATCTCCATTTTATTCAAACTAATCTAAATGCAAGATGAAGCATGTTATGCAATATTTATAGTATGCAATGCAATCCTATGCTTAAGAACATGCATAAATGGACATCTTAAGTAGTGTAAACATGTTTACATCATACCCCCATGCCTATCTTTTGCTAGTCCCTAGCAAAAACTACATGCTATTTATAAAAGAATTAGGTTGGATTACTTGGGCATGTGTTATTTTCAATCATTAAGAAAATGTCTACTTAGGATCTGAACTTTGAAAGACACAACAGTGCCCGAGTATCTACCAAAATGCAAACCGCCTCAAACCCTCGCTTTATTCAAGGAAAATATACTTTTTCTCTTTTTCTTCTTTTTTCATTCTTTTGGATTTCCGAGTTTTAGGGTTTAAGAGTGGCTTTTTACAGCCATTCAACTCACTCAAGATTTGATGAGAACCTTAAGTTCTAAGTATCTTATTGTGAATGTGATAGACTTGTTGACTGGTAGTAAAAATAGACTTCAGATTTCTACACCTCTAGGTGACCTTAAAAAGAGAATTCTGCCTAAAGGTGTATCTTTACAACCGGTAGCTTTCTCCCTACTTTTATTTTTACGGGGTCAACACAAGGGTGAATCTAGTGTATATCTCCCCGGTTTATTCTACTCCTCCGCTTCTTCCTAAGTGTTTTGGGAATTTTTAGTGCATTTATTGAGCTGGGTTCTGGACAACCGGTCGATGAGCTGTTACCACTGACAACTTGCCACCATACTCGTGTGGCGAAGTGTGGCTTATTATTTTTTTTCTTTTCTTTTCTCTTTTTTGTTTTTTGACTTTTTTTTTTTTTAAGTAGGTGGCTTCCCTAGTCCAAGATTTACCTACGGGCTGCAAAAAGAGAATGGTCCAGTGACTGGGCTCTGGACAACCTATCTATGGGCTGTTACCTACAATAACTTACCAGCCATATCACCCTAAAAGGTTCATTAGCTACCCAATTTCCGTTAAAATCGCCGAACAATGAGTCAGTGCAAGGAAAGTGTGTAGATGCTTAAAACTTAAAATTCCCTCAAATCAGAGGGTGGGTTGATAAGTCGTGTACTTATCACCCAAACTTATTTACTCCAATTAAAATAGAATTCAGGTTGGTGAGGACTTGAAAAACAAATCCACATTTTAGTGGATACACAGGCTGATTAAGTCCAAAGACCTGAAGGGTCTTTGTGTTAAGATCATAATGTAGTATTTTCTAAGATTGAAAATTTTCTTAAACCCAAGTTCTCTTTCCTAATTCCAATTTTTTTTTAATAAAAGAAAATAAAACAAATCTACGGAGCTGACGAATAAATTCAGAGATGAATATCCACCCCCCATGCCTATCTAATGCAATGTCCTCATTGTATTAAAAAGACATAAAACAGAGTGGAATAGAGTAGAAAGTACCTGAATTGCGTGAATGTCAAGTCAGCTCCAAGATAAAAACTAGAAAGAACTATATATGTGCTGAATTTAGTGCCTTCAGCTAGGCACACTATACAAAGAAGAGAAATAAAGAATTCACAGGTGTAGTTCAGAATCAAAATAAAAAGATGAAACCTCGGACCTGCCAGTAGAGGTCCATAGATGTGGTCTAGATTGTGGTGCAGACCCATACTCCATAATCGAGAATATCTCAGGTTTTGGATAAAAATTACCCAAAACCTAAAATCAGTATGCAAGTAGGGTCGGGCTTGCGATTTATGAGGACGCAACCCAAGACCAAGAAGTCTAGTTATAGAGAATTCGATATCGAAAGGATAATCAATGAATGTATGCTTGGGTTGGTCATCCTCAGAACAGATGTCGTAAGGGTCTTGATTTGATGGTTTCAGCTTAATTGGAACCCTTCAACTCAGTCTTTTATTTCCTCCAGAATTTGCTTCCCAAATCAAAATTTCCCAACTCCTATCCTCCTTATTCAGAATGTCAAATTCCGGGACCTCCTGCATATTAATCACCCCATCTGAAATTTTCAAGTCTAAAAGATGTGGCTGAATCAGAATTGACTTGGGTCTAGTTATCTCAAAAATAGAATAATCGATAAGCTCAATGGGGCGTAAGTGGCAATCAGGGCATTTAATTGAATCCACCAGAAAATGCGATTCTGGATCTGTAATGTGAGCCCTAATAAAATCAGTTTCCTCAGTTATTAGGCTATCAAATGATCTTTCATATTCCTCAGGCCCAATGGTCTCACAAAAATCATATTCTGTAAACTCGCGTGAGACTTCTTAAATTGAATCTTCATCATCAGAATCAAAGAAATCAAGATCCGTATTAATGTATGTCCCAAAATCATCTGTCTCTTTCTGATCCATGGAGACATACGTTTCCTCGTACCCCGGCTTAGGGATCTCAGGTGAAGAAATCAGATCATCCTTAATTGGTTGCTCTAATTCAATCTGGTCAGCCTCGTAACATGTGTTCCCCCCAACAAGTGCCTGAGCGGGTTCTGACATTGGCTCTCTTAAAGGGAGTTCATCCTGGGAATCATCCCACGAATGAACTAAAGCAACCACAAATTCATCTTTAATTTCGCTAACTTCCCAAGTAGAAACTCACCTGGGTTCTTATCCTTAACATCCTGGAGCCAATCCAACAAATACTTGTTCAAATCATCAATCATTTCAATCAGAGGCTCCAATCTTTCAATGCATGGTATTGGCTAAACTTCTAAAGATTGTATGATATTCCTCAAGTTAGCCAGAACCTTATCTTGAACTTGGTTACCTTGAACCAAATGAGTTGGTTCAGGGTTAGGCGGGTTTGGGTTCAATGCAGGGGAATTAACGAATTGAGATTCGTTATACCCTTCTTGATAATAGGTCATTTTGGAATGTTCGAAAGATGGTGATGTCCTAAAGGCAATGTAATCAAAGGATGGGTAAGAATCGGTGTATCCTTCTTGATTGTAGATCGAATTAGGTTGTCCATGAAAGGGTGGCGATCTATAATCTATGTGGCTCTGAGAAGGATAGAAATCACAACCATAGTGTTCAGGGTTAGACCCTAAACACGGAGGTTCAAAACTGTATCCCCAATCCTAGTTATCCCAACTAACTGATGGTTGATTACAGTACGAGTCGGGATAATCGTCATGTTGAGGATAATTCAAAACAGAAGGGAAAGAGCGGGAATGCGTATAATATGTGGAAGGATTCAAGATAAACGGGAGGAAGAAAGGTGCCCTACAATACAAGTAATCAAACCTATCCTTAAGTGGGCTAGCCTACAGACCTACAGACTCTTACAACCCGTCTTGAGATAAAGGAACAATTTGATCTACTTCTGTCTGTTCAATCCAACCAGTTAGAAGGAGGGACTGGGGAGAAGGTTCTTCCTTCGACTTGCACCTCCTGTTCCTAGCTAGACATCAAATTGAACAGTAGAAATAGACTAATCGAAAATAATCTCGTTCTAGGCTCTGAAGAGTGAGTCGAATCCTTAAGGCTAACGTCTACTCTATTTTATTTATGGCTAGGTTTGAATGTGCTTTGGAATGTGATGGGCCCTTTATCTGGGTTGTGCCTTTAATGATTGATTGATGTGTGTGTGCGTGCACAACCAGTGGTTTTCAAGCAAGATTACTTTTGATGCGGTGAATTTTAGGGTTCAAATCTTGCTTAGCAGCTTTTAGGATTCAACTTTAGGTGTTTTCAAACAAGTTTTGTTGGCACACCAGGTTTTGAAAGCACAGGTGAAGATGTTTTCCTTTAAAACTTAAAAGAATGTGGAGTGCCTGGTAAATCCCTAAGAGTTGAACCTATGTGGTAGCTACTTGATGAGTTGATTTTAATTGAAGTGGTGTGGCCCAATCAACTCAAACAATTGGCCTGTTGCACCACTTAATTAGGCACACAAGTGATTACTTAATCTGATTTCTACTCAATTATGTGTTTGGATGTGTGTGCCGGCTCCAAAGGTTGGTTTACCGGTTGAGTTTGAAAATTAGATGAGGTTGTGTACATCTGTGAGATTTTTTTTTTTAATTTTCTTTTTAAATGTGGAGGTTGGGGCGGGTGTAGGTGTCAAACAACAAACAATCTAACCTTAGAGTTTATAAGAACACCTAGGTTGATTTATGTTTGTGTTATTATGTGGTGGAATGAAAACTAATGGGTGGGAGGTGGGGGATAACTTATAGAACCTTATACAGCACTTTACTCCAATCTACCACTTTTTCTCAACTCAAAAGAGTACCTACAATCACAATAAGAAAGGAGAGAAGTGAGGTAAATGATTTGTAAGTTATAAAAATGCGAAAAAAAAAATCAAATAGTGTCGCTTCCTCGTCAACGGTGCCAAAATGTTGAACGCTATGAGTTTCTACGCTAACGTGTTTGGTTTTGAAAACCTGTCGTTGTAGTTTGAAAGCGAAGAACTAGTGCTCAACAAATAAAATTTATACCGGAATAGAAATCCTAGGTCGAACTTAGGGAGGCGGACGTTTGATTTAAAAATACGTATTTGTTTTATTTGTCATGAAGTAGAATAATTGATTAGAAACTAGCTAACTATTTACAATAAATAGAAGAGAGAGAGAGAAAGAATAAGAGAGAGAGAGTATTACAAACAAAAACTAAAAAGAGATGTAGAATGAACATGGAATTCATTATCGAAAGAATTGTTCCTTACACTAAACATTACGACTAGAAAGTGGAAAAATGATTACACTAGAAAGCAGTAAATCTACTCTAGAAAGCAGTAAATCTATTCTAGAAAGCAGTAAAAATAATGGGGAGAGAGATATCCTCCTCGACAGTCGCTTGGAGGACGAGCCGGAAGGGACGACACCTGGATGAAGGAGGACGGAGCAGGATGAAGGAGAATGAAGCGGGAAGAACGGGAATGGGGCAACACATCATCATCATCGTAGGATCTGCTTCCGAAAGGGGATGAAAAATTGACTTTATCTCGCGAGAAGCATCCCGGGTGTGGGACAAGCTTCTCTTGAGCTTTGGAGAGGGAGAGAAGAGAAGGAAGGGATGAGAATTTCGTGTGGAGGGGGTCTCTGTTTATAGTTGCAAGGAGTGAGGGCAATTTGGTCATTTTAATTTGAAAAACATTAAATCAGGGGTCTTTAGTGATGGATAAAACCGTCGCTAAAGCCCCATCGTGGGCATAGTGGGGCACCGCCAGCTCGGCCGCTCGCCTCCTCTCACGTAATGCGTGCTCCACGTTCAGCTGAACTTAGTCGTCCGATCGTGAGATCGGACGACTTATCTTACGCCTTCGCCCGCCTCCTCTGCGTGCTCACCCGCATTTGATCTCATGTGAGACGCGGGCGTGCGATGCGGCGTCAATGCTATTGCACGCACGTGACTGCTCGATCGCGATTGAGTGATCAATCGCGTTTGCTCGCTCACTCCTCGCAACTCGATAGTGCATCGCTTGCTCGCGTAAGCACATTCACCCGCTGCACTGTGGAGGAGAAATGGTCGCGCGGGTGTTTTGAGGTGCGGCTGCCCACAGCCGTTGGATCGTGATCGTGCGGTTTAGATCTAAGCGCGGTGATCTTCAAGATTAGCTGGGCCGATTGTGGTGCCATCTTGCCTGTCCATCTTCTGGATGATGTAGATGGTGGCACGGTTGTCGGATTGAGTCAATTTTCATGTCGTTAGGCTGCAATCGTTGATCCGAATGCATCCGTGTGGTCAGATTTGTCGTTTGAAGTGCGGATTCACACCATCTTGGCCCTTGATCTTCTAGGGTTCCCCAATCTTTATCTGATGCTACAGATGTTTGATTAGGGCGATCTTGGAGTCGTTGAACTCCAATTGTCGCCCTGATCACATCTGTACAGTTGGATCCTCTATCCGAGGCCCCAATAAAAAGTTTTCCCTGTCTGTGAACATAAAAGGAGACAATTAACCTCCATTTTATTCAAACTAATCTAAATGCAAGATGATGCATGTTATGCAATATTTATAGTATGCAATGTAGTCCTATGCTTAAGAACATGCATAAATAGACATCTTAAGTAGTGTAAACATGTTTACATCAGCCTCTCCATGCGCACGCACAAGAGAGAAAGAAAATCCCCTGTTTTCTCTCCTATTAAAATTTACGGGGCATGCCATTGTCAGATACATTATTCACTTATTTATCTTATTATTATATTACGGCATAATTGCATGAATGTCCCTCAATTCTAATTGAATTGCATGCAGTCA
This sequence comes from Thalassia testudinum, assembly GCA_037157565.1. NCBI lineage: Eukaryota > Viridiplantae > Streptophyta > Magnoliopsida > Alismatales > Hydrocharitaceae > Thalassia > Thalassia testudinum. The sequence continues at coordinate 130,714,019 of JAZHRO010000077.1, forward strand.
CATTACATTCATCTCATGACTAAGCAAACATGTATCCTTCTTATGGGGGAACAAATTCTGATTTAATTAAATTTGATGATGCTTGCCAGTATTAAGATAGCAATTTTGGTATTTCCATGGTGGTGATTTTGCATGTGCACCCTCAAATTCTTGGTTAATTATCTAAATTGAGAATTTATGCTGGAAATGAGAACACTAGTTAGCATGCACATCCGTTGATATTCCCGATTACTTGATGCATCATTACTTATTTTTGATAGGCTAATTTCTCCCTGTGGAGACGACCAAACTATTCCTGGTTAGATTCTGAAAATTAAAATGTTTTGAAAAGTGATTTTCTACCACACGATTAAATATAACGACGCATCATTTTATGTTAAAGTTTTTGTTCGAGATGCGTAAAGTGCATGTTTGCTAGGAAAACGTTGTAGTATAGTGCGCAATACGATCAAACAAAGATATTCAATAAAAGATAACAAAATTTGAGTCCCGGTCGTTCGTCTCTGGGAGGCGTTTGTTTAACTTTTGAATTCGATCTTTTACTACTCTACTCTGTTTAAAATCACACGTTGATTTATGATTATTACGTAGTGAAGTACGACATGCTTAGTCGCAAGTATATCAGGAATGAACAACAGGCAACATTAATCACACAAAAGATATTGCAATGAGCTCATGGTGATTCTCAACACATAGACATATATATATATATATAGAAAATATATTTTTCATTCATTCATTTGGAGAGTGTTTGCAACATGAACTTATAGAGGAAAGCTTGTACATGAATGCTTAAAAATGTAAAGCTAGCTATCAGAAAACGATCGCATATAAGAATCTACGGGGGGGATTTTGCGTGCATCATTGGGGGAGAATGAGGGCTACACTACTAAGCTGCAAATAAAAGTAGTAAATGTAAAGAGCTAGCTACTAATCTATTAGAAGTGAGGGCATTCGGAGGTAGGCTCCGATGGCCTTGGAGTGGTGGAGAGGAGAAAGAGGGGCAGACAATGGAGCTTAGGCCGACCCTTGGAGAGAGGTTGGAGGAGTGATCCAACAACCTGGGATGGTGCCCTTCATGGTGGTGCTCAGCTCGTGGAGATGGAGTGGAGATGGTGGTGGCTAGCCTAAGTGGAGGTGGATGGAGCCAAGCATGTACGGCCAAAAGTGGATGGATGCAAATGGCTGTCCCTTAGGTCTTTTTATAGACCTAAGGGAAGCTCTCTAGAGAATTATGAAATTCTCTTGAGAGGCCTATGGTGGGAGCTTGTGGGAGAGTGAGAGAGAGAGAGGATGGATGGTGGTTTTTAGATCCACCAAATGTGGATCTAAAAATTGAATGGCTCTTGGTTTCTAATTTTAGCAACCAAGGCAACCACACATGGTAGAGAGTTCTAGAGAACTCTAGGCTAGGTATTTTCATGTGGATGGTGTGTGTGGGTGTGCGTGGGTCGAAACTTAGATGGCTAGGTTGATTAGGCTAGGTTCTAATGGTTTAGGTCAAGGTATGTCTCAAATTAGGGTTATAAACCCTAATTCACTAAGGTAAAGTGCAATTAAACTTAATACAAGTTTAATTGGGTGTGTGGAAACTTAATTGAGAGTAAAATAACTCAATTAATTTAGGTCTAGGCTAATTGGACTCTCACTGAGTCTAATTGGACAGTGTATGCTAAGATCAGGGCTCAATTGGACTCAACGAGTCCAATTGAGTAGGCTGATGGAATTGACTAAGATCCAAGTCAATTAGGTTTAGTGAGGACCTAATTAGGTCCTTAGGGATGTCTAGAGGTGATGTACTAGGGTTAGGGCACCTTAATTTAGGTTTCTATTGGGTTGGAATTGGGTTTTGGGACCTAGAGATCCAAGATCAAGGCTTGAATCTCAAAATAGGAACTGGAGAGTAGTATCAGACGTCTAATTATAGTGTCAGACATCTTATACTAAAAAATCAGAAGTCCAGGCTTGTTGTCTGGACATCCAATCAGAGTCAGGAAGGATTCAAGGTTCTATTTTGGGTATTCTACAGAACTTTGATGTATGACCAAGTGTCTGGAGGTCTAATAACACTGCAGAAGTGCGTTTAAGGTGTGCGGGAGTTGGCTAAGGGTTCTGGATGTCCTATAATTCATCTGGATGTCCAGATAAGGGTTGGAACTAGGGTTTTGGGCCTTCCTAGGGTGCTGTGACCTAATCTAAGGGTGGCTAAGGCTTGGGGAAGTCTCTAGCCTATCCTAGGGCTAGGATGGACCTAAGCTCTTCACATTTTACTGCTTTATTCGTACTTAATAGAATAGCAAACCTTAACTCCCTTATATCATTATTCCTACATCTAATCTAAGTCTTCTGCTCCAGCTGTACTACAACACCCGTTATTCCTGATCCAGCTTCAGATCCTGCTCTAGATCCAGCTCCAGATCCATCTCCTGATCAGCTTATTGCCTGCAATCAACATAATGCACTTAATCAGCACATTGTAACATTATTTTATGCATAGCTAAAGTAAAGCAGTAAAGATGTAGATAATGCTTATGCATGCATGAATTACCCTAACTTATGCTATGTCCTAATCTAATTTGGGTGAATTAAGACCTATGATTGCTGCGCAATCATACCCCCATGCCTAAATCTTGCGAGTCCCAAGCAAATGCAAGACTAAATTATTTACAGCAAGGGTCCCTAAGGGACTGATTATTTTATCAAGTGTATGCATAGAGATTTTTCTCCTTTTTGTTTTCATCATATGCTCTAGAAATCCAGACAATTGTGAAAGTGCAGCTATGTAGCTTTTGCAATGGATTCGAGTGAAAAACTGATTCACCTCTAAAGCCTGTACTTGACCCCTAGTAAAAATTCTAGCAGGATAGGCGGACTTCTTCCCTCGGGGTATTCAAGATTTTCTATGAATTTCACCCCGGGTTTAGGCTTAGTAGAGAATCTCTGAGGGAAAAGATTATATATTTGGTGGCTCATTCTCACTTGGTGCTACATAGAGACTAGTACTACAGAATCTAAATTCCCAGATTACTAAGTAACTCAACTCAGAGAAAGATGAGAAAAACTATGCTCTCTTTTGATTCCTTTGTATTCATTTTCTCTTGTTTTCTTTTTCTTTTCTTTCTTTTTCTTAGAGCTCACAATCTCACCAAATTCACATATATGATCTGTATTTGGTGGTCTCACTTGGCATTAACACTTTAATTGAGTTTCCATAACCCTAACACTAAGTCAAAATTCCTCTACCAGTATTCGGGCAGTCAGAAACACAAGAAAATAGGTTAAGGCCATATTTGGTGGATCTCAAATTTATTTGGTTGTATTGCCTCAATGCAACTAAACTAAATATTCACTCTTTTTTTTTCTTTGCTTTTTCTTCTTTTTCTAATTTTTTCAATTTTTCTTTCTTTTCTCTTTTTTTTTTTCATCATCATTTTTATTTTCAACATAACACATCCATGAACTTTATTGAGGAGGCGTTATTAGGGATTGGTGGTACTCAAGAGACATTGGGTGGCTTATTTGGTGGAAGTGCCTACTCACGGCACCGGGAGAGACGGATAGGACGGTGTATTTTTGACCATGGCATCAATACCCTCCTTCAGCCGAGGATTCCATAAAGAATGGTCGTAACCATCCACCTTAGCCCTAGTTTTATGAAAACTCGCTCTCCACATATTTGCCTTATTTGGTGGCTCTCAATATTTCACACAAAAATGTATACGCAGGAACCGAGAGCAAAAACTATGCCTTATCTCAGAGTATCGTCACCTAATTATCTACGATTCCAGATTCCTTGTACTAATCTTAGAGCACCAGTACACTCTACTCTCATCTCACACTATTTGGTGGATTTTTAGAAGAAAATCTGCCGGACTCCCAAAACATTATCTAGGGGTTCAGGAAAAGAAGCACTGCTTCTCGACAGACTAAGACGTTGATCAGCCTTCACCGTGAATCCATTGCAAATTCTACGTGTGTGTGAAAAGTTGTACTGGATTCCAGATTACAGGAATCAACTAGAGGACAAAATCCATAGTGCATTCTCTTAATAAAATAATCTTATTCATGAATGCAATATGTATATATGCTATGAACAAGTAACCTCATATAATTTGTACTTCGTGAAATTCCCGTATCGGATTACATTCAGCTTGACCCTAAATTTAGAACAAGAGGTGAGCGGGTGAGTCGAAAGTGGCTGTTGTAGACGATTTCTAGCTCCAATGTGAGCATTGGAGGTGGAGTCGGTTCTTTTATTTAGGGTCCTAAAGTATTTTTTACATGCAGCTCCGAGGTTTTCCTAAATGTTGGCATAAAAATTTTCAGTTTTGTTGTATCTACCACCCATGCCTAAGTTCTTGCATGTCCTCATGCATGAATATAAAAGAAAATAAATACAGCAGGGAGAGAATGGGTAGAAATCACCTGTAATTGCTCCTGAAATTATACATTCAGCACCAGTCAACCTGTCAGTATGCACTATGCAGAAAGAAATTATGTTAACAGAAAAAATATGCTATATATAAAAATGGTTATGTATAGATGATGGTGGAATGTGGGATAGATGCTGAGTTTAACGCTTCCATCTGGCGAGCATTCAGTCACATGTCCTCAATAAGATGAATAATCTTGTCATGTGGAGGAGGTTCCTGGGACAAAAATGGCTTGAGGCGCTAGGCATTTACCGTGGATATATGCTCAGATTTTGGGTCCCTGATCTGGACTGTGCCATTAGGATATGGATGAATCACGATATATGGGCCAGTCCATTTAGACTTGAGCTTCCTTGCGAACAGTTTTAATCATGAATCAAACAACCAGACTCACTGGTTGGGTGTGAATGCTTTCCTCCGGATGTGGCGGTCATGAAAGGCCTTGGTCTTGTCGTTGTTATCTATGCATTCTCATAGGCCTCTCGCCGGATCTCTTCTAATTTGCTGAGATGGAGTTTCCGTTCTTGACCTCCTACATCGAGGTCAAGGTTACATTTTCTCACTGCCCAAAAGGCTCGGTGTTCCAGCTCTACAGGAAGGTGATAGGCCTTGCCAAACACCATGCGATATGGTGACATTCCGAGTGGGGCCTTGTATGTGGTTCGATATTTCCAGAGTGTGTCAACTAATTTTTCGGACCAGTCCTTCCTGTCTGGTCTAACCGTCTCTATAGAATCAGCTTGTTCTGACGGTTAGACACTTCAGCCTGCCCATTGGTCTGCTGGTGATATGGGGTGGCTATACGATGATGTACCCCATATTTCTTTAGTAATGACCTGAAATGGGCGTGAATGAAGTGGCTTCCCCCGTCGCTAAGCAGAGTGCAGGGTATTCCAAATCTCGCGAAGATGTACTGCCGTACGAAAGAAATGATGGTCTTATGATCAGCCCGTCTTGCTGGGATGGCCTCAACCCACTTCGAGACATAATCAATGGCTAGTAATATGTATTCGAAGCCATGTGAGTTTAGAAAAGGGCCCATAAAATCGATGCCCCAGACGTCGAACACTTCTATGACCATGATGGGTTGGAGTGGAATCATGTCTCTCCAGGTCATAGAATCGACCGACTGGCATCGTTTGTAGTGTTGGGCATATTCGCGTGTATCTCTGAAGGTGGTTGGCCAGAAAAATCTCGACTGCAAAATTTTTGCAGCGATTTTCCGTCCTGAGAAATGACCACCACAAGCATCATTGTGGCAAAAAGATAACACACTAGGGATCTCAGAGTTTGGGATCCATCTTCGAATAATCTGGTCCGCTCCAATGGGGAAGAGCAGTGGGTCATCCCAGAGGTAGAATTTGGCCTCCGTAGTGAATTTGAGTTTCTGGTCCTTGGATAGGTTTGCAGGAATCTTGTCTGCGGCAAGGTAGTTCACAATATCTGCGAACCAGGGGAACTCAACAGAATGAACTGCCAAAAGAGATTCATCCGAAAATTGCTCATGGATAGGTAGGGAATAAGGAATGTGGTCTAGGCCCAATCTGGATAAGTGATCTGCCACAACATTATGCTTTCCGGCTTTGTCACAGATTTCGCTATCAAATTCCTACAATAGAAGGATCCATCTGATGAGTCGTGGTTTGGCATCCTTCTTTGCCAACAAATGCCGGAGGGTGGAGTGGTCAATGAAAATGATGACCTTGGACCCTAATAAGTACGATCTGAATTTCTCCAACCCAAATACTACTACTAGCAGTTCTTTTTTGGTGACAGTGTAATTGCGCTGAGCCTCATTCAGCATCTTTCTAGCATAGTATATGAAGAAGGGTTTTTTCTCTCGCCGCTGGCCTAAAACAACACTGACGGCAAAATCAAAAGCGTCGCACATCATCTCGAAATCGAGTGACCAGTCGAGTGGTTGGAGAATCGGGGAATTAGAGACAGTGCTTCATAAAGTCTCAAAAGTGCTGAGACACAAGGTATTAAATGCAAATGGGACATCGGCAACCAGGAGATTCGTCAAAGGTCGTGCAATTTTTGAGACATCGTGTGTAAATCTCCGATAGAAGTCAACGTGACCCAAGAATGATCTGATCTGCTTGACTGAGCTAGGTGGCGGTAAGTGGGAAATAATCTCTGATTTACCTTGGTTGACCTCGAGTCCGTTTTTGGAGATCCTATGCCCTAGTACTATGCCATCCCTCACCATGAAATGGCTTTTCTCCCAGGATAGTACTAGGTTCACCTCAATACACCATTTCAGGATCTTGGTGAGGTTATCAAGACAAGATGTGAAATCATCTTCGAAAATGGAGAAGTCATCCATGAATACCTCCACATAGTCCCCAATCATGTTAGAGAAGATGGCCATCATACAACGCTGAAATGTTGCTGGTGTGTTGCAGAGGCCAAAGGGCATTCGCTTGAAAGTGAATGTTCCAAAGGGGCATGTGAATGTGGTCTTGTCTTGATCTTCCGGGCTAGTCGCTACTTGATTATACCTGGAGTATCCATCTAGAAAGCAGAAGAAACTACGTCTGGCTAACCATTCCAAGGTCTGATCAATGAAAGGCAAAGGAAAGTGATCCTTCTAGGTAGCCATGTTCAGTTTCCTATAGTCGATGTAGACCTACCAAGATGTTGCAGTGCGGGTTAGGATGGATTCGCCCTTATCATTCTTTACGACGGTGAGTCCTGCTTTCTTGGGCACTATCTGGATCGGACTCACCCATTGGCTGTCTGAGATTGGGTATACAATACCTGCATCTAGCCATTTGATGATCTCCTTCTTAACAACCTCTAGCATGTTCAGGTTTAGCCATCTTTGAGGTTGTCTTGAAGGTTTCACCCCCTCATCCGTGTAGATGTGATGAGTGCAATACGAGGGGCGAATACCACGGAGATCAGCAATACTCCACCCGATAGCAGCCCAATGGTCTTGTAGCGTAGAAATCAATTGGTGCTCCTGTTCTTGGAGTAAGTGGGCATTGATAATGACTGGGTATGTCTCACTTTCGCCCAAGAACACATACTTGAGTGAGTCAGGTAAGGGCTTCAATTCAATCACGGGTGGGTCAGAGTCAGAAATGAGAGTGGGAGGAGCAGAATCGAGGGTGGGAATCTGCTGATCCATGTGCACGTGAATTCCTGTTGAGTTGCTCCCTGTGAAATAATCAGTTGTGACTGTGTTAATGGGAAATCCGTTGGCTGTAGTCACGTCTTCCTGCAACCACAGGGGCGATTCAGTAATGTATGGATCAGGATAGCTGGATTCAGGGGTGCTGTGGTCAGAAGCACACCATAAACAGTCAGATCCTTGGGGGGATCCAGGTCTAAGAACCATGATAGTGCAGACGAATGAGACATTGGGTCGTCATAAAAGAGCCCAATGTTACCACAGTATGCCGCATCTTCATCTTCACCATCCTCCTCTATTCGATCACAGTCGAAGTTCTTTGCTACCCTGAATATGTCCAGTCGAAGTCGCTCATTGCCTAGGGCTATCTCCATACACCCGGATGCATAATCGATGTTAGCTCGAGCTGTCACCAGAAATGGGCAACCTAAAATAATTGGTGCATCTCGGAGATTAGGAGGAACTTCTATATCGAGAACGAAAAAATCTGTGGGAAAGCAGAACCCGCGAACTTTCACGATCATGTTCTCAACCACCCCCCTCTGTGTTTTGATAATCTGTCAGCCAGTTGAATTGTGACTGAGGTGAGCTTCAACTCCCTAAATCAAAATCGATCAAATACAACAGTAGGAGTTAGGTTGATGGACGAATCCAGATCTAGAAGGGCCCGATCAAACGGAGAATCCTGCAAGAAGCAGGATATGAGTGGAGTACCAGGGTCTTTCTTCTTCAGCGGCAAGTCGGCTGGAATCACGATGCTAGCCTCTTTCGACAGTACTGCCTGTCGTCCAATTCTCGGCTGTCGCTTCTGGGTACAATAGTCCTTGAAGAACCTAGCGACAGCGGGAATGTGATCGATTGACTCGAGGAGGGGGACCTGAATATGTACTTCTTTGAAAATCGATTTCTGGTCCTCAAAATTCCGCGTGTCCTTTTTTCGTACTGCATTTCGTGTTAGAGCCTCAAGAAAAGGGACGGGAATCTCAAGGTTGAGTGGCCTCTTACCCTTATCTACCGCAAGTGTCTCCTGAGATGAAGAAGGAGTCGCTACCGCCTGCGGCGAAGGGTGGGAGAAATCAGGGCCCGCTTGCCTAGGTGGTGGGTCGAATGTCTTTTTTCCGCTCCTCAAAGAGACAACGTGTAAATCGGCTTGCTGTCCATGAGGTGGTGGGGGAGCGGAAGGGCAGGATACGTGGGGTTCTGCAAAGGCGGCTGGCCTTGCACGTAACTGGGTGGTGTAGGAGGCGCCTGTAGTATGGCGTGTGCCTGTCCCTACGGTGCCTGAAACCTAGGTGGGGTGTCTTGGTTCTTCACATAGCGAGGATTCAGGACGGGTTGGGAGGGCAAGGCTCCCCGAGTTCTATGTTCCTGCAGCAGCTGGTTCTACGTGTTCTGTATGGACTGTATCTGATCAGCCATCGCCTTCATAATCTACAAGCTATCCTGTGTAGATTTCCTCATTGATTCTTGCAGCTCCTTTTTCAGTGCCTCTAAAGGGTTAGCCCACTTTGGAGGGTGACTGGCAGCTTGGTGCAGCGGCTGGTATAGAGAACGGGGTTGCTGCTGCTGAGATGGGAATGGCTGCTGCCTAGGGTATGTGTTTTGCGCATTCCTGTATTGCCTGGTCTGGTAGTGTGGATCTTGATGTGGTCTTTGTGAATTACCAGACCAAGAGAAGTTTGGATGCTGGTGCCAACCAGGGTTATACGTCTCTGAATACGGGGTTATTATGCCCGTATCCTTGGATAGCACTAACGTCCTCGTAGGCCGAAGATGTTTGAGACGTATATCCGTCAAGGGGGTGCGCATTATAATCTGTGGGTGGTGCATAACCCTGGCCGTAGGGTGCCAGATCTGGATTATTTACGGGATCCTGATATGCGAGATCTCGTAAATACGGAGAAGATGCATCATGAGTGAGCAGATTAACTCGAGTAGGAGGGGCTCGGGGTGCATAGGAGGGTCTTGAGGTGGCAAAAGTCAGATTGACCCTGACTGATCTGGTCAATCTTCTTCTCAATTAGATTTATTCTATCCAGTTGCTTGACGATGATATCCATGTCGGCTTGAATAGACTCGGTGTGAGCCTCATGGACACCAACCCACTGCTGACCAGGCTGCTAGAACTGGTTCATGGATGCGGCATTCATCGAGTTCTCCGCTAATGATTCAAACAGCTCAAATGCGTTGTTCTCGTCTTTTGCGAGGAAATTCCGGCCACTAGATGCATTGGCCAGATACCGATGTGTGTCATCTAGCCCATGGTAAAATATCTGAGCCAGGTGCCATCTAGGTATACCATGGTGTGGGCATTTCTGGAGAAGGTCGTGAAATCGGTCCCATGCTTCGTGTAACTTCTCCCCAGCTCCCTGGGAGAAAGTCGTGATTACGCACTGCATTGCGTTTGTTCGACTGATTGGGAAGAACTTTTGCAGGAATTCCCATCGTAATTCTGACTAGGTTCCAATTGGCTTCCCAATGGTCTTGAACCAGTATGAAGCTTTGTCCCTCAGAGAGAACGGGAAAAGCTTCATTAGAAAAATCCTGAGATCGATATTCCTGGGTTGAATCGTTTCAGTGAGTCGACTCAGGTCCTCAAGGTGTTGGAATGGATCTTTGCTTGAGTTCCCATATAAGTGAGTGCTGATCAACCCAATCACATTGGGCTGGAGCTCAAATGCGTCTCCACCTATGGGAATTCTGACTAGTGGTGCGATGATTTGTGCGGCTGGGTCATAGAAATCTCGCAGTTGTTCTCCTCACGACGGGTGCTGCATCCTGTCAAGCACCGTCAAAATGCGATCCATGCTCTGCCGATGCAGCTCCTCAGATTTGACTACTTGGGCTTCCAGACGAGCCATCGGGTCTAGATTCTCAATATCCTGACCCGGTCTAGGATTAGCCATGGTGGCTCTGGGAGTAGAACAAGTGGGGGGAGAAGATGGTCCTGGCGAGGTGACTCGCCTCCTTGGGAGTGGCCCCAAGGTCCAACCAAGTGAGGTTTAAGTGACCTCCTTCCTCGCATACACCACCCAACCCTTAGGTTGGTGTAGCCGAGCCAGACAAGGCTAAGGCCCTATCAATCAAGTGGTCCTTATGGATCAGATGACCATATTTTTCATTTTAGATTTTCATTCCTGAAGAAATTCATCGTACAATCGATTGAAAGTGATTCCCGCCTCTTCGCTAACCCAGCCAAGATGTTGAAAACACCCAGTAGTACGACAACGAATTTGGGTTTTATTTCGTGTTTTAAAATTTGTTTTAGCCCGTTTTCTTCAGTGGGGTTTTCTCTTGGTGAGTGGCCCACAAGGTGACCAAGTTTACTGGCTAAGTACTAGACTTGATTAAGTCTAGGTTAGCCCAAATGTGGTCTCTAAGTTGTAAACCTAAAGATTTAACCTAAGGTTCATGCAATTCTAGGGTTTTGTTCCATTTCAGTAGACCATAAAATAAAATTCGGTCTCTAACAATATTTGGAATTCAATTAACCTGAAATTTGGTGAATAGATTCCCTTTTCAATTATATTTTTATAAAATATTTTTTTGGCATTTTTACTATTTCAATCAAATTTTTAGGGATTTTTGAAGGTCAGGGAGTCAGATTTAGAATTTTGACCCCTAGTTAGTTTTTTACCTTGAAACTGTATCAAATGACTTTCAAAAATTCAAAAAAAATATGAAAAATAAAGCAAATGAGATCAACTTTTCAACCCACCATTTTTAGTCAAAACGGATTTGTAGATTGCTTAGAATTCCTTTTTGAAATTTGAAAAATCTTGAATCTGGGTCAATCTGACCCTCATGCACTTCGTGAATTTTTAAAAATTTTATACTTGAAATTTTTCAAAAGAATGGTGGGTTTTGAAAGATGGTTTGAAAATGAAGGTTTGAGGCAAATTTCATAATTTTTTACTTACTAATTTTTTAGCAATCAAATTTTTAAATCAGACTTGAAATCTGGTTGAAAATCAGAAGATGGTGGAAAAGCTTTTAAAGAGGGTTTGGGTTTGAAATCCAAGCTCTCCACCAAAAATGTTTTTTTTTCGAAAAATTTTGCAATTTTTTTTTCATGTCAAAAGGATTTTTTTTTCTTTTTTTCGTAGGGTTTTCAAATATATATATATATTGCTTTTTTTTCAAACTACCTAGGATTCAAAAAGAGACCTAATCTAGATTTTTTTATTTTTTTTCTTTTTCTCACGAAAATGAATAAATAAATTTTTTTATTTTTTTCAAAAGAAATTGCAGAAAATAAATCTACTCCTAAGGTTCAAAGGAAAACCTAGTCTAAAAAGGAGATGATGTGCACCTGAATTCATTTTCCGCGCTCGTTGTGTGCGCAAATCCTGTTCTTCATTCGTTTTTCCTGCACATCTAGAAACAAAGTAGAGACAAATTTGTCAGTGATGGCTCCAAAGATCGAAATCAAGGAAAATAACGTTGCCTCCCGGGCAACTATGCCATTTGTTCGAGATGCGTAAAGCGCATGTTTGCTAGGGAAACGTCGTAGTATAGTGCGTAATATGATCAAACAAAGATATTCAATAAAAGATAACGAGACTTGAGTCTTGGTCGTTCGTCTGTGGGAGGCATTTGTTTTACTTTTGAATTCGATCTTTTACTGCTCTACTCTGGTTAAAATCACACGTCGGTTTATGATTATTACGTATTGAAGTATGACATGCTTAGTTGCAAGTATATCAGGAATTGAAAACAGGCAACATTAATCACACAAAAGATATTGCAATGGGATCATGGTGATTCTCAACACATAGACATATATATATATATATATATATATATATAGAAAATATATTTTTCATTCATTCATTTGGAGAGTGTTTGCAACATGAACTTGTAGAGGAAAGCTTGTACATGAATGCTTAAAAATGTAAAGCTAGCTATCAGAAAATGATCGCATACAAGAATCTACGGGGGGAATTTTGCATGCATCATTGGGGGAGAATAAGGGCTACACTACTAAGAAGTAAATAAAAGTAGTAAATGTAAAGAGCTAGCTACTAATCTATCAGAAGTGAGGGCATTCGGAGGTGGGCTCCGATGGCCTTGGAATGGTGGAGAGGAGAAAGAGGGGAGGCCAATGGAGCTTAGGCCGGCCCTTGGAGAGAGGTTGGAGGAGTGATCCAGCATCCTGGCATGGTGCCCTTCATGGTGGTGCTCAGCTCGTGGAGATGGTGGTGGCTAGCCTAAGTGGAGGTGGATGGAGCCAAGCATGTATGGCCAAAAGTGGATGGGTGCAAATGGTCGCCCCTTAGGTAAGCTCTCTAGAGAATTATGGAATTCTCTTGAGAGGCCTTTGGTGGGAGCTTGTGGGAGAGTGAGAGAGAGAGGATGGATGGTGGTTTTTAGATCCACCAAATGTGGATCTAAAAATTGAATGGCTCTTGGTTGCTAATTTTAGCAACCAAGGCAACCACACATGGTAGAGAGTTCTAGAGAACTCTAGGCTAGGTATTTTCGTGTGGATGGTGTGTGTGGGTGTGCATGGGTCGAAACTTAGATGGCTAGGTTGATTAGGCTAGGTTCTAGTGGGTTTAGGTCAAGGTATGTCTCAAATTAGGGTTATAAACCCTAATTCACTAAGGCAAAGTGCAATTAAACTTAATACAAGTTTAATTGGGTGTGTGGAAACTTAATTGAGAGTAAAACAACTCAATTAATTTAGGTCTAGGCCAATTGGACTCTCACTGAGTCCAATTGGACAGTGTATGCTGAGATCAGGGCTCAATTGGACTCAACGAGTCCAATTGAATAGGCTGATGGAATTTACTAAGATCCAAGTCAATTAGGTTTAGTGAGGACCTAATTAGGTCCTTAGGGATGTCTAGAGGTGATGTACTAGAGTTAGGGCACCTTAATTTAGGTTTCTATTGGGTTGGAATTGGGTTTTGGGACCTAGAGATCCAAGATCAAGGCTTGAATCTCAAAATAGGAACTGGAGAGTAGTATCAGACGTCTAATAATAGTGTCAGACATCTTATACTAAAAAATCAGAAGTCCAGACTTGTTGTCTGGACATCCAATCAGAGTCAGGAAGGATTCAAGGTTCTATTTTGGGTATTCTACAGAACTTTGATGTCTGACCAAGTGTCTGGAGGTCCAATAACACTGCAGAAGTGCGTTTAAGGTGTGCGGGAGTTGGCTAAGGGTTCTGGATGTCCTATAATTCATCTGGACGTCCAGATAAGGGTTGGAACTAGGGTTTTGGGCCTTCCTAGGGTGCTGTGACCTAATCTAAGGGTGGATAAGGCTTGGGGAAGTCTCTAGCCTATCCTAGGGCTAGGATGGACCTAAGCTCTTCACATTTTACTGCTTTATTCGTACTTAATAGAATAGCAAGCCTTAACTCCCTTATATCATTATTCCTACATCTAATCTAAGTCTTCTACTCCAGCTGTACTACAACACCAGTTATTCCTGATCCAGCTTCAGATCCTGCTCCTGATCCAGCTCCAGATCCATCTCCTGATCAGCTTATTGCCTGCAATCAACATAATGCACTTAATCGGCACATTATAACATTATTTTATGCATAGCTAAAGTAAAGCAGTAAAGATGTAGATAATGCTTATGCATGCATGAATTACCCTAACTTATGCTAAGTCTTAGCCTAGTTTGGGTGAATTAAGACCTCTGATTGCTGCGCAATCAGTTTTCAACGAAAACGAAGATCGCTCTTTCAAATGCCGTCGTTGCCGGGGAGGAAACACAACTATTAATTTTTTTAGGAATTTTATATTATTTTTACGCTATTTTAAAAGCTTTTCGAAATTATTGACATTGGTTCTCTTTGTGTGCACGAATCGAACGACGAACACGACGGGCGCGCACGATAGAGATGATTTTTTGGTAGACCTTGACGCCACTTGGAGGCCAGCAAGATTAGATCCCTTGCACATAGGCTTACGGGGGAGCCTGTTTCTGATTTAGTCATTAGATCTTAGTTTAAATTTAGTTTAGCTAGACATTAGAACTTAAGTTCTGTCCTTTGGACCCTTGTCGAGTATTTTTGGGAACGTGTTCCCAGTGCTTCTTTATTTCTTATCGCTCTTGTATGCGGGAGCATATTTTCGTGAGCGTGTTCCCATTTATTTAGATTATAGGATTATTCAAATTGTTTGAACTGCATGTGGGTTAGTTAGTTAGATTATGTTTGGTTGCTTATTATTATTATTAAAAATAAAAATAAAAATAAAAATATTCAAACTACCTTCTAGAAGCTGCATATCTATAGGACGAGCATCGAGGACTAAATGAGTAGCTTCTAGCTTTTCTTACTGCATTACATACATTCTTGCATGAAGAAAGTTGGAGTAAGGTACGTTTTTTTTTCTCTTGAGCATCAATTACCTGTCATGCATCTGCATCGAACCTAAATCTGAGACCACTAAAGTGCTTGAATTGAATTAATTCAATGGTAACTTTCAAAATTGGGACTGCTATGAGGTTAGACCTTAAAATTTGTGACTTAAAATTGTGTGCAAAAGGATCTTGTTTGCGAAGATTTCAAAACTCAAAAACACGAACATATGATTGCACACCTGAAACACTGTGCACCTCACACATAAGCTCACTAGATAAATTTCTACCTCTCCTCTTTGCACCACAAGGGAAGTTAGTCAGAAATCAACAAGCCTATCCACCAAGTTACTTCAGTTTCTCATGCGTGGGCTCGATTCGAGACTTCCATCCCTTGTGAGTAGGTTATAGGCAACAACGAAGGTTGGCTTAGGAAGCATAATTTTTGCAAAACTTGTTTGGCCACCAACTGAACATTTAATTCTATGACCTAGAATCTACTAAAAATAGATCCCACTGGATTTGCATTTGCTTTGATAGCGATAGAACTCTCTAGGAAGTTTTTGCTTGTGTTCTGATTTCTTCTAAATCCTAAGAGAGTTAAAATTGTTTGTCTTAAAGGAATAGATCACCCTTACTCCTATCATTTAGATTATCAGAGTCAATACTTCCCATCTTTTAACCAGGATCCCATGCCCCGAGCGTATCCATCCTTTGATGGGTACATTGACATGTCATGGGATTATTCATATTCTTATCATGGGAGTATTGGCCTGAAAACTCCCACTTTTGAGCAGAGCCTAGGAGCAGGATTTTTCAACCCTGGAATCCCTACTTCTATGCAAACACCCAACCCTCCCACCCTTCATGATTTTCCGTATTGAGGTTGGATCGATACCCGTAGGCAACCAGAGCCTCAGATTGACTATCCCCCCCAACCTGATAGTAGTAGCCTCTCCTCTTTTATGATAGAAATGCAAAAGCAACAAAAGGAAATGATGGAATTTATGGGAGAGATGTTGAGGAATAGTCAACAATTAAACAAAAAAATAAGACAGCTTAGCTATGCTCTTCCCAGTAATTCTGATCGTACCCATACGACCATGATCATGAAAATAATTCTGAGGAAACCATTGACAATAGGGATCTAGTTTTATGTGGCTATCACTTAGACTCTCCCAATGAGATCGGCCACTAGAGGAGAACGATCCTAGTGATTATCCACCTGAGCTATATTGGTGTCAAAAGTAAGGGAAGATGGTACCTCTTGAAGACCTTGACTCCAATGACAGTATTCTCCTTACCCCTACTAACCTTAGTCAAGGTTGTATTGTTCCTATCACTTCCCCTATTGATTATCTGGTGGAATCCCATTCTACCCTTAGTGAGCCTAATCCTGACCGTCCACTTAGGGAATCAACACCTACCATTCAGCATCCTGAGGATTTAAATGCACCCAATGAAGGTGACCCTAAGGGAATAGAGGATGAATTAGATCAATTTTAGTCTCAGGGATATAAAGAGTCTATTTCAGAGGACGAGGATGCCCCAATGGAGGAACCTGGACTGAAAATCTGGAGTGAATCACAGGGGGATTATTTATTATTTGAGGACTTGCCCCCTGAGGATATAAGTCATCTGGTGAAATCTGGATTCCTCCCTTTTTTTGAGAGTCATCCTCCGCAAAATCAGGAGTTGATATTGGAGGAAGGAAAACACAATAGCGAGAAGCCTAGGGGAGACTCTTGGGGATAATATACATCAATTGAGGATTTATACCCCGAGAAGAATAACGAATTCAGTGATATAGGCTTGCTCCAAAACATTAAGACTGATCCTCCTTTAAGACTAATTGAGGATACTGATCCGACTCCTCCCGTTACTGATGAATCACATATACACCTCGATGAAAACTCAAGTGAACCAAATGAATCCGGGGATGAAATTAATGATAATGATTCTAATATTTTGACCCTGCCATCAAAGAGTTATAATTTGGAGTCTACCATTGATTCACATATACTAAAAGGTGAAAATATGACTCCAATCATTAATGCTAGGCAGGGTAATGTGAAGTTGTCTACAATTGTTAGGGATAATACACAATCTAAATCATTGTTGGAATTGGACCTAACACCGACTAAGCCCTTATTAGACTTAATCATTACCTTCCAACACTACAAACAACCCTTACACTCCCTAACCAATCCTTGGCTCAGATCTCTGCTCATGTACATTCTTTCTGGAGAACATATCAGGCCAGTACATCCTCGGGTAGAATGGCGAGTGTGGATTGATGCTTGTACTTTTAGTCCCACCATTCAAGGGTTTGAACTAATAATGTTTATATCTTTTAAAACCTGCCTTGCTTTGGAGGATCCTTGTTATCCTCCACTTATTCCGTTTTGGGAGGTCCCTTTTCATATTCCTTTTGTTATTCCTTGACCTCCCCAGGTAGCTAACGAGGTTTTCTGCTTTCATACCTTCTGGCGAGAATTTGGGATTATGTTGCATCATCAGCTCGCCAACATCCGTGGCAACCTGTTTTCTAGGCTCGCGCTGTTACGCATATTTTTAGGGCCTAGCTTTTTATGTCTGGAACCAGACTTACAAGTTCCTTATAAGTCTGGCTGCTGACAGAAAATGCAGCGCTTGGTGGGAGGCAACCCAGCGTTCTGAATAACACCGTCATCAGGTGATTTCCTTCCTTTCTCCCCTTGTTTTAATTTTTACAATGAGGACATTGTAGGATTTAGGCATGGGGGGGTACATTTTGTATTTTAGGAAGTATTCATGCATTTAGGTTGGCATATAAGAAAAAATATATATTTCTTTTCTTGAGCTGAATTGGTTAGTCCCTAGAAAAATATCTTTGTCATTGGAGGTTTTTCTTCTTGAATTATTTGTTAAGTTTAGAATCTAGTACATTTACTTCACGTGCACGTAGACTGGGTTATGGATCTTTGAAGAAAACCAATAAGCATTTTTAGTCTACTGAACCCTTGGACAATTAATAGGGAGTCAGGCATACTATCTTCTAGTAGATCCACCTCATATTTGTGAGAAGAAAGTAGAGAGATTATTGATGCGCTAAGTCTAGTGTAAGGACTCTTAAGTTTTGGACAATTAGATGATGATACTTCAGAGTTAGGCATAGTTTTCGCTCTTTGTTCTTGTGTGCGTACTTTGTGTGAATTCCTGAGAGTCACCAAATAAGGCGGATACATTGAGATTGAGTCTTAATAAGCTATGACTATGGTGGATGGTTACAACCATCCTTCATAGAGTCCTTGGCTGAAGGAGGGTAATAGTGTCAAAGGTCAGAAATACGTTTGTCCTATCCATTCCTTCCCGGTGCCGCGAGTAGGCACTTCCACCAAATAAGCTACACAATATCCTCTTAACCATCATCATCCCTAATAATGCCTCATAAATAAAAGTCTGTGTCGTGTTATGTTAATTTATAAAGAAAGAAAAAGAAAAAAAATAAGAAGAAAAGATAATTATATTTAAAAAAAAACAGAGAGAGAAAAGAAAAAGAAGAGTCTAAGTTTATAATTTTATCTTTTTAACATTGTTTCTGAGGCAACAAAAACACCTATCGCGATCCACCAAATATGACCCATACCTACCTTTCAGTATTTCTGATCGCCCAAATACTGGCTGAGGACTCTAACTTAGTTGTAGAGTTATTAGGACTTTAATTGAAGTGTGAATGCCATGTGAGGCCACCAAACAGTGAGTACAATTACTAAATCTGGCGAGATTTGGGATCTCAAAAAGAAAAGAAAGAAAAGAGTGAGTGCCAAGGAACATCAAGAGAGCACAGTTGTTTAGCCTCTCTCTGAGTTGACTTGTCTAATAGTTTAGAGATCTAGAGTCTGTAGTACTAGATTATATGTAGCACCAGATGAGTGTATGCCACCAAATACAAATCTATTCAACTTGATATCTCCTACCTAAGCCAAAAGCTGGGGTCAAATTACATATTATCTTCTACTTTATCCCCGAAGGAAGTAGTTGCCTATCCCGACAGAAATATTACCAAGGGTGAAGTACGAACTCCCAATGCAAATTGGCTTTTCACGTGGATTTGTTACCTAGGCTATTATCACTTCACATTTGTCTGAATCTCTTAAGTTTTGAAATAAGAAAAGAAGAATCTTTTGATTACTTCTATTATTTTTCATTTTTGCTAGGGACTAGCAAATCTTAGGCATGAGGGTATTTGATGAGTCATTTTAATGGACTATTGTTACGCCTAAGTTAACTTCATTCTTACATTTTATGTTTGTTAATAACTACATTAGGTTATAGAATGATTGCATGCATCATTACTTAAGTTTTCATCTATTCTATCGCATTCTATAACTTAGTATGTAATTATTTTATGTTTCATTATTGTAGGAACAATTTTGCAAAAGAACATGGGGGTGAAATAAATTTCCCCCAACAGGCGGCCGGCCTCAACTAAGCCTTCCTCAACCTCTGGCCGGCTACAACAAACCCCAACAATCGCCGACCAAGTTTAGAAGGGATTTGAAAATCCCTTGACTTGCGGATGGGGGGGAAGAGATAAAAGAGGGTGTTTTTGGCGAGAGGAGGTGGGTCTTCCTTCCCCCTATTGGGATATCTCTTCTTCTCCACCTCTGCTACCGTGGAAATAGCTTACACCATGAACATAGCGTGCACCATGCTCACCATCGCCTTCCTTCAAGTGCCACACTCGCCCGGTGGTGCATGGTGACAGCGTGCACCACTTCCTTTACAACCACCACCGCCGGTCCCTCTGTCTTCACTATCTTCAGCCTCGGCATTGTAGCAAGCCACACCTGCCCGTTCCTCACCACAGCCACCTTTAGCCCACGCGAGGCTATGCCCACCCTTACCACCGGCCACGCACCCGCAGGCAGACCACGCACCTTCGCGCGGCCACAGCAGTAGCGCCCCCTCACCGCGTGCAACACAGCTGCACCCCCTCACTGCACGCAGCATAGCACGCCCTCACGCTGCCAGCAGCCGCACACGTGGCCTCCTCCACTTCATCTTCATCTCCTTTGTTCTTCCACTACTACAACGAAGAGAAGAACCCAAAGTGCGCAGTGCCCTTCCTCCTTCCGTGCAGCACACCTTGCACCTCACAGCGCACCATCACCACGCAGCGCTCTCAACGCACCTGCCCACGAGCGCACAGCTGCAGGCCACGCCACAGGCCGCCACAACTGTGCGCACAACACCCGTCGTCGGCGATCTTTGTCTCCACCATCTGGCCGCCGCCATCCACCTCCGGCCACCGCGCCACCTCTGTTACAGCACCCGACCTCCGACGCACCTCCACCGAACTCCAGCCAGTCGATGGTCGCCTCTCCATGAGCACGCACAAGAGAGAAGGAAAATCCCCTATTTTCTCTCCTATTAAAATTTACGGGGTATGCCATTATCAAATACACTATTCACTTATTTATCTTATTATTATATTACAGTAGAATTGCATGAATGTCCCTTAATTCTAATTGAATTGCATGTAGTCACATTACATTCATCTCATGATTAAGCAAACATGTATCCTTGTTATGGGGGAACAAATTCTAATTTAATTAAATTTGATGATGCTTGTCAGTATTAGGATAGCAATTCTGGTATTTCCATGGTGGTGATTTTGCATGTGCACCCTCAGATTCTTGGTTAATTATCCAAATTGAGAATTTATACTGGAAATGAGAACACTAGTTAGAATGCACATCCGTTGATATTCCCGATTACTTGATGCATCATTACTCATTTTTGATAGGCTAATTCCTCCCTGTAGAGATGACCTAACTATTCGTGGTTAGATTCTGAAAATTGAAATGTTTTGAAAAGTGATTTTCTACCACACGATTAAATACAACGACACATCATTTTATGTTAAAGTTTTCAACGAAAATGAATATCGCTCTTTCATCGGGGACGATCTCGTTGTCGCTCTTTTTACTGTGTTAACAATCATCATTCCCGTTACCCATCCTCGAAGGGTTCTAGTGCCAGCACTTCGAGATAATACTATCTAAGACACCACTCAGGAGCTCACAACCCCAAACACAATGCAATGTAAAAGGGCACTCCAAGCAAACTCATGCTCTTTCTCCGACACTATGGGTAGAGCACCGTCCAAGACACTTGAGCTACAAAATTTCACCTTAATGCTCCGTCTAAAGATATGAAATATAGATATAAAACAACGTCGAGGCAATAATATGCTGACATCACATCCTCAAAGGAGGTATTTCCTCCTTCCCAGTGGTGGGAACTCAAACCAATCATCTACTTCAGATTTCACTAAGGCTAAACAAGGGGTTTCTTCTAATTTCTAAATTTTTTTTAGGTGTTGGCTTGTGTGTGAAATTTGACACAAGAATTTTGCAAGAGATGCAAGTTTTTGGATCGGAAACTAAGCCAGGTAATTTTCATGTCACAAAAGGAGATCAACTCACCTAAATCACCATGAATTCAGGTGGAATTTAGAGAAGGATACTTGATCTGGTCTAAAGATAGACCCAGAAATTCTAATAATCAGATTTGTATCCTTGTCCCTAGTTTGTTAATGATTAAATCCCATTATACCTTGAAATGAATCCTCAACCTTAGTCTCGATTTCAAAATTTTCTTAAAAAGTTTTCAATTTTTTTTTTGGTATGCATGCATAAAATAAAACAAAAATTTGAATGTTTTTGGGTTTTGAAAATCCTGATTTGATCATCAAAATTTAAAAACACCCCCCCATGCTTAAGATATGGCATGCCCTCATGCAGAAGGAAGTGAAAAGAGATCACGTTGGTGAAGGTG
Organism: Thalassia testudinum; assembly: GCA_037157565.1. Taxonomy (NCBI): domain Eukaryota; kingdom Viridiplantae; phylum Streptophyta; class Magnoliopsida; order Alismatales; family Hydrocharitaceae; genus Thalassia; species Thalassia testudinum. The sequence goes on from JAZHRO010000077.1 coordinate 130,735,739, forward strand.
GTCTGAATCAAGATAGTCAAAACCTCTGAAAGAAAGAAAAATGCAAGGTAGGAAAAATGATGGGTTACCTCCCATCTAGTGATATCTTTTATGCCATTCAGCTGGGTGTAAATTGCATCAATGCTCATTGGAAGGTAAGTCGATTAAATCATGACTGTCGGATGTGAGATTTGGGGTGTTATCTAAATAGGGCTTTAAACGTTGGTCGTTGGCCTGAAAAGTAGTATTCATTTTTGGATCGAAGAGGTCGACTACGCCGTACGAATAAGTTTTAAGGACAATAAATGGGTCAGTCCACTTGGATTTGAGTTTACTTGGAAAAATGCGTAATCTAGCATTGAAAAGCCAAACACGTTGATTGACATCAAAATATTTTGAAACGATATATTTATCATGAAATTTTTTTGTTCGGTCTTTATAAATCAACATGTTGTGGTAAGAGAAATTATGTAATTCTCTCAGTTTAGTTAATTGTAACAAATCCATGTTTAATTATTTAATTACCCAAAAAGCCCTATGTTCGAGTTCTACCGGGAGATGGCATGCCTTTCCAAAAATTAGATGAAAAGGAGACATGCTAAGTGGAGTTTTAAAAGCCATACAGTAGGCCCATAAAGCATCATCCAATTTATTGGACTAGCCTTTACGATCAGGCCTAACCATCTTTTGTAAAATATTTTTTATTTCCTAGTTAAAAACTTCTGCTTGGCCATTCATTTGGGGGTGGTAAGGAGTAGAAATTTTATGATTAACCCCATATTTTGTTAGAAGGTGACAAAATTGAGAATGAGTGAAATGTGATCCTCCGTCACTGATGATGGCCTTGGGAATGCCAAATCTCGAAAAAATATTTTTCTTGATAAACTCGATGACAACCATGTGATCATTGGTGCTTGTAGGTATTGCTTCAATCCATTTCGATACATAGTCGACTACAACTAGTGTATATAAATACCCACAAGAGTTGATGAACGGTCCCATGAAGTCGATGCCCCATACATAAAAAATTTCAACCTCTATTATCGGATTTAGGAGCATTATATCCTTCTGAGTCATGTTGCCGATGCTCTGGCAACGCACACAAGATTGAACGAAAGAATGAGCATCTTTGTGCAAGCTGGGCCAAAAGAATCCAAAAGTGAGGACCGTAGCTATAGTTTTCTTGCCCAAGAAATGTCCGCTGCTGACCAAAGAGTGATAGTGTGTTAGAATATCATGAATTTCATAATCGGGGACACACCATCGAATGACCTGATCATCACCAATGTGGAAAAGGTCGAGCTCCTCCCAGAAATAATATTTGATGCCATCAAAGAACCTATCTAGTTTGGTTTTTGGCCAATCAAAGGGGATTCATTTTGTTGCTAAATAGTTTGCAATAGGTGCAAACCGGGGGAGGGTATTGGCAGCTAAGATGTCCTCCTTAAGGAACACATCGGGAGGGGTCAACATGTCATTCATCATGAGATGAGAGAGATGGTCAGCCACTACATTTTGTGACCCCACCTTATCCTTGATTTTTAAATTCCTGAAGCAACAAGATCCAATAGATAAGGCGGGGTTTCGCATCTTTCTTGTTTAGTGGATATTTGAGTGCTGAGTGGTCGGTGTATACAGTGACATGTGACCCCAACAAATATGAGCAGAATTTTTCTAGGGCAAAAAAGATGGCAAGTTCTTTTTCAGTTACCATGTAATTCCATTGTGCATCATCAAGGGTTTTACTGACATAATAGATCATAAAGGGCTTCTTGTAAATTCTTTGCCCTAAGACGACCGCCACAGAAAAATCAAAGGCATCTGTCATTAATTCAAAGGGATAATTCCAGTTAGGTCCCTGTAAAATCGGTGCCTCTGTGACATTCTACTTCAACTTATTGAAACTCTCCAAGCATTATTTAGTAAAGTCGAAAGGCTGGTCTTTAGTAAGTAATTGACTTAAGGGCTTGGAGATTTGGGAAAAATTTTTGATGAAACGGTAGTAGAAGCCCACATGCCCCGAGAAAGATCGGTTCTATTTCACAGTAGTGGGTGGTGGGAGTTTAGAGATAGCAACAATTTTTGCACGATCTATCGCAATTCCCTTTTTGAAGATGACATGGCCCAGAATGATGCCTTCTTGGACCATGAAATGACTTTTTTCCCAGCTGAGGACCAAGTTAACTTCTATGCATTTCTAGAGTGTCCTTTCAAGATTTCTAACACAAAGATCAAAGGAGTCTCCAAAAACAGAGAAGTCATCCATAAAACCTTCCAAACATTCACCTACCGGATCTAAAAAAATTGCAAGCATACACCTTTGAAAAGTTGAAGGTGTGTTGCAAAGACCGAAGGGCATCCTTCGAAAAGCAAAGGTTCCGAAGGGGCAAGTGAATGTGGTTTTATCTTGATCCTTAGAATGGACCGCAACTTGATTATAGCTGCAATAACCATCGAGAAAATAATAGTAATCACGTTCGGCTAATCTCTCCAAGATTTGACCAATAAATGGGAGTGAAAAATAGTCCTTGGTGGCGGTGTTCAATTTTCGGTAATCAATGCACACACGCGAAGAATAAGCAGTCCTAGTGGCTATATTTTCCCCATGTTCATTTGTGACAACGGTTAGTCCAACTTTTTTAGGAACTACTTGTGTGGGACTAACCCAGGAGCTATCAAAAATGGGGTAGATGATATTAGCATCAAGCCACTTTATTATCTCTTTTTTACCACCTCCTTTATATTAGGGTTCAATCACCTTTGTGGTAGGTAGGAGGAGCGAGAATCGTCCTTAAGATATATTCTATGGGTGCAATAGGACAGATTGATACCCTTAAGGTTAGAAAGGGTCCAGCCAATAGCTTTTCTATTTTTACTCAAAACCTGGAGAAGTTTTTCCTCTTGTGCCCCAGTAAGTCCAGAATTGATAACCAGGGGCATGGTCTAGTTTGGTCCAAGGAAAACATATTTCAGGGAGTTGGGCAAAGGTTTTAACTCAAGTTGGGGGCCTGACTCCGAAATGATTTCTGCTTTCTGATCCAGGAGTGAAGTGAGAGGGAAGGAGTTAGATGAAGTGTTAGATGGAGAAGGTGTGGTTAGGGTAGGAGGATGGGTTAAATCGGATTGTTCAGGGACTGTATTAATTGCAAAACAAGAACCCGTGTATGAAATTTGCATTGTTTCCTCCACTAAATTTTTGATCTCAGAATTCGAGTTGTCAAAGAAATCGGGTTCTTGGAAATGCCTAGAAGCTTGAAAAATATCTAAAGTAATAGATTCACCGCTGCACATGATTTTCATCTTTTCAGAATCATAATCAATATTTGCTTTGGCAGTGGCTAAAAATGGTCTTCCAAGAATTATGGGGGCATTCTTTAGTGCTTCCGATACCTCAATGTCTAAAACCAAAAAGTCTATGGCAAATAGACAGTTGTGAACCCGGACGATGAGATCCTCAATGATCCCCTTAGGTTTAATTGTAGATTGGTCAGCTAATTAAGGATTATCTCAACAGGCTTTAATTCATCGATCTTAAATTCTTCAATAGCAACAGTGGGGATGAGATTAATTGAGGCCTGAGATCCAATAAGGCACGATCAGATGAAGTGTCATTAATGACCACTTTAATCAGGGGACGCCTGGATCTTTTCTTTTTAGAGGCAGTTTGCTCTACACAACTGAGCTTATTGTCTCTCGGAGAATCACCTTTCCTAGGTTTCTTGGCTACCTTTTGGGGGTACATAAATCTTTTAAGAATTTGGAATAGGTAGGGATATATTTTATGGCATCTAGGAGAGGCATATTTATTTCAACTTGCCCAAAAAGATCCATCAATTCCTTATTAATGGGCTTGGATTTCTTTTTCTTATTGTGTGAAGAGTGAAGGGCTTGTAGGAAAGGTATGGGATTTTCCTGTTTTGCAATTGCGGGTTCTTGAATGGGGTTAGAGGAAGAGGGAGAAGAGTTGATAAGCTTTTCTTTGTAGTGGGTTTCTTGAGCAGGTGTGGGATCATGAGTAGGTTTCCTGTTCCTTAGAGTAACTGCATTTACAGTGTGGTTGTTTCTAGGAGGAGGACGGGAGACCTGGTTTTGATTAAAACTCGGTGGATGCTGGGGTGCTGGGTAAAGAGGTTGATTGGGATATCCACCTTGATATTGGCTTTGTTGATTATTTGGGTTGGTCATGGGTTGAGAAGGCAGGTTGCCAGTAGGTCTGTGATCAAGAGTAACCTTTACTTGATGTTGTAAATTGGTTATCATGTGGGCTACTTCAGTCATTTGAGTCTGCATTCCCTGTAGAGTTTTCATGACCTAGGTGTTGATATCCTCCTGGGATGGCCCAGGTTTGTAAATCCCTACTAGGAGGGGGTGAGATCAGCGTGACGTAAAAAAAAAGCGGAATTGAAAATATACCAATCTCACAAAATAAACAATCACATAAAGAACACAAAGACTTTTAGGTGGAAACCCAAATCGGGTGAAAACCACCACCTAACCCTCTCGAGTTAGGATTTTCCGATCAACCAAGTTGATCAAATCCACTAAACGAATCACTTGAATGAGGGTGATTCAACCTTAATTACAACCACGCTACTTTATACGAGGGTAGCGTACCTCAAACCCCTTCTCTTCATGAGAAGGATTTTGTTCCACGAAGGAGACGGGAATTCACAAAGAGAATACCCAACCAAAGAACAAAGATAAATAACAACAATCCTATAGAGCCAACAAAGTAATTTTTAACCTAAGCTTCTATAGGAATTAAGATGCTTCCCTTTGCTAGGAGTGCGTCAACGACACAGATGTGTGAACTACACGACGGCACAATGTCGCTCTCGTGAACTACGACGGGAGAGTGGGTGCGCAAATGCTTGATGCTCTCTAGGTGAAGAATTGGCTTGGAGAGCAAGAGCTTGCTTCTTAGGATCAAGAGACACAAAATGGTGTGAAAGTGTATTACTTGGTGTGTCTTGTGTATCTAGGTGTGTGTATGTGTGCAAGAGGTTCCCCTCTATTTATAGAGGCCTTAGGAAGGCTTTGGAAAGCTTCCATAGCCGTTGGATGCAAAGCCCAAGAGAATCAGCCCGAAATCAGGAACAATCATTGCACTGACAGGGTTATCAGACGTCTGATCCTAGCATTAGACGTCTGGAAAACCAGATTAAGACGTCTGGGAACAAAGTCAGACATCTGATTTTAGGTGTGTTTCTTCCTGACTTGAATCAGATCTAAATAGGGTTCTAGTGTAAATCCATTAGACGACATACAGGACATCTGGCACTATGTCTGGATGTCTGGAAACCTACTTTTATGCGGGAATGGATTTCCAAGAGAGTGCAACGGCTAGAAAATCTCTGAGAAGAGATTTTAGGGTCAGCCGAGGTAAAACGGTCATTTATCAGACGTCTGGAAAGGCTTAAGGACGTCTGATAAGGCTCTAACGGTCATATCTTCAGTGTTTGTTAAGCCAACCAACAGTCCACTAATTGGACGTCTGGCAAAATCATCAGACGTCTTCTAAGAAGTCTGGTCTAAGGTCTGGACGTCTGATTTCATTAAACAGAACTAACTAAGTCCAGCCTAAATGTTATTAGACGTCTGAATCAACAATCAGACGTCTTAAAACCCATTATCAGACGTCTGTTTTTGGAATTAGACGTCTGAAAAGGCTGTTTGAACCCTATATTGGTTTTCTAAGCTCTCTACAGAAAACATAAGTATCCTAGGGTTGTGCTGGTGTTCCTAGGACTACTGTTAGGGTACTTTGAGGCTCTTTAACATGATGTTCTAAGGAACAAAAAGAGCAAGGAAATAAAAACAAAAGTACATGAAAGAAATAAACAGAATTCTATCATATTCTTCTTGTCCTTCCATCTTCAATCTATCGCTCCTCGCGAATCTCCTTTATTCTCTATCAAACTCCTCCAATCCATCTTAGATGCGAGCTCAAACTCCATCTGATCACGTCTCCATTTGCAATTTGACCTGAAATCTAAGACTCCAAGTGCAAATGTTAAATGACACGTGTTTTGTTATCAGCAAAACAAACGATCGTGGTGCTCTAGCACCAACAATCTCCCCCTTTTTGATGATGATAAAACCATAAATAATAATGCAAAAGATCCTCCCCCTTTTTGACATTATCAAAAAGGTTTGATTGATTTTAAATTTCCTATAACCCCCCCTTAAAACATGCTCTTCTATGAATTTCTTTTAACAAAAGTAATGTCCTCCCCCTTTTTATAACAACAAGATAACTGCTTTTCTTCTCTCCCTTACTAAAGGAAACTTACATCTCCCCCTTAAAAATTGACAATTGGCTCATAATTTTTAACTCCCCCTATCTAAATGCTAATGATAAACAAAGATAGGGTAAAGAATTTTTTACCTCACCTACCATGGCCAATAAAATGGCCCAAATGGTGGTGGTGGATGCCACATCGGATGGGGCTCCCATCCGTAGCTTGGAGGCCCGGGCATTGGCGTCGGTCTCCAGTTTGGTGGTCGACGTGCGGCGGGTCCATGGTTTGTTCGCCGTCTCGTCAGTCTTCTTGCTCTCCTCCTTGGTCTACTCCTTGGTTCTCCCAACTCGAGTTGACCAGCCTTGAGCTTGTAGGTCCAATCCTTCGTGTTGTAGTTATCCTTGAAACCTACAAAACAAGATTCCAATTCTTTCTTCGATATCCAAGTGACCTTGGATCCGGATCTGTTAGCGGGTCTCCTTGACGGAGATCCTTTCTCAACCTTAGGACTATATAGGTTATCTACCCTATTTATCAATTTATTTGATTTCTCCCTAAGACATACAAGTTCATTTTCTATAATATTCATCTTAGTCTTTAAATCAGAAATTTCTAATTTTAGACTAGCATTTTCCTTAATCAATTTTGTATTTTCATTGATTAAATCTTTATTTTCTAATAACAGGTTATTATCCTTAGGACTAGAGCTACTTTCTAGGTCCTTAAGTTTTATTTCTAACCTATCATTTTCTGATTTAAGAAAGCTAAGGTTCTTTTTAATGCTTTTGTTTTCTGTTCTTAATGATTGACTAACATCAAATAGTTCGTTAAAAGCTTCTTGTAAATTGGAATTTACCTCGTTGCCTGAGTCGCTTCCACTTTCGCTGTCGCTATCACTTCCTATGGCCATGAAACCAAAGCAAGCGGTTTCTTCTTCTACAGACTTTTCTTCTTCCTCCTCCTCTGAGCTCGAATAGTCCCAAGTGGCTTGGAACACCTTCTTCTTAGATTTCTTCTCCTTTTCCTTCTTCTTCTCCTTTTTGAGAAGAGGGCATTCTGGTCGTAGGTGCCCTTTCTCGTTGCAGTGATAGCAACGTCTCGGACTTTCCTTTTTCTCCTTTTTCTCTTTCTTTGATTCCCTACAAAACTTGGAAAATTTCTTAAGTAAAATTTTAAAGTCTTTGTCGTCGGAACTTACCTCACTATCCGATGTGGCTCTGAAGGCGAGAGTCTTCTTCAGTTTAGGCTCCGATGTATCCTTCTTCTTCTGCTTCAACTTTATCTCATAGGCCATTAGATTGCCTAGGAGATCTTCCATGTTGAGATCCTCCACTTCGTTCGCCTCCTCGATGGCGGTGACTTTCTGTTCCCACTCAGGTCCGAGGAAACGAAGAAGCTTCCCTTGAAGCTCCCCCTTGACGAAAGTCTTCCCTAAAGCTTCCAAATTATTTACAATGAGAGTGAACCTAGTGTTCATCTCACTTAAAGATTCGTTAGGTTTCATAGAAAAGGATTCAAATTCTTGGGAAAGTAAATTTATTTTAGAAGTTTTTACCTTAGAGGTACCTTCGTGAGTTACCTCAAGTGTATGCCAAATCTCGTATGGGGTGGTGCATTGTGAGATTCTGTTGAACTCCTCTAGGCTGAGTATGCAATACAACGCGTTCATTGTTTTCGTGTTGAGTGAGAGTTCCCGGATCTGCTGCTGCGAGTATCCTGCGGTGGATTTTTCTGGGATGTCGAAGGGAGTCTCGCACTTGGCCCAAATCGTGAAGTCGGTGGCTTGAAGCCACGCCTTCATTCGCAACTTCCAGTAGGGGTAGTTGCTCCCGTCGAAGAACGGCAGACGAGTCGTAGACTGGCCCTCGGAAATCCTTCTCGCGAAACTGCTCCCCTCCATGATCTTCTTGTCGGGTGTTACTCCGAATACCAAGAACCTACTCTGATACCAATTGGAAATCCCTACTTGGAGGGGGTGAGATCAGCGTGACGTAAAAGAAATGTAGAATTGAAAATATACCAATCTCGCAAAATAAACAATCACACAAAGAATACAAAGACTTTTAGGTGGAAACCCAAACCGGGTGAAAACCACCACCTAACCCTCTCGAGTTAGGACTTTTCGATCAACCAAGTTGATCAGATCCACTAAACGAATCACTTGAACGAGGGTGACTCAACCTCAATTACAACCATGCTACTTTATACAAGGGTAGCGTACCTCAAACCCCTTCTCTTCATGAGAAGGATTTTGTTCCACGAAGGAGACGGGAATTCGCAAAGCGAATGCCCAACCAAAGAACAAAGATAAATACGAACAATCCTTTAGAGCCAACAAAGTAATTTTTAACCTAAGCTTCTATAGGAATTAAGATGCTTCCCTTTGCAAGGAGTGCGTCGACGACGCGGATGTGTGAACTACACGACGGTGCAATGTCGCTCTCGTGAACTACGATGGGAGAGTGGGTGCGCAAATGCTTGATGCTCTCTAGATGAAGAACTGGAGCTTGGAGAGCAAAAGCTTGCTTCTTAGGATCAAGAGACACAAAATGGTGTGAAAGTGCATTACTTGGTGTGTCTTGTGTATCTAGGTGTGTGTATGTGTGCAAGAGGTTCCCCTCTATTTATAGAGACCTTAGGAAGGCTTTGGAAGGCTTTGGAAAGCTTCCATAGCCGTTGGATGCAAAGCCCAAGAGAATCAGCCCGAAATCAGGAACAATCATTGCACTGACAAGGTTATCAGACGTCTGATCCTAGCATTAGACGTCTGGAAAACCAGATTAAGACGTCTGGGAACAAAGTCAGACGTCTGATTTTAAGTGGGTTTCTTCCTGACTTGAATCAGATCTAAACAGGGTTCTAGTGTAAATCCATTAGATGACATACAGGACGTCTGGCACTATGTCTGGATGTCTGGAAACCTACTTTTATGCTGGAATGGATTTCCAAGAGAGTGCAACGGCTAGAAAATCTCTGAGAAGAGATTTTCGGGTCAGCCGAGGTAAAACGGTCATTTATCAGACGTCTGGAAAGGCTTAAGGATGTCTGATAAGGCTCTAACGGTCATATCTTCAGTGTTTGTTAAGCCAGCCAACAGTCCACGAATTGGACATCTGGCAAAATCATTAGACATCTTCTAAGACGTTTGGTCTAAGGTTTGGATGTCAGATTTCATCAAACAGAACTAACTAAGTCCAGCCTAAATGTTATCAGACGTCTGAATCAATAGTCAGACGTCTTAAAACCCATTATCAGACGTCTATTTTTGGAATTAGACGTCTGAAAAGGCTGTTTGAACCTTATATTGGTTTTCTAAGCTCTCTACAGAAAACCTAGGTATCCTAGGGTTATGCCAGTGTTTCTAAGACTACTGTTAGGATACTTTGAGGCTCTTTAACATGATGTTCTAAGGAATAAAAAGAGCAAGGAAATAAAAACAAAGTACATGAAAGAAATAAACAGAATTCTATCCTATTCTTCTTGTCCTTCCATCTTCAATCTATCGCTCCTCGCGAATCTCCTTTGTTCTCTATCAAACTCCTCCAATCCATCCTGGATGCCAGCTCAAACTCCATCTGATCATGTCTTCATTTGCAATTTGACCTGAAATCTAAGAATCCAAATGCAAATGTTAAATGACACGTGTTTTGTTATCATCAAAACAAATGATCGTGGTGCTCTAGCACCAACATTGATATATGTTTTTCCCATAAGTCCCAAATTGATTTTGATTAGGAAACAAAACCTAGTTTGGGGCTTTCTAGGAGGGATTCGGGTTGTTCCTCCAATTTTGATTGTAGGGATTGGAGGAATTTCTAAATTACTCCTGGAGAGATGAAATATTTTCAATAGAGGGGTCAAAAAGATTTTGATTCATGAAATCAAAAGTCCTAGTCATATCTTGTGAAAATTCAGAAGAATATTGCTGCCTAGTAGGAGTAGCATTGATATTGTGCAGATTTTCCCTTTTGAGAAGGTGAGGGGGTTAGGGTAAAGATCTTGTTTTTGGGTGAGCTTTTCTTCCATTTTCTTCAGGTTGATTTGCATCTAATCTAGTCATTGCGATATCATGTGTAGATCATCCTGTGTGACTAGAACAAATGTGGATTTGGAGTCAATTTCATTAACTCCAAGTCTTGGGTTGTTAGTCCTACCAAAAGTATCCATTGAGGCCATATTAAAAGAGTTTTTACTCATTTCTTCGAAAAGAAGTTAGGCACTTTTAGCATCTTTGTTAAGGAAATTAACCCTACATGAAGCATCCACGAATCATTTCAATTGATGTTCTAATCCAAGATAGAAGATCTGCAATAGCTGCCATCGTGGAATTTCATGGTGGGGGCAACTCCTTAGTAATTCTTGAAATCTCTCCCAAGACTCGTGGATAGGTTCACAACATTTTTGTTGAAAGGTTGTGATTGATTGTCTTAAAGCATTCATATGACCCATCGAAAAAAATTTCTTAAGAAAAGCGCTTTTAAATTGGGGCCAGGTGGTGATTGGGCACCTGACTGTTCTAAACCAATGAGATGCTTTATCTTTCAATGAGAGAGGAAAAAGTCCCATAAGCCATGCTTCTTCCTGCACATTGCGGGAATGGGTGGTTTGAGAGAGGGCAGTCAGCTCCTCGAGGTGGTAAAAGGGGTCCTCTCTCGAAAGACCATGAAAATGTTTGATTAGGTTCGGAATGGTGAGTTTAGTTTCAAAATCCCCTTGGGGTATAACCACTCTTGGTCTCTCTTCATAATTGAAAGGATCATAGAAATCTTTAAGTGGTACAAGAGGTTCCCCAAGTGGCTGACCTTGCCTTTGGTTGGCTATGTTCGTGCCTATCCTAGCCAACTACTGTTGGTTTTGTTACAGTCGAACCAATTGGTCGACCATAAGGGTAAGGGGATTTACATTTTGATTTTGAGAGCCTCCTGGCCATTCCTGTGTTTTGTGGTAGCTCCAAATGTGTGAGGTTAGGGATAGGAAAGTCAGATTGTGGATCAGCTGATGGGTTTTGGAAGTTAGGTTCAGGTTGGGAGGTGGAAGCAGAAGGTTTTGAATGGTTATCCATGTTTTCTATGTTAAGATCAGAGGAATGATGAGATGGAGAAAAAATAAAGATCATTTTATGCATGGGGCAAAATCAAATGGTCCCTCGAGATGCGGGTTCTGGGACCTTCGCCCATGCATGCACTTGGAAGACGGGGAGAGGAGGAGAAGGGATAGATGAGAAAAAGTGTGCAAAACAAACAACCAAGCCTAATCTATCTTAAGGTTGACTCCTTAGTGAAACCTAAGACTTGGGAACCTAATAAATAAGAAATCAATAAGTGAACCTACTTCCTTAAGATCATCCAACTAGACTAAAGAGGTGGATTGGGCCTAAGCATGTCCTAGGAAAATCACCAGGGGCTTGTGTAAACCTGCACCCGTCATTTGACTCCCCTCCAAGTCTGTTGCCGCATTTTCAAAAGGAATTAGGTGCACTTAATGGTTCTTAGATGTCGAATATCAAGCTAGTTTTGGTGAAGTCCTTAAGTGGTCAAATGACTACTTGTTTTAAATTAGCCTTAGGTATCTGAATGTGCACGGGAATGTAGAGGGTGTTAATTGGGATAATGCTCTATTATTTCAATTCTAAAGTGTGTGCAACTGGACAGAGTGGGTCTAATGCCAAATCAAGTGGTTTGTCACACAAATTTTGTTGCTTTTCTATTTTTAGGATTTGATTTTGTTTAATGTCTTTTAAGGTTTTCTTTTTATGATTTCAAACAAATTTTAGTTCCACAATCAAAGAGAAATTAAGTTATATTAGTGAAGGTGGATTTCCTTTAGAATGTGGAACTATAAAATGAAAAGAAACCCTAATTGATTTCAACCTAAGCAAAAATTTAAATATCAGTGAATCTTTTTAGGCTTATCTTTTTAAGAAGTACTCCAAATAGACAAATCAACACCACTAGTGGAAGGAAAATTAAACAAGGATTCCAAAAAATATTTTTTTATGATTTTAGGAATTTGTTTGATATTTTTTTGAGATTTTTCTTTGTTAGTGTCAAAGTCTAGAAATGATACCCGTGGGTATTTTGGACGTTTTAATAACACCACCAGCTACCAAAACATTTTTGTGTTTTATATTATGTATAATTTCACAAGAATTCCAGAAAACTAAATTTCACAGAAATTAGACAAGTAGAAAAATTCCTAAAATTTGTGGACAGTAAAAAAATAATGAAAACAAAGGAGATGACCCCCTGTGGTTCGCAAATTTTTAAAACTTCTCTACAACTTCAAATGCTCTAAAATTTGGAACAGATGTTCCTAACTTAATTTAGAATCTTTGACTAAAACTTTAAAATTTTAGGAGGCCTATAGTGTCAGGAATTGATTTTTGAAATCTAGACAAGAAGTCTGGACCCGAAAATCAGAACACCAACACTTAGGTAGAGTGGTGTTAATTAATAAAACAAGCAAACAATGGCTTTTAAAGGTCACAACTCTACCTAATTTTTATGTTCTTGATCCTAAAAGCCTGATTAATATTTTTTTGATAGTTTTAAAGAATAATTATGTGACAAGAAGGGTGGCACTAACCTTGAATCCGTGGGAAGACAAGGACTTTAAGCTTTTACTTCCAAAACCTTGCCTTCTTCCTGTAGTGCCTGCACACACGAGAGAAACAAAGAGAAGGGGATGAGATCTGTGTATCAAGTAAGGGAGAAAAGTGAATGCAAAGTCGTGCCTCCCCGGCAACGGCGCCAAAAAGTGATAACGAAAATGGGTGATTTGATAAGATTAGGGTTTCAAGTTGTTGTAACATGCAAGTTCGCAATCGGTTTTGAATTTATAATCCTAGATAGTGGTGGTATCTAGGGTCGTCCAAGGAGGCAAGTTTGCACTTTTAAGCACTCACTTCAAAATGGGAAATCAACTTTCTATTTATGATTTTTGAACATAATATTTTTTTTTGGAGTTTTGAAATAAAGGGCAACAACGAAATATTATGGTAAGAAAGACTATATCTAATTGCTACAACTTAAGTGACAATAATAACCTCTTTCTAAGAACATCCTAGGTACATGAAGACCTAGGGTAATTAGAGAGAGAGGGTGAAATGTACTAGAGTAAAAAGTAATTAAATAGGATGCAACAAAATTATAGAAAAGCAACTTGGTATATGGAGAAAATTTGTTTTATAGGAACGCTTGTAGAGGAATACTTCTACTACAAAATTAAAGATCAAAAAATGGTAAAACAAAGATCCACCTAGTGATGGTGGTGAAGAGGAGAAGATCCTTGCTCCAAGCTTAGTTGCTCCTGGGCTTGAAAATGATTTCTCCTAATCCTTTTCTTGAAGTGCTCCTCCAAAGGTGTGTCCTCCTAGGCAAGCCCTAGATGGGTGTGCCCTAACTCCTCTAAGAGTGGAAAGATTCCACTCCAAAAATATCCTCCTAGGGTGGGCGTGAACCACCCTCAAGAACCTCCTCTGGACATCCTCCTGCCTGGCTTGTCCTCTAACTGGAGTGGGCACAAGAGAGAAGGGAAGAGGGGAAGGCACCAAGGGGACAGAGTGTCCCCTTAATCTTCTTCTCCTTCTTCTCTTGGTTGTGGGGTATGGTGGACTATGGGTGGAAGTGAATAATGAAGCCAAGGGTGACTTGAAGTGGGTAGTTAATGGCCTTTTTATAGAATGGGTAGGGAGGTAGATATGGTTAAGGGATGGATGGATAGGATGGATCCTGGAGGATGGTTAAGGGATCCTAGGGTTAGGATTGATGGCGCCAAAGTGAAGGGATACTAGATGGTTGGGACCATCTTTTGGTAGGAACTAGGGTTAATGAGTTGGTGTAGTGTGTTTCAAGGTTAGGATGGAGTTGTAGGGTGGTGGTTATGAGATGGATGGCTAGGGTTTATTGGTGCCAAGAGAGGGGATGTAAGGAGGTTGGGTTAAGGAGGCTAGGCACCAGCTTAGGTGGGTTTAGGTAGGTTAGTTGCCAGTGGAAATAGGAGCGGTTAGAATGGCTCCATGTGGTAGTGGTTAAGGGATGAGAGGCTAGATTTAGTTGGCGCCACATGGGGGGGTACATTGGTGTCTTGGCACCAACTTAAGGGGGTGGTTAAGTGGTGGTTATGGGGTGGTTAATGGGTGGAAAGGTGCTTCAAGTTGGCGCCATGTGTGGGTATTCTAGAAGGGGCTAGGTTGGCGCCAACTTGGATGGTTGAATGGAGGTTGTGAGATGGATGAAGGGTGGATGTGTAGGGGAGGTTTTGGCGCCAAGTGTAGGTGGTTATAGGAGGGGTAGTTGGCACCACATTTGGTGGCTTTTGGAGGTGGTGGTGGGAAGGGATGCATGGATGGTGGCACCAACTAAGGGTGGAGGTAGGTAGCTTAGGTGGTGGACTTAGAGTAGAGTTAGGGTGGAGTTAGGTTAGGGTTTAGGTTGGTGGTGGATGGCCATCGAGTGGATAGTTTAGCTAAACTAACTTAGCTAGTAGGTGAGTAGAGGAGGAGGTGGGAGGAAGCTAGGGTTTTGGATGTGAGGAGTTGGAATCTGCTAAGCCAAGCTAAAATGAGTTGGCTTCTACTGAAATGAGCTGAGGTGAGCTGGGTCTGGTCTTCCCGGAGATTACCTAGCTAGCTGGAGTAGCTGGCTTAGATTAAGTAGCTTAGCTCAACTAAGTTGAGCTAAGTTGAGTCTTCGAGAGCTGGACTTGAGCTGGCCTGAGCCAGTTGAGGTCATCTTCCGCTGACTAGAGCTAGTGGAGCAAGAGAGAGCTGGACCTGAGCTGAAGTGAACTCTTGTCAACTAGGTTGAGCTTGCTTAAGCTCCCAGTGAACTGATTGGAGCTAAGATCAGCTAGACTCAGCTAAGTTGAGTTGTATCTAAGCTAACTTAAGCTAAGTTAGCTACCCTGAGCTATCATCTAGCTAAGATGAGCTAAATGGAGCTTAACAGAGCTAAACCTAACTGAAGTGAGCTGGTATCTAGCTATGATGAGATGGATCCAATAGAATTAAGCTTCCTCTTCACCAGTTGCCTTCTTGAATGTTAGGGTTTTTTTGGAATCTGGCTACTTATTCATCCCTAACACTCAAATGAGCGTGTCGAAAACACACAAAATCATGCAATGCATGCCTAACGTAAATGATGCCTAAATGCAACCCAAAAGTCTATTTGCGGAGTTAAAATCCTTAAAGCTAGACCTATTTTAGGGCATAGGAATGATGATAAACTGGCATTTATCAAACATGTGTAGTGAAGGTGAATTGAGTTGCAGATCCTAAGTTTCTAATTAATAACCTATTGGACCTAGTCGGTTGCTCCCACATGAATTTGACAGCTTTTTAGCTTCCTGCCAGGGTCAACCTCAAGTTATCTCCCCAGAAAAAGAAAAAAAAAGGTCTAGCACCATTTTTTTTCTTGTTTTTATAATATGTTATTTTCTTCTTTTTCTGATCTTTCTTTATTTTCTTTTTCTTTTTCTGGTGCAAGTTTGTGAGGCTTTTTGTGAGCCTTTTGGGGTGGTAAGGATAGGTACACTGCTTACTAAGACTCATGTATACAAGCCCCATAAAAATAAAAATTAAATGCGTGCACCTTATTAAGGATGTTGCTCTCCATCCTTCATGGGTTGGCTGCTATAAAAGAGTTTTTTTCTAACTCTACCTAAGTCCAATGTTTTTTTAACTTTCAACTCAAGTTCATAACTCAACTAGTGCACGTGGTTGTGTGTTTCAATTTCTCAAGCTTCTAGACCAGGAGTGACAACAAGATCCGTTAAAACACGTGTGCCCCTTAGTCCAAAGATCAGGCTAATTAACTTAGTTAGATAAATTAAGCTAGGTCTAGGCCGATTAATTTATGGTCAAGGATTTAATGTCCAAATACTAGACTAGAGCACTTTGCTGTTTCTTTAACTGTGTTAATAACTTTGACTGACTCATAAGTTTTTTCATTAAGCATAATTTATTCTTCCCTTTCCCCTTTTGGCTTTGATTGCTCTCAATAAATTCGCTCCTCTTCCTTTTTCCTCCATTTATTTTTTATTTTTGAGATCCTTTCGTCAAGAATTTTTCAAAATTTTACTCACTTTTATGACACCCCCCATGTCTAATTCTTGCAATGTCCTCATTGCGAGGTAGGATGGGTGGAGTCAATTTAAGTCCAAATCACTTCTTTAGAACAAGGGTGGGTGGAATGGGTAGAAAATGGTTAGCTGCAGACGATTTCAAGCTCTAAATACGTGAGAATTGGAGGTGGTCAAGGATGTTCTAGGTGGAGAAGTGATCAAAGTCAAGTCATTTTGCAAGTAGGCTCAGAGGATTAGAAAGGTTCTCTTTTTTTTTTTAATTTAATTTTTTTATTTGTTTTGAATGTCAGGTTGTCTCCCATTAAGTGTTAAATTTAATGCCTTCAACCAAGTAGAAGATGGTTAAGAGGAAGGGGTGGTCAAGGTGGAGGAGTTTTGTAGAACAAGCACCTTAATGATTAACCTGGTTAGTCCAACTAGGTGCTTATTCAGATCAACTGACTAATTATGTAGACCAAACCTAATAAGTCTGGTGGGTTGAGAAATGTGGATCAATAGATGTGGTTCAAAAGATTATCAAATGAAAATTGAGGTTTTGGTTGCCTAGGTTTAGCTAGTTCAGAGTAGGGATCCTCAAAAGATAATGGATTGATGAAAAATATAGGAACCCTACTTATGGGATCATAAGTGATTAGCAATTGACTATCAGATTGATCGATGTCCCATTCATTGTCAAACTAAGGTGGAAAATCAACTCCAACTGAATTGGAATGAGATAATTCAGGATAAAAATGGATTCTAATGGAGTCATGTGATGGAGATTGGTTGTTGAGAGTCTTAAGCAACAATTCCTGGGTGGTCTCCTAATCAGGTGGTGCAACTGCTTCGAGCTCCAAATCAATGACCTTAGAATCAGAGTCAAAAAATGGGTCATGGACATCGAGGTCATAAATTGGACTATAATCCTCTGGAAATAAGGATTCTTTAGAATCAGAATAGGGTTCAAACTCTGCATTAGCATAGGAGAATCCGAGAGTAGAATACGAGTGATAAGAATTTTCTAAACTTGAATCAGAATTAATATCGCCATTACAAGAAGAATCAAAACTCACAAAGTTATTGACTTAAAATTTGTCTAACCTAGATTTTAGTTCCAAGCTAACAGGGATATCCTCATTAGGCATAAGCTTGGACTTAGGGTATCAAGGGTAGATCCAATTTAATCCCAACTCTTCATATTCTTCTGATTCTATGCCATAAATTGATTTTAATTCAAATAAATCAATATGCTCTTTTGAGGAATCTGAAGAGGTTTCATCATCAAAAATAGGCTTAGAAAAATCTTGATAGTTTGAATATGTGATTATATCCTCATTAAATTGAGTCTTATCATCATCTGAAATAGGTTCTAGTCTAGATTCTAGGTCAACTAAAGGAATTGGGTCACTAGAATCTGAATGCAGGTTAGTTGGGATGTCAAAATTGTGCTTGAGGAAGACCTTACCAAGATAAGGTGCGAGAGTTATATCCTCAAGGCAATCAAAATCAAACTCATCACAGGTGTTTTGAAATTCCAACTGAGTTGAACAAGCTTCAAAAATTTAGCCCGTTGGTTCAGTATCAAAATCAAGAACACCTATGATGGAATCCTCCCAACCTAAAAGTTGATTTTCTATATCAGGTAATTCATTTTGCACAAAATCATCATCATGTTCTACTTGAGTTGGGGATTTAGCAAAGAAACCTCCATTCTGGAACCTGAGTTTAGGAAAATGTAATTCATCCTCAAAATTACCACAAGATTCATAATTAATGTCCAGGTAGGGGTCTAGGTATCTCTATTCAATCAATTCTTCCAATTAATCTAGCAAATTCCCACGTTGTTTAATGAAATCTTGGTAATTTTCCCAAAGTTGTCAATCTGACAATTATTGTAAATCTTCATTTCTATGCAATCTTCCCACAACAATGATTTATTCTGAAAGGGTTTCCCAGGTCGAACCACATGAAATCTAGGTTGCAATCATTTAGATGTGGTTCACAATGGTCATCATCTTTAGTTCACTAACTTAATCTCTACTAAAGGGGTTGAGGTTATGAAAAAGTCTCCGCTATGTTTGATAGCATCCTTAATCATTCGATCCTTCATGCTCTTACGGGGTTTAGGGTTAGTGAACATTTTTCCTAATCTTTTAGGTTGATGCCTAAGTAAGGTTTTGAAATCAGGTGGTGGGTCAAGATAAAGAATCAAATTTAGGTTTAGACTGAATAAAAGTTGATTAGATCATATCTCACACAAGACAATCGAGGCTTGACCCTGATTCAGATTAAACTCTAATGGAGGCCTTAAGGTGAGTCTTAAAGACCTCCTATCAGTGTATAATAGAAAAGGTGAGAGGGACTGGATATGAATTGGACCCAATCAAGGCACCCAAAATAAATTGGATGACTAAGGTAGATTGAGACAAATGGACCTCTGGATCAGAAACTCACGCGCCCTGAGAATTACATGGGTAGCCAGGAAAGGAGTCCCGTAAATATCCCTATACAGTAGAGCATCCCCACGGGTTATAGGGTTTCCCCCATCCTACTTTCCTTGTCACTGTGATTCCAATAGACTGAAAACCAGTGAGTTAAGCCCTAAAGGCTATCAATTTTTAGGCTTAGACGTGTGTGTGCCTTGATTAGCACTTGATTTAGAGATAAATTCACTTGTGACCTAATTTTAGGTTGATTAGGTTGTCATGCAACCTAACTTCACCTAACCTATCCTATGGATTCAAGGATGAAAATTCAGGTTAACTGACCTAAACCACCCTATTTAGTCTAATAAACAAGTATCAAGTCACGAGTTTTAAGGTTCAAGTGATCTTAGAGCCTTGATTTAAGGGTTTGAGTTTTTAAATCAATTCAAACAGCACTTAGGTCCCACATAATGAGGGATGATATTTTCCTTTATGATTGTAAATGTGTATTAACACTTCCAAAACCCTAATATGTCAAAACCCTAATTGGCTCTAAAAGTGGAATCCAATTTGATTCAAATTAAGTTGCACACTTGGACTCAAACAAGAATGTGATGGTCCAAATGTGCTAAGCAACTTAAGCGTAAGTCCCTAATAAGCACAGGAATTAGTAGTTGTGTGATCTAATCTACTTGCTTCTTCAAAAATTGAAGCACAGAGGATAATCAAAGATTTCTTGCCAGGAATGATATTATCTACGAAAATAAGGCAAGATTGTGATCCTAGTTTTTTTCAATTTTTTATTTATATACAGAGAAATGGGGATTAAGGAATAAAAGGGAAGAAAGTTACCTGCCCATAGCATGGTTGTTTTGTTGATGAAATGGCTGGCCCAGTTGGAGTAATTCCATACTCAGCAGGTTCAGTCCAAGAAAATCAACAACCAAACAGAGGTAGATTAGTCAGAAAAATGAATATTCACAAATAAAATAGAAAGAGAATAATACAAAGTATATACAGAATAAAATGAAAAATATATACAACGATAGTGGTAAGTGCACATTGATCCCTGGCAACGACGCCAAAATGTTCATTCGATTGAGTCAAGAGTTAAGGAATACACATCGTAGTATAGTCAACAAGAGCAAATCAACAGTTAAATTTATACATCTCGAAATGTGAGTTTTGAGGTCGTTCGCAGGGAGCAAAAATTTGCATGATTTATCACTATCAAATTATTTAAAACATATGAAGCTTAGGAATTTGATATACAGAAAATTATAATTGAAACACAGGTAATCAAACTCACAAATAAAGATATGCTTGAGTGCCAAAAATGTAAGAGAAATGAAGAATGCTTTTCCTCTACTTATTCTTCTCTCTAAATTCTCCTCTCATCTCGTAGCTTCTTGTTTTTTCTAAGTCTTCATTCTCTTCTCTACACAGTAAAAATGGTCTTCACATTAGCCCAAGAATGCCTATAATGAGCCACCCCTCAGTGGGTTCTCACTCTCTAAATATCAATTTAGGCTCATTGGGCTTAAATATGGCGTATGGAGAGCCCATCCCTATTTAGGCTGACATGCCCACTTGTGTAGATCCTAATAAGGCAATTCTGAGCCTTAACATCCCACGATGTGGGACTATTCTCTTGTTTAATTGAGAAGAATGTAGCACTCAACTCTCTTCCCTCAACCTTGCACTTATTCTTCTTTTCTCTAAGGCTCGCTTCTCTTCCTATCTAAGTCCTGCACCTTCTTTTCTTCTATTCCACACCAAAAAGGGTCAACGTGGGTCAAAGCAACAGTTCAGCCTAGTTCAGAATGAGCCCAAATAGGCCTCCCCTTTCCCTCGCTTGCCCTAGCAAGACGTGTATATATATATATATGGCATAATATGGACTCATTGAGCTTATATATGCCCTATGGGGAGCTCGTCCCGATTAGGCTAAACTGCCAATTGGGGAAGGATCCTTATGAGGTGCTACGTGAAGTTAAGTTCCCACGAGGTGGGACTAAAGTGAAAGGGAGGAAATTACATGAGATCAAAAATCTAGTTGGCATGTTTATTAGACCCAAATCTTAATTAATTAAGATTTAATCATCCAATGAAGCCAACTAATTGCAAATTAATAAATATTTAAAAAATAAAACTTGAATCCATGAATTGCAATAAAAAACTTGAAGATAAAATATTTGCAATTTTATCCTTAATGGTTCAAAATAAAATTACGAAAAGACCATTAAAAATTAATAAAGTCTTGCGAGTGGGTCCTTTAACTGCAACCCTTTATAGCTAGTGTTGTAATGGTCTTCTCCGACATGAAGGCTTGCCAGAGAGTGCTCGGATTTGTGAGGAAGATGGTGAACTCTAGCGAGGTCTTGTAAACAAAATACAAGGTCTTTAAACCTCATGTCAGATCCAATAGCTTCAGCGGGTTGCCTTGAAGTAAAACCCTAAATCTATTGGGTGAATGGGCGCGAGCGACGGTGTGGCTAAGAAGCTCCTAATGGAAGGTGGTAATGGCAATAAAAGACCTAAAGCTATTCTTCACCTAAAGCTAACTACGGTAGGCAAAAACCCTAAACTAATTGGACGAAAAAGAGAGGAGAAACCTAGGGCGGTCGCAAGCCTTCAGGAGAAGAAAGAGGTTGAGGATGGAGCTCGAAGAAGAGGAATTGGACCATCTTCTTTGGCAAGAAAGACAGTGACGAAGCGAGGAAGAGAAGCCCTCTCCCTATTATACGTAGGAGTGGCTGACAAGCAGGGTCGAAGGAGCTCCAAGTCCGTCAATGGCGATGCATCTGGGAAGAAGGAGAGGTGTTTGACGCATGATTTCTGGACAAAAAGAATCAATGTAGCACAGTGGTGGTTTATAAAGCACTACTCTCACTAAAAGTGTCAAATTGAGACCTTGACAAGGTCAAATTAAATGCATGATTTCGCAAGAAATTTTTCCATGAATCAAGGGGTCCAAAGCGGGAATTACCAGTTCGAAAATGTGCCAGTGAATGTGGATTTGGACGAGGATCTTCACCAAATTTCGTGAGATCTCGTCGAGAGAATCAATGGAATTAGATCCCTAGAACTTGCTTGGAAGAGCTATTACTGCAGCTGTGTGCTTCGTTGGGAGGAAGGAGACGACTAACATCAGCATGACGTCAGCCATGGATTGAAAAGAAAGGATTTTGGACTAAAAATTAAGAAATTTGGACCATAATGCAATGAATTCAAAAGTGAAGGACTATTATGCAAAGTCAGTAGAGATGAAGTCCAAATAGTCTCAACTTTTTAGGGTAACCTAATTTATGCCCAAGGAATCTAATGGTGACTTCAAGTTTGGGTTTCGATGATGTTTTCCTTGTAAATTTATAATTTAACGTAAAATGTATTAATTGTTAACCTTGGTCTTTGATTTACGTCAAATTAGGTTCATTTTGTCAAATTGATTAATCCAAATCTTATGAAATATTTTTCAGTGAATTTTATAAGGTTTATATTACATTTATTTCTATTAGAACCATATTAATTTAAGTGAGGCTGTAATTACAATTTTTATTTGAGATTTAGCCTTCAATCATACAAGAAACCCTAAATCAGTTAATGAAAGCCTACTTATTGGAAATTTAAGCTCATTTGACCATCAATTGAGTGTAGGTTTACCATTTAGTTAATCTACATTTATATTAGCTTGTTCAAACAACATAATTAACTAATTTGAATGTCATTCCTCCTAATTCTTCATATCATTAAGTTATACTCTTTTGTTGGTTAATAAAGTGACTTTAACCTTAGAACTCAGCCAAATTAAGCTAGATATGAAGGATGATGGTGTTACCATCACCATCCCTTCTCACAACCACAAGAATATATGGATCTTCAATGGAATTTTCAGCTCCATATTGACGCACAAATAGCTCTATGAATATTATCACCTTCCATTGGCAGGATTTTCTGATAGTCTTTGCTTGGAGCATAGACCCCCTCCTTCCATTCAAACCTATGTATGTCGTCCCTAGGCTTGAATGCCTCCAAGACCTCCATAATCCTATTGTATTCCATGGAAGAGTGGCTCTCATATGTGTTGTTTAGTGTGAGCGGATGCCATGTATCCATACCATCCTCCCAATAATCCGCTACTATGGCTGACTTCTCAATAGCACCGTTATACTCACGAGGGTAAAGAGTATCAAAGCTGCCAGCTGCCCAAGCTAGTCCAATTATCTTCCCAAAAGTGAAAGCATTCTCTATTACCCAGAATGGGGGAGAATCTCCCCCAATGGGACTCCAAGGTCTTTGATATTGACCACCAGAAATGGGATGGTTTCGTTGAGTTCACCCTATTAAAATGGGAATTCGACGCACCATAACAATTTCTAATCACATCCTACCACATGCCGGTATCACCCCTCATAATGATCACTCCTCACTTGAGCAGTAAGGAGTCTCCAAACTCTCTTAGTAATCTAACTCCCATCCTACTCTTTTTCTTAGGGGTGCAAATACGGTGCCATTTAACTGGTTGAAGAATGTGACCTTCATGCTTTGGCCCTTTCCAAAAGAAATACTTCCTCAACACATCCATCTTTTTAAGTATAGACCCAGGTGGCCTAAACAAAGACAGGAAAAAAAATAGGTGTGGCTGATAAAACAAAATTTAATAGGATGAGCCTACCCCCTTTAGACAGAAAACGACCACACCATGCAGCCAGCTGCATAGACTTCTCAAATAATTGTGCCCAGTCTACCTTTTTCAATCTCTTTACTTGGAGAGGAAGAACCAGATATCGCATTGGTAGACTAGTAACTGGCATGTGGAGCATCTCAAAAATAGTGTTCTTGTCCTAGCATGTAGACCCAAAATAGATGAGTGAAGATTTAGAGCCATTAATGTTGAGCCCTAATACTTCACTAAAAATCTCCACCACATGCTTCAAATACTCCTCTTCCCTACAACCACCCTCAATAAAGAACATTGAGTCATTGGCAAACTGCAAACTAGGCATCAACGCTCTCTGAGATGAAAGTATGTATCCATGCATAAGACCTCCATCACATGCTTTGAAGGCAAATCTTGACAAGGTGTCTATAGCAAGAATAAAAATTAGTGGCACAATAGGACACCCCTGTTTAACCCCCCTCTATGATTGAATCCAATAACCAGTTGGCTTCCCATTTATAAGTTGCGAGAATGAGAAGGTGGTGATACAATGTTTCATCCACTGAACCCACTATCCTAGGAACCCCCTCCTTTGGAAAATCTCCCAAAAGTATGTCCATGAGATCGAGTCGTATTCCTTTGAGAAGTCCACCTTCCACATGAATGCCTTAGCCATCCTCCTTACCCACCCAGAGACCATCTCTTGAGCTAGGATGAATGATTCCTCTAGCGACCTTCCCTTCAAAAAAGCAGACTGCACTGGGCTGACAAGATTCTGCAAGACATCACCAAGGCGATTCGCAAGCACCTTCCTAATAATTAAGTATATAAAGTTTGAAATGGCAATAGGCCTAAAATCAGACACCGCTTCTGCACCATGTTTCTTTGGTAGTAAAAAAAGCAATGCTCTATTAATCTTTTCTTTTCCAAAGTTACCATTCTGGAACTCCACCACCACTACCATAACATCCTGATGCAGCATAGGCCAGAAATCTTTATAAAATAATACTGGAAAGCCATCCAGACTAGGAGAACCCTTAGCCTTCAGGCCCTTCAAGGCAATAGTCACCTCCTCCTCAGAAATCTCTCTACGTAAGGAATGACCCTCCTCCCCCAATAACGGCATATCAGATGCCCCAAGTCGCCATCTCCCTCTTGGCCTAGCATGTGTCATATCCAGAAAATAATTATTTGCCATGAAACAAATATCTATATGGGACTTCGCCACATGATCACTGTATCTCAAAAAAGTGATAAGATTATACCTTCTCCTCGTGCTTGCAACCACATGGAAAAATATAGTGTCGAAATTACCCTCCTTCAGCCACTGTTGACATGATTTCTGATGCCAATCAACCTCTTGATGGAGATCCTCCTGCACAATAACCATTTGGAAAGTCTTCCTTTGGTGGAATTCACTATCACTAAGTGGTGTAGTCTCCTCCTTAATGTCCAACCTCAACACACCATCCACAACTTCCTTCCTCTTCTGGTCTTTCACAGCATGCATCAACTTTTTATATTCAAAAAGCATAAGTCACAACACCCTTAGCTTTGAAGCTAGGCGTTGCATGGCCGATCCTTCACCTGCTTGGGATGCCCACCATGATGCTACCATCTCCATGAATCCTTCCTCCATAAGCTAGGATCTTTGAAACTTAAAATATGTGTTAATTTTTATACCTTCTCCGCTCTCCCATACAATTGGCATGTGGTCAAAAAAAGGGCACCCCAAAGTTGTCACACAGGTCAACAAAAATATACCCATGAGTTCCACATTGCACAAGAATTGATCAATTCTTGACATCAACCCATCCCCAATCCTCCACGTGTACATAGATCCAAATACAAGAAGGTCAATCAATTCAAGTTCTTCAATAGTGGTCTGAAACCCAAAAGCAAAAGAGTCCACCCTACCATCTAGCCTATCATCTGACAAGAGTGGTGCATTAAAATCACCTGCTGCAAGCCAACCATCTTCATGCATCATCAATGCGACCTCTTTTAATTCATCCAATAACCTGGGTCTATCATTCTACATGCATGGGACATAAACACATGTAATAAGGAAGGAAAGATCATCACACATTCTCTTGAATCTGCACATAATGGAGAAAGAGCCCTACTTCAATTCTTCTAACTGCAGCACGTGATTCTTCCACCAAATGCACTTCCCGCCAGCCCTCCCATTTGATTTGATGACCCTTATTTTAGCCTCCCCATTTGCAAGCAAAGGTTTCCACAAACAATCTCTGTCTCCATCAATGTGTGTCTCCTGGAGTAAGGCACACTGAATTTCCCCTTCTCTTAGTTATCTAACCAACATCCCACACCGATTACGATCGCGTAACCCGCACACATTCCAAGTAACACCTTCAGCATAAGGGAAGCAGGCTACCCTTTTGCTCTTTGTTGTTGTGCTACACATTCAAAATCCTCTCAACCTGAGACACATCAACTATACCTTTCTTGTCCACTCCTCTTCTGCGTAGGTTATATCTCCCTCTGTTGCTCGATCCTCCACTAGAACCTAATGTTGCGCCCACGTTGTATAGGACACCCTTCGGGGCATTAAACATGAAGGGATTCAAAGGATCGTGATCAGGTGATCTTGTTGTTGCACCAGTACCTCATCTAGGTATTTCACAATAGCCCCCTCATCCATACCCTCCTCCACATTAGCAGAGCATTCCCCCATCTCCACATTATCCCTTCCAGGGACCTTCCTCTTCTTAGAGAGTACACCCCCTTCATCATGAGGTGTGTCATTGACCTTCACCCATTGCATAGCATCATTTTCTATAGCCACATCATTAGTCTTCATTTCCTCATCCCCAACATCACGAGCAATCATAATCTATACCTTCACATTCAAGAGCCAAGAGGAACCTCTGCAACGTAGCACAACTCATTCACAGAAGGGGCCACCATGCCTCAATGTGATGTCCACCTCAACTAGGCTTCCATCGCCTTCACACAACCCAAAAATAGCACTATCCTTTAAAGAAACAAACCTGCCACAATCTAATTAACCACCACCATCGACCTAAGATGAAGAGGAAGGCCACGGATTTGCACTCTTCCATCCCTGACAAACACACACTGGGGAGGTCTTTCATCTAGAGCATCATTAAAGGGCGAGACCAATCTCCAAATAATTGAGATATTCTCATAATAGGGAGATCGAAACTTCAAGGCATCCACATCAGCCACACTGATGTGAAGAATGGAACGATTTGTAATTAGGGTTTTCTAAAATCGTTGTAACACGCCAATTTGCAATCGCTTTTACAATTTATAAACCTAGATAGCAGTGGTATCTAGGGTCATCCAAGGAGGAAAGAATGCACTTTAAATACTCTCTCTTGACAATAAGGAAATCAACTTTCTTTTTGAATTTTTGAATATAAGAGTTTTTTGGATTTTGAAATAACGGGCAACTACAAAATTGTAAGTGGGAAATAGCTACACCTAACTTTCTAAAGCTAACACCTAGGTGACAGAAGTAACCCCTCTCTAAGCTCACCCTAGGTACGTGGAGACCTAGGGTAATTAGAGAAAAGGAGTAAAAAATACTAAAGTGAAAGCAATCAAAAAGATGCAACAAGCTTTTAGAAAGGCAACTTTATATATGGAGAAAATTTGTTTTACATGAATGCTTGTAGAGGAATGCTTCTACTAAAAAATAAAAGAAAAAAAAATGGTAAAATAAAGATCCTCTTGGTGATGGCGGTGAAGAGGAGAGAGTCCTTGCTCCAAGCTCAACTACTCCTAGGCTTGAAAAAGGCCTCTCCAACTCCTTCCTTGAAAAGCTCCTTCAAGTTGGAGAGATCCTCCTCTTGGCAAACCCTAGATAGGGCATGCCCTTGCTCCTCCAAGGGTGGAAAAATTCCACCCACAAGAACTCCTCCTAAGGTAGGCATGCACCACCTTCAAGAACCTCCTCCTAGATGTCCTCCTTGCCTGGCTGCTCCTTTGGCTGGTGGGGGCACAAGAGAGAAGGGAAGAGGGGAAGGCACCAATGGGATAGAGTGTCCCCTTAATCTTCTTCTTCTCTTTCTTCTCTTGGCCATGTTTGGTGGGTAGAATATGGTGGAATTAATGAAGCCAAAGGTAAAGGAAATGGTGGTGGTTATAGGTCTTTTTATAGAGTGGAGGGGGTTGAGGTTGGTGTTGACTAGGGTTAAGGGAGGAGTGGTGTTGTGGATGGCTAGGATATGGAAGTTGGTGGATGGATGGTAGATTAGGGTTGGCGTGGAG
This sequence comes from Thalassia testudinum, assembly GCA_037157565.1. NCBI lineage: Eukaryota > Viridiplantae > Streptophyta > Magnoliopsida > Alismatales > Hydrocharitaceae > Thalassia > Thalassia testudinum. Next base: position 130,763,368 of record JAZHRO010000077.1, read on the forward strand.
GTGGAAGGATGCATTAGGTGGTGGTTATGGTGGGTGGAGTAGAGTTGGCGCCAATTCTATGTGGGTTAGGATTAAGGGGTTGGTTGATGTGTTGTATGGCTAGGATTAGGTTATAAGGTGGTGGTTAGGAGATGAGTGACTAGGGTAGGTTGCTACCAATTTAAGGGATGCGTGGAGATTTGGTTAAGGGGATTTGGCGCCAACTTTAGGTGGGTGTAGGTGGGTTAAGTGTCATGGGATTTGTAAAGGGCTAGGATGATTCCATGTGGTGATGGTTGTGGGATCAAGGGTGGATATAAATGGCGCCTAGGTGAAGGGGTGTGGGTGGTGTATTGTCACCATTTATATGGTGGTTATAAGGTGGTTAGGGAGGTGTTAGGTGGCACCAAGTGTAGGTTTCTAGAAGGGGGTTAGGTGTAGGGTTAGGATGGCTAGGTAGCTTAGGTGTAAGGTGGAGAGAAGGGGGATTTTTGGAGGGAAGGTGTTGGCGCCAACTTCTTGGTGGCTTTTGGAGGTGGTGGTGTGAAGAGATGTGGAGGTTGGTGGTTGGCACCAAAAAGGGAAGGAGGTGGAGGCATTTTTAGGTGGAGCTAGTAGTTAAGTTGAGGTGGAGGTTGGTTAGGCTTTTAGGTAGGTGGTGGACGGCCATGGAGGTGGAGGTAGTTTTGAGCTTAGCTAAGCAAGCTAAGCTAGTGTTCAGCGTGTAATTCACGTTTTAAAAGTTGTTTAGTTGTAGTATAACGCGAAAACACGTCGACAAATAAATTTATAAAACTCTGGTGACTACCGGGTCGTTCGCAGGGTGGCAATCTCGATTTTTAACGGAAGATTTTCGGAAAACTAGTTCTAACCAGTATTTATATATGTATATATATATAAAGAGAAGATATCAAGCATTCAGAATATCAGTATTTTATTGTATTCATAAATAGTTTTCACAGTAGAAAGTACTATGCTAAAGAGAGAGAGAGAGCAGATAGATAGAAGGAGAGGGAGATAGAGAGCTAGATAGAAAGTGCAGAGAGATGATGCCGCTTGTAGGATGCTTGTGCAAGTTGCGGTAGCACCTCAGATCCAGAACATTGAGACGAAGTTGCAGAGGGACAGAGAATTGTAGAGAAGATGGTAGAAGGGATCTGGGGTTGATGGAAGAGAGAGATTCTAAGTTGATGCCTTCAATTGGGGCGCCCTAGGCCTTCTTTTATAGTTTTGATTGAGGGAAAAAAGGGTATTTTAACCCTTAATCTCATGCAACAACGCTTTGGCTAATTAGATCCATTGATCGGGAGATCAACGGCTCTGAATTGGCCTCAAAATAGCCTTCTACGCTCGGATTTACTCTGGTGGTGACACGTGGCACATAGTGCATTGTTGATCCTCCATCTTACATCTCTGGATCCTCCTCGCCCGCACATTCATCTTTCCCTTCTCGCCGCTAAAGCCTTAATCCTGCCTTAACGTCAAAGCAACCACGTGAGATCACGCGTACCCGCTACGCGCTCTGATCGTGCCACGTCACCATGCTTCAGTGCCTCCAATCGCGTGCGAATGTGCCCATGCGCACTTGCTTCAATTCGTGCAGTGCAGGGCTTGAACCCGCACCCCGCGCATGCACGCGCGTGCGTGACCCACTGTGCTACGCAAACCTTTTATTATATATACTTGTTTATTTGTATTTATGCTTCTCTAGTCTGGGCGAGCGACGTGGCGTGCTCGTGGCCGTTGGATGAAGATCCAACGGCCCACAAGATGTGGTGCGGCCTTCCTAGATGGGGCAGTGGTGAGGGAGCAGCTGTGATGGCACCACGTGTCACCATCATGGCCGTCCATCTTCTTTTCTTTGTATCTGGTGCTGTAGACCTCCGATAGAGTTGATTTTTGCGCCGTTGGACTGCGATTGCCAATTTGGATTCATCTGTGTGGTTGGATTCTTCATCTGAGGCTCAGATCTTTGTCCTTTGGCTCCATCATCTCTGTTCCTTTATGGACTGCACACGATGCTCTGGTTGTCTGATCGAGACGATTTCATAAGCATTGGACTTCCGTCGTTGTTCTGATCAGGTCTGTCTGGTCTGATCTGACATTCGCGGCTTTGAATCATCTGCGATTAAAATTATCTCTCTTTTAGGTCATAAAATGATGATATTATCTATATGACTAATAAACTACTAGTATGTGAATTACGATGCTTATGCATGCATTGACTCGAAGTTATGCTAGAATCTATCTCAATTCAGGTGTTTTAGGTTGCATGATTGCTGTGCAATTACACCCCCATGACTAAATCTTGCTAGTCCCTAGCAAATGCAAGACTAAATGCAAAGTGGTCCTGCATAACAGATTTCTATCAAGAGTCTGACTAGAGATTTATGTCTTTTGTTTTCATCCAATACTTTAGTAATCTAGATAATCGTGAATGTGTTTTGTTGTAGTCTATGCAATGGATCCAAGTGAAAAGTCAATCCACATCTAAAGCTCGTACTTGACCCTTAGTAAAAATCTATTGTGATAGGCAAACTTCTCCCCTCGAGGTTATAAGTTAACTTGTATATTCAGCCTCAGCTTTTGGGTTAGGTAGAAGACTTTTTCTTTGAGTCAAGTGGATTTATTTTTGGTGGCTCACACTCATCTGGTGCTACATACAGACTAGTACTTTAGAACCTAGATTTCCTGATTATTAAATAATTCAACTCAGAAGGAGGTGAGAAACTGTGCTCTCTTAAATTCCTTTGTACTCATTCTCTCTCTTTCTTTCTCTTCCTTTTTCTTTTTCTTTTTCTTTTCTTTCTTTTTAAGCTCACAATCTCACCATATTTATAAGTATATTTGGTGGTCTCTCCTGACACTAACACTTTGATTAGGTTCTGATAACTCTACGACTAAGTCAGCATTCCTTAGCCTGTATTTAGGCGGCTAAAAATACAGAAAAGTAGGTCAAGGCTGTATTTGGTGGATCATGAGGGTGATGGGTGTTGTTGCCTCAATACACTTGAAATAAACTCTAAAAACACTTACGAACTTTTTTTTTTTGGTTTTTCTTTCTTTCTTTTCTACTCTCTTTTTTTTTGTATATGTATATTCTTTTCTATATGCATAGACATATATACCTTCTTCTTTTTTTTTTCAGACGTCTACTAACGCAACACAGTAACACATATGACTTTTATTCATGAGCCATTATTCAGTATTGTGGGTGTTCAAAAGGATATTGGGTGGCTTATTTGGTGAAAGTGCCTATTCTCGGCACCGGGAAAGGAATGGATAAGACAACATATTTCTGACCTTGACATTAATACTCTCCTTCAAATGAGGATTCCATAAAGGACGGTTGTGACCATCCACCGCAGTCCTAGTTTTATCAAAACCTATTCTCTACGTATTTGCCTTATTTGGTGGCTCTCAAGGGATTCACACTAAGAACTTGTACGCAGAAACCGAGAGCGAAAACTATGCCTAACTTCGAGTATCATTATCTCATTATCCAGAGTTTAAGATTCCTTATACTAGCCTTAAAACACCAGTAGACTTTCTACTCTCACCTCACACTTGTTTGGTGGATCTGTTAGAAGATAGTTTGCCTGACTCCCTAATTACTGTCCAAGGGTTTAGGAGAAGAAGCAATGCTTCTTCTCAACAAACTAAAGATGTTTATCGATCTTCACAGAGGATCCATTGAAATTCTATGTGTAAGTGTGAAATTATACTGGATTCTAAACTCAGGAATCAACTTAGGAATAAATCCCTAATAAAACATTAATAAAAATTCTTTATGCCTAAATGCATTTTTTTTCAGACATAAAGATAAGACATGCAATGTCCACCACCTCATGCCTATTCATTACAATGTCCTCATTGAAATGTATCCACAAAAGTCAAAATATAATAAGCAAGAGGAGGGGATATCACCTGACTATGCTTGTTAATCCAAGTCAGCGTGGATCCAGAAGATGCAGAGCTACCTGTAATGGATATTGGGTTGCCTCCCAGCTAGCGCTTAGTTTAACGTCATTTGCCGAACTTAGACCCAAAAATATGTAGTTCAATACTTTGAGTTAAGAGAAGAAGTAATAGTAGTTGCAAGGGAATTCAAGATTAGTAGAAAGATATGATCATTTGGTCCAAGAATCAGTGATCCACAAATGCGGACCAGCTGATGATGCAGCCCTATTCCAAAGAGTCTTTCTGATTTGGAATATGAAATAGGGTCAGGTGGATGAGGTTGAAGATGCAGAGCCTGTTCGTTAATCCAGTTCCATGAATCAAAAAGAGATGGTAGAGGGTCTGGATCGAGATCATGATTGAGATTTAGATCTGGTTCCGAATCAAAATCATAACGATCTTCATAATGGTAGTTGATATCGAAAATCATCACTTCTCCAGGATCTGGGTCATATGAAGATAAGGGTAGTGTTGTGTGGAATTCATCAAAATCTTCATAAGAAATTTCCTCTTCCTTATCCAAAGTCACTTCTTCTGAGTCAAGCCATCCATTTGAACCAGTTGGCTTATAAGTTCTTCCCCAGTCCATTATGTGTTGAACTTCTTCTAGGGTTATTTCCTAGTTCATGCCCTTAGATCACCCATTTTCTTGAACTCCCTCAGAATTCAAAAGTTCTTGAATTTCAGGGTGGATGTATTGAGGATTCCTTATATTATCATCTAATTCATCATAAGTTACTCCCAGAAGTTTCTCAATCTCACTAATGTCCTGTTCAATTTGATTTTCCATGGGAGATGGTAGATCAGAATTATTCTCAAGTACATCCCCTTCTTTCCCTTCGTGCTAGTGTTGAGCTTCGACAGGATTTGGATCATCTTTAGTATGGATTGCCAACACTTGTTCAATTGTTCCTACAACCTCAATGGAACCACAATTCACCATATTCTTTTGGGAAGTTTTAAAGATATTGAGTTGATAAATTTTCCTTCCAAAGGTGATGTGCATAATCCTCGTCTCACAGTTGATTAGGGCCTTGGCCGTGGCCAAGAAAGGTCTCCCTAAGATTATCGGGGTGTGGTTCAGGTTTTTTGATGCCTCCATATCTAGAAAAAGGAAGTCCACAGGGTACTCAAAATCCCTCACCTTTATAATTACATTCAGTAGAAGGCCCTTCGGAATTTTGGTTGATCTATCAGTAAGTTGAAGGGTCACATTAGTGTGTTGCAAGGGGCCTAAATTCAATTCTTCATATAATTCTGTGGGGATTAAGTTGATGGAGGCATCAAGGTCTAGTAAGGCTCAATCCAGGATGAATCCATTATTTCACATGAAATTAAGGGGGTCCATGGATCTTTCCTTTTAGGAGGGAGCTTGTTTAAGATGATGGCACTGGCTTATTCAGAAATTACTATCCTTTTTGATGATTTGGCCTGGTGTTTCGGTGTGCACATTTCCTTTAAAAATTTTGCATAGGTTGGGATATTCTCAATAGCCTTAAGGAGTGGTATATTTACCTGGACTTGCTTTAGAATCTCAAGCCACTCCTTGGATTGATCAGTTTTCTTTTCCCTTGGTTTGATCAATACTTCAGGAAAAGGTGCTTGAGAAAAATCATGAGTATTCAAATCTTGAGTCTTGTTTTCTAAATTAGTTTGGTTTTCCAAGTTAAATTCAGGCTCCTCAAGATCTTGGAAAGATTTTAATGTAGAAGGATCTTGGATTTGTTTCCCACTTCTCAAAGTGACAGCATAGGCATGTGCATTAGGGTTAGAAGAGTAAGGTGGGTTTTGCAAAATGGGTTGAGCCTGGGTTGGGTTAGGGTTAACAAAACCTGGTGGGTGCTGGGGAGCAGGCTGAATTAGGTGTGCTTGTTGCTCCTGTGTGTTGTGTTGATTAACCCTATTGAAGTTTCTTGGGTTTGGGATAGGTTGGGATGGCAGCATCCCATGTTGTCTAGCATCTACTAGCTAGTCCAGTTGTCCCATCAATTCTGTCCTCAATTGATTCATTTCTTTCTTATGTCTCAAATTCATCTCTCTCATTTCTTTAAGGACCAGACTCAAATCAGAGGGCTGGTTTTCCTGAGTAGGTTGTGGTTGATATGTGCGTGGTTGTGTATACCTACTAGGTTGCCTATAAGTGTTTGGCTTAGTCAAGTTAGGACCCTAAGCGAGTTTCTGACTTGACCAAGCAAAGTTAGGATGGTTGCGCCATCCAAGGTTGTAAGTGTTTGAATACGACTCATTTCTAGTGTAACCCTAGAGTGCATTCACATCCTCAGGATAACTAGGCATCGAGCTGCCTAGTTCAAAATTCTAAGGCATCAAGGTCCCTCCTTGGTACCTCGAAAAAGATGGGTCCAAGCACAGTTGGCTCATAGGTGAGCCATTGTTAAGTCATTAATGTTGTGCACTGATTCCTGACCTAGTGGGTTGGGGAGTTGGTTGTGGGTTAACATATTCATTCCTTGGGTAGGCATAGGGTTTAATCTAGATTTTATACCTAAGGAACTCCCACCTTGTAGAAGATTATCCAATTTCTTATCCAAGTTCTCCACATTCTTTCCCACGAGTTCCACCTTATCTAAACGTTGTACAATTAGCTCTAAATCAACCAAGTTTGAATTGTTCTTAACTTCATAAACTCTGCTTCTTGGTTGATTAGCTCTGTTAAAGGCAGACATTGAGGCATTTTTGAGGGAATTTTCATGCATATTCTCAGACAATTGAAAGGCTCCCTCAGCATCTCGACTCAAGAAATTGCCCTCACATGCCACATCAACAAAATTATTTAGATTATCACTCAACCCATAATAGAAAATATGGGCCAAGTGTCACTTCGGAATCCCATGATGAGGTCATTTCCTAGCAAAATCATTGAACCTCTCCCAAGCCTCATGTAGTTGTTCCCTAGGATTCTACTTAAAGGTTGTTATGGCACATCTAAGGGCATTAGTTTTCCTACAGGGAAGAATTTCTTTAGGAATGTGCTTCTCAGGTCTTCCCAAGTTAGGATTGGTCTACCAATTGTCCTCAACCAATGTGCAGCTCTATCTTTCAAGGAGAATGGGAACATTTTCATCATTAGGGTGCCTTCATTCATGTTCCTAGGGCCAAAAGATCTTCCTATGTGTAGAAGCTCTTCAAGGTGGTGGAAGGGGTCATCTGATTCACCACCATGGAAATGGGGAATCAAGTTAATGATCTGAGGTTTGAGTTCAAAATCTTCCCCATCCTGAGGTACCCTAACAAAGGGTTCAGGTTGGGCATTAGGAGGGTTATAAAAGTTACGGAAGGGCTGGTCTGCCCTTCCATTTTGGAGTCAAGTGATGGCCTGTATTATGACTTCCATCTATTGGTCATGATGCTGGCCCTGCTTAGTATCTGCCTTTGTAAGAGAGTCATAGGATCCAGATTTTGTTCATCGATCTCTTCTTCCTAGTGATGACTAGCCATTGCAGAGGGTTTAGATTTGGATCCTGGATAAATATGTCTTCTCCTAGGATTTCTTTCTAATGGTGGTAGCAAATCAGGATTTTGAGATCTTCTACCTTGCATGCACCAGAAGAATGTCTGTAGATGAAAGAGAAGACAGATGAGAGAAACCCCGCCCACTCAATGCAAGCAATCAAACTGGTCCTTAGAGTGTCAACCCTAATTAGACCTGATCCTGGCTCCCCAAAACACGACTGGGTTAGATCAACCCTTGAATTACTTGGCTGGCCAGAAAGGTGGGACCCCTTAGGACACCCCGCATGGTGGGACATCACTAAAGGTTAATGCATTTATCGCACTGACCTTTCTTGTCACTAGTGGGTCCAAGTAGACAAGGCCTTGACCTTAGCCCAATCTAATTTCTAGTCCCCAAGTCTATTAATCCTGCCTAGGGCACGTTTACTCAATTCTAGTTTTGGGTTTGATGTGCTTTTGGAATATGATGGGCGTTAGGGGGGTGTTTGCCCTTAAAGTTGATTTCAGATATGTGAAGTGCGCAGGCAAAGGGTTCAGAAGCAAATTTTTATGATGAAGTATCGTTTAAGATTCAAATGCTTGTGTTAGCATGTTTTAGGGTTCACTTGATTAAATATTTTCAACCAAGGTTCTGATGAGGCACACAAAAGTTTTGCAAATCCTAATTTGTTTGATAGATTTCCTTTAAGTATGGAAATGCAAATGTGCTCTATCCTTAGCATGAAAACCTAAGCACAAATTATTCTAAATGATTCTTTTAGGTCCAAAATGATGAGTGGTGTGACCCAAGAAATGCAATCAATTGGTCTTCTTGCACCACTAACTAGGCACTCATAAAATATTTTTTTCAAGAATTTTAATGCACGTTTTCTATTTTTTTCAGATTTAAACTGTATTGGGGGTTTTGTAGTATGTTTTGACTTCCAGTTCATGATCAGATAATTCGTGCAACCACATGAGCAAAAAATATTTTTCTTAGATTTTTCTAAAATTTTTGACTTTCTTAGAAATTCAGTGCCACAAATTTCACTTCAATTGTAGTTACAAAAAATTCTTATGGTATTCTGAACTCTAAAAAATTAGGAACAAAATCTATATTGATAATAGATTAGTGTATGAATTTTTAAAATTTTTATATAACTCTGATTACCACGAAATTTTGATATATTGTTCTTAATTTTTAAATCTACATCTAGTAAAAATTTGAGAATTTTTGGATGTGCGAATCTTCAGGAATTGCATTTTTAAGATAAAGTTTTATTTCAGCCCGAAATCAAGTGAAATATTTTTTATTTTTTTAATAAGCAAATAAATTATAATTAATCCTAGGGTTCAAGAAAATCCTAAATCTAACTAATCTAAACTACGGGTACTTACTTAAGGTTCGAAATCGCACTTTCTCCGTTGTAGTGTTTGGTTCAGATTTCTTCGTTTCTTGCACACACGAAATCAACGAAAAATGTAGCGAGTTAGAAATCTCAAATACGCACTGAAAAGCTTCAAAAATTTCCATTGCCTCCTCGGCAACAGCGCCAACTTTTTTGATGCGTAATTCACGTTTGAAAAGTTGTTTAGTTGTAGTATAGCACGAAAACACATTGACAAATAAATTTATAAAACTCTGGTGAGTACCGGGTTGTTCGCAGGGAGGTAATCTTGATTTTTAATGGAAGCTTTTGAGAAAACTAGTTCTAACAGGTATTTATATATGTATATAAATATAAAGAGCAGATATCAAACATTCAGAATATCAGTATTTTATTGCATTCATAAACAATTTTCAAAGTAGAAAGTACTATGCTAAAGAGAGAGAGCAGATAGATAGGAGAGGGAGATAGAGAGATAGATAGAAAGTGCAGAGAGACAACACTGCTTGTTGGATGCTTGTGCGAGGTGCGGCAACACCTCAGATCTAGAGCGTCAGGACGAAGTTGCAGAGGGACGGAGAATTGCAGAGAAGACGGTAGAAGGGATCTAGAGTTGATGGGAGAGAGAGATTCTAAGTTGATGCCTTCAACTGGAGGGCCCTGGGCCTTCCTTTATAGTTTTGATGGAGGGAAAAAGGGGTATTTAACCCTTAATCTCATCCAACAACCCTTTGGCTAATCATATTCATTGATTGGGAGATCAACGACTCTGATTTGGCCTCAAAATAGCCTTCAAAAAGCCTTTTACGCTCGGATTTACTCTGGTGGCGACAGGTGGCACGCCGTGCATCGTTGATCCTCCATCGCACGTCCTTGGATCCTCCTCGCCCGCGCCTTCATCTTTTCCTTCTCGCCTCTCAAGCCTTAATCCATCCTTAACGTCAGCCATTCGATTGTAGCGAGTGCCGCTGCCTTAGCGTCGAAGCAACAGAGTGAGATTACGCATACCCGTTATGGTCGCACCATGTCAACGCTCTTCAGTGCCTCCAATCGCGTGCAATTGTGCCTACGCACACTCACTTCAATTTCGTGTAGCGTAGGGCTCGAACCCACACCCCACGCATGCACGCGCGTGCGCGAGCCACTACGCTACGCAAACCTTTTATTATATATACTTGTTTATTTGTATTTATGCTTCTCTAGTCTGGGCGAGCGACGTGGCGTGCTCGTGGCCGTTGGATGAAGATCCAACGGCCCACAAGATGTGGTGCGGCCTTCCTAGATGGGGCAGTGGTGAGGGAGCAGCTGTGATGGCACCACGTGTCACCATCATGGCCGTCCATCTTCTTTTCTTTGTATCTGGTGCTGTAGACCTCCGATAGAGTTGATTTTTGCGCCGTTGGACTGCGATTGCCAATTTGGATTCATCTGTGTGGTTGGATTCTTCATCTGAGGCTCAGATCTTTATCCTTTGGCTCCATCATCTCCATTCTTCTATGGACTACACACGATGCTCTGGTTGTCTGATCGAGACAATTTTGGAAGCATTGGACTTCCATCATCGTTCTGATCAGATCTGTCTGGTTTGATCTGACATCCGCAGCTTCAAATCATCTGTGATTAAAATTATCTCTCTTTTAGGTCATAAAATGATGATATTATCTTTATGACTAATAAACTAACTAGTATGCGAATTACGATGCTTATGCATGCATTAACTCAAAGTTATGCTAGAAATCTAGCTCAATTCAGGTGTTTTAGGTTTCATGATTGCTGTGCAATCAGCTAGCTTAGCTAGTAGAGTAGAGGATGAGTAGGATGGAGCTAGGGTTTAGGGAAGAGGAGCTGAGAAAAAATTTTCTAGAGCTGGAATGAAACTGCATTGGACCTAGAATGCTGAAGAGGCCTTCATGAAGAGTCAACAACTCAGCTTAGTTAGCTAGTTCTTATGCTAGCAACTAAGCTAGGGTAGTTGAGCTAAGGTGAGCTGGTTTCAACCAAACTGAAGCTAGGTTGGGTTGGAACTGCCTCTGATAGGAACTCTTGAGCTAGCTTAGCTACTAGTTGACAAGTAGTAGCTAAGTTGGAAGGAGTTCAACTACCATGAGCTAAGTGGAGCTGGGGAGAGCTGGACCTGAGCTGAGGTGGACTCTTGTCAACTTAGTTGAGCTAGCTAGAACTCCTAGTGAACTGATTGGAGCTGAGATGAGCTAGACTCAACTAAGTTGAGCTGGATCTAAGCTGACTTGAGCTAGGTTGAGCTAAAATGAGCTACCCTGAGCTGTCATTTAGCTAAGATGAGCTAAATGGAGCTAAATGGAGCTAATCTTAACCCAAGTGAGATGGCATCCAACTATGATGAGCTGGATCTGGCTGAATCCCAGCTGGATTGTGCTTCCTCTTCACTAGTTGCCTTCTTGAGTGTTAGGGTTTTAGGGATCTGTCTATCTGTTCATCCCTAACACTCAAATAAATGTGTCAAAAATACAACAAAACATGGAATGCATGCCTAACCTAATTGATGTCTAAATGTAGCCCAAAAACCTGTTTGCAGAGTTAAAATCCTAAGAGCTAGGTTTGTTCTAGGGCATAAGAATGGTGATAAACTGGCGGTTATCACACACATAAGCTAAAAATAAGGAATCTAGATGCATTCAACCATGCAAACTTCCACATCAAAGATGACAGAGATAGAGAACTTACAACCTCCTGAAGATCCTTCAACGTTGGAGCCCCTGCCATAACTTCGCCAACTAATGCCCTACGTAGAATAGATTCGGTCGCAAGGACCCCAAGAGACAGTGGTACCTCCATGTCAAGGGATGGAGGGGTAGGGGGTTGGGGAGGACTGCTCGACGCACGACCATCACGTCCATGTGGATGTGCAGCTTCCTCCCCTTGGACATGTGGCTTCTCCTTCTCTGGCTTTATGGGTAAAGGATTCTCCCATGCAGACCACAAGGCCTTTAGATTATCCCTACGCCGCCACCCATCACTAGGGTTCTATTGCCTCTCGCGCTCCTTTATAGGGTTTTGGTCTACACGCAATCTCTTGTAGATATCCCTCTGATGGCCTAGTCCTCCACACTCAAGGCACACCACTGCATTATGGCACTCCACCTACATATGGCCCCTTTCATGACACCTAAAGTAGATCATCAGGGACCATCTTCCTCCAAACATATTCCACCCTCTTCCCCCCCTCCAACGATGGCTGGACAACCCTTGACCACCACCATAGCCCACCAAACCCCAACCATGAGCCTCCCTTCTCCATCTCTCATCTCCTCATTGCCCCCTATAATCTCGACACCATCCCTCTCTCCTCGCCATTCAGAAGTCCACCATCTAACCTTAAGTTACCAAGAAAGTAATGGTCCTACCTAGGGTACATCTACTGTGTTTTAAGGGCTAGGATTGAAGTGCTCTTGGAATGTGATGGCCGTTAGGGGGTTATTTCCCTTAATTACCAATTAGAAGCATGCGAGTGCACAAGCAGAAGATTCACAAACAAGACTTATAATGAATAGCTTTTATGATTCAACCTTGTTTAGTGAGTTTTAGGGTTTGATTCTTAATAGATTCAAACAAGTGTTAGGTAGGCAAAAAAAGTTTTGAAAGCACGTGTGTAGATCAATTTCTTTTAGGGTTCAAAAATATGGGTGCCTAGCCAACTTTGAGAAATGTAGCTTCTAACTTGGTGAATCAAATTTAGATAAGTGGTGTAGCCCAATCAAAGCAATCAATAGCTTCTGAGCGCCACTCAATAAGGAATAGAGAAATATTTTTTAGAAATTTACGGGCCTTGAAAATAATTTTTCGCTATTTTTCAGTGCATAGGGTCTAAAAGGTAGAAAATAACCCAAGTCGGTGAATTCCGTGAATCAAATAGTGATGGTGCCCACAAAATTCTTAATTTTTTTAGAGTTCAGCAATTTGATTAGGAATCAAATGCAAATGATTTTAGTTGAATTGGATGAGTACAAAACTAATAAAAAATCAAACAGTGCATGAAATCAAAAACAAATTTAAGTCAGGATAGGGTCCATTCTACAAATTTTGAAAAATTATCTAAAAGTTACTTCAGGGTCTATTCTACAAATTTTGAAAAATTATCTACTTAGTTATTTCAGAGATTGTTCCCAACTTCAAAGCAAACATTTATTAGAGATTTGGTGATTTCTCTAGTTAAGAAACTCCCAGAATAAACTTTTGAATATGAGATAGACAATCAACTTGAAAATAGAAAGTGGTTATGAAGATATGATTTGTGTAACAAACCACTACAGAATAATATAAGAGTTTTTTATATATATAAGGATAATGCAAAAATATCTAACTAATTAGGGTTCATGCAAATCCTAACATTTTTCAAATGAAATCCTTATCCTAAAGATGCGAAAAACTAACTCAAATCTTCACCCACATTTTACTCATGTTCTAATTCTTCAACCTGAATCTGTGTTCCTACTCTAGTTCCTACACACAAAGCAAGAGAGAAAAATAGTGAGTTAGAAAACTAAATGCAAAATTTAGCAAGAATAAAAAAAATTCGTTGCCTCCTCAGCAATAATGCCAAAATTTGACTTGCAAAATCTAACGAAGTGTTCATTGTACCAAAAATTTTTGAGACAAAAATAATAACTGAAACTCTGGTGAGTTCCAGGTCGAGCACAGGTGTTGAGTCAGTGAGAATGAGGGGATTTGAATATGCATTTGTTGTAGTATCCTCTAAATCGCTCAATCAACAAATACAATTTATTACTCAAATTCAAATGAGTATCCGAGGTCGAACGCAGGGAGCAAGTATTGCATTCACATGCTAATCTCAACATATAATATAAATAAGCACAAGAAATTGAGCAAAGTATAGATTTTCAATGAATAATAACCTGTCACATTAGTTATTCAATGAAATCCAATGTATCTCAAGAATATGAGGATAAAAAGAAAAAAGAATAAAAAACAATGGTGATTTGAATCACCACTTATATTCTAAAGTTTAAGCATGTATTCAACAATCAATTATCTCAAATAAACCAACAGTTACTTGAATGCTACAGTGCCTCATACGATAGCCTTAGCAATCAGACGTCTTAACAGAAGGCAACCACAAGCCTTCTCCTCTTCTTTAGAACCTCTTCACCTTCTTTCTTCTTCTTTGGCTTCTACCTTCCTTCACAGCACGGCTCTTCTTCTCTCTGAAGAAAAACCCCCCTAACCGCATACTCTCTCTCTCAACATCCAAACGTAATCGGGTAATCGGGCATGAGCATACCTAGGTCTAGGGCTACCAGCAGTGGGGTAGTAGCCGAGGAGTGCTCAGGTTAGGCGGGTAATCGGGTTAAGAGCGTTCGCCAGACCTGTGTGCAGGTGTGTCATGGGCGAGGCATGTAATAGGTAGCGGGGGACCTCACCCCCCAGGTGTCTTGAGGCAAATAGCCTTATGCACCTTTTCGTCTTATATCACAGCTCCTACTCGGTGATTAACGATGTGGGACTAAAGTCCCACACTTTCCTTCACGCACAGTAGGCAGCAGCTGGAGGTGGAAGTCTTCGTTCAATTCACTTCGGGAGGTGGTCAACACCCCCAATTGTTGGTCCACTCGCGCTCCTGGAGTGAATCGGCTTCAGCTAGGATAGGGGACAGGCACCTGGGGCAGTGCCTTCAAGAACTTGCTCCAGAACTTGTTGGAGAAGCTCTTTAATGGCAGCCGAAGGAGGAACCCTGCAAACAAGTAAAATGGCCTTACGGCCACATTAAAAACACTTAAGATGGTCGTCGGAGCATGATGAGTGCTTTCGCGAAGGTTTTGTGGTGGATGGACATGTATAGTGATCGGATGGTAAAGGAGTTGGGCGGAGAATGGTGGGTTGGAAGATAGGTGACTGGGGTGGTCGAGCGGCCCAATAGAGTTGGGGCTCTTGGTCGTGGGTGCACGGAGGAAGTTGTGGGCTTGTCGGCAAGGGGGATGGAGATGTGTAGCGAATGGAAACCCTCGTCGCAGTGGTCACCGGAGATGGAGGAGATGAGGGTGAACGGTGGTAGCGGAGGTCAAATTGAAAGATAGAAGAAAGGAAGAGGAAGTAGTAGGGGAGAGGGAGTTAAAGGACCTAGTATTAGGGACGAAAGGGGAAGGAATAGGTGTCGGTGTGGTTGCCGGCGTTGGAGAAGGGAACTGCCCCGTGAGGTAGCGGCGATGAAGAACGAGGTAGAGACGCCCCTGATTTGACCGTCGAGGAGCTGATGAAGGAGAGGGAGATATTGGCACTCCCAATTTGGGTTTTGGGAGGCCGAAGATGTTGGAGGAAGAAGTTCACTGAAGTTAAGGCAGAGCGGGGCCGAAGGTGGAGTTTTGAAGAGGGTTTTGGCCCCAAACCTTGCTGAGAAGATGCGAAATGTGACAAGGATTCTTTTATAGGCCATAGGAAGCCTTCCTAAGCTTGGAAAGAAGCTTCCAAGCTTTGGTGGTTCAAGCAAGAAGGAAACCCGAACCTTTGAAAGGTTTGCATGACCTTTTGGGAAAGAAGTAGAGCCCAAGATGCGGTTCAAATGGAAGGCAATTTCATAAGGAATCCCCATATCAATTTTGGGAGAGATTGATTGAGAGTTGAGCAAGAAATCCTTGCTCAAAACTCGATAGTGAAGGTTCAACCTTGCAAACATGGCGCGAGGACCTGCGTGCAAAGAAGATGATGAAGTTAGGGGGCTCTTTGCAAGGAATTCAAAAAACTAAGGGTCTGAATGAGATAATAAGAGTCTGACTGGACTAAAATGCATACTTGGTCAAGATGATCTCAGATTGGGTCCAAATTTTGGTACAAACCTAATTTGGACCTAAGGAATCCAATGGTGAAGTTGGATTTAGCTTTTGACCAAGTTTTACTAGGTAATTTATGCAAAAACCCAAATTAGGGTGGCTATTTGTCTGAGACACTGTTTTAGGTCAAATTGGGTTCCAATGGTCAAATCAAGTATACTAAACCCTAAAGAATATTTTTCTATGATTTTTAGAGGGTTTATGTGAATTTTATCCTAACTAGAACCTCAGTAGATTAAGCGGGTCTGTTTCTAGGATTTCAGATGTCATTTAATTCTCGAAACGGGCAAAAACCTGTTTCTATCTGCATGAACCTACTTGTTAGAAATTTCTCTCAGAATGATTATGCAATGAATTAGGGTCCTCTAGAGGTTATGTAGGAGCATTTATTCCTTGATTATGACTAATTAAGCTACATATGGCTGATGATGAGGTTATTATCATACCCCCATGCCTAACTTTTGCTAGTCTCTTAGCAAAATCTCATGAAATTAACTCAAATTCTAGACCATGCCTTTTTATGCTTGGATTTTTGTTGTGTGCTTTCTTTTGCAGATTTGGTCAGAATACTAATAATAGGCCTAGGGGTACTCAAGTACCAACCAACATCCGGACCTGACGAGCTTTAGCCTCAGTCTGCCGCGAAGGTTTCTAAGGCCTATAGGAACTAACCTAAGGTTCATGGAACTCTGCGGTTAAAGAACCCATGCTTAAAACATGTTTAGTCGAGGTTTAATTTGTAGTGTGTTTTTGTAAGAGAGAGATAGAAGAATTTTTTTTGCATATTTTTTGGAGAGTTTTCTCTCACTTTTTCTTCTTTATTTCTAGATTCGGATTGGCTTTACAACATGATCTATATTAGATTCCTAGCTCCCCCCATCAATCCTCGCAGGGTCCCTAGCTTTTGATGCTTCGAGATAGCACCGCCCATGGCAACCCCCAGAACCCTGCCTTTTGACACTTTGAGATAGTGTTGCCCATGGCCTTCTATAGCTAAATTCAGGCCTTAGCAATCAATATTTCAGGATAATCCCACCCATGACACCTGAATCAGCACAAGGTGCTTACATACTCCCAGTAGGATATTTAGATATCCTAGGAGACAAGCATCGAGGAGACGGTATATTATTGCACATCTTCGAGGGGAATTTCCCACCTCTCCTTGCTGGGAACTCATCCAAATCAACTTGTGTTGATAAGTCGCTCCTAATCTAGGTAGCTTTTCATAACAGAATTAATGCATTTGCATGATTTTGATGATTTAGCGCACTGAACCAGACTTGTGTGTGGATTGGGTTGCTTAAGTTACCGAGTCCCGTAAACCAAAGGTTAGTTAACAAGGTCGAATAATCCCTAATCCTTAAACTTAATACTTAAGCTTCGCATTTTCCTCAACCTCTTGAGGACTATCCAGATCTTAACAGATATGTGAATTTTTAAGCCTAAAACAAGCCCAAGAGGCCTAAGACCAGCACTCAAACCAATCTCTGTGTCTCTTAACACTTTTTGACTTTTATTTCTTTCTTTTGATTTGGTCTAGAACTTAAATAAATTCCATAATCTTTTACTAATGACTTTTTATTTCAAATTGTTGCTCTTTTTTAACATTTAAATCACCTCTTCCTCCTCTCAAGAATGATATGCATTTAAATTTTTTCAAAATTTGCTCCCCTTTCTCCACTTTGTTTTGTTCTTTTTCTATTTTTTTGGATTTTTGGAATATGTATTTTTTTGTCAGAATCCTTTATAACTTTGAATTTTTGTATGTTTACACTTTAACACCCCCCATGCCTAACTTTTGCAATGTCCTCATTGTAAATCGAAGGGTAAGAAATCAGTTTGGGTTTAGGGATTAAAACATGATAATCGGGTGGGCGAACAGGTCGGCGTGACTGTTGCAGATGATTTTAAGCTCTGGTATGAGTATCAAAGGTGGAGTCGGCTATTCTAAACCTGAACTCAGAGTGCAATAGATGTGAAGTACAAAAGGATAATCAGAAGGATCTTGAGTTTTTGGAATGACGGGTTGCCTCCCGTTAAGCGCTAAATTCAATGCCTTCAGCTGAGTAGAAAATGGTATGGAGGAGTGGTCAAATCAGATGAATTTTGTAGAACAAGAACCTTGATCAATAACCTGGTTGGTCCAACCAGGTGCTTGTTCAAGTCAACAAGCTGATGATGCAGCCCAAACCCAGTCAATCTGGTAGGTTTATAGATGTGAATCAGTAGATACGAAACCCACCATATGCTGTGGAGCTCAAGTAGATGTGGAAGTGAAAAGCTAGGGTTTGGCTGGATCGAATCAGCCTGGTCAGAGTAGGGATCCTTAAATGAAAAAGGATCGGTGGAGGATGTAGGAACCCTACGGAAGTGATCAGAGAAGGATGGGGCATGATTATCAGTCTGATTGAAGTCCAAAACCTAATTGAAATGTGGAGGAGAATCAGAGTAGAAATTGAGTTCGATTGTGGGTCGGGGTTGAGAATGGGTTTTGGAAGGCTCTATATGTCTAGAAGAGGTGGTTTCTTTCAAATCATTGACCTCAGTGTTAGAGTCAAAGGACGGGTTGTAGTCGCTAAGGTCGTAAATTGGTTTGGATTTGTCAGGAAATAATAGTTTTCTGAAATTAGGGTAAGATTCGAAATCGTCAGAGAACTTGCAAGAATCATGTTCTGAATCTGATTCGAGATTAGACGTTCCACCACAGAATAAATCAAGAGATGTACAATCAACAACCTGACTTGGATCTAGCCTATTCTCAGAATCCGAACTAAAAAAGATGTTCTTATTAGGCATGGGTTCGGGTTCTTGGCTCCTAGGATAGACCCAACCAAGTCCCAGCACTTCCAACTCCTCGATTTCTATAACGTAAATTGATGTGACTTACGAAAAATTGATCTGTGTCTCTGAGGAACATGAAGAG
Organism: Thalassia testudinum; assembly: GCA_037157565.1. Lineage (NCBI taxonomy): Eukaryota > Viridiplantae > Streptophyta > Magnoliopsida > Alismatales > Hydrocharitaceae > Thalassia > Thalassia testudinum. The sequence goes on from JAZHRO010000077.1 coordinate 130,781,889, forward strand.
GTGAAATCATCAAATATAGGCCTGGAATCGTAATCTAGATTCAAAATCTGATTTCCATCACACGAGGCCTTGTAATCATCCTGATAAGGCTTAGATCCAGATTCTAGGTTAAGGGTGTGAGTTAGATCACTAGAATCTATGTTGGGCTCTATAAGGATAGCAAAATTTTTCTCAAGAGTCACCTTATCAGAATAAGGGATGGAATTTACACCCTTGATAGGTTCTGATTCAATCTTATTATCACAGGTTTCTGGGAAATCTAAGCTTGGTGAACCAGGTTCTTGATTTTCTAGGGCTAGCTCATAATTGTGAACACTTGTAATCAGATCCTCCCAACCCATCACAAGATCAGGAATGCCAATTTGTTTGTAATTGAAATCAGATTTCATTTGGGTTGGGGATCCACAACAACCTTGATTCTCGAACTTGGGATTTGGGAAATCAGATTGATCCTTAGTATTGTTCTAAGATGTTTCGCTAAATGCTTGGGGAATGTACGAGCCTTTTTTATCAATAATCTATTTTAAAAATTTTATCATCTCTTCCCATTTTTTAAGATCATCTTGGTATCTTTCCAAAAGTACAGGATTTAACATGTATTGGAGATATTCAAAGTTATGCAATTTCTCTAACTCAATGTATCCTATCATGAGAATATCCCGGGTTGATCCATTTATTACTTGTGTCAATATTAATTGGGCGCAATTTATGATGAACGTTGTTGTTACTGGCACATTAGCCTGAATGTCGTCAACTGGATTTGAGGTTTTCTTATCAATCTCATAAAATCTAAGGGCATCCTCAATCATTCTATCTCTCATAGACATTCGAGGTTTCTTAAATGGTCTTATTAGATTGCCAGGTTGGATTTTTGAATCAAGTGGTGGAATCAAGATGTAGAATCAAACTCAAGATTAGATTGTAGTTGATTTGACTAGATAGAAATCCCTAAGGTGATCTGTGTATGTGCCCTAATAGAAAAGATGAGGGAGTGGATGTGAAATTTGATCCAATCAAGACACCCAAAGATTTTTGAATGACTATAGAGGTTCGGGGTGGATGATACCCCTGGATCAGAAAGTCGCCCACCTGTGAATTACCTGGGTAGCCAAGAAGGGGGAGTCTCGCAAAGACCCCTACATGGTAGAGCATCCCCACGGGTTATAGGGTTTCCCCCACTTGACCTTCCTTGTCACTGAGGGTTCAGGTAGACCAAAATTGACCTATTAAGTCTACCAATTTTAAGTCCTAATTTGTGCCTCTAATTCCACTTGATTCGAAGTTAATTTGACTTATGACCTAATTTGGAGGTTGGTTGGTCTACTAGGTAGACCACCTGCTCCTGACTTGCCCTAAAAATGGTAGAATGAAATCTAGGTCAAGACCTAGAAATCACCTTGAATTGACTCTCAAGTTATTAGGCCCAAGGGTTTTAGGGTTCAAGTGGATTTAGAGCCTGAGTTTTAGGGTTTTTCTTGCTTAGATCTTTTCAACCAAGGGCTTGGGTAGCACACAAATGCGGGTGAGTTTGTTTCCTTGTATGCAGGTAAGTGTGAACTAGCACTCCAAAACCCTAAAATTGAAACCGTAATTGGTTCTATTCTGCATCCAATTTGATCTTAACTTGTTTACCTTGGGCATCAAGCAAGAAAGATGTTAGCCCAAAGTGATTTAGAAGTTATGCGTAGTCCCCAATAGGTATAGGCAAATAAGGTAGGGAATTTCTAAACAGCATCATCTCAAGCTTCAATCATATATGAAATTTATTCGCAAATCAGGAAACTTGCCTTTCTTAAATAATGATTATTATAAAAATAAGGCAGGTGATTCCTAAATGATTGTTTCACTTTTTCGTCTTTCTAAGATTAACAGCTTGATTAGTGAAGAATAGAAAAGTTACCTACCCTGGCGTGGTTGATTTGCATGGAAGATCTCCTCGTGAAGTACCTCACAAAATCACAAGAAATCAAATAGGGCAAGTTAGTGCTCAACTATAATCAAAATATACCAGGAGAATAGCAGTGAATTGTGCGTTGCTCCCCAGCAACGACGCAAAAATGTTGACGAGGCTATTGAGGGGATTTAAATATGTGTTTGTTGTAGTATCCTATAAATCACTCAATCAACAAATGTAATTTATTACTCGAATTCAAAAGAGTATCCAAGGTCGAACATAGGGAGCAAGTATTGCATTCACGTGCTAATCTCAACATATAATATAAATGAGCACAAGAAATTGAGCAAAGTATTGATTTTCAATGAATAATAACCTGTCACATTAGTTGTTCAATGAAATCCAATGTATCTCAAGCATATGAGGATAAAAAGAAAAAAGAATAAAAAACAATGGTGATTTGAATCACCACTTATATTCTAAAGTTTAAGCATGCATTCAACCATCAATTATCTCAAATAAACCAACAGTTACTTGAATGCTACAATGCCTTAGACGACAACCTTAGCAATCAGATGTCTTAACAGAAGGCAAGCACAAGCCTTCTCTTCTTCTTCAGAACCTCTTCACCTTCTTTCTCCTTCTTTGGCTTCTACCTTCCTTCACAGCACAGCTCTTCTTCTCTCTAAAGCAAAACCCCCCTTAACCCCGTACTCTCTCTCTCAACATCCAAGTGTAATCGGGTAATCGGGAATGAGCGCACTTGGGTCCAGGGCTACCAGCAGTGGGGTAGTAGTTGAGGAGTGCTCATGTTAGGCGGGTAATCGGGTTAAGAGCGTACGCCAAACCCACACCTAGCTGTGTAATTAGTGAGGCGTATAATAGGTAGCAGGGAACCTCACCCCCCAGGTGTCTTAAGGCGAATAGCCTTATGCACTTTTCGTCTTTATATCACAGCTCCTGCTCGGTGATTAATGATGTGGGACTAAAGTCCCACATTTTCCTTCGCTCACAGCAGATAGCAACTGGAGGTGGAAGTCTTCATCCAATTCGCTTCGGGAGGCAGTCAACACCCCCAATTGCTGGTCCACTCACGCTCCTGGAGTGAATCCGCTTCGGCTGGGATAGGTACTTGGGGCAGTGCCTTCAAGAACTTGCTCCAGAACTTGTTGGAGAAGCTCGTTAATGGCGACTGGAGGAGGAACCCTGCAAACAAGTAAACCGACCTTATGGCCACATTAAAAACACTTAAGATGGCCACTGGAGCATGACGAGTGCTTTCACGGAGGTTTTGTGGTGGATGGACGTGTGTGGTGGTCGGACGGTGAAGGAGTTGGGTGGAGAATGGTGGGTTGGTCGATAGGTGACTGGGGTGGTCGAGCGACCCAATAGAGTTGGGGCTTTTGGTCGTGGGTGCATGGCAGAAGTTGTGGGCATGTCGGCAAGGGGGATGGAGATGTGTAGCTGACGGAAACCCTCGTTGGAGTGGTCGCCGGAGATGAAGGAGATGAGGGTGAACGGCAGTAGCAGAGGTCAAATTGAATCATAGAAGAAAGGAAGAGGAAATAGAAGGGGAGAGGGAGTTAAAGGACCTAGTATTAGGGATGAAAGGGGAAGGAATAGGTGTCGGTGTGGCTGCCGGTGCTGGGGAAGGGAACTGCTCTGTGAGATAGTAGTGACGAAGAACGAGGTAGAGACGCCCCTGATTTGGCCATCGAGGAGTAGACGGAGGAGAGGGAGATATTGGCACTCCTAATTTGGCTGTTGGGAGGCTGGAGACGTTGGAGGAAGAAGTTCACCGGAACTAAGGCAGAGTGGGGCTGGAGGTGGAGTTTTGAAGAGGGTTTTGGCCCCAAACCTTGCTGAGAAGATGCGAAATGCAACAGGGGTTCTTTTATAGGCCATAGGAAGCCTTCCCAAGCTTGGAAAGAAGCTTCCAAGCTTGGGAGGTTCATGCAAAGAGGAAACCGTAACCTTTGAATGGTTCTCATGACCTTTTGGGAAAGAAGTAGAGCCCAAGATGCAGTTCAAATGGAAGGCAATTTCACAAGGAATCCCTGTATCAATTTTGGGAGAGATTGATTGAGAGTCGAGCGAGACATCCTTGCTCAAAACTCGATGGTGAAGGTTCAACCTTCCAAACATGGCACGAGGACTCGTGTGCAAAGAAGATGATGAAGTTAGAGGGCTCTTTGCAAGGAATTCAAAAAATTAAGGGTCTGAAGGAGATAACAAGAGTCTAACTGGACTAAAATGCATACTTGGTCAAGATGATCTCAGATTGGGTCCAAATTTTGGTGAAAACCTAATTCGGACCTAAGGAATCCAATGGTGAAGTTGGATTTAGGTTTTGGCCAAGTTTGACTAGGTAATTTATGCAAAAACCTAAATTAGGGCAGTTGTCTGTCTGAGACTCTATTTTAGGTCAAATTGGGTTCCAATGGTCAAATCAAGCATACCAAACCCTAGAGAATATTTTTATATGATTTTTAGAGGATTTATGTGAATTTTATCCTGACAAAAGCTCAATAGATTAAGCAGGTATGTTTTTAGGGTTTCAGATGTCATTTAATTCTTGAAACAAGCAAAAACCCATTTCTATCTGCATGAACCTACTTGTTAGATATTTAAGATCATTTGAACTTTGATTAAACCCTTAGAAATCCCATGATTATTCTGCAATTGAGATATGCTGCTAAAACTATAGTTTTACCCCTGTTTTACTATATTCCTCTCAGAATGATTATGCAATGAATTGCATGCAGATTGGCAGAGGTGGGTCTAATCAGAGGGTATTCACTTTCCAACAGGAGAAATATGGCCCCCATTTTGCAATATGCAAATGACACGGTATTCTTTGTGGAAGGGTCCAAGCCTACGGCACATGCTCTGGGGTTATTGGTAAAGATCTTTGGGGTTATTTCAAGCCTAAAATTGAACAAGGAAAAGTCTACCTTGATATGTTTTGGCATGAATGAATAGGAGCAGATGGATTTGGAGAATACATTGGGATCACCTCGAGCTAAACTTCCACTGAGGTACCTAGGATTGCCAATGAGGGCTGCAAAACTGAAGAAATGTTATTGGAATATCCTGTTTGATAAGGTCTCTGGTAAGTTGAAAGGATGGAGCAGCAAGCTTTTGTCTAAGGGTGGGAGATTAATCCTTCTTAACTCGGTCATTACATCCATCCTAGTCTTTTATTTTAGCATTTTCAAGTCTATTTGGAAGTGATTAGATGTTATGAGGAAAAGATTCTTTTGGAAGGGAGCTAGCCATGAGGGCGGCTTTATGCAGCCCATCAAATGGAATAAAATCTGTAGGCAAAAGGAGATTGATGGTATGGGGATCAAGGCGCTCAAGGAGTTTAATGAGGCCTTACTGATTAAATGGGCCATCAAGATTCTGGACTGCAAGGAGGATTTGATGGCAGATTTAATCAGGGACAGTTATGGTGGATCAAATAGCATTCTGCAGAGGCTACAACTAATAAAACCTTCCCCCTTTTGGCGATTAGTTATCAGTTCAATCAGTAATTATTGGCACCTGTTGCAGCCTAGGCTCAGAGATAGCAGGGATTTTAGTTTGTGGAATGAGCAGTGGTCTGGTCTGGGGGTTCTGAAAGAGGTGTATCCAAGGGCTTATGCTACTGCTGTAGATAAGGAGGCTAAAGTCAGCAGCTTGTGGTCTGCTGCAGAGGACTGTTGGCGGCTGGAAGGGCTAGAACACTGCAGATTAGGCACTCGATTATGGGAGGATAGGCAGAACCTGATGGCTGCTCTACAGCAGGTGCATCCTAGGGTGAATGTGGCTGATACTTATGTCTGGAAGGGTGTATTTTCAGTGTAGCAGGTGTATGAGAAGGTCATCAGGTCTAACAGTGAGGTGGAGAGTGATCCTATTGACAGGAAAATTTGGTTATTGAAAATCCCCTTGAAGGTTCAAATATTCTTGTGGCTTTGCAGACAAGAAGGCCTGATCACTGGTGATCTTAGACACAAAAGAATGGGGACTACTTTGAATGCTTGCCATCTCTGTTGGTTACACTCTGACAGTACATCGCATATTTTCTCCTCCTGCCTGGTCACCGACAAGATTTGGAGGATGATTTGCTTGGAACCTCTTCCCACCTAGGATTCCCTATGGCAGAGGTTCATTGCTCCTGGACGGCCATATGGGGGTATGGCTGCCACTTTGTGGTGTGTATGGAGGGCATGTAATGATAAATTTTTTCAAGAGAGACCAGTTAGATGTGAGAACATTATAAATGAATGCTGGTCCCTCATACATAGCTGGGGATCTTTTTTGTAATGTTTTGTTTGATATGAAATATACTGCCCTCCGGATTGCTATCGGCTCACGATAGAAGTCCTCACTATTTCAAAAAATGATTATGCAATAAATTAGGATCCTCTGGCGATTATTAGGAGCTTTTATTCCTTGATTATGACTAATTAAAGCTAGATATGGCTGATGATGACGTTATCATCAACAGGGAGAGTAGGATTGAATCTAACTTAGATGCAAAAAGATGAAACAAAATACAAACTAAATTTTTTTTTGAATTTTTTAATAAAGAAATGGAGATGAGAAGAAGGAAATCAATAGCACAGGATAAATGTAGAAGAGGGGTCAGAAAGCAGGAACTTGCAAATAATGTAACCGAAATGGAACTTTTATTGTTACTAAAAAAAGAGTTACCATTACAACTAGAACTAGAGAACTAACTAGAACAACTAAAACAAAAAGTAGCATAATAAAAGGATGTAGTAGAAAAAAAAAAGTCGAAGTGTAGTCCATAGTCAAATTGCCTTGAAGTAGAGTTTGAGTTTTGGAAGACAATCCGTAGTGGGTGAGGAGGACGGCCACAAATAGAGAATGATGCAGATGGTGGTGTTCTATTCTAATGGAGGATGGCGAGAGGATCTAAGTAGGAAGGTTATGTAGAAGGTGGTGAGATGTAGGAACTCTAAACTAGACTAAGGTAGCATGAAGGGGAGGGGGGTATCCAAGGTCTTTATATAGATGTCTTAGGTCTAGGTATGGAGGGTTAGAATTTAGAGGTTAGGAATCAAGGGTTAGGATCAAAGATATGTGGATAGATAGGGTTAGGTTTTGTTGGAAATAATCAAGGGTCAAGATGGCATCGAGGGAAAGATGTAGGGCTAGAATTTAAAGGTTAGATGTGGATAAAAGAGTTGATTTTTGTTGGAGTTAGATGGGGGTTGGGATCAGATCAAAGGAGGAATGGAGGGTGGAGATTAAATAGGTTTAAGATAGAGGGTGTTGCAATAGCCTTATAGGATTCCCCTTTTGTTCCAAATTTCAACTTGCACATAAAAGCAAAGTTGTAGCCCTTGAAATCAATTTTCAAACGCAACTTGAATCACTTAATTTGGATTTAAAATACAAAAGTTATGACCAAAATAGTAAATATGTGTCAAGCTATTACGAATTTCAAGATTAGGAATAGGATTTGGTTTAGGGTTTTAAGATAGAGATTTAGGTAGGCAATTTAGGACCCTAAGATTTAGATCTTGTGGTGGATAAATTATGACGTACTTTGGCCATCCAAAATAGTATTTATTTTAGGATAAAAGGGATGGCCAAATAAGGTTTGTTGGCTTAGGATATAGGAATAGGTTGGGTATATTTTTTTAGCAAACCATAGTTTAAGTTTGATCGATGTTGGTCAACCAATTATGGTGGAAAATTTAGGTGTAGTAGCTGGTCAATCTAGGTGGGATATAGGCTAGGTTAGGTGGGATTGGGGTTTAGGAAATTGGGTTCCTAACTAGGCTAGGTCTAGGGTTAATTAGGCTAGGATTTAATTGGCTCGGCCTCTTTGCATAAGTGAGCTTAACTTTAATTATACATTCTACAAGGCTCCAATTTTCTCTAAATGTGGTACCTCCACATAGTCAAACAAGAAAATCAAGGTACCAAAAATAGATTAATGGAAAAATTGCATAAAAACCAAAAAGAATGCAATATTTACAAATGTAGCTAAATAACTAATCTAACCTAACTAAATGCTTTGTGACGTAATTTACCCTCAAAATAGCATTAGTTAGGCATAATTAATGTTAATAAATATAGAAATATAAGACCACATGTGGAATTAGTAATTCCCAACATACGCAGAGTAAGCTCATGCCTCCAATATGTTGCATATACTTATGCAACAAATTTGTGTGATTCCTTCGAGAGATCGTGTGTCTCCTATACCTTCCTACATACACTAGCTTTCCACTATCAACACCAAGGTGGGTGCATCAACTTAATGGTTCACCAAATAAATGTGTTCATGAATAGAGACACATATCTATCTTAGGTCTAAGGATATGCCTTCTCCATGAAACATTTGAGAAGAACTTCCATTATCTTCTATCTCATCAAGTTAACTCCTTAACCCAACCTACATGACAATTCTTGAATCTCCATTGAAGAACATCAATCAGGTGTTGACCTCTAGAGAAGGTTACCATCTCAACTCCTATAAAAAATCAGATGGTTTCTTGGTGTGCTATTGATCCTCTAAACCATTTAGATCTCTGAATCAACTTACATCGAATTATTCGATCCAGTCAAGCATGTAACCCTAATTGTACTAAGGGACCCAAGTCTTTTAACTGGAAAATGATCTAACCACATTTTGTATTGCCCATGTTTATAATTTGCTAACTCTCCACTCACCATAGTCTGAGTTCATGAACATATTGCATGCATTAGCATAAATTGTATTTTAGATAGGCTTGCATCATAATTTGCATAATTATGTGTTCTTGCACCAATTGATGATATTTGATGATCACAGGATTGAAGGCCTAGGAGAAAGAGAAAAAGAAGAAAGAATTGAAGAATTTGAGCTGAAGATTTAAACTCAGGAGACTTGTAAACCCCAAGAACCAGTTCAACTAAAGCAATAAATAATCAGGCACCAACATTAATGAGCTCCTCCAGTTCATTTATTAAGCTCTGGCTCCACTCCACCTAGAGTCACCTTTGCACATCCTCCATGGCTCATTTAAGTCCCTCTCCCCAATTTCAATAATGCTACCCTCATTATGGATGCACATTTTACCTCACCAAGATCCCACCACCAATTAATAGCCACCCAACCTAATTTCAAGACTTTATCATTAATCTCAACACATCTACCCATAACCATAATTGTTGGCACCCCCCTCCCTCCTTCCCTTTTTACCCCTCTCCACCTCTATATAAAGCCATCCATTCCATCCTTCCAAACCATCCTTAGCAATCCCATCTCTTTCTTTTTTTGAAAAGGAGTCTCTATTGACTCAGTAGAGATCCAAGAAATTTATTTAAAAATAGCAATTAAGGTAGTACATCCTAAAGACCATAGCTTGGTCCAATACAGCACCACCCCACAAATATTATCTGCACTACATCTCTCTTCATTAAACACCACATTATACCTACCACGCAAAATGGCCCAAAGAATGGCCGAATACAAGGAAGAGGCTGTAGAATCCCCACCTACAAGTTGACACCAAAGCTCCTCCAAGGCTAGAATTCGATTGTGGCACAAACGTAACCAGGCTTCATTTGCAACAAGGCATGCACTAAAGAGATGTTATACATGATCTTCTCCAAATCCACACAAAGGACAATGGTGATCTAGTGTTGGTACAAAATGCTCCAGGTAAGCACCTGTAACCAGCCCTTCACATTTAGCTAACCACAGAAAAAATTTTATTTTTAAAGGCAACTTCAATTTCTGGAACTTAGCACATGGCATCATCATATCATCCTCTTCTGTAGCAAGATAGCCTCATATGCCTTTCTTGGAGTAAATAAGCCATACCTCCAAAAATACCCATCCATCCCCCTATTTGGCCTAAAAGCAGATATGGCCTCCATCAACGTATCATGACCCACTGAGGAGCGACTTTGGCACTGAGAAGACTACACCACAGATCGCCATTCCTCCTCCTGAGCGTCCCAACAATCTTGCACCTTTGCATCCTTGTTACCTGTAGCATCAAAGGATTTGGGAAAAAGCTCTGCCAACCTCCCTAGACTAGTCATCACTCTAGAAGTTAAAATCAACACCATCACCAAGCATCGGTTTAGGGTTTAGGACTTTAAGGGAGAAAGGGAGGGCCTAAGGACTACTTCAAGTCCAAATTTTTAGGCATTAAGAGGGAGTCACTTCTCTACCATTCAATTGCCAATTCACCACCATTTCATTCCACCACCATCATCCCATGCCACCATCTTGGAGGAAATTGGGTTGCAGTTCCTCTTCTTCCATTCCAAGGAGGAGCACGTCACACTCTTGGAGGAAGGTCTCTTCTACGTCGAGGAGAGGAGGACCATCATCATGTACACCATCATCTAAGCATCTCCTTTCATAAGCTTTCTTCTCCTTTAGTTTCTTGCATGTTTTTGATAGTTGGTAGTCTTTTGCTTTTGTAAATTTTTTAGATTAAGCATCTTTTTGTTGAACTTGGAATATCATGGCAATGAAAGTTACATTTCTACTTCATCTTTGATTTTGTTGGGCATGTGAATTTGCTTGGTAGTTGATTACAAGCCACCCACCGTGGTGCTTGTGAGTTCGATTGCTAAGCCCTCTTTATATTCTTTAGCTTTGTTAGTTGGTAGAAAGTAGTTGATATTATCTCGCATGACTAAAAAAATTCAATTTGCATTTTATTTTCTTATTATTGAAAAGGACAAAAAAAATCACTAAATCAAAATATCAAAAAGAAACAAAAGTCATTTCAGGATTTGATTTGTTATGCATCGCCTCCTTAGACAACCCGTATACTCCTTGTAGTTACGGTTTATAAATTTTAAAAGTTGAACACTTGAGTTGCGCTACAATGATTTAAACTCCATCTTTTACAAGAAACAATTTGGGTGGTTCAGAAAATAATCAAATTCTTTTATTTAGATGAAATGTAATCATATTATAAAATACTCAGATGACTCTCCCAGGGCATATGAATTCCAATAGATACTAGAATGATGCCTTGCTGAAAGGAAGATAATTCTAACTTATGGTTCAAGAGCCATTCTTTCTCCTTTCAAAAAAAGAAAAGATAAGGCATCATTTGCTTGGAATGATGCCTTACTTAATGGATTGTTTACCACAAGAAGCTAAATTGAAGTACATCTGAATAGGGTACAAGCTTACAAGGGAAAATGAAGGGAAAAAAGTCATTTTGTTTTTCTGTGATGATTTATGGATTATTGTGCTTAGTCTGCAATTCTTCTTCGACAAAAAATGCATGTAGTTTTGAGTTTCAATGTAACATTCTTTTCATTTTCTCTATTTATGGGCAAACAATATCATCTATCTCTATTCCTTTCAGGTTCATTTGAATTTAGAAAAATAACCTTTCTCTTTACACGTCTTACAATTTCATGTTTTGTGTTTTACCCAACACCATGCATGTCATTGCTTTTCATCTCCATTCAGATGCCATGGACTTCAAGGAGATTGCAGTTGGTTGATGCCACTAGAGGTATAGATGCAGTATTGCTAGATCTTCCTATAGATAATGATGAACGAAGTATATAGACTGTAATCATGCTGGAAGAAATTGGCTAGACAAGATTGATGGATCGCAATTTGTACAGGGTTAAGAACAAGGGTACTTACCTAGGAACGATAACAATTACTAAGATCAAGGCAACAATTGAATTGACAACGAAGGCAAGAAAAGTCAGAGTTGTAAACTTCAATCTTGTAAAGTGCATATTCAACGTAAGGCCGACCTTATAACCATTGAAGTCCAATGTTTAATCCCCCTTTTGTTAGCATATGCTTTCAAAATTTTTGCAATCTAAGAATGCTTTATCTTTACTTCCTTTGTTACCCTAGAAATTTATGTTGTTTCTTGGTTCATTTTTTCATTGCAAAATATCATTGGTAACAACATGAGGTTTAATGCTATAGGACAATTGCTAAAAGGGCTGATTGACATCCAAATGGCCAAGGATCTACCAATAAAACATATATGGACTTTAGAAGTTGGTGCTACGAATGCTTTAATTGAGGCTAGAAACTTTTTACATCAGATTGAAGATGATGGACAGGAAAGAATGGAAGCTCTGAGGACAAAGGAGTTTGTTCATGGTCAAATTAAAGTTGTGGAAGAAGATCAGAATGCAATGGCAACTATGATTAGTAATGATGGTTTTTCGGGAGATCCTAATAATCAAAATGGACATGTTTTTTCATTTGTATTTTCAATTTTTTCCTATATTTTTCTTTTCTTTTTTCGTATCACCCTTGAGAGGGGATTATTTTGGTGGTTGAGGTTGTTGCTACTTTTTTATGTTTTCTATTATTTTCTGATGTATCCCCTTGAAAGGCTCTTATTGCACTTTATTATTGGGGGATCAATAAAATTGGGGTAGCCTGGCCCCTATGTTTCAGACTTGCTAAAAAAAATATTTCTCACTAAAGAATATCAATAGTAGCAATTAAGTGGTATAGCAAGACATCATTAAAGTGAAACAATAGTGGCAATTAAATGGCAAAAGAAAGCGTCATTAAGGTAAATCAATAGCGAGGATTTAGTGTCACAAGAAAGAGTCTTTAAGGAAAATCAATAGTGGTGATTTAGCAATGAAAATAGTTATTGCTAAACAATATCAATAGTGACAATTAAATAGCAAAACAAAGTGTCATTTAAAGTAAATGAATAGTAGTGATTTAGAAGCATAAATAAAAATTTTTAAATGAAGTATATGACCACACTAATAGTGTCAATTAAATTGTCACTAATATAAATCTATAGTAGTGAAATAGGGGCAAAGAAATTGCCATTAAAAGATTATTTGGGATTTTAGTTGAAACAAGTAAAGTGACACTAATACAAATGATTTAGTGGTAATTGTACAATTGTTGTGTGATAGGTCCACTTTTGTGGACCACAATTACACCTAAGAACATTCAATTTGGAGATTAAAATATATTTCGAGCATGAATTGCATTAGGAATTTAGTTAAGCTTGTGAATCGCTATTTATGCAGTTTTATTTAATTGATGCCCTCTATCACGAATATATTTCACTTGATGCACATATGTATTTTATTACATTAATTATGTGCACATGATCTTGTAGGAATGAATTGAGTGTGAAATTTGGAATGCCATCTTGTCATTTTGATTTTTCACCAAGAAAGTAGACTTTATTAAGGAAGGAAAGGAGCTGCCATCAGGGAGCTCGTTGTCTCTTTCTTTCTTTGGTTCTCATTGAGAAGAAAATGAAGAGGAGACCACTGCAATGCAAGGAGGGCCCTTAACACACACCTTGCTCTCCCATATTTGGTTATCGATGCCCACTCTAAAAAAGAGGGCTCTCTAAAAAGCACAGAGAGGATCACCTGCACTTCTCCCCTCCTCAACCACGAGCATCAACACCACTCACTACCGCCCCCACCTTCACCCATCATCGCAACCACCACTGCTAGCCTTACCTCCATCACGCCTTTACCGCATCTGCCAATCACGATGAGAACTCCACTACCGTGGGCATGTAGGGTGACAGACCGCATTGCCATCTATGGAGCTTTGCATCCACCATGCCCTCACCGTGACACCACTACCCTCTTTAATTTTCTCTCTCCCTCCCACAATTCAACACCAACACGCTTTCCCCTCCTCTTCTAGACACCATCCCTAACTGCTTCCCCCTCAATCGCAGAACACAGAGCCGACTTCCATCCTCACAGCCCTTTCTCTCTCACGCATAAGTCCGCAACCCCCTTGTCAATTTGACTCTCTACACACCCATTGATAGAAGCCACCACTGTACCTTCACCTCTCTCACTCTCAGACAACATTGACAACCCACCACCCTCTCCCTCTTTGGTTGTATAGGCTCCACAACCATGCCCTCCACCAACATTCCTCTTCCTTTTCTCTTTTCCTTCTCCTTGTTTGTCTTCTTTTTCTCCATCTTCTTCCCTTAGATGCGAACAAGAACTTATCACCACTTGTTTATGTGCTAAATCGAGGTTTTAAAAGTAATGTGTTGTAGTATAGCCGATAAATCACGTAGAACACTTAAAATTTATAGCTTGAAAGAAATCCGAGGTCGAACACAAGGAGCAAGTGTTGCAATTAATCTCAAGATCACAATTTAAGCACAAAATAACAATATTTAATGAGAAATTCAATCAAAAATAATGTATATATAATAGTAAGGGTCAATAGCACAAAAAGATTTGGGTAAAATGGTGATTTGAATCACCAATTACCCTAATTACAATAATAGAAAACATCTCAACAGTATCAACCAAATTTAATCCACGCAAGCCAAGTGCACAGTGCACTATGTCAAACGAATCAAAAGATGGAGCTTTCAATTAGATGGCTTAAACTCTTCTTTGCTACAGTGCCAAGAGGGCACTCTTCTTCTCACTTTTCTCTGCTCAAGGGAAGCCACAGCACAAAGGCACGATTGCCTTGTAGAGATTAAGTGTTGAGAGTTAGAGAGCGAGGCAAACCCCCCCCAGCTCCTCTCTCTCTTTCTTTCTCTTCCTTCTCTCTCAGATCAGGCAAACTAGACCAAACCCAGGTAACCGGGTAAACAGACCAAGGCCCAAACCCGCGAGGCGTGAGCACGGGTGAGGGCGTGCGTATGCGTGTGAGTAGGTGGGGACCTCACCCCCTGTGCTGTAGAGGCAAATAGCCGGTATCAGAAAATCAACTTAAGTGCAATCGGGGCTTCTTTACTCTACGAGGTGGGATTATCCCATGCAGCTTCATCACAATACAACAGCAACTGAAGATGCTTCTGATTAAGGTCGAGGATGAGGCTATGGAGTACAATTGAATGCCTAGAGCTCTTCCTATGAGTCAGCCACAACACCGGGAGGTGGAATCTGGAGGGGTTGCAGTTGGAGGACTATAGCTAATGTCGGAGAACTCGGGGGCAGCGGCGAAGGTCCAGCGATCACCTGAAAAGCAGAAAATGGCCTTGTGACCATGTCAAATATGCTCAGGAGGATCGCCTGAGGATGGAGGACGTGATGGTGGTCTTGGTGGTGTGCATGAGTGAGTGAGGAGGTCGGACAGCCTCAGACGACATGCGAACAAGTGTGTGTAGGGTGGAGTGTTAGAGAGATCAAAGCCCCAAATTTCTTTGGGGCTTTTGATCAGTGAGGTGAAGCGGTGCTGTAGGGACTTATGGCGTGATGAATGGTGGCCTATAGCGGTGTACCGACCACATCGTAGGTATGTCAGCCGTGGGGAAGATGATGACGGAGCAGGCGAGTCGGAGGTCGAAGTTGAAGTTTGGAAGTGTGGAGGGAATCAATAGATGATGAGGAGTCGAATGGAGTGCCTAGCGGACGAAGAGAAGGCAGAGGAAATGTTGGCTGTGATAGGCCAGTGCTGGAGAAGGAGAAGGCTCCGATGAGGGAGATCGGCGAGGATGACGGAGGACGGAGACGCCTGCTGGTATTGCAAGGTGCGAAAGAACTTGAGGAAGACGATCCCACCGCCTATTGTATGTGGCGGTGGGAGAAGAAGGCAGAGGAAGAAGGTCATCAGAGCAAACTTCGGAGTAGGCTGGAGAGGGAGAGAAGAGGGCTTGGACCTAAAAATTTGCTGAAGAAGGGGATGCCAAGGAGGTCTTTTATAGGCCAAAGGGCGAGCTTCAAAGCTTGGAAACCAAGCTTTGAAAGCTAGAAAATCACGGAATAGGTTTAGGATTTCCAAGAGTTCGCATGAACTCTTGGACAAGATTTAGAAGGCAAGACCTGCCTCAAATTGAAGAGCAACTCCTCAAGAACCTTCCAAATTTGGAAGGATTTCATCGTGAAATCAGGGAGAATCTCTTGATTGAAGGTCGACGATTCATGGGTTCACATAGTAATGGTAGGAGGGGCATTTCTATGAAGAAGATGAAGAAGTTAGGGGGGTTTTTGTAATAATTTCAAAAGTTGAGGGGTTATTTGAGAGAATATGAGTCAGACATGGACTGAAATGCAAACTAGGTCGAAATAATCTCATATTGGATTCAAATTTTGATACAAACCCAATTTGAACCCAAGGAATCCAATGGTGAAATTGGATTTTGGTTTTGACCTTGTTTGAATAGGTAATTTATGTCAAAATCCAAATTAGGGCAATAGTCTGTTTGTGACTCTATTTTGGGTCAAAATGGGTTTTGATGGTCAATTCAAAGATGTGAAACCCTAAAGAATATTTTTCTATGAATTTTAGAGGGTTTATGTGAATTTTATCTTGACTAGAACCTTAGTTAATTAAGAGAGTCTATTTTTAGGGTTTCAGATGTCCATTAATTCTTGAAATGTGTGAAAACCGATTTCTATCTGCATGGAACCACTTATTAGGCATTAATGAGTAAATGACTTTTAATAAACCCCTATCATACCCTGTGGTTATTCTGTATTTGTGATAAGATGGTAAAATTACAGAAATAACCCTATTTTTATCTTTTCTTCTCAAAATAATTCATCCTGCTCAAGAGACCTTCTGACTGATATGTAGGAGCTTTTATTAGCTTTATAAGACCAAATTGAGCTAGTTATGGTTCATGATGGTGTTCCCATCACCACCATGCCTCTCCATAGAGTCATCCATGACCTCCATTCTCATCATCAACACCACCACCATCCTATTCAACCTCCGCCGCATCCGCACCACCATCTTAGCAGATCAACTGGTGGCCCTACCGTCGCTGCCAGCACCCACTACTGGCTTCCATCTTCGCTCCCAACCAGCCACTATTGACCACTATAACGCTCACCGCCACCACCAACACGACACCGTAGCTCCAACACACTGTGCTTTCACTCCTTGCCGATCGTTGCACCCATGTGCGGGCATGCCTCCCC
Source organism: Thalassia testudinum (assembly GCA_037157565.1). NCBI lineage: Eukaryota > Viridiplantae > Streptophyta > Magnoliopsida > Alismatales > Hydrocharitaceae > Thalassia > Thalassia testudinum. Next base: position 130,798,636 of record JAZHRO010000077.1, read on the forward strand.
ATTCACGTCCCCTGTTTTGCAACAGTAGAGGCCACCACTCGTTTTGTTCTTATTTTTGTCTTTGCCAAACACTATTCTTGAATTTTTTATGATTATTTATTCATCTCTCTTTATCTCTCTCTCTCAACTCTCATGCCATCTCGCTATCGCTTAATGAATTTGATTGAGTATTTCTATGCAATAATTTTCTATATTTGCAAACATGAATGCTAAATGTTTGTGAGTTTATTGGGCTCGATCCTCCTTTTGTAGATGACTCAATTCCTATGGTAAATTGAATATTAATTTGTATCTTTGATCGGAGTTTTTCCAGCACACAAAATACGACATTATTTTTACTATTATTACCATCTTGTTAAAGCAAAAATCTTTTGATCATTGCTAACCTTTTAGTGATGCCAGCTAAGGCAGCAAATAAGTGTCATTTATTTCAAGTGTCGCTAATTTGATATAGCAACAAATACATGGCCTTTAGCGGTAAATAACAAATGTTGCTAATTTATTTTTTGTAATAATTAAATTCATATCTTAATGCATTAGGGAAGCTTCTATTATAATCAATTCTACCTAGCAAAAGAGAATGAGTCTACGACTTCTTACATTAATCACTGTATGTTGTAGAAGATTCTCCTTGAAGCCCATGCTTTTCCCTCTACTTGGTGCCCTTTACTTGTCCTTTGATTTTTTGCTAACCCTAAACGTGACTCTTGACTCTACTCATTGTCTCAATTACTCAATCTTTCTATGCCTCTAAAACTCTCTTTTTGTTTTTTAAAACTTCTACTTGTAACTTCCTTAAATGAGGATCTACTAAGTTAGAGCTCATTGTGGCAAAATGGTATTGAATGTTGCCTTTACGAGCTCATTCCATACAACAAAATATACTTGCAGTGATGACCTATGGAGACATAATTTAGGGTGGGTGATGGAAAATCCATCCCCAAAATGAGGGTCACCAAAAGTTTTGGGGATAAATTTTCCATCATCTCAACTTGAATACAGAAAATTAGTCACAATAGATTGGCCACGAAAAAGGCTAGTGACATGGCATAAAATTTTTGAAGGATCAATTGCTCTATCTCTACAAGTTTTAGGACAAAAATAATTGCCCCTAATAATCTTTTGCGGATGATGTAATTGTGGATTTAAGTTATTAAGATAAAACAACATAAACCTTCTTAATTTTTGTAATACATATAGCATGAATAACTTGACATATTTGATCTTTGACATAAGACACAATTTTTATTGAAATTCAAATAGAATGTATTTGTTACAATATTGTGAAGAAATTATAAGAAAAGAACAATGGAAAAAAATACATCATAATACAAAAGAGCACTCATGTCTTATTTTTTTCCTCTTTACAATAGAAGTTTAAACTATTCATCTTCAACTGGCTAACATAGCTACTTGATTCAAGTTGAATTAGTTCATCTTAGCTACTTAATTTAGCTTTATGCGAAGACATGGGAACATTCACTGAACTTGACTAATAAAAAGTTTCACCAGCTGCTCTTCTTCAGTATTCTCCAATTTGCACCCATCCCCACCTTGGCCCATTATTTTCGTTGTTACTCATTTTTGTTGTCCTTATTAGCCTTAAGCTGCAAAAGTAAGATAAGATACTGTAACTACCACAACTAAGAAGCACAATAATAAGATAATCCAGACAAATGATTTTGAAGATTGAAATAATGGATGCAGTCTAACCTGGTTGATAACTTGCTATCGTACAAACTTGTGATGATCAAGTGTACAGTAAAACTAATCAGATAGATTCTGAAATGGGCATGAATATGAAAGAAGGATACATATGGAGATTCTAAAAGGCTTTAGAAACCAATCAAATGAACAAGTGCCTAAAATCCCAAACTTTTACAGTAACAAATATAAAACTAATATAGGGGATCCCACGCCTAAACCTATCCGTTCGTAGGAGCAAAGAGATCAATCACCATGGCATCCCCATCCTCCTCCTCTTCCCCTCCACCTCCTCCTTCTCCTCGCCTAAAGCAATGCCTCTCCTACCTAAGTGCTGTGAGGATCTCCGACTCCCTTTACTTTACTCAATACTCCACCTCCCTTAAGTGCCTTGAAGAAAATGCTGATAAGAACAAATGTCAATAGCAGTTTGATGATTACAAAGAATGCAAGGAGAGGGAGAGGAAGGCTAGACTGGAATACAACAACAAGAAATCAATTTTATACTAACTTCCTGTGAAGCAATGCTAAAATAATGGGAGGATAGCATCCATGTAGCTAATATTGTATGGTGAGAATCTGTCATCATTACTTAAGTACAAAAGCATAATGAATTGCATCCAAAGTAAATGTATCACTACTAGCTGAAACTTGAAATTCATGAAATTTTCACACAATCATTCTTGAAATTTCTCTCTTGTTTTAGGGTTTGTCATGTTGATCTACTATGAGACTAGTTTCCTCGTACTCTTTCAATGATGCTACTTTATCCTCAGGATTGCATTTAATTTGTTGAATTATGTGAAGGCACTCTATTGTACTCTTCTGGTCTTCGACGAAGCTAACAAAAATAATGTTTCTATTGGGCAAAGAATACGTGGCCTTACAAGCTACTTTGTGTGGTTCGTTTGGATTACTTGATTCCAAAATCTAGATGGCTCATAGGCACACAGTGGAGGATGTCAGAGTTTAGCCTCCAACATTCTACAGTTACATGACTAAACCCCTTTACAGTGGTTGGAAACCAGCAAAAGTTCAAACAAAAGCACATGTCAATTTGGATAACAATAATTAATTCAACCCCCAAAATCAAAAAAAGGGGGGAAATCTAGGTTATATACATATAAGTATCTAATATTTAAAAGCATTAAGTCAATGGTTTCTCCTAAGATGAACCACATAATATTCTGTGCAAAAATGTAAACAACCTATGTCGAGATGTTTACTTTGCTCATGCCACATTTCAATCCTTAAACAAAATTCTTTGCAAGTGTCACCACAATTGAAAACAAATCCAAGTATAGAAAAGAGTACAAACAAGTGAGCCAAGTTTAGTACTTATTAACTAAGAGTCCATGTATTGAATATTTGAAAAAAATGTCAAGGTATACTGATGGGAACACCATCATGATCCATAACTAGCTTAATGTAGTCATTATCAAGGAATAAATGCTCCTAGATAACCACTTGAAAGTCCTAAGTCACTGCAAATCCATTCTGAGGGAAAGACAAGAAAACATGGTTAAAACTGTAATTTTACCATCATATCTCAATTGCAGTACAATCATGGGTTTTCCTAGAGGATAATTAAGGATCAAATGGTCTTAAAAGTCTAACAAGTGGGTTAGAACAGTCAGAAATGGGTTTTCGCGTGTTTTGAGAATTAAATGACTTCTGAAATCCTAAAAACAAACCTACTTAATTAACTGAGGTTCTAGTCAGGATAAAATTCACCTAAGCCCTTTAAAATTCATATAAAAATATTCTCTAGGGTTTGGTACCTTCAATTTGACCATCAGAACCCGTCTTGACCCAAAATAGAGTCTTAGACTGACATTTGCCCTAATTTGGGTTTTTGCATAAATTACCTAGTAAAATGAGGTCAAAACCAAAATATAACTTCACCATTGGATTCCTTAGGTCCAAATTAGGTTTGTATCAAAATTTGGGTCCAATCTGAGATCATCTTGACCAAGTTTACATTTTGGTCCAGTCAAAATCTTTCTATCTCATTCAGACCCTTAACTTTTGAATTCCTTACAAATAGCCCCCCAACTTCTTCGTCGTCTTCACAAAAAGGTACCTCCACCATTATCACTCATGAATCCTACTTTGGCGAGCTGCATTTGGAGAGATCTCCTTGGTTGATTGATGAAACCTTCCCAAAATCAAATCGGAGATTCTTTAGGAAATCCTCTTTCCCAACCTTGGGTCCCAACTCCTTCCCAAAAGCTCGTGCAAACGCTTTGAAGGAATGGGTATCCTATTTGTGTGTAAGCTCCAAGGCTCCTAAGCCTGTTTCCAAGCTTAGAACCCCCTCATGAACCCTATAAAAAGGATCCCTAGGGCACGGTCGTGCTTTTTAGCTAGGATTTAGCCACAATACCCTCTTCCTAACCCTATGTCCAACCTCCTCTGATCTAGCTCCGGCGAGCATCTTCCCTGTCATCCCATGGCCTCCCATTGGCCAAATTGGGAGTGTCTTCTTCCTCCCCGACTTCCTCTGCCTCTCGACGATCACATCAGAGGAGCCCTAGCCCTTTCTTCCTCGCTGTCTCTCCCTTCGGAGGTTCATCTTGCCCACGTTCGGCCATCACACCAGCGTGGGAATATCTCCTCCTTTCGTCTTCCCTCCTTTTTCTCTCTTTCTATCTCTCAAAACAACCACCAACCACATGTCTCCCCCTCCGTCATCTTCAGCTCTGGCAAAGCTCCAGCGACAAAAGTGTTAAGGACCATACTAATCTCTGTTGTCCTTAGCACTTTTGTCTTTTTATTTCTTTCTTTTTGATTTGGTCTAGAACTGAGTAGATTCCTTAATCTTTTACTAATGACTATCTCTTTTTATTTCAAATTGTGGTCCTTTGTGACATTTATATCATCTCCCCTTTTCCTCAATGATATGCAATTAATTCACTCAAAATTTCCCCCCTTCTCTATTTTTTTGTTCTTTTTCAATTTTTTATTTTTTTTGGTTTTTTTTGGAATATGTATTTTTTTGTGAGATCCCTTCTAAACTTTGAATTTTTGTATGTTTACACTTTACCACCCCCCCATGCCTAAGTTTTGCTATGTCCTCGTTGTAAACGGAGGGTACGAAACAGCTAAGGTTCAGGGATTAAAATAGGATTATCGGGTGGGCGAATGGGTCGGGATGACTGTTGTGGATGATTTCAAGCCCTGATACAAGTACCAGAGGTAGGATCAACTATTCTAAAACTAAACTCATAGTGCAATAGACGTGAAGTACAAAAAGGATAATTAGAAGGATTCGAGCTTTTGGAATGACGGGTTGCCTTCCGTTAAGCGCTAAATTTAACACCTTCAGCCAAGCGGAAAATGGTATGGAGGAGGAATCGTCAAATCAAATTTGTTTTGTAGAGAAAGCACCTTGATCAAAAGCCTGGTTGGTCCAACTAGGTGCATGTTCGATCAACAGGCTGATGATGCAGCCTAAACCCAATCAATCTAGCAGGTTGATAGATGTAGATCAAGACATGCGGAACCCACCAGATACTGTGGAGCTCAAAAGGATGTGGAAGTGTATAGTTAGGGTTTGGTTGAGTCGAATCAATCTGATTAGAGTAGGGATTCTCAAATGAAAATGAATTAGTGGATGATATAGGAACCCTACAAAAATGATCAAAGAAGGATGGGGCGTGATTTGTAGTCTGATCAATGTCCAAAACCCAATTGGAATGTGGAGGAGAATTGATGAACACACATAAATTCATGATAAATTGCTTATTTTTTATAGTTCCTAGGCTTAGCATTGCATATCATGTTATAAATATTGCATAACATCCATTGCATGGCATTTAGGATAGTTGTATATTTTGTATATTAATTCCTTCATTTTATATGGCCAAGGGGCAATGCGACATCCATACGGGTTTCGGATGGAAAATCCGTCCGTATGGATGGATCCAGAGCGACGATCACAGTTCAGCATCGTAGGAATCATCTCGATCTAAGCACTGTAGCACCCTCTACAAGAAGAAGATGGACGACCCAGATGGCGCCACGTGGCGCCATCCAGGCCACCCAACACTGGCCAGCAGCATTGCTCAACTCCATCCGCGCCCTTCAATCCTAGCCGTTGGATCAATATCCAACGGCTAGGAAGTGGTTACACCAAGCCGTGCCACATGACACAAGGGAAGGTTTGTCGCAATGGTTGGAGCACTGGTTTGTAAAGGGGGGGTGTGGGTTCGAATCCCTGTAGCCCCTCCAATTCGCAATTGGGTGAGCTCATGGAGTGGCAGCGCCGGCGCAAGGCAGAGCGCGCTTACGCGTGCACGACAGCACATGGCAAGCACTCATGCCAGCGCATAGCAAGTGCGCACACAGCATGGTGCACGCGATCAGTGCACGTGATGAGAGGGGCAGCACGACGAGGCTGCAAGGACTGTTGGCGCCAGCTTTCAGCGATAGTTGGGCTAACCTACAGCGACGCTTACAGCCGTCGCTATTTCATTGCAAGCCAGCAGAGCCAGCTAAGGCCGTGAGTGGAGGTGAGCTATCTACAGCAACGTTTCCAGCGACGGTCTAAAGGTCGCTAAAGGTCCTTTATCCATTTTTAGCCTCTTCACTATAAAAGGACCTACACCCCCTCCCTTCCAAGCCATCTCTACCTACTCTACTCCCACCTACTCCTAAGCTCTAGCAAGCCTACCAACACTCCATTAGAGCTTGTTTTCAAGCTCCCAAGGTGCCTATTAGTGTAGCAAACCTCTGCCCCACCAAATACTCCTACTTCCCATCTCCCTTCATAGGTCACCTTGGAGCTGTCCTCCCACCTCCATTGTGGAGCCACGCCGAAGCTTTCCTCAACATGACATCCTCCTATATCCCACCTCTGTCATCCCGCTGCTCACCTCCTTCATCTGAGCTTCCGCTAAGCGCTGTCGTCTCACCGAACAGCCAATTCGGGAGATTTCCTCTCACCCCCTCTCTTTTATGCTTTCATAGTTCATTGTAATCAACATTGAATTGATATATATATCATATTTGTTCCATTTCTATCTTGTGATTTATTCTGCTTGTCTTTTATTTCAAAAACACAAAAAAAAATATCAAAACCCTAAAATACCAAAAATAAACAAAACGAAGTGCGATTTTCATGTAAAGTAAACGTCGCCTCCCTGTGTTCGACCCGGGACTCCCTTGGAGTTTCGGTATAAATTTTATCTGATCGACGTGCTTTGCAACTACAATGACGGGTTACTCATCTCCTTGATTTCTAAACACGCGAAACATGCCCAACCAAGAATCATCTGCAGCCGGCTCATTGAGAGGGGAATCGGAGTAGAAATTGAGTCCGATAGCAGGTCGGGGTTGAAAATAGGCTTGGGAAGGTTCTGCATGTGTAGAAGAGGTGGCATGAATAAGAATTGTGTGTGAGGGCTCCTCTAGAAAGGATTCAAAGGTGGGTTCATTTAGGGACTCCTCATAGTAGCCATCATAATCAAAGGTAAATGCCTGAAGAGTGTTTATAAGATCAAGAAAATCTGAATCAAGAAAAGATTAGAACTCTAGGTTGTAGACACTCTCGGCAACTTTTGTTTCTGATTCTTGAGTATCAAAAAGAAATAATTCCATCTCAATGGAACCTGATTTTGAATCAATGATCTCGGGATCAGGGACCTCAGAGTTAGAGTCGAAGAATGGATCATGTATGCTAAGGTCGTAGATTAGCTCATAGTCATCAGGAAACAAGGGTCATCAAAAATCAGAGTAAGATTCGAAATCGTTGGAAAACTTGCGAGAATCAAGTTCTGAATCTGATTCGGGATCAAAGGTTTCACCACAAAATAAATGAAAAGATGTAGACTCAGCAACCTAACTTGGGTCTAGCTTATTCTTAGATTTCAAGCTCAAAAAGGTGTCCCTATTAGGTTTGGGCTCGGGTTCTTGGCTTGTAGGGAAGACCCAATCAAAACCCAACTCCTCTAATTCCTCGATTTCTGTATTGTAGATTGACATGACTTCCAAAAAATCAATCTGTGTTTCTGAGGGTGTTGGAGAGGTGTATTCATCAAATAAAGGTCCAGAATCATAATCCACATTCAAAATCTGATTTTCATCATACAGGGCCTTATACTCATCCCAAGAAGGCTCAGATCCAGATTCTAGGCTAAGGGTGTGGGTTGAATCACTAGAATCTAGGTTGGGCTCTACAGGAATGTCAGAATTACCTTCGAGGGTCACTTTATTAAAACAAGGAGTGGAATTTACCCCCTCGAGAGGTTCCGAGTCAATCTCATTATCACAGGAGTCTAGGAAATCTAAGCTTGGTGGACCAGGGTTTTGTATCTCTAGGGCTGGCTCGAAATCATGATCTCCTTCAATTGGATCCTCCCAACCCTTCTCAAGATCAGGTGTATCAATCTGTATATAATTTGAATCTAAATTCATTTGGGTTGGGGGTCCATAACCACTATGATCATCAACTCCGGGATTTGGGAGATTGAGCTGGTTAATCTAAGATGTCACAAGGGTGTACTGATGACTATGATCGATAACACATTTCAACATCTGCATTACCTTGTCTCTTTTTGTCAGGCCATCTTGGTGTGCTTTCCATAGTGATGGCTCAAATCTACACAAGATATACTCACCATTATGCCATCTCTCAATTTCCTAGTATTTTGGCACGAGAACACCTCAAGTTGCCCCGTTTTCTAGTTGTGTCAAAATTAGCTATGCTTGTTCTGAAATGAATGTTATTGTGTTTGACACATTAACCTGTATATCCTCAAACGAGTCTACTAACATGTCGAGTTGCATTTTGAATAAAAAATGGTGGAATCAAGATGTAGAATCAAAATTCAAGATTAGATTGAAATTTACCAGATCTAAAAGAGATTCCTAAGAAAATATGCGTGTGTACTCTAATAGAAGGGATGAGGGACTGAATGTGAGATTTGACCCAATCAAGGCACCCAAAGAGTTTTGGATGACTAAGGCAATTTTGAGGTGGATGAAACCTCTGAATCAGAAATTTGTAAAACCCAAGAATACCTAGGCAGCTAGGAAGGGAAAGCCCAGAAAAGACCCCTACACAGTAGAGTGTCCCCATGAGTTATAGGGTTTCCCCCACCCAACCTTCCTTGCCATTGAGGGTCTAAGTAGACCAGAATGTACGAACTTAAGACCTTAAGTCTACCAATTTTATGTCCTAATTTGTGCCTTGAGTTTCACTTGGTTAGAAGTTAATTCAACTTGTGACCTAATTTGGAGGTTGGTTGGCCTACAATGTAGACCAACTTCACCTGACCTACCCTAAAGATGGCAGAATGAGATCTAGGTCAAGACCTAGAAATCACCCTGATCTGACTTTCAGGTTATTAGGTCCAAGGATTTTAGGGTTCAAGTGAATTTAGAGCTTGATTTTTTTTTTGGGTTTTTGTTGATTAGATCTTTTCAACTAAGGGCTTGGGTAGCACACAAATGCAGGTGGATTTGTTTCCTTTTATGCAGGCAAGTGTGAACTAGCACTCCAAAATCATAAAAATTGAAACCCTAATTAGCTCTATTTCCAAGTCCAATTGATCTTTAAAAATGTTCACCTTGGGCTTCAAGCAAGAAATGTGTTAGCTCAGAGTGATTAGAAATTAAGCATAGACTCTAATAGGCACAGACAATTTGGGGTAGGGAATTCTAAACAAAATTGTCTCAATCTTCAATTAAATTTGAAATTTTCGTAAATCTAGAAACTTGCCCTTTTAATGATGATTACTATGAAAAATAAGGCAGGTGATTCCTAATTAATTGTTTCTTTTTTTATCTTCCCAAGATTAGGAGGTTGATTAGGGAGAATAGAGAAGTTACCTGCCTTGGAGTGGCTGTTTTGCATGGAAGATCTCCTCGTGAAGTACCTCGCAAAATTACAAGAAAGCGAACAGGGCAAGTCAGTGCTCAAATATCATCAAATAATCCAGAGAATAGTGGTGAATCCTCTTTAATATACTTATTATTTTCTATTGCAATTATTTCTTTAATAACCATGTAACTAGCTAATTCACAATATGATAGAGGCACACCACCGAGGGGTCCCTAGGAACACCAACCTATATTTGTAAATGACTACTATTACTACCACTAGATAAAAATGTGCTGCAGTCATGCAAAGAAGAATATAACTTCTTGGGTGATGCTGATGGCAAATTTCCTTAATATGAGAGAATAACCTCGAGCCAACAATGAGATCTAAAAAATATTAAAAGGATTGAATTGGTTGTCTAGTGTGTAAATTCCTTTATGCCTCTCATGAAAGGTCTACCTTTTTCCTTAACCTCCCCTTCACCCAACAAGATATGATAACCGAGAGAGAGAGAGAGAGGGGGGGGGCAATGGCAAAGGCAAAGGAGAGGCTAATACAAGAGTTGATTTTATATGCAGCAAAAGTGACAATGTCAGAATTAGAATGGCCTTTTCACTCATGTATGCTTACACTTATACTTATGCTTGGGATGTCTCTCATGATTAATCTTTGGGTTACCATCCATGTATACTTGGATGCACAGCCTCAGGAGTTAGATTGGCCACCACTTTTTAAATATTTGTGGCACACTCGTCATTTATGGGCATAAAAGGGTACATAGCGGACAAAAAAGAGATATTCATTTGAGTGAAATTTACCCCACAAGAGCTCTCAATCTCATCTCTCCCTAAATTCATTATCACTGAATCCTTGCTTTCCCCACCCCATCATTCTCTGCCTCCTCATGCCCCGTGCTTTCTCAATTCTCTCACTTGCACTAAGTTCTTTCTTCACAACCACAATGTAGATTTTCCAAGGAATGATGGACCATAGTATGGGATATGGATAACTAGAATGGAAGACAAGCACAACATTTACTTGGAAAATATGAACTAATGTGAAATTAATTTTCCCTTTTGAAAAAAAAAACTATTACCAAATTTAATTATAACCTCTAAAATGACTTACTTTATTACCGAATTGACGACAAGTGATGGATCAACAAATCCCAGCAAGATAAAATGAAATAAAGTGTGACAAAGTGGCTTCAAATTAGAACAGAAAGTAGTAACAAACAATTCCAATCGACACAAAAATTTAGATTATTTTTAAATAGGTCATGAGAAATAATAAGAGATTCAACATAATTTCTAGCAAGTAATAGATTCACTTTTGACAAGGATTCCTAATAAACATTGATCATGTGATTTTCTAAGTAAATTGGCTTCAAATGCACTAGGATTTTACCCAAAATAGTAGAATTTGTGTAGTAGGTCCAGAATATGGTAATCAACTTACAGTAGTGAAGAGTTGTGCAAATTTGATTCTCCAACTATAATCAGTTGTAGTGTGCATGCATATGGTTTTTGGAGAAGCAACGTTGGGGAATCTTTGATGTTGTAGGCAAGTATTGAGTTTTTTGGTGGTTGTTTTGGTCTGTGGTTTCTTACTGCATACTTTATTGGTTGATCAATTTTATGTTGCAAGTTGTTGGTGAATAATGACAAGGCCTTGGCTATAAGTATTATGGTAATAGTAGTGTCTCTAGTGATTGGCTATTTCAATGGTGTTAAGGTCATGGGGAGTGGTGGCATTGGGGGGATGAGTCTGAAGTTTTGTGCCAGAGTAAGGTGTTAAAGAGCTTTTGTTTGGGGGAGGTGGTTATGAAAATACAACAAAATAGGGAAAAGGCAATCCATTACCAGTGATGAGCTGCGATAAAGGAGGTTGCATTAGATAGTTCATGACCATGAATGCTAATTAATCTTTGGAGGTCTCTTTTCCCTTCCATATCAATGCCCACTATTTTTTAGACTATGCTGCATGCACCATCTGAACCAACAAGAATGGAGCCTTGCACATTCCTCTTTAGCAAAATTAGAAATTTTCCTTCCACGGAAGTAGCACTGACCTCACAATCATTATATACTTCAACTTCGAAGAGCAACCTGAGTCGAGGAAATCTACACTAAAGTTGTCTTATCCTAGGTTTGACATCTCGATGGAGTTTGAGGCCTTTTTATAAAAAGAATATAATAGTATTCAAGTATCAAAGCATCAGAAATTGCAAATTGAATTAGATAATGCATAAGGCAAAAAATTACGAGAACTAAACATCTAAACCACAACAATAATCCCTTGCAATCTCTGAAGCGAAAGTTCTTACCAAAAAACTAGAATGTAAATAAAACCCACAAAGACATGATAAAAAACAAGTCCTACTCCATAACACATATATGAGATCAAAGATCAAACCGCTACTGGGAGTGCTATAGATTAAGTGTTAGGGACATCAACCTCGTCATCATCGATCTCCTACTGAAGGTCCTTGGGATCCTTGTCGTTGACGGTGCATCTAATGTAGATGCAAGTGCCAAGGATCTCCTTGATGGTGCCCTTGAGGTCCTTGGCCATGGACTTCAGGCACGTGATGCAGGCGATCTTGATGACGTCGTCAAGGGAGATGTTGCTAGAGTACTGCTTGATGTTCTTCACCTTCTTGAAGTCGCGCTCAGGCTACTTGAGGGCCTTGATGACAAGAACGATGGAGGCACCACAGCAACCTTGTCTTAGTAGTTCTGGATGATGAGCTTGATGGTCACGTGGAGGCCCTTCCAATCCTTGGCGATCTCCTCCCCGATATTCTTTAGGGAGAGCCCGGGGGGGATGATCTTGGGGGTGAAGAGGAGGCCACGTCGACCTCATCGCTGGTCACCCGAACGTACACATCTACCACCTAGGTGGGGTCAAACTTGGGAGGCATGGTTATTGTGTGGGAGGAGGTGGCAGCAGTGGGAGACAGAGGGAGTGGAGAAGAAATGACCCTTCCCCAAGGTCATTCGGTGATTTCCTAAACTTTAGGGTCCTTGTCGTAAATTTCCTGCACCAAGAAGCACACGTGGAGACCCCCGTGTGAGTTATTTGGCTCGTAGAGGGACTTAATGCAATTTTAACAGCCCCCAAATTTCATGCACCAAGAAGCACATGTGGAGACCCCCGTGTGAGTTATTTGGCTCATAGAGGGACTTAATGCAATTTTAACACCCCCCAAATCTTGTTCTATGGGCTCCACAGGGGAAAAACAAGTTTTGTGGGACCAAACCTGCAATTTTTCCCAGCCCCACCTTACTCACATGACACCTAAAAACCCTACCCCCAAACCCCCCATAAAAACCCTCTCCTTGATTTTCGCACCCCCATTCCTACCTCAGCGGTGCTCCATTCTCCGCCTCCAACGAGAGAGAGAGTTGAGCAGGAGGGATAGAAAGTGAGAGGTCGAGAGGAGAAAGTGGAAGGGAGGGGTGCTGTGGGCACGGTCTGTAAGGTACTGTGGCATAGTAGGCAAGGTGCGAGCGTTGAGGTTGTGGCAAGGCACGGCACAGTGAGCGAGGCCATGAAGAGCGCACTACGTGTAGGGAGAGGGTGAGCCTTGCAGCCATTAGATGTCAGCAACACCCTGCAGACAGCTAAGGGGCTCTGCGGACGATTGGGACGAGCTCCAGACGTTCGAAGATGTGCAAGGCACAAGGCACGGCTTGCCCGAGAGGTCTGCGGCGAGTACAAGCTTGAGGAGCGAGCTTACATGAGGAAGCAACGCTCACACAAGGGAGGCTACAAGGGGAAGAGCACGTGCACAGCACCTGAGGTGCTTTTGGACGTATAAGGGTGGAGCCAAACGTCCGGATAGAATCTCATATGGCTAGGAGTGGTAGCAGACGTCAAGAGAGGAGCGGGGACATTAAGCGAGACTCTGTGCGAGTTTAAGACGTTCGGGACACACTCCTAACGTCTAATAGCCGTGAGAAGCGCACTGCTATTGAAAACAAGCAGTCGGTCCAGCTAGACCAAGCCACCTAGTCTGGTTCAAGTGAACCAGGATCTTTCTGGGGTCGGTTCAGAGTCCATTCAATCTCCAAATCTTGCAAGTAAGGTATCATCGGAAAGCTGGTGAAATTTCCCACATTTTGGCACCTATTTCATCGTATTTTGCATTTGATAGCCTACTGAAAAATTAGAATTAAGCATTTGATGTCTGTTGGGACTTTGATTGACACAAGTCTTCAATTTAGGGTGTGTATGAGACCTGCGAAGGCATCAGGATCAGTCTCGTGTGCCCCCATATCTCCTGTACCCCTAGGTAGAGTCGTTCTCCTTATATCGATGTAGTTAGTCCATTTTAAATACATGTTAGCATTAGCTACTTAGCATAATACTGCGATTTTGTATATGCATGTCATGAATGGAAATGAAAACCACTTTGTCTTATAGACTTACACATACGCGTGCATGCCCTAGTGTTTGAAGCGTAGATCACATTAAAAGAATGAATATGTCATAGCATAGCATGAAATACATCGAAACAAATACAATTTTAATAAGAGGTGAGTCCCGATCGAACTCAAGGAGGCAGAAAATGCTTTTGATTTCAAAACTAATTTAGATCTACTAACTGAATACTAACCATAATATATATAGAGTGAAGCAAGCAATTGATAAGTCATGAGTTTGCAACTAGAATTAAATAGCTATAACATGTAATGCTGGAATTAAAATAACTATCTAAACTATCAGAATAATGGCACCAAGGGTGGTCTTTAGTGGGTTTTTGGAGAGGTCAAGGAGAGTAGCAGTGGTGCACCAAGGTGGCTTGGTGGGTGCTTCAGAGGGAGAGAGCCAGAGAAGAAGATCTAGAGAGTTGGAGAAGGTCTAGATAGAGCTGTTCTTCAACTAGGGGCCCTGGGGCTCTTTTTATAGCTTCATTAAGGGGCAAAGTGGGCATTTAAGCCCTCCAACTCGTGCAACAACCTCAAATTGATCAGATCCATCGATCGGGAGATCAACGGATCAAATCGTGCTTCAAAAGGCCTTCTAAAATGCCTCCGACACTCAGATGTGCTCTGGTGCTAACACATGGCTTGCCCTCGTCCCTCGGATCATCATCGCACGACTGTCCTTGTGCTCGCCTGCACCGCCTTCGTGCTCTTCAACTATGAACCCTAAAATCGCATGCTCAATCCTCAGCCGTCTGGTCGAGAAACATCTTGCAGCTACCTCCTTTGAATTTCAAACACGTGTGCGTGCACATTCGCTTGCATGTAATTGCGTGTGTCTCCATCAAATGCATAGCAGCATTCCACGCATTCGCATCCCCACCACTTGATGTAGATCCAACGGTTGGATTTCCTTTGTGCGCTACTACCTAACGATTTGAGCACGGATTATGCTTCGATCCTACGTCGCGACCTTTGGCTCCAACGCTCTAAGAAATGTGCTACAAGCACGTTTGTTTCGAGCTTTCCTTTCTTCGCATAGCTACTCTCAGCCATTGGATGAAGATCCAATGGCTGAGGATAATCCTTCCTTGATGAAGCGTGAGGGAGCGACGATGTGGGCATGTTGTGGTCGTTGGATGATGATCCAACGGCCCATAATGTGTGGGGGAGGTGCCTTCAAAGGTTTGGGGCAGCGTCGTTGGGTGGTTGTGATGGCTCCATGTGGTGCCATCGTGGCCGTCCATCTTCTCTTCTTTGTAGATGGTGTTGTAGGTCTCCGATCGAAATGATTTTTACATCATTGGACTGCGAACGTTGATTCGGATCCATCCGTGCAGTTGGATTTGACATCTGAGGTTCAAATTTTCACCTATTTGCCTCTTGGCCCTTGCTCTTCTGCGGACTCCATAGGATGCTATAGGAGTTTGATCAATGAGATCTCAGAGGCGTTGGACTCCCGACATTATTCTGAGCAAATCCATATAATTGGATCGGTCATCCGTAGCCTCGAATTACCTGTGATTGTTAATACCTCTCAATTAGAACATAATATAATATTATTATTTACAAAACTAATAAAACAACTATGATGCAAAGTATGATGCGTGTGTATGCAGAATGCCTAAGTTAAGCTAGGATCTAACTTAATTCATGTATATTAGGACATATGATTGCTGCGCAATCATGCCCCCATGCCTAAATCTTGCTAGTCCCTACAAGTGCAAGACTAAATGCATTCTACCAAGAGTTTGACCAGAGATTTATTTCTTTCTGTCTTCATCCAGAAATTTAGAATGTAAATAATCGTGAACGTGTAGTGTTGTAGCCTCTGCAACAGATCCAGGTAAAAAGTCGATCCACTTTTAAATCTTGTAGTTGACCCTTAGTAAAATTCTATTGGGATAGGAAAACCCCTTCTCTCAGGGACATAGAATAACCTCTTGTTTTAACCTCAACTTTTTGGCTTACATAGAAGATGTCTGAGTTAAATGGATTTCTATTTGGTGGCTCACTCTCCTCTGATGCTACGTAGAGACTAGTATTTCTGAAAATAGATTTCCAGATTATCAAATAAATCAACTTAGAGAGTGGCTGGGGAACTGTGCTCTCTAAGTCTTTGTACTCTTTTCTTTTCTTTTCTTCCTCTTTTTTTCTTTTCTTTTCATTTTCTTTTCTTTTTCTTCTTGGGCTCACATCTCACCAGATTTGTAAATATGTTTGGTGGTCTCTCATGGCATTACACTTCAATTATATTCTAATAACCGTATAACTAGGTCAGAATCCCTCAGCACATATTTAGGCGGTCAGAAATACGAGAAAAGTAGGTCAAAGCTATATTTGGTGGTTCGTACGGGTGGTAGGTGTTGTTGCCTTAATGTACTTGACTAAACTTAAACATAACTTACACTTCTCAACATGGAATTTTTTTTCTTCTTTCTTTCTTTCCTCTTTTTTATTTTTTCTATATATATATATATATATTTTTTTTTTTCATATCCATATCTACTAACACAATGCAACATAGCATACATACTTTTATTCACAAGGAATTATTTAGGATTGGAGATGTTCAAGAGGATATCGGGTGACTTATTTGGTGGAAGTGCCTATTCTCAGTACCGGGAAAGGAATGGATAGGACAACATATTTCTGACCTTGACATTAGTACCCTCCTTCAGCCGAGGATTCTGTAAAGGATAGTCATGACCATCTACCTTAGTCTTAGTTTTATCAGAACCCACTCTCTGTATATTTACCTTATTTGGTGGCTCTTATAAGGATTCTCAAAAAAAATTTGTACGCAAGAGCCAAGAGCAAAAATTTTGCCCTACTCCGAGTATCATTATCCAATTATCCAGAAATTAAGATTCCTCACACTAGACTTAGAGCACCATTAGACTCTTTACTCTCATCTCACAATTATTTGGTGGATCTATTAGAATATGGTTTATTTGACTCCCTGATTACTGTCCAAGGGTTCAGGAGAAGAAGCAATGCTTCTTCTTGACAAACTAGAGATGTCTATCTTCACAGTGGATCCATTGCAAATTCTACATGCAAGTGTGAAAGTGTACTGGATACTAAGTTCAGGAATTAACTACAGAATAAATTCCTAATAAAACCTCTTAATAAAAAGATTTATTTTCTAAGGTGTTGGTAGAAAATTTTTCAATTTATATGTACTTACCCGCCCCCCCAATGCCTAAGTTCTTGCATGTCCTCATGCATGAATAAGAGAAAATAAAATAAGACAGGGTGTAAGTGGGTAGAAATCACCTGGAGCCGCTCCTAACTTTTCATTCAACTCATGCCAACACTACAATGGTAATCGTAATCTGCATAATATGCCAGAATGAAATATGCTATGTATAGATGTATAAGTCCAAATGTTAAGTCTAAATGCTATGCCTAAATGATGTGCCTAAATACTGAGTCTAAATGCTATGCTAAGTTTAACGCCTCCAGCTGGGTGAAACTCCATCAGATAGATTAATGGTTGCAGGTGACAGAGTCAAGATTGTAAGCACTTGGAGTTCCATTGTCATCCATGGACCAAAAATGTAGAGTAGCTGCTTGTGAATACCAAGCCCACAAGGCCGGTAGAATAAAATATCAAGACTTGGAATTGGTTGTAGCCAGGTGCTACAAGAGGAATAAATCTGGGTACCAAAGTGATAGGGAGCAAGTAGCAGCCTTGAAGGGTGGTGTATAAGTAATGCAGATGAGATGGATAAGGAGTCGGGAGTAGGAGACAAATCATATGGGTCCTGAAAGTGGTGGAAAATGAAAGGTGGGACCCAAGTGGTGTAATATGAAATGGTATAAAGAACCATTTCGTGAGTAGATCTGGATGCTAGTGGTTGTAGAGTGGGTGTGTTCAATAAGATGAGATGCTCTATTCTAGCAGCTCTATACTGACCCTAATCATTCTCCTCTCTGGGTTGATCAGAATTCTCGTATGGATCGCCCAAATTCTGTTCATGGTGTGAATCCTCAAATGTAATGGGTGGCAATTCATTTTCCCCAAGGTGTGAATAATCAAAATCTAGATTCAATAAAGCCTTAAATTCTTTCATTTTATGCTCTGTGGCTTCTGTGAAATCCGTGATATCCAAGAGCGAAGATGTGAAAGAAGATGTGATAGATTCGTCTGACTCCAAATCCAAAAATGCCTTAAGATTTTTCAGATTTTCCTTACAATAAGAAATGGAGTTTTTAGTAGATTCTTCCTCAACTTCAATTGGATTCTTTGACAATTCGAAATCACCCCATGGATGTTTGGACTCTCATTGTATTTATCATCTAAGCTTGTCATGAGGGTTTTAGGCAATTCCACTCTAGATCTCCCAAAATCATGTGTCTCATCAATTGTCCTTGGCCGATCAGTGTCCACCACAACGTCAAAATCATTATAGTTCAAATCAATGAGCCCGACAGAAGCTGTGTGTGGAGTTCCTTCACCAAGAAGTTCTATGTTCGCACAGTGTTCAGGTTCATCATCATCTGAGTCCTCCTTGATAAAGTTGCAATGTGGGTTCATTCCCCAGAGTGATCTCCTTGATTCACAGTTAATGTTAGCCTGGGTGGTCGCTAAAAACGGGCAGCCTAAACTGATAGGTGCATCACAGAGACTAGGAGGAATGTCTATGTCCAAGATGAAAAAATCTGCTGGGAAGCAGAGCCCATGGATTTTCACAATGACATTCTCTACCACACCTTAGGGCACTTTAACTGATCTATTAGCCAACTGGATACTAACCGAAGTGGGTTTTAGCTCCCCAAATTGGAAGTGGTCAAAAACAGTAGTGGGGGCTAAATTAATGGCTAAACCCAAATTAAGCAAGGCCCGATCAAAAGGAGCATTTTGTAGCCAACAGGAAATGGGTGGAGCTCCCGAGACTTTCTTCTTAGGTGGCAGGTCAGACAAAATGATTGCACTAGCTTCCTTGGACACTACCACTTTATTGCTTTTCCTTGACTGTCGCTTGGGTGTACAATATTCCTTAAAGAATTTAGCGACAGTGGGGATGCGATCAATGGCATCAAGGAGGGGAACCTTAAAGTGAACATCTTTGAAGACTTCCTTTAAGTCCTCATTGCTTTTGATTCCCTTTATCTTTCCTTTAGGTTCACAAGTTAAGGCTCCAAGGAAGGGTAAAGGGATGTTGGTGATCTCATTGATTGGTTCCTTTTCCTTAGGCTTCTCCTTTGAAGGGAAAGAATAGGAAGAGGAGCTAGCCTGAGAAGTATCAAGACCCTCCTGCCTACATGGTGGGTCATTTGTAGCTTTTCCACTCCTCAAGGTGATAGCATTTGCATCAGCATACTGTCTATGAGGTTGGGGAGGAGAAAAAGGGGCAGATTGGGCGAGATTTGATGATAAGGCCGGCTAACTTGAAATATAACCAGGAGGTATAGGAGGTGCTTGTAATATTGCATGTGCTTGACCCTGTGGTGCCTGGAACCTAGGCAGGGCACCTTGGTTCTGTACATATCTTGGGTTAGGGGCAAGTTGGGAGGGCAAGGTTCCCTACATTCTATGTTCCTATAGCAGCTGGTTCTGTGTATTCTAAATGTTTTGAATCTGATCCGCCATTGTTTTCATGAATTTCAAGTTGTCATAGTTCGATTGACACATAGACTCCCTCAATGCCTCTCTCAATGCCTCGACAGGGTCAGCCTGCCTTGGAGGGTGATTCGCAGCTTGATGCAGCAGCTGATAGATAGGGCATGTTTGCTACTAAGACGGGAATGGATGCTGCCTCGGGTATGTGTTTTGCGCATTCCCGTATTGTCTAGTTTGGTAGTGCGGATCTTGATTTGGTCTCTATGAGTTACCAGACCAGCAGAAGTTAGGATGCTGGTGCCAACCAAGATGATACGTCTCGGAATACGGGTTATTACACTCGTAACCTTGAATAGCACTACATCTTTGTAGCCGAGGATGTCTCAGATGTAAATTCATCAAAGGAATCCTGATTGTACGATTCTAGATCCATATTATTCATGGGTTCCTGATACACAGGATCCCGCGGAGATGGAGAAGAAACATCCCGAGTGAGAAGATGTTCATGAACAGGAGGGGCTCGGGATGCAAGAGAGGAGTGTAATGCAGCCGTACTGCCAAAAAACCCAGATCTTGCTCGCATTAATTCATCAAGCTTCTTATTGAGCAGATCCACCTTGTCCAGCTTCTTAGTGATAATGTCCATATCAGCTTCGATAGATTCGTCATGAGCTTCGTGGACACTAACTTGTTGCTATCCAGGTCGTTGGAATTGGTTCATAGAGGCAACATTCATCGAGTTCTCTGCTAAGGATTTGAATAGTTCGAATGCACTGTTCTTGTCCTTCTCGAGGAAATTCCCACCGCTAGATGCATCGGCCAAGTACCGATGTGTGTCATCCAGCCCATGGTAAAAGACTTGTGCAAGGTGCCATCTGGGTACACCATGGTGCAGGCATTTCCTGAGAAGATGGTGGAATCTGTCCCAGGCGTCATGCAGTTTCTCTCCTGGGCCTTGGGATAAGGTTGTGATTGCACACCTCATTGCCTTTGTTCGACCAATCGGGATGAACTTTTGAAGGAATTCGTGACGTAATTCCTCCCAGGTTCCAATTGGCCTCCTTATAGTCTTGAACCAATAGGAAACTTTATCCTTGAGAGAGAAAGGAAAAAGCTTCATGAGAATAATTCCAATGTCTACATTTCTGGGTTGAATCGACTCTGCAATTCGACTCAGATCTTTGATGTGCTAGAAGGGATCCTCGTTAGAGTTTCCATGGAAGTGAGTCTGAATTAGACTTTTATGTTTAGCTTCAACTCAAATGCATCTCTGCCTGTAGGAATCTGGACCTGAGGTGCTATAATCATCATTGCTGGATCATAGAAGTCCCACAGTTATTCTCTACGTGGTGGATGCTGCATCCTGTCTAGCTGTTCGTCACGCTTTTGTGCGGTTGGTTAAAAGATAATATCGTGTTGTAGTATAGCCGCGAAAGCGTTCAAAACAAATAAAGATTTTTACTACTCAAAAACCGGAGTATCCGAGGTCGAACACAGGGAGCAATCTCAGTACTTTGGAAAACCCAAGAATACAACTGTTACATGCAAATATAATTGATTCAAAGAGTTTTTAGAAAAAGTAGAATTAGATTAGACGTCTGATTTATGTATCAGACGTCTTAAATGTGATCTTTCTTTCTTTCTTCCTTCTTCTCCTTTCTGCTTCTGTATCTTTCCTTCTGCTTTGCCGTTCCGATCTCTTTGCAATCTTCCCTTGTCCTTCTTCTTCTTCTCGGCGAAGACTTCTAATCTTTCTGCTTTCCTTCTCCTACGAAGGCCTCTTTCTTCTTCTTCTGTCTTCTTCTTTGGCTTGCTTTTCCTTCTTCTGCAGTGGCCAAGTCCTTCTCCTGCGATCAGCCTGCCTGCACAGGAGCAAAACCTAACCCTTCTCCCGCTACCCGCACGTCTCTCTCTCTCAAGAAATTCACTCAGAGCCGCTCTCCCAGAGCCACAAGCATTAATCGGGTCGGATCGTACCCAGGACCAGGCGCACCTGAAGGTGGTGTGATGCGCGAGGAGTGCGTAGGTCTAGGTCGGGTCGGATCCGCCAAGTCCGCGTGGTCAGGCCGCGGACGAGGCGGGTGGGGTCAGTGAGGGACCTCACCCCTGTGCTTTCGAGGCAGTAAAGCTATATCACAAAAACTCTTTATACCATACCTGTGCCTTGAGATTCCACGATGTGGGACTAAACGTTCCGCCCTTCCTTTGTGCGCGCCCGCAGACTCTCGTGTGCAATTGCCCACGCTGAAGGCCCTGCTGGTGCTCCCCGCTAAACTCAGTCACCTCGCGACACTTGCGAGAGCCAGCTGCACTTGCCGCCTGGGAAGCCTGACGCCTGCTGCTGCTCCAAGCTTCCTGCTGCTTCGGCTGTTAATGGCGGCCGGGGCGTTCACCTGAGATTCCACAGAACGGCCTATTGGCCCAATCAGAATAGCTGGAAACCTTCGCCGCAGCACGGCGAAGGCGGTGGGTGATGCTGCAGGTTGTCGGTCGGCCTAGGCGTGCGCGCCTAGGTCAACCTGTGGCCGGAGATGGTGGGTTGTTCGGGGGGTGGTTATGGAGGTCTGGAGTGGCAGTTGTGGGGTGGAGCGAGTTCCTGGTGGTGAGGCGGAGCTCACGAGGTGGTTGGCGAGCCGTGTGGAGTGGCGGAGTGGTGTGGGCGGCTCGCCGGAGTGCGGTCGGAGGCGAGGAAGATGAAGGCGGTTAGGTACTGTCGAGGGGTAATCAAGTAAAATAGTTGGGGGAAAAGAGAGAGGAGAGGATGGAGAACGTATCTGGGGTTGTCTGGAGGGAAGGGAGGCGGCGGAGAAGACGGCTCGTAACTGCCGTCGTCGGGGAAGAAAGACCCTGAGGGAGGAAGCGGCGACGAAGACGAGGTCAGAAGCGCGCGCGCGGGGTACAGCGCGACGCGGGAGATAGCGGCGGAGAGGACTCTGCTGCTGGTATGGCAGCAGAGCGACGAGAAGGAGGGAAGGAGGTCGCCGGAGCTTGTGGGTCGTTTGGCCGGAGATGGGAGAGGGAGGAATTTGGAAGGGATCTCCGTCAAAATCAAGCTTAGCCTCTTCGGCCGGAGTTGTGGGTTCTTATATAGGCGCTGGACTGGGTGTGCAGGGCGTGAAGGGCACGTAATTGCCTGAGGTTGGTCGCCGGAGATGGAAAGGAGTTAGGATACCCAAATCTCCCGTGCGTTCGCACGAGAGATTGGGTTCACACCAGCGATTGTAATTGACTTTATAAGGAAGGGAATTCCTCAGAGAATCCTTCTTCCATTTCTGGGAGGGAATCTCTGAGGGATTAGAGAGAAATCCCTCTCCGAACCTCACCGGAGCTCGGTTCTACCCTAGCAATGGTGGCAGGACCAGTTTGCAAAGGAGGCGAAGAACCTAGGGGGTTCTCTGCAACGGTATTCAAAAGATAGGGACCAATTTGTGATTTGGGTGTACTAAATTGCAAAGTAGGTCAAGATGACCTCTCCTTAGGTCCAAATTTTGGTACAAACCTAATTTGGACCTAAGGAATCCAATGGTGAAGTTGGATTTTAGGTTTGACCTCGTTTGACTAGACATTTTGCGTAAAAACCCAAATTAGGTTAATTGAAGAGCTAGGACCCTAATCTAGGTCAAACTAGGTTCCAAAGGCCAAATTAAGTGTTCTAAACCCTAGAGTATGTTTTTCCATGATTTGTAGAGGGTTTACTTGCTTTTTATTCTGACCGAAACCTTGTTAATTTAAGCGGGTCTGTTTTAGGGTTACCAAGTGTCATTTACTTCTTAGATTGCACATGAACCCATTTCTGATTGACTCAACCCACTTTTTATCTCATTTAGACCATTTGACCTATGTTTTGCCTCTGAGAATTCCTGTTTACGTACTGCAATGGTAAAATTGCAGTTTTAACCTTTATTTCATGTTTTCTTCTCAGGGCACTTGTTCCTTCAGTTAGGCCTTCTTCTAGGTTATGTAGGAGCTTTTATCTTCTTTATTGGGTCAAAATGAGCTAATTATGGCTCATGATGAGGCTCTCATCATACCCCCATGCCTAGCTTTTGCTAGTCCCTTAGCAAAATTTCAAAGTTTTAACTTCCATTCTAGACCCTGAGTGTCTGTCAACAATGATAAGTGCTTCTCCTTTTCTTTTGTGATTAGGTGGGAATGCCGACAATAGGCCTAGAGGTACTCAAGTACCAACCAAAATCCGGACCTGTTCCACTTTAGCCTCAGTCTTCTGCAAAGGTTTCTACGGCCCACAGAAACTAACCTAGGGTTTGTTGGACTCCGCGGTTAAAGCACCCGTGCTTGAGATATTTTTAGCCTAAGTTCAGTTTGCAGTGCGTTTTTTGTAAGAGAGAGATAGAAGATTTATTTGTTTGGAGAGATTTTCTCTCTCTTTTCTTTTTATTTCTAGCTTCGGATTAGCTTCTCAACACGGTCTGTATCGGATTCCTCGTCCCCATCATCAATCCTCAAGGGTCCTTGGCTTTCGAGATTTCGAGATAATCTCGCCCATGGCAACCCCCGGAACCCTGGCTTTTGAGATTTCGAGATAATCCCTCCCATGGCGTTCCGTGGCCGAATTCAGACCCTGGCGATCGACATTTCGTGATAATGCCGCCCATGGTATCTGAACCAGCAGAGTGCTTACATGCCCCCGGTAGGATATTTAAATATCCCAAGAGACAAGCACCGAGGAGACGATATGTTGTTACGCATCTTCGAGGGTAATTTCCCGCCTCTCCGCGCTGGGAACTCGTCCAAATCAATTTGTGTTGATTGACCGCTCCTAATCTAGGTGACTTTTTCAGAATATTAAACGCTCTTGCGTGTTTTGGATGTTTTATGCACACTGAACCAGACTGTGTGTGAATTTGGGGTGCTTAGGTTATCGAATCCCGCAAACCGGAGGTCAGTTAACGAGGCCGAATACTTCCTAAGCCTTAGACCTAATACTCAAGCTTCGCATTTTCCTCAACCTCTTGAGGATTATCCAGATTTTAATGGATACGTGAATTTTTAAGCTAAAGGTACTTGCCCAAAAAGCCTAAGACCAGCGTTCCCGCTAATCTCTTGTTATATCTCCGTGGCACTTTTCTTTTCTTTTTCTTGATTCGGTCTAGAACTTCAGTTAACCCCTTAATCTTTTACTAATGACTATTTCTTTTCATTTTCGTTTTGTGCTCCTTTTTGTCATTTTTTCTTCTTTTCCTCCTCTCATTTGTATGACCCTGAATTGTTCCTCCCCTCTATCAAGTCTCTCTTTTTTTTTTTTTTTTTTTGTGAAACCCTTTCTTGATATGAATTTTCTGACATTTTGCACTTTCATACCCCCCCATGCCTAAGATTTGCAATGTCCCCATTGTAAATTAGGTGGGTTCGAATTCAGCTTAGTTCATGTATTAGGATAGGTGTGTGGTGAGTGAATGGGTCGAAGCGACTTGTTGCGAACGATTTCTAATCTCGGGTAGGTATACCTGAGGTGAAGTCGGCTGTTCTAATGGATGAACCCTAAAGTGCAATATGAGTTCCGCATAGAGATGTCAGAAACGGTTTCAGGTTTTTCAAAGAATGACGGGTTGCCTCCCGTTAAGCGCTGAGTTTTACGCCATCGGCTGGGCGCAATGAGCTCAAGAGGAATGGAGGGTAAAGGATGACTCAGTCAAATCTATATCGGTCATGTCAATGAACGACTTGAGTCTCTGCCCGTTCACGACAAAGGGTTCAGAATCGTGACTGAGTGGGCTGATTTCAATAGCTCCATTTCCGAAGATTTGTCGGACTAGGTAGGGTCCGACCCACTTGGATCTTAGCTTTCCTGGGAATAATTTGAGTCGAGCATCAAAGAGTAAAACTTTTTGACCAGGATGAAAGACCTTTCTAGAAATGTGTTTGTCATGAAAAGCTTTAACCCGTTCTTTGTAAATTCGCGAGTTCTCATACGCGTCGTGGCGTAATTCATCGATCTCGCTCATTTAAAATCTTCTGTGGGTTCCAGCCTTAGAAAGGTCGAGATTACAGGTCCGTACTGCCCAATAGGCGTTATGCTCCAATTCGACGGGGAGGTGACATGCCTTCCCGTACACTAGTCTGAAGGGAGACATTCCTAATTGGGTCTTGTGGGCAGTCCTATAGGCCCACAATGCTTCCGGAAGCCGAGAAGACCAATCTTTTCTATCAGGTCGAACAGTAACCTGAAGGATCTTCTTGATATCTCGGTTAGATAGCTCAGCTAGACCATTAGTTTGGGGGTGGTAAGGAGTAGAGATTCGGTGTGACACCCCGTATTTGGTCATCAGTGACCTAAACTGAGCGTTCGTAAAATGGGTCCCTCCGTCGGAAATTATAGCACGCGGAATCCCGAACCTTGAGAAAATGTTTTGATGGAGGAATTTTATAACGACTTTATGATTGTTGGTTCGGGTCGGAATGGCTTCTATCCACTTGGACACATAGTCAACTGCGAGTAAGATGTATTCGAAGCCATCCGAGGTCGGAAAGGGTCCCATGAAATCAATCCCCCAAATATCAAAAATTTCGCATACCAAGATCGGCTATAGAGGCATCATGTCTCTATAGCTCATGTTGCCCAGAGTCTGGCAACAGGAACATGCCTTACAGTGTTCGTATGCATCCTTGAAAATTGTGGGCCAGTAGAAGCCACACTGGAGGACTTTCGATGCGGTTTTATGTCCAGAAAAATGTCCACCGCATGCCTGGTCATGGCAGAATGAGAGTATGTCTTTGATTTCCATTTCCGTGACGCACCGTCGGATTATCTGATCAGCACCAATGCGGAAAAGATACGGATCTTCCCATAGGTAATACTTGGCATCGGAACGCAATTTGTCCTTTTTAGCCTTCGACCAATTGGGCGGAATCCGATGTGATGCCAGGTAATTAACAATATCGGCGAACCATGGAAGACTTGTACTGATAGTCAGGAGGTGCTCATCAGGGAAATGTTCTGTAATAGGTCCGGAAGGATCAATAATTTTAGAAGGAAGGCGGGACAAGTGATCAGCTACCACATTGTGCTTTCCCGCCTTGTCGCGAATCTCAAGGTCAAATTCTTGTAATAGCAAGATCCAGCGGATTAGTCGAGGTTTCGCGTCCTTCTTGGCAAGGAGATGCCTTACAGCTGTGTGATCCGAGTATACGATAATACGGGAACCCAGAAGGTATGATCTGAATTTTTCCAGGGCAAATACTATGGCCAGCAGCTCTTTCTCAGTAACCGTATAGTTACGCTGAGCCTCATCCAGTGTTTTGCTGGCGTAGTAAATGACCACAGGTATCCCGTCAATTTTCTGCCCCAAAACCGCTCCTACAGCAAAGTCAGATGCATCGCACATGATCTCAAAGGGTTGAGACCAATCAGGGGACTGTAGGATTGGGGCTTGGGTGACTCGGTCACGTAGGATCTCAAATGCTTGAGTGCGTTCCTTGGAAATTTCGAAAGGCACATCCTTGGAGAGAAGATTGGTCAGGGGGCGCGCGATCTTGGAGAAATCAGGGATGAATCGACGGTAGAAACCGACGTGCCCCAAAAAAGATCGGATGTCCTTAATCGAGCTAGTCATAGGGAGCTTGGAAATCAGGTTAACCTTAGCTCGATCCACTTGGATGCCTTTCTCTGAGATTAAATGTCCCAGGATAATTCCCTCAGGCACCATGAAATGGCTCTTTTCCCAGGAAAGAACCAAATTCACCTCAATGCACCGCCTGAGTATATGGACCAAGTGTTGGAGGCAATCGTCAAATGATTGTCCAAAAACTGAAAAGTCATCCATGAAGACTTCCAGATAATCACCTACCATATCTGAGAATATGGCAAGCATGCACCGCTGAAAAGTTGCAGGTGCATTGCAGAGACCGAACGGCATCCTTCGGAACGCGTACGTCCCGAAGGGGCAGGTGAATGTGGTCTTTTCTTGGTCCTCTGGATGGATTGCCACCTGATTGTAACCGGAGTACCCGTCAAGAAAGCAGAAGAATTTATTTCCCGCTAGTTTCTCGAGGATCTGATCAATAAATGGTAGTGGGAAATGATCCTTCTTCGTGGAGGAATTTAGTCTTCTGTAATCAATGCAGACTCTCCACGAATTAGCTATTCGGGTAGGAATGACTTCCCCGGTTTCAGTCGTGATGATGGTAAGTCCTGCCTTCTTAGGTACCACTTGTGTTGGACTCACCCAACGACTGTCGGAGATCAGGTAGATGATCCCTGCATCTAACCACTTAATGATCTCCTTTTTCACGACCTCCTATAGGTTAGGGTTTAGGCGTCTTTGCATTTCTCTTGAAGGTCGTGAGCCTTCTTCCGTGTAGATTCGATGTGTGCAGTATGAAGGGCTTATACCAGTCAAATCATCTAGAGTCCATCCAATGGCTCTACGATGTAGTTGGAGAACAGAAATCAAATGGAGTTCCTGGTCAGGTGTGAGTCGAGAATTGATAATCACAGGAAACGTCTGATTTGAATCCAAAAAGACGTATTTTAGATGTTCAGGAAGGGGCTTGAGTTCCGTGACAGGATTGTCAGCAGCAGCGGGTGGTTCGGGGTTTGTATCGGGAGCAATGGTAGGAGTCATAGGTGTGTCTAGATCATGTCCGCACTCCTCTGTTAGCGGTTTTTGCTCCTCTAGTGGTTGATCAGGAATAATCAGGTTGTCCTCTATATGCAGTTCATCAATCACGGCTTCGACATCACAAATTTCCTCTATCACCCCGCAATTAATCCCTTGATGGGCCTTGAAAATGTCTATCTTCAGATTTTGATTCCCAAATTTTAATTCTATCTGGCCCTTTTCGCAGTTTATATTGGCCCTAGCAGTGGCCAAAAAGGGTCTCCCTAATATGATTGGTGTGTCCCTTGGGTTCTTAGGTGCATCCATGTCTAGTACTATGAAGTCCACTGGAAAATAAAAATCTCGTACCCTAACAATGACATCCTCAAGTATTCCTTTGGGTGACTTGATGGATCGATCGGCTAACTGCAATGTCACCTCGGTGGGTTTAAGTTCAGATTCTTCAAGGTGGTCAAGGAGGGATGTAGGTATTAAATTTATGGAGGCACCTAGGTCTAGTAGGGCTCTATCAAGTTGGGTTTCACCAATTTTACAAGAAATCAAGGGAGTTCCTGGGTCTTTAGCCTTAGGTGGGAGTTTTCTCAAGATGATAGAGCTGGCTTGCTCTGATAGTACGATTGGGTTCCCATCCTTGGTTCGCGGCTTACGTTTAGGTGTACATATGTCTTTCAAGACCCTTGCGTAAGCCGGTATGTGGCGGATTGCATCCATCAACGGGATGTTTATCTGGACCTGTTCAAAGAGCTTGACCAGATCCTCCTCAGGAGCCACAGGTTTGGTTGTCCTTTTTCCTTTGGTCAAGGCCTCAGGAAATGGGATCCTAGCTGGTTCCTCTAGGATAGGTCCAGGTTCTTGATCTGGGACAGTAGTATCTTGGATGACTACCCTAGGGTCTTGGCGATTATCAGGCTTGGAGTGGTTCGGATAGTGTGGGTCTTGTGTTGTTTTACCACTGCGTGTTGTTACAGAGTTTAATCCGGCCTGACTTTGGTTTGGGTTAGGTAGGAGGGGTGGCTGCTGCTGCAATCCTGCATAAGATGTTGACGCCTCCATCCCGTCTGGTGATGGAGTAGCAGGGGCCTGATAAATCAAATGTGAGTGGCCTGGATTTGGATTCATAACGCGCCTCTGGGTCGGCACGTTATTTGGGTTGGGCAGAGGTTGCGAAGGAAGGGTGCCAGGTTGGCGGGAATTTGCCATCTGGGCCAGTTGGTTGCGAACCTCTATGATCTCGTCCTTGTGCTGTTTTTGCATTGCTGCATTCGTCTTTTGAATGTCAGCCAGTGTTTGAAGGATAAGAGTCAGTTGATCCTGATTTTGCCCGGATTGGTAGGTGGGATTGGGCTGAGGCGGCTGATATGGACGAGGAGCTTGTGGGCGGGGTTGATATGGTGGTTTTTGAGAATTTCCTGCCCACTGAAAGTTAGGATGATTTCGCCATCCAGGGTTGTAGGTATTGGAGTATGGGTCATTCTGGATGGCGTTGAGGTCCTCGCAGTTCTGAGGAACCTCAGGAAAGTCAGAATACGAGGGTTCAGAGTTCCCCCAACTCGAATAGAAGGGATCAGAGGTCACTCCGGTCCGAGAGGTAGACGGGGGTGGATATGGGTTCATCCCCTTGGCAGGTTGGTGATAGATGTTTTGCATTGTTTCCCTTGCCAGAGGAGGTCGTGTAAAAGAATTTTGTGCAGAGGTGGCTTGCTGCAAATGTCGAGTTAGCTCGTCCACCTTCTTTTCTATGATAGAGACCTTGTCCAACCGACTGGCCATCAGTTCCAGGTCGACAGAAGTGGACAGGTCCTGCGTCTCATGTGTCCCTCTTAGATTCGTCGATGCGCGGGCATTCGTCCTGTCGAATAAGCCCAAGGAGTCATTGTTTATGGAGTTCTCGCACATGTTTTCGAGAATCTCCCATACCGTGTCCTCGTGTTGGCCCATGATGTTTCCTCCACATGTTGCATTGACGAATAGACGAATATCCTCACGGAGTCCCTGGTAAAAAGACTGGACTTGTTCCCACTTAGGAACTCCGTGATGGGGGCACTTTCGCATGAGATCTAGAAATCGATCCCAAGCTTCATGAAGAGGTTCTCCCGGTTGTTGAGTGAAATGAGTGATCTGGTGGCGCAAGGCATTTGTCCGGCCAACAGGGAAGAATTTTTTCAAAAATTCGGACTGTAATTCCTCCCATGTGTTGATCGGGCGGGTCTGAGTCTGATACCAGTGCGCAGCCTTGTCCAAGAGGGAGAACGAAAACATTTTCATGAGTAGGATATCTCGGTTTTGTACATCTGACCCGAAGGTCTGGGCCAAATGCTTGAGTTGTTTAATGTGTTGGAATGGATCCTCAGAGTTAAGCCCATGGAACTTCGGTATGGCATGAATCATATTGGGCTTCAGATCAGAATCGGGTCCTCCAATTGGGATTCGTACTCGGGGTTCGATTGCCACCGCAGCAGGATTATAGTGATCTCGCATCATAGGTCGTTGCGGTGGGTTTACAAAGTTCTGAAAGAGATCGTTCAAGCGTTGAAGTTGGTGTTCAAGTTTATTCTCCTCTTCAATGGGTTGTGCCATGATGGGAGAAGAAGGAGAATCAGGGTCTGAGTCAGATGAAAGAATTATGTGGCGGGGTTGCTGCACAAACAAGGGCGTCGAGGCTTGGCCTCGACGAGAATGAATTTCTAAGGGAGGTCTTAAAGGTGGTCTTAAGGACCTCCTACCGAACATGCACCGAAAGATGTGATGAGATCAGAAGGTGCTGGACCCAATCAAGACACCCAAGAATTGTTGGGTGACTATAGAGGTTCGGGGCAGATGGACCCCTGGATCAGAAGATCGCCCACCTGAGAAATACCTGGGCAGCCAGAGAGGGAGAGTCCCGTAGAGACCCCTACACGGTAGAGCGTCCCCACGGGTTACAGGGTTTCCCCCACCCGACCTCTCTTGTCACTGCGGTTCCAGGTAAACCAGAATGGGGATCTTGACCTCTTAAGTCTACTTTTTTTTTATTTTAAGATCAAGGTGCTTAATGTTCCACTTGAACTTTTAAGTATTTTGAGTGCAAAAGTGACCTAATATTAAGGTTGGTTGACCCGAGGGATCAACTTCACCTCTTGTTCCTTTGAGAGCTTTTAGGTCCTTCCTTTTATGGTTCAAACGGATTATCAGCCTGATTTGCTTAGGGTTCCTCTTGTATAAATCTTTTCAAACACGGTTTAGGCACACCTCTTTTTGGAAAGTTTGTTTCTTTGTTTTAGAGAAGATGTGTCTCTAAAAACCCTAGCTTTGCAATCCCTAACTTGGCTCTAGTGGGTCCAATTTAGTTGCCGTAGAAATTAGCACCTAGGGCTCAATCAAGAAAGTTTTAGCCCTAGTTGCCTTAGTTGGATGAACAGATAAAAATATGTTGAAATGAAAATCAGGCAACTTGATGAGTTACTAAATATGAGACAGGTAGCCCTAAGTTGATTTCCCTCCCTTTTTTAGATTGTGAGAGGGTTAAGAGAGAGGACTTATGGAGATTACCTGTTCCTTGGAGAGTCTGTTGTGCAGTTGCTATTCTTTCCTTTTTGTTTTGCTTTCCCTGAATGAACACAACAAAAGAGAGAAGCCAAGTCGGATATTAGATAGAAAAGTTGTACTCAAAAGTTTTAAAAGTGCCCGTTGCTCCCCGGCAACGGCGCCAAAATGTTCGTCACGCTTTTGTGCGGTTGGTTAAAAGATAATATCGTGTTGTAGTATAGCCGCGAAAGTGTTCAAAACAAATAAAGATTTTTATTACTCGAAAACCGGAGTATCCGAGGTCGAACACAGGGAGCAATCTCAGTACTTTGGAAAACCCAAGAATACAACTGTTACATGCAAATATAATTGATTCAAAGAGTTTTTAGAAAAACTAGAATTAGATTAGACGTCTGATTTATGTATCAGACGTCTTAAATGTGATCTTTCTTTCTTTCTTCCTTCTTCTCCTTTCTGCTTCTGTATCTTTCCTTCTGCTTTGCCATTCCGATCTCTTTGCAATCTTCCCTTGTCCTTCTTCTTCTTCTCGGCGAAGACTTCTAATCTTTCTGCTTTCCTTCTCCTGCGAAGGCCTCTTTCTTCTTCTTCTGTCTTCTTCTTTGGCTTGCTTTTCCTTCTTTTGCAGCGGCCAAGTCCTTCTCCTGCGATCAGCCTGCCTGCACAGGAGCAAAACCTAACCCTTCTCCCGCTACCCGCACGTCTCTCTCTCTCAAGCAATTCACTCAGAGCCGCTCTCCCAGAGCCACAAGCATTAATCGGGTCGGATCGTACCCAGGACCAGGCGCACCTGAAGGTGGTGTGATGCGCGAGGAGTGCGTAGGTCTAGGTCGGGTCGGATCCGCCAAGTCCGCGTGGTCAGGCCGCGGACGAGGCGGGTGGGGTCAGTGAGGGACCTCACCCCTGTGCTTTCGAGGCAGTAAAGCTATATCACAAAAACTCTTTATACCATACCTGTGCCTTGAGATTCCACGATGTGGGACTAAACGTTCCGCCCTTCCTTTGTGCGCGCCCGCAGACTCTCGTGTGCAATTGCCCACGCTGAAGGCCCTGCTGGTGCTCCCCGCCAAACTCAGTCACCTCGCGACACTTGCGAGAGCCAGCTGCACTTGCCGCCTGGGAAGCCTGACGCCTGCTGCTGCTCCAAGCTTCCTGCTGCTTCGGCTATTAATGGCGGCCGGGGCGTTCACCTGAGATTCCACAGAACGGCCTATTGGCCCAATCAGAATAGCTGGAAACCTTCGCCGTAGCACGGCGAAGGCGGTGGGTGATGCTGCAGGTTGTCGGTCGGCCTAGGCGTGCGCGCCTAGGTCAACCTGTGGCCGGAGATGGTGGGTTGTTCGGGGGGTGGTTATGGAGGTCTGGAGTGGCAGTTGTGGGGTGGAGCGAGTTCCTGGTGGTGAGGCGGAGCTCACGAGGTGGTTGGCGAGCCGTGTGGAGTGGCGGAGTGGTGTGGGCGGCTCGCCGGAGTGCGGTCGGAGGCGAGGAAGATGAAGGCGGTTAGGTACTGTCGAGGGGTAATCAAGTAAAATAGTTGGGGGAAAAGAGAGAGGAGAGGATGGAGAACGTATCTGGGGTTGTCTGGAGGGAAGGGAGGCGGCGGAGAAGACGGCTCGTAACTGCCGTCGTCGGGGAAGAAAGACCCTGAGGGAGGAAGCGGCGACGAAGACGAGGTCAGAAGCGCGCGCGCGGGGTACAGCGCGACGCGGGAGATAGCGGCGGAGAGGACTCTGCTGCTGGTATGGCAGCAGAGCGACGAGAAGGAGGGAAGGAGGTCGCCGGAGCTTGTGGGTCGTTTGGCCGGAGATGGGAGAGGGAGGAATTTGGAAGGGATCTCCGTCAAAATCAAGCTTAGCCTCTTCGGCCGGAGTTGTGGGTTCTTATATAGGCGCTGGACTGGGTGTGCAGGGTGTGAAGGGCACGTAATTGCCTGAGGTTGGTCGCCGGAGATGGAAAGGAGTTAGGATACCCAAATCTCCCGTGCGTTCGCACGAGAGATTGGGTTCACACCAGCGATTGTAATTGACTTTATAAGGAAGGGAATTCCTCAGAGAATCCTTCTTCCATTTCTGGGAGGGAATCTCTGAGGGATTAGAGAGCAATCCCTCTCCGAACCTCACCGGAGCTCGGTTCTGCCCTAGCAATGGCGGCAGGACCGGTTTGCAAAGGAGGCGAAGAACCTAGGGGGTTCTCTGCAACGGTATTCAAAAGATAGGGACCAATTTATGATTTGGGTGTACTAAATTGCAAAGTAGGTCAAGATGACCTCTCCTTAGGTCCAAATTTTGGTACAAACTTAATTTTGACCTAAGGAATCCAATGGTGAAGTTGGATTTTAGGTTTGACCTCGTTTGACTAGACATTTTGCGTAAAAACCCAAATTAGGTTAATTGAAGAGCTAGGACCCTAATCTAGGTCAAACTAGGTTCCAAAGGCCAAATTAAGTGTTCTAAACCCTAGAGTATGTTTTTCCATGATTTGTAGAGGGTTTACTTGATTTTTGTTCTGACCGGAACCTTGTTAATTTAAGCGGGTCTGTTTTAGGGTTACCAAGTGTCATTTAGTTCTTAGATTGCACATGAACCCATTTCTGATTGACTCAACCCACTTTTTATCTCATTTAGACCATTTGACCTATGTTTTGCCTCTGAGAAATCCTGTTTACGTACTGCAATGGTAAAATTACAGTTTTAACCTTTATTTCATGTTTTCTTCTCAGGGCACTTGTTCCTTCAGTTAGGCCTTCTTCTAGGTTATGTAGGAGCTTTTATCTTCTTTATTGGGTCAAAATGAGCTAATTATGGCTCATGATGAGGCTCTCATCACTAGCGTTGTGAGGATCTTGTTAATGCTCTGCTCATATCTTTGCTCAGACTCCTCGACCCTAGATTATAGAAAAGCCATTGAATCTTGATTCTCAAAGCCCTGACCAGCTCCAGGACCGGGATCAACCATCTCAACTAATCGAGAAGAAGAGGGTTGGAAAGAAGGGTCGAGCGAGAGTTGTCTTTGCCACCTCAGGTTTGGTTCCCAAGGTCCTACAAGTCTAGGTCTTAGTAACCTTCTTCCTTGCATACACCAACACAAAGGGTTGGTGTAGTCAAGCCAAACAAGGCTAAGGCCTTGTTAATTAGATTGGTCCTTAAAATCAGATGACCAGATTTTTTGTTCAAGTTTGAATTATTAAAGAAATTAGTCGAGAAATCGACTGAAGATAATCTCCGCCTCTTAAGCTAACCTGGCCAATCTGGTTACGAGGGGACTAAGAGGAAGCTTCTTCCTTCAGCTTTCGCTTTTGGTTCCTTTGTATCCCTTAGCCACAGTCATTTGACTCAACCCCACAGGCTTAGTCACCAGGTTTGGCAAAAGAGGTTGAAATTACCCAGTAGTTTCAAGACAAATGCAGGTTATTAGATATGTTCTTGCGATTTTTAACCTTTTTCTTCAATTTGATATATGGCAACCGGTCCACAAGGTGACTCAACTCAAAGACTAACCACTAGCCTTGATTGAGTCCAGGCTAGCCTGATGTAGTCCTAGGGCTCATGCACTTCTATGTTTTTTAATATTGTAGAACACTGATCAAAAATATACACTTAGGAAAAGTTGGAATCCAATTGATTTGTAACTTAGTAAAAATATTTATTTTTTAATAATATTTTCATACAGTATTTTTTGATATTTTTTACTATTTCCAATATATATTTATGCATTTTTAACTAACAAGGGGTCAGATCTGAGATTTTGACCCTGTGTTGGTTTTTCTGCTGGAAATAGTACCAACTATGATCCAAAAATTTGGAAAAAATACAAGAATTAAAGCTAACTTGATTATCTTTTAAACCCCACCATTTCTGAGTTAATCAGATTCGTGTACTATTCAAAATTAATTTTTAAAATTTAGAAAAATCTTATTTTTAGTCTATTTGACCCCTATGTACTCTACAAAATTTTCAAAACTCTACAAATGGAATTTTTTCTTGGAAATGGTGGCGTTAGAAAGATAACTTGAAAATATAGTTTTTGCCCAAATTTCAAAATTTTTGGACTACTAGAAACACAACAAATGAATTTTTAAATTCACATTCAATTTCTGGCCGAGTTTCTAAAAATAGTAATAGCAAATTTTTTTTATGGCAAAGCAAATCCAACTAGCTAACAAACAGTAATTTTTTTTTTCAAATAACTCTTATCTTAATCAATTTCCAAATATAAAATCCTACTGAATTGAACGTGTGCACCTAATAGTTTTCACCTGCGCTTGATGAGTGCGTAGATCCTCACTTCGTCCCTGCACACAAAAGAAGAATAGACTAAATCAGATATGAAATCAAAAATTACCATTCCTCCCCAACAATGGCACCAATTTGTTCGAAGCATAGATCACGTTAAAAGAATTAATACGTCATAGCATAGTGTGAAGTAAGTTGAAACAAATACAATTTTAATGAGAGGTGAGTCCCGATCAAACTCAGGGAGAGCAGCAGTGGTGCACCAAGGTGGCTTGGTGGGTGCTTCGGAGGGAGAGAGCTGGAGAAGAAGATCTAGAGAGTTTGAGGAGGTCTAGTGAGAGTTGTTCTTCAACTGGGAGCCCTGGGGCTCTTTTTATAGCTTTTTTGAGAGGCAAAGTGGGCATTTAAGCCCTCCAACTCGTGCACCAACCTCAGATTGATCAGATCAGTCGATCGGGAGATCAATAGATCAGATCGCGCTTCAAAAGGCCTTCCAAAACACCTCCAACTCTTGGATGTGCTCTAGTGCTGACACATGGCGCACCTTGGTCCCTTCGATCATCATCTCACGACTGTGCCTCGTGCTCGCCTGCATCGCCTTCGTGCCCTTCAACCACGGGTGTTGAAATTGCATGCTCAATCCTTAGCCGTTCGATCTCTCGATCAGATGGCTTAAACGCCTCGTAGGCACCACCTTTGAATTTCAAACGCGTGTGCACACACGTTCAGTTGCACGTAATCACACGTGTCTCCATCCAACACAGAGTAGGGCACCACGTGTTCACGTCCCGACCGCTTGATGAAGATCTGATAGCTGGATTTCCTTCATGTGCTTCCGCCTGATGATTTGAGCGTGGATTGCACTTTGATCCTGCATCATGGCCTTTTTCTCCAACACTCTAACCAATGAGCTACAAGTGTGTCTATGTCATGCTCCTTTCTTCGCACAGCTACTCTTAGCCGTTGGATGAAGATTCAACGGCTAAGGATAATCCTTGTTTGATGAAGCGTGAGGGAGCAGTGACATGGGTGCGTTGTGGATCGGTCATCCACAGCCTCGAATTACCTGTGATTATTAATACCTCTCAATTAGAACATAATATGATATTATTATTAACAAAACTAATAAATCAACTATGATGTAAAGTATGATGCGTATGTATGTAGAATGCCTAAGTTAAGCTAGGATCTAACTTAATTCAGGTATATTAGGACCTATGATTACTGTGCAATCACCTAGCTACTAGTTTATAAGATTCATACTTGTCATACATATGGATAGTGATTAATTATTGTTATGAGTAATGAAAACCCTAATGGTTGAGATCAAGGTTTTACCCAGTGCACTTAACTGTCTACATACATGTCTGAAATTTGAATAGGAAAGGAAATGCATGTTATTTGCTGATGATTGAAAAGGAATCTACGGAGTTATAAATGAACCTTAAAGAGAATTGGAAGAATAACTTTCCTATTGTGGTATGAAACTCTGAGAGTGATGGCTTATTTTCACCTTGTGTGAGGCACGACTACTGTTTGGGCCCTAGTATGGGGGCGAGCTGGCCCTCGTGTACGTACATACTAAGGAGAGCTATTCACCCCTTGTGTTGGGAGAGTGTTATCCTTCCCTTGGGTTGGGACCTATGGTAGGAATGGCCTCCCTACACCGACTCCTATTAGGCCCACTAGGCCAACCAGGATAGTTGAGTGAGGGTAAGCAGACTAGTGAGGGATGCAACCCCTATTCTATTCTGTGTTGTACAACTTAGAGCATACCCATTAACAGAAAGGATTGACTGCATGCCAGTGCAGGGTAGCTTCCCGTGCATTTATCACATGTGTTGTAGTCACTGTCACGTTGCGACCATGACCCCAGGGTGGTAGACCAGGTGTAGGACAAACACGGGGTGTTCTCCTGGCCAGAAGAGTACCACGTGCACATTCTGCATCATGAGGAAAACTATAGCAAGATCGTTCCGTTAGGGAACATGTGAACTAAGAAATAATGAGACCTTTTGTGAGAACATTTGAAACACCAAACAACTAGTACGTAGAAATAGAAATAAAATATGGAAATGTGTGAAGAGTTTGCAATTGCCTAAAATGTTTACTACTTTTAAATTAAATTCCATTAGTTGATTTTATGCTTGCCTCTCTACTCAGCTTTTGCTGACGACTACCACTTGTGTTCAGGTCAAGGAGGTGAGCAGCCAATACCCCTGGCTGCAGAGGAAGCTGGGCCAAGTTGAGCCCAACCTTAGTGGGTTTTCCTTTTTGCTTCCAGTGTAGCGTGACTTACTTCTTTCTGTTGTCGTGAGTATCCATGCCTGAGGCTAGTAGTTCTATTTCTGTCTTTCCATTCTGCTTGTGATGACTATGTTGGGAACTTTACTACTCTCTTGTGACGTTGTTTATGATTTCAGTCTACTGTTCAGCTTCTGTCTTTTTATTAATGTTCTAGCTATGTTGCATATGTGGAATGCTTTGCTTTTTGGTATATTTCTCAATGGACAACTGGATCTTGGGTTAGTTGAGGCAGTCCAACCTGGGCTCCAAGTGGAGCTAGGTTCGAGTCATAACAAGATGATATCAGAGCAAGGTCGTTCTGAGAAATAAATGAAACGGCCGGAAGTAACCACTCATGTGAATGCAGCCAGGGTAGCCATTACAATGTGTTATCTTGATTTTCACTCTTGAGTCTTGTATTAGTCTTGTGTTAATAATGATCTTTGTTTCATTCAGCCTCCCTGTAAGAGATGCCTCATCATGTAGCACGTGGGCTAGCTGAGGGCGTACCGTAGGTGTGGTCACAGGGGCAGGTGAGTTGAAAGGGGAGGGGTTGACCATCTGTTGATGTCGTCTCGATCATGTTTTAACAGTTAATTACGTCGTAGTATAGGTGATCAAGCATTGTCAACAAATAAAAGTTTTATTACTCGTAAACCTAAGTATCCGAGGTCGAACACAGGGAGCAATTGGAATTTATTACTAATCTCAAGAATGTAATTGAACACTTAAAAACTTAATTCAAAATATATAAATGCATGAGTTTGAAAATTAATTGTAAAAAAAAGAAGAAATTAAAAGATGTTTTCTCCTCTCTTATTCTTCTTCTGATTTTCTTCCATTCTTCTTCTTTGTGCTTCTTCTTTCTTCTCTGCAGTGACTTGCTTCTTTCTCCTTCTTTTCTCCGCAGTTTCTTTCTCTCTACGGGTCTTCTTCTTCTTCCTTGGCTCCGCTTCCTTTGCTTTCAGTTCCTCTTCTTCTTCTTCTTGTCTTTACCTTTCTCTATTTCTTCTTTCTTCTTCAGTTCTTCTTCTCTTTTTCCTTCGCCTCTTCCTTTCCTTCTCTTTCCTCTGCGAAGGCTTCCTTCCTTCTGCTTCTTCTCCTTAGCGGCTAAGTGTTGGCTTCACTTCTTCCTTCTGCCTTCCCTGCACAAACCAAAGAAAAGCAAAACCTATCCCTCTACCCACACCCGCGCGTCTCTCTCTCTATGTAAACCACTTTTCAGCACGCTCTCCCAGAGCCGGGTCGCACGCCTGGGTCCAGGCGCACTGGCATGAGGGTGGTGCGCAAGGGGTGCTCAGGGTAGTGTCGGGTCGGGTCGCCAGATCCGTGTGGTGAAGTCACGAACGAGGCGGTGAGAATAGGTGAGGGACCTCACCCCAAGTGCGTTCGAAGGCAACGAGCTCATATCACAAAAACAATATAACTAACTCCAGCGCTTTGTGACTTAACGATGTGGGACTCATGCCCACCGCTTTCTCTCGTGCACTCGCAGCAGACCGTGCCTTCAATTCCCACAACTGCAGGCTCTGTGGCGCCACCCGCTGGGTCAACTGTCTTTGCAAGACCTGCCCAAGTTTGCAGCACCTGGAATCCTGCAGTCCTGCGACCTAGAGCAAGCAAGAAGGTTCCTTGAGTTGCCGCTAATGGCGGCTGGGGTGTGAAACCTGTCAGACACGAAAAGAGCCTCACGGCTTAATCAGATCACCGGGGGACCTTCGCTGTGTCACGGCGAAGGTGAAGCGCTAGGCGTGCGTGCCTAGGTCGCTCTGTGGCTGGATGGATGGGTGTGTTTGGGGGGTTGTTGTGGAGGCGTAGAGGGTCTATGGATGGGTAGAGGTTATGTAGTGAGGTGAGGCGGAGGTTATGTGATGGTCGGCGAGGTAGAGGTTATGTGATGGTCGGCGAGGCGAGTGGGGTTGCGGAGCGATGGGAGCATCTCGCCGGAAGGTGGCCAGAGATGAAGAAGATGGTGGTGAACAGCGGCTGTCGAGGGGCGTTTGGTGAAATAAAATGAGGGAAATGAAAGAGGGGATAGAGAAGAATAGTTTTAACCTAACTAAAGGGATGAAGGGGATGAGAAGGCGACCGGCAGTACTTGCTGTCGCCGGAGAAGAAGTGTCCAGTGGAGGAAGACGGCGGCGACGACGGGGCTAGGGCAGCTCGTGCGGGTGTTGCGCGACGTGTAGGAGGATGAGGAGGATGGCCCTGCCACTGGTTTTGTGGCAGAGCGACAAGGAGGAGGAGGTGGGCTCGCCGTAGCTCGCTGGACCCCTTGGCTGGAGAAGAAGGAGAGGAATTTGAGGTGGAATTCCAACCAAGTCGAGTTGAGGAGGTGTGGCCGGAGTTGGGGTTTAATTTATAGGTGCTAGCCGTGCTTCTGGTGCGTGGAGGGCATGCCTTCTACCACCGACATCTCGTCGGAGATGGAAGGTAGTTAGATACCCAAATCTCTCGTGCGTTCGCATGAGATATTGGACAGGAATTAGAGATTGTGATCGGGCTCAGATGGAAGGGGATTCCTCAGAGAATCTCCCTTCCAATTCTCGGAGATCTCTGAGGGATCAGAGAGTATTCCCTCTGCCTTCCTCACTGGAGAAGGATTCTCTCCCCAATAATGGTGGAGGGACCTGATTGTAAGATTGGAGAGGAAGCTAGGGGGGTTTATGTGATGGTTTTCAAAAGATAGGGACCAAAATGTGATTGGGTGTACTAAATTGCAAAGTAGGCAAAGATGACCTCCCCTTAGGTCCAAATTTTGGTACAAAGCTAATTTTGACCTAAGGAATCCAATGGTGAAGTTGGATTTTAGGTTTGACCATGTTTGACTGGACATTTTGCTTAAAAACCCAAATTAGGTCAATTGATGAGCTAGGACCCTAATCTAGGTCAAACTAGGTTCCAAAGGCCAAATTGAATGTTCTAAACCATAGGGGATATTTTTCCATGATTTTTAGAGGGTTTACTTGATTTTTATCCTGACCAGAACCTTGTTGAATTAAGCGGGTCTGTTTTAGGGTTATCATATGTCATTTAATTCCTGGATTGCATATGAACCCATTTCTGATTGAATCAACCCACTTTTTATCTCATTTAGACCATTTGGCATATGTTTTGCCTCTGAGAAATCTCGTTTATATACTGCAATGGTAAAATTGTAGTTTTAACCTTTATTTCATATTTTCTTCTCAGAACACTTATTCCTTTAATTAAGCCCTCTTCTAAGTCATGTAGGAGCTTTTATTCTCTTTATTAGGTCAAAATGAGCTAGTTATGTCTCACGATGAGGCTCTCATCACCCTACACCACCCCCACCTCCTTCAAACACTACTAAGAAGGAGTCCTCCCTACTGGGTGATGTACCTATGCCCCTGTTACAGCTTCGCCATGAGCTATTCACACATTTCTGGAAGCTGAAGCCCCCTCCTTCAAGGGGGAGGAGAGCCCATCTGAGGAAAAGGATTGGTTGGAGCAGATGGAGAAGATCTTTGACACTCTCCACCCTCCTGTAGAGTGCCGCATGGCCTTTGCCATGTACCAGCTAGAGAGTGCCACCTGGTGGCAGGCGGTTCGAGGTTAGGAGGAGGGAAACCATCTTGGGACCAGTTTCTCTTTTCTGTGAGTAGTATTTCTTACAG
Source organism: Thalassia testudinum (assembly GCA_037157565.1). NCBI lineage: Eukaryota > Viridiplantae > Streptophyta > Magnoliopsida > Alismatales > Hydrocharitaceae > Thalassia > Thalassia testudinum. The sequence continues at coordinate 130,840,424 of JAZHRO010000077.1, forward strand.
ACATGGAAAGACTAGAGGAGGCGGGAGTACCACACTCTTCGCTAGGGGGCGATGACAGTTAGCACGTACCACATGCATTTCCTGTAGCTGTTATGCTTCGCCCCATCTGCTGTGACTACAAAGGAGGAGCATCTGTGGAGGTTCACTGAGGGTCTCCAACCAACTATATGGGGCTATGTGAAGTCCCTGAAGCTACCTACTTTCTCCCACGTGGTCGAGGTAGCGATGACCTACGAGGAGACCAACCTAACCGCATGAGACACTGATGGAGGAGGTCGGAAGAGGCCCTACTAGCCTGACCACTCTCAGGGTCATTAGGAGAGGAGGCACACTGTACTTGTGGGGGAGGTGTTCCACTCTGTGGGGTTGCCATTGACCTGTGGAGGCCCCAAGCAGGGGCCAGCTACCTGCACCATACCCCTGCCCAGCTGCCAACAAGGACAGACCGAGGGAGGAGGTCATGCCCCTCTCTACTACCAATGTGGCCTGTTGGGCCACATGAGAGGGACTGCTCGTCTAGGAAAAGAGCATACCAGATGCTCCCTACACCGAGCGCAAGAGGCCAATTTGGCAGCCACGGCTACCAGGCTCGAGGAGGAGGACAGCAGTCACGAGGTAGGTACCAGCCAGCCTCTACTTGCCCGACCCAGAGCATGGATGCCTCTTCTGCACCTAAGGCTGAGGGGTGTGTCAACGCCCTGACTCACAGAGATGCTAGAGCTTCAGGTTCATTTGTGGCAGGTATGGTTACTATTTTCGACAGATTAGTTTATGTACTTTTTGATTCTGGTGCCACACATTCTTTTGTCTCCATGAGCTTTACCGTCAGTTTGGGGTTGAACAGTACACTACTAGAGGATCCATTTCTGATTAGAGGGACACGGGGATAGTTGTTTGTCGCAGAGGAGGTCTTTGTCAACTGTGAGGTCATGATAGGAGGACACAACCTCCCTGTTGATCTGATTGTGATCTAAATGGAGGATTTCGAAGTAATCTTGGGGATGGATTGGCTATCTTCCTATCACTCCATGGTGGACTATTTTGGGAGGGAGATTGTCTTTTCCATTCCTAAGTTGCCTCCTTTTGATTTCCATGGCCAGCCAGTGGACGGAGGATTTAGATGCATTTCCACGCTTCGGGCAGCAAAGCCACTGAGTCAGGGGTGTGAGGGATTTTTGACTTGTGTTTTGGTGGAGCCTAGCCTAGCAGCTGACCAACAGAGTGTTCTGGTAGTCTGTGAGTACCCTGATGTCTTCCCTGAGGAGTTACCAGGACTACCACTTGAGCGTAAGATCAAGTTTGAGATCTCATTGATACTGGGGACCAGCCCCATCTCTTCTGCACCATACAGGATGGCACCACTTAAGCTGTGAGAGCTCAAGTCCCAGCTGTAGGATTTGCTAGAGAAGGGCTTCGTGAGGCCCAATGCATTCCCTTGGGGGCCCCTATTTTGTTTGTGAATAAGAAAGATGGCACCCTTCGACTTTATATGGACTACAGGCAGCTGAACCAGGTTACCATCAAGAACAAATACCCATTGCACCACATTGACGGCCTCTTTGACTAACTGCAAGATGCCACGGTGTTCTCCAAGATAGCTTGAGGTCAGGATACCACCAGTTAAGGATCAGGGAGGCAGACGTCTCCAAGACAGCTTTTCGGACGAGGTATGGACACTACGAGTTTTTGGTCATGCCGTTTGGGCTGACCAATGCCCCCGCCACTTTCATGGATCTGATGAAACTCGTCTTTAGGCCCTACTTGGACCATTTTGTGGTAGTCTTTATTCATGATGTGTTAGTGTACCCCCGTGATCAGTCTTAGCACGAGCAGCATCTACGCATGGTCCTAGATACCTTGAGGAAGCATAGGCTATACGCCAAGTACAGCAAGTGTGAGTTTTGGCTAAGGTAGGTAACCTTCTTGGGTCATGTGGTCTCTGGAGATGGGATAGCTGTGGTTCGAACCAAAGTTGAGGCTGTGCTCAAGTGGGAGAAGCCTTGCATAGTGATAAAGATACATAGTTTCTTGGGGCTAGAAGGTTATTACCAGCAATTTATCAGAGGCTTCTCCCAGATTACGCGTCCTATGACACACTTGACTAGGAAAGACATGCCTTTTACTTGGATCGACGATTGTGAGGTGTGTTTCCAGGAGTTGAAGGGGAAGTTGACTTCAACTCCTATGCTTACCATTCTTGGCAATAGTGGTGGGTTTGTGGTTTACACTGACGCCTCGTTATAGGATCTGGGTGGTATGCTCATGAGTGGGGCCACGTTGTCGCTTATGCATCGCGACAACTAAAGCCCCATGAGCATAACTGCCCCACGCATGACTTGGAGCTGGCAGCTATCATCTTCATTTTGAAGATGTGGAGGCACTACTTGTATGATGAGACTTTTGAAATCTTCACAGATCATAAGAGCCTCAAGTACCTGTTTAATCAGAAGGAGCTCAACATGAGATAGAAGTGTTGGTTAGAACTCCTGAAGGACTATGACTGCATCATCTCTTATCATCCAAGGAAGGCCAACATGGTGGCTGACGCCTTGAGTCGGAAGGTGCTCGCCCACTTGGCTAGCTTACAGGCACGGAGTTGGCATCTCATGTAGGAGGTTAGCATTTGGAGACCTCAGGAGCTACATGGACACTATGGGGCAATGACAGTGATGAGGTAGTCACAACTTGAGCTCTTAGATCGTATCATTGCTCGGCAGATGGCTGATCCATATCTGCAAACGCTGCGGGATAGGGTACTGACAGGAGACCCAAGAGACTTCACTTTCACTTATGAGATCTTGCGCATGAGGGGACGTTTGTGCATCCCTAGAGAAGAGGAGTTGTTGAGATAGCTTTTGGCAAAGGCACATAGGTCTAGGTTCACTGATGTAGACACATCCATTTTGGTTAAAATGCCTATTTATGCATGTCTCTAGGCTTAGATATGCATTCCATACTATAAATATTGCATAGCATGCATCATTCTGCATTTAGAGTAGTTTGTGTATATTTTAGGTTAATTGCATCCTTTTACAGCCAGGAGAGTAGGAGATTTAATTTGGAGCCTCAGATTGACGATCTGACCGTACGGATTTGATTAGGATGACGATCGAAGTCTAACGCCTCCGAAATTGCCTTGATTGGAGTCCCGTAGTACCATATGCAATTCGAGGAAGATCAACGGCCGAGGGACTAGGTGAAGAAATTTGGAGCTTCAAATGACAAATCCGACCGCACGAATGGATTCGAGTCGATGATCGCAGCCCAACGGCATGAAAATCGACTCAATCCAACCTCTATAGTATCCCCTACAAAGGAAGGAAGATGGACGGTCTAGATCGCACCACATGGCGCAACCCAGGCCGCCCATATGCACGCATGTTCCACAGCACACGCACAGCTGCATAGGCGCACGCACGTGCGGAGGCATGCACACACAGTAGCGCAGTGTGCAGCACAAGGCAGCGGGCACACATGGGTGCAGTGCAGCACGAGGCACAGCGAATGCGTAGCACACGTGTGCACGCCAGCGCAACGACAACGTGGGCACAAGGCTGTCTTCAGCAACATTTGTGGTGGATCTTTAGCGACATTTTTGACTGTCACTAAATGTCCTTTATACGAAATTGATCCTTTTCTCCACTATAAAAGGACCCCTACCCCTCCCAATCTTCATCTCTTCCTTTCTTCTCCTCACCACCTCCAAGGCTCTAGAGAGAGCTTGTCCCAAGCCCGGGATGCTCCTCTAGAGTAGAATCAAAAATTTTCCTGCCTCTCATCCCCATTCGTGGAGCATCTTGCGACCGTCCTCTCACCTCGTTCGGAAACAAGATCCTTGCCGCAACGACATCCCGCCTCGTCCTCCTTCCTCCGCTATCGTTCTCCCTCATCCCACTCCTCACCACCTTCATCTGGGCACCATCAGAGCGAACCCTCCTCCAAGTGATCGTCGAGGGGGACTCTTCTCATCTCCATATATCTTTACAGCTTCCTAGTATAGTTTTTTCGCTTTCATAGCTGTAGGAAACATTTGTTCATCAATATATTGATATCTCTCTCTCTCTCTCTCTCATATTTTGCAAGTAGATTAGTTAGATAATGTTTTCATCAATCTGATCTCTTGCTTGATAAAAGCACCAAAAAACTTATAAAAGATAAAAATGACAAAAACAAATAAAAAGCGAAATGCAGATTTCATAAAACAAAACATTCGCCTCCCCATGTTCGACCCAAGACTCCTTTCAAGTTTCGATTATAAATATTATCTGATCGATGGATTTTCTTGCGAACTGAACTATAACAATGGGTTTCGCAACTCAAATCTTTTCGTGATGAATCTCCGCCTCATCATTTTGGCGTCATTGGGCTGCAATCGTTGACCCGAATCCATCCATGCAGTCGGATTTGTCGTTTGAAGCTTCGAATTGCATCACCAAGTCCCTCGGCCATTGATCTTCCTCGGACTGCATATGGTGCTATAGAGCTCTAATCAATTCGATTTCAGAGGCATTAGACTCCGATCGTCGTCATGATCAGATCCGTACGATCGAATCGTCAATCCGAGGCTCCAAATTAAATCTCCTTCTCTTCTAGCCATAAAAGGATGTAATTAACCTAAAATATGCACAAACTACTCTAAATGCAGAATGATGCATGCTATGCAATATTTATAGTAAGGAATGCATATCTAAGCCTAGAGACATGCATAAATAGGCATTTTAACCTAAATGGATGTGTCTACATCATTCACTATACATCCCAGGAACACCAAAATGTACCACAATCTGCAACGTAACTTCTAGTGGAAGGGGATGAAGTAGGATGTTTGAGAGTTTGTGCAACAATGCTTGGTATGCCAGCAGGTGAAGGCTGAGCACCAGAGGCCTACAAAACCATTAGAGCCACTTCTTGTGCCAGAGTAGAAGTGGGAGAGTATCACTATGGACCTAGAAGTGGGGCTACCAGTTACACCATGGGGACACGATGACATTTGGGTCATAGTGGACAGGTTGACGAAGACGATGTCGTTTTGCCGATTCGAGTCACCTTTGGACCAACACAGTTAGTAGAGCGCTACATCAAGGATGTTCACGGAGTTCCCCATGAGATCATATCTCACAAAGATGCCCATTTCACTTCCCAGTTCTGGGGAGAGTTCCAGCAGGCTTTGGGGACTCACTTGAGGTTCAGCACTGCCTACCATCCCCAGATTGACAGACAGCCAAAGCACACCATCCAGACACTTGAGGATCTTCTGCGCACTTGTGTACTAGACTGGAAAGGCTCCTGAGAGGAGAATTTGCCCCTAGCAGAGTTTTCATACAACACCAACTATCATTTGAGTATTGGCATGGCAACTTATAAAGCATTATATGGATGGAAGTGTATGGCTCCACTGAGTTGGGTAGAGGTTGGGACCAAGTGGGAGGTTGGACCTAGGTTGATCCGCCAGAGTCAGAGCAGATTCACAGCGACTCGGTACTGTCAGGAGTAGGCAGAAGAGCTACACTGACAAAAACCGTCAGGAGGTATAGTTTGAGATTAGAGATCATGTCTTCCTTTGTGTTTCGCCCATGAAGGGCTTACAACGATTTGGGGTGAAAGGGAAGCTCGCGCCGAGAATTTTGGAACCTTTGAGGTCCTAGACAGGGTGGGACCCATTGCTTACTGACTTGCCCTTCCACCCCAACTGTCAGGTATACATGACATGTTCCATGTGTCCAGCCTGAGAGGGTACATCATCTATCCCAGCTACCTTTTGAGCCACGAGAGCATCAAGGTGGGAGATGATCTGACTTACCCAGAGAGGCCGGTACGAATATTAGGTAGAGCCGTCAAGAAATTGAGATGGAAGAAGGTGTCACTGGTCAAGGTCCTATGGAGGAGCCAGCAGCACGAGGAGGCTACGTGGGAGCTTGAAGCGGTAATGCGGGATCGGTACCTGGAACTCTTTGGGGGTACGTATTTTCTAACCAACTTTGATCCTCTTTAAGCTTGTTATGTGCATGATGCGCACACATCTAATTGGCCTAAAATGCCTATTTACGCATCTTCCTAGATCTATAGAATCATCATGCATTATAAATATTGCATAACATGCATCATCATGCATTTAGGTTAGATTGTATAAATTATAGATTAATTTTGCCTTTTTATGGTCAGGGGATAGGGCAATATTTATCGGGGCCTCGGATTGAAGATCCAACTATATGGATCTAATCAAGGGGACTATCGAAGTTCAACGACTCCATGATCGCCCAAATCGGACTTCCGTAGTATCAGATGCAGTCCGAGGAAGATCTGATGTCAAGAGGCAGGGTGGTGTAAATTTGAACTTCAAATGACAAATCCAATCGCACGAATGGGTTTGGATCGACAATCACAGCCCAAAGGCATGAAATCGACCCAATCCGACATTCGTGGCACCACCTATGAGTAAAAAAAGATGGACGGCTCAGATGATGCCAAGTGGCACCATCCAAGGTGCCCACAACCACCCGACTTCTTCCTCTTTCACCCAAGCCATCTCATCTCTTTCGTTGGATCTTCATCCAGCGGCTGAGGGCGCATGAGAGTTGAATTGCAAATACGACCAAGTCGAAGGCACAGTGCATTGATTACACTATGAGCCAAGAAAGAGGAGGCGCAAGTTCGAATCCGCCTCGCCTCAAATCAAAGTAGCGAGTGGGGCATGGCTAAATTCAGCCAAACGATCTTCATTGAGTGGCCATGAACTGAACAACGCTGCATGTGGAGAGGGGTGGATCACACACGCACGTGATGACGCATGAGCGCACAAGCCATCACACGCGCACGCGTGCGTAACAACTGAAGAGGAAAGGGCTTGAGCACTTTTAAGCTATCTGATCTCTTGATCGGACGACTAAGATCGTGTGTATGTGATGGGTGCACTCAACAGCTAAAGGAGAAGAGGCACACCTTCACCAACGTTCACCTACATGAATAGATACATCCATCACTAAAGACCCTGCCATTTATTTCAAGGCTTTAAAAAGACTATTCTACCCCTATCTCCTTGCCTATAAAAATGACCTTACACCCACCTCATTCTTCATCCCTTCTCTTCTTCTCTCACCCCCTCCAAAGCTCTAAGAGCTGGTTCCATACCCGGGATGCTCCATTAGAGCTAGAGTAAAATAATTTTCCATCTTCTCACCCCCTTTCGTGGAGCATCCTGCGATTGTCCTCTCATAGCCTTTCAGGAAGTGGATCCTGCTGAGACGTCACCCTACTTCGTTCTCTATCCTCCAACTTTGTCTTCCCTTGTCTAGCATCTCGCCACCCTTGTCTGGGCACTCCATCAACTTGACTTGTCCTCCAATTAGCCGTTGAGGAGGATAACTTCTCATCCCCATCTCTTTTTATCGCTTTCTAGTGTAGATTTACAGCTTTCTAGTGTAGCAAGTAGATGTAATGAACATGATGTTATGGTTATGAAGCATTTGTTTATTCTCTCCCTAGTTTCTCTTTATTTGTATTATTCTTTTTCTCTCTTCTATTAATTATTCTTTAAGTAGAATAGCTAGTAGATTAACTTCAACCTGCTAATCTGCTTTCATGACATTAATTCCAATGTGGTTTTTTATCAAACATTCGCCTCCCCGTGTTCAACCTAGGACTCACTTTGAGTTTCGGTAAATTTTATTTGATAGCGGATATTTAGGTGACTACAACGATAGGGTTCAAACTCAAAACTTTTAGCATAGAAATCACGTCAATCATTTTGGTGCCGTTGCCGAGGAGGCAATGCTCTTAGATTTCCTACATTTTCTGCCTTGCTTATCTTTTACCTCACTTTTCCCTTTTCTTACTGTAATTGCAGGTACTCTCTCGAGGCAAGCAAAAATTAGTAGATTGGAGTAAAGTGCTGTTGAAGGGTCTATAAGTTTACTCCACTCCTCCCACCCCCTAGATTTCATTCCATCACATAAATAACATAAACCCTAATTAACCTAGGAGCTTGCATAAGCCCTAGGCTTAGTTTGGTTATTTAGTTGCCTCCTCCACCCACCTCACCCTCCATATATATAAAAAAAATCTAAAAAATTCCACATAGGTACCCAACCTCTTCTGATTTTTCATACTCAACCGGTAGCCTGATCTTTGGAATCAGTACACTCATCAACACATAATCGAGTAGAAATCAAACTAGGTAACTACTTGTGTGCCTAATTCAGTGGTACATCAAGCCAATTATTTGAGTTGTTTGGGCCGCACCACTCCATCTGAAAACAACTCTTCAGGTAGCTTGCTCATTAAGGTTAACATTTAAGGTCAGTACCAGGCACTCCATCTTATTTTGATTTCAAAGGAAAACATCTTCACCCGTGTATGCAAATCTTGGTGTGCCTCCTGAACTTGATTGAATTCACCTTAATTCAAACCCTAAAAGCTACTAGAGCAAGATTTGAACCCTAAAATTCACTACATCTAAAAATAATCTTACTTGAAAATCATTGGTTGTGCACACGCACACATTGAAATTGATCTTTAAGGGCACAGCCCAGATAAAGGACCCATCACATTCCCAAGCACATTCAAACCTAAGCTTAGCTAAAATTAAGTAGATGTTGGTCGTAAGGATTTGACTCGCTCTTTGGAACCCAGATCGAGATTATTTTCTATTAATCTACTTCTACCATTCAATCTGATGTCTAACAAGGGGAGGAGAGTCAAACGACTGTGGTTGGGTGGTATCAAAGGAACCTGAGGCAAAAGCTAAGGGAAGAACCTTCTCCCCAATCCCTCCCTCTAGCTGGTTGGATTGACCAGAAAGAAGTAGACCAAATCATTCTTTTTATCTCAAGACAGGTTTTTAGAGTCTATAGGTCTTTAGGCTACCCCACCTAAGGATAAGTTTAAGTGTTTGTATTGCAGGGCAACTTTCTTCCTCCTGTTTTGTCATGGATCCTTCCACATCCTACACACATTTCTGCTCCTACCCTCCTGACATTTGTTATCCCTAATATGATGATTATTATCCCAACCCATGTTGTAATCAACCATTTATTAGTTGGGATAACTCGGATTGGGGATACAATTCTAGACCTCTATGTTCAGGGTCTAAACTTGGACATCATGATTGTGATTTCTATCCTTCTCTGAGTTATAATGATTATAGATCTCTTCCTTTAAATGATCAACACAACCTAATATACAATAAAAAAGGATATCCGGATTACAACTCTTACCCACCCCTATATTACACTACATATAGGCCACCACCCCTCTTTGAACAACCTGAAGTGACCTATTATCAGAGAGGGCACCAAGAACCTCAATTCCTTGACTCCCCTAGACTGAATCCAAACCCACCCAACCCTGAATCAAACCATTTGGTTCAGGTGAACTAGGTCCAAGATAGGGTGTTGGCTAACTTAAGGAATACTATACAATCTTTAGAAGCTCAGCCAACACCTTGCACTGAAGAATTGGAGCCTTTGATTCAAATGATTGATGATCTTAACAAATATTTGTTGGATTGGCTCCAAGATGTTAAAGATAAGGACCCGGGTGAGTTTTTACTTGGGAAGTTGTCAAAATTGAGGATGAAATTTGTGGTTGCTTTAGTTCAATCTTGGGATGATTCCCAGGATGAACCCCCTTCAGGAGAGCTAATCTCATAACCCGCTCGGCACCTGTAGGGGGGACACATTTTACGAGACTAGGCCTGAGGAATTCGATGAATCATTTGATGGCTCTATAATTGAGGAAATTGATCCTGTTGAAGCAAGCTTGGAAGATACAAATCCTACTTTCATGAAGGATTCAATTCATTGTCCCATTCCTCAATCACATCCTGTTGAGCATAATGATGATTATTTTCTTGAGATTACCAAACCCAAGTCAATTCTGATTAGGCCACAAGTTTTGCACTTGGATATTTTATACGGGGATGATGACACTTTAGAGGTCCTGGAAACACTGATTTTAGAGGATAGGAATAAGGAGATGACAATCTAGGAAGCCAATTCTGGGGGAAATGGAAATTTGAGTCTAAGGGTTCCTATATACCTGAAAACACCAACCTTTTACCAGGACCCTTATGACATTTTTGATTCTGAGGATGTGCAACCCAAGAAAAATTCATTGATTATCTTTTTGATCTTGGTTTTCCTATTGTCTGACTTTTTAGACTTGATTGCATCCTTATAAATCGCAGGCTCGGCCACGCTTGCATAATAATCTCTAGTTCTGGGTAATTTTTATCCAAAACCTTAGATACACTCGACCGTTGGGCATGGGTCTGCACCACAACCTTGTCCACATCTATGGACATCTACTCCTTGCGGGTCCAAAAATTGATCTTTTTATTCTGATTCTGACCTGACTTGTGAATTCTTAATTTCTTCTTTTGTATAGTGTGCCTAGCTAAAGGCACTAAATTCAGCACATATACAGTCTGTTTTCATCTCGGTGCCGACTTGTTAATCACGGAATTCAGGTGCTTTCTTCTCTACTCTGCTTTTTTTCATGTCATTTAATACAATGAGGACATTTCATTAAACAGTCTTGGGGGGTGGATATTCATCTCTGAATCATCTTGTTAGCTCCGTAGATTCTTTTTATTTTCTCTTTATTTTTGAAAAAAAAAATGAATTAGGAAAAGAGAACATGGGCATTAGAAATTTGTCAACTTTAGGGAATGATACAATATGACCTAAACACTTAGACTCTTCAAGTCTTAAAGCTTAAATAGACCGGGTGTCCACTAAAATGTGGATTTGTTTCTCGAATCCTCACTATTTTAAAATTCATTTCTAAGTGGTTAAATATGTTGGGGTAATAAGTACACGACTTATCAGCCCGCCCTCTGATTTAAGGGAACTCATAGTCTAAGCATCTACACACTCTTTGCATTGACTCACTTTTTGGAGGTTTTAACGGAAATTGGGTAGCTAATGAACCTTCTAGGGTGGTATGGCTAGCAAGTTATCGGTGATAACAACTCATTGGCTGGTTGTCTAAAGCCCTGCCACACGACCGTTCTCTTCCTGTTACCTTTAGGTAAGTCTTAGATCAGGGAAGCCACCTACTTAAAAAAAAAGAAAAGGGAAAAAAATAGAAAAATATCCAAAAAGAAAGAAAAAAAATATATATGAGAAATAGAAAAGAAGAAAAAAAAAAGAAATAAGCCATATTTCACCGCATGAGTATGGCTGGCAAGTTGTCGTGGGTAATATCCCATTAGCCGATTGTCCAAAACCTAGCTCATGAAATGCATGTATAATTCCAAACACTTCGAAAGAAGTGGAGAAGTAGAATATGTCGGGGAGATATATACTGGGTTCATCCTTGTGTTGACCCTATAAAAATAAAAAGTAGGGAGAAAGGTACCAGTTAGATAGATACACCTTTAGGTAGAATTTCTTTTCAAGGTCACCTAGGGGGGTAGAAACCTGAAGTCTATTCTGATTTCCAATCAGTGAGTCTATCACATTCACACAAAAAGATGCTTAGCACTTAGAGTTCTCTTCAAGTCTTGGGTGGGTTGGGTAGTCATAGAAAGCTACCTCGAAACTTTAAACTCAAAATAATTCAAAAAAAAAATTAGAAAAGAAGAAAAAGAAAAAGATGCTTTTGCTTTTGAATAAGGCGAGGGCTTGGGCAGATTGCATTTTGGCAGACACCCAAGCACTGTTGAGTCTAGGTAGTTCAGGTCTTTGGTAGAAATTTCTTAATGTTGAAAAATAACTATTGCTCGAGTAACTTGATCTTAATTCTGTTTATAAATAGCATATAGTTTTGCTACGGACTAGCAAAAGATAGTTATACGGGTGTGATGTGCACACATCTAATTGGCCCTAAAATGCCTATTTATGCATGTTCTTAGGTCTATAGAAGTATCATGCATTATAAATATTGCATAACATGCATTTAGGTTAGAGAGTATAAATTATAGGTTAATTTTCTCATTTTGTGGTCAAGGGACAAGGAAATATTTATCGAGGCCTTTGATTAAAGATCCAACCGTATGGATCTGATCAGGGCGACGATCGGAGTTCAAAGACTTTGAGATCACCCCAATCGGAATTCCGTAGTATCAGATGCAGTCCAAAGAAGATCAGAGGTCAAGGAGCAAGGGGGTATAAAATACAAACTTCAGATGACAAATCCAATTGCACTATGGGTTTGGATCAACAATCGTAACCTAAAAGCACAAAAATCAACCCAATCCGACATTCGTGGCACTACCTACGAGTAAAAGAAGATGGACGACTCAGATGGTGCCACGTGGCACCATCCAAGCTGCCCACAGCCACCCGGCCTCTTCCTCCTTCACCCGTGCCATCGCTTTTTAGTCATTGGATCTTCATCCAATGGCTGAGGGCGCGTGAGCATTGAATCAGAAACGCGGCCAAGTAGAAGGCGCAACGCATTGGTTATGCTCTGAGCTAGCGAAAAGGAGGCGTGGGTTTGAATCTGCCTCGCCTTAAATTGAAGCAGTAAGCGAGGCATGGCTAAATTCAATGAGATGATCTTCATCGAGTGGTCATGAAGTAAGCGACGCGGCGTGCGGAGAAGCGTGGATCACTCACACGCGTGATGACGTGCGAGCACACGTGCCATCACACGCACTCATGCACGTAACAACTGAAGAGGAAGGAGCTCAAGCACTTTTAAGCTGAGATCGTGTGTACGTGATGGGTGTGCTCAACGACTGAAGGAGAAGAGGCGCACCTTCACCGACGTTCACCTACAACAACGGATACATCTGTCACTAAAGACCCTGCCATTTATTTCAAGGCTTTAAAAAGACTATTCTATGCCTCCTTCCTTACCTATAAAAATGACCTTACACCCACCTCATTCTTCATCCCTTCTCTTCTTCTTTCACCCCCTCCAATGCTTTACCAGCTAGACCCATAACCAGGATGCTCCATTAGAGCTAAAGTAAAATAATTTTCCATCTTCTCACCCCCTTCGTGGAGTATCCTGCGGTTGTCCTCTCACAGTCGTTTAGGAAGCGGATCCTACTGAGACATCACCCTACTTCATTCTCTGTCCTCCAACTTCGTCCTCCCTCATCCAACATCTCACCACCCTCGTCCGGGTACTCCATCAAAGTGGCTCATTCTCCAAGCAGCCGTCGAGGATGATAACTCACCCCCTTCTCTTTTTATTGCTTTCTAGTGTAGATTTATAGCTTTCTAGTGTAGCAAGTAGACGTTAAGAACATGATGTTATGGTTATGAAGAATTTGTTTATTCTCCCCCTATTTTCTCTTTATTTATATTATTCTTTCTCTCTCTTCTATTAATTATTCTTTAAGTAGAATAGCTAGTAGATTAATTTCATCCAGCTAATCTACTTTCGTGACAATAATTCCAATGTAATTTTTGATCAAACGTTCGCCTCCCTGTGTTCAAACCAAGACTTACGTTGAGTTTTGGTAAATTTTATCTAATAGCGAATTTCTCTATGACTACAACAAGGTTTCAAACTCAAAACTTTTAACATAGAAATCACGCCAATCAGTGCATGTCCTATTTCTTTTCGCATCCTAGTTTAGTTTAAGTTTCAGGGATGAAACTTCCTTTAAGTTTGTTATGTTAAAATAACCATTCCTTAGGGCCATTTGGTTATTTCCTAAACTTTAGGGGCCTCAACGTAAATTTCATGCACCAAGAAACACATGTAGAGACCCTGTGTGAGTTATTTGGCTCATATGGGGACTTAATGCAATTTTAACACCCCTCAAATCTTATTCTATGGGCTCCGAGGGGAAAAACAAGTTTTGTGAGGCCAAACCCACAATTTTTCCCAGCCCAACCTTACTCCCACGACACCTAAAAACCTTACCCCCAAACCCCCTTAAAAACCCTCTCCTTGATTTTCGCACCCCCATTCCCACCTCAACGACGCTCCAATCTCCACCTCCAGTGAAAGAGAGGTGAGTGGAAGGGATAGAGAGTGAGAGGCTGGAAGGAGGAGAATGTGAGAGGGAGGGGTGCTATGGGCACGATCTGCGAGGTGCTATGGCGTAGCAGGCAAGGCACGAGCTCTAAGGCTATGGCAGGGTGCAGAATAGTAAGTGAGGCCATGTGGAATGCGTTGAGCGTGGAGAGTAAGCAAGCCTTGCGGTCATCAGACATCCGCAACACCTTACAGATGGCTGAGGGGCTTTGCGGATGGCCAAGACGCACTCCAAACATCCGAATACGCGTGAGGAATGAGGTGCGGCCTGCCTAAGGGGTCTGCGGTGAGTACGGGCTCCAGGCACGAGCTTACGCAGGGAAGCAACACTCACATAAGGGAGGTTGAATGGGGAAGTGGACATGCACGACACTCAAGGTGCTTTTGGATGTCTGAGGGTGGTGCTAGACATCCGAATAGAGTCTCAGATGGATAGGAGTGGTAGCAAATGCCAAGAGACGAGCGGGGACATTAAGCGAGATTCTGTGTGAGTTTAAGACGTCCGAGACGCACTCCAGGCATCTGATAGTGGTGAGAGGCACACTCCTACTGCAGATTGGTGGTTAGTCCAACCAAACCAACCTGCCTGGTCTGGTTAAAGTGAACTAGGATCTTTCTAAGGTCGGTTCGATCTCTGAATCTCGTAAGGTATCGTCGAAAAGCTGGTGAAATTTCCCATGTTTTGACACCTGTTTCATCGTATTTAAGCATCTGATGTTCGTTGGGACTTTGGTTGACACAGGTCTCTAATTTGGGGTGCATATGGGACCTGCAGAGGCATCGGGATCAGTCTCCCGTGCCCCCATATCTCCCGTACCCCTAGGTAGAGTGGTTCTCCTTGTATCAATGTAGTTAGTCCATTTTAAATACATGTTAACATTAGCTACTTAGCATAATACTGCGATTTTGTATATGCATGTCGTGAATGGAAATGAAAATTACTTTTCCTTATAGACTTACACATGCGTGTGCATGCCCTAGCTACCAGTATATAAGATTCTTACTTGTCATATATATAAGTAGTGATTAATTCTTGTTATGAATAATGAAAACCCTAATGGCTGAGATCAAGGTTTTACCTAGTATGGGAATGATGGGAACATTATCATGAGCCATAACTAGCTCATTTTAACCCAATTAAGTCAGTAAATGCTCCTATGTAACCGCTAGAGAGTCATAAGTCACTGCATAGTTATTCTGAGGGACAAATAAGAAACTAGGGTTAAAACTGTAATTTTACCAGCATATCATGAATGCAGTACAACCAATGGTTTTCTCAGGGGTTGAATGAAGGTCAAATGGTCTTAAAAAGATAACAAGTGGGTTAAAATAATCAGAAAAGGGTTTGCACGTATTCTGAGAATTAAATGACTTTTTGAAACCCTAAAAATAGATCCGCTTAATTAACTGAGGTTTTGATCAGGATAAACTTCACCTAAACCCTCTAAAAATCATACAAAAATATTCTCCAGGGTTTAGAACCTTCAATTTGACCATCAGAACTCCTTTGGACCCAAAATAGAGTCACAGACAGACATTTGCCCTAATTTGGGTTTTTGCATAAATTACCTTGTCAAACATGGTAAAAACCAAAATCCAGCTTCACCATTGGATTCCTTAAGTCTAAATTAGGTCGGTACCAAAATTTGGACCCAAGATGAGTTTGTCTTGACTTAGTTTGTAACTTGGTCCTGTATGATTATATTTCTGCCCTTAACTTTCAAAATCTTTTCAAACAGATCCCTAATTTTATCGTCGTTCTCACAAAAAGGTCCCTACTGCCATTAAACCTATTCCTCCTTGCTCTGACGACCTTAATTTGGAAAGAACTCCCTAATTTCTTGATGAATCCCTTTCAAATTTGAAAGGGAAGTACGTTAAGAAATTTCCTTCCTTTTGAACCTGATCCCAAGCCCTAAAACTTACCCAATCTCTCATGCGAACGCATGAGAGATTTGGGTATCAAGGAATTCCCAAACTCCGACGAGCTTTCCAAGCTTGGGAAGCTTGCTTACCATGCCCAAAATCTTCTCCTGAGACCTATAAAAGAACCTCCTAATCACACCGTCTTCCTTATGCTCGAAATCAGCCCAGAATCCCCACTAATTCCTTTCTCTCTCTCGGTCAAGAGCTCCTCGAGGTCCGGCGAGCCCCTCCGTCCATCTTCGTCCTCCATTTGCAATACCAGTAGTGGAGACGTCTTCCTTGCTTCTTCCCATGTCGAGCCATACCAGCTGGCGCCCTAACCTCCCTCTTCCTCGCCGTTCCTCTCTCTCTAGAGCTATTCTCTTCTCCAACGTCGACAACACCACAACCGGTGCCTCCTCCTTCCCACTTCGTCCATTAGTACTCTCAACTATTCCCTAACCTCTTCCTCATCACACCAACACTGTCGATACGTCGTTTCACCCTCGACCACGCCTCTGTGACTTCATCTTCCACCACTCCGGCCACACCTCCGGTGAGGTACACCTCGCTCCACACACCACCAATCTCCTGGCCAACTACCTCAAAACCTCCGCTACACCTCTCCGATCATTTCCCCTCTCCTATTTCACCCTATTGCCCCCTCCAACGCTCCACCGATAACCCACTGTTCCGCACCCTTCTCCGTCATCGTGTAACCTCCACCCTCACTCACGCCACACCACACAACTACTCCACACTCCCCACTCCACGGCGAATCTGTTGAGCCTTCTAACATGGCCGCGAGGCCCTTATTCTTGGATTTCAGGTTCTAGCCTCCTTCGACATTGACGCAGCACGCGGTGAGCTTGCTTGAAGCTCAAATCAGACTTGCAGCTCCAGGACCTCGACTCCAGACAGAGTGGAATTGGCCCAAGAACATATTCGCGTGGTCAATTGCAGCCTTTGACCACTCCTTACGATCGAATTGGGTGAAGGGAGGAACCAACAGCATACACGAGCAAAGCAGGGACGTTTAGTCCCATATCAGAAATAGCAAAAGCGGCGCTATCGCATATATTCAATTTGTGATAGAGGCTTATCGCCTCTAAACACGGGGTGAGGTCCCTCTCACCCACGCACACCTATGCCTCGTCCGCGACACCTGACCCACGGACTTGGTGCGCCCGACCCGCCTAAGCCTGCACTCCTTGACTGCGACCACGCCCACAGCCCTGGACCTAGGTACATGCATACCCGATTACCCGACTATCCATTGAGAGGCCCTGGGATGGCGAAGCCTAAGAGAGAAAGAGAAGGAGAGCTTGCGTGGGTAGGGGGAGGGTTTTGCTCTTGGAGAGAGCTGGCTAACACTTAGTCAAATTCAGGAAGCCTTCCCTCTCTGTGAAGAAGAAGAAAGGCAGAGAAGGAAAGAAGAAGAAAGCTTAAGCAATAGAAAAAGAAGAAGAAGGCTTGAGTAGGAGAAGAATAAGAGAACGTGCCATAGCTGAACAGGAAGAAAATAAGACCAAGAAAAATAAAAGAAGAGCCGCAGAAGGAAGAAAGGCAAAGAAACAGAAGAAGTAAAGAAGAAAAAGAAGAGTAGAGAAAGAAAGAAGAAGAAATCAGAGCATTGTTCATCCAGACGTTTAAGACATCTGTTAAGTTCAATCAGACGGCTGATTCAAGTTTCTTTCATACATAGTTTTTGAGTTTCAATAGCTATTATTGTGAGGAGTAATTGGTGATTCAAATCACCATTTTACTCCATTCTCTTTTACACATTGATACCTGATATTATTATTATTGCAATCTCTTTGACTTAAATTGTGATCTTGAGTTTGAAATTGCCATATTGCTCCCTGTGTTCGACCTCAAAACCTTTTCGAGTAATAAAATTTATTTGTTTTCAAAGCGATTTCGGCTATACTATAATGCAGTTTTTTTTAACCTCGATTTCGCCTCAACAACATTTTGGTGTTGTTGCTAGGGAGCAATGAGCAATTTAGAACTCTTAATTACAATTCTTGATTTGATTTCTAACTTGCTATATCTCTTTTGCTGTGGTTCATTTCAGGAGGGATACATTCCAAGAAAATCAATCGCACATTAAAAACGCCAGGGGCAGGTAAGTTCTAACTACTCTCTCTTAAGCCCTTGATTCTTAAAAGGTTAAAAGGAAGAAATCAATTATGGCTACTTGCATTCTATCCTTAGATAATTCATCAAGTTGCCTGATTTGATACATTTTCTTTAGACAACAAATCTTGATCTGTGCACCAACTTGAAGCTTAAGGTATCTGGGGCTATCAGATTCTTGCTTGA
Source organism: Thalassia testudinum (assembly GCA_037157565.1). Taxonomy (NCBI): domain Eukaryota; kingdom Viridiplantae; phylum Streptophyta; class Magnoliopsida; order Alismatales; family Hydrocharitaceae; genus Thalassia; species Thalassia testudinum. The sequence continues at coordinate 130,858,592 of JAZHRO010000077.1, forward strand.
GCCCTAGGTACCACATTTTGACAAATTAAATTGGACCAAATTAGAACCAAAAAGGGATTCCAGTTTAGGGTTTTTAGAGACACACTTGCTTAATCAAGAAATAATCTTTCCAAACAATGTGTGCCTAGACCTTGATTAAACTGATTTATTCAAGTAAAACCCTAAAAATCAAGCTCTTAAAATCATTTGAACATTAAAAGAGGTACCTAAAATTCTCAAAAGGACAATACAGGTGAAGTTGACCCACCTTGTTGGGTCAACCAATCTTCACATTAGGTCACTTTTTGCACTCAACACATCTTAAAGTTCAAGTGAAATCCTAAGCACCCTTGCTCTTAATTAAAATTGGTAGACTTAAGAGGTCAAGTTCCCATTCTGGTCTACCTGGAACATCAGTGACAAGAGAGGTCGGGTGGGGGAAATCCTGTAACCCGTGGGGTGCTCTGTCGTGTAGGGGTCTTTTCGGGACTCTCCCTCTCTGGCTACCCAGGTAATTCTCAAGTGGACGGCTTTTTGACTAAGGGGTATCATCCGCCCCGAACCTCTATAGTCATCCAAAATTTTTTGGGTGTGTTGATTGGGTCCATTACATTCTACCTCTCATCTAGTCGATCAGTGCATGTTCAGGAGGAGGTCTTTAAGACCATCCTTGAGGCCTCCTTTAGCTACTCATTCACGTCAAGGCCAAGCCTCGACCTCCTTATTTGTGCGACAACCCAATCCTATTGATATCTCTTCCGATTCATCTGAACCTGATTCTCCTTCATCCATCATCACGGCACAACCTGTAGAAGAATATAATCTTGAAAATCAACTTCAGTGCCTCAATGATCTATTCCAAGCCTTTGTGAACCCACCGCAACGTCCAATGATTCGAGATCACTACAATCCCGCTATGGTGGCAATTGAACCCTGAGTACAAATCCCCGTTGGAGGTCCTGACACTGAACTCAAGCCCAACATGATTCATGCCATTCCCAAATTCCATGGGCATAATTCCGAAGATCCTTTCCAGCATATCAAACAACTCAAGCATCTGGCCCAGACCTTCGGGTTAGAAGCTCAAAATCGGGATATTCTACTCATAAAAATGTTCTCCTTCTCTCTCATGGATAAAGCTGCTCACTGGTGTCAAACCCAAATGCATACAATCACACCTGGGCGGAACTTCAATCCGAGTTTTTGATAAAGTTCTTCCCTATTGGTCGGACAAATGCTTTACCGCACTAGATCACACATTTCACACAACAAGCAGGAGAACCACTTAATGAAGCATGGGATCATTTTCTGGATCTCATGCGAAAATGCCCCCACCACGGAGTTCCTAGATGGGAACAAGTCCAGGTTTTTACTAGGGACTCCGTGAGGATATTCGATTATTCGTCAATGCGACTTGCGAGGGAAACATCATGGATCAACACGAAGACACCGTGTGGGAGATTCTCGAGAATATGTGCGAGAACTCCATCAATAATGAATCCATGGGCATGTTCGACCGGATGAATGCCCGTGCATTGACGAATCCAAAGGGTGCACATGAGATGCAAGGCCTGTCCTCTTTCGTCGACTTGGAACTGATGGCCGGTCATCTGGACAAGGTCTCTATTATTGAGAAGAAGGTGGATGAGCTAACTCAACATTTGCAGCAAGCCACCTCTGTGCAAAACCTGTTCACACAACCACCTCTGGCAGGAAGGCCATGCACAACATCCATCACCGACCTTCTTAGGGGATGGATCCATATCGACCCCCGTCTGATTTTCGTTTCAGAGGAAACTCTAGATCCACCTTCTCTAGTTGGGGAAACTCTAAACCCTCATATTCTGATTATACAAAGGTTCCTCAAACCTGTTGATGAGTCTATTTTAATGGACTATTGTTACGCCTAAGTACTTCAATTCTAACATAGTATGTTTGTTAATAATCACATTAGGTCATTAAATAAGTGCATGCATCATTACTTGAGTTTTTATCTATTTTATTGCATTTTATAATTTAGTATGTAATTATTTTATGTTTTGTTGCAGGAATGATATTGGAAAGAACAAGGAGGGGGGGTAAATTTCCCCAAACAAACGGCCAGGCGCAACACCTTCCTACAATTATCTCATCCTTTGGCCGGCCTCAATACTTCCCTCAACAAATACAAATGGTGTTGGCCATATTTAGAAAAGATTTTGAAAATCCCTTGGGAGGCGGAAGAGAAGAGATATAGAGGAGAGGCAGAGGGGATTGGGGAGGGCTATCCATTGAACGCCCATGCCCTGTGCAACCATGCTTGCACTGTGCACCAACGTCGCACCTATCGCCCGCACCCGCGTAGGCCAACCTACACCAAGTCATCACCCTTCTCCGCATTGCCTGCAGGCAGCCTGCACCCAAGCCTCCCATCACAAGCACCCTTCCAGCCTGCACTGTGCACCATGCCATCACCCTCACCCGCTACTGCCAGGTGCTCGCAGTCACTACACCCTCCAGTGCCCTCGCCAAGTGCCCTTGCGCTCCCCCCTTACGCATCCTGCAGGCACTACACCCTCCTGTGCTTTTGCCCACCTAGTGGCCTTGCATAGCCACCAGCGCTCCTAGCAGCATCAGAGCCTTCCCCCACCATAGGCAGCAGCTGCCTCCACCACACTACCTGCAACATCACCGTGCCCCTCCAACACCTTCGCGTGCCCACACCGTGCCATCGCCTTCCATCGCAAGTACCCACGACAACGCCCTTGCACGCCCTCTGCAGGCGCACGCCTCCCTGCACCCACACAGCACTTTCACCGCGCCCCGCGATAGCGCCCTTGCACGTCAACCCTCAGCAGGCAGCAGCCGCCCACACCGCACTACCTACAGACACCACAGCGCTCTCACCATGCCCCGCGACAGCACCCTTACATGCCAACCCTCAGTACGCAGCAACTGCCCGCATCGTACTGCCTGCAGACACCACAGCACTCTCACTGCGCCCTGCGACAGCGCCCTTGTGTGCCAACCCTTAGCAGGCAACAGCCGCCCACACCGCACTGCCTGCAGACACCACAACTCTCTCCAACGCCGGTAGCAGCGGTGACAACCAACCTACAGCAAGCTCCGCCGCAGGCCATCCTCTGCCTCCGGCCTCCTCGGTCCACGTTGAGAACACCAACGTGAAGCCATCACTCTGATGCACCTTTCCTAGGATCCTCACAGCTAGCCGAGCCTCTTCACGCGCGCAAGGAGGAGAGAGGAATTTTCCTCTATTTTTGGTGAAATTAAAAATTACCATTTGTGCCATTGCCAAACACTATTGCATTACTTAGTGGATTAATATATTTGAGTGAAATTGCATGCATTCCCTTACATGTTATAGTATTTCTTTCATGCACTTAACTTTTAAATGGTGATGTGATAAATGCATAAGATCTCATCCATACACTCACATGACCTAAAAGAGAAAGCCCCTTGTTTTGAAATACAACTATTTTACATGCCATTACAAGTTATTTCATGAAAGGAAAATTATATCCATATCCCTACATTTCTAAATAATTATGTGTTCCTTCTTTTTGCCTTGTTTCGCATCAGATTTGAACACAGATTGCGCACGTGATTGAATAAGTACAAAGGAAAAAAATATTTTGTGAACTTATTAATCTGTTCCTCCCTGTGGATACGACATCCTTTTCATGGTTTAAATTCATATCTATGTTAATCTTTGATTGAGAGATTTCCACCACATTAATTACAATGACATATCCTTCTAGTGCTATCATAAATAAGCGAAACTCTCTCTGTCAAATTGCCGCCATTGCCGGGGAGGCAACAGATGCAATAGATTCACTTCATTATTTTTGAATATTCTAGGTTGCATAATTATCTGATCAATTTTTTTATTATGCAAGGAATCTGACGAGGCGACGAGGCACAACAGAGCGGCGACAGCAACCACGAGCTAAGCCACATGAGGAAAAGACGTAGGAGACCTGGATTCTGCTTTCATAGGGGATTCTCCGTCGTCACAAAATTTATTTCTATCTTTTCGCCCTTGTAGTAATTGGGGCTGAATTTTTGGGGGTTTGTCCCCACATTCTTTAGCTACTAGGGTTTACATTTTTTGCATGTGTGATTCTATTTTCTTCTTGCTTGCCTTTAAAACCAACAAATGAAAATATCGAGCTGCCTGTTTAGAAGTTGCATGCCCTTAGGTGTGCGCATTTAGGGGTGATTAAGCAGTACATTAGATCTTATTATTGCATTGCAAGCATATTAGCACGAAGATTGCTGGAGATAGGTACACCTTTCTAACTTTTGCATCTAGCTCCTATTCACGCTTTGCATTCAAATTAAAATTCAAGACCACCAAGTTGTTTGAATTTACTAATTCAGTGGTCGCATAACTAAAAGTGGGACTAATAATCAGATTCAACCCTAAAATCAATTCACATTTGATCTGATTCTAAGGGACTTGTCTGCAATTTCAAAAGAAATTACAATGATTTGCAGTGTGTTGCACACTTCTGACATTGAGTACGCATATTAGGCACCGCACTAAGGCTCGATCCCTTAAGGCTATAGGCACCGATCTCTTTATCGGTGCAAACCCTCCTATTGTGCTTTGTGGTGGTGGTGATACTATCTTTTGATTAAGTGTTTTGATATTTCACGGAGGGGGACACCCCTTAAAGGAACAAAAGGGTAGTTAAGGGGCACCGCATATGCATCGCCTCAAAGGAAGGGTTCGCCCTACTTGCATCCCTTTGTTCGTCCTTGGAGTAACTTCTCACTTGATCACCTGGGAGTATCATCCAAGCAAAGTATAGATCCTACGGCACTCGAAGGTTGAATTAAGGCACGTAATTGTAGTGAAAAACTTGTTTGGCCATTTATATCAACTAATTCGACCTCCGCAACAAAGAAGGTTAAGATTTCAAGTCAACACCCCTCTTATACCACTTACGTGGGAACGAAGGGATAAGCCTTGACTTTTTGACTTATCTTTGGAGTGAAGGTTTTGCTTACTTAATAAGAACCTGAATTGTGTTTGATTTTGTATGCTTCGTAGACGCTCTCTTGAGGGTAGTCTAGTGTTTGATCCTGAGCCTGAGAGAATTCTTAGGAGAGCTCACCTAGGAGAGAAAAGAGAAGGAATGGCTGATCAAGGAGCAAATCAACAAAGGACCCTAAGGGACTATTTTATTCCAACTAACCAACCTGCACAAGCACTAAGACGACTGGCAGGGGATAATCCGTATAAGATCAAGAGCAGTACCATATCTTTATTGCCCTCCTTTTATGGTATTACTAGGGAGGACCCCTACCGGCATTTGGAAGAATTCACCAAGGTCTGTTCCATGGTGAAGCTCCAAGGCTTTACTAATGAAGCCTTGATGAGGACTCTATTTCCTTTCTCCCTAAAGGATAAGGCCAAGCACTAGTATCATACCCTCGATGCAAGAGTAAATGATTGGGCCACCCTTAAGGGAGAATTTTTGAAAAAGTATTTTCCTATGAGTAAAATCAACCATTACAGAAGAGAGATTATGGGTTTTACTCAACAGGAAGAGGAGAAATTTCATGAGATTTAGGAGCACTTTAATGACCTTCTTAGGTTATGCCCCCACCATCAAGTGCCAAGATGGCAGTTGGTCGAAAGGTTCTATAACGAATTATCTGAAAGGCATAGGAAAACCATTGATGTAGCCTGTGCAAGAACCTTCATGACCAGAACTGAGGATGAAGCCTGGCCATTATTTGAAACATTAAGCGACAACTCCATACATCTATCCTTTGCCTATCAAGAAAAAAAACCATCAATCTTGTAGAGGAAGATAGAGGCCCATGAAGTCGGGGCTTCTCAGGATTTGACTTATCAGATTCAACTATTGAATAAAAACTTTGATAGGCTTTTAGCAAACCCCAGCATGAACCCGCAAGTAGCCTCTATCTTTCAAGCTTCAAGAGAATGCTCCATTTGCCAAAGCACAATGCACGCCACTGCAGAGTGCCATCAGACAAATCAATTCCCTAAGTTGATTCAGGCCGACTTGAACGCGGCCCAAGGTTTTCGCCCCCTTGCAATAACCCTTATTCCAATACCTACAATCCAGGGTGGTGGAACCATCCAAACTTCTTTTGGAAGCAAGGTGATGCTTCTAACTCAGGGAATATAAGACCCTTACCTCCCCAACCCATATACCAACCATCTTATGAAAACCCTCCTCAGAATAAGCCCTCTGAGATGGATGAACTGAAGGCCATGATGAAAGCAATGCAAGAGCATCAGAATATGGTCATCCAATCTTAGAATAAGATGATTACTGATATGCAATCCCAAATTGGTCATCTTACTGAGGCAGTTAGGCAATGTGATCCGGGGAAGCTGCTTAACTGTTCTTAAGAGAACCCTAAGGGCAAGTGGGTAGTATTCAGGGAGCATGCCCAAGCAGTGACCATGTTGAGGAGTGGAAAAAAAATTGACAAGCCTGATAACACTCCTATGGTTACGTCTCAGAATTCCCCTCCACACCTGACCCGACTTCCATCTCCACCAAGGAAAAGCCACACTGCTCTCCCTTGCACAAAATCACCCACAATGAGGATGTCATCCTTCCACCACCCCTTTCCCACCATGATGACCCCTCTACCTAGAAGCCAAGGGTGCCCTATCCAGAGAAACTATCTGCTCCTGAGGAATCTTCTGTTGGCTCGTCTGGAGCCAAGAATAGGATGGAAGAGATTATGGATACTTTTAGGCAAGTCTAGATTAACTTGCCTCTGTTGGAAGCTATTAAACAGTTCCCGTCCTATGCCAAGTTTCTGAAGGACCTGTGCACCCAGAAGCGTCGATCTAGGAAACAGGTCCAAACCAAGGTCATCCTGCCTGACCATGTTATCTCGATTCTCTAGCATGGAACGCCCCCCAAAATGAAAGACCCAGGGGCCCCGTATATTTCAGTGGTTATAGGTAGCCAACACATTGACGAGGCTCTGCTCGATCTAGGTGCGGGGGTGAACATTCTACCAAGCTCTATCTACGACCTTTTGGGAGGAGGCAAGCTAAAGCTAGTCCAATAATCCTCCAGGTTGCAGACAGATCACTTTTTTTTTTTGAGAAAGAAAGGAATGCTATCGAATCACCGATAGCAAACCAGGAGAGCTATTATTTATAATAAAAAATATTTACAAGTTCGAACCCCAATGTTGTATGAGACTCCAGCATAAATTTACAATATTTTCCACATACACTGGGGTTTCCTGAAAAACACACTCATTTCTAACCCTCCATACAGCCCATAACATAGCCACCATATGTATATAAGGCTTATTCCCATCCACAAGATAGCGCCACAAATTCCCCCATGTGGGTAGGGACTCGTTGCATACTCTCCTCCATACAAAATCAGTGATCGCACATGAAGAAAAGATATGAACGTTAGAATCATTATGCATCCCACATAAATAACAAAACTGGGTGGGGGAACCCATCCTTCTATGCCTCAGATCTCCAGTAATCAATCCATCCCTTCTGCTTTTTCCATCACCTAAAACTGATTTGAAAAAATTCCAATTATCCTTAAGGGCGTGCACCACAAAAGACCAAAAGGGGGAAGGTTTACGTGGGTTAAGATGATTTATCTCATCATTGGTACTCCCATAACTGTCCTAGATAATTTTTGTCCATATTTTTTTCCCCCTGCAGCAACCGAATAGCCCACTTCAATAGTAAAGCTTCATTGAATTCCTTAAGGGATCTAACACCCATACCTCCCATCTTCTTTGGTTTGCAAATTGATTCCCACTTCAAGGGTTGAAAAAAGGCCCCTTGATGAGAGGCCCTTTTCCAAAAGAATCTTTTCTGCATCACCTCCAGCTTTTTCCAAATAGAGTTCAGAGCTCTAAGGATAGAGAAAAAGAAAACAGGAATCGAGGTGATAACAGAATTCAGTAAAATATACCTCCCCCTTTTGATAAGTATCTACTGCTCCAGCCCTCCAATTTTGTAGCTACCTTTTCAAAGAGGAAAGACCAATCTACTTTCTTCATCTTAGAACATTTCAAAGGCAGACCCAGATATTTAATCGACAGTGGAACCACAGGTGTACCAAGAATGGTGGAGATATCATTCTGTAACCCACTGTTCATCCCAAAGCAGACCAGGGAGGATTTACTTCCATTCAATCTGAGACCAGAAACCTCTCCAAAAATTTTAACCATATGTAATAGCGCTTGCGCTTCTCTCTTCCCCCCTTCCACAAGAAAAATAGTATCATCAACATATTGAAGTATAGGGGCTAGAGCCCTATGATTAGACATTAAATACCCCCTTATAAAACCATCCACAGCCAGCTTGCAGGAAAATCTAGCCAGAGTATCCATCGCAAGGTTAAAGATCAGAGGGGCAATTGGGCAACCTTGCCTTACTCCACATTGGGGCTGAATCCAAGAGCGACACGATTTACCATTTATCAATGGGGAAAAGAGGCTGTCAGATGTTCTTGTGAGAGTGGAGGATTATCATTTTAATGGACTATTGTTACGCCTAAGTACTTTAATTCTAACATAGTATGTTTGTTAATAATCACATTAGGTCATTAAATAAGTGCATGCATCATTACTTGAGTTTTTATATATTTTATCGCATTTTATAATTTAGTATGTAATTATTTTATGTTTTGTTGCAGGAATGATATTGGAAAGAACAAGGAGGGGGGGAGGGTAAATTTCCCCCAACAAACAACCAGGCGCAACACCTTCCCACAATTATCTCATCCTTTGGCCGGTCTCAATACTTCCCTCAACAAATGCAAATGGTGTTGGCCATATTTAGAAAAGATTTTGAAAATCCCTTGGGAGGCGGAAGAGAAGAGATATAGAGGAGAGGTGAAGGGGATTGGGGAGGGCTATCCATTGAAGGCCACATGACCTATGCAACCACGCTTGCACTGTGCACCAATGTCGCACCCACCACCCGCACCCACATAGGCCAACTTGCACCAAGCCATCACCCTTCTCCACACTGCCTGCAGGCAGCCTGCACCCAAGCCTCCCACCGCAAGCGCCCTTTCAGTCTGCACTGTGCACCACGCCATCACCCTCACCCGCTACTGCCAGGCCCTCGCAGGCACTACACCCTCCAGCGCCCTCGCCAAGTGCCCTTGCGCTCCCCCCTTGCGCATCCTATAGGCACTACACCCTCCAGCGCTCTTGCGCACCCAGCGGCCCAGCGCAACCACCAATGCTCCTAGCAGCATCAGAGCCTTCCCCCACCGTATGTAGCAGTTGTCTCCACCTTACTGCCTACAGACGTCACCGCGCCCCTCTAGCACCTTCGCGCTCCCACACCGCGCCATCGCCTTCCACCGCAAGTGCCCGCAACAGCACCCTTGCGCGCCCTCTGTAGGCTCACGCCTCCCTACACCCGCACAACGCTTTCACCATGCCCCCTCCAGCCCTCTCACTGCACCCCGCGACAGTGCCCTTGCACGCCAACCATCAGCAGGCAGCAGCCGCCCGCACCGCACTGCCTGCAGACACCACAGCGCTCTCACTGTGCCCTGCGACAGCACCCTTGCGTGCCAACCATCAGTAGGCAGTAACTGCCAGCATCGCACTGCTTACAGACACCACAATGCTCTCCAACGCCAGCAGCAGCGGTGACAGCCAACCTGCAGCAAGCTTCGCCGCCGGCCATCCTCTGCCTTTGGCCACCTCAGCCCACGTCGAGAACACCAACGTGAAGCCATCACTCTGATGCACCCTCCCCACGATCCTCGTAGCCAGCTGAGCCTCTTCACGCGTGCAAGGAGAGAGGAATTTTCCTTTATTTTTTGTGAAATTAAAAATTACCATTTGTGCCATTGCCAAACACTATTGCATTATTTAGTGGATTAATATATTTGAGTGAAATTGCATGCATGCCCTTACATGTTATAGTATTTCTTTCATGCACTTAACTTTTAAATGGTGATGTGATAAATGCATAAGATCTCATCCATACACTCACATGACCTAAAAGAGAAAGCCCCTTGTTTTGAAATACAACTATTTTACGTGCCATTACAAGTTTTTTCATGAAAGGAAAATTATATCCATATCCCTGCATTTCTAAATAATTACGTGTTCCTTCTTTTCACCTTATTTCAGATCATATTTGAACACGGATTGCGCACGTGATTGAATAAGTAAAAGGAAAAAAATATTTTGTGAACTTATTAATCTGTTCCTCCCTATGGATACGACATCCTTTTCGTGGTTTAAATTCATATCTATGTTAATCTTTAATTGAGAAATTTCCACCACAATAATTATGACATATCCTTCTAGTGCCATCATAAATAAGCGAAACTCTCTCTGTCACCTGTGAGGACCTCAACGCCATTCAGAATGATCCATTCTCAAACACCTACAACCCTGGATGGCGTAATCATCCCAATTTCACATGGTCAAGCAACAATCAAAATCAAAGACCTCATTATCCGCCCCGACCACAAGTTCATCGTCCATATCAGCTACCTCAGCCTCGGCCTAACCCAACTTATCAATCTGGGCCGACTCAGACAGATCAAATGACTCTTATCCTTCAAACTCTGGCTGACATTCAAAAGATGAATGCGGCTATGCAAAACTAGCATAGAGACAAGATCATAAAGGTTCGCAATCAACTTGCCCAGATGGCAAATCCTCACCAACTTGGTGCACTTCCTTCACAACCTCTGCCTAATCCAAATAACATGCCGAACTAGAGGCGCGTTATGAACCCAAATTTGGGCCAAGCTCACCTTGTTTATCAGACCCCTTCTACTCCATCACTTGATGGGATGGAGGCTTCGACATCGTATACAAGTTACCAGCAGCAAGCACCTCTTCTACCCACTCTAAACCAGAACTAGGCAGGATTGAATTCTATTACTACCCACACTGCCAAAACAACACAGGACCCACCTTATCCAAGCCACTCCCTACCTGGTAATACAAACCCTAACCCTAGAATAGTCATCCAGGACACCTCTATCCCAGATCAAGAACTTGGACCCATTATAAAGGAACCACCTAAGGTTTCATTTCCTAAGGCCTTGACCAAGGGAAAAAGGATAACCAAAACCATGGCACCTAAGGAGGACCTGGTTAATCTCTTTGAGCAGGTCCATATAAACATCCCCTTGATGGATGCGATACACCATGTACCGGCCTACGCACGAATTCTAAAAGATGTATGTACGCCTAAGCGTAAGCCACGAACCAAAGATAGGAGTCCGATCGTACTGTCAAAGCAAGCCAGCTCTGTCATCTTGAGCAAATTCCTGCCTAAGGCAAAAGACCCAGGCACCCCTTTGATCTCCTGTGAAATCGATGATATACGATTTGATCGAGCCTTATTAGACTTAGGAGCCTCCATAAATTTGATACCCACATTCCTACTAGACTATTTCGAGGAATCTGAACTTAAACAAACTGAAATGACTTTACAACTAGCCGACCGATCAATTAAGTCACCAAAAGGAATTCTGGTGGATGTCATAGTTAGCGTGCATGATTTCTATTTTCCAGTGGACTTTATTGTCTTAGACATGGATGCTCCTGAGAATGTGAAGAATACACCGATCATACTAGGGAGACCCTTTCTGGCCACTACTAGGGCCAAATTGAATTAAAATTTGGAAGCAAGACACTAAAGATTGACATCTTTAAGGCCCAACAAGGAATCAATTGTGGAGTCATAGAACAAATTTGCGATATTGAAGCTGTGGTTGACGGCTTTATTGAGGAAAAGCCAACTATTTCTAATCAACCACAAGAGGATCAAAACCCGCAATTAGAGGAGCCCAAACTCAAGCTAGACACACCCATAGCTCCTTCCTTTGCTCCCAACAACCATCCTGAACTACCCGCTATTGCAGAAAACCCAATTTTGGAATTAAAGTCTCTTCCCGATCATCTCAAGTACGTCTTTTTGGGTTCCAATCAGATGTTTCCTGTGATTATCAACTCCTGACTCACCCCTGATCAGGAAACACGCCTGATTTCTGTTCTCCAGCAACATCGAAGAGCCATTGGATGGACTCTCGATGATCTCACTGGTATCAGCCCCTCATACTACACACATCACATCTACACTGAAGGGGGCTCACGACCATCCTGTGAAATGTAGAGACGCCTGAATCCAAATCTGCAGGATGTCGTGAAAAAGGAGATTATCAAGTGGTTAGATGCAGGGATTATCTACCCGATCTCTGACAGTCGATGGGTGAGCCTAATCCAAGTTGTGCCTAAAAAGGAAGGGCTCACCATCATCATGACTGAAATCGGAGAAACCATACCGACCCGTATAGCAAACTCATGGAGAGTCTGCATTGATTACAGAAGACTCAATTCCTCCACGAAGAAGGATCATTTCCCACTACCATTCATTAATCAGATTCTCGAGAAACTAGCGGGAAATCGATTCTTCTGCTTTTTGGATGGGTACTCCGGTTACAATTAGGTCGCAATCCATCCCAAGGACCGAGAGAAACCACCTTCACCTGCCCCTTCAGAACTTACGCATTCCGAAGGTTGCCATTCGGTCTCTGCAATGCACCCGCTACCTTTCAGAGGTTCATGCTTGCCATATTCTCAGATATGGTAGGTGAATACCTTGAAGTCTTCATGGATGACTTCTCGATATTTGGTGAATCATTTGACGATTGCCTCTTGCACTTGGTCCAGATCCTCAGGCAATGCATTGATGTGAACTTGGTTCTTTCCTGGGAAAAGAGCCACTTCATGGTACCTGAGGGGATTGTCCTGGGACATCTCATCTCTAAAAAGGGCATCCAGGTTGATCGAGCCAAGGTGAATCTGATTTCCAAACTCCCTATGCCTAGCTCGATCAAAGACATCCGATCCTTTCTAGGGCATGTCAGTTTTTACCATCGATTCATTCCTGATTTCTCAAAAATCGCTTGCCCCTGACTAATCTTCTATCTAAGGATGTCCCCTTTGAAATCTCTAAGGAGTGCACTCAAGCATTTAAGATCCTACGTGATCGAGTTACCCAAGCACCTATCCTGGAGTCCCCTGATTGGTCTCAACCCTTTGAGATCATGTGCGATGCATCTAATTATGCTGTAGGAGCGGTACTTGGGTAGAATATAGATGGGAAACCCGTGGTCATCTACTACGCTAGCAAGACACTTGACAAGGCTCGGCGTAAGTACATAGTTACTGAGAAAGAGCTGCCAGCCGTAGTATTTACCCTAGAAAAGTTTAGATCATATCTTTTGGGTTCCCGTATTATCATTTACTCAGATCACATTGCTGTGAGCCATCTCCTTATGAAGAAGGACTCGAAACCTCGGTTAATCTACTAGATCTTTCTGCTGTAAGAGTTTGACCTGAAGATTCGCGACAAGGCGGGAAAACAGAATGTGGTAGCTGATCACTTATCCCACCTTCCGACATTATCGACCCTTCCGGACCCATTACTAAATATTTTCCCGATGAGCACCTCCTGGTGATTGCACCGCAAAAATACACCTGCAATTGTGCCGTCTTGTGCTATTTCTTAGCATTACCAGTGCATATTAGGTATCCATAGTCGCATTTGTAAAAATACATGCATGCATGCATTTAAATTGAGAGGGGAGGAGAGTGAATAAAATGGCCTTGCAATTAACAAATTCCTCAAGTGTTGCTTCGCAAATTCACCATTTTATTTTTAATTTTATTTGACTTTGAAATTCTTCCCGCGGCTATAAGGAATGGCCTCTTCTTCTTCGCACCATGTCCTGCTCAGCCATTCCCTGCTCATGCTCACCCTGCAGCTGCATGCACAGCCATGAACAGCTAGGGCATGGCTGTGCATGCCTTCTTCCTCTTTAAATAAGCTTGGCTTGCTTCTTTGCAAGTGAGCCTGGTCCATGAAAAAAAACACACAGCAGCTTCCTCCTTCCAGGCCGTCTCCTCCCCTCTCCCTCCATACGCAGCCTCTCCTCCTCTGAGGAGCCACTCTGCGGGCAGGAGTACCTCATTGTGGTGCACAACCACCACGGTGAGTCCACCACCGCCCAGCTCATCAAAGAGCCGGTGGGCGTGGTGGTTCTCTTCCCTGTTTCATCGTTCCAAGCCAACCCTGCCATTGCCACAGGAGCTTAAAGCTTTGAAGCTCAACCGGCCACAGCTCGAGCTTCACAGCAGTAGCAGTAAGGCGGTAGCAGCAGCGCAGGCCACCGCGTGCCTGCACGCAGGCCACCGCGCACGCCTGCAGGTGCCCTTGCCTCCTGCTTCTTCGTGTCTTCACCCGCCTCTCCGCAAGCTAGCAGTCGGCACAGCCTCTTCAGCGTGCGCGCCAGCCGCTCCACACCTCCGCACTCACAGAACCGGACACTCCCAGTCGCGCGGAGCCGAGTGGCACTGTAGCCACTATTCACGCTAGTCAGCGGAACACTGTGGCTACAGTGCGGTGACCGATAAGTTTCTCACTTATCCGGTCACCCGGTGCACCGCAACCTACGTTAGCCTGCACCCGCGTCCCGCCCATAGCCTGCTCCAGCACCCGCCCGCGCGTCTGCATGAGCCTGCGTCTACTAGCGCCCGCACCCGCCAGCGTCTTCACCTGCTCCCAGCGCCTGTGTCTGCCCACACCAGCCTCTCTATGCAGCATTGTGCGCTGCGGTCACTCCCCCACGCTCACTCCCTCCAGCGTACGCGTCTTCGCGCACCTACCCGCAGCACGGTGAGCTATGGCCATCAGACGACGCCTTGAGGACGCGGATGACTTAACTTGCCTTTTCTTCACAGCAGGCGCTCTCTCTCTCTCTCTCTCTCACAGCACTCTCTCACACTCTCTGCACACACATACACACACACTCACACTCTCGTACACACACCTACACTCTACTATATACATATATATATATACATACATATATATATTTATATACATATATATATATCTATATATACTTATATCTATACATATAGTAGTACCTATATACCTAAGTATTAATATACATACATACATACATACATACATATATATATACATCTATATACTTATATATATATATATACACATATACTTATACATATATATATATATAAATATACATACATATATACATATATATCTATAACTATATATACATATATATAAATATATATATATATATATACATATCTATCTACATATATCTATATACATATATATATATATACATCTATATAGTTATATATACATACATATACATATATATATATCTATACATATATCTATATATACATATATTTACATATATATATATATATATATCTACATATATAACTACATATATACCTATATATTTATAACCATCTATATATATACATATAGATATATATTTACATATATACATACATATATATATCTTTTCATCCTATACGTTGTATCACGGGAATATCTGCACCAGTTGCTAATATTCCCCGATACACGCATACAGAAAGCGTGTTCGCACACACCTTCCACCCATTCATCTTACACTCCACGTGGCACTTTGTCCTGTTGGTTGCGTCTTTCTAGACGACGACCGACTCGACACCGTGCTACACGCCATCTCCGCCTCCGCCCCCACCCCTTTATACATATATAATATATACATATATATATACTATATTTACTTTATTTCTGCTTCTCTTTCCTGCCAGTAAAAAGATAAAAAATATATATAAAAGAGAAACGATAATCCTTGACTTGCAGGTACTTAGTCTTGCGAATACTAGTTTTGAAACCCTAATTTGGCTCAAAGCCAAGAACCTAATTTTGAGGGTGTGCCTCAAGGACAAGAATTATAAGAAAAAAATCTTAAATAGAAAAACACCAAAAACTTAATAAAGAGAATGGAAGAGATTCGTTGTAGGAAAGGCGTAGAAACTCATTCACTTCTCCCTGGGCCTAAAAGTGGCCAAGATAAATTCAAGTAGGCCAGGTAAAAAATTTTGTAAAGAGATGGTTAGGCTCAATTTAGGTTAACCACTATACACATTTCAACGATAAAATCACCCTATTAACACAGCCTATCCGGGTCTACGACACATCCCTTTCACCTGGCTATTAGTGCGAGACTTCCATGGTTTGCTGATCTAATAAACTACTTGGCATCACATCAGATCCCATCCGATTGGCCAAAAGCCAAGAAGGACAAATTACTTTTTGATGCCAAGTACTACTTTTGGGAAGACCCGTTTCTCTTCCGCATTGGTGTTGATCAGATCATCCGACGATGTGTTCCGGAAGTAGAAATTCAGGACATTTTGTCCTTCTGCCATGACCAGGCATGCGGTGGACACTTCTTTGATCATAAAACTGCAGCAAAAGTCCTCCAGTGTGGCTTCTATTGGCCCACAATTTTCAAAGACGCAAACAATCATTGTAAGGCATGCACTCGTTGCCAGATGTTAGGCAACATGAGCGGCCGTGATATGATGCCCTTACAGCCAATTCTCGTATGTGAAATCTTCAATATCTAGGCGATTGATTTTATGGGACCCTTCCCTATTTCGGACGGCTTCGAATACAATCTTCTCACTGTTGACTACGTGTCCAAATGGATCGAATCCATTCCGACCCGAACCAACGATCATAAGGTGGTTATCAAATTCATTCATCAAAACATCTTCTCTTGGTTCAGGATTCCACATGCCATAATCTTCGCTGGAGGCACCCATTTCACGAATGCTTAGTTCAGATCACTGATGACCAAGTACAGGGTGTCACATAAGATCTCGACTCCTTATCACCCCCAAACTAATGGTCTACCTGAGTTATCAAATCGGGAGATCAAGAAAATCCTTCAAGTCATTGTCCGACCTAACAGGAAAGATTGATCATCCCAACTTCCGGAAGCTTTGTGGGCTTATAGGACCACCCACAAAACCCAATTAAGCATGTCTCCCTTCATATTAGGGTACGAGAAGGCATGTCACCTCCCCATCGAATTGGAGCACAAAGCCTATTGGGCAGTACGAAACTGCAATCTCGATCTTTCTAAGGCAGGAATCCACAGAAAGCTTCAAATGAGCAAGATCGATGAACTACGCCATGACACGTATGAGAACTCGTGAATTTACAAAGAGCGGGTGAAGGCCTTTCATGACAAGCACATATCCAGAAAGATCTTTTTCCCTGGTCAGAAAGTGTTACAACCCAATTCCTGAATCCCTATAGGACACGAGACTGGCTCGACTCAATTGATCCCAAGACCCAGTTGTCCAACAAGAAATAACCAAAAAGCAGGAAAGTAAACCACATTTACTATACTATGTAACTAACAGTAAAAGAGTACAAGTAGCAAGGTAAGAAAAGCTGCTAACAGTATATATCACCACCACAACAGTAAAGTGGAAATAAAGTACAAAACGTAAACAGTAACAAGAGTCTGAACTCACTAACAAAAGAAGGTACAATAAAAGGAAGACTACTGCTACTGGGCTCTATAGGCCCAGCACCCTCTGCAGCCGGAGACACGGGCCGCTCAACGCCTGGACCTGAAAAAGATTATGGGTAACAAAGTTAGCGAACACTGAGTAGAGTGGTAACCAACTACTAAAGCAGTAAAAGCTAACAGGTAAACTATCTATTCCAATTACCTTATTTTACAAGCTATTCTTTTTCACCCATTGGTTTAGTTTTCAGATCTCTTTCTTGATCTCGAATGTTCCTCGTGGGAATGATCTTGATTGCAGTCTTTTCCGAAGAGTAGAAGGCGCATGTGGTGCTCTCCTGGCCAGGAGAGTCCCACGTGGTGATCCTACACCCAGTCAACCACCCCAAGGTCATCGACAAACGTAGCGGTGACTACGGCATGCAAGATAAGCGCACGGGTAGCAGCCCCACACTGGCACACGATCAGTCATTTCCGCTAACAGGTATGCTCAAAGTATAGCACGGAATAGTATAGGGCCTAGCCCTCTCAATAACAGGGGTCTAGCCCCTCAGAACCAAACAGGGGTCTCTCCCCTCCACAGTCCGCGCACCCTCGTCTGACTACCCTAGTTTGCCCAGTGGGCCTAACAAGTTGGTGTAGGGTGGCTAGCTGAACCCCGGGCCCTGTGGGGAGGCTAGCTCTCTCCCTACACTAGTAGCTCTCCCTGGTACAGTGTACGCGAGGGCCAAGAAGTTGGTGCAAAGTGGCCAATCCTAACCCCAGGTCCCAACCCAAGGGTGGCTAGCTCCACTCTACACTAAACAGGGGACAGTCGCTCTCCTTGGTACTACGTACTCAAGGGCCAGCACACTTCCCACTTACATTTCCAGATCCATTCCATTTATTTCCAGGAGCTCTACTCCTAATTTCCCATAGGGTTCATGCTCTTATTTCTCATGCAATTCCATACCAGGTTTCATCATTCACATTTCCATTCTCAAGTTATACACATGCAGCTCGTATTTCTATCAATTAACATATACAACAGGTAATGTCACATATAACTGTTTAACTAGCACAAGTAAATCATATTTCATAAGCAGCTCTTGTTCATTAACAGGCAGTTGTTAACATTTCTATTCATTCGTTCAAGACTGCAATTCAAACACGCATACAGACATTTCAAGTACTTCTCATCCTAGGATTCATGCCTTATCCTAGGTTCTAGTTATTCAGTCCACATATGTATTCATGTTTTATAATTAAATTAGGGGAAAACCACTCTACGAGACAACCTAGGAGTATTGGGGGCTCGAACGGCAGGCTCGCGTGCCTCGGCAAGCCTCGAACCCGCAACGGATCGAAGTCCTATAACAAGGAACATACCACAATAGAATATTTAGAATAGTATAAGAGGCCTTCTAACAAGTAGAGGAACTCACAAGGGAAACATCGATATCTTGTTTGCGTAAAACGAACCTCAAGCAAACCCTAAATGGGTCAAAAATGGGGCTACCAACCCAAATCAAACGTCTAGCACAAGGTCCAAATGTCTTAAAAGTAAACAAGAACTCACCTCAGGTTCTGCATCATCCTCAGACGTTCAAAACCTGTTCCCAACCATCTGGACCTGGCTCCAGACGTCTGACCTCCTCTTCGGACGTCTGGGAGTGCTTGCAGCTGTCTAGTAAGCTGTCCAGACATCTGAAATGCGTGGGAGGGCGTGTCCCGTGCCTTCCCGAAGCAATCCCTGCACACGACAGGCAAATCGCCTAAAATTAGCCACTCAAAAAGTAGCTGTGGAGTGGCCTGCATGGCTGTATCTGCAAAAAGGAACGTACCTTCATGAAGATCTACTTTCGGACGTCCGATGTAGTCACCAGACGTCCGCCCCATCATCTGGACATCATGCTAGGCATCCGATTTTGGTAAAATCCTAGAACCAGAACCACTTCCTGCTCTCCCTCGCCGCGCGCAGCCGCGGCCTCGCCTCCTCGCCTGCAGCTCCGGCTGTAGCAGTGTCGAGGACGGCTCCCCCGACGCACTCCTCCTCCCGCACGTGCCGCTACGGCCGTGCATCCTCCAACGAGCTCCCACAAGCTCGCGAGCTCAAGCTCTCCCTCCTCTCCTCACACTGCCTCTCCTCCTCATCGCCGCTTTTGCGCTCTCTCTCGCGTGCTCGCTTCTCTCGCTGTGGTGGAGAGGAAGAGAAGAAGGTGGTTGGCTGTGGTGAAGTGGGGAAGAAAAGAAGAGGGGAAGAGGGGTTTTATAGAGGTGCATTAGGGTTCGGATGGGGGGAAAGAGAAGAGGGAAGAAAGAGAAAATCGATACTGTCTACGTGCAGCATGTGCACAGACGCAAAGGCTCGTAACAAAATTTCAATTTCCAAACGTCTGGGAAGGGGTTCAGACGTCTGACCAGACATCTGACAGACAGTCCAGACGTCTTAAAAGGCTCAGGACAGAACAGGTCTTTACATCATAACAAACTTAAAGGAAGTTTCCTCCCTAAAACTTGAGCTAGCTAGGGTGAGGAAAAAGAACTATATACTCATAACAAACTTTAAGAGGATCGAAACTGGTCCGAAAAGATGTACCCTCAAAAAGCTCCGAGTACCACTCTCGCATCACCACCTCAGGCTCCCAGGTAGCCTCCTCGTACCTCTGGCTCCTCCACAAGACCTTCACCAAGGGTACTTGCTTCCGTCTCAAACTCCGGACGGCTCTGTCTAGTATTTGTACTGGTCGTCGAGGTAGGTCAGGTCGTCACCCACCTCAACACTCTCATGGGTTAGAACGTGACTGGGATCGGCGACGTACTTCCTGAGGTTGGACACGTGGAACACGTCTTGCACACCAGAAAGCTGGGGAGGAAGGGCAAGTCGGTAAGCAACAGGTCCTACCCACTCCAAGACCTCAAAGGGCCCCACAAACCTCGGCGCAAGCTTCCCTTTCACCCCAAAACGTTGCAGGCCCTTCATGGGCAAAACACAAAGAAAGATGTGATCCCAAACCTCGAACTGCACCTCTCTGTGCTTCCGACCAGCATAACTCTTCTGTATGCTCCTGACAGTGTGAAGTCGTCTGTGAATCTGCTCTATCACATCCTGACTCTACCGGATCAGCTTGGGGCCAACCTCCAACTTGGTCCCCACCTCAACCCAACTCAAGGGTGCAGTACACCTCCATCCGTACAGTGCCTCGTAGGGTGACATGTTGATACTTGAGTGATAACTGTTATTATATGCAAACTCTACCAGGGGCAAGTGCTCCTTCCAAGAACCCCTCCAGTCCAGTACATAGGAATGTAAAAGGTCCTCAAGTGTCTGTATCGTGCACTCTGACTGTCCGTCCTTCTGAGGGTGGTATGCCATACTGAACCTCAACCGTGTCCCCAAAGTCTACTGAAATTCAGCCCAAAATTGGGAAGTAAAACAGGTATCTTGGTGGATACAATCTCACGCGGAACTTCGTGCAGATGTACCACGTCACGAATATACCTCTCTACCAACTACGCTGGTCCCAAGGTGACTCGGATCGGCAAGAAACGTGTTGTCTTCGTCAATCTGTCTACAATCACCCAAACTGCTTCGTGTTCTCGCTAGGTAACGGGCAAGTGATGAGAACCTCATCATGAGCCATAACTAGCTCATTTTGACCCAATACAAAGGATAAAAGCTCCTATATATCTCAAGGAAAGGCTTAACTCAGAGAATTCTGAGTTTGAGAAGAAAACCAGTCACAAGGGGTAAAAGTGCAATTTTACCAGTATAATCTGCATACAGGGTAATTCTGGGCCCAAACACAGGTCAAAACAGCTTAATAAGAATAAAAGTGGGATGAGATGATCTAGCAAGGGCTACAGCACTTCCAAGGAACCAAATGATAATCTGTAACCCTAAAACAACCCACTTCAATTCACAAGGTTCGAGGCAAAGTAAAAATAGAATAAACCCTCTAAAATTCATAGAAAAATAATCTCTAGGGTTTAGAACCTTCAATTTGGCCTTTAGAACCCATTTTGACCTACATTGAGAACCATGCCCAATTAATAACTTAATTTGGGTTTTTGCGCAAATTGACCGGTCAAACAAGGTTTAATATGAAAATAAAATTCACCATCAGATTCCTTAGGTCCTAATTAGTCATGTATAAAAACTTGAGCCTAAGAAGAAACCTCCTTGACCGAATTTACACTTTGGTCCTCATATATTTACTCTTTGGCCCTCAACTTTTGAACCCTCGCATTTAGGCCCCTAACTCTCCTTCGTTCTTTGCAAACAGGTCCCTCCTGCAAAACCCTGCCAGCACCATGCTCCGGCGACCTTGCGCGGAGCATGGCGCCGCGCAGGGTGAGGTGGAGGACCTGGCAAGTGTACCGGGGGTGCCCTGCGTCGTCAGCCGTCGCAGGAGCACCCCCATGGTCACTGTAGCCCCCCATACCGGCCGTGCGAACGCACGGACGGTATGGGTTCGAATTCCGACCATGCTCCGGCGAGGGAGACACGTCGTCTCCCTCCGCCTTCTTCCCTGCTTCAACCCTATAAATACCCCCCGCCGCTCCACCGACGAAGGCAGCCTGGATCTGACGGAGAAAACCCCCAATTTTCCTCCCTTCTTCCTCCGGCAGACGCTCACCAGCTCCGGCGACTTCCTCCCCCTCCACCTCGTCGCTCTGTCGCAATACCAGCAGCGGAGACTTCCTCCCCTGTTCTTCCCGCGCCACGCCGCACCCAGCTGGCGCCTCTCCAGCCCTCTGCTCGCCGCCGCCCCTCTCTCTGAGCATCATCTTCTCCGGCGACAGTCGATACGACTGTCGCCCTGTTCCTCCCCCTTCGTCCCTGCAGTTAAGTTAGACTTACTCCCCTTCTCCTCCTCTTTCTTTCCCCGCTTTCGATTTAGTCAATTAAGCCCTCTACCGACCCTGTTCACCCTCGTCCTCTCCGCCTCCGACCACCCTCCGGCGAGCCGCTCCCATCACCTCAGCGACCCACACGGCTCGCCGACCACCGCAGAACCTCCGCCTCCTCACCCTGATCCTCTTCCGCCCCTCCACTTCCCACCAAACACCCTCTGCAGACCCACCGAACACACCCACTCCCTCGCTCACAGTGTGACCTAGGACGACCCGACAGCCCCATCTCGCCCCCTGCAGACCCCCTGACCACCTTCGCCGTGCCACGGCGAAGGTCCCCCGCCTGTCTGATTTGGCCGAGAGGCCGTGCCATTGGTTTCAGGTTCCAGGCCTTGACCGCCATTGGCGAGGAAGCTCGAAGCCTGCTCGAGGTTGCTCCAAGCCGAGATATCCCAGATTGAATAGCCACGGCCAGCGCGGAAGAGTCTCACGCACACACCCTGGCCCTCGATTGGAGCTGTACGCCTCAACAGCTGATGCAATTGGGAGCACCATCCCTGCTGCAGGCGTGAGAGAAACGGGTGCGCGGATAGTCCCACCTCGGAACCTTCTGAAGCCACGCACCCACATAAATTGAAAAACTGCCACCATCTGTTTGCCTCAGTTACCACGGGGTGAGGTCCCTCTCACCCGACCCGACCCGACTCGGCCTCGTCCGTGACCACGCTCCGCGGACCTGGCCCGACCCGATTAGACTGACCTGCACTCCTCGCCCACCACGCACGCCGGTGGGCCTGGACCCGGGCCTGACCCGAACCCGATTACCCGATAGCGCTCTGGGAGAGCTTCCGAAGAGTGATTTCAGAGAGAGAGATACGCGGGGGAGGGGGGTAGCATAGGTTTTTGCCTCTTGACGAATGAGCTCTGAAGTGTGCAGGCCAAAGAAGAAGAAGCAGACCCGCTGAAGAAGAAGGAGCTGCTGCACTGTAGCGAAGGCATTGTTAAGTCGTCTCAGCACCGGGGCA
Organism: Thalassia testudinum; assembly: GCA_037157565.1. Taxonomy (NCBI): domain Eukaryota; kingdom Viridiplantae; phylum Streptophyta; class Magnoliopsida; order Alismatales; family Hydrocharitaceae; genus Thalassia; species Thalassia testudinum. Next base: position 130,881,822 of record JAZHRO010000077.1, read on the forward strand.
GACGACGGAAGGTCAGCAGCCAAAGAAGAAGAAGACCCGCTGAAGAAGAAGGAAGAGCAACGGCCATCGCCAAAGAAGAAAAAGAGAGGTCAAGGCAGGTGAAGACAAAGAAGAAGAAGGAATGAAGAGAAGCAAGAAGCAAGAAAAGAAGAAGACGATCTGACGAAAAAAAAAAAAAGAAAGAAAGGAAACAGGGAAGATCTGAAGAAAGCAGAAGAAGAAGAAGAAGAAGAAGAAGAAGAAGGAGAACAGGAAGAACCAAAGACAAAGAGGAAGAAAGAAGAAAAGAAGAAGAAGCCAAATTTTCATCTCTCTCTCTCTCTCTCTCTCTCTCTCTTTATTTTTGTAATAAAACTTGTATATCTCTAGAATACAACTTGCTCCCTGAGTTCGACCTCGGGAACTCTTTTATTTTTCCGAGTAAAAAAATTTTATATGAAACGTTGGTAACAACCGGCTTTACTACAACGAATTAACAACGGAAACCGACGCTTCATCATTTTGGCGCCGCTGCCGGGGAGCAACGGCTATTCTAGAGGTAAACATTCCTGTATCTTTTAATTTCTGATAATCTCCTCTCTTTTGTGCAGCTACAGGAACTCAAGAAGACAAGCAACCACACGACAACCACTCCGAAGACAGGTAAATCTTTTCTCTCACTATTAACCCCTACACTCTAAAGAGAAAGAAAAGTAAAGAACAAGCAATATAGGGCTAACCTGTCTTCCATATTTAGTAACCATAAAAGTTGCATGTTTTCAACTCATTATTTCTGCATACTATTAAGGGTATTTAAGGGCTAACACATTCTTGCTTGAGCCCTAATTACCCAACAAAGAATTAACTGGACCAAGTAGAGCCAACCTAGGATCCAACACTAGGGATTTAGAGACACACTCCTTAAGCAAGAATTGAGAAAACCAAATGAAGTGTGCCCAAGCCCTTGTCTGAAAATACCTATTCAAAGAAAATCTAAAACAATTGGCTCTCTAAACACTTGAACCCTAAAAGACAGGACCTAAAAGCTCTTAAAGAAAACAATAGGTAAAGTTGACCCCTTGGGTTAACCAACCTTAAATTAGGTCACTCTTTGCACTTAAAAAGACTAAAGTTCAAGTGAAACCTTAAGCACCCTGATCTTAAAATTGGTAGACTTAAGAGGTCAAGATCCCCATTCTGGTCTACCTGGAACCGCAGTGACAAGAGAGGTCGGGTGGGGGAAACCCTGTAACCCGTGGGGACGCTCTACCGTGTAGGGGTCTTCGCGGGACTCTCCCTCTCTGGCTGCCCAGGTAATTCTCAGGTGGACGATCTTTCTGATCAAGGGGTCCATCTGCCCCGCACCTCTATAGTCACCCAACACATTTTTGGGTGTCTTGATTGGGTCCATCACCTTCTAAACTTACCTCTCCCAACTGTGCATGTACGGAAGGAGGTCTCTAAGACCACCCTTAAGACCTCCTTTAGAAATTCACTCTCGTCAAGGCCAAGCCTCGACACCCGTGTTTGTGCAGCAACACCCTCACATTATTCTCTCTTCTGATTCAGAACCAAGTTCTTCTTCTTCCCCCATCATGGCTCAGCCAGTTGAGGAAGAAAATAATCTGGAACACCAGCTCCAGCGACTCAATGACCTCTTCCAAAACTTCGTACACCCACCACAGCGTCCTATGATGCGGGACCACTACAATCCTGCTGCGGTGGCAATTGAGCCTCGAGTTAGAATCCCGATTGGAGGACCTGATTCCGAACTAAAGCCCAACATGATTCACGCTATACCTAAATTCCATGGGCTTAATTCTGAAGATCCCTTCCAGCACATCAAACAGCTTAAGCATCTGGCCCACACTTTTGGATCAGATGCGCAAAATCGGGATATTCTTCTCATGAAGATGTTCTCCTTCTCTCTTATGGACAAGGCCGCCCATTGGTATCAAACTCAGACCCGGCCGATCAACACTTGGGAAGAACTTCAATCCGAGTTTTTGAAAAAGTTCTTTCCCGTTGGTCGGACCAACGCCTTGCGCCATCAGATTACACACTTCACTCAACAATCAGGAGAACCTCTCCATGAGGCATGGGATCGTTTTCAGGATCTCATGAGGAAGTGCCCCCATCACGGAGTTCCTAAATGGGAACAAGTCCAATCTTTTTACCAGGGACTCCGTGAGGACATCCGCCTTTTCGTCAATGCAACCTGCGGAGGAAACATCATGGGTCAACATGAAGACACCGTATGGGAGATTCTCGAAAACATGTGCGAGAACTCCATCAACAATGACTCCATGGGATTATTCGACAGGACGAATACCCGCGCAGCGACGAATCTTAAGGGAGCACATGAGACGCAGGGCCTGTCCGCATCAGTCGACCTGGAATTAATGGCCAGTCGATTGGACAAGGTCTCAATCATTGAAAAGAAGGTGGATGAGCTGACTCAGCACTTGCAGCGAGCCACCTCTGCGCGTAACTCCTTTGCACAACCTCCTTCCACACAGGAGACTGTGCAAAACATCCTACACCGATCCTCCCCTGGGATGGATCCATATCCGTCCCCATCTGATTCTTGGACTGGAAGATCATCCGATCCTTTCTTCACCAGCCGGGGGAACTCCATTCCACCTTTCCCTGATTCTCAGGAGGTTCCTCAGACCTGCGAGGACCTCAACGCCATCCAGAACGACCCATTCTCCAACACCTACAACCCTGGATGGCGAAACCATCCAAATTTTCAGTGGGCGGGAAATTCTCAAACCCAAAGACCACCTTTTCAGTCCCGCCCACAGCCCTCTCATCACTACCAGCCGCCTCAGCCTCGGCCCAACCCTACTTATCCATCAGGGCCAAATCAAGATCAAATGTCCTTAATCCTTCAGACTCTGGCTGACATTCAAAAATCGAATGCGGCCATTCAAAAACAGCACAAGGACGAGCTTACTGAAGTCAAAACTCAGCTGGCCCAGTTGGCAAATTCTCGCCAGCCAGGCACACTCCCTTCCCAACCCCTTCCTAACCCAAATAACGTGCCAACCCAGAAGCGCGTTATGAATCCAAATTTAGGCCACGCTCAATGGATTTATCAGGCCCCTACTGCCCCATCTCCAGACGAGATGGAAGCCTCTACTTCTCGTACGGGATTTCAGCAGCAGCCACCCCTCCTACCAAATCCAAACCAAAATCAGGCCGGATTAAATTCTGTAACAACACGTAGTGGTAAGACAACTCAGGACCCGCGTTATCCAAACCACTCCCAGCCTGATAATCATGACCCTAGGATAGTTATCCAAGGTACCGCTGTTCCAGACCCACAACCAGGACCTATCCTAGAGGAACCAACCAAGATCCCGTTTCCCGAGGCCCTGACCAAGGGAAAGAAGACCACCAAACCCGTGGCCCCTGAGGAGGACCTGGTCAAGCTCTTTGAGCAGGTCCACATAAACATCCCCTTGATGGATGCAATCCACCACGTACCAGCTTACGCACGATTTCTAAAGAATATATGTACACCCCAGCGTAAGCCGCGAACCAAGGGAGGGAGCCCAATTGTTCTGTCAGAGCAAGCCAGCTCTGTAATCCTTAGTAGACTCCCACCCAAGGCAAAAGATCCTGGAACTCCCCTGATCTCCTGTAAGATAGGTGGTACCCAATTTGACAGAGCATTGTTAGACTTAGGTGCATCTATAAATCTGATACCCACATCCTTACTTGACCATCTGGAAGAATCTGAGCTGAAACCAACTGAGGTGACATTACAATTAGCAGATCGATCTATAAAGTCACCAAAAGGGATTCTCGAGGATGTTATCGTGAGAGTGCGGGATTTCTATTTTCCAGTGGACTTTATAGTCTTAGACATGGATGCACCTGAGAACCCTAGGGATACACCAATCATTCTAGGGAGACCTTTCTTGGCTACTGCTAGAGCCAACATCAGCTGTGAGGAGGGCCAAATAGAGCTTAAGTTTGGAGATCAAACACTGAAAATTGATATATTTAAGGCCCAACAAGGAATTAATTGCGGCGTCATCGAACAAATTTGTGACATCAAGACTTTGGTTGATGAATCACACCTCCAGAATGACTTGAGTATGCCTCATCAACCACAGAAGGATCTTGGCCCGCAAACAGAGGAGTCCAATCCAGATGTGAACAACCCAGTAACTCCCACCCTTGAACCTCACATCTATACTGAACCACCCGCTGCTGCTGAAAACCCCATCCTTGAACTGAAACCCCTTCCTGCTCATTTGAAATACATCTTTTTGGGTTCTAATCAGACCCTTCCTGTGATCATCAATTCCAACCTCAATCCTGAACAGGAATCCCGTCTGATTGTTGTCCTCCAGCAACATCGCAGAGCCATCGGATGGACCCTCGATGATTTGACTGGAATAAGTCCCTCTTTTTGTACTCATCATATCTATTCAGAAGAGGGCACACGACCTTCTCGTGAAATGCAGAGACGCTTAAACCCCAATCTGCAGGAGGTCGTGAAAAAGGAGATCATCAAGTGGTTAGATGCCGGGATCATCTACCCGATCTCCGATAGTCGTTGGGTGAGCCCGATTCAGGTCGTGCCTAAAAAGGCAGGACTCACCACTATAACGACTGAGACCGGAGAAATCATTCCTACCCGATTAGCCAACTCGTGGAGAGTCTGTATAGATTACCGTCGACTCAATTCCTCCACGAAGAAGGATCATTTCCCACTACCCTTCATTGATCAAATTCTCGAAAAACTAGCGGGAAATAGGTTCTTCTGCTTTCTTGACGGGTACTCCGGTTATAACCAGGTGGCAATCCATCCTGAGGACCAAGAAAAGACCACATTCACCTGCCCCTTCGGAACATACGCTTTCCGAAGGATGCCTTTCGGTCTTTGCAATGCACCCGCTACTTTTCAGCGATGCATGCTTGCCATATTCTCAGATATGGTAGGTGATTATCTGGAAGTCTTCATGGATGACTTTTCAGTTTTCGGAGCATCATTCGACGATTGCCTCCAGCACTTGGTCCAGATACTCAGGCGGTGCATCGACGTGAATTTGGTTCTTTCCTGGGAAAAGAGCCATTTCATGGTGCCTGAGGGAATTGTCCTGGGACACTCAATTTCGGAGAAAGGTATCCAAGTGGATCGAGCTAAGGTTAATCTGATTTCTCGCCTTCCTATGCCTAGCTCGATCAGGGACATCCGATCCTTTTTAGGGCATGTCGGTTTTTATCGACGATTTATCCCTGATTTTTCAAAAATCGCACGCCCCCTGACCACTCTTCTCTCCAAGGATGTCCCCTTCGAAATCTCCAAGGAATGCACTCAAGCATTTGAAATCCTGCGTGACCGAGTCACCCAAGCCCCGATCCTACAGTCCCCTGATTGGTCTCAACCCTTTGAGATCATGTGTGATGCATCCGACTTCGCTGTAGGAGCGGTTTTGGGGCAGAAAAATGACAAGAAACCTGTGGTCATTTACTACGCCAGCAAAACACTCGATGAGGCTCAGCGTAACTATACAGTTACTGAGAAAGAGCTGCTAGCTGTAGTATTTGCCCTAGAGAAATTCAGATCATACCTTCTGGGTTCCCATGTCATCATATACTCGGATCACACGGCTGTGAGGCATCTCCTTGCAAAGAAGGACGCGAAACCTCGATTGATCCGATGGATCTTGCTGTTGCAAGAATTTGACCTCGAGATTCGCGATAAAGCGGGAAAACAAAACGTGGTAGCTGATCACTTGTCCCGTCTTCCTTCTGAAATGATAGACCCTTCCGGACCCATCACTGAGCATTTTCCCGATGAGCACCTGCTGACTATTGGTACTAGCCTTCCATGGTTTGCTAATATTGTAAATTACTTGGCATCTCATCAGACCCCGTCCGATTGGCCGAAGGCCAAGAAAGACAAATTACGCTCCGATGCCAAGTATTACATTTGGGAAGACCCGTACCTCTTCCGCATAGGTGCCGATCAGATCATCCGGAGATGTATCCCGGAAGGGGAAGTCAACAATATCCTCTCTTTCTGCCATGACCAGGCATGCGGTGGCCATTTTGCCGGGCATAAAACCGCATCAAAAGTCCTCCAGTGCGGCTTTTACTGGCCCACACTGTTCAAAGACGCATACAGTCATTGCAAGGCATGCAGTCGTTGCCAGACTTTGGGCAACATGAGCCATCGCGACATGATGCCTATGCAACCGATGCTAGTATGCGAAATCTTTGATGTTTGGGGGATTGATTTTATGGGCCCCTTTCCTGTTTCGGATGGTTTCGAATACATTCTGTTGGCTGTGGACTACGTGTCCAAATGGATCGAAGCCATACCGACCCGAACCTGTGATCACAAAATCGTTCTCAAATTCATTCATCAACACATTTTCTCAAGGTTCGGGATTCCTCGTGCAATAATCTCTGATGGGGGGACCCATTTCACAAATGCTCAGTTTAGGTCACTGATGACCAAATACGGGGTGTCTCACCGAATCTCTACTCCTTACCACCCCCAAACTAATGGTCTAGCTGAGCTGTCGAATCGGGAGATCAAGAAAATCCTACAGGTCACTGTTCGACCTGACAGGAAGGACTGGTCGTCCCGACTTCCGGAAGCATTGTGGGCCTATAGGACCGCCCACAAGACCCAATTGGGCATGTCTCCCTTTAGATTGGTGTACGGAAAGGCATGCCACCTTCCCGTCGAACTGGAGCATAAAGCCTATTGGGCAGTACGGAACTGTAATCTAGATCTTTCTAAGGCTGGGACCCACAGAAAACTCCAAATCAGCGAGATCGATGAATTACGCACAGACGCGTACGAGAACTCGCAAATCTACAAGGAGCGGGTTAAAGCCTTCCACGACAAACACATCTCAAGAAAGATCTTCCATCCTGGTCAAAAGGTCCTACTCTTTGATGCCCGACTCAAACTCTTCCCAGGAAAACTGAGATCTAAGTGGGTCGGACCATATTTGGTCCGACAGGTTTTTGGAAATGGAGCAATCGAAATCAGTCCACTCAGCCACGATTCTGAACCTTTCATCGTGAATGGTCAAAGACTCAAGCCGTTCATTGATGTAACTTCTACTGATTTGGCTGAGGCATCTCATATCCTCCTTTCCCCTTGAGCTTATTGCGCCCAGCCGATGGCGTAAAACTCAGCGCTTAACGGGAGGCAGCCCGTCATTCTCTTTGAAAACCTGAAACTTGTTCTGACACCTTTCAGCACTCGAAGTTCACCCTGAACTGAGACCCCCTAGGTTACAATGAGGACATTGCAAATCTTAGGCATGGGGGGGTAGGAAAGTGCAAAAACTTGTAAGAAAAGGTTTCAAGCAAAAAAATTCACATATGCCAAAAATACCATAAAAATTAAAAAAATTTTTTGAAAAAGAATAAGAGGAAAAGAGGAGAAGGAAAATTTTGTGAAGGAGAAAAGAAACAAAATGAAAAAGGAGCACAAAATTATAAGAAAAGTTGATAGTCATTAGTAAGGAACTAAGGAATTAACCTAAGTTCTAGACCTCATTCAAGAAAATAACTGAAAAGTGCACAATGAGATTAGTAAGAATGCAAACCTTAGGCATTCTTGAATAGACTCTTAGTACTCATTAAGATCTGGACACTCCTCAAGAGGTTGAGGATAATGAAAAGCTGAAGTATTAGGTCTAAGGCTTAGGGAGTATTCGGCCTCGTTAACTAATTTTTGGTTTACGGGACTCAGTAACCTAAGCACCCTAATCTCACACACAGCCTGGTTCAGTAAGCATAAAAATCAGAATCACGCAGAAGCGTCGCAAAAATCTGAAAAGAACACCTAGAATAGGAGCGGCCGATCAACACAAGTTGATTTGGACGAGTTCCCAGCGCGGAGAGGCGGAAAATCCCCTCGAAGATGCGTAACAAAATATCATCTCCTCGGTGCTTGTCTCTTAGGATATTTACATATCCTACGGGGGGCATGTAAGCACTCTGCTGGTTCAGATTCCATGGATGGCATTATCTCGAAATGTCAATTGCCAGGGTCTGGATTCGGCCACGGAATACCATGGATGGGATTATCTCGAAATCTCAATAGCCAGGGTTCCGGGGGTTGCCATGGGCGGTGCTATCTCGAAGCATCGATCGCCAGGAACCCTTGAGGATTGATGATGGGAGCAAGGAATCTGATACAGACCGTGTTGAAAAGCCAATCCTAGACTAGAACTAAAAAGAAAAAGAGAGAGAAAACTCTCCAAACAGAAAAAACTTTCTATCTCTCTCTCTTACAAAACGCACTGCGAACTGAGCCAGGGCTAAAATCATTTCAAGCACGGGTGCTTTAACCACGAAGTCCAATAAACCTTAGGTTAGTTCTTGTGGGCCTTAAAAACCTTTGCTAAAAGACTGAGGCTAAGGCTAGACAGATTTGGATCTTGATTGGTAGTAGAGTATCTTTTAGGCCTATGGTCAGCATTCTAACCTAATCTATGCCCAAATAAAAAAGCACTTATCTAAAACCATTGAAAACTTCATGGTCTAGAACAAGGGTTGAAACCTTAAGTTTTTTTTGCTAAGGGACTAGCAAAAGCTAGGCATGGGGGTATGATGAGAACCTCATCATGAGCCATAACTAGCTCATTTTGACCCAATACAAAGGATAAAAGCTCCTATATATCTCAAGGAAAGGCTTAACTCAGAGAATTCTGAGTTTGAGAAGAAAACCAGTCACAAGGGGTAAAAGTGCAATTTTACCAGTATAATCTGCATACAGGGTAATTCTGGGCCCAAACACAGGTCAAAACAGCTTAATAAGAATAAAAGTGGGATGAGATGATCTAGCAAGGGCTACAGCACTTCCAAGGAACCAAATGATAATCTGTAACCCTAAAACAACCCACTTCAATTCACAAGGTTCGAGGCAAAGTAAAAATAGAATAAACCCTCTAAAATTCATAGAAAAATAATCTCTAGGGTTTAGAACCTTCAATTTGGCCTTTAGAACCCATTTTGACCTACATTGAGAACCATGCCCAATTAATAACTTAATTTGGGTTTTTGCGCAAATTGACCGGTCAAACAAGGTTTAATATGAAAATAAAATTCACCATCAGATTCCTTAGGTCCTAATTAGTCATGTATAAAAACTTGAGCCTAAGAAGAAACCTCCTTGACCGAATTTACACTTTGGTCCTCATATATTTACTCTTTGGCCCTCAACTTTTGAACCCTCGCATTTAGGCCCCTAACTCTCCTTCGTTCTTTGCAAACAGGTCCCTCCTGCAAAACCCTGCCAGCACCATGCTCCGGCGACCTTGCGCGGAGCATGGCGCCGCGCAGGGTGAGGTGGAGGACCTGGCAAGTGTACCGGGGGTGCCCTGCGTCGTCAGCCGTCGCAGGAGCACCCCCATGGTCACTGTAGCCCCCCATACCGGCCGTGCGAACGCACGGACGGTATGGGTTCGAATTCCGACCATGCTCCGGCGAGGGAGACACGTCGTCTCCCTCCGCCTTCTTCCCTGCTTCAACCCTATAAATACCCCCCGCCGCTCCACCGACGAAGGCAGCCTGGATCTGACGGAGAAAACCCCCAATTTTCCTCCCTTCTTCCTCCGGCAGACGCTCACCAGCTCCGGCGACTTCCTCCCCCTCCACCTCGTCGCTCTGCCGCAATACCAGCAGCGGAGACTTCCTCCCCTGTTCTTCCCGCGCCACGCCGCACCCAGCTGGCGCCTCTCCAGCCCTCTGCTCGCCGCCGCCCCTCTCTCTGAGCATCATCTTCTCCGGCGACAGTCGATACGACTGTCGCCCTGTTCCTCCCCCTTCGTCCCTGCAGTTAAGTTAGACTTACTCCCCTTCTCCTCCTCTTTCTTTCCCCGCTTTCGATTTAGTCAATTAAGCCCTCTACCGACCCTGTTCACCCTCGTCCTCTCCGCCTCCGACCACCCTCCGGCGAGCCGCTCCCATCACCTCAGCGACCCACACGGCTCGCCGACCACCGCAGAACCTCCGCCTCCTCACCCTGATCCTCTTCCGCCCCTCCACTTCCCACCAAACACCCTCTGCAGACCCACCGAACACACCCACTCCCTCGCTCACAGTGTGACCTAGGACGACCCGACAGCCCCATCTCGCCCCCTGCAGACCCCCTGACCACCTTCGCCGTGCCACGGCGAAGGTCCCCCGCCTGTCTGATTTGGCCGAGAGGCCGTGCCATTGGTTTCAGGTTCCAGGCCTTGACCGCCATTGGCGAGGAAGCTCGAAGCCTGCTCGAGGTTGCTCCAAGCCGAGATATCCCAGATTGAATAGCCACGGCCAGCGCGGAAGAGTCTCACGCACACACCCTGGCCCTCGATTGGAGCTGTACGCCTCAACAGCCGATGCAATTGGGAGCACCATCCCTGCTGCAGGCGTGAGAGAAACGGGTGCGCGGATAGTCCCACCTCGGAACCTTCTGAAGCCACGCACCCACATAAATTGAAAAACTGCCACCATCTGTTTGCCTCAGTTACCACGGGGTGAGGTCCCTCTCACCCGACCCGACCCGACTCGGCCTCGTCCGTGACCACGCTCCGCGGACCTGGCCCGACCCGATTAGACTGACCTGCACTCCTCGCCCACCACGCACGCCGGTGGGCCTGGACCCGGGCCTGACCCGAACCCGATTACCCGATAGCGCTCTGGGAGAGCTTCCGAAGAGTGATTTCAGAGAGAGAGATACGCGGGGGAGGGGGGTAGCATAGGTTTTTGCCTCTTGACGAATGAGCTCTGAAGTGTGCAGGCCAAAGAAGAAGAAGCAGACCCGCTGAAGAAGAAGGAGCTGCTGCACTGTAGCGAAGGCATTGTTAAGTCGTCTCAGCACCGGGGCAGACGACGGAAGGTCAGCAGCCAAAGAAGAAGAAGACCCGCTGAAGAAGAAGGAAGAGCAACGGCCATCGCCAAAGAAGAAAAAGAGAGGTCAAGGCAGGTGAAGACAAAGAAGAAGAAGGAATGAAGAGAAGCAAGAAGCAAGAAAAGAAGAAGACGATCTGACGAAAAAAAAAAAAAGAAAGAAAGGAAACAGGGAAGATCTGAAGAAAGCAGAAGAAGAAGAAGAAGAAGAAGAAGAAGAAGGAGAACAGGAAGAACCAAAGACAAAGAGGAAGAAAGAAGAAAAGAAGAAGAAGCCAAATTTTCATCTCTCTCTCTCTCTCTCTCTCTCTCTCTCTTTATTTTTGTAATAAAACTTGTATATCTCTAGAATACAACTTGCTCCCTGAGTTCGACCTCGGGAACTCTTTTATTTTTCCGAGTAAAAAAATTTTATATGAAACGTTGGTAACAACCGGCTTTACTACAACGAATTAACAACGGAAACCGACGCTTCATCAGCAAGCACACCACCAAGTCCATGGTGATGTTCTCCCACTTCCACTCTGGCACAGGAAGTGGCTGCAACGGTCCTGCAGGCCTCTGATGCTCGGCCTTCACCTGCTGGCACACCAAACACTGCAGAACAAACTCACCTACATCCCGCTTCATCCCTCTCCACCAAAAGTCATGCGTCAGATCATGATACATCTTCGTGTTCCCAGGATGTATGGTGAACCTGGACCCGTGTGCCTCAGTCAGGAGCTTTCTCAACAACTCCTCGTCCCTGGGAACGCGTAAACGTCCCCTCATGCGTAGCACCTCATCTGTAAAAGGGAAGTCTCCTGGGTCCCCTGACAGTACTCTATCTCGCAATGACTGCAGGTATGGATCTCTCATCTGTCCTGTGACGATGCAGTCTATCAGTTCTAGTCTCGTCTATCGTGTCACTATCACTGCCCCACAATGCCCCTGTGACTCTAGGGGTCGCCAACTGCCCAACTCCTCCATAAGTCTCCAACTCTGTACCTCTAAGCTGGCCAAGTGGGTGGGTGCCTTCCGACTCAAGGCATCAGCCACCACATTGGCCTTCCTCGGATGGTAGGAGATGCTGCAGTCATAGTCCTTTAGGAGCTCTAACCAGCATCTCTATCTCATGTTAAGCTCCTTCTGATCAAACAAATACCTGAGGCTCTTATGATCCGTAAAAATCTCAAAGGTCTCACTGTAAAGGTAGTGCCTCCATGTCTTCAACGCGAAGACAACAGCTACTAACTCTAAGTCATGGGTAGGGTAGCTATGCTCATAGGGCTTCAGTTGCCGCGAAGTGTAAGCGACAACGTGACCCCTCTGCATGAGCATACCCCTAACCCCTACAATGAACCGTCTGTGTAGACAACAAAACCGCCGCTGCTATCTGCGATGGTAGGCACAAGAGCCGAAGTCAGCCTCTCCTTCAACTCTTGAAAACACGCCTCACAAGCATCTGTCCAAGCAAAAGGTACGTCCTTCCAGGTCAACTGAGTCATAGGACGCGCAATCTGCAAGAAACCCCTGATAAACCACTGGTCGTAACCTGCTAATCCTAGGAAACTGCGTATATCTGTCACTATACATGACCTCTCCCACCTGAGTACTGCCTCTACCTTGGCTGGATCCACAGCCAAGCCATCCCCTGAAATCACATGACCCAAGAAGGTCACTTGCCTCAACCAAAACTCGCACTTGCTGTACTTGGCATACATCCTGCGTTGTCTCAATGTGTCCAAAACCATCCATAAGTGTTGTCCATGCTGTGCCTGATCCCGTAGGTAAACGAGCACGTCATCAATAAATACCACCACAAACTGATCCAGATACAGTCTGAACACCCGGTTCATCAAATCCATGAAGGCAGTGGGGGCATTGGTCTGCCTAAACTGTATGACCAAAAACTCATAGTGTCCGTACCGGGTGCGGAAAGATGTCTTGGAGATGTCGGTCTCCCTGATCCTCAACTGGTGGTAACCTGATCTCAGATCTATCTTGGAGAAAACTATGGCACCTCGCAATTGGTCAAACAGATCGATCATCAATCCTCGACAGCGGATACCTATTCTTGATGGTAACCCTATTCAGCTGTCTGTAATCAACACAAAGGCGTAGGGTACCATCCTTCTTCTTCACAAATAACACCGGGGCTCCCCACGGGGATGCACTAGGCCTCACAAAGCCCTTGTCCAATAGGTCCTGCATCTGTGACTTGAGCTCTCGTAGCTCAAGTGGTGCCATCCTGTACGGTGCCGTAGAAATGGGGCTGGTCCCCTGTACCAGTGAGATCTCAAACTTGATCTCACGCTCAAGCAATAGTCCTGGCAGCTCCTCGAGAAACATGTCAGGGTACTCTCTAACCACCGGGATGCTCTGAAAGCCTACCACGGGGCTGGGCTCTGCCACTACACAAGCCAGGAAGCCCTCACACCCGTTGCCCAAAAGTCTCGCTACCCGAAGTGTAGAAATGCACCTGAACCCTCCATCCACCGATTGTCCATGAAACTCAAAGGAAGGCATCTCCGGCATGGAGAAGATGATCTTCCTCTCAAAATAGTCCACCATAGCGTGGTAAGCGAACAGCTAATCCATCCCCAGAATCACACCAAAGTCCTCCATCGGTATCACAATTAGGTCATTGGGGAGGCTGTGTCCCCCAATACTGACCTCACAACCTGTGTAAACCTCCTCAGCTACAAATAGCTGACCACCCGGACCTCTGATTACAAATGGATCCTCTAAAAACACGCAGTCCTATCCCAAACTGACAGCAAAACTCGCAGCAACAAACGAGTGCGTGGCACTGGAATAAAAAAGTGCATAAACTAATCTGCCAGAAACTGTAACCATACCTGCCACCACTGAACCTGATGCCCTGGCATCTCTATGTGTCAGGGTGTTGATACGCCCCTTAGCTCTTAGTGCAGAAGAGACAGCCACACTCTGCATCAGACGGGTAGCCACTGGCTAGTACCCTCCCCACGACTGCTGTCCTCCCCCACGCGCTTGGGAACCACGACTACCTGCTCGTCCTCCAACGCTCGGTGCGGGGAGCATCTGCTGCGCTCCAGCCCTAGACGGACAATCCCTCCAGATGTGGCCCGGCTGGCCACACTGGTAACAGAGGGGGACTCAACTCCCTCCCTCGGTAGGTCCCTACTGACGGCTGAGCAGGGGTCCAGTGCTGACAGTTGGCCCCTATCGGGGGCCCCCAAAGGCCACTGATGGCCCCGCAAAATGAGGCAACTCTCCTGCGGGCACCGCATGCCTCCTCTCTCGTCAGCCCTGTGAGTGCTCTGGCTGGTAGGGCCTATTCCATCCGCTATCGATGTCTCGCGCAGCCAGGTTGGTCTCCTCATATGTCATAGCTACCTCCACCACTCTCAAGAAAGTGGGCAGCTTCAGGGGTTTGACATACGCCCGAATGGTAGGCCGGAGGCCCTCAGTGAACCTCCACAGGGCTCCTCCTCAATAGCCACAGCTGTCGCAGCAAAACATGACAGCTCCAGGAAGTGCGTGCGGTACGCGCTAACAGTCATTGTCCCCTGGCAGAGATTGTGGAATTCCCGCCTCCGTTGGTCCTGCCATGTCTGCAGGAAGTACTGCTCGTAGAAGAGGGTCACAAACTAGTCCCACATCGGCTCTAACCTCTCCTGGCCTCTGATTTCCCTCCACCACCTGTGTGCCACACTCTCCAACTGTTACGTGGAAAAGGCCACGCGACACTCCGCAGTGGGGCGAAAGGTGTCAAACACCTTCTCAATCTACCCCAGCCAATCCTCTGCCTCAGACGGATCCTCATCCCCCTTGAAAGAGGGGGGCTTCAGCTTCCGAAACTGTCTGAAAAGCTTGTAGTGTAGCTGTAGTGGGGGAACGGGCACGCCTCCAGGCAAGGAGGGCTCGTGCTCAGAAGTATCAGAGTGCGGTGGGGGCGGTGGAGGACCACCCCCTCCCCCACGTCCAGTGTTGCGACAGTCTCGTGGTCCCACAGAGGACTCCCCCTCCATGCCCCCAGGGAGAGGCGCTCGTGGAGGCGAGTGGAGCTCCTCTCGTACTATATCCCGTATCAACTGGGTGAGGTCCTGGGCCTGAACACCCGGGAGAAGTGGCTGGTTAACTGAAACCTCGGGCCTAGCATGCCCACCCCTCCGACCTCGTCCCCAACTACGACCGCGGCCCGCCACAAGGACTCTACGTCGAGGCATCTCCTGCAAGGAGATGCGGAAAACAAAACAAAAATAAGTCAACTCTGACGGACCTCAGCAAAAGAACTTCAGAACAGATGTCAAAAGTTACGTTGTGGTGGTTACTCTAGTTACATGCACGTGAATTGGTTATTCTTCAGCTAGTTGGTTCATTTCTCGGGATGACCTTGCTCTGATACCATCTTGTTACGACTCGGTTCCCGAATCCTTGTGGGACACGAGACCGGCTCGACTCGACTAATCCCAAGACCCAGTCGTCCAACAAGAAATAACCAAAAAGTAGGAAAGTAAACCACATTCACTATACTATGTAACTAACAGTAAAAGAGTACAAGCAGTAAGGAAAGAAAAGCTGCTAACAATATATATCACCACCACAACAGTAAAGTGGAATCAAAGTACAGAATGTAAACAGTAACAAGAGTCTAAACTCACTAACAAAAGAAGGTACAACAAAAGGAAAACTACTGCTACTGGGCTCTACTGGGCCCAGCACCCTCTGCAGCCGGAGACTCGGGCCGCTCAACACCTGGACCTGAAGAAGGTTATGAGTAACAAACTCAATGAACGTTGAGTAGAGTGGTAACCAACTACTAAAGCAGTAGAAGCTAACAGGTAAACTATCTATTCTAATTACTTTATTTTACAAGCTATTCCTTTTCACCCATTGGTTTATTTTTCAGATCTCTTTCTTGATCTCGAATGTTCCTCATGGGAACGATCTTGATTGTAGCCTTTTCTGAAGAGTAGAAGGCGCACTTGGTGCTCTCCTAGTCGGGAGAGTCCCCCGTGGTGATCCTACACCCAGTCAACCACCCGAAGGTCATCGATAGACGTAGTGGTGACTACGGCATGCACAATAAGCGCATGGGTAGCTACCCCACACTGGCACCCGGTCAGTCATTTCCGCTAACAGGCACGCTCAAAGTATAGCACGAAACAGTATAGGGCCTAGCCCTATCAGTAACAGGGGTCTAGCCCCTCAGAACCAAATAGGGGTCTCGCCCCTCTACAGTCCGCGCACCCTCGTCTGACTACCCTGGTTTGCCCAGTGGGCATAACAAGTTTGTGTAGGGTGGCTAGCTGAACCCCGGATCCCGTGGGGTGGCTAGCTCTCTCCCTACACTAGTAGCTCTCCCCGGTACAGTGTATGCGAGGGTCAAGAAGTTGGTGCAAAGTGGCTAATCCTAACCCTGGGTCCCAACCCAAGGGTGGCCAGCTCCACTCTATACTAAACAAGGGATAGTCGCTCTCCTTGGTACTACGTACTCAAGGGCCAACACACTTCCCACTCACGTTTCCAGATCCATTCCATTTATTTCCAGGAGCTCTACTCCTAATTCCCCATAGGGTTCATGCTCATATTTCTCATGCCATTCCATACCAGGTTTCATCATTCACATTTCCATTCTCAAGTTATACACATGCACCTCGTATTTCTATCAATTAACATATACAACAGGTAATGTCACATATAACTATTTAACTAGCACAAGTAAATCATATTTCACAAGCAGCTCTTGTTCATTAACAGGCAATTGTTAACATTTCTATTCATTCATTCAAGACTGCAATACAAACACGCATACAGACATTTCAAGTACTTCTCATCCTCGGATTCATGCCTTATCCTAGGTTCTAGTTATTCAGTCCACATATGTATTTAGGTTTTATAATTAAATTAGGAGAAAACCACTCTACTAGACAACCCAGGAGTATTGGGGGCTCGAATGGCAGGCTTGCGTGCCTCGGTAAGCCCCGAACCCTCAACGGATTGAAGTCCTATAACAAGGAACATACCACAATGGAATATTTAGAACAGTATAAGAGGCCTCCTAACAAGTAATGGAACTCACAAGGAAAACATCGATATCTTGCTTGCATAAAACGAACCTCAAAACGGGTCAAAAATAGGGCTACAGACCCAAATCAGACGTCTGGCACAAGGTCCTGACGTCTTCAAAGTAAATAGGAACTCACCTCAGGTTCTGCATCAACCTCAGATGTCCAGAACCTCTTCCCAATCGTCTAGACCCAGCTCTAGACGTCCGACCTCCTCTCCGAACATCTGGGAGTGCTTCCAGCCGTCTAGTAAGATGTCCAGACATCTGAAATGCGTGGGAGGGCGTGTCCCATGCCTTCCCGAAGCAATCCCTGCACGCGACAGGCAAATCGTCTAAAATTAGCCACGCAAAACGTAGTTGCGGAGCGGCCTACATGGTCGTATCCGCAAAAAGGAACATACCTTCTCGAAGATCAGCTTTCAGACGTCCGGTGTAGTCACCAGACGTCCACTTTGTCGTCTAGACATCACGCCAGACGTCTGATTCTGGGAAAATCCCAGAACCAAAACCACTTCTTGCTCTCCCTCGCCGCAGCCTCGCCTCCTTGCCTACAGCTCTGACTGCAGCAGCGTCAGGGACGGCTCCCCCGATGCACTCCTCCTCCTGCATGTGCCGCTCAGGCCGTGCACCCTCCGACGATCTCCCACGAGCTCGTGAGCTCAAGCTCTCCCTCCTCTCTTCACGCTGCCTCTCCTCCTCATCGTCGCTTTCGCGCTCTCTCTCGCACGCTCGCTCCTCTTGCTGTGGTGGAGAGGAAGAGAAGAAGGTGGCTGGCTGTGGTGAAGTGGGGAAGAAAGTAGAGGGGAAGAGGGGTTTTATAGAGGTGCATTAGGGTTCGGATGGGGGGAAAGAGAAGAGGGAAGAAAGAGCAGACCGGTACTGTCTGCGCGCAGCCCGCACGCAAACACGAAGCCTCATACCAAAATTTCGATTTCCAGACATTTGGGAAGGGGTCCAGATGTCTAATAGATAGTCCGGACGTCTTAAAAGGCTCAGGACAGAACGGGTCTTTACAGATAGTCTTACTCTTTGATGCCAAACTCAAATTATTCCCAGGAAAACTCAGATGAAAATGGATTGGACCATACCTCATCCGACGAATCTTTGGAAATGGAGCTGTCGAAATCAGTCAACTCAGCCACGATTCAGAATCTTTTGTCATGAATGGTTAGAGACTTAAACTGTTGATTGAACTCACCGATACAAATTTGGCTGAGGTATCTTTTACCCTCCATTCTCCCTGAGCTCATTACGCCCGACTGATGGCGTTAAACTCAACGCTTAACGGAAGGCAACCCATCATTTTGAAAAATCCAAAACCCTTCCTGACACATCTTATGTTGAGCTCATATTGCACTTTAGGGTTCATCCATTAAAACTGCTGACTCCACCTCTAGTACCCGTACCCAAGCTTGAAATCGTCTACAAAAATAAACCCGACCCATTCACACACCCAACACCTGTTCTAATGAATGATCTAAGCTGAACTTGAACCCACTTAATTTACAATGAGGACATTGCAAATCATAGGCATGAGGGGTATTAAAGTGCAAAACACCATGAAAATCACTTCACAAGAAAGGGTTTTATCAAAAAATCACATATTCCAAAAAACCAAAAAAATAAAAAATTGAAAAACAACAAAAATATGAGAAGGGGGAATTTTGATGGCATATTAGTTTTGAGGAGAAAAATGGAGATAAAAATGTCAAAAAGGAGCACAATTTGAAAAGAAAAGAAAAAAAGATAGCCATTAGTAAAAGATTAAGGAATTGACTTAGTTCTAAACCAAATCAAAAGAAAGAAAATGAAAGACAGAAAGTGCTAAAGAAACAAAGAAGAGATTAGTAGGAAAGCTAATTTTAGGCCTCTTGGGCTGCAATCCTAGGCTTAAAAATTCAAGTACCTGCTAAGATTTGGATAGTCCTCGAGAGGTTAGGAAAAATGCAGAGCTTAAGTATTAGGTCTAAGGCTTAGGGATTATTCAGCCTCACTAACTGACCGCTGGTTTGCGGGACTCGGTAACCTAAGCACCCCAATCCACACACAGTCTGGTTCAATGTTCCTAAGTATCAAAATCATGCAAATGTGTTAAATCTGTTCTAGAAAAAGTTACCTAGATTAGGAGCGGCTGATTAACACAAGTTGATTTGGACGAGTTCCCGGCATAGAGAGGCGGGAAATTCCCCTCGAAGATGCGCAATAACATATCATCTCCTCAATGCTTGCCTCTTAGGATA
Source organism: Thalassia testudinum (assembly GCA_037157565.1). NCBI lineage: Eukaryota > Viridiplantae > Streptophyta > Magnoliopsida > Alismatales > Hydrocharitaceae > Thalassia > Thalassia testudinum. The sequence continues at coordinate 130,900,962 of JAZHRO010000077.1, forward strand.
TCTAAATATCCTACCAGGGGCATGTAAGCACCTTGTGTTGGTTCAGATGCCATGGGTGGCATTATCTCGAAATGTCGATTGCCAGAGTCTGGATTTAACTACAAAATGCCATGGGCAGGATTATCTCAAAATCTCGAAAGCCAAGGTTCTGGGGGTTGCCATGGGCGGTGCTATCTCAAAGCATCGATTGCTAGGGACCCTGCAAGGATTGATGGTGGGAACTAGGAATCCGATACAGACCGTGTTGTAAAGCTAATCCGAAACTAGAAATAAAAAGAAAAGAGAGAGAAAACTCTCCAAAAATAATGAAAAATTCCTCTATCTCTCTCTATGAGAAAAACACACTGCAAACTGAACCTGGGCTAAAACATGTTACAAGCACGGGTGCTTTAACCGCAGAGTTCAACGAACCTTAGGTTAGTTCTTGTAAGCCTTAGAAACCTTTGCTGCAGATTAAGGCTAGAGCTGGTCAGGTCCAGATCTTGGTTGGTACTTGAGTACCTCTAGGCCTACTATCGGTATTCTAACCTAATCCACAAAAGAAATCACACATCAAAGTTTTAAACATCAAAAGTTATATGGTCTAGAATCAAAGTTAATACCTTGAAATTTTGCTAAGGGATTAGCAAAAGCTAGGCATGGGGGTATGATGGGAACACCATCATGAGCCATAACTATCTCATTTTGACCCAATTAAGTTAGTAAATGCTCCTACATAATCACCAGAGAGTCATAAGTCACTGCATAGTCATTCTGAGGGAAAACAAACTATAATTTTACCAGCATATCATAAATGTAGTACAACCAAGGGTTTTCTTAAAGGTTGAATGAAGGTCAAATGGTCTTAAAAAGATAACAAGTGGGTTAAAACAATTAGAAAAGGCTTTGCACATATTCTAAGAATTAAATGACTTTTTGAAACCCTCAAAATAGACCGCTTAATTAACTAAGGTTCTTATCAAAATAAAAATCACCTAAACCCTCTAAAAATCATATAAAAATATTTTCTAGGGTTTGGAACCTTCAATTTGACCATCAGAACCCATTTTGACCCATAATAGAGTCGCAGACAGACATTTGCCCTAATTTGGGTTTTTGCATAAATTACCTATTCAAACATGGTAAAAACCAAAATCCAAATTCACCATTGGATTCCTTAGGTCAAAATTAGGTTGGTACCAAAATTTGGACCCAAGATGAGTTTGTCTTGACCTAGTTTGCAACTTGGTCCTGTCTGATTACATTTCTACCCTTAACTTTCAAAATCTTTTCAAATAGATCCCTAACTTTGTCATCGTTCTCACAAAAAGGTCCCTACCACCATTAAACCTATTCCTATATGCTTCGGGGACCTTAATTTGGAAAGAACTCCCTGATTTCTTGACGAATCCCTTTCAAATTTGAAAGGAAAGTTCGTCAAGAAATTTCCTTCCTTTTGAACCCGATTCCAAGCCCCAAAACTTACCCAATCTCTCATGTGAATGCATGAGAGATTTGGGTATCAAGGAATTCCCAAACTCTGGCAAGCTTTCAAAGCTTGGGAAGCTTGCTTCCCAAGCCCAAAAGCTCTTCCTGAGGCTTATAAAAGAACCTCCTGATCACACCGTCTTCCTCATGCTCGAAATCGGCCTAGAATCCCCACTAATTCCTCTCTCTCTCTCGGCCGAAAGCTCCTCAACGACCGGCAAGCCCCTTTGTCCATTTTCATCCTCCGTTTGCAATACCAGCAGCGGAGACGTCTTCCTCGCTTCTTCCCGTGTCGAGTCGTACCAACCGGTGCCCTAACCTCTCTCTTCCTCACCGTTCCTCTCTCTCCAGAGCTATTCTCTTCTCCGGCGTCGGCAACACCACAATCGTCGCCTCCACCTTCCCCCTTCGTCCATTAGTACCCTCAACTATTCCCTAACCTCCCACCACGCCTCCGCGACTTCGTCTTCCATCGCTCCAACCACACCTCCGACGAAGCACACCTCACTCCACATGCCACCAAACTCCTCGCCGACTGCCTCAAAACCTCCGCCACACCTCTTCGATGATTTCCTCTCTCCTATTTCACCCTATTGCCTCCTCTAACGCTCCACCAAACAACCCACTATTCCTTACCCTTCTCCGTCACCATCCAACCTCCACCCTCACATGCGCCATGCCACACAACTACCTCCACACTTGCCACTCCACGGCGAATCTATTGAGCCTTCTGACGTGGCCGCGAGGCCCTTATTCTTGAATTTCAGGTTCTAGCCTCCTCCACTATTGATGCAGCACACCGCGAGCTTGCTTGAAGCTCTAATCAGACCTACAACTCCAGGACCTCGACTCCAGACAGAGCGGAATTGGCCCAGGAATGTATTCACGCAGTTAATTGGAGCCTTTGACCACTCCTTACGATTGGATTGGGCGAAGGAAGGAAGCAGCAGCATGCGCGAGCAAAGCAAGGACGTTTAGTCCCACATCGAAAATAGTAGAAGTGGCGTTATTGCATATATTGAATTTGTGATAGAGGCTTATGGCCTCTAAACATGGGGTGAGGTCCCCCTCACCCACGCATAACTGCACCTCGTTCGCGACACCTGACCTGCAGACCTAGTGCACCCAACCCGCATAAGATTGCACTCCTCGGCTGCGACCACACCTGTAGCCCTGGACCTAGGAGGGTGGAGCCTAAGAGAGAAAGAGAAGGAGAGCTTGCGTGGGTAGGGGGAGGGTTCTTCTCTTGGCAAGAACTGGCTAACACTTACCCAAATTCAAGAAGCCTTCCCTCTCTGTGAAGAAGAAGAAAGACAGAGAAGGAAAGAAGAAGAAGGCTTAAGCAGGAGAAAAAGAAGAAGGCTTGAGCAGGAAAAGAATAAGAGAATGTGCCGTAGCTAAACAGGAAGAAAAGAAGACCAAGAAAAATAGAAGAAGAGCCACAGAAGGAAGAAAAGCAGAGAAACAGAAGAAGTAAAGAAGAAAAGGAAGAGTAGAGAAAGAAAGAAGAAGAAATTAGAGCACTGTTCATTCAAACGTTTAAGACATCTGATAAGTTCTATCAGACGGCTGATTTGAGTCACTTTCATACATAGTTATTGAGTTTCAATTGCTATTATTATGAGGAGTAATTGGTGATTTAAATCACCATTTTACTCTATTCTTTTTGCACATCGATACCTGATATTATTATTATTGCAATCTCTTTGACTTAAATTGTGATCTTGAGTTTGAAATTGCCATATTGCTCCCTGTGTTCAACCTCGGAACTTTTTCGAGTAATAAAATTTATTTATTTTCAAAGTGATTTTGGCTATACTATAATGCAGTTTTTTTTAAACTTGATTTCGCCTTGACAATAGGGGGCACAACTGTTGTTTAGGCTCTAGTATGGGGGTGAGCTGGCCCTCGTGTACTCACATACCGCGGAGAGCTATTCACCCCTTGTGTGTGGAGAGAGCTAGCCTTCTGTTAGTCACTCTAAAATGGGTTTTAAAATCATCACGTTGCAGTATAAATCAAATCAGTGCGAAAACATATAATATTTATTACTCGAATTTGAAGTTCGAGGTCGAACACAGGGAGCAAATAGGAATTCACACACTAATCTCAATAATGTAAATGAGAACAAGAAAATGAGCCAAATAATGCTAAGCAATGAATATTAATTACTCAAAACTGATCATCAATGTAGAATATAAGTTTAACAAGAGTTTGGCATATCAAAAAGAAATCTAAAATAACAATAGTGGTGATTTAGATCACCAAATACTTAATCTAGATAATCATATAATAGTTAAGTAGGAATGCCAAATAAACCAACAATATCCAGAATCACTTAAGTAATTAAATAAATGAAAAGTGCCTCGAACGTCTAATTTGATAATCAGACGGCTTAAGTGCTTCCTCTTATTCTCAACCCTTTTTTCTTCTTCTTCAGCTATGCCTTCTCTCTTCTTTTGTCTTCATCCTCTTCTCCCTTCTTCTTTACGCACGAGTAAGTTCTCCTTTTGTTACGCCTTCTTCTTTTCCTTCTGTCTTCAGCGAAGACTTCCTTCTCTTCTTCTTTCTTTCTTCACACACAGAGGGCAGCCATCTCAGAGTTGGCTAAGTGTTGCACAGGGCAAAACCCTCCCCTGCCCCACGCACTCTCTCTCTTTCTCTCCTCTTAGGTTTCGCCCTCCCATGGCCACATTTAGGGTAGTCGAGTTATTGGGTAGGCGTGCACCCGGAACCTGGTTCACCAACGTGGGTGGTGAGCAAGGTGTGGACAGGCTTAGGAGGGTAGTCGGGTGCACCAGGCCCACGGGTGAAGTGTCGCGGGCAAGGCACATGAGGGCGCGGGGACTTCACTCCCTGTGTGTCACTTGAGGTGATAAGCCTAAAAGACAAATTCAATTTATTCGGCTTCGTCTACTCCTCAACCCACAATGTGGGACTAAATCCCACCGCCTTTTTCTACGTGGAGCTGCAGTTGCTACTTCTTGCAATTTCGGTCAAAGGCTCGGTCGAAGGGCCTAATTGGCTGCTTGGTTGCACTCCTGGATGGATTCTGTTGAGCCTGGAGCAAACATCTGGGGAATGCGAGACCTGAAGCAGGCTTCAAACGAGCTTGAACTCGCTTGTTAATGGTAGAGTGGAGCGAAGACCTGAAATAAACAAAATATCCTCTCGACCTTGTCAGAAGGTTCAGCAGGCTTCGCCATAGCATGGCAGACATGGTGGTGTGTGCGGTGTGGCGTGTATAGGTGGCTGGTGAAGGCGGAATAGGTCAAAGATGATGGGTTTGTTCGGCGGCAGGTTTGAGTGGATGATAAAGCGAATGGAGAGAGGGGTTTTGAAGAGTGGAATACGGCGGAGGTCATGAGGTGGTCGGCGAGGTGGATGGAGTGTAGTGGCATATATGCCTCACCGGAGGAGTGGTCGGAAATGGGGAAGACAGAGGTGAGTGGCGGCGTCGAGAGCTATTTTTGAGGTTTTTGGGTATAAAACTAAACCTAAGAGCTAAGCTAACTAATCTAACCTAATCTAAATGGATGAACAGGGGAGAACATCATCGGCGTTGGTAGGCCGACGCTGGGGAAGAAAGTGCTCCGATGATGGGAACGACGACGATGACGGAGATAGAGGGGCTCCTGCTGGTACGGCCAAGAGTGGACGAGAGAGAGAAAGAGAATCCGGCCACTGGTTTTGTGGACGGATGATGGAGGTTAGAAGGAGTCGCCAGAGCTTGTGGAGCTTCGCAGCCGGAAGAGGAAGGAGGAAAGGAGGGTTTCACGGTCAGAATCAAGCTCGGGGAAGTTCAGCCTGATCTGGGCTTGCTTGTATAGGGCTCAAGAGGGGATTTTGAGCTTTGAAGCCAAGCTTCCAAGCCAGGAATTATTGTCGGAGTAGGAATTCTCTAAGATACCCTAATCTCTCATGTGTTCACATGATAGATTGGGAAAGTTTTAGGGCTCATGGACGGATTCAATGGAAGGAGGACTCCTCAAGGAATCTCCCTTCCAATTTTGAAAGGGATTGATTGATCAGAGGAGTTCTCTCCAATCAAAGGTTGACGGAGTTGTAGGAATAGGATTCATGGTAGCAGAGACCTTTCTGTGAAGAAGATAAAGAAGTTGGGGGGCTATTTGTAAGGAATTCAAAAAGTTAATGGTCTGAATGAGATAGAAAGAGTTTAATTGGACCAAAATGCAAACTTGATCAAGATGATTTTAGATTAGGCCCAAATTTTGGTACAAACCTAATTTGGACCCAAGGAATCCAATGGTGAAGTTATATTTAGGTTTTGACCTCGTTTGACCAGGTAATTTATGCAAAAACCCAAATTAGGGCAAATGTCAGTCTGAGACTTTGTTTTAGGTCAAGATGGGTTCTGATGGTCAAATTGAAGGTATCAAACCCTAGAGAATATGTTTCTATGAATTTTAGAGTGTTTAGGTGAATTTTATCCTACCCAGAACCTCAGTTAATTAAGCGAGTCTATTTTTAGGGTTTCAAAATTCATTTAATTCTCAAAACACGCGAAAACCCATTTCTGTCTGTACTAACCCACTTGTTGGACATTTAAGGCCATTTGACCCTTAATTACCCCCTGGGAAAACCCATGATTGTACTGTATTCATGATATGATGGTAAAATTATAATTTTAACCCTATTTTTTTATCTTTCTCTTAGAATGATTATGCAATGACGTAGGGCTCTCTAGCAGTTATGTAGGAGCATTTATTCATTGATAATGACTAAATTGAGCTAGTTATGACTCATGATGGTGTTCCCATCACCTTCCCTTGGGTTGGGACCCAAGGTAGGAATGGCCTTCCTACACTGACTCCTGTTAGGCCCATTGGGCCAATCGGGAGAGTCAGACGAGAGTACACAGACTAGTGAGGAGCGCGGCCCCTGTTCTGTTTCGTGCTATACAATTTAGAGCATATCCATTAGCAGAAAGGACTGACCATGTGCCAATGCAGGGTAGCTTCCCATGTGTCTATCGAGTGTGTCGTAGTCACTGCTATGTCGCAACCATGACCCCGAGGTGGTAAATCGAGTGTAGGATAAATGTAGGTGTTCTCTCGGGCTGGAGAGTTCCACGTGCACATTCTGCATCACGGGGAAAACTGCAGCAAGATCATTCCATTAGGGAACATGTGAACCAAGAAATATTGAGACCTTTTGTAAGAATATTCAAAATACTAAACAACTGGTACCTAGAAATAGAAACAAAATATGGAAATGTATGAAATGTTTATAATTTCCTGAAATGTTTACAGGTTTTAAATTAAATTGCATTAGTTGATTTTATGCTTGCCACTCTACTCAACATTTGCTGGCAACTACCACTTGTGTTCAAGTCAGGGAGGTGAGCAGCCAGTACCCTCGGTTGCAGAGAGAGCTAAGCCTAGTCGAGCCTAGCCTTGTGGGTTTTCCTTTTTGCTTCCGCTGTAGCACGACTTACTTCCTTCCGTTGTCATGAGTATCCATGTCTAAGACTGGCAGTTCTATTTCTGTATTTTCATTATGGTTGTAATGGCTATGTTGGGAACTTTACTACTCTCTTATGATGCTGTTTATGATTTTAGTATCGTTCAGCTTCAGTCTTTTTATTAATGTTCTAGCTATGTTGCATGCATTGAATGCTTTGCTTTTTTGTATATTTCTCGATGGACGACTGAGTCTTGGTTTAGTCTATGCAATCCGACCTGGGTTCCACATGGAGCCAGGTTCGACTCATAACAGGAGAGGGAGGAGGAGCCTTGAGGGGGACAAGGAGTGATATAGACACATTTATCTAGCTTAAATTTCTTATTTATGCTTGTTCAGAGGCTCATAGATGCATTCAACATTATAAATAATGCATAACATGCATCATCATGCATTTATTGTAGATTATATAATTTGTATATAATTTTCTTATTTTAATAGTTAAGGGACAGGGTGATACATTTTTGGGCCTCGGATTGAAGATCCAACCGTACAGATCTAATCAGGGAGACGATTGCTGTCCAATGACATAAAAATCGACTAGATTAGATATCTGTGGCATCCCTGATTGCACAACAAAAATACACCAACAAATATGCCATCTTGTGTTATTTCCTATCACTGCCATTGCATATTAGGTAGCCATAGTTGCATTTATAAAATTGACACAAGCATGCATTTATTTGAGAGGGGAGGATAATGCAAATAATTGGCCATGTAAATAACATCCTCTTTAAGTGCTGCCTTGCAAATTTCACTTTCTTCATTTTTTATTTTGACTTTGAATTTCTTCTCCCTTGCGCGGCTCAATGCATGGGCTTGCACTTCTTTGCGTCATTCTTTGCCTACAGCATGCTCTGCCAACAGCATGGCTGGTCATGCACACCTGCAGCATGGCTGGGGCAGACGTCTTCTTCTTTATAAAGCCTGGCCATCTTCCTTGCGAGAGGGGGCCTGGCACACACAACACCAGTAGCCACCTTCATCCAGGCCATCTTCCTCCCTTCTCCCCTCCATACGCAGTAGCTCTTCCACTGAAGAGATACATTGCGGGTAGGAGCAAGCTCACAGTGGTCCCACGACCACCACTATGGTCACCGCACTGTAGCAAGCACCTCCGCGCGCAGCACTGTAGCTACTGTTCACGCCTCCCAGTGTAACACTGTAGCTACAGTGCGGTGACCGGAGAGTTTCTCACTTATCCGATCACCGCACGCTCTCTCTCCTCGCCGCTACCGCCTCCAGCCAGTCAGCACCCGCGCCTGCGTCTGCACCCGCACCTGCTCCAGTGCCCGCATTCACTCCAGCCCGTAGCACTGTGAGCTGCGCTCCCGCACCAGCTTGCGCGAGATGCAAGGACCGCGCGCTCCCTTCAGTGCTCGCGCGTAGCCTTGTGCGCCTGCGCCTGTGCACCCGCGCATCCAGACAGCGCCTGCCCCCACCAGACGCCTTAAACTCTCCAGCTCTCTCTCATAGCCACTCCCACACTCATACGCACACACACACTCAGTTGTACACACTCACTTGTACACACCTATACATACTTATTTATATATACATATTAATACCCATACAACTACATATAAGTATATATACTTATACATATATGCATACATACATATATATATATATGTATAAATATATATATATATATATATATATATATATATATATATATATATATATATATATATATATATTTATACATATATACATACATGCATACATATATACATATATATCTATAGATATAAATACATATATATATATATACATACATATACACATACATATATTACTATATACATACATATACATATATATATATATATATGTATATATATATATACACATAGCTATATACATAGATACTTATACAAATATATCTATATACATATATTACTATATATATATATCTACATAGTTAAATATATATACATATATATCTAGTTACAAATATATATATATATATACCTATATATATATATATTTACATATCTATATATATATATATAACTACATATACACTTATATAGTTACAACCCTATCTATATATATACATATAAATATATATTTACATGTATACATATATATATATATATTTACATACACATCACCTACCTGTATCCATACGCACTAGTCACTCCACCACGTGTTATATCGCGAGAATATCTGCACCAGTTGCTGATATTCCCCGATACCCGCGTAAAGAAAGCACCTCCGCACACACTCCCACACATCCATCCTACACTCTACACGGCACTTCGTCTTGTTGGTTGCGTCTTCCTAGATGTAGACCAACTCGACACTGTGCTACATGCCATTTCCACCTCCACCCCCACCCGTATATATATATAATATATATATATATGTATATATATATATATATATATATATATATATATATATATATCTGTATATATATATAGACTATATTTATTTCTTTACAAGCAACCTATCTAGTTTCTATTTCTCTTGTGTTTCCTGCTATTAAAGAGATAAAAAAAGAGTAAAAGAGAAAAGATAATCCTTGTCTTGTAGGTACTTGATCTTGCGAATAACAAGACCAGTTTTTGGAACCCTAAGTTGGCTCAAAGCTAAGAATAATTTGGCTTAAAGCTAAGAACTTGATTTTGAGGGTGTGCCTCAAGGACAATATTATCAACAAAAGAAAATCTTAAATAGAAAAGACCCAAAATCATAATAAACGCACGGAAGAGATACGTACTAGGAAAGGCGTAGAAACTTATTCACCTCTAATTCCCGCCTCCCTGAGTTCGACCCTGGGCCTAAAAGTGACCAAGATAAAATTAAGTAGGCCAGGTTAAAAATTTTGTAAAAAGATGGTTAGGCACGATTTAGGTTAACCACTAAACTCACTTCAATGCTAATTTCATCATATTAACACAACCTGTTTGAGTCTTGACATGCCTTTTTATGGCGCCGTTGCCGGGGAGGTACGCATTGAGGTAAGTTTCTACTCCATTCCTTTAATTTTCTCTTCTCACACCCTTCTCTTCACAGGTGTTTTTGTTTGTTGGTGTGCAGGAAAACCAGTTGCAAGGAAGAGGCAAGCAGAGGAAGTCAAAGACGTAGGCAGATCCAAGGCGGGAACAAGAGTGTAAGTCGTCAACTCCGCACTGGAGCTTCGCCCACGTTGCTGAAAAGGTAGGTCTCTCTCTTAGCAACTTAGGTCAACTTGTCACCATAATAAAAAAAACCTAAAAAGAAACTCCTTGGGATTTCTTGGGGAAAGTGGATTAAAAATCACTTGTTTGATTGTTTGCCATCACTCCCACCGCCCTGGGATTTCTCGCTAAACTTCGCATAGCGAAGATCCAAGAATCTTGATTCTTGAATCTTTCGTCGTGTGAAGTATTCTTTGAGGCAAAATTAAATAGATTGATTGCCATCCCTCCTTGCATCATTTATTCGCAATTCGGGATCACATTTTTGGTGGGGAGACTTGGAATTGAGTTGATTCCAACCCCACCACGACCTTTCACGTGCCTTAGATTTGATCCCGAATATTTCAACCCCAACACTTTGATTTTCTTTATTTTATCTTGTGGTTGAGCCTTATGTGTGGAACATCATTTTGGTGATTGGGAGCACTTGAATTGAAGGGCTTTGGCTCCCTTTCACACTAATCTAAAATTGACTTGTGCATCCACACATAGAAATTTCCATCTAGGGAAGCCCATTGCATTTTTAGCATGCATTAACCAACTCACATTGAAGAAGGGTTTGTTGGGCATAGAAGAACCTATATTTTCTCAAAACCAGGAGATTGGTTGAATTGGTAACTCAGCAAATTTTAAAATCCATACTACTTAAGGCTGAAATTCTAAAAATCATTCACCAACTAAAACTTCAATTCAGGGAGATTTCCACGTTGCATGCTTGGTTTACACACTTTCTAAAAACAACGCACTTGGGCATTACCCGTAAACAACGCCCTTCACATTCCTGAAGCACTTGACCCTAAGCCTCTAATTAAAACTGGTAGCAACTTGACCCTTATTAAGGATTGGAGGTCGAACTACCTGCGTGTAGCGCCTACGTGCTAGTGCGGGTTCCCACATGCTATCGGGTGTCTAAGACTGGGGCAAACGGCCTTTCAATCTGGCTCAGTGGTTCCGCGGTGCTCGCATTTGGTTTCGTAGGTTGTGATAGTAGGTAACTTAGATCTTTAGGTCTAAGGGCACACTGTAGAGGTTAGGACTTTGATTGCCTTGATTTGTCATCAAGTGTACCTTTGTGACGTCATTTCTCTCATCCCCTTTTCCCTTCTTATCTCCCTAATTCTTCCTGTGGTAGTGCATGTTTGGGAGGAGGTCACAAATCCCTGAATTGCTTGAATTGTCTGATAATTTTAGGAAAGAAGCCGAAACATCATCCTCCTCCACAAACATGGCTGCACGCCCACCCCCAAATCTTGAGGGAGGAAACCGCCCTCAAAACCCACCAGGTGGTGGAGCCATGGACCCCATAACCGGCCTCCAAGCCCAAATGGAAATGTATAATGAACAGATTGAAGCCATTAGGAAAACCTTAGAGGAAATGTAGAACCCTCCCGAACGGGAGGAGCCTAGGTCTCTTAGCTCTTATCAAAATCCTGCTGCTGCAGAGACCATAGGACAAATTCGGATCCCCATGGGCGGGGACGATTTTGAATTGAAACCCAATATAATAGGCCTAATTAACTTTCACTTCCATGGTCTTGCAAGTGAAGATCCTTTTCTCCATTTGGAAGACCTAACCCGATTGGCTGAAATGGTTAAACCAAGAAACATCGGGTTATCTATTGTCCTCATGAAAATGTTCCCATTTTCGTTGTGGGATAAAGCGTCACAATGGTTACGCACCCTTGGGAGAACCATCCATTCTTGGGAAGAGATGCGAACAACATTTCTCAAGAAATTCTTCCCAATTGGACGAACCAATGCGCTTCGCCGTGTTATAACTTCCTTTACGCAACAAAACGGCGAACAGTTTCATGAGGCTTGGGAGAGGTATAATGACCTCCTCCAGAAGTGTTCGCACCACGGTCTGCCTAAGTGGCATATAGCCTAAATTTTCTATTATGGGCTAAATGAGACTTTGAAGCAGATTGCAGATGCTTCCTGCAGAGGAAATTTCATGAATAAAGACGAGAATGGAGCATTCGAATTATTTGAAAACATGAGCGAAAACTCAATGAACAATGCCTCCATTGTTGCCTTTAATCATACCAGCCTGCCCCGTAATGTTCACAAAGTTGACACAGGACCCTCCCATTCATCCACTGATCTTAACCTTATCGCAAAAAATTGGATGAAGTCTCCGTCGTGCACAAGAAGCTGGACGAGCTTCTGGCCAATCCCGCCCGTTCTATGGCAAACACCCCCACCTCACCACTTCGTCACAATCCCAATCCTTCCAACGTCAGGCTTATCCCCAAAAACCCCGTGAGACCTTCCTTACCGAGTGTCGCACCGAGCGATTCAGTAAGTCATGTGGATCTAGCTTCTGCAAGCCAGTATTTTGACACGGAGGACCAAGCCTCCGTGTGCTCAGAAGCATATTTACATGCAGACTCATCTTCTGGCTTAAAAGACGCTTGCACCTTGGGTAACAACCCGTTCTCTACCACTTATAACCCAGGGTGGCGAAATCATCTAAACTTCGCATGGTCCAATAACCCGCAGCGCCAAAACCCCGCTGGTGGGCCAATGCGACCGTCCGCACCCATCATCCCAAGGGCCTAGTCTAATCATATGGCGAATCCGCCATCGGGTCCTTGCATACCACAAACAGAACACGCATCAAGTCCTCTTGATAAATTGATGTGGATGATGACGAAAATGGCTAAGTGCCATGAAGAGAACATGACCTCTTTTTAGCACCAATTGGCGCAGCAGAATGCTGAGATCAGTCAACTACGCATGGTGACTCGATCTCAGGGCACTCTTCCAGCCCAACCTGTTCCCAACCCGCGAAATTTCGTACCCCGTGGTCCTCAACCACAGGTATGACCTTCTCAGGGGTAGGTTCATCAGATTTTGCAGGCTCCGAGCATTCCACCGGGATTTTAGGCTAATCCCGCGGCAGCACCTCACCCTTATGTCCCTATTGTGAACCCTCCTCCGCCTTATGATCCCACTGGACCCGCAACGTCCAATGTGATTACTACGAGGAGCAGTAAGCAAACCGTCAATCCACCTCGACCTGATCCTGGCCCATCTTCTTCATCGCCCTCTCATTCAAGATGCGCACCGCATTCGCGAGAGGACGATACACCCAAACTAGTGCCAAAATCGGTCCCATTCCTTGAGGCTCTACTGAGGGAGCCAAAAGGCAAGAAAAAGGATACGTAGGCCTTTGATAACCTGCGTAATTTATTCAGGGATGTTGAAATCAAGGTACCCCTGTTAGAGGCTATCGACCATATACCTACTGTCGCCCGATTTTTCAAAGACTACACTACACCCAGGCGACAGTCAAAGAAAACAAAGAATCCGGTGGTTCTCTCGCCTCATGCGAGTTGTGCTATACTGTCAAATCTACCACCGAAGCAGAAAGATCTGGGCACACCGCTTATTTCTTATAGCATCCAAGGCTGCAATTTTAACCATGCCCTGCTTGATCTAGGATCTTCCATCAATCTTATACCAACCATCATGCGCGAGAAATTTGTCTTAGGAAATCTGAAACCCACCCCTGTCATGTTACAGTTGGTAGATCATTCTATCAAAATACCAAAGGGTATGGTGGAAGACATGGTGGTTAGGGTCAACAGTCTCTATTTTCCTGTTGACTTTCTTATTTTGGATATGGAAGTTCCTAGCTCACTTTCTGATTGTCCGATCATCCTTGGTCGACCTTTCTTGGCCACAGCCCGTGCCCATATAGACTGCGAGTCGGGCTGTATTGAGATTGCCGTTGGATCTGAGAAGCTCAAGCTTAACATCTTCAAGGCAGCCAAGAACTTTGATTGTGATTGCATCGAGGATGACACGTCTGATGAGGACATGGCCATCAGCTCATGTATCGAACAAATTGGGACCTATGCTGCCTACTGTGGATTGCCTTTAAACATGGACGACTGCCTGACCAACACATACTGTGACGTTCCCCCATTCCTCCCTTTTCCCGTACCTTCTCTTGACCAGACTTCTGACGAGGTTTTCTCCGCTTCCCATACCTCATGGTCTGAGTCATATTCGGGCTACTCACCGCCGGTCCACACTCTTGAAGACTAGATTGCCCTTTCTTTCCCGTCAAATTAGGCGGATTTGCAACTCCACACTGGGACCTTGAACCCACACACTACTCATTGGGGCTATCCCTTTTTGGATCCATCTATCCAAGATGCCCCTCTTCTTGGCCAAACTAAGGGCCAACTTCTTCTTCCTGACTTGTTTTCTTCTGATCCGCTTGGGACACTCTCGTCCCAAGAAATGCCAGATCTTTCACCATCCTCTCCTGAGCTGAAAGAGTTACCTTATACGCTTAAGTATGTTTTCTTGGGACCAAATGAAATTCTCCCCGTAATCATCAGTTCAAAATTGACCAGGGAGAAAGAGTGTAAACTAACAAGGGTCCTTATGGAACACAAGGCAGCCATTGGATGGTCCTTATCAGACTTAACTGGCATTAACCCCTCCTACTGCACTCAGCGTATATACGAAGGAGGAGGCTCGACCCTCCCGCAAGATGCAGCGATGTCTCAACCCTAACATGCGGGAGGTCATTAAAAAGGAAATTATTAAGTGGCTGGATGCAAGTATAATCTACCCGATCAGCGATAGCCCCTGGGTGAGTCCGATTCACGTCGTGCCCAAAAAGGAGGGACCACCATCTGTGTCAATGACAGGGGTGAATCCATCCCTACACGCACTCCTACATCTTGGAGAGTGTGTAGATTATAGGAAACTGAATGCTGCAACTAAGAAAGATCACTTTCCACTACCTTTAATTGACCAAATCCTGGAGCAGTTAGCGGAAAATAAAATTTTCTGTTCCCTGGATGGATTCTCTGGATATAACCAGGTGGAAATTGACCCTAGGGACCAAGAGAAAACCACCTTTACTTGCCCCTTCGGCACCTTTGCATTTAGAAGGATGCCGTTCGGACTTTATAATGTGAAGAGAGCCTCATCATGAGCCATAACTAGCTCATTTTGACCCAATAAAGAGAATAAAAGCTCATATATAACCTAGAAGAAGGCTTAATAGAAGGAATAAGTGTTCTGAGAAGAAAACATGAAATAAAGGTTAAAACTGTAATTTTACCATTGCAGTACATAAACGGGATTTCTCAGAGGCAAAACATAGGTCAAATGGTCTAAATAAGATAAAAAGTGGGTTGAGTCAATCAGAAATGGGTTCATGTGCAATCTAGGAATTAAATGACATTTGGTAACCCAAAAACAGACCTGCTTAATTCAACAAGGTTTCGGTCAGGATAAAAATCAAGTAAACCCTCTAAAATTCATGTAAAAATATCCTCTAGGGTTTAGAACATTCAAATTGGCCTTTGGAACCTAGTTTGACCTAGAATAGGGTCCTAACTCATCAATTGACCTAATTTGGGTCTTTACGCAAAATATCCAATCAAACGTGGTCAAACCTAAAATCCAACTTCACCATTGGATTCCTTATGTCAAAATTAGGTTTGTACCAAAATTTGGACCTAATGGGAGGTCATCTTGACCTACTTTTCAATTTAGTACACCCAAATCACATTTTGGTCCCTAACTTTTGAAAATCATTACAGAGAGCTCCCTAACTTCCTCGCCAACCTTGCAATCAGGTCCTTCCGCCATTATTGGGGCAAAATCCTGCTCCGGCGAGGATTAGAGAGGGAATACTCTCTGATTCCTTAGAGATCCCCTCCCAGAAATGCAAGGGAGATTCCCTGAGGAATTCCCTTCCATCTGAGGCCAGTCATGATCCCTGATTTGATCCCAATCTCTCGTGCGAACGCACAAGGGATTTGGGTATCCACCCACTTTCCTTCTCCGGTGAGCCGTCGGTGACGGATACTTGCCCTTCACGCTCCAGAACACATGGCCTGTGCCTATAAAAGAACCCCCAAACCTGGCCGCCCAATTTCAGCTCGACCTGGCCAGGATTCTACCTCAGATTCCCCTCTTCCCTCCCGGCCAGGGTGTCCAGCGGGCTCCGGCAAGCTCTCCTTCCTTTCCCCTTCCCTCTGCCACAAAACCAGTGGTAGAGACTTCTTCCTCATTCTCCTCCGCATCGCGTAATACCCGCGTGCGCTGCCCTAGCCCCGTCATCGCCGCCGTCCTCCCCCACTGGGCATCTTCTTCTCCGGCGACAGCAGGTACAGCCGTCCGCCTCTCCACCCCCTTCATCCCTACAAGTAGGTTAGAACTACTCCACATCTTTCCCTCTTTCTTTTCCCCACTATATTTCACTTGATTACCCCACGACCATGCCTGACCACCGTCATCTTCCATCCCTTCGGCAACCCTCCGGCGAGTCTCCCCTGTCGCTTCGCAACTCCACACGACTCGCCGACCATCGCAAAAGTTCCGCCTCACCACACTGAACACACTCCACCCCTCCACTGCCACGCTACACCTCCACAACGCACCCCCGAACTCACCCATCCATCCGGCCACAGGACGACCTAGTCACGCACGCCAAGGCCGCCTCGCGACCTATCACCTTGCTCTTCACCTTCGCCGTGACAAGGCGAAGGTTCCCCTGGTGATCTGATTAAGCCAAGAGGCTCGTTTCATGTCTGACAGTTCTCAAGCCCCTGTCGCCATGGACGGCGACTCGAAGAAGCTCCAAGCTCGCTCCAGGTGCAGCTTACTCGGGGAGGCATTGCAAAGATATCTGCTCCAATGAGAAACGTAACGAAGTCCGCAGCCTTGGCAATTGGAGAGAGTTCTGCGGGGACGCGCGAGACTAATAGTCCCACATCGGTAACCTACAATGCGCTGGCGTGGTTTAAATTGATTTTGTCATATCTTCTCTTCGCCTCCGAAAGCACTTGGGGTGAGGTCCCTCACCTATTTCATGGTGCCTCATCCGTGATTTCACCACGCGGATCTGGCACGATCCGACCCGACCCTGAGCACACCTCGCGCATCACCCACACATCGGTGCGCCTGGTCACAGGCACGCGATCTGACCCGTTAACCCGACTCTGGGAGAGCTTGCTGAGGGTGGTTTAGAGAGAGAGAGAGAGACGCGCGGGTGTGGGTAGAGGGGTTAGGTTTTGTTGTACCTTGCTGTGGTTGTGTAGGGAAGGAAGGAGTGAAGCAAACACTTAGCCTCTGCTAGCAAAGGGAAGAAGAGAAGGAAGCAGAAGGCAAAAATGAAGAAGGAAGGAAGCCAGTGAAAAGAGTAGGAAGAGGCGAAGGAAAAAGAGAAGAAGTATAGCAGAGCCAAGGAAGAAGAAGACTTCGTAGAAGAGAGAAGAGAAGGAAGAAGAGAGGCCAAGACAGAAACCAAAGAAGAAGACCAAGGAAGAAGAAGAAGACCCGTTGATACAAAGAAGAAGGCAGAAGAGAGACTGCAGAGAAAGAAAGAAAATATTAGAATCAGAAGAGAGAAGAAGAATAATCAAAGGAGGAAAATACTTTTAAGACGTCTGATCTTGTGATCAGACGCCCAATTTTACTCTTTTGCCTGGATTACTTTTTAAATGCATTTGAATTAAACTTTTGAGTAAATTAGAGTGTTCAATTACATTTGAGATTAGTAGTAAAATTCCGATTGCTCCCTGTGTTCGACCTCGAATACTCTGGTTTTCGAGTAATAAAAACTTTTATTTGTTGACGACGCTTGATCACCTATACTACGATGCAATAATTGTTAAAACACGATCGAGTCTAGCCGCGTCAACATAATGCACCAGCAACTTTCCAGAGATGTATGCTAGCAATATTCCACGACATGGTGGGTGACTTTCTCGAGGTTTTCATGGATGACTTTTCGGTCTTTGGACCCTCTTTTGATGACTATCTTGCCAACCTGACCCATATCCTTAAGAGATGTATTGATGTGAACCTCGTGCTTTCCTGGGAAAAAAGTCATTTTATGGTACACGAGGGAATTGTTATCGGGCATATCATCTCCGATAGGGGTATCGAGGTTGACTGAGCTAAGCTTAATGTAATTGCTGATTTACTTGTGCCTGACTCTGTCAAACAAATCCGCTCCTTCTTGGGACATGTCGATTTCTATAGGAGATTCATTAAAGACTTCTCCAAGATTTCTCGACCTTTAACTCATCTCCTATCGACAGATGTACCCTTTGATATGGGCCCCGACTGCATACGAGCATTCACACAACTGCGTGAGGCTGTCACCAAGGCCCCTGTTCTCCAGCCACCTGATTGGTCCCTCAACTTTGAACTCATGTGTGACGCTTCCGACCTTGCAGTCAGAGCCATCCTGGGACAAAGATGCGATAAACACCCCTTCGTGGTGTGCTACTCCAGTAAGACGTTGGACGAGGCCCAGCGTAATTATACAACCACTGAGAAAGAACTACTGGCGATTGTATTTGGGCTGGAGAAATTCCACTCTTACCTTCTGGGCTTGCATGTTATTGTTTTCACCGACCACGCGGCAAATTCGCCATCTCATGCACAAGAAGGATGCCAAGCGTAGACTAATTCGTTGGATCTTTCTGCTCCAAGAATTTGACATTGAGATCCGCGATAAGGCTGGAGCCCGGAATGTTGTTGCTGATCATCTCTCGAGACTGGACCCTGACCACATTGGACTTACCCTGCCGATCAATGAGATTTTTCCCGATGAGCACTTATTGGCAATTAATGTGGCAGGTGGACCTTGGTATGCCGACTTTGCCAATTACTTTGCTTCTAGTTCCCTTCCACGTTGCTGGCCTAAAAACCAGCGCGAGCATCTCATTGCAGAAGAAAAGTATTATTTCTGGGATAATCCACTTCTTTTTCGAATAGGTGCTAATCAGATCATCCGTCGCTGTATTCTTGACAGTGAATTCCCTAGTGTGATATCCTTCTGCCACGATCAGGCCTGCGGAGGCCATTTCTCTGGGAGGAAAACTGTAGCCAAGGTGTTGCAGTACGATTTCTTTTGGCCCTCCCTTCACCAGGATGCACACAATTATGCCAAACATTGCACTAGGTGCCAGTCGTTAAGGTCAATGTCATGTCATGACATGATGCCCTTACAACCCATCCTAGCTGCTGAAATCTTCGACATTTGGAGAATCGATTTCATGGGTCCCTTTCCTCCTTCCAACAACTTCGAACACATCCTCGTTGCTGTTGATTATGTTTCGAAATGGATCGAGGCTATTCCCACGCGCCACGCTGACCATGTCATATCCACTCGATTTGTCAAAGACCACATTTTTTCATGCTTTTCGATCCCTTGAGCCATTATCTCGAATGGAGGAAGCCATTTTACCCATGCTTCTTTTCGGGCACTTTTGAGGAAATATGGAGTCCACCATCATATCGCATCTCCGTATCATCCTCAAACGAACGGCCAGGCGGAGGTGTCGAACAGACAAATCAAGCAAATTCTCCAGAAAACGGTTCGGCCTGACCGTAAGGATTGGTCTGATAAGCTGATTGACACACTTTGGGCATATCGGACCACCTTCAATGCTCCCCTAGGTATGTCTCCTTATAGAATCGTTTACGGGAAGCCTTGTCATTTGCCCGTGGAGCTGGAGCATCGCGCTTATTGGGTGGTTCGCCAATGTAACCTTGACCCAGACCTGTGTGGTCAAGAAAGGAAACTCCAACTCCAAGAGCTGGAAGAGCTCCGTCGTGAAGCCTATGATTCTACCTTAACCTTCAAGCAACGCACTAAGGCTTTTCACAACAGCCGAATTCGATGAAAGGAATTTGAGCCATCTCAGCAAGTTTGGCTTTACAATGCCTGGCTCAAATTCTTTACAGGGAAATTGAAGTCCAAATGGACTGGTCCCTTCCTGGTCTCGAGACCATTTCCCAACGGGGCCATTGAAATTGAAGATCCCAAATCTAGGCATAAATTTACGGTCAATGGCCAGCGTTTAAAACATTATCTTACTCATGAACCTACCCCTGTTGGAGAAACTGTTTCCCTACTGGAGGGTAACTAATTTTGTGCCTCATTCTGAGTCCAGCTGGGGACGTTAAATTCAGCACTCGTTGGGAGGCACCCCAGCAACACTCCTCCACTGTCACGTACACTTCACTTCGCACCTTTTCACTTCACCACTCACCATCCACCTACCCTACCACCCTGCTATATACCCTGCACTTCAGCTCTCGCTCCCCGATCTTTAGACCTTCCTCTACTCTACCCTGCATGCATATGAGGACATAGCATCGTTTGGCATGAGGGGGTGGATAGGCATCCATAGGATCTGGGTATTATATGGTATCATGCAGCTTCCATCCATCTATAAATATGTACATAGCATAAAAAAAAAGGTGTTTAGTAATGGTCTAAAGGTTGAAACAAAAATACAATAAGTGTTTATGGATATTCAACCACTGTTTTGAAGACTTTCCAAGCCACAAAAGCTTGATTCGCTCAGGCTCGGCTTAATTCACTTGAGCATTGACAAGATAGATCAAAATTTCTCCTAACTAAGGATGTATTCTTGTACCTGAGACATCAGTACAGGATCCATTGGTTTGCTTCTACTTGAAAGCCTAAGTAATCTTGGTCCACACTACACATATCAAGAAAGACCAGGTGAACATAAGATCCAACCCTAGTGTTCATTAGGGAGGGTGGAGTCCTTGCCTGTGCGCGCAGGTAGACTTTTTATCCCAGGCTTTAGTCTTGTGTCTAGGAGAAGTCCTTTCCACCAAAAAGGAACTCTCCCACCAAAAGAAAAGTGTGCTCCTTCAAATAAAGTTGTAAGAGATATACTGACACATGTTTTAAAAAAAAAACAGTGTAAATAAGTCAGTATATCTTGCAAATGTTTGTAAATTCTTCTCCCTCAAAATGTTTCAGGGCAAAGTTACAAATACCATGTTTCTACCATATATTCTTTGAGCCACAAAAGAAAAAAATGAGGGTTGAGTTTTCCGTCATCTTTTTAAGGGTCAATCCGAAGACACGAGCTGAAACTGGGACCAACCTACAGTTAAAGATTCGTGAAACCCTGGGCTTGAGTCTTAGTGTTCATCTGGTCAGTCTTGATCCTTCACTATGCACAAGCCATAATATCTTGAGCTCTCGAGTAAGGCAAAAACCTCTTGAGTCCTGGAAATTGTACTTAAGGTTTAAATATCAAGAGTCCAGGTTAGTTGAGAGTTGGTCTATGTCACATAAGACTTGAAGTACTGGTAGTTTTCTCTGCAATTGGTTCTCACAATATCCAACAAATAAACACACCCATGTAGCCTCAGAAGAAAATCTTCAGCTTAAGATTATTTTTAAATACAATACAAAATGTTTTGCTAGGGACTAGCAAAAGATAGGCATGGGGGTATGATTGCACAGCAAAAATACACCAACAAATATGCCATCTTGTATTATTTCCTAGCACTGCCATTGCATATTAGGTAGCCATAGTTGCATTTATAAAATTGACACATGCATGCATTTATTTGAGAGGGGAGGATAATGCAAATAATTGGCCATGTAAATAACATCTTCTTCAACTGCTGCCTTGCAAATTTCACTTTCTTCATTTTTTATTTTGACTTTGAATTTCTTCTCCCTCGCGGGACTCAATGCATGGGCTTGCACTTCTTCGCGCCATTCTCTGCCTACAGCATGCTCTGGCAACAGCATGGCTAGTCATGCACACTTGCAGCATGGCTGGGGCAGGCGTCTTCTTCTTTATAAAGCCTGGCCATCTTCCTTGCGAGAGGGGGGCCTGGCACACACAACACCAGCAGCCACCTTCGTCCAGGCCATCTTCCTCCCTTCTCCCCTCCATACGGAGTAGCTCTTCCACTGAAGAGATACACTGTGGGCAAGAGCAAGCTCACAGTGGTTCCACGACCACAACTGTGAGTTCCACCACCGCCCAGCTCCTTCGTGAGCAGGTGGGCGTGGTGGTTCACCCTCTGTTTCAACCACTGAACCCCATCGCCATTGCCAGAAGCTCCAAGCTCTGGAGCTCCAGCAGCAGCAGCACGGCAGCCAGCAGCCGCACAAGCACCTGCGAGCATGCCAGCACCATCCACAGCCCCTTTCCAGGTGCGCAAGCACCTTCCAGCGTGCCCGCGCATATAGAACCGGTCGCAACCAGTTGTCCTCTGCGTGCAGCACTGTAGCTACTGTTTACACCTCTCAGCGCGACACTGTAGCTACAGTGAGGTGACCGGAGAGTTTCTCACTTATTCGGTCACCGTGTGCTCTCTCTCCTCGCCGCTACTGCTTCCAGCTAGTCAGCGCCAGCACCCGCGCCCGCGTCTGCACCCGCTCCAGCGCCCGCATTCACTCCAGCCCGCAGCGCTGTGCGCTGCGCTGTGCTCCCGCACTAGCCTGCGCGTAACGCAAGGACCGCATGCTCCCTTCAGCACCCACGCATAGCCTTGCGCGCCTGCGCCTGTGCACCCTCTCGTCCAGATGGCGCCTGCCCCCACCAGACGCCTTAAACTCTCTAGCTCTCTCTCACAGCCACTCCCACACTCATACACACACACACACTCACTTGTACACACTCACACACTCACTTGTACACACCTATACACACTTATATATATATTTATATATATATATATACATATTAATACCTATACAACTACATATAAGTATATATACATATACAAATATACATACATATATATATATTTATACATATATACATACATACATATATACATATATATCTATAGATATATATACATATACATAGCTACATACATAGATGCTTATACAAATATATCTATATACATATATTAGTATATATATATATATATATATATATAGTTAAATATATATACATATATATCTAGTTACAAATATATATATACCTATATATATATATATATTTACATATCTATATCTATATATATATATATATATATATAACTACATATACACCTATATAGTTACAACCCTATCTAAAAATATACATATAAATATATATTTACATATATACATACATATATATATTTACATACACATCGCCTACCTGTATCCCTACGCACTAGTCACTCCACCACGCGTTATATCACGGGAATATTTGCACCAGTTGTTGATATTCCCCGATACCCGCGTAAAGAAAGTGCCTCCGCACACACTCCCACACATCCATCCTACACTCTACGCGGCACTTCGTCTTGTTGGTTGCATCTTCCTAGACGTGGACCAACTCGACACTGTGCTACACACCATTTCCACCTCCACCCCCACCCCTATATATATAATATATATATAGCTATATATATATAGAGACTATATTTATTTCTTTACAAGCAACCTATCTAGTTTCTATTTCTCTTGTGTTTCCTACTATTAAAAAGCTAAAAAAAAGAGTAAAAGAGAAAAGATAATCCTTGTCTTGCAGGTACTCGGTCTTGCTAATAACAAGACCAGTTTTTGGAACCCTAAGTTGGCTCAAAGCCAAGAACAATTTGGCTTAAAGCCAAGAACTTGATTTTGAGGGTGTGCCTCAAGGACAATATTATCAACAAAAGAAAATCTTAAATAGAAAAGACCCAAAAACATAATAAATGCACGGAAGAGATACGTACTAGGAAAGGCGTAAAAACTTATTCACCTCTAATTCCCGCCTCCCTAAGTTCGACCCTGGGCCTAAAAGTGACCAAGATAAAATTAAGTAGGCCAGGTTAAAAATTTTGTAAAAAGATGGTTAGGCTCGATTTAGGTTAACCACTATACTCACTTCAATGCTAATTCATCATATTAACACAACCTATTCGAGTCCTGACACACCTTTTTAGAAAAAGGTGTGTCAGGACTCAAATAGGTTGTGTTAATATAATGAAATTATTGTTGAAGTGAGTATAGTGGTTAACCTAAATCGAGCCTAGCCATCTTTTTACAAAATTTTTTTACCTAGCCTACTTAATTTTATCTTGGTCACTTTTAGGCCCAGGGTCAATCTCAGGGAGGCAGGGATTAAAGTGAAGAAGTTTCTACGCCTTTCCTATAACGAATTTCTTCCGTGCGTTTATTATGTTTTTGGTTTTTTTTCTATTTAAGATTTTTTTTGCTGATAATTTTGTCCTTGAGGTACACCCTCAAAATCAGGTCCTTGGCTTTGAGCCAAATTGTTCTTGGCTTTGAGGCAAATTAGGGTTCCAAAAACTGGTCTTGCTGATTGCAAGACCGAGTACCTGCAAGACAAGGATTATCTTTTTTCTTTTACCTTTTTTTTTTTAATCTTTTTAATAGCAAGAAACAAAAGAGAAATAAAAACTAGATAGGTTGCTTGTAAAGAAATAAATATAGTCTATATATATAGATATATATATTATATATATAGGGGTGGGGTGGAGGTGGAAATGGCATGTAGCACAGTGTCAAGTTGGTCTACGTATAGGAAGACGCAACCAACAAGACAAAGTGACGCGTAGAGTGTAGGATGGATGTGTGGGAGTGTGTGCGGAGGCACTTTCTTTACGCGGGTATTGGGGAATATCATCAACTGGTGTAGATATTCCCGCAATATAATGCGTGGTGGAGTGACTAGTGCGTAGGGATACAGGTAGGTGATGTGTATGTAAATATATATATGTATGTATATATGTAAATATATATTTATATGTATATTTTTAGATAGGGTTGTAACTATATAGGTGTATATGTAGTTATATATATATATATATAGATATAGATATGTAAATATATATATTTGTAACTAGATATATATGTATATATATTTAACTATATAGATATATATATAGTAATATATGTATATAGATATATTTGTATAAGTATCTATGTATATAGCTATGTATATGTATATATATATATGTATATAGTAATATATGTATGTGTATATGTATATATATATGTATTTATATCTATAGATATATATGTATATATGTATGTATGTATGTATGTATGTATAAATAGTCCCCTATTAAAAAAGGAAGATGGATGGCCATGATGGTGCCACGTGGTGCCATCACAGCCTTCCAAATTACCCGTATGCACTTCTCCTCACCTGCAGCTGCTGATCTAGGTTGTTGGATCCCAATCCAATGGCTGAGAGCTCATCATGTTGCCTACAAGTCTCCCTCTCCCTCACATCTCAAAGGGCGCTTCATCTCATAATCGGGACGGTTGGATTACCATCCAACTATCTAGATTCATCACCAGTGGCCACAACGCATTATCGAGCATGCACCTCTCTCAAGCGAGAGGCACAAGTTCAATTCTCACTGACAGCCCTCCTCAACGCGAGTGCCCGTGAAATTTGACCGTACAATCAAGATTATGCGATCATGGAGTGGCCACGTTGATGCTTGGCTTTTCTTCACAGCAGTAACGAGCACGAGGGGTATGTTATTAACTGATGTGAAAAATACGTGGTTTGTTAAATGATGCAATTAGTGTCATTGCAACACGTAAATTCGCAATCAAACTTTTACATTTATAATACCTAGATAGTGGAGTATCTAGGTTTGTCCAAGGAGGCCAATTTGTTAGTCACAAAGAATAAGTTCTCTCTCTCACCTCTTAAATCAACCAATATCCTTTTGTATTTTTTATTTTATTGTTTTTAGGGCTTTCAGAAACAATCGGGTTTTGTGTGAAGATGAATTACACTACAACTAACATTAAGTGACAATAATGAAGTCTTCTCCTCTAAGCTCACCCTAGGCAAGTGCACCTAGAGTAATTAGAAGAGAAGAGTGTGATGTGCACTACACTAATAAGAGAAGAAAAACACACTAAATTCAAACATGAACTTGGAAGGCAATGAAAATTTGTATTACTAGCAGAGTAAAATATAGGTAGAGGAATGCTTCGACAAGAACATTAAACTACTAGCTAACACAAAAGGTAGAGTAAAAGATAAAGGAGTGATTTTGGTAGAAGATCTAGGTGGCCCTTGCTCCAAGTGTGGTTGCCCCACACTTGAAAAGAGCTCTCCTTCTCTTCCTTCTTCAATTGGTTTTCCTTCAGCTCTTCCTCCAAGGTGGGTGTCAAACACCTTGATGAAGATCCTCCTTGCCTAACCGTCCCCTCTAGGTTGAAGATGACCTCCTCCTTGGCATGGCTAAGGGAGAAGAGAGAGAGGAAGAAGGCACCAAGGGGGCGAGTAGGTTGCCTCCTTGATCTTCTTCTCTCCTTCTTCCTTGGTGTGGATGTAAGAACCTAACTAATGGTATGGGTGGAACCTATCTAATGGAGAGGAGATGGGAATTATGTGGTGGTAGGGTAGGGTATTTATAGGATGGGAAAGGAGGTGGTTATGGTATTTTTTGGAGGGAAATGGAGGGGTGCTTGGATATTTTTCAAGGGAAAAATTGGAGGGAAATGGAGAGGTGCCTTGGTTTTCCCTCCAAACATACCTTCTAGAAGGTGTTGATTTTGGAGGGAAAAAATCGAGGGTGGAGATGGGTTGAAGGGGTAGGTGTAGGGCCGGATTTCAAGGGTTTTGGAGGGAAAAGGTTGGCACCATTTTTAGGTGGTTTTGGAGGGAATTTGGTGGTGTCTTTTGGTGGTAGAAAGGGGTGAAGGGATGTATAGGGTTGACGCGAAGATTGAGGTGGAGTGGTGGTAGCTTAGGTGGACTTAGGTAAGGTTAGTTGGTGGAGCTAGTTAGGTGGATTTTAGGGTTAGGTTTTGGTGTCCAAGGAGGTGACTAGCTAAGCTAAGCTAAGCTAGCCTAGCTAGCTTAGCTAGTAGGGAGTTGGGGGGAGAGGTAGAGGGAGTTAGGGTTTTGGAGGTGATGAGCTGGAGGAAGCTGTCTTAAGCTGCACTGGAGCTGGTGGCTACTGAAGAGAGCTGCAATGAGCTACTTTAGCTGGCTTAATTTGCTAGTTCTTTGCTAGCTACTAAGCCAAGCTAAGATGAGTTGGCTTCTACTAATGTGAGCTAAGGTGAGTTGGGTCTGGTCTTCCCGAAGATTACTGGGCTAGCTAGAGTAGCTAGCTTAGGTCAAGTAGCTCAGCTCAACTAAGTTGAGCTGAGTTGAGCCCCCAGGAGTTGGACTTGAGCTGGTTAAGGTCATCTTCAGCTGACCAGGTCTAGCTAGTAGCTAGTCCTAGTCAGGTTGAACTTCCAATGAACTCTTTTGAGTTGGAGGAGCTGGAATGGAGCTGGGATCAACTAACTTGAGCTAGTTTAAGGTGCCATCCAGCTGAGGTGAGCTGAATGGAGCTAAGATGAACTAGGTATAGCTACCATTCAGCTAAGATGAGCTGAATGGAGCTAGGGATGAGTCGATCCAGCTAGAAGGAGCTGGGATCCAGCTGGGATGAGCTAGATCTAGCTAGAATCTAGCTGAAAGGAGCTTCTTCTTCATCTTTTGCCTTCTTGAATGCTAGGGTTTTAGAGATCTAACTATCTGTTCATCCCTAACACTCAAATAAACATGTCAAAAACACAATAAAACATGCAATGCATGCCTAACCTAATTGATGCCTAAATGCAGCTCAAAAACCCATTTACAAAGTTAAAATCCTAAGAGCTAGGTTTGTTTTAGGGCATAAGAATGATGATAAATCGACATTTATCATTAATCACATGATCTACATCAGATGGTGGAGGTGCGACCACGTCGAAGCATGGATGGTGCAACGCATGATGATGCGCCATCATAGGTGCCTTCTGCTCGATTTAAAGGGGGGAGGAGCACACATCTTAGCCCTCCATCGCCCATCGAATGGTCCAACCTCTCCCTCAGCTATGCATGAGCGAAGCCAACAGTGTGTGTGCACACGCTGCGCTTGCTACGTGTGATGCGCGGAGCCAACAATGTGTGCATGCACGCCGCGTGCATTACGTGCGATGCGCAAGCGGTGTGTGCACGTGTGTGTTCCCCGCACACATTGAAGCTCCTTCACATGGCAAATCATTTGCCACACTCATTTTTCACCCTATAAAGCGTGCATTACGTGCGATGCGCAAGCGGTGTGTGCACGTGTGTGTTCCCCGCACACATTGAAGCTCCTTCACATGGCAAATCATTTGCCACACTCATTTTTCACCCTATAAATACCCTGTCACACCCCCTTCCTCTCCATCCCTTCCTACTCTTCTCCCCCCCTCTCTAGAGCTTAAGAACACTCTTGAGTGAGTCCCAAGCCTAGGATGCTCCACTAGAGTTCTAAAAATAATATTTTCCACCTTCTAATCCCCTATTAGTGGAGCTCCTATCGGTCGTCCCCTTATCCCCATTCCAAGAAGTGGATCACGCCGCAACGCTGCCTTGACTCACCTCTTCATCTTCCAACATCGTTCTCCTTCCTCCAGCTTCTCACCATCTTCATCTGGGTGCCATCCATGTAACTTGTCCTCCAAGCAGCCGTCGAGGGGTATAACTTCTCTCCCCTTCTCTCTTTATTGCTTTCTAGTTTAGATTTCATTTTTCGCAATTAGTTGTAATAAACATTGAGTTAATTATATATATTCTTCTTTCTCTCTCCCTTTTCCCTTTCTCTCTATCTCACTTTCCTTCTTTAATATTTTGCAAAGTAGATTAGTTTAGTTTAGATAATTGTCACCTGCTATCCTACTTATAAAAAATCATAAAAATTACAAAAGGCGAAAATTCTCCAAAAGCAAATAAAACAAAGCGTGCATTTTAAAAATCAAACGTCTCCTCCCCATACTCGACCCCAGACTCATCCAGTCTTGGTTAAATTTATTTGATAAGTTAGATTTTTCTGCGAAAATACGACGACTCAAGTTTCACTTTCTAGAAACCCCAACTATTCTTCGTACGAATTTTCTCGACTATCATTTTGGCACTGTTACCAAGAGGCAATGATCTTTAATTTTCTTTTCCACATTCGCCCGCACTTACTTGACTTTCATCTCACTTTTCTTCAATTTAATGTGATTGTAGGTACTCATCTAGGCAGGTGAAACCAGTAGATTGGAGAAAAGTGTAGTTTGAAGGTTCTCTAAGTCTTCCCCCATTCCCCACCCACTAGTTTCATTTTGCTACAATAATAAATCAAACCCAAATTAACTTAGGTACTTGCATAAACCCTAGGTTAGATCTTGGTTGTTTGATTTTCAGATCACTCACCTTACCCACTGGATAAAAAAAATAAAAAAAAAATAATTCTCTCTGATTATGGGATATAATTGAACATACACACAATTTACACCCACAAACCCAAGGCACACAACCTCTCTGATTTCATTACTCAACCAATACTCTGATCTGTGAAACCAGTACACGTAAAAACACACACATAATCGATTAGAAATCAAAATAGGTTAACCATTTTTGTGTGCTTAATCAGTGGTGCATTAGGGCAATTGTCTGAGCTGTCTGGGCCCCACCACTTCATTTAAAACAAACTCATTCAGTAGCTTGCCCCTTAGGATTCATATTTTCAGTCAATAGCAAGCACTTCATTTTATTTCTGAGTTTTAAAGGAATACATCTATACCAATGCTTTCACAATTTGGTTTTCCTCCCTAAACTTGATTGAATCAACCTAAATTTGAACCTTAAAATTCATTACATCATCAATAATCTTACTTGAAAACCCTTGGTTGTACATGCACACATTATTGAATTGATCATTGCAGGCACAACCCATTTAAGAGCCCATCACATTCCAAGAGCAGTACTATCCCAGGCCTAACTTAAAATTAAGTAGATGTTGCCCATACGATTCGTTGAATATGTTTCAGGGTACTCTCCAAACCGTAACTCAAATTAGTGACATCTGCTTTCTTTAGAAGGTTCTAAGTTGGGGGGCCTAATTGTCAAACAACTTAAGTAAGCAGGTGTTTGGCATAATTAGCGGCCCTCGGGACATGCTGCCCTTGCTTTGCCGGCTCAACTTAACCAACTTTTGGATTAAGGATAACACAAAATTTGTGTTGTGGTTAGAGTTTATCTTGGAGCATTAGTCCTTAGGCTACCCAACTTATGGATAAGCCTGTATTTTTTGTGCTGCAAGCCTCCATTTTCTCATCATTTCGACTTCCTTCCAGTGCATGCTTGGAAGGAGGTCATTGAATCCTCATTTGAAAGGACCTTTAGACCATTCATGGAGGCGTCAATTGAGCTATAGTCAAGTAGATCCCATGGCTGACCAACCACCTCCCTTGCCTCCGAATCAGGAGGAGCTGATTCAAAGGTAGTTGGACCAATTGTGGTAGATGCAAGAATGGTTCCAGTATATGAATGATCAGGGTGCTCGGGCCCTTAAAGAATTTCTATGATCCTTCAACTATGGGGATCGTCCTGGTGTTATGATCCCTAGAGGAGATGTAAAGATCAAGTCCTAGGTGTTAAGCCTAATCAAACATTTTCATGGGCTTGGCTCTGAAGACTCGTTCCAGCACTTAGAGGACTTAACAACTTTGGTTCAGACCACCAAGGCTCAGAATATGAATGAGAGGAGTAAATGATCATGAGGCTTTTCCCCCACTCTCTCAAGGATAAGGATGCACATTGGTACTGGACTCTTGGAAGGCCGATAGCTACTTGGACTGATCTTAAATCGACCTTCCTAAAGAAATTCTTCCTAGTCGGACGTATCATTACTCTTGGATGGGCGATTACCACTTTCGCCTAGTGGCTAGGGGAATCGCTTCATGGTTCCTAGGAGCGATTCCAAGACCCATTGCAGAAGTGTCCACACCACGAGGTGTCGAAATGTCAACTTGTGCATATATTCTATCACGGGTTGACGGATCAACTCTGTAATCACGTGGATGCTTCCTGCGGAGATAATTTCCTCAACAAGGATACAAATAGCGCATATGACTTGTTTAAGAAAATGAGTGAGAACTCAATAATCCATGCCTCCATGGAGACTTTCAACCAATCCCAGCAACCCAGATGAAATGCTAATGAGGTTCCGGATTCTCATTCATTTGACATGGAATTGATTTGTAACAAGTTAGATAAGGTGGATCTGGTTGCGAAAAGAATAGAAGAGTGGATGACTAGAAACTCTAGTAGATCTAGATCTACACAATCCTAGAGCTCGGGGTTCCATTCTTCACAAGCTCCCACTGAGTGAGAGTTTTTGAATCAGCTGGAGTCGGCTCTACCTATGAGCCAGCACTTCTCGGAACCTTATGGGTTCCAAACTGGGGCCTTTGATCCCAGTTTCTCTAATCCTTCTTCCTTCTTGCCATGCTCACCCTATGAGGATGTGCATGCTATACAAGAGAATGCTAGGTCCAACCCATATTCTAACACTTATAACTCAGGTTGGAGGAACCAACCTAACTTCTCATGGAAAAATTAGGGGCAACTGACCCAGACGCGACCTAGCAACTATGTACCTCAAAGATCTATGGGTTAGGGTCAAGTATATACCCAGTTTCCCCTGAGATAGATCAAGTAGCCATCTTGGAATGCCCAACAACTCGCAGGGTAGGCTAATTTGAACAGGCAGATGGTGGAGATGCAAGGATCCATGCTCCCACTTATGCAACAAATGAAAACATCGCTGGACAACTTGCAATTCGGGCTCATTGCTAAATCCAACAACCTGGATCTCTAACATCTCAACCTATACCAAACCCACGAAATGTACAAAATCAAGGCAATAGAGCCCAAGGGTACGGAATCAAAGAGACCTACACACACATGCTCAGGTGCTTGAGCAGGGTCCTCCTTCTAATTCTAGATATCTGGCTAGTCAAGCCCCTTTTATCTTTCCTAACCCTCCCCAAGACCCAAACCCATATACATCTGCAAATTCTATCACCTTAAGGAATGGAAAGCAAACCTAGGACCCTGAACTACCTTCTTCCAATAAACAAAACCCTGGTGAGCATAAGGAAGAAATGGAGCAAGCTAAAGAAGAGACTGAGGCTCAGGAACCCAAAATAGATGACACTACCCATAGCCTATTCCTTGATGCCTTATTGAAATCCAAGAAGAAACCCATAGATAACAATGAGGAGCTTCTAAAATATATTCAAAAGTATAAAGATCAACATCCCGCTCCTCGATGCTATTAAGCCTATCCCGGCTTACGCTAAGTTCTTGAAAGATTTATGTACTCAAAAGCGTAAGCTGAAAGAACCCACCCCGAGGAAGGTGATACTCTCTAAGTAGGCTAGTTCTGTTATCTTACATTACCTTCCTTAGAAAAAGAGAGTCCAGGTGTCCTCTTGATTCTGTGTGTTATCGGGGATTACACTTTTGATCAGGCATTGTTGGATCTAGCTGCATCCATTAACCTAATCCCGACTTTCCTGTATGAAAAGTTCAAGTTAGGTGAACTCAGGCCGACCTCAGTACTGCTGCAGTTAGCAGACCATTTGGTCACCAACTCGGAAGATGTTATTGAGGATGTTATTGTCAAGGTCAAGGATTTCTATTTTCCTATAGATTTCCTCATCCTTGACATGGATGTACTTGATGACTTAAGGAATAGGCCCATCATTCTGGGGCGTTCGTTCCTGGCTACCGCTAAGGCCAATATAAATTGTGAAAGTGGTAGTATGGAGAGCACCTTTGGAGATATGCAGTTAACACTTGATATTTTTAAGGCGATTAATAGTTTGAGGATTATGGATATATCAAGGAACTCGAGGATATCGATTATAACGTTAAGACCTGCATGGCTATCAATGTTCTCGAGGGTTTTGCTAGCATAGAAGAGCCTAACCCACAACCCTCCATGGTAGACTCGCCACACTCTAAAGAGTTTGTTGATTTTATTCACTCCTAACCTCTTCCTCTAGACTGTCTTGATGAATCTTCATCAGCATCTTCTTTACCCTCTATCCTGAACTGGCCCTAGCTTGAACTAAAACCATTGCATGAGAATTTAAAGTATGAGTTTTTGGGACCTAAAAAGGCACTCCTTGTGATAATTAGTGCTAGATTGACTAAAGAGCAAGAGTTGAAATTGATCAAGGTCCTTAAGACAAATAAAGTGGCAATTGGTTGGACCATCCACGACCTTAGAGGGATCAAGCCATCTTATTGTAATCACCACATTTATATGGAAGATGGATCCCACCCTTCTCGTGAGATGCAAAGGAGATTAAACCCCAATATGCAGGAAGTGGTCAAAAAGGAAATCATAAAGTGGCTCAATATAGTAATCATTTACTTGATCTCAGATAGTCCCTGGGTTAGCCCCATGCAGATTGTTCGTAAGAAGGTCGAGATAATCATGGTGACTAGCGAAAGGGGAATCCATTACAACCTATTTAGCTTCCTCCTGGAGAGTCTATATTGATTACAGGAAGCTAAACATAGTCACAAGAAAAGATCATTTCCCTTTGCCCTTCATTGACCAAATCCTTGAAAAGTTAGCCAGGCAAAAGTTTTTTTTTCCTGGATGGTTATTCTGGATATAATCAAGTTTCTATCCATCCTGAAGACCAGGAAAAGACAACAGTCACCTGTCCCTATGGAACCTTTGCATTCCGTAGGATGCCTTTTGGGCTCTGCACTGCACCTACGCCTTTTCAAAGGTGCATGCTAGCCATCTTCTCTAACATGATGGGAGATTGTCTTGAGGTATTCATGGATGATTTCTCCATTTTTGGAGATTCTTTCAAGCCTTACCTGGCTAATCTAGAATTGATCCTTAAGAGATGCATTAAAACTTAGTTGGTCCTTAGCTGCTAAAAAAGCCACTTTATGACACAAGAAGGCATTGTCTTGGGTCACGTGGTCTCTAATCAAGGCATTGAAGTTGATAAAGATAAATTTGATGCTATCTGTAAACTTCCCCCACCCACATCTCTTAAACAAATCCATTCATTTTTGGGTCATGAGGGTTTTTATCAGAGATTCATCAAGGACTTCTCGAAGGTTGCTCGACCCTTAAGCAATCTTCTGGCCAAAGATAAGCCGTTTAAGTTTGATGAATCGTGCTGTAAGGCATTCGATTTATTAAAAAAATAGTCACATGTGCCCCGATGTTGTAACCATTGGTCTAGACAACC
This sequence comes from Thalassia testudinum, assembly GCA_037157565.1. NCBI lineage: Eukaryota > Viridiplantae > Streptophyta > Magnoliopsida > Alismatales > Hydrocharitaceae > Thalassia > Thalassia testudinum. The sequence goes on from JAZHRO010000077.1 coordinate 130,934,928, forward strand.
CCATTTAAGATTATGATCGACACTTTTGATTATGTGGTGGGGGCTGTCTTGGGTCAAAATTAATAGAATGCCCTTTGTTATCTACTACGGTAGCAAAACTCTAGACGAGGCCCAAAGGAATTATACTGTTATTGAAAAGGAATTGCTGGTCGTAGTCTTCACACTTGAAAATTTTAGGGCTTATCTATTAGGTTCTCGTGTCATAATCTACACGTCATTAAAACATCTCTTAGCCAAAAAGGATGCCAAGCCCCAGCTCATTAGATGGATTCTTTTACTTGAAGAATTCAATCTTGACATTAAAGATAAAGCCAAGGTACAAAATGTAGTGGTGCATCATTTGTCGAGAATGCTAACTGATTCTCCTCGTTTGGACATTTTGATTTTTGATACTCTCCAGATGAGATGATTCTTATAGTCTCGGGTGTTCGAACCCCCTGATTTGCGGATATGATTAATTATTTGGTTGTTGGTCAAGTCCCCAGGACTGGACCATGCAACAACAGGATAGACTTATATCCAAGGCTAAATACTATTTTTGGGATGATCCTAAGCTGTACCTCATTGACAACGACCAGATTATTCACCGATGTGTTCCGGAAAAAGAATTTCAGAGAATACTTGAGTTCTTCCATGCATTTTCATGTGGTGGACATTTTTTTGGAAAGAAGAGGGCCGCGAAGATACTACAATCTAGATTTTATTAGCCATCTTTGTTTAAAGATGCCCAGGATTTCTAGAGGTCATGGTCCTGATGCCAGGCACTTGGAAGCATAGCCAAGAGAGATATGATGCCCCTAAACTTGATCCTTCCTGTTGAAATCTTTGATGTTTCAGGCATCAACTTCATGGGACCCTTCCTCCCTTCATTTGGACACTAGCATATTCCAAATGGATTGAGGCTATTCCCACCTGAACCAATTACCATAAGGTGGTCATCGACTTTGTCAAGAAGAATATCATTACTCGGCTTGGGATGCCTAGGGCCATCATCAACAATGGTGGCACTCATTTCACCAATGCCTAGTTCAATAACTTATTGAAAAAATACAATGTGAATCATTTGATTTCTACACCTTACCACCCCCAGACAAACGGACAGACCGAAGTCTCGAATCGAGAGATCAATAATATCCTTCAGAAGAAGATTAGGCATGATAGCAAAGACTAGACCCAAAATCTTGATGATGCTCTTTGGGCCTACCATACAGCATATAAGGCACCCATCAGTATGTCTCTGTTTCGTCTGGTGTTTGGTAAGGCATGTCACTTACCTAAAGATTGAACACTAGGCATTCTAGGCTATCAAGGGATGTAATTTTGACCTAGACTTAGCCAGGAAGACTAGGAAGCTCAAACTATCTAAGTTGGAGGAGCTTAGAAATGATGCGTACGAAAACACCAAGATCTATAAGGTGAGGACCAAACTTTACATGATCAGCTGATCTCCCGTAAAAGCATTGAGTCGAACTAGAAGGTTTGGCCTTTCGACTCTTGACTTAAGCTCATTCCCGGTAAGCCTAGGTCCAAGTGGAATGGTTGATAAACATCAGTTTATCATCATTCTTATGCCTTAAAACACACCTAGCTCTTAGGATTTTAACTTTGCAATTAGGTTTTCGGGTTGCATTTAGGCATTCCCTAGGATAAGCATGCATTGCATTATTTTTTTTATTTTACACCTTTATTTGAGTGTCAGGGATGAATAGACAATCAAATCCTACAAACCCTGGCATCGAGAAAGGAAGAAGATGGAGAAGCCCAATTCAAGTAGATGTCAATTGAATCCAACTCATTTCATCTAGATTCCAGCTCATTCCAGCTCAACCTAGTTGGGATCAGTTCATTTTAGCTCCATTAAGCTCCCCTCAGCTGGATGGCAACTCAGCCTAGTTCATCTCAGCTCCATTTAGCTCACCTCAGCTGGATGGTAGCTTAGGCCAGCTCGACTCAGTTGATCCCAACTCCATTTCAGCTCCTCCCAGCTCCATTCAACTCATAGAAGCTCTACTTGACTATGTTTAGCTACTACTATCAACTAGCTAAGCCTAGTCAGCTAAAGAAGTCCTCAACTAGCTTAGGCCAGTTGAAGTCCAACTCCCAAAGACTCAACTCAGATCAACTTGGTTGAGCTTAGCTACTTGACCTAAGCTAGCTAGCTTAGCTAGCTAGGTTGTCTTCAGGAAGGCTAGATCCAGCTCACCTCAGCTTACATCAGCAGAAGCCAATTCAATCTTGCTTGGCTTAGCAGCTAGCAAAGAACTAGCTAGCTAAGCTAGCTAATGAGCTCAAATGTAGTCCTCTTCAGCAACAATGTAGCTCCTGGAAGATTCTTCTTAGCTCCTCCAGCCAAAACCCTAGCTCCTTTATTCCTTCCTCCACTACCTTACTAGCTTAGCTTATCTCCACCTCCTTTACACCATGGCTGTAAACCTACTCCACCAAAACCTACATAAGCCTCCACCTTAACCCTACCTTAAGTCCACCTAAGCTACCACCTCCTACCTTCATTTTGGAGCCACCTTAGACACATTTCTTCATCCAATCACCGCCACCAAAAGCCAACTAAAACTGGTACCAAAAACCCTTCTAGAAATCCCATTTTGGGCACCAACTAAACCCCTAAATCACCACCCTACACCTACCCACCTAAGCCACATCTACCCTTGGATTTTAGATCCAAAACAACCCCTTCTAAAAGCCCCCATAGTTGGTGCCAATTGATGGCATCCCTCCATGGTGGACGTCCACCAAAGGGTGGCTAAGCACCCATAACCATGACCAATTACAACCCTTTGGTGGCGCCAACATTGATCCACCCTTGGATCCCTTAACCACCCACCTAACCTAATCTTAGCCATCCACTTAATCCATGCCAACTCCTCTCCCATCCACTTCTATAATTACACCTACTAACCACCATCATTTCCCATCTTTGGCTTCACATAATTCACCATATATCCACCAAAAATTCAGCCAAGAGAAAGGAGAAAGGAAGGTGATCAAGAGGGCTCTCCCTTGCCTTCTTGGTGTTCACTTTTCTTCTTCCTTCTCTCTTGTTCCTAAAGCCAAGGATCATCCTAGTAGGACGGCCAGGAAAAGGAGTTCAAGGTGGTAGTCATCCACCTTAGAGGAGGAGATAGGAAGAGCACTTCATAGTACGGGAGCAACCACACTCAGAGAAAGAGTCATCTCCACCATCTTCACAAGAGCTTCTTTATTTTGTTTTGTAATTTATTTTTGTAGTAGAAATCACTCCTCTATTTGGGGATTACTTATGTGATACCATTCACACAGGTGAGCTCTCCAAGTAGACGTTGTAGACACTATTAGTTTTTCTTTATAAAAAGCTCTTGCCTTTCAATTTGTGCTTTATTGATCTCAAGCACATTTTCTTTATCTTTGTTAGCGCACCCACACTCTTCTCTTTTAATTACCCTAGGCGCACTTGCCTAAGGTGAGCTTAAAGGAGAAGATATTCTTGTCACGTAGGCGTAGTTTTTGTCTTCGCATTCCATATCACGTCGTTGCCCATTATTTCAAAAACCCTAAAAACCAGCAAGACCCTAAAACAAAAAAATATAAAGTGAAGCTTTGAGAGAGCAAGAGAGAGAATGTGATCATCAACTAACATATTGCCTCCTTAGATGACCCTAGATACCACCACTATCTAGGTTTATAAATATTAAAAGTTGATTGCGATTTTACACGTTACAACACAAAAACCTGCTCTTACAAAATATGTGTTTTTGCTATCAACCGCCCATTCATTATTGATCAAATTTTTCCAAATGGAGCCGTTGAAATTTCTGACCCAAAAATTGGTAACTCATTCATGGTCACAGTCAACATCTAAAACCTTTTGTTGGCTATGTTATTCCACAACCCATCTCAGACAAAGTTGCTCTAACCTTGGGCTGACGTCTTTGGCTAAACTTCGCTTAGCTGATAGCACTAAACTCGGAAACTTTGTATAGACTATATATTTTAAGCTAACTGGATTTACATTGAATTCAGGTGCTATCTTCTCTATTCTACGCTTTTCATACCTTTATTTACAATGAGAACATTGCATAAGCTAGGCATGGGGGGTGGATTCATTTTTGAAAATTTGTCAGCTTTATAAAATTTTTCCATTTATTTCTCTCAAAAAAAAATCAAAAAGACCAAAAAAGATTGAGAATTAGGAAAAGAGAACTTAGGCATTAGGAGTTTTTCAACTTTAGGAAATGATACAATAGGACCTGAACACTTAAACTCTTCAGAACTACAAGCTTAATTACCCAGGTGTCCACTAAAATGTGGACCTGTTTCTCATGTCATCACCATTTTAATTCAATTTTAATTGGTTAAATAAGTTGGGGATATAAGTACACGACTTATCAACTCACCCTCTGATTTGACGGGGCTTTTATTCTAAGCATCTACACACATTTTGCATTGACTCCTCAAGTGATCTGAATGGAAATTAGGTAGCTAATAACATACTAGGGTGGTATGGCTGGCATGTGGCTATGAGTAACAGCTCATAGCTAAGTGTCCAAAGCCCAACCACGTGATCCATTCTCTTTGGTTGTTGCCTTTAGGTAAATCTCATTTCAGGGAAGGCACCTGTTTAGAATATATATGTATAAGACCCAAAAAGAAAAAAATAAAAAAAATAGAAAAAGGAGAAAAAAAAGCCATACTTCACCACATGGGTGTGGCTAGCAAATTATCATAGGTAACCTCCAATTGCCATTTGTCCAAAGCCCAGCCCACAAAAATGCACAAGTAATCCCGAAACTTAGGCAGAAGTGGGGAAGTAGAATAAACCTAGGGAGATATACATTGGGTTCACCCTTGTGTTGACCTTATAAAAATAAAAGTAGAGAGAAAGCTACCGGTCGAATAGATAGACCTTTAGGTAGAAACTTTCTTTAAGGTCACCTAGGGTTTGTAGATACTTAAGATTTGTTTTGTTTCGTTGTCTAGTGAGTCAATCACTCTTACACATAAAGATGCTTAGTACTTAGAGCCTTTTCAAGTCTTGGGTGGGTTGGGTAGCCGTAGAAAGCTACCTCGAAATCCCAAACAAAAATTCCAAAAAAATAGAAAAGAAGAAGAAGAAAACAATGGTATTCACTTTTGTACGGAATAAAATGAGAACCTGGGCGGTCTACATTTAAGCAAATACTCGGGTACTGTTGAGACATTGTAGTTTAGGTCCTTAGTTGAATTTTCTTAGTGTTGACAAAGAATGTATGCTTGAGTAATCGAATCCTAATTCTGTTTTATAAATAGCATTTAGTTTAGTGTTTCTAAGGAGTAGCAAAAGATAGGCATGGGGGTGTGATGTCGACACATTTATCAAGCTTCAATTGCCTATTTATGTGTGTTTCTTGGCTTATAGATGCATTCAACATTATAAATAGTACATAACATGCATCATCATGCATTTAGACTAGATTGTATAATTTGTAAATTAATTTTCTTGTTTTAATGGCTAGGGGTCAAGGTGATACATTTCTGAGCCTCGAATTGAAGATCTAACTAAACGGATCTGATCAGGGCGACGATCAGAGTCCAACGTCTCCAAAATCGCCTTGATCAGATGTTCGTAGCATCATATGCAATTTGAAGAAGTTCAACAACCAAGAGGCAAGGTGATGTGATTCAAAGTCTCAAACGACAAATCCAACTGCACGATTGGGTTCGGGTCGACGATCGCAACCCAACAACACAAAAATTGACTCGATCGAACATCCATGGCATCCTCTATGAGCAAAGGAAGATGGATGGCCATGATGGTGCCACATGGTACCATCACAGCCTTCCAAATCGCCCACACGCACTTCTCCCCTATAACCACTGATTTGGGCTGTTGAATCCTAATCCAATGGCTGAGAGCTTGCCACGTTGCCTACAAGTCTCCCTCTCCCTCACATCTCAAAGGGTTCTTCATCTCACAATTCGGACCATTAGATCACCATCCAATGGTCCAGATTCATTACCAGCGGCTGCAGTGCATTGGCGAGCATGCGCCTCTTTCAAGCGAGAGGTGCGAGTTCAATTCTCACCAGTATCCCTCCTCAAAAAGAGCACCCAAGAAATTTGACTGTACGATTAAGATCGTGCAATCCTGGAACAACCATCCAAAGCACTTCCCAAGTTTGGAGCTGCCTCAAAACCCGAAACAACCAGGGCAAAATCAAAATCCAAATCCTAATCCCCTATTCATGATGGTCAACCAACTAGGTCGACTTCAACTCAATCAACACCAGTTGGCTAGGACAATCACGAACCTAGCCAACCAAAGATCGGGTCAGCCACTCGGGGAACCTCTTGTACCACTTAAGGATTTTTATGATCCTTCCAACTACGAAGAGAGACCCAGGGTAGTTATACCCGAAGGGGATTTTGAAATTAAGCCCACCATCTTGAATCTAATTAAACACTTCCACGGTCTTCTGAGAAAGGGCCCTTTTAACCACCTCAAGGAGCTTACTGTCCTTGCACAAACCACCCATTCCCACAATGTGTGGGAAGACTTGTGGCTCATAAGACTTTTCCCTTTCTCCCTAAAAGATAAAGCATGCTATTGATTCAAGATGGTTGGGCATCCCATTATTACCCGGCCCTAATTGAAGAGCGTTTTTCTGAAAAAGTTTTTATCGATAGATCATACGAATGCCTTAAGATGATCTATTATGACCTTTCAAAAAAAATCCAGTGAACCTCTCCACAAGTCTTGGTTGAGATTTCAAGAATTATTAAGGAGTTGCCTTCACCATGAGATTCCACAATGGCAGCCAGTGCAAATCTTCTATCATGGATTAGAAGATCAATTAAAATGGTTCATGGATGCTTCATGTAGAGGGAACTTTCTTAATAAAGATGCTGATAGTGCCTACCTTCTTTTTGAAGAAATGAGTGAAAACTCATTCAACTTGGCTTTAATGGATACATTTGGTAGGACATCTAACCCAAGACTCGGAGTAAATGAAATTGACTCCAAATCTGCATCGATTTTAGTTACACGAGATGACTTGCAAATGATTACACAAAGACTGGATCAGATGTAAATTCACCAAAAAAATATGGAATAAAAGTTGACTCAAAACAAGCTCCTTACCGAACCCCCCCCCCCCCCCCACCTTCCCTTCTCCATGATGGTTGAGCAACTGGCTCAACTACAAGCAAACCAACAACAGTTGGTTGGGTAGGATTGTACTGAACCTAGCTAACCAAGGGCAAAACCCACCACCTTGTCAATAGCCTATCGTTCCTCTTAAGGATTTCTATGATCCTTCCCATTATGAGGATAGACCAGGAGTGGTTATACCAAAAGGGGACTTTGAAATCAAACTAGCAATTCGGAACCTGATAAAGCACTTCCATGGCCTTCCTAGGGAAGACCCATTCAACCACCTTGAGGAGCTCACTCTCCTTGCACTAACGACCCATTCTCGCAATGTGCGAGAAGATCTATGGCTGATGCAGCTATTCCCATTATCTCTCAAGGATAAGGCCGCTTATTGGTTTAGAACCATCGGTTGACCTATTACAACATGGCCTCAGCTCAAAAGCGCTTTCCTTAAAAAATTCTTCCCCATTGGTCATACAAATTCTTACGAAGATCTATTACAACCTTCCAACAAAAATCTGGCGAGACCTTACATGATGGTTGGGAACGATTCCAAGATCTTCTAAGAAGTTGCCCGCACCACGAGATTCCCCTATGGTAGCTCGTGTGAATCTTCTACCATGGTCTAGAAGATCAACTTCTATGTTTTGTCAATGCCTCGTGTTGCAGCAACTTCTTAAATAAGGATGCCAAAAGTGCCTGTGAATGATTTGAAGAAATGAGTGAAAACTGATTTAACCTTGCATCCATGAACACCTTTGGCAGAAATACAAACCCGCAATTCGATGTTCATGAAATAGGCACTCAATCTATCCCTGTTACCCAAGATGATTTCCAAATGATTGCCCACCGAGTCGACCAGATGCAATTGAATAAGAAGAAAATGGAGGAAAGACTTACCACACCCACCCAGGCTCCACATATGACCCCACCTAACATTCTGAAAAGAGGAAACTTGCACAACATCAATGTTGTCCCTGCTGAGTATGATCAATTTTCTGAGGCTCTATATGGTTCGCCAAGGACTTTCACTTATCCAAATCCCAGCCCCACAAAAAATATCTCTGCCCTCCATGAGCAATTTAGAAATTCCTCTAACTCAAATTGGAGGAACTACCCGACTCATTCCTAGACAAATCAGGTTCCCTTTTAGCAACTAAATCAAATTGGCGGGTATGGGCAAAATCAGACCCTTTACCAACCTAGGCCATCCCAAGAAGACATTAATGCTAGATTATGAAAACCCTGCAAGGAATGCAAAGTCAGATGTCAGAGGTAACCCGTGTTACAAATCTCCATAACCAGATTAGGGTTACTTTGACCTAGAGACCTGCTAGACATCTGCTGCCCCAACCCATGCCCAACCCTAACAATCAAAGGAACCACTATTAGGGTGGGAATTCAAATCGTAACCATCAGCCTCCTATTAACCCAGCATCACAGCACCCACCGAGTTTCCATCAACAACAGGCTCCCCAACCTCCTCCCAAGACTAACCCAACTGCAAATGCAGTTACTTTGAGGAGTGGGAAAAAAACTTCAGATCCTAGGCCTTCCCACCAATCTACTGAAACCCGCATTAAACCAGTGCAAGTTGACTCTCACCCCACTCAGGAAGAAAAGAAACACAAAAATCACAAGACATGACTCCTATCCCTTTTCCCCAAGCTCTCCACTCCACCACCAATAAAAGAAAGAAATTAGAGTCCATGACTGAAGAACTCATGAAATTATTGGGCCAAGTTCATATCAACATCCCTCTCCTAGACACAATCAAGTATATACCTACCTATGCTAAATTTTTGAAGGATATCTGTACTCCAAAAAGGAAGACAAAAAGTCTAGGTAGAGTGCATCTTTTGGAGACAGTAAGCTCTGTCATACAAAGCATGTTGCCTCCTAAGACAAAAGACCCAGGCACATCTTTGATTTCGGTGATTATTGATGATACCACTTTCAACCGTGCCCTTCTCGATCTCAGTGCCTCAGTCAATATCATCCCCACTATTCTTTTTTGAGGAATTTATGATCGGTGATCTCAAGCTTGTCGAGGTTACCCTCCAGTTAGTTGACCGATCTTTAATAAAACCCAGGAAAATTATCAAGGATGTCCTTGTCATTGAGGTCCAGAATTGTGTCTTCCTAGTAGACTTTCTAGTCCTTGACATTGAGGTACCCGAATCTCTGATTAATGCCCCTATAATTGTTGGACGACCCTTTTCGGCCACCACAAAAGCAAATATAAATTGCCATATAGTTAAAATGGATATCACTTGTGCGGGCCAAACAATTACTCTTGATATTTTCAAATCCTCCAAGAGATTCCATGATGATGATAACTTCTTTGAGGACTTGGATAATGAAACATCTAATTTGGTAGAGGAAATAATGCTACTGAGTAATCTTCCCGACCATAATTTTTTTGAGGATTCAAACTCTGAATCAGTGCTCGACAACATCAATGACTTGGAGCCTTGTCTTCATTCCAACCCTCTTCCTAACTCATCACCTTACCCACCCACTCTAACTTCCATTCAACATCCCACCCCAACTTCACCCACCCTTCATCACACTAACTTTTCCACTACTCCTTTTCCACTGGACCTACCACCCGACCCCCCCGAGTATGGCCTTCATCATGAAATAAAACCATGGCCAGACTCGGGTCATTCTTCCATTTTTCCATCTAATTTTGGTCCTCATATTTCTACCACTCATCTTTTAGGGGATCAAGAGGAAGGCATCTTTTATGAGGGCATTCATGTGTCCAATTTTTTACATCATTGTCTGTCTTCTGTGCATCACTTCACGCCTAGCTGAATGGCATAAAAGATACCACTAGATGGGAGGTAACCCATCATTTTTCCCACTTTTATTTTTTATTTTCTTTGTCAGAGGTTTTGACTATCTTGAGCCTGACCGCCTTCATCAAGGTTATTTCTTTTCCCTTCCTAATGCATGAGGACATTGCATATCATAAGCATGGGGCGGTGTTTTCAAATTTTGACGATGGATTCAAAATTTTCAAAACCAAAAAACATTCAAAAAAATTTTTTCCTTTTTGCATGCATACTCATCAAAATAAAAATCTTTAAAACTTTTCTAGGACATTTTGAAAAATCAGGACCAAGATTGAAGATTCATTTTTAGGTACAATGAGATTTAATCTTTAACAAACTAAGGACCAGAATGCAAATCCAATTTTTAGAACTTCTAGATCTATTCTTAGACTAGATCAAGTATCATTTTCTAAATTCCACCTGAACTCGTGATGATTTAGGTGACTTGATCTCTTTTTGCAACTCAAAAATTACTTCGCTTAGTTTCCAACCAAAAACTTGCGTCTCTTACGAAATGCTTGTGTGAAATTTCACAAACAAAACCAACACAACCCAAAGACATTAGAAAAATTAGAAAAACCCCTTGTTTACTCTTCGTGAAAATTCGAGGCAGATGATTGGTTTGAGTTCCCACTGCCGAGGAGGAAATTGCCTCTTTTGAGGATGCGATATCAACATATTACCACCTCAAAGCTGCTCCATATCTATATTTCATATCTTTAAATGGAGCATTAAGGTGCAATTTTGCAACTCAGGTGCCTTGGATGATGCTCTACCCATAGCGTCAGAGCAAGAGCCTAAGTTCACTTAAAGTGCCCCTTTACACTACATTGTGTTTTAGGGTTGTGATCTCCTATGGTGTAATGACCCAAAATCCAAGTCCCAAGTCATTTCAGGGTGGTTCGAGTCAATTTGAACCCAAAAATCCGATCGTGGTTCGATGCTGGTTTCAGCACCACCTTAAATTGCCAAAAAATGCATATTTCGAATCAACCCCTAGGAAAAAATTGTCAAAATAGTACCATCTATGGTATCGTCAAATTTATTTCATTGCAATCTTTTCAACGACACTTGTTTCGCACAAATCGGAGGTGTATAGCTCAAGTTATGGTCAAAACAAGTCAACAAGGACCTATATGTAAAATGAACCCAACTCTGGGGGTATTTTGGGTATTCACCCACTATATCTGATCCTAAAAATCCTTTGGCCTATAAGGACCTCTTTGGGACTTTGGATCGTCATTAAGCTCTAAACCTTTTAATTAAGAGAGGAAAAGAGAGGGAAAGCCTTAAGACTTTCCTTTTCAAAAATTTTCAAAATTCTTTTTTAGTACTAAGCATGATTCCAAAAAGTGCAGGCTTCCCACCACAAATTTTGCAAAACATGACGGTAGCATGGGTGGCATGCGATGCGCTGGAAACACGTGACATTGACGCAAACGAGAGAACGACGCGTGGCAGTAGCGCGTGTAAGAGAGTGACGCATGGTGGGCGAGCCTGGGGAGCGCGAATCTCTGACACATGTTGAGATCGACGACCACGAGCGGGTGCACGATGATTCGCGGACATGGGCATGAGCGAACCTGGTGTTAACATGTGTCGCGTGGTGCAAGTGAGCAAGCGACTGGTTCGATTAAACCGGCCAGTCTGGTCTAGTTCAGGAACCCCTTGCGTTGTTTTGAGCGATTCAAGGCCTTCCTAACCTCGGAATTCCACAAATAAGGTACCGTTGGAATTGTATCGACACGTACTATGTGTTTGTATAGTTTTTTTTACTTTTGAGTATTCTTTCCTTGGTGAAAAATAAAAAACGTGACTAGGTGTTTCTGACCCTATTTTTGCTCCGTATGAATCAGGTCTTGCCCCGGTGCGGGCATGGATTTCGAGGTGGATGTGGAGATGTCCCCTAGGTTTTATATGCACAATTTAGACTTACTTTGACCCTTCAATGATGTTAGGTAAAGCAATCTACCCTTCTCTTGATTCCGTCCGATTTTCGAGTATCTGTGGACCCGATTTGTGTAACTTTTCGTGTGTACCACCTTGGGTGGCGTGTAATTCTCCCTTTTGCTAAGTTTAGAATCCTCTGATTTTTTCCCTTATTTATGGGCACATTAATTGATGTAAACACATTTACACTACTTAAGATGTCCATTTATGCATGTTCTTAAGCATAGGATTGCATTTCATGATATAAATATTGCATAACATGCATCATCTTGCATTTAGAATAGTTTGAATAATATGGAGGTTAATTATCTCCTTTTATGTGCTTGGACAGGGCAAACATTTTATCGGGGCCTCGAATCAAAGATCCAACTGTATGGATGTGATCAGGGCGACGATTGGAGTTCAACGACTCCAAGATCGCCCTAATCAGGCATCCATAGCATCAGATAGTGACCGGGGAACCCTAGAAGATCAAGGGCCAGGATGGTGTAAATCCACTCTTCAAATGACAAATCTGACCACACGGATGAATTCGGATCGACGATCGCAGCCCAACAACGCAAAAATCGAGTCAATCCGACATCCGTGGCACTATCTACAACTTCCAGAAGATGGACGGCCAAGATGGCGCCATGTTCATGGCACCATCTCAGCCACCCAAACGGTCGCATACATTCTTTGAAGACCCTGCACCCGCTCCCTCTCCGCTGTTGGATCTCGATCCAACGGCTGTGGGCAGCCGCGCCTAAAAGCACCTGCCCGACCATCCGCACCTCGTAGCGCAACGGTCGAGCGCGCTTGCGCGAGTTGCAGCCACGGGTTCGAACCGCAGCGAAGGGGAGAAATGCTCGGGCATGCGGGCGATGGCGGGTGTTGGATCGTCATCGAACGGCCGTTTATGCTCGATTGAGATCACGCGCTATTACACGCGCGGTGTCACGCAGCATTGCACGCGCCGGGCGGGCGCGCAGCAGCGAGCGAAGATGAATCTTAAGCCGTCCGATCTCGCAATTGGACGGCTGAGAATTAACGAACGTGTGCGGATGTTGAAGAAGAGCGCAGCTAAGGAGGCGTGCGTGGGCGCGGGTGCTACGCCCACATTGGGGCTTTAGTGACGGATTTATCTATCACTAAAGACCCCTCATTTATTACTTTAAAGATGTAATGACCATTTTGCCCCCACTCCTTGCAACTATAAAAGGAGACCCCCTCCATACGAAATTCTCATCCCTTCCTTCTCTTCTCTACCTCTCCAAAGCTCAAGAGAAGCTTGTCCCACGCCTGGGATTCTTCTCGCAAGATAAAGTCCAAATTTTCGTCCCCCTTCGGAAGTGGATCCCGCGACGACGACGGCGTGCTGCTTCGTTCCCGTTCTTCTGCTTCGTCCTCCTTCGTCCTGCTTCGTCCTCCTTCGTCCAGGCGTCGTCCCGTCCGGCTCATCCTCCAAGCGACCGTCGAGGAGGATTTCTCTCTCCCTATTCTTTTTACCGCTTTCTAGTATAGATTTACTACTTTCTAGAGTAGTTCTGCTCGTCCTCCAAGCGATCGTCGAGGAGGACATTTCTATCTCCATTCTTTTAATGCTTTCTAGAGTAAATTTATCACTTTCTAGAGTAATTGTTTTATGCTTTGTAGTTGTAAGAGTGAAATGAACAATCTCCTTAATGATAAATTCCCTGTTTATTCTACATCTCATTTTGATTTCTCTGTGTAATATTCTCTCTCTCTTACTCTCTCTCTCTCTTCTATTTATTGTAAATAATTAGATAGTTTTAAATTGAATTACTTCATGACAAATAAAAAGAAACGCGTAGTTTTTAAATCAAATGTCCGCCTCCCTGTGTTCGACCTAGAATTTTCATTTCGGTATAAATTTTATTTGTTGAACACGAGTTCTTCACTTTCAAACTACAACGACAGGTTTTCCAAAACCATACACGTTAGCGTAACAATTAGACCGTTCAACATTAATGAAAATACTATGAAAAGAATTAAGGATTAATAATTATGTGTACCTTGTTATCGCATGTCTAAAACAAGTTCCGTGGTGTTCTTTATTAGACGAATAATATGGGACCACTGTCATGAACTGAAAACTACCTGTAAATGGATAGGTTGGAAGATAATGAGGATGATTGTTAATCTCAGAATTAGTAATATAAAATTACTAAGGATATTCTGATTTAACAAAAATGAGAGATATAATTATCTGGAATTGGTTATATAATCAATACGATTGATATGTCGGTGATCGCGGTGAAGATTCTAGTGGAAAGGTTCAAATTTGGAAAATCGATTGTCGTAGTTCGATTCGTGAGAAAATCCATCGATCAGATAAAATTTATAACCGAAACTCAAAAAGTGAGTCTCGGGTCGAACACGGGGAGGCGAACTTTTGGCTTTAAAAGATACGCATTTTTCTTTTATTTATTTTTATTATTTTTATCTTTTCTTTTTTTTTGGTATTTTTTATCAAGCAAGCGATCAGGTCGATGAAATTTTATCTAGCTAATCTACTTGCGAAAATATAAGAGAGAGAGAAAGAAACAATCATGGATTTCTAATCAAGTGCTTTTTTACAACTAAGAAAGCGGGAAAGATTACACTACGAAAGCAATAAAGATAGAAAGAGGTAAGAGAATCCCCCTCGACGGTTGCTCGGAGGACGACTTGCTCTGATGTCGCCTGGAAGAAGGTGGTGAGGAATGGGACGAACTGGGACGGGGCTGGAGGACAGAGGATGGGGTAGGACGGCGTCGCAACGAGGATCTTCTTCCCGAAGGGAGGTGAGAAGACGGCCACGGGATGCTTCACGAATGGGGATGAGGGGAGGGAAAACTATTTTCTTTTCTACTCTAGAGGAGCATCCCGGGCTTAGGACAAGCTTTCTCTAGAGCCTCGGAGGTGATGAGAGGAAGAAAGGAAGAGATGGCTTATAATTGAGGGGGTAGGTCCTTGTATAGTGGAGGAGAGACAAAATCATCCATGGGCAATTACTATTGACTGTAATCGTCGCTAAAGATTTGCCCAACTGCCGTTGAAGACTGCACCCTTCAATTCCTTTGCTAGCGCATGCATAGCGCAGACCATTAGTGACAGCTACAAGTATCACTAAAGGCCCCCCCAACTATTGCTGAAGATCCACACCCTTCAATTCCTTTACTAGCACCGCGCTCAATTGGCCAATTAGGGGGGCTACGGGAATTCTAACCTGCGCCCCTCCCTTAAAGGTCGAGTGCTTAACCACTGCACCAAGACTTCTAAAAGGTCAAGGGGATGACTTAGCGTATGTGGTGGAGGAGCATTCTCAACCATTGGATTAAGATCCAACGGCTAAGAATTGATGATGAAGATGATGAGGGGGTGCCTCCCAGTTGCTGCTGGTCGGTGTTGGGTGGCCTGGATGGCTCCACATGGTGCCATCTAGGCTGTCCATCTTCTTTTTGCAGAGGGTGCTACGGAGCTTTGATCGAGATGATTCCCGTGTTGCCGGACTGCGATTGTCGCTCTGGATCCATCCATACAGTCAGTGTTGATTGCAGAAAACCATACGATCGGAATTGGATTTTGAAAACCCATCGTTGTAGTTCGATTTGCAAAGAATCTGTCAACAGCTAAATTTAACCAAAATTCGTAAAGAAATTCCGAGTCGAACACTGGGAGGCTACGCCGATCTAAAATCCATGATTATATTTTTTTGGTATTTTTGTTTGAAAGTGAGATAATTACAATGGAATTGATATTAACACTAAGAGAGAGAGAGAGAAAGAGAGAGAGAGAGAGAGAACAATCACTTGATATAATAATATTGTTTCTACAACTAGAAAGCAGAAAATGATTACAGCTAGAAAGCAGGAAATTCTATTCTAGAAAGCGATAAAAAGAAGGGAGAGAGATGTTATCCTTTTCAACGACTACTTGGAGGACGAGCCGGACGGTGCAATGCCTGGAAGACGAAGGACGGAGTGGGAAGAAGGAGGACGAAGCAAGAGGAAGTGGGAACGAGGCAGCACGTCGCCGTCATCACAGGATCCACTTCCGGAATGGGGGCGAGAAAACTTTGGATTTAACTTTAAAGGAGCATCCCGGGTGTGCGACAAGCTTCTCTAGAGCTTTGGAGAGGGAGAGAGGTGAAGGAAGGGATGAGAATTTCGTGTGATAGGGCTCTCCTTTTATAGTTACAAGGATTGGGGGTAATTTGGTCATTCCATATTCAAAAACACTAAAATCAGGTCTTTAGTGATGGATTTATCCGTCACTAAAGACCTGTCGTGAGTGACGTATGCGCGCACTACGCGCGGCTTCTCCTCAACCACGCCTTAACATAAAAGCACATCCAAGCAATCTCAATCGTCCGATCACGAGATCGGATGACACAGGTCGCTCCTCGCTCAATTAAGCTTCACGTAACCGCGTGCCCGTGCGTGCGATGGAGTGTTCAAACGCGAGTTAGATTGCATGTAGGTGATCCGTGTGCTCTGGTGTTGCCACATCTCCTGCATCTGCACCGCCCGCTCACCATCCAACGGCTCAATTGAGCTAGCACTCGCATCCTTGGCTGATTTGGGGCTCGCCGCGTTTCTAACAGCGCCCGCTGCACTGTGCGTGCAGTTTGCCGCGTTTCTCACCAAAGCGCACACGCTCACAACGTTGGATCAAGATTCAATGGCACATATCCGATCATGCGTGCGAGGAGAGAAAGAGAGGGCGCGCGAGGATAGACAGTAGTGGGCGTTGATCTCAACCATTAGATCAAGATCCAACGGTTGAGATTGATCGATTCATTGAGGAGAAAAAGGGCAACGGCGGTTCCTTGGGCAGATTAGGCAGTTGAGATGGCACCACGTGGTGCCATCTTGGCTGTCCATCTTCTGCGTGTTGTAGACGGTGCCACGGATGTTGGATTGGATCGATTTTCATGCCGTTAGGCTGCGATCGTCGATCTGAACCCATCTGTGTGGTTGGATTTGTTGTCTGAAGTGCAGATTGACACCATCTTGGCCCTTGATCTTTGAGCTTCGTTGGACTATATCTGGTGCTATGGATGTCCGGTCAAGGCAATCTTAGAGTCGTTGAACTCCCGTCGTCGCTCTGATTAGATCCGTACAGTTGGATCCTTGGTCCGAAGCTCTAATTAAAAGTTGCCCTGTCCCTGGCCATAAAAGGAGACAATTACTATATAATTTGTACAACTTGACCTAAATGCATGATTATGCACTATTTACAATGCATGATGCTAATATGGTACTAAGAACATGCATTAATAGACATTTTTGGCTATTTAGATGTATGCACATCACACCCCCATGCCTATCTTTTGCTAGTCCCTAGAAAAAACTGCATGCTATTTATAAAAGAATTAGGATTGGATTACTCGAGCAAAAGTCATTTTCAACATTAAGAAATTTTTACTTAGGACCTGAACTTTCAAAGACACAACAGCGCTCGAGTATTTGCCAAAATGCAGACCGCCTCAAACCCTCGCCTTATTCAAAGAAGGATCTCTTTTTCTCCTTTTTCTTCTTTTCTAATTTTTTTGGATTTTTGAGTTTAGGGTTACAGAGTAGCTTTCTACGACTACTCAACCCACCCAAGACTTGACGAGAACCCTAAGTTCTAAGCATCTTTTTGTGAATTTGATAAACTCGTTGATCTGTGTTTACGCAGCTTGATCGTGTTTTAACAGTCAGTTACGTCGTAGTATAGGTGACCAAGCATTGTCAACAAATAAGAATTTATTACTCGAAAACATAAGTATCCGAGGTCGAAGACATGGAGCAAATGGAATCTATTCACTAATCTCAATAATGTAACTGAACACTTAATTACTCAAAACTTAATTCATAATATATATGCATAAGTTTAAAAGTTAATTGTGGCAAAAATAGTGGAATTGGACATCTGATTTAAAAAGATGTTTTCTTTCTTCTCTTGTCTGCTTTCTCTTCTTCTTCTTCTGACTTTCTTTCTCTAATTTTTCTTCTTCTGTTCTTCTTTGGCCGTGTGCTTCTTCTTCCTTATTTCTTCTCTGCAGTTCTCTTGCCTTTCTTCTTCTTATTTTCCTCTGTCTTCTGCCTTGCCTCTCTTCTTCCTTTTTCAGCCTTCCTTCTACCTTGTCTTTCCCATTCTTTCTTTCTTCTTCCTTCTTCAGCCTTAGCTCTCTGACTTCCCTCCTCTCTTTGGCATCGCCTCTTCTTTCTACCTTGTCTTTCCTTCTCTTTTTCTTCCTTTTGCATCTAAGTGTTAGCTTCACTTCAACTGTGCCTCCCTTCTCCCTACACAAACCGAAGAGCAAAACCTACCCCTCTACCCACCCCCGTCTCTCTCTCTGAATCTCTCTTTGGTATGCTCTCCCAGAGCTAGGTTATCAGGTCGGGTCACGTGCCCGGGCCCAGGCGCACCGATGTGGGTGTGGTGCTCTAGGAGTGCTCAGTAGGATAGTCGAGTCGGGTGCCAGATCCGCGGGATGAATTCACGGACGAGGCGTGTATAGGTGAGGGACCTCACCCCATGTGTTTTCGAGGCAAACAGCTAATATCACAAATCCAATTTATTGCGCGCACCTCACTCACAGGTTCACGAGGTGGGACTAATGTTCCACCCGCTTTTGCTTGCACACCCAAAGGAGATCTTCCTTCCAATTACTGCACCTGTAGGCCTCGCAGCACCAATTGCTTGGACAGCTGACTGAGCGAGATTCCCCCAAACCTGCTGGACCTGGGACCCTGAAGTGCTTCAGCCTGGGGTGAGCTTGCGACCTTCTCGAGCCCTCGCTAATGGCGGCTGGTGCTCAGATCCTGCACGACACAAAAGGGGCCTTGCGGCTCTATCAGACCACAGGAAGACCTTCGCCGTGTCACGGCGAAGATGAGGCGGTAGGTGGCAGGCCACGGGGTGGCCTAGGCCTGCTTGCCTAGGTTGCTCTGTGGCCAGGTTTATGGGTTAGGTCGGGGGGCATTTGTGGTGGTGTAGGCGATCTGTGAGTGGGTGGAAGATGTTCAGTGGAGTGTGGCGGAGGTTGTGGGCTTGGTGGCGAGACGTGTGGAGTTGTGGAATGACGGGTGCGTCTCGCCGGAGGTTAGCCAAAGATGGGGACGATGGCGGTGGACAGTGGCGGTCAAGGGGTGTTTTGTGAAATAGGTTGGGGGGAATTGAAGAGGGGATAGAGACAATCAGTTCTAACCTAATTAAGTGGACGAAGGGAGAGAGAGGGCGTCTAGCAGTACCTGCTGTTGTCGGAGAAGAAGGCATCCAGTGGAGGGAGACGACGGTGACGATGGGGCTAGGGATGCTCGTGCGGGTGTTGCGCGATGCAGAGGAGGATGGTGAGGACAACTCTGCCACTGGTATTATGGCAGAGCGACAAGAAAGAGGAGGGAGGCTCGTCGGCGCTCGCTGGAGCACTTGGCCGGAGGAGGAGAAGAAATTGAGATGGAATTCCGGCCAAGTCGAGCTAAAGAGGTGCGGCAGGAGTTGAGGGCCATTTTATGGGCACTGGCAGGGGCTCCTTTGCTTGGAAGACAAGATTCCAAGTGCGGGAGTCCTCGTCAGAGTAGGAAGTCTGTGGGGTACCCAAATCTCTCGTGCAAATCATAGATCAGGACCATGCTCAGATGGAAGGGAATTCCTCAGAGAATCTCCCTTCCAAATCTGGGAGGAGATCTCTGAGGAATCAAGGAGTATTCCCCCTCCATTCCTCGCCAGAGTAGGATTTCTCCCCATTAATGGTGGAGGGACCTTCTTGTAAAAGTGGCGAGGAAGTTAGGGGGGTCTGTGCAATGGTTTTCAAAAGGTAGGGGCCAAAATGTAATTGGGTGTACTAATTTGCAAAGGAGGTAAAGATGACCTCCCCTTAGGTCCAAATTTTGGTACAAACCTAATTTTGACCTAAGGAATCCAATGGTGAAGTTGGATTTTAGGTTTGACCATGTTTGACTAGGAATTTTGCATAAAAACCCAAATTAGGTCAATTGATGAGCTAGGACCCCAATCTAGGTCAAAATAGGTTCCAAAGGCCAATCTGAAGGTTATAAACCCTAGGGGTATTTTTCCATGAATTTTAGAGGGTTTATTTGATTTTTATCCTGACCAAAACCTTGTTGAATTAAGCGGATCTATATTAGGGTTACAGAATGTCATTTAATTCCTGGTTTGCACATAAACTCATTTCTGATTGAACCAACCCACTTTTTATCTTATTCAGAACATTTGACCTATGTTTGGCCTTTGAGAAATCCCGTTTATATACTGTGATGGTAAAATTACAGTTTTAACCTTTATTTCATGTCTTCTTCTTATAACACTTATTCCTTGAATTGGGTCCTTCTCTAGGTTATGTAGGAGCACTTATTCTCTTTCTTAAGTCAAAATGAGCTAGTTATGGCTCATGATGAGGCTCTCATCATACCCCCATGCCTAGCTTTTGCTAGTCCCTTAGCAAAATTTCAAGGTTTCAACTTCTGTTTTAGACCCTGAGTGTCTGTCACTAGTTATGATAAGTGCTTTTATTTTTCTTTTGTGATTAGGTCAGATTGCCGGTAGTAGGCCTAGAGGTACTCAAGTACCAACCAAAATCCGGACTTGACCCGCTTTAGCCTTAGTCTTCCGCAAAGGTTTTTAAGGCCCGCAAAAACTATCCTAGGGTTTGTTGGACTCCGCGGTTAAAGCACCCGTTGTTGAGACATTTTTAGCCTAGGTTCAATTTGTAGTGCATTTTTTGTAAGAGAGAGATAGAAGCTTTATTTGTTTAGAGAGTTTTCTCTCTCCCTTTTTATTTTATTTCTAGCTTCGGATTGGCTTCTCAACACGGTCTGTATCAGATTCCTCGTCCCCATCATCAATCCTCAAGGGTCCCTGGCAATCGATGCTTCGAGATAGCACCGCCCATGGCAACCCCCAGAACCTTGGCTTTTGAGATTTTGAGATAATCCGACCCATGGCATTCCGTGGCCAAATTCAGACCCTAGCGTTCGACATTTCGTGATAATGCCGCCCATGATATCTGAACCAGCAGAGTGCTTACATGCCCCCGGTAGAGACAAGCACAGAGGAGATGATATGTTGTTACGCATCTTCGAGGGGAATTTCCCGCCTCTCCGCGCTGGGAAGTCATCCAAATCAACTTGTGTTGATCAGCCGCTCCTAATCTAGGTGACTTTTTCAGAACATTGAAACGCTTTTTGCGTGGTTTTGATATTTATGTGCACTGAACCAGACTGTGTGTGAATTGGGGTGCTTAGGTTACCGAATCCTGCAAACCGAAGGTCAGTTAACGAGGCTGAATACTTCCTAAGCCTTAGACCTAAACTTAAGCTTCGCATTTTCCCTAACCTCTTGAGGATTATCCAGATCTTAGCGGATACGTAAATTTTTAAGCCTAAGAATCTTGCCCAAGAGGCCTAAGATCAACGTTCCTGCTAATCTCTTTTTGTGTCTCCTTGACACTTTTCTTTCATTTTTCTTTTTCCTTGATGTGGTCTAGAACTTCAGTTAATTCCTTAATCTCTTACTAATGACTATCTCTTTTTCTTTTTCATTTTATGCTCTTTTTTGTCATTTTTGCTCTTTTCCTCCTTATAATTATGTGGCTCACAAAATTTCCTCCCTCCATTTTTTTGTTCTTTTTCATAATTTTTCAACTTTCTTGTGTTTTTGACATATGTGAATTTTTTGTGAGAATCCTTTTGACTTTTTCTTGGTTCTGTATGTATGCACTTTATCACCCCCCCCCCCATGCCTAAGTTTTGCAATGTCCTCATTGTAAACGGAGGGTGTGAAATAGTGTTAAGGTTAGGGACTTAGAACAGGATACATCAGGTGGGTGAACAGGTCAAAAATGACTGATGCGGATGATTTCAAGCTCTGGTACATGAACCAGAGGTGGGATCAACTGTCTAAGGCTGAACTCAAGGTGCAATGGGCGTGGAGTACTGACAGATAATCAGATGGGTCTCTATTTTTGGAATGACGGGTTGCCTCCTGTTAAGCGCTAAATTCAATGCCTTCAGCCGAGCGGAAAATGGGGTGGAGAGGGAGTGGTCAAATCAGCAGAGTTTTGTAAAACAAGCACCTTGATTAAGAGCCTGGTTGGTCCAACCAGATGCATGTTAAGATCAGTGGGCTGATGATGCAACCCAAACCCAATCAGTCTGGTAGGTTGATAGATGTAGATCAACAGATGCGGAACCCACCATATGCAATGTGACTCGGATGGATATGGAAGTGAAAACTTAGGTTTAGGCTGAGTCAAATCAGCCTTGTCAGAGTAGGGTTTCGAAAAATAATCATTTCATGGTGTGGAAACCCTACAGGGGTGATCAGAGAATGATGGCTCATGTTTTTCAGTCTGATCGATATCCGATACCCAGTATAGATGTGGAGTTGAATCATCTGCAAATGGCTCAGTGAGAGGTATATCAGAATAGAAATTAAGTCCGATTGCGGTTTGGGGTAGAGAACAAGTTTTGATCAGTTCTGTATGTGTGGAGGAGGTGGCTTCAATTGGCTTGTTATAATCAAGAGGCAGATTTTTTTCATTGTTATGGTCAAATTTGAAATCGTCGGAGAGTTTGCAAAAATCAAAATCTGAATGAGATTCAAGATCATGAGTTCCACCATAGAATAAATCATATGCTGTAGCTTCAGTAGCTTGACTGGGGTCTAGCCTAGATATCAATTCTGAGATTAAAAAGGTGTCCTTATCTGGTAGAGGCTTAGGTTCTAAGCTAGTAGGACGAACCCAATTGAAACCCCACTCGTCCAACTCCTCAGTTTCTATATCGTAAATTGGCATGACTTCTGAAAAATCGATTGATTCTTCTGAGGATGTTGGCGAGGGATATTCATCAAATAGAGGCCCAAAATCATATTCATTGAAAAATTGATCCTCCTCATATTCATTGAAATCTTCCCAGTAGGTTTCAGCTCTAGATTCTAGGCTTAGGATGTGGGTTGAATCACTAGAATCTAGGTCTGAATAACCTTTGAGGGTCACCTTATCAGAATAAGGGATGAAATTTACACCCTCAAGAGGTTCAGTTATACTCTCATGATTGCAAGAGTTTTGGGATTCTAAGCCTGGTGATTCATGGTCTCGAGTGGGCTCAACATGGTGTTTTCCTGCAATTGGAGTTTCCCAACCTTCTTCAATATCAGGCACATTATACTCCATCTGGGTTGGGAATCCACAACCATTTTTTGCCTCAAACCTGAGATCAAATTGATCCTCGATGTTGTCCCAAGATGGTTCATCCTCTGTTTGTGGTATATACGGGTACTTCTGGTCGATAATTTGTTTTACTAATCTCATTATCTCTTCCCATTTTTCAAGATCATCTTGATGTTGCTTCCAAAGTCAAGGATTTGCCATACATTGAAGGTATTCAAGATTGTGCAATTTTTCTATCTCAATGTATCCTGTGATGAGCAAGTCTCGGGTTGATCCTTTTGTGGCTTCTGCCGATAGTACTTGGGCACAAGTTATGATAAAGGTTGTAGTTGTTGGGACATCAACCTAAATGTTTTCTACTGGTGTTGAGGTTTTGTCTTCTTTTTCATAGAATTTCAGGGCATCCTCAATCATCCTATCTCTCATGGATCTCCGATATTCAGGTTTCTCGAATGGTAGTCCTAAGTGGTTTGGCTGCATATTTGGATCAGGTGTTGGAATCAAGATGTAGAATCAGAGTTTGAATCAAGATGTAGAATCAAGTTATGAAGTGATTAGATCTGACTAAAGAGTCCCACTAAAAATGTATGTGTTTGCTCTAAAGAGAAAAGATGAGGAACTAGAGATGTTTTTGACCCAATCAAGACACCCAAAGACGTTTGGATGACTATGGAGGTTTGGGGCGGATGATACCCCTGGATCAGAAGGTCGTCCACCTAAGAATTACCTGGGCAGCTAGAGAGGGAGAGTCCCGCAAAGACCCCTACACGATAGAGCGTCCCCACAGGTTATACGGTTTCCCCCACCCGACCTCTCTTGTCACTGAGATTCCAGGTAGACCAGAATGGGGACCTTGACCTCTTAAGTCTACCACTTTTATTTCAAAGGTGCTTTTAGGGTTCTCACTTGAACTTTAGATGTTTTGATGTTGTGACCTAATTTGGAGGTTGGTTGACACAAGGGGTCAACTTCACCTGACCTGTCCTAAAGATGGCAGAATGATTCTAGGCTTGGGACCTAGAGATCACCCTAATTTGACTCCTAGTTTATTGGTCCAAGATTTTAAGATTCAAGTGATTTTAGAGCTCAATTTTTCTTAGGGTTTGTCTTGTTTAGATCTATTCAATCAAGGGCTTGGGTCACACACTGATGCGGGAGGGTTCATTTCCCTTTATACAGGCATGAGTGACTAACACTCCAAGACCCTACTGTAGAAACCCTAATTTTATTCTATTTCCAAACCTCTTTTTCACAAAAATTCTCTTTGGACTTGAAAGCAAGAAGTGTGTTGTACGTGGAGATTAAGCATGATTTCTATTAGGCACATGAATTTTGTGGGATAGAATCTAAAAAAAATCACTCCAACTTCAAGAAGATTTGAAAAATTTTCGTAAAATCAGGAAACGTTTGCCTTAAAGATGGTGATTACTTATAGAAAGAAGGCAATTGATTCCTAAATTAATTGCTTCCTTTTGTCTTTCAATGATTAGGGGATGGTTTAAGGAAGAAAAGAGATTACCTACCCTGGAGTAGTTGACTTGCGGAAGGGATCTTCTCGTGAAATACCTGCAAGATCACAACAAAGCAAAGTAGGGCAAGTTAGTGTTCAATATGATCAAAAAGAATGCAGAGACTAGTGATAAATTGTGCGTTGCTCCCTGGCAACAGCGCCAAAATATTTACGTGGCTTGATCGTGTTTTAATAGTCAGTTACGTTGTAGTATAGGTGACCAAGCGTTATCAACAAATAAGAATTTATTACTCGAAAACATAAGTATCCGAGGTCGAACACAGGGAGCAAATGGAATCTATTCACTAATCTCAATAATGTAATTGAACACTTAATTACTCAAAACATAATTTAGAATATATATGCATAAGTTTAAAATTTAATTGCAGCAAAAATAGAGGAATTGGACGTCTGATTTAAAAAGATGTTTTCTTTCTTCTCTTGTCTGCTTTCTCTTCTTCTTCTTTTGACTTTCTTTCTCTGATTTTTCTTCTTCTGTTCTTCTTTGTCCGTGTGCTTCTTCTTCCTTGTTTCTTCTCGGCAGTTCTCTTGCCTTTCTTCTTTCTTCTTATTTTCCTCTATCTTCTGCCTTCCCTCTCTTCTTCCTTCTTCAACCTTCTTTCTACCTTGTCTTTCCCTTTCCTTCTTTCTTCTTCCTTCTCCAGCCTTAGCTCTCTGACTTCCCTCTTCTCTTTGGCATAGCCTCTTCTTTCTGCCTTGTCTTTCCTTCTCTTTTTCTTCCTATTGCAGCTAAGTGTCAGCTTCACTTCAGCTGTACCTCCCTTCTCCCTGCACAAACCGAAGAGCAAAACCTACCCCTCTACCCAACCCCGTCTCTCTCTCTCTGAATCTCTCTTCGGTACGCTCTCCCAGAGCCAGGTTATCGGGTCGAGTTGCATGCCCTGGTCCAGGCGCACCAGCGTGGGTGTGGTGCGCGATGAGTACCCGGTAGGATAGTCGAGTCGAGTGCCAGATCTGCAGGATGAATTCACGGACGAGGCGTGTATAGGTGAGGGACCTCACCCCATGTGTTTTCGAGGCAAACAGCTAATATCACAAATCTAATTTATTGCGTGCACCTCACTCACAAGTTCACGAGGTGGGACTAATGTTCCACCCGCTTTTGCTCGCACGCCCGCAGGAGATCTTCCTTCCAATTGCTACAGCTACAGACCTCGCAGTGCCAATTGCTTGGACAGCTGACTGCGCGAGATTCCCCCAAACCTGCTGGACCTAGGACCCTGAAGTGCTTCAGCCTGGGGTGAGCTTGCGACCTTCTTAAGCCGTCGCTAATGGCGGCTGGTGCTCAAATCCTGCATGACACAAAAGGGGCCTTGCGGCTCTATCAGACCACCGGAAGACCTTCGCCATGTCACGGCGAAGGTGAGGCGGTAGGTGGCAGGCCGCGGGGTGGCCTAGGCATCCTTGCCTAGGTCACTCTGTGGTCAGGTTTATGGGTTAGGTCGGGGGGCATTTGTGGTGGTGTAGTCGGTCTGTGAGTGGGTGGAAGATGTTTAGTGGAGTGTGGAGGAGGTTGTGGGGTTTGTGGCGAGAAGTGTGGAGTTTTGGAATGACGGGTGCATCTCGCTGGAGGTTGGCCGGAGATGGGGACGATGGCGGTGGACAGTGGCGATTGACGGGTGTTTTGTGAAATAGGTTGAGGGGACTTGAAGAGGGGATAGAGACGATCGGTTCTAACCTAATTAAGTGAGCAAAGGGGGAGAGAGGGCTGCTGGCAGTACCTGCTGTCGTCGGAGAAGAAGGCATCCAGTGGAGGGAGACGGCGGCGACGACGGGGCTAGGGATGCTCACGCGGGTGTTGCGCGATGCGGAGGAGGATGGTGAGGACAGTTCTGCCACTGGTATTGTGGCAGAGCGACGAGAAAGAGGAGAGAGGCTCACCGGAGCTCGCTGGAGCACTTGGCCGGAGGAGGAGAAGAAGAAATTGAGATGGAATTCCAGCTAAGTCGAGCTAAAGAGGTGCGGCAGGAGTTGAGGGTCATTTTATAGGCACTGGCAGGGACTCCTGTGCTTGGAAGACAAGCTTCCAAGTGCGGGAGCCCTCACCAGAGTAGGAAGTCTGTGGGGTACCCAAATCTCTCATGCGTTCGCATGAAAGATTAGGTGCAAATCATAGATCAGGACCACGCTCAGATGGAAGGGAATTCCTCAGAATCTCCCTTCCAAATCTGGGAGGAGATCTCTGAGGAATCAGGGAGTATTCCCCCTCCATTCCTCGCTGGAGTAGGATTTCTCCCCACTAATGGTGGAGGGACCTGCTTGTAAAAGTGGCGAGGAAGTTAGGGGGGTCTGTGCAATGGTTTTTGAAAGGTAGGGGCCAAAATGTAATTGGGTGTACTAATTTGCAAAGTAGGTCAAGATGACCTCCCCTTAGGTCTAAATTTTGGTACAAACCTAATTTGGACCTAAGGAATCCAATGGTGAAGTTGGATTTTAGGTTTGACCAGGTTTAACCAGACATTTTGCATAAAAACCCAAATTAGGTCAATTGATGAGCTAGGACCCCAATCTAGGTCAAAATAGGTTCCAAAGGCCAATCTAAAGGTTCTAAACCCTCGGGGATATTTTCCCATGAATTTTAGAGGGTTTAGTTGATTTTTATCCTGACCAGAATCTTGTTGAATTAAGCGGGTCTGTCTTAGAGTTATAGAATGTCATTTAATTCCTGGTTTGCACATAAACCCATTTCTGATTGAACCAACCCACTTTTTATCTTATTTAGACCATTTGACCTATATTTTGCCTCTGAGAAATCCCGTTTATGTACTGCAATGGTAAAATTACAGTTTTAACCTTTATTTCATATCTTCTTCTCAGAACACTTATTCCTTGAATTAGGTCCTTCTCTAGGTTATGTAGGAGCTCTTATTCTCTTTCTTAAGTCAAAATGAGCTAGTTAGGGCTTATGATGAAGCTCTCATCAATCGACAATCAAAACGGACTTCGGATTTCTATGCCCCTAGGTGACCTTTAAAAAAATTATGCCTAAAGGTGTATCTGTACGACTGGTAGCTTTCTCCCTACTTTTATTTGTATGGGGTCAACACAAGGGTGAATCCAGTGTATATCTCCCCAGCTTATTCTACTTCTCCGCTTCTTCCTAATTGTTTTAGAAATTAAACATGCATTTCTTGAGCTGGGATCTGGACAACCTACCAATGGGCTATTACCCACGATAACTTGCCAGCCATACTCTTGCGGTGAAGTATGGCTTATTATTTTTTTCTTTTCTCCTTTTCTTTTTCTTTTATTTTTGAACTTTTTTTTTTAAGTAGGTGGCTTCCCTGGTCTAAGATTTACCTAAAGGCAGCAGGAAAAGAATAATCCAGTGACTAGGCTCTAGACAACCTACCTATGGGTTGTTACCCACGATAACTTGCCAGCCATACCACCCTAGAAGGTTCATTAGCTACCCAATGTCCGTTAAAATCGCCAAACAATGAGTCAGTGCGAATAGTGTGTAGATGCTTAGACTTAAAGTTCCCTCAAATCGGAGGGCGGGTTGATAAGTCGTGTACTTATCACCCCAACATATTTAACCAAATTGAAATAGAATTAAGGATGGTGAGGACTCGATAAACAAATCCACATTTTAGTCGATACTCGGGCTGATTAAGTCCAAAGACCTGAAGGGTCATAGTGTTCAGATGTTACTGTAATATTTCCTAAGATTGAAAAGTCCTAATGCCCAAGTATTCTTTCCTGATTCTTTTTTTTTTAAGAAAAATAAGTAGAATTTACAAGAATTCCATAGAGCTGACAAAATGATTCAGAAATGAATCCACCCCCCCATGCCTAGCTGATGCAATGTCCGCATTAAGAATAAAAGGCATGAAAGGAAGAGTAGAATGTAGAAGATATCACCTCAATATGATGCTCGGGTCAGCTCTAAGTTAGACTATACAACTGCTAAGTTTAATGCCATCAGTTAGGCGAAGTCTAGCCAAAGAAATCACAATGTGATTAGAGCAACCATGTCTGAGATAGGTTCTGGGACAATACGGTCAATAAAAGGCTTCAAACATTGATCGTTGACTTTAAATGAATTACCCATCTTTAGGTCAAAAATATGAACAGCCCTGTTTGGAAATATCTGACTGATGATGAATGGGTCGTTCCATTTTGACCTAAGTTTGCCGGGAAAGAGCTTAAGTCGAGAATCAAAGAGCCAAACCTTCTGGTTCAGCTCAAAGCTCTTGTAGGATATCAATTGGTCATG
The DNA here is from genome assembly GCA_037157565.1 of Thalassia testudinum. Taxonomy (NCBI): domain Eukaryota; kingdom Viridiplantae; phylum Streptophyta; class Magnoliopsida; order Alismatales; family Hydrocharitaceae; genus Thalassia; species Thalassia testudinum. Next base: position 130,963,761 of record JAZHRO010000077.1, read on the forward strand.
AAAAGCTTTGGTCCGAGCCTTATAGATCTTGGCATTCTCATATGTGTCGTTTCTAAGCTCCTCCAACTCAGATAGTTGGAGTTTCCTTATTTCTCCGGCTAAACTCAAATCCATATTACACTGCTTGGTTGCCTAAAATGCTCTATGTTCAATTTCTATAGGTAAATGGCATGCCTTTCCATACACCAGATGAAATGGTGACATGCCGATAGGCGTTTTGTACACCGTACGATAAGCCCAAAGAGCATCCTCAATCTTTTGAGTCCAGTCTTTACGTTCAAACCTAACCATTTTCTAGAGAATATTCTTGATCTCCCGATTGGAGTCTCAGCCTGTCCATTCATCTGGGGGTGGTAAGGTGTGGAGATTTTGTGATTTACCCCGTATTTTGCCAATAAATTATGGAACTAGGCATTAGTGAAGTGAGTACCGCCATCGCTGATGATGGCCCTCGGAATCCCAAACTGACTAAAGATGTTCTTTTTAACAAAATCAATGACCACCTTGTGGTCATTGGTTCGGGTGGGAATAGCCTCGATCCACTTGGACACGTAATCAATAGCAACGAGAATGTACTGGTGTCCAAATGAAGGGAGGATGGGTCCCATGAAATCGATGCCCCAAACGTCGAAGATTTCGACGGGAAGAATCGGGTTTAGAGGCATCATGTCTCTCTTGGTTATGCTCCCAAGTGCCTGGCATCGGGAACACAACCTTGAGAATTCCTGGACATCCTTGAATAAAGACGGCCAATAAAATCTAGATTGCAAAATCATTGCAGCCGTCCTTTTCCCGAAGAAATGTCCACCACACACAGATGCATGGCAAAACTCGAGTATACTTTTGAATTCATTCTTTGAAATGCATCAGTGAATAATCTGATCAAAGCCGATGTGGCACAGTTTAGGGTCCTCCCAAAAGTAATATTTGGCCTCAGATTTGAGTCTATCTCGCTGTTGCTTGGTCCAATCCTGAGGGATTTGACCAACGGCCAAATAATTAACAATGTCTACAAACCACAGAGTTTGAACACCTGATACTGCAAGGATAGTCTCGTACGGAAAGGTATCAACAATCGAAATATCCAGATGAGAAGAATCACTCAAAAGTCTCGAAAGATGATCCGCCACCACATTCTATGCCTCGGATTTATCTTTAATCTCAAGATCGAATTCTTGAAGCAGAAGAATCCATCGAATAAGTCGGTGTTTGGCATCCTTTTTGGACAAGAGATGTCTCAAGGCCGAGTGGTTGGTGTAAATTATGATGTGAGACCCTAAGAGATAAGCCGTGAATTTCTCCAAAGCAAATATTATAGCTAGTAATTCCTTCTCAGTAACAGTGTAATTCCTCTGGGCCTCGTCCAGAGTTTTACTAGCATAGTAGATGACAGAGGGCTTCCTATCGATCTTCTACCCCAAAACTGCCCCGACCGCGTAATTAGAAGCGTCAGTCATGATCTCGAATGGGGCTATCCAAATCGGTGGTTGCGACATAGGAGCACAAGTGACTATCATTTTAAGAAAATCAAATGCCCTATGGCGTGATTCATTGAAATCAAATGGCATGTCTTTGGCGAGAAGGTTGCTCAAAGGTTGAGCAACCTTAGAGAAGTCCTTGATGAACCTCCTATAGAATCCCACATGACCAAGAAATGATCAAATTTGTTTGACAGATGTGGGAGGAGGAAGTTTAGAAATAGCATCAACCTTAGCTTTGTCAACTTCGATTCCCCATTTAGAGATTACATGACCCAAGGCGATGCCTTCTTGTGTCATGAAATGACTCTATTCCTAGCTAAGTACCAGTCTTATTTTGATGCATCTTTTAAGGATCGTTTCAAGATTAGCCAAGCAAGAATCAAACGATTCTCCAAAAATAGAGAAATCATCCATGAAGACTTCCATAAACTCTCCCACCATGTCAGAGAATATGGCTAGCATGCACCTTTGAAAAGTTGCGGGTGCATTGCATAAGCCGAATGGCATCCTATGGAAAGCAAAGGTTCCGTAGGGACAAGTGAAAGTCATTTTTTCCTGATCCTCAGGATGGATAGGGACTTGATTGTATCCCGACTAACTGTCTAGGAAACAGAAGTACTTCTACCCAGCTAGTCTTCCAAGGATTTGATCAATGAAGGGCAAGGGGAAATGATCCTTTTTCGTGGCTGTGTTCAACTTCCTGTAATCAATACCCTCCAAAAGGAAGCTGAACGAGTTGTGACAGATTCTCCTTTCTCGTTAGTCACAACGGTAATCCCAACTTTCTTGGGAACAATTTGTATGGGACTTACCCAAGGACTATCAGAGATCGGATAAATGATTCCTGCGTTGAGCCACTTAATAATTTCCTTCTTAACCACTTCTCGCATATTAGGGTTTAATCTCCTCTACATTTGGCGAGAAGGGCAGGATCCATCTTCCAAGAATATTCTATGATTACAGTAAGATGCTCGATCCCCCTAAGGTCATGAATGGTCCAACCAATTTCCTCCTTGTGTTCCTTTAGGACCTTGATCAGTTTAATCTCTTACTCAGTTAATCTGGCACTGATAATCACAGGGAGAGTCTTTTGAGGTCTCAAAAACTGATATTTCAAACTCTCAGGCAATGGTTTCAGTTCGAGCTAGGGCGGGTTTAGGATTGAAGGTAAAGATGATGCTGATGAAGATTCATCAAGAGGAAGAGGTTGAAAGTGAATAAAATCAATAACCTCTTCAGAATGTGGCGGGTTTGCCACAGAGGGTTGCGGGTCAGATCCATCACAACAAGAGGAATTTCAATGGCAGAAACTGCCATGCATGTTTCAAAATTCAAGTTGTCTTCCTCAAGTTCCTCTATAAATCCACAATCCTCGAATTTGTTAATCACCTTAAAAATATCCAATTTCAATTTCTGATCCCCAAAGGCGATTTCCATGCTACCGCTCTCACAGTTGATATTGGCCATAGCGGTAGCCAGGAACAGATGCCCCAGAATGATGGGCATGTTCCTTAAATTCTCAGGTACATCCATGTCAAGGACAAGGAAATTTATAGGAAATAGAAATCCTTAACCTTGACAATAACATCTTCAATAACGCCTCGCGGATTTATGACCGAACAGTCTGCTAACTGCAGCATTACTGAAGTTGGCCAAAGTTCACCTAATCCGAACTTTTCGTAAAGAGAAGTCAAAATTAGGTTATTGGATGCACCTAGATCCAAAAGTGCTCTATCAAATGTGTAATCTCTGATGACACAAGAAATCAAAGGAGCACATGGATCTCTCTTTTTCTAAGGAAGGTGATGCAGGATAACAGAACTAGCCTACTCGGAGAGTACCACCTTCCTCGGAACATATTCCCTCGACTTATGCTTCTGTGTGCATAAATCCTTTAAAAAATTAGCGTAAGCTGGTATGTGTTTAATAGCGTTAAGGAGAGGGATATTGATCTCAACATTTTTTAATATATTCAAGAGCTCCTCGTTACTATCAACAAGCGTCTTCTTCCTAGGTTTAACCAAGACCTCAGGAAAAGGAACATGAGTTAGATCTTTGGAATCAGGTTTCTGAGCCTTGATTTCTTCTTCAGAGTTCTCCTTTCTCTCCTCAGGCTCTCCAAGATTTGGTAGATCAGAATAGTGCGGTTGTGGATCCTGAGTTTGTTTTCCACTCCTCAAGGTAACTGAATTAGCAGATGCATACGGGTTTGGGTCTTGGGGAGGGTTAGGAAAGATTGGAGGGGCTTCATTAGCCAAAAACCTTTGATTTGAAGAAGAAGCAAAAGAGGAAGGACCCTACTCAACCACCTGAATATGTGCATGCGAGTCCCTCTAATTCCCGTACCCTTGAGCTTGATTGCCTGGATTCTGGATATTACGCGAGTTGGATACAGGTTGAGATGGTAGAGATCCAGGTTGACGAGAATTAGCAATGAACCCAGTTTGCAAATTGTCCAGCGAATTTTTCATTTGCTGCATAAGCTGGAGCATAGATCCTTGCATTTCTACCATTTGTCAGTTCAAATCAGCCTGCCGTACGGGTTGATGGGCATTCCAAGCTATCTAATTGACCTGATTCGGGGGCAACTGAATGTAAACATGACCCTAACCCATTGGTCTTTACGGAGCATAGCTGCTGGGTCAGAATTGGGTCTGTTGCCCCAGGTTTTTCCAAGAGAAGTTAGGGTGGTTCCTCCAACCTGGATTATAATCATTGGAGTAAGGGTTGGACCTAACGTTCTCCTATACAGCATAGACATCCTCATACGGTGAGGATGGAGAGAAAGAAAGGGATGGATCAAAGAAACCGGTATCAAAGGCCCCCAATTTGGAACTCGTGGGGTTCCGAATAATGTTGGCTCACAGGTTGAGCCGCATCAAGTTGATTCACAAACTCCCCATCCAGAAGGAGCTCGCACCAAATGGAATCCCGAATTCTGGGATTGAGTGGATCAAGAATTGTTCATTGAGTTTCCAGCCATCCACTCCTCCATCCTTTTAGTAACCAAGTCCATCTTATCTAGTTTATTGCAAATCAATTCCATATCGAATGAGTGAGGATCGTGGACTTCATTAACATTCGATTTGGGTTGTTGGGATCAGTTAAAAGTATCCATGGAGGCATGATTGATTGAATTTTCACTCATCTCCTCAAACAAATCATGCGTGTTATCTGCGTCTTTGTTGAGGAAATTGCCTCCGCAAGAAGCGTTCACATGATTTCTGAGTTGCTCAGTCAACCCGTGGTAGAAGAACTACATGAGCTGCCATTTTGGCACCTCGTGGTGTGGACACTTCCGGAATAAGTCCTGGAATCGCTCCCAGGCAACATGAAACTGCTCCCCCAGCCGCTGGGTGAAGGCAGTAATTGCCCGTCTCAGAGCATTGGTACATCCAATAGGGAAGAATTTCTTCAGGAAAGTCGATTTTAGATCATTCCATGTTGCGATTGGCCTTCCTATGGTCCTATACAAATGAGCGGCTTTATCCCTAAGAGAGTGGGGAAAGAGCCCCATGATCATCTGCTCTTCATTCACATTTCGCACCTTGGTGGTCTGGACCAAAGTGGTCAAGTCCTCCAAATGCTAAAACGGGTCTTCAGAGACAAGCCCATGGAAATGTTTGATTAGGCTTAACACCTGGGGCTTGATTTCTACATCTTCGGTAGGAATTTGGATGCCGGGACATTCCCCGTAATTTGAAAGATCATAAAAATCCTTCAAGGGCTGAGCGCCCTGCATTCTTTGGAATCATTCTTGCATTCTCTGCATTTGTTCCAGCTGCCTTGAAACATCTCCTATGGATTCTGAGGCAGAGGAGGTTGTTGATTGGCCATGAGATCAATTTGGTCAAAACCCAATCTACGCCTCCTAGAATACTCTAATGGTCCTTCCAATCGGGGATTCAATGACCTCCTTCCCAGCATAAACTAGGAGGAGGTAGGAAGGACTGGGGATAAGAATCCTGCAACACAACAAAACAAGCCTATCCTTAAGTGGGGTAGCCTAAGGATCTACAAACTCTCAGAATCCATCTTAAGATTATAGACAATTTACTCTACTTGCATCCAATCAATCCAACCAGTTAGAAGGAGGGACTGGGGAGAAGGTTCTTCCTTTGGCTTGCGCCTCTGGTTCCTAGTGTACCCCCCAGCCACGGTCATTTGACGCTACTCCCTTAGCTAGACATCAGATTAATTAGTACAAGCATGTTAATCGTAAACAATTTCAAACTGGGCCCCGAAAAGCAAATCAATCCTTAAGGCCAACATCTACTTAATTTTATTTAGGCTTGGGATTGTAGTGCTTATGGAATGTGGTGGGCCCTTAAGATGGGTTGTGCCCTTAATGATTGATTGAATATGTGTGAGTGCATGCACAATCAGGGTTTTCAAGCAAGATTATTTTTTATGAGTGGATTTTAAGGTTCAAATCTTGCTTAAGTAGCTTTTAGGGTTTGGAATTAGGTTCATTCAATCAAGTTTCGAGGCAAACCAGATTTTCAAGCATGGGTGAAGATCTTTTTCCTTTTGAAATCAAAAGTAAAGTGGAGTACCTGGTATTGACCTAAATTGAAAATCCTAAAGGGAAGCTACTTTGGTGAGTTGATTTTAGGTTAAGTGGAGCAGCCCAAACAACTCAAACAATTGGCCAAAATTGCACCAGTAAGTTAGGCACACAAAATGATTGACCTAGACTGATTTCTACTCTTTTATATGTTGATTTCGTGTACCGGTTCCACAGATCAGAATCCGGTTGAGTAGATAAAAATTAATTAGGTTATGTGCCTTGAATGTGGGTGTATGTAGTGTGTATGTTTGCTTTATCCCACAAGAAGTATCTTTTTGTTGATTTTTTTTATATGAGGGTGAGATGAATGTGGGTGGAAATCCAAGCAACCAAACTAACCCTAGGATTTATGCAAACACCTGGGTTAATTGGGGTTTGAATTAATGTTGTGAAATGAAATCTTTGGAGGGGGAAGAATGGGGAGCACTTGTAGTCGTCTTCAATTGCACTTTACTCCGATCTACTGCTTGAAGATTCCCTGTTGAGGTACCTGCAAAACAATAGATGAGAAATATAGTAAGTTAGAAAATAATCAAGTGAGCGAAATGTGGAAAGAAAATCGAGAATCGTTGCCTCCCTGGCAACGACGTCAAAATATTGATTGCAGAAAACTACGCGATCGAAATTGGATTTTGAAACCCGTCGTAGTTCAATTTGTGAAGCAATCTATCAATAGATAAATTTAATCGAAATTCGTAAAGAAATTTTGGGTCGAACACAGGGAGGCTACGTCAATCTAAAATCCACGATTATATTTTTTTGGTATTTTTGTTTGAAAGCGAGATAATTACAATGGAATTGATATAACACTAAGAGAGAGAGAGCAATCACTTGATATAATAATACTATTTTTACAACTAGAAAGCGGAAAATAATTACAGCTAGAAAGCAGGAAATTCTATTCTAGAAAGCGATAAAAAGAAGGGAGAGAGATGTTATCCTCCTCAACGACTACTTGAAGGACGAGCCGTACGGAGCGATGCCTAGACAGAGAACGGAGTGGGAAGGAGTTTGAAGTAGGATACAGCATGTCGTCATCATCGTAGGATCCACTTCCAGAACGGGGGTGAGAAAACTTTGGATTTAACTCTAAAGGAGCATCCCGGGTGTGGGACAAGCTTCTCTAAAGCTTTGGAGAGGGAGAGAGGTGAAGGAAGGGATGAGAATTTCATAGGGTAGGGGTCTCCCTTTATAGTTGCAAGGATTGGGGGAAATTTTGGTCATTCCATATTCAAAAACATTAAAATCAGGTCTTTAGTGATGGATTTATTCCTCACTAAAGACCTTTCGTGGGTGACGTGCGTGCGCACCGCACGTGCCTCCTCCTCTCCCTTGCCTTAACGCAAAAGCACGTCCAAGCAATCTCAATTGTCCGATTGCGAGATCAGACGACTCAGATCGCTCCTCGCCTTCTTCAGCTTTGCATAACCACGCGCTCGTGTGTGCAATGGAGCGTTCGGATGCACGTTAGATCGCCCGTAGGTGATCCATGTGCTCTGGTGCTGCCATGTCTCCCACATCTGCACTGCCCACTCGCCATCCAACAACTCAATTGAGCCCACATTCGCGTCCTCGGCTGATTTGGGCACGCCACGTTTCGAACGCGTGCCCTACTCCTCGCAAAGAGATGTGCACCCACTGTGCTATGCGTGCGGTTTGTCGCGTTTCTCACCAAAGCGTGCACGCTCACGGCCGTTGGATCAAGATCCAATGACTGAGATTGATCGATTCGTTGAGGAGAGAAAGGGCAGTGGCAGTTCCTTGGGCTAATTGGGCAGCTGAGATGGTGGCACGTGGTGTCATCTTGGCTATCCATCTTCTGTGTGTTGTAGATGGTGCCACGGATGTCGGATTAGATCGATTTTCACACCGTTAGGATGAAATCATCGATCCAAACCCATCTGTGCGATCGGATTTTCCGTCTGAAGTGCGGATTGACACCAAATTGGCCCTTGATCTCTAAGCTTCCTCAGACTATATCTGGTGCTATGGATGTCCGATCAGGGCGATCTTGGAATCGTTGAACTCCCGTCATCACCCTGATCAGATCCATACAGTTGGATCCTCGGTCCAAAGCCTTGATTAAAAGTCACCCTATCCCTAACCATAAAAGGAGACAATTACTATACAATTTGTACAAATTGACCTAAATGCATGATTGTGCATGTTATGCACCATTTACAATGCATGATGCTAATATGGTTCTAAGAACATGCATTAATAGACATTTTTGGCTATTTAGATGTATGCACATCAGTCGAATTTTTCATCCGAAGCTCGTATGGATGTCACATTGCCCCTCTGCCTGTTGATCTTCCTAAGACTTCATATGATGCTACAGGACTTCGATCTAAATGATTTCGGAGGTGTTAGACTCCGATCGTTGTCCTGATCAGATCTGTATGGTCCGATCGTCCATTCGAGGCCCTGAAATAAATCTTCTTCTCTCCTTACCATAAAAAGGACCTAATTAACCTAAAATATATACAACTACTCTAAATGCAGAATGATGCATGCTATGCAATATTTATAACATGAAATGCAAATCTAAGCCTAGGAACATGCATGATTAGGCATTTTAACCTAAATAGATGTGTCTATGTCATACCCCCATGCCTATCTTTTGTTAGTCCTCAGGAAAATTAAACTACATGCTATGTATAGAAATAGAATTAGGACTCGATTGCTTAGGCCTATGTTGTTTATTAACAATAGAAATTATCAACTAAGGTCCTAAACTACGAAGACTCAACGGTACCCCGGTGTCTACCACAATGCAGACCACCCAAGTCCTCGCCTTATTTGAAAAGGGAAGATACTTTTTTTTTTTTTGGTACTATTGGAGTTTGAGAGTTCCGGGATAACTTTTTACGGCTACCCAACCCGCCCAAGGCTCAAAAAAAACTCTAAGTGCTAAGCATCTAGTGAAAAGAGTGAAAGACTCACTTGGCGGCCATTAAAACAGACTTCGAGTTTCTACGACCCTAGGTGACCTTGCCTAGAGGTTTATCTTCTCGAACGGTAGCATTCTCCCTACTTTTATTTATGGAGTTAACACAAGGGCGAACCAAGTGTATATCTCCCTGGTTTATTCTACTTCCTCGCTTCTTTCTGAAGTGCTTTGGGAATTATTGTGCATTTTTATGAGCTGGGCTCTGGACAACCAGCCAATGGGTTGTTACCCACGACAACTTACCAGCCATACTCGTGCGATGAACTGTGGCTTTATTTATTTTTTTTATTTTCTTCTTTTTTTTATTTTTTTTCTTTTTTTTTTAAGTAGGTGGCTTCCCTGATCTAAGATTTACCTAAAGGCAGTACAAAGAAATGGCCTTATGGTTGGGCTCTGGACAATTTGCCGATGAGATGTTACCACCAACAACTGCCAGCCATACCACCCTAGACGGTTCATTAGCTACCCAATTTCTGAAGAAACCGTCGAAAAGTGAGTCAGTGCGAATAGTGTGTAGATGCCTAGATTTAAAATCCCCTCAAATCGTGTGTAGTGCGAATAGTGTGCGAGTTGATAAGTCGTGTACTTATCATCCCAATTTATTTACTAGATTAAAGATGAACTTGAATTGACGAGGACTCGAGACTAAGTCCACATTCGAGTGGACACCTGGGCTAATTAAGCCTGAAGGCCTGAGGAGTCTAAGTATTTAGGTCCTATTGTATCATTTCCTAAAGTTAATAACCTCCAAATGCCTAAGTTCTCTTCTCCTATTTTTTTTTTTTTATTTTCAATTTTTTTTAAAAAAAAGAAACTAAAAGAAATTCTATGGAGTTAACAAAATGATTTCAGGATAAAGTATCCACCCCCCCATGCCTAAATGATGCAATGTCCTCATTGTAAAAACAAAGACATGAAAAGGGTGGAGTAAATAGAATATCACCTGAATTTCGTGAAAATCTAGTCAGCTTCGCAGAGGTGGAATATACACACGTGTTAAATTTAATGCCTTCAACTAGGCATAAAATACATACAAGGAAGAAATTGAGAATTCACAAGTGCAGGTCATAATCAAAATCAAAAGATTAATCCTTAGACCCGTCAGCAGAAGATGTCCATAGACGTGGACCAGATTATGATGGAGACCCATGCCCTAGGGTCGAGTGGTTCTCAGGTTTTTAAACTTACAGGGTCGAGCCTGTAGTTTTGTGGTGTGCAACCCAAGACCAAAGTGTCGGACAATGAGTAAAGATGGTTCAATAGGTGTGGATGTCCACTTAGCGTTCAGCTCAAAAAAATAATCAGTTATTTCAAGCTTGGGTTGCACGTTGAAGGTATCGTAAGGGTCCTGATAGAAGGTAGGTGGTTTCAGATTAATAGGAACCCTTATATACAAAATCGTATTTCCCTCAGAAGTAGCTTCCCAGATTTTCATTTCCACATTTCTACCCTTTAAAATCAATGTTCCCGAGACCTCCAAATCATTGTACACTGGTAGCGAATTCACGTGGTTTGTTAAAATACGTCGTTGTAACACGTAAATCCGCTTTCGCTCTTAAATTTATATTCCTAGATAGGGAGTATCTAGGGTCATCCAAGGAGGCAATATGGTTGCAAAATTGATTCTCTTGCTCGGAATAAATCTCAACTTTCTTTTTGGTATTTTTTTTTCAATATATCATTTTTTTTTTGTTTTTAAGTTAAGGCAACATGCGAACTGATGGCGGAAAAAGTGATTTACACTTCAATTTAAATACTACTTCTATGTGGCAAGTAGAGCCTCTCCCTAAGCTCACTCTAGGCAAGTGGAGGCCTAGAATAATTAGGGAGAGGGAGTGAAGAATGCTGAAAATAAGCTAATAGAAATGCAAACAAGAAATGCAAAGAAGGCAACTAGATAATTGATAAAGTGTTTTACAAAAGGCCTAGTAGAGGAAAGCTTGTACTACTATAAAAATGCAAATAAGAAAAGAAAACACAAATCCTATAGATAGATGGTGAAGAAGAGGGCTTCTTGCTCCAAGGTTGGTGGCTCCCAATCTTGAAAAGAGTCCTTCAACTCCTTCCTTGTAGTGCTCCGCCAAGGTGATGTCCTCCAAGGCAAGCCCTAAGGGGGCGTGCCCTAAGCTTCTCTCCAAGGGTGGACATCCACCCTAGGTCCTTCTCCCTTGCCTGGCCGTCCTCCTTGAAGTGGAAGAGTCCTCCTCCTTGGCGTGGCCCAAGTTGAAGAGAGTGGGGAGAAGAAGGCACCAAAAAAGCTGGTGATGTGCCCCTTTAATCTCCTTCTCTACTCCTTCTCCTTGGGCGTAGGTATAGGTGGATGTAGGTAGAAAAATACACTAAGGGAGGATGCCCCCAAATGGTGGTAGGTGGTGGGTTTTTATAGAATAGGAAGGGGGCTAAGGTGTCCCTTGAAATGGAGGGCCAAGATGGAATGATGGAGGTGGTTAAGGATCCAATGGCCAAGGGTGTTTGGCGCCACCTTAAGAGGCACCAAGGGGGTAGTTATGGGGGTTGACACCCCTTGATATTGGCGCCAAAATGGCTTCTAGAAGAGGGTCTAAGTTGGCGCCAAGAAGGATTCTAGAAGGGGGGTTAGGTGGATGGCTAGGATGGCTTATGTGGGTAGGTGTAGGGTGGATTAAGGGCTGAAAGTTGGCGCCAATATAGAGGTGGTTACGGGTAGTTTTTGGCGCCAAGTTAAGGTGTCTTTTGGTGGAGATAATGGGGTGAAGGGATGGCTAGGAGGTGGCGCCATCTTGAGTAGAGTAGCTAGCTTAAGTAGGCTTAAGTTGGTGAAGCTAGCTAGGGTTGACTTTGAAGGTGGTGGATGGCCAACGAGCTGGTTGTTAACTAAGCTAAGCTAAGCTAGCTTAGCTAATGGAGGAGTAAAGGAGAAGGTGTTGGAGCTAGGGTTTGGAGGGAGGAGTTGAGGAGAAGTCTGGAGCTGGAGCTGGCAGCTGTTGAAGAGGCTGGCATGGGGCTACTCTAGCTGGCTTAGCTTGCTAGTTCTTTGCTAGTTGCTAAGCCAAGCTAAAGTGAGCTAGCTTCTACCAAAGTAAGCTGAGGTGAGCTAGGTCTGGTGCTCCCAGGGAGAATCAAGCTGGTTGAGGCAGCTAAGGTAGCTTAGCTCAATTGAGTTGAGCTAAGCTGAGTCCCCAGGAGCTGGACTTGAGCTTCCTGAGCTGGGATGAATTCTTCTTCAGCTGGCTGGAGCTGAGTGGAGCTGGATGTAGCTGGATCTGAGCTGGGGTGAACTCCTGTCAACTTGGCTGAGCTAGCTAGAGCTCCCTGTGGACTAGTGGGAGCTGAGATGAGCTAGACTCAGCTAAGTTGAGCTGGATCTGAGCTGACTTGAGCTAGGGTGAGCTAAGATGAACTCTCTTGAGCTGCCATCCAGCTGAGATTAGCTGAATGGAGCTGGGATGAGCTAACCCTAGTTAAAGTAAGCTAGGTTCCAGCTGCGGTGAGCTAGATCAAGCTGAGGTGAGCTGGATCAAGCTGAGGTGAGCTGGATTAGGCTGAGTTTCAGCTAGTCTGGGCTTCTTCTTCACCATTTGCCTTCTTGAGTGCTAGGGTTTTAGGGATCTATATATCTGTACATCCCTAACACTCACAAAAACATATTAAAAAGACAATAAAAAATGCAATGCATGCCTAACCTATTTTATGCCTAAATACAGCCCAAAAACCCGTTTGCGGAGTAAAATCCTAAGAGCTAGGTTTGTTTTAATGCATAAGAATGATGATAAACTGGCGTTTATCACACCCCCATGCTTATCTTTTGCTAGTCTCTTAGCAAAACTTAAAATGGAATTTTTGGGAAATCTAATTTTTTCGAATTTGGAGGAGAAAAAGAGATCAATGGACCTTGGTAGATTAAAATCACTGGAGGTACGGGATTTGTTAAAGATAAACATCAGGATTTGTTTTTGGATTCAACCATTAGATAGAACGGGATCAATATATCTTCCAAAAAATTCTCAAATTAACCCCTTGTTAATTCAGATGACTTGAAATGTTTGTTTTTAGGAATTTTTTGGCTCATGAATCTGATTCTCAACTTGCAAAATCCTTTAAAACCTTGTGGCTGTGCTTGTGAAAAGCCAACATTTAAAAGGGCGTGTTAATTTATTTATATATATATATTTTTTTTTTTTTCTCCCCCATGCTTATTTTTAGCTTAGTCTTACAACAGATGTGTCGGAATCATCATTCCCGTTACCATTCCTCGAGGGGGCTCTGGCGCCAGTACTTCAAGATAGCACTGTCCATGACACCACCCAGGAGCTCACAACCCCAGAACACGATGCGGTGAAAAGGGGCACTCCAAACAAACTCAAGCTCTTGCTTCGACACTATAGGTAGAGCACCTTCCAAGACATTTGAGCTGCTAAAATGCGCTTTAATGCTCCGTCTAAAGATATGAAATATAGATATGGAGCAACGCCGAGGCGATAACATGTTGACATCACGTCCTTAAAGGAGGCATTTTCCTCCTTCTCGGCGGTGGGAACTCAAACCAATGATCTGCTTCAGACTTTCACTAAGTCCAAACAAGGGAGTTTTTCAAATTTTTAGTTATTTTTAAGTGTTGGCTTGTGTGTGAAGAGTGACACAAGAAGTTTCTCAAAACATGCAAGTTTTTGAATCAGAAGTTAAGTCAAATAGTTTCCATATTGCAAAATAGGATCAAGTCACCTGAACTATCATGAGTTCAGGTGGAATTTTATAGAAGGATATCTGATCTTGTCTAAAATAGACCCTAGAATTCTAATGATCAGATCCATATCCTCATCCTTAGTTTGTTAAAGATTAAATCCCATTGTACCAAAAGTGAATTTTTCGACCTTAGTCCCGATTTCAAAATTTTTCCTCAAAAAGTTTTGAACATTTTTATTTTTTTGGGTATGCAAGCAGGAAATAAATTAAACAAAAATGCATGTTTTTAGGTTTTGAAAATTCTAAATCGATCGTAAAATTTAAAAACAACCCCCCATGATTAAGATATGCCATGTCCTCATGCATTAGGAGGGAAAAGGGATCACCTTAGTGAAGAACGGTCGGGTTTAGGAGGAACAAAACCTGGAAAAAGAAGAAAAAAAGGAAAGCAAGAAAAAATGATGGGTTACCTCCCATCCAGTGCTATCTTTTACGCCATTCAGCCGGGCGTGAAGGTATGCACGGAAGACGTAAGATCATGTAAATAATTGGACACTTGGATGCCCGCAAAAAAGGTGTCTTCTTCTAGATCCCTAGAAAATTGATTAGAAATAATATTGGGATCAAAGTTGGATGGAAAATGATAAGTGTAGCCCGAGTCTGGCCATGGGTTTAAATTAGGTTGGGTGCCAAACTCAGGCGGGGTTGGTGGCAGGTCCGTAAGAAAGGGGTCAGGGAAGGAATGGTGAGTTAGTGTGGAAAAATTAGGTGCGTGAATAGTGGGTGGGTTAGGGGGGTTATTAGGAATAAATTTGGAGTCAAGACAAGTTTCCGGATCATAGATTTCGCCAACCACTGAGTCTGAATCAGAGTCCTCAAAAAAATTGTGGTCGGTAAGGGTATCTATTAACATTGTCTCCTCCACCATATTGGAAATTTCAATATCTGAGTCCTCAAAGAAGTTATCATCATGGAATCTCCTGGAGGATTTAAAAATATCTAAAGTGATAGTTTGGCCTACACAGGTGATATCCATTTTGCCTGTGTGGCAATTGATATTTGCCTTTGCAGTGGCCAAAAAGGGGCGTCCAAGGATTATCGGGGAGTCCAGTAATGATTCGGGTGCCTCAATGTCAAGAACCAGAAAGTCTGCAGGGAAGACACAATTCTGGACCTTGACTAATACATCCTCGACAATCCCACGAGGTTTGATTGTAGATTGGTCGGCTAATTGCAGGGTAACCTCGACGGGTTTTAATTCACCGATATGAAATTCTTCAAATAAACTCGTGGGAATAATATTTACTGAGGCACCAAGATCAAGGAGGGCGCGATTAAATGTATTGTCATCAATAATTACAGAAATTAAAGGCACCCCCGGATCTTTCATCTTAGGAGGTAGCTTACTCTGTATAACAGAGCTTACTGTCTCCGAAAGATGTACCTGTCCTAGATTTTTGGCCTGCCTTTTAGGAGTACAAATCTCCTTCAAAAATTTAGCATAGGCAGGTATATATTTGATGGCATCTAGTAGAGGAATATTGATATGAACTTTCCCAAATAGATCCATGAGTTCTTCTGTAGTGGGCTCAGATTTCTTTTTTTTGTTGGTGGTGGGGTAGTGAGCTTGTGGGAAAGAGACAGGAATCTTGTCTTGAGATTTTTGTTTTTCTTTTTCTTCCTGATGGGGAGGTGGGGAGTCAATTTGCATAGGTATCTTACCAGGTTCGTGTGAAGGCCCGGGGTCAGTGGTGGTTTTCCCACTCCTCAAAGTAACTGCATGTGCAGTCGGATTATTATTTAGAGGAGGTGGGGGGGCCTGTGATTGCAGAAACCTGGGCGGCTGCTGAGGTGGTGGATTAGGAGGAGGCTGATGTGGATAATGTGGATTTCTGCCCATATAATGGTTTCCTTGGTGATTAGGGTTGGGTATGGGTTGGGACGGAAGATGTCCTACAGGTCTTTGCGTGGGAGTAACCCCAATCTGATTGTTCAGATTTGTGATGTTGCGGGTTACTTCCGTCATTTTTGTTTGCATATCCTGCAGGGTTCGCAGCATCTGGGCATTGATATCTTGTTGGGATGGCCCAGGATGGAAGTTTGGATTCGACCCATACCCATTAAAATGATATGGTTGGGAGGAAACTTGATTATTCCAGGAGTAGTTCGGGTAATTTTTCCAATTGGAAGAATTTTTAAAGGGCTCCTGGATGGCAAAAATATTTTGAGTGGGGTTAAGATCTGGATAGTTGTAATTCCCCAGTGAATCATGGGCAACCTCAGAATAATCAGCAGGGGTAGTGTTGAGATTGTGCAAATTTTCTCTTCGTGGAAAGTTAGGTTGGGTTAGATGTGGGTGTGGAGCTTGAGTTGAAGTGGCCAGTCTTTCCTCAATTTTCTTTTGATTAATATGCATCTGGTCGAGTTTTTGAGCAATCAATTGAAGATCGTCTTGGGTGACAGGGATAGATTGAGTGCCTATTTCATGAACACCGAACTGCGGGTTTTGGGTTCTGCAAAATGTGTTCATGGAAGCTTGATTAAATGAGTTTTCACTCATTTCTTCGAACAGGTCATAGGCACTTTCTGCATCTTTATTTAAAAAGTTGCCACCACACGAGGCGTCGACAAAATGTCGGATTTGATCTTCTAATCCATGATAGAAGATTTGCACGAGCTGCCATAAAGGAATCTCGTGGTGCGGGCAACTTCTTAAAAGGTCTTGAAATCTTTCCCAAGAATCATGGAAAGTTTCACCAGATTTTTGGTGAAAGGTCATAATAGATCTTCGTAAGGAATTGGTACGACCTATGGGAAAGAATTTCTTGAGGAAAGCGCTCTTGAGTTGAGGCCATGTTGTGATGGGTCGGCCAATGGTCCTGAACCAATAAGCGGCCTTACCTTTAAGAGATAATGGAAAAAGCCGCATCAACCATATGTCTTCTTGCACATTTCGGGAACGGGTTGTCTGTGCAAGAAGAGTTAGCTCTTCAAGGTGGCTGAAAGGGTCTTCCCTAGGAAGGCCATGAAAGTGTTTAATTAGGTTTAGGACTGCAGGCTTGATCTCAAAGTCCCCCTCCGGTATGACCACCCCTGGTCGTTCCTCATAATAAGACGGATCATAGAAATCTTTTAGAGGAACAACAGGCTGCTGACGGGGTGGTGGGTTTGGCCTTGGATTGGCTAGGCTTTGGATGTTCCTAGTCAATGTTTGTTGATTGGAATTTAATTTATTAATCTGATCGGCCATCAATTTTAAAAGATCAGGTAGGGGGCCTTGATGTTGTGTGTGGGGCAACTCAAGATTAGGGAGCTCCAAGTGTGAGAAGTTACTGGTGGTTGGGTTTTGGGTGGAAGGGTTAGAATTAGGGTTAGTGGTGGGGTTAGAGGTGGACGTGGAAGGGTCAATGGACCTATTTTGTTGTGTTTCCATTTTTTCAGGAGAAGAAGACAGAAAAAGTGGTCTTTTTGCATGGGGGCGAAATCAAATGGTCCTTCCAAGTGCGGATTTTGACACCGTCGCCCGTGCATAAAATGGAAGAACGGGAGGGGAGGAGAAGAGAAAGAGATGAGAGAAAGTGTGCAATTCAAACAAATAAAACTAGACCTAACTTAAATGTGACTCCCTAATAATAACCTAAGACTTGGTCTATATAGGAAATAAGTAGTCAATAGTGAATACCCGTTCTATCAACAAATCTAGCCAAGTTGCTTAAGGGGAGGTTTGGGCCCAAACGTTTCCCAGGGAAGACCCCAGGTGCTTGTACAAACCCGCGCCTGGTCGTTTGACACAGCCCCTCAGCCTGAACACCAGATACAGATGACAGAATTGGTATTAACTAAAGAGAACTTAAGACCTAAATAGCAAGCCTAAGTTGATAAAGCCTTAGGGGTCAAGTTGCTACAAGTTTTAATTAGGTCTAGGATGATATAGTGCACACAGAATGTGGAGGGCGTTTATTGGGATGTTGCCCTATTATTATGATTTTTTTTTTGTGTGTGCACGAATTGGAGAGTGGCTCCAATGAAAATCAAGTTGTCACACAATTTTTATGTATTTTTGTCTTCTAGGATTTGATTTAATTAAATGAGTTTTAGGGTTTTTCTCTTTAAGTTTTCAAACAAGTTTGAAAGTTCACAATCAAAGGAAATACAAGTTGTATATGTGATTGTATATTTCCATTAATTTGCGTCTCTAAAGAGAAGGAAAGAAACCCTAAGCCAATTATCCCTAAGACAGAAAATTACTACCAATGAATTGATTTTTGGCTTTCTGAATTAAGTAGTGGTCCAAACAAGTCAAACAACACCACTACTTTGAATCAAATCAAACAAGGATTCCAGAAAAGATTTTTGTAAGATTTTAGGAATTTTTTTGATAATTGTTTTGAATTTTTAATTGTACTGGTGTCAAAGTTCAGAAATGATACCTGTGGGTATTTTGGACTTTTCAGTATTGCCACCGACCTCAGAAAATTTTTATGATTTTATATGATATGTAAAATTTCACAAGGATAACAGCAAGCTAAATTTCACAAAAATTGGATGAGTATAAAAAAATTAAAAATTCACAGACAGTAGCAAAACAGGAAGGTTAGAGGGTGTGACCCCTCTGCAATCCACGAATTTTCAAAAATTAAATACAAATCCAATTGATCTGAAATTTGGAAAAGATGTTCCAAACTTAATTGTAAATCACTCTATGAAATTTTATGATTTTAGGAGGCCTATGGTGTTAGGAATCGATTTTTCAAGTCCAGATAGAAATCTAGACCCGAAAAATAGAACACCAATACTTACAATGGAGTGGTGCTAAAGAAGCATACAAGCAAACAATGTATTTTATAAGGCACCACTCCACTTAATCAAGTTGTTTGGGATCCTGAAAGCCAAGTTTAATATATTTTTGGTAGTTTTAATTAATTATGTGACCAGAAAGAGGAACCAACCTGAATTTTCGTGGGAAGAAAAGGATCTTTGAGCTCTCGCTTCCAGATTCCCGCCTTCCCGCTGTAGTTCCTGCACACACAAAAGAAAGAAAGAGAAGGGGACGAGATCCACTTCAAGCAAGAGCAAATTAATTAATGCAAAGCCGTGCCTCCCCGGCAACGGCGCCAACAAATGGTAGCAAATTCATGCGGTTTGTTAAAATACGTCGTTGTAACGCGTAAATCCGCTTTCGCTCTTAAATTTATATTCCTAGATAGGGGAGTATTTAGGGTCGTCCAAGGAGGCAATATGGTTGCAAAATTGATTCTCTTGCTCGAAATAAATCTCAACTTTCTTTTTGGTATTTTTTTTCAATATATCATTTTTTTTTTGTTTTTAAGCTAAGGCAACATGCGAACTGATGGCGGAAAAAGTGATTTACACTTCAATTTAAATACTACTTCTATGTGGCAAGTAGAGCCTCTCCCTAAGCTCACTCTAGGCAAGTGGAGGCCTAGAATAATTAGGGAGAGGGAGTGAAGAATGCTGAAAATAAGCTAATAGAAATGCAAACAAGAAATGCAAAGAAGGCAACTAGATAATTGATAAAGTGTTTTACAAAAGGCCTAGTAGAGGAAAGCTTGTACTACTATAAAAATGCAAATAAGAAAAGAAAACACAAATCCTCTAGATAGATGGTGAAGAAGAGGGCTTCTTGCTCCAAGGTTGGTGGCTCCCAATCTTGAAAAGAGTCCTTCAACTCCTTCCTTGCAGTGCTCCGCCAAGGTGATGTCCTCCAAGGCAAGCCCTAAGGGGGCGTGCCCTAAGCTTCTCTCCAAGGGTGGACGTCCACCATAGGTCCTTCTCCCTTGTCTGGCCATCCTCCTTGAAGTGGAAGAGTCCTCCTCCTTGGCATGGCCCAAGTTGAAGAGAGTGGGGAGAAGAAGGCAGCAAAAGGACTGGTGATGTGCCCCTCTAATCTCCTTCTCTACTCCTTCTCCTTGGGTGTAGGTATAGGTGGATGTAGGTAGAAAAATACACTAAGGGAGGATGCCCCCAAATGGTGGTAGGTGGTGGGTTTTTATAGAATAGGAAGGGGGCTAAGGTGTCCCTTGAAATGGAGGGCCAAGATGGAATGATGGAGGTGGTTAAGGATCCAATGGCCAAGGGTATTTGGCGCCACCTTAAGAGGCACCAAGGGGGTAGTTATGGGGGTTGACACCCCTTGATATTGGCGCCAAAATGGCTTCTAGAAGAGGGTCTAAGTTGGCGCCAAGAAGGATTCTAGAAGGGGGGTTAGGTGGATGGCTAGGATGGCTTATGTGGGTAGGTGTAGGGTGGATTAAGGGCTGAAAGTTGGCACCAATATAGAGGTGGTTAGGGGTAGTTTTTGGCACCAACTTAAGGTGTCTTTTGGTGGAGATAATGGGGTGAAGGGATGGCTAGGAGGTGGCGCCAACTTGAGTAGAGTAGCTAGCTTATGTAGGCTTAAGTTGGTGAAGCTAGCTAGGGTTGACTTTGAAGGTGGTGGATGGCCAAGGAGCTGGTTGTTAACTAAGCTAAGCTAAGCTAGCTTAGCTAATGGAGGAGTAGAGGAGAAGGTGTTGGAGCCAGGGTTTGGAGGGAGGAGTTGAGGAGAAGTCTGGAGCTGGAGTTGGCAGCTGCTGAAGAGGCTGGCATGGGGCTACTCTAGCTGGCTTAGCTTGCTAGTTCTTTGCTAGTTGCTAAGCCAAGCTAAAGTGAGCTAGCTTCTACCAAAGTAAGCTGAGGTGAGCTAGGTCTGGTGCTCCCAGGGAGAATCAAGCTGGTTGAGGCAGCTAAGGTAGCTTAGCTCAATTGAGTTGAGCTAAGCTGAGTCCCCGGGAGCTGGACTTGAGCTTCCTGAGCTGGGATGAATTCTTCTTCAGCCGGCTGGAGCTGAGTGGAGCTGGATGTAGCTGGATCTGAGCTGGGGTGAACTCCTGTCAACTTAGCTGAGCTAGCTAGAGCTCCCTGTGGACTAGTGGGAGCTGAGATGAGCTAGACTCAGCTAAGTTGAGCTGGATCTGAGCTGACTTGAGCTAGGGTGAGCTAAGGTGAACTCTCTTGAGCTGCCATCCAGCTGAGATTAGCTGAATGGAGCTGGGATGAGCTAACCCTAGTTAAAGTAAGCTAGGTTCCAGCTGCGGTGAGCTAGATCAAGCTGAGGTGAGCTGGATCAAGCTGAGGTGAGCTGGATTAGGCTGAGTTTCAGCTAGTCTGGGCTTCTCCTTCACCATTTTCCTTCTTGAGTGCCAGGGTTTTAGGGATCTATATATCTGTACATCCCTAACACTCACAAAAACATATTAAAAAGACAATAAAAAATGCAATGCATGCCTAACCTATTTTATGCCTAAATGCAGCCCAAAAACCCGTTTGCGGAGTAAAATCCTAAGAGCTAGGTTTGTTTTAATGCATAAGAATGATGATAAACTGGCGTTTATCATACACCCCATCTAGAGTACCTAAGTCCAACAATTGTGACTGAATCCGGATTGACTTGGGTCTGGTGATCTCAAAAATATCATCATTCAATTCTTTAGGGTGTGGTTGAGGAATGGGGCTACTGATTGAATCATCAGGATTCAAATCGTCCAAGTTAACCCCAACATGATCATACTCTTCAATGATTGGGCTATAAAATGGTTCATTAGATTCCTCAAGCCCGTTTGTCTCAATAAAATCATCTTCCTTATGCTCAAGTGATACTTCACTAAGAGATTCTTGACCCTCAGAGTCAAAGAATTCATGATCCTCATTTATATATGTCTCAAAATCGATTGTCATTTCCTAGTTCAAAGAGACATATTTTTCCTTGCACTCTGGCTCGGGGATCTCGGGTGAATCAATCAGTTCATCCTCAATGGGTTGCTCTAGCCCAACCTGGTCATCCCTGGTCTCAGAAAATGTATCCCCCCCTGACAAGCGCCTGAGCGGGTTCAGACATTGGCTTTCCTGAAGGGGGTTCATCTTGAGAATCATCCCAAGATTCGACTAGGGCAACCACAAATTCCATCCTCAACCTTGACAACTTCCCAAGTAGAAACTCACCCAAGCCCCTATCCCTAACATTTTGGAGCAAATCCAACAAAGAGCTATTCAACTCATCAATCATTTTTATCATAGGCTCCAAGGCTGGGCTTCTAAAGATTGTATGGTGTTCCTCAAGTTAGCCAACAACCTATCCTTGATCTGGTTCACCTGAACCGACTAGTTTGGCTCAGGGTTGGGTGGGTTCGAGTTAAATCTAGGGGAGTCAATATATTGAGGTTCTCGGGTCCCTCCTTGATAGTAGGTCATCTTAAGTTGTTCAAAGAATGGTGGTAACCTATATTCAGTGGAATACTGGGGACTTCCTGCATGTAGATTGAGTTGGTTTGATCATCAAAGGATGGAGATCTATAATCATTGTAGCTCTGTGAAGGATAGTAATCATAGTCTTGTTGTCCAGGGTTAAGCCCTAGACACTGAGGTCCGAATTCATACCCCCAATCAAAGTTATCCCAGCTAGTGGATGGGTAATTATAAGTCAAGTCAGGATAGTAATCATCTTGGGGATAAGTGGTGGTAGGAGGATAGGATGTGAAATGAGTGTAGGATGTGGAAGGATACATGGTAGAATAGGAGGGAAATCAAAAGAGAGAAAGGAGCTCTGCAATGCAAGCAATCAACCCTATCCTTAGGTGGGTTAGCCTAAAGACCTGCAGTCTCCTAGGACCCATCTTGAGATTATAAACAAATTGGTTTACTTCTATCCAGTCAATCCAACCAGTTAGAGGAAGGGACTAGGGAGAAGGTTCTTCCTTTGGCTTGCGCCTCAGGTTCCTAGTGTGCCCCCCCGCCGCTAGACATTAGATGGACCAGCAGAAGCAGATTAATCGAAAAAAATCTCAGTCTAAGCCCCGAAGAGCGAATCAATCCTTAAGGCCAACGTCTACTCAGTTTCTAATAGGCTTGGGATGATTGTGCTCTTGGAATGATGGGCCCTTTAGATGGGTTGTGCCCTTAATGATCAATTCAAATGTGTGTAATTGCACAACCAGGGTTTGTAAACAAGGTTATTTGATGATGTGTCTTTTAGGGTTTAACCTTGTTTAGTAGCTTTTAGGGTTTAACTTTGTTTAATAGCTTTTAGGGTTTAATCCTTAGGTTGGTTCAATCAAGTTCAAGAGAACATTCCAAGTTTTTTAAGCACTGGTGATGATATATTCCTTTAGAAATCAAAAGAAACTGTGGAGTGCCTGGTTCAGCCCTAAAAATCAACCCTAAGTGGCAAACTACTTGATGAATCAATTTTAAATTGAGTGGTGCAACCAAAACAGCTCAATCAATTGGCCTGCTGCACCACTTGATTGAGGCACACAAAAAGTCTTAACCTAATCAGATTTCTACTCACTTATGAGTGTGTTGAGTTAAGGTGTACCAGATCCACAGGTCAAACCTCGGTTAGGTGGTAGAATTAATGTGATTGTGCACCTTAGGATGAGAATTTGTGGGTGTTAAGTATGTCTCTTTTAATTAAATCCCACAAGAGAAGAGTATTTTTTTACTTTTTTAATATATGCGGGTGGGTGAGGTGAGGCGACGTGACAATCAAATAATCAAATCTATCCTAAAGTTTATGCAAGCACCTATGTTGATTTGAGTTTGAGTTATTAGGTTATGGAATGGAAATCTAGTGGGTGGGTGGGGGGAATAACTTACAAATGTCTCTACCCGCACTTTACTCCAATCTACCGCCTTCGACTCCTTGATCAGGTTCTTGTAAAACAATAAATCGAAGAAGAAAGATAGGTTAGAAAAATATGTAAGTAATGCGAGAAAACGCGAGAAAAAGAAACAAAGAGCATTGCCTCCCCGGCAACGGTGCCAAAATGATCAGGTGGAGATTCTAGCGGAAAGGTTCGGATTTGGAAAACCCATTGTCATAGTTCAATTTGTGAGAAAATCCGTCGATCAGATAAAATTTATAACCGAAACTGGAAAAGTGAGTCCCGAGTCGAACACGGGGAGGCAAACATTTGATTTTGAAAGATATGCATTTCTCTTTTATTTATTTTTGTCATTTTTATCTTTTCTAATTTTTTTTGGTATTTTTATCAAGCAAGCGATTAGGTCGAAGAAATTTTATCTAGCTAATCTACTTGTGAAAATATAAGAGAGAGAGAGATAAACAATCATGGATTTCTAATCAAATGTTTTTTTACAACTAAGAAAGTAGGAAAGATTACACTACGAAAGTAATGAAGATAGAAAGAGGTAAGAGAATCCCCCTCGACAGTTGCTCAGAGGACAACTCGCTCTGACGTCGCCTAGAGGAAGGTGGTGAGGAGCAGGACGAATGGGGATGGAGCCAGAGGATGGAGGATGGGGCAGGACGGTGTGGCGGTGAGGATCTTCTTCCTGAAAGGAGGTGAGAAGACGACCATGGGATGCTCCACGAATGGGGATGAGGGGAGGGAACACTATTTTCTTTTCTACTTTGGAGGAGCATCCCGGGATTGGGACAAGCTCTCTCTAAAACCTTGGAGGTGGTGAGAGGAAGGAAGAGATGGTTTGGAATGGAGGGGGGTAGGTCCTTTTATAGTGGAGGAGAGACAAAATCATCCATGGGCAATTAGTGACGGTTGTAATCATCGCTGATGATCCACCCAACTGTCGCTGAAGATCCATGCCCTTCAATTCCTTTGCTAGCGTGCGCATAGCGCAGGCCATTAGTGATAGCTACAAGAGTCACTAAAGGCCTGCCCAACTATCGCTGAAGATCCACGACCTTCAATTCCTTTGCTGGCGCCGCGCTCAATTGGCCAATTGGGGGGCTGTGGGGATTCGAATTCGCGCCCCTCCCTTAAAAGTCGAGTGCTTAACCACTGTGCCAAGACATCCGAAAGGTCGAGGGGACGACTTAGCGTGCGCGGTGGAGGAGCATTCTCAGTCGTTGGATTAAGATCCAATGGCTGAGAATTGATGATGAAGATGATGAGGGGGCACCTCCTAGTTGCTGCTGGCCGGTGTGGGGCAGCCTAGATGGCACCACGTGGCGCCATCTAGGCCGTCTGTCTTCTTTTTGTAGAGGGTGCTACGGAGCTCTGATCGAGATTATTCCCACGTTGCTAGACTGCGATCGTCGCTTCGGATTCATCCGTATGGTCGAATTTTTCATCTAAAGCCCATATGGATGTCACATTGCCCCCCTGGCCATTGATCTTCCTCAGACTTCATATGATCCATAGGACTCCGAT
Source organism: Thalassia testudinum (assembly GCA_037157565.1). Classification (NCBI taxonomy): domain Eukaryota; kingdom Viridiplantae; phylum Streptophyta; class Magnoliopsida; order Alismatales; family Hydrocharitaceae; genus Thalassia; species Thalassia testudinum. The sequence goes on from JAZHRO010000077.1 coordinate 130,988,619, forward strand.
CTAGATGATTTCGGAGGCATTAGACTCCAATCATCATCCTGATCAGATCTGTACGGTCCGATCGTCCATTTGAGGCCCTGAAATAAATCTTCTTCTCTCCTTACCATAAAAAGGACCTAATTAACCTAAAATATATACAACTACTCTAAATGCAGAATGATGCATGCTATGCAATATTTATAACATGAAATGCAAATCTAAGCCTAGGAACATGCATGATTAGGCATTTCAACCTAAATAGATGTGTCTATATCAGTCGGGAATTAAAAAGATTAGATAACTGGTTTTAACCTTGCTACTCGTCGAAGTTTAGCTGTAGCTTTGATCTCTCAGATCGATTTCAGGGGTGGGTTTAGGGATTTGTTGGCATCCCTAAGACTCTTTGGTTAGACTTAGCGGGCAACTGGGATAGAGGAATGCAAGGCTCGAGGTTTGGAGTGGTTCTTCTCGGTCAATAGGTGAGTCATTGGCTGCCTATGGTTCAGTGTATACAACGCTTGTACGTGTTCATGCTACACAACATAGACACCACCCCTTTTCGCAATCACCCCAAGGTGATGGAGTGTGGTGACTCGATGGGCATAAGCAATCCTCCCGACTAGGTGGGTGGCTTATACTGATCTTGCGCTGCAGGAAGTTACACGACATTGTCTCATGCCCGAGACGTTGATTGACGGATTGAGAACTATAATAATATGGGTAAATTACATAAACATAACTAGATAGAAAATAAATTGTAATGGATGAACTTTTGGCATGTGCCCCTCTTCCTGTAGTTTTGCTATTGTTGTTACCTGTCTAGTTGTTCTACTCTACTCAGTTTTTACTAACGTGTTTTTGGGTTCCATACTTAGGTATATCATGGCAGTTAGTAAGGTGATTTCCATTGTACATCTCTATAATCTATATGAAATTGCACTAGAGGGGGGTGAATAGTGAATTTAAAAAAATAATTTCAAGATGAAATATAATTACAAAGAGGCACAAGATTTTTTTAAGTGGAAACCCAAACCGGGTGACAACCACCACCTAAGCCAATCCCTTGACTTAGGATTTATGATCACAAAGTGATCAATCCACTAACCACACTACTTCAACAAGGGTAGTGTACCTCAATTACAAATCTCACCTCCGATCCCTAAACAAAGGTTTCTCCCTTCAAAGTGAAAAGATGAGGATCTGACAGGCCGAAAACCCAACTACAACAATCAAGTAAAATAAAATGTAAAATACACCCTATAGAGCACCCCAAAATATGAATAATTTGCTTATCTACTAAGGGTGAAGGAAACTCCCTGAAGATGACAATATGTAGCACAGTGGGAGCATTGGTTTGCCCCAAACATAGTGATTGCATAGCACAAGGGAAAAGGAAGCAATGAGCAAGTAAGCAAGTGATAATCTAAGTGAATTATATCTCAAAAGGGTGTGTAATGCCTAAGAGGGGTTATAGTGTATTTATAGGCAAGTTTAGAACCTTCAAGAAGGCTTAAGAGAGGGCTCCTAGCCATTGGAGGCAAGTCCCAAGAGATTGGGACGAAATCCAACTCAAATTAGGGTAATTATGATTCTGACAGCAAGATCAGATGACTTTTTTTTTGGGTCAGACGTCTGATTACAATTATAGACGTTTGATTTTATGAGTCAGGCTTACTATTTTCATTGGATCGAAATAGGCTTCTAGGTGGACATCTGATATGCTATTATAAGACGTCTGGTACTAAAATTGGACGTCTAATTATAGGTGGGTTTATTCCTATTTTGATCAGATCCAAATAGGGTTTTAGATTTTAAGGATCAGACGTCAGCGTGGACATCTGCCCAGTGTCCTAAACATCTGGAAAGTGATTAATAACTTGCTTAGGTAATGAAAAAAGTGAGATTTGGTTTCTAACAAGTCTTCGCAAAGTAAATGGGTAATGGTCCATTATTAGAATCTGGAGACATGTCCAAATGTCTAAAAGTGTATCTAACCGTTACTGTTGCAAATTAATGAAGGAAATAGCAAGCGGAGTCTAACGATTGGTTTAAAGACATCTGAAGTATGTATTGGACGTCTGGATAAGGCTATGGACATCTAATTGGAGGTCGCATCGACTGGAGGCTAAATGTTCAAACAAGGCTATGAGTAATTAGATGTCTAAAACTATGCTCTGACGTCTTAAAGTTGAATATCAGACGTCTGATAGGTGTGTTGGACGACTGATATGTGTTTTGTGTTAGGTTTTTGCTCCTAATTTTTCCTAAGTGTAGTGAGCCTAAGTAAGCTAAGAGTATGTTATATTTTAGGGTCTCTTTACAATATTTCTAGACTCAAAAAAGAAAATTACAACCTTTTGAATGCATACATAAAAAAGCCTAAGACCTATAACATGTTATGTCTTCACTCTCCTAATCATTTGTCTTGGAAAATCCACGAGACCTGTAATCATATCATGACAGAGAAAAATATGCTATTTCTATGTTTTATTTCTTTTTTTTTATTTTTATAAAATCATCAAAATATTATTTATGAGAGGTTGAACTAACAATCTTCCCCTTTTTGATGATTTTCAAAATATATCTTTAGGATCTTATTTTCTCCCCCTGTATTATACTTAGTGATCTATGCTAAACTTGATCAAATTTTTAGTTAATTTTCATGATCTTAAGTTCTTCTCCCCCTTTTTGAACGTCATCAAAAAGGGTTCCTAAAGGGGTTGAACTAAACTACAACTATCATACATTAAGTAAACATGTTTTAGCTAAACATATGTTAAAGCAAAAAAGAAATCATGAGAACAATATGAATATAGAAAAACTGCATGCTAAACATATAATCAAAGTGTTTTGACAATGCATGAAAGAAAAATTAATTAGGGAAAATGTATGTGTCCTAAACACGACTAGCTATTATTCCCAAAGAAAATATAAGTATGGGGTCAAAGCCCTTTAATACATGCCAACATGGAAAGAAAGAAAGAAATAAAAGAAAATACATCAGCTACAACTAAGAGTAGTCTAGTCTTCTTGATCATGGCGGCGACGGCAACGAGCGGGTCCTTGTCCCATCTGCAAATTGCGAACATCAATGCAAAGTTCGTTGATGTCTCGGCACATGTCACCCATGAAAGTGTACATTTCTCTGGTTCACCGCATTAAAAGAGAGATGCTTGCAGAGATGGAATCCGTGGCAGGATCCCAGGCCACATCAAAGCTTGATCTAGGAGCTTCTATTTGAAGAGGACGCTCATCATGGAAATTCGGAAAAGGTGGGAGTGGTTCCTCATCGCTGGCTCTTCTTTTGGCCCAAGATGCTCACTAAGAATGTGCATCTTAGCAACTGTGGCCCGATTGTAGGGCTCAACCTTTTTATCCACTGCCTGATCATCTAGGGGAATTCGATGGTTTGCAAAGATCTTGGATAGTATGGACCCAAAAGGTAGAGAAGCCCCATGGTCCTCATTCATGACACAAACAATGAGGCAACAAAAGTTGAACGGTATGTGATGCACGACGGCAAAAAGAAGCTCCTTGTGTTGGCATGAGATATAATCAAAACCACCTGATTTATTGAGAAAGTAATTTGGGAAGGGGTTTGAGATTCTTGCATGGTAGAGTACCAAGATTTTCTTCATATTTATCGGGTAGTATTAATTCTTAGTTAAGGACTTTTGAGTCATACTACCTCAGAATGTCATCAAAATCGTTTCCCTCGTTAGGAATGTCCAGAAGAGCGGAAATTGAATCAAAGGTAATTTGAATTGCACGACCAAATAGACAGGTATGTAACTCAAGTTTATCGTTGCTGTAGTCTTTAATAATGTTAGCATAGAAAAGACGGATCATGTCAGAGAACGCACCAACAATTCCAATGCCAGAGTGGAACTGTTGGTCAAAATAGTGGAAGAGATGAAGGGTTTCAAAATGTTCCTGAAGGTTTAGATGTGCAAAATCGTTCCATACAACGAAGCGAGGACTGTTGACTTTGGCATTTGCGAAGCGACAAAACCATTGTCTAGCAATGTCGCTACGCAATTGGTCAACCAAATAAGTGGAAGAGGAAGTGGAAGTGCCTTCGACTTGCTTCCGATGGGGAGGCATTGTGGGTAGGTTGGGTGAGTTGGTTTTGGAAGGTGGGGTTGGTTTTTTTTTGGAGATAGGACACTGTTGAATGGGAGAACAAGGGGGAGATTTAAATATGTGTTCATTGTAGTATCCTCTAAATCACTCAATCAACAAATACAATTTATTACTTGAATTGAAGTCTGAGGTCGAACATAGGGAGAAAATATAGAATTCACACACTAATCTCAACAAATAATATAAATGGGCACAATTAATTACTCAAAACTAATATTCAATGTAGCACATGAGTATAAGAAGGATCTAATGAGGCAAAAAGACATCTAAGGCAAAATAATGGTGATTTGAATCACCAATTATTAGCTTAGATACATATATAATAATTACATAATGATCTAAATATTTGAACAGTATCAGCCACTTTAAATCCATGTAAACTTCAATGCACAGTGCACTCCCTGTCAAGCAAATTAGACAACAGAATCACTCAGCCAGACGACTTAAGTATCCAATGCTACAGTGCCAAGAGGGCACTGTACTTCTTCAGCCTCCTCCTCTCTACCTTTTCCTCTTCCTATCTTCTTCTTCAGCCTCCTCTTTGCCTTTTCCTCTTCTTCTTCAGGCCTTCATCTTCAACCCCCTCTTCTTCTTCACTTCACACACAGGGGAAAGGGCTCGAAGTTTGGCTAAGTGTTAGCCAATGCATAGAAGAATAAAACCCCCTTCCCCCGCTCTCTCTCTCTCTCTTTCCTTTCTCTTCCCTTCCGCAAGGGCAACCGAGCATTCGGGTAATCGGGCATAAGCACACCCGGGACCAGGGTTACCGACATGGGAAGTAGCCGAGGTGTGTTCTAGTTTGGCGGGTACTCGGTTTAGAGCCAGACCCATGTGGAGTTGTGACGGATGAGGCATGTGGGGTGTATGGGGACCTCTCCCCTGGTGTTACTTGAGGTGAACAACTAATATGAGAAATTTCTTTTATGCGCTGCTATTGGTCTTTCTCCCATCGATGTGGGACTAAACCAGCCCTCCTCATCACGTGCGGTTCGGATGAAGCCTCGTCCAATTGAGATTGCTATTGAGGTTGAAGCTTGCAATCAAAGACCTGGGAAGATGTCTGGAACGACTCCGCGCAACCTGGAGGTGGAGCCTGGGGCTTGCGTGGCTTAGAGCAAGCTTCTAGCAAGCTTGAAGCTTCTCATTAATGGTGGAGAGGACCTGAAGACATGAAACAAACAAAATGGCCTCTCGACCCTATTAAACAAGTTCAGGAGCTTCGTATGAAGATGGCAAAAGTGTTGGTGAACATGGCAGTGTGTGCGAGTGAGTGAAAAGGTCGTATGACCTCAGTCTATTAGTGCAGAAGGTGAGGTGTTGGGTGGAGGGTTTGGAGGGGCAATCGACCTAACTAAGTTAGGGCTTTTGCTTCTGGGATGGAGGCAGAGGTAACGGGCGTGTCGGCAAGGCGAATGAAGTTGTGTAGCGGTGGACATGCCTCACCAAAGGAGCGGCCGGAGATGGAGGAGATGAAGGTGAACGGTGTAGTCGGTGGCCAGATTTAGAGTTAAGAAGCGGAGAATTAACCTAAGAGTCTAAGGGAACTAAACTACTCCTAAACTAACGGACGAAAGGGGGGAGATCGACTTGCCGGGTGGTGGTCGGACCCGGTTAGGTTGTTAATATGGTGATTTTATCGTTAAAGTGTGTATAGTGGTTAACCTAAATCGGACCTAACCATCTCTTTACAAATTTTTTAACCTGGCCTACTTGATTTTATCTTGGTCACTTTTAGGCCCAGGGTTGAACTCAGGGAAGTGGGGTACAAGTCAAGTTTCTATGACTTTCCTACAACGAATCTCTTCCATTCGTTTATTGTGTTTTTGGTGTTTTTCTATTTAGATTTTTTTCTGATAATCTTTGTCCTTGAGGCACACCCTCAAAATTAGGTTCTTGGCTTTGAGCCAAAACAGGGTTCCAAAATGGGTCTTGCTATTCTCAAGACGGAGTACCTGCGAGTTAAGGATTATCTTTTCTCTTTTATATATATATATATTTTTTTATCTTTTTATTGGCATGCAAGAGAAATAGAAATAAAGTAAATATAGTATAGATATATATGTATATACTATATATGTATAAAGGGGTGGGGGTGGAGGCGGAGATGGAGTGTAGCACGGTGTCGAGTCGGTCGTCGTCTAGAAAGACGCAACCAACAGGACGAGGTACCGCGTGTAAGGTGGATTGGTGGAAGATGAATGCGAACATGCTTTTTGTACGCATGTATCAGGGAATATCAGCAACTGGTGCAGATATTCCCACGATACCACGTATGGTAAGTAATGTGAAAATATATATATATGTATATATGTAAATATATATATATACCTATATATATATGTATATATATGGTTATAACTAAATAAGTATATGTGTACTTATATATGTATATATGTATATATATATATGTATATATATATAAGTATGTAAATATATGTATAGATAGATATATGTATAGATATATATATATATGTATAAGTATGTATATATAACTATATAGATGTAAATATATATATATAGTAATATATGTATATATAGATATATGTAGCTAGATATGTGTGTGTATATATATATATATATATATATATATATGTATGTATGTATGTATGTATGTATACAAATATATGTATATATGTAAGTATATATGTGTATATATATATATAAGTATATAAATATATATATAGACTAATACATAGTTATATAAGTACTAGTATATGTATAGATATATGTATATATATGTGTGTGTGTGTGTGTGTAAGTATATGTATATATGTAAATATATATGCATATATATATATAAGTATATAGATATATGTATATATATATGTATACTAGTACTTAGTTATATAAATACTACTATATATATAGATATAAGTATATATATATGTATACGTATATATATATGTATATAATAGTGTATAGGTGTGTGTGTGTAAGAAAGTGTGAGTGTAAGTGTGTAAGTGTCGGTAAAGAGAGTGAGAGAGAGATGCCGCGCGCTTCCTGCTGGAGATGGCGTTTAAGTCGTCTGCAGCTTCAGGGCAACGTCTGATGGCTTCACGCACGCGCAGGCACGTATGCGCGCAGAGAGGCGCGCACTGGGAGTGAGCGCGGGGAGAGGAGAGGCCGCAGCGCACAGCGCTGCGCAGAGAGGCATACGCGGGTGAAGGAAGTGGGCGGGTGCGAGTGACGCGGGTGCCCGCAGATGCGCGGGCAGGCGTTGGAGCGAGCGCGAGGCTGAACGCATGTGCGGGCGAAGGCCGGTTGCGGCGTGCCGAGTGACCGGATAAGTGAGAAACTCACCAATCACCCCACTGTAGCCATAGTGTTCCGTAGAAACGTGTGAACAGTGGCTACAGTGGCTGGGCGAACCGCGCAACTGGGAGCAGACGGTGCTGTGAGTGTGGGTGGCTTGCGGCTGGCTCGGTGCGTGCGGAAGAAGGTCTACGCCGGCTAGGCTGCGAGCGGAACTCGCGACAGGGTGCGTGGAGAGGGCTGCTGGCGTACGCGATGGAGGGCGAGGGCGACTTGCTGCTTTCATGGTGGCTTGCGGGTGTTGGCTGGGGTGTATGGTGAAGCTTGGCCGACCGCTGCAAAGGCACGCGGTGGCCGGTTGTAGGCGGAAAGATGAGTGCAGCGCGAAGAAGCGGGAGGCGAGGCCGCCTGCAGGCGCACGCTGGAGGTGAGGGTGGCCTACAGGCGTGCGCGGAAAGGGCTAGGGTGGCTGCTGCTGCCTTGCTGCATGCTGCCGCCTTTCTGTTGCTGCGTGCGGAGCTTTGAGCTTCAAAGCTTGAAACTCCTGCTCCAATGGCTGAAGTGGCTTTTAACGTTGAAACAGGGAATACCACCACGCCCACCGGCTCTTTGATGAACTGGGCGGTGGTGGTCTCACGGTGGTGGGTGTGCACCATCGTGAGGTACTCCCGCCTGCAGGGTGTCTCCTCAAAGGAGGAGGTCCTGCGTATGGAGGGAGAGGGGAGGGGACGGTGGGCTGGAGAAGAAGTTGCTGTGGGTTCTTTTCGTGGGGACCAGGCTTCTTGCAAAGGAAGAAGCCGCCCTCTTTTTATAGAAGGAGAAAGCATGCACATCCATGCCCTGGCTGTGCATGGCTTGGCGTGGCTTGGCAGGGAGAGGTGCATGCGGCTGTAGGGCTGGCAGGGAGAGGGGGAGCAGGACATGGCGTGAAGAAGAAGAGGTTGCCATGTATTGCAGCCGCGGGAAGAAAGTCAAAAATCAAAAAGAAATAAAAATGGAGATGGAAATTTTGCGAAGCAGCACTTGAAGAAAATGTGAATTGCGAGGCCATTTTATTCACTCTCCTCCCCTCTCAATTAAATGCATGCATGCGTCTATATTCACAAATGCGACTATATCTACCTAATATGCACTGATAATGCTAGGAAATAGCACAAGACGGCGCAATTGCAGGTGTATTTTTGCGGTGCAATCATACCCCCATGCCTATCTTTTGCTAGTCCCTAGCAAAATAGTATTTAGAAATGATCTTAAGCTGAAGATTTTCTTCTGAGGTGACAAAGGTGTGTTTATTGTTGGATATTCTGAGAACCAATTGTAGAGAAGACTACCAGTACTTTAAGTCTCACATGACATAGATCATCTCTCGACTAACTAGGACTCTTGATATTTAAACCTTAAGTACGATTTCCAGGACCTAGGAGGTTTTTGCCGTACTCGAGAGCTCAAGAGGTTATGGCTTGTGCTTAGTGAAGAATCAAGACTAACCAGATGAACATTAAGACTCAAGCCCAGGGTTTCACGAATTTTTAAGTACAGGTTGGTCCCAGTTTCAGCTCATGTTTTCTAATTGACCCTTAAAAAGATGATGGAAACTCAACTCCCATTTTCTGACATTTGTGGCTCAAAGAAAACAAGGTATTTGTAACCTGCTCTGAAGAACTTCTTGTAGGGCAAAGACTTTACAGACATTTGTGAGATATACTGACTTATTTGCATCTTTTTTTTTTTTTGAAACACGTGTCAGTATATCTCTTACAGCATTATTTGGAGGAGCACACTTTTTTCTTTTTGGTGGGAGAGCTTCTTTTTGGTGGAAAGAGTTTCTCCTAAACACAAGACTAAAACCTGGGATAAAAAGTCTACCTGCACGCACAGGTAAGGACTCCACCCTCCCTAATGAACACTAGGGTTGGATCTTATGTTCACCTGGTCTTTCCTTATATGTGTAGTGTGAACCAAGATTACTTAGGCTCTCAAGTAGAAACAAACCAACGGATCCTGTACTGGTGTCTCAGGTACAAGAATACGTCCTTAGTTAGGAGAGATTTCGATCTATTTTGTTAATGCTCAAGTGAATTAAGCCGAGCCTGAGTGAATCAAGCTTCTATGGCCTGGAAAGTCTTCAAAACAGAGGTTGAATATCCATAAACACTTATTATATTTTTGTTTCAGCCTTCAGATCATTACTAAACACTATATATATTTTTTTTTTCTTTTTCTTTTTCTTGCATATTTATAAATAGGTGGAAACTGCATGATACCATAAAATACCCAGATCCTATGGATGCCTATCCACCCCCCCATGACAAACGATGCTATGTCCTCATATGCATGCAGGGAAAGGTAGAGAAAGGACGAAAGATTAGATAACGAGAGCTGAGGTGCAGGGTATATAGTAGGGTGGTAGGGTGGGTGGATGGTGGGTGGTGAGGTGAAAAGTGAAGTGATCGTGATAGTGGCGTGAAAAGTGATGGTGGAAGGTGAAAGGTCTGGCATTTCTTGGGATGAGAGTGTCCCAGGCGGATTGGAGCAGAAGTCAGGAGGAAGAAATTGGCCCTCAGATTGGCCAAGAAGAGGGTCTTCTTGGATAGATGGATCCAAAAAGGAATAGCCCCAGTGAGAAGGATGTGGGCTCAAGGTCCCAGTGTGGATTTGCAAATCCGCCTGATTTGGCGGGAAAGAAAGGGCAATCCGGCCTTCAAGAGTGTGGACCGGTGGTGAGTAGCCCAGATATGACTCAGACCACGAGGTATGGGAAGCGGAGAAAGTACGGGACAAGGGAGGGATGGGGGAACGTCACAATTTGTGTCAGTCAGGCAATCGTCAATGTTTATAGGTAATCTGCAGCAGTCCGAATAGGTCCCAAATAGTCTGATACACGCACTGACAGCTATGTCCTCGTCATACGTGTCATCCTCGATGACATCGCAATCAAAGTTCTTGGCTGACTTGAAGATGTTAAGCTTGAGCTTTTCAAATCCAACGGTAATCTCAATACAGCCCGACTCGCAGTCGATAAGGGCGTGGGTTGTGGCCAAGAAAGGTCGACCAAGGGTGATCGGACAATCAGAAAGTGAGCTAGGAACTTCCATATCTAAAACAAGAAAGTCAACAGGAAAACAGACTGTTGACCCTAACCACCACGTCTTCCACCACACCCTTCGGGATTTTGACAGAACGATCTGCCAACTGTAACTTGACAGGGGTGGGTTTCAGATTTCCCAAGGAAAATTTTTCGAGCATGATGGTTGGTATGAGATTTATGGAAGATCCTAGATCAAGCAAGGCACAGTTAAAATTATAGCCTTGGATGCTACAGGAAATAAGCGGTGTGCCCAAATCTTTCTGCTTCGGTGGTAGATTTGACAGTATAGCACAACTCACATGAGACGAGAGAACCACCGGATTCTTAGTTTTCTTTGACTGTCGCCTGGGTGTTGTGTAGTCTTTGAAAAATCGGGCTACAGTAGGTATGTAATCGATAGCCTCGAGAAGGGGTACCTTTATTTCTACATCCCTGAACAAATTACGCAGGTTACCAAAGGCCTACGTATCTTTCTTTTTGCCTTTTGGCTTCCTCAGTAGAGCCTCAGGGAATGGGACTGATTCTGGCACCAATTTGGGTGTATCGTCCTCTCGCGAATGCGGTGTGCATCCTGAATGAGAGGGCGATGAAGAAGACGTGCCAGGATCAGGTCAAGGCAGATCGACAGTCTGCTTACCGCTCCTGGTAGTGATAGCATTGGATGATGCGGGTCCAGTGGGATCATACGACGGCGGAGGGTTCGTAATAGGGACGTAAGAGTGCGGTGCTACAGCGGGATTAGCCTGAAATCCCAGTGGAATGCCCAGAGCCTGCAGAATTTGATGAACCTGCCCCTGAGAAGGTCGTACCTGTGGTTGAGGACCATAGCGTACGAAATTTCGCAGGTTTGGGATAGGTTGGGCGGGAAGAGTGCCCTAAGATTGAGTCGTCATGCGTAGTTGACTAATCTCAGCATTCTGCTGTGCCAATCGGTGCTGAAGAGAGGTCATGTTCTCTTCAAGGCACTTTAACATTTCCGTCATCATTCGCATCAATTTTTCAAGAGGACTTGATGTGTGTTCGGTTTGCGGTACGCAAGGGCCTGATGGCAGATTCGCCATAGGATTAGACTGGGCCCTTGGGATGACGGGTGCGGATGGTCGCATTGGTCCACCCATGGGGTTTTGGCGCTGCGGGTTGTTGGACCATGCGAAGTTCGGATGATTTCGCCACCCTAGGTTATAAGTGGCAGAAAACTGGTTGTTCCCCAGGGCGCAAGCAACTTCTATGCCAGAAGACGTGTCCGCATGTAAATATGCGTCCGAGCACAGGGAGGCTTGGTCCTCCGTGTCAAAATACTGGCTCGCAGAAACCAGATCCACATGACTTACCGACTCGCTCGGCGCAACACTTGGTAAGGAAGGTCTTACGGAGTTTCTTGGGATAAGCCTGGTATTGGAAGAATTGGAATTGTGATGAAGTGGTGAAGTGGGGGTGTTTGCCAGAGATCGGGCAGGGTTGGCTAGAAGCTCGTCCAGCTTCTTGTGCACGATGGAGACTTCATCCAATTTCTGTGCAATAAGGCTAAGATTAGTGTATGAATGGGAGGGTCACGTGTCAACTTCGTGGACATTTCGGGGTTGGCTGGTACAATTAAAGGCGACAATGGAAGCATTGTTCATTGAGTTTTCACTCATATTTTCAAACAATTCAAATGCTCCATTCTCGTCTTTATTCATTAAATTCCCTCCGCAGGAAGCATCTGCAATCTGCTTTAAAGTCTCATTTAGCCCATAGTAGAAAATCTGGGCTATATGCCACTTAAGCAGACCATGGTGCGAACACTTCCTGAGGAGGTCATTATACCTCTCCCATGCCTCATGAAATTGTTTGCCGTTTTGCTGCATAAATGAAGTGATAGCACGGCGAAGTGCATTGGTTTGCCTGATTGGGAAGAACTTCTTGAGAAACACTTTTCGCATCTCTTCCCAAGAGTGGATGGTTCTCCCAAGGGTCCATAACCACTATGACACTTTGTCCCGCAATGAAAACGGGAACATTTTCATGAGGACTATCAGTAACCCAATATTTCTTGGTTTAACAGTTTCAGCCAATCGGGTTAGGTCTTCCAAGTAAAGAAAAGGATCTTCACTCGCAAGACCATGGAAGTAGAAATTTATTAGGCTAATAATGTTAGGCTTTAGTTCAAAGTCATCCCTGCCCATGGGGACCCGAATTTGTCCTATGGTCTCTGTAGCACGAGATTCTGATAAGAGCTAAGAGACCTAGGCTCCTCCCGTTCGGGAGGGTTCTGCATTTCCTCCAATGTTTCCCTAATGGCTTCAATTTGTTCGTTATACATTTCCATTTGGGCTTGGAGGCGGGTTATGGGATCTAAGGCTCCACCACCTGGTGGGTTTTGAGGGCAGTTTCCTCCCTCGGGATTTGGGGGTCGGAGTGTAGCCATGTTTGTGGAGGAGGAGGATGATTCGACTCCTTTTCTAAAATTATCAGACAATTCACACAGTTCAGGGTTTTGTGACCTCCTCCCAAACATGCACTACCGCAGGAAGAATTGGGGAGATAAGAAGGTAAAAGAGATGAGAGAAATGACACCACAAAGGTACATTTGATGAGAAATCAATACAATCAAATTCCTAACCTCTACAGTGTGCCCTTAGACCTAAAGATCTAAGTTACCTACTATCACGGACTACGGAACCGAGTGCGAGCACCGCGGAACCACCGGGCTAGATTGAAAGGCTGTTTGCCCCAGTCTTAGACACCCAATAGCACACGGGAACCCTCACCAGCACGTAGACGCTACACACAGGTAGTTAGACCTCCAATCCTTAATAAGGGTCAAGTTACTACCAATTTTAGTTAGAGGCTTAGGATCAAGTGCTTCTAGAATGTGAAGGACGTTATTTACGGGTAATGCCCAAGTGATTGATTTTCAGAGTGTAAAACAAGCATGCAACGGGGAAATCTCCCCACATTGAAGTTTTAATTGGTGAATGGTTTTTAGAGTTCAGCCTTAAGTAGTATGGATTTTAGGATTTCGCTGAAATACCAATTCAACCAATCTCCGGGTTTTGAGAGAATACAAGTTTTTTTTTCTTCTAAGCCCAACAAACCCTTCTTCAATGTCAGTTAGTTAATGCATGCTAAAATGCAATGGGCTTCCCTAGATGGAGATTTCTATGTGTGGATGCACGAATTAGTTTTAGATTAGTGTGAAAGGGAGCCAAAGCACTTCAATTCAAGTGCTCCCAATCACCAAAAAGATTTCCACACACAAGGCTCACCAAAAAATAAAGAGAATCAAATTGTTGGGGTTGAAATATTCGGGATCAAATCTTAGACAAGTGAAAAGTCATGGTGGGGTTGGAATTAACTCAATTCCAAGTCTCCCCACCAAAAAGGTGATCCCGAATTGCAGGTAAATGAGGCAAAGAGGGGTGGCAATCAATCTTTTTATTTGCCTCAAAGAATACTTCACATGGCGAAAAATTCAAGAATCAAGATTCTTGGATTTTCGCTATGCGAAGTAGGCTGGGAAATCCCGGGGTGGTGGGAATAAGGGCACACAAGCAAATAAGTGAATTTTAATCCACTTGCCCCAAGAGATCCCAAGAAGTTTTTCTAGTTTTTAGTTTTTTTGTTTTTTTATTAAGGTGACAAGTTAACCTAAGTTGCTAAGAAAAGAAGACCTACTTGTTCGGCAACGTGTGCGAAGCTCCAATGCGGTGTCAGCGTCTTCACGCTCTCATTCCTACCTTGGATCTACTCACGTCTTCGACTTCATCTGCCTGCCTTCTCCTTGCAACAGGTTCACCTGCACAGCAAAAAACAAAAACACCTGTGAAGAGAGGAGAAAAATGAAAGGAATGGAATAGAAACTTACTTGCAGGTGCACTTCCCTGGCAACGGCGCCAGAAAAGGATGGTGGTCAGACCCGGTTAGGTTGTTAATATGGTGATTTTATCGTTGAAGTGTGTATAGTGGTTAACCTAGATCGGACCTAACCATCTCTTTACAAAATTTTTAACCTGGCCTACTTGATTTTATCTTGGTCACTTTTAGGCCCAGGGTCGAACTCAGGGAAGTGGGGTACAAGTCAAGTTTCTACGCCTTTCCTACAATGAATCTCTTCCGTTCGTTTATTGTGTTTTTGGTGTTTTCTATTTAGATTTTTTTCTAATAATCTTTGTCCTTGAGGCACACCCTCAAAATTAGGTTCTTGGCTTTGAGCCAAAACAGGGTTCCAAAATAGGTCTTGCTATTCGCAAGATGGAGTACCTGCAAGTTAAGGATTATCTTTTCTCTTTCATATATATATTTTTTTTATCTTTTTATTGGCATGCAAGAGAAATAGAAATAAAGTAAATATAGTATAGATATATATGTATATACTATATATGTATAAAGGGGTGGGGGTGGAGGTGGAGATGGAGTGTAGCACGGTGTCGAGTCGGTCGCCGTCTAGAAAGACGCAACCAACAGGACGAGGTGCCACGTGTAAGGTGGATTGGTTGAAGATGAATGCGAACACGCTTTCTGTACGCGTGTATCAGGGAATATCAACAACTGGTGCAAATATTCCCGTGATACCACGTATGGTAAGTAATGTGAAAATATATATATATATGTATATATGTAAATATATATATACCTATATATATATGTATATATATGGTTATAACTATATAGGTATAAGTGTACTTATATATGTATATATGTATATATATATATAGGTATGTAAATATATGTATAGACAGATATATGTATAGATATATATATATATATGTATAAGTATGTATATATAACTATATAGATGTAAATATATATATATAAAGTAATATATGTATATATAGATATATGTAGCTAGATATGTATATATATACATATATATATATATATTTATAAGTAGGTGTGTATATATGTGTGTGTGTGTGTGTGTGTGTGTGTGTGTGTATATATGTATCTATACTTATACTTAGTTATATAGGTAATAATATATATATAGATATATATATATATATATATATATATATATATATATATATATATATGTATGTATGTATGTATGTATGTATACATATATATGTATATATGTAAGTATATATGTGTATATATATATATATATATATATATAAGTATATAAATATATATATATATAGACTAATACATAGTTATATAAGTACTAATATATGTTTAGATATATGTATATATATATATGTGTGTGTGTGTGTGTGTGTAAGTATATGTATATATGTAAATATATATATACATATGTATACTAGTACTTAGTTATATAAATACTACTATATATATAGATATAAGTATATATATATATGTATATAAATATATGTATATATATATCAATATATATATGTGTACGTATATATATATATATATGTATATAATAGTGTATAGGTGTGTGTGTGTAAGAAAGTGTGAGTGTAAGTGTGTAAGTGTCGGTAAAGAGAGTGAGAGAGTGCTATGAGTGAGAGAGAGAGAGATGCCGTGCGCTTCCTGCTGGAGATGGCGTTTAAGTCATCTGCAGCTTCAGGGCAACGTCTGATGGCTTCACGTACGCGCAGGCGCGTATGCGCACAGAGAGGTTCGTGTTGGGAGTGAGCGCAGGGAAGGAGAGGCCACAGCGCACAGCACTGCGCGGAGAGGCGTACGCGAGCGAAGGAAGCAGGCAGGTGCGGGCGACGCGGGCGCACGCAGACGCTCGGGCGGGCGCTAGAGTGGCGCGGGGCTGAACACGTGCGCGGGCGAAGGCCGGTTGCGGTGCGTCAGGTGACTGGATAAGTGAGAAACTCGTCGGTCACCCCACTGTAGCCACAGTGTTCCGCAGAAACGAGTGAATAGTGGCTACAGCGGCCGGGCGAGCAGTGCAACCGGGAGCAGACAGTGCTGTGAGTGCGGGTGGCTTGCGGCTGGCTCGGTGCATGCGGAAGAAGGTCTGCGCCGGCTGGGCTGAGGGTGGAACTCGCGATAGGGCGCGCGGAGAGGGCTGCTGGTGTGCGCGGTGGAGGGCAAGGGCAACATGCTGCTTGCGTGGTGGCTTGGGGGTGTTGGCTGGGGTGCGCGGTGAAGCTTGGCCGGCTGCTGCAGAGGCGTGCGGTGGCCGGTTGCGGGCGGAAAGATGAGTGCAGCGCGAAGAAGCGGGAGGCGAGGCCGCCTGCAGGCATGCGCTGGAGGCGAGGGCGGCCTGCAAGCGTGCGCGTAAAGGACTGGGGCGGCTGCTACTGCCTTGCTGCGTGGTGCTGCCTTTCTGTTGCTGCTGCATGCGGAGCTTTGAGCTTCAAAGCTTGAAGCTTCTGCTCCAATGGCTGAAGTGGCTTTTGATGTTGAAACAGGGAATACCACCACGCCCACCGGCTCTTTGATGAGCTAGGCGGTGGTGGTCTCACGGTGGTGGGTGTGCACCACCGTGAGGTACTCCTGCCCACAGGGTGTCTCCTCAAAGGAGGAAGTCCTGCGTATGGAGGGAGAGGGGAGGGGAAGGTGGCCTGGAGAAGAAGAAGCTGCTGTGGTTTCTTTTCGTGGGGACCAGGCTCCTTGCAAAGGAAGAAGCCGCCCTCTTTTTATAGAAGGAGAAAGCATGCACATCCATGCCCTAGCTGTGCATGGCTTGGCGTGGCTTGGCAGGGAGAGGTGCATGCGGCTGCAAGGCTGGTAGGGAGAGGGGGAGCAGGACATGGCGCAAAGAAGAAGAGGTTGCCATGTATTGCAGCTGTGGGAAGAAAGTCAAAAATCAAAAAGAAATAAAAATGGAGATGGAAATTTTGCGAAGCAGCACTTGTAGAAAATGTGAATTGCAAGGCCATTTTATTCACTCTCCTCCCCTCTCAATTAAATGCATGCATGCGTCTATATTCACAAATGCGACTATGTCTACCTAATATGCACTGATAATGCTAGGAAATAGCACAAGACGACGCAATTGCTGGTGTATTTTTGCGGTGCAATCACCAAGGGTACGTCGGTGTCAGGGACGAAGGTGCTTTGGTGGGGATAGGACAGAGCGAGGACGATGGAGGAAGAGGCCTCAGCTGGTACGGCACGGCATAGAGGAAGACGAGGAAGGAGAATCCACCACCGGTATTGCGGACGGACGACGAGGGAGGTTGAAGAAGATCACCGGATGTTGAGGAGCTATTCGACCAGAGAGGAGGGAGGAATTGAGGGTTTTTCGACAAAATTCGAGCGTTGAAAAAAAGCGGTTTGCCATGGGGATCCTTATATAGGCCTTAGGGAGTCGGTTTAGCTTGGGAATCAACCATTGCGAGCTTGGAAAGCTTGTCGAAAAAGGAAACTCATAAGATACCCAAATTTCTCATGCGTTCGCATGAGAAATTGGGAAGGTTATGGAGATTGAAACTTGATCCGTTGAAGAGAGAACTTTTGGAATCTCCCTATCAATTTTGGAATGGATTCATTGATCAGAGGAGTTCTCTTCAATCAAAGGTTGTCGGAAAAGGATTCTTCCGCGATAATGGCGAAGGGACTTATTTGCAAAGAGTGACGACAAAGATAGGGCCCTGTTTGTAAGGAATTCAAAAGTTAGGGGCATGTGTGTGAGAGAAAAGACTCAAACTGGACCAAATTGCAAACTAGTTTAAGACAATCTCTAATTGGGCCCAAGTTTTGATAAAAACTTAATTTGAACCTAAGGAATCCAATGGTAAAGTTGGATTTAGGTTTCGACCAGGTTTGACTAGATTATTTATGCAAAAACCTAAATTAGGGTAATAGTCTGTATGAGACTCTATTTTGGGTCAAGACGGGTTCTGATGGTCAAATTGAGCATACCAAACCCTAGAGAATATTTTTATATGATTTATAGAGGATTTATATAAATTTTATTCTGACCAGAACCTCAGTAGATTAAGCGAGTCTATTTTTAAGGTTTCAAATGTCATTTACTTCTCGAAACGCGTGAAAAACCCATTTCTGTCTGTATAGACCTACTTGTTAGACATTTAAGATCATCTGACCTTTAATTAACTCCTGAGAAATCCTGTTATTGTTTTGCAATTGAGATATGTTGTTAAAACTGCAGTTTTACCCCTATTTTACTGTATTTCTCTCAGAATGATTATGCAATGAATTATGATCCTCTGGTTGTTATGTATGAGCATTTAATGATGGAATATAACTAAATAATGCTAGATATGAATGATGAGACAGGATATCCATTCAACCAATTTGCATAAAAAATGTCCATTCCATAGGATAATATATTTGCCATATGCACACAACATCACAAAGAAAAAACATTGTGTGGCAGTATGCCTTGGGTAATACAACCTGCCATAATCATGTGGAAATATACCTTTGGACCCAAGCGACTTAGATGACGGCTTGAGTCATTTGAGGTAATACCCTTATCATTACAACCAAGATACAAACATATATTAATAGTTCCACACCTTCGAAAAAACATCCCACGCCCTAAGTCTTGATCATAGGGTTTGAGCTTATAGGGCAAAAGAGACAAGGTTCAAGATTGAAACCACATGAGGTGTAGTACATTAAACAAAACAAGTTGAGCATTTCAAAAACCAAGATCAATGCCTCACAAAACCGTTGGAGGAGAAGGGGTAATGAGGTTATACCCATGGTGGAGCTCCCCCTGATGCGAGGAGGAGGAGAAAGACATGCATGAAGGTGGGCTGCTAGGTTGTCGGTTGACGGGGAGGCTACGCGGACGTCTGGTGGCGAGAGCAGCAGCAGTAGCCGTGGTCGATGAAGGGCTTAAAGAGATGGGGATTTTTTTTTTTTAAGTTGAGTAGGACTTTGGTGGTGCAGGTCATATACCCCAAGGGGTTTAGCAAGTCTCCCCCTGAAGTTGGGGAGAATTACATCTCAAAACCCCCCAGAAATCAGATGAGACAGGATAGTTTTCGCTTAAAGCAGACATCTGGTGATGTCGTCAGACGTCGAGATTAACCATTTAGGATTTTAACCCTTTCGATCTCATCGTCTGATTCTCGGATCAGACAAACTATAAGACGTCTAATCATCTATTTAGACATCTAATTTATGCAGACAGACTTCCCTGGAAAATGATTCAAGCTACGCATTGTCGTCTAATTTCTGTATCAGACAACAGATTGGACATCGAAAAATAAAATTAGACATCTAATCTCTGAAATCAGTACTCCCTGGATATCAGCCAAAGCTGCAGGTCATCATCTGATTTTGTAACCAGACGACTTATACAACGTCTGAATCAATAGTCAAATGTCTGATACCTGAATCTAGAGCCTCCTGACTTCTGACCCTAATGCTAAATAGACGTCTGTCAAAAGATATTCAACGACATGACAGACATCTATGAATGTTCACGGACGTTTGGAAAACCATTTTTCAAAACATTTTAAATGGAATATGACTTAATGAAATCGAAGTCTATTTAGCACATTTAGACGTCAAATTTTTAAGTATAAGGTGTCTGGTGGTTTTATCAGATGTTTGATATTGCACAGAATGTACATTTTGATTTTTGAACTATGTTTGAATATTCTCTGACTTGATGAAGTCAAAACTCATTCATTGTTCATGATTTCACTAAGTCGATAAATTCTTCAAATATCACTTAGCTTACATGTATCTAGTTTGCTACATATGAAATTAAAACGATCATAATTCAAAGGTTTAGTAAAAATATCAGCCAATTGTAATTTAATACAAATAAATTCAACCTTGATTTCTCCCTTAAGTATATTATTCCTGAAGAAATGATGTCGAACATTAAAATGTTTTGTACATGAGTGATGTACGAGATTTTTAGAGAGGTTGATAGCACTAGTATTACTACATAATATTTTTATCTTATTAAATATCAAATTAAATCTTTCAAATTATTTTTCATCATAACACTTGAGAACATGCTAGAGCAATGGCTATGTACTCAGCCTTCATGGTTAATAGGGCTACACTAGATTGTTTCTTTGAGAACCAAGAGACTAGTGATTCACCCAAGAATTGGCACGTCCTACTGGTTTCTTCCTATCAGTGCGGCTACCTACGTAGTCCGCATCGCTATATGTGACTAAGTTGAATTGGGGTAAAATAAACCATATTCAGATGTGTCAACTAGGTATCTAAATATTCATTTAACTGCATTTAAGTGTGATTGTTTGGGATTTGATTGAAACTTAGCACATAAGCAAGTACTGAATAAAATGTTAGGTCTACTAAAGGTTAAATACAACAAGGAGCCAATCATGCTACGTTAGAGTTTTTTATCTATGGGCGTACTTGATTCGTCCAAGTCTAGGGAGGCTGTGACACTCATAGGAGTGTTCTTCCCTTTACTTTTCTCCATCTCAAATCTTTTCAGCATCTCCTTTGTGTATTTTGATTGACACACAAAGGTCCTGAATTTGAGTTGAGTGATTTGTAAACCCAAGAAAAACTTGAGTACACTCATCAAACTCATTTCGAATTCTTCCTGCATAATCTTGGAGAACTTTCTACACATAGATTCATTAGTAGCACCAAAGAGAATATCATCTACATATATTTGAACTAATAAAATGTCTTTTCCTTTTCTTTTAATGAATAATATAGAATCAACTTCTCCTATAAAGAAGTTTGCACTAAACAAATAGTCTTTGAGTCTCCCATACTAAGCTTTAGGAGCTTGCCTTAGACCATATAATACCTTGTTTAATTTATAGACAAAGTTAGGCTTATCATGAGACTCAAAACCAGGAGGTTGTTTTACAAAAACTTCCTCCTTAATGAATCCGTTAAGAAAAGCACTCTTAACATCCATTTGAAATATTTTAAACCTAAGGAAGGCGGCATACATAAGAAGCATGCGAGTTGATTCAAGTCGAGCTACGGGAGCGTAGGTCTCATCAAAATCAATTCCTTCTTCTTGGTTGTACCCTTGTGCTACCAAACGAGCCTTGTTCCGAATGACTACACCGAATTCATTCAACTTGTTTTGGAATACCCATTTGGTTCCTATTATTGTTTGCCCCTCAGGCTTAGGTACTAGATCCCAAACTTCATTCCTTCAGAATTGGTTGAGTTCCTCCTACATGGCCATCATCCAAGGTTCTTCGAAGCATGCTTCCTTGACACTCTTCAGTTCAACTTGAGAAACAAAGGCGAAGAGACCGAAAGAGCAACTAAAACGAGATCGGATTTTAATGCCATCGGAAACACTTCCAATTACTTGACTTTCGGGATGATCCCTTTGATATACCCAATCTTTTGGAAGATTATGGATATTGGAATTTGAGATGTCAGACACATCAATAGGAGAATCATCTTCATCTTCCATATTGACTCGATCAATAGAGGAAGAGTAAGGTGATTCATCGAAGGAAACATGAAGGGTTTCCTCCACTATTAATGTGGTCTTGTTAAAAACCCGATATGCCTTACTACGTGAAGAATAACCAATGAAGATGGCTTCTTCACCTTTAGCATCAAATTTATCTAAATTAGAACGGGTATTCAAAACAAAGCATCGGCATCCAAAAACTTTAAAATAACTAATCTTGGGTATTTTTCCATAATATAGTTTAAAGAAAGCTTTTCACAACTTGGATCGAATTAAGATGCAATTTAACATGTAACAAGCCATATTAATCGCCTTGACCCAAAAGTACTTCGGTAACCCGAAGTCTATGAGAAATGTTCGAGCATACTCTTGAAGAGTGCGGTTCTTGCTCTCAACAACCGAATTTTGTTCAGGTGTTCGGGGGAAAGAGAACTCAAGAACAATACCATGCTCTTGACAAAAAAATCAAACAAGTTTTCAAACTCACCACCATGATCACTATGAATTCGAGTGATTTAGTAACCTTTTTCAGTTTGAACCTTCCTACAAAAAATAGAAAAGATGGAAAACACTCCATCTTTGGATCTCAAGATGGAGACCCATGAAAACCTTTTGTCTACAATTACAAGATAATATTTGCATCCACTAAGACTCTCATATTTTGTTGGTCTAAACAAATCTAGGTGAAGTAATTCTAGTGGTCTTAACGTGGATATAACTTCTTTGGTTTTAAAGCTAGATTTCATGATTTTGCCTAATTTACAAGAATCACACATAAGATCATCTACAAATTTTCCTTTTGGAAGACCTCGAACTAGTTCATGTTTAGTTAGCTTTTGAACTAGTCTCATATGAACATGTCCTAGTCTTCTATGCCATACATTCGATTCATTTTTAGCTACAAGACATTCATGACTGCTATCTTTATCAAATTCTACAATATAAATGTCTTTAAACCTAGTTCCCTTAAGAAGGGTTTCATTTGTTGATGCATGCATAATTTCAAATATTTTTGAAGTGAAAACTACCTTATATCCCTTATCACAAATTTGACTAACACTTAATAAGTTATGTTTTCATCCTTTTACTAAAGAAACATTTGAGATAGGGGAAAGAGGGTTATCTATTTTACAAAGACCAATAATATGGCCCTTGTGGTTGTTGTCAAATGTAACCATTTCTCCATCCGAAGGTTGGAGGTCCAAACACAGGTGCTTGTCTCCCGTCATGTATTTGGAACACCCAGAGTCCATTGTTTGGAGCTGAATTCGTCGTTGTTTATGATATGCGTTGTAGTATAGGACAAATGCTCTCAAACAAATAAAATTTATAACTCGAATTTGAAGTCCAAGGTCAAATACAGGGAGCAAATATGGAATTTACACGCTAATCTAGAATAAAATGTAAATGAGCACAAAGAATCGAGCCAAATAATGATATTCAATGAATTCTCATATATGTCAAGAATATGAAGGCCAAAAGAAAAGAGAATAAAAAACAATGGTGATTTGAATCACCACTTAAATCCTCTAATTAAGCATGCCTCAATTTAACCTTAACCATAGTACTTAAATAATGCACCAGTAACATAAATAATGCTCAATCAGACGACAAGTTTATTAATCAGCCAACTTAAGTACTTAGATGCTACAGTGTAAAGGCACTACTCATCTTCAACTCTTCTCTTCCTTCACAGCACAAGGGGAACAATCCCTCAAATTTGGCTAAGTGTTAGCCACTCTACAGAGCAAAACCCCTTCCCCGTGATCTCTCTTTTTCTCTCTTTCCTTTCGGATATCCAGGAAGTGGATCGGGTAATCGAGGATCCAGATGACCAAAACTACTAGGAGTGGAGGTAGCCGAGGTGTACGCGCATATGAAAGGGACCCGACCCCTCGTGTACTAGGCGAGGGGTCGGTGTGACAAAATCTTAATATGTGGCGTTAGGCGGTTGTCACTGGCCGATGTGGGACTAAAAGTCCCCTCCCTCTTGCGTGCGCCTACAGGTGAAGATTGTAATTCCCTAGTTGGAGGGGGTGAGATATGTGTGACGTAATATAAAGTGCGGAATTAAAATAGACAATTTCACAAAATAAGCAATCGCACAATGTACACAATAATTTTTAGGTGGAAACCCAAACCAGGTGAAAACCACCACCTAACCCTCTCGAGTTAGGATTTTTCAATTGACCTAGTCGATCAAATCCACTAAACCCAGTCACTTAAACGAGGGTGACTGAACCTCAACTACAACCACACTACTTAGACCGAGGGTAGTGTACCTCAACGCCCCTTCTCTTCACAAGAAGGAATTTGTCTTGCAAAGGAGATGGGAATTCTCAAAGCGAATACCTAACCAAAGATAATATAAAGTACAACAATCCTATAGAGCCTCAAATATTTAATCCTAGCATCTATAGGAGTTAGGAAACTTCCCTTTGGTGGAAGTGCGTCGATGTGACAACGTGGGTGCGTGATCCACGCAGTGGCACTTTGTCACTCTCGTAGTCGTAGAGGGAGAGCAGGTGCGCAAAGGAATGAAGCTCTCTAGATATGAAACAGATGCTCGGAGAGATAGAGCTTCAACTACTTCTCTTGGACACAAAAGATGTGGAAAGTGGTTTGCTTAGTGTATCTTAGTGTCTCTTACAAGCCAATGGGTCCTCCTCTATTTAGAGAGGCCCTAGGAAGGCTTTGGAAGGCCTTGGAAGGCTTCCATAGTAGTTGGGTGCAAAGCCAAAGAGAATCAAGCCGTAGTCAGAATTAATCATGATTCTAACAAGGTCATCAGACGTTTGGTCCTGGCATCAGACGTCTGGAAAACCCGTTTAAGACATCTGGGAACTAAGTCAGACGTCTGATTTTAGGCAGGTTTCCTTCCTGACTTGAATCAGACCAAAACAGGGTTCTAATGTATGTTCATCAGACGATACACAGGACGTCTGGCATAAGGTCTGGACGTCTGGAAACCTATTTATTCTTTGGAAATGGATTCTCAACGAGTCTAACGGCAGTCATGTATCGGACATCTAGGGTCCTCTACAGACGTCTGATATGAGGCTAACAATCATTTCCTCAACGTTTACAAAGGAAGTCAACGGTCCACTAATTAGACGTCTGGAAAAGGCATCAAACACCTCCTAAGACGTCTGGACTAAGGTCTGGACGTCTGATTTCATTAGACAGAACTAACTAAGTCCAGCCTAAATAATCGGACGTCTGAGTCAACAGTCAGACGTCTTAAAAGTTTTTATCAGACGTCTGAAATTCAGATTAGATGTCTGAAAAGGCTGTCTGATCCCTATTTTGGTTTTCTAAGTTCTCTATAGAAAACCTAAGT
Source organism: Thalassia testudinum (assembly GCA_037157565.1). NCBI lineage: Eukaryota > Viridiplantae > Streptophyta > Magnoliopsida > Alismatales > Hydrocharitaceae > Thalassia > Thalassia testudinum. The sequence continues at coordinate 131,013,684 of JAZHRO010000077.1, forward strand.
ATCCTAGGGTAGTGCAGGTGTTCCTAGGACTACTTTAAGGATCCTTTGAGGCTCTTTAACATAAGATCAAAGACAGCAACAAAGAGCAAAACAAAGAAACAAAATTAAATAGAATAAGATAAAATGAAATCTATCCTATTCTTCATCTCCTTCCTTCTTCAAGCTTTTGCTCCTCGCGAAGCTCCTCCGTCTCTATCCAACTCCTCCAATCCGCCATGGATGCGAGCTAGAACTCCATCTAAACACTTGTCTCTATTTGCAATTTGACCTGCAAACTAGAACTCAAATGCAAATGTTAAAAGACACGTGTTTTGTTATCATCAAAATAAATGATCATGGTGCTCTAGCACCAACAATCTCCCCCTTTTTGATGATGAAAAAATCAAAAATAATGATGCATAAAATCCTCCCCCTTTTTGACATTATTAAAAAGGTTTTTATCAATTTTAAATATCCTATATCTCCCTCATAAAACATGCTCTTCTATAATTTGGTTGAATTTCTTTTAACAAGAGTAATGTCCTCCCCCTCTTTGTAACAACAAGATAGCTATTATTTTTCTCCCCCTTTCTAAAGGAAATATAGCTAACAAGATCTCCCCCTTAATGATAGCTCATAATTTTAACTTCCCCTATCTATATGCTAATGGCAAAAAGATAGGGTTAAGGGTTACCTCACCTACCATGGCCAATAGAATGGCCCAAATGGAGGTGGTGGATGCCATATCGGATGGGGCTCCCATCCGTAGTTTGGATGCCCGGGCATCGGCGCCGGTCTCCAATCCGGCGAACGACGTGCGGCGGGTCCATCATTTGTTCGCCGTCTCATCGGTCTTCTTGTCCTTCTCCTTGATCTACTCTTTGGTCCTCCCAACTCAAGTTGACCGTTCTTGAGCTTGTAGGTCCAATCTCTTGTATTATAGTCACCCTTAAAACCTACAAAACAAGATTCTAGATCTCTCTTCAGTATCCAAGTTAATTTGGATCCAAATCTGTTAGCAGGTCTCCTTGACGGAGATCCTTTCTCAACCTTAGGGCTATATAAGTTATCTACCTTATTTATTAAATTATTTGATTTCTCCCTAAGACATGCAAGTTCACCTTCAATAGCATGCATCTTGGTTTCTAAGCTAGAAATTTTAATTTTTAAACTAGTGTTTTCCTCAATCAACTTATTATTTTCATTGATAAGGTTATGATTTTCTAACAATAAGTCATCATTTTTAGGACTAGCTTCTAGATCCTTAAGTTGTTTTTCTAACCTTTCATTTTTATTTTTAAGAAAACTAAGGTTCTTTTTAATATTTTTATTTTCTACCTTAAGTGATTTCCTAAGCTCAAATAGTTCATCGAAAGCATCTTGTAAATCGGGATTTACCTCATTATCGCTGTTGTCGCTATCGATATCACTTCCTATGGCCATGAAGCCCATGCAGGCGATTTCTTCCTCAGGGTTCTACTCTTCTTCTTCCTCTGAGCTCGTGTCATCCCAGGTTGCTTGGAACGCCTTCTTCTTAGACTTCTCCTTTTCTTTCTTCTTCTCCTTCTTGAGAAGAGGGCACTCTGATCATAGATGCCCTTTCTCGTTGCAGTGATAGCAACATCTTGGGCTTTCCTTCTTCTCCTTCTTTTCTTTCTTTGACTCCCTACAAAACTTGAAAATTTTCTTAAGTAAAGTTTTAAAGTCTTCGTCGTCAGAACTTACCTCGCTATCTAATGCAGCTCTGAATAAGAGGGTCTTCTTTGGTTTAGGCTCTGGTGTATCCTTCTTCTTTTACTTTAACTTTGTCTCATAGGCCATTAGGTTGCCTAGGAGATCTTCCATGTTGAGCTCCTCCACCTCATTCGCCTCCTCGATGGTGGTAACCTTTTGCTCCCATTCCGATCCAAGGGAACGAAGTAGTTTTCCTTGAAGCTCCCCCTTGATGAACGTCTTACCTAAAGCTTTTAAATTATTTACAATGAGAGTGAACCTAGTGTTCATCTTACTTAAAGATTCGTTAGACTTCATTGAAAAAGATTCAAATTCTTGAGAAAGTAAATTTATTTTAGAAGTCTTTACCTTAGAGGTACCTTCATGAGTTACCTCGAGTGTGTGCCAAATCTCGTATGCGGTGGTGCATTGCGAGATTTTGTTAAATTCCTCCAGGCTCAAAGCATAATACAATGCGTTCATTGTTTTTACATTTAGAGAGAGCTCCCGGATTTGTTGTTGCGAGTAGCCTCCCACGGGTTTCTCCGGGATGTCAAACGGCATCTCGCATCTAGCCCAAATCGTGAAGTCATTGGCTTGCAGCCAAGTCTTCATCTGCAGCTTACAATAGGGGTAGTTGCTCCCGTCAAAGAACGGCGGACGGGTCGTAGATTGCCCCTCGGAAATCCTACTTGCGAAGCTGCTTCCCTCCATAATTTTCTTGTTGGGTGTTACTCCAATCTTGCAAGAACCTGCTCTGATACCAACTGTAATTCCCTGGTTGGAGGGGGTGAGATATGCGTGATGTAATATAAAGTGCGGAATTAAAATAGACAATCTCACAAAATAAGCAATCGCACAATGTACACAATAATTTTTCGGTGGAAACCCAAATCGGGTGAAAGCCACCACCTAACCCTCTCGAGTTAGGATTTCCCGATCGACCTAGTCGATCAAATTCACTAAACCCAATCACTTAAACGAGGGTGACTGAATCTCAATTATAACCACACTACTTAGACCGAGGGTAGTGTACCTCAACACCCCTTCTCTTCATAAGAAGGAATTTGTCTCGCGAAGGAGACGAGAATTCGCAAAGCGAATACCCAACCAAAGACAATATAAAGTACAACAATCCTATAGAGCCTCAAATATTTAATCCTAGCTTCTATAGGAGTTAGGAAACTTCCCTTTGGTGGAAGTGCGTCAATGTGACGACGCAGGTGCGTGATCCACGCGGTGGCGCTTTGTCACTCTCGTAATCGCAGAGGGAGAGCGGGTGCGCAAAGGGATGAAGCTCTCTAGATATGAAATAGATGCTTGGAGAGCTAGAGCTTCAACTACTTCTCTTGGACACAAAAGATGTGGAAAGTGGTTTGTTTAGTGTGTCTTAGTGTCTCTTACAAGCCAAGGGGTCCTCCTCTATTTATAGAGGCCCTAGGAAGGCTTTGAAAGGCCTTGGAAGGCTTCCATAGACGTTGGGTGAAAAGCCAAAGAGAATCAAGCCGTAGTCATAATTAATCATGATTTTGACAGGGTCATCAGATGTTTGGTCCTAGCATCAGACGTCTGGAAAACCCATTTAAGACATCTGGGAACTAAGTCAGACGTCTGATTTTAGGCGGGTTTCCTTCCTGACTTGAATCAAACCGAAACAGGGTTCTAATGTATGTTCATCAGACGACACACAGGACGTCTGGCACAAGGTTTGGACATCTGGAAACCTATTTATTCTCTGGAAAAGGATTCCCAATGAGTCTAACAGCTATAAAATCTCTGAAGGAAGATTTTGGGTCAGTTGAGGCAAAACAGTCATGTATCAGACATCTAGAGTCCTCTACGGACATCTGATACGAGGCTAACGATCATTTCCTCAACATTTGCAAAGGAAGCCAACGGTCCACTAATTGGACGTCTGGCAAAGGCATCAGACGTCTGGACTAAGGTTTGGACGTCTAATTTCATCAGACAGAACTAAGTCTAGCCTAAATAATCGGACGTCTGAGTCAACAGTCAGACGTCTTAAAAGTTTTTATCAGATATCTGAAATTCATATTAGATGTTTGAAAAGGTTGTCTGATCCTTATTTTGGTTTTCTAAGTTCTCTATAGAAAATCTAAGTATCCTAGGGTAGTGCAGGTGTTCCTAGGACTACTTTAAGGATCCTTGGAGACTCTTTAACATAAGATCTAAGACAGAAATAAAGAGCAAAACAAAGAAACAAAATTACATAGAACAAGATAAAATGAAATCTATCCTATTCTTCATCTCCTTGCTTCTTCAAGCTTTCGCTCCTCACGAAGCTCCTTCGTCTCTGTCCAGCTCCTCCAATCCGCCATGGGTGTGAGCTAGAACTCCACCTAAACACTTGTCTTTATTTGCAATTTGACCTGAAAACTAGAACTCAAATGCAAATGTTAAAAGACACGTGTTTTGTTATCATCAAAATAAACGATCGTGGTGCTCTAGCACCAACAAAGATGTCCTCGATTGGAATGGCAACAGGTGGTGTGGTATCCAATTGACCACCTGGGAGTGATCTTGGAGCAAGTCTGCATGTCCTGAAGGGTGCACCTAGGGCGTGCATGGCTTTGAACATGATGAATGGGGTGGCGAAGATGGCAGCGGTGGCGAAGACCGGTGAGGAACCTGAAACACAAATACGGGCTTGAAAGCCCTCGTTAAATGGTTCAATAGTGTCGCTGGAGGACATGGAAGATGATGGCGGTGTCCTTGGGGTGTGGGAGTGTGTGGAGTGGTCGGACGAAGTCGGGAACAAAGGTGGGAAAGTGGGTTGTTCGATGAGGAGATTGGGCGGATGGATCGACAAAATAGGAGAGGGGTTTTGGTCGCGAGGTGATGGCGGAGCTTTTGGGAGATGTGCTGGTGCAGATGGTGGTCTGTGGCGGTGGTGCGGGCTCATCGGAGCCCTTGCCGGAGCGGAGGAAGATGACAAGGGCGGCAGTGATATGGTGGTCAAATTGAGGAGTTAAGGGGAGGAAAAGAAAGGAGAAAAGTAAAGGAAGTTATAGAACCTAATTTAAGGAAGAAAAGGGAAGGGACTCGCATCGGCATGCCTTGTCGGATGCGAGGAAGATAAATTCCCTGTCGAGGAAGACGGCGAGGAAGAAGGGGCTAGGGTGCCTCTGAGTTGACTGTCGAGAGGCGGAGGAAGTCAGGGAGGAAGGAGACACTCACAATTTAGCCGTTGGGAGGCCGTAGGATGACGGAGAAGGAGGCTCATCGGAGCTAGGGTAGAGGTGTCCGAAGATAGGGAAAAGGGAAGATTTTTTACGCCAAACCTAGCTAAAGAAGTAAGGCATGTCTCAGGGGTCAATTTATAGGCCATTGGGAGGGGTTGCGAGCTTGGAAACCAAGCTTGCAACTACACGATTTTTGTGCAAGTATGACATGTGAACCTTTGAAAGGTTCGCATGAGGATTTGGGAACAAGCTAGGATTCGTGGATGGTCCCATTTGGAAGGGAATTCCTCAAAGAATCTCCCTTTCAATTTTGGGAGTGTTTGATTGAGAATTGAGCGAGAAATCCTCGCTCGAAACTCGACGGTGAAGGTCTGAACTTCCAAAAATGGTGCAAGGACCTTTTTGCAAAGAATGATGATAAAGTTATAGACCCATTTGCAATTATTTTGAAAGTTAGGGGCATATGTGTAAGAGAAGATTTAGACATGACTAAAATATAAACTAGGTCAAGGTGATCTCTTATTGGGCCCAAATTTTGGTACAAACCTAATTTGGACCCAAGGAATCTGATGGTGAAGTCAGATTTAGGTTTTGACCAAGTTTGTCTGGTTAATTTGTGTAAAAATCCAAATTAGGGCAACTATCTGTCTGAGACTCTATTTTAGGTCAAAATGGATTTCAGTGGTCAAATCAAAGATACCAAATCTTATAGAATATTTTTATATGATTTATAGAACATTTAGGTGAATTTTATCCTCACTAGAACCTCAATGAATTAAGCGGGTCTGTTTTTAAGGTTTCAGATGTCATTTAATCCTTGTAACGCGTGAAAATCTATTTTTTATCTGCACGGACCCTCTTATTAGACTTTAATGCATATTTGACCTTTAATAAACCCTTGAGAAAACCCACGGTTGTTCTGCATTTATGATATGATGATAAAATTATAGTTTTAACCCTAGTTTCATGTTAAACTCTCAGAAAATATATACAGTGAATTACGATCCTTTGGCGATTATGTAGGAGCATTTATTAATGTATTTTGACTAATTAAAGATAGATATCGCTGATGATGACGTTATCATCATTCATCACCCATTAGCCTCCTTGATGGTGGTGGTCTCCTTGTCTTCTTTCTTGTAGGTCCCTTTGTTCCTATAAAAGACCTCCTTTGATGACTTAGTGTTTCTTTAGGTCTTTCTAGTTTGAGTTTCCCATCCTTCATCTTGTATATCCAGTTTTTGACATTATAATGTCCTTTGAAACCTATAAAACAAAGTGAAAGTTGTCTTTTCGGTATCCATTGTAATGTTGATCCGTATTTGTTAGTAGTTCTCTTTGGAGGAGGATCCCTTTTCAGTCCATTTTGACTAGTTTCATAATAGCCTAGTCCAAATTTACTTGAGGAAGTTTTTTGATGGGAAATAAGCTTGTCAAAGTTATCATTTCCTTTTATAAATTTAGCTAAGTCCTCAAGCAACTGATTTGATTTTTCTTTGAGGTGATTTATCTCTATTTTCATGATGTCTGGTTTATCTTCTGGTCCTCTAATTTCTAATCTAAGTAGGCCATTCTCATCCCTTTTAAAAGAGTTTAATTTTTTAAGAACATGAATCTTGTCAATAAGTTCTTCTCTATCTAGGAATTTTTGTTCACTCATGGCTGTATATAAATCCTTTGTTAATGATTCTTTTTCAATCATTAGATTTCCTATTTGCGTATTTAAAGCTGTGGTTTCTTTAGTGAGAATTAAGTTCTTTTCTTTAAGGTCATTTATTAATTCCTTATACACTAAGTTTTCTACTTTTAATGCTTTACTTCTAATCTTTGTTTCTTTTAGATCTACATATAATAAATCAAATGCTTCTTGCAACTTATCTATGGAATATGAATTTACTTGAGGTTCCTCGAACTCAGATCCGAATGTGTCGTTGGTTGCCATGAGTCCCAAGCACGCCATTTCTTCATTTGTTTCCTCTTCTTCTTCTTTGAAGGTGAAGTCATCCCAAGTTGCTTGGAATGCTTTCTTCTTGAAAGTCTTGGGCTTTGAGAACTTCTTGTAGTCAGAAAGCTTCTTGCCCTTCTTCTCATCATCCCTTTTGAGTAAAGGGCACTCCTTCCTTATGTGACCTCTCTTCTTGCAATTGTAGCAAACTACATGTTCTTCTTCCCTTTTCTTTCCCTTGATCTCTTTTCTATTTCTAAGAAACTTTTTAAATTTTTTAGCTAATAAAACAAATTCTTCGTCATCGGTACTTACCTCATCATTTGATGTTGCCTTGAAAGCTAAGGTCTTCTTCTTTGGCTCTGGTGTGATCGACTTCTTCTTTTGGTCCATCTTTGTCTCATAAGCCATTAGATTCCCAAGTAGATTCTCCATGTCTAGATCCTCTACTTGGTTGGCTTCTTCTATCGTCATAACCTTTTGCTCCCATTCGAGTCCAAGGGAGCGGAGTGTGGCTTGAAGGTTCCCCTTTATGAATGTCTTCCCTAGAGACTTGAGGTTATTCACAATTAATGTGAATCAGGTGTACATGTTCCCAAGTTTCTCATTTTCCTTCATAGTGAAGGCTTCAAATTCCTACGATAAAACATTAATCTTAGAGGATTTAACTCAAGATGTACCTTCGTGAGTTACCTCTAAGGTTCTCCATATTTCATGGGCGGTTGTGCATTGGCTAATGCGGTTGAACTCCTCCAAGCTAAGTGCACAGTAGAGTGAGTTCATCGCCTTTGCATTCAGCCTAAGGTGATGAATCTGCTCCACCGTGTATCTCGTCTTTGGTTTATTGGAAATGTTGTATGTGGATTCGCATTTCTCCCAGACTATTTATCACTCTGAAATGGATTTTAAAATCAATGCGTTGTAGTATAGGTCGAATCAGTGCGAAAAACAAACAGAGTTTAAAACTCAAATATCAAAAATGAAGTCCAAAGTCGAACACAGGGAGCAATTGGCAAAATACTTCTCAAGATCACAATTCAACACAAATATATAATCAATAGAATTCCAAGTACATATGAATGAAAGTGAATGTCAGATAGTGCAAAAATAATTGGGTAAAATGGTGATTTGAATCACCAATTACCCTTAGCAATTATCTCAAATATTTCACAGTACTAAGCAAATGAATTCCACGTAATATAAGTGCACAGTGCACTTCAAATGATGCTCAGACGTCTGTTTAGCCGATCAGATGACTTATCCTGCTTTCTGCTACAATGTCCGGCTGCTTCTCCTTCTCTCTGTGCTTTCTTCTTTTCTTCTTCTATTGGGCTTCTCTCTTCTACAGCTTCTCTTCTCTTCTTCTTCCTCTGGCTGCTCTTCTTTTCTTCCTCTTTCTTCTTCATCGGTAATGGGGAGGTTCCTCAAATGGCTAACTGTCGGCCATTGGTCCTGAGAGCAAAACCCCCCCTTGCCCCTACGCGCTTTCCTCTCCTTCACTCTCACGGATCCACCCTCCCAGGGCCTTGGGTAATAGGGTATTCGGATAGAACACACCCAGGACCAGGGTTGCCAGTCATGAGTGGTAGCCGAGGAGTAATTAGGTTAGGTGAGTATACGAATTGGCCAGACCTGTGTGTAAGGTGTCGCAAGCGAGGTGCGTGAGGGCACGTGCGGGGACCTCACCCCCTGTGCATGTTGAGGTGAACAGCCTATGCAACTTTTCAATTTATGCAGGTGAGCGTGCTTGTCAGCTTCCGAGGTGGGACTAATCCCGCCTCCCTTCCTCTGCGTGCAACTACAGCTGCTGCTTCATACGATTGCGGTCAAAGGCTCAGTCAAAGAGCCAAATTGGCCCCTGGAATGTGATCCTGGAGACACTCCGCTACTCTTGGGACTTCGTTGAGGACCTGTAGATGCTGGAGCGAGCTTCAAGCTTTGCTCAAAGCTTCGTTAATGGCAAAGATGACCTGCTACCTGAAAATCAAGAATAAGGCCTCTCAGCCGTGTTAAAGCACTCAGGGAGCGTCGCCGGATGACAACAAACGTAACCATGGTGATGCGGAGGTGATTGGCGGAGTGAGGAGGTCTGACGACCTTGGACTATTGATGCGGAGGGCATGGTGTTTGGTAGAGGGTTTAGGTGGATGGGAAGGCAAATAAGGAGAGGGGTTTGGTAGAGCGTGCTGTGGCGAAGGTTGTAAGGTGGTTGGCAAGTTGATTGGTGGTTTGTGGATGTGAGATGGACTCACCGGAGGAGTGGTCGAAGACAGGGAAGATGAAGGTGGTCGGTGTGATACAGCAGTCGAAATGTAGTGCAGTTGGTGTGTGAATAAAGTAGAGGAGTTAGGGAACTTATCTAGGTGATTGGTAGATGAAGAGGGGCAGAGGTGATGCCAGTTGCGGTATGGCTGGCGCCGAAGACGAAGGTGACTCCGGTGGGGGAAGAACGACAATGATGGAGATAGGAGCGCCCACTGGTATGGCGCGACGCGGAGGAGGATGAGGAAGGCAAATCTATCACTGGTATTGCGAATGGATGAGGAATGAGGATGAAAAAGGTCGCTGAAGCTCGAGGAGCCTTTCGGCCAGAAGAGGGAGGAGGATTATGGGGAGTTTCGGCTAAAATCGAGCTTGGCCTCTTCGGTTTGATCTGAAAGTCCTTTTATAGGCCTCTAGATGCCATTTTGGGCTTGGGAAGCTTGGCATTTTGGGCTTGGGAAGCTTGAAGCTTGGAAAGCTTCACCAGAGATAGGAATTCTAGGATACCCTAATCTCTCATGTGTTCGCATGAGAGATTGGGAAGGTTTGAGAGCTTAGGAATTGGCTCAAAAGGAAAGGAATTCCTTGACGAACTTCCCTTTCAAATCTGAGAGGGATTTGTTAAGGAATCAAGGAGAACTTGCCAAATTTAGGTCGTCAGAGTTTGTAGGAATAGAATTCATGGAGGTAGGGACCTGTTTGTGAAAATGATGATAAAGTTAGGGGCCTTTTTGTAAGGATTATGAAAGTTAATGGAATATGTGTGATCAAACAGAATCAAATTGCAAACTAGATCAAGACAGTCTCAGATTAGGCCCAAATTTTGATATAAACCTAACTTTGACCTAAGGAATCCAATGGTGGAGTTGGATTTTGGTTTTGATCTAGTTTGACTAGGTAATTTATGAACAAACCCAAATTAGGGCAAATGTCAGTCTAAGACTTTGTTTTGGGTCAAGATGGGTTCTAATGGTCAAATTGAAGGTACCAAACCCTAGAGAATATTTTTCTATGAATTTTAGAGGATTTAGGTGAATTTTATCCTAACCAGGACCTCAATTACTTAAAGTGGGTCTATTTTTAGGGTTTCAAAAGTCATTTAATTCTCAAAACACGTGTAAACCCTTTTCTGTCTATATGAACCCACTTGTTGGATATTTAAGACCATTTGACCCTTCATTACCCCTTGGGAAAACCTGTGGTTATTCTGCATTCAAGATATGATGGTACAATTGCAATTTTAACCCTAGTTTCTTGTCTTTCTCTCAGAATGATTATGCAATGAACTATGGCTCTCTAGCAATTATGTAGGAGCATTTATTCCTTGATAATAACTAAATTAAGCTAGTTATGGCTCATGATGGTGCTCCTATCACAGACGGAGAAATCGTTGGCTTGAAGCCACATCTTCATTCTCAGCTTCCAATACGTGTAGTTGGTTCCTTCAAAGAGAGGTGGTCATGTAGTGATTACCCCTCCGATCTGCCGATGGATACTACTCTTCCCTCCATAGGATCTTCCGTGGATGTTATTCCACAAAGTGAAAACCTGCTCTAATACCAAATGAAATTTCACTAGAGGAGGGGTGAATAGTGAATTTTAAAAAATAATTGAAAGATGAAATACAATCATAAAAAGGAAGAACAAGATTTTTTTAGGTGGAAACCCAAATCGGGTGAAAACCACCACCTAAGCCAATCCCTTAACTTATATTTACGATCACAAAGTGATCAATCCACTAACCACACTACTTCAATGAGAGTAGTGTACCTCAATTACAAATCCCACCTCCGATCCCTAAACGGAGGTTTCTCCCTTCAAAGTGAAAAGATGGGGATCTGATAGGCCGGATACCCAACTACAACAATCAAGTAAAATGAAATGTAAAATACATCCTATAAAGCACCCCAAAATATGAATAATTTTCTTATCTATTAAGGGTGAAGGAAACTCTCTGAAGATGACAATATGTAGCACAGTGGGAGTGTTGGTTTACCCCAAACAGAGTGATTGCATAGCACAAGTGCAAAGGAAGCAATGAGCAAGTGATAATCTAAGTGAATTATATCTCAAGAGGGTGTGTAATGCCTAAGAGGGGTTATAGTATATTTATAGGCAAGTTTAGAACCTTTAAGAAGGCTTACGAGAGGGCTCCTAGCAATTGGCGGGAAGTGATAAATACTAGTTTATCATCATTCTTATACCCTAAAACAAACCTATCTCTTAGTATTTTGACTTCACAAATGGGTTTTTAGGTTGCATTTAAGCATCAATTAGGTTAGGCATGCATTGCATTTTTTATTGTATTTTTGATACATTTATTTGAGTGTTAGGAACAAATAGATTGACAGATCCCTAAAACCCTAGCACTCATGAAGGCAACTGGTGAAGAGGAAGCTCATTCCAGTTGGGACTCAGCCAAATCCAGCTCATCATAGCTAGATACCAGCTCACTTGAGCTAGGGTTAGCTCCATGCAGCTCATCTTAGCTGAATAGTAGCTCAGGGCAGCTCATCTTAGCTCACCCTAGCTCAAGTCAGCTTAGACCCTGCTCAACTTAGTTGAGTCTAGCTCACCTTAGCTCCATTCAGTTCACTAGAAGCTCTAGCTAGCTCAACTAAGTTGATAGGAGTTCACCTCAGCTCAGGACCAGCTACTTCTAGCTCCACTCAACTCATGCCAGCTAAAGATAACTTCATACAGCTTAGGCCAACTCAAGTCCAGCACCTGGGGACTCCAGTTAGCTCAACTTAGTTGAGCTAAGCTACCTTAGAAAATCTAGCTAGCTAGGCCCTCCCTGGGAAAATCAAACCCAGCTCACCTCAACATATTTCAACAGAAGCCAGCTTACTTTAGCTTGGCTTAGCGACTAGCAAAGAACTAGCAAGCTAAGCCAACTAGAGTAGCTCCCTACAACTCCCTTCAGCAGCTACCAGCTACAATTCAGTTCCAGACAATTCTTCCTCAACTCTTCTTCTCTAAACCCTAGCTCCATCGAACCTCCTCCTCTACTCAACTACTAGCTAAGCTAGCTTAGCTAGCTTAGCTTAGCTACACCTTAGCTCCTAGTGTCCACTTCCTACCTAAAACCCTAACCTAGCTCCACCTCAACTTAACTACTAGCTCCACCTAAAAACCTCCACCTAAAAACACCTCCACTCCCTCCCCTTTTTGGCGCCAACCACCAACCACACATCCCTTCACACCACCACCTCCAAAAGCCACCATAAAGGTGGTGCCAAAACCCCCATAACCACTTTATAGTTGGCACCACTTTTCCATCCAAAAAACCCCTCCATCACCACCATACACCTACCCCTACAAGCCATCCTAACCATCCACCTACACCCTTTCTAGAAACCTAAGTTGGCGCCAACTCTAAGCATCCTTCCACCACCATAACCACCTCCTAACCACCCCTAGTTGGCACCAAAACACCCCACATACACCCCTACAAATTGGCGCCAACTTCTACCCTAATCTCCACCTTACAACTACCCTCATAAGACCATCACCACCACCCAATGTTGGCGCCAACCCTTAACCCACAAACCCCATCCTAACCCTCCATTAGTTGCTGTCAAAAACCCACCTAACCAACATCTAAGTTGGCACCAACTTACAACCACACATCTACCCTCCATCCACTTCATAACTTCATCCTGGCCTTCCATTCTCCAACCGAACCATCAACACCTTAACCCTCCTATAGTTGGCACCACTAATGGTGCCTCTCCACCAACATAACTGCCACCTACACACCCTCTCCTTTGGCACCAAATAACCCTAGCCCTAGGATCATCTAACCACCCACATATGCCCATCCTAACCCTACACCTCACCTACACCTACACCCCCATCACCATTCCTATATATACCCCCTACCACCACCATTAAGGACCATCCTTTTGGCTTCATAATTTCCACCATTACTCCACCTTATAGTCAGCCAAGAGAAGAAGGAGAAGAAGAAGATTAAGGGGACACTCTGTCCCCTTGGTGCCTTCCCCTCTTCCCTTCTCTCCTGTGCCCCTACCAACCAGAGGAGCAGCCAGGCAAGGAAGACCTTAGGAGGAGGTCTTGAGGGTGGTACATGCCACCCTAGGAGGAGATTTGTGGGTGGAGATCACCCACCTTTGGAGGAGCAAAGGCACTCCCCCTTACAGCTTTCCAAGGAGGACACCATTTTGGAGGAGCTATTCAAGGAAAGAAAAGGAGAGCTTCTTTTCAAGCCTAGGAGCAACTAAACTTGGAGTAAGAAGCCTCTCTTTCTTCTTCACCACCATAATCAAGAGGATTTGTGTTTTACTTCTTTTGTTGTTTTTTTGTTTTAGAGTAAAAGCATTCCTCTACTTTTCCTTATGTAAAACAATTCTTCTTTTTAATTAAAGTTTCCTTTCTGCAATTTTGTTGCATCTTTTTTGTGGTTTCTAGCACTTTTCACCTTCTCTCTAATTACCCTAGGCCTCCACATGCCTAGGGTGAGTTTAGAAAGATTACTAGCTTGTCACTTTAGTTTTAGTATTAGCAAATTAGGTGTAATCATTTTCCATTTTCAATTGCGTATTTTCCTGTTACATTAAAATACAAAAAAAAATTATATTTAAAAACCTAAAAAGAAAGTTGATTTCCCATTTTCAAGCGAGAGTTTTTAAAGTGAAAGCTTGCCTCCTTGGACGACCCTAGATACCCCACTATCTAGGTTTACAAATTTTAAAAGCAATTGCGAAATTGAGTGTTGCAACGACTCAAGACCCACTTTTTACCAATCACGCTTTCCTTCGCATCAGCAAGTCCCAAGAGATTAGGATGAAATCTAACTCAAATTAGGATAATTATGATTCTGACAACAGGATCAGACATCTTGTCAGACGTTTGACTACAATTATAAATGTCTAATTTTATGAGTCAGGCTTACTATTTTCATTAGATCAAAACAGGGTTCTAAGTGGACGTATGATATGCTATTATATGACGTCTGGTACTAAAATTGAACGTCTAATTATAGGCAGGTTTGTTCCTGTTTTGATCAGATCCAAACAAGGTTCTAGATTTCATGATCAGACGTCAGTGTGAACGTCTACCTAGTGTCCTAGACATCTAGAAAGTGATTAATAACTTGCTTAGGTAATGAAAAAGTGAGATTTGGTTTCTAACAAGTCTCTGCAAAGTAAATGGGTAACAGTCCATTATTAGACGTTTGGAGACATGTCCAGACATCTAAAAGTGTATCTAACAGTTACTCTTGCAAATTAATGAAGGAAATAATAAGCAGAGTCTAACGGTTGGTTTAAAGACATCTGAGGTATGTATTGGACATCTAGATAAGCCTATGGACGTCTGATTAGAGGTTGCATCAACTGGAGACTAAATGTTCAGACAATGTTATAGGTAATTAGATGTCAGAAGCTATGATCAGACGTCTTAAAGTTGAATATCAGATGTCTAATAGGTGTGTTGGACGTCTGATATGTGTTTTGTGTTAGGTTTGTGTTCCTAATTTTTCCTAAGTGTAGAGAGCCTAAGTAAGCTAAGAGTATGTTATCTTTTGAGGGCTCTTTACAATATTTCTAAACTCAAAAAGAAAATTACAACCTTTTGAATACATACATAAAAAAGCATAAGACCTATAACATGATATCTCTTCATGCTCCTAATCATCTGTCTTGGAAAATCCATGAGACCTATAATTATATCATGACAGAGAAAAATATGTTATTTCTATGTTTTATTTCTTTTTCTTTATTTTTGTAAAATCATCAAAATATTATTTATGAGATGTTGAACTAACACTATATACTGTGTTAAACCACTAGTCAGTATTAAAATTATGTTCAATTAGTTGATGCAATATGATTAGTTTATTTGGCTATATTTATATTTTATTATGATGTGTTGGGTGACTGTGATCTTGTAGGCGATTCATGCTAGTTGTGAGCACACGGCGACCTGGAATTCATCGCTTAATGGGACTTGGGTCGTTACAGGTGTGTCTTGGGCGGTGCTATCTCAAAGTACCGGTGCCAAAGCCCCCTTGAAGATTGGTAACAGGAATGATGATCCCGACACATCTATAATAGGAATAATCAAAAATAAGCATGGGGTAAATAAAAAAAAAAGTTCAAAAACACGACCTCATAAATATCCCAATAATGTTGGCATTTCACAAAGCACTGACATAAGATTTTAATGGTTATGCAAGTTGCGAGTTGAATTCAAGAGCCAAGGAAATCTTAATTGCAAAAATGATTTCGAGTCATTTGAGTTGACAAGGAGTTAACTTATGAATTTTTAAGGGATACATTGAACCTGATCCATCTAACTCTTGAATCCGCAAATGAATCCCAATGTTTTATTCTTAACAAATCACGTACCTTTCATATTTTCAATCAACCACAGTCTTGTAATCTTCTCCTCAAAAGTAAAAAAATTAGTCGGTCCAAAAAATCCATTTTGTGAAAATAGTTTTGCTAAGAGATTAGTAAAAGATAAACATAGGGGTGTGATAAACGTCAGTTTATCATCATTCTTATGCCTAAAGACGAATCTAGCTCTTAGGGTTTTAATTCCTCAAATGGGTTATTGGACTGCATTTAGGCATTACTTAGGTTAGGCATGCATTGCATAATTTTTGTCTTTTTAACATGTTTGTTTGAGTGTACGAATAAGCCAGATAATTAGATCCCTAAACCCTAGCACTTAGGAAGGTAGAAGATGAAAAGGAAGCTCATTCCAGCTGGATCCTAACTGAATCAAGCTCATTTCAGCTGGATGGTAGCTCAGGGTAGCTAAACTCAGCTTAAATCAGCTCAGATCCAGCTCAACTTAGTTGAGTCTACTTCATCCTAGCTCCAATCAGTTCACTGGAAGCTCAAGCTAGCTCAACTTAGTTGACATGAGTTCACTCCAGCTCCAATCAAGCTCTCCTCAGCTCCACTCAGCTCACGACAGCTGAGCTCCCTCTAGTTTAGCTACTATTTGTCAACTTAGTAGCTAAGCTAGCTCAAGAGTTCTCAAGAGAAGCAGGTCCAGCTCTCCCTAGCTCCAGATAAGTTGAGACCAAGTCAGCTTAAGCTCTACTACTCAAGCTTAGCTACTAGCAGAAGAATTAGCTAGCTAAGTTGAGTAGCTGAGCTCATGAAAGACCTCTTCAGTCAAAATCAGCTCTAGGAAATTTCCTTCAACTCCAGATGTACTTCAGACTAGCTCCAATCAGCTCTTGGCCTCTCATCATCAACTCCTCCACTGGTACCCTACTAGTTAAGTGATGTAGAAAATATGCAGTTTGTTAATTATGCAAAATAGTGTCGTTACAACATGTAAATCCGCAATCAACTTTTACAATTGATATTACCTAGATAGGGTGAGTATCTAGGGTCATCCAAGGAGGCCAATTTGTTAATCACATGAATTGATTCTCTCTCTCTCACCTCTCAAATTCGCACTTGTCTTTTTGTATTTTTGATTTTGTTAATTTTAGGATTTTGAAATAATGGGCACTTGAAAGTGAAAGTGATTATGCTAAATCTATGCCTATCAACTACTCTAAAGTGACAAGAATAAATCTTTTCTTCTAAGCTCACCCTAGGCAACTGCGCCTAGGGTAATTAGAAGAAGCAGGTGTGGTAAACTAAGCTACTAAAAGCATGAAAAACACATTAATATAAAAACAGAAATTTAAAGGCAAATTGAAATCTTATATTGCTAGAATTTGGAGTACATGTAGAGGAATGCTTCTTGCAATAACAATAAACTACTAGCTAATACAGCATATAAAGTAGAAGATAAAGAAGAGAGGGATCCTCTGGCAAAAGTTCTAGATGGCTCTTGCTCCAAGTGTGGTTTCCCCACACTTGAAAAGAGTTCTCCTTAGCTTCTTCCTCCTCCAAGCTGTCTCCTAAAGGTGGGGGTCAACCACCTTGTTCCTCCTCTTGCCTGGTCGTCCCCTCTATGTAGATGACCTCCTCCTTTCCGTGGCATAAGGGAGAAGAAAGAAAGGAAGAAAGCACCAAGGGGGTGGGTAGGTTGCCCCCTTGATCTTCTTCTCTTCTTCTTCCTTGGCGTGGGATATGGTGGAGTAATGGTGGGAGGGTAGAGTATTTATAGGATGGGAACGAGGGTGATTATGGTATTTTTTGGAGGGAAATGAAGGGGTTCTTGGATATTTTTGGAGGGAAATATGGGAGGGAAATGAAGAGGTGCCTTGGTTTTCCCTCCAAAAATATCTTCTAGAAGGTGTTGATTTTAGAGGGAAAAAATGGAGGGTGGAGATGGGTTGAAGGGATAGATGTAGGTTGGATTCAAGGGTTTTGGAAAGAAAAGGTTGGTGCCATTTCTAGGTGGTTTTGGAGGGAATTTGTTGGTGTCTTTTGGTGGTAGAGAGGGGTAAAGGGATGTGTAGGGTTGGTGCCAAGATTGAGGTGAAGTGGTGGTAGCTTAGATGGACTTAGGTAAGGTTAGTTGGTGGAGCTAGTTAGGTGAGTTTTAGGGTTAGGTTTTGGTGGCCAAGGAGGTGACTAGCTAAGCTAAGCTAACTTAGCTAGTAGGGAGTAGAGTAGAGAGGTAGAGGAAGGTAAGGTTTTGAAGGTGAGGAGCTGGAAGGAGCTACCTTGAGCTGCACAGGAGCTAGTGGTTGCTAAAGAGAACTGCAAGGAGCTACCTTAGCTGGCTTATCTTGCTAGTTCTTTTCTAGTTGCTAAGACAAGCTAAGATGAGCTAGCTTCTACTGATATGAGCTGAGGTGAGTTGGGTCTGGTCTTCCTAAAGATTACCTAGCTAGCTGGAATAGGTAGCTTAGGTTAAGTAGCTTAGCTCAACTAAGTTGAGCTGAGTTGAGTCTCCAAGAGCTGGACTTGAGCTAACCTGAGCTAGTTGAGGTCATCTTCAACTGACTAAGTCTAGCTAGTTGATGGTAGCAGCTAGTCCTACTCAGGTTGAGCTTCCAATGAATTGTTCTGAGCTGGAAGAGCTGAATTAGAGCTAGGATCAACTATCTTAAGCTAGTTTGAGCTGCCATCTAGCTGAGGTGAGTTGAATGGAGCTAAGGTGAACTAGCTTGAGATACCATTCAGCTAAGATGAGTGATAGCGATTTCACGTGGTTTGTTAAAATACGTCGTTGTAACGCGTAAAACCGCTTTCGCTCTTAAATTTATAATCCTAGATAGGGAAGTATCTAGGGTCGTCCAAGGAGGCAATATGGTTGCAAAATTGATTCTCTTGCTAGGAATATAAATCTCAACTTTCTTTTTGGTATTTTTTTTCAATATATCAATTTTTTTTTGTTTTTAAGCTAAGGCAACATGCGAACTGATGGCGAGAAAAGTGATTTACACTTCAATTTAAATACTACTTCTATGTGGCAAGTAGAGCCTCTCCCTAAGCTCACTCTAGGCAAGTGGAGGCCTAGAATAATTAGGGAGAGGGAGTGAAGAATGCTGAAAATAAGCTAATAGAAATGCAAACAAAAAAATTGCAAAGAAGGCAACTAGATAATTGATAAAGTGTTTTACAAAAGGCCTAGTAGAGGAAAGCTTGTACTACTAGAAAAATGAAAATAAGAAAAGAAAACACAAATCCTCTAGATAGATGGTGAAGAAGAGGGCTTCTTGCTCCAAGGTTTGTGGCTCCCAATCTTGAAAAGAGTCCTTCAACTCCTTCCTTGCAGTGCTCCGCCAAGGTGATGTCCTTCAAGGCAAGCCCTAGGGGGGCGTGCCCTAAGTTTCTCTCCAAGGGTGGACGTCCACCCTAGGTCCTTCTCCCTTGCCTGGCCGTCCTCCTTGAAGTGGAAGAGTCCTCCTCCTTGGCGTGGCCCAAGTTGAAGAGAGTGGGGAGAAGAAGGCACCAAAAGGGCTGGTGGTGTGCCCCTTCAATCTCCTTCTCTACTCCTTCTTCTTGGGCGTAGGTATAGGTGAATGTAGGTAGAAAATACACTAAGGGAGGATGCCCAAAAATGGTGGTAGGTGGTGGCTTTTTATAGAATAGGAGGGGGGCTATGGTGACCTTTGAAATGGATGGCCAAGATGAGTTGATGGAGGTGGTTGGAGATCCCATGTCCAAGGAGAGTTGGCGCCACCTTAAAGGGCACCAAGGGGTAGTTATGGGTGTTGAAACCCTTTGGTGTTGGCGCCAAAATGGACATTCTAGAAGGTCATTAGGTGGCGCCACCTTAAGGTTCTAGAAGGGGGGGTATGTGGATGGCTAGGATGGCTTATGTGGGTAGGTGTAGGGTGGATTCAGGGGCTGAAAGTGGCGCCAATATAGAGGTGGTTAGGGGTGGTTTTTGGCACCAACTTGAAGTGTCTTTTGGTGGAGATAATGGGGTGAAGGGATGGGTAGGAGGTGGCGCCAACTTAAGTAGGGTAGCTAGCTTAGGTAGGCTTGAGTTGGTGGAGCTAGCTAGGGTTGATTTTTAAGGTAATGGATGGCCAAGGAGCTGGTTGTTGGCTAAGCTAAGCTAAGCTAAGATAAGATAAGCTAGCTTAGCTAATGGAGGAGTAGAGGAGAAGGTGTTGGAGCTAGGGTTTGGAGGGAGGAGCTGAGGAGGAGAAGTCTGGAGCTGGAGCTGGAGCTAGCTGCTGCTGAAGAGGTTGGCATGGGACTACTCTAGCTGGCTTAGCTTGCTAGTTCTTTGCTAGTTGCTAAGCCAAGCTAAAGTGAGCTAGCTTCTACCAAAATGAGCTGAGGTGAGCTAGGTCTGGTGCTCCCGGGGAGAATCAAGCTGGTTGAGGCAGCTAAGGTGGCTTAGCTTAACTGAGTTGAGCTAAGCTAAGTCCCTGGGAGCTGGACTTGAGCTTCCTGAGCTGGGATGAGTTCTTCTTCAGCTGGCTGGAGCTGAGTAGAGCTGGATGTAGCTGGATCTGAGCAGGGGTGAACTCCTGTCAACTTAGCTGAGCTAGCTAGAGCTCCCTGTGGACTAGTGGGAGCTGAGATGAGCTAGACTCAGGTAAGTTGAGCTGGATCTGAGCTGACTTGAGCTAGGGTGAGCTAAGGTGAACTCTCTTGAGCTGCCATCCAGCTGAGATTAGCTGAATGGGGCTGGGATGAGCTAACCCTAGTTCAAGTAAGCTAGGTTCCAGCTGCGGTGAGCTGGATCAAGCTGAGGTGAGCTGGATTAGGCTGAGTTCCAGCTAGTCTGGGCTTCTCCTTCACCATTTGCCTTCTTGAGTGCTAGGGTTTTAGGGATCTATATATCTGTACATCCCTAACACTCACAAAAACATATTAAAAAGATAATAAAAAATGCAATGCATGCCTAACCTATTTAATGCCTAAATGCAGCCCAAAAACCCATTTGCGGAGTAAAATCCTAAGATCTAGGTTTGTTTTAATGCATAAGAATGATGATAAACTGGCGTTTATCACACCCCCATGCTTATCTTTTGCTAGTCTCTTAGCAAAACTTAAAACGAAATTTTTTTTTTTGGGAAATCTAATTTTTTCGACTTTGGAGGAGAAAAAGAGATCAATGGACCTTGGTAGATTAAAAACACTGGAGGTACGGGATTTGTTAAAGATAAACATCGGGATTTGTTTTTGGATTCAACCATTAAATAGAACGGGATCAATATATCTTCCAAAAATTCTCAAATTAACCCCTTGTTAATTCAGATGACTTGAAATTTTTGTTTTTAGGAATTTTTTTGGCTCATGAATCTGATTCTCAACTTGCAAAATCCTTTAAAACCTTGTGGCTGTGCTTGTGAAAAGCCAACATTTATAAGGGCGTGTTCATTTATTTATTTATTTATATATATATATATATTTTTTTTTTTTTTCTTTCTCCCCCATGCTTATTTTTAGCTTAGTCTTACAATAGATGTGTCGGGATCATCATTCCCGTTACCATTCCTCGAGGGGGTTCTGGCGCCAGTACTTCGAGATAGCACTGTCCATGACACCACCCAGGAGCTCACAACCCCAGAACACGATGCGGTGAAAAGGGGAGCTCCAAACAAACTCAAGCTCTTGCTCCGACACTATAGGTAGAGCACCGTCCAAGACACTTGAGCTGCTAAAATGCGCTTTAATGCTCCGTCTAAAGATATGAAATATAGATATGGAGCAACGCCGAGGCGGCAACATGTTGACATCGCGTCCTTAAAGGAGGCATTTTCCTCCTTCTCGGCGGTGGGAACTCAAACCAATGATCTGCTTCAGACTTTCACTAAGTCCAAACAAGGGAGTTTTTCAAATTTTTAGTTATTTTTAAGTGTTGGCTTGTGTGTGAAGAGTGACACAAGAAGTTTCTCAAAACATGCAAGTTTTTGAATCAGAAGCTAAGTCAAATAATTTCCATATTGCAAAATAGGATCAAGTCACCTGAACTATTATGAGTTCAGGTGGAATTTTATAGAAAGATATCTGATCTTGTCTAAAATAGACCCTGGAATTCTAATGATCAGATCCATATCCTCATCCTTAGTTTGTTAAAGATTAAATCCATTGTACCAAAAGTGAAATTTTCGACCTTAGTCCCGATTTCAAAATTTTTCCTCAAAAAGTTTTGAACATTTTTTTTTTTTTGGGTATGCAAGCAAGAATTAAACAGAAATGCATGTTTTTAGGTTTTGAAAATCCTAAATCGATCGTAAAATTTAAAAACACCCCCCCATGCTTAAGATATGCCATGTCCTCATGCATTAGGAGGGAAAAGGGATCACCTTAGTGATGACGGTCGGGTTTAGGATGAACAAAACCTGGAAAAAGAAGAAAAAAGGAAAGCAAGAAAATGATGGGTTACCTCCCATCCAGTGCTATCTTTTACGCCATTCAGCCGGGCGTGAAGGTATGCACGGAAGACGTAAGATCATGTAAATAATTGGACACTTGGATCCCCGCAAAAAAGGTGTCGTCTTCTAGATCCCTAGAAAATTGATTAGAAATAATATTGGGATCAAAGTTGGATGGAAATTGATAAGTGTGGCCCGAGTCTGGCCATGGTTTTAATTCAGGTTGGGTGCCAAACTCGGGCGGGGTTGGTGGCAGGTCCACAAGAAAGGGGTCGGGGAAGGAATGGTGAGGATTGGGGGAAGTTAGTGTGGAAAAGTTAGGTGCGTGAATAGTGGGTGGGTTAGGGGGGATATCAGGAATAAATTTGGGGTCAAGACAAGTTTCCGAATCACAGATTTCGCCGACCACTGATTCTGAATCAGAGTCCTCAAAAAAATTGTGGTCGGTAAGGGTATCTATTAACATTGTCTCCTCCACCATATTGGAAATTTCAGTATCTGAGTCCTCAAAGAAGTTATCATCATGGAATCTCCTGGAGGATTTAAAAATATCTAAAGTGATAGTTTGGCCTGCACAGTTGATATCCATTTTGCCTGTGTGGCAATTGATATTTGCCTTTGCAGTGGCCAAAAAGGGGCATCCAAGGATTATTGGGGAGTCCAGTAATGATTCAGGTGCCTTAATGTCAAGAACCGGAAAGTCTGCAGGGAAGACACAATTCTGGACCTTGATTAAAACATCCTCGATAATCCCACGAGGTTTGATTGTAGATCGGTCGGCTAATTGCAGGGTAACCTCGACGGGTTTTAATTCACCGATCTGAAATTCTTCGAATAAACTCGTGGGAATAATATTAACTGAGGCACCAAGATCAAGGAGGGCGCGATTAAATGTAGTGTCATCAATAATTACATAAATTAAAGGAGCCCCCGGATCTTTCATCTTAGGAGGCAGCTTACTCTGTATGACAGAGCTTACTGTCTCTGAAAGATGCACCTGTCCTAGATTTTTAGCCTGCCTTTTAGGAGTACAAATATCCTTCAAAAATTTAGCATAGGCAGGTATATATTTGATGGCATCTAGGAGAGGAATATTGATATGAACTTGCCCAAATAGCTCCATGAGTTCTTCTGTAGTGGGCTCAGATTTCTTTTTTTTGTTGGTGGTGGGGTAGAGAGCTTGTGGGAAAGGGACAGGAATCTTGTCTTGAGATTTTTGTTTTTCTTTTTCTTCCTGATGGGGAGGTGGGGAGTCAATTTGCACAGGTATCTTACCAGGTTCGTGTGAAGGCCCGGGGTCAGTGGTGGTTTTCCCACTCCTCAAAGTAACTGCATGTGCAGTCGGATTATTATTTAGAGGAGGTGGGGGGGCCTGTGATTGCAGAAACCTGGGCGGCTGCTGAGGTGGTGGATTAGGAGGAGGCTGATGTGGATAATGTGGATTTCTGCCCATATAATGGTTTCCTTGGTGATTAGGGTTGGGTATGGGTTGGGACGGAAGATGTCCTACAGGTCTTTGCGTGGGAGTAACCCCAATCTGATTGTTCAGATTTGTGATGTTGCGGGTTACTTCCGTCATTTTTGTT
This sequence comes from Thalassia testudinum, assembly GCA_037157565.1. Lineage (NCBI taxonomy): Eukaryota > Viridiplantae > Streptophyta > Magnoliopsida > Alismatales > Hydrocharitaceae > Thalassia > Thalassia testudinum. Next base: position 131,037,102 of record JAZHRO010000077.1, read on the forward strand.
TGCATATCCTGCAGGGTTCGCAGCATCTGGGCATTGATATCTTGTTGGGATGGCCTAGGATGGAAGTTTGGATTCGACCCATACCCATTAAAATGATATGGTTGGGAGGAAACTTGATTATTCCAGGAGTAGTTCAGGTAATTTTTCCAATTGGAAGAATTTTTAAAGGGCTCCTGGATGGCAGAAATATTTTGAGTGGGGTTAAGATCTGGATAGTTGTAGTTCCCCAGTGAATCATGGGCAACCTCAGAATAATCAGCAGGGGTAGTGTTGAGATTGTACAAATTTTCTCTTTGTGGAAAGCTAGGTTGGGTTAGATGTGGGTGTGGAGCTTGAGTTGAAGTGGCTAGTCTTTCCTCAATTTTCTTTTGATTAATATGCATCTGGTCGAGTTTTTGAGCAATCAATTGAAGATCGTCTTGGGTGACAGGGATAGATTGAGTGCCTATTTCATGAACACCAAACTGCGGGTTTTGGGTTCTGCAAAATGTGTTCATGGAAGCTTGATTAAATGAGTTTTCACTCATTTCTTCGAACAGGTCATAGGCACTTTCTGCATCTTTATTTAAAAAGTTGCCGCCACACGAGGCGTCGACAAACTGTCGGATTTGATCTTCTAATCCATGATAGAAGATTTGCACGAGCTGCCATAAAGGAATCTCGTGGTGCGGGCAACTTCTTAAAAGGTCTTGAAATCTTTCCCAAGAATCATGGAAAGTTTCACCAGATTTTTGGTGAAAGGTCGTAATAGATCTTCGTAAGGAATTGGTACGACCTATGGGAAAGAATTTCTTGAAGGCACCCTTGAGTTGAGGCCATGTTGTCATGGGTCGGCCAATAGTCCTGAACCAATAAGCGGCCTTATCTTTAAGAGATAATGGAAAAAGCCGCATCAGCCATATGTCTTCTTGCACATTTCGGGAACGGGTTGTCTGTGCAAGAAGAGTTAGCTCTTCAAGGTGGCTGAAAGGGTCTTCCTTAGGAAGGCCATGAAAGTGTTTAATTAGGTTCAGGACCGCAGGCTTGATCTCAAAGTCCCCTTCTGGTATGACCACCCCTGGTCGTTCCTCATAATAAGATGGATCATAGAAATCTTTTAGAGGAACAACAAGCTGCTGACGGGGTGGCGGGTTTGGCCTTGGATTGGCTAGGTTTTGGATGTTCCTAGTCAATGTTTGTTGATTGAAATTTAATTTATTACTCTGATCGGCCATTAATTTTAAAAGATCAGGAAGGGGGTCTTGATGTTGTGTGTGGGGCAACTCAAGATTAGGGAGCTCCAAGTGTGGGAAGTTAATGGTGGGTGGGTTTTGGGTGGAAGGGTTAGAGGTAAAGTTAGAGGTGGAAGTGGAAGGGTCAGTGGACCTATTTTGTTGTGTTTCCATTTTTTCAGGAGAAGAAGATAGAAAAAGTGGTCTTTTTACGTGGGGGGCGAAATCAAATGGTCCTTCCAAGTGCGGATTTTGAGACCGTCGCCCGTGCATAAAATGGAAGAACGGGGAGGGGAGGAGAAGAGAAAGAGATGAGAGAAAGTGTGCAATTCAAACAAACAAAAACTAGACCTAACTTAATTGTGACTCCCTAATAATAACCTAAGACTTGGTCTATATAGGAAATAAGTAGTCAATAGTGAATACCCGTTCTATCAACAAATCTAGCCAAGTTGCTTAAGGGGAGGTTTGGGCCCAAACGTTTCCCAGGGAAAACCCTAGGTGCTTTTACAAACCCGCGCCTGGTCGTTTGACACGGCCCCTCAGCCTGAACACCAGATATAGATGACAGAATTGGTACTAACTAAAGAAAACTTAAGACCTAAATAGCAAGCCTAAGTTGATAAAGCCTTAGGGGTCAAGTTGCTACAAATTTTAATTAGGTCTAGGATTCTATAGTGCACAAGGAATGTGGAGGGCGTTTATTGGGATGTTGCCCTGTTATTTTGATTTTTTTTTTTTTGTGTGTGCAGGAATTGGAGAGTGGCTCTAATGAAAATCAAGTTGTCACACAATTTTTTTATATTTTTGTCTTTTAAGATTTGATTTAATCAAATGAGTTTTAGGGTTTTTCTCTTTAAGTTTTCAAACAAGTTTGAAAGTTCACAATCAAAGGAAAGACAAGTTGTATGTGTGATTGTATATTTCCTTTTAATTGCGTCTCTAAAGAGAGAAAGAAACCCTAAGCCAATTATCCCTAAGACAGAAAATTACTACCAGTGAATTGATTTTTGGCTTTCTGAATTAAGTAGTGGTCCAAAAAAGTCAAACAACACCACTACTTTGAATAAAATCAAACAAATATTCCAGAAAAGATTTTTGTAAGATTTTAGGAATTTGTTTGATAATTTTTTTGAATTTTTAATTGTACTGGTGTCAAAGTCCAGAAATGATACCTGTGGGTATTTTGGACTTTTCAGTATTACCACCGACCTCAGAAAATTTTTATGATTTTATATGATATGTAAAATTTCACAAGGATTCCAGCAAGATAAATTTCACAAAAATTTGATGAGTATAAAAAATTTAAAAATTTGCGGATAGTAGCAAAATAGGAAGATTAGAGGGTGTGACCCCTCTGCAATCCACGAATTTTCAAAAATTAAATACAAATCCAATTGATCTGAAATTTGGAACAGATGTTACAAACTTAATTGGGAATCACTCTATGAAATTTTATGATTTTAGGAGGCCTGTGATGTTAGGAATCGATTTTTCAAGTCCGGACAGAAATCTGGACCTGAAAAATAGAACACCAATACTTGCAATGGAGTGGTGTTAAAGAAGCATACAAGCAAACAATGGATTTTAAAATGCACCACTCCACTTAATTTAAGTGTTTAGGGTCCTGAAAGCCAAGTTTAATATATTTTTGGTAGTTTTAATTATTTATGTGACCAGAAAGATGAACCAACCTGAATTTTTGCGGGAAGAAAAGGACCTTTGAGCTCTCTCTTCCAGATTCCCGCCTTCCCGCTGTAGTTCCTGCACACACAAAAGAAAGAAAGAGAAGGGGATGAGATCCACTTCAAGCAAGAGAAAATGAGTTAATGCAAAGCCGTGCCTCCCCGGCAACGGCGCCAAAAAGTGATAGCGATTTCACGTGGTTTGTTAAAATACGTCGTTGTAACGCGTAAAACCGCTTTCGCTCTTAAATTTATAATCCTAGATAGGGAAGTATCTAGGGTCGTCCAAGGAGGCAATATGGTTGCAAAATTGATTCTCTTGCTAGGAATATAAATCTCAACTTTCTTTTTGGTATTTTTTTTCAATATATCATTTTTTTTTTGTTTTTAAGCTAAGGCAACATGCGAACTGATGGCGGGAAAAGTGATTTACACTTCAATTTAAATACTACTTCTATGTGGCAAGTAGAGCCTCTCCCTAAGCTCACTCTAGGCAAGTGGAGGCCTAGAATAATTAGGGAGAGGGAGTGAAGAATGCTGAAAATAAGCTAATAGAAATGCAAACAAAAAAATTGCAAAGAAGGCAACTAGATAATTGATAAAGTGTTTTACAAAAGGCCTAGTAGAGGAAAGCTTGTACTACTAGAAAAATGAAAATAAGAAAAGAAAACACAAATCCTCTAGATAGATGGTGAAGAAGAGGGCTTCTTGCTCCAAGGTTTGTGGCTCCCAATCTTGAAAAGAGTCCTTCAACTCCTTCCTTGCAGTGCTCCGCCAAGGTGATGTCCTTCAAGGCAAGCCCTAGGGGGGCGTGCCCTAAGTTTCTCTCCAAGGGTGGACGTCCACCCTAGGTCCTTCTCCCTTGCCTGGCCGTCCTCCTTGAAGTGGAAGAGTCCTCCTCCTTGGCGTGGCCCAAGTTGAAGAGAGTGGGGAGAAGAAGGCACCAAAAGGGCTGGTGGTGTGCCCCTTCAATCTCCTTCTCTACTCCTTCTTCTTGGGCGTAGGTATAGGTGAATGTAGGTAGAAAATACACTAAGGGAGGATGCCCAAAAATGGTGGTAGGTGGTGGCTTTTTATAGAATAGGAGGGGGGCTATGGTGACCTTTGAAATGGATGGCCAAGATGAGTTGATGGAGGTGGTTGGAGATCCCATGGCCAAGGAGAGTTGGCGCCACCTTAAAGGGCACCAAGGGGTAGTTATGGGTGTTGACACCCTTTGGTGTTGGCGCCAAAATGGACATTCTAGAAGGTCATTAGGTGGCGCCACCTTAAGGTTCTAGAAGGGGGGGTATGTGGATGGCTAGGATGGCTTATGTGGGTAGGTGTAGGGTGGATTCAGGGGCTGAAAGTGGCGCCAATATAGAGGTGGTTAGGGGTGGTTTTTGGCACCAACTTGAAGTGTCTTTTGGTGGAGATAATGGGGTGAAGGGATGGGTAGGAGGTGGTGCCAACTTAAGTAGGATAGCTAGCTTAGGTAGGCTTGAGTTGGTGGAGCTAGCTAGGGTTGATTTTTAAGGTAATGGATGGCCAAGGAGCTGGTTGTTGGCTAAGCTAAGCTAAGCTAAGATAAGATAAGCTAGCTTAGCTAATGGAGGAGTAGAGGAGAAGGTGTTGGAGCTAGGGTTTGGAGGGAGGAGCTGAGGAGGAGAAGTCTGGAGCTGGAGCTGGAGCTGGCTGCTGCTGAAGAGGTTGGCATGGGACTACTCTAGCTGGCTTAGCTTGCTAGTTCTTTGCTAGTTGCTAAGCCAAGCTAAAGTGAGCTAGCTTCTACCAAAATGAGCTGAGGTGAGCTAGGTCTGGTGCTCCCGGGGAGAATCAAGCTGGTTGAGGCAGCTAAGGTGGCTTAGCTTAACTGAGTTGAGCTAAGCTAAGTCCCTGGGAGCTGGACTTGAGCTTCCTGAGCTGGGATGAGTTCTTCTTCAGCTGGCTGGAGCTGAGTGGAGCTGGATGTAGCTGGATCTGAGTTGGGGTGAACTCCTGTCAACTTAGCTGAGCTAGCTAGAGCTCCCTGTGGACTAGTGGGAGCTGAGATGAGCTAGACTCAGCTAAGTTGAGCTGGATCTGAGCTGACTTGAGCTAGGGTGAGCTAAGGTGAACTCTCTTGAGCTGCCATCCAGCTGAGATTAGCTGAATGGGGCTGGGATGAGCTAACCCTAGTTCAAGTAAGCTAGGTTCCAACTGCGGTAAGCTGGATCAAGCTGAGGTGAGCTGGATTAGGCTGAGTTCCAGCTAGTCTGGGCTTCTCCTTCACCATTTGCCTTCTTGAGTGCTAGGGTTTTAGGGATCTATATATCTGTACATCCCTAACACTCACAAAAACATATTAAAAAGACAATAAAAAATGCAATGCATGCCTAACCTATTTAATGCCTAAATGCAGCCCAAAAACCCGTTTGCGGAGTAAAATCCTAAGAGCTAGGTTTGTTTTAATGCATAAGAATGATGATAAACTGGCATTTATCAATGAGCTGAATGGAGCTAGGGTTAAGTTGATCTAGCTAGGATGAGTTGGATTTAGCTAGCATCCAGTTGGGATGAGCTGGATCTAATTGGGATCCAGTTGATAGGAGCTTCTTCCTCATCTTCTACCTTCCTGAGTGCCAAGGTATGTGGAATCTGACATTCTACCTATCCCTGACACTCAGATAAACATATCAAAAATACAATAAAATGCAATGCATGCCTATCCTAAGTAAATGCCTAAATGTAGCCCGAAAACCCGTTTGCGGAGTTAAAAACCTAAGAGCTAGATCTGTTTTAGGTCATAAGAATGATGATAAACTAGCATTTATCACTAAGCTAACTTAGCTTAGCTTAGCTCAACTACACCTGCTCTACTATGGCCATCCACCACCTGCTCTACTATGGCCATCCACCCTAGTAGCTCCACCAACAAAGCCACCTTCACTTGCTTCCCTTTTTGGCTCCAACCCTCCTTAACTACCACTGCCACTCACATCCCTTCAATATGGCACCAAAAATAAGCCACCCTTTCACCAAAATAACCACCCTTAACCCCCCTTAAGATGGAAGCAAAACCCCCCTACGCCTCCAAAAGTGGCACCAACTTAAGCCCTCATCGCAATGCTACACCTATCCCCATAAACCAATCACCACCATCCAAAATGGGCACCACCATTTAACCCCTAACCACACCTAACTTCACGACAACCCAACCTTTAACTAAGCCTCTCCACACCCCTTCAATTGGCACCAAATCTCCCTTAAATCTCAACCCTCCATGCCACCACAACTTCCATCTAAACCCTCCACATATGGTGCCAAGGAAGCCCCTTCTAGAAGCAGCAAAGTTGGCGCCAAAATGGTGGTTCACAGCCACCATGGATGGCCACCAAAAGGGTGCTTCCAACCCTTAACTACCTCCCTTCAAGACCCTTGGGTTGGCGCCAATCATCCATGACCATGGATCCTACAATCACCCCTCCAAAATCCATCTTAGACATCCACATCATCCACGCCAAGCATTCACCTTCCTACTCTATAAATCCACTCCATAAGCACCACATTTAACTCACCCTTGGCTACATCATAATTCAAGCATTCCACCTACACTCTACCATTCCCAATAACCAAGGAGAAAAGGAGGAGAAGAAGATTAAGGGGGTGCTCTTGCCCTCTTGGTGCCTTCAACTTCCTCCCTTCTTCTACCTTATGTCCACGCCAAGCCAAGGAGTCAAGCCAGGCAAAGAGGATTGCCAAAGAAGAGGAGAATTTAGGGTCATGCATGTCCCCCCTAGGAGAAGTTTGAGAGTGGAAACCATCCACTCTAGGAAAAGCAAAGGCACACCCATCTAGGGCTTGCCAAGAGGAGGGTCTTCATCAACTTGGAGGAGCATTTCAAGGAAGGAGTTGGAGGAACCTTTCTAAGCCCAGGAGTAGCTAAGCTTGGAGTCCTTCCTCTTCACCATCATCATCGTGAGAAATTTTGTTCTTTCTTGCATATTTCATTTTTGTAGTATAAGCATTCCGCTACAATTCTTGTAGAACAATTTTCTCCTTTAATACAAGTTGCCTTTCTAATTTTTGTAGAATTTTATTTATTTACTTTTTCTTTAGTTAGTGCACTCACACTCTCTAATTACCGTAGGTCTTCACGTACCTAGGGTGAGCTTAGAGAGAGGTTCTTCATGTCACTTTAGCTATAACGTCTAGGAGTAGTTTCATTTTGTGTATTCGCTTCCCCTTGCCCATTATTTCAAAACTTAAAAAAAAATTATATATCCAAAAATCAAAAAGAAAGTTGATTTTCGTATCACAAGCAAGAGAGTTTAAAATTGCATTTCCACCTCCCTTGGGACGACCCGAATACTCACTGAATACTTGGTCTTTACAAATTTTAAAAGCGATCAAAATTGCGTAGTACAACAACATCTAAACTTGTTTTAATAAATCATGCTTTTTTGCGATCAGTGGCCATGTCGACGCTTGGCTCTTCTTCACAATAGTAATGAGCGAGAGGCATGCATTATCGACCAAGCGATCTACATCAAATGGCAAAGGTGCAATCACGTGGAAGCACGGATGGTGCAGCGCATGATGATGCGCCATCACACAAGCCTTTTATGCGATTTGAAGGGGCAAGGAGTGCACATCTCAGCCCTCCATCGCCCATTGGATGGTCCATCCTCTCCCTTAGTTGTGCATGCATGGAGCCAACGTTGTGTGTGCACACGGCCAGCGCGCTGCGTGTGATGCATGGCTTGTGTGCGGGCGGTGTGTGCGTGCACGTGTTCCCCACATTGAAGCTCCTTTTCGCGGCAAATCATTTGCCACACCCATTTTTCACCCTATAAATACCCTATCACACCCCTCCCTCTCCATCCCTCCCTAATCTTCTCTCCCCCTCTCTAGAGCTCAAGAACACTCTTGAGTAAGTCCCAAGCCTGAGATGCTCCACTTGGGTTCTAAAAGTAAAATTTTCCACCTTCTCATCCCCCATTCATGGAGTTCCTATCAGCTGTCCCCTCATCCTCATTCTAGGAAGTGGATCACGCCACAGGGGCGCCCTACCTCACCTCTTCATCTTCTGACATTGTTCTCCTTCCTCCAACTTCTCACCATCTTCATCCGAGTGCCGTCTACGCAACTCATCTTCCAAGTAGCCATCGAGGAGAATAACTTTTCTCCCCCTTCTCTTTATTGTTTTCTAATTTAGATTTCTTAATTTCTTAATTAGTTGTAATAAACATTGAGTTGATTATATATATTCTTCTTTCTCTCTCTCTTCCGCTTTAATATTTTGCAAGTAAATTAGTTTAGTTTAGATAATTGTCACCTGCTATTCTACTTATATAAAATCATAAAAAAAACTACAAAAGATGAAAATTCTCCAAAAACAAATAAAACAAAGTGTGGATTTTAAAAATCAAGCGTTGCCTCCCTGTATTCGACCCGGAACTCATCTAGTCTCAATTAAATTTATTTGATAAGTTAGATTTTTCTATGAAAATACGATGACTCACGTTTCTCTTTCTGGAAACCCTAACTATTCTTCTTCGCATGAATTTTCTCAATTATCAAGAAGGAAGCGATGTAGGAGAGGCATGAGGTCATGGGTGATGGGAGGGGGAGTTGAAAGGGTTTGAGGAAGGGTAAGACTTGTGTAGGATTCCAGTGGGAAAGTAAAATCATACATGGGAAAGGATTTGGATAAGTGAGTGACAAAATATCAATCTTAAAAATACTGAATAATTTTTTGAGATGATTTTTTGATTACTCACAAAGATTATTAAAAATAAATTTATCTTAAAAATAAAATGTACTAAAAATGTATTTTATTGTAGTTATTCCATGTAAAACTTCCTCTAGAAAACCTAGCTTCGGTATTTGCAACCCCAGTGGGGTTGCTAGCAACCTTCGATAGCCTTGCACCTCGAGGGGCATGAGGAGGAAGTGGGAGATGCCGGGGGTACGTGTCTAGAGAGATATACATATGCAAAAGGTTGTACGTGATTTTGTTGTTTCCGGTGACGAAGGTAGCTGGGATTGCTGATTAATTGGGTAATTTATTTGTTAAATCAGGGAAAAGTCTGCTTATTTGCATAGTTTTATTTGTTTCAGCCATGACTCTCACACCCGATATCTTATTAATTCTCTTTTTCCTACGCATCCTTCTTCCCGAGTAAAATATTTTTAGCAAGTTACTTTCATATTTTTAATAATTGAATTTCCAAAGGAGACTCTCAAAACTTCAAGAAGAACGAATCCAAGTGCTTAGACTACGAACTTCAGTTAAACTCAACTTTCTTTTGGTTCATTTTCACTCTTAAGGCATTTTCTGTTCTCCCTTTTATCATGTCCATCATTCTCGAAGGTTACTCTTGCGAGATCTATGCTTAGAGACTACATTCATATTCTAATATGGAAGGCGGAGGATATCATGGATACGCTTAAATATGAATCCTAGGCTGGTGTGAAGCATCCTCAATTATTTTGAGAGCAAAATTTTCTTACTCGTTTATAATTTTTCTGGTTGCTGTAACTATATAATAATTAAAGTCTAATTTGATAAGAAAGATAATTCATCAAAATGAGGATTGATTTTGTTTGGTGAGAAATATATTTTGATTTGAGTTAAGAGGATTTAACTTAGGATAAGTTATTCTGAGTTAATGTAGGATAAATTTTTTTTTTAGGTTATCTCATATATTTTCATAGGTTAACTTAAAAATTTTTTAAATAATCACAGATTAACTCACCTGGATAATCCTTATGACTTCAAAATAAAAATAAAAAATAACTTAACTGTAAAAAAAAATATCTCATAAAATCTATCGTTTCATACAAACTAATCCTAGGTCAATGGATGCGGACCGTACGATTGTTTGCTTAAGTAGATATGGGAAAATATTTTGATTCCTTTTTCGCAATTCCTTAATTTGGTCACCTTTACGGCGAAGGTTGAAGCAATAATCCTTTATGGTGGCAAAGGAAGCTAATTGTTTCAGCTGCGATTCGTCATGGGAAGTAAACACTATCATCTCAGAAGCGAGCTTTGGTTCTATAGTTCACGACGCAGTCCACCTATATGAACTCTCCGATTTTTTGGCTTCTTGTGGTGTAATGAACTTCCTAATTTAATGAGGTCTCTACCTATATGTAATTCTTTTACTAAATTCTTACGTTTGAAAAAATACCAAAGAAGGCAGCGCTGGGCACACTCACTAGACGGCACTCATGTATTTTTTAACCCTCCAAAGAGCTGCAGTGGACTTTTCCTTTGAGAACTGCGAGATTTGCGTGCGTTTTTGTAATTGCTCGTTTCTTGGGTCAGGATATCATTAAATGACGGTGATCGGTTAGTTACGTTACGCTGTTGATCCTCCATACTTCCTTTCGGAAATATTTTTCTTGGTCTTCTCGTTGTGCTTGTTTTTTCTGTTTCTGCTTGTTCTGCATGTCGTTGGCAGTTTCCGTTGCAGTTAATTCTGTTTAACTTTGCCTATTTTACAACTCAAACGGAAGGCAAGGTAACAAGAAAGAAGCTGAACCTTTTTGAACTTTACAAAAAATAAAAATAGATTCTAGCATTAATTTATTTAAAAGGTTAAGAAAATGATGATAAGAAATATGAAATTAATATTAACTTCTAATTATATTTATTTGTAAAGTGATATTAATATCAATTTGTATTTAACTGAATTGATATTAAGTTGGAGTGTTAAATCTTGTGATGTTTATTTAGTAGTAATATTAAGAATTTGAATAAGAGATCACAACTGTACAATAAAATTGTAAGACTTAAATACATATTTATCTAACACTAATAGCAATCAATTTAAACAAATCATTATTAAAAACTCTTAATTCATGTTAATCAAAAAAGGATTAATCGTCCAAGTAAATAAAGATTATCCTCCTTTTTAAAGTTAACCATCAAATAAACTAACTCTAAACTAAAATCCACGCCTTAATCTCTCTCCTTATCTCCAACAGGGGAGCCCACCACCAGGTTGAAACCCGTGCCTTTACTTTGTCTTGAATCACCGATCAGATGGAAGATGTGGGGGAGTTTGTAGAAAGACGCGAGATGACGTTTGGATATACTAGTGCTAAAAAAAGAAAAAAAAAACAACGTATTTTTATAAAATTAAATGCAACTTGGGGCAGGAAGGAAACGAATCTCACTTATCTGTTTGTATTCTTCTGACTTGGAGGAGGATCTGTTTCTCATCTGCCATGTTATTGCATGCTATCCCCAAGGTTGTGGTAGCGATGGATAATTTCGTGGGCTCCGGAGCGCATGACGGGAAGTCGTTGTCTTTCCTCAGAAACATTTTTCAATGCCTGCTGGGATCATGGAATATTCGGGATAAGATTTCCTTCAGCCACCATCTCCCTTGAAGCCCTTTTGGATGCTGACAGGAATATTGTCGCTCCAGAATAGCTCCCTCTGTGCCCTTATCTCTCATCAAAATATTGTCGCTTAATTTGCACGATACCGTCTCGGAATATCGTCCCTGCAACGGAACTGTCTGTAAGCATGGAAGTGTGAAAAACAGGAAAGAGTGTTTGAGAAGGGACATACGTTTCGAAATGTATTTAATTTAAGTGACTTATCTTTTAAGATCGAAACATGCATGCCTGGTTGCCTTAAATTAAATGCACCTTTTGATGCATTAATATGTAAATTGTACACTTGATAAACGAGGCAAGGGTTGGATTAAGCTGCAATATGATCCGTTCCAATCCAATCTAACTTGATTGGTTTTTTTACCATTATAAATTAGATTAAATTAAGAAATTTTCAATCTAATTTAATTAGATTAAATTTAGAATTAACTAGTCTAACCCAATCTATAATCCATAAAATTTATAATATATGTAATCCAATCCAACCAACAATCTATGAAAAAATAACATTTACACATTTAAATATACATATATATGATATATTTCATATGAGATAAATCTCTCCCAACAAGTGCTACGCAGTACAATAGCAGAGTAAGTGCATATAGCTCTATAATGTCTACAAAGGTGGATCAGTTGATGGTGCAACCCCATTCCAAAAAGTCAGGTGAAGAATAGATAAATTAAGAAGAACCAAAGTTTAGAAAGGAATCAATAAAGTCGATTCCCCAGACATCAAAGATTTCCACAACTAAAATTGGTTGGAGTGACATCATGTCCCTCTTAGTCATGGATCCCAATGTCTGGCATCATTGGCAACCTCGAGAAAAGTTATGTGCACCTTTAAACAATGATGGCCAAAAGAATCTCGACTGCAAAACTTTTGCAGTGGTTTTCTAACCTGTAAAGTGGCCTCCACAGGCTTCATTGTGGCAAAATGATAGAATGCTTACTGTTTTAGACTCAAGGACGCACCATCTAATGATCTGGTCAGAACCCTGTCGAAATAACAATGGGTCATCCCAAAAGTAATATTTGGCTTTTGAGAGGAATTTGAGCTTCTGGTCTTTTGTCATTCCTGGAGGAATCTTTCCACAAACCAAATAGTTCGCAATGTCTGCAAATCACGGATGCCCACATGAATCTACAACCAAAATACTTTCATCATGGAATTTTTCATTAATTGGTAGAGAAGAAGGAATATGGGTTGGGTCTAGTCGATATAGGTGGTCAGCAACCACGTTTTGGGCTTCGACTTTCTCTTATTTCAATATCAAACTCTTGAAAGAGAAGGATCCACATGATAAAGTGTGCTTCCTTCTTTTCCAATAAATGCCAAAGGGCAAAATGGTCAGTGTATATAACCACTTTCGATCCCAAGAGATGCGATCTTAATTTCTCCAATATGAAAATGACGGCCAGCAACTCCTGCTCAGTAATTGTGTAATTATGTTGAGCTTCATTCAGCATCTTACTGGAGTAATAAATAACATGAGGTCTTTTATCTCTTCTTTGTCCCAAAATCGCTCCAACTGCATAGTCAAAGGCGTCACACATGATTTCAAAATCAAGGGACCAATAAGGGGGTTGGAGGATCGGAGAATTAGTGACGGCTTTTCTTAGAATAGTAAAGGTCTAAAGACAATCCTTGTTAAAGTCAAATGGGACATCATTTGAAATAAGTCTGGTCAGAGGTCAGGCTATTTTGAAAAAATCCTTTATGAATTGTCGATAGAACCCAACATGTCCCAAAAATGATTTGATTTGACGGATCGAGGCTGGTGGGGGTAGTTTAGAAAGCACATCAAATTTTGCTCGGTCAACTTCTAGTCCTTTTTCTGAAATCTTATGTCCTAGTACTATCCCATCTCGTACCATAAAATGACTCTTTTCCCATGATAGTACTAGGTTTACGTCTATAGATATCCTTAAACATTTGGCTAGGTTTGCCAGATAGGTCAAGAAATCATTTCCAAATATGGAGAAATCATCCATGAAAACTTCAATGTACTCCCCTATCATATCAAAAAATATAGCCATCATGCAACATCGGAATGTTCCTAGGGCATTGCATAAACCAAATGGCATACACTTAAATGCAAAAGTACCAAAGGGGCAAGTAAATGTAGTTTTATCTTGGTCCTCAAGACTGATGGCTACTTTGTTCCTGAGTATCCATTTAGAAAGTAGAAATACTTTTGCCCAACATGTCTTTCTAAAATTTGGTCAATGAAGGGTAATGGGAAGTGGTCTTTCTTTGTTGCTGAGTTAAGTCTTCTATAGTCTATGCACATGTGCCAAGAAGAGGTGGTGCGGGTGGGGATGAATTCACCGTCTTTTGTTTGTATGACTGTTAATCCCACCTTGTTCTATACAATTTGGATAAGGCTTACTCAATGACTATCCAAAATTGGGTAAATGTTGTCGACATCTAGCTACTTAATAATTTCTTTCTTGACAACCTCTAACATGTTGGGGTTCAGTCTTCTTTGGGGTTGTTTAGATAGTTTTGCCCCTTCATCAGTATATATGTGATGTGTGCAATATGATGGGTGAATTTCCTTTAAATCTAAAATACTCCACCCAATAGCAGCCTTTTTTTCCTTTAAGACCACTATAGGTTGTTGCTCCTACTCTTTGGTGAGTCGTGAGTTCACGATCATGGGAAAGGCTCCTTGTTCACCTAAGAACACATACTTTAATGAATCTAGTAAAGGTTTGAGCTCCAATATTGGTGAAGAGGGTTCAATGATGTTATGAGGCATTCTTGATACAAGGGTTGTGAGGGATTGTCTTTATACTCATCAAAATCAAGTGGGGTCATGAGTTGACAGTTGTTGAAGGTCCAATAAAGGCTACACTGGCAAGACAATATTGCCTTGAGCTTGAATCAATGTTGTTTACCTCTGTGACAAAGTAAGGTGTTGTTGTGCTATCATCCAAGGTCGACAATGGCAATTCCATATGACAAGGTGAGTCTAGGTCTCTCAAACCATTTGAAGTCACGTGTGTAAGCTAATTTGAAGCATAATGATCTATATGGGGTATGCCTAAGAGATCCAATGAAATTCCTTTGAGTGTCATAAAATCAAGCATCCCATTTACAGATGAGTGGCCAATCGAATCAAAATAGATCATCCCAATGTTAGTACAAAGTTCTTGATCATCATCCTCAAATTCACCCTCTATTCTATCACAATCAGAATTCTTTGTTGCCCAGAAAATATCCATCGTCAATTTTTGATCTCCCAGGGCGATTTCCATACATCCTGATGTGTAATCAATGTTTGCCCTAACGGTCGTCGAAAATGGGCAACCTAAAATGATAGTAGCTTCCCTCAAATTAGCCGGGACTTCCATATCTAGTACAAAGAAATCTACAGGAAAATAGAATCCATTGACCTTTACAATTACGTTTTCCACCATTCCTTGAGGTACTTTCACTGTTCGATCAACTAATTGGATTATAACAGAAGTTGGTTTTAATTCCCCAAATCAAAATCTATCATAAACAGTTGTTTGGGCAAAATTAATTGATGATCATAGACCTAAAAGGGCCCTGTCAAATGGAGCATCATGTAATTTGTAAGAGATTAAGAGGTCTCGTAGGTCCTTTTGTTTAGGTAGTAATCACTCAATATAACTACACTTGCTTGTTGAGACAAGATTGCCTTGCCAGTCATCTTAGACTGGTACCTAGGGGTACAGTATTCCTTGAAAATTCTTGCAATAGTAGGACAATAGTGGGAATGTAATCAATTGCAACCAACAAAGGCACTTAATATGCACATCCTTAAGCATGGCCTTTAATTCATCAATATTGTTAATGCCCTGCTTTTCTTGATTTCTCTAGTTAAAGCCTCAGGGAAGGGCACAGGTATTTGGTCTCCCAAATCAGCCATGAATTCTTTATCTTTTCTTCTTTTGATCTGTTCATCATCCAAGTGTTTAGATTCCTTCTATGGTGCATCTGATGGGCTAGGGTCTTTCCTTGGAATGGGCTCCTTGGTGATCTTTTCACTCCTCAAAGTTACTGCACTGGCATTAGCTTGCAACTAATAGGGTAGGGGAGGAGCAGAAGGGTTAGATAAAGGTGGTCCTTGCGGAGCTGGGAATCTAGGTGGATAGGGAAGTGCTTGCAACACGACGTGAGCCTATCCTTAAGGAACACTGGGTCTAGGATGGGCACAAGGAATGTTCCTAGGGTTTGGTACAAATTGGGATGGTAGTTGATCGTGTTCCTCCTCAACACAATTAATTGAGTTAATTGTGCTTAATTATGTGTAGAAGAAAGTAACTTAGGTTAACTCAAATTTGTGTCTGTTGAGTAGTATAGGGTCAAGTTAACCTAACATTTTAGATTTTATTTCTTTTAACTGGTTGACTCCAGATCATTCGCTGGGAGGTATAATTTATTCAGAATTCACCAATCAGTTTAAACAACTCATAGGAGGTATAATTAAGTTAATTTTAACATGAATTTTGCCTAATGATTTAAATTTAAGAAATATGCAAAATTCCATAAGAAAACATATTTACACAAATGATCTTCTTTAATATCAAGTAAACATGTTAATTTCTATTTATTTCAAAGATATTAAGGCAATAGAAAGTTGTACTAATTGAAATATGCCTTATTACATCATTAAACTCAAAAAGAAATTAAAAATAATGCAAGAAATTAAACCATTTATTCTCTTTGTTTCTTCAGCCTCTCTCTTTTTTTCTTCTTCTTTTACCTTTTCTCTTTCCTTTTACTTATCTTTTATTCTTCTCTTAATCTTTTCCTTTTCTCTTTATTCTTTCTCTTATTTTTCCTCTTATATTTCTCAACCTCTTCTCTTCTTCCTCTTTCTTTCTTCTCTGCCTTGTCTCTTAGTGCCTGTCTAGCCTTCTCTTTCTTCTACAAATTCTCCTATCTTCCTTCTACTTCCTTTTCTTCCTTTCCTTTGCTCCTTCTACTTTTGTCTTAGCATTTTCCTTAGCAAATTTCCTTCATTCCTTCTCTTTGTCTTCTGAGCCTTTCGAGCCTTCAGCACTTAGCCTTTCTTCCTTAACATTTCTCCTTAAACTTTCTTCCTTCAGCACTTCTTCCTTCTGAGCCGAAGCAAGTTTTTTTTTTCTCTTCATCCAAAAATTAGGTTTATTAGTTGGCGGCTTGGACCATTCGGGGATACACAGCACCCCTCTCAGGGTGGGACCAGACCCTACTAGGTCCAAGCCTGATTCATTTAGTTTGATTTATTTTCCGGTTCACATATTCGAGCCAAATCGGTTCATGGCCTCACAGGCCTCGCACACGCCCTCCCAGGGCCACATTCTCGCACGCCACAGGCGCAGACACTCGCAGGCACATATGCACCCACACACATAATGCTCAAATCAATGCTTAATCGGTAACCATGCACCAAGTGCTTGACGATTGAAGTGCCTATACAACAAATCAGTTTTATACTAGAGCGGTTGTTCAGGAATAACAGATGTGGGACTATCTTATCCCCTCCCAAAGAAAACTTCAAACGACGATTCCTAACAACTTGGAGCTCCATTCCAAGCAAATAAAAGCTTGTTGGAAAGTTCTTGAGTTTCTCTACAAGATTAAAGTGTCAATTTAATGTGAAGGGGAAGTTTTGTTCTTCAATTTGAAGGGCGAAGATACAAGTTTTCTATGGTATAAAATGGCCTGGACAGTGGTTTTCTTTACTCTAAGTCTACAAACTTGATTTTAACTCCCAGTTGAAGTTCTAATTGGGTTAGAAAGTTAATTCTGCAGCTATTAGTGTGAATATCAAGCTCTCAGGAGCTTCAGGAAGTGTACAGGAGCTTAAAGCTTCTCTGGAAGCTTCAGGAAATGTTAAACAGACATTGAAAAGACCTAATAGACATCTTAAGATCTGTTTAATCTATTAAAACAACTTCTAGAGGTTGTTACCAATTCATCTGGGTAGAATTTACATCCAAATTTTATCAAAAATCTACTGCCAGCAGTTTAGGTTCAAAAACAACACAAATTGGCAGAAATTGAAATCCAATCGAATTATACATCAGAGCTCACTCAAATCACTTTAAAATCATTCATAGACATCTCAGAATCATTTAAACTCATCAACGCATCAGATTGAATCCAGAATCAAGGAATCAAACTCAGGTTTGACTATAGAGCCTTGAATTTTGACTTTCTCATTTAAACCTTTTCTCAAGAAATTAACACCTTGCATGACATCCTTTCAATATCAGGAACATGCTCAGACCCTTAAATAGGTGTTTTAACTAAATTTCCTAGGGTTTTAAGTTTGTCGCCTGAGCTTCTAAAGTGGTTTGTTCGTCAGAACAACCCAGAGGTTGTTACACTGGTCTAAGCACATAAATGAGTTCATTGCACAACACTGAAGCTTCTAGACCTATTAATTGCATCTTAAAACTATCTGTCAGACTTCTCCAACTCTGTCGGAGTTCGAGAAGATGAATGCCTAACAACAACTCCAGTCATTCAAATCTCAAATAAACACTCTTAGAATAATCAGAAATCCTTCTTTCATTGATCTGGAGTTTCTCATCAAGTTCTACAGGTTGAAGAACAGTTTTGACTCGCTGGAGCTCCGGTGAGTCCAGAAAAAGTGAATTTGTGATACAAAATGTGAAAATATGCCATTAGTGATTTGAAAAGATTCTTGAGGTCACAAGGAACCTAAGGATCAAGTTAAATTCTTCAATTGATCATTAAAAGAAAGATTTATCAGTGAATTCAATTCTTATAAAGTCTGAGTTGGTTAAGGCTCTGGACTTGTTTTCCCACTCAATTGAGTGGAGAAAACAGGTCAACAGATATTTGCGATCATAAATATATATATAATTAAGGATTTCAACTACTCCTAAGCCGCCATTTACAATGAGCTCAGGAGCTTAATTACATTTAGGCGTTTAAGTTATATGTGGTATTTACTTGAATTATAGTGATGATTAGGATCCTTAGAAGATGAATAGGTGATGAAGGATCCAATGAAGGTGGAATAAGGTCAACTACTGCTGCCATGGACAGCAGAAGTAGTCGGTGGAGGTGGAAATGATTTAGGCGAATTAGTGATCAGATTAGTAATTAATGGCGATAGAAATGATTGTGGAATATAGAAGAAGATGGACAATGACTTAAAAAGATGAAATTAATTCTCCTGACAAGCTCAAGGAGCTCACCGGAGTTGAGGAAGACGAATTCTAAATCTAACATTACAGCTATCTAGGCTACCTAACTAAGTAACTAAACTAACCTACTCCTACTCCTAGTCTACTGTTTCCTGGACAAAGGGGTTAGAGGATCTCTATCGACGGCTCATGACGGAGGAGGAAATCAGAGGGTTGTCGAAAGATCTCCCGCGGCGGTTGTGAGGTGAAGCAGAGGAGAGCTCCTTAGTCAGTGCTTGTCAGAAGACGCGGCTGACTTCGGCGAAGTTCCATAGCTACTAAAGATGGATGGAGGAAGTTGGATGAGGTGGTGGAAGTTTGCCGGAGTTGTGGAGAGAATAGCCTATTGGGTCGGGTCAGTGAAGAAGAGGGAAGGGAGCCAACTTACTGAAAATCAGGGGTGTCAAGGGGCATTTATAGTCGACGACGACTAAGAAGGAGGTGGAATCTGGATGCAATTGTGGCTAGGACAAGGATAACCACCGGCGTCTTCTTCAATGCCTATGAGGTTATCTCCAACATTAAATTAGGATATAGGCATCATCCAGACCAGTGGATGAAAATGGGATGGTGAGCGCAAGCTCCAGGAGCTTAGAGAAGAAGAGATGACGTCGGATTGGCAGTGATCAAGCGGTGGCTGCACCTTCAGTCATCAGCCATCCAGACAGGTGAAGAAGAGAAGAAGAAGAAGAAGTCCAGGGATCGATTCGCAATGAAACTTAAGGACCTAAGTGGAAAATAAGGACCCGATTGAAATAATATGTAAGGACCAAAATGTAACTCAGGTTTTCAAGGTTTATTTTAATTTAAATCTTTTTCAACTTTTTATATATGATCATAAATAATACAATTATTATATTTAGATCTTGGATTTACATTTTTTACCTTTTTAGATTAATTTATTTAATGTTACTTAAATTATTACATACTTAGGTATATATTATGCTTAAGTTAGTTAACACATTAATTAGATGAATGATTGATAATATTACAAGTCTAATTATTAATTAGATTATTAATAATATTAATTGGATGATAATATAGCATTTTTAACTTATTTTAAGGTCCTTTACTATTTATCCCTTATTTAATAATTAACCCATATATTCACATAATCCTAGCTAATTAACTAGGAAGACTAGTTAATTAGGGGTAATTAGAGATCATGATGAGCTTCTCATCAGTAGTGATCCTTGAGCTCAATTTTCTTGACACAGTTAATTGAGCTGTGTTGCCGAAACCTCTGTGATAGTCTTATATCTGTTATCCATTTGAAGTAGGGCCTTATGCAAATTTTCCATAGGATCAAGTCTCTATAAAGGATTTTGTGGGTTCTCCCTAGAGTGTTGAACATGAGGTGATCTAGTTTGTTACTGCAAGGGTTGTTGATATGGCAGTTTAGGGAAGATAAGAGCCTATGATCCATAAAACTTGGGTTGTTGCTGAGGTTGAGTGACATAAGCTGGTTTGGTATTGTTTCCAGCTTAAGAGAAGTTGGGGTGTTGAGCCCATCCATGGTTATATCGTTGGTACAAGGGCATCACGATTGTTGATTTTGATGATAAGAAAACACTTGTGATTTAACATTTGCATTTGAGTTTATAAGTTTCAAAATAAATGCAAATGGATACAAGTGTGAAGGAGTTCAAGCTCGCATCCATGGTGGATTGGAGGAGCTTGATGGAGGAGAAGGAGCTTCGCTTGGAGCAAGAGCTTGAAGAAGGAAGGAGATGAAGAACAGGATAGAAATATTCTTTCTTGTATTTTGTATTCTTATATTTATTTGTCTTGTACTTTGCTCTTTTATTCTTTAGATTCTTGTAAAGAGCCCAAAGTACCCTACCTTAGTCCGAGGAAACCTTACACCTTACTAGAACACTCAGACAAACACTTAGATAGATCAGAAAGCCAAAATAGGCTTCAGACAGCCTGATTAGACGTCTAATTTAGACCTCAGACATTTGATCTTGAACTTTAAGACATCTGACCTTTTGTCCAGACATTCAAACACTTAGGCTGGACTTAGTATGTTCTGTCCATTAGTTTCAGATGACTAGCCCATAGTCCAGACTGAAAGTTTCGGCCCTACCACGAGGGATGACGTAATAATTGCGGAAATAAAATAGAAACAATCTCACTAACTAACAATCGCACAAGTACACAAGAATTTTTAAGTGGAAACCCAAACCGGGTGAAAACCACCACCTAACCCTCTCGAGTTAGGATTTTCCGATCAACCAAGTTGATCAAAATCCACTAAATCGAATCACTTTAAACGAGGGTGATTCAACCTCAATACAACCACGCTACTTAAACGAGGGTAGCGTACCTCAACCCCTTCTCTCCACGAGAAGGATTTTGTCTCGCGAAGGAGACGGGAATTCGCAAAGCGAATACCCAACCAAATAACAAAGATAAAATAAACAAGTAATCCTATAGAGCCAACAAAGTAATTTTAAACCTAGCTTCTATAGGAATTAGGAAACTCCCCTTTGCAAGGTGTGCGTCGAGTTGATGACGCGGTGCGTGAGCCACGCGACGGCGCAACTTCGCTCTCGTGAACTACGGCGGGAGAGCGGGTGCGCAACAGCTTGATGCTCTCAAGAGAATGGAGCTTGAGCTTGGAGAGCAAGAGCTAGCTAGGACACAAGAGAGTGGAAAGTGTATTACAAAGTATTTCTTGTGTATCTTGGTGTCTCTAGGTGTGTGTTTGTGTTGCAAAGGTTCCCCTCTATTTATAGAGGCCTTAGGAAGGCTTTGGAAGGCTTAGGAAAGGTTCTATAGCCGTTGGGTGCAAAGCCCAAGAGAATCAGCCCGAAATCAGGAACAATCATTGTTTTGACAGGCTTATCAGACGTCTAATTATGGAATCAGACGTCTGGAAGTTCACTTTAAGACATCTGATTTCAACGTCAGACGTCTGATTTTGGGTGGGTCTCTTCCTGACTTGAATCAGATCTAAACAGGGTTCTTGTGCAAGTCCATCAGACGACATACAGGACGTCTGGCACTATGTCTGGACGTCTGGAAACCTACTTTTTTGTGGGAATGGATTTGCAATGACTAAAAAATCTCTGAGAAGAGATTTTCGGGTCAGTCGAGGCAAAACGGTCATTTATCAGACGTCTGTAAAGTCCTATGGACGTCTGATAAGGCTCTAACGGTCACATTCTTGACTGTTCGCTAAGCCAGCCAACGGTCCACTAATTGGACGTCTGGCAAAGTCATCAGACGTCTCCTAAGACGTCTGGTCTATGGTCTGGATGTCTGATTTCATCAGATAGAACTAACTATGTCCAGCCTAATAGTTATCAGACGTTTGAATGAACAGTCAGACGTCTTAAAATACTTTATCAGACGTCTAATTTGGGAATTAGACGTCTGGAAGTGCTGTTTAAACCCTATATTGGTTTTCTAAGTTCTCTACAGAAAACCTAAGTATCCTAGGGTTGTGCAGGTGTTCCTAGGACTACTGTTATGGTACTTTGAGTCTCTTTAACAGAAATCTAAGTAACAAAAGTAAAGAGCAACAAAAGAAACGAAAAATACAATGAGTACAAGAGAAGGAAATCTATCCTATTCTTCATCTCCTTCCTTCTTCAATATATCGCTCCTCGCAAATCCCTTCTGCTCTCCATCGAGCTCCTCCAATCCGTCCTGGATGCGAGCTCGAACTCCATCTAATCACGTATCCATTTGCGATTGACCTGAAATCTAGGACTCAAAGTGCAAATATTAAATGACACGTGTTTTGTTATCATCAAAAAAAATGATCGTGGTGCTCTAGCACCAACACAGACGTCTCAAGACCTTGCCTGACGTCCAACTAGAAGACCATTGGCTTGCCACACATAATCTTATAACATTAACTCTTAATCAACTTACATTCACTTTCAGACATCCGTAGAACATCCTAGATGTCTGATAAATAGATGTTATGCTAAGATCTGACTCAAATTACCTTTTATCAAACCTAATAGCCATTTAAGCCTCGGGAAATCAATTCCAGCAGAAGATTACATTTCCAGACATCTAGACACTGTGCTAGACGACCGACCTATCATCTGACCAACATCTTCTAGAACCTTATTTTGATCTTGTCAAAATAGGAAGCAATCCATCTTTATATTAGACATCTGATTAGATGCCCAGACAACTTAAAACACTTTCTTAGACGTTCGTCCCGATCCAACGCCGTCTTGTTGATCAACCCTTCTAGATCAGATGACCGACCTTTAAATCAGACGAAGACCCATGTAAGCACCTCTGTTTTGATGCACCAAAATTATGTTTATTACTAAAACTAACATTTCAAGACTATCTTAGATTGAAGCCTCTGTTCAAGACACATGTTTAGAAGTTGCTGATGTGCGTCTTTTTCATTTATTTGAGTCTAGGACTTTATTGTAAGGAACCTCAAATAAAACTCAACAATGATTTTTTCGCGTATCTTTTTAAAACCTAATTTTAGGGTTATTGATCTACCAAACATATTAATTGATGGACCAAAATACTTTGATCAACTAACCTTCTTAATTGATCGACCAAATTACTTTTGATCGACCAATTAACCTTAATTGATCAACTAATTTTGTTTCCTATTCAAGGAAAACTTTTTATATAAATAGAGATCGTGTGCAGCCCATTCATATACAACGTTTAATAGAAACACCATTCAAAATCAGATCTTCTCGTGCTTATTGCAAAAGGCTTTCACATTTCGTTCTTCACACTCTTCGAAAGCACAATGCCTCGAACCTCTGCGAAAAATCGGTTTGATCATTTATTGAGGTTCCATAGAATTCATTTTATTGTTATTCTATTTTGTTGTTTTGATTTGCGCTTTCCAAGTATGTTTGGAAGATCCGTGGTTGTTGTTTTTGCTTCTCTTCAGGAAAAAAAGAGAAGTGGTTGTAAAAGGTTATGCCACCCTCGTTCAAGTGATATGTTAGTAGATTAACTAGCTTGTACTAGTCGGAAAAATCCTAAGCTGGGAGGCTTAGGTAGTGGTTTTTACCCAGATTGGGTTTCCACTATAAATCAGGTGTACTCTATGCATGCATCTCTATTGTCTTATTTTTTAATCTGACTCTTAATTTTTTTAAAGTAATACTATTCACCCCTCCCCTCTAGTGTTTAGTTGCGATCCACAGGATACTCTCCATCCCTCAACCCAGACCTTTAACCTTAGATCTAGACGTCTAATAACCCTGTCAGATTCATAAATGACCCTGATTTCGTTGGGATTTTGGCTTAATCTCTTGTGATTTATTCCCAATGCCTATAGAAACCTTACAAGGCCTTCTAAACTCTTCTTAGAGCCTCTACTAATAGAGGAGTACCCTTCCTTTGTTACACACACCTAGAGAAACTACTTCCACATCATATTGTGTCAAAGTAAAGGAGAAATCTCTAAGAAGAAAGTGTTGTTGCTCTCCAAGCCATCTAGCACCCATCCGAGAGCACCGTTACGCTGCCGACTTCACGTCGCACCACTTCCATCTAAGGGAAGTCCTTTTGCCTATATAAGCTAGTTTTATTTACTCTTACTTTGTGATTCTATAGGATTTATTGTAATTGTCTTTGCTGGGTATTGTCTTTGTGAATTCTCGTCTCCCTTGCGAGACAAAATACTCCTCATGAAAAGGAGGGGTTTGAGGTACACCAGCCTCGTACAAAGTAGTGTCGGTTGTAAGAGTTTGAATTACCTTCGTTTGAAGTAGTTCGTTAGAGGATTTGATCTACTAGGTAGATTGGGAAATCCTAAGTCGAGAGGCTTAGGTGGTGGTTTTTACTCGGGTTTGAGTTTCCACCTAAAAATTCTTATATACTTATGATATTGCATATTTTGTGAGATTGTTTATTTATATTTCCACATTACTTTTGTATCATGCTCGATCTCATCCCTTTCGTTAGAATCTACATATATGTCTCAGAATACAGGTTGTTGCACCTATATCTTTGCACAACATTTACACCTTCATAGGATAAAGATGCAATTGATGCAGTCTCATCAATTGAATAGACACCATAATCAATGTTGTGTGCATAACTCTATTCGATTGGGACTAATTCCAAGTTGTTTACTAGCTCCTGAAAAGATGTAGCTCTTAAAGAGGCGGATGAAGATGGTCTAGAGGAATCTCTAGTTAAGACCATTGGTCTAGGCGGTGGGGCTCGAGAGAAAGATGAGGGTGAAAGTGTGACTCCTTTAGATGTGATAGATCGGGTTTGAATCAATTGATCCAGCTTTTTGTCAAGCAAATCCACCTTGTCTAATTTCAAGGTGATGAGGTTCATATCAACTTTTACAAATTCCAGGTGAACCTCATGAACGGTGACTTTAGGGTGGCTGGACTTGTTGAATTTACTCATAGATGTAGCATTTAAGGAGTTCTCTGCCAAGGTCTCGAAAAGTTTGAATGCGCTCTCCTTGTCTTTGGCAAGAAAATTCCCACCACTTGAGGCATCTGCAAGATGCCTATGGGTGTCATCCAACCTATGGTAGAAGATTTGAGCCAAGTGCCATCTGGGCACATCATGATGTGGGTACTTCCTTTAAAGATCTTGAAATCGCTCCCAAGGATCATACAGTCTCTCACCAAGTGTCCGTGCAAAGGTTGTGATGGCATGCCTCATGGCGTTGGTTCATCCTATTGGGAAAAATTTTTGCAAGAACTTAGATCAAAGCTCCTCCTAGGTGTTAATTTGTTGTCCTATGGATTTGAACCAATAGGAAGCCTTATCCCTTAAAGAAAAGGGAAAGAGCTTCATCATTGCTACACTGAGATCCACATTTTGAGGACGGACTGCCTCTGCAATACGTCCCTGGTCTTCTAGGTGTTGGAACGGGTCCTCATGGGAGTTTCCTTGGAAATAAGACTATATAAAAATTTTAACATTAGGTTTGAGCTCAATAACATCTCCTTATGCAGGCATTCTTACTAAAGGCCTCAGCTATAGTGCAGCTGGGTTGTAGAAGTCTCTAAATGGCATTAGTTGTTCACCTTGTGGCGGGTTCTGCATATCCTCTAGTGTTTTCATGATTCTATCCATTTGTTCCTTGTGATGCTGCTCAATTACAACGAGTTGTGCTCTAAGTAGAGAGATGGGATCATTTTTGATCCATAAGTTTTCTTCCTCTATGATTGGCGAGAAAGAAGAGATATAAATAGTTAGATGAGCAGAAAGTGGGTCACCTACAATGATGCTATAGAGGACCAGATAGGTGAGGTTATAATGACCTCCTACCTTGCATACAAGGGCAAGGAAAGTAGAGAGTGTTGAGTGCAACACTGGCTAACCTTGCGTTTAATGTCTCAGTATTAGGATCTTAACTTACCACTCACAAGACTTAAGGTCTTAACTTATCTTTCCCAAATTAATCGGGCCAGATTGATTAAGGAGGGGTAAGAGAAGGGTTCCTACGTACTCTCTTACCATGATCATTTGGCACTACCCTTCAATCTTAGACACCCCATTTGGTTCAGGAAATTTAAGCCAAGAGATCAAATCCAAAGAATGATAGTTAGAATCTAATCCCAGGATTTTAAGGATTTGACCAAAGTTAATGTGTTCCTTTAGGTTGCACTTGTTAATCTCTTGAGAGGAGCTTGATGAATACAAACACGAATATGTTGCGTTTTTCCTTTTTGATTAACACGCTCCTAGTGGTCTAGTGGCCCTAAGGATAGTTGCTAATAGGTACACTTGTGAATCAAATTTAATTTAGATAGGCCAGTTGGCCTAAGCAACACAAGGGTGGCTTCTCAAACCCGTTCCTATTACAATAAGTTCAACCAAAGGACTCACTCAATCAGGATATGTGGATAGGGTATCTAAAAATTGAAGTCCCTAAGTTGTAACACCCTATTATGATACTGCTGCTAGACGAAATGAGAGGGTTTTCTTGTTTGTTTGAGATGGAAACAGTATCAAATGAAATCCCATTAATGGGTATCAAATCCTCTCTCAATCAGGATTTCAAAACTAATTTTTGTCTAATTTTTTAAAGGGTTTTAAGATTTTATATTGATTTTTTTGTTCTGATGGGTATATGGCAAGCAAACAGACCCAGGTAGATAATTTCAATAGAATAGTCTAGCTACACTCTCAAAAATTCTTTAAAAATTATTGGAGATAGTAAATTGGAAGAGCTTTCGAATGCCACTAATTTCAAAGGATTTGGATTTGTATGCTATCCATAGAAAATTCACAAAGGTAGAATAAGTTTGTCTCTATTTCAGTGTTGATAGACCCCCACCATAGGAATTTGATAAAATCCTACAGTGTGAGTTTTCAAACGAAAAGGAAAATGAAAGCTAATTAGTATATCTTTCTCCTAGTGAGGTTTTAGAATTTTTGGGAGCTCGGTCATACTTGGAGAGATTTTTAATGTTGAAAGTTTGAACAAGGAAAAATGGGCTAAAGTTGTTGATAAAAATTAAGATGAAATAAGGTAGCTCATTTTAGGTGAAAAATTTTTAAAAATTTTATATTTTTGAATATTTAAAATTTTTGGACTTTTCTCTTCTTTTTTTTGGATAAGTGTGAAAGGACTTACCTCAAATCTTCACCTCGAGTCGTTGCGTGCGTGGTTTTTGTCGTGCTTACATGCACACAACAACCAAACCAAGGCAAAGATGATTAGGCAAAATATCTACAAAGATTACTAAAAACTAAACAAAGGCTCTTTGCCTCCTAGCAATGGTGCCAAAAATGACAAGCACTTTTGGAGGTTGCAAAATCGAATTAGTTACGTGTCGTTGTAGCACAATTTTTTGCATGTAAGCACTAAGTCACCTAATTATTATGGAACTTGATTTGGATTTATGTTAAGGGAGTCTCGGTCGATCCAATCGGGGAGGCTAAGTAAGAGATCAACCTAATAGGAGTTCCTTATTCTATTTTTGTATTTTTTTGCTTTTTCCATTTTTTTCTTTCTTTTTATAGAAGACTAACTAAGATAAACCTAACTAAACACTTAACTTTTTTGTGCTTTTTCTTTAATAAAAAAATGAGAAGCTAACTATATTTCTTTTCTTTTTCTCTTTTATAATTCTTTTGGCTTAAGTTTTGCAAGAAAGAAGGAAATATATTTACAAATGACAACTAAATAATATGAGAAGCATTTTTACGACTTTCATTTTGCGGATTTTTTTTTTCTTTTGTATAAAGAGAAGAACAACTCACAAAATAAAGGACTAACTCAATTTTGCATTAAGGAAAAACATTACAACTAAAGGGCAGAACTACTCCAATTTATTACAAACTCTACTTGTATCATGGTCACTTATACAAAGGTTTAAACAAATATCTACAACACTCTCTTTTCACTCACTAAGTACATAAGTGGAGATGATAAGCATGACTTGAGGTTGTGTTCAGCAGGGAGCTTCATGAAGGAATGGAATCTAGAGGGGATAAAGATTATGCTTGTGGTGATTATGGAGGTTATCAGGATTAGGTAGTAGGCCATCTAAGTTAGGATGAAGTGTTGGAGGTTGATAACTCCACACAAGGGGGTAATAATTATGTTGAATATGGCCCATCTTTAGAATAAAAGGCACAACATAAGTAGAATAGGAGCATTGCATGCATCATGTACCAAGATTGCTTATAAACTATATTAATGGCCATTTGTGTAAGCATTTGTCAAAGCAGGCCTCAGATGAGCAATTGGACCGCACGGATGGATTCAGAACGACGAATGGAGTCCAACGGACTCAAGATCGGCCAAATCCGACATCCGGAGCTCCTATAATGGGCCCAAGAAGTTCTGACCGTTGATCTGGAGATCAATAGCCCAGATTGTGCCACGTCAGCCCCACCCTCACCGCACGCATGCCTTCATCCAGCCGAGGACAAATCTCGACCTTCGATTTTCAATCGAACGGCCAAGATCCGCGTGCGCCGCCCATGGTCGCCGTGACAAAAGCGCGGGTGTGGCGCAACGGTTAGCGCGCACGCCTGCATCCACACGACGCGCGTTCGAGCCACACGAGGTGGAATTTGAAGGCGAGCGAAGGGCGCGGAGAAATTGGGTCGCCCGATCAGCAGCGGGCGGCCAGGATCTCGCCACGTGGCGCGACCGCAGCTCTCGAGCGCCCACGCGCGCGCGCACGTCGGGCGGAGACACGCGCACACACGCGCGCCCGAGGTGCGATCTCAGCGCGGACGAGGAAGACTCTCAGCCGTTCGATCTTCGATCGGACGGCTCTCGTTCAGTGGCCACGGATCGCGCGAGGAGAAGGAACAGGGCGGGCGGCTGATCGGCGGCGAGAGGGCTTCACCGATGCTTTTGGAAGCGATTTTAGCGACGCTCTGGATGTCGCTAAAGCCCCTTCTTCTTTTAGGAAGCCCTTAACTCTATTTAAACCCCCTCCTACCACCATTCAAGGCATTCACTCTCCCTTGCAACTACTCCACTCCTCTCTAAGCTAGCTTTAGGCACTCTTGTAATCGCCGGAGATGACGAGCCGCCAACGGAGCCTCCTCCACCGCCGTGGCTGCCTCGTAGCTCTCCACTCTCTCTCTCTCTCTCTCTCTCTCTCTCTTAAGCTTTCCATTACTTTTGTTGAAGCATGTATTTAATGTTGTAAGTTATGAACTACGAATGCATGTTTAATGAAGTTATTTTCCGTTCAATTGCCATTTTAATTTCTGTTCAAGTTGCATAATCAAAACCAAGAGCTTTCTAACCCTAAACTCTCTCTCTCTATCTCTCTCTCTCGCTTTTCAAAATCGCATCTTTCGCAAGCAAAACTCCGCCTTTTCCGTGACAACAAGTGGTAAAGTAAAAATCCGATTTCCACGCCTCCCTAAGACCGACACTCGGACTCACCTCCGTTTACTTCTTTTAAAACTGACGTATCAAGTGCGACTATAACGACACTCCTTAACACACACGCACAAAAGCATGCCAATTTTTGGCGCCGTTGCCGGGGAGGCAACGGATTTGTTTTATCACCTCCATTCCACATTCATTCTCACATCGTCTCATGCCCTATTTTCCTTCTTACTTGATGGTTGCAGGAATTCGGCGCATGGACGGCGAAGCGACGCATCCCACGACGGTAGCAAGGGAGTAGGCGCCATGAGGACCAATAGTGAGTAACCCCTCTCATTGTTTGCTTGCGTGAAAAAGCTAAAAAAATTGTAAAAACTGAAAAAAATTGGCGTGGTGTATGATTGCTTGACCCACATCCTTAACACATCATCCCACAAAAAATGTACACTCTAACATTCTGAATAAATTCTTGGAGTGTTCTTTTCTTTTTCTTGAGTGGTATTTGCGAAGCCACCGTGAGTTGACCTGGGCCGCACCACTCAACCCTAAAACTGACTCATCTAATAGAAGCTGCATAATCATTAGGATGAGTACACTAGGGTTTTTAGAGCCTCTACAGAATAAAAAGGAAATCTACTTTCATCGAATTGTTTGCAGAACTTGACGTGCCCACTGAAACTTGGTTGAAAACATTAAGACACGTCAACCCTAAAAAGCAATAAAGTAAGGATGAAATACTAAAAGACACCATGCCTTAAAAATCCTTACTTGAAAACCATGTTTTGCTAGAAGCACACACCTTGAAAGTGGAAAATTAAGAGGCACCACCCCAATCAACGCCTCATCACATCACCCTAAGCACAAGCACTATCCTAACCCTTTAAAACTGAGTAGACGTGCCCTAGGCAGGACAGAGTTAAGTCTCAAAAGGCGAGGTTTTATTCGCTAGGCACTTGGCTTTCATTCCCTTGGTAGAATCTGGTGACTAAGCTGCGGGGCAGTGTTAAACGACCGCGGTTGTGGGGTCTACGGAACCGGAGGCGCAAGCCAAAGGAAGAACCTTCCCTGCAATCCCCTCGTAATCAACCTGGCCAGATTAACCTTGGGAAGGAGAGTCCAGTGCTTACGAACTTAATCACCCTTTGTGAGATTTCTAGGTCTCCTAAGGAATACACCATAAGGACTAGGCTTGTTTGCTTGGTTGAGTACACAACTCTCTCTCATCTGTTCTTCCCGCATCCCTCCATTTCTTCCAAACCATAGATTTCAATGCCTATCCATCTTACCCAAACTATCCCCAACAGGATTTGTATGCTAACCCAAGTGGACCATACCCACAGCCTACTTGGGCTAACCAACCACCAAGTTGGGGATACAACCTTGAATATCCCTCTTGGCCCAACTATGACCAAACCGCACCAACCTCTTATTGGAATACACCCAACATGGCCACCCAAGGGTACGATTCAAATCGTGGGGCTCCATATCTCGATTCTCCTCACGATGCCTCCTCATTTAGGTCTGACCCACTCTACTTTGATAGGACCTACACTTTAGGAGAACACTAAGAACCCTACCCTTCCCAGGATAATAACCAAGAAAGGTCATCTGAATTCAACAACCTTTCCTACTTGACCTTTGGATTAGAAGGAGTTCTAGACAAATGGAAATCAGAAAATGATAAGAAATCTAGGCAAGCCCAGGATCATCAACCTTTGATTTGGTTCCCTGATGAAGAATCTGACTGGGAGGAGAACTTAGAACCTCAACTATTCTGGAGTAGGACCAAACAGAAAATGGTTCCTCTTGAAGAACTGGACCCTGAACATGATAGAATAGAGGACCCACCCAAGAACCTAAACACCAGTGTGGGTTCTGATCCACAAACTCAACCATACTCTCTTAACCTGGATTTCAAGGAGGAAATCCAAAGGACACCAAATGACACCATGTCAGTTCTTGATAACCTCCAGTTAGAACTACATAGACAGAATCAAGAATTGGTTAAAGGGCAACAGGCCATGATGGATTTGTTCCAGCAATTGGGGGAAGAAGGCCAGAAAAAGCTATTGCACACAACACCATTCATGGAATTCATAAAGCAAGGACCTACCATGATCAATTGGACTACACCCAGTCACCCTAATTTGGTTCAGTCCACCATTGATACCCCTCAGGAGTTGGACAGCTCAGTGGATAAGGATAGTAAGGATTCCTCAGAACACAATTTGGGGAGCATTGAGGACAAACATCAGGAGGAAACTGAGAATGTGAGGGGAGATGCATTGGAATCCGAATCTAATCGGCCCAAGAGAAGCAATCCGGTGGGAGTAGCAGCCAACGTCGGAGATGGAGAATGGAGTTACAATCTTAGAGAAATTGATTATGAATCGGTTGGAATCCCCATCACAAATTTGGAGGAGGGCCGAGAGAAAGAATATGATCTAGAGGATGAAATTGACCCTACCTCTAATGTAACCCCAAACAGTGAATCTGATACAGAGGAGGTTGAAGAAAATATTCTTGAGATCAAGGGCTTGGAGGGAATGAGCAATGAAACCATAGTTGCGGAAGAGATGGATTTGTCTTTGGAGAGAGGCCTCATGCTTGGTTGTAGGGCTCAGTATGAAACTCTGGACTTTGTTACCTGCCCTACCAGAATAAAGATCCCGCAACCCGAATGCACTGGAATTGATACACTTTCGATGGATTACAATTTTATGGGGACACAAGCTGAATATAAAATCTACATCTTTAGTGTCTGGCGTGTCATATTTGGGGTGCGTTCATCCACAACAACTTGTTTGCATGCCCACAAACTAAGAGAGGATCTGACACAGGCATGCATGAGACAGAATTCCCGCCCCTTAGGAACGGGACTCCACCACAACCTTATTCGCATCTGTGGACTTCTGATTTTGGGTCTAGTTAATTTTGAACATATCTCCTTGACCCAAACCATTCCTGTTTGTGCACCGCCCAGCTGGAGCCGTTAAACTCAGCGCTTCCTGGGAGGCAACCCAGAGGGTTCAGACTGATCTGGTAGTTTACGTCACTCAGGTACTATCTTTTTGAACCCTTTTGCATCATGTATCTGCCAATGAGGACATTGTCCAACTTAAGCACGGGGGGATGGTAAATTGCATAATCCTGAGCTCAATTAATTAGTCTGAATGAATCAATTAATTAAAAAAAAATGAATTTAGGAAGAAAACTTAGGCATTTGAAACTTGTCAATAGTAGGAAATAATACAGAAAGAACTTAAACACTTAGACTTTTCAGGCCTTCAGGCTTAATCAGCCCTGGTGTCCGTTAAAATATGGATTTAGCGGTGAATCCTTGCGACCTTAAGCTATTCTAATCCACCTACTAAATAAGGTAAATAAGTATACGACTTATCAACTCACCCTCTAACTCAGGAAAACATTGAGTCTAAGCATCTGCACACATTTTTGCACAAACTCACTTCTCGAAAATTTTGACAGAAATTGGGTAGCTAATGAACTCTCTAGGGTGGTATGGCTGGCAAGCTGTCGTGGGTAACAACCCATTGGCAAGTTGTCCAGAACCCAGCCATAGGCCATTTCTTTTTCATTGCCTCTAGGTACATTTGAGATCAGGGAAGCCACCTACAAAAAAGAAAAAAGAAAAAAGAAAAAGGAACGAGAAGAAAAGAAAACAAACCACACTTCACCGCACAAGTATGGCTAGCAAGTGATCGTGGGTAATAGCCCATTGGTCGGTTGTCCAGAGCCCAGCTTAATAATTGCATAAAAAAGACCAAAACACCTAAGGAAGAAGCGGGGAAGTAGTACAAGCCAGGGAGATATACACTGGAAAAATCCTTATGTTGACCCCAATTAAAACAAATGTAGGGAGAAAGCTACCAATCGAACAAATACACCTTCAGGCAAATTTGTTTCCTTTTCCGGTCACCTAGAGGCGTAGAAACTCGAAGTCTGTCTCAATTACCATTAAGTGAGTCTATCACAACATTCACACCAAGATGCTTAGCACTTAGGGTTTTGACCGAGTTTTGGGTGGGTTGGGTAGCCGTAAAAAGTTACCAACCCACACTGAATTCCGAAAAAAATTCTTAAAAAATATATACGTATGTATAGTTATATATACATTAAAGCAAGGATTCAGGCAATTCATATTTTGGCAGACACCCGGGCACTGCTTAGTCATTGTAGATTAAGATCTGCGCATATTTCCTCTTATTGACAAGTAACGAAGTGCCTAAGCAATTACTTCCTGAATTCTGCAAGGAAATAAAGACTAGAATAAACCTTGCTGAGGACTAGCAAGGAGTAAGCATGGGGGTATGATAACACCACACAAGGGGGTAATAATTATGTTGAATATGACCCATCTTTAGAATAAAAGGCACAACATAAGTAGAATAGGAGCATTGCATGCATCATGTACCAAGATTGCTTATAAACTGTATTAATGGCCATTTGTGTAAGCATTTGTCAAAGCAGGCCTCAGATGAGCAATTAGACCGCATGGATGGATTCAAAACGACGAACGGAGTCCAACGGACTCAAGATTGGCCAAATTCGACATCCGGAGCTCCTACAATGGGCCTAAGAAGTTCTGACCATTGATCTGGAGATCAACGGCCCAGATTGTGCCACGTCAGCCCCGCCCTCACCGCACGCGCACCTTCAGCCAGCAGAGGACAAATCTCGGCCGTCGATCTTCTATCGAACGGCTGAGATCCACGTGCCCGCCCGCGGTCGCCGCGACAAAAGCGCGGGCGTGGCGTAACGATTAGCGCGCACGCCCACATCCACGCGACGCGCGTTCGAGCAGCGCGGGGTGGAATTTGAAGGCGAGCAAAGGGCGCGGAGAAATTGGGCCGCCCGATCAGCAGCGGGTGTCCAGGATCTCGCCACGCGGCGCGATCGCAGCTCTTGAGTGCCCACGCACGCGGACATGCCGGGCGGAGACGCGCGCACACACGTGTGCCTGAGGCACGATCTCAACTCGGGCGAGGAAGACTCAGCCGTCCGATCTTCGATCGGACGACTCTCGTTCAGCGGCCACGGATCGCGCGAGGAGAAGGAATGGGGCGGGCGGCTGACTGGTGGCGAGAGGGCTTCACCGACACTTTTGGAAGCGATTTTAGCGATGCTCTGGATGTTGCTAAAGCCCCTTCTTCTTTTAGGAAGCCCTTAACTCTATTTAAACCCCCTCCTACCACCATTCAAGGCATTCACTCCCCCTTGCAACTACTCCACTCCTCTCTTAGCTAGCTTTAGGCACTCTTGCAATCGTCGAAGACGACGAGCCGCCGACGGAGCCTCCTCCACCGTCGTGGCTGCCTCGTCGCTCTCCACTCTCTCTCTCTCTCTCTCTTAAGATTTCTATTAGTTTTGTTGAAGCATGTATTTAATATTGTAAGTTATGAACTACGAATACATGTTTAATGAAGTTATTTTCCGTTCAATTGCCATTTTAATTTCTGTTCAAGTTGCATAATCAAAATCAAGAGCTTTCTAACCCTAAACTCTCTCTATCTCTCTCTCTTGCTTTTCAAAATCGCATCTTTCGCAAGCAAAACTCCGCCTTTTCCGTGACAACAAGTGGTAAAGTAAAAATCCGATTTCCACACCTCCCTGAGACTGACACTCGGATTCACCTCCGTTTACTTCTTTTAAAACCGACGTATTAAGTGCGACTATAACGACACTCCTTAACACACACGCACAAAAGCACGTCAGAGGTCCCTAATGTGGTTGAGGTTAATTGGATCAGTGATGTGGGTTATGATGTGTTCGTTGGTCCTAATATTGGTGGCAATTACTATGGAGAAGGTGAGTGATATGGAGATAAAAATCCTATACTTGGGAGTGACTAGGGTTTGTTCTCTCTAGTGAATCAATTTGGTGTGCTCGGTGATAAGGGGAGGGAACGGCCATAACCTAGAGGTGGTGTTGATGTGAATGGTGGTAATAGGAACTAGATGGGATTTATAGTGGGGATGGCTCAAGTAAGTGAAGGTGGTGCATATGAAAATAGGGTGTAGGAATTGTGGTGGCATGTGTGAGTGAGTGTGTAATGGAGGTGTAATAGTGATGGTGGCGTGAAGTGTGTGTGGTGGTGATTATGAAATGGAGATGGTGATTATGTGGGTGTGTGATGTGGAAAATACACGGTTTGTTAATTGATGTAATTAATGTTGTTGCAATGTGTAAAATCTGACCAACTCTTAAATTTACAAACCTAGATAGGGCAAGTATCTAG
This sequence comes from Thalassia testudinum, assembly GCA_037157565.1. NCBI lineage: Eukaryota > Viridiplantae > Streptophyta > Magnoliopsida > Alismatales > Hydrocharitaceae > Thalassia > Thalassia testudinum. Next base: position 131,072,595 of record JAZHRO010000077.1, read on the forward strand.
GGTCGTCCAAGGTGGCAATTGGTGTGTTTAACATGCTTCTCTCTTGCAAAACTCGAATCTTCCTTTTTGTGTTTTTGTTGTTTTGATTTTTCTTAGGTTTTCAATTGATAATCAGGATAGCGAAAATGCAAAATTAAACCTACACCTAAGTGCTGCAATTAAGATAAACCAAACCTTCCAAGCTTACCCTAGGCAAGTGAGCCTAGGGTAATCAGAGAGATAAGGTGGGTGCTCAAGAATCTTACTAGCTACTTGGAATCAAAAGCACATAAAATCACAAGTCACATAATAGACAAAGGTACTTGATTTATTGAAATATGAAATGTATACAACTACTTGGAGAGCACACTTGTGTGGATCGGAACTGATAAGAGAGATTTGAACGCGAAAAAATTTGAGTTAAAAACTCGTCGTTGAAGTGCATAAAAATCCACTACCAAATAAATTTATAACCGAAGCTCAAGGTGAGCCCCAGGTCGAACACGGGGAGGCAAACGTTTGGTTTTGAAAATCTGTGTTTCGATTTATTTATTTTTGGTGTTTTTATCTTTTGTGATTTTTTGGTATTTTTATAAGGCAAGAGATCAGGTTGATAATATCTAGCTAATCTACTTGCAAACTAAGAGAAAGAGAGAGAGAGAGAGAGAGAGAAAATATCAATATATATCTAAATAGAGTTTACTACAAGTACGAAATTAAAACTACACTAGAAAGCGAATAAAAGATAGAGAAAGATGAGATGAATCCCCCTTGATGGTTGCTTAGAGGACAACTCACTTTGACGACGCCTGAAAGAAGGTGGTGAGAGGCTAGACGACGAAGAACAAAACTAGAGGATGGAGGGCTGTGTAGGACGGCATCACGGTGAGGATCTACTTCCAGATTGGGGTGAGAGGATGGTCATGGGATGCTTCACGAAGGCAAGTGAGAAGCATAAAAATATTTTTACTTTTCTACTCTAAGCAGCATCCCGAGCTTGGGACTAGCTCCTTCAAGCTTTCGAGGAGGTGAGGGAAGAAGAGGAAGAGATGAAGAGGAATGGGAGGGGTGGTAGTCCTTTTATAGTGGAGAAGAGGAGGCAAAATTCGTTCATGGGTCAATAGCGACATTCAAGTCGTTGCTATATGTCCACCTCAAACGTCACTAAGGATCTTAGCTCATGCGCCCGCTAGCCCTCGCGTGCCCATAGCTGCCATCGTGCGCCCACGTTGGATAAAGATCTGAGGGTCGAGGATCATGCGCAGGCCGACGCTCAAGATCACATGCTTACCGCACGTTAAATCACGCGTGAGATTGTGTGTGATCGTGCACGTGCATGCATCGAGCTCATTCGACGCACGACATTGCGCCATGTGGCATCTCCAAGTCTGCTTGATGAAGATCTGACGTCCCAATTTCATCCAAGGTTGCTTTACTGGATTTAATCTATTTGCTGTGAGTCGAACGTGCAGCAGCGGCTTGCGAGCGCCCTTCGCGACAGTTGTGCCATGATCTCTTTTGTGTCCAGGGGGTAACTTATTCTCGCGGCAACATGGGTCTTCCTCGATCGTTGGATCAAGATCCAACGGTCCAGCTTGCTTCCCACGCATGCTTCAGAGGGTAGGCGGAGGCCCTTATGTGGCTTTGGATGGCTGTGATGGTGCCGCATGGAGCCATCATGGCCATCCATCTTCTTTGCTTTGTAGGTGGCACCACGAACGACGAATTGGATTGATTTATGCACCGTTAGGCTGCAATCATTGATCCAAATCCATCCATGGGGTCGGATTTGGCATCTGAGATTTAGATTGTCGCCACCTTGCCCCTTGGCCTTTGATCTTCCTCGGACTGTGTAAGGTGCTACGGGACTTCAATCAAGGTGATTTCAGAGGCGTTGGACTCAGATCGTCATAGGAGGTAATGTATGCCACACAACATAAAGAGAAGGAAGAAGGTAGAAGAATCTTCGCATAGACGGAAGTAGCCTTCGCTCTTAGCTTAGCAACTCCTAAACTTGAAGAAGGATCCTTCCTCCTCCTTGAGAGCTTCTCCTTGAACTCCTCCAACGGTGGACGTCCTCCAGCCTATGCTCTCTGCTAACGTGCTAAAGTTGATTTTAAAACATGCGTCGTAGTATAGAGACTAAAGCGACGAAAACTATTTAAATTTATAATCTCAAATGTGAGTCTGAGGTCATCTTAGGGAGCAAATAATTGCAATCAAACCATTAATCAAGCACATATAAAGTGAATATAACAAGGTGCAATAACTTGATGAAAAAATAAATAGATTACTCAATGAATAATGACATCAAATCTCCAAAAAGAAATGTAATTGTTTGAGCAAAAATGTGATTTTTCAAGTAAGCTTAAGCCTCAACACTAAGTGAATTTTCGTGGCCATCAGACGTCCAAAGCTTAGTCATCAGACGTCTTAATGTGGCAAGCAAGATTCAGCCAAAGCCAATCTCAATTCAAGCCTAAAACTCACTTGCTCCCTCTAGGCTTTAATAATCCAAGTCTAGACCCAAGCCCACGAACACTAGTTACAAGCCCAAGCCAATGCAAAACATAAATCGAGGTAAAACCCGACTCAGACCAGGCCTATGCTTACGCGTCTGCATGTGTGCGGGCACGTGTGCGTGCGTATGCATGTGTGGGAGCGGACCTGAACCCCTGTGGCCATGGACGCCCCTTAAAGGATCGAATTCCTATCATTCCCAAAATGTGGTCGTCTCTTCACGAGGTGTCACTATGTGTGCCACCTTCTTCTTCTTCAATTTTGCATCTTCTTTGTCTCCCTCGCGTGGAGAGTTGCAACACAATTGGTTTCCAATTATCCATGGGATGGGGAACCCACGGCCAAGGTGTGTTCCTCTTTCTATTCTACGTAGGGAGGAGGTGTTCCTTTAATGGTTGCTCGTCGGAGACGATGTCCTACATCGGAAAAGAAACCCACATCCAGTGGGTCACCTGAAATTAGGATCACAAGCCTTTAGCCCCAATTAGATCCACCATAAGCTCAGGCCAACTACATCGGAGCAATGCCCTAAGGACATTTCATTAGTGGAGGGGTGTGCATGGTTGTCGATGAAGCTTCGAAGAAGCTCCACCAGCAGTAATGGTGGAGGGCGTAGGTGGTGATAGAGTTTCAAATTAATGTGGCATAAAGGTTTTTGGAGGTGAGGAGATCCTTTTGCGCACATTAATTTAGTTAGAGGAAAGTGGAGGAGATGAGACGATGAGGGTGGTGGTGACGATGATGGATGGCATCGGAGAAGGAGGAGGAGGTGAAGAACAAAACCAAGAATCTCCCTAGATCTAATTGAGAGAGAGGGGAGTAGAAGCCCTAAGGAAATTTGGCTAATAGAAGATGGGGAGGAGGTCGCCTGTGTGGTCATCGATGAGGAAGGAGGGGTTGATCAGAGCTGAAGGAGGAGGAGGAGCCTAGGCTTCGTGGGAAGATTCATAAATGCACGAGGAAGCAAAGCCCTCTACCTATTGTATGTGGAAGAGGGCGAAGAAGGGGGGAGGAGACACTCCGAGGTACGATAGATGTTGGCCGACGTTAAGGAAGAAGAAGAGGATTCTAGCCAATTCGCGCACCATTTGGACTTGTGGACAAAGGAAGCTTTATATAGGAGAGGTTTCTAACTTAAGCAAGCCAAGAATTGTGCATTTGGCTGGCGATTTGGCAAGTTCTTGAGCTTGCCATCCTCAAGCTCAACAGTGTTGAATTCGATCAAGATTGAGCTCGTGAAGATGCTCAGAAGATGCGGAAGGCCTTCAAGATCTATCCCACCAAATTTGGTGGGATTTGATCTTGATTTGATCCCTCGAATCTTGGATCAAAACTCGCCATCTTTGGGTTTCCATGCTGTTGTGTTTCCTTCTTTGAGTTGAGGAAGAAGATGATGGTGGAGGGACTCAAATGAAAGAAAAATAAAAAGGTAGGGGCCTAGTTGTAAGGAAATGTTGAAACTCGGGGGGTTTCATGTGGTAAATAGAAGTAATTGAGCTGAAATGAAAACCAAGTCAAGATGGATTCTTATTAGGCTCAAAATTTAAGTTTAACCTAATTTAGACCCAAAGAATCTAATGGTGATCTTAGATTCGGGTTTTAATGCACTTAGATTGGTTAATTTACACTAAAATCTAAAATAAAGAAACTTCTTGCCTAAGCCTATTTTTGGTCAAAATGGATTCCTTTAGTCAAAGTGAAGGTTTCAAATCTCACAAAATATTTTTCAATGATTTTTAGGAGGTTTATATGACATTTATTTTTATCGAAACCCATTTAATTGTAGCGAGGCTGAAATTATGATTTTTATTATTAAATTAATCCTCAAATCTCAAAAAATCCTAATTCAGTCAACTCAGGCCCACTTCTTGGGAAATTAAGCTCATTTGACCTTATATTAAGCCCTGATTAACCTCTTAGTTAATTTGCAATTGTGATTAAGTGTTAAAATAATAGATTTAACTTGTTTTCTCTTCTCAAACCCATGGCCAAGTCAGAATAGAATTATAATCTCCTGATGAATATTAAGGAGCATTTATCATTGCAATTAAGCTAAATTAGGTTAGTTATCACCAATGATGGTGCTACCATCACTCTCCTTTTCCTGGCATTACTCCACTAAAGTAGATGCTCCTTGGCTTAGACCAAGGAAAAAGGAAGAATAGGGCACCAAAAAAGCAAGGGATCCTCCTTAATCTTCTTCTCCTCTCTCCATATGGCCAGCTATGTAGTAATATAGGTAGATAATATGGTAGCCAAGGATGGATTATTTGGTGGTAGGATGGGAGGTATTTATAGGATAGGAAAGGGGAGGTTAGTTTGGAGTTAGATAAAGGGCTAGGATGGCCTTTTGGTGGGTGGTTATGGGATCTAGGGTGGGGATTAAATGGCGCCAACTAAAGGGATATGAAGGGGGGTAGTTATAGGTTGGAGGCCACCCTTGGTGGTTGTCCATGGTGAAGGGATGTGGTCTAAAGTTGGCGCCAACTTTGGCTTCTAAAAGGGGGTGGTTTTGATGCCAAAATCCAAGGGCTACTATGGCTTAGGTGATGATGTGTAGGGTTGAGATGTAGGGGATTTTGGGAGGGAAAGTTGAGGGGTGGTTATAGGTGGGTTTAAGGTGTCTTTTGGTGGTGGTGATGGGGTGAGAGGGTGTGTCTATGTTGATGCCAAAGGAGAAGGGAGTTGAGGTAGCTTAGGTGGAGTTAAGTGGGGAGCTAAGTAGGTGGGAGTTAGGGATGTGGTTGGCCATACTAGAGGAGGTGGAGCTAAGCTAAGCTAGCTTAGCTAGTAGAGTAGTGGAGGATGAGCTAGGGTTTTGCAGAGAACAAGGAGACTTGAGATGCTCTGAGGCTTGTTATCGCGCTAAAGTCAATTTTGAAATACGTGTTGTAGTATAGTCAACTAAAGCGATGAAAACACTTAAATTTGTAAGCTTGAATTGTGAGTCCAAGGTCATCTTAGGAAGCAAATAATACATAATTTAGCCATTAATCAAGTAAAAAAATTGAAGCACAAGAGTTTGATCCAAAAAAAGAAACATATTAGTCAATGAATATCACTCTCAAACTCAAAAATAAAAGAGAATATGAGGCAAAAAATGTATTTTCTACTCAAACAAAGCCTCAACACTTAAGGCAATTTTTACAATTATCGGACATCTGCCTTAGCCCTTAGATGGCTTAAAGTGAGAAATCAGACGTCTGCAACAAAACTAGCCCTTTCCTTTAGGCCCAACAATTCCTCCTCTTCTTTTTCTTCTCTCTATAATCAAATCCGATTTAGGCCCAGACCCGCCCGAGTGTGCGTGGGCGGGCGAGGGCACATGCGCAAGGCCTAGGTGAGATGGGAACCCAACCCCCTGACTCGTGGGCAAGCAATTAATGCACGCAAATCCTTTTGTTTCCAAATCTAGCTTCAAAGTCAATGTGGTAGGACTATGATGCAACATCTTTATCTTTCTTGCGCGTGGAGAAGGTGGGTTGATTGCTCGTCACTTGGCCATTGGATCATCAATCCAACAGCCCAATTCTCCTTCCATGAGTGATCCGCACTTGAAGGAGGTGAAGACCTCATTGATTGGTCAACGGAGATACGTGAATGGAGCTGGAGAAGATGATGGCGACAATGAGGTACCTACAAGAAGAATACAAGCCTAGGGCCCCAATTAAATGCTTGGGAAGCTTCACCAGTGTGAGGCAAAGGTGATGGTGGTGGTGATTGAGTGGGAGAATGTGTAGCATGGCTGGCCGATGAAGCTTTATGAAGCTTCGGTGACCGATGTCGGGGAACGTGATGGAGGTGCTATGGGATCAAATTAATTTGGGAAAAAGCTTCGTGGATGTATGGGGAGTCTGTAGATTCCTACCACAGGAGGGGGTGAGATTTGCGAAAAGATAGATAAGAAATGTGGAAATATAAAACCAATCTCACAAAATGTAATCACAGAAATACACAAGGATATTTAGGTGGAAACCCAAACTTAGGTAAAAACCACCACCTATGTTGCTCTACTTAAGATTTCCTGATCGACCCAGTCGATCAAATCCACTAACCTAGTCACTTTAATAAGGGTGACTGAACCTCTTACAACCAGACTACTTTATACGAGGGTAGTGTACCTCAAACCTCTCCTCTTCACGAGGAGTATTTTGTCTCGTGAGGGAGACGAAAATTCGCAAAGAGCATACTCAACCAAAGACAGTAAAATAACAACCCTATAGAGTCACAAAGATTAAAACCTAGCTACTATAGGAGTTAGGAAACTTCCTTTTGGTGGAAGTGCACCGACTTGACGACGCTGGTGCATGAACCACGCAACGGCACTACGTAGCTTTTGTAATCTACGGCGGAAGAGTGGGTGCATGACGAAGATGAAGCTCTCAAGAGTGGACAGCAGTTTGGAGAGCAAGATCTCTTCTAAAGTGTTTTGGACACAAAATGATATGGAAATGGTATTGCTTGGTGTATCTTTGCAAGGCAAGGGTACTCTATTTATAGAAGGCCTAGGAAGGCTTAGGAAGGTTGTGGAAGCCTTAGGTAGCCGTTGGGGAATATCCCAAGGCAAATCAAGCCACAATCAAAATCATTAATGATTCTAACAAGGTCATCAAACATCTGGGAAAAGTATTAGATGTCTGGAAGTCAAGTATAAGACGTCTAGGAGCTAAATCAGATGTTTAATTCTAGGTGGGTTACCTTCCTGACTTGAGTCAGACCTAAACAAGGCTCTTGTGAAAGTGGGTCAGACAATAGGTTGGATGTCTGGCACTATGTTTGGATGTTTGGAAACCTAATTAACTGTGGGAATGGATTTCCCAAGGCACAAACAGCTAGATCCCTCAAGAGAAGAGATTTTGGCTTAATTGAGAGCTAATATTCACTTATCAGATGTTTGAGGTGCTTTAAGGACGTCTGATGGAAGATTATGGGTCATTTCTCAATGATCGGATTCTTAAGCCAACTGTTTAAGCGATAGATCGGTGTTTTTAAAATTGTCGCATTGTAGTATAGCCAAAATAATGCTACAAATAAATTTATTACTCTAAAAAATTCCGAGGTCGAACACAGGGAGCAATATGGAATTCAGTTCTAAAAAATTGTAATTTAAGACAAGAAAGCTATGAAATTGTAAATAAAAACTGCTTCAGAATAAGGTAGCACTAGGATCAAGTGTCAGAATGCAAAAATAATGGAGTAAAATGGTGATTTAGATCACCAAATACTCCTTACAATGATAGCTAATGAACCCAATGTATGTATGAAATGAAATGCAACCAAACCAATCGTCTGATTTGTAAATCAGACGGCTTAAATTGCTCAAGACTCTTTGTTCTTCCTCTTTGTCTCTTTCTCTTCTCTGCCTTTCTTCTTCTGCCCTTGTTCTTCTCTTCTTTCCTTCTCTGTCTCTACAACTCTTCTTCTTCTTTCCTCTTCTTCTTTCGCTAGCTTTCTTCACACAATAGCAGGGGAGAGGCTTCTTGAATTCAGCTAAGTGTTAGCCTGTTCTCATTAAGAGCAAAACCCTCCCCCTACTCGTGTAGGCTCTCCTTCTCTCTTTCTCTCTTTAGGATCCGCTCTCCCAGAACCACAAGGGTAATCAGGTTATCAAACCTAGCGTACCCGGGTCCAAGCTCACCAGCAGTGGGTGATGAGAGAGGAGTGAGGTTTAGGTGGGTTAACGGGTCAGGCCAGGTTTGCGAGCAGAGGTCACAAATGAGGCGATGCGTGGGTGAGAGGGACCTCACCCCGTGTTTGGAGGCAGTAGGCCCTATGCAGAAAATCAATTTAAGTGTATGCTCCGCTTCAGTGGCTTCCAATGTGGGACTATCTGCGCCCCTCTCCTTTGCACGTCTGCAACAACACTTCCTCCTTCAATTGGCATAGCTAGCGTGGTCAATGCATCCAAGTGCTCACTTGGACATGTTCGCTAGTTGTTTCCACTCAACCTAGGGATAAAGCCTAGAGCTCGTGCTGCAAGAACACAGCTCCAAGCTTGCTTGGAGCTCCTTCGTTAATGGCGGTGAAGGGTAGAACCTAAAATCCAAGAATAAGGGCCTCACGAACGTGTCAGAAGGCTCAGCAGATTCGCCATGGAGTGGTGAGTGTGGTGGTAGTTGTGTGGCATGGCGCAAGTGAGGGTGGAGGTCAAACGGTGACGGGTTATGTCGGAGATGATTGATCTATTCAGAGGGTGGTGTTAGTGGATGGAATGGGAAATTGAAAGAGGGGAAATGAGCGGAGAGGTGTGGTGGAGGTTTTGAGGTAGTTGGCGAGGAGTTTGGTGGCATGTGGAGCAAGATGTACCTTGCCGAAGGTGTGGCCAGAGTGGTAGAAGACGAAGTCATGGGGGCGTGGTCGAGGTCAAAAATGGCTTGTCGAAAGTGGTGTGTGATGAGGAATAGGTTAGGGAGTAGTTGAATGTACTAACGGATGAAGTGGGAAGGAGAAGGCGTCGATTGTGGTGTTGCCGGCACTGGAGAAGAGAATAGCTTCGGAGAGAGAGGAACAACGAGGAAGGAGATTAGGGTGCCGGCTGGTATGGCTTGACGCGGGAAGAAATGAGGAGGATAACTCCACTGCTGGTATTGCGAATGAAGGACGAAGATAGATGGATTGGCTCGCCTGACGTCGGGGAGCTTTCGACCGAGAGAGAGAGAGAGGAATTGGGGAGAATCTTGACTGATTTTGAGCGTAAGGAGGACGGTCCGAGTAGAAGGTTCTTTTATAGACCTCAAGAGGAAGTTTTGGGCTTAGGAAGCAAGCTTTCCAAGCTTGGAAAGCTTGTCGGAGTTGGGAAATTCCTTGATACCCAAATCTCTCATGCGTTCACATGAGAGATTGGGAAGGTTTTAGAGCGTGGGATTTGGTTCAAAAGGAATGGAATTTCTTGACAATCTTCCCTTTCAAATTTAAAAGGGATTCGTCAAGAAATCAAGGAGTTCTTTCCAAATTAAGGTCGCCAGAGCAAGTAGGAATAGGTTTAATGGCGGTAGGGACCTTTTGGGGTCTATTTGAAAAGATTTTGAAAGTTAAGGGTGTAAATGTAATTAGACAGGACCAAGTTGCAAACTAGGTCAAGATAAACTCATCTTGGGTCCAAATTTGGTACAAACCTAATTTGGACATAAGGAATCCAGTGGTGAAGTTGGATTTTGGTTTTAACCACGTTTGACTAGGTAATTTATGTAAAAACCTAAATTAGGGCAAATATCTGTCTGAGACTGTTTTGGGTCAAAACGGGTTCTGATGGTCAAATTGAAGGTTCCAAATCCTAGAGAATATTTTTCTATGGATTTTAGAGGGTTTAGGTGAATTTTATCTTGACCATAACCTCAGTTAATTAAGTGGGTCTATTTTTAGAGTTTCAAGTCATTTAATTCTCAGAACACGTGCAGACCCTTTTCTGATTGCCCTAACCCACTTGTTAGCTTTTAAGAACTATTTGACCCTTAATTAACCCCTAGCAAAACCCGTGGTTGTACTGCATTCATGATATGCTGGTAAATTTATACTTTTAACCTTAGTTTCTTATTTTTCCCTCAGAATGATTATGCAGTGACTTATGGCTCTCTGATAGTTATGTAGGAGCATTTACTGACTTAATTGGATCAAAATAAGCTAGTTATGGCTTATGATGGTGTTCTCATCACCAACGTTCCACTAATTGGATGTCTGGCAAGGTCATTAGACATCTTCTAAGATGTCTGGTCTAAGGACTGGTCGTCTGAAATAAGTAGACAAAACGTATTAAGTCTAGCCTAAGTGTTTGTATGTCTGATTGCACAGCAATCATGCAACCTAAAATACCTTAATCAAGCTGGATTCTAGCATAACTTAGGGACAATGCATGCATAAGCATAGTAATTTGCATAATGGTTAGTTTGATTAGCTGCATAAATAAAATAATCATTTTATGTATTAATGAGAGATGATTTTTAATCGTAGATGATTCAAAGCCATGGATGATAGATCAAACCGGACAGATCTGATTAGAATGACGATGGGAGTCCAACGCTTACGAAATCATCTCGATCAAACAACCGGAGCATCGTGTGCGATCCATAGAAGAATGGAGATCATGGACCCAAAGGACAAAGATGTGAGCCTCAGATAAAAGATCCAACTGCACAAATGAATCCGTATCAATGATCGCAGTCCAACAATGCAAAAATCAGCTCAATCGGAGGTCTACATCACCAGATACAAAGAAAAGAAGATGGACGGCCATGATACCGCCACGTGGCGCCATCACAGCTGCCCCTCTCCACCACCCAACTTCTGAAGAGGCTCTCCCCATGGGTTGTGGACTGCTGGATCATCATCCAACGGCCACAACGTGGGCACGTTGCTACTTCTGGAACGCCTCAACAAGGAAAGAAGAAACCTCAGTCGTTGGATCTCCATCCAATGGCTCAGGACAAATAGATGCAAAGAGGAAACTGTAACAAAACTCATGCATAGCGTGTTGGTTCATGCGCTTGTGCTGGATCAGAAGAGCGTGGGTTCGATCCGCATGGCACTCAAATCAGGAAAGTGGGAGGCGCAGGCGCTATTGACCATCGGATCATGAGCGGAGGGCAAAGATGTGACCGCGTGGCACGATCAGAACGCTCCACGGTTGCGCACACAAACAAACGCGTGACTAACATGTGAGCTCACATGTTTTGTTTAAATGCAAAGGTAGCGTAGGTGTGGTTAAGTCATCTGATCGTGACGTTGAGGTGCTCAGAGAAGGCGAGTGGCGAGCGGGAAAATTGAAGAGAATGCATGCGGGAGCAACTAGACCATCCAATGAAGATCCAAGGAAGGAGAAGCCGCCACGTGTCACCATCAGGATGGAGCCGAGCGTAGAGGGCACATATGAGGCTATTTTGAGGCCAAATCTAAGCTATTGATCTCCTGATCGACGGATCTGATTGGCCTAAGGTTGTTGCACGAATTTAAGGGCTCAAATACCCTTTTTTGCCCTCCATAAAAACTATAAAAGAAGGCCAAAGCCCCTTGGATGGATCATCTCTTCCATCTCTTCCATACAACTCTTCCACCTTCCTCCAGACCAAAGCTCTCCCTCTGCAACTCTGCTCCGACCTTCGTCCCAACGCTCTAGATCTGAGGTGCTGCCACATCTTGCACAAGCATCCTACAAGCGACATTGTCTCTCTGCCTCCTTCTATCTCTCTCTCTATCTATTTGCTATCTCTCTTTCTATTTAGCATAGCACTTTCTACTTTGAAAAACTATTTATGAATGCAATAAGATTATGATCATATGAATGCCATATTATATATTTGATTCCTATACATATATACATATATAAATATCCGTTTAGAGCAAGTTCTATTGGAAAGCTTCTGCATAAATTGTGATTGCCTCCCTGCAAATGATACGGTACTCATCGGATTCTATAAATTTATTTGTCGACATGTTTTCGCGCTATACTACAACTAAATAATCTTTTAAAATGTGATTTACGTGCCAAACAAGTTGTCACCATTGTCGAGGAGCTAACAAAAATTTTTAAAGCTTTTCAGGTACTTATTCGAGATCTCTAACTTGTTATTTTTCCGTTGATTTCAGGAAGTAAGGAAATCTGAACTGGACACGCCAATGGAGAAATCACGGGTTTGAACCTTAGGTAAGTACACATAGTTAGATTAGTTAGATTTAGGATTTGTTTGAACTTAGGATTAGTTAGAATTTGTTTGCTTACTGAAAAAAAAAATCTCTCTTAATTTTCGAGTTGAAATAAAGTCTTATCTTATAAATTCAATTTTTGAAGATTCGCATGTCCAAAAATTCTCAAATTTTTACTAAACGTGTGTTTCAATGTCAGGAACAACATATCCAAAATTCGTACAAATCTGACTTACAAAAGATTTTTAAAAATTCATGCACTAATCTATTATCAATTCAATTACTGTTCCTGATTTTTCAGAGTTCAAAATATCATAGGAATTTTTATACAACTCTGATTGACTTTAAATTTGTGACACTGAATTTCTAAGATAATAAAAAATTTAGGAAATATCTGAAAAAAAGTATTTCTTTCATGTTTGATTGCACGGATTATCCAATCACGAACTAGGGGTCAAAATAGACTGCAAAATCCCCAATACACTTTAAATCAGAAAAAAATAGAAAACATGCATTAAAAATTCTTGAAAAATATTTTCTGAGTTCTTAGTGGTGAAATAGGACCAATTGATTGCATTTCTTGTGTCGCACCACTCATCGAATTTTTGGACTTAAAAGAATCATCTAGAACCATCTATGCTTAGGGTTTCACATTAAGGATAGAGCACACCTACATTTCTATACTTAAGGGAAATCTATCAAACAAACTGGGATTTGCAAAACTCTTGTGTGTCTCATTAAAACCTTGATTGAAGATATTAAATTAACTGAACCCTAAAATTCACTAACATAAACATTTGAATCCTAAAATTCACTTCATCATAAAAAAAAAAATTGCTTGTGAATCCCTTGCCTGTGCATTCACACATTTGAAATCAATTTTAAGGGCAAACACCCCCTAACGCCCATCATTTTCCAAAAGCACATCAAACCCAAGCTTAAAACTGAGTAGACGTGCCTTAGGCAGGACTAATAGACTTGGGGACTTGAAACTAGATTGAGTTAAGGTCAAGGCCTTATCTACTTGGACCCACTGGTGACAAGCAAGGTCGGTGCAGTAACTGTGTATACCCTTAGTGGTGTCCCAACGTGCGGGGTGTCCTAAGGGGTCTCACCCTTTTGGCCAGCTAAGTAATTCAAGGGTTGATCTAACCCAGTCGTGTTTTGGGGAGCCAAGATCAGGTCTATTTAGGGAAAACACTCTAAGGACCAGTTTGATTGCTTGCATTGAGTGGGTAGGGTTTTCTCTTATCTGTCTTCTTCTTCTCATCTACAGACATTCTTCTGGTGCATGCAAGGTAGAAGATCTCAAAATCCTGATTTTCTACCACCAATAGAAAGAAATCCTAGGAGAAGACCTATTTATCCAGGATCTGAATCTGAACCCTCTGCAATGGCTAGTCACCACAAGGAAAAAGAGATTGAAGAGGAACATCTGGATCCTATGACTCTCTTACAAAGGCAAATCATTAAGCAGGGTAGCAACATGACCGACAGATGGAAGTCATAGTGCAGGCCATCACTTGACTCCAAAACGAAAGGGTAGACCGACCTCTCTGTGACTTTTATAACCCTCCTAATGCCAAGCCTAAACTCTTTGTCAGGGTACCTCAAGATGGGGATGATTTTGAACTCAAACGTTAGATCATTAACTTGATTCCCCACTTCCATGGCCATGAGTCAGATGACCCCTTCCACTACCTTGAAGATCTCCTACACATAGGAAGAACTTTTGGCCCTAGGAACATGAATGAAGGTACGCTGATGATGAAGATGTTCCCATTCTCCTTGAAAGATAGAGTTGCACATTGGTTAACAATAATTGGTAGACCAATCCTAACTTGGGAAGACCTGAGAAGCACATTCCTAAAGAAATTTTTCCCCATAGGAAAAACTAATGCCCTTAGATGTGCCATAAGAACCTTTAAGCAGAACCCTAGGGAACAACTACATGAGGCTTGGGAGAGGTTCAATGATTTGGCTAGGAAGTGCCCTCATCATGGGATTCTGAAGTGGCACTTGGCCCATATTTTCTATTATGGGTTGAGTGATAATCTGAAGAATTTTGTTGATGTGGCATGTGGGGGCAATTTCCTAAGCAGAGATGCTGATGGAGTGATGTAAACACATTTACACTACTTAAGATGTCTATTTATGCATGTTCTTAAGCATAGGATTGCATTTCATGATATAAATATTGCATAACATGCATCATCTTGCATTTAGAGTAGTTTGAATAAAATGGAGGTTAATTGTCTCCTTTTATGTGTTTGGATAGGGCAAACATTTTATCGGGGCCTCGGATCAAAGATCCAACCGTATAGATGTGATCACGGCGACGATTGGAGTTCAACGACTCCAAGATCGCCCTAATCAGGCATCCGTAGCATCAGATAGTGACCGGGGAATCCTATAAGATCAAGGGCCAGGATGGTGAAGATCCGCACTTCAGATGACAAATCCGACTGCACGGATGAATTCGGATCGACGATCGCAGCCCAATGACACAAAAATCAAGTCAATCCGACATCCGTGGCACCATCTACAACTTCCAGAAGATGGACGGCCAAGATGGTGCCACGTGGCGCCATCTCGACCACCCAAACGGCCGCACGCATTCTTCGAAGGCCCCGCACCCGCTTGCTCTCCGTCGTTGGATCTTGATCCAACGGCTGTGGTCGGCCGCGCTTAAAAGTGTCCGCTCGACCATCCGCGCCCCGTAGCGCAGCGGTCGAGTGCGCTTACGCGACCGGCGGGCGAGGGTTCGAGCTGCAGCAGAGGGCTGGAGGTGCGGGCGGGCGTTGGATCGCGATCGGACGGCCGCGTGCGCACAATAGCGTTCACGCGTGATTGAACGCTCGGCGTCACGCGCGATCGCACCCGCCAGGCGGGCGCAACGAGCGGGCGAAGATGCTTCTTAAGCCGTCCGATCTCGCGATACGATGGCTCAGAATCAAAGTGCGTGCGATGGCGTTGAGCGCGTGGGCGCGGAAGCTACGCCCACGTTGGGGGCTTTAGTGACAGATTTATCCGTCACTAAAGACCCCTCATTTATTATTTTGAAGTTGTAATGTCCATTTTGCCCCCACTCCTTGCAACTATAAAAGGAGACCCCCTCCATACGAAATTCTCATCCCTTCCTTCTCCTCTCTACCCCTCCAAAGCTCAAGAGAAGCTTGTCCCACACCCGGGATGCTTCTCGCGAGATAAAGTCCAAATTTTCGTTCCCCTTCGGAAGTGGATCCCGCGACGACGACGGCGTGCTGCTCCATTCCTGTTCTTCTGCTTCATCCTCCTTCGTCCTGCTTCGTTCTCCTTCGTCCAGGCATTGTCCTATCCGGGTTGTCCTCCAAGCAACCATCGAGGAGGATTTCTCTCTCCCTATTCTTTTACTGCTTTCTAGTATAGATTTACTGCTTTCTAGTGTAGTTTTGCCCGTCCTCCAAGCAATCGTCGAGGAGGATATTTCTCCCTCCATTCTTTTAATGATTTCTAGTGTAATTGTTTTATGCTTTCTAGTTGTAATGAACAATCTCCTCAATGATAAATTCCTTGTTTATTCCACATCTCATTTTGATTTCTCTGTGTAATATTCTCTCTCTCTTACTCGCTCTCTCTTCTATTTATTGTAAATAATTAGATAGTTTTAAATTGAATTATTCCGTGACAAATAAAAAGAAACACGTAGTTTTTAAATCAAACGTCCGCCTCCCTATGTTCGACCCGGAATTTCAATTTCGGTATAAATTTTATTTATTGAACACGAATTCTTCGCTTTCGAACTACAACGACAGGTTTTCCAAAAATCGAACAAGTTAGCGAAGCGATTCGTAAACGCTCAACATTTTGGCGTCATTGTTAGGGAGGCGACGATCTTTGATTTCTCTTCGCGTTTTGTAACTTACAAATCATTTACTTCACTTTTCTCCTTTCTTATTGTAATTGCAGGTACTCTTTTGAGACGAGCAAAAGGGGTAGATTGGAGTAAAGTGCTGTGGAAGGTTTTGTAAGTTATCCCCCATTCTTTCCCCCTCCATAGATTTCATTCGCCACATTGAATCCAAATTCCAATTAACCTAGGTGTTTGCATAAATCCTAGGAATAGTTTGGTTGTTTGGATTCTCACTCACATTCATTCCACCTCCATTTATATAAAAAAAAAAAACAAAAAGATAATTTTGTGGGGCAATTTTCAACAAGCACACAACGTACACCCACATTTAAAGGCACTTAACCGAATTGATTTGTTTCTACTCAACCGGGTTCTGATTTGTGGAACCAGTATACATAAAGCAACGCATAATTGAGTAGAAATCAGATTAGGTAATCATTTGTGTGCCTAATTAAGTGGTGCATCAGGCCAATTGTTTGAGTTGATTGGGCCGCACCACTTCAAATAAAAAAAACTCATCAAGTAGCTGCCAATTAGGTTCAACTCTTAGGGATTTACCAGGTACTCCACATTCTTTTTAAACTTTAAAGGAAAACATCTTCACCTGTGCTTACAAAACCTGGTGTGCCAACGAAACCTGTTTGAAAACACCTAAAGTTGAATCCTAAAAGCTACTAAGCAAGATTTGAACCTTAAAATTCACCACATTAAAAATAATCTTGCTTGAAAACCACTGGTTGTGCATGCACACACAAATCAATCAATCATTAAGGGCACAACCCATTTAAAGGGCCCATCACATTCCAAAGCACATTCAAACCTAGTCCTAAATAAAACAGAGTAGATGTTGGCCTTAAGGATTGAACTCACTCTTCAGAACTCAGAATGAGATTATTTTCGATTAGTTTGTTTCTACTATTCAATCTGATGTCTAGCTAGGGGAGCAGAATCAAACGATAGCGGCTGGGGGGTACACTAGGAACCGGAGGCGTAAGCCGAAGGAAGAACCTTCTCCCCAGTCCCTCCTTCTAACTGGTTGGATTGAACAGACGAAAGTAGATCAAATCATTCCTTTATCTCAAGATGGGTTTTGAGAGTCTGTAGGTCTTTAAGCTAACCCATTTAAGGATAGGTTTGATTGTTTGTATTGCAGGGCACCTTTCTTCCTCCCGTGTCTCATGAATCCTTCCACATATTTCACGCATTCCCGCTCTTTCCCTCCTGTTGTGAATTATCCTCAACATGACGATTATCCCAACTCGTATTGTAATCAACCATCAGTTAGTTGGGATAATTCGAATCGGGGATACAATTCCGAGCCCCCTTGTTTAGGGTCTAACCCTGAACACTTTGATTCTGATTTCTATCCTTCTTAGAGCTACATCGATTATAGATCATCTTCCTTTCATGCACAACCTAATATGATCTACAATCAAGAAGGATACACTGATCCTTACCCATCCTCTGATTTCACTGCCTTTAGGTCATCACTATCTTTTCAACAATCTGAAATGATCTATTATCAGGAAGGGTATAACGAATCTCAATTCATTAATTCCTCTGCATTGATGTCAAACCCGCCCAACCGTGAACTAACTCATTTGGTTCAGGTTAACCAGGTTCAAGATAAGGTTTTGGCTAACTTGAGGAATATCATACAATCTTTAGAAGTTCAGCCAATACCTTGCATTGAGAGATTGGAGCCCCTGATTGAAATGATTGATGATTTGAATAAGTCTTTGTTGGATTGGCTCCAGGATGTTAAGGATAAGAACCCGGGTGAGTTTCTACTTGGGAAATTAGCGAAATTGAGGATGAGATTCATGGTTGCTTTGATTCAATCTTGGAATAATTCCTAGAATGAACCCTCTTCAGGAAAGCCAATGACAGAACCCGCTCAGGCACCTGTTGGGGGGGACACGTGTTACGAGGCTGACCAGATTGAATTAAAATAACCAATTAAGGATGATTTGATTTCTTCACCTGAGATCCCTGAGCCAGGTTATGAGGAAACGTATGTCTCCTTGGAACAGAAAGTGACAAATGATTTTGGGACATACATTGATACGGATCCTGATTTCTTTGATGGTGAAGATTCAATTTGCGAAGTCTCACGCGAGTTTTCTAAATACGATTTCTGTGAGACGATTGGGCCTGAGGAATCTAATAGATCATTTGATAGCCCAATAACTGAGGAAACTGATCTTAGGGCACACATTACAGATCCAGGATTACATTTTATGGATAAATCAATTCAATGCCCTGATTATCAGTTATACCCTGTTGAGCTTATCGATAATTCTGTTTCTGAGATAATTAGACCCAAGTCAATTCTGATTTTGCCACATCATTTAGACATAGAGATTTCAAACGGGGTGATTAACATGCAAGAGGTCTCAGAATTTAACATTTGGAATGAGGAGGCTAGGAGCTGGGAAGTTCTGATTTGGGAAGTTAATTTTGGAGGAAATGGAAGATTGGGTCGAAGGGTTCCTTTTAAGCTGAAACCATCAAATCAGAACCCTTACGACATTTGTTTCAAGGATGGTCAACTCAAGCACACATTCAACGATTATCTTTTTGAGCTTCAATTCTCTGTAACCCGACTTTTTGGTCTTGGGTTGCATCCTCATAAATCGCAGGCCCGACCCTGCTTGCATTCTGATTTTAGGTTTTGGGTAATTTTTATCCAGAACCTAAGATATTCTCGATTATGGGGTGTGGGTCTGCACCACAATCTGGTCCACATCTATGGACCTCTTTTGATAGGTCAGAGGATTCTTCTATTTATTTTAATTCTGACCTGCACTTGTGAATTCTTCATTTCTTTTCTTTGTATAGTGTGCCTAGCTGAAGGCACTAAACTCAGCACATATACAGTTCTTTTTAATTTTTCATCTCGGAGCAAACCTGACATTCACGTAACTCAGGTGCTTTCTTCGCTTTTCCACTCTGTTTTATGTCTTTTTAATACAATTGGGACATTGCATTAGATAGGCATAGGGGGGGTGGATATTTATCTCTGAATTCATTCGTCAGCTCCGTAAATTTGTTTTATTTATTAAAAAAAAAATTGAAATTAGGAAAGAGAATTTGGGTTTAAGAAAATTTTCAATCTTAGGAAATACTACATGAAGATCTGAACACAAAGACCCTTCAGGTCTTTGGACTTAATTAGCCTGTGTATCCACTAGAATGTGGATTTGTCTTTGAGTCCTCGCCATCTTAATTCTATTATAATTGGAATAAATAAGTTTGAGTAATAAGTACACGACTTATCAACCCGCCCTCTGATTTGAGGGAATTTTGAGTCTTAAGCATCTACACACTTTGCACTGACTCATTGTTCGACGATTGTAACGGAAATTAGGTAGCTAATGAACCTTCTAGGGTGATATGGCTGGCAAGTTATCGTGGGTAACAGCCCATAGGTTGGTTGTCCAGAGCCCAGTCACTGGACCTTTCTCTTTTTGCTGCCTTTAGGTAAATCTTAGACCAGGGAAGCCACCTACTTAAAAAAAAAAAAATCAAAAAGAAAAGGAGAAAAGAACAAAAAGAAATAAGCCACACTTCCTCGCACGAGTATGGCTGGCAAGTTGGTGGTGGTAACAGCTCATCGACCGGTTGTCCAGAACCCAGCTCAGTAAATGCACTAAAAATTCCAAAAACATTTAGGAAGAAGTGGAGAAGTAGAATAAATCGGGGAGATATACACTGGATTCACCCTTGTGTTGATCCCATAAAAAAATAAAAGTAGGGAGAAAGCTACCGGTTGTAAAGATACACCTTTAGGCAGAAGTCTTTTTGAGGTCACCTAGAGGCGTAGAAATCCGAAGTCCGTTTTAATTACCGGTCAACGAGTCTATCACAATCACAATAAGATGCTTAAAACTTAGAGTTCTCATCAAATTTTGGGTGAGTTGAATGGCCGTAGAAAGCCACTCTTAAATCCTAAAATTTGAAAATCCAAAAAAATTAGAAAAGACTAAAAAGAAAAAGAAATTTTTCTTTGAATAAGGCGAGGCTTGAGGCGGTCTGCATTTTGGCTGATACCTGGGCACTGTTGTGTCTTTGAAAGTTCAGTTCCTAAGTAGACAATTTCTTAATGATTGAAAATAACTTAGGTCCAAATAATCCAACCTAATTCTTTTATAAATAGCATATAATTTTTGCTAGGGACTAGCAAAAGATAGGCATGGGGGTATGATGTAAACACATTTACACTACTTAAGATGTCTATTTATGCATGTTCCTAAGCATAGGATTGCATTTCATGATATAAATATTGCATAACATGTATCATCTTGCATTTAGAGTAGTTTGAATAAAATGGAGGTTAATTGTCTCCTTTTATGTGCTTGGATAGGGCAAACATTTTATCGGGGCCTCGGATCAAAGATCCAACCGTATGGATGTGATCAGGGCGACGATTGGAGTTCAACGACTCCAAGATCGCCCTAATCAGGCATCCATAGCATCAGATAGTGACCGGGGAACCTTAGAAGATCAAGGGCCAAGATGGTGAAGATCCGCATTTCAGATGACAAATCCGACTGCACGGATGAATTCGGATCGACGATCGCAGCCCAACGACACAAAAATCAAGTCAATCCGACATCCGTGGCACCATCTACAACTTCCAGAAGATGGACGGCCAAGATGGCGCCACGTGGCGCCATCTCGGCCACCCAAACGGCCGCACGCATTCTACGAAGGCCCCGCACCCGCTTGCTCTCCGCCGTTGGTCTTGATCCAACGGCTGTGGTCTGCCGCACTTAAAAGCGTCCGCTCGACCATCCGTGCCCCGTAGCGCAGCGGTCGAGCGCACTTACGCGACCGGCGGGTGCGGGTTCGAGCAGCAGCAGAGGGCTGGAGGCGCGGGCGGGCGTTGGATCGCGATCGGATGGCCGTGCGCGCCCAATAGCGTTCACGCGTGATTAAACGCTTGGCGTCACCCGCGATCGCACCCGCCAGGCGAGTGCAGCGCAGCGGGCGGAGATGCGTCTTAAGCTGTCCGATCTCAAGATCAGATGGCTGAGAATCAAAGTGCGTACGATGGCGTTGAGCGCGCGGGTAGCTGAAGCGGCGCGTGTGGGCGCGGAAGCTATGCCCACGTTGGGGGCTTTAGTGACGGATTTATCCGTCACTAAAGACCCCTCATTTATTATTTTGAAGTTGTAATGTCCATTTTGCCCCCACTCCTTGCAACTATAAAAGGAGACCCCCTCCATACGAAATTCTCATCCCTTCCTTCTCCTCTCTACCCCTCCAAAGCTCAAGAGAAGCTTGTCCCACACCCGGGATGCTTCTCGCGAGATAAAGTCCAAATTTTCGTTCCCCTTCGGAAGTGGATCCCGCAACGACGACGACGTGCTGCTCCGTTCCCATTCTTCTGCTTCATCCTCCTTCGTCCTGCTTCGTTCTCCTTCGTCCAGGCATCGTCCTGTCCGGGTCGTCCTCCAAGCAACCGTCGAGGAGGATTTCTCTCTCCCTATTCTTTTACTGCTTTCTAGTATAGTTTTACTGCTTTCTAGTGTAGTTTTGCCTGTCCTCCAAGCAATCGTCGAGGAGGATATTTCTCCCTCCATTCTTTTAATGCTTTCTAGAGTAAATTTATTGCTTTCTAGTGTAATTGTTTTATGCTTTCTAGTTGTAATGAACAATCTCCTCAATGATAAATTCCTTGTTTATTCCACATCTCATTTTGATTTCTCTGTGTAATATTCTCTTTCTCTCTTACTCTTTCTCTCTTCTATTTATTGTAAATAATTAGATAATTTTAAATTGAATTATTTCGTGACAAATAAAAAGAAACGCGTAATTTTTAAATCAAACGTCTGCCTCCTTGTATTCGACCTGGAATTTCAATTTCGGTATAACTTTTATTTGTTGAACACGAATTCTTCGCTTTCGAACTACAACGACAGGTTTTCCAAAAATCGAACATGTTAGCGAAGCGATTCGTAAACGTTCAACATGGAGCCTTTCAATTGTTTGAAAATATGAGTGAAAATTCCCTCAACAATGCCTCAATGTCCGCCTTTAATAGAGCTAATCAACCAAGAAGCGGAGTTTATGAAGTTAACAATAATTCACACTCGGTTGATTTAGAATTAATTTCACAACGATTAAACAAGGTGTAACTTGTGGGAAAGAACGTAGAGAATTTGGATAAGAAGTTGGATAATCTTATAAAGGGCGGGAATTCCTTAGGTACACAATCCAGATTAAATCATATGCCTACCCAAGGAGTGCCTATGTTAATTCACAACCAATTCCCCAACCCTCCAAGTCAAGAAATAGTGCACAACATTAATGACCTAACCATGGCTCCACCTATAAGTCAACTGTACTTGGACCCATCTCTTTCTGGGTACTAAGGAGGGACCTTGATGCCCTCAAATTCTGAACTAAGCAGTCTGAGCCTAGTTATCCTGAGGATGTAAATGCACTCCATGGTTACACTAAAAATTAGCCTTATTCAAACACTTACAAACTTGGATGGTGCAACCATCCTAACTTTGCTTGGTTAAGTTAGAAACCCACCCAGGGTCTTAACTTGACTAAGCCAAACACGTACGGGCAACCTAGTAGGTACACACAATCGCGCACATACCAGCCACAACCTACTTAGGAAAACTAGCCCACTGATCTGAGTCTGGTCCCCAAAGAAATGCGAGAAAGAATCTAAGACATAAGGAAGAGATGAATCAATTGAGGACAGATTTGATAGGACGATTAGACCAGCTAGTTGATGCTAGACAACAGGGGATGTTGCCATCCCAACCCGTCCCAAACCCAAGGAACTTTAATAGGGTTAACCAACACAACACACAGGAGCAACAAGCACACCTAATTCAGCCTGCTCGCCAGCACCCACATGGTTTTGTTAACCCTAACCCAACCCAGGCTCAACCCATTTTGCAAAACCCACCTTACCCTTGTAACCCTAATGCACATGCCTGTGTTGTCACCTTGGGAAGTAGGAAACAAATCCAAGATCCTTATACATCAAAATCTTACCAAGATCTTGAGGAGCTTGAATCTGACCTAGGAGACCAAGCTAATCTAAAAAACAAGACTCAGAATTTGAACACTCGTGATTTTTCCCAAGCACCTTTTCATGAAGCCTTGAACAAACCCAGGGAAAAGAAAATCGATCAATCTAAGGAGTGGCTTGAGATTCTAAAGCAAGTCCAGGTGAACATACCACTCCTTGAGGATATTGAGAACATCCCAGCTTGTGCGAAATTTCTGAAGGAATTATGCACACCAAAATGCCAGGCCAAATCATAAAAAAGGGTCGTAATTTCTGAACAAGCCAGTGCCATCATCCTAAATAAGCTCCCCCCTAAAAAGAAAGATCCAAGGACCCCCTTAATCTCATGTGAAATAGATGGTTTCATCCTAGATCGAGCCTTATTGGACTTAGGTGCCTCCATCAACTTAATCCCCATAGAATTATATGAAAAGCTAGATTTAGGCCCCTTGCAACACACTGATGTGACCCTTTAGCTCACTGATAGGTCAACCAAAATTCCAAAGGGCCTTCTATAGAATGTGATTATGTGAGGGATTTTGAATATCTTATGGACTTCCTTGTTTTGGATATGGAGGCATCAGAAAACTTGAACCACACCCTGATAATCTTAGGAAGACCTTTCTTGGCCACTGCCAAGGCTCTAATCAACTATGAAACAAGGATTATGCACATCACCTTTGGAAGGAAAAATTGTCAACTCAATATCTTTAAAGCTTCTCCAAGGAATAAGGTGAATTTTAGTTCCATCGAGGTTGTAGGAACAATTGAACAAGTTTTGGCAATTCACACTAAAGATGATTCGAATCCTGCCAAAGCTCAAGATCAACACAAAAGGCAAGAAGGGGATGTACTTGAGGATGATTCTAATCTACCACCTCCCATAGAAACTCAAATTGAAAAGGACATTAAGGAGATTGGGAAACTCTTAGGAGTAACTTATGACGAGTTAGATGATAATGTAAAGAATCCTCATTACACTCACCCCGAGATCCAGGAACTATTAAATTTTAAGGGAGTTCAAGAGAGTGGACAATCTAAGGACATAAACCAGGAAATAACCCCAGAAGAAGAAGTTCAACACATAATGGACTGGAGAAGAATTTATAAACCAACTGATTCAAATGGATGGCTTGAATCTGAGGGAGAAATGACTTTAGATGAGGAAGAGGTAATGTCTGATGAAGATTTTGACCAATTCAGCACAACTCTACCTTTTCCCTCATATGACCTAGAGCCTGGAGAACTCATGATTTTTGATATCAACTACTGATATGAGGATCCTTATGATTCTGATTTGGAACTAGATCTAAATCTCAATCTTGATCTCGATCCAGACCCTCTACCACCTCTTCTTGATCTATGGAACTGGATTAATGAACAGGCTCTGCATCTTCAACCTCATCCACCTGACCCTAGTCCATATTCCAAATCAGAAAGACTCTTTAGAGTAGGACTACATCATCAGTTGGTCCGTATTTGTGGATCACTGATTCTTGGACCAAATGATTATATCTTTATACTGATCTTCAATCTCTCTACAACAGTTATTACTTCTCCTCTTAGCCCACAGTATTGAACTACATATTTTTGGATTTAAGTCCGGCAAATGACGCTAAACTTAATGCTGGCTAGGAGGCAACCCAGTATAAGTTACAGGTAGCTCTGCATCCTCTGCATCCATGTTGACCTGGATCAACAAGCATAGTTAGGTGATATCCCATCCTCTTGCTTATTATATTTTGATATTCATGCATACATTTCAATGAGGACATTGTAATGAATAGTCATGGGGGGTGGACATTGCATGTCTAATTTTTATGTCAAAAAAAAAAAAAGCATTTAAGCATCAAGAAATGTTCCAACAAGGTTTTATTAGGGATTTATTCTTAAGTTGATTCCTGAGTTTAACAGTACAATTTCACATTTACACATAGAATTTGCAATGGATCCTCTGTGAAGATCGATAAACATCTTTAGTTTGTCGAGAAGAAGAAGTGCTTCTTCTCTTAAGCCCTTGGACAGTAATTAGGGAGTCAGGCAAACTATCTTCTAATAGATCCACCAAACAAGTGTGAGGTGAGAGTAGAAAGTCTACTAGTGCTCTAAAGCTAGTATGAGGAATCTTAACTTTTAGATAATTAGATAATGATACTCGGAGTTAGGCATAGTTTTCGCTCTCGGTTTCTGCGTACAAATTCTTAGTGCGAATATTTTGAGAGCCACCAAATAAGGCAAATATGCAGAAAGCGGGTTCTGATAAAACTAGGACTGAGGTGGATGGTCACGACTGTCCTTTACAGAATCCTCAACTGAAGGAGGGTATTAATATCAATGTCAGAAATACGTTGTCCTATCCATTTCTTTCTCGGTGTCGAGAATAGGTACTTCTACCAAATAAGCCACCCAATATCCTCTTGAACATCCCTCAATCTCGAATAATGCCTCGTGAATAAAAGTCATATGTGATATTGCGTCACGTTAGTAGATGTCTGGATGCAAAAGAAAAAGAAAAAAGAGGTATATATGTCTATGCGTAAAAAAAAACATATATATATATACAAAAAAAAAGAGTAGAAAAGAAAGAAAAAATAGAAGAAAAAAGTTTATAAGTGTTTTTATAGTTTATTTCAAGTGTAATGAGGCAACAACATTGATCACCCTCACGATCCACCAAATATAGCCTTTACCTATTTTTCTGTATTTCTGGCTGCTTGAATATGGGCTGAGAAATTCTAACTTAGTCATAGAGTTATCAGAATCGAATCAAAGTGTTAATGCCAGGAGTGACCACCAAATATATTGATAAATCTGGTGAGACTGTGAGCTCAAAAAGAAAGAAAAGATAAGATAAGAAAAAGAAAAAGAAAGAGAAAGAGAAAGAAAGAGAGAATGAGTACAAAGAAACCAAAGAGAGCACAGTTTCTCGCCTCTCTTTGAGTTAAATTATTGATGTAAACACATTTACACTACTTAAGATGTCTATTTATGCATGTTCTTAAGCATAGGATTGCATTTCATGATATAAATATTGCATTACATGCATCATCTTGCATTTAGAATACTTTGAATAAAATGGAGGTTAATTGTCTCCTTTTATGTGCTTGGACAGGGCAAATATTTTATCAGGGCCTCGGATCAAAGATCCAACTGTATGGATGTGATCAGGGCGATGATTGGAGTTCAACGACTCCAAGATCGCCCTAATCAGGCATCCGTAGCATCAGATAGTGACCCGGGAACCCTAGAAGATCAAGGGCCAGGATGGTGTAAATTCGCACTTCAGATGACAAATCCGACCACACAGATGAATTCGGATTGACGATCGCAGCCCAACGACACAAAAATCGAGTCAATCCGACATCCGTGGCACCATCTACAGCTTCCAGAAGATGGACGGCCAAGATGGCGCCACGTGGTGCCATCTCAGCCACCCAAACGGGCGCTTGCATTTTGTGAAGGCCCCCGCCCGATCGCTCTCCGCCGTCAGATGGAGATCCAACGGCTGTGGTCGCTCGCACTTAAAAGCGTCCATGCGACCATTTCGTTCGCGTAGCGCAGCGGCGACGCAGCCGCGGGCGAAGCAGAGGTCGCGGGTTCGAGCCGCGGTGAGGGGGTGGAAGGCGCGGGTGAGCGGGCGCGGACGAGCGTCAGATGGAGATCCATCGGCTGCGCGCGCCCGATAGCGTCGACGCGCGATTGGACGCACGATCGAACGCGCAATCAGACGCGCGGGGGGTGCACTATGCAGCGGGCGCGGACGTGGTTTAAGCCGTCCGATCTCGCGATCGGACGGCTGAAAAGGGGCGAACATGCGTGGCCGTTGAGCATGCGAGCAGGCGAGGAGGCACGCGCGAGCCGGCCACTACGCCCACGTTGGGGCTTTAGTGAAGGATTTATCCATCACTAAAGACCCCTTATTTATTGTTTTGAAGTTGTAATGTCCATTTTGCCCCCACTCCTTGCAACTATAAAAGGAGACCCCCTCCATACGAAATTCTCATCCCTTCTTTCTCCTCTCTACCCCTCCAAAGCTCAAAAGAAGCTTGTCCCACACCCGGGATGCTTCTTGCGAGATAAAGTCCAATTTTCGTTCCCCTTCGGAAGTGGATCCCGCGATGACGACGGCGTGCTGCTCTGTTCCCATTCTTCTGCTTCTTCCTCCTTCGTCCTGCTTCTTTCTCCTTCGTCCAGGCGTCGTCCCGTCCGGCTCGTCCTCCAAGCAATCGTCGAGGAGGATAATTTCTCTCTCTCATTCTTATTTACAGCTTTTCTAGTGTAAAATTTTCTGCTTTATAGTGTAATTGATTTTCCGCATTCTAGTGTAACTTTCATAAACTATTGAAATATTAAATGCATGTTCTCTTTCTCTCTCTCTCTCTCTCATAGTTTGATAGCCCCATTGTAATTATAACGCCTTGCTTAAAGAAAATCCTAAAAAAAATATAATTGCGAAAATAGATCAACGTAGCCTCCCTATGTTCGACCCGGAATTTTAATTTCGGTATAAATTTTATTTGTTGAACACGAATTCTTCGCTTTCGAACTAGAACGACAGGTTTTCCAAAATCGAACACGTTAGCGTAGGTTCGTAAACGTTCAACATTTTGGCGCCGTTGCCGGGGAGGCAACGATTTCCGATCTTTTCTTCGCATTTCTTGCACTTTATTTATTTTCTAACTAGCTTTCTCTTGTGTCTATTGTTTTGCAGTGACCTCCATCAAGGAATCAACAAGCGGTAGACTGGAGTAAAGTGCAGTTGAAGACAACTGTAAGTGCTCCCCCATTCTTTCCCCCTCCATAGATTTCATTTGCCACATTAAATCCAAATCCCAATTAACCTAGGTGTTTGCATAAATCCTAGGAATAGTTTGGTTGTTTGGATTTTCACTCACATTCATTCCACCCTCATTTATAAAAAAATAACAAAAAGATAATCTTGTGGGGTAATATTCAACAAACACACAACACACACCCACATTCAAGGCACTTGATCAACTTGATTTGTTTTCTACTCAACCGGGTTCTGATCTGTGGAACCGGTACACATAAAGCAACACATAACAGAGTAGAAATCATTCTAGGTTAATCATCTTTGAGTGCCTAACTTAGTGGTGCATTTGTGGCCAGTTGTTTGAGTTGTTTGGGCCGCACCACTTTATTTTAAAACTAACTCATCAAGTAGCTCCTCCTTAGGGCTTTCAATCTAGGTATATTCCAGGCACTCCACTTTCTTTCTGATTTTAAAGGAAAACAATCATCACCCGTGTTTTACAACTTGGTTTGCATAGAAACTTGATTGCAATTCACCTAATTTAAAACCCTAAAAGCTACTTAAGCAAGATTTGAACACTAAAATTCACACATTATCAATAATCTTGCTTGAAAACCTTGGTTGTGCACGCACTTACACAAATCTCAATCAATCATTAATGGCACAACCCATTGTAAGGGCCCATCACATTCCATAAGCACCACAATCCTAGGCCTTAATAAAATTGAGTAGACGTTGGCCTTAAGGTTTGATTCGCTCTTCAGGGCCTAGTTTGAGATTATTTTTGATTAACCTACTTGTACTGATTAATCTGATGTCTAGCTAGGGGAGCAGAGTCAAACGATCGTGGCTGGGGGGTACACTAGGAACCGGAGGCGAAAGCCAAAGGAAGAACCTTCTCCCCAGTCCCTCCTTCTAACTGGTTGGATTAAACAGACGCAAGTGGAGTAAATCACTTACAGTCTTAAGGCTGGTTTTGGGAGTCAGTAGATCCTTAGGCTACCCCACTTAAGGACAGCCTTGTTTTGTTGTGCTGTAGGGTCCATATCCCTAGTCCTTCCAACCTTCTCCTAGTTTATGCTGGGAAGACGGTCATTGAATCCCCGATTGGAAGGACCGTTAGAACATTCTAGGAGGCGCAAGTTAGATTTTGGTCAATTTGATCCCATGGCCGAACAACAGCCTCCTCTGCTTGAAAATCCACAGGAAGAATTTAGAAGGCAGCTGGAACAAATGCAAAGAATGCAAGAATGGTTCCAGAGAATGCAGGGGGCTCAGCCCTTGAAGGATTTTTATGATCCTTCGAATTACGGGGAACGTCCCGGCGTCCAGATTCCAGCTGGTGACGTAGAAATCAAGCCCCAGGTGTTAAGCCTGATTAAACATTATCATGGGCTTGGCTCCGAAGATCCGTTTCAGCACTTGGAGGATTTGACCACTTTGGTCCAGACCACCAAGGCTCGAAACGTTAACGAGGAGCAAATGATCATGAGGCTCTTCCCCCACTCTCTTAGGGATAAAGCCGCGCATTGGTATAGGACAATAGGAAGACCAATTACAACTTGGAATGAGTTGAAATCGGCCTTTCTGAAGAAATTCTTTCCAGTCAGTCGTACCAATACTTTGAGATGGGCAATCACTACTTTTACCCAGCGGCCGGGGGAGCAGTTTCATGTTGCCTGGGAGCGATTCCAGGACTTATTGCAGAGGTGTCCACACCACGAGTTGCCGAAATGGCAACTCGTGCAGATCTTCTATCATGGGTTGAATGAGCAACTCAGAAACCATGTGGATGCTTCTTGCGGAGGAAATTTCCTCAATAAAGATGCAGATAGTGCACATGATTTATTTAAGGAAATGAGTGAGAATTCAATTAATCATGCCTCCATGGATACTTTTAACCGGTCCCAGCAACCCAGATCAAATGTCAATGAACTCCATGACTCTCATTCATTTGATATGGAATTGATTTGTAATAAACTTGATAAGGTGGACTTGGTTGCTAAAAGAATGGAAGAGTGGATGGCTGGCAATTCTATGAACAACTCTCAATCCACTCAATCCCAAAATTCAGGATTCCATTCCTCACGAGCTCCTTCTGGACGGGAGTTCGTGAATCAACTCGATGCGACTCAATCTATGAGTCAGCATTTCTCGGAATCCCATGGGTTCCCAACTAGGGCCTTTGATCCCAGTTTTTCTGATCCTTCCCTTTCTTTCTCTCCATCCTCACCCTATGAGGATGTCTGTGCTGTACAAGAGAATGTTAGATCCAACCCCTACTCGAATGCCTATAATCCAGGTTGGAGAAACCACCCTAACTTCTCTTGGAAAAATCCGAGGCAACAGACCCAATTCCGACCCAGCAACTATGCTCCGCAACGTCCAATGGGTCAGGGTCAAATATATACTCAGTTGCCTCCGAATCAGGTCAATCAGCCAACTTGGAATGCCCGTCAACTCACAGGGCAAGCTGATTTGAACCGTCAAATGGTAGAGATGCAAGGATCTATGCTCCAGCTTATGCAGCAAATGAAAAACTCGCTGGACAACTTGCAATCCGAGCTCATTGCTAACTCTCGTCAACCCGGATCTCTACCATCCCAACCCGTACCCAACCCGCGAAACATTATAAATTCGGGCAATCAAGCCCAAAGGTATGGAAATCAGAGGGACCCGCACGCACATGCTCATGTGGTTGAGTAGGGTTCCTCGTCTTCTTCTTCTGCTAATCAACAATTCATGGTCAATCAAGCCCCTTCAATCTTTCCTAACCCTCCCCAAGACCCAAATTCTTACGCTTCTGCAAATTCTGTCACTTTGAGGAGTGGTAAGAAGACTCAGGATCCACAACCACACTATTATGATCTTTTGAATCTTGAAAAATCTGAGGAGAGAGAGGAGAATTCTAGAGGAGAAATCAAGGCTCAGGAACCTGATTCCAAAGATCTGACTCATGTTCCTTTTCCTAAAGCCTTAGCCAAAGCAAAGAAGAAGAAGTCTGTTGATAGCAATGAGGAGCTTCTGAATTTATTTAAGAATGTTGAGATCAATATTCCGCTCCTTGATGCTATCAAGCACATACCGGCTTACGCAAAATTTTTAACGGAATTATGTACACAAAAGCATAAGTCGAGAGAATCTGTTCCGAGGAAGGTGGTACTCTCCGAGCAGGTTAACTCTGTTATCCTGCACTACCTCCCTCAGAAAAAGAGAGATCCTGGTGCTCCTTTGATTTCTTGCGTTATCGGAGATTACACATTTGATAGAGCACTTTTGGATCTCGGTGCATCCATCAACCTAATCCTGACTTCTCTTTATGAGAAGTTTGGGTTAGGTGAACTTCGGCCAACTTCAGTAACACTACAGTTAGCGGACCGTTCGGTCACAAACCTGCGAGGCGTTATTGAAGATGTTATAGTTAAGGTCAAGGATTTCTATTTTCCTGTAGATTTCCTTGTCCTTGACATGGATGTACCAGATAATCTGAGGAACACGCCCATCATTCTGGCGCATCCGTTCCTGGCTACCGCAAAGGTCAACATTAATTGTGAAAGCGGTAGCATGGAAATCGCCTTTGGGGACCAACGAATGAAATTGGATATTTTTAAGGCGATAAACAAATTTGAGGATTTTGGATTTATTGAGGAACTTGATGAGGATAATGTTAATATTGAAACTTGTTTGACAGTTTCTTCAATTGAAAGTTCCTCTTTGGTTAATGAATTTGACCCGCAACCCTCTGACCTGACATCTTCGGAAGAGGTTACTGATTTGTTCACTCAAAACCTCTTCCTCTTGTTGAATCTTCAGCATCTACCCTACCATCAATCATTACCCCACCCCAGCTTGAATTGAAACCATTGCCTGAGAATTTAAAATATCAATTTTCAGGACCGCAGAATACGCTTCCTGTGATTATTAGTTCTAAATTGACAAAGGAGCAAGAGATTAAATTGATTAAGGTCCTAAAGGAACATAAGGAGGCAATTGGTTGGACCATTCATGACCTCAGGGGGATCGAGCCATCTTACTGTAATCATAGAATATTTTTGGAAGATGGATCCCGCCCTTCTCGCCAGATGCAGAGGAGATTAAATCCAAATATGCGAGAAGTGGTCAAAAAGGAAATCATCAAGTGGCTCGATGCAGGAATTATTTATCCAATCTTTGACAGTCCCTGGGTAAGTCCCGTTCAGATTATTCCAAAGAAAGCCGGGATTACTGTTGTGACTAATGAGAGAGGTGAATCTGTCACAACTCGTTCAGCTTCCTCTTGGAGAGTTTGTATTGATTACAGGAAGTTGAACACAACCACTAAAAAGGATCATTTTCCCCTGCTCTTCATTGATCAAATCTTGGAAAAATTAGCTAGGCAGAAGTACTTCTGTTTTCTTGATGGCTACTCGAGATATAATCAAGTTCCTATCCATCCCGAGGATCAGGAAAAAACTACTTTCACCTATCCCTACGGAACCTTTGCTTTTCGTAGGATGCCTTTTGGGTTATGCAATGCACCTGCGACTTTTCAAAGGTGTATGCTAGCCATATTTTCCGACATGGTGGGAGAGTTTATGGAAGTCTTCATGGATGATTTCTCTGTTTTTGGAGAATCATTTGACTCTTGTTTGGCTAATTTAGAAATAATTCTTAAGCGATGTATCAAGACACGACTGGTCCTTAGCTGGGAAAAGAGTCATTTCATGACCCAAGAAGGCATCGTTTTAGGTCATGTAATCTCTGAACGGGGAATTGAAGTGGACAAAGCTAAGGTTGATGCTATCGGTAAACTTCCTCATCCCACATCTGTTAAACAAATCAGATCATTTCTTGGCCATGTGGGATTTTATCGAAGATTCATCAAGGATTTCTCGAAGGTTGCTCGTCCTTTGAGCAATCTTCTTGCCAAAGAAACGCCGTTTGTTTTTGACGAATCATGCCGAAAGGCATTTGATTTTCTGAAAACGGCAGTCACCTGTGCTCCAATTTTGCAACCACCAATTTGGACAGCCACATTTGAGATCATGACCGACGCTTCTGATTATGTGGTCGGGGCTGTCCTGGGTCAGAAAATTGACCGAAAGCCCTCTGTCATTTACTACGCTAGTAAAACTCTGGATGAAGCCTAGAGGAATTATACTGTTACTGAAAAGGAATTACTGGCTGTAGTATTTGCTTTGGAAAAATTCAGGGCTTATGTCTTGGGGTCTCATGTTATTGTTTATACCAATCACTCGGCCTTGAGACATCTCTTGGCTAAAAAGGATGCTAAACCCCGGCTTATTCGTTGGATTCTTCTTCTTCAAGAATTTGATCTTGAAATCAAGGATAAAGCCGGGGTACAAAATGTGGTAGCGGATCATTTGTCGAGACTCCTAGGTGATTCTTCTTGTCCGAATATTCCGATTGCTGACACTTTTCCGAACGAAACCATTCTTACAGTTTTAGGTGTCCACTCCCCATGCTTTGCTGACATTGTTAACTATTTGGCCGTTGGTCAAATCCCCCAGGATTGGACCAAGCAACAACGAGATAGACTCAAATCTGAGGCCAAATACTACTTTTGGGAGGACCCTAAACTGTATCGCATCGGCTCTGATCAGATTATTCGCCGATGCATATCGGAGAATGAATTCAACAGTATACTCGAGTTCTGCCATGCATCTGGGTGTGGTGGACATTTCTCCAGAAGAAAGACGGTTGCAAAAATCTTGCAATTTGGCTTCTATTGGCCGTCTTTATTCAAGGATGCCCAGGACTTCTCAAGGTCATGTTCTCGATGTCAGTCACTCGGGAACATAACTAAGAGAGACATGATGCCCCTAAACCCTATTCTTCCTGTAGAAATTTTCGATGTTTGGGGAATCGATTTCATGGGACCCTTTATCCCTTCATTTGGACATCAGTACATTCTTGTTGTTGTTGATTATGTGTCCAAATGGATTGAGGCAATTCCCACCCGAACCAATGACCACAAGGTGGTCATCAATTTTGTCAAGAAAAATATCTTCAGTAGGTTCGGGATTCCGAGGGCTATCATCAGTGATGGTGGCACTCATTTTACTAATGCCCAATTCCGGAATTTATTGGCCAAATACGGGGTTAATCATCGAATTTTCACACCTTACCATCCCTAAACGAATGGACAAGCCGAGATCTCTAATCGAGAGATCAAGAACATTATGCAAAAAACGGTTAGGCCTGATCGTAAGGATTGGACTCAAAAGCTTGAGGACGCTCTTTGGGCCTACCGTACGGCATATAAAACGCCCATCGGCATGTCTCCATTCCGTTTGGTGTATGGAAAGGCGTGCCATCTACCCATAGAGATTGAACACAGGGCATTCTGGGCAATCAAACAATGCAATTTAGATCTGAATCTAGCTGGAAAGACCAGGAAACTCTAACTATCTGAGTTGGAGGAGCTTAGAAATGATGCTTATGAGAATGCCAAGATCTATAAGGCTCGGACCAAAGCTCTACATGATCAATTGATTTCCCGCAAGAGTTTTGAGCCAAACTAGAAGGTCTGGTTATTTGATTCTAAACTTAAGCTCTTTCCTGGTAAACTTAGATCTAAATGGAATGACCCATTCATAATTGATCAGATTTTTCCTAATGGTGCCGTTCAGATTTCTGACCCAAAGACAGGTAACACCTTTAAAGTCAACGGTCAACGTTTAAAGCCTGTTGTTGACCGTAATCTTCCAGAACCCGTCTCAGACTTTGTTGCTCTAGCCATTCTGTGACTTCTTTGGCTGGACTTCACCTAGCTGACGGCATTAAACTTAGCAATTGTACATATGACACAAGGCTGATACGAGCTTCATATCCAGGTGACATCTTTCATATTCTACCCTTTCTTTCATGTCTCTTTTTCAATGAGGACATTGCATCAGCTAGGCATGGGGGGGTGGATTCATTCTTGAATTATTTGGTCAGCCTTGTGAAATCCATGTAAATTGTTTCTCTTCTTATAAAAAAAAAAAAATTAGGAAGGATTAGTTGGACATTAGGACTTTTCAATCCTAAGAAATTTTACATTAGGATCTGAACACAAAGACCCCTCAGGTCTTTGGACTTAATTAGCCTAGGTATCCACTAAAATGTGGATTTGTTTTTGAGTCCTCACCATCTTAATTCTATTATAATCAGAATAAATAAGTTTGGGTGATAAGTACACGACTTATCAACCCGCCCTCTGATTTGAGGGAATTTTGAGTTTTAAGCATCTACACACTTTCTTTGCATTGACTCGTTGTTCGGCGATTCTAACGGAAATTGGGTAGCTAATGAACCTTCTAGGGTGATATGGTTGGCAAGTTATCGTGGGTAACAACCCATAGGTAGGTTGTCCAGAGCCCAGTCACTGGACCTTTCCTAGTTTGCTGCCTTTAGGTAAATCTTAGACTAGGGAAGCCACCTACTTAAAAAAAAAAAAGGGAGAAAAGAACAAAAAGAAATAAGCCACACTTCGCCGCACGAGTGTGGCTGGCAAGTTGTCAGTGGTAACAGCTCATTGACCGATTGTCCAGAACCCAGCTCAGAAATGCACCAAAAATTCCCAAAACACTTAGGAAGAAGCGGAGAAGTAGAATAAACCTGGGAGATATACACTGGATTCACCCTTGTGTTGACCCCGTAAAAAAAAAAAAGTAGGGAGAAAGCTACCGGTTGTAAAGATACACTTTTAGGTAGAATTCTGGTTAGGTCACCTAGAGGCGTAGAAATTCGAAGTCCGTTCTAACTGTCGGTCAATGAGTCTATCACAATCACAATAAGATGCTTAAAGCTTAGGGTTCTCATCAAATTTTGGGTGAGTTGAATGGCCGTAGAAAATCACTCTTAAACTCGAAAATTTGAAAATCCAAAAAAAAATTAGAAAAGAGAAAAAGAGAAAAAGAAATTTTTCTTTCAAGAAGGCGAGGGCTTGAAGCGGTCTGCATTTTGGCTGATACCCGGGCACTGCTGTGTTTTTGAAAGTTCAGTTCCTAAGTAGACAATTTCTTAATGATTGAAAAATAACTCAAGTCCAAATAATCTAACCTAATTCTTTCATAAATAGCATATAGTTTTTGCTAGGGACTAGCAAAAGATAGGCATGGGGGTATGATGTAAACACATTTACACTACTTAAGATGTCTATTTATGCATGTTCTTAAGCATAGGATTGCATTTCATGATATAAATATTGCATTACATGCATCATCTTGCATTTAAAATACTTTGAATAAAATGGAGGTTAATTGTCTCCTTTTATGTGCTTGGACAGGGTAAATATTTTATCAGGGCCTCGGATCAAATATCCAACCGTATGGATGTGATCAGGGCGACGATTGGAGTTCAATGACTCCAAGATCGCCCTAATCAGGCATCCGTAGCATCAGATAGTGACCCGGGAACCCTAGAAGATCAAGGGCCAGGATGGTCAGATGACAAATCCGACCACACGGATGAATTCGGATCGACAATCGCAGCCCAACGACATAAAAATCGAGTCAATCCGACATCCGTGGCACCATCTACAACTTCCAGAAGATGGACGGTCAAGATGGCGCCACGTGGCGCCATCTCAGCCGCCCAAACGACCACTTGCATTTTGTGAAGGCCCCCGCCCAATCGCTCTCCGCCATCAGATGGAGATCCAACGGCTGTGGTCGCTCGCGCTTAAAAGTGTCCGTGCGACCATTTCGTTCGCGTAGCGCAGCGGCGACGCAGTCGCGGGCGAAGTAGAGGTCGCGGGTTCGAGCCGCGGTGAGGGGGTGGAAGGCGTGGGCGAGCGAGCGCGGACGAGCGTCAGATGGAGATCCAACGGCTGCGCGCGCCCGATAGCGTCGACGCGCGAATGAACGCGCGATCGAACGCGCAATCAGACGCGCGGGGGGCGCGCTACGCAGCGGGCGCAGACGCGATTTAAGCCGTCCGATCTCGCGATCGGACGGCTGAAAAGCGGCAAACGTACGTGGCCGTTGAGCGCGCGAGCAGGCGAGGAGGCGCGCGCGAGCCGGCCACTACGCCCACGTTGGGGCTTTAGTGACGGATTTATCCATCACTAAAGACCCCTTATTTATTATTTTGAAGTTGTAATGTCCATTTTGCCCCCACTCCTTGCAAGTATAAATGGAGACCCCCTCCATACGAAATTCTCATCCCTTCTTTCTCCTCTCTACCCCTCCAAAGCTCAAAAGAAGCTTGTCCCACACCCGGGATGCTTCTTGCGAGAAAAAGTCCAATTTTCGTTCCCCTTCGGAAGTGGATCCCACGATGACGACGGCGTGCTGCTTCGTTCCCGTTCTTCTGCTTCGTCCTCCTTCGTCCTACTTCGTTCTCCTTCGTCCAGGCGTCGTCCCGTCCGGCTCGTCCTCCAAGCAATCGTCGAGGAGGATAATTTCTCTCTCCCATTCTTATTTACAGCTTTTCTAGTGTAGAATTTTCTGCTTTATAGTGTAATTGATTTTCCTCATTCTAGTGTAACTTTTATAAACTATTGAAATATTGAATGCATGTTCTCTTTCTCTCTTTCTCTCTCTCTTTCTCTCTCTCTCTCTCATAGTTTGATAGCCCCATTGTAATTATAACGCCTTACTTAAAGAAAATCCTAAAAAAAATATAATTGCGAAAATAGATCAATGTAGCCTCCCTGTGTTCGACCTGGAATTTTAATTTCGGTATAAATTTTATTTGTTGAACACGAATTCTTTGCTTTCGAACTACAACGATAGGTTTTCCAAAACCGAACACGTTAGCGTAGGTTCGTAAATTTCAACAATTATTTAATAATCTAGAAATTTAGGTTCTAAAGTACTAGTCTAGATGTAGTACCAGATGAGTGTGAGCCACCAAATACAAATCTACTTGACTTAGAAATCTTCTACCTAAGCCAAAAGCCAAGGCTGAATATATAGGTTACTTTATAACCCTGAGGGAAGAAGCTTGCTTATCCTAATAGATTTTTACTAAAGGTCAAGTATGAGCTTTAGATAAGGATTGATTTTTCACTTGGATTCGTTGCATAAGCTACAACAAAACATTTTCACGATTGTCTGGATTTCTAAAGTTTTGGATGAAAACAAAAGAAATAAATCTCTAGTCAAACTCTTAATAGAAATTAGTTATATAGGACCACTTTGCATTTAGTCTTGCATTTGCTAGGGACTAACAAGGTTTAGGCATGGGGGTGTGATTACACAGCAATCATGCAACCTAAAATACCTGAATTAAGCTTGATTCTAGCATAACTTAGGGACAATGCATGCATAAGCATCGTAATTTGCATAATGGTTAGTTTGATTAGCTACATAAATAAAATCATCATTTTATGTACTAATGAGAGATGATTTTTAATCGCAGATGATTCAAATCCACAGATGACAAATCAGACTAGACAGATCTAATCAGAACGACGATGGGAGTCCAATACTTCCGAAATCGTCTCAATCAGACAACAAAAGCATCATGTGCAGTCCATAGAAGAACGGAGATCATGGAGCCAAAGGACAAAGATCCGAGCCTCAAATGAAATATCCAACCGCACAGATGGATCTGAATCAATAATCGCAGTCCAACGACACAAAAATTAACTCAATCGAAGGTCTACATCACCAGATACAAAGAAAAGAAGATGGATAGCCATGATGGCGCCATGTGGCACCATCACAGCTGCCCCTCTCCACCGCCCAACTTCTGAAAAGGCTCTCCGTTGCATTGTGGACTGTTGGATCATCATCCAATGGCCACAACGTGGCCATGTCGCTACTTTAGGAGCGCCTCAACAAGGAATGAATAGACGTAAAGTGGAAATTGTAACAAAACTCACGCGTAGCATGTTGGCTCACACGCTTGTGCTGGAGAAGAAGAGCGTGCGTTCAATCTGTATGGCATTGAAATCAGGAAAGCGAGGGGTGTGGGCGCTATTGACCATCGGATCATGAGCAGAGGGCGGAGACGTGACGCGTGGCGCAATTAGAATGCTCCACGGCTACTCGCGTGACTAACGCATGAGCTATGCGTTTTGTTTAAACACAAAGGCAATGTGGGTGCATTTAAGCCGTCCGATTGTAAGCTCTGATGGCTGACGTTAAGGCTCTTAGAGAAGGTGAGCGGGAAAATTGAAGAGAATGCGTGCGGGAGAAGCTGGATCATCCAATGAAAGATTCAAGGAAGGAGAAGCCGCCACGCGTCGCCATCAGGGTGAAGTCGAGCGTAGAGGGCACATATGAGGCTATTTTGAGGCCAAATCTGAGTTGTTGATCTCCTGGTCGACGGATCTGATTGGCCTAAGGTTGTTGCACAAATTTAAGGGCTTAAATACCCTTTTTGCCCTCCATAAAAACTATAAAAGAAGGCCAAAGCCCCCTTGGATGGATCATCTCTTCCATCTCTTCCATACAACTCTTCCACCTTCCTTCAGACCAAAGCTCTCCCTCTGCAACTCTGCTTCGACCTTTGTCCCGACGATCTCGATCTGAGGTGCTGCTGCATCTCGCACAAGCATCCTACAAGCAGCGTTATCTCTCTGCCTCCTATCTCTCTCTCTCTCTCTATCTATCTATTTGCTATCTCTCTTTCTATTTAGCATAGCACTTTCTACTTTGAAAAACTGTTTATGAATGCAATAAAATTATGATCTTCTGAATGCCTAATTATATATCTGATTCCTACACATATATACATATATAAATATCTGTTTAGAGCAAGTTCTATTGAAAAGCTTCTGCATAAATTGTGATTGCCTTCCTGCGAACGACCTGATACTCACTGGATTCTATAAATTTATTTGTCGATGTGTGTTTCGTGCTATACTACAACTAAATAATCTTTTAAAATGCGATTTATGTGCCGAACAATGTCTGATTCAACATTCAGAAGTCTTAAAGTTCAAGATCAGATGTCTGATTTTCAGATTGAACATCTGATCAGGTTGTCTGAAGCTTATCTTGGTTTTCTAAGTTCTCTAAGAGTTGTCTAAGTGTCCTAGGGTTTAGAAGGTGTTCCTAGGACTATAGATTAGATACTTTGAGGCTCTTTAACATATATCTAGACACAAAAAATAAAGAGCAAAAGAATTACAAAAGAATACATGAAAAGAGTATCTATCCTATTCTTCATCTCCTTCCTTCTTCAAGCTTTAGCTTCGAGCAAAGCTCCTTCTCCTCCAACGAGCTCCTCCAATCCATCATGGACACAAGCTCTGAGGTCCTTCACACTTGTATTCATTTGCAATTATCCTGAAATCTTGGACTCAAAAGCAAATGTTAAATGACAAGTGTTTTGTTATCATCAAAATAAACGATCGTGGTGCCCTTGCACCAACAGAGTCTTTTTCCCAACCTAATTTTGAGAGAGGAAGGTGAACGATGTGGGACAACAAAGGTGGTCGTGGCGCTGGAAGACGGAGGTGGAGTTAATGGATGGAGACAAGAATCTCCCTAAAGCTAATTGAGGGGTAGAGAAGAGAAAGCCCTAACCTAATTTTAAGAGAAGAAGAAGGGAGGATGTCGTCGGAGCTCGCCAACATTGAGGAAGAAGGTGGAATTGGCTAGAGCAGGGGAGGGGGATTCAAGGCATGAAGCTTCGCGAGAAGCTCCGTGGAAGCAAGGGGAAGGAAACCCCTCTACCTATTGTATGTGGTAGAGGGTGAAGAAGAGGATCGAAGTGCTCTGGTGGTGCTTCCAATTGCGTCAGCGACGAGGAAGAAAGAGGGAGAATCCAGACAAATTGTGCACGAGTTCATGCTCGTGAATGTAAGGCCCTTTAAATAGGGGTGAATGTAAGGCAAAAGACTCAAAGATACACAAGTTTTGCTTACGTTTTTTAGCTCCATTAAATTTGGCCACCAACGAAAAATCCAACCAAGATTGACCTTGAGAAGGATCTTAAAAGCTCGGGCACGATCTCAAGAACAAATTCACCAAGTTTGGTGAATTTTGATTGAGACTCTCTCAATCAATTAGTCAGATGGATGATGCCCTCTTTGGGTTCTTTCAAAGATGTTGTTGCTGCTGCATTCATACAATGAAGAAGAAGGAGAAGGCTGTGGAGGTCCTTCTTGGAAGGAATTTCA
This sequence comes from Thalassia testudinum, assembly GCA_037157565.1. Lineage (NCBI taxonomy): Eukaryota > Viridiplantae > Streptophyta > Magnoliopsida > Alismatales > Hydrocharitaceae > Thalassia > Thalassia testudinum. The sequence goes on from JAZHRO010000077.1 coordinate 131,113,498, forward strand.
AAAAATGGGGGTGTGTATGCAATGAAAGCACAAAAGATAGGGGGTCCTGTGTAATAAATAGAGATCTGTGGACTAAAATGCAAACTAGGTCAAGATAGACTCCGATTGGACTCAAATTTTGCGGTTAACCTAATTTGGACCTAAGGAATCTAATGGTGACCTCAGATTTAGGCTTTGACCAAGTTTTACTGAGAAATTTACATGAAAGCCCAAAATAGAGTAGATTCCCGCCTAAGTCTCTATTTTTGGTCAAGATGGGTTCCTTTGGTCAAAGCGAGGTTCTAAAGCTCATAAAATATTTTTAAATGATTTTTATGAGGTTTAGATTGTATTTATTTCTACCAGAACCTGTTTAATTGAAGTGAGGCTATATTTAAGGTTTTTATTAATAAAATATTCCTCAAAACGCAAAAAACCCTATTTCAGTTAGTTTGAGCCCACTTCTTGGAAATTTAAGCACTTTTGGCCATTAATTAGCCCCTGATTAATCCCTTAATTAATCTACAATTGTGATTAGGTGTTAAAATGACAGAATTAATAGGATTTCCTGTCTTCTCATATTCAGTTCAGAATAGAGTTATGATCTTCTGATGAATATTAAGGAGCATTTATCACTGTAATTAGGATAAATTAAGCTAATTAACACCAATGATGGTCCCACCATCAAGGCTTGCTAGAGCTGACTGCTGCTGAAGAAAGTCTTCTAAGAGCTTAGCTAGCAAGTTCTTTGCTAGCTACTAAGTTGAGTAGGTTGAGCTAAGTTGAGCTGGTCTCAACTATTTTGGAGCTGGTTCTGATCTCCATGAAGACTCCCTAGCTAGCTAAGGTCAGTAGAAAAGCTCATCTAAGTTGAGTTAGGGTGAGTCTTCATGAGCTGGTGTTGAGCTGCCTTACTGGTTGTGAACTTCTTAGCTGACTTAGCTTAGCTAGCTGAGGATTAGTAGCTAAGCAAAGTTGATTGGAGTTCCCATGAGCTGAGTAGAGCTATGTTGAGCTGGGCTGAGCTGGAATCCAGCTAAGGTGAGTTAGAATGGGCTCTATCTTCATCTTCTGCCTTCTACATTGCCACGGTTTAAGTGATTCTCAATGTGTGATCATCCCTGACAATGACATGAAATGTATGAGAGCCAAAATAAACAAAAATTGATGCAATGCATGCCTAACCTAAGAAATGCCTAAATGTAATTCCCAAACCATATAGTATGCAAAATCTAAGAGCTAGATGTGTTTTTAGGCATAATAATGATGATAAACTGGTGTTTATTAGCGTGTGAGAGTGAGTGTGTGTGAGTGTAGATTACCAACTACTAAGCAAATAAACAAACTAAAACTAAGTAGATGCTTGAAAAGAAAGTGCTATTCTACTAAGCAAAGTAGATGCTTGAAAAGAAAGTGCTATTCTACTAAGCAAGTAAATAAAACGAAGGCTAAGAAATAAACAAACTAAACTACTAACAAAATAAAAATGAGAATGGGGAAAGAGAGATTAGGTGGCCTCTCCAATGTGGGCACTAGGTCTATTGAGAGGGAAGGAGGATCTTTAGATGGAAGCCTACCTCCTTTTCACCTAGAGACACCAAAGCCAAGAAGGCACATGTAGTTACGGTTTTGGAACCGTGACCAAAAAGATTGATTAGATATGTTTTTTGTTGAAACTTTTCGTCACGGTTGCACAAAAAAATCCCTCCTGAACCCTTTCCCCAATTCCCCCCATCACCCTACGAAGGTCGTACCCTCCCTCATCCCCACCTCGGCGCCTTCGCCCTCTGCGGCCTCCCCTCCTTGCTCCACGCCCTCCCCTTCATCGACCCTGGCGCCGACATCACCCACTTCCCCATCGTCGTCGCTGGCTCCAACTTCGACTATGGCTCCTCACGCAAGCACGTACTTGTCGCCCTCGGCGCCTCCGCGGTCCATGTCGTCATCGCGGGGTCCTACGCCAGGATCTTCAATCTAGGGCATCTACCTCTGATTCGTCCGTCGTCTCATAAGGTATACCTCCTCCGCTACCTCGTCGACCCCTCGACTTCATGGTCCTCAATTCCGGCCTCCACAACGGCATCAAATGGCCGAGCCCCCTCCCCTTCGTCAATGTCGCTGATCGTACGGTTGCATTCTTCGAGGACGTGTTTCAAAACTGGGAGCAAGAGGGAAAGAGGAGGTCGCCACTGTTCTACAGGACGACGGTTGCAGCCGAGGGGTATGCGAGGAGGCTCTCATTCAACCGTAGCAAGAGGGAGGTGTTCAACAAGGTCATGGTGGAGAAGTTGCGAGGGCTGATGCGGTGGGGAGGCGGAGTGATCAAGCACTTCGACATGACGTTCCCATGGCACTTCAATAACCAGTGCAACGACAGTGTGCACTACGGCAGGGCACCGGCCAAGGCAAAGTGGAAGGATGGGGAGATCGGGCACCAGTACTTCGTGGATCAAATGCTTGGCCATGTCCTTCTCAACACTCCATAACACTCTTTTTTGGGATCCCGATCATCTCAATGGTAAGGGGGATAATTAGTATCTGTTGCTCGCATTTATTATTTCTTTGATTGAATCTTGCCTTTCCTTCCATTGCAGTTGCCGGCAATTCCGAGAGAACCTTCATGAGGTACATTGCTTGGGACCATTTATGGGTGTAGGGGCAATAGCCAATAGGTATGGCCCAAGTCATCTACTGACAGGGTCCTCTAGGCATTTACTCAATCTCGGATCATGCAAAGTAATATCATGCTTTCATTATTATTTTCACCTTTCGTTTAATCAGAGGTACTCTACTCACATTCAATTGTAACTACCTGATTCTTGACGCATCTCTCTTAAGGGACAAGAATGAAGATTCTAATTTTGCATGATGTTTAACTTCCATGGAGGAAAAGATACCTTCCCATCATTAAATTGTGCTTTACAGACCAATCCAGCAGATCCTTTTCTAGCTAAATTGTCTATAGCAAAGCTTCCAGTTGCCATATGCAATTCTACTATTGAGTAAACAACTGCTTCAATGTAATAATGTATGTTAGTGTTCTTTGTGATGGTCTAATATAATGAGTCCTCTTCATTATTTTGATACAGATAAAGGTGGTGCAACACTGAATGGAAATGGTGACCACATTTACACAATAACTACTGGAGCAGGGTCAAGATTATTATTTTGCAAGGCTTTAGCATCATTTATTTCCATGTGAAATAAAATCAAGGCTAAATGCTTAATCCTTCTTGTCCTTTTTTTTCTAGGAAAGATCCCACTATCGAGCAAGGAATTGTAGAAATGAGATGCTTCTTTCCCTGTCAAGTAGACCTCAATTTGATCTGGTGTTCTTATCAACTGGACAAAGGGCTTTTCCATCGAAGATGCAATGACATACTACTCTGTATTTTTTACTGTTTTTAATGTCTCTTAAGTGCTTTACAAGTTAGCATTTCTTGCATTATGCATGATTTTATATCTTTGGATGCATTATTCTTACAAAAAAATAGATCAAACAAAAAGACCATATTTATTTCCGTGTAGTTTTGTAAGTTTGTCTATTTTGGGGTTGAACTCAAGATCACATGCGGCTTTTTTTTTCTTTGTTCTGCCCTTTTACACATTTTTTTACCTTCTGTGATTCCCAAAAATACTTAAGAGTGACAAAATCAGTACCTTGGAAGTAATATTTCCTTTATTGTTAATGTAGGTAGGAGAAGATGTTGTTGGTGAAATGTCAAAAAGTTTTTGGAAAGGTAAGGTGTAAATATCCGTGTCTCAGCTCTGGTCAAAACTTTGTTCTTTTGAGCTGCAATTGTTCCACAGCTTACTTCAGGAACCTTAAGAACTTTGCCCACATCTCTTTTGCTTTATCAAACATGCCAAATTATCCAATTAGCAATATGAGAAAATCCTGATTTTGAGAATGCCAATGTAGAAACATCATTCATATACCTTGAGTGAGCCCCCATACCTCATGAGTCAGTCTCCATACTTCAATTGTTTATGGCTTAAAGTTTGTGATTGCTTGACCTCCTAAGTAACTTGTTTCTTTTAATCATTGAACTATTGAAATGTAAATTAGATTCCATGAAATTCTTTTTTTCATGATATGCAAGTTGCAATGTGATGAGATCTTCAAATAAACTTAGAAATTGATGAAGTATGGAATCTGTTGGATTTTCATTCTGGTCAATTTAGTTAACAATCGGCATTTTTTAATTTAAATATAGGATTAAAGTTTCTCTATGCCCACTGGAATTCAATTAAATAGAGAAGTCCAAGAAATCAAATCATGTCTCAACAATCTAGACATGGACCAAGATTTAGAGGAAAACTAGAAAGACCTGCAAAATAAGAAAAAGGTTTTTGTATGCTTGAAATTCATTCATAAAACTAGCCATTCACCTAGAGACATAGGCAGGTTTCTGCCTTCATTGTTAATAGATGCTGTAAGCATATTAAGACATAATTTTTCCTGAAATATTTCTTGCATCTCAGTCATATTTTTTTGTAAGAAATTTACATATAAAAAACAGAAGAAATTAATTTGATTGAGAGATTGAATGTGCTCCTACGTTTTGCAGATTCTGGGACGTACTTGGCAAGCCTATATTTCTACAAGTTAATGTAGTAGTTAAGAGGTTTTTTAGAATGGAATGATTTTGGGTGGTTATCATTTGGATAGCCGCCCTTTGGCTTTAAAAAAAAAAAATGTAGTAGTTAAGTGTGGATTCCAACACAAGATAAATTAAACAACTGATCTGCCTTTTTGACATATTAAACAATGTCGATTACATGGATTCTTTGCCTACCTTCAGACCTATTCTACATCATTTCCAAACTTATTCAATCTCCCTTGAGCCCTCGTGTAAGGCTACTCTAGAATAGAGTTGATACATAAAGATGCTAGCAACACCAATTAGAGATTGTAGTGGTATTTAGATATTTGAGGCTGTTTTTTCTGCACAGAGCACTAGTATAGCCTATGAAACAAAGTAGCTCAGAACAACACAAAGGAACACATTTACAACATGGAGTTACTCATGATTATCTGGGTATTTAGGACATGCTTACTGCTGGAGAAACCACCTTAGAACTTAGATTCACATCATTGCTCATCATTGTTAAAGTAAGATGTCACAAATCCAAGGAATCTTTATTTTTTAACTAGAATACTAATCAGATTTTGACATTGTTAACCATTCAAGACAAGAAGAAAAAATGTAGCATTTGTCTAAGCTTGTGTAAATAATGCTTCTGGTTGGCAAATCACAAGTTATAACTCTCTTCCAACAAGACAATAGTTTTAATCACTTTCTACCAATGAAGAAATGTGCATGTGTTTTTCGTGGAAGGGAAGAAAGAATTCATCCATCACCTTTTTCTGCACTGCCCTATATCTTGCTTTGTTGTAGGATAAAGCTTCTAATGAACATATATGCTTAGGTTGGGTGGGCACGTACTCATGGCCTTATGGGATGCTGTTGCAAGCTATTATTTGAAAATAAGAGCTCTACTCTTGGGATTAAAAAAATGGAACATGTTTATTATGTGTAACTTTGTCTCCTTGATACATTTTATTTCCCATCACGTGATTATTTTATTTAAAGTTTGGAAGTTAATTCTTGTTTTATGTCTCAGCATTGTGGTGAACCCTCTCCTTGTTGAGGTCAACTACTTGTGTTCTTGACTTTATGATTTTAGAAAAAAGATCTGGATTTTGGTTCTTTGTCATAAATGATAGCAATATTTTTCATGTTGTACTCGAGGTTGCTAGCAGGTTGGATAGGGAACACAGTACTGATAGTTTCATTGAAGTTCTTGGGAATGATGAAGAACTTGCAAATGTAAGTAAATTGAGGATATGGCATACTGATTTTTCTTTGTCTGCCAATATTGTCATAGAGTTTACAGTAATGGCCATTGTTTGATATAAATTAGTCTATGCAAAGAGGGTCTTTTATCCCATTTAGATATAAAATGTAAATATTTAAGAAACCAACTCCAAATGATCAAGATTTTCCACATTGCAACAAATACATTTAGAAGCTAAATGGAAACCCTTATTGAAAATCACACTCAAAATATTTTATTCTTAATAAATATAAATTTTACGATAAATTCTGATTTTGCTATAAATTTTACCATTCTTTATGATTAATGTATTTTTTCCTTTTAAAGTCAAATTTGATTAATTTTAGAGGATTCCTTTTGGCTAATTATTAATATTATGAATATTAATCTTTTGTGTAGTGAAGAGGAACTGGTTTCCCAAGGTCTTGCTCTTAATAATGATTTATGTACATTGACTTGGGAGGATCTAGGATAGGTTGCATAGAAGTCATTAGATGGCTGATAGTATGTGAAATCTCCATATGTATACATTTTTTCCTCGTATAATTCAAGTTCTTATTTAAAAATTTTGTGAATCATGTGTAGGTGTTGTGTGTTTGTAAATTTCTGTACATCTATTTCCTTGATGAATGAGTATTATGTATGTGACGAATGATGGTCTTGTGATACATGAATGTGGGAAAAATTATATAAAATATGTTTGCATTTGTGGGGGTGAACACAAATGACAGGTTATACAAGTTTCTTGTTGAAATATACAAAAGAATGGGTATATATATAATTTTTTTCATAAAAAGTATCTTGGTCATGGTTTAAAAACCGTGATCAAAATTCTTTGGTGATGGCTCATGTATCATCACCAAAACTCTTTGTTGACGATTTTTGAACCGTGACCAAAACTCTTTCTTTAGTCACAATTTTAAAACCTAACTAAAAGGTTTTGGTCACGATTTATAACCATGACCAAAGGCTTTGGAACGTAGCAATGGTGGGGGGCTTTGGTCATGGTTTTATGTGGAACCGTGACCAAAATCCTTTTGTCACAGTCTCCTAATCGTGACCAAACGTTGGGACTTTTTGTCACATTTTTTAGTGAAACCGCGACCAAAAATGAGGAGAAAAATATATAAACATAAGAAAATCCCCACCAAATAAATAAGTACATCGCTATAAATTGGTGCTATTTTACCACATGAAAGCATCTCACTACATATGGATGTTGCCCTTTCCATTTCCATAATAAACAACACCTTGCTACATATATAGGTGTTGATCCTGTAGAAAGAGCAAAAAAAAAAAAAGAATGGAGAAAATAATTAGGAATAAGAGGCCTAAGGGTCTAGCTTTGGAGATATACATCTAGTGTGTTGATCTCAGGGTAAAAAAGTGATACGGAGGAAGCTGTCAAATCTTAGTATAGCCAATCCAAAAATTGGATCTGTAGGGCAAAGAGATATTCTAACCTTTCTTGAATACTAGGAATCAACTTAGTTGCTTGTTTAATGAGTCATATTATTTTACACACCATATGCTTGTTTTTCTCATTTGATTTGAACCTTGGGTGTGTGATGTGTATACATTTATTTACAATAAAATGTCAATTTATGCAGGTTCCTAAGCTATTTAGATGTAGTCGGCATTGCAAATATAGTCTAATATGCATCATCTTGCATTTAGAGTAGATTATATAATTTGTATATTAATTTTCTTATTTTTATGGTTAGGGAATAGGGTGGTACATCTTTGAGCTTTAGATGGAGAATCAGGTTGTACGGATGAGGTCAGGGTGATGATTGGAGTCTAACACCTCCAAAATCACCTCGATCAGACATCCGTATCATCTTTTACAAGCCATAGAAGGTCAATGGCTAATGAACAAGATGACACAAATTCAGGCGTCAAATCACGAATCCAACCATATAGATGGATTCTGGTCGACGATTGTAGCTTAATGACACGAAAATTGACCCAATCTGATATCTGTAGTGCCACCTACAAGCCAAAGAAGATGGACGGTCATAATGGTGCCACATGATGCCATCGCAACCGCCCAACACTGACCACCTAATTCAAGCATATGCCTAGCAAGAAATGTGGGTCATTGGATCCTCATCTAATGGTCACAGTCATGCCATGCCCTCACCTCTCTTCAAAGAAAGCACAGTCGTTGGATCAAGGTCCAACGACCCAGATGTGTTCATGCTATGCCTTCACATTCTAGAAGGGCGGAATCTCATGAAATCTCCATCGTCGTATCGTGATTTGATGGTGGAGAGCGCCTCTCAAAATGCTTGGCACAGCGGAGAAGGGCATGCATTCTCAACACATGGGCGTGGGTGTTTACGAGGCTAGATCGTGGTTTTAAAGAGATGTCGCGTTGTAGTATAGACAAAATCGCCGCGAAAACAAATAAGAATTTATTACTCGAAAACCTAAGTATTCGAGGTCGAATACAGGGAGCAAATGGAATTTATTCACTAATCTCAATAATGTAATTGAACACTTAGAGTTACTCAAAACTTAATTCAGAATATAAATGCAAGAATTTAAGAGTCCAAATTGTAGCAAAAATAGAAGAATTGGACGTCTGATTCTATAATCAGACATCTTAAATGATAGCCTCTTATTTTGCTACTTTCTCTTCTTTCTTTTCTTTGTCTTCTTTCTTTCTCTTTAGTTTTGCTCTTTCCTATTTTCCTATCTTCTGCCTTTGACTTTCTTCCTTCTCTTTCTGTCTCTACTTGTCTTCTTCTTCAGCCGCTCCTCTTCTTCCTTCTTCCTTTTCTTTTGCACAATGCCTTTCTCCTTCTTCCTTTGTGGTCTTCTTCTGCCTTGTTCTTCTTTTACTTCTTTCTTCTTCAGTCGCACCTTTGCTACAGTGCTGCTCCTTCCCTTGGCATCTGCCTTTCTTCTTCTTCCTTTTCCTTCCTTGGCTTCTGCCTTGATTTCCTTCTTCAACCCCTTTTCCTTCCTTAGCTCTCCTATGACTTTCTCTTCTTCTCTTTGGCCTTCCTTCCTTCTTCCTTTTCTGCGACTAAATGTCCTTCCCTTCTTCACTTTCACCTTGCCTTAGCTACGCCTTCCTCTTCCTTCTTCTCTTCTTTCTTGTGCATGCACACAGAAGTAAAACGTATCCCCTACCCTCCCTCGCATTTCTCTCTCTCTCTCTCTATTTCTCTCTTAGGTACGCTTTCCCAGAGCTGGGTAATCGTGTCGGGTTTCGCGTGCCCGAGTCCAGGCGCACTGGCATGGGTGTGATGCGCGAGGAGTGCTAGGTCTAGGTAATCGGGTTGGGTGCCAGGTCCACGGGGCAGGTCGCGGACGAGGTGTGAGCGAGTGAGGGCGAGGGACCTTACCCCAGTGTACTGGAGGCGATTAATTGAAAGCACAAAATCAATTTATCCTATGCTCCACGCTCGTGCGTTCACGAGGTGGGACTAAATGTCCCACCCACTTCTGCGCTCGCGTCCGCAGGAGACCTTCCTCAATTTCCACAGCCTTGGTTGCCTGCTAAGCCAATTGCCTGGCTGTGTGAGTTTGTGACACCAATCTGCTTCACCTGGGACTCTGACGCCTGGAGCGCGCGGCCTGGAGCGAAGCTTGCAAGCTTTTTGCTTCAGCGTCAATGGCGGAAGGGGGTGCCAACCTGAAGTTCATCAATACAGCCTTGCGGCCCTATTAAAACACACGAGGAGCTTCGCCATGTCTTGGTGAAGGTGAGGCGGTGGGTGGCAGGCTGCAGGGCGGCCTAGGCGTGCGTGCCACCTTGTGACCGTGCTTATGGGTTTGGTCGGGGGACGTTTAGGGAGGTGATGGTGGTCGATGGATGAGTAGAAGGTGATCAATGGATGATAGCGGAGGTGGTGAGGTGTCTGGCGAGGAGTGTGGAGGTGCGGAGTGGTGGAAGCACCTCGTCGGTGGGTGGCTGGAGATGGAGAAGATGGCGGTGGACAGTGGTTGCGAGGGGTCGAAAAGGGGAAATAGAAAGAGGGGAATTGAAGAGGGGTTAGAGAGGAGTAATTGTAACCTAACTAAGTGGACGAAGGGGGAGAGGTGGCGGCTGGCTGTACCTGCTGTCACCAGAGAAGACAGTGTCCAGTGGAGGGAGAGCGGCGACGACGAAGGGGCTAGAGGCGTGCACGCAGGTGTTGCACGATGCGGAGGAAGATGGTGAGGGCGGCTTTGCCACTTGTAGTGTGGCAGAGCGAAGAGAAAGAGGAGGGAGGCTTGTCGGAGCTCGTTGGACTCTTGACCGGAGGAGAAAGAGACAAAATTGGGGTGATTCTTCGGCCAAGTCGAGCTGAAGAGATGCGGTCGGAGTTGAGGATCCTTTTATAGGCACTGGTAGGGGCTCTTGTGCTTGGAAGACAATCTTCCAAGTGTGAGAGTCCTTGTCGGAGTAGGAAATCTATTGGATACCCAAATCTCTCGAGCTTTTGCACGAGAGATTGGGAGCGATTCAGATCTTGTGATTGCGCTCAGATGGAAGGGAATTCCTTAGAGAATCTCCCTTTCAAATCTGGGAGATCTTTGAGGAATTAGGGAGTACTCCCTCTCCATTCTTCATCAGAGTAGGATTTCTCCCCATTAATGGCGAAGGAGCCTATTTGTAAGAGTGGTGAGAAGTTAGGGGGGTATGCGCAAGAGTTTTCAAAAGTTAGGGTCCAGAATGTAATTGGGTGGACTATTTTGCAAAGTAGGTCAAGATGACCTCCCCTTAGGTCAATATTTGGTACAAACCTAATTTGGACCTAAGGAATCCAATAGTGAAGTTGGATTTTAGGTTTGACCACGTTTGACTAGATATTTTACACAAAAACCCAAATTAGGTCAAATAATGAGCTAGGACCCCAATCTAGGTCAAAATAGGTTCCAAAGGCCAAATTGAAGGTTCTAAACCCTAGGGGATATTTTTTCATGAATTTTAGAGGGTTTAGTTGATTTTTATCCTGACCAGAACCTTGTTGAATTAAGCAGGTTTGTTTTAGGGTTACAGAATGTTATTTAATTCTTGGATTGCACAATAACCTGTTTCTGATTGAACCAAACCACTCCTTATCTTATTCAGACCATTTGGCCTATGTTTACCTCTAAAAAATCCTGTTTATGTACTGTAATGGTAAAATTACAGTTTTAACCTTTGTTTCTTATTTTCTTCTCAAAACATTAATTCCTTGAATTAGGCCCTTCTCTAGGTTATGTAGGATCTCTTATTCTCTTTCTTAGGTCAAAAAGAGCTAGTTAGGGCTCATGATGAGGCTCTCATCGGCAGGTTTGATCCCCAATTTGCCTTGTTCTTTAGTGCGAGCGAGGGGTAAATATAGCTGCACGATCGCGAGCGGAGGGCTAAGATGCAGCCATGCCAGTGCCATAGCGTGCCTCTGAGGAATAGAGTACGCCCACTCATGCGACGAGCATCATAGGATCTTCATCAAGCGGCAAAGATAAGGCTGCGTGGTGCGATGGATGGGTAAAGCGCTAGACATGTGATGATGCGTGATTTGATGTGGGGATCGCGCGATCTGAAGCATGAGTGGGAGCGGATACGATGGCCATCCAATGGCATGCCTTCACCCTTGCCTTGCTAGCAGTGTAGTGTGCACTACGTGTGCATTTGTCGAGCTGTGTGCTGTGCATGCATGCGCTGTGCTCGTGAGTGCCGCTCGCAGTGCGTGCATTTATTGCTACTCGTGGCAAATCATTTGTCTATGGCCTATATAATGACCTACTGATAACACTGCATCTTGGGGCGATAATTCTGTCAATTGGGGTTTATCTTAAGAGCGAATGCACAGATAATACATCATAAATAGGAATAGGGGCATCGCATGCATTGCACATCAATATTGCTTATAATATAGTATTAATGGACTTTTGGACAAGCATCTCAAAATAGGCCTTAGATGAGAAATCGAGCTGCACGGATGGATTTAGAGCAACGAACGGAGTCCAACGGACTTAAAATCGGCTAAATCCGACATCCGGAGCTCCCGCAATGGGCCCAAGTAGTTCTGACCGTTGATCTGATGATCAGCAACCTACAGCGTGCCACGTGGCGCCCGCTCGTTGCATCCAGACCACTGCTTGTCTTTGCCTTCACTAGGAGGATAACTCTTAGCCATCGATCTTCGATCAAATGGCCGAGAACGCTCGCGTACCCGACTCTCGCCGCTACAATCCGCCCCCGCAGCTCAGTGGTTGGCGCTTCGACCTCGCATTCAGAGGTGCGGGTTCGAAATGCCCACCGCTTCCCAATTCTGCGTGACTTGAGGTGTGCTTGATTACAACTGCCCGATCAGCAGTGAACGACGTAGATGGAGCACGCACAGCGCAACGGATGCATGCAGATGCTCATGCACGCGATGACACGGCAGACGCGTGCTCCTCAGCAGTGATCCGGGAGCGCACCCTTCGTGAGATCTCAGCCGTTCGATCTTCGATCGGACGGTTTACAACGCGTGCGCGCGGATCACCTCAAAAGAAGCACAGGGCGCACTGGCGACCAGCGGGCGAAGGGGGCTACACCGATGGATTTAGTATGGGTTTAGCGACATCCCAGACGTCGGTAAAGCCCATACTAGAATCAGAAAACCCTTTTGCCTATATAAACTCCATCCAACCACCCATGGAAGGCATTCATTTCACTTGCATGTGCTCTACCCCACTCCTAGCCACCATTAGCTCTCTTTGTAATCGTCGAAGCCGACGAGCCGCCGACGGAGCCCCTGTCCACCGTCGTGGCTGCCTCGCCGTCTTCTCTCTCTCTTTCCCTCGTTATCTTAAGCTTTACTTTACTTGTGTTTAAGCATTTATCTAGTGTTGTAATTATAGAACTAAAGTTGCATGTCAAATGAAGTTGTTTCCTATCTAGTTACTTGCCCTCTTTTAGGTTTAAGTTGCATGTTGTGAATGAAAAAATTGTAACCCTATTCTCTCTCTCTCTCACTTGCTTTTCACCCACGATTTCTCGCAAGCAAAAACCCATTATTTCCGTGACATTAAGTGACAAGAAAAATCTAGTTTTCACGCCTCCCTGAGATCGACACTCAAACTCACGTCCATTTCTTCATTTAAAATTGACGTTGCGAGCGCAAGCTATAACGACTCTTTTAAACATACGCGTCTTCAGCACGTCACCTACACCCTCCCCCCTTCTTCCATATCCCTTCCTACTCTCTTCTCACCCTCTCTAGAGCTCAAGAGGCCCCTTGAGCTTGTGTCCCAATCCACGAGATGCTCCACTGGAGATAAAAATAATTTTTATTCTCGCTTCTCACTCCCATTCATGAAGCTCTCGCCGACCGTCCTCTTACCTCCATTTGGAAAGTGGATCTTGTTGCGACACCGTCTTGCTTCGTCTTCCCTTCTTCCATCTTTGTCCTCCCTCCTCCAACTCCTCATCACCTACTAACGCGTTCTCGTCGAGTTTTAGAAATGTGTCATAGTATAGCTATGAAAAATGAGTGAACACTTAAATTTATATGCTCGAAAAAAAGTTCTAAGGTTGTTCGCATGGAGAAAAATATCACAATATAAACCACTAATCAAGTAATCAAGAGAAGCTCAAAAGATTGATATAACAAAAAGATATGCAATGTGAAGTAATGTATATATCAAGCTTAATCAAAATATAAATGAGTTAAGTGTCAAAGAGCAAAAAGTTTGGTTGCAACTAGAGAGAATAACTCTCATCAACACTTAGTAAATTTCTACCCCAAAGTAAACTCAAGGCCTCAATTAGATGTCTACACTAATCCCCAGATAACTTATCTTTCAAAATCAGATCCAAGCTCAGATGTCTAATTTCCACCCAGAGCAAAACCCTCCACTTCTCTTGACCCAAACCTTCCTCTCTCTCTCCCCCTAATCAGACCCTAATTGGATCCGGACCCAGGACCAGTCCTGCATGGCATGAGCGCTGGTGAGGCGTCAGTGAGGTGTGCATATAGGGGACCCGACCTCCCAGTGTCCTGGGCAAATAGCTAATTCACCCGAAACCTTAAATATGCATTTCCAAATTAGCTTCCTATGATGTGGGACTATCAGTGAAGCTCTCTTTCTTTGCATGCTTGAGTGAGGTTACTGCTTCTAATTGGAGCTGTTGCTACTGTGTTTCATCCAATCAAAGGTGCAGGGAGACTCTTGGAGTTGGTCTGCACCTATTGGAAGTGGAGGCATGGTGTTTGATGGCTGGATGACGGTGGTCAGTGATGAGAAAGATAACCGGTGATAGCGGTGGTCTTGCAAAGCAAACACAACCCTAGGGCCCAATCAAATACGCATGAAGCTCTGCCGTGGTGAGGCGGAGCATGGTGGTCATGATTTGGTGTGTGGTGCTGTGTGGGGGCCGGGCGAAGGAGCTTTAAGAAGCTCCGGTGAACGGAGTCGGAGATGGCGATCGAGGTGATGTGTGATGCAATAACCTTAGGCAAAATAATCATGAAGGTGAGGGGGATCTTTCGCCTAGGTTAATTGGGTGTGTGGATGACGGAGGCAGGCCAGCGGTGAAGGTGTTTGTGGAGGTGGTTGCTGGTGTCGGAGAAGGAAGAGGAGAGGGAGAATGGAGTCGAGACTCTACCTAGACCTAATTGAGGGAGAGAGGAGAAAAAGCCTTAAAGAAATTTTGGGGAAGGAAGAGGGGAGTGGCTCACCAGAGGTTCGCTGGAGATGAGGAAGGAGATGAAGTCGATGGAGTCAGAGAAGATGAATTGTGTCACAAAGCTTTCTGAGAAGCTTCGTGGGAGGAAGAGGAAGAAAACCCTTCTGCCAATTGTATGTGGTAGAGGGTGATGACATGGGAAGGCACCCTAAGGTGGGTTGTTTTTCGCCAGTGAGGAAGAAGAAAAGGGAGGTTTTTCGGTGAAATTTCACACGATTTTGCAATGTAGGTATGTGGTCCTTTAAATAGAGGAATCCCCATCCACTTTAGACCTAGATAGAGCAAGTTAGGACTTGCTATTGGCCAACTTCAGAGCTCGAAAAGCTCGAGCTTGTCGGTGAGATTCCGATGTTGATTAACTGTATGGAGGCGTTCAAACGATGTGGAAGATCAATTTGGTCAATCAATTTGGCGATCAAATCTTGGCCATGTGGGTTTGAAGGTACTGTTCAGACCGCGAAGGAGAGGAAGGAGGAGGTGACAAGGGTCTTTCTGTGAAAATGATGAAAAGCTAGGGGCTTTGTGAAAAAAACATAGAACTCAAGGGGCCATGTATACTAAATAGAAATTTGTGGGCTAAAATACAAACTAGGTCAAGATAGACTTTGGGCCCAAAATTTGAAGGTAACCTAATTTGGACCCAAGGAATCTAATGGTGACATGAGATTTGGGTTTTGACCATGTTTGACTAGGTAACTTACATAGAAACCCAAAATAAAGCAAATTCCCGCATAAGTCTCTGTTTTTTGTCAAAATGGGTTCCTTTGGTCAAGGTAAAGGTTCCAAACCTATAGAGAATTTTTCAATGATTTTTAGTAGGTTTAAATTAAATTTATTTCCATTAGAACCCTTTCAATTTTAGTGAGGCTGTAATTAAGGTTTTCAGGTAATAAATGAATCTTCAAAATGCAGAAAACCTTGATTTAGTTAGCTCAAGCCTACTTCTTGCGAAATTAAGCTCATTTGACCTTGGATTAAACCCTGATTAACCCCTTATTTAATCTGCATTAGTGATTAGATGTTAAAATGGCAAAATTAATCCATTTTTTTGTCTTCTTCTCAGATATAATTTAGAACAGAGTTATGATCTTCTGATGAATATTTTGATTGCGCAGCAATCATAGGACTTAAATGACCTGAATTGAGTTAGAACTTAGCATAATTGTAGTATAATTCATGCATTAGTAGTATACATGGCATCTTTTTTGCTTTACTTAGATATTCATGAAATAATGCCACTACAAGAAAATGTCAATTGCAACATAATATTATTGTCGCAAAAACATCCACTACCGTCACAAAAAGCTTTTTGGGGCGATAACATGAATCATCACAAAAAGGGACATCCCAAAAAGAATTATCATCACAAATGATTTATCATTTGTGACAATTAAAAATCATCACAAAAGTCATTACGTGACGTTTAACAGTCATCACAAAAGATTACAAGTGAGTTAAAAACCATCATAAAAGACCTTAAGTGACGTTTAACAACCATCACGAAAGAATTTACGGAATGATTAAAAACCATCACGAAAGACTATACGTGATGTTTAACAACCATCACGAAAGACTTTACGTGACGATTAAAAGTCCTCACGAAAGACTGCACATGACGTTTACTAACCATCATGAAATATTTTATGTGACAGTTAAAAACCATCACAAAAGACTGTACGTGACGTTTAAAAATCATCACGAAAGACCATATGTGATGCTTAAAAAACATCACAAAAGACGTTATTCGACGATTATAAACCATCACGAGAGACCTTACGCAACGGTTAAAAACTATCATTAAAGACCTTAAGTGACATTTAAAGAATTTTATTTACCTATATAAAAAATTTTAAATACTTTAATATGATCTCTTATGATTTACTTTTTTTTATTAGTATTATTTTACCTATAATATTAATAGCAAACATTACAATAACATTTACGCATACCAAAAAAAATATATTCATTCATTTTCAACCCAATATTCATGTTCTCAATTACAAATGACTAAACATACGTAAATGAAACTAAAAGTCATTTCTACAAAAGTTAACTCATTCAACACATGCTCCTACTCATTAAGAAAGTAATCATCTTCATAGTCAAGATCATTTCCATTCTCAAAGCCCTCATCTTCAATATCCCTGCTTGGTCTACTTCCTACACTACTAAGACGACGCTGAGACAAAGAAGCATCTTGTTGCTTAGTTAGTATATCCAAAACTTTCTCCATTATCTTTTTCATCCTATCCATTTGAGTCTCGAGAGTTTTATTGGAAGAATAAACACCTCTACCATAATAAGTAGATGGGCTAACACCAGGACTGATACCATGTACAAAACCAGGATGTTCTTTCCTAGTGACTTACAAATAAGGATCATCATCTAACAACACTGAAGTAGAATTATGTCCCTCTGACCGCATTGTAAGATCTTCCATACGTTCCTAATTAACATAAAATCTCAATTAGTTAAGCACAAAAATTATCAAAAAATATTTTATATATTAAGTTATTTATGCACATAACTAATAAAAGAATTAATTCAACAAACTTACATATTATTTTTTGTACTCATCATACCAAACTCTTGACTCATTTGGACCTTCTTAACTTTTGGAATACTTAAAAGATCTTTCTTTGAAGCTTTATTCCCTTATTTCGCCTGTATCAAGTAATTTAATAGATTATAAGGATAAAATAAAAAAGTAAAAAAAAAATTAATACTTACAAGCTTATGATGTAACTGATGTAAATTTTGTCTACCCATATGATTGGTAACACATTGTCCCTTAGCTCTATTCAACTTGTTTTTTTCTACTAGAGACTTTAAAACAAATAAAAAAATTAAGACTTAAGATGCAAACTTAAGGTACACAATTACAATTAATGATATTTCAAATCAATCCAAATAATTACCTTATACTTGTCACTGGTCCAATGATCTATGAGTTTACGCCAATCATTGGGATGTACATCATCAGGTATTTTAGCAAGCATCTCCGACATAGGAACATCTTTATTAAAGCACTATAAAAACATCCAAAATCAATTATTATATAAAAATATAAATGTAAAAATTATAATTATTTTCCAAATTTAACTTACCTTTTCCTTTAACCTGTATCGATAATTGTGATGGAATTTGGCTACCTGTTTCACAATTTGTCGTTCGACGTAAGGACTATTTTCCCAACGAAAAATTTCCTAAAAAATCAATCATCTACAACTTATAAACATTTATAAAAAAATTATTTTAAAATAATTATTAAATATAAGAAATTATACCAGCAGGTGCTTTAAGAGTTCCATCTGAAAATTTCGACCCTACCAGGAGGGATGACGTAATAATTACAGAAATAAAATAATAAACAATCTTCACAAAATAACAATCGCACAAGTACACAAGAATTTTTAGGTGGAAACCCAAACCGGGTGAAAACCACCACCTAACCCTCTCGAGTTAGGATTTTCCGATCAACCAAGTTTATCAAAATCCACTAAATCGAATCACTTTAAAATGAGGGTGATTCAACCTCAATTACAACCACGCTACTTAGACGAGGGTAGCGTACCTCAACCCCTTCTCTCCACGAGAAGGATTTTGTCTCGCGAAGGAGACGGGAATTCGCAAAGCGAATACCAAACCAAATAACAAAGATAAAATAAACAAGTAATCCTATAGAGCCAACAAAGTAATTTTAAACCTAGCTTCTATAGGAATTAGGAAACTCTCCTTTGCAAGGAGTGCGTCGAGTTGATGACGCAGTGCGTGAGCCATGCGACGGCGCAACTTCGCTCTCGTGAACTACGGCGGGAGAGCGGGTGCGCAACAGCTTGATGCTCTCAAGATGAATGGAACTTGAGCTTGGAGAGCAAGAGCTAGCTAGGACACAAGAGAGTGGAAAATGTAATACAAATTGTTTCTTGTGTATCTTGATGTCTCTAGGTGTGTTTTTGTGTTGCAAAGGTTCCCCTCTATTTATAGAGGCCTTAGGAAGGCTTTAGAAAGCTTAGGAAAGATTCTATAACCGTTGGGTGCAAAGCCCAAGAGAATCAGCCCAAAATTAGGAATAATCATTGTTCTGACAGGCTTATCAGACGTCTAATTATGGAATCAAACGTCTGGAAGTTCACTTTAAGACGTCTGATTTAAAGGTCAGACGTCTGATTTTGCGCGGGTCTCTTCCTGACTTGGATCAGATCTAAACAGGGTTCTAGTACAAGTCCATCAGACGACATAAAGGACGTCTGGCACTATGTCTGGAAGTCTGGAAACCTACTTTTTCTGTGGGAATGGATTTCCAAACGTTGCAACGGCTAGAAAATCTCTGAGAAGAGGTTTTGGGTCAGCCGAGGCAAAACGGTCAATTATCAGACGTCTAGACAGTCCTATGGACGTCTGATAAGGCTCTAACGGTCATATTCTTGAGTGTTTGCTAAGCCAGCCAACGGTCCACTAATTGGACGTCTGGCAAAGTCATCAGACGTCTGCTAAGACGTCTGGTCTAAGGTCTGGACGTCTGATTTAAACAGACAGAACAAACTATGTCCAGCCTAATAGTTATCAGACGTTTGAATCAACAGTCAGACGTCTTAAAACACTTTATTAGACGTCTGATTTGGGAATTAGACGTCTGGAAGTGCTGTTTAAACCCTATATTGGTTTTCTAAGTTCTCTACAGAAAACCTAAGTATCCTAGGGTTGTGTAGGTGTTCCTAGGACTACTGCTAGGGTACTTTGAGGCTCTTTAACAGAAATCTAAGTAACAAAAATAAAGAGCAATAAAAGAAACGAAAAATACAATGAGTACAAGAGAAGGAAATCTATCCTATTCTTCATCTCCTTCCTTCTTCAATATATCGCTCCTCGCGAATCTCTTCTGCTCTCCATCGAGCTCCTCCAATCCGTCCTGGATGCGAGCTCGAACTCCGTCTAATCACGTATCCATTTGCGATTGACCTGAAATCTAGGACTCAAAGCGCAAATATTAAATGACATGTGTTTTGTTATCATCAAAACAAATGATCGTGGTGCTCTAGCACCAACACCATCTTCATTTCCTTCGTCGCATCAAGTTCAAAATCTTTGCAGGTGATTGGTATAATAGCACAAGCTAATTTTTTCACTTTACTTTCAAACTTTTGACTATATATTCTAACACTAACACCTTCCTTAATGTCAACAAAGATTGTCTTTCCAGGTGCAAAACCATGAACAAAATTGCAAAGGTGCTTTTCCTCATTTTCTTTTAGGATGTGTAAAGTCATCTAAAAAAAATTAATGTATGAAAAAAATTTATTATTATCATTAGAAAACAAATAACTATTACAAGCAACCAATTGATTATTAAAGTCTCACCTCATCTTCAACCTGTTCATAGGCCATCTAAAAAAATATATGAAATAAATTAATCAATATACAAAAATCAATTTAATCAATTATTATTAAAATACAATCTACATTGATAATAAAATAATGAAGTTCTATATAATGTTACCTCTTCATCTTCATTCTGCTCAAATGCTCTTGTGTTATGAGTAGCATCTCTTGAATGTCTATGAGTTATGTGATCAGAGATTAGCTGCATGAAGATTTATAATAAAATATAATACAGCAAATTAATCTATAACAAAAAGGCATCGCATTTAAAAATAATTAACAAATAAAATGTCACCTCATCATTATTTTGTTGGAAGGCCATTGCACTAGTGGTATGATAAGAAGCTCCAACACTAAGACGTGCCTGATGACAAGTATCACCTAAATGTCGAGAAAGCAGACATTCAGAACCATCTAAAAAATTATAAATAGGTGTATAAAAATCATGAACCTAGATACTACTAAAAGGAAAGGGAAATTTATGCAATAACCTTTAATGCCCTAATGAACTAATGGTGACTTTTTTTTTTGAAGCCATAACAACTAAATAGGAGCTGTATCTTAAAAAAAAAAAGAAGCCAAACCCATGGTACGATATCCACATGTGTTCGTGACTAAGATAAAAGCATATAGGATGACATTCTCTTTCAAATAATTTCTAATACTAGAAATATTATTTGTTTGACCACTGAAATAAAGAGGTGCAGTTCACTTGATGGAAAACAAACTAGCCAATTATGAAAATTTTAGGCATTTCAACTATTTACAACATCTTGCATTGGAGGTCTGCACGTAGAAATCAAAACTGAAAAAAAAGAGATGAACCTAAATATGAAGACAATAAAAAATAGAGTAATTCCATAATGAAGATAAATGGTTCTAAAGAAGACGTCCTCTCTTTCAACGTTGGTAGAGAGTATATTTTCTTGATTGGATGACATATTTGACCATATTCATTTATTTTTTACAGTAGAACAAAAATGATAGCATTCAACCTCTGTAAAACTGGTAGAGTAAAATTCACATAAAATGAGATTAACACATTGAACACTAATGTTACTACTATGGGCTTGTCCCATTAGCTAATGTAGTTTGTATGCAGTTAAACATACGAAAGCTTAATCTCCAGACAACAATTCCTCTCTCAATGCACATGGTTCATCTGTATAGTTGGTGACTTTCTATCCTTGAGCAAGATATCAAACTGAAACATCACCAAATCCCGTAAAAATTGTGATAAAGGTGGATTCAGAGCTGTCTCTGCCTTTATTTTTCTCTCTTTTTCTTTGTTTTTTTTTTTGAAAGCAGGGAGGCTCAACAAACCAGAAAAGGACCAAACAAAACCAAAACCAAGCATTTGCATTTTCCCACATCGATTGGGTCCATTCAGGTATAGACCTAAATACTGGATCACATGCGCACATCAGAAGCAGATCCCTAGAAAAAAAAGGATGATGGAAATGAAAACCTTTACTTAGTGGCAGATGCTGGAATGGAGCAAAATGATAAATCCACGAATGGTATTTCTTTTCTGCTACTCAACCACCTGAACATAGTTATTTTGCTTTAATAATTTCTTATTACCTGATTTTTCTTTTGCCATTTGTTAGTCGGTGACCTTGTAACTTCTAAACTTAAAGAATAATTTCACAATAGGAAAGTAGTTAAGTATAATAGAACATGCAACAGTAAAGGAGAAATAATCATTTTCTTTCCAATTGCTGATCTGTACCCAGATAAAGGAATGCTTCTTGAGGTTGCATATGATATAAGTTAGAGAAATAATCATTTCTAAATGGAGCTAAACAAAGAAATATAACCTCATCATCTTGTTGGAAAGCCATTGCACTAGTGGTAAAATTAGAAGTTTCAACAGTAAGACGTGCTTGATGACGAGCATTTCTTGAATGTTAAGGAAGTGGACGTTCAGAAATGATCTAAGAAACCATAAATAAGATATTTGTACATCAAAAAGTTGTAAAATATAAAAGCATAATAAAAAAGTATCATTGATAAAAAAAAATGTACATCACCTCGTTATCTTCTTCTTGATGAAAAGCCATTGCACCAACAATATGATCAGAAGTCCCAAGATTTGGACGTGCTTGACGACAAGTATGTCCTGTACGTTGAAGAGGCGGACATTTTGGAGCCATCTACATTAAAAATTAACAAAGAAGAACATATCAGGTCACAAACAAAATCCAAACAGATCAATTATTCTAAGAAATAAACTATTGTGCACCAACCGTTTAATATAAGATGCTCATGCACATCTTCTCGATTACTCTTTGTTGTGTTCATAAAAATCTTACGTGGACAAAATATCTAATCTTTCTTAGGTCCAAATCTATACATTGATCGATCCTCATGAAACGCCCAATCAAAAAATCAACATACTCCAATATCATATGCTTCTATGTCTTCAAATCGTTTATCCATCCACATCTTATCCATGTCTACAACCTAAAAAAAAATCATTTTAAAAGGTCTTCAAATATCATAAATAAATGAAAGAAAAAATATAATATAATATAATATAATATGTAGATAAGAGCAACCATAACAAAATCAAAACTTAAAATGATTGAAACTAAAAACATATGTGCAAAACAATGAATAATATCCAAATCGAAAGTAATGTCATGACCAAACAAACAAAGAATTTTGATTAAAAAATTCTTATAATAATAACTAGATCTAACTAAAATATAGGTCACAGTTATTCTTATAACTATAATAATAACAAACAAATAGGTCAACCCCATTTGTAGCAAGTGTGAGTGTTCAACTAGTTTTGGGTGGGTTCAGGTTGAATTTAGTTTGGGTTGACAATGATTACCCATGACCTGATTGAAATACAATGGCTGAACTATTTGGGCAATCAATTTGGGTCAATCGGGTTGGGTGAAATCATACGTTTCTCATCCCAAACCAAGATAAAAAATCATAATGGTTTAGTTTGGCTCGTTCAAACTATAAATGTCTCATATGACATTTAGGATTCTTTGATGTTATGCACAAGTGAAAAGATATTTGTGCAAGATAATATTAATAATAGATATGTGGAGATCAAAAAGTGGTAAACCTAAGGAGTAGAATAACCCACTTAGTTGTTTCTTAAAAATTCTAGTAAACAAACTATTTTACATTTATATCAACGATCTTTCTTGCTAAATGATAACAATAGTAAAAACCAATTCTAACGAAAATAATTTGAAGCCACAACAACAAAATTGAGACAAACCTAAGATGAAAGCAACAAAACACTACGACATCTACTTTGGGAATTAAGGCTGGGATAGGTGAGTACAACCATGTTCACCAACCTAATTAGTGCATGTTTACTAAATGGGTCAGGTGGGAGATATTGGACCCACCAACCAAGCCATAACTAAACAAATTTTATGGTTTGGGTCCAACCCAACTCATTACTCAAATAACCCATTTCCAATAGTTTGGATGGGTTATTTGAATTGACCTGAATAATACCCAAAGCAATAGTTGCTAATAGTACATCAAGAATTTCAAGAGTTTTTCCTCCCACTTGCCAGTAGTGAAATTTGAACCCTGTAATTCCTCTTTAACAGGAGGGAATGCAAAGTAGCAGTTGAGATTAATGAACCTTGAGGTGGTCCTATTTGGTGTGTTATGTTGGTCTATGCTTATTCGTACCATGCATATTTTCTTGTCTGAAAGGGTATGGAAGACCTATATATATATATTTATATGGAGTCATTTAAACACTTGTATTTAGAGATGGGATAACAGATCTACCCATAAAGGACTTGTCCTGTTGTTGTTCCTTTCTATTCGTGAGAGGGCTTTTCAACATAACTTCTTATTTCCTATGCGATTGCATGTTTCAATAGTCAAAATTGAAACTTGATTTTATAATGAGAAATAACATACTACCATAAAACATTTGAGGCCTTGGAGGAGACACAACTAGGATCGAAAGATGACTTGAAGCAAGGCAATGAACAAGGCACTGCAGAGTTTGAAAGCAAATGGATTGTTTAAGGTCAGAAGAGACTTTAGAGCCTTAGAGGCTCAAGACAAAAAGGCACATTGCAGGATTTGAATAGTCTATGATGCCAGGGTCATCTAAAAAATCGATCAATTTAATTTTGACAAAACAAGGTTGGAAACAACAACAAAGTTGGGCAGCAAGAGCCCTAGAGACCATAGAGACTGGAAATGGTATATTGAGACCATTGACAGTAAATGTAGACTAGGAGCTAAGGATGGCAACTGATTTAATCATACAGGTCCCATCCCTATCATGGGAACAAGGAGAATATAGAAAGTGGACAATTTGGGATTTCACGACAAGGAGGGTCGCAATAACCAAGTTTTTGAATTTTTCATATTTACATTGTAATTAAGTTCTTTTCAAGGAGAAAAACAAATCTCATTAAAAAAATGATTCTTTCAGATGTTGTTTGAATGCTAGCATAATACTCATCAAATAATACAAGAAAAAGAAGAATTATAGCTAATAATTAAGATATTATCATGTGCAATGCTCATATAATTATTGTATCTTTCACCAGTAAATAAGTGCTCAATCCTTGAACTTGTAGAGAACCAATATGAACAGCTCTTCCGACATAATTTTTTTGGTTAAAATCCAAATGGACAACATCTCCCTGACCCCAAAGCTTATGCAAGATAATAGTTTAGTAACCAACAATGAAACATCACCCAAATAAGTGGAGGGCCAAATATAGAGGAGGACGAGGGGGAGCAGCAACGGGGGAAGGAGGAGGTGGTGGCGTCTCATCAGGAGCGCTGGAGCCCTAGGCGGTGGCATCGCCCTATTTTTGCTGGAGCCCTTTCTCCTCCTCTGCCACTCCTCGCTCGTCATGTGCTAGCAACGCCCGTCCTCACCGTCCTCTCCCTTGACTCCCTCACACGCAACGATGTTGCAGCTTATCGTTGGAGCGGAGGCGTCGGGGGGAGAGGGGCATTGGGCAGAGGCATCGGGAGGGGAGGGGCATCGGGTGGAGGCGTCGCTGGACTTGGGGGTATTACCAAAGGGAGGAACGAGGGTTTTGGTGGACTTGGGGGGAAGGGAAAATGTAAAGGGGGGACTTTTTTTTGGATGGGTGGGAGAGTGCCCACCTCATTTTTTGTTTTATCTTTGTGACGATAATTTTAGGTCTCTAAAAATATTGTAATTAGTTTTGTATAGGATATGTTGTTACTGTCACAAAAAATGGATCCTTTTGTGATGGAAAAATTTACTGTTGCAATCAAACGTCACAAAAGCATAGTTTTCCTGTAGCGTGCTTTGATTAGTATATTATTTAGTTTGTAGGCAATAAAAGCTCAGGAGATGGCCTGAAGTTGGATTTGAAGCAGGATAAAGGACAGAGTTGCAGCAGAGCTGGAGCAGAAGCCTTAGGAATAAAGCTACTCAAGATGAAGACATAGTGTAGGGAAGAGGTATGCTACATTACTTGTAGGATTTTAATGTTTGAATTAAATCATGAAGAATATAGGACATTAACACACGTATCCCTAGCATTAGGGCAGCCCTAGATACCTTCCTAAACCTTAGCTACCCTCATATTAGGTCACCTTAGCCTAAAACATCTCAAAACCCACATTCTAGCACACCTCTAGATGTCCAGGCAAGATGCTGGACATCCAAGCTCCTTAGATACCATCCATAGGACTCAGAATCCAATCTGATGCAAAATTGGACATCCAGACAATGTGTTAGACGTCCAATTTCTATAGAAACCCAAGATAGAACCTCAACTCCACACTGATTCAGCATTAGACATCTAGGCTAGAGACATAGACTTCTAATTTTGAAGTATAAGTCATCTGATCTTAAAATCAGATGTCTGGAACCCCTCTCCAAATGATATTTTTGGATTCAAGCCTAGATCTTGAGTCCTAAGGCCCCTAAACCCAATCTTATACCCTAAGAAGCCTAAATTAAGGTATCCTAACCCTAGTACACTATCCTAAGACTCTCCTAAGAACCTAATTAGGTTCTCACTCAGCCCAATTAACTTGGACCTAATTCAATTACACTTCACCTAGTCAATTAGACTCATAGAGTCTAATTGAGCTCAAATCTTAACCAACACAAGTCTAATTGGACTAAATTACACACACATTGACCCAATTAAACTTGGCTAAGTTTAATTGAATCAATTACTTAGTAATAGGTTACACATACACCTATTTTTAGACATCCTAAACCAACCAACCTAGACCTAATTATAAGTGGACCAAGTGGTCCACTTAACCACTTATTCACGCACACACTTAGCCACACATTCACGCACACGCACACACCTACACCTACACACTCACACACACTCTAGAGAACACTCTAGAACCTCTACACATGGTCATTCTTAGATCCACAAAAGGTGGATCTAAGAAGACTAAACATATCCATAAGCCATGATTACTCTAGAGAAGTCTAGAGACTTTTCTTGAGAGCCCTTGGCCATCCCCCTTAGTCTATTTAAGGACTAGGTTGGATGGCCATGCACCCATATCTTGGATGCCATCTCCACCCTTGATGAGCGTGTTTTCATGATGAAAAATAAGGGTTTCGGGAGAACCCGTCATTGTAGTTGCAAAACTTGCCACCAAATAAAATTTACCGAAGCTCCAAGGAAGTCCCGGGTCGAACATAGGGAGGTGACATTGTTTCTTTGAAATCCATATTTCACTTTGTTTCCTTTTGGTAATTTTAGGGGTTCATTATTTTTTTTGGGTATTTTAGGAGAATGATAAAACTAACTACTTGCAAAATGAATAAAGGGAGTAGAGAGATGAAGCAAAACTTGATAACTTGAGATGAAGTGATGTTTATTACAATTAAAATAAGTTAAGCAAACTAAAAGAGATAAGGTGAGAAGATATCTCCCAAAGCAGATGTTTGGCGAGACGACGACGCTTGGTGGTGGCTTGGACGAAGGAGGGGAGATGCTGGATGTTGGAGATGAGGTGCAGGAAGAATTCGGGTAGAGGAAAGGTTCGCCAAGCTAGTGGGAAGGGGATGAGGTAGCGGAGATGATCAGCTTCTTGAATGGAGGTGGGAGGATAGCGCTTTGGTCACCTATGAAGGTGGTGAGAGGAGGGTTGAATACTTGGTGGATGGGAATGTTTTCTACACTAATAGGTGGCCTAAGGCATGAGAGGGAGCTCTTGGGAGCTTTAATAGGCTTTTAGAGCTTTTGAGTAGGTGGGAATAAAATAGGAAGTGATGATGGCAAATGGGTAGGTGTAGGTGGGTTTATATAAGTGTGGGAGAGGGGTCCTCCATAGCCATGCACCAAATGGCGTGTGCAAGACATGCACTGCGCGTGACCACCGCAGCACAATTGTGCACAGCGCAGCGCATGAGCGCGCGCATCCTGCCTCAGCGTTGGCATCTCCACGCAAAGCAGCTGGATGGCACTGGAGACTCTGCAGATCTCTTGGTGATTGCTGGATCGTTGGTGGACGGTGTGGATCACTCAGAGGTCATGTAATTGGGATCATGTACATCGCACATGCGAGGTTGGATTGAACCGTAGTCGTTCAATCGTGAGCCGCATCGCGCGCCTACACTGGAATTGCGCGCACTCACTGGCGGGAGAGAACGTCAACCAGTCGATCGTGGATGAAGCACTGGGATCGCTCTTTGAAGCACGCCCGGTTGTTGCGTGCAATCGCACATATCATGCGAGCATCCATTTGCGCATGTTGATCCTGACCGCTCGATTGAGATCAAGCGGTTCAATTTTGCTGGCATTGAAGAGGTTGTGGCAAATTGCTGCTCAAACTCGTGCCTTTTCTTTGAGAGGTGGGCGTTCTACCACTGTGGCAAGGTGCTGGTTTGTTGCGTTGAAGAGCCGCTACATCCTTGGTCTCGACCGTTGGATATTGTTGATGCAAGGGTATTACTATCGTTAATTTTGATGATAACAAACACTTGATATTTGACATTTGCTTTTGAGTCCAAGACTTTAGGTCAATTGCAAATGGATACAAGTGTGAAGAGCTCACACCCATGGTAGATTGGAGGAGCTCGGTGGAGGAGAAGGAGCTTCGCTTGGAGCGAGAGCTTGAAGATAAGAAGAATAGGATAGATTTCTATTTTGTCTTATAGTCTGTACTTTGTATATTTCATTCTTTGCTCTTTATTTTCCTAGATTACTTGTTAAAGAGCCTCAAAGTAACTAGGCTATAGTCCTAAGAACACTTACTCAAACCTAGGATACTTAGACTTTTCGTAGTTAACTTAGAAAACCAAAGTAGGCATCAGACAGCCTGATCAGACGTCCAATCTAGAAATTAGACGTCTAATCTTTGACTTTAAGATGTCTAACTGTTTGTTCAGACGTCCAAAAACACTTAGGCTGGAAACCACTCTCTGTCTGCCATGTTTAGACATCCAGCCTTTAGTCTAGACATTTTAGTAGATGTCTGATGACATTGCTAGGCATCGGATTAGTGGAACGTTGGCTTAGAAATATAATCATTGAGGATTGACCCTTAATCTTATTTCTGACATTCGTAGAGGACCTTAGACATCTGATAAATAGATGTTAGGCTTCGATTAAGCCAAAATCACTTCTCATCAGAGATATAGCCATTTGTGCCTTGGAAAATCCATTACTGCAGTTATTTATGTTTCCAGACATCCAGACCTAGTGCCAGACGTCCAAGATGTCATCTGACTAACTTTCACTAAAACCTTATTTAGGTTTGACTCAAGTCAGTAAGGAAACCTGTCTAAGATTAGATGTCTGATTTGATTTCCAGACGTCTAATATTTTTCCCAGACATCTGATAACACTGTTAGAATCGTTAATGACCCTGATTTCGGCCTAATCTGCCTTGGGTTTGTTCCCAACGGCTATAGAAGCCTTCCAAAGCTTTCCTAGGCCATCTATAAATAGAGGGGGAGACCTCCTTTGCTAGTCACACCAAGCATTAGCATTTCCACATTATTTTGTGTCAAAATCATCTTGAGAAGAGTTCTTACTCTCTAAATCCATAGTCTTCACACTTGAGAGCATTATCCCAACCGTGCACCCACTCTCCCACCTATAATTACGAGAGTGCTACTGTGCCTAGCAAGGTTCACGCACTCACGTTGCTAGCTAATGCACTTCCACCAAATGAAAGTTTTCTATTTCTTATAGTATTTAGATTTACATTTTATATTTGTGTCTCTATAGGACTATTGTATTTTCATTGTCTTTGGTTGGGTATTTTCTTTGTGAATTCCTATCTCCATCGAGAGACTAAATACTCCTCATAAAAAGGAGGGGTTTGAGGCACTCTACCCTCGTTCAAAGTAGCGTCGGTTGTAAGAGTTTGAACTACCCTCATTCAAGTAGTTCAAATAGTGGTTTTAATCGACTCAGTCGATCGAGAAATCCTAAGTCGAGAAACTTAGGTGGTGGTTTTCACCCGGGTTTGGATTTCCACCTAAAAATATTTGTGTACTTGTGATTGCATGCTTTTGTGAGATTGTTCATTATATATTCTTATTATTTTTCATATCATGCGTATCTCACCCCCTCCCATAGGGAATTACAGGATGAAGATCTAACAGTCGAGATCTCATTAGGGCCCTCTCCTTTGGAGTTGAGCGACGTGCAACAGTGAATCTCAACCATTGGATTGAGATCCAATGGCTGGGATTTCTTCTTGAGGCAAGGCAGGAGCTGCAACCCATGTTGAGCAGCCTGGATGGCACCATGTGACACCATTTGGGCTGCCCATCTTCATTCCTTTGTTGGGATTGCTATGGATGTCGGATCGAGATGATTTTTACATTGTCGGACTGCGATCATCGTTCCGGATCCATCTTTACATTCAGATTTTTCATTTGAAATCTACAAAGATGTCACATTATCCCTTGGCCACACAAAATGTAAAGATTAATATACAAATTATGCAAATCATTCTAAATGCAATGTAATGAATGTTATGCATTATTCATAATGTTACATGCAATGTTAAGCTTAGGAACTAACATAAGTGGGCATTTTATCATGAATAAGTGCGCATTTATCAACCCTATCAAGCACCACCACCTTCACGTCCAAGATCTAAGAAGCTCTCCACCACCTTCATCAAGAGGCTAGCCAACCACCTTGGCCGTTCCTCTCTTCCCTCCTACCACTTCAAGCCATACGGCCATTGGAGACCACCTCCAATGCCTCGATTGCTCTTAGCATAGTTGTTCTTCATATTTTGATTTCTGCATTAATATCTTGCTAGTAGTAGTAGTACTCTCTCTAAGAATGCATGCATAATCTACCATAGATCCATGCATGCATATCTTTTCTGTTAGCATAGATTAGTCTTTTCAAATTTCATGTACAAGCATTCCTCTATAGCCATTTTAATGACATCAAGATTTTTGAGGAAATAAAAATAAAAGTGCCTGCTTCACAATTCCATTCTATTGCAATAAAAATGTCGGTTCCAGAGGATATTAATGATTTAGTGATAGATTCATTTTCTGCTAATCGCCATCGCGTAATAGAATTTGTGCTGACCGAAACATACTTTCAAATTTGTGATTTATCTGACTCATGCACATGTTTTATGCATCAACAACGTGACTGATGCTTCTTTTACTTGCACTCTTGAAACTGGAATCTGATTTTAGGCAAGTAGAGAAAAGAAATTAAAAATCGATTTCACCATTACTCCTACCTAAGATCGAATTGTCTCATTAAATTTTGTTTGAATCGTAATTTACGCTATACTACGATGTGTTTTCTAATCAAATCTGTGTTTTACTTACTCAACAAATGGTGCCGTTGCTGGGGAGGCAACGCAATTTTGATTTTTGATTTTCTGAGCTTAATCCTGGCATATTTGCTTATGGTTGCTTTTGGTGTGCAGGAACAGAAAAAGTGGATTCTGCGCACACATCAGGCGCAGTTGAAGAAAAATTAGGTGCACATCAAAATCTTAATATTAGGCTTCCTTTGAATCCTAAGATTAGATTTGATTTTTGCAAAAAAAATAAAAAAAACTAAAAAAAAATTTCCTTAGGAAAAGAAAAAAGTTTTATTGAAAAAAATCACAAAATTAATTTTTTTTTTGTGAAAAGGCTCATTTTGAATTCAAACCTTTACAAAAGCCTTTTCACCACTCCTTGAAATTCAACCAGATTTTTTTTTGCGATTTCAAAATTCTATTACTGAATATTTTAAAGCTAGATTTTCAAATTAAATTTCAAATGACACCATTCATTTTAAAAAATTCGATTCGTGCAATTTTTGAAAATTCATGAAATACAAGGGGTCAAACTGGCTTAGATTCAAATTTTTCTGAATTTCAAAAAGCAATTCCGAACAACACACAAATCAAATTTGACTAAAAATGGTAGGGTTTGAAAGGTTATCAAATTAGCTTTCATTCCATATTTTTCCTAAATTTTTGGAACACAATTGATACTATTTCAAAAAGAAAAATTGACAAGGGGTTAAAATTTCATATTTGATCCTCTGATAGTTAAAAATTCGTATTTATTCATTTGAAGCATTAAAAATTTCAAAAAAATATTCTTTGAAAATCTAATTGAAAAAGAAATTTTCCTGTCGAATTTTAAATCATTTGGATTCAATTTGTGCTGTGGAGAATGTTTTAAATTGAATTGTGGTCTGTTGCCAAACACTTAGTCCATTGCATGAACCCAAGGCTCAATTTTTAGGGTTACAACTTAGAGACCATTTTTGACTAGCCTAGACTTAATCAAGTCTAGTGGCTAGCTGGTGAGTTAGGTCACCTTGTGGACCACTCACCAAAATCCAAATTGAAGAAAAAAAATGGTTAAGTAAAAATTTCATAAAAACTCATTAATTAACCTGAACATCACCTAGAGATGGCCAGTGGTGAAGGGTGGGAGATGGCTGAGGTGAGAGGGAGAGCAAGGTTCGGCGGAGGAGCGACCAGCTTGAGGATGGCTAAACGATATGGAGATGTAAGAGGTGGCGTCGCGAGTGCCTGGACTGAGAAACCTTCCGTACTGCTAGACCTCGAACTGGAGGAGGCCTTCAATGGAAGGTGAAGAGAGCTTGTCATGGGGATGTTGTTTGCTATAGATGTAGACAGTGAGGGCACATAGTGGCGAACTGCAGGTCATTGACTCTATCTTGCTTATAAGGGATTAGGTCACAAAAGGGACTCGTGTAGGAGGCTAGGGTCGTGGACGAGGAGAGAACCTTATTTTCAGTGTTTGTGACTTGAATGAGGTTTTTGGCCACCACCACCTCCGACGGGTTTTGGGCAGGTAATGGATATTGAAATTCCTCTCACAAAAGATATTCTAGCCACTAAGATGGTTCTTCGAGGTGCCCTAATAGGAGAAGTGGTAGGAGGTGTGGCATCCGTTGAGCAATTTCATAGGCTAATCCAATCTTTGTCTCTTTCGTTGGGTTGGAAGGTATCTACTCTCTCTAATTCTAGGTTTCTTCTATTGGGTTTGGGAATGCTGGATGTTGAGAATTTTCACTTTCGATCAAGCATGCTTGAAGACTTGTCTGCTGTTTGGAGACTAGTTTCACCATTTGATGGGGCTCTACAGGAGCATCCTCCTCAATCAATGTTTAAGGAAGTTCATATTCAGGTTCCTCTCCTTGAGGCTATAGATCACATCCTTGTTGTTTCTAGGTTCTTTAAGGACTATTGTACCTCGAAGTGATAGTAGAAAAACAAATGACAAGCAGTACTATCGAAGGAAGCTAGCGCCGTGATTTTAGCTAAACTACCGCCTAAAAAGAAAGACCCTGGTACCCCACTCATTTCTTGCTTTTTGCAGGATTCTCCATTTGATCGGGCCCTTCTTGATCTGGGTTTGTCCATAAACCTAACTCCCACCATTTTATATAATCATTTTCGATTCGAGGAGTTGAAACCTACCTCGGTTATGATTCAGCTAGTTGATCGATCAGTAAAAACACCAAGGGGGGTGGTTGAGAATGTGATCGTTAAGGTCCGTGGATTCTGCTTTTCCACAGACTTTTTTGTTCTTGATATGGAGGTTCTTCTTAATCTCCGTGATGCATTGATCATTTTAGGTCACCCATTTTTGGTGACAGCATGTGCGAACATCGACTATGCATCTAGGTGTATGGAGATTGCCCTAGGAAATGAAAGACTTAGACTGGACATATTCAGGGCATCATGGAACTTCAACTGTGATCACATTGAGGAGGATGGTGAAGACGAAGAATTGACTTTTTGTGGTAACATTGGGCTCCTTTGTAATGACCCAATGTCGCATTCATCTTCATTGTCAGGGTGTTTAAACCTTGATCCACATGGGATTGAGATGATTGCAATGCACATTTCCTCCCGTAAATCTGATTGTTAGGGTGTTTATCTGATCACGATACCCCTGATTCTGAGTATCATGATCTATTAATTACTGAATTACCCTGTCGACATAAGAAGGCATGACTACGACAAATGGGTTTCCTATTAATGCAATCATGACTGACTGTTTTGCAAGTGGAAAATTAGTGGGAATCCATGCATATCAGGATCATTAGATTTCCGCTATTTATTCTGCTCCTCCTACTCATGACTTTAATTCCCACCCACTCGTAATTGAAATGAAGCCCTTACTTGACTCACTCAAATACGTGTTTTGGGGTGATAGTAAGAATACCCTGTTATTATTAATGCTCACTTGACCTCGGAACAAGAGCATCAATTGATTTCAATTTTACAAGATCACAGGGTTGCTATTGGGTGGAGCATTGTTGATCTCCATGGGATTCGCCCCTCATATTACACTCATCATATTTACATGGATGAGGGGGTGAAGCCTTCGCGATAGCCTCAAAGACGGCTAAATCAGAATATGCTAGAGGTTGTTAAGAAGGAGATCATTAAATGGCTGGATGCAGGCATTGTATATCCAATTTTCAACAGCCAATGGGTGAGTCCTATCTAGATTGTGCCCAAGAAAGCAGGACTCACCGTCATTAAAAATGACAAGGGCAAACCCATCCCAACCCACACTGCGACTTAATGCCAGGTTTGCATTGACTATAGGAAGCTAAACACGGCTACCAAGAAGGATCATTTTCCTTTACTGTTCATTAATCAGATCTTAGAATGGTTAGTCGGCCATAGTTTCTTTTGCTTTTTGGATGGATACACCAGGTTTAATCAAGTTGCGATTAACCAGAAAGAACAAGACAACACCACTTTCACATGTCCCTTTGGAAATTCGCTTTTAAGTGAATGCCTTCGGCCTCTGCAATGCACTAGCAACATTTCAGCGTTGTATGATAGCCATTTTCTCTGATATGATTGGGGATTATGTGGAAATATTTATGGATGACTTCTCCATTTTCGGAGATGACTTCTCATCTTGTCTTGACAACCTCACTAAGATCCTGAAGTGATGCATTGAAGTAAACCTAGTACTATCATGGGAGAAAAGCCATTTTATGGTGAGGGATGGCATTTTACTAAGTCACAGGATCTCATCTAACAGACTTGAGGTTGACAGAGCTAAATCCGAAGTCATTCCCAATTACCTCCACCTAGCTCGGTTAAGCAAATCAGATCATTCTTGGGTCAAGTCGGATTTTACTGGAGATTTATTTGTGATTTCTTGAAAATTGCACACCTGTTGACGAATCTTTTGGTAGTTGATGTCCCATTTGACTTCAATTCCTCGTATCTTAGTGCTTTCGAGTCCTTACAAAGCACTATTTCTAATTCCCCAATTCTCCAACCACCCGATTGGTCTCTTCATTTCAAGATTACATTTGATGCCTCCGATTTTGCCATTGGAGCAGCTCTAGGCCAATGTCGGGACCAACATCCTTTTGTAATTTAATATGATAGCAAAACACTGAATGAGGCTCAGCATAATTATATAGTCACCGAGAAAGAACTGCTAATAGTAGTATTTAGATTGGAGAAATTTTGATCATATTTACTTAAGTCTAAGGTGATAATTTCCATAGATCATTCCACCCTTCGGCATTTATTGGTAAAGAAGGATGCCAAACCTCGTCTTATCAGATGGATCCTTCTTTTGCAGGAATTTGATGTCGAAATATGGGACAAAGCCGGAGCTCATAATGTTGTAGGGATCACTTATCGATTAGACTTGACCCACATTCCTCTTTCCCCACCTATTTCAGATCAATTCCCAGATGAGTCTCTTTTGGCAATTAATTCTGTCGCGTTTCCCTAGGACATGAATGTCGCAAATTATCTTGTCGTAGGCAAGATTCCCGTGAACTTGTCCAAGGACCAAAAGCTCAAATTCATTTCTGAAGCCAAATTTTATTTCTGGGATGACCCATTGCTCTTTCGCATTGGAGCTGATTAGATTATCAAGAGGTGCATCCCTGACTTTGAAATTTCTAGTGTGTTATCTTTTTGCCATAGTGAGGCCTGTGGTGGTCATTTCTCGGGCTGAAAAATCGCTGCGAAGATTTTACAGTTAGGATTTTTCTGGCCAACCATTTTCAGAGATACACATGAATTTACCAAGTGCTGCAAGTGATGCCAGTTGGTCGATTCTATGACCAGGAGAGACATGGTGCCTCTTCAACCCATTTTTGTTGTAGAAGTGTTCGACGTATGGGGCATCGATTTTGTGGGCCCTTTTTTGAACTCGCATGGCTTCGAATACATACTTCTCGTTATTGATTATGTCTCAAAGTGGGTTGAAGCCATCCCAGTGAGACAGGCCAATCATAAGATTGTCATCTCTTTTGTGTGAGAATTTATTTTCGTGAGATTTGGTGCACCTCGCGCTTTGATTAGCGATGGGGGTAGCCACTTCATCATGCTCATTTCAGGTCATTATTAAAGAAATATGGGGTACATCATCGTATGGCCACCTCGTACCATCCGCAGACCAATGGGCAGGCTGAAGTGTCTAACCATCAAATCAAGCTGATTCTTCAGAAGATAGTTAGACCAGATAGGAAGGACTGGTCTGATAGATTAATTGATGCACTTTGGGCATATTGGATTGCATACAAGGTCCCACTCGGAATGTCGCCATATCGTATGGTATATGGAAAGGCCTATCACCTTCCTATCGAGCTGGAGCACCGCGCCTTTTGGGCAGTGCAAAAATGTAATTTTAACCTCAATGCGGGAGGTTATGAAAGGAATCTCCAGCTCAGTGAACTAGAAGAAATTCGGTGAGAGGCCTATGAGAATGCGAAAATCTACAAAGACAAGACGAAGGCCTTTCATGATCGCCACATTCGGAGGAAAGTATTCACACCTAACCAGCAAGTCTTGTTATTTGATTCATGCCTTAAATTCTTTGTGGGAAAGCTCAAGTCCAAGTGGACTAGCCCGTACATGGTGATTCACCCCTACTCTAATGGGGCGGTCCAAATCATGGACCCAAAATCTAGGCATGTTTCTACAGTAAATGGCTAGCGTCTCAAGCCATTTATGGCCCAGGAACCTCCTCCTGTTGACGAAATCGTTAATGTCATTGAAGACGTGTGATTGAGTTTTCGTCCAGCTAGAGGCGTTAAACTCAACACTTATACATATGTGCATATCTTTATACATAGCATATTTTCTTTTAGCATATTTTTCTGCATATTATACATCAGGATGATTGGCTTATGCTGAACAAAAATTTAGGAGCAATTCCAGGTGATTTCTACCTACTTACTCCTGATCTTAATTTATTTCCTTTATATTCATGCATGAGGACATGCAAGAACTTAGCCATGGGGGCTAGTATACATTAAACTGAAAAATTTTATGTCAACAACTAGAAAACCTCTGAGCAGCATGTTAATTGTACTTTAGAGTCCATTATTTAAGAATAATCGACTCCACCTCCAATGCTCGCATTGGAGCTAGAAATCGTCTGCAACAGCCACTTCCAACTCGTTTACTCACTTTTGTTCTGAATTAGGACTAAGTTGAATGTAACCTGATAAGGGAACAATATCAAAGTACAAATCATAAGAAGTTAATTGTATATAGCATCTTTATATATATTGCATCCATGAATAAAGACTTTTATCAAGAAGTCTTATTAGGGATTTTATTCCTTAGATGATTCCTATAATCTAGAATCCGATACAATTTTCACACTCACACATAGATTTTGCAATGGATTCACTGTGAAGACCGATAAATGTCTTTAGTTTGTCGAGAAGTAGCGCTTCTTCTCCTAAACCCCTGAATAGTGGTTAGGGAGTCAGGCAAACCATCTTCTAGAAAATCCACCAAATAGTTGTGATGTGAGAGTAGAGTATCACTGGTGCTCTAAGACTAGTGCAAGGAATCTTAATTTCTGAATAATTAGGTAACGATACTCGGAGTTAGGCATAGTTTTCGCTCTCGGTTCCCGTGTATGAACATTGTGTGAATTTTTGAGAGCTACCAAATAAGGCAAATATGCAGAGATCAAGTTCTAAAAAAACTAGGACTAAGGTGAATGGTTATGACTGTCCTTTACGAAATTTTCGACTGAAGGACGGTAGTGATATCAAGGTCAGAAAATACGTCACCCTATCCGTCTCTTTCTCGGTGTGTCATCTCGAGAGTAGGAGCATTTATTACCGTAGTTTGGCTAAATTAAGCTTATTAACACTAATGATGGTGCTACCACCACCACCTTCTTCCGAGTGCCACGTCAATGTAGCTTGTCCGTAAGCAACCAATGAGGGGATTCTTCTACGTCTTCTTTTTTATCGCTTTCTAGAGTAGATTTTAATTTCCTGCACTTAGTTTTGTGATAAGCATTAGAATTGCCAATAAAATATTTGTTCGCTCTATCTATTTCTCTCTCTCTCTCATTCTACAAATAAAGTAGAGTAGATTAGAATTATTATGATCTGATTTCCTGCTACAAAAAATACCAAAAAAATAGAAAAACACAAAAACACCAAAAATAAATATAAACCAAACGTGGATTTCTAAAATCGAATATCACCTCCCCGTGTTTGACTCGGGACTCATCGAGTCTTGGTAAATTTATCTGATAGTTGGATTTTTTGCATGTACTACGACGCTGGTTTCTCCAAAACCCTAATCTCTATTTTTCTTTATGAAATTTTCACCTATCAGTGGATCAACTTAGTCAGAGAAAGTTACCTCATGACCTAAGTCTTTGTTGATACTTTAGAACTGTTAAGTCTCTATCATTAAGGATTTGTATGCGATTTCCTCTCATCGGTGAAAAATCTTATTATGATTTTGGATTTGAACTAGCTTGATTTCTTGGCAATGACACATCTTTAAATAAAAGAAAGAAAGAAATAAATATATAAATGTTTTTGACCTTAACTCTACTTTTGAAAATAAACGAAATCCCACGTACTTGATTCTGGCATCTTTCCCGCAAGCTTTCCGTCTGCATTTTGATTTTGCTAGGGACTAGCAAAGTTAAGGTATGGGGGTATGACTGCACAGCAATCATAAGACTTAATTAACCTAAATTATGTTAGAACCTAGCTTAACTTGTAAATAGTGCATTCATAAACTACATATCATGCATTGCACTCTTTTATTCAGCTGTACATATAATAATGCTATTTTTCTGTGCTAGTTAATGTTTATTCCTATTTATAGGAAATAAGGAGTTCAGAAGATGTCCTGAGCTGAATAAACCTGGATAAGGAGCTAGAGTTGGAGCTTGAAATAAAGCTGGAATAAAGGAAGATTGAAGATAGAGAGAGAGAAAGAAAGAGAGAAGAGGACTTCATGCTTAGAATAAGTGTAGAAGAAGAACCCTAGATAATGTTATCCCTATCCTTAAAGCCCTAGGATAACCATATCCCAGAACCACCTCCATATTAGGTCAATTGAGCCCTAGAGCCTAAAATATGGATAACACTATCCATATTCCTATCCCTCCTACCCATATTCCTATCCTACCTATCCCCAACCCAATCCTCACTCTAGAATCCTATGTAGGCTGATAACACCCTTAATTGACTCAAGTGGAGTTAATTGGGTTGATCACATTCTAATGAGGTTCGTCTAAACATGATTGGGCTAACCCATGTTAGATTAGGCTCATTTAAGTCTAATTAGACTCAACCTAACTGTTATAAACACATTTATTGACGGTAAAATGCCTATTCATGCATGTTCCTAGGCTTAGATTTGCATTTCATGTTATAAATATTGCATAGCATGCATCATTCTGCATTTAGAGTAGTTGTATATAATTTATGTTAATTACGTTTTTTTATGATTAGGAGAGAAGGATATTTATTTGGGAGCCTCGGATTGACGATCCGACCGTATGGATCTGATCAAGATGACGATCGGAGTCCAACGCCTCCGAAATTACCTCGATCGGAGTCCCGTAGCATCATATGCAGTCCGAGGAAGATCAACGGCCAAGGGACTAGGTGACATAATTTGGAGCTTCAGATGAAAAATCTGACCATACGGATGGATTCAGAGTGTTGATCACAGTCCGACAACGTAGAAATCACCTCGATTGGAGCACCGTAGCATTCTTTGCAAGCAATGAAGGGTGGACGGTCTAGATGGTGCCACGTGGCACCATCTGGGCACCATCAGGAGCGCCCAACGCCACCCGCCACTTATCCAAAGGTCGATCATCAAGTGATCTCAGCCATTGGATGAGAATCCAATGGCTGAGAGCTCTCCCTCACTACGTAGCTGCGACTCTTCCTCACGACGCATTGGCGGACTTGGCACAATGGTGGGAGCGGCGGTTCTCAAGGGAGGGGCACGGGTTCGAATCCTCACGGCCCCCCAATCTCAATTCAGCACCACACGCAAGCAGCAGCAGCAGCACAGTGCGGGTGCATGCGCAGTTGGTGCTAGCTTTCAATGACAGCTAGGCTGACCTACAGTGACGCTTACAGCTGTCGCTACTTCATTGCAATCTAGCAAAGCTAGCTAAGGGAGTGAGCAGATGTGAGCTTCCTATAGCGACGCTTCCAGCGAAGGCCTGGATGTCACTAATGGTCCCATACCTATTTTTGCCTCTTCTCCTCCACTATAAAAGGACTTACATCCCCTCTCTTCCAAGCCATCTTTACCTACTCTACTCCTACCTACTCCCAAGCTCTAGCAAGCCTACCAATGCTCCATTAGAGCTTGTTCTCAAGCTCCCAAGGTTGCTATTAGTGTAGCAAGCCTCTGCCTCACCAAATATTCATCCATCTTGCCATCCCCATTCATAGGTCGCCTTGGAGCCATCCTCCCACTTCCATTCCAGTAGCAGATCATCTCCGTCTTCTCACCTCCATTCCGGAGCCATGCCGAAGCTTTCCTCGACTCAACGTCCTCCTGCATCTCACCTCCATCATCCCGCTCCTCACCTCCTTTGTCCGAGCTTTCGCTAGGCACCCTCGTCTCGCTGAACAACCGATTTGGGAGATTTCCTCTCACCCTCCTCTCTTTTTATGCTTTCATAGTTGATTGTAATAGACATTGAAGTGATATCTATACCATTTTCATTCCATGCCTATTTTGTGATTCGTTTGCTTGTTTTCTTCTTACAAAAATACAAAAAAAAGATAAAATCCTAAAATACCAAAAAGAAACAAAACGAAGTACGGTTTTCAATTAAAGTAAACATCGCCTCTCTGTGTTCGACCCGGGACTCCCTTGGAGTTTCGGTATAATTTTATCTGATCGACTCATTTTGCAACTACGACGACAAGTTACTTGTAACCCTGATTTCTAAATCGCGAAACTCGCTCGACCATTTTGGCGCCATTGCCGGGGAGGTAACGGAATTTACTTTATTGTTTATTGCGTTTCTTTGCATTTGCATAGCACTAACCTCGCTTATCTCTGATCTATTGTCTTGCAAGTACCATAGCATGGAGATCCAAGTGTGGTAGACCAGAGTAAAGTGCGGGTAGAGTGTTTTGTAAGTGTCCCCCACACCACCCTCACCTTAGTTTTCATTCCATAACCTAATAACTCAAACCCAAATCAACTTAGGTGCTTTGCATAAACCCTAGGGTAGATTTTGGTTGTTTGATTGTCATTCCACTCACCTCACCCACCTGCATATATATATATATATATAAATTCTTCTCTTGTGGCATTTAACAGAAAGCTACACACTTAACACCCACAACTTCTTATCATAAGACACACAATCACTTTGATTCTACCACTTAATCAGAATCTGACCTGTGGACCCGGTACACTTCAACTCAATTCACATAAGTGAGTAGAAATCTGAATAGGTTAAACATTCTTGTGTGCCTTAACTAAGTGGTGCAACAGGCTAATTGATTGAGCTGTTTGGGCCGCACCACTCAATCTAAAACTGATCCATCAAGTAGCTTGCCACTTAGGGTTGATTCTTAGGGTTGAACCATGCACTCTACATTATTTTGATTTTTAAAGGAACATATCATCACCCGTGCTTTCAAAACTTGGACTGTTCTACTAAACCTTGATTGAACCAACCTAAGAATTAAACCCTAAAAGCTACTAAACAAGGTTAAATCCTAAAAGACACATCGTCAAATAACCTTGTTTGCAAACCCTGGTTGTGCACGCACACACATTTTAACTGATCATTAAGGGCACAACCCATCTAAAGGGCCCATCACATTCCAAGAGCATGATCATCCCAAGCCTAACTAAAACTGAGTAGAAGTTGGCCTTAAGAATTGATTCACTCTTCGGGGCTCAGACTGAGATTTTTTTTGATTAATCTGCTTTTGCTGGTCCATCTAATGTCTAGCTAGGGGAGTAGCATCAAACGACTGCGGCTGGGAGGTACACTAGGAACCGGAGGCGTAAGCCAAAGGAAGAACCTTCTCCCCAATCCCTCCTTCTAACTGGTTGGATTGACTGAATAAAAGTAGACCAAATCATTTATAATCTCAAGATCTGTCTTGGGAGTCTATAGGTCTTTAGGCTACCCACATAAGGACAGGTTTGGTTGATTGTATTGCAGGTTACCTTTTCTCTTCTCCATTTTCCCTCCTTTTCTACCATGTACCCTTCCACATCCTACACACATTTCACATCCTATCCTCCTACCACCACTTCTCCCCAAGATGATTACTATCCCGACTTGACTTGTAATTACCCATCCACTAGCCGGGATAACTTTGATTGGGGATATGAATCTGGACCTCAGTGTCCAGGGCCTAACCCTGGACAACAAGACTATGATTATTATCCTTCCCAGAGCTATAATGATTATGGATCTCCATCCTTTGATGACCAAACCAACCCAATCTACAATCAGAAAGGATATCATGATTATAACACCTACCCTCCCCAGTATTCCACTGAATATAGGTTGCCACCATCCTTTGAACAACCTAGAACAACCTACTTTCAGGGGGGGACCCGAGAACCTCGACATCTTGACTCCCCTAGATTTAACCCAAGGCTGAATCGAACCAGTCGGTTCAGGTGAACCAGATCCAAGATAAGGTGTTGGCTAATTTGAGGAACACCATACAATCTTTAGAAGAACAGCCAACACCATGCACTGAAGCATTGGAGCCTATGGTAAAAATGATTGATGAGATGAATAGCTCTTTATTGGATTTGCTCCAAAGTGTTAGGGATAGGGACCTGGGTGAGTTTCTTCTTGGGAAATTGTCGAGGTTGAGGATGAAATTTATGGTTGGCCTAGTCAAATCTTAGGATAATTCTCAAGATGAACCCCCTTCAAGAGAGCCAATGTCTGAACCCGCTCAGGCACTTGTCGGGGGGGATACATATTCTGAGATTGGAGATGACCAGGTTGGGCTAGAGCAACCCTTTGAGGATGAACTGAGTTTCTCACCCGAGATCCCCAAGCCAGGGAGCGAGGAAAAATATGTCTCTTTGAACCAGGAAATGACAATCGATTTTGAGACATATATAAATAAGGATCATGGATTTTTTGATTCTGAGGGTGAAGGATCTCTTAGTGAAGTCTCACTTGAGCATAAGGAAGGTGATTTTAGTGAGACAAATGGGTTTGAGGAATCTGATGAATCGTTTGATAGCCCAATTATTGAAGATTTGGATTCGGTTGAGGCTAACTTGGAGGATTCGAATCCTCATTTACTAGAAGATTCAATCAATAGCCCCATTCCTCAACCACACCCTAATGGGATTGATTTTGATTTGGAAATCATTGTACCCAAGTCAATTCTGAGTCAGCCACAATTTTTAGACTTGGGTAAATCTTATGGGGTGAACGGTATGCTAGAGATCCCGGAACCTGAGCACTTTTTGTTGGAGGATAGGAATGTTGAAATGAAAATTTGGGAGGTTAATTTTGAGGGAAAAACAAGTTTGGATCTAAGGGTTCCTATTGACCTAAAATCACTAACTTTTTACCAGGACCCTTACGATATCATTCACGTGCAACCTAAGCTCGAAATAAATGATTATTTTTCCTGAGTTGAATGTTAAATGGACATCTAAAACTAGTGAACCAGATCTACCTATTGTCCGCCATTTTGGTCTTGGGTTGCACACCCCAAAACCGTAGGCCCGACCCCGCAAACTTAACAACCTTTGGTTCTCAGTGATTTTCATCCAGAACTTGAGAACCACTCGACCTTGGGGCATGGGTCTACACCATAATCTGGTCCACATCTATGGCAATATTCTATTGGCGGGTTTGAGGATCAATATTTTTATTTTGATTTTGACCCGCACTTGTGAATTCTCAATTTCTTCTTTATATGTATGTTATGCCTAGCTAAAGGCATTAAACTGAGCACGTGTGTATGCACTCTTCTCTCTGTGGAGCTGATAGGATTTTCATGACACTCAGGTGATATTTTATTTACTCCACTCTTTTCATGTCTTTATTTTTACAATGAGGACATTGCATCATTTAGGCATGGGAGGGTGGATAATCAATTCCTGAAATCATTATGTTAACTCTGTAGAATTTCTTTTAGTTTCTTATAAAATTAAAAAAGATGAAAATTTGAAAAAGATATAAAAAGAAAGAAATTAGGAAAAGAGAACTTATGCATTTGGAAGTTATTAACTTTAGGAAATGATACGAGAGGACCTAAACACTTAGACTCTTTAGGTCTTCGGGCTTAATTAGCCCGGGTGTCCACTCGAATGTGGACTTAGTCTCGAGTCCTCGCCAATTCAAATTCATTTTTAATTTAGCTAATAAATTGGGATGATAAGTATGCAACTTATCATCCTGCCCTCTGATTTGGGGGAACTTTAAGCCTAAGCATCTACGCACATTTTTTTGCACTGACTCACTTTTCGACGATTTCTTCGAAAATTGGGTAGCTAATGAACTATCTAAGGTGGTATGGCTGGCAAGTTGTCGGTGGTAACAACTCATCGACCAGTTGTCCAGAGCCTAGTCACAAGATCATTTTCATTGTACTGCCTTTAGGTAAATCTTAGATCAGGAAAGCCACCTACTTAAAAAAAAATAGAAAAAGAAAAAAATAGAAAAAGGAGAAAATAAAAGAAACAAATAAAGCCACACTTCACCGCACGAGTATGGCTGGCAAGTTGTCGGTGGTAAAAGCTCATCGGCCGGTTGTCCAGAATGCAGCTCACAAAAAAATGCACAATAATTCCCAAAACACTTAGGGAAGAAGTGGGGAAGTAGAATAAACCGGCGAGATATACATTGGGTTCACCCTTGTGTTGACCCCATAAATAAAAGTAGGGAGAAAGCTACCGATAGAAAAGATAAACCTCTAGGAAAGGTCACCTAGGGTCTTAGAAATCCAAAGTCCGTTTTAACGACCATCTAGTGAGTCTTTCACTATTTTCACAAGATGCTTAGCACTTAGAGTCCTTTTCGAGTCTTGAGCGGGTTAGGTAGCCGTAAAAAGTTATCTCGGAACTCTCAAACTCCAAAAATACAAAAAAATTAGAAAAGAAGAAAAATAAAAAAAGTATCTTCCCTTTTAAAATAAGGCGAGGACTTGGGCGATCTGCATTCTGGGTAGGCACCTAGGTACTGTTGAGTTTTCGTAGT
Organism: Thalassia testudinum; assembly: GCA_037157565.1. Classification (NCBI taxonomy): domain Eukaryota; kingdom Viridiplantae; phylum Streptophyta; class Magnoliopsida; order Alismatales; family Hydrocharitaceae; genus Thalassia; species Thalassia testudinum. Next base: position 131,158,293 of record JAZHRO010000077.1, read on the forward strand.
TTAGGACCTTAATTGAAATTTTTTATTGTTAATAAACGACTTAGGCCTAAGTGATTTAATCCTAATTCTGCTTTTATACATAGCATATAGTTTAATTTTTCTAGGGGTTAGTAAAAGATAGGCATGGGGGTATGATATAAACACATTTATTGAGGGTAAAATGCCTATTCATGCATGTTCTTAGGCTTAGATTTGCATTTCATGTTATAAATATTGCATAGCATGCATCATTCTACATTTAGAGTAGTATATAATTTAGGTTAATTGCATCTTTTTATGGTCAGGAGAGAAGGATATTTATTTTGGAGCCTCAGATTGATGATCCGACCATACAGATCTGATCAAGATGACGATCAGAGTCCAACACCTTCGAAATCGCCTCGATCGGATTCCCGTAGCATCATATGCAGTCCAAGGAAGATCAACGACCAAGGGACTCGGTGACATAATTCGGAGCTTCAGATGAAAAATTTGACTGTACAGAAGGATCCGGAGCATCGATCGTAGTCCAACAACGTAGAAATCACCTCGATTGGAGCACCGTGGCATCTTCTGCAAGCAATGAAGGGTGGACGGTCTAGATTGTGCCATGTGGCACCATCTGGAGCGCCCAATGCCACCTACCACTTCTCCAAAGGCCGATCATCAAGTGATCTCAGCCATTGGATGAGAATCCAATGGCTGAGAGCTCGCCCTCACCATGCAGCTGCGGCTCTTCCTCGCGACACATTGGCGGACTTGTCGTAATGGTGGGAGTGGCGGTTCTCAAGGGAGGGGCGCGGGTTTGAATCTTTGTGGCCCCCCAATCTTAATTTAGCACTGCACGCAAGCAGCAGCAGCAGCGCAGCGTGGGCGTGTGCGTGGTTGGTGCCAGCTTTCAGTGACAGCTGGGCTGACCTACATTGATGCTTACAGCCGTCGCTACTTCATTGCAAGCTAGCAAAGCCAGCTAAGGGCGTGAGCGGATGTGAGCTGCCTCCAACGACGCTTCTAGCGACGACCTGGATGTCACTAATGGTCCCATACCTATTTTGCCTCTTCTCCTCCACTATAAAAGAACCTACACACCCTCCCTTCCAAGCCATCCCTACCTACTCTACTCCCACCTACTCCCAAGCTCTAGCAAGCCTACCAACGCTCCATTAGAGCTTGTTCTCAATCTCCTAAGACTCCTATTAGTGTAACAAGCCTCTACCTCACCAAATATTCGTCCATCTTCCCATCCCCATTCATAGGTCGCCTTGGAGCCGTCCTCCCACTTCCATTTCGGTAGCAGATCATCTCCGTCTTCTCACCTCCATTTTGGAGCCACGTTGAAGCTTTCCTCGACTCAACGTCCTCCTACATCTCACCTCCGTCGTCCCGCTCCTCACCTCCTTTGTCCGAGCTTCCGTTAGGCACCATCGTCTCGCTGAACAACCGATTTGGGAGATTTCCTCTCACCCTCCTCTCTTTTTATGATTTCATAGTTGATTGTAATAGACATTGAAGTGATATCTATACCATTTTCGTTCCATCTCTATCTTGTGATTCGTTTGCTTGTTTTCTTCTTACAAAAATACAAAAACATAACAAAACCCTAAAATACCAAAAAGAAACAAAACGAAGCACGATTTTCAGTTAAAGTAAATGTCGCCTCCCTGTGTTTGACCTGGGACTCCCTTGGAGTTTTGGTATAAATTTTATCTGATCGACGCATTTTGCAACTACGACGATGGGTTACTTGCAACCCCGATTTCTAACATGCGAAACACGCCTGACCACTATCCTAATTAGATCCACACACATCTAGACTCACACCCAGTTAACCTAGGTCGTCCTTACCCAACTCAATTGCCTTTCACCCAACTCGAATTAGCCAACACCTAACCAAGTGCCACCTTCATAACCCAATTACACCACCAATTTGACCTTTAGAATTCAATTTGATTAAGTGGCTAGCCAATTGGATCAATTAGTCTACGAACCATCTAATTAGACCTAAGCCCTTAGGATAATTTATTTCCATACCTTATTATGCTTTAAAACTAAAATAGAAGAATAATCCTAGCCATTGATTTCAAATCCAAAGGTCATGTAGAATTTACTAATAATAGTAATATGAGCCTAGCCATAAGATCATCATCCAATGGTCACCACACCTAGCCTACTTTTAAACTATGCATCCTAGCCCTCCATCACATCCAATGGCCTAAAATAGCGTACATGTTCTATAAATACACTTTAAACCTAAGGCTATAGGTTCCCTCCCCTTTTCTTTTTGAGCCTCATTCTCTTCATCCTCCTTCCACCTCCATTAACACACCACCTCCAAGCCTTCTCCTACCACCTTCAAGGCTGTCCACCACCCCTTAGGTGGCTGGCCACCTCCGTCCACCAATTACCAATCCAAGGCCACTAGTGAGCTTACCATGGAAGCACCTTTGGTGTCCTCTCCGATTCTCCATAGATTTTTTCTTCTTAGTTTCTACACTTTATTTCATTTGCAACTAGTTTTTATTTTCTTCTTTTCTTTTGGCATGCCTAGGCTCTCCCTAGGTTTTGGGCATGCCATCTCTTTCATTATGGCATGTAGGTGGTCATTGCGACCAGGCCTAGCCACCACCATCCTCCAGTGTTGAAGGCTCTTAAGAGCAGAACTTGGTGGGGTGGATTTCTACTAGCTTGGTTTATGTTCATGTTATATTTAATTACCTATCATATAAGCTTTCCTCTATAGTTGATGATTTGAACATTTGTATCGTTATATTGTGATGAAATGAAAAGAATTTTTAGCTGATCATGTTCTCGTGCTGAAAACCTGATCTTGTATTTTTGAGCTTGCGATTATCATCACCACCATCACCTACATCCACATGCCACCCTACCCTCAAGGTAGGTTGGCCGTCCACCATAGCGCAACCACCACCATGTTCACGCCCACCATCACTACCTTAGATTAGGGTTTATTCGTATTCATTTTTCGAAAATCCAAAAAAATTGCAAAAGAAGAAAATCACAAAAGGAATGATAATCACAAATTGTACTTCATTCAAAGTCAAAAATCAATTCGAACGCAATCCTGTCTCCCAGAGTTCGACCGGGACTCACCGTTGAGTTTCGTTATTTATTTTTGTTTAGGTTTATTCACGTACTATACTAAAATGTTAAAATCGATTAAAAAAAAATCTAATTTCGCATGATTTCAAACCTAACACCTACATCATGATTTGACAGTATTAGTAACAGGCCCATAAAAGTAGAGACAGTAGGCTAATAATAATGTACAAGAGTGCAGATGCATGATATGCTTGACATGCATGATCTATTTACTATGTAAGCTAGGTATTTTGCCTAATTTAGTCATTTTAGGACCCTTGATTGCTGCACAATCACACCATTCCTTAGTCTACTATTTCGAGAAGAAGGTTGTCTTCTTTATTCCAAGGATACCACAGTTCAAATTTCATGACTGAGCAAGGGCCAAACCAGTCAGGTATATCTCAGCAGTGCACGTAGTGAGGCTATTGAGGAATGGGTGTAGCAGATACCTTGCCAATATAGCTGCAGCCCCAAGTGAGGATTTAGAGTTGGGGAGCTAGAATATGCCAACCTATTTCTGGACGACCTTCCAGGACTTCCACCTGATCTCTCTCATTTCCAGGATGAATCCTATATCGATCACCCCATACTGGATGGCACCTGTGAAGCCGAAGGAATTGAAGACGTAGCTTTAGGAACTACTTGAGAAGGGGTTCATCTGACCTAGTGCCTCTGAGAGGCTCCAATGTTGTTTATGAAGAAGGATGGTACCTTACGCATTTGCATTGTTTACTGGCAGCTGAATAAGGTGACAATCAAGAATAGATATCCTCTTTCATAGATAACGACTTGTTTGGTCAACTACGTGGGGCCACAGTATTCTACAAAGTCGATCTGTGATCAGGCTACCACCATCTTAAGATCAAGGAAGGGGATGCAGGACACACTACGACCATTACAAGTTCTTGGTGATGTTGTTTGGACTGGCGAACACTCCCGCTGCGTTCATGGACTTGATGAATCAAATCTTTAGGCCATATCTAGATCACTTTGTCATGGTGTTTATTGACGACATCCTCATTTACTCCTATGACGAAGCACAACATGAGCAGCATCTCTGTTTAGTTCTGGAGACATTGAGGAAGCACAAGTTGTATGCCAAATTCAGCAAATGTGAGTTTTGGCTATAAGAGATGGCATTCCTGAGATATGTGATATCAGGATTTCTGTTGACCCTACCAAAGTTAAGGTAGTGCTGAAGTGGGAGTAGCCCAAGACTGTGACTGACATACGCAGTTTCATTAGCTTGGCAGGCTACTACAAGCGATTTATTCAGGGCTTTTCATAGATTGCCCTTCCATGGACGTAGTTAAAAAGGAAGTATAGCCCATTTGTTTAGACCAATGATTGTGAGGCCAGTTTCTAGACACTTAAGGAAAAGCTGACATCATCCCCTATACTTACCATTCTGGGCAACGGTGGTGGATTCATGGTGTATACAGATGCTTCACACTAAGGCTGGGTTGTGTTCTAATAAACATGGGCATGTGGTCGTCGATGCTTCAAAGTAGCTGAAGTTGCATGAGAAGAACTATTTGACACACGACTTTGAGGTGGCAGCTATAGTCTTTGCCATAAAGATTTAGCGCCATTATTTTTATGGCGAGACGTTTAATATTCACATTGATTATAAGAGTTTGAAATATTTATTCGATAAAGAGTTGAATTTGAGGCAACGACGCTGGATGTAACTCCTGAAGGACTATGATTGCTCGATTATTTACAATCCAGGGAAGGGAACACTGTGGTAGATGTTCTCAGTAGGAAGCCACCAGTTCGATTGGCAGCTCTTCAAGAATAGAGATGGAATGGTATGATCGAGGCAGCCCTTTGGAAATCGTCACAAACAGTGGGTTACCTGGGAGAGTTGGCACTTATGAAGTGCTCATACCCCGATCTGATAACTCGTTTGATGAGCACCCAGATGGAGATTTAGAGTTGCAGAATCTTCACGATCAGATCCTCGCGGGAAACCCTAGTGAGTTCACCTTCATAGATCAAGTACTCCGACTCTGTGGCAGGCGTGTATCCTATGAGATGAGGTACTTTGACGAGTGTTGTTGTCCGAGACCCATTGTAGTAGACTCACTTTCCATCCTAGGAATAATAAGATGTATCATGACCTAAAGGACTTCTGGTTGCATGGCTTGAAGAAGAATGTAGGTGAATTTGTGAGGCAGTGCTTGATATGTCAGCAAGTGAAGGCAGAACATCAAAAACCTGCTGGTCAATTGCAGCCCCTTCTAATTTCAGAATGGAAGTAGGAGAGCATCTTTATAGACCTCATCATTGGACTACCATTGACTCAGCGAGGACATGGCATAGTTTGGGTGATTGTTGACCTCTTGACGAAGTCTACACAGTTTCTGCTTATCAGAGTGACTTGTCTCCCCACGCATTTAGCAGAGTTGTATATACAAGAGATCATATGGTTGCATGGTGTACCCAAGGAGATTATTTCAAAAAGAGAAGCTCGTTTCACTTCCCAATTTTGGGAAGCTTTCAATAGACCTTGGGGATACGATTGAATCTGAGCATGTCTTATCACCTGCAGAGTGATGGGCAGTCAAAGAGGATGGTTTAAACTTTGGAGGACTTGTTGAGGTCCTACAAACTCAAGTGGAAAGGCTCTTGGGAGGACCACCTACCTCTGGTGGAGTTCGAATACAACAACAGTTATCAGATTAGTATTGATATTGACTCATATGAGGCAATATATGGTTGAACATGTGTGTCTCCACTTGCTTGGGATGATGTTCGTGTGAAGTAGGAGGTAGGCCCTAGATTAATACACTAGGGCAGTGAAGTCGTCGAGCATATGCAGAGGAAACTCATCACTGCTCAGAGTCGACAGAAGAGTTATGTGGATCATCGTTGACAAGGTGTGCAATTTAAGATTGGTGATTTCATCATCCTTAGGGTTTCACCAATGAAAGGCATATAGAGATTTGGGATGAAGCGTAAGCTAACGCCAAGATTTGTGGGCCCATTTGAAATACTTGAGTGAGTCGAATCGATTGCTTACAAACTTTCCCTACTACCTTTATTAGTTGACATCCACGTCATCTTCCATATCTCCAGCCTACGAAAGTACGTGTCAAATCCGAACAACATTCTTATCTACGAGAATGTGGGGATCAAGGATGGCTTGACCTATGAGGAGCAACCTGTGTAGATTCTAGATTGTATCATTCAGAAGCTACGAAATAAGGAGATCACCCTGATAAAATTCTTGTGGAGGAGTCAGTAGTACGAGGAGGTGACTTGGGAGCCAAAGGTGAAAGTGATGAAGTACCCATATCTTTTCACCGATGAGTCCATAATCCCTTGGTTGATTTCTCTTTAAGGTTGTTATTCCTTTTTAAGGTTGTTATGGACTCAATACACTTTTTCTTCTTATAACTTCGCTCGAGTTTCATGGGTCAAACTCTCTTTAAGGTTTTTATGTTTGTAATGCTTTAAAATCTAGGTCTTGAGTCATTTTAGAGTGGATCATGTCATTTCAAATTCGTAGACATGCATTGGGTTTGGTACAAGTATGAATACCTTATAAAATATGAAGAAACACGTGTTTTTGGTCAACCCTTAGTCAAACCTCATAAAAAGGGTGCCAAGTATGGTATCATTAAATTCCTCTTCTCACGAGCTTTTCAACAATGCTTGTTACCCACAAATTCGAGGTGTGTAGCACAAGTTAGGACCAAAACAAGTCAATAAGAACCTAAATGTAAGGTGAACCAAGCCTAAGGGTAATTTCAGTGTTTTGCCCACAAATCCCAACCCTAAACCTAATGTTGGGTCTATAAAAAGGGCTCCTTGTGTTGAGGGTCGCCATTCTCTTCCCAATCCACTTAGATTTGGAGAGAATGAGAGAATAAAAAAGAAGAAATCAAATTAGGAAATTAGGTTTAGGATATGTAGGGACCATTTCGTAATAGCGAGAAGTTCAAGCTCCCCCACTGAAAGTTTTGCATCGTCGCCAACTGCATAAGGTAAGGACGCAACATGTGTCACGAGGACTGCAGTAGGTGACATGAGGATGAGACATGTGGCGAGACGAGGCACACTCGTTAGCACATTCATGTGAACGAGGAGCATGTTGTGTGGTCGATTGGCAACGCGTGGCAATCGTGCAGCTCAGCATAAGCATGCATGAGCACGATTCACAAGAAGGCACGTGCAGCTAACCATTCGGTGGCACGTGGCAAGGGTAGGCTAGTGCACAGTTTGCTTGAACCAACAGGTCTGGTTCGATTTAGAAACCCCTTTAAGCTTTTTCGAGCAGTGTGAGGCCTTCTCGACCTCAAAATTTGATAAATAAGGTATTGTTGGAATCATATCGATGTACACTGCATGTTAGTAACATTTGTTTTTGTTTTCGAATAATTTTCACGACAAGAAAAATCAGAAATGTGCCTAGTGTCTTCTCAACCCTGTTTTTGGCCCGTTTGATCTAGGAAACTTGCTCGGTTGTGCGTGGAGTACGAGGAAGGTGTGGTGCACATTTCCAGGCTAATTGTGTATGGTTTGAAGTCATTGTGATCCTTCGATGACGTTAGGTAGAGTAGTCTACCCTTTGTTTACGATTTATTTTCTAGTATTGTGAACCCATATCTACATGGTTCTTCGCGTATATTTTGTTGGTTAGCGTGATGATAACAATCAAATCTAATACCCTAATTGGCTTAATCTAGGGCTATTTCCTCAGTAGAATCAAGCATTAGGCTTATAAATATTGCATTTAGAGCATACATGTATATTTAATCTTTGAATTTATCTTATAAATAATTATCTCCTAATTTTAGTCTCTTGTGAATAATGTAGGTGATAGGTCTCAAAGTGATTTGAAGAATTGAGAGATACAGCTGGAGAGGAGCAGAAGCTATAGTTGAGCTAGGAGCTGATTAAGGAATAAAGATGAAATAAAGAAAGATTGAAGATACAAGAACAAAGGAGGAAAGAGAGGAATTAGGATAACCCTACCCTATCCTAGAAACCTTAGGATAACCTTATCCCAGTACTTATCCTTGAACCAGCTCAACCTCAGATATTTGAGCTTAGAAGCCAGAAACATGGATATCATTATCCATGAACCTATCCACCCTATCCATAGTCCTATTTTACTATCCCTAACCCTAATCCACTTATCCAATATCTATCCCTAGCCTAGAAACCTATTTAGGTCCATACCACACTTAATTGACTCAGTTTAAGTCAATTGGGTTAGCCACTAGTCAATGAGATCCATGGGACCTGATTAGACTAACCCTTAGTTGATTAAACTCATTTGAGTCTAATCAAACCCAACCTAAACCTATTAGACCAAGCTCTTACCTAAGTGGGTGTACACTTACTTGATTGGGTGCACCTGAATTCAATTAGGTTCACCCAGAACCTAATTGAGTAAATACCAACCCACACAAATTTAATTACATTCATTATTACTAATTAGACTCACCTATTACCTAATTAGACTATGCCTTAACCTATTTAGATTTCCCTTAATCAAATTACACATTTACACACACAATCAGACTAGGACCTTCCTATTTGGACCCAACCCACTAGACTTAGGGTCAACCTAGCCTAATTAGGAACCTATTCTCATAACCTATGTCTACAAAATCTAGCCCTAACCCTACAGAAATAAAACCCACGAAAATCCTAGCCTAATCCTCTTAAGTTGGTGCCAAGTTGAAAAGAATTTATCTCTTAATGGCAAGCTAAGAGATAAGATCTTATCTTTTGGCAATATTTTATCCCTTGGTAGCCACTCACTTGGGTTGCCTATTTTTCGAAAACCCACATCCTTTTTTTTTTGATAAAGAGAGAGGACTGCTACCATTTACAATAGCAATCCAATTTTATTCATAACATCAAAAAGATTACAAACTGTCACACCACAACCGAGCACTCGATGCTTACATCACCATATATATTTTCCACCCACACATTACCCCTATTAAAAGCGACATCATTCCTAGCCCTCCACACAGCTCACAGAATTGCAGTCATGGTTTCACATGGCTTGTCCTTCATGAAATGCATCCATAGTGTCTCCCAATCCGGAAGTAGGGATGAACAACATCTATGCCATACCTTGTTGGTCACAAGGCATGTACTGAAGAGGTGCCTGGCATCATCTTCTTCAAAGCCACAGAGGGGCATAGCATCATGTCTGCACCAAAAACTCTTCGCCTAAGGGCCCCTGTGATCAACCCTCCACATCTGGCCAGCCATAAGAAGATCTAAATCTTTAGCGATATCTTCAATCTCCACGAATGTGCACAAACACACCCAGAATCATCTCCACCTTGAATTACAGAAAGGAGCTCATAGGCACTACTGGGAGAGTATACATCCTTCCTCCAAGTAGACACATCCAGCCCTTCCCTTGGCTTGAACGCAGTTAGCACAAGGCACATGGAATCTACTTTCTCGCTAGCACTAGTAGTAAGACTGCCTCTCGTGGAAGGTATATCCCACATCTCCTCCTGCTACTGCCACATATAGCCACTGAGGCTTGCTTACACTCCGAACCATCATAGACATGTGGATAAATGTCTGCCAAATGGTTTAGACCGCTCCAATCATCCTCCCAAAATTGCAACCTTGCACTGCAACCCAATGCTGGCTTGAAGAGCTCCTAGTGTTCCACCATAGCTCTGGAGATAGAGTCCCAAAAAGGAGATGTCGACTGGTGCCTAACCACATCTGCTACGATCCCAGCATTCCCACCAAAGGATTCACGAACAATGGTCTACCATAGACCCTCATCTCCACGTAGGATAATCACCCCTTATTTTTGTATAAGGGAGTTGTTTACCACTTTGAATTGGGTTTTTTAATACATTGTAGTATAGTTGATAAAGCGCAAAAACAAATAGAATTTATACTCGAATAGAAATTCGAGGTCAAACATAGGGATCAAGTAGGAATTCACCCACTAATATTTAATTAGAGTCAATGAGCACAATTAATTAAGCATTAAAAATAGATATGCAATGAATAATAACCTGTCACATTATTTATTCAATGTATCTAGAGATTGCATGGAATAAAAAGAGGAGAATAAAAAATAATGGTGATTTAGATCACCACTAATTCTCTTAATTAAACATGTATGCAATTATTCAATCAGAATTCAATTGTAAACTATAGTACTTAAATTATTCAATAGTGATTCAACTAATGCCACAGTGTTTTTGACTTAATAGAGCCTCAAAGCCTTTCTCTCTTTTTCTTTCTTCTTCTTCTTCCTTTCCTTCTTTCAGCACGCACAGGCCCTCTTCCTCTTTTCCTTCCCTTCGCAGAATAGGGGAAATAATTTCTCAAATTTTGCTAAGTGTCGCACAAGGACACTTCCTTCAGAGAGCAAAAACCCTCTCCTCCATGCTCTCTCTCTCCTTCCTGCTTTCTCTCTCTCAAGATCCGGGTTTATTGGGTTATCGGGCATGCACGCACCCGGGTCGAGGGCTACGGACATGGGTTGCAGCCGAGGAGTGTATAGGTTAGGTCGGGTCGGGTGTGTAGGTGAGCAGGGACCTCACCCCCAGTGTCTGAGGTGAAGAGCCGGTGTGACCAAAACAACTTAAATGCTTTCAAGTGCTCTTTTATGGCCGATGTGGGACTAAATCCCACAGGGCTTCTTCGCATGTGTCTGCTGCTGGAGTGGCTTCCAATTGAAGCTGAAGGAGTGCTCGGTGCTCCCAATTGGAGGCCTAGATCACTTCCTGGGATGAATCCGTAGTTCCTGGAGGGTGTAGTCTGGAGTGTTCGTAGCCTGGAGCTTGAAGAATGAAGGCAGTGATGGCAACAATGGTAGAGCTCTGGCAAGAACCTACGATTACGAATACGGGCTTGAAAGCCCCAGTCAGATGGTTCAAAGTCTTCGCCCAAGCACAATGAAGATGGTAGTGGTGTTTTTGTAGTGTGAAGGTGCGTGTGGTGGTGTGTCAGAGTCGGACGAGGAGCGTGAAGGTGGGTGAGTTCGGTAGGATGGTAGATAGGTCGATAGGCCCAATAATGTTAGGGCTTTTTTCCTAGAGGGCCATTAAGGAGGTTTTGGCGGTGGTGGTGTGATGTTTGGTGGTGTGTGGTGGTGGCACGGGCTCGCTGGAGCCCTTGCCGGACTTGGAGAAGACGGAGGGGGAGAGAATGAATGGTGGTCAAAATTGGAGGATAAGGGGCCAGGGAGATTAAGGAGGAGAGGAAAAGGTTGAACCTAGTTATAGGACGAAAAGGGAAAGGAAGGCCATGCTTGTGTGATGGCCAGACATGGGGAAGATGTACCCTTCGATGAGGTGAACGGCGGCGAGGAAAGTTTGAAAATGATGGGGCTTTGGCCGGCCACCGTTGGAGGAAGGAGGGGAGGACAGCTGTGCCTCCAATTTAATGGTTGGAGGCACAGATGAAGGAGAACGAGGAGGGACGTCGAAGTGTAGGTTGGAGGAAGCCGGAGATAGGAAAAAGGGAAGATTTTTTAGGCCAAACCTAGCTAAAGAGGTGAGGTTTGCATCGTAGGTCCATTTATAGGCCATGGGGAGGGGTTTCAAGCTTGGAAACCAAGCTTGCAACTCCACGATTTTCAGACAAGTAGGACATGCGAACCTTCAAAAGGTTCGCATGAGGATTTGGGGGTGATTTAGGATTCATGTATGCGCTCATGTGGAATGCAATTTCATAAGGAATCTTCTGTTCAAATTTGGTAAGGTTTGGTTGAGAATCAAGCGAGAAATCCTTGCTCGAAACTTGATGGTGAAGGTCTGACCTTCCAAGAATGGTATGAAGACCTTTTTGCAAAGAAATATGATAAAGTTAGGGAACTGTTTGCAATTATTTCGAAAGTTAGGGGCATATGTATGAAAGAAAAGAGTTAGACAGGACTGAAATATAAACTAGGTCAAGGTGATCTCTGATTGGGCCCAAATTTTGGTAAAAACCTAATTTGAATCGAAGAAATCTGATGGTGAAGTTGGATGTAGGTTTTGACCAAGTTTGATTGGGTAAATTGTGTAGAAACCCAAATTAGGGCAACTATCTGTCTAAGACTGTTTAAGGTCAAAATGGGTTCCAGTGGTTAAATCAAAGATGAGAAATCCTAGAGAATATTTTTATATGATTTTTAAAGGGTTTAGGTGAATTTTATCCTGATCGAAACCTCAGTAAATTAAGCAGGTTTGTTTTTAGGGTTTTAGATGCCATTTAATTCTCGTAACGCATGAAAACTCGTTTCTCTTTGCACGGATCCTCTTGTTAGACTTTAATGAATATTTAACCTTTAATAAACCCCTGAGGAAACCCACGGTTTGTTCTGCATTTGTGATATGATGGTAAAATTACAGTTTAAACCTTGGTTTCATATTAAACTCTTAGAAAGGATGTGTAGTGAATTACGGTCCTTTGGTGGTTATGTAGGAGCATTTATTAGTGGATTTTGACTAATTAAAGCTAAATACGGCTGATGATGACGTTATCATCATACCCCCATGACTAACTTTTGCTAGTCCCTTAGCAAAATCTTATGAAATTAACTCAGATTCTAGATCATGCCTTGATGTTCAAAGTCCTGATTCTTTCTTCTTTTTAGAAATTAGGTCAGATTACCAATAGTAGGCCTAGAGGTACTCAAGTATCAATCAAGATTTGGACCTGACCAACTTTAGCCTCAATCTTCCACGAAGGTTTTTAAGGCCCACAGAAACTAACCTAAGGTTCGTTGAACCCCGCGGTTAAAGCACCTATGCTTATAACATGATTAGTACAAGTTCAGTTTGCAGTGCGTTTTTGTAAGAGAGAGGGACAAAAGAATTTTTTCATTTTTGGAGAGTTTTCTCTCTCTTTTTCTTGATTATTTTTAGCTTTGGATTGGCTCAAAAACACGGTCTGTATTGGATTCCTTATTCCTACCATCAATCCTCGCAGGGCCCTTGGCTTTTGATGCTTTGAGAGCATCGCCCATGGCAACCCCAGAACCTTGGCTTTTGAAATTTAGAGATAGTGCCACCCATGTTTCTCTGTAGCTAAATTTAAACCCTGGCGATCGAGATTTCAGGATAATCCCACCCATGGTACCTGAATCAGCATAAGGTGCTTACATGCCCTCAGTAGGATATTTAGATATCCTAGAAGACAAGCACCGAGGAGACGGCATGTTATTGTGCATCTTTGAGGGGAATTTCCCACCTCTCTATGCCGAGAACTCATCTAAATCAACTTGTGTTGATAAGCTGCTCCTAATCTTGGTAGCTTTTTCAGAACATGATTAAACGCTTTTGCGTGATTTTGATTATTAAGCCCACTGAACCAAACTTGTGTGTGGATTAGGGTGCTTAGGTTATCGAGTCCTACAAACTAGAGGTCAGTTAACGAGGCCGAATAATCCCTAAGCCTTAGACCTAATACATAAGCTTCGCATTTTCCTCAACCTCTTGAGGATTATCTAGATCTTAATAGATACTTGAATTTTAAGCCCTAAAACAAGCCCAAGAGACCTAAGATCAGCACTCATACTAATCTCTTTATCTCTCTGTTCTTTTAGGACTTAATTTTTTTTTTTTCATTTGATCGGTATAAAACATAAGTAGATTCCATAATCTTTTACTAATGACTATCACCTTTTTGTTTTAAATTGCAGCTCCTTTTTAACATTTAAATCACCTCCTCTCTTCCTCCTAAAAAATGATATGCAATTAAACTCACAAAATTTCCTCCCCTTTCTCCATTTTTTTTTGTTTTTATTTTTTTTCAATTTTTTTATTTTTTTGATTTTTTGCAATATGTAATTTTTTGTGAGAACCCTTCAGAAACTTGAATTTTTATGTGTTTTCACTTTAACACCCCCCCATGCCTAAGTTTTGCAATGTCATTGTAAACTGGAGGGTATGAAATCAGCTTGGGTTCAAGGATTAGAATAGGGTCAAAAGGGTGGGTGAACGGGTCGGAATGATTGTTGTGGATGATTTCAAGCTCTGGTATAGGTACTAGAGGTGGAGTCGGTTATTCTAAAACTGAACTCAGAGTGCAGTAGACGTGAAACTCAAACAGATAATCAGAAGGATCTCGGATTTTTGAAATGACGGGTTGCCTCCTGTTAAGCGCTAAATTCAATGCCTTCAGTCGAGAAGAAAATGGTTAAGGAGTGGTCAAATCAAATGAATTTTGTAGAACAAGCACCTTGATCAAAAGCCTGGTTGGTCCAACCAGGTGCTTGTTCAGATTTACAGGCTGATGATGCAACTCAAACCCAATTAGTCTGGTGGGTTGATGGATGTGGATCAAGAGATATGGTGCCCACTAGATACTTTATGACTCAAAAAGATATGGCAGTGTGAATCGTGGGTTTGGCTGAATCGGATCAACCTGGTCAGAGTAGGGATCCTCGAAAGAGAATGGATCTATGGAGGATGTAGGAACCCTATGAAAGTGATTAGAGAAAGATGGGAAATGATTAATAGCCTGATTGATGTCTGAAAGATGGGAAATGATTAATAGCCTGATCGATGTCTGAAACCCAATCACAATGTGGAGAGGAATCAAGTGAGACCAGATTAGAGAGAGGAGAATCAAAATAGAAATTGATTCTGGTTGTGGGTCGGGGATGGGAACGGATTTGAGTGGGTTCCGTATGTGCTGTAGAAGGGGTGGCTTCCAAGAGAACTATGTGTGAGTGCTCCTCCAGAAAAGGTTTAAAGGTAGGTGTATCTAGAAAGTCCTCATCAAGCCCATCAAAATCAAATGTAAATGCCTGGAGAGTGCTTATTGGATCATGAAAATCGGAGTCAAGAAAAGATTCAAACTCTGGATTACATGCACTCTTGGCACTTGTAGTTTCTGAATCCTGTAGATCATAAAGGAATGATTCCAAGTCAATCGAACTTGATTTTGAATCAATGATCTCGGGATCAGGGACCTTAGAGTCAGAGTCAAAGAATGGGTCGTGGATGCCGAGGTTGTAAATTGGCTCGTAGTCGTCAGGAAATAAAGATTCTCTGAAATCAGAGTAAGATTTGAAATTGTCGAAGAACTTGCGAAGATCGTGTTCTGAACCTGATTCCAGATCGGATGTTCCACCACAGAGTGAATCGAGATGTGGAGAAGCAGCAACCTGACTTGGATCTAACCTAAACTCAGAATTCGAATTCAAATGGGTGTCCCTATTAGGCATGGGCTTGGGTTCTTGGCTCCTAGGAGAGACCCAATCGAATCCCAACTCTTCCAGCTCAGTTTCTGTGTCTTAAATTGGCATGATTTTCGATAAATTGGTTTGTATCTTGGAGGAGTCTGAAGAGGTGTAGTCTTCAAACATAGGCCCAGAATAGTAGTTCAACTTGAAAATCTGAGTCTCATCACATGGGTCCTCATAATTATCCTAAATAGGCTTGAATTCAGATTCTAGGTTAAAGGTAGGGATTGGATCACTAAAATCTAGGCTGGGCTCTATTGGGATGTCAAAATCATCCCCAAGAATTACCTTAACAGGATAAGGCTCGAGATTTAATTCTTGAGGAGTTCTTTTTTAAGCTCATCATTATAGGTGTCTGGGAATTAAAAGCTAGGCAAACCAGGTTCTTGTGTCTCTAGGGCTTGCTTGAAATTGGGAACACCGGCAATTGGATCTTCCCAACCCAACTCAAGATCAGGCGTATTAGTCTGCACATAAGTTGGATCATATTCCATTTGGTTTGGGGATCCACAATAACCTTGATTCTCGAATCCAAGATTTGGGAAATCAGATTGATCGTTAGTCTTATGCCAAGATGTTTCACTAAATGCTTGGGGAATATACGAGTATTTTTGATCGATAATCTGTTTCAACAATTTTATCATCTCTTCCCGTTTCTCAAGGTCATCTTGGTGTCTTTCCCAAAGTACATGATTTGTCAGACATTGGAGATATTCAAAGTTATGCAATTTTTCTAATTCAATATATCCTGTCATGAGAATATCCTGGGTTGATCTATTTGTTATTTGTGTCAATATTAATTGAGTACAATTTATAATAAAGGCTAATGTTTCTGGGATGTTAACCTGAATCATGCTAGCTAGATTTGAGGTTTTGTCATCAATTCCATAAAATTTCAAGGCATTCTCAATCATTCTATTTCTCATGGACATTTGGGATTTAGGTTTCCAAAATAGTTTTCCTAAAATGTCAGGTTGCATTTTCGAATCAGATGGTGGAATTAAGATGTTGAATCAAACTCAGGTAGTTGATTAGATATGAAAGAAATTCCCAAGAAGATCTAGTGAGGTCTCTTAGGTTAAAAACCCAAGGACCTTCTTGTGTGTGTGCTCTAAAGAATAGATAAGGGATTGGATATGAATTAAGGCACCCAAAGATTTTTGGATGACTATAGAAGTTCGGGGCAGATGATACCCTTGGATAAGAAAGTCGTCCACCTGAGAATTACCTAGGTAGCCAGGAAGGGAGAGTCCCGCAAAGACTCTTACACAGTAGAGCATCCCCACGGGTTACAGGGTTTCCCCTACTCGACCTTCCTTGTCACCACGGATCCAGGTAGACTAGAATGGATAACTTGACCTCTTAAGTCTACCTGTTTTAAGTCCTACTTTGTGCATTTAATTCCACTTGATTAGAAGTTAATTTGAATTGTGACCTAATTTGGAGGTTGCTTGGCCCACAAAGTAGGCCAACATCACCTGACTTGCCCTAAAGATGATAGAATGAAATCTAGGCCAAGACTCAGAAATCACCCTGATTTGATTCCCAGGTTATTAGGTCCAAGATTTTAGGGTTCAAGTGATTTTAGAGCCTGATTTTTAGGGTTTTTTTAGATCTTTTCAAACAAGGGTTTGGGTAGCACACAAATGTGGGAGGGTTTATTCTCTTTATGCAGGCAAATGTGTTCTAACACTTCAAACCCTAATTGTTGAAACCCCAATTGGCTTTATTTCAAGTCCAATTAACTCTCAAAATGTTAACCTTGGGCTTTAAGCAAGAAGTGTGTTAGTCCAAGGTAATTTTAGGAATTAAGCATAGTCCCTAATAGGTATAGGCAATGTGGGTAGGGAATTCTAAACAAAATCGCGTCAAGGTTCAATTAGATATGAAAATTTTCTGTAAATCAGGAAAACTTGCCTTTTGAAATGATGATTTATTATGAAAATAAGGCAAATGAATCCTAATTAATTATTTCCTTTTTATCTTCCCAAGGTTAGGAGGTTGATTAGGGAAGAATAGAAATTTGCCCTGGGAGTGGCTATTTTGCACGGAAGATCGCCTCGTAAAGTACCTCACAAAATCACAAGAAATCAAACAGGGCAAGTTAGTGCTCAAATATAATCAGATAAAGCAAAGAATACCGGTGAATTGCACGTTGCTCCTCGACAACAACGCTAAATGTTTAGCAGTCTGAATCAGGGTTTTTAGAAATGATACATTGCAGTATAGCCGATAAAGCGTGAAAACAAATAGAATTTATACTCGAACAGAAATCTGAGGTTGAACAGAGGGAGTAAGTAGGAATTCACGCACTAATTTTTAATTAGAGTTAATGAGTAGAATTAATTGAGCATTAAAAATAGATATTCAATGAATAATAACCTGTCACATTATTTATTCAATGTATCTAGAGATTGCATGAAATAAAAAGAGGAGAATAAAAAACAATGGTGATTTAGATCACCATTAATCCTCTTAATTAAACATGTATGAAATTATTTAATCAGAATTCAATTGTAAACCATAGTACTTAAATTATTCAATAGTAATTCAAATAATGCCACAGTGTTTTCTACTTAACAGAGCCTCAATGCCTCTCTTTCTTTCTTCTTCTTCCTTTCCTTCTTCTTTCAGCACGCACGGGCCCTCTTCCTCTTTTTCTTCCCTTCGCAGAACAAGGGAAACAATTTCTCAAATTTTGCTAAGTGTCACACAGGGACACTTCCTTCAGAGAGAAAAAACCCCCTCCCCCGCGCTTGCTCTCTCCTTCCTGCTTTCTCTCACTCAAGATTTGAGTTTATTGGGTTATTGGGCATGCACACACCTGGGTTGAGGGCCACGGGTTTGGGTTGCAGCCGAGGAGTGTATAGGTTAGGTCAGGTCAGGTCGGGTTGGGTGTGCAGGTGAGTGGGGACCTCACCCCAATGTTTGAGGCGAAGAGCTGCTGTGACAAAAACAACTTAAATGCTCTCAAGCGCTCTTTTGTGCCCGATGTGGGACTAAATCCTACAGGGCTTCTTCGCACGCATCTGCTGCTGGAGTGGCTTCCAATTGAAGCTGAAGGAGTGCTCGGTGCTCCCAATTGGAGACCTAGATCGCTTCCTAGGATGAATCCGTAGTGCCTGGAGGGTGTAGTCTGGAGTGTTCATAGCCTGGAGCTTGAAGAATGAAGGAGGCGATGGCAACGGTGGCAGAGCTCTGGCGAGAACCTGCGATTACGAATACAGGCTTGAAAGCCTTAGTCAGATGGTTCAAAGGCTTCGCCCAAGCACAGCGAAGATGGTGGTGGTGGTTTTGTAGCGTGAAGGTGCATGTGGTGGTGTGTCGGAGCCGGACGAGAAGCGTGAAGGTTGGTGAGTTTGGTAGGATGGTAGATAGGTTGATAGGCCCAATAATGTTAGGGATTTTATTTTAGGGGCCGCAACAGAGGTTTTGGCAGTGGTGGTGTGATGTTTGGTGGTGAGTGGTGGTGGCTTGGGCTCGCCGGAGCCCTTGCCGGACTTGGAGAAGACGGAGGGGGAGAGTGTGAACGGTGGTCAAAATTGAAGGACAAGGGGCTAGGGAGATTAAGGAGGAGGAGAGGGAAAGGCTGAACCTAGTTATAGGACAAAAAGAGAAAGGAAGTCCACGCCGGTGTGATGGCTGGACATGGGGAAGATGAACCCTCCGATGAGGTGAACAATGAAGAGGAAAGTTCGAAAATGACAGGGCTTTGGCTGGCCATCTTCGGAGGAAGGGAGGGAGGACAGTTGTGCCTCCAATTTGACGGTTGGAGGCATGGATGAAGGAGAACAAGGAGGGCCACCAGAGTGTAGGTCGGATTAGGCCGGAGATAGGAAAAAGGGAAGATTTTTGAGGCCAAACCTAGCTAAAGAGGTGAGGTTTGCATCGTAGGTCCATATATAGGCCATGGGGAGGAGTTTCAAGCTTGGAAACCAAGCTTGCAACTCTACGATTTTCATGCAAGTAAGACATGCGAACCTTCAAAAGGTTTGCATGAGGATTTGGGGGCAATTTAGGATTCGTGTATGGGCTCATGTGGAAGGCAATTTCACAAGGAATCTTTGGTTCAAATTTGGTAAGGTTTGGTTGAGAATTGAGCGAGAAATCCTTGCTCGAAACTTGACGGTGAAGATCTGACCTTCCAAAAATGGCGTGAAGACCTTTCTGTAAAGAACGATGATAAAGTTAGGGACATTTTTGCAATTATTTCAAAAGTTAGTGGCATATGTGTGAGAGAAAAGAGTTAGAGAGGACTGAAATGTAAACTAGGTCAAGGTGATCCCTAATTGGGCCCAAATTTTGGTACAAACCTAATTTGGACCCAAGAAATTTGATGGTGAAGTCAGATTTAGGTTTTGACCAAGTTTGACTAGGTAAATTGTGTAGAAACCCAAATTAGGGCAACTGTCAGTCTGAGACTCTGTTTAAGGTCAAAATGGGTTTCAATGGTTAAATCAAAGATGCCAAACCCTAGAGAATATTTTTCTATGATTTTTATAGGGTTTAGGTGAATTTTATCCTATTCGAAACCTCAGTAAATTAAGTAGGTTTGTATTCAGGGTTTCAGATATTATTTAATTCTTGTAACGCGTGCAAACCCGTTTCTGTCTGCACGGACCCTCTTGTTAGACTTTAATGCATATTTGACCTTAATAAACCCTTGAGAAAACCCATGATTTATTTTGCATTTATGATATGATGGTAAAATTATAGTTTTAACCCTAGTTTCATGTTAAACTCTTAGAAAGGATGTGCAGTGAATTACAGTCCTTTGGCGGTTATGTAGGAGCATTTATTAATGGATTTCAACTAATTAAAGCTAGATACAAATGATGATGATGTTATCATCAGGAGTCTCCAAATTTGCAAAGAGATCTCACACCCAATCCCTCTTTTTTCCTTAGCGTGCACATCATCTTCCACTTAACTGGTTGAAAGAATCTACTACTATATGCTGGTCCCTTCCAGAAAAAATGCCTGTGAATAATATCCATTCGCTTAAGCATCAGACCTGATGGCTTGAACATGGAAATAAAAAGCATCGGGATCGCTGAGAGAACGGAGTTAAGCAAAACCAGACGTTCCCACTTAGACAAGAACCTGCCACACCACCCTTCTAACTCCATCGATACCTTCTCAAAAAGCTGGGCCTAGTCCTTCATTTTCTTGGCTTACAGTTGTAAACCAAGATAACTGATAGGGAGTGTGACTATGGGCGTCTGTAGAAGCTGAGACATCTCCTCCTTTTGTTTACATACCTCTCCAAAACAAACAAGAGATGATTTGCAACATTGATGCTCAAGCTAGAGATCTCACTGAAAATGTCAACCACCTGCTTAAGCACCTCCACTTCGTAGGGACCCCCCTCTACAAAGAAGACGGTATCATCCGTGAACCGTAAGATAGGTGTCAAAGCTCTTTGAGATGACAAAGTGTAGCCATGTAAATATCCACCCAAGCACACCCTGAATGCCAACCGTGCCAGCGTATCCACTTCCAAGATGAAAATAAGAGGTGCCACTGGGCGCCCTTGTTTGACACCCTTCTATGGTTGCATCCAATGACTTGTGGGATGCGCATTTATTAATGGGGAGGAGGAGGTGGTAATTGATCTCTTAATCCACTGGACCCACTCTTCAGGGAAGCCCCGTCGTCTGAAGTCTCACAGAGTTACTGCCACGAGATGGAATCATAAGCCATTGAAAAATCAACCTTCCACAAGAAGGCACTCTTTTTCCTCCTGACCCATCCTAACACCATCTCCTAAGACAAAATGACGACTCTTGCGAGGATCTTCCTTTGAGAGAGGCGGACTGCACAGGACTAATAATAATTTTTATTGCATCTCTCATCTTGTTTGCAAGAACTTTTCCAATGATCAGGTAAATTGAGTTGGACAAGGCTATGGGCCTGAAATCTGTCGGGGACTTGGCACCTAGCTTCTTAGGCAGAAGAAAAAGAAGAGACTTGTTTATTCTCTCCACTCCAAAATTCCTCCTTTGGAATTCCTCTACCATGGCAAGCACATCAGCCTTAACTGTCGGCCAAAAGGAAGAATAAAAAAATACAAGGAAACCATCTGGATTAGGGGACCCTTCTGCCTTTATCCCATTCAAAGCTGCCACCATCTCCTCTTCTCCAATATGCCTGCACAAAAGCCATCCCTCCTCTTCAAGTCGTGGCATATTTGAGTGAGACAGCCTCCACATTCCCCTCTGCCCCACATGCGTAGTGTCCCTGAAGTAGTTGTTGGCTATATTGCATACTTCTAGGGGGGACGTAACCACAAGTTTAACATATCTAAGGGAAGTGATAAGGTTGTACCTTCTACGCACACTCGCAACCATGTGAAAGAATTTGGTGTTGGAATCTCCTTCCTTCAACCATAGTTGTCTGGACTTTTGTCGCCAATCAATCTCCCTTCGGAGATCCTCCTTTGCCACAACACCTTGTAGCACCTTGCGTAGTTCCTTTTCCTCATCATTCAGCCCCTCTGAGTCTTCCTTCACATCCAACACCCTCACCCCTTCTAACTCCTCCCTTCTCTTCTGAGCCTTCAATGCCCCCACTATTTTTTTATACTCCATCAGTAGCAACCGCAACCCTTTTAACTTGGACACAAACCTCTTGGTAGCTGAACCCTCTCCCTCCTGAGCCATTCACCATGAAGCCACCATGTCTCTGAAACCCTCCTCACTAAGCCAAGACTTTTGGAACTTAAAATGAGAACCTGCCTTCACTCCCTCTCCACTCTCCCGCACTAGCAGAGTATGGTCAGAAAAAGGCATAGCCGACGCCACCACAGAGGCCATATGGAAAGATCCTATCATATCCACGTTGCATAAGAACCCATCAATCTTGGACATCTGACCTCCCCCACCTCTCCATGTGTAAGTAGCTCTGAAAGAAGGAATATCTACAAGTTCCAACTTCGTAACCACGCTCTAGAAATCGAAGGTAGATGAGTCAGTCCATCCATCCGGCTAATCATCTGAGGACAAGGTGGTGTTGAAATCTCCTCCCAAGAGCCAAGCGGCCCCCTACACCCATTCAGCCATATCACAAATCTCATCCCACAACTCAAGCCTCTCTCCTTGGCCACACGACCCATAAACTAAGGTAACATGGATACATGTATTATCAGATACTCTAGTGAACTTGCATGTAATGGAATAGTACCCCACCTTCGTATCGACTAGCTGAAGGATTAGAGAGTTCCACCACACACAAACTCCCCCTGCATGTCCTTTTGATGGGATACATCTCAAAGAAAAATCACCCGCACCCACCAACGGCTGCCACTTCTCAGTACCTTCCCCATCAACATGCATCTCCTACAGACAAGTATAATCAACCCCCCACTCTCGTAAGTATCTCAGCAAGTGATGGGAACACCATCATGAGCCCTAACTAGCTCATTTTGACCCATAAAAGAGAACAAAAAGCTCCTACATAACCAACTGGAGGTCCTAATTCCATGAATAACCATTTTGAGAGAAAAGTAAGAAACAAGGGGTAAAACTGTAATTTTACCATTGCAGTACAACAATGGGTTTTCTCTTGGGCTAAACATAGGTCAAATGGTCTTAGCAAGATAAAAAATGGGTTGGTTCAAACATAAAAGGGTTCATGTGAGAATTCTAGGAATTAAATGATTTCTTGTAACCCTAAAACAGACCTACCTGATTTAACAGGGTTCTGGTTAGAATAAAATTCACCTAAACCCTCTAAAAATTATGGAAAAATATTCTCTAGGATTTAGAACCTTCAATTTGGTCCTTGGAACCTATTTTGACCTAAATTGGGGTCTCAGTCAAATATTTACCCTAAATTAGGTTTTTGTGTAAATTGCCTAGTGAAATGTGGTCAAACCTAAAATACAACTTCACCATTGGATTCCTTAGGTCCAAATTAGGTTTGTACCAAAATTTAGACCTATGGGGAATTCATCTTGACCTACTTTGCAAACTGGTCCAGCCCAATTACATTTCTAACCCCATCTTTTGAAAACTTCTACAGAAACCCCCCTATATTTGTCTTCATTCTTTGCAATTAGGCTACTCCGGCAAGGTTGCAAGGGAAAGATCTCTCTGATTTCTCAGAGAATCCCCTTCAAAATTGAATGGGAGATTCTCTGGGAAATCTCCTCCAATTTGAACACAATCAGAGGCCCTTTTTGGCACCTAATCTCTCATGCAAATGCATGAGAGATTCAGGTTTCCTGCAACCTTCCATCTCCGACGAGCTTTTCGTGCTTGGAAGCTTGGCTTCCAAGCATAAATCCTTCCTCCAGGGCCTATAAAAGCATACCCAAATCCCTCTGCATCTGGCAAGCTTGAAATTGGCATGAGAATCCCTCTATTTCATCTCTTCCCCCTCTGGCCAGTAGCTCAGCAAGCTCCGGCGACCTCCCTCTCCTTCCCTCGTCGCTCAGCCATAATACTAGTGGCATGGTTCTCTTCCTCCTCCTCATCCGCGTAGCACCGCACCAACTGATGCCTCGGCTGCCCCTTCATCGTCACCATCCTCCCCCCACTGAGTGTTTCGTCTCTGACAATGGCAATACGAGTCGGTCGCCATCTCTACCTCCCCCTTCATCTCTCTACATCCAGCTAAGTCCTCTCTCTTTTTTAATTCTTTTTCTCTCTTTATTTCTTAAAAACATGCATCGATGCACACTATCACCCTCACCTTCTTCATCTTTGGCCAGACCTCCGGTGAGGCGTCCTCGCCGCTCCACACCTCCATCCGCCTCGCCAACCACCCCATAAGCACCGCAACAGTTCACTGATCCTAAACCCTCACTCCACTCACCGCGTGACTCCCCTAAAACACCTCCCAAACACACCTACTCACAAGCACACAGGGTGCCCTAACCACGCACACTCCGGCCATCCCACACCACGTTGACCCCCGCACTATGTTCACCGTGTCTCGATGAAGCTATCTGAGCTTTCTGACAGGCCCACGAGGCCGATTTTGTGTTGACAGGTTTGGAGTCCCCACCGCCATTGACGCACGCGAGCTACTAGCTTGCAAGCTTGCTCCAGGTCTCCTCGCTCCAGGCTACGAGTCCCAGGGTGTGCGGACTTCTCTCGTGCATAGCTCCAGCCAAGCAATTGGCACTGAAGACCGAAGTAGCCAGTGCAATCAAGGAACCCTCTTGCTGCGGACGCACATGAAGGAAGGGGGACGTTTAGTCCCACCTCAGAAATTATTGAGCGGGCGCAGCGGAATAAAGTGAAAAAGTGAATGAGGCTCTTTGCCTCCTGACCACAGGGTGAGGTCCCACTCACCTCTCACTACCTCGTCCATGACCTGATCCTCGCGGACCTGGCTTGACCCGTATACCCGACATGTAATCCTCGCCCACCACTGACAGAATCCATTTTCGTGCACTTTGAAAGTCGTCAGAATCATAGTATAGTCGCGCAAAAATGTTCGTCAAAAAATGATTTCTAAAGATAACGAGACTTTGAGTCCCAGTCGTTCGTCTCTGGGAGGCATTTGTTTACTTCTGAAATAGATCTTCTATTGCTCTACTTTGTTTAGAATCGCATGCCGGTTCGTGATTATTACGTAGTTAAGTATGACATGCTTAGTTGCAAGAATATTAGGAGTTAGAAACAGGCAACTTGAATCATGCAAGTATAATATTAATCAATAAGCTCATGGTGATTTCAAACACACACACACACATATATATATAAATGCATTTTCATTCATTCATTGGGAGAGTTGTTTGCAACAAGAACTATAGAGGAAAGCTTGTACATAAATGCTTGAAATGGAAATCTAGCTACTAGAAAATGACTGCATACAAGAATCAATGGGGGGTTTCGCATGCATCATTGGGGGAGAAGTTAAGACTACACTACTAAGCAATAATAAAAGTAGTAAAAATCATGGAGAGCATAAATTATATCTAATAGAATAAAGGGCATTCAGGGGTGGTCCCTGATGGCCTTGGAGTGGTCGGGAGGAGAATGAGGGGCGGCCAATGTAGCTTAGGCTGACCCTTGGAGAGAGGGAGGAATGATTCAGCATCCCTGCATGAAGTCCTCCATGATGGTGGTGAGCTTGTGGAGGTGGAGTAGCTAACCTAAGTGAAGGTGGGCGTGTATGGAGCTAATGAGGTAAGTGGTGCCAATGGAAGCCAAGGGATGTGAATGGGTGCAAATGGCCACCCCTTAGGTCTTTTTATAGACCTAAGGGAAGCTCTCTAACAAATTATGGAATTCTATAGAGAGGCCTATGGTGGGAGCCTGTGGGAGAGAGAGAGAGAGAGGGTGGATAGTGGTTTTTAGATCCACCAAATGTGGATCTAAAAATTGAATGGCTCTTGGTTGCTAATTTTGGCAACCAAGGCAACAGCAGATGGCAGAGAGTTATAAAGAACTCTAGGCTAGATATTTTCATGTGGATGGTGTGTGTGGGTCTAAACCTAGGTGGCTAGGTTGATTAGGTTAGGTTCTAGTGGGTTTAGGTCAAGGTAGGTCTCAAATTAGGGTTGTAAACCCTAATTCACTAAGGTAAAGTGCAATTAAACTTAATACAAGTTTAATTGGGTGTGTGAAAACTTAATTGAGAGTAAAACAACTCAATTAAGTCAAGTTTAGGTCAATTGGACTCTCACTGAGTCCAATTGGACAGTGTATGCTGAGATCAGGGCTCAATTGGATTCAATGAGTCCAATTGAATAGGTTGATGGAATTGACTAAGATCCAAGTCAATTAGGTTTAGTGAGGACCTAATTAGGTCCTTAGGGAGGTCTAGCGGTGATGTCCTAGGGTTAGGGCACCTTAATTTAGGTTCCTATGGTGTTGGAATTGGGTTTAGGGACCTAGTGATCCAAGATCAATGCTTAAATCTCAAAACAGGAATTCGAGAGCAGTATCAGACGTCTAATAATAGTGTCAGACGTCTTATACTCAAAAATCAGAAGTCCAGACTTGTTGTCTGGATGTCCAATCAGAGTCAGGAGGGATTTTGGGTTCTGTTTTGGGTATTTTGTAGAAATTGGACGTCTGACAAAGTGTCTGGACGTCCAATAACACTGCAGAAGTGGGTTTGAGGTGTGCGGGAGATGGCTAAGGGTTTTGGACGTCCTATAACTTATCTGGACATCTAGATAAGGGTTGGAACTATGGTTTTAGGGCTTCCTTGGGTGTTGTGACCTAATCTAAGGGTAGCTAAGGCTTGGGGAAGTCTCTAGGCTATCCTAGGGCTATGATGGACCTAAGCTCTTCACATTTTACTGCTTTATTCCTACTTAATAGCATAGCAAACCTTCAACTCCCTTACATTATTATTCCTACATCTAATCTAAGCCTTCTGCTCCAGCTCTGCTGCAACTCCCGTTATTCTAGATCCAGCTTCAGATCTTGCTCCAGATCTAGCTCCAGATTTGCTTATTCCCTGCAATCGACGTAATGCACTTAATCAACACATTATAACATTAGTTTATGCATAGCTAAAGGAAAGCAGTAAAGATGCAGATAATGCATATGCATGCATGAATAACCCTAACTTATGCTAAGTCCTAGCTTAATGTAGGTCAAATAAGACCTATGATTGCTGTGCAATCATACCCCCATGCCTAAATCTTGCTAGTCCATAGCAAATGCAAGACTAAATTATCTACAGCAAGGGTCCCTAAGGGGCTGATTATTTTATCAAGTGTATGCCTAGAGATTTTTTTCCTTTTTGTTTTCATCTTCTGCTCTAGAAATCCAGACAATCGTGAAAGTGCGGCTATGTAGCTTTTGCAACGGATTCGAGTGAAAACTAATACACCTCTAAAGCCTGTACTTGATCCCTAGTTAAAATTCTAGTGGGATAGGCAGACTTCTTCTCTCGGGGTATTCAAGATATTCTATGAATTCCACCCTGGCTTTGGGCTTAAGTAGAGAATCTCTGAGAGAAAGTATTATATATTTGGTGGCTCATTCTCACTTGGTGCTACATAGAGACTAGTACTACAGAATCTAGATTCCCAGATTACTAAGTAGCTCAACTCAGAGAAAGACGAGAAAAACTATGCTCCCTTTTGATTCCTTTGTATCTATTCTCTCTTACTCTTTTTCTTTTCCTTTTCTTTTCTTTCCTAGAGCTCACAACTTTACCAGATTCACGCATATGACCTGTATTTGGAGGTCTCACTAGGCATTAATACTTTAATTGAGTTCTCATAACCCTAATGCTAAGTTGGGATTCCTCAGCCAGTATTTGGGTGGTCAAAAACACAAGAAAAATAGGTTAAAGTCATATTTGGTGGAGCTCAATTTTATTTGGTGGTATTGCCTCAATGAAATAAATACTAAATATTCATTCTTTCTTTTTCTTTTTCTTCTTTTTCTAACTTTTTCAGTTTTTCTTTCTTTTCATCTTTTTTTTTTTTTTAACATCACACAACTAGCATACATCCATGAACTTTATTAAGGAGGCATTATTAGGGATTGGTGGTACTCAAGAGACATTGGGTGGCTTATTTGGTGGAAGTTCCTACTCACGGCACTGGGAAAGACGGATAGAACGGTGTATTTCTGACCTTGACATCAATACCCTCTTTCAGCTGAGGATTCCGTAAAGAATGGTCGTAACCATCCACCTTAGCCCTAGTTTTATGAAAACTCGCTCTCCATGTATTTGCCTTATTCGGTGGCTCTCAAAATTTTGCGCAAAAATGTATATGCAGGAACCGAGAGTGAAAACTATGTCTAATCTCAGAGTATCATTACCTAATTATCTAGGATTCCAGATTTTTTGCACTAATCTTAGAGCACCAATACACTCTCTCACACTATTTGGTGGATTTTTAGAGGAAAATCTGCCTGACTCCCAAAACACTGTCCAGGGGTTCAGGAAAAGAAGCACTGCTTCTTCTCGACAGACTGAAGACATTTATCAGCCTTCACCATGAATCCATTGCAAATTCTACATGTGTGTGAAAAGTTGTACTGGATTCCAGATTATAGGAATCAACTAGAGGATAAAGTCCCTAATGCATTCTCTTAATAAAATAATCTTATTCATGAATGCAATATGTATATATGCTATAGACATGTAACCTCGCATAATTTGTACTTTGTGAATTTCCCATATTGTGTTATAGTCAGCTTAACCCTAAATTTAGAACAAAAGGTGGGCGGGTGAGTCGGAAGTGGCTGTTGCGAACGATTTCTAGCTCCAATGCGAGCATTGGAGGTGGAGTCGGTTGTTCTTTTATTTAAGGTCCTAAAGTACGTTTTGCATGCAGCTTCGAGGTTTTCCTAAGTGTTGGCAAAAAATTTTTTAGTTTCTGCTGTATCAACCCCCCCATACCTAAGTTCTTGCATGTCCTCATGCATGAATATAAAAAAAAATAAATCTGACAGAGGATGAGTGGGCAGAAGTCACCTGTAATTGCTCCTAAAATTATATTCAGCACCGGCCAACCTGTTAACATGCACTATACAAAAGGGAAATATGCTAAAAGAAAAATATGCTATGTATAAAAATGGTTATGTATAGATGATGGTGAAATGTGGAGTGAATGGTATTTGTACGTGCTGAGTTTAATGCCTCCAGCTGGGCAAAAACTCAATCAGATGTGTCATTTCTAGCATAGGAGCCGGCTAAGATTAAGAGAAAGATATGCTCGTATGCTCCCAGAATCAGTGGTCTGGAGATGCGAACCAACTGATTATGCACCTATACTCGAAAAACTATAGCTATAAGAAAGTGTGGAGTGGTGGTGGAAAATAGAGGATAATCATAGGGGGGGATCATGATGTTGATTCAGCTGATTTATCATGTCCCTCAATTCAGCAGGAAGTTGCTGAGGGTGTAGATCAAAATGTATCTCAGAACCAAAATCTGAGTCATAGGGATCCTCATAATGATAATTGACATCAAAGATCATTCCCTCTCCAGGCTCTGGGTCATATGGGGGTATCCATGAAAGTAGAAGATCTGTGGGGACGTCACTGAAATCCTCATCAGAAATTACTTCGTCCTCATCAGTACCCATCTCTGATTTATCATAGGCTGTCTCCTCAGGCTCAGAGTTTAGCCATCTATTAGAATGACTAGGATGATAGGTGCATCCCCAGCTCCTTCTGCTCAAAGCTTCACCCTTATATGCATTGGGTTCCTCAGTAATTCCAGCATCCATAGCTATTTTTGGTCTTCGGATGTCATGCTCGAGGATAGAAAGTGTCATCTCAAAATCTCTAGCATCCGAATTAGGGATGTAGGTGAAAGAAGAGTGCAGATCAAAAGATGTTGGCTCCAGCAGAGGTTCACCTACAATGGGAAGTGGCTTAGGCTGATCAGTAGTGTCGCATGTAATGCTTGCCTCAAGATCCATATACTCAATTGGATCTACTTCCCTTGTCTCGATTGGGTTATCTAACCTAAGAGGTGTCTCCCAGGATTCAGGATAATCTAATTGCAGCTCAGTCTTGGAGATATCAGTCCTTTCCTCCTCAATTTTAGATGAACCCATTCGGCATACTTCCTGCTCCTGTCTCATATCCACGCTAGATTCTTTTTCCCCTGAGTGATCTTCTAGTATTTGCTCCCGAGAATCTTCTGTGTGTCCTTCTGGCGTAATCATTTCGGATTCCTCGAGGTCTTCAAGGCTATTTTCCACTTGATATCTCAAAAGTAGTAGTTCTTGAGTTTCCCAATTTTGTCTCATTAGCCTTGTTATCTCTGTTGTTTCCTGAAGAAGCTGCATCACAGCTTGTTGATGCGGAATCCAGCTTTGTCTTTGGTTTGGCTCGATGATAGCCTAGATTTCGTGTAGATAGGATGCAGCCTTTTCCTTAGCGCTCGCTATAGCTCTCTGTATTCTATAATGCGGCCGCATATGCACCGGTAGCTCTTCAGGGGCTCCAGGGGGTGAATCAGGTCTACCCATGTTCCATGGGTGAGGAGTAGGAGTATGAAATCCATATCCTGGGTTATAAGACGCAGTCCTTTGAGGACCAATTGGTATGGGTCATAATATCCAGGGTTAGGATATGGGTTAACCATTTCGGTAACCTGAGGAGATGGATCAGGCTAAGCGAAAAGTCATCTTCGCCACCTTGGGTTCTGATCCCAAGGTTGAGCTGATTCAATGACCCGGGCTCTCAGATAAGCTCGTGGGTCCAACTCTTCTGGATCCTGATTAGGTCCAGATAGAATGTTAGCCATTGCGGCTCAGCTGATAGAAGAAGTGACTTGCCTCCTTGGGAGCAGCTCCCAAGGTCCAATCAGCTGAGGTCTAAGTGACCTCCTTCCTTGCATACACCACCCAACCCTTGGGTTGGTGTAGCCAAGCAGGACAAGGCTAAGGCCCTGTCAATCAAATGGTCTTTATAGATCAGGTGACCAAATTTTTCGTTATAAATTTGAATTCCTGAAGATAAGTTCGTCGTTCAACCGACTGAAAGTGATTCCCGCCTCTCAAGCTAACCCAGCCAGTCTGGTTACGGGGGGACTAAGGGGAAGGTTCTTCCTTTGGCTTACGCCTCCGGTTCCGTTTACCCCCGAGCTACGGTCGTTTGACACTACCCTTTAGACTTAGTCACCAGGTTTGGCAAGAGAGATTAAAAACACCCAGTAGTACGACAATGAACTCGGGTTGATTTCATGTTTTAGAATTAATTTTTAACCCGTTTTCTTCAGTGGGGTTTGTGGTGAGTGGCCCACAAGGTGACCAAGCTCACCGGCTAACTAGACTTGATTAAGTCTAGGTTAGCCTAAAGTGTAGTCTCTAGTTGTAACCCTAAAGATTCAACCTAAGTTGCATGCACTTCTAGGTTTTTTTTTTTTTAATTTCAGCAGACGACAAAAGTAAAGTTGGTTCTCTGATGATAATTGGAATCCAATTAATTTGAAATTTTGAGAGTAGATTCCATTTTCAACTAGTTTTTCAGAGATTATTTTTTTGAAATTTTTACTATTTCAACCAAATTTTTTGGGAATTTTGAATATCAGAGGGTCAGATTTGGAATTTTGACCCCTAGTCAGTTTTTCACTTTGAAATAATATCAAATGACTTCAAAAATTATAGAAAAATATAGAAAATAAAGCCAATGAGATCAGCTTTGAAACCCCACCATTTTTAGTCAAAACAGATTCGCAGATTACTCGAAATCGCTTTTTAAAATTTGAAAAATTTTGAACCTTGGTCAATCTGACCCCTGTGCACTTCGTGAATTTTTAAAAATTATATACTTGAAATTTTTCAAAATAATGGTGGTGTT
This sequence comes from Thalassia testudinum, assembly GCA_037157565.1. Classification (NCBI taxonomy): domain Eukaryota; kingdom Viridiplantae; phylum Streptophyta; class Magnoliopsida; order Alismatales; family Hydrocharitaceae; genus Thalassia; species Thalassia testudinum. The sequence goes on from JAZHRO010000077.1 coordinate 131,189,799, forward strand.
TGAAAGATGATTTGAAAATGAAGGTTTAGCCCAAATTTCAGAATTTTTCAATTACTAGTTTTTTGGCAATCGAATTTTTAAATCGATCTTGAAATTTGGCCGAAAATTAGGAGATGGTGGAAAAGCTTTTTAAAGAGGTTTGAATTTGAAATTTAATCCTTCCACCAAAAAGATTTTTTTTTCAAAACTCTTGCACATTTTATTTTTTTCCAAAAGAATTTTTCAAAGGATTCAACAAAAATATCTTTTTTTTTCTTTTTTCAACTAACCTAGATTACAAAGGAAACCTAATCTAGATTTTTTTTCAAAATTTTTCCTTTTTTGATTTTTTTTTCACGAAAATGAGAAAAATCTTCCTTTTTTTTTCACAAAAGAAATTGCAGGAAGTAGATCTAGTCCTAGGGTTCAGAAAATAAACTTAATCTAAGAGAATGTGATGTTTATCTGATTTCTTTTCTGCGCTCGTTGTGTGCACAGATCGCATTTTTCTTCCATGTTGTCCTGCACATCAAAAACAAAGTAGAGGCAAATTCATCAGTGATAGATTAAAAGATCAAAATCAAGAAAAAAATGACGTTGCCCCTCGGCAACGGCGCCATTTAACGGATTCGTTCTCACGTGTTTTGAAAGTCGTCGAAATCGTAGTATAGTCGCGCAAAAACGTTCGTCAAAAAATGATTTCTAAAGATAACAAGGCTTTGAATCCTGGTCGTTCGTCTCTGGGAGGCATTTGTTTACTTCTGAAATTGATCTTCTATTGCACTACTTTGTTTAGAATCGCATGTCGGATCGTGATTATTACGTAGTTAAGTATGACATGCTTAGTTGCAAGAATATTAGGAGTTAGAAACAGGCAACTTGAATCATGCAGGTATAATATTAATCAATAAGCTCATGGTGATTTCAAACACATAAAAATATATATATATATATATATATATATATCAATGCATTTTCATTCATTCATTGGGAGAGTTGTTTGCAACAAGAACTGTAGAGGAAAGATTGTACATAAATGCTTGAAATGGAAATCTAGCTACTAGAAAATGACTGCATATAAGAATCAATGGGGGGATTTCGCATGCATCATTGGGGGAGAAGTTAAGACGACGCTACTAAGCAGTAATAAAAGCAGTAAAAATCATGGAGAGCATAAACTAAATCGTATAGAATAAAGGGCATTCAGGGGTGGTCCCCGATGGCCTTGGAGTGGTTGGGAGGAGAATGAGGGGCGGCCAATGTAGCTTAGGTCGACCCATGGAGAGAGGGAGGAGTGATCCAGCATCCCGATATGATGTCCTCCATGATGGTGGTGAGCTCGTGGAGGTGGAGTAGCTAACCTAAGTGAAGGTGAGCGTGTATGGAGTTAATGAGGTGAGTGGTGCCAATGGAAGCCAAGGGATGTGAATGGGTGCAAATGGCCACCACTTAGGTCTTTTTATAGACCTAAGGGAATCTCTCTAGAGAATTATGGAATTCTCTAGAGAGGCCTATGGTGGGAGCTTGTGGGAGAGTGAGAGAGAGAGAGGGTGGATGGTGGTTTTTAGATCCAGCAAATGTGGATCTAAGAATTGAATGGTTCTTGGTTGCTAATTTTGGAAACCAAGGCAACAACACATGGTAGAGAGTTCTAGAGAACTTAGGCTAGATATTTTCATGTGGATGGTGTGTGTGGGTCGAAACCTAGGTGGCTAGGTTGATTAGGTTAGGTTCTAGTGGGTTTAGGTCAAGGTAGGTCTCAAATTAGGGTTGTAAACCCTAATTCACTAAGGTAAAGTGCAATTAAACTTAATACAAGTTTAATTGGGTGTGTGAAAACTTAATTGAGAGTAAAACAACTCAATTAAGTCAGGTTTAGGTCAATTGGACTCTCACTGAGTCCAATTGGACAGTGTGTGCTGAGATCAGGGCTCAATTGGACTCAATGAGTCCAATTGAATAGGCTGATGGAATTGACTAAGATGCAAGTCAATTAGGTTTAGTGAGGACCTAATTAGGTCCTTAGGGAGGTCTAGCGGTGATGTACTAGGGTTAGGGCACCTTAATTTAGGTTCCTATGGTGTTGGAATTGGGTTTAGGGACCTAGTGATCCAAGATCAATGCTTAAATTTCAAAACAGGAATTGGAGAGCAGTATCAGACGTCTAATAATAGTGTCAGACATCTTATACTCAAAATCAGAAGTCCAGACTTTTTGTCTGGACATCCAATCAGTGTCAGGAGAGATTTTGGGTTCTGTTTTGGGTATTCTGCAGAAATTGGACGTCTGACAAAGTGTCTGGACGTCCAATAACACTGCAGAAGTGGGTTTGAGGTGTGCGGGAGATGGCTAAGGGTCCTGGACATCCTATAACTTATCTGGACGTCCAGATAAGGGTTGGAACTAGGGTTTTAGGGCTTCCTTGGGTGTTGTGACCTAATCTAAGGGTGGCTAAGGCTTGGGGAAGTGTCTAGGCTATCCTAGGGCTAGGATGGACCTAAGCTCTTCACATTTTACTACTTTATTCCTACTTAATAGCATAGCAAGCCTTTGACTCCCTTAAATTATTATTCCTACATCTAATCTAAGCTTTCTGCTCCAGCTCTGCTGCAACTCCCGTTATTCTAGATCCAGCTTCAGATCCTGCTCCAGATCTTGCTCCAGATCTACTTATTCCCTGCAATTGACATAATGCACTTAATCAGCACATTATAACATTATTTTATTCATAGCTAAAGGAAAGCAGTAAAGATGCAGATAATGCATATGCATGCATGAATAACCCTAACTTATGCTAAGTCCTAGCTTAATCTAGGTTAATTAAGACCTATGATTGCTGCGCAATCAACCACCGCACGCCGGTGGGCCTAGTCCCGGGTGTGCGTACTTGACCCAATTACCTGAGAGGCGGCTCTAGGAGAGTGAGCCTAAGAGAGAAAGAGGAAGAGAGATCATGGGGGCGGGTAGGGGTTGGTTTTGCTCTCTCACAAGCAAGAAGAAGAAGAAGCCAGGGAAGAAGAGGGCGGAAGCCAGCGAAGCTAAGGGAGGAGAAGACAAGGACTGAAGAGGAAGAAGTTGAAGACTTAAGGGTTGAAGAAAGAGAAGGAGAAGGAATTGAAGGCAGAAGAAAGAGGCACTGCCAGAGAAAGAAGAAGAAGAAGAAAGAGAAGAAGCCAAAGCTAAAGGCAGAAGGAAAAGGCACAGGCTTAGAATAGAAGGAAAGAAAGAAAGAAGATGGAAGGAAGTAGCTAGAGAAGAATAGAGATATTGATCGGAGACTAGAAAAAGAAATAGAAGCACTGTAGCAACCCTAAGTTTAAGACGTCTGATTCACAAAATTAGACGTCCATTTTTTGTGCTTCCTTTATATACATTGACATTTTGTGTTTTTGCACTATAACTATGATTTTCATTGCATATTATATTCAATTTTAAAGTTGTGCTCTTGATTTTTAAACCCCAATTTGATCCCTGTGTTTGACCTCAAACTTAAAACTTTGAGTAATAAAATTTATTTGTTTTCAAGCGATTTCAACTATACTACGATGCATTGATTTTAAAACATTGATCTCGCCCATCAAACATTTTGGCGCCGTTGCCAGGGAGCAACGGGCGATTTAGAAATCTTGATCACAATTTCTGAGTTGCTACTAACTTGATATATCTCTATTGTTGTGATTGTTTCATGGGAGAAGATTCAAAAGAAGACGACCGCACAACACCGAGGCAGGTAATCTCTGACTAGCCCTTTCTCTTAATCCCCTTATTCTGAAAAGAAAGCCAAGGTAAAAATCAATTAGGGCTACCTACTTTCCTTCTTTAGCTAAGTCACCAAAGTTGCCTGATTTTGATTTCAATAATAAATATTGATTTATGCATCCATTTAAGGTAACTAGGGCTACCACCTTCTTGATTGAGCCCTAGATACCATATTGTTGGCAACTAAATTGGACCAAAATTAGAGCCAAATTAAGGATTCCAATTTAGGGTTTTAGAGACACATCTTTCTAAGCAAGAATCAACTATTCCAAAAAGAGGTGTGCCTAAGCCATGATTGAAAAGACTTATACAAGAGAAACCCTAAAATTCAAGCTCTTAATTTCACTTGAATCCTAAAAGAAAGGACCTAAAGCTTTTCAAATGACAAATAGGTGAAGTTGACCCCCTTGTTGGGTCAATCAACCTTGAAATTAGGTCACTTTTGCACTCAATACATCTAAAGTTCAAGTGGAATCCCAAGCACCTTTGTTTTTAAATAAAAGTCGTAGACTTAAGAGGTCAAAGTCCCCATTCTGGTCTACCTGGAATCTCAGTGACAAGAGAGGTTGGGTGGGGGAAACCCTGTAATCTGTGGGGGCGCTCTACCGTGTAGGAGTCTTTGCGGGACTCACCCTCTCTGGCAGCCCAGGTAATTCTCAGGTGGACAACTTTTTAATCCAGGGGTATCATTCGCCCTGAACCTCCATAGTCATCCAAACATCTTTGGGGCCTTGATTGGGTCAAACATCCAATCCCTCATCCCTTCTCTTTAGAGCACACACAGAGATTTTCTTTGGGAGTCTCTATTCAGATCAAATCACTTCGATCCAAACTTGAATTCTAATTCTACGTCTTGATTCCACCATCTGATCCAAATATGCAACCTGGTTACTTAGGGATACCGTTCAAGAAACTTGAATCACAAAGATCCATGAGAGATAGAATGATTGAGGATGCCCTTGAATTTTATGAAATTGAATACAAAACCTCAAAACCAGTAGAAGACATTCAGGTTAGTGTACCAACAACAACAACCTTCATCATAAACTGTGCCCACTTGTTATTAATAGAAGCAACAAAAGGATCAACCCGAGACATTATCATAACAGGATACATTGAGATAGAAAAATTACATAGCTTTGAATACCTCCAATACATGACAAATCCTGTACTTTGGGAACAACATCAAGATGATCTTGAAAAATGGGAAGAGATGATGAGATTATTGAAACAAGTTATTGATCAGAAATACCCGTACATACCCCAAATAGCTCATGAAACATCTTGGAATAGTATCGAGGACCAATCTGATTTCCCAAATCCTGGGTTTGAGGCATAAGGTTGCTGTGGATTCCCAACCCAGATGGAAAATAACATGCCTGATCTTGAATTAGGTTGGGAAGTCCCAATTGCAGGAGAACACGATTTTGAGCCAGCCCCAGAAAACCAACACCTTGGTTCACCAAGCATAGAATTCCGAAACTCCTGTAATGACGAGATTAAAATAGAGGGTGTAAATCCTGCCCCTTAATCTGATAAGGTGACCCTCGAAGGCAACTTTGACCTAGATTCTAGTAATTCAACCCACATTCTCAGCATAGAATCTGAATCCGAATCTTATTGGGAAAATTACAAGGCCCCGTATGACGAAGATCAAAGTTTAAATGTAGAGTATGATTTCGGGCCTTTATTTGATGAATATCCCTCTCCAACATCCTCAGAGATATAGATCGATTTCTCGGAAGTCACGCCAATCTACGATATAGAAATCGAGGAGTTGGAGGAGTGGGGGCTTGATTGGGTCATCCCTACAAGCCAAAAACCTGAGCCCAGACCCTATAAGGACACCTTTTTAAGCTCAAAATCTACATGTAGGCTAGACCCAAGTCGGGATATTGAGTCTACATCGTATGATTTATTATGTGGTGGAACCTCTATCTCGAATCTCATTCAGAACTTGATTTTCGCAATTTCTCTGATGATTTCAAATCTTGCCATGATTTCGGAGAACCTTTGTTTCCTAACTACGACGAGCCAATCTACGACCTCAGCTCACATGATTCATTCTCAGACTCTGACTCTGAGGTCCCTGAGCCCGAGATCACTGATTTAAATTCAGATTCCAGTGAGATGGAATCATTTCTTTTTGATCCTCAGGAATCAAAAATAGAAAATACCAAGAGTGACTGCAACTCAGAGTTCAAATCTTTTCTTGACTCAGATTTCCCTCATCCTATAAACACTCTTTAGGCATTCACTTTTGAATTTGTGATAGCTACTATAAGGACTCTCTAAATGAAACCACCTGTAACTCCTTTCTAGAAGAGCCCTCATACACAATTCTTATTGAAGCCACCTCCTCCGCATATACAGAACCTAATCAAATCCATTTTCAACCCTGACCCACAACCGGACTCAATTTCTATTCTGATTCCTCTCTTACTGAGTCGATTGCAGATGATTCGCCTCCACATCTTTATCGGGTTTTGGACATTGATCAGATCATAAATCATGCTCCATCATTCTCTGATCACTCCTATAGGGTTTCCGCATTATCCACTGATTACTTTACGAGTCCTACTCTGACCAGGCTGATTTGACTCAGCCAAACCTTGAATTCACACTTCCACATCATTCTGAGCTCCATAGTATATGATGGTTTCCACATCTCTTGATCTACACTTATCAAACCACCAGATTGATTGGGTTTGGGCTACATCATCAGCCTATTGATCTGAACAAGCACCTGGTTGGACCAACCAGGCTCTTAATCAGGGTGCTTGTTCTACAAAACTCAGTTGATTTGACCACTCCCTCTCTATACCATTTCCCGCTCGGCTAAAGGCATTGAATTTAGCGCTTAATAGGAGGCAACCCGTCATTCCAAAAACCTGAGATCCTTCTGATTATCCATCTATACTTCACGTCTATTGCACCCTAAGTTTGGTCTTAGAACAGTCGATCCTACCTCTGGTACACGTGCCAGAGCCTGAAATCGTCCGCCACAGTCATTCCCGACCCAATTGCCCACCCGATAAATCCTGTTCTGAGTCCCTAAACCCAACACTGTTTCACACCCTCCGTTTAATGAGGACATTGCAAAACTTAGGCATGGGGGAGTGGCAAAAGTGCAAACATATAGAAAATAAAAATTCATAAGGGTTCTCACAAAAAAATCACATATCACTAAAACACCAAAAAAATGAAAAAATCTTGAAAAAGAATAAAAAATTCTGAGGGGAGAGAAAATTTTGAGGCCATACAAATCATGAGGAGAAAAAGGGGAAAAGTGAAAAATCTCAAAAAAGGAGCACAACATAAAATAAAGAAAAGAGATAGTCATTAGTAAGAAATTAAGGGATTAATTAAGTTCTAGACCATATCAAGAAAAAGAAAATGAAAGGAAAAAGTGCTAATGAGACACAAAAGAGATTAGTAGGAACGCTGATCTTAGCCCTCTTGGGCTAGACTCTTAGGCTTAAAAATTCAAGTATGTGCTAAGATCTAGATAGTCCTCAAGAGGTTGTGGAAAATGCGAAGGTTAAGTATTAGGTCTAAGGCTTAGGGAGTATTTGGCCTCGTTAACTAACCTTTGGTTTGTGGGACTCGATAACCTAAGCACCCCAATCCACACACAGTCTGGTTCAGTGCGCATAATTATCAAAATCACGCAAAAGCGTTTAAGTGTTCTGAAAAAGTCACCTAGATTAGGAAAGGCCGATTGACATAAGTTGATTTGGACGAGTTCCCGGTGTGGAGAGGTGGGAAATTCCCCATGAAGATGCGCAATAACATATCGTCTCCTCGGTGCTTGTCTCCTAGGATATTTACATATCCTACTGGGGGTACGTAAGCACCCTATGCTGGTTCAGATGCCATGGGCAGCATTATCACGAAATGTCGATTGCCAAGGTCTGGATTTAGCTACAAAATGCCATGGCAGGATTATCTCAAAATCTCGAAATCCAGGGTTCTGGGGGTTGCCATGGGTGGTCTATCATGAAGCATCGATTGCCAAGGACCCTTCGAGGATTGATGATGGGGACGAGGAATCTGATACAGACCGTGTTGAGAAGCCAATCCAAAGCTAGAAATAAAAAGAAAAGAGAGAGAAAACTCTCCAAACAAAAAAAATACTCTGCCTCTCTCTTACAAAAAATGTACTGCAAACTGAACTGAGGATAAAATACGTTATAAGCACAGATACTTTAACTGTGGAGTCCAACAAACCTTAGGATAGTTCCTGTGGGCCTTAAAAACCTTCGCGGAGGACTGAGGCTAGAGCGGGTCAGGTCTGAATCTTGGTTGGTACTTGAGTACCTCTAGGCCTTCTATTGTCATTCTAACCTAATAAAAAAAAAGCACTCATCATAATTTATGAACATCAAGGAACTCATGGTCTAGAACAGAAGTTAAAACCTTAAAATTTTGCTAAGGGACTAGCAAAAGCTAGGCATGGGGGTATGATGGGAACACCATCATGAGCCCTAACTAGCTCATTTTGACCCATAAAAGAGAACAAAAGCTCCTACACAACCAATTGGAGGTCCTAATTCCATGAATAACCATTCTGAGAGAAAAACAAGAGACAAGGGGTAAAACTGTAATTTTACCATTGTAGTACAACAACGGGTTTTCTCATGGGCTAAACACTGGTCAAATGGTCTTAATAAGGTAAAAAGTGGGTTGGTTCAAACATAAAAGGGTTCATGTGAATTCAAGGAATTAAATGACTTTTTGTAACCTTAAAATAGACCCACTTGATTTAAAAGGGTTCTGGTCAAAATAAAATTTACCTAAACCCTCAAAAAATCATGGAAAAATATTCTCTAGGGTTTATAACCTTCAATTTGGCCCTTGGAACCTATTTTGACCTAAATTGGGGTCTCAGTCAAATATTTGCCCTGAATTAGGTTTTTATGTAAATTGCCCAGTCAAACGTGGTCAAACCTAAAATAAAACTTCATCATTGGATTCCTTAGGTCTTAATTAGGTTTTTACCAAAATTTGGACCTAAGTGGAATTCATCTTGACCTACTTTGCAAACTGATCCAACCTAATTACATTTTTACCCCTATCTTTTGAAAACTTCTACAGAAACCCCAATATCTTTGTCTTTGTTCTTTGCAATTAGGTCCCTCTGCCATTATAGCGGACGGAATCCTACTCCAACGAGATTGTGAGGGAAAGATCTCTCTGATTTCTCAAAGAATCCCCTTCAAAATTAAAAGGGAGATTCTCTGAGAAATCTCCTCCAATTTGAACACAATCAGAGGCCCTTTTTGGCACCCAATCTCTCATGCAAATGCATGAGAGATTCAGGTCTCCTACAACCTTCTATCTTCGGCAAGCTTGCCATGCCTGGAAGCTTGGCGTCCAAGCACAAATCCTTCCTCCAGGGCCTATAAAAGCATACCCAAATCCCTTCACATCCGGTAAGCTTGAAATTGGCCTGACAATCCCTCTATTTCGTCTCTTCCCCCTCCGGCCAGTAGCTCAGCAAGTTCCGGAGATCTCCCTCTCCTTCCCTCGTCGCTCAGCCACAATACCAGTGGCAAGGTTCTCTTCCTCTTCCTCGTCCACGTCGCGTCGCACTAGTCGACGCCTCTGCAGCTCCTACATCGTTGCCATCCTCCCCCCACTGAGTGTTTCGTCTCTGGTGATGGCAATATGAGCCGATCGCCATCTCTTCCTCCCCCTTCATCTCTCTACATCCAGCTAAGTCCTCTCTCTTTTCTAATTCTTTTTCTCTCTTTATTTCTTAAAAACACGCATCAACGCATGCTATCACCCTCACCTTCTTCATCTCCGGCCAGACCTCTGGCACGGCATCGCCACTGGTCCACACCTTCATTTGCCTCGCCAACCACCCCATAAGCACTGCAACACCTCATTGATCCTAAACTCTCAGTCCACTCACCGTGCCATGCCCCCAAAACACCCCCCAAACACACCCACTCTCACACACACAAGGTGCCCTAGGCACGCACACTCCGACAATCCCACACCACGTCGACCCCCGCACTACGTTCGCTATGTCTCGGCGAAGCTATCTGAGTTTTCTGACATGGCCGTGAGGCCATTGTCATGTTGACAGGTTTGGAGTCCTCGTCGCCATTAATGCATGCAAGCTGCTAGCTTGCAAGCTTGCTCCAGGTCTCCTCGCTCCAGGCTACCAGTCCTAGGGTGTGTGGACTTCTATCGCGCATAGCTCCAGGCAAGCAATTGGCACTGAAGACCAAAGTAGCCGATGCAATCAAGGAAGCCTCCTGCTGTGGACACACGCGAAAGAAGTGGGGACGTTTAGTCCCACCTCGGAAGCTATTGAGCGGGCGCAGCGAAATAAAGTGAAAAAGTGAATAAGGCTCTTCGCCTCTTGACCATAGGGTGAGGTCCCACTCACCTCTCATTGCCTCGTCCGTGACCCGATCCCTGCAGACCTGGCTTGACCTGTATATTCGACCTGCACTCCTCGCCTACCACCGCACGTTGGTGGGCCTGGTTTCGGGCGCGTGTACCCGACCCGATTACTAGAGAAGCGACTCTGGGATAGTGATCCTAAGAGAAAAAGAGGAAGAGAGATCATGGGGGTGGGTAGGGGTAGGTTTTGGTCTCTCGCAGGCAAGGAGAAGAAGAAGAAGCCAAGGAAGAAAAGGGCGGAATCCAGTGAAGCTAAGGGAGGAGAAGGCAAGGACTGAAGAGGAAGAAGCTGAAGACTGAAGGGCTGAAGAAAAAGAAGGAGAAGGAACTGAAGGCAGAAGAAAGACGCGCCGCCAAAGAAAGAAGAAGAAAGAGAAGAAGCCAAAGCTAAAGGCAGAAGAGAAGGCACAGGCTGAGAACAGAAGGAAAGAAAGAAAGAAAGAAGAAGGAAGGAAGCAGCCAGAGAAGAACAGAGACAGAGATTAGAGATCAGAAAAAGAGAAATAGAAGCATTGTAGCAACCCTAAGTTTAAGACGCCTGATTCACAAAATCAGACGTTCATTTTTTGTGCTTCCTTTATATACATTGACATTTTGTGTTTTTACACTATAACTCTGATTTTCATTGCATATTATATTCAATTTTAAAGTTGTGCTCTTGATTTTTAAACCCTAATTTGCTCCCTGTGTTTGACCTCGGACTTAAAACTTCGAGTAATAAAATTTATTTATTTTCGAGCGATTTCAACTATACTACGATGCATTGATTTTAAAACATTGATCTCGCCCGTCAAATAGCAAGGCACTCCTTCTTCCCTAGTCCCTCAGCCCCCTCACATTCCATGTCAAGACCTTTAACATGAAAGACTAGACACGCCCTCCTACCTCTCTTCTTTGTGTGCAACTTGAAGTGCCTTCGCCAGTTGATTGACATCAACATGCACCGGCCCACAACTCTTGAGATGATATTTGCCCCTGCTTGTTGGCCCTACCTTGATGGGAAAAGAAGACCCTGACAAACCCATTTTCATGCGTGTTTTGAAAACAGAAATCTCGTCATAGTATAGCGCACGAAAACGCTCTTCAAAAATGATTTGTAAAGATAGCAAGACTTGAGTCCTGGTCGTTCGTCTCTGGGAGGCATTTATGGAAATGCAGATTTGAAATTGATCTCTTTGGCTCTACTTGCTTAAAATCTCATGTTGGTTTATGGTGATTTACGTATTGATGTATGACATGCTAGTTGCCAAAAGATAATAATTAAAAGCAGGCAACTTCAATCACACAAAATATATTGCAATAAGCTCATGGTGATTTTCAGACATATATATATATAGAAAAAGGATTTTCATTCATTCAATTCATGATGGTGGCTACACATTAAGCTCGTGGAAAGCTTATAGAGGAATGCTTGGAAAATACAAATCTAGCTAGCAGAAAATGATCGCATATATGAATCTAAGGGGGGATTATGCATGCATCATTGGGGGAGAATAAAAAGATACACTACTAAGCAATAAATAAAGCATGTAAACTATGAAGAACTAAGCTACTAATCTAGCAGAAATAAGGGCATTCGGAGGTGGGCTCTGATGGCTTTTCAGTTGGTTGAGAGGAGAAGGAGGGGCGACTAATGGTGCTTAGGCCGACCCTTGGAGAGAGGTTGGAGGTGATCCAACATCTTGGCATGGAGATGGTGGTGGCCATGGTGAAGCTACTCGTGGAGGTGGAGTGGAGGTGGAATGAAGCTAAGAAAAAATGGAGCCAAGAGTGAATGGGTGCAAATGGCCACCCCTTAGGTCATTTTATAGACCTAAGGGAAGATCTCTAAAGAATTATGGAATTCTCCAGAGAGGCCTATGGTGGGAGCTCGTGGGAGAGTGAGAGAGAGAGGGTGGATGGTGGTTTTTAGATCCACCAAATGTGGATCTAAAAATTGAATGGCTCTTGGTTGCTAATTTTAGCAACCAAGGCAACAAAACATGGTAGAGAGTTCTAGAGAACTCTAGGCTAGGTATTTCCATGTGGATGGTATGTGTGGGTCGAAACTTAGGTGGCTAGATTGATTAGGTTAGGTTCTAGTGGGTTTTGGTCAAGGTAGGTCTCAAATTAGGGTTGTAAACCCTAATTCACTAAGGTAAAGTGCACTTAAACTTAATACAAGTTTAATTGGGTGTGTGAAAACTTAATTGAGAGCAAAATAACTCATTGAAGTCAGGTCTAGGTCAATTGGACTCTCACTGAGTCCAATTGGATAGTGTGTACTGAGATCAGGGCTCAATTGGACTCAATGAGTCTAATTGAATAGGCTGATGGAATTGACTAAGATCCAAGTCAATTAAGTTTAGTGAAGACCTAATTAGGTCCTTAAGGAGGTCTAGAGGTGATGTACTAGGGTTAGGGAACCTTAATTTAGGTTCCTATGGGGTTAGAATTGGATTTAGGGGGCTAGAGATCCAAGATCAAGGCTTGAATTCCAAAACAGGAACTGGAGGACAGTATCAGACATCTAATAAAGTTGTCAGACATCTTATAGTGAAAAATCAGATGTCCAGACTTGTTGTCTGGACATCCAATTAGAGTATTCTGCAGAAATTGGACGTCTGACCAAGTGTCTAGATGTCCAATAACACTATAGAATTGGGTTTAACGTGTGCGGGAGTTGGCTAAGGGTTCTAGACGTCCTATAACTCATATGGACATTCAGATAGAGGGTAGAATTAGGGTTTTAAGGTTTCCTAGGATGCGGTGACCTATTCTAAGGTTGGCTAAGTCTTGGGGAGGCTTTTAGGCTGTCTTAAGGCTAGGATGGACCTAAGTTCTTCACAATTTATTGCTTTATTCCTACTTAATAGAATAGCATACCTTAACTCCCTTACATTATTATCTATTGTATCTAATCTAGGTCTTCCGATCCAGCTTTAGATCTAGCTTATGATAAGCTTATTACCTACAATTGACATAATGCACCTAATCAGTACATTATAGCATTATTTTATGCATAGCTAAAAGAAAGTAGTAGAGGTGCTAGTAATGCTTATGCATGCATGAATTACCCTAACTTATGCTAAGTCCTAGCTTAATTTAGGTCAATTAAGACCTATGATTGCTTCACAATCATACCTCCATGCCTAAATCTTGCTAGTCCCTAGCAAATGCGAGACTAAATTTTTCACAGAAGGGTCCCTAAGGGATTGATTATTTTATCAAGTGTATGCTTAGAGATTTTTCTCCTTTTTATTTTCATCCTATGTTCTAGAAATCCAGACAATCGTGAAAGTGTAGCTATGTAGCTTTTGCAACGGATTCGAGTGAAAATCTAATTCACCTCTGAAGCCTGTACTTGACCCCTAGTAAAAATTCTAACGGGATAGGCGGACTTCTTCCCTCGGGGTATTCAAGATATTCTATGAATTCCACCCCAGCTTTAAGCTTGGGTAGAGAATGTCTGAGGGATGCGGGTGTTTATTTGGTGGTTCATTCTCGACTGGTGCTACATAGAGATTAGTACTATAGAATCTAGACTCCCAAATTATTGCGTAACTCAACTCAGAGAAAGATGAGAAAAACTATGCTCTCTTTTGGTTCCTTTGTATTCATTCTCTCTTTTTCTTTTTCTTTTTCTTTTCTTTTCTTTCTTTTTCTTAGAGCTCACAATCTCACCAGATTCACACATATACCTATATTTGGTGGTCTCACTTGGCATTAACACTTTAATTGAGTTCCCATAACTCTAACACTAAGTCAGAATTCCTCAGGCAGTATTCGGGCGGTCAGAAACACAAGAAAGGTGGGTTAAGGCCATATTTGGTGGATCTTAAATTTATTTGGTGGTATTGCCTCAATGCAAATGAAATAAATACTAAATATTCACAAACTTTTTTTTTTCTTGCTTTTTCTTCTTTTTCTAATTTTTTTCAATTTTCCTTTCTTTTCATCATTTTTTTTCTTCTTTTTTTTTCCTTTTTTCATTTTTTTTTTCAACACAACACAACTAGCACACATCCATGAACTTTATTGAGGAAGCATTATTAGGAATTGGTGGTACTCAAGAGACATTGGGTGGCTTATTTGGTGGAAGTGCCTACTCATGGCACCGGGAAAGACGAATAGGACGGTGTATTTCTGACCTTAATATTAATACCCTCCTTCAGCCGAGGATTTCATAAAGAATGGTCGTAACCATCCACCTTAGCCCTAGTTTTATGAAAACTCGCTCTCCACATATTTGCCTTATTTGGTGGCTCTCAACATTTCGCACAAAAATGTATATGTAGAAACTGAGAGCGGAAACTATGCCTAATCTCTGAGTATCATCACCTAATTATCTAGGATTCCGGATTCCTTGCACTAATCTTAGAGCACCAGTACTCTCTATTCTCATCTCACACTATTTGGTGGATTTTTGAAGAAAATCTGCCTAGCTTCCAAAATACTGTCCAAGGGTTTAGGAAAAGAAGCACTACTTCTTCTTGACAGACTAAAGACGTTTATCAACCTTCACTGTAAATCCATTGCAAATTCTATGTGTGTGTGAAAAGTTGTACTGGATTCTAGATTACAGGAATCAACTAGAGGATAAAATTCCTAATGCATTCTCTTGATAAAATAATCTTATTCATGGATGCACTATGTATATATGCAAGTAGCCTCTTATATTCGTACTTCATGAAATTTCCCTTTTAGGTTACATTCAGCTTGACCCTAAATTTAGAACAAAATGGTGAGTGGTGAGTTGGAAGTGGTTGTCGTGGATGATTTTTAGCTCCAATGCGTGCATTGGAGGTGGAGTCAGTTGTTCATTTATTTAGGGTTATAAAGTACGTTTGACATGCAACTCCGAGGTTTTCCTAAGGGTTGGCATGAAAATTTTTTAGTTTTACTGTATCTACCCCCCCAAGCCTAAGTTCTTGCATGCCCTCATGCATGAATATAAAAGAAAATAAATACAGCTAGGAGTAAATGGGTAGAAATCTCCTATAATTGCTCCTGAAATTATACACTCAGCACCGGCCAACCTGACAGTATGTAATATTGATGCGAAAAGTTGCGTAATTTGTTAAAGCGGGTTTTTAATGTCGTTGTAACATGCGAATTCATATACGCTTTTAAATTTAAATTCCTAGATAGGGGAGTATCTAGGGTCGTCCAAGGAGGCAATATGTTTGCAAAATTCAAGTCTCTTGCTTGGAAATAGAAATCACCTTTCTTTTTTTGTCTTTTCAACTATATCATTTTTTTTAGGGTTTTGAAATAACGAGGGAAAACATGAGTTGTTGGCAAAAAAGTAAATAACAACTACGATCACTAAGCTAACACCTAAGTGACAAGTAATTCCTCCTCCTAAGCTCACTCTAGGCACGTGGAGGCTTAGAGTAATTAGGGAGAGGGAGTGAAGAGTGCTAGAATCACAGCAATCAAATTGCAACTAAAAGAAATTTCAAAGAAGGCAACTAGATTAATGAGAAAGTATTTTACAGAAAAACCTAGTAGATGAATGCTTCTACTACTAGATACTTGCAATAAATAAAATAAAACACAAGTCCTCCTGAATTGTTGGTGAAGAGGGGAAGCTCCTTGCTCCAAGCTTAGGGGCTCATAGGCTTGAAAAGGGCTCCTCCTTACTTGAGATGCTCCTCCAAGGTGGAAGCTACCACCTTCAATGCTTCTCCTTCAAGGGTGGGTGTGCACCACCCTTGCTCCTCCTTGCCTGGCCGTCCTCCTAGTGGTGGAGTGCTCCTCCTCCTTGGCGTGGCACAAGGGAGAAGAAATTGGGAGAAGAAGGCACCAAGGGGGCAGGTGATGTGCCCGCTTAATCTTCTTCTCTACTCCTTCTTGGCCGTAGGTATAGGTGGATGTAGGTGGAAGTACACACTAATGGAGGATGGGAATTATGTGTTGGTAGGGTAGGGTATTTATAGGATGGGAAGGGGGGTGGTTATGGTGTTTTTTTGGAGGGAAATGAAGGGGTGCTTGGATATTTTTGGAGGTAAAAATGGGAGGGAAATGAAGAGGTGCCTTGGTTTTCCCTCCAAAAATACCTTCTAGAAGGCAATTTTGGAGGGAAAAAATGGAGGGTGGAGATGGGTTTTGATGGTGGATGTAGGGTGGTGATGGAAGGGATAGTTGGCACCAAAATAAAGCAGGAGTAGGTGGTCTTTTTGCTAGAGATTAGATAGTAGGGTAGTAGGTTTTGGTGCCATGGAGGTGGACTACCTAAGTTAAATAGCTTAGCTAGCTTAGCTAGTAGGAGTAGAGTTGAAGGCATTTGGAGCTAGGGTTTTTAGGGAGAAGAGCTGGAGGTAGTCATCTTGAGCTGCACTAGAGCTGGTGGCTGCTGAAGAGAGCTGCAAGGAGCTACCTTAGCTGGCTTGGCTTGTTAGTTCTTTGCTAGCTACTAAGCCAAGCTAAAGCAAGTTGGCTTCTGCTGAAAGGAGCTGAGGTGAGCTGAGTCTAATGCTCCTAGGGAGGATTAAGCTGGGTGGGGCAACCAAGGTAGCTTAGCTCAACTGAGTTGAGCTAAGCTGACTCCCCGGGAGTTGGACTTGAGCTTCCTAAGCTGGAATGAAGTCATCTTCAGCTGGCCAAAGTTGAGTGGAGCTAGACGTAGCTGGACCTGAGCTAGGGTGAACTCCAGTCAACTCAGTTGAGCTGGTTAGAGCTCTTTATGGACTAATGGGAGCTGAGATGAGCAAGACTCAGCTAAGTTGAGCTGGATCTGAGCTGACCTGAGCTAGGGCAAGATAAGATGAGCTCTCTTGAGCTGCTATTCAGCTGAGCTGAGCTGAATGGAGCTAAGATGAGCTAACCCTAGTTCAAGTGAGTTGGAATCCAGCTATGGTGAGCTGGATCAAGCTAAGTTTTAGTTAGTCTGAGCTTCTTCTTCACCAGTTGCCTTCTTAAGTGCTAGCGTTTTGGAGTTCTGACAATCTGTATATCCCTAACACTCACAAAAACATATTAAAAAGATAATAAAAAGTGAAATGCTTGCCTAACCTAATTGATGCCTAAATGCAGCCCAAAAACCCATTTGCGAAGCAAAATCCTAAGAGCTAGGTTTGTTTTAATGCATAAAAATGATGATAAACTGGTGTTTATCAAATATGCAGAAAGAAAATATGCTACAAGAAAAATATGCTATATATAAAAATGAATATGTATAGGGTGATGGATGTGAAGTAGATGATGAGTTTAACGCCTCCAGCTGGGCGAAAACTCAATCACATGTCCTCAATAAGATGAATGATCTCGTCAGCTGGAGGAGGTTCCTGGGCCAAAAATGGCTTGAGGCACTTTCCATTTATCATAGATATATGCCCAGATTTTGGGTCCCTGATCTGGACCTCCCCATTAGGATATGGGTGAATCACAACATATGGGCTAGTCCACTTGGACTTGAGCTTCCCTGAAAAAAGTTTCAGTCGCGTATCAAACAACCAAACTTGCTGGTTGGGCGTGAATGTTTTTCTCCGGATGTGACGGTTATGAAAGGCTTTGGTCTTGTCCTTGTATATCAATGCGTTCTCATAGGCCTCCCACCAGATCTCTTCTAATTCGCTAAGCTATAGTTTTCGTTCTTGACCTCCTACATCGAGGTCAAGGTTACATTTTCGCACCGCCCAAAAGGCGTGGTGTTCCAGCTCTACAGGAAGGTGACAGGCCTTGCCATATACCATACAATATGGTGACATTCTGAGTGGGGCCTTGTACGCGGTCTGATATGCCTAGAGTGAATCAACTAATTTATTGGACCAGTCCTTCTTGTCTGGTCTAACCGTCTTCTAGAGAATCAGCTTGATCTGACGGTTAGACACTTTAGCCTGCCCATTGGTCTGCAGGTGATACGGGGTGGCTATACGGTGATGTACCCCATATTTCTTTAATAATGACCTGAAGTGGGTGTGGATGAAGTGGCTTCCCCCATTGCTAATCAGAGCGTGGGGTATTCCAAATCTCGCGAAGATGTATTGTTGTACGAAAGAAGTGACGGTCTTATGATCAGCCCATCTTGCCGGGATGGCCTCGACCCACTTCGAGACATAGTCAACGGCTAGTAATATGTACTCGAAGCCATGCCAGTTTGGAAAAGGGCCCATAAAATCGATGCCCCAGACATCGAACACTTCTACAACCATGATGGGCTGGAGTGGCATCGTGTCTCTCCTGGTCATAGAACCGACCGACTAGCATCATTTGCAGTGCTAGGCGTATTCGTGTCTATCTCTGAAAATAGTTGGCCAGAAAAATCCCGACTACAAAATTTTTGCAGCAGTTTTCCATCCTGATAAATGACCACCACAAGCATCAATGTGGCAAAAATATAACACACAGGGGATCTTAGAATCTGGGATTCATCTTCGAATAATCTGATCCGCTCCAATGCGGAAGAGCAGTGGGTCATCCCAGAGGTAGAATTTAGCCTCTGCAGTAAATTTGAGTTTCTGGTCCTTGGATAGGTTTGCGGGAATCTTGCCTGCGGCAAGATAGTTTGCGATATCTACGTACCAGGGGAACTCGACATAGTGAACTGCCAAAAGGGATTCATCCGAAAATTAGTGGTGGAAAGGCAGGGAATAAGGAATGTGGGCTGGGTACGGTCTGGATAGGTGATCCGCCACAACATTCTACTTTCCGGCTTTGTTGCAGATTACAATATCAAATTCTTGCAATAGAAGGATCCATCTGATGAGCCAGGGTTTGGTATCCTTCTTTGCCAACAAATGTCAGAGGGCGGAGTGGTCAGTGAAGATAACTTTGGACCCTAATAAATAAGATGTGAATTTCTCCAACCCGAATACTGCTGCCAGTAGTTCTTTTTCGGTGACAGTATAATTGCGTTGAGCCTCATTCAGTGTCTTGCTAGCATAGTATATGACAAAAGGTTGTTTCTCCCGATGCTAGCCTAAAATAGCACCGACGGCGAAATCAGAAGCGTCGCACATCATCTCAAAATCAAGCGACCAATCACGTGGTTGGAGAATCGAGGAATCAGTGACAGTGCTTCGTAAAGTCTCGAAGGCATTGAGACATGAGGTGTCGAATTTGAATGGGGATCGATAACAAGGAGATTCATCAAAGGTCGTGTAATTTTGGAGAAATCGTGTATAAATCTCCGATAGAAGCTGATGTGACCCAAGAATGATCTGATCTGCTTGGTCGAGCTAGGTGGGGATAAGTGGGAAATAATCTCAGATTTAGCTTGATCGACCTCGAGTCCATTTTTAGAGATCCTGTACCCTAGTACTATGCCATCCCTCACCATGAAATGTCTTTTCTCCCAGGATAGTACTAGGTTTACCTCAATACATTGTTTTAGGATTTTGGTGAGGTTATCAAGATAAGATGCGAAATCATCTCCGAAAATAGAGAAGTCATCCATGAACACCTCCACATAGTCCCCAATCATGTTAGAAAAGATGGCCATCATACAACACTGAAATGTTGCTGGTGCGTTGCAGAGGCCAAAGGGCATCCGCTTGAAAGCGAATGTTCCAAAGGGGCATGTGAATGTGGCCTTGTCATGATCTTCTAGGCTAATCACTACTTGATTATACCTTGAGTATCCATACAGAAAGCAAAAGAAACTACATCCAGCTAACCGTTCCAAGATCTAATCAATGAAAGGAAAAGGAAAGTGATCCTTCTGGGTAGCCATGTTCAGTTTCCTATAGCCGATGCAGACCCGCCAAGATGTCTCAGTGCGGGTCGGGATGGATTCGCCTTTATCATCTTTCACTACGGTGAGCCATACTTTCTTGGGCACTATTTGGATCGAACTCACCCATTGGCTGTCAGAGATTGGGTATACAATACCTGCATCTAGCCATTTGATGATCTCCTTCTTAACAACCTCTAGCATATTCGGGTTTAGCCTTCTTTGAGGTTGTCTCGAAGGTTTCACCCCCTCATCCGTGTAAATGTGATGAGTGCAATACGAGGGGCGAATACTGCGGAGATCAGCAATGTTCCACCCTAGAGCAGCCCTATGGTCTTGTAGCGTAGAAATCAATTGATGCTCCTGTTCTTGGGTTAAGTGGGCATTAATAATGACCGGGTATGTCTCACTTTTGCCCAAGAACACATACTTAAATGAGTCAGGTAAGGGCTTCAATTCAATCACGGGTGGTTTAGAGTCAGAAATGGGAATAGGAGGAGCAAACTGATGATTCGTATGCATGTGAATTCCTGCTGATTCTCTACCTGTGAGATAATTGGTTGTGACTATGTTAACGGGAAACCCATTAGCTGTGGTCACGTCTTCTTGTAACAACAAGGGCGATCCAAGTAGTGTATAGATTAGGATAGCTAGATTTAGGGGTGCTGTGGTCAGAAACACACCCTAAACAGTCGGATCCTCGGGGAGATATGTGTAGTGCAATTGTCTCTGTCTCGTGTGGATCAAGGTCCAAGAACCTTGATAGTGCAGATGAATGAGACATTGGGTTGTCACAAAGGAGCCCAATGTTACCACAGTATGCCGAATCTTAGTCTTCACCATCCTCCTCTACGAGATCACAGTCAAAATTCCTTGATGCCCTGAATATGTCAAGTCAAAGTCGCCCATTACCTAGGGCTATCTCCATACACACGGATGCACAATCAATGTTTGCTCGGGCTGTCGCTAGAAATAGGCGACCCAAAATGATTGGTGCATCTCGGAGATTAGGAGGAACCTCCATATCTAGAACGAAAAAGTCTACGGGAAAGCAGAATCCACGGACTTTTATGATCACGTTCTCAACCACCCCCTCGATGTTTTTACTGATCTATCAGCCAGCTAAATTGTGACTGAGGTAGGCTTTAACTCCCCAAATCAAAATCGATCAAATACGACAGTGGGAGTTAGGTCGATGGACGAACCCAGATCTAGAAGGACCCGATCAAATGGAGAATCCTGCAAGAAGCAGGATATGAGTGGGGTACCAGGGTCTTTCTTTTTCGACGACAAGTAAGCTAGAATCACAGCGCTAGCTTCTTTTGACAATACCGCCTGTCGTCTAATTCTAGGCTATTGCTTCAGGGTACGATAGTCCTTGAAGAGCCTAGCGACAGCGGGGATGTGATCAATTGCCTCGAGGAGGGGGACCTGAATATGTACTTCCTTGAACATTGACTTCAGGTCCTCAAAATTTTGCGTGTCCTTCTTTCGCACTACATTTCGTGTCAGAGCCTCAGGAAAAGGGACAGGAATCTCAGGGTCAAGTGGCCTCTTACCCTTATCTACCGTAGGTGGCTCCTGAGATGAAGAAGGAGGCAAACCCGCCTGCGGCGAAGGGTGAGAAAAATCAGGACCCACCTACCTATGTGGTGGGTCGAATGTCTTCCTTCCACTCCTCAATGAGATAGCATTTGCATCGGCTTGCTGTCCATGAGGTGGTGGGGGAGCAGAAGGGGTAGAGTATGCGGGGTTCTGCATCAAAGGCGGCTGGCCTTGAGCATAACCAGGTGGTGCAGGAGGCGCCTGTAATATGGCGTGTGCCTATCCCTGTGGTGCCTAAAACCTAGGCAAGGTGCCTTGGTTCTACACATACCGAGGGTTTGGGACAGGTTGGGAGGGCAAGGCTCCCTGAGTCCTATGCTCCTGCAAAAGCTGATTTTGCGTGTTCTGTATAGTCTGTATCTAGTCAGCCATCGCCTTCATTATCTGGAAGCTATCCTGTGTAGATTTCCTCATCGATTCTTGAAGCTCCTCTTTTAGTGCCTCCAGAGGCTCAGCCCACTTTGGAGGGTAACTGGCAGCTTGGTGCAGCGGCTGGTATATAAAATGGGGTTGCTGCTGCTGATACGGGAATAGATGCTACCTAGGGTATGTGTTTTGTGCATTCTCGTATTGCCTGGTCTGGTAGTGTGGATCTTGATGTGGTCTCTGTGAGTTACCAGACCAGGAAAAGTTCGGATGTTGGTGCCAACCAGGGTTATACGTCTCTGAATACGGGTTATCACACCCGTATCCTTGAATAGCACTGACATCCTCGTAGGTCGAAGACGTCTGAGATGTATATCCATCAAGGGGATACGTATTATAGAGTACTGGTGGTGCGTAACCCTGGTCATATGGTGCCAGATTGGGACTGTTTACGGGATCCTGATATGCAGGATGTCGTAAATAAGGAGAGGATGCATCCTGAGTGAGTAGATTAACTCGAGCAGGAGGGGCTCGGGGTGCATAGGAGGGTCTTGGAGCAGCAGAGTTCAGGTCAGATTGACCTTGACTAATTTGGTCAATCTTTTTCTCGATCAGGTTTATTCTATCTAGCTGCTTGACGATGATATCCATGTCAGCTTGAATAGACTCGGTGTGAGCCTCATGGACACCAACCCATTGCTGACCAGGTCACTGGAATTGGTTCATGGATGCGGCATTCATCGAGTTCTCTCCCAAAGATTCGAACAACTCAAATGCGCTGCTCTCATCTTTCGTGAGGAAATTCCCACCACTAGATGCATCGGCCAGATACTGATGTGTGTCATCCAGCCCATGGTAAAAGATTTGAGCTAGGTGCCATTTGGGTATACCATGGTGCAGGCATTTCCGGAGAAGGTCATGAAATCGGTCCTAGGCGTCATGCAACTTCTCCCCAGTTCCTTGGGAGAAAGTCGTGGTCGCACGCCTCATCACGTTCATTCGACTGATCGGGAAGAACTTTTGTAGGAATTCATGTCGTAATTCCAGCCAGGTTCCAATCGGCTTCCCAATGGTCTTGAACCAGTATGAAGCCTTGTCCCTCAGAGAAAATGGGAAAAGATTCATCAAAACAATCCCAAGATCAACATTCCTGGGTCGAATCGTTTCTACGAGTCGACTCATGTCCTTTAAGTGCTAGAATGGATCTTCTCTTGAGTTTCCATAAAAATGACTGTTGATCAAATCGATCACATTAGGCTTGAGCTAAAATGTGTCTCCGCCTAAGGGAATCTGGACTAAGGGTGCGACGATCGGTGTAGCTGGATCATAGAAATCTCAAAGTTGTTCTCCTTGTGGTGGGTGCTGCATTCTGTCAAGCGTCATCAAGATACGATCCATGCTATGCTGATGCCGCTCCTCAGATTCAACAACCCGGGCCTCCAGACGAGCCATCGAGTCCAGATTACCAGCATCTTGACCCTGTCTAGATCTAGGTCCAGGATTAGCCATTGCGGCTAAGGGAGTATAAGAAGTGGAGGGAGAAGATGGTCCTGGCGAGGTGACTCGTCTCCTTGGGAGCAACTCCCAAGGTCCAACCAGTTGAGGTCTAAGTGACCTCCTTCCTTGCATACACCACCCAACCCCTGGGTTGGTGTAGCCAAGCCAGACAAGGCTAAGGCCCTGTCAATCAGATGGTCGTTATGATCGGATGACTAGTTTTTCATTTTAAGTTCTAATTCCTGAAGAAAAAATTCGTCATGCAACCGAGTGAAAGTGATTTCCACCTTTCAAGCTAACTCAGCCAGTCTGGTTATGAGGGGACTAAGGGGAAGGTTCTTCCTCTGGCTTACGCCTGTTGTCAACGTTTCTGTGCGGATTTAAAGGCGTATTACGTTGCAGTAGAACCGACAAAACGTTTAAACAAATAATTTTATTACTCGAACAACTAGAGTATCCGAGGTCGAACACAGGGAGCAAACTCAGTACTTTGTAAAACCCAAGAATACAACTGTTAAATGCAAATATAATTGATTCAAAGAGTTTTTAAGAAAGATGTAAAAAAAAATAGAATTAGACGTCTGATTTATGTATCAGACGTCTTAAATGTGATCTTTCTTTCTCTTTTTCTTCTTCTGCTTTGCCTTTCGGATCTCTTTGCAATCTTCCCTTGTCCTTCTTCTTCTTCTCCTGCGAAGACTTCTAACCTTTCTGTTTTCCTTCTTCTCCTGCGAAGACTTCTTTCTTTCTTCTTCTTCTGTCTTGCTTCTCCTTTCTTCGTTGCCTTCTTCTTCTTCTTTGTCTTGCTTCTCCTTCTTCTGCAGCGGCCAAGTCCTTCTCCTGCAATCAGCCTGCCTGCACAGGGAACAAAACCTAACCCTTCTCCCTCTACCCGCGCGTGTCTCTCTCTCAAGCAATTCACTCTAACCGCTCTACCAGAGCCACAGTCTCAATCGGGTCGGATCGTACCCGGGACCAGGCGCACCTGCAGGTGTGTGATGCGCGAGGAGTGCGTAGGTCTAGGTCGGGTCGGATCCGGCAGGTCCGCGTGGTCAGGCCGCGGACGAGGCGGGTGGGGTCAGTGAGGGACCTCACCCCTGTGCTTTCGAGGCAGTAAACCTATATCACAAAAACTCTTTATACCATACCTGTGCCTTGAGATTCCACGATGTGGGACTAAACGTTCCGCCCTTCCTTTGCGTGCGCCCGCAGACTCTCGTGTGCAATTGCCCACGCTGAAGGCCCTGCTGGTGCTCCTTGCTGAACTCAGTCACCTCGCAACACTTGCGAGAGTCTGCTGCACCTGCCGCCTGGGAAGCCTGACGCCTACTACTGCTCCAAGCTTCCTGCTGCTTCGGCTGTTAATGGCGGCCGGGGCGTTCACCTGAGATTCCACAGAACGGCCTATTGGCCCAATTAGAATAGCTGGAAACCTTCGCCGTAGCACGGCGAAGGCGGTGGGTGATGCTGCAGGTTGCCGGTCGGCCTAGGCGTGCACGCCTAGGTCAACCTGTGGCCGGAGATGGTGGGTTGGTCGGGGGGTGGTTGTGGAGGGCTGGAGTGGCAGTGGGAGGGTGGAGTGTGTTCCTGGAGGTGAGGCGGAGCTTTCGAGGTGGTTGGCGAGCCGTGTGGAGGGCTGGAGTGGTGTGGGCGGCTCGCCGGAGTTCGGTCGGTGATGTGGAAGATGAGGGTGGTCAGCGTCGGTCGAGGGGTAATCAGATGAGATAACAGGGGGAAAAGAGAGAGGATAGGATGGAGAGGAGTTCTAACCTAATTGTAAGGACGAAAGGGGACGGAAGGCGGACATCAGTACTTGCTGTCGCCGGAGAAGATGACGCCCAGTGGGGGAGAACGGCGGCGACGACGGGGCTGAGGCGGCGTGCGCTGGTACTGCGCGACGCGGAGGGAGGTCAGGAAGCTAACTCTGCCACTGGTTTTGTGGCAGAGCGAAGAGGGAGGGGAGGGGGGCTCGCCGGAGCTAGCTGGGGCATTTGGCCGAGCAGGAGGAGAGGAATTGAAGGGGGAAACTCGGCCAAATCAAGCTCAGCCTCTTCGGCCGGAGTTGTGGGTTCTTATATAGGCGCTGGACTTGGTGTGCAGGGCGTGAAGGGCACGTAATTGCCTGAGGTTGGTCGCCGGAGATGGAAAGGAGTTAGGATACCCAAATCTCTCGTGCGTTCGCACGAGAGATTGGGTTCACACCAACGATTGTAATTGACTTTATAAGGAAGGGAGTTCCTCAGAGAATCCTCCTTCCATTTCTGGGAGGGAATCTCTGAGGGATTAGAGAGCAATCCCTCTCCGAACCTCGCCGGAGCTCGGTTCTGCCCTAGCAATGGCGGCAGGACCGGTTTGCAAAGGAGGCGAAGAACCTAGGGGGTTCTCTGCAACGGTATTCAAAAGATAGGGACCAATTTGTGATTTGGGTGTACTAAATTGCAAAGTAGGTCAAGATGACCCCTCCTTAGGTCCAAATTTTGGTACAAACCTAATTTGGACCTAAGGAATCCAATGGCGAAGTTAGATTTCAGGTTTGACCTCGTTTGACTGGATATTTTGCGTAAAAACCCAAATTAGGTTAATTGAAGAGCTAGGACCCTAATCTAGGTCAAACTATGTTCCAAAGGCCAAATTAAGTGTTCTAAACCCTAGAGTATGTTTTTCCATGATTTGTAGAGGGTTTACTTGCTTTTTGTTCTGACCGGAACCTTGTTAATTTAAGCGGGTCTGTTTTAGGGTTACCAAGTGTCTTTTAGTTCTTAGATTGCACATGAACCCATTTCTGATTGACTCAACCCACTTTTTATCTCATTTAGACCATTTGACCTATGTTTTGCCTCTAAGAAATCCTGTTTATCTACTGCAATGGTAAAATTGCAGTTTAACCTTTATTTCATGTTTTCTTCTCAGAGCACTTGTTCCTTCAGTTAGGCCTTCTTCTAGGTTATGTAGGAGCTTTTATCTTCTTTATTGGGTCAAAATGAGCTAGTTATGGCTCATGATGAGGCTCTCATCAACGCCTCTGATTTTGTTACCCCTTAGCCGCGGTCGTTTGACACTACCCCACGACTTAGTCACCAGGTTTGGCAAGAGAGATTGAAAACATCCAGTAGTATGACAACAAATTCGAGTTGGTTTCATGTTTTAAAATTGATTTTAGCCCATTTTTCTTCAGTTGGGGTATGTGGTGAGTGGCCCACAAGGTGACCAAGCTCATCGGCTAAGCACTAGACTTGACTAAGTCTAGGCTAGCCCAAATGTATGGTCTCTAGAGTGTAACCCTAAAGATGTAACCTAGGGTTCATGCAATTCTAGGGTTTTTTGTTTTCTTCTTTTCAGTAGACCACGAAATAAAAATAATTCTCTGGCAAAGATTGGAATCCAAATAAGTTGAAATTTTGCAAGAAGATTCCTTTTTCAATTGTCTTTTTAGAGAATATTTTTTTGTAATTTTTACTATTTCAATCGAATTTATAGAGATTTTTAAATGTCAAAATTTTGACCCTTGATTAGTTTTTTGCTTTGAAACAGTAGCAAATGACCTTCATAATTTTAGAAAAAATACGGAAATTAAAGCAAATGAGATCAGCTTTCAAACCTCACCATTTTTAGCCAAAACAGATTCGTGAATTGCTCAGAAGGGTTCTGGACATCCTATAACTCATATGGACATTCATATAGAGGCTAGAATTAGGGTTTTAAGGTTTTCTAGGGTGAGGTGACCTAATCTAAGGGTGGTTAAGGCTTGGGGAGGCTTCTAGGCTATCCTAGGGCTAGGATGGACCTAAGTTCTTCACAATTTATTGCTTTATTCCTACTTAATAGAATAGCATACCTTAACTCCCTTACATTATTATCTAATGTATCTAATCTAGGTCTTCCTCTCCAGCTCTGCTGCAACACCAGTTATTCATTATTCTTCAGATCCAGCTTTAGATCCAGCTTTAGATCTAGCTTATGATAAGCTTATTACTTGCAATTGACATAATGCACCTAATCAGTACATTATAACATTATTTTATGCATAGCTAAAAGAAAGCAGTAAAGGTGCTAGTAATGCTTATGCATGCATGAATTGCCCTAACTTATGCTAAGTCCTAGCCTAATTTAGGTCAATTAAGACCTATGATTGCTGCACAATCAGACCCCACATTATACTTGGCATCTTTTGGAGTGGAGAAGACAAATGTATCCCTCACCACCTCCTTGGACGTGGATTCCTCCATCTTCTCATGGACCACCATAGCCCCCATCCCCTCATATGCTTGTACTTCTGAAACCTTGGTTATGATTCTTTTGCCACTTTACTCTTTTTTCCCACAAGCTCTGGTTTCCCGATCAACATTAACCAGCCTCCATTGCATACAATTGCCCTTTGTCGCTCTTGTGTGGTTCTTCTGCCCACCATTGACATTTACTCTTGGTGGAGCATTCTTCTTCATGTTGAGATGCAAAAGCTCGGAGGATCCTCCACATCTGAGTACTACCTACTCATGGAACAACCCTCCATGTTTCAGATGCAATTCAACCTTCACCGACCTACCATCCTGTTCCACCACACCCATCGGCACTCCCTCCTTCAAGGAGGAAAAACCTACCACAATACTCGACACCACAGCATAGGAGTGCAAATGCAATGGCACTCCAAAAATCTCCACAACACCATCAGAATCGAAAAACTTCTGAGGAGGTTGCTCACTTAAAGCACCATCAAATGGCAAAGCAAGATGCCAAATCATAGTAACCAAACCTGACGACAAGGATCTAAATTTCAAAGAATCCACGTCCTTCTTCTCCAACCCAAAAACCATAGACCTCAATGGGTCCAAAACACATCTTCTGCGAAGATGACAAGAGAGGCAAGGATCTTACGAGGCCTTGGATATCGTCCAAAGAGGGTCCACTCGCCATGACCTCCCCAATGAGAGCATCTTGAAGACATGCCTCCACATCGAGGACCTCACTGGAGACCGATACCTAGATGTCCAAGGAGGGGCCCACTGGAGGAGGAGGATGTCTCCATGCATGTGCGTGGTGCACACGAAAACCACGTGGTCGAGGCCCTCCTGTGTCCACATGTTGCGCCTCCCTTTCTTCACGCCTCCTAGGGTTTGGGTCATCATCTCCACATGCCTGGGAAACCTGTCCCCCCCTCCCCCCCACCTCCACCGCACATGGTTGCCTCCTACACATATACCTTCGATGCCTAAGCCCTTCAAATTAGAGGCAGACGAAAGCGTTGCGGCAGTTCACAACAACATGGCCTCTCTCCCTACAATAGTAGTAGAGAACTCCCTCCTTCCCCTCATTTAAAAACCCTTTTCTACCCACTTGACCTCACTCTCTCCATCCTTTAGACTGCGGTGGCACTCCTCGACAATAACGGCGCTGACCTTCCACACTCGTCTAGTCGCCCACGGTCACCCCTCCTTTCCCCAGAGTCGACATCCTCAACCTCAATCACTCCTTACTTTCAGAATACTATGTACGTGTCATGCCTCTCAAGAATTCTCAATGAAAACCCTCATCCTATCCTAGCCCTACAACTTAAATCCTAAGGTCCCTATTCAACCAATCCTAGGCATCACTTTTGATTAAATCTAAACCATTCAAATTAGTGATCTAGGCACTATAGATCAACCAATAGGAAGCCACCTAGATTCCTATAAAAAGACCTAGCCTCCAATCCTTAGAAGGCACTTAGTCTCTTAGAGAATTAGCCTACCTAGCCCTCCTCTACCATAGTGCATGTCCACTCAAAATGTTCCTCGCTAGACTCCATCTTCTTCCTCCCAACGCCATGGATTTGAAGCTCTATCAGAAAGCTTCCTCAAGCATCCCTCAAACGTCTTTGATCTATTCACTCTCTCTATTCTTTTATAGTTCTATTATTGTAATCATTGATTAGATTGATATTTGTGAGACATTTTTGATATTAGAAATAAATTACATTATTCATTTATCTGTGTCTCTAGTATTATTATCTGTGCATCTATTGATATTTATATATATTCTACTCTACTATAATAACTATGGAAGGTATTAAAATAGCGATTACCTCCTTGTGTTCGACTCAGACTCATAGTAGTTCGGTATAAATATTAATTGATTGCTTTATTTACGTGCTACAACAATTTGATATTTTTAATCGAGTGGATTTAGCGAGCATCATGCGTGTTTCTCACTTTTTCTGAGTTTAGAACCCATGTGGGATTATCGTTACCATTTTGGGAACTCCGATGATGCATGAATGTTTAATATTAAGAATGTTAAATGTGACCCTAACATCACGTGTGTGAAATTAACTCTATTTTTCGTGAAACAAGTATTATTGTGATCATAAATTAGTAAGTTACTTGAGCCCATTGTCATATATTGGAAACTAACTAGTTAACGGTCAATTGTGGAAAGATGTGAACTACTTCATGAATTGAATCAACAAATGTGAATGACAAGATTTTTGGCTTAATTAATTGATGTTATCAACTTTGTTATTTAGAAATAACTTGTTAAACCTATAATGATGAATTTTTCAAGATTTAGAGTTTAGATAACTGGTTTTATCCCCGCTACTCGTCAAATTTTGGTTGTTGCTTTGGTTTTTTGAACTAATTTTGGGCTGGTTTAGGACGTTACTAGCCTACCTATAGTTATTTAGTTAGGCTTAGCAGCCAACTAGGATAACAGGATGTGTGGCTCGAGGGTTGGAGTCATTCTTTTCTTGGCCAGTGGGTGGGTCACTGGCTATCGATATGTGGTTCAGCATGCATAGTGCTTGCACATGTTTGCACCACACGACGTAGCCACCACCCCTGTGATGACCCTAAGGTGATAGATCGAGGTGAGTCGATGGGTATAAGCCGCCTTTTAGGCCAACAAGATGGCTTTGATGTATACACATCCATTTAGGTTAAAAGTCCTATTTATGCATGTTCCTAGGCTTAGATATGCATTCCATATTATAAATATTGCATAGCATGCATTTTCTGCACTTAGAATAGTTTGTATAAAGTTTAAGTTAATTAATGTCCTTTTATGGCCAGGAGAGAAGATCTATTTTAGGGCCTCAGATTGATGATTTGACCCTACGGATCTGATCAAGACGATAATCAGAGTCCAATGCCTCCGAAATCGTCTTGATCGAAGTTTCGTAGCACCCTACGTAATTCGATGAAGATCAATGGCCAAGGGGCTAGGTGATGCAATTCAGATCTTCAAACAACAAATCCAACTGCATGGATTGATTCAGATCAACGATTGCAGCCCAACAATGCGAAAATCAATCTAATCCGACATCCGTGGCATCATCTACAAAGCAAAGAAGATGGATGGCTAGAATGGCACCACGTGGTGCCATCTCAGCCACCCAAATCCTCAGCAGCCACCCCTCCTCAAAGGTGCTTTCCCTTGAGAGATCTAGGTAGTTGGATGTCCATCCAGTGACCCTTGTGATGCCACATCGCCTGCTTCATTTGAGGCACTCATCAACTTTGATCCACGATTGTTAGATCTTCATCCAATGATTGAGGCTGAGCGCTGCAGCTGCCCTCATGACATCAAACCTACACCTTTGAAATAGTGGTAGTGCACCCACCTCTCAAAGAAGAGGCGTGGGTTTGAGTGGCAATTCGCCGCAACCTCTTCAGTGCTAACAAAAATTGGACTGCTCAATCACAATCGAGCGGTCAAGATTGATACACATGGATGAATGTGCGATCGCACGTGTGGCCCGATGCATCATCTGATGTACGCTAGAGGCACCATCTGGAGTATCGACCCGCGTGTGATCCTCAGCCCTCTGATGCAGATGGGATGGCTGAATGCAGGTCTGGACGTCTTAACTATGCGTGATGTAGATGCAAGATCTCAGCGGCTCATCTCCACCATTGATGAAGCATCGGACGACTCTCCTTCTACTGTGTGATGACAACCATACGTGCGCAAGCATTAGCAGGATCATGAGTTGGGACCTTTAGCAACATTTGTGGTAGATCTTCAGTAATGTCTTTATTGTAGCTATAGCCCATGGACAGATTTTTGCCTCTTCTCCATTATAAAAGGACCTACACCCTTCCATCCATCATGATCTCTTCCTTTCTCTCCCTCACCACCTTTAAGGCTCTAGAGAGAGCTTGTCCCAAGCCCGGGATGCTCCTTTAGAGCAGAAAACAAATTTTTTTCCCCACTTCTCACCCCCTTTCGTGGAGCATCCCGTGGTCATCCTCTCACCACCTTCGGGAAGAAGATACCCGCTGCAACGCCGTCCCGTCCCGTCCTACTTCGTCCGATGCCATTCTTCTTCTTCCAGCTCTTCACCACCTTCGTCTAGGGCGCTGTCAGAGTGAGTCGTCCTCTAAGCGACCGTTGAGGGGGATTCTTCTTACCTCTCTCTATCTTTTATCGCTTTCTTCATGAAGTTTTAATTAGCTGTAATAGACATTGCTTATGAAATATTCTCTCTCTCTTTCTCCCTTATTTTGCAAGTAGATTAGTTAGATAAATATTTTATTGATCTAATCTCTTGCTTATTAAAATACAAAAAAAAATGCAAAAGATAAAAACACCAAAAAGAAATAAAATCGAAGTGCAGATTTCAAAACCAAACATTCGCTTCCTTGTGTTCGACCCGGGACTCACTTTGAGTTTTAGTTATAAATTTTATTTGGTAATGATATTTTGTGATTACGATGACATGTTCTCCAAAACCCTAACTTTCCATTTCAAAAATACGCTCATCATTTTGGCACCGTTGCTGGGGAGGCAACACTCTTTGGTTTTTCCACGTTTTCCGCCTTACCAAACTTTTATCTCATTTTTTCTCCGATCTTACTATAATTGCAGGTACTCTTCTGAGGTGAGCTAGAGGGTTAGATTGGAGAAACTGCGGGTGAAGGTTCTATAAGTGTATCCCCTCCACCCCCACCCTAGATTTCATTTTGCCAAACTAATAAATCAAACTCAAACCAACTTAGGTGCTTGCATAAACCCTAGGTTAGTCTTGGTTGTTTGAGTGCCACGTTACCTCACCTCACCCACTCGCATAAATTAAAAAAATAAAAAAAAGCTATCTAATTTTGGGATTTACTGAAGTTACACGCATTAATTACCCACAACTCTTGACCTAAGGTGCACCACTCTACATTGATTGTACCACTTAATTGGAATCTGACCTGTGGATCTGGTACACCTTAACTCAACACATAAATAACTGAATAGAAAATTTGAACAGGTTAAGAATTCTTGTGTGCCTTAACTAAGTGGTGCAACGAGCCAATTGATTGAGCTGTTTGGACTGCATCATTTAAGATAAAAGTGATTCATTAGTAGCTTGCCCCATAGGGTTGAATTTTAGGACTGAGCCAAGCACTCCACATTATTTTTGAGTTTTAAAGGAATATATCATCACCTGTGATTTCAAAACTTGGAGTGTTCTATTGAACCTGATTGAACAGACCTAAATATTAAATCCTAAAAGCTACTAAACAAGGTTAAATACTAAAAGGCAAATCATCAAATAACCTTGTTTGCAAACCCTGGTTGTGCTCGCACACACATATTAACTGATCATTAAGGGCACAACCCATCTAAAGGTCCCATCACATTCCAAGAACATAATCATGCCAAGCTTAGCTAAAATTGAGTAGACGTTGGCCTTAAAGATTAACTCGCTCTTTGGGACTCCAATTGAGACTTTTTTCGATTAATTTGCTTCTACTAGTCCATCTAATGTCTAGCTAGGGGAGTAGTGTCAAACGACCACGGTTGGGGGGTATCAAAGGAACTAGAGGCGCAAGCCAAAGGAAGAACCTTCTCTCCGACCCCTCCCTCCAACTGGTTGGATTGACCGGATAGAAGTAGACCAAATCGTTTCTGTCATCTCAAGATGGGTCTTGGGAGACTGTTGGTCTTTAGGCTACCCACCTAAGGATAGGTTTGGTTGATTGTACTGTAGGGCAACTTTTTCTATTCTATTTTCCCTCCTACTTCATCATGTATTCTTCCACACCACACTTGCATTTCCAATCCTACCCTCCTACCATCACTTATCCCCACAATGATTATTATCCTGACTTGACTTATGACTACCCATCTCCTAGTTAGGATAACTTTGATTGGAGATATGAGACTATGATTATTATCCTTCTCATGCTTATACTGATTATAGATCTCCACCCTTTGATGATCAACCTAACCCGATCTATAATCAAGAAGGATATGATTATTATAACTCTGACCCTCCCCAGGATACTAAACATAGGTCACCACCATTCTTTGAACAACCCGAAACAACCTACTATCAAGGAGGGCTTCAAGAACCTCAATTTCTTGACTCCCCAAGATTTAACCTAAACCCACCCAACCTTGAACTGAACCATTCGATTTAGGTTCACCAGGTCCAAGATAAGGTGTTGGCCAATGTGAGGAACACCATATGATCTTTAGAAACCCAGCCAACACCCCACAATGAATAATTGGAGTCCCTAATTCAAATGATTGACGATATGAATAGTTTGTTATTGGATTGGCTTCAAGATATCGAGGATGAGGGCCCGGGTGAGTTTTTACTTAGGAACTTGTCAAGATTGAGGATGAAATTTATGGTTGCCCTAGTCCAATCTTGGGATGATTCTCATGATAACCCCTTTAGGAGAGCTAATGTCAAAACCCGCTCAGGCACCTGTCGGGGGGGGGGGGACATTTTTATGAAACTAGGGATGACTAGATTGGTTTAGAGCAACTGATCGAGGATGATGTGAGTTTCTCACCCGAGATTCCCGAAGCAGTAAGGAAAAATATGTCTCTACCGACCAAGGAACAACATACGTTTTAAGACATATATAAACGAGGATCACGAATTCTTTGATTCTGAGGGTAAGGAATCTCTGGGTGAAGTCTCACTTGAGCTCAAAGAAAATGATTTTAGTGAGACAAACAAGCCTGAGGAATTTAATGAATCATGTGATGGCCCTATAATTGAGGAATTTGATACAGTTGGGGCTAACTTGGAGGATCTGAATCCTAATTTATTAGAAGATTCAAGTAGTAGCCCCATTCCTCTACCACACCCTAAAGAATATATTGATGATCTTGAAAATTATCAAACCCAAGTCAATTCTGATGTACCACGATTTTTTGATTTGAGTAAATCACATGGGGTGAATAATATGCTAGAGGTCCTGGAAATTGAACACTTGAACTTGGAGGATAGGAATTTGGAAATTATGATCTGGTAAGTTAACTCCGAGGAAGATAGGAGTATGGATCTAAGGGTTCCTATTTGCTTCAAATCGCCTACTTTCGATCAGGACCCTTACATTATTTGTGATTCTGGGGATGTGCAACCCAAGCATAACATAATTGATTATATTTTTGAGCCAAATTCCACATGGACAAATAGGCCCAATGGTTTAGACCTACCCATTGTACGTCATTTTAGACTTGGGTTGCACACCACAAAACTGCAGGCCCGGTTCCGCAAGCACAAAAATCTTCGATTCTGGGTGATTTTCATCTAGAACCTTAGAACCACTCGACCTTAGGGCATGGGCTTGCACCATAATTTGGTTCACATCTATGGACATCTCCTACTACTTGGTTTGAGGATCAATCTTTTAATTCTGATACTAACCCATACTTGTGAATTCTTAATTTCTTCTTTGTTTGTATAATATGCCTAGCTGAAGGCATTAAACTTAGCGTGTATGCATACTCCTTTCTATCTGCGGAGCTGACCAGATCTATCATGAAATTTAGGTGATATTCTGTTTACTCTGCCCTTTTCATGTCTTTATTTTTATAATGAGGACATTGCATCATTTAGGCATGGGGGTGGATACTTAATCCTAAAATTATTTTGTTAGCTCCGTGGAATTTTTTTTATTTTCTTAAAAAAATTAAAATTCAAAAAGACAAAAAAATTAGAATTAAGAGAAGAGAACTTAGGCATTAGAAGTTGTTAACTTTAGGAAACGATACTTTAGGACCTGAACACTTAGACTCTTCAGGTCTTCAGGCTTAATCAGCTCGGGTGTCCATTAAAATGTAGACCTGTTTCTTAAGTCCTTGCTAAGTTAATTTTATTTTAATTTGATAAATAAATTGGAGTGATAAGTACACGACTTATCAATCTACCCTCTGATTTGAGGGGACTTTAAGTTTAAAGCATCTACACACTATTTACACTAACTCACTTTTCGATGACTTTTATGAAAATTAGGTAGCTAATGAACTTTCTAGGGTAGTATGGCTGACAAGTTGTCGTGGGTAACAGCCTATTGGCTGGTTGTCCAGAGCCTAGCTACATAACCATTCTCTTTCTATTGCCTTTAGGTAAATCTTAGATCAGGAAAGCAACCTACTCAGAAAAAGAAAAAATATATATATACTAAAAAATAAATAAATAAATAGAAAAGGAGAAAAAATAAATAAACTACACTTCACCGTACAAGTATGGCTGGCAAGTTGCCGTGGTAATAGCCCATTGGCCATTGTCCCGAGCCTAGCTCACAAAAATGCATAAATAATTCCCAAAATGCTTAGGGAACAAGCAGGGAAGTAGAATAAACCAGGGAGATATACACTGGGTTCGCCCTTGTGTTAACCCCATAAAAAAATAAAAAAAAGTAGGGAGAAAGCTATCGGTTGAATAGATAAACCTTTAGGAAGAAACTCTTAAGATCACCTAGGGTCATAGAAACCTGAAGTACATTTTAACGGTCGCCTAGTGTGTCTATCACTTTTCACATTAAGATGCTTAGAACTTGAAGTTCTTTCTGAGTCTTGCATGGGCTGGGTAACTGTAGAAAACTACCCCAAAACTCTAAACTCAAAAATCCAAAAAAATTAGAAAAGAAGAAAAAACATAAAAAATGTATCTTCCCTTTTCAAAATAAGGCAAGGACTTGGGTGATCTGCATTTTGGCAGTCACTCGAACACTGTTGAGTCTTCATAGTTTAGGGCCTTAATCAAAATTTCCTTTTGTTAATAAACAACTAATTCCTTAAGCGATCAAGTCCTAATTCTATTTTTATACATTGCATATAGGTTAATTTTGTTAGGGATTAGCAAAAGATAGGCATGGGGGTATGATGTATACACATCCATTTAGGTTAAAATGCCTATTTATGCATGTTCCTAGGCTTAGATATGCATATATTGCATGGCATACATTATTTTGCATTTAGAATAGTTTATATAAAGCTTAGGTTAATTCGTGTCCTTTTATGGTCAAGAGAGAAGGAGATCTATTTTGGGGCCTTGGATTGACAATTTGATCATACAGATCTGATTAAGACGACAATCGAAATTCAACGCTTTCGAAATCATCTTTATCGGAGTTCCGTAGCACCTTGTGCAATCTGAGGAAGATCAACAGCGAAGGGGCTAGGTGATGCAATTCGGATCTTCGAATGACAAATCTAACCACACGGACGGATTTGGATCGACAATCGCAACCCAATGACATGAAAATCAATCCAATCTGACATCTGTGGCACCATCTACAAAGCAAAGAATATGGGCACCCATAATGCCACCACGTGGCACCATCCCATCCACCCAAATCCACCCTTAGCAGTTGCCCCTCCTCAAAGGTGCTTTCCCTCGCAAGATCTGGGCCATTGGATGTCCATCCAATGACCCTTGTGATGCCACATCGCCCGCTTCATTTGAGGCACTCATCAACTTTGATCCACAACCATTGGATGTTCATCCAACGGTCGAGGCCGAGCACTGCAGCTGTCCTCAAGACATCAAACCCACGCCTTTGCCACAGTGGTAGCGTGCCTGCCTCTCAAAGAAGAGGCACGGGTTCGAGAGACGATTCATCGTAACCTCTTCAACGCGAACACAAATTGGATCGCTCGATGACAATCGAGCAGTTAGGATTGATACACGCGGATGAACGCATGATCGCACGTGTGGTTCGACGTGTCATCTGACGCACACTAGAGGTGCCATCTAGAGAGTCTACCTACACGCAATCCTCAACCCTCTGATGTAGATCCGATGGTTGAATGCAGGTTTGGACATCTTAACTACGTGCGATGCAGACGTGCAATCTCAGCAGCTCGAGCGTATTTTGCCTAAGTAATCAAATCCTGATTCTACTCATATACATAGCATTTAGGTTTGCTAGGGACTAGCAAAAAGCAAGCATGGGGGTATGATAAACACACATGAATTCATGATAAAATGCTTATTTATGATAGTTCTTAGGCCTAGCATTGCATATCATGTTATAAATACTGCATAACATCTATTGCATGGCATTTAGGATAGTTGTGTATTATGTACATTAATGCTTCCATTTTATATGGCCAGGAGGTAGTGCAACATCTTTATGGCCTTCGGATGAAAAATCCAACCGTATGGATGAATTTGGAGCGGCGATCGCAATTTTTCAACGCAAAAATCACCTCGATTAGAGCTCCATAGCACC
Organism: Thalassia testudinum; assembly: GCA_037157565.1. Classification (NCBI taxonomy): domain Eukaryota; kingdom Viridiplantae; phylum Streptophyta; class Magnoliopsida; order Alismatales; family Hydrocharitaceae; genus Thalassia; species Thalassia testudinum. The sequence continues at coordinate 131,227,521 of JAZHRO010000077.1, forward strand.
CTCTACAAGAAGATGAAGACAGACGACCTAGATAGCGCCACGTGGCGCCATCCAGGCCACCCCCACCTGAGCCATCGCACCTGGCCTCAAGCAAGGATTCATCTCAACCGTTGGATCTTCATCCAACGGTCCAGGCGTGCTTGACTGCACTACCTTCCACTCGACAAAGCGTCACTTTGGCGCAACGATAAAGACAAGTGCTCGCAAACCGCAAGTGCGAGTTCGAGCCGCAATCCACCGCACCCGTTATAGCATCGGATGAAATAGGGCCGCTCAATCTTGATCGAGCGGCTGAGACTCTTCACTCTTGATCTGACATCACCCACTAATGCTAGGACGCATGCCAGATCACACGTGCACCATCTGGGGCGTGCCTTTAAGACAACCAGGAGCCGTGCCCGTCGTCTAATCCTCGTAATCGCACGACGGACGTGATTCAAATCAATGAGGCGTGATCTACGGGCGAGTCTCGATCTTGCGATGCTTCATCCGACAGCTGCTAACGCACATGCCAGCAGTGCAGATTTCAAATCTGGTGAGTGCGCATTCTCTTCTCACGAACACAGCTGTCCACGCTTGATCCAATGGCTGACGATCGTCACACCCTATGCCAGCTGCAGCCAAGCTTCCAAGCACCGGCCAAGGCACGTGAATGCTTTAGCGACATCCTTGGAGGGTCTTTAGCGACGTCTTAAATGTCACTAAAAGCCCATGCATGCAAACCACCTCCATTCCACCATTATATAAACACCCCTACACCCCCCATTCCTCTTCATCTCTACCTACTCTACTCCCACCTACTCTTAAGCTCGAGTATCCTACCAAAGCTCCATTAGAGCTTACTCTCAAGCTCCAAAGGCCTCCTATTAGTGTAAGGATCCTACTTCCCACCAAAAATTCATCCCTCATCCCACCACCTTCATAAGTTGCCTTGGAGCCATCCTCCCACCTCTATTCCGATAGAAGATCACCTCCGTCTCCTCACCTCCATTCCATAGCCTCAGTAAAGCATTCCTCTACCGAAGTCCTCCTACATCTCACCTCCTTCATCCAAGCTTCCGTCAGGCGCCATCGTCTTGCCGAACAACCGATTCAAGAGATTTCCTCTCACCCCTATCTATTTTATGCTTTCATAAATTATTGTAACAAACATTTACGTAATATATCATAGTAGTGTTCCATCTCATTGTGTAAACTTGCCTTTCTAGTCTTTTTATTAAAAAAAGAAACAAAAAAATAACAAAACCCCAAAACACCAAGAAGAAATAAAACGAAGTGCGATTTTCAAACAAAGTAAACGTCGCCTCTCTGTGTTCAATTTGGGACTCCCTTTGAGTTTTAGTTATAAATTTTATTTGATAGATGCGTTTACGAGCTATGATGATGGGTTCTCCGAACCCTAATTTTAATTTGCGAAACACACCATCATCAAGCAGCAGAGGGCAAAACCCCCTCCTATCTCTCTTTCTTTCTCTTCTTTCTCTCTCAGGATCAGGCTAACCAAATCAGACACAAGTAACCAGGTAAACGGACCAAGACCCAAAGCCGTGTGGCGTGAACCATGGGCGAGGGTGTGCATATGCATGTGCGTGAGTGGGACCTCACCCCATGTGCGTAATGAGGCGAAGAGCCTTAAATAGAAATTCAATTTATATGCTGCATGCGCGTTTGTTCTATCCGATGTGGGACTAAACCCACGGCCCTCTTTCGCCCACAACTGCAGCTATGTCCCACCTAATTGATGGCGAAGGAGCACCTAAAGCTCCTAATTGAGGGTCCACCTTGATCCTAGGTCAGTTTCGCACCACCTGGGAAGTTCACCTAGATGTTGTGGCGTAAGAACACCTTCATCAAGCTCTTTGAAGGAGCTTCGCCATTCGTGGCCATACTTGTGTACCTGAAATGAAAAAAATGGCCTCTCAACCCTATCATAAGTGATCAGGAGGATCGCCAGACATCGATGAATGTAATGGTGGTGGTGGAGTCGCATGTGAGTGGGTGTGGAGGCTTGATGACCTCGAGACGGTGGTGTGGAGGCATGTGTGTCGGGTGGAGTGCATGAGAGGCCAATCCCTTCAATTACTTGAGGGGTTTTGGTCGTGAGGACACGACAGAGGTGAGGAACATGGAAGTGGAACGGTTGGTGGACTATGGAGGTCGAGCGAACTCACTGGAGTTTTGCCAACCATGGAGAAGATGAAGTGCGAGAGGGCGTTGTGGTGGTCGTGAGTGACTTGCGTGTAGGTGTAAAGAAAGTAGAGGGAAAGAAGAAGGAATAGAGAGACTTAGAGGGGAGGAGATAGGCGGAGGGCTCTAGTTGTGGCTGACTGGAGCCGGAGAAGATGGCAGGGATGGCGAAGCGGTGACAGCAATTAAGGCAGATGAATGCCCCTGGAGAGATACATGAGGAAGAAAGGAAGACAGTGGAAGCTCCAATTTGATGGTTGGAGGTGCGGAGGAGCTGGTCGGAGGATGTCGTCGGAGCAAACTGCGAAGGTGGCTGGAGAGGGAAGAGAGAAGGTTTCCTTTGACCAAAATTTGCTAAAGGGGTAAGGCAGGGGTTTCAAGGTTTAAATAGAGCTCCAAAGAGGACACTAGATCAGGAAAGAACTCCGATGTGCTATTTTAGGAATCAAGAAGCACCCATTGATTCAATGCATTCGTGCGCACGGATCAATGGGTTTTAGGAGTTAGGATCTGTCCCAATAGGTTTGTAAAGGTGTGAACATCAATCCCACCAAGTTTGGTGGGATTTGATTGCCATTATAGGAGGATTTGGTCTGGCCAAAGCTCGCTCAGAGGTCCGTTGACCTCCAATAGTGGAAAGGACCATTCTGTAAAGAATATGAAGAAGTTATGGGGCAATTTGCAAGGAATTCAAAAGTTAGGGGCATGTGTGTGAGAGAAAAGAGTCAGACTGGATCAGAATGCAAACCTGGTCAAGATGATCTCTGATTGGGCCCAAATTTTGGTACAAACCTAATTTGGACCAAGGAATCTGATGGTGAAGGACCAAGTTTGACTGGGTAAAATACGTAGAAACCCAAATTAGGGCAACTATATGTTTGAGACTCTGTTTAGGTCAAAATGGGTTCAAATGGTAAAATCAAAGATGCCAAATCCTAGAGAATATTTTTTTATGAATTTTAGAGGGTTTAGGTGAATTTTATCCTGACCAAAATCCCAGTTAATTAAGCGGGTCTATTTTTAGGGTTTTAGATGTCCATTAATTCTTAAAATGAGTGAAAACCTGTTTCTATCTGTATGGACCCACTTGTTAGACATTAATGACCAAATGACCTTTAATAAACCCCTGAAATACCCTGTGGTTATTCTGTATTTGTGATAAGATGGTAAAATTGCATAAATAACCTTGTTTTCATCTTTTCTTCTCAAAATAGAATATCAAGCACTTAGGACCCCCTGAGGTTATGTAGGAGCTTTTATTGACTTTATCAGATCAAATTGAGCTAGTTATGACTCATGATGATGTTACCATCAGTAAATCATCTTTAGATGATCTCCATGCAATTGTAAGTGTCGTCTCAATCTCCTTTTTTTGTGGAAGGTTTCACTGCTTAAACTGACAAGGTTTTTGTTGTTTGGCTTGAATGTATGTGATGTTGATTTGTTGAGGTTCACATCTTTGTGTGTGAATGGTGTGACTATCATGTGGAGACTGGTTTCACCTTTTGATGGGGCATTGGCTGAGCATCCGCCTCAATGTATAGTTTGCAAGTGTGGTAGTATTAAGATTGAAGGGGTTCCCCTCCATCTGAGGTCGAAGTAGGTACTAAGTCAGGTGGTTGCCAGGTTTTCATCTTTATCTGAGGACAATGAAGTGGGGTTATTTGAAGGTTATGGACATATTGTGAAGGTCGAAGCTTCCCTTTGAAGTAGGAGTTTGTATCCAGAGAAGTGTTTGGGGGCTATTGAGGAGTTTTAAGCCGTTTCGTTGTAGCAAAGCCTCAATCACTCGAAAATAATTAAATTTATAGCTCAGAATCAAAGAAGAGTTAGAGGTCGAACATAGGGAGTATTTAATGGAAATTCAACCTTACTAATCATAAGAAATATAAGCAATGATGATCAAAACTTTATTTAGAGCTACTAAAATTGATGTATATATGAAATCCAGTAGCAAAGTGTAAAGAGAATGGGTTAAAATGGTGATTTGAATCACCAAATTAAGCTTAAATATCTCAAATATATGAACAGTAATTCTCAACCAAATATTCCATCTCAACTAGATGAATATCCCAACAGAACTAAGGCACCAGCAGAGATCAGACGAAGGAACAAGGCATTAGATGCCTTAAGTGCTCAGGGCTCAGCTTCAATAGAAGAGGCAAAGGCCTCCTTTCTCTTCCTTCGTGCCTCAAGGAAGAGGCAACCACAGCATAGCATAGAGGCAAAGGCCTCTCAGAATTTGTTAAGTGTAGAGAGCAGTAGAGGGCACAACCCCTCCCCCCCCCGCCCTCTCTCTCTTTTTCTTCTTTCTTTCAGAGACCCGAGTTTAGTCGGATAATTAGGTGGGTAACTGGGAGTGAATAGGACTAGGATTGTGGGTGTGGTCGTAAGCGAGGAGTACAGATGTGGTTTAAGCAGATGTGAGGGGTTAATGGGGACTCGACCCCTGTGTATTGGGGAGGGGTTGGGGACACAAAATCTCTTTATCTCTATCGGGAAGCTTCAGACTTTATGATGTGGGACTAAATGTCCCGCAGTCTTCCTTGCGTGTCTACTGTAGGATGAAGGCTTCAATTGAGGTAGTAGCTACAGACGAAGGCCTTGTTGGAGGACTTGGAGATGCACCTGGAGCTAAACCACAATGTCTAGGGGTGTTGCCTAGAGGAGTCATGACCGGAGGATTGCAGTTGTCATTGGAGAAGTCGAGTGTGACGACGGAGGTCTGGTCAGTCACCTGAAATCAAGAACATGGCATGGTGGCCCAATTTAATTGGCTCAGAAGCTTCGTTGGACTACAGCGAGTGCGTTGATGGTGGTGACGTCATGTTTGAGTCGGTGTGGAGGTCTGGCGACCTCGATGAGGGTGCATGCAAGAGATGGTGGTCGAAGAGGTGACTTGTTGGGTGAAAAGCCCAAATTAGGAGAGGGCTTTTGACGAGGGTGGCACGATGAAGCTCGTGGAGGTGGTGGTGAGGTGTTCGATGAAGTGTAGCGGGCTAAAGGCTACATCGGAGGACCGTCGGAGGCGGAGAAGAAGAAGGTCGTGTGGGTGATAGTGTGGTTATGAGTGATTTGTGAGGATGGGGGAAGAGAGTAGAGGGAGAGAGGAAGGGATAGAGAGGCTTAGAGGGGAGGGAGATGGACAAAGAGCGCCGGCATTGGCAAGCTAGAGCCGAAGAAGATCGAGTCAATGGTGAGTTAGCGGTGACGATGAAGAGGCAGAGAGCAGTCTCTCTTTGGCTGGAGAGATGCAGAAGAGATGGAGGAAGGCAGAGGGTTGTCCAATTTGATTGTTGGACAATCGGATGAGGAGAGTAGAGAGGGTCGTTGGAGCAAGGTGCAAAGGTGGCCAGAGAAGGAAGGAGGAGGGGTTTCTCTAGCCAAAACTTGCTAAGAAGCATGATTATGCGTTGGGGAAGCTTTTATAGAGTTTCAAGCAAGCTTCCAAGCTTGGAAACAAGCTTGAGAAGCTTATATTTTTAGGAAGAAGATCCTTGAAATCCAAGAATTCACACGGGTTTGTTGAGGGTAGTTGGAGTTTAGAATTAGGTTTAGACGAATTAGGACTTCCTCAGGATCATCCCTTCCAATTTTAGAAGGCATTGACCAAGCAATCAGGGAGGAATCATTGATTGGAAGCTCGAGTTCATGGGTTCACACCTGCAACGATGGTAGGGACCAATTTGAAGATGATGAAGAGAAGTTAGGGGGCTATTTGTAAAGATTTCGATAGTTAGGGCATGAATTAAAGAGAAAGAGTCAGATTGGGCCAAAATGCAAACTAGGTCAAGATGGACTCTGATTAGCTCCAAATTTTGGTAAAAATCTAATTTGGACCCAAGGAATCTAATGGTGAAGTCAAATTTTAGTTTTAACCAAGTTTAACTAGGCAATTTGCACAAAAACCTAAATTAGGGCAAAACTATGTTTGTGAATTTGTTTAAAGCTAAAATATGTTCAGATGGTCAAATCAAGGTTACCAAACCTTATGGAATATGTTTCTATGAATTTTAGATGATTTAAATGAATTTTATCCTGACTAGAACCTCTGTTATTTAAGTAGGTCAGAAATTAGGGTTTTAGGTTGCTGTTAATTCTTGAAATGTGTGAAAACCCGTTTCTATCTGCATGAACCCACTTATTAGTCATTAATGAACATTTAACCTTAGATTAACCCCTAGTGAACCCCTTGGTTATTCTATGTTCATGATATGCTGCTAAAATTACAGAATTAACCTTAGTTCTCTGTTCTTTACTCAAAATAGCTTGAAGTGGTGTTATGACCCTCAGATGGATATGTAGAAGCTTTTATCTTTTATTCCAGACTAAAAGTGTCTAGTTAGGGCCTATGATGGTGTTCCCATCAAGAAGGTGATGCTTCACTGTGGTGGAAGCTATTGGCTTCTTCGGGTACTCGTGCATGTTTATGAGGAGGGTGATGCAAGGAAGGAGCCTAATGTTAGGCCAATGGATGAGGGGAAACATTGGAGGAGGGTTGATAAGCATATGGAGGAAGATGTTAAAACTAATGCTAAAAAGAGGAAGGAGCTAGTGGGTAACATCAATGAGACCAACAATGTGTGCATGGATGCATTGGAGATTAAATTGGAGGAGGAGGCTAACAGTGGTGCAATCGTGATAAGGGAAGAAGCTGTTGACAATGTGGTAGGTGTGGATGTGGCTAATGCTCAGAACAGTGGGGTCACTAACTTTGTTTTCAATTCTCCATAGGGCTACAATATGTTCTCCACAGTCTCTACAACATAACGAAGGGGTATGCTTGGCAACCGAGGGGGATATAACCTAAGGAGCAAGGGTTCGGTGAAGATGCAAAAGATTAATGTCAAACAAAATGCTAAGGTTCTCATGGTTGCTAGAGCATCTAAGTCATCAAGGGATAACCGACTTGCCTTATGTTGAATTACTTTCGTGGAACGTGCATGGGTTGTGAGATAGAAATAGGAATGGGGTGTTGATGAAATATTTAAAGGAATGGAAGGTTGATTGTGCTTTATTCCAAGAGACACACGTTGATAGTGAGGATAGTTAATCATGGCAACCACTGCTAACTAATGTGGACACTAACATCAGATGTATATGTGTTGTAGGGAGAGCTAGTGGGACATGTGTATGGTGGAGGAAACAGGTGTTACAGCTTGAGGATATTCTTGTGGGGAGGTTTTGCATTACTTGCAAGTTTTGCCGGTTGTCAAATAATTCTTCTATGTTTGTCACCAATGTGTATGGCCCATGCATACAGAGTGAGAGACCATCTTTATGGGTAGAGCTTCAACATATTTCAAACTTTGTGTAGGGAGGGGCTTGGCTAATTAGGGGAGATTTCAATGCAATGTTATCATCTAATGATAGTCCGGATGGGCACACAGACTCGTCTACCTTTGGTTTTCAGTCGGTGGTGGCTAATTTGGAGTTGATTGACATGCCTATTTTTGGTTCAATGTACACATGGTGGAATGGCAACGGACTGATGTCTAAGATAGATAGGTTCCTGTGTAATGTTGAGTTGATGAGTTCTTATCAGTTAGCATCGGTGGTGGCAATGAGGTGCCCCTTCTTTCATCACACGCCTATTGTTTGGGAAAGTGGAGAAAGTGCAAATGTGCATTCTTACTTCAAGTTCCAAAAATCTTGGCTTAGGGAGGATGGTTTCAAAGAGATGGTGTCCTTGTGGTGGACCTCCTAAGAGGTTGTAGGGACAGCTACCCAATCTCTAGCCAGGAAGCTTATGGGCTTAAGACACATGTTGTTCGAGTATCGAAAAAATCTTATTGCTATGAGAATGCAATGTAGAGAGGAAGCTTTGCAAGAAGTGAAAAGGTTGGATGATAAGGAAGAGAGGGTGGCCTTGATCGATGGTGAAATACAACAAAGGAAATCCTTTCAACATGCCATAGCCAATGATGATGTGCAGTGGGAGATTGATTGGAGGGAGAAGTCAAGATAGCTATGGTTGAAAGAGGGTAACTCCAATACAAAGTTTTTCCACACAACAACCAACTCTAGGACAAGATTTAATTATATTACTTCTTTGCGTCAGGGGGATATTGAGGCCACATCACCCCAGGATATTCGAAATATGGCTAATATCTATTTTTTTAGCACCACCAGGATGGGGCCTAGAGGTGTGTGGAGATTGACCTCATCTAATATGCCCAGGTTGTGCGATGAGGATGGCCAAAGGATTTTTAGAAACATTAGTGAAGAGGAGGTGTTGGAGGCTATTAAGGGACTTAAAGGTAAGGGTTCTCCAGGTCCTGATGGGTTTCCAGTATTATTCTATAAGGTGTTTTGGCATGTGGTACGCTAGGATGTCCTTGAAGTTGTGGATGAATTCAAGAGTGGTAACTTTGGGCTTGAGCGTATTAACAAATCTATGTTGTTTCTTCTTCCTAAAAAGCAGGGGGCCAATACTTTATCTGACTTTCGTCCTATTTCCTTATCTAATTCTATATATCTTATTATTGGAAAGGTGTTTGCAAATAGAATGAGGGGAGTGATGCAGGAACTAATCAGCCCAGTCCAATCGGCTTTTCTTAAAAGCAGATCTTTGTAAGAGTCGTTTATTCTTGACAAGAGATGGTTTTTAGTTGGGTAAGTAATGAAACGAAGGCGCTCATGTGGAAGGTGGACTTCTCTAAAGCATATGACCTCATCTTATGTTCTTATTTATGGGAAATTTTCAGAAGACGTGGCTTTCCAGATGTGTGGGTGCAGTGGATGAAGCGGTGTATTACCACTTCATCGTTCTCTCCTTTAATTAATGGCAAACCAACTGAGAAATGGATATAACCACAGAAAGGAGTGAAGCAGGGGTGCCCTATAGCTCGTCTTATTTTTATTCTAGTAATGAACACCTTGGCTCATTTTTTGTTCAAGTTATGTACAAGGGGACTTATTCGTAGCTATACCTTATCATCTCATAGGGCCTTGACTCCCATTCTACATTATGCAGATGATACTATTTATTTTATTGAAGGTGGTTGCAGAGAGGCAGAGTGTGTGAAGCATGTGGTGGATTTATTTGGTGAAGTGTCTGGACTTAGAATAAATGGGCAGAAGTCTGTGCTAGTTTGCCTTGGAGTGGCTATATAGATTAAGGAGTCCATCTTTGGGATAATTCAAACTCCCATGGGTAGCCTACCATTGAAGTATCCAGGTTGTACTTTACATTCTAGGAAAATGAGAAGTTGTGATTGGGGGGATTTATTTGAAAAGATTTCACTATGACTTGTTAGGTGGTGTGGCAGGTTCTTATCTAAGGGTGGAAGGCTTATACTCCTCAATTACGTGATCTCCTTTATACCAGTCTTCTACTTTTCTATGTTCAGGCCTCCAAGATCTATTGTTAAAAAAGATGGATGTGATTAGGAAGCAATTTTTATAGAAGGGGTCCTCCTATGAGGGACGTTTTCTATAACCTATGAAGTGGTAGAAAATATTCATTCCTAAGAAGAAAGGGGGCTTGGGGGTGCGGTCTCTTAGGGAGTTTGGAGATTCTCTACTACTCAAGTGGGGTGTGATAATCCTTAAAGGGGGTGAATGAATGTGGCAAAACGTGGTTAGAGATGCTTATGGTTCTTCAAATTCTCCCTCTAAGCGTATGCACCCCTCAAGGCCGTCTCCTTTTTGGGCATCTGTTACCAAGATGGTTGAGGCTAGATGGGACTCTTTCTTGCCGATTCTTGGGGATGGGAGGCACTTTGATTTCTGGACCGATGAGTGGTGTGATCTGGGAATGTTGAAAGACACCTTTCCTAGAGTGTACAATGGTGCTCATGATAAAGATGCAAAAGTTGTTGAATGTTGGTCAAATGAGGAGAATATGTGGAAAATTTCCATGCCTAGTGGCTATTATCATAGCCAATCGATGGAGGAGGTGAGCTGATTGGTCGAAGCCCTTACTACGTTTAGACCCAGGAATGGGGTCGATGGATTTGCATGGAAAGGAGATTTGTATTCACCTATGAAAAGGCGTATGAATCGATGGTGATAGATGGTGATGGTGATAAGAAAAGGATTTGTGTGGCCTTATGGAGGATTAAAGTCCCATTAAAAGTTTAGATATCTCTGTGGTTAGCAAGGAGAGATGGCCTAGTGACTGTCGCACTTCGACGATGAGTCATGTCAACGCTAAACACACCATGTCTGTTATGTGGATTTGCTGAAGATGATGCGAGACATTTATTTATCTCATGTTTGGCTACAAATGAGATTTGGTATCGCTTCTGTTCTACTAGTATTCCATCATGGGATGGTCTCTAGTTGGACTTCACCTTGCCAACCAAACTGCGTGTGGTTTTGTTGGCTATCATGTAGGGGATTTGGAGGGCTAGGAATGATGTAATTTTTAATGGGGGTAGGGTGTGGATTGAGAATATTTGCAGGGAGATAGCCTTGTCGATGAGGTTGTGACAGTCGCAGTTGTAATTAGTTTATGATATAATAAATTAGATGACTACTATTCACGGTAGTAATCCTTTCTCTTTTTCAAAAAAAAAAGCATTTACACATGGCATATCAATGATGCAAAAAGTGATATAAATATATATCAACAAGCTAGAAAGTATAAGCTACAATACATCATAAATAAAAATACGACCACTGCCTATTTCGCATCACCTCATAATTTCCTGGACTGGGACTCATTTTAGCAAGCTGTTGATTCTCGACTCAACAACTCCTAAAAGTAGGTCGTAAGTAGGGATGAGAGAATCGACTCAATAAGGACAAAACTACATGTAATAATAGAAGCAACACGGGTAGTGCATGGGTCTCTACATTATAAGACAGAACCACTAGCTATACCCCCTTTTCCCCAGCAACTATCCCATGATTTATTACCATTGTTATTCATTCTCCCTCTCTCCAAAAGAGTCAGATTCTGAAAATCATTCCTCTCTAGCAAAGGAGGTGGAGACATATCCTTCCCTTGGATCCCAACCTAGTAGGTCTCGTTGATCAACAGAGAGGCTAGCAGCACCATTGACCCTCGAGAGAGGCGAACCCATCCTCGATATAAGATAACATTGCTGACATCAGTTAGGGGAGTCAAGTCTCTTGGGAGCTACCCAAGCCAATGCCTTGTGAATGTGAAAAGCAGTTCAATTCAAGTCCAACAAGGTCCAATCATAGATCATTCTAGATTACTAGTCACAAAGTTGGTCAGATATTGTCTGGCCACACCAATGTTCCCACTAGGACTGTAGAGTCTGGGTGTATGCTCTAAATCCGTCATCAAACGGGATCTCAACCAATCCCCCTTGTGGTACCCTGACATCCTTCGCACTCTCGGGCATCTGTAGAGCTTTTTGCTACAAGTATTAGGTACCCTAGCATCATCTGGATTCGTGGGCACCTACAAAGCTTTCTCTATGAGTACCAATGCATCGAGTCGAATTTATGTACTTATGACTGCCGTATTTTGATGATAGCACATGTCTCATTGCCATACCCGAGAACTATCCAAGTTTAGAGGTTGACTCTCAGTAGCCTCTAGCCACCTCAAAATCACAGGTCATCAACCCACAATAGTGAACCTACGATTCATGAGGTCTAGGTGTCCAACCTTACAAACTCACCTATTAAGACCTAGACATCTTTTAGTTCTTCTCTTTAATTCATATCAAGAATGATACCATAAGGACCTACTAGATCACCTAGTTCTTACCTAAGACCTTAGGATCCAAGTATTTCTCTTCTTAGACTCTACCTAGAGTTACCAAGTTCCATATTTTGGGTTTAGCTCTTTACTCAGCCAATTTACGTCAGGTGTTAACTCCTTGCATGTAGGGGTTCATCATCTCTTAACTCACTTATTAATCACAAGGGAAATTAGTGGTTAAGGTTTCATTTCCCAACACCCTAGAAATGGTTTAGAAGTCCCTACATTTGTTTGTTAGATTAGGACTAAAATTGGGCCAATCCAAGCTGAACAAAAGTACCAGTACCGGTTCTACTAAACTTTAGTACTGGTACTAGGTACTTGCTGCCTAGATTGACCAAATGGGGGTGCTAGTACCGGTACTAAGAATCATTATTGCTACTGGGTACTCACTGTACCTAAGTTTCAGGTCATTGAGATCAACATTGGCTAGCTAGTATCGATACTGAGCTTCAATACCAGTACTGGGTGGTTCCAATACCCAAATATGAATGCAATAGCCCTTAAATGACCCTCCAAAACTTCTCTTCTTCCCCTACAAACTTATCTCAATTCCCACATATCACTAAGCATCCAAGGAGCACTTTAAACCAAGGAAGCATCAAGAAAAGACATGCCCTCAATAAAAACCCTAGCATACCCAAAACCCATCCAACATGTGAATGTTTTGACATGCAAGGAAGATCACCACTTACATTCACACATAGGTCATGACAAAGAGAATGTAAGAGAGTGGATCTCCCTACCTTAATTCCTTGTGTCATCCTTCCTCTTCCTAGGGTAAGAGATGGTTAGGCCTCCTCTCAACATCCTTGGAGCAGCAGCAACTCCCCACGATCTTTGCATGCAAGGGATTCCCTTCATCTTCCCTTCTCTTTCTACTGACCTCCCACCCCAAGGCATAAGAGAGAAAGAGAGAGAGAGAGCTCAGGAGAGAGATAGCAGGGAGGTTGAGGGGAGTTCATCCTACCTGAGATGGGTGGTCTCTCCTACCCTTAAATCCCTCTTGAGGTGCTGTAGCAACAACAGCAAGAAGGAGAAGAAGAATGGAATCGAGGAGACGAGGAGAAGATGTTGATGGGAGGGTAAAGTGTGGGTGTTAATGGTTGCAAATGGATGGAAGTCACCTTCATTAATCTCTCCACCCTTTATATAAGGGTTGTAAAATTGCACAAGAAACCCTTCAACCCTAAGTCAGCATTCTTAAAGAGTCCTTGAAATCGATTCCCCACGCTGGCAACCCCTCATCTTTAACCCTCAAACATTTTCCACAACTAAGGCCATACAAATTAAAAGTATAGGTAATTTAGGGCCTAGGCACACCCGAACCTAGTCATTAAGGATTTATAAGGGTTTGATTAGAGGTAAAATTAGCTTTAGAAATTCAAACCCTTACACCCCAATCCCCTTAAAAGGATTTCGTCCATGAAATCAGGCATACCTCAAACCTAGAAAAGGTGGGGATATTTAGCTTCCATCTCTGCCTTGAGCTCCCACATGGCCTCTTCAAATCTTTGATTATGTTGCAGTACCTTCACCAGAGGTATGACATTACTGTGTAGCCTCTTCATCACTTGATCGGGGATCTACAACAACTGCTCTCTGTAGTTGAGGTTGGACTTAATCTGCAGATCATCGTAGCACACAACATGGCTTTCATCTAGTATATACTTTGTAAAAGTAGATACATTAAACACATCGTACACCGTTGACAGGTGTAGGGGTAAAGCTAGATGATATGCTACCAGGCTGACCAGCTTAACGATCTCAAATGGGCCAACATAATGGGGTCTCAACTTCCCTTTGATCCCAAAGCGATGAATCCCTTTGATCAGTGATATGTGGAGAAACACCTTGTCTCCAACCTCAAATTGTAGATCCCACAGGCGACGGTTACTGTAACCCTTTTTCTTGGATTTGGAGACTAACAACTTCCTTTTGATGAGCATGGCCTTTTCAGACATCTGTTGGATTAGTTCTGTGACTTGATCAAATTTCTACAACTTCTTCCCAATTGATTGGCGAAGAACAATTTCACTCGTACAATGCCTCAAATGGTGCCATGCCTATGCTAGAATGACAACTGTTGTCGAAGGAAAATTCAACCAATGGGAAATGATCTTCCTAGGATCCTTGCCATTCAAGATCGCATGCTCTCAACAAATCCTTTAGAGTCTGGATGGTGCTCTCTGACTATCTATTAATCTGGGGATAATACACTTAGTGTAATTTCAACTTGGTGCCCAAAGCTTCTTGCAAGTTGATCCACAAGTGCAACACAAACCTCAAATCTAAATCTGACACAATATCCTTGGGAACCCAATGCAACCTAACAATTTCTCTGACATATAGCTCCACTAATTGACTTGACTTGTGGGTCATCTTGATTGCTAGAAAGTGGGTGGACGTAGGTAGCCGGTCAACAATGACCCAGATAGCATCATGTCCATGAGAAGTCCTCAACAATTCAACCACAGAATCCATGGTGATGTTCTCCCACTTCCATTTTGGCACTGGGAGAGGTTGTAGCAGACCTACATGGCTTCTATGTTCGACCTTTACCTACTTGCAAGTTAGACATCAGCTAACATATCATGCCACATCCCGCTTCATGCCTTTCCACCAAAAGTCCTTCCAACTATTCTTATATAGGCAAGTACTTCCCAGGTGAGTCACACACAGTCATCTTCGAAAATAAAGTGCTCCACCTAATAAGGAGAAGAACAATGACTATCTCATCACGACTCTGTCTCGGATCAGTAAACTACATTTATTTTCTCTCTGTAACTAGTTCTAGATGTAGCCTACATGACATCGTGAGAGTGCCCAAGAAGTTCTAATCAATGATTGTCTTCCATTCACTGATATCAATGAGCCAATCCCATTCCTGAACTTGAAGTTGAGCCACTATTACAATAGGTTTCCAACTCAAGGCATCAACCACCACATTTCCTTTGCCTCAATGATATTGGATTCTACAATCGTAGTCCTTTAGCAAATCCATCCAATGGAGCTACCTCACATTGAGCCCCTTTTGGGAGAAAATGTACTTGAGACTCTTATGATCGATGAAGATATCAAACGTTTCACCATAGAGGTAATGTCTCCATACTTTGGGAGCAAAGACAATAGCCGCTAACTCCAAATCATGTGTCAAAGAATTCCTCGCATGATCCTGTAGTTTCCTCGAAGCATAGGCAATTACCTGGCCATTCCACATTAATATGCAACCAAGTCCCAAGTGTAATGCATCGTTATACATCACAACGCCACCACTTCTTGACGAAAGAGCTAATATCAGCACTGACGTCAACTTGCACTTCAGCTCTTAGAAGCTTTGCTCACAATCCAGGGTCCAAACAAAGCTGACACCCTTTCTATTCAAGCTTGTCAACGGGACCGCAATCTTGGAAAAATCCTGAATGAAGCATTTGTAATACCCAACTAGTCTTAAGAAACTTCAAATATCGATTACCAACCTCAATTGCGACCACCTCAACACTACCTCAACCTTAGTTGGGTCCACTGACATGCCTCTATTGTTGATCACATAACCCAAGAAAGTGACTTCACTCAGCTAGAAATCACACTTACTGCATTTGGTGAAAAGTTGGTTGTTTTGCAATGTTTCCAATAGAACCCTTATGTGTTCCATGTGTTGATCCATGCTTCAGGAATAGATTAGGATGTCATCACTAAATACTACGACTAAACTATCCAGAATGAGTTCGAACACCTAATTCATTAGGTCTATGAATGTTGTAGAAGCATTGGCTAGCCTAAATGACATAACTAAAAACTCATAATGCCATACCAAGTTCGGAAGGTAGTCTTTAGGATGTTGTCTTCCTTTATCCATACTTGGTGATATCCAAATTGCAAGTTGATCTTCTAGAACACCACAAACCCTTGCAATTGATCAAATAGATCATTGATTCTGGGTAGAAGGTCCTTATTCTTGACTAAGTATCCTTCGAACCCTTAGCCAAAAGCTTACAAGCTTTCATTATCGAGATCCTTTTGGCATCATCTTGTTGAGCCTAGATCTCAACCTATGACTTTCTTGGTGGCAAAAAAATTACTTTCTTCCCAAAATAGTCTAGGAAGGTGCGATGTCTAGCCAACCAATCCATTCCTATGATTATATCGAAATCCTTCACATCAAGGACTATCAAATCTGCTGATAGCTCGTGGTTAGCTATATGAACAGAACAACTAGGTATCCATTTCTTGGGCACAACCAATTCTAGCCTGGTTATTACATAAGGGATGGTCAAATCCATTACAAGTTTCCCTAGTTTGGTAGCGTATCAAGATGTTAGAAAGGAGTGGGTATAGTTCCTAATTTCAAAAAAAGCATTCGCTGGCACATTGCAATGGAAACTAATCATATCATAATTAAGCTTCTTGAAACCCTTTATTCATCACATAGCATTCGAAGATAGGGTTGAGAGGTTACGTAAGCTATCGATAGCTCATTTCACATAACACCATAGCATTACATCATTCAACCCCCATGCCAGCATGAGGTAATGAAATAAAGCATGGAAACATGAGCAACTTAGCATTGGCTTCATACTGTCATCATCTATTACAACATTCTAGGCCTTTTTCCCTTTAATTGCGTCATAAGAGATTGCAAAAGAGGAAGATTTCATCAAATGCCAATGAGACAAAAGACTAGCATAGTCTTAGCATTTCTTCCCTTAATTTATCTGCTAAGGCCTCCTAAACCCTACTAACCATGGCTCATTTGTCTATTGATGAGTCCACCTTAGTAGACTTTTATTAAGCCTAAGGTTATGTTAGTTTCATAGCTATAACTACATAAATGCATTAGATTAGGGCCATTTGCATGTTTGTGCATTTAGATAAGAATTGCATGAATAAGGATTAATATTGTGTCACTAAGATATTCTTTTATCAAATGTTTAATAAGTGGTTATTTGATGTAGAAAGATGGGATGTGAGCAAAGGATATAAGGAAAAGTCATGGAAAATGTGGAATTGTATTATTATACGAAACCTACATTAGCACTCTCCACCTTAGTCCCATTTTTCCCTTGCTTCCCCATTTCTTGCAACACACACACCACCATAAACACAATTTATCCCATCATCTAATCCACCAAAATAACCTCCCTAATCCATGACCTTAGCATCCAATCTCATGTGTTGCCAAAAACCATTGCAAAGCCCATTTCACTCTTAATCCCTCACTCACGACAAGCCCATTTTCAACACAAGACACAACACACACACACCTAACGGCACACCACACACCCCCAGTTCTCCTTTGACCCGTTCCTCACCTCACCACACACCCCTCATGAGACTCAAATAGGGTGCACCCTTATTCCTCCCATCTCAACAGCATCACAATCCATCGCTACCCACTCCCCCCATCCCCCATTCCCATCTCCAATGACAGACATAGACTCCACAATGCTTCCCTCTTCGAATCCTACTCCATCACTATTGATAGTCTAACCGATTACCTTAATTGGCTTAATCTAGATCTAATTCCTTAGTAGAATCATGCATTAGGTTTATAAATATTGCATTTAGAGCATGCTTGCATATTTGAGCTTCGTATTTATTTTACAAATAATTATCTCCTAATTCTAGTCTTTTATGAATAATGTAGGTAATAGGTCATAGAGTAATCTATAGAATTGAAGAATAAAGCTGGATAGGAGTAGAAGCTATAGCTGAGCTAGGAGCTGATTGAAGAATAAAGCTGAAATAATGAAAGATTGGAGACATAAGAACAGAAAGAAAAAGAAAGGAATTAGGATAACCCTACCCCATCCCTAAAATCTTAGGATGACTTTATCCCAATACCTATCCCTGGACTAGCTTAACATTAGATATTTGAGCTCAAAAGCCAAAAAACATGGATAACATTATCAATGTACCTATCCACCCTATCCATAGTCCTATCCTACTATCCATAACCCTAATCCACTTATCCAATATCCAGTCCCTAACTTAGAAACCTATTTAGGTCCATACCACACCTAATTGACTCAGTATGAGTCAATTGGGCTAGCCATTGTTAATTAGGTCCATGGGACCCGATTAGATTAACCTTGAGTTGATTAAACTCACTTGAGTCTAATCAGACCCAACCTAGATCCAATAAAACTAGCCACATACAATCAAGTACAGTACAACCTGATTGGGTGCACCCAACTTCACTTGAGTTCAGTTGGAACCTAATTGGATCAGACCAACCAAACCTTGTCTAATTAGACTCAGTGAGTCTAATCAAATCTAAAGCGACCCAATTAGCCACCCATATACCTAAATAGACCAATCTTACCTAATTAGACTCAACCTATCTATCCTAGAGCTAACCAAACCTACCTAGATCATATCCTTTCTAACAAACCACCTAGCCCACCTATTTTTAGAAATCCAGCAAAATAAATCCCCTATCCTAACCCTACACTCTAGATCTAAGGGTCCCTATCTAACCAATCCTAGCCCACTCATAGAACCTAATCTAGAACCTCCAAAATAGTGATCCTAGGCACTCTAGATCAACTAATAAGAAGCCACCTAGATTCCTATAAAAAGACCTAGACTCCAACCCTTAGGAGGCAATTAGTTTTAATTAATTAATAGCCTAGTCAAGTAGTAGCCTCCCTACATAGTGCATGCCCACCGCCATTATTCCTCCACTTTCCTCTACCTTCTCTAGTCTTCTTCTTCATCCTGACACCCTAGATCTGAAGCTCCGTCAAAAGATTCCAACAAGCATCCCTTAAGCAGCTCCACTCTCTTTCCTTTCTCTATTCTCTTATATTTCTATTCTTATTGTAATCTCTGCTTAAAATTATATTTATGAGACATTTTGATAGTAGAAATAAAATTCATTATTCATTTCATATCTATGCCTCTATTGATATATTATTTATGCCTCTATTGACACCAATATACTATCTGCTACTCTATCCTACCATATTGCACAGATACATTTTTAGCCTTTTGATTTTGTATTTATTTCTAGATTACTAATCCACTTTGCTTCTTATTTGTCAGCTTGTGTGTAGGTGTCAAAAATCCATAGAAAAAGTGTGGTAACAGAAGGAAAACAGATTAGTCATCTCGAGGTAACTGCTCTTATCTTAGAGTTAGGATTAGATTCAATTTCTACATAAAAAAAAAATTAGATGCATGATTGATCCATAGGTTAGAAAGTTGCTTTGGTTTGTTTTCTTTCCTTATAAAAAAAAACTCATTTTGGTGGACATTATCTCTTTGAAATCAACAAAATCACCTTCTTTAAATTCGGACTGCAACCAAATCTGTTTTGCAAAAATCATTTTCTTAACTGTTCACGTTGAAAAATTCTGAAATTTGTCCTAGATGTTTATATTAAAGTCAAGAAAAGTGTGTACAAATTTCAAATCCATCTGACTTATACTGAATTTTTAAAAATTCTTGAGGTGTACTACTATCAGATCTGATCTTTCTTCCTGATTTTGGTATTCAAAAACTCATAAGACTTTTTATACTACTCCAATTGACCTAAAATTTATGGCGTTAGATTTCTATGATAATTTAGAATCTTGGAAAAATATGAACAAATATTTTGAGCACATGTGATTACACTGAAAACCTGATCACTAACTGGGTGTCAAAATAGACTTGAAGATGCTAGTGTACTATTACATCTGAAAAAAATATAAAATGTAAATTAAAAATTTTGAAAAATATTTTCTAAGTACCTTAGTTACTATTGCATTAGGACCATTGATTTTCTTGATTAGTTTGACCACATTTAGCCTATTGGACTTAAATTTTATCATTTAGCACTATTTGCTTCTAGGGTTTCACATTAAGTTAGAGCACATTTTCATCTCTATACTTAAAGGAAATTCATCAAACAATTAGGACTTGAAAAACCTCATGTGTGCCTCACTAGGACCATTGTTTGAATTTATTTAAACAACTAAACCCTAAAATACATTAATACAAGCATTTGAACCTTAAAAGCAACTACATAAATTAAGCTTGTATTGTAAACCCCTTTCTTTAAGCACTACACATTTCAAATCTATCTCTAAGTGGAATTACCCACTAAATAACGCCCCATCACATTCCCTAAGCACATTCAATCCTAAGCCTAACATAAAATTGATTAGGCGTTGACCCCTAAGGATTCATTGAGTTAGTCTCAAGATATAAACTTACACTGTAGGGCTAATTGGTGAAGTCTACTTTTTGGAAGCATTTAAGTATTAAGCCTGATTGTCAAACGACTTAAGCCACACAAGGGTTTAGCATAATTAGAAACCCTTGGGACATGCTCCCCTTATTCCGTCAGCCTACTTATTTGACTTTTGGTTTATATACAACACTAAATTTGTCTTAGGGTGAAGTTAGACTTTAGAGGCTTAGGTCATCTAGGGCTACACTTTAAGGCTTAGTTTGTTTGATTACTTGAGGATTATCTCATTTGTCTTCTCTCTCTCATCTGTCAACTTTCTTCTAGTGCATGAATGGTAGAAGATCTTAGAATCCTATTTTGGTACCACCTCTAAAAAGAAATCCTAAGAGAAGACTTGCTTTTTCTGAATCTGAATCTATTCACATGGCTAGTCACCATGAGGAAGAAATGATTGAGGAGCAAAACTTGGATCCAATTGCTAACCTCCAAAGACAAATCAATAGGTAGGGACAACATCATGATCGTTAAATACAAACCATTGTACATGCCCTGAATCGAATCCAAAATGGGAGAGCAGACCAACCTCAGAGTTTCTATAATCCTCCTAATGCCCAACTTGAACCTTTTGTTAGGGTACCCCCTAATGGACATGATTTTGAATTCAAACCATAAATCATTAATCTAATTCCCCACTTCCATGGTCACAACTTTGATGATCCCTTCCACCACATTGAAGAGCTTTTACATATAGGAAGAACCTTTGGCCCTAGGAACATGGATGAAGATACCCTGATGATGAAAATGTTCCCATTTTCTTTAAAAGACAAAGTTGTTCAATGGTTAAGGACTATTGGTAAACCTATTCTAACTTGGGAAGATTTGAGATGCACTTTCGTAGAAAAATTCTTTCCCATAGGAAAAACCAATGCTCTTAGATGTGCCATAACTACTTTTAAGTAGAATACTTCATGAGGCATGGGAGAGATTTAATGATCTTACTAGGAAATACCCCCACCATGGTATTCCTAGGTGGCACTTGGCTCATATCTTCTATTATGGGTTGAGTGGCAACCTTAAAAAATTTGAAGATGCGACAGGGCTAATTTCCTACATAAGGATGTTGAGGGAGACTTTGAATTATTTGAAAATATGGGTGTCTTTAGCAGAGCCAATTTGCCGAAAAGCAGAATATATGAAAAATGAGATAATTCAAGTTCAGCTAATTTAGAGATTATTGCCAGTCGACTGGACAAGGTGGAATTGGTGGGAAAGAATGTGGAGAATCTGCATGAGAAGTTGGATAGATTGGATAATTTATTGAAAAGTGGGAACCCCTTAAGTACAACTTCCTATGTAAATCCCATAATTACCCAAGGGAGCTCTGCTTTAACTCGCACCCAAATCCCACCTCCTTTAGGTCAGGAATTAGTGTACAACATAAATAACCTACCCATGGCTCAACCCATGAACCAACTATACTTGGACCCTTCTATTTCTGGGTACCAAGGAGGGACCTTGATGCTCTCAAATACTGAGTTAGGTAGCTCGATGCTTTATTATTCTGAGGATGATAATGCTATCTAGGGTTACAGTAGGAATGACCGTACTCGAACACCTACAACCCTGGTTGGTGTAACCATCCTACCTTTGCTTGGTCGAGTAAGAAACCCGCCCATGGTCCTAACCTGGTTAGGCAAAATAACTATGGGCAACCTAGTAAGTATACACAGC
Organism: Thalassia testudinum; assembly: GCA_037157565.1. Taxonomy (NCBI): domain Eukaryota; kingdom Viridiplantae; phylum Streptophyta; class Magnoliopsida; order Alismatales; family Hydrocharitaceae; genus Thalassia; species Thalassia testudinum. Next base: position 131,249,303 of record JAZHRO010000077.1, read on the forward strand.
AGCAACCTCGCCAACACCAGTCTTAGCCTACCCAAGATGCCCAACCCAATGATCTGAGTTTGGTCCTCAAAGAAATGAGACAAATGAATTTGAGTCACAAAGAAGAGCTGAATCAATTGAGGACCGAGTTTGCAGGATGCATAGACCAACTAGTAGATTCTAGACAGCATGAGATGTTGCCTTCTCAACTCATCCCTAACCCTATGAACATCAATAGGGTTAACCAGAATCACACACAGGAGTAACAGGCATATATAGTTCAATCTGCTCCCCAATTCCCACTTGACTTTGCTAACCCAAATCCAAACTAGGTTCAACCTATTTTGCAAAACCCACCTCACCCTTCTAACCCTAATGCTTATGACAGTGTTGTTACCTTGAGAAGTGGGAAACAAATCTAAGATCCTCATCCTTGTACTTCTAAATCTTACTAAGATCTTGTGGAATCTGAATCTGACCCGGGAGACCAAGTTGAACTAGAAAACAAGGCTTAGGACCCGAGTACTCGTGATTTAACTCAAGCACCTTTTCCTGAAGCTTTGAACAAATCTAGGAAAAAGAAAAACATTTAATCTAAGGAGTGGCTTGATATATTTAAGCAAGTTCAGGTGAACATACCACTCCTAAAAGCTATTGAAAATATCCCAGCTTGTGCAAAATTTCTTAGGGAAATGTACACAGCAAAATGCCAAACCAAATCATCAAAAAGGGTAGTTTTGTCTGAACAAGCTAGTGCAATAATCCTTAGCACACTACCTTAGAAATAAAAAGATCCAGGAGTCCCTTTAATTTCTTGTGTAATTAGAGATAACTACTTTTGATAGGGCTCTCTTATATTTAGGTGCTTCCATTAATTTAATACCTACGGCATTATACAAAAAATTCAAATTTAGGGAATTAAAATCAAATGTAGTCACATTACAATCAATCTGCAACCACACTGCAGGGTATAATTGAGGATGTTATTGTCAAGGTATGCGATTTTTATTTTCCAGTGGATTTCTTAGTTCTTGATATGGAAGTAGCAGAAAATTTGAGGAACACACCTATAATTTTGGGAAGATAATTTTTAGCTACTGCCAAAGCTAATATTGATTATGAATTTGGTAGTATGGAAATTAAATTTGGGGATAAAAAAATGAAGATCAATATTTTTAGGGCCACAAACAATTTGAGGATTATGATGATTTGGATAATAATGTTGAATGCTGTAAGAACATAGAAACTTCCCAATCCAATTCTTTAGGTCTTGACCCCCAAACCAACTAAGAGGTCAATCACCCTATCACTGACTTGATTCCATGACCTCTTGAGGGTGATTTTGATCCACCTTTGGACCCACCCTCGCAAGCACCTAGGTCTGAATTGAAACTGCTACCTGATTATTTGAAGTAGGTCTTCCTAGGATATAACCAGACTTATGCTATGATTATCAGCTCTTACTTGACCCAAAATCAAGAAAATCAACTGATTCAAGTATTGGGTAGGAATAGAAAAGCAATTTGATGGACATTGGATGATCTAAAGGGAATCAGTGCTACCTAGTGTACTAATAGAATATATGTTGAGGAAGGATCTAAACCCTCAAAGGAAATGCAGAGATGATTGAATCCAACCATGCGGGAGGTTGTGAAAAAAGAGATAAAATTGTGGCTAGATGCGGGAATTATCTATCTGATCTCTGACAGTCCTTGGATTAGCCCTGTGCAAGTGGTTCCTAAAAAAGCTAGGCTTATTGTGCTTACAAATGATAAAGTAGAATCAATTCCAACCCACACAACTTCCTTTTGGAGGGTTTGTATTGATTATAGGAAGCTAAATTCTGCAACAAAGAAAGACCACTTCCCATTTCCCTTTATTGATCAAATACTTGAAAGATTAGCTAGTCAAAAGTTCTGTTTCCTTGATGGCTATTTTGGTTACAACCATGTAGCTATCGACCTTGACGATCAAGAGAAAACCACTTTCACATGTCCCTATGGAAGTTTTACATTTCGTAGGATGCCTTTTGGACTCTACAATGCATCGGAGACCTTTCAACGGTGCATGCTTGCTATATTTTCAGACATGGTGGATGATTTCATGGAAATTTTCATGGATGATTTCTTTATGATTGGGGATTCTTTTGAAAGCTGTTTAATCCATCTTAAGAAGACCCTGCAGAAATGTATGGAGGTTAATCTTGTCCTATATTGGGAAAAGAGTCACTTCATGGATAGGGAAGTTATAAACACACATGAATTCATGATAAATTGCTTATTTATGATAGTTCCTAGGCTTAGCATTGCATATCATGCTATAAATATTGCATAACATCCATTGCATGGCATTTAGGATAGTTGTATGTTTTGTATATTAATTCCTTCATTTTATATGATCAGGAGGCAATGCGACGTTCTTACGAACTTCGGATGAAAAATCCAACCATACAGATGGATCCGGAGCGACGATCGCAGCCCGACAACATAGCAATCACCTCGATCCGAGCACCGTGGCATCCTCTGCAAGCAATAAAGGGTGGATGGTCCAGATGTTGCCATGTGGCATCATATGAAGCACCCAAAGCCGCCCGCACATCCCCAAAGGTCGCCCATTGAGTGATCTCAGTCGTTGGATGAAAATCCAATAGCAGAGAGGCCACCCTCACCGTGCGGGCGTAATTCCTCTTCGCAACACACCTACAGATGTGGCGTAGCAGTGAGGTCGAGCACTCTCAAAGAGAGAGTGCAAGATCAAGTCGCGATTCGCCGCACCCCACTACAGTGCCAGCTATAATAGGGCTGCCCGCCGACGTCAACACAATTCAACACTGCCCGTGTGATCCAACGCTACATCGAGCAGTTGAGATTCCCCACACGTGATCCAACGCCACCTACAGATGCAAAGGTGCACGCCAGATCACACTCATGCCATCTGGGGCATGCATTTAAGTCAACCACAAGCAACACCTGCCATCCGATCTTCACAATCGCGCGAGGCGCGCGATTCAAATCAAAGCACGCGCGATCTGCGGGCATGTCTCAACCGTGCGATGCATCATCCAATGGTTGCCAGCGCATGCGCCAGCGATGTGAATTTAAAATGCTGGCAGGCACACGCTCTCCTCTCGCAATCACAGCCATCCATGCTTGATCCAACGGTTGACGATTGCCGCGCCTATGACAGTTGCGGGCGTAAGCGTTGGGCGTGGGCTTTACAACGACAAAAGAGCAGGCCTTTAGTGACACTTGCAATTGTCACTACATGGCCTATGCAGTGTGTGTGCCAGCCAAGGCATTGAAGAGGCACGGATCTTTTGGTGACAGCTTGAGTGGACTTTAGTGACGCTTGTAGCTGTTGCTGAATGCCTATGCGCAGGATGCTCTTCTTCCCTCCACTATATAAACACCCCTACACTGCCCATTCCTGTTCATCTCTACCTACTCTACTCCCACCTACTCCTAAGCTCTAGCAAGCCTACCAACTCTCCATTAGAGCTTACTCTCAAGCTCCCAAGGCTCCTATTAGTGTAGCAAACCTATACCTCACCAAATATTCATCCCTCTTCCCATCCCCATTCATAGGTCACCTTGGAGCCATCCTCCCACCTCCATTCTAGCAGTAAATCATCTCTGCCTTCTCACCTCCATTTCGGGGCCACACCGAAGCTTTCCTCTACCCGATGTCCTTCTGCATCTCACTTCCATCATCCCGCTCCTCACCATCTTCCTCCAGGTGACGTAAGAGTGTTGAAGCTACGAGTTACTACGCTATCGAATTTGGTTTTGAAAATGTGTCGTAGTTTGAAAGCGAAGAACTCGTGTTCAACAAATAAAATTTATACCGGAAGAGAAATCCCGGGTCGAACTCAGGGAGGCTACGTCGATCTAAATTCGCAATTATATTTTTTAGGGTTTTTGTTAAAAAGCAGTGTAATTACAATGAAGCACTATAAACAATTAGCATAAGAGAGAAAGAGAGAGAGAGAAAACATTCACTTGATACTTCAAAATGTTTATACAATTAAGTAAGCAAGAAATTACACTAGAAAGCAGGAAAACTATTACACTAGAAAGCAGGAAAATTCTACTCTAGAAAGTGAGAAAAAGGAATGGGAGAGAGAAGTTATCCTCCTCGATGATCGCTTGGAGGATGAGCCAGACGGGATGATGCCTGGAAGATGAAGAGCGAAGCGGGAAGAAGGAGGTTGAGGCAGGAAGAACGAGAACGAGGCAGCATGTTGTCATCGTTGTGGAGCTTCCGAAATGGGGACGAAAAATTGATTTATCTCTTGAGGACCATCCCGGGTATGGGACAAACTTCTCTTGAGCTTTGGAGAGGGAGAGAAGAGAAGGAAGGGATGAAAATTTCATATGGAGGGGGTCTCCTTTTATAGTTGCAAGGAGTAAGGGCAATTTGGTCATTACATGTTGAAAATCATTAATTCAGGACCTTTAATGACAGATAAATCTATCACTAAAGGCTTGAACGTGGCCGTAGTGGGCGACTCGCGCGCGTCCGCTCACCTCCTTGCGCCTCAACATGCGTCCATGATCTTTTAATCTCGGTCGTTCGATCATGAGATCAAATGGCTGAGAACGCTTCATCACCCGCCTCATCTGCATGCCTCAACGCGTGAGATGCCGCGTCACCTCGTCGCGTCAGATGGCGCATTCAGCCGATTGGGTGAGCACAGCCGCCCGATCTCCATCATGCGGTTGATTGCGCACTCATGCGTCTGCTCCAATTAAGGTGCCCCACGGCTCGAACTCGTGTCCTGAGGCCTGCGAGCACTTTATCCACTACACTGCACGCGTGGATTGGCGAGGAGAGCATTCGTGTGCCGTGAGATTTGGACCGTTGGATCAAGATCCAACAGTCAAGATTGCTTTCTCTTTAGCTTCATATGGTGAAGGCGCCGGTCCAAGATCTAATCTCAGCTGTTGGATCAATGATCCAACGGTTGAGCGGCTTTAATCAACACATGAAGAGGTGATGCGTGCATCTTGGGCCAGATTGGATGGCTGAGATGGCACCACGTGGTGCCATCTTAGCCGTCCATCTTCTAGGTGATGTAGATGGTGCCATGGGTATTGGATTGAGTCGATTTTCACGTCGTTAGGCTATGATCGTCGATCCGTATCCATCCGTGCGGTCAAATTTGTCGTCTGAAGTGTGGATTAACACCATCTTGGCCCTTGATCTTCTAGGGTTCCTCAATCTCTATCTGATGCTACGGATGTTCGATTATGGTGATCTTGGAGTCGTTGAACTCCAATTGTCACCTTGATTAGATCCGTATGGTTGGATCTTCGATCCGAGGCCTCGATAGAAAATAGCCCTATCCCTAACCATAAAAGGAGACAATTAACCTCCATTTTATTCAGACTAATCTAAATGTAAGATGATGCATGCTATGCAATATTTATAGTTTGTAATGCAATTCTATGCTTAAGAACATGCATAAATAGACATTTTATGTAATATAAACATGCTTACATCACACCCCCAAGCCTATCTTTTGCTAGTCCCTAGAAAAAACTACATGCTATTTATAAAAGAATTAGGTTGGATTATTTGGACATAAGTTATTTTCAACATTAAGAAAAATTTTTACTTAGGATCTGAACTTTCAAAGACACAACAGCGTCTGGGTATCTGCTAAAATGCAGAACGCCTCAAGCCCTCGCCTTATTCAAGGAAAATTTTCTTTTTCTCCTTTTCTTCTTTTCTAACTTTTTTGGATTTTTAAGTTTAGGGTTAAAGAGTGGCTTTCTACGGCCATTCAACTCACTCAAGATTTGATGAGAACCCTAAGTTCTAAGCATCTTATTGTGAATGTGATAGACTTGTTGATCAGCAATTAGAATGGACTTCAAGTTCTATGCCTCTAGGTGACCTTAAAAGGAGAGTTCTGCCTAAAGTTGTATCTTTACAACCGATAGCTTTCTCCCTACTTTTATTTTTATGGGGTCAACACAAGGGTGAATCCAGTGTATATCTTCCCGATTTATTCTACTTCTCCGCTTCTTCCCAAGTGTTTTGGGAATTTTCAGTACATTTCTTGAGTTGGGTTCTGGACAACCGGTCGATGAGTTGCTACCACTGACAACTTGCTAGCTATACTCGTGCGGCGAAGTGTGGCTTATTTCTTTTATTTTCTTTTTCTTTTCTCCTTTTCTTTTTCTTTTCTTTTTGACTTTTTTTTTCTTTTTCTTTTAAGTAGGTGGCTTCCCTGGTCTAAGATTTACCTAAAGGCAGCAAGAAGAGAATGATTCAGTGACTGGGCTCTGGAAAACCTACCTATGGGTTGTTACCCACAATAACTTGCTAGCCATATCACCCTAGAAGGTTCATTAGCTACCCAATTTCCATTAAAACAGCCAATCAACAAGTCAGTGAAAAGAAAGTGTGTAGATGCTTTAGACTCAAAGTTCCCTCAAATCAGAGGGTGGGTTGATAAGTCGTGTACTTATCACCCAAACTTATTTAATCAAATTACAATAAAATTAAGATGGCGATGACTCGAAAAATAAATCCACATTTTAGTGGATACATGGGTTGATTAAGTCCAAAGACCTAAAGGATTTTTGTGTTCAGATCCTAATGTAATATTTCCTAAGATTGAAAAGTCCTAATGTCCAAGTATTCCTTCCTAATTCAATTTTTTTTTATGTATATATACGAAGAGAAATACAATTTACAAGAATTTCACAAAGCTTTTTTTTTATGTATATATAAGAAGAGAAATACAATTTACAAGAATTTCACAAAGTTGACAAAATGATTCAAAAATGAATCCACCCCCCCATGCTTAGTTGATGCAATGTCCACATTGAGAAAAAGAGACATGAAAGAAAGGGTAGAGTATGAAAGATATCACCTGAAAATGAAGCTCGGGTCAGCTTTGTGTCATATGTACAACTGCTGAGTTTAATGCCGTCAGCTAGGCGAAGTCCAGCCAAAGAAGTCACAATATGGCTAGAGCAATCGTGTTTGAGATGGGTTCTGGAAGAGTACGGTCAATAACAAGTTTCAGACGTTGATCGTTGACTTTAAATGTGTTACCTGTCTTTGGGTCAGAGATCTAAACGACTCCATTTGGAAAAATCTGGTCGATAATGAACGGATCGTTTCATTAGATCTAAGTTTGCTGGGAAAGAGCTCAAGTCAGGAATTGAATAACCAGACCTTTTGATTTGGCTCAAAGCTCTTGTGGGAAATCAATTGATCATGTAGAGCTTTGGTCCTAGCCTTGTAGGTCTTTGCATTCTCATATGCATCATTTCTAAGCTCTTCCAACTCAAATAGTTGAAGTTTCCTGGTCTTCCCAGCTAAATTCAGATCTAAATTGCATTGCTTGATTGCCCAAAATGCCCTATGTTCAATCTCTACAGGTAAATGACACGTCTTTCGATACACCAAACAAAGCAGAGGCATGCCGATGGGCATTTCATACGCCATACGGTAGGCCCAAAGAGAGTCCTCAAGCTTTTGAGTCCAGTCCTTGCTATTAGGCCTAACCATTTTCTGCAGAATATTCTTGATCTCCCAAGTGGAGATCTCGGCCTGTCCATTCGTTTGGGGATGGTAAGTTGTGGAGATTCGGTGATTAACCCCATATTTAGCTAGTAAATTACGAAACTGGGCATTAGTAAAATGAGTGCCACCATCATTGATGATGGCCCTCGGAATCCCGAACCTACTGAAGATGTGTTTCTTGACAAAATCAATGACCACCTTGTGGTCATTGGTTCGAGTAGGAATCGCCTCAATCCATTTGGACACATAATCAACAGCGACAAGAATATACTGATGTCCAAATGAAGGGAGAAAGGGTCCCATGAAATTGATACCCTAAACATCGAAGATTTCGACAGGAAGAATTGGGTTTAGGGGCATCATATCTCTCTTAGTTATGCTCCTGAGTGCCTGACATCGGGAACACGACCTTGAGAAATCTTGGGCATCCTTGAATAAAGACGACCAATAAAAGCCAGATTGCAAAATCTTTGCAGCCGTCTTTTTCCTGGAGAAATGTCCACCACACGCAGATGCATGGCAGAACTCGAGTGTACTGTTGAATTCGTTCTCCGAAACACATTGGCGAATAATTTAATCAGAGTCGATGCGGTACAGTTCAGGGTCCTCCAAGAAGTAGTATTTGGCCTCAGATTTGAGTCTATCTTGTTGTTGCTTAGTCCTATCCTAGGGGATTTTACCAACGACCAAATAATTAACAATGTCAGCAAACCATGGGGTTTGGACACCTGAAACTGTAAGGATGGTTTCGTCCAGAAAAGTATTAGTAATTGAGATGTCCGAATGAGAAGAATCACTTAGAAGTCTCGACAAATGATTCGCCACCACATTTTGTACCTCGATTTTATCCTTGATTTCAAGATCAAATTCTTGAAGCAGAAGAATCCAACGAATAAGCCGGGGTTTGGCATCCTTTTTGACCAAGAGATGTCTCAAGGCCGAGTGGTCGGTATAAATGATGACATGAGACCCGAAGAGATAAACCCTGAATTTTTCCAAAGCACATACTATGGCTAGTAATTCCTTTTCAGTAACAATGTAATTCCTCTAGGCTTCATCCAGAGTTTTACTAGCGTAGTAGATGATAGAGGGCTTCCTGTCAATTTTCTAACCCAAAACAGCCCCGACTGTGTAATCAGAAGCGTCGGTCATGATCTCAAAAGGGGCTGTCCGAACCGGTGGTTGCAACACCGGAGCACAAGTGGCTGCCGTTTTCAGGAAATCAAATGCCTTACGACATGATTCGTTGAAAACAAACGGCGTTTCTTTGGCGAGAATATTGCTCAGAGGATGAGCAACCTTCGAGAAATCCTTGATGAATCTTTTGTAGAATCCCACATGACCAAGAAATGATCGAATTTGTTTAACAGATGTAGGAGGAGGAAGTTTAGCGATAGCATCAACTTTAGCTTTATCCACTTCAATTCCCCGTTTAGAGATTACATGACCCAAGACGATGCCTTCTTGTGTCATGAAATGACTCTATTCCCAGCTAAGGACCAATCGTGTTTTGATACATCGCTTAAGAATCATTTCTAGATTAGCCAGACAAGAGTCAAATGATTCTCCAAAAATAGAGAAATCATCCATGAAAACTTCCATAAACTCTCCCACCATGTCAAAGAATATGGCTAACATACACCTTTGAAAAGTTGCAGGTGCATTGCATAAATCGAAAGGCATCCTATGGAAAGTAAGGGTTCCGTAGGGACATGTGAAAGTAGTTTTTTCCTGATCCTTGGGATGGATAGGAACTTGGTTGTATCCCAAGTAGCCATCAAGAAAACAGAAGTACTTCTACCTGGCTAGTCTTTCCAAGATTTTATCAATGAAAGGCAGAGGGAAATGATCCTTTTTCGTGGCCGTGTTCAGCTTCCTGTAATCATTCAAACCCTCTAAGAGGAAGCTAAACAAGTTGTGACAAATTCTCCTCTCTCGTTAGTCACAACGGTAATCCCAGTTTTCTTAGGAACAATCTGCACGTGACTTACCCAGGGACTATCAAAGATCGGATAAATAATTCCTACATCAAGCCACTTAATGATTTCCTTTCTGACCACTTCTCGTATATTTGGATTTAATCTCCTCTGCATCTGGCGAGAAGGGCGGGATCCATCTTCCAAGAATATTCTATGATTGCAGTAAGATGGCTTGATCCCCCTAAGGTTATGAATGGTCCAACCAATTGCCTCCTTGTGTTCCTTCAAGACCTTGATCAATTTAATCTCCTACTCCTTTGTTAATTTAGCACTAATAATCACTGGGAACATCTTCTGTGGTCCTAAAAATTGATATTTCAAATTCTCAGGCAATGATTTCAGTTAAAGCTAGGGCAGACTAATGATTGAAGGTAAGGAAGATGCTGAAGACTCATCAAGAGGAAGAGGTTGAAAGTGAACAAAATCAATAACCTCTTTAGAAGATGGCAGGTCTGCCATAGAGGGTTGCAAGTACAATTCATCATCAAAGGAGGAACTTTCAATTGCAGAAACCATCAAAGTTTCAATGTTCACATTATCCTCCTTAAGTTCCTCAGTAAATCCACAATCCTCAAATTTATTAATCGCCTTAAAAATATCCAACTTCATTCGTTGATCCCCAAAGGCGATTTCCATGCTACCGCTTTCACAGTTAATGTTGGCCTTAGTGGTAGCCAGGAACAGATGCCCTAGAGTGATGGGCGTGTTCCTCAGATTTTCTAGTACATCCATGTCAAGGATAATGAAATCTACAGGAAAATAGAAATCCTTGACCTTAACTATAACATCTTCAATAACGCCTCATGGATTTGTGACCGAACCGTCTGCTAACTGCAGCGTTACTGAAGTCGGCTGAAGTTCACCTAATCCAAACTTCTCGTAAAGAGAAGCCGGAATTAGGTTGATGGATGCACCCAGATCCAGAAGTGCTCTATCAAAAAGTGTAATCTCCGATGACACAAGAAATTAACGGAGCACCTGGATCTCTCTTTTTCTGAGGGAGGTGGTGTAGGATAATAGAACTAGCTTGCTCAGAGAGTACCACCTTCCTCGGAATAGATTCTCTTGACTTACACTTTTGTGTACATAAATCCTTTAAAAATCTCGCGTAAGCCAGTATATGCTTGATAGCATCGAGGAGCGGGATATTGATCTCAACATTCTTAAAAGTATTCAAAAGCTCCTCATTGCTATCAACAGACTTCTTCTTCTTTGATTTGATCAAGGCTTCAGGAAAAGGAACATGAGTCAGATCTTTGGAATCAAGTTCTTGAGCCTTGATTTCTTCTCCAGAATTCTCCTTTCTCTCCTCAGGTTCTTCAAGATTAGGTAAATCAAAACAGTGTGGTTGTGATCCTGAGTTTGTTTACCACTCTTCAAGGTAACAAAATTTGCAGATGCATTAGAGTTTGGGTCTTGGGGAGGGTTAGGAAAGATTGGAGGGGCTTGATTAGCCAAGAATTGCTGATGTGCAGAAGAAGAGGAAGGACCCTGCTCAACCACCTGAGCATGTGCGTGAGGGTCCCTCTGATTTCCGTACCCATGGGCTTGGTTGCCCGAATTCAGAATATTTCGCAGGTTGGGTACGGGTTGGGATGGTAGAGATCCAGGTTGATAAGAGTTAGCTATGAGCTCAGTTTGCAAGTTGTCCAGCGAGGTTTTCCTTTGCTACATGAGTTGGCGCATGGATCCTTGCATCTCTACCATTTATCGGGTCAAATCAACCTGCCATACGAGTTGACGGGCATTCCAAGCTGGCTGATTAACCTGATTTTGGGGCAACTGAGTATACACACGACCCTGACCAATTGGTCGTTGTGGAGCATAGTCGTTGGGTTGGAATTGGGAATGTTGCCCGAGGTTTTTCTAGAAGTTAGGGTGGTTTCTCCACCCGGATTATAAGCATTAGAGTAGGGGTTGGATTTAACATTCTCCTCTACAGCACAGACATCCTCATAGGGTGAGGATGGAGAGAAAGAAAGGGAAGGATAAGAAAAACTGGGATTAAAGGCCCCAGTTTGGAACCTGTGGGGTTCCGAATAATGCTGACTCACAGGTTGAGCCGCATCGAGTTGATTCACGAACTCCCGTCCAGAAGGAGCTCGTGACGAATGGAATCCTGAATTTTGGGATTGAGTGGATCGAGAGTTGTTCATAGAATTTCTAGCCATCCACTCTTCCATTCTCTTAGCAACCAAGTCCACCTTATCAAGTTTGTTACAAATCAATTCCATATCAAATGAATGAGTCATGGACTTCATTAACATTTGATCTGGGTTGCTGGGACCGGTTAAAAGTATCCATAGAGGCATGATTGATTGAATTCTCTCTCATTTCCTTAAACAAATCGTGTGCACTATCTGCATCTTTGTTGAGGAAATTGCCTCCGCAAGAAGCGTCCACGTGATTTCTGAGTTGCTCAGTCAACCCGTGGTAGAAGATCTGCAAGAGTTGCCATTTCGGCACCTTGTGGTGTGGAAACCTCCGCAATATGTCCTGGAATTGCTCCCAGGCCACATGAAACTGCTCCCTCGGCCACTGGATAAAGGTAGTGATTGCCCATCTCAAGGCATCGGTACGTCTAATAAGGAAGAAGTTCTTCAGAAAGGTCGATTTCAACTCATTCCAAGTTGCAATTGGTCTTCCTATAGTCCTGTACCAATGAGCTGCTTTATCCCTAATAGAGTGGGGGAAGAGCCTCATGATCATTTTCTCCTCATTCACATTTCGTGCCTTGGTGGTCTGGACCAAAGTGGACAAGTCCTTCAAGTACTGAAACGGGTCTTCGGAGCCAAGCCCATGGTAATTTTGATCAGGCTAAACACCTGGAGCTTGATTTCTACGTCTCTAGCTAGAATCTGGATGCCAGGACGTTCCCTATAATTTGAAAGATCATAAAAATCCTTCAAGGGCTGAATGCCTTGCATTCTCTGGAACCATTCCTGCATTCTCTGCATTTGTTCCAGTTGCCTTCGGAATTCCTCCTATGGATCCCGAGGCAGAGGAGGTTGTTGATCGGCCATGGGATCAATTTGACCAAAATCCAATTTACGCCACTTAGAATACTCTAGTGGTCCTTCCAATCGGGGATTCAATGATCATCTTCCCAGCATAAACTAGGAAAAGGTCAGAAGGACTGGGGATAAGGATCCTGCAGCACAACAAAACAAGCCTGTCCTTGAGTGGGGTAGCCTAAGGATCTACAGACTCCCAAAACCCGCCTTAAGATTATAAATTATTTACTCTACTTGTGTCTGCTCAATCCAACCAATTAGAAGAAGGGACTGGGGAGAAGGTTCTTCCTTCGGCTTGTGCCTCCGGTTCCTAGTGTACCCCCCAGCTGCAGTCATTCGACACTACTCCCCTAACTAGACATCAGATTAATCAGTACAAGTAGGTTAATCATGAACAATCTCAGACTAGGCCCCAAAGAGCAAATTAGTCCTTAAGGCCAACGTCTACTTGATTTTATTGAGGCCTGAGATTGTAGTGCTTATGGAATGTGATGGGCCCTTAAAATGGGTTGTGCCCTTAATGATTGATTGAGTATTGTGTAAGTGCATGCACAACTAGGGTTTTCAAGCAAGATTATTTGTGATACGTAGATTTTAATGTTCAAATCTTGCTTAAGTAGCTTTTAGGGTTTAAAATTAGGTTGATTTCAATCAAATTTGAGGAAAACCAGGTTTTCAAGCATGGGTGAAAATTGCTTTCCTTTAAAACCAGAAATAAAGTGGAGTGCCTGGAATGAACCTAGATTGAAAACCCTAAGAAGAAGCTACTTGATGAGTTGATTTTAGGTTGAGTGGTGTGGCCCAAACAACTCAAACAACTGGCCACAACTGCACCACTAGGTTAGGCACACAGAAATGGTTAACCTAGAATGATTTCTACTCTTTTATGCGTTGATTTGTGTGTACCGTTTCCATAGATTAGAACCCGGTTGAGTAGAAGCAAATCAAGTAGGTTAAGTGCCTTGAATGTGGGTGTATGTTGTGTGTATGTTGAAAATTACCCCACAAAATTATCTTTTTATTTTTTTTATATATATATAAGCGAGGGTGGAAAGAGTGTGAGTGAAAATCCAAACAACCAAACTAATCCTAGGATTTATGCAAACACCTAGGTTAATTAGAGTTTAAATTTAATGTGACAAATGAAATCTATGGAGGGGGAAGAATGGGGAGCACTTACAGTTGTCTTCAACTGCAGTTTACTCCGGTCTACCGCTTGACGATTTTCTGATGGAGGTCTCTACAAAATAATAGACACAAGAGAAAGCAAGTTAGAAGACAATAAACTGCGTGAAATGCGAAAAGAAGATCGGAAATCATTGCCTCCCCGGCAACGGCGCCAAAATGTTGAAGCTACGAGTTACTACGCTATCGAATTTGGTTTTGAAAACCTGTCGTTGTAGTTTGAAAGCGAAGAACTCGTGTTCAACAAATAAAATTTATACCGGAATAGAAATCCCAGGTCGAACTCAGGGAGGCTACGTCAATCTAAATTCGCAATTATATTTTTTAGGGTTTTTGTTAAAAAGTAGAGTAATTACAATGAAGCACTATAAACAATCAGCATAAGAGGGAAAGAGAGAGAACATTCACTTGATACTTCAAAATGTTTATACAATTAAGTAAGCGAGAAATTACACTAGAAAGCAAGAAAACTATTACACTAGAAAGCAGGAAAATTCTACTCTAGAAAGCGGGAAAAAGGAATGGGAGAGAGAAGTTATCCTTCTCGACAATCGCTTGGAGGATGAGCCGATCGGGACGATGCCTGGAAGACGAAGAGCGGAGGGGGATGAACGAGGTCGTGGCAGGAAGAACGAGAACAAGGTAGCACGTCAACGTCATCGCGAGATCTGCTTCCGAAATGGGGACGAAAATTTGACTTTATCTCTTGAGGAGCATCCCAGGTGTGGACAAGCTTCTCTTAAGCTTTGGAGAGGGAGAGAAGAGAAGGAAGGGATGAGAATTTCGTATGGAGAGGGTCTCCTTTTATAGTTGCAAGGAGTGAGGGCAATTTGGTCATTACATGTTGAAAATCATTAATTCAGGACCTTTAGTGATGGATAAATCCGTCACTAAAGGCCAGAAAGTGGCCGTAGTGGGCGGCGCGTGCGTGTCCGCTCACCTCCCCACACTTCAATGTGCGTCCATGATCTTCCAATCTTGACCGTTCGATCGTGAGATCAAATGACTGAAGAATGCTTCATCGCCCGCCTCATCCGCGTGCCTCAACGCGTGAGATGCCACGTCGCCTCGTCGCGTCAAATGGCACGTTCAGCCGATTGGGCATACCCAGCCGCCCAATCTCCATCGTGCGGTCGATTGCGCACCCACGCTCCCGCTCCAATTGAGGTGCCCCGCAGCTCGAACCCGCATCTTGAGGCCTGCGAGTGCTTTATCCACTATGCTGTGTGCGTGGATTGGCAAGGAGAGCGTTCGTGCACCGCGAGATTTGGATCGTTGGATCGAGATCCAACGGTCAAGACTGCTTTCTCTTTAGCTTCAGATGGTGAAGGCATCGGTCCGCGATCCAATCTCAGCCGTTGGATCAATGATCCAACGGTTAAGCGGCTTTGATCAACACATGAAGAGGTGATGCGCGTGTCTTAGGTCAGATTGGATGGCTAAGATGGCGCCACGTGGTGCCATCTTGATCGTCCACCTTCTGGGTGATGTAGATGGTGCCATGAATATCGGATTGAGTCAATTTTCACATCGTTAGGCTGCGATGGTCGATCCGAATCCATCCGTGCAGTTGGATTTGTCGTATGAAGTGCGGATTAACACCATCTTGGCCCTTGATCTTCTAGGGTTTCTCAGTCCCTATCTGATGCTACGGATATTCGATTAGGGTGATCTTGGAGTTGTTAGACTCCAATCGTCACCCAGATCAGATCCGTACGATTGGATCTTCGATCCGAGGCCTCGATAAAAAATCACCCTATCCCTAACCATAAAAGGAGACAATTAACCTCCATTTTATTCAGACTAATCTAAATGCAAGATGATGCATGCTATGCAATATTTATAGTATGTAATGCAATTCTATGCTTAAGAACATGCATAAGTAGACATGTTATGTAATATAAACATGTTTACATCAAAGAGTGAGTCGTCCTCCGAGCAACCGTCGAGGGGGATTTTCTCATCTCCATCTATCTTTTCTGCTTTCTAATGTAGTTTTTCCCACTTTCTTAGTTGTAGAAAACATTGGATTCAGAAATATATGTGATTGTTCCTCTCTCTCTCTCTTTTCTTTTTATTTTGCAAGTAGATTAGCTAGATTTCATCGAGCTGATCTCTTGCCCTATGAAAAATACCAAAAAAAATTAAAAAGACAAAACAACCAAAAGCAAATAAAAGTGAAGCGCGGATTTTTATAAAATCAAACGTTAGCCTCCCCGTGTTTGACATGGGACTCACTTTTCAAGTTTCGATTATAAATTTTATCTGATAGACATGTTTTGCGAGCTACGACGATGAGTTCTCCGAACCTCAATTTTAATTTGCGAAGCGCGCTCGATCAGGAAGGTATTGTTCATGTCCATGAAGTGTTTGAAAGAGGAATTGAAGTAGATAAGCTGAGGTGGGCACTATTACTCAACTCCTGCTACCTTCGATAGTTAAACAAGTGCATTCATTTCTTGGATATGTTGGATTTTACTGTTGATTTATAAAGGATTTTTCTAACAAGGCTAGGCCCTTAAGTAACCTTCTGACTAAAAATCATACTTTTGATTTCAACTCTGACTTCGAAATCATGACCGATGCTTCTGATTTTGTTGTCAACGTGGTCTTAGGACAAACGATTGATATGAATCCTTCTGCAATTTACTATGCTAGTAAGACTCTTGATGAGACTCGAAGAAATTATACCACTATGGAAAAAGAGCTACTAGCATTAATGTTTACTTTAGAGAAATTTAGGCCTTATCTACTCTCATGTGATTATTTTTACTGACCACTACATTAAGGCATCTAATGGCTATGAAGGATGCAAAGCCCCGCTTAATTGGATGGGTTCTTCTACTTCAGGAATTTCATCACGAAATTCGAGACAAATTAGGTGCCCAAAATGTAATAGCAGTCCACCTCTCTCAAATCCTTATAGAAAATCCAACTCTTGAATTCTTTGATTCCTTCCCAAATGAGACCATCTTGACCATATGTAAACTGCCTTGGTTTGCAAAATTTGCTAATTACTTGACAATTGGTAAAATACCCTCTGATTGGCCTAAGCAGAGTGATAAACATGCATGTATTCATGAAAAAATGAATACTTATGACAGTCCCTAAACTTAGCATTGCATTATATAGCATAAATACTGCATAACATTCATCATTTTGCATTTAGTGTGATGTGTATAAATTGTACAGTAATTCATGCATTACTGTGGCCAGGGAACAAAGCATGACATTTCGAAGCTTCAAATGTAAAATCTGACCATATGGATGAATCCGGAACGACGATCACAGTTCGGCAACGTGGAAATCATCTCGATCCGAGCATCGTGGCATCATCCACAAGCAAGGAAAGGTGGACGATCCAGATGGTGACACGTAGCACCATCCAAATCACCCAAGGTCGTCTGACGTACCTCCAAAGGCCTTCCAATATGCGATCTCAACCGTTGGATGAAAATCCAACGATTAAAAAGCCTCCTCCACCGCGCGCCCACAACATTTCTTCTCGACACATGCGCTAGCGTGGTGCATTGGTTGAGGTGCTGACTCCCAAAGGGGGGGCACAAGTTCGAGACTCGTGGACCCCCCCAATTCTTCAATTGGCCACGAGGCAGCGACAGCATAGCGCGAATGCGTCGGCGAAGCACGTGCCAGCGCAGCATAGCGGCAGTAGTAGCGCAACGCACAGCTAGTGCGCGAGCGCACAACAAGGCAGCACATAGAGCACACCAACAGCACCGCACGGATCTTCAGCGACAACTAGGGCAGATCTTTAGATATGATTGCGGAAGTCACTAATTGTCCATGCGCGGAAAGCTCCTTCTCTACCACTATATAAACCCACCTACACCTCCTCCTTTGCCTTCATCTCTACCTATGCTACTCCAACCTACTCCAAAGCTCCAAGAAGCCTACCAAGCTCCCAAGAGCTCTATTCCCAATCTCCCAAGAGCTCTATTCCCAAGCTCCAAAGGCTCCTGAACTGGAGATTTCACTTTCAGAAACACTTCAGAAAATTATGCCATCACAGTGTGTAAATCGTGGTGGAAAAATCCCTAACAAAAATATTTATCAATAAAACTAACCACGAAGAGTTAAGTCATATCCATAGGAAGGAACAAATTGATAAATGCCAGTTTATCATCATTCTTATGCATTAAAACAAACCTAGCTCTTAGGATTTTACTCTGCAAACGGGTTTTTGGGTTGTATTTAGACATAAATTAGATTAGGCATGCATTGCATTTTTTAGTCTTTTTGATATGTTTTGTGAGTGTTAGGGATGAACAGATATACAGATCCCTAAAACCCTAGCACTCAAGAAGGCAAATGGTGAAGGAGAAGCTCAGACTAGCTGGAACTTAGCTTGATCCAGCTCACCACAGCTGGAACCTAGCTCACTTGAACTAGGGTTAGCTCATCCCAGCTCCATTCAGCTAATCTCAGCTGAATGGCAGCTCAAGAGAGTTCATCTTAGCTCACCCTAGCTCAATCAGCTCAGATCTAGCTCAACTTAGCTGAGTCTAGCTCATCTTAACTCCCACTAGTCCACAGGGAGCTCTAACTAGCTCAGCTGAGTTGACAAGAGTTCACCCCAGCTCAGACCCAGCTACATCTAGCTCCACTCAACTCCAGCCAGCTGAAGAAGAACTCATCTCAGCTCAGGAAGCTCAAGTCCAGCTCCCAGGGATTCAGCTTAGCTCAACTCAGTTGAGCTAAGCTACCTTAACTACCTCAACCAACTTGATCCTCCCCGGGAGCACCAGACCCATCTCACCTCAGCTCATTATGGTAGAAGCCAGTTCACTTTAGCTTGGTTTAGTAGCTAGCAAAGAACTAGCAAGGTAAACCAGCTAGAGTAGCTCCATGCCAGCCTCTTCAGTAGCTACCAGCTCCAGTTCCAACTCCAGACTTCTCCTCAGCTCCTCTCTTCAAACCCTAGCTCCAATACCTCCTCCTCTACTCCATAGCTAGCTAAGCTAGCTTAGCTTAGCTTAGCTAGAAACCAGCTCCTTGGCCATCCACCACCTTCAATTCAACCCTAGCTAGCTCCACCAACTTAAGTCCTACCTAAGCTAGCTATCCTACTCATTTTGGTGCCACCTCTTCACCACCTTTCACCCCTCAACTAACCACCAAAAGACACCAAAAGTTGGCACCAAAACTAACCCTAACCACCTCCCTTTTGGCGCCAACTTTCAACCCCTTCATCCACCCTACACCTACCCACATAACCCATCCTAGCCATCCACATACCCCCCTTCTAGAACCCTAAGGTGGCGCCACCTAATGGCCTTCTAGAAGGCCCATTTTGGCACCAATTCTAAAGGGCACCAAAGCCTTAAGCACCCCCCTTAGCACCCCTTAGGTGGCGCCACTTATTCTTAGCCCTAGGATCCCCAACTACCCCCCATATCCTATCCTAGCCATCCATTCCAGGAGACATCTATGCCCCCCTTCCTACACTATATATACCCACCAAACTTCCCACATTTTCTTCATCCTCCATTAGTGTATTTTGCTACCTATACCACCTACACTTACAGCCAAGAAAGAGTAGGGAAGGAGATTAAAGGGGCACATCACTAGCCCTTTTGGTGCCTTCTTCTCCCCACTCTCTTCAACTTGGGCCATGCCAAGGAGGAGGACTTTTCTACTTCAAAGAGGACAGCCAGGCAAAGGAGAAGGACCTAGGGTGGACGTCCACCCTTGGAGAGAAGCTTAGGGCACGCCCCTTTAGGGCTTGCCTTGGAGGACATCACCTTGGCGAAGCATAGCAAGGAGGGAGTTGGAGGACTCTTTTCAAGCTTGGGAGCTACCAAGCCTGGAGCAAGAAGCCCTCTTCTTCACCATCTATCTAGATGATTTGTGTTTGCTTTTATTTATTGCAATTTTTATAGTAGTAAAAGCATTCCTCTACTAGGCTTTTTTGTAAAACAAGTTTTCATTAATATAGTTGCCTTCTTTGCAATTTCTTTATTTGCATTTCTAATTGCTTTATTTTTAGCATTCTTCACTCCCTCTCCCTAATTATTCTAGGCCTCCACTTGCCTAGAGTGAGCTTAGGGAGAGGCTCTACTTGCCACTTTAGAAGTAGTCTATTGAATTGAAATGTAAGTCACTTTCCTGCCACAATTTTGCATGTTGCCTTAATTTCAAAAACATAAAAATGATATATTGAAAAAGACCACAAAGAAAGTTGAGATTTATATTCCAAGTAAGAGAATGAATTTTGCAAACATTTGGCCTCCTTGGACAACCCTAGATACTCCCCTATCTAGGAACATAAATTTAAAAGCGAAAGCAGATTTACGCGTTGCAACGACACTAAATTACCTAATTAACAAACCGCGTATTTTCGCTATCATAAATCAATAAATTCATGAATATTTTTCCTTTATGTTCACCCAATTGAGTGCGGGATCTATGCCCAAATCTGCTGTGAAATGCGACGAAAAGAAGAAGACATGCAATAATTCGAGAATGCAAGGTTAGGTGTGCAACTTTTCCTCAATGAAATATTCTGTAAAGATGTGATTAGTAGTGGCATCTCATGTAATTTCCAACGGCACTCATACTAGAGAGAAGTTGTGCAAATCTAAATCCAAATTTAATGTGTAATGAAGTGCATAACAAGAGCCAAACAAATATGAGAAAGCTTAAGCGCACTGTAACAAATTTACCTCAATATATTTAATGCATCAAATAAAGGAATAGTGATTTGGCAATGGAATTTTTGGTAGATACTAATTGAACCCAAAATAATGGAATTCTTCCCCTCGCGAAGAGGAGGCGATGGCGGGTTACGGGAAGCTCGGAGGAGGTCGAGGAGGACGATGCCATTCCGATGGAGGTCACAGAAATGGGAATGGTGGTCGAAGCTACTACTGGCAACGAGGAGGGGCAGCGGTGGTGGTGTCTTGTTGCCGCTGTTGAGAGCTGCTGTTGGTAGCATGAGTCATGCAGGGTCATCGGCTACTGTGCGTGGGAGGGTGCATGCAACTGTGGTGACGTCGAAGAGGCTTGACATCAAGGAAGAGGTTGCTGCATGATGATGGCTATGGGTTCCCTTCTTCATTGCAGTGGTTGAAAAAATAGGAGATGAAGAAGATGATGTTAAGGGAGCCACGTGTGCGGCTGCTGGAGGGTGCACGTGAGGCTTTGGGCTACGGCATGTGGACTGCTGTGTGTGAGGGCACGCACACGAGGGTCACGCGATCGTGCGCGAAGGCTTGCATGAGGAGGTTGGCTGCTACTGCGTGGATGGCGCATGCAAGGGCACGTGGGCTGGTGGTGCGTGAGGAGTTAAGGGTGACCGGCCGGTGCTGGCTTCTCGGTTAATTGTTGCAGAGGAAGAAGGGTGATGGGAACACCATCACGAGCCATAACTAGCTCAGTTTGATCTGATTAAATAAATAAAAGCTCCTACATATCTTTCATAAGGTCTTAAGGGCACAAAACATTGATTTGAGAAGAAGACAAGAATATAGGCTGCAAATTTACCATTCTATCACAAAAATAGAATAACCACAAGTTTTTTCAGGAGTTGAAGAAAGGTCAAATGTGCTTTAGAGTATATTAAGGGGGTTCATGCAGAACAAAATGAGTTTTCATGCATTACGGGAATTAAATGACAACTGAAACCCTAAAAACAGTCCACTTAATTAATTGAGATTCTGGTCAGGATAAAATTCACCTAAACCCTCTAAAATTCATAGAAAAATATTCTCTAGGATTTGAGACCATCAGAACCTATTTTGACCTAAAACAGAGCTACTCACAAACCTTTACCCTAAATTAGGTTTTTGCATAAATTATCTAATCAAATGAGATCAAAACCAAAATCCAACTTTACCATTAGATTCCTTGGGTCCAAATTAGGTTTGTACCAAATTTTGGGCCCAATCTGAGATTGTTTTGACCTAGTTTGCATTTGGTTCAAGTCTAATTTTCTTTATTTCACATGACCCCTTAGCTTTTGAATTTCTTACAAAAAGGCCCCCAACTTATTTGTCTTCTTCACAAAAAGGCCCCCGCCGCACCAAAATCCTATTCCTACAACTCCGGCAAGGTTCATTTGACAAGATCTCCTTGGTTTCTTGACGAATCTTCTCATATTTGAAAAGGGAATTCGTCAAGAAACTAACTTCCTTTTTAGGCAGATCGAAAGTCCCAAAAGTCTCCCAAATCCTCATGTGAATTATTCAAAGGAGTGAGTCTCCTATTTTGGCAATCTTCCAAGCTTGAAAGCTTTGTTTCCAAGCTTCAACTGACCCCCTACTACCTATATAAAGACTCCTAGGGCCTGCCCATCCTCCCTAAGTCAGTTTCGGCTAGAAATTCCCTACATTCCTCCTTCCTTTCCGACCGAAAGGCTCCTCGAGCTCTGACGACTCTCCCTGCCTCTCCTCATCGTTTGACCACAATACTGGTAGCAGATACTCCTTCCTCGTTCTCCTCCGCGTCGTGCAGTACCAGCCGACGCCTCTATCTCCATCTTCCTCTCCGTTTCCTACTCACCTGAGCACCTTCTTCCCCGACGCCAACCATACCGCAACCAACGTTGCCTCTACTCTCCATCGTCTACAAACTACCTAGATAAGTCCCCTAACTCCTCTACTTCATTTTCACCCCAACCACACTCGGTTTTGACTATGCTACCACCCATTCAGTGTCATCCCTTTCATGTCCGGCCACTCCTCCGGCGAGGTACATCTCTCTCCACACATCACTAAACACCTCGCTGTTCATCCCTACATCTTCGCCTCGACCCAAGGGGCAAAAGCCCTCTGCCTATTTGCTGATTCACCACCCAAACATGCCCCCGAACAATCCACCTTAGCACGACCATCTCCGTCTCCACTAGCCACCTACACACACTCTCACTCCACACTACACCCACCACCACATTCGTTGTCCCCCGACAATATTGCTGAGCCATCTGACGTGGTTGCGAGGACCTTTTTCTTGAGTTTCAGGTTTCAGGTACCATGCCATTGTCGCAGAGCTTCGAAGGAAGCTTGAAGCACATTCTAGCCACAGTAGCTCCAGGTGAAGCCTCTAGGGAACGTGGATTAGTCCCAGGAATACATTTAGGTTTCCACTTAGGAGCATCAAGCACTCCTTCCGTGCCAATTGCAAGCAGCATCCATCGGCTACTTCATGCAACAATGCCGTGGGACTTAGTCCCACCTTGGAAGCGCACGAAGCAATGCAGCCGCATAAGTTGATTTTGTGTTGTAGCCTATTCACCTCAACACACGGGGGTGAGGTCCCCTCTCACCTGACACTTGCCTCAACCGTGACACTACATGTGGGTTTGGCACTCACCCAATTACCCACCTAAGACTCTCACTCCTCACTCACCACCCACTGCCAATGAGCTTGGACCCGAGTACGTGCTTGACCCGAATACTCGAATACCCATTACTGTGGAAGGCTCTGGGAGAGCGAAACCCAGAGAGAGAAAGAGAGAGAGAGAGCATAGGGACAAGGGGATTTTGTTCTCACTGATACCTGTGCGACACTTAGTCGCAAGAAGAGAAGGAGAGCAACTGAAGAAGAACAACAGAGAAGAAAGGAGGAAGAGACCCTTGGAAGCACTGTAGCAACCGATTGTCTAAGTTGTCTGATACAAGCCTCCGTCATCTGATTGCATACATTTGAGGCTTTATTTCCTTGATTGATACTATTGATCTATTTGATATTATTGTGAGAGGTAATTGGTGATTCAAATCACCATTTTACCCTAATCATTTTGCTTCATTAACATTTGCTTTATCATATATATCATTCTTGCTTGGATTTATTGTTATACATTGATAGAATTGCAATCTTGAGAGTTAATTGTTACTTGCTCCCTGTGTTCGACCTCGGATTTCTTTCGAGTATAAATATTATCTGTTTTTCGTGCTGATTCAATCTATACTGCAACATGATATTTTAAAACCCATTTCAGAGCGACAAACAAAGGGATTGGTTGTCAACCCTGCTGCTATGGTTCAGAGGTTGAAGATGGAGAAGGAGACACGTAGTAATGTGGATGCACTGATGGTGGTGGTCAACATGATGTGCGAGATGCGGAGGTGAGCGGTCACAGTGGTGAATGTAGTTGATGGCGAGAATGAGATGCGGTGGTGACATCAGCGCTGCCACCGCCGACGACAGTGGCGATTTGTGGTGATGGATGTTGTTGTGGATGTGGGCAGCTCGCGGTGGTGGTCGGGGCACGTAGTCTTGAGGGAGAGAGATGTTGGAGGGCTGGTCCTCCTTCCTGAGGGAAGACGATGATGAGAGGGAGGTCCTCTCCATGAGAGCATGATAGATCCCCCCTGTACTTCCACCTTCCTATTATATAGAGAGAAAAGAGAGAGAGAGAATCAGAGAAGAAGGAGAATCGACATTCCAAATTTCCAAAATAGAAAAGAGAGATTCAAGGGAAAGAGAGATTTGTGAGGGGGAGAGAGAGAGAGAGAGAATAAGGAAGGTGTGCTTGATTAATTGAGAGGCATATATGGATGCCTCTAAATTTGATCCCCTTTCTCTTTTTGCTAAAGCAAAATCTCACATTACTATGATATTCCAAATTGAAATATGATGAGATGCCTTTTTAAAGTGAATTATTAATCCTTCCACATAAAGATTAAAGTAATTAATGCATGAAATGATAAATCTAAAGCAACCATTATTTTGTAAATATCAAGAATGCTTTATATTAAATTCTCATCCACATAATTATGACTTAAGCACTAAATTAGTCCACTAAAGTGGGCCTATCAGCTCCCTATTGGTGTAGAGTCCTATCCCTCCACCAAATATTCAACCATCCTCTCACCACCTTCATAGGGAACCCTAGAGCCATCCCCTCACCTCCATTCAAGTAGACGATCACCGCCACCTCCTCATCCCCATTCCCAGCTTGGTGAAGCTTTCCTCTACTCAGGTTTGTCCTGCGCCTCAACCCCAAGTCTAGCATCTCTCCTCCGTCCAAGCCACCGTCGTCTCGCCAAACATTCGCTTTGGGAGATTTCCTCTTACCCTCATCTCTTTTAGTTTGTTTAGCTTATTGTTATTGTAATAAGCATTACTTCGCTTCAAGCAATCAAATTGTGGTTCATCTCTCTATTCTTTTTATTGCAAGTGATTTTACCATTCTCTTAAAATGCCAAAAAAACAACAAAATGTAAAAACACCAAAAAGAAAAAAATTGAAATGCGGATTTCAAGAAACAAGCATTGCCTCCCCATGTTGGACCTGGGACTCCCTTTCGAGTTTCGGTAAATTTTATTTGATAACAAGTTTTGCGACTACGACGATAGGGTCCCCTAAAATGTTGATTTTTCACTCGCGTAAACACGCTCATCATTTTGGCACCATTGCTGGGGTGGCAATAGAATTTGCTTTCTTTTTCCGTGTTTCTTTGCATTTACTCATTGACTAACCATCTTGCCTCTGATTTGCTGTCCTGTAGGTATCCTAGCAAAGAGATCCAAGTGCAATAGACTGGAGTAAAGTGCGGGTGAAGTAGTTTGTAAGTGCCCCCACATTTCCCCCATTAGTTTCACTTTCCACCACAAAAATAACCAAGACTTAATCTACTTAGGTGTTTCCATAAACCCTAGGATAGAAATTGTTTCTCTTGTTTGCCACCTCCACTCATCTCAACCCTACATATAAGAAAAGGGTATTTTCTGATCGTGGGACAAAATTAACACATACACTACACACATACACATTTGAGACACATAACCTCATTTGATTTTATCTGGTTAACTGAGATTCGACCTGTGGAACCGATACACGCATCAACACACATAAAAGAGTAGAAATCAGATTAGGTTAATCATTTTTGTATACCTTAATTGGTGGTGCATCTGGGTCACTTGTTTGAGCTGTTTGGACCGCACCACCTAACTTAAAACTGATTCACCTTGTAGCTGCCTCATAGGATTCAAATAATTAGGTCAAGCCAGGCACTCCATATTTTCTTGATTTACAAAGGAAAATACTTGAACTCGTGCTTTCAAATTTGGTTTGCTTCAGAAAACTTGGTTAAATACACCTAATATCTGAATCCTAAAAGCTACTAAGCAAGATTCAAACCTTAAAATTTCCCTCACAAAAATTTAATCTTCCTTGAAAAATCATTGGTTGTGCACATACACACTCACAAATGTATCATTAAGGGCATAACCCAATTAAGGGTCCATCACATTCTAAAAGCACTATTATCCCAAGCCATAAATACAATTGAGTAGACATTGGCCCTAGGATTCATTGAGTCCATTTCAGGATATTCTCTTGAACACATTTCGAATTAGTGACGTTTGCTTGCTTCAAAAGGTGCTAAGTTGGGAGACCCGATTGTCAAACGATTTAAGTAAGCAGGGGTTTGGCATAATTAGCAACCTTCGGGACATACTCTCCCTGCTTCGCTGACCCAACTTTACCACCTTCAGAAGTAAGAACAACACCAAATTTATTGTGTGGTCAAAGTTTATTTCTGAAGCATAGGTCCCTAAGCTATCTAATTTAAGGATAGGCTTGTATTTTTTGTGCTGCAGGGTTCCCTTTTTCTCATCCTTCCGACTTCCTTCCAATGCATTCTTGGAAGGAGGTCATTGAATCCTCTCTTGGAAGGATCTTTAGACCATTCTCGAAGGTGGAGGTTAGGTTATAGCCAAGAAGATCCCATGGCTAATCAACAACCACCTCCCCTGCCACCGAACCAGCAGGAGCTAATTCAGAGGCAGTTGGACCAGCTGCAGCAGATGCAGGAATGGTTCCACCAGATGAATGGTTAGGGCACTCGATCCTTGAAGGATTTTTATGATCCTTCAAATTATGGGGATCATCTTGGCGCTATGATCCCCGCTAGTGATGTTGAGATCAAGCCCCAGGCTTTGAGTTTGATTAAACACTTTCACGAGCTTGGCTCAGAAGACCCATTCCAACATTTGGAGTATTTGATCACCTTGGTCCAGACCACCAAATCACGGAATGTGGATGAAGAACATATGCTCATGAGTCCTTTCCCTCATTTACTTAGGGATAAGGCCGCACATTGGTATCGTACCATTGGAAGACCGATTGCTACCTGGACAGCTTTGAAATCGGTCTTCCTAAAGAAATTCTTCCCAATTGGACGAACCAATGTTTTGCGACGGGCAATTACCACTTTCGCCCAGCAGCTGGGGGAATCGTTTCATGGGGCCTGGGAGCGATTCTAGAATATGTTGCGAATGTGTCCACACCACGAGGTGCCTAAATGGCAACTTGTGCAGATTTTTTATCATGGGTTGAATGATCAACTCCATAATCATGTGGATGCTTCTTGTGGAACCAATTTCCTCAACAAAGATGCAGATAGCATGTACGATTTGTTTGAGGAAATGAGCAAAAACTCTATAAACCGCGCCTCCATGGAAACCTTCAATTGATCCCAACAAACTAGATCAAATGCCAATGAGGTCCAAGATTCTCATACATTTGATATGGAACTGATCTGCAATCAATTAGATAAGGTGGATTTGGTTGGTAAACGAATCGAAGAGTGGGTGTCCAAAAACTCTAATATTTCTAGATCCACTCAATCCCAGAGCTTAGAATTCCATTCTTCACAAGCTCCTATGGGATCAAAGTTTATGAACTAATTTGAGTCAGCTTGACCTTTGAGCCAGCTCTTCTCAAAACCTTATGGGTTCCAAATTGGGGCCTTTGATCCCAGTCTTTCTGATCCTTCCTACTCTTCATCCTCATCTTACGAGGATGTTCATGCTGTACAAGAGAACATTAGGTCCAACCCTTACTCGAATTCCTATAATCCTGGTTGGAAAAATCACTCTAACTTCTCTTAGAAAGATCTAGGGCAGTAGACCCAATATTGATGCAACAATTATGTATTGCAAAAACCAATGGGTCAGGGTCATGTATATACTCAGTTGCCCCCAAATTAGGTTAATCAGCCCATGTGGAATGCCCAACAACCCGCCGAGCAGGCTAATTTAAACCTAATGATGGTAGAAATGCAAGGGTCAATGCTCCAACTCATGCAACAAATGAAAACTTTGTTAGACACCTTGCAATCCGGACTTGGTGCAAACTCATAAACGCCAGTATATCATCATTCTTATGCCCTAAAACAAACCTAGCTCTTAGGATTTTAACTCTACAAATGGGATTTTGGGCTGCATTTAGGCATCAATTAGGTTAGGCATGCATTGCATATTTTTTTGTATTTTTGACACATTTATTTGAGTGTTAGGAATGAACAGATAATCGGATCCCTAAAACCCTAGCACTCAAGAAGGCAACTGGTGAAGAGGAAGCTCATTCCAGCTGGGACCCAGCCAAATCTAGCTCATCATAACTGGATACTACTTCACTTGAGTTAGGGTTAGCTCCATTAAGCTCCATTCAGCTCATCTTAGCTAACTGGTAGCTCAGGATAGCTCATCTTAGCTCACCCTAGCTCAAGTTAGCTCAGATCCTGCTCAACTTAGTTGAGTCTAGCTCACCTTAGCTCTAATGAGTTCACTGGGAGCTCTAGCTAGCTTAGCTAAGTTGACTGGAGTCCACCTCAGCTCAGGTCCAGCTACTTCCAACTCCACTCAACTCAAGTCAGCTGAAGATGACTTCATACAGCTTAGGCCAGCTTAAGTCTAGCTCTTGAGGACTCCACTTAGCTCAACCTAGTTGAGCTAAGCCACCTTAGCTACTCTAACTAGCTAGGTCCTCCCTGGGAAAATCAGACCCAGCTCACCTCTGCATATTTCAGTAGAAGTCAGCTTACTTTAGCTTGGCTTAGCAGTTAGCAAAGAACTAGCAAGCTAAGCCAGCTAAAGTAGCTCCCTGCAACTCCCTTCAGCAGCTACCAGCTACAGTTCAACTCCAGACATTCCTTCCTCAGCTCCTCTTCCCTAAACCCTAGCTCCATCCCACCTCCTCCACTCAACTACTAGCTAAGCTAGCTTAGCTAGCTTAGCTTAGCTACATCTTATCTCCCACTGGCCATCCACCATCTAAAACCCTAACCTAGCTCCAACTCAACTTGGCTACTAGCTCCACCTAAAAACACCTCCACATCGTTCCCTTTTTTGGCGCCAACCACCAACCTCCACACCTCCTCACACCACCACCTCCAAAGGCCACCAAGAAGTGGCGCCAAAATTTTCCCTCCAAAAACCCCCCTTATCTCAACCTTACACCAAGCTACCTAGCCATCCTAACCCTACACCTACTCTCCTTCTAGAACCTTAAACTTGGCGCCAACTCAACACCACCCTAACCACCCCTTAACCACCATAAAAGTGGCACCAAACCACCACCAACACCCCTTCATTTGGTGCCACTTAACACCTACCCTTGATCCCAAAACCACCACCACATGGAAGCATCCTAGCCCTTCACAAATCCCACACCACTTAACCCTTCTAAACCCTCTTCTAGTTGGCGCCAAAAACACAATTAACTAACATCTATGTTGGTGCCAACTTACACCAACATATCCACCCTCCATCCACTTCACCATTGCATCCTAACCCTCCATTCTCCAAACCAACCACCAACACCTTAACCCTCCTATGGTTGGCGCCATTAATGGTGCCTCTCCACTAACCTAACTACCACCCACACACCTCCTCCCTTAGCACCAAATAACCCTAGCCCTAGGATCATCTAACCACCCTCATAAACCCATCCTAACCCTACACATCACCTACACCAACATCCCCATCACCACTCCTATATATACCCCTTACCTCCCACCATTAATCCCCATCCTTGGCTACATTAATTCCCAGTTAGACACCTATATTTGGCCATAGGAAGGAGAGGAGAGAAGAAGATTAAGGAGGCTATCCCTTGCCTCCCTGGTGCCTTCTTCTTCTTCCCTTCTTCCTTGGTCCAAGCCAAGGAGCAACATCACCAAGAGGATGGCCAGGTAGAGGAGAAGACCTAAGGAACATGCCTACCCTAGGAGGAGGTCTTGTGGGTGGAAATCATCCACCCTTGGAGGAGCAAGGGAACACCCCCTTTAGGGCTTGCCAAGGAAGACACCAATTTAGAGGAACTTTCAAGGAAGGAAAATGTTCGTTGTGCTAAGTCGGGTTTTAAAAAGTGTTGCATTGTAGTACAGCCGAAATAGCGTTCAAAACAAATACAATTTTATTACTCAAAAATGTTTTCGAGGTCGAACACAAGGAGCAAATGGAATTCACAAACTAATCTCAACAATAAATGCAAATTGAACACATAATATTACTCAAAAACTAATTAAGAATGTAGAGCATGAATATATGAAGAGTAAAAATAATTGTAGACAAAATAATAGTTACTCAAATTGACTAAAGAAGGAAATATAGATTTAAACATCTAATTTTACAATCAGATGTCTTAAATGACTTGTGCTACAGTTCTTATCCATCTTTTCTTCTTCTGATCTCTTTCTTTGATTTCTCTTATCTTCTTCTTCTTCTTCACTTCTTCTTTGGCCCTTCTCTTCTTTTTCCTCTTCCTTTGCGAGCCTTCTGAAAGAGCGATCTTCGTTTTCATTGAAAACTTTAACATAAAATGTCATGTCATTATAGTTCGTTGTGTGGTAGAAAATCACTTTTCAAAACATTTTAATTCTCAGAATCTAACCATAAAAATAGTTAGGTCATCTCTACAGGGAGGAATTAACCTATTGAATGTCTTATTTGTTCAGGAAATCTCAATGTGTATGCATACTAACTGGTGCACGTGTTTTCAACATAATTTCTTGCTTTAAATAATTAATCAAGAATATAGGTGTGCATTTGCAAAATCACCACTATATAATATCATGTAAAATGATGATCTTGATACTGGTAAACACTGTAAATACTAATTTCTAGAATGTAGCTTTTTTACCATAATATATATGACATGCATTAAATCATACATGAGAGATATTCATCTGCAAGCAATTTTGATCAAGTAGAAGGATGGATATGCAAATTCAACTCAATAATTTAATTTGTTAAATAAGGGAATAGTGTTCCCCTACAATGGCAAGGTTGGTAATTTTTAATGGGAAGGAAAATAGAGCATTCCTTCTCTCTCCTTCGTGCATGCGTGAGGAGGGATCTTCTGCCAGCACGTGAGTAATGGAGGCACGTCGGAGGACGGTCGTTGCGATGGTGGTGACGTGGTGGCCAGAGGTGGTCGGATGTGGCCAAACAGCGGAGGAGAAAGACGATCACGTCGACGACAGGTGGCGTTCGCGGGCGTCGTGGCATGCAACTAGTGGGCGCATGGGGGTCGGGGGCGTGAGACGAGGAGAACGACGAGGTCGACAGTGAGTTTGGGTGCTTGTAACGGCTGTATGAAGCGAGGAGGCGGCTGCAACTTTGGGTTCCTTCACTGCCGGTGGAGAAGAAGAAGATGAAGGAGAGAAGGAGGAAGAGGCCGGGCGGTGGTGCGCTGGCGTGCACACAGTGCACGCAGGGCTGGTTGTGCACGTGCGCGCTGCTGAGCATGCGGCCAGCGCGTGCTTGCTGGTGTAGTTGCGCGGTGAGTTAGCATAGGCAAGGGATTGCGGGTGCGTGAGGGCGTAGTGCGCGGTAAGAGCGATGAGAAGCTGGCGGTGCGTGGTGTGCTGTGTGCGGTGAGGGGGCATGCGGTGGTCTGGCTTATGCGCAGGTGCGACTACATAGTGAGGGGGTTTGCGGTGGTGGCCGCACGCTATCACCGTGCAACTGTTGAGAGGACGACAGCGAAAGGCAGGTGAGTAGAGACCACGGTGCTCACTGAAGTCCACGGTGCATGCCTCCTTCACGGTGGTGGAGATGGAGGATATCCCTGCTAGGGGAAGAAGAAGATCCTTCTCTCCAGAAGCCCGGCCTTTTATTTTTAAAACCTCCTGCTGTTGCAGCTTTCTCTCCCAATCTATTTCCTACCCCTGAGGACTCGACTCTTCCAACGACTTGGCAGCAGTGGTGAAGCAGTGGCGATGTTGACGGTTTGCTCTGCGGGGAAAAAAATAAAATAAAAAGAAAATGGGTTATTTACAGAGTTATTCCAAAATGATGCATATAATGCATACATGCCACCATAATTTATATTTCCTTCTATTACATGTGAATGTGATGTATAAAGCAAGCATGCCATCATATTTATAAACTAATCTATTTATAAATCTAAGTATGCTATGTACAAGTAGAAATCCTTCTAATATCTAGGTATTTATGCATTCGATTAGCCCAAAAATGCGGTCTCATCAGATGCCCTCATGCCTAGTTTTTACTAGTTCTGAGAAAAAGTGAAAATAATGGAAGTAATCAAGGGAATTCTTCTTTCTTTATTCCACAAATTTAGAGATCCAGACAAATGTGAAGTGATAGTAACCTAGGAATGGATCCAAGTGAAAATAACCAACTTACATTTGTAGTTCATACTTATCCTTGGGTAAATATTTCTATGGGGATAGGCAACTACTTCACTCTGGGATAAAGCCGAATATAATCTGAAATTTGACCTCAGCTTTTTAGCTTAGGTAGGAGATACTGAGTTTAATGGATATGTATTTGGTGGCACACACTCATCTGGTGCTATATGTAATCTAGTACTACAGACTCTAGATCTCTAGACTATCAAACAATTCAACTCAGAGAGAGGTTAAACAACTGTGCTCTTTTGATGTTCCTTAGTGCTCACTCTTTTCCTTTTTTTTCTGAGATCACAAATCTCGCCAGATTTAGTAAGTGTACTCGCTGTTTGGTGGCCTCACATGGCATTCACACTTCAATTAAAGTCCTAATAACCCTACAACTAAATTAGAATCCTCAGCCAGTATTCCAGCGATCAGAAATACTGAAAAGTAGGTATGGGTCATATTTGGTGGATCGCGATGGGTGTTTTCGATGCTTCAGAAACAACGTCATGAAGATAAAATTATAAACTTGGAGTCTTTTCTTTTTCTTTTTTTCTCCCTTTTCTCTTTTTCTCTTTTTCTTCTTTCTTTTTTTTTTAAATATAATTATTTCTTTTTTTTATATAAATCAGCATAACATAATGTAGACTTTTATTTATGAGCCATTATTAGGGATGATGATGGACAAGAGGATATTGTGTGGCTTATTTGGTGGAAGTTCCTACTGTCAGCACCGGGAAGGAATGGATAGGACAAGCGTATTTCTGAACTTTGACACTATTACCCTCCTTCAGTCGAGGACTCTATGAAGGATGGTCGTAACCATCAACCATAGTCATAGCTTTATTAAGAGTCAATCTCTGTGTATTTGCCTTATTTGGTGACTCTCAGGAATTCACACAATGTACACACACAGGAACAAAGAGTGAAACTATGCCTAACTCTGAGGTATCATCATCTAATTGTCCAAAACTTAAGAGTCCTTGCACTAGACTTAGTGCACCAATAATCTCTCTACTTTCTTCTCACAAATATGAGGTGGATCTAATAGAAGATAGTATGCTTGACTCTCTATTAACTATCCAAGGGTTCAGTAGACTAAAAATGTTTATTTGTTTTCTTCAAAGATCCATTACCCAGTCTACGTGCAAGTGAAGTAAATGTACTAGATTCTAAACTTAAGAAACAATTTTAAGAAGAAAAATCTTTAATGACACCTCCATGACAAAGATGTTTTCCTAGGGACTAACCAATTCTGCTCAAAAATTTTTTTTATATGTTAATACACCTAACCTAAATGCATGAATACTACCTAAACTGCAAAATGAATCCCCCATGCCTAAATCCTACAATGTCCTCATTGTAAAATTAAAACAGGGGGAGAAAGGAAGGAAATCACCTGATGACGGTGTTATTCAAAACGCTGGGTTGCCTCCCAACAAGTGCTATACTTTCTGTCAGCAGCCAGGCTTATAGGGAACCTGTAAGTCTGGTTCCAAATAGAAAAAGCTAAGCCCTAAAAATATGCGTAACAGCATGGGCCTAGAAAACAGGTAGCCATGGATGTTGGCGAGCTGATGATGTAGCATGATTCCAAATGCTCGCCAGAAGACATGAAAGCAGAGAACCTCGTTGGCTACCTTGGGAGGTCTAGGACTAACAAAAGGAATATGAAAAGGGACCTCCCGAAATGGAATAAGTGGAAGATAACAAGGATCCTCCAAAGCAGGACGGGTTTTAAAAGATATAAACATTATTATTTCACACCCTTGAATGGCGAGACTAAAAGTACAAGCATCAATCCACACTCGCCATTCTACCCGAGGATGTACTAGTCTGATAAGTTCTCCAGAAAGAATGTAAATGGGCATAGACCTGAGCCGAGGATTAGGTAAGGAATCTACTGGTTGCTTGAGTGATTGGGTGGTAATTATTAAGTTGAAAGAGGGCTTAGGCTGTTTAGGTTCCATTCCCAATAAGAATTCGTATTCCACATCCTTACCTAGCTTCATTATTTTATGAACCTCCAACTACTCCTCTACAATAGATGAGCCATGAATAGAATTTAATATCTCATTAGTAGACTCATGATCAACATGCTTTGACGACAGTTGGGTTTCTTGGGAAGTAGCGAGATCAGAATTATCAGCAGATCCATCCCCGGGTTCTTTCTTGTCAATTACATCCTTTCTGGGGTCTTTGTGTGCTACTTCCTTATCCTTAATATCTTTAAGAGGATTATCATCTTTAATGTTATGGAGAAAGCCTATATCACTGAATTCATTATTCTTCTCGGGGTATAAATCCTCAATTGATGTATATTGTCCCTGAGAGTCTCCCTTAGGCTTCTCACTATTGTGTTTGTCCTCCAATATCAACTTGTGGCTTTGCGGAGGATGACTCTCAAAATCGAAAGAAGGGAGGAATCTAGATTTCACCATATTATTTATATCCTTCAGGGGTAAGTCCTCGAATAACAAATAATCTCCCTGTGATTCACTCCAGATTTTCAGTCCAAGTTCCTCCATTGGGTCATCCTCGTCTTCTGAAATAGATGCTTTATATCTCTGAGACCAAAATTAATCTAATTCATCCTCCATTCCCTTAGGGTCACCTTCATTGGGTGCATTTAAATCCTTAGGATGCTGAATGGTAGGTGTCGATTCCCTAAATGAAGGGTCAGGATTAGGTCACTAAGGGTAGAATGGGATTCCACCAGATAATTAATAGGGAAAGTGATATGAACAATACGACCTTGACCCGGGTTAGTAGGGGTAAGGAAAATACTGTCATTGGGATCAAGGTCCTCAAGAGGTACCATCTTCCCTTTCTTTTGACTTTAATATAGCTCGAGTGGATAATCACTAGGATCGTTCTCCTCTAGTGGCCGTGTCTCATTGGGAGAATCTAAGTGATAGCTACGTAAAACTGGATCCCTATTGTCATTGGTTTCCTTAGAATTATTTTCATGATCACGGTCGTATGGGTAGGGATTTGAATTACTGAGAAGAGCATGGCTAAGCTGTCTTATTTCTTTGTTTAATTGTTGACTATTCCTCAACATCTTTCCCATAGATTCCATCATTTCCTTTTGTTGTTTTTGCATTTCTATCATAAAATAAGAGAGACTACTACTATCAGATTGGGGAGGATACTCAATCTCAGGCTCTAGTTGCCTAGGGGTATCGGTCCAACCTCGATACAGAAAATCATGAAGGGTGTGAGGGTTGGGTGTTTGCATATTAGTAGGGATTCCAGGGTTGGAAAATTCCGCTTCTCGGCTCTACTCAAAAGTGGGAGTTATCGGGCCAGTACTCCCAGGATAGGAATATGAATGATCCCATGAATTATCACTGTACCCATCAAAGGATGGATACGCTCGAGGCATGGGATCCTAGTTAAAATGATAAGAGTAAGGATAGTCCATTTCTTTTAATTAAATGTTTTAACTCTCTTAGGACTTAGATAGATTAAAACAGAAAACTTCCTAGAGAGCTCTATCACGCACACGCCAAGCAAACACAAGGTAAGAGGTCTTTTGTTGATTTAAAATTCTTTAAATCCTCTTCCAATCTCTTTAGCTTGGCCAAATATAGTCATGGCAGTGTTTCTTCATTCCCACGTAAGTGGTATAAGAGAAATGAGGCACTTAAAATTTCTGGTCAGTGATTGTTAAGAAGGTTGAGGTTACTTTTAGTCCTTTTGGCTGATCAATCAAGTTGTCAAGCAGTTACGCACCCTAAATTGACCTTCGAGTGACCTAAGACCTATACTTTGCTTAGATGATACTCCTAGGTGATCAAGTGAGAAGTTACTCCAAGGACGAACAAAGGGATGCAAGTAGGGTGAACCCTTCCTTTGAGGCGATGCGTATGCGATGTCGCTTAACTACCCTTTTGTTCCTTTAAGGGGTGTCCCCCTCTGTGAAGTATCAAAACACTTGGTCAAAAGTAGTACCACCACCACAAAGCATGATAGAAGGGTCTGCACCGATAAAGAGATTGGTGCTTATAGCCTTAAGGGTCCAAGTCCTAGTGCAGTGCCTATAGTGCGTGCTTAGTGCAGTAAGTGTGCATCACACCGTGAAAAGTGATTTTTCCTTTTGAAAATCGTAGTCACATTATTCAAACACTTCCTGCATATTTTTCTTTCTTTTCAAGAAATAATGTGACCACTTGATTAATATTTTCAAATCAACTTAAATGGTCTTCTTTAATTAAGTCCAAATGTAATCCGTGTGCAGATAACTAATGCACAAGAAAAGACGTACCTTACTCCAACTCTCTTCAAAGCAGGATGTCTACAATGCAAAAAGAAAAGCTAGATGCTGCTCATTCAATCCTAGATGGTTGCCCTATAGATATGCAGCTTCTAGCAAGCAGTTCAAATATATATATATATATATATATATATATATATATATATATATATATATATAATAATAAGCAAACAAACCTAATCTAACTAACTAACCAACATGCAGTTCAAACAATTTGAATAATCCTATAATCTAAATAAAATGGGAACACGCTCCCGAAAATACCCAACACGGGTCCACAAGACAAAAATTAAGTGTCTAAGGTCTATCTACCCTAATCTAACTATAAACAGATCTCCAGTCACCAATCCTCCTTCCACATGTGTGGGATCAAGGCCCACATGCTCCTGTTGCTGCCCTCTAGGTGGAGTCAAGTCCACCAAGAATATCGTCTCCGCCGTGTGTGCCTGCCGTGTTCGTCGCGTGTTTTTTGCACAGAAGAAGATCCACAGTTAGTAATTTAGAAAAGCTTTCAAAATAGAAAAAAAATAACATAAAATTCCTGAAAAAATTAATAAGCATATTTCCTTCCTGGCAACGGCACCATTTGAAAGAGCTATCTTCGTTTTCATTGAAAACTTTAACATAAAATGTAGTGTCGTTATAGTTCGTTGCGTGATAGAAAATCGCTTTTCAAAACATTTTAATTCTCAGAATCTAACCACGAAAATAGTTAGGTTGTCTCCACAGGGAGGAATTAGCCTATTGAATGTCTTATTTGTTCAGGAAATCTTAATGTGTATGCATGCTAACTGGTGCACGTGTTTTCAACATAATTTCTTGCTTTAAGTAATTAATCAAGAATACAGGTATGCATTTGCAAAATCACCACTATATAATACCATGTAAAATAATGATCTTGATACTGGTAAACAACGTAAATACTAATTTCTAGAATATAGATTGTTTACCATAATACATATGACATGCATTAAATCATACATGAGAGATATTCATCTGCAAGCATTTTTAATGAAGTAGAAGGATGCTATGCAAATTCACCTCAAGAATTTAATTCGTTAAATAAGGGAATAGTGTTCCCCCACAATGGCAAGGTTGGTCATTTTTAATGGGAAGGAAAATAAAGCATTCCTTCTCTCTCCTTCGTGTGTGCGTGAGGAGGGATCTTCTGCCGGCCCATGAGCAATGGAGGCACGCCGGAGGACGGCTGTTGCATTGGTGGTGACGTGGCAGCCAGAGGTGGTCGGACGTGGCCGGACGGCGGAGGAGAACAACGGTCACGTCGACGACAGGTGGCATTCGTGGGCGCCGTGGTGTGCAACTAGTGGGCGCATGGGGGTCGGGGGCATAAGACGAGAACGGCGAGGTCAACGGTGAGTTTGGGTGCTTGTAATGGCCGTATGAAGCGAGGAGGCGGCTGCAACTTTGGGTTCCTTCACTGCTGGTGGAGAAGAAGAAGATGAAGGAGTGGAGGAGGAAGAGGCTGGGTGATGGCACGCAGGCGTGCACACAGCGCGCGCGGGGCTAGTTGTGCGCACGCGTGCTACTGAACGTGCGATTAGTGCATGCATGCTGGTGTGGTTGCGCAGTGAGTTGGCGTAGGTGAGGGATTGTGGGTGCGTGAGAGCATAGCGTGTCGTGAGAGCGATGAGAGGCTAGTGGTGCATGGTGTGCTACGTGCGATGGTCTGGCTTGTGCGCAGGTGCGGCTGCACGGTGAGGGGGTTCGCGGTGGTGGCTGCATGTTGTCACCGTGCGACCGTCGAGAGGACGACGGTGGGAGGCAGGTGTGTAGAGACCACGGTGCTCGCTGAAGTCTGCAGTGCATGCCTCCTTCACGGTGGTGGAGATGGAGGATATCCCCGTAGGGGTAGGGGAAGAAGAACCTTTTCTCTAGAAGCCCGGCCTTTTATTTTTAAAACCTCCTGCTGTTGCGGCTTTCTCTCCCAATCTGTTTCCTATCCTCGAGGACTCGGCTCTTCCAACAACTTGGCAGCAGTGGTGAAGTGGAGGCGGTGTCGACGGTTTGCTCTGTGGGGAAAAAAATAAAATAAAAAGAAAATGGGTTACTTACAGAGTTATTCCAAAATGATACATATAATGCATACATGCCACCATAATTTATATTTCCTTCTATTACATGTGAATGTGATGTATAAAACAAGCATGCCATCATATTTATAAGCTAATCTATTTATAAATCTAAGCATGCTATGTACAAGTAGAAATCCTTCTAATATCTAGGTATTTATGCATTTTATAAGCCCACAAATGCAGTCTCATCACCTTCTGCCTATGGCCTTCTCTTCTTCTTCAGCTTCTTCCTTCTTCTGCCTTCAGCTTCTTTGCTCTGCCTTAAGCTTTCTTCTTTGCTCTGCCTTAAGCTTTCTTCTTCTTCTCGAGCCTTCTCTTCTTTCTCTTTCTTCTGCCTTTTCCTTCTATGAGGTCCTTCTCTTTCTCTTCTCTTCTTCTGCCTGACCTCCTCTTCTTCTTCTCTTAATTGGCTAAGTGTTGGAGCCAATCCTCTTCAGAGAAAAAACCCCCTAACCCTGTGCAGCTCTCCTCAATCTTTCTCTCTTTCTATTTCAGTCTCACTCTCCCAGAGCCTTTAGTTGGTCAGGTAATCGAACCTAACGCATACTCGAGTCCAGGCTCACCGGCATGTGTGGTGAGAGAGGAGTGAAGTCAGGTCAAGTAGTCGGGTCAGCCAGGTCTGCGTATTAGGTGTCGCAAACGAGTCCGGTGAAGGGGGGAGGACGACCTCACCCTCAGTGTTGGAGGTGAACAACCTACAACACTATTTCAATTTATGCGCATGAAATCGCCCTTTCATTTCCGAGGTGGGACTAAATGTCCCACCTTCCTTTTGCACACCGCAGCAGTAGGGTGTTGTCCAAATTGAAGGGGCTGCGACTACTAGAGCCTTCGCTTGATGGCTTGGACACCTATGTGCCTTAAGTCCGCACAGCCTGGGGCTATCCGTGGAGCAGAGCAGGACCTAGAGCAACAGCAGTAAGCTCAAAGCTTTGGCAGCAATGGCGGCCATCGTCATGCTACCTGAAATCAAGAGAACAGCCTTTCGTCCATGTCAAATCATTCAGGGAGCGTCGCTGGAGCACGACGGATGTGATGGGAGTGGTTTAATGAAGCGAGGGTGGCTGTGGTGGCATGCCTAGGGCACACTGTGTGCGTGTGAGTGGGTGTGTTCGGTGGGGTGTTTAGGTGAGTGGCGTAGTGAGATGAGACGGAGGTTGTAGGGTGATCGACGAGGTGGATGGAGGTGTGTAGCGACGAAAACACCTCGTCGGAGGAGTCTCCAAAGATGGAGGAGGTGACGGTGGTCAATGGCGTCGGTAGTCGATTTTGAGAAATAAAGGGAGAGGGAGAAAGTAGGGAAGATAGGGAACCTAAAAACCTACTTCTAAGTGACGAACGGGAAAGGAATCCCATGTCGATATGGTTTCCAGACGTGGGTAAGACAAATACCTCCGTAGGTGAGGCAGAGGCGAAGATGGGGCAGGGATGACGTCAGCCGGTATTGTGAGACGCGAATGACTGTGGTGGAGATAACCTGGCCACTGGTATTGTGGTTGGGCGACGAAAAAGTGAGGAAAAGGTAGCTGGAGCTTGGGGAGGGTTGTGGCTAGCGAGGGAGAGAGGAATAGAGGGGGAACCGGCCCAATTTCAAGCTGAGGAGAATCAATTCGATCTGGGGCTTCTTAAATAGGTCTTCGAGAGGGTTTTGTTCTTGGAAGCCAAGATTCCAAGTAAGGAAAGCTCACCGGAGAAGGAAGCTCTCAAAAGACCCAAATCTCTCATGCATTCGCATGAGAGATTGGGAAAGAATCAAGGATCAAAGATGTGTCTAGATTGGAGGGAATTTCTCAGAGAATCTCCCTTCCAATTTTGGAGGAGATTCTCCAAACAATCAATGAGAACTTCTCCTTTCAAAGCTCGCCGAAGTAGGATTCCTCCACGATAATGGCAGAGGGACCTATTTGTGAAAATGATGAAGTTAGAGGGCTAAATACAAGGGTTTTTGAAAGTTAGGGGTAGAGATGTAATCAGACTGAACCTTTCTGCAAACTAGGTCAAGATGAGTTCCCCTTAGGTCCAAATTTTGGTACAAACCTAATTTGGACCTAAGGAATCCAATGGTGAAGTTGGATTTTGGGTTTGACCACATTTGACTAGAAAATTTATGCAAAAACCCAAATTAGGGTAAATATCTATCTAGGACCCCATTCTAGGTCAAGAAGGGTTCTGATGGCCAAATTGAAGGTACTAAACCCTTGGTTAGTACCTTGGTTAATTAAGCAGGTCTATTTCTAGGGTTTCCAAAGTCATTTAATTCTTAGAACTCACACAAACCCTTTTCTGTAAAATCTAACCCACTTGTTATATTATTATGACCATTTGACCTTTGTTTAGCCCTTGAGAAAACTCATGGTTGTACTGCATTGGTAAAATTATAATTTTACCTCTTATTTCTTGTGTTTCTCTCAAAAAGGTTATGCAGTGAATTATGACCTTCTATTGGTTATGTAGGAGCATTTATTAACTCATTTGGATCAAAATGAGCTAGTTAGGGATCATGATGGAATTCCCATCAGAAAAAAAGAACTTTTTAAGCCCAGGAGCAGCTGAGCTTGGAGCAAGAAGCCTCTTTCTCTTCTTCACCAACATCATCACAGGAGGATTTTTGTTTCTTTTATTTTCATTTGTTAGAGTAGAAGCATTCTACTTGTCCTTTTGTAAAACAATTTTCTCCTTTAGTAAAATTACCTTCTTTTAAATTCTTGTTGCATCTTTTTGCGTGTTATTATTTTTATCATAGTGCACTCACACTCTCTGTAATTATCTTAGGTCTTCACATACCTAGGGTGAGTTTAGAGAGTAAAATTGCTTGTCACTTAGGTTTTAATTTTAGCAAGTTAGGTGTAGTCTCCTTCCCTCTTCCATTTACATAATTGCCCAATTATTCAAAAACCCACAAAAAAGCTTATATTCAAAAACCTAAAAAGAAAGTTAATTTTTATTTTGTCAAGCAAGATTCTTAATAAAGTGCATTCCTGCCTCCTTGGACTACCCTAGATACCACCACTATCTAGGTTTACAAATTTTAAAAGCGATTACAAATTAGCATGTTACAATGACTTAAAACCCGCTTTTTACAAATCACTCTTTTCTTCACATCACAAACAACCGACAACCCGAATCTCTACCATCACAACCTGTACCAAACCCAAGTAATGTACAGAATGGAGGCATTGGGCCTGAAGGGTTTGGTAATGGTGGGGAGCTGCATGCTCAAGCTCATGCTATCTATCAAGCTACCCCAGCCCCTCCTGGAGCTAACCAATTTCCCATCATAATCAACTGGGAGCCTCCTATTTTGCCCAACCCTTCCCAAGGCACTAACCAATAGCACGTTGCCACTGCAAATACAATCACCTTGAGGAGTGGTAGTAGACACAAGGGTCCCACCCAACCCTACATCAATACCATTAAGACCCACAATAAGAATTCTAGACTCCCAACTAAGAATGTAATCAACAAAACACCAGAGTCTGATTCGGGGGTATGTTGTTGTATGGGCAAACAGAAAAAGCCAGACGAGAAATTGGAGGAAAGGATGTCCTTACTTCAGGCTTTCAAATTAACAATCATTTTACTCCTCGCGGCTATTGGATCAATCCATGCCTACGCCAAAGTTTTATTGAATTCATATAAAGAGAAGAGTAGAGTAGAATTTGGAAACACTAGGAGAGTAGTCTTGTATGATAACACAAGCACACTAATCTTAAACAAGCTACCCTCTAAGAAGCAGGACTTGCGAGCCCCACTAATTTCTTGTACAATAGGAAACATTACTTCTAACTGGGCTGTCCTCGACTTAGGTGCTTACATTAATGTGATCCCTACCTCACTACATAGGAAACTGAGTCTAGGCCACTTGAAACACACTGACATATGATGAGAACCTCGTCACAAACCCTAAACTAGCACCATTTAACCCTAATATGCAAGAAAAAGCTCCTACATAACTCTAGAAAGGCTTGGCTCAAAGAGATTCTGAGTTTGCAAAGAAAATAGAAACTAAGGGGTAAAAATGTAATTTCACCAATTTGATCTGAAAATAAGGTAACTCAGGGTCCAAACATAGGTCAAAACAACCTAATAAGAAGAAAAGTGGGATGAGATGACTCAATAAGGGCTACAGAAACTCCAAGGAATTAAATGACATCTTGTAACCCTAAAAACAAACCCACTTCAATTCACGTGGTTCGAGGCAAGGTAAAAATAAACTAAACCCTCTAAAATTCATATAAAAATAATCTCTAGGGTTTAGGACTTTCAATTTGGCCTTAGGAACCCATTTTGACCTACATTCAGAACCATGCCCAATTAACAACTTAATTTGGGTTTTTGAGTAAATTGATCGGTCAGACAAGGTTTAATCTAGAAATAAAATTCACCATCAGAATCCTTAGGTCCTAATTAGTCATGTATAAAAACTTGGGCCTAAGAAGAAACCTTCTTGACCAACTTTACACTTTGGTCCTCATATATTTACTTTTTGGCCCTCAACTTTTGAACCCTCACATTTTGGCCCCTAACTCTCCTTCGTTCTTTGCATTTAGGTCCCTCCTGCAAAACTTGAGCAGCGCCATGCTCCGGTGACCTTGCGCGGAGCATGGCGCCGCGCAGGGTGAGGGAGGGGCCCTGGCAAGTCAATGGGGGGTACCCTACGTCGTCAGCCACCGCAGGGACACCCCCCTGAGTGCTGCAACCGTCCATACCGCCCGTGCGAATGCACGGACGGTATGGGTCTCCACTTCCGACGTCCTCCGGCTAGGGAGACACGTCGTCTCCCTCCGCCCTCCTCTCTGATTCTGCCCCTATAAATACCCCCGTCGCTCCGCCGTTCTGAGGGAGCTCGGATCTGACGGAGACACCCCCTCAATTCCTCCCTTCCCACTCCGACAGACGCCCCCTTGCTCCGGCGGCCTCTCCT
This sequence comes from Thalassia testudinum, assembly GCA_037157565.1. Lineage (NCBI taxonomy): Eukaryota > Viridiplantae > Streptophyta > Magnoliopsida > Alismatales > Hydrocharitaceae > Thalassia > Thalassia testudinum. Next base: position 131,292,689 of record JAZHRO010000077.1, read on the forward strand.
CCTCCTCCTCGTCGCCCTGCCGCACTACCAGCAGCAGGGTTACCTTCCCTCGATCTTTCCGCGCCACGCCGCACCCAACTGGCGCCTCTCCGGCCCTCTCCTCGCCGCCGCCCCTTCCTCTGGGTAATTTCTTCTCTGGCGACAGTCGATATGACTGTCGCCTACGCCAACCCCTCTTTGTACAGCTTAGTAGGTAAACTTCTCCTCTTCCTCCCCTCTTTCTTTTCCATACTGAAAGCCCTTACTGTCGCCACCGATTTCCCACCGATCACCCTCACCTTCTCCACCTCCGGCCAAACTCCGGCGAACCGCTCCCATCGCTCCAACACCCCACACGGCTCGCCGACCTGTGCATAACCTCCGCCTCCTCACCCTGATCCTCTTCCGCCCCTCCACTTCCCACCAAACACCCTCTGCAGATCCACCAAACACACCCACTTCTCCGCCCGTAGTTTGACCTAGGGTGACCCTTTTGCTCCACCACGCCCACTGCAGACCCTCCGACCACCTTCGCCGTGCCACGGCGAAGGTTCTCCACATATCTGATTAGGCCGAGAGGCCGTGCTTCTGTGAACAGGTGTTGCGCCCGCCATCGCCATTGCTGAGCAGCGAAGCTCCTTCGACCTGCTGCTCCAGGCAACACCACGCCCAGGTCAGACTCCCAGGCTTCGCGGGGTAGCTTCGCGAAGTGTCAGGCTGCAGTTCGGGCGAAGCCCTCGCCCGAAGCCCTCGCGCGAAGTTCGGCTGCCGCTGCTCCCTCTGCGCAGGCGCTCACATTGGGGTGGGACATTTAGTCGCACCTCGGAAGGCTTTGAAGAGGAGCGTCGATATAAGTTGAAAAAGTGTTGTAGGCTTATTGCCTCAGCACACGGGGTGAGGTCCCTCTCACACTGCTTCACCCGGCCCATTCGCGAGCTCATCACGCGGATCCGTCCGACCCGACCCGACTTGACTGGCACTCCTCACCCACCACCGCACGCCGGTGGGCCTGGACCCGGGCGCGACTCGTACCCGATTACCCGGTTGCTCTGGGAGAGCTATCCTAAGAGCGAATTCAGAGAGAGAGAGAGAGACGCGGGGAGAGGGTAGAAGTAGGTTTTGCCCTCTGATGCTGAACTCTTGAGCGTGCAGGCACAGGTGAAGAAGAAGAAGGGCTGCGGAAGAAAAAGAACTGAAGCGGCACTGTAGCATCCGTGGGTTAAGTCGTCTGATTGGAAAATCAGACGACGTCCTGAAGACAGGTGAAGACAAAGAAGAAAAGAAGAGAGGAGCAGCCAAGTGAAGAAACAGAAAGCAAGAAGCAAGAAAAGAAGAAGAAGATCTGAAGAAAAAGAAAGAAAACAAGGAAGAACAGAAGACAGAAGAAGAAGAGCACAGGGGGGGGAGATCTGAAGAAAGCAGAAGAAGAAGAAGAAGAAGAAGAAGAAGAACAGGAAGAACAAAAGCCAAAGAGGAGAGAAGACAAAGAGGAAGAAAGAAGAGAACAAGAAGCCAAACTTTCATCTCTCTCTCGCTCTCTCTCTTTATTTTTGTAATAGAACTTGTATATCTCTAGAATACGACTTGCTCCCTGAGTTCGACCTCAGGAACTCTTTTATTTTCCGAGTAAAAAATAATATATCTGTAATAATGGCAATAACTAGCTGTACTACAATGCTATTTCTATAACAAAAGCTAGTCACAACGCCGTTATCACTTTGGCGCCGTTGCTGGGGAACAACGGCTATTCTAGAGGTAGACATTTCTGTTTCTTTTTAGTTCTAATAATCTCCTCTCTTTTGTGCAGCTACAGGAAATCAAGAAGACAAGCAACCGCACAACAACCACTCCGAGGACGGGTAAATTTTTTTTTCCTCTCGCTATTAACCCCTAAACTCTAAAGAGGAAAAAAAAAAAAAAAACAAGCAATATAGGGCTAACCGGTCTTCTATACTTAGTAAACCATAAGAAGTTGCATGTTTTCAACCCATTATTCCTGCACACTATTAAGGGTATTTAGGGGCTAACACATTCTTGCTTGAGCCCTAATTACCCACCAAAGAACTAACTGGACCAAGTAGAGCCAACATAAGATTCAACATTAGGGTTTTAGAGACACACTACTTAAATCAAGAATGGAGAAAATCCAAAAGAAGTGTGCCTAAACCATTGATTGAACACACTTATTCAGAGAAACCCTAAACAATTGGCTCTCTAAACACTTGAACCCAAAAAAAGAAAGGACCCAAAAGCTCTCAAAGGAACAAGAGGTAAAATTGACCCCTTGGGTCAACCAACCTTAAAATTAGGTCACTTTCTCACTCAAAATACCTAAGAGTTCAAGTGTAACTTTAAGCACCCTAATCTTAAAACAAAATTGGTAGACTTAAGAGGTCAAGATCCCCATTCTGGTCTACCTGGAACCGCAGTGACAAGAGAGGTCGGGTGGGGGAAACCCTGTAACTCGTGGGGACGCTCTACCGTGTAGGGGTCTTTGCGGGACTCTCCCTCTCTAGCTGCCCAGGTAATTCTCAGGTGGTCGATCTTTCTGATCAAGGGGTCCATCTGCCCCGCACCTCTATAGTCACCCAACACATTTTTGGGTGTCTTGATTCAGTCCAGCACCTTCTAAACTCATCTCTTCCAACAGTGCATGTACGGTAGGAGGTCCTTAAGACCACCCTTAAGACCTCCTTTAGAAATTCACTCTCGTCAAGGCCAAGCCTCGACGCCCGTGTTTGTGCAGCAACCCCCTCACATTATTCTCTCTTCTGATTCAGAACCAAGTTCTCCTTCTTCCCCTATCATGGCTCAGCCAGTTGAGGAAGAAAACAATCTGGAGTACCAGCTCCAGCGACTCAACGACCTCTTCCAAAACTTTGTGCACCCACCGCAGCGTCCCATGATGTGGGACTATTATAATCCTGCTACGGTGGCCATCGAGCCTCGAGTCAGAATCCCGACTGGGGAACCTGATTCTGAATTAAAGCCCAATATGATTCATGCTATACCTAAATTCCATGGGCTTAATTCTGAAGATCCCTTCCAGCACATCAAACAGCTAAAGCATCTGGCCCAAACTTTCGGGTCAGACGCACAAAATTGGGATATTCTTCTCATGAAGATGTTCTCCTTTTCTCTTATGGACAAGGCCGCCCATTGGTATCAAACTCAGACCCGGCCGATCAACAATTGGGAAGAACTTCAGTCCGAGTTCCTAAAAAAGTTCTTCCCTGTTGGATGGACCAACGCCTTGCGCCATCAGATTACACATTTCACCCAACAAACAGGGGAACCTCTCCATGAGGCATGGGATCGTTTTCAGGATCTCATGAGAAAGTGCCCCCATCACGGAGTTCCTAAATGGGAACAGGTCCAATCTTTTTACCAGGGACTCCGTGAGGACATCCGTCTTTTCGTCAATGCAACCTGCGGAGGAAATATCATGGGTCAACATGAAGACACCGTGTGGGAGATTCTCGAAAACATGTGCGAGAACTCCATCAACAATGACTCCATGGGATTATTCGACAGGACGAATACCTGCGCAGCGACGAATCTCAGGGGAGCACACGAGATGCAGGGCTTGTCCGCATCAGTTGACTTGGAGTTAATGGCCAGTTGATTGGACAAGGTCTCGATTATCGAAAAGAAGGTGGATGAGCTGACTCAGCATCTGCAGCGAGCCACCTCTGCGCATAACCCTTTCGCACAGCCTCCTTCCACAAGGGAAACTGTGCAAAACATTCTCCATCGATCTTCTCCTAGGATGGACCCATCATCCGAATCTTTGCCCGGAGGTCCTTCCGATTCCTTCTACACTTGCCAAGGGAATTCCATTCCCTCTTTCTCTAACCCTCTGGAGGCTCCTCAGACCTGCGAGGACCTCAACGCCATCCAGAACGACCCGTTCTCCAACACCTATAATCCTGGATGGCGAAACCATCCTAACTTTCAGTGCGCGGGAAATTCCTAAACCCAAAGACCATCCTTCCAACCCCGCCCACAACCTCTTCGTCCTTACCAGCCGCCTCAGCCTCGGCCCAACCATACTTACCCATCTGGGCCAAATCAAGATCAAATGTCCCTTATCCTTCAGACCCTGGCTGACATTCAAAGAACGAATGCGACTATCCAAAAACAACATAAGGACGAACTTACAGAGGTCCGAAACCAATTGACCCAGTTGGCAAACTCTCGCCAGCCAGGTACTCTTCCTTCCCAACCTCTGCCTAATCCTAATAACGTGCCAACCCAGCGGCGCATTATGAACCCAAACCCGGGCCATGCCCATATGATTTATCAGGCCCCCTCTGTTCCTCCACCCGACGGGATAGAGGCCTCCACTTCCTTTGCAGGTTACCAGCAGCAAGCTATCTTACCCAATCCCAACCAAAACCAGGCAGGACTTAATTCCGTAACAACTCGTAGTGGCAAGGAAACCCAAGACCCACCTCATCCAAACCACTCCAAGCCTGGTAGTGATCCCAAGCCTAGGACAGTAATCCAGGATGTCCCCACCCCTATCCTAGATCCACAACCTGGACCTATCCTAGAAGAACCACCCAAGATCCCGTTTCCCGAGGCCTTAACCAAGGGAAAGAAGACTACCAAACCCGTGGCTCCTAAGGAGGACCTGGTCAAGCTCTTTGAGCAGGTCCACATAAACATCCCTTTGATGGATGCAATCCGCCACGTACCAGCTTACGCACGATTTTTAAAGAATGTGTGTACACCCCAGCGTAAGCCGTGAACCAAGGGTGGGAGCCCAATTGTTCTGTCAAAGCAAGCCAGCTCTGTAATCCTCAGTAAACTCCCACCCAAGGCAAAAGATCCTGGTACTCCCCTGATTTCCTGCAAGATAGGTGACACCCAATTTGACAGAGCTTTGCTAGACTTAGGTGCATCCATAAACCTGATACCCACATCCTTACTTGACCATCTCAAAGAATCTGAGCTAAAACCAACCGAGGTGACATTACAATTAGCAGATCGATCTATAAAGTCACCAAAAGGGATCCTCGAGGATGTTATCGTAAGAGTGTGGGATTTCTATTTCCCAGTGGACTTTATAGTCTTAGATATGGATGTGCCTAAAAACCCTAGGGATACACCAATCATTCTAGGGAGACCTTTCTTGGCTACTGCTAGAGCCAACATCAGCTGTGAGGAGGGCCAAATAGAGCTTAAATTTGGAGATCAAACCTTAAAAATTGATATATTTAAGGCCCAACAAGGAATTAATTGCGGTGTCATCGAACAGATTTGTGACGTTAGGATTTTGGTTGATGAATCACACCTCCAGAATGACTCGATTATGCCTCATCAACCACAGAAGGATCTTGACCCGCAAACGAAGGAGTTGAATCCAGACAGAAACAACCCAGTAACTCCTACCCTTGAACCTCACATCTGCACTGAACCACCAGCTGCTGCTGATAATCCTATCCTCGAGTTAAAGCCTCTTCCTGCTCACTTGAAATACATCTTTTTGGGTTCCAATCAGACCCTCCCTGTGATTATCAATTCCAACCTCAATCCCGAACAGGAATCCCGTCTGATTGCTGTCCTCCAGCAACATCGCAGAGCCATCGGGTGGACTCTCGATGATTTGACTGGAATAAGCCCCTCTTATTGTACTCATCATATCTATTCAGAAGAGGGCGCACGACCTTCTCGTGAAATGCAGAGACGTTTAAACCCTAATCTGCAGGAGGTCGTGAAAAAGGAGATCATCAAGTGGTTAGATGCCGGGATCATCTACCCGATCTCCGATAGTCGTTGGGTGAGCCCAATTCAGGTTGTGCCTAAGAAGGCAGGACTCACCACCATAACGACTGAAACCGGAGAAATCATTCCTACCCGATTAGCCAATGCGTGGAGAGTCTGTATAGATTACCGCCGACTCAATTCCTCCACGAAGAAGGATCATTTCCCACTACCCTTCATTGATCAAATTCTCGAGAAACTAGCGGGAAATAGGTTCTTTTGCTTTCTTGACGGGTACTCCGGTTATAACCAGGTGGCAATCCATCTTGAGAACCAAGAAAAGACCACGTTCACCTGCCCCTTCTGAACGTACGCTTTCCTAGGGATGCCTTTCGGTCTTTGCAATGCACCTGCTACCTTTCAGCGGTGCATGCTTGCCATATTCTCAGATATGGTAGGTGATTTCCTGGAAGTCTTCATAGATGACTTTTCAGTCTTTGGAGAATCTTTTGATGATTGCCTCCAACACTTGGTCCAGATACTCAGGCGATGCATTGAGGTGAACTTGGTTCTTTCCTGGGAAATGAACCATTTCATGGTGCCTGAGGGAATTGTCCTGGGACACTCAATTTCAGAAAAAGGCATCCAGGTGGATCGAGCTAAGGTTGATCTGATTTCTCGCCTTCCTGTACCTAGCTCGATCAGGGACGTCTGTTCCTTTTTAGGGCACGTCGATTTTTACCGCCGTTTCATTCCAGATTTCTTGAAAATCGCGCGCCCCTTGACTTCTCTTCTCTCTAAGGATGTACCCTTCGAAATCTCCAAGGAATGCACACTAGCCTTTGAGAACCTGCGTGACCGATTCACCCAGGCACCTATCCTACAATCCCCTGATTGGTCTCAACCCTTTGAGATCATGTGCGATGCATCTGATTTCGCTGTAGGAGCAGTCCTGGGGCAGAAAGCTGACAGGAAACTCGTGGTTATATACTACGCTAGCAAGACACTTGACGAGGCTCAGCGTAACTATACGGTTACGGAGAAAGAGTTGCTAGCAGTAGTATTTGCCCTTGAAAAATTCCGATCGTATCTTCTGGGTTCCCATGTCATCATTTACTCAGATCACACGGCTGTAAGGCATTTCCTTGCCAAGAAGGACGCGAAGCCCCGACTAATCCGTTGGATCTTACTGTTGCAAGAATTCGATCTTGAAATTCGCGACAAGGCGGGAAAGCAGAATGTGGTAGCCGACCATCTGTCCCGTCTTCCTTCTGAGATCATCGACCCTTCCGGACCCATCACAGAACATTTTCCTGATGAGCACCTGCTTTCTGTTGGTACTAAACTTCCATGGTTTGCTGATATAGTAAACTACTTGGCATCTCATCAGACACCGTCTGATTGGCCGAAGGCCAAGAAAGACAAATTGCGTTCTGATTCCAAGTATTACATTTGGGAAGACCCGTACCTTTTCCGCATAGGTGCTGATCAAATTATTCGGAGATGCGTCCCGGAAGAGGAAATCAGCAATATCCTATCTTTCTGCCATGACCAGGCATGCGGTGGCCATTTCTCAGGGCATAAAACCGCATCGAAAATCCTCCAGTGTGGCTTCTACTAGCCTACACTTTTCAAAGACGCATACAGTCACTGCAAGGCATGTAGTCGTTGTCAGACTTTGGGCAACATGAACCATCGCGACATGATGCCTTTGCAGCCGATTCTCGTATGCGAAATCTTCGATGTATGGGGGATTGATTTTATGGGCCCCTTTCCTGTTTCAGATGGTTTCGAGTACATTCTGCTTGCGGTGGACTACGTGTCCAAATGGATCGAAGCCATACCGACCCGAAGCTGCAATCACAAGATTGTTCTTAAGTTCATACATCAAAACATTTTCTCAAGGTTTGGGATTCCCCGTGCTATAATCTCTGATGGGGGGACCCATTTTACAAATGCTCAGTTTAGGTCACTGATGGCCAAATTTGGGGTGTCTCACCGAATCTCTACTCCTTACCACCCGCAAACAAATGGCCTAGCTGAGCTGTCAAATTGGGAGATCAAGAAAATCCTGCAAGTCACTGTTTGGCCTGACAGGAAGGACTGGTCGTCCCGACTTCCGGAAGCATTGTGGGCCTATAGGACCGCCCACAAGATCCAATTGGGCATGTCTCCCTTTAGACTGGTGTACGGAAAGGCGTGTCACCTTCCCGTAGAACTGGAGCATAAAGCCTATTGGGTAGTACGGAACTGTAATCTAGATCTTTCCAAGGTTGGAACCCACAGAAAACTCCAAATCAGCGAGATCGATGAATTACGCCTAGACGCGTACGAGAACTCGCGAATCTACAAGGAGCGGGTTAAAGCCTTCCATGACAAGCATATCTCGAGAAAGATCTTTCATCCTGGTCAAAAGGTCCTACTCTTTGATGCCCGACTTAAACTTTTCCCCGGGAAACTGAGGTCCAAGTGGGTCAGACCATATTTAGTCCGACAGGTTTTTGGAAATGGAGCAATTGAAATCAGTCCACTCAGCCATGATTCCGAACCTTTCATCGTGAATGGTCAGAGACTCAAACCGTTCATTGATGTGACTTCTACTGATTCGGCTGAATCATCCCTCATCCTCCATTCCCCTTGAGCTTACTGCACCCGGCCGATGGCGTAAAACTCAGCGCTTAACGGGAGGCAGCCCGTCATTCCTTGAAAATCTAAAACCTTTTTCTGACACCATTGTGCACTTAAGGTTCACCCTTCAAGACAGCCGACTCCACCTCAGATGCTTGCATATGAGATTAGAAATCATCCGCAAAATTCATCCCGACCCATTCACTCACAAAAACAACTGTCTTAAGGAATGAACTAAGTAAATAAAAACCCCTAAAATCACAATGAGGACATTGCAAACCTTAGGCATGGGGGGGTATGAAAGTGCAAAACGTGTAAGAAAAGGTTTCAAACAAAAACTTCACATATGCCAAAAACACCATAAAAATTAAAAATTTTTTTGAAAAAATAAGAGAATAAGAGGAGAAAGGAAATTTTGGGATGTGGGAGGAGAAAAGAAACAAAAGGATAAAAGGAGCACAAATATGAAAAAAAAAAAAAGGTGATAGTCATTAGTAAGGAACTAAGGAATTGACATAAGTTCTAGACCTCATTCATAGAAAAATTTTTTTTGAAAAATGCACAATAAGATTAGTAAGAACGCAAACCTTAGGCATTCTTGATAGACTCTTAGTACCCATTAAGATCTAGACAATCCTCAAGAGGTTGAGGAAAATGAAAAGCTTAAGTACTAGGTCCAAGGCTTAGGGAGTATTTGACCTCGCTAACTAACTTCTGGTTTACGGGACTCAGTAACCTAAGCACCCCAACCCCATACACTGCCTGGTTCAGTAAGCATAAAAAAATCAAAATCACGCAAAAGCGTCATTCTGAAAAGTACACCTAGAATAGGAGCGGCCGAACACAAGTTGATTTGGACGAGTTCCCAGCTTAGAGAGGCGGGAAATCCCCTCAAAGATGCGTAACAAAATATCATCTCCTCGGTGCTTGTCTCTTAGGATATTCACATATCCTATTGGGGGCATGTAAGCACCCTGCTGGTTCAGATTCCATGGATGGCATTATCACGAAGTGTCAACTGCCAGGGTCTGAACGCGGCCACGGAACACCATGGATGGGATTATCTCGAAATCTCAATAGCCAGGGTTCTGGGGGTTGCCATGGGCGGTGCTATCTCGAAGCATCGATCGCCAGGAACCCTTGAGGATTGATGATGGGAGCAATGAATCTGATACAGATCGTGTTGAAAAGCCAATCCTAGGCTAGAACTAAAAAGAAAAAGAGAGAGAAAACTCTCCGAACAGAAAAACTTTCTATCTCTCTCTTATAAAACGCACTGCGAACTGAACTAGGGCTAAAATCATTTCAAGCACGGGTGCTTTAACTACAAAGTCCAATAAACCTTAGGTTAGTTCTTGTGAGTCTTAAAAACCTTTGCTAAGGACTGAGGCTAGACAGATTTGGATCTTGATTGGTACTAGAGTACCTTTTAAGCCTATGGTCAGCATTCTAACCTAATCTAGGTTCAAAAGAAAAGGCACTTACCTGAAGTTGTTAAGAATATCATGGTCTAGAACAAAGGTTAAAACCTTAAGCTTTTACTAAGGGACTAGCAAAAGCTAGGCATGGGGGTGTGATGAGAACCTCGTCACAAACCCTAAACTAGCACCATTTAACCCTAATATGCAAGAAAAAGCTCCTACATAACTCTAGAAAGGCTTGGCTCAGAGAGATTCTGAGTTTGCAAAGAAAATAGAAACTAAGGGGTAAAAATGCAATTTCACCAATCCGATCTGAAAATAGGGTAACTCAGGGTCCAAACATAGGTCAAAACAACCTAATAAGAAGAAAAGTGGGATGAGATGACTCAATAAGGGCTACAGCAACTCCAAGGAATTAAATGACATCCTCTAACCCTAAAAAAAAACCCACTTCAATTCGCTTGGTTCGAGGTAAGGTAAAAATCAACTAAACCCTCTAAAATTCATAGAAAAATAATCTCTAGGGCTTAGGACTTTCAATTTGGCCTTAGGAACCCATTTTGACCTACATTGAGAACCATGCCCAATTAACAACTTAATTTCGGTTTTTACGTAAATTGACCAGTCAGACAAGGTTTAATCTAGAAATAAAATTCACCATCAGAATCCTTAGGTCCTAATTAGTCATGTATAAAAACTTGGGCCTAAGAAGAAACCTTCTTGACCAACTTTACACTTTGGTCCTCATATATATACTTTTTGGCCCTCAACTTTTGAACCCTCACATTTTGGCCCCTAACTCTCCTTCGTTCTTTGCATTTAGGTCCCTCCTGCAAAACCTGAGCAGCGCCATGCTCCGGCGACCTTGCGCGGAGCATGGCGCCGCGCAGGGTGAGGGAGGGGCCCTGGCAAGTCAATGGCGGGTACCTTGCGTCGTCAGCCACCGCAGGGACACCCCCTGAGTGCTGCGACCGCCATACCGCCCGTGCGAACGCACGGACGGTATGGGTCTCCACTTCCGGTGTCCTCCGGCGAGGGAGACACGTCGTCTCCCTCCGCCCTCCTCTCTGATCCTGCCCCTATAAATACCCCCGTCGCTCCGCCATTCTGAGGGAGCTCGGATCTGACGGAGACACCCCCTCAACTCCTCCCTTCCCACTCCGACAGACGCCCCCTTGCTCCGGTGGCCTCTCCTCCTCCTCGTCGCCCTGCCGCACTACCAGCAGCAGGGTTACCTTCCCTCGATCTTTCCGCGCCACGCCGCACCCAGCTGGTGCCTCTCCGGCCCTCTCCTCGCCGCCGCCCCTTCCTTTGGGCAATTTCTTCTACGGCGACAGTCGATACGACTGTCGCCTACGCCAACCCCTCTTCGTCCAGCTTAGTAGGTAAACTTCTCCTCTTCCTCCCGTCTTTCTTTTCCATACTGAAAGCCCTTACTGTCGCCACCGATTTCCCACCGATCACCCTCACCTTCTCCACCTCCGGCCAAACTCCGGCGAACCGCTCCCATCGCTCCAGCACCCCACACGGCTCGCCGACCTGTGCATAACCTCCGCCTCCTCACCCTGATCCTCTTCTGCCCCTCCACTTCCCACCAAACGCCCTCTGCAGATCCACCAAACACACCCACTTCTCCGCCCGCAGTTTGACCTAGGGCGACCCTTTCGCTCCACCACGCCCACTGCAGACCCTCCGACCACCTTCGCCATGCCACGGCGAAGGTTCTCTGCATATCTGATTAGGCTGAGAGGCCGTGCTTCTGTGAACAGGTGTTGCGCCCGCCATCGCCATTGCTGAGCAGCGAAGCTCCTTCAACCTGCTGCTCCAGGCAACACCACGCCCAGGTCAGACTCCCAGGCTTCGCGGGGTAGCTTCGCGAAGTGTCAGGCTGCAGTTCGGGCGAAGCCCTCGCCCGAAGCCCTCGCGTGAAGTTCGGCTGCCGCTGCTCCCTCTGTGCAGGTGCTCACATTGGGGTGGGACATTTAGTCCCACCTCGGAAGGCTTCGAAGAGGAGCGTCGATATAAGTTGAAAAAGTGTTGTAGGCTTATCGCCTCAGCACACAGGGTGAGGTCCCTCTCACACCGCTTCACCCGGCCCGTCTGCGAGCTCATCACGTGGATCCAGCCGACCCGACCCGACTTGACTAGCACTCCTCGCCCACCACCGCACGCCGGTGGGCCTGGACCCGGGCGCGACTCGTACCTGATTACCCGGTTGCTCTGGGAGAGCTGTCCTAAGAGCGAATTCAGAGAGAGAGAGACGCGGGGAGAGGGTAGAAGTAGGTTTTGCCCTTTGATGCTGAACTCTTGAGCGTGCAGGCACAGGTGAAGAAGAAGAAGGGCTGCGGAAGAAAAAGAACTGAAGCGGCACTGTAGCATCCGCGGGTTAAGTCGTCTGATTGGAAAATCAGACGACATCCTGAAGACAGGTGAAGACAAAGAAGAAAAGAAGAGAGAAGGAGTAGCCAAGTGAAGAAACAGAAAGCAAGAAGCAAGAAAAGAAGAAGAAGATCTGAAGAAAAAGAAAGAAAACAAGGAAGAACAGAAGACAGAAGAAGAAGAGCACGGGGGGGGGGAGATCTGAAGAAAGCAGAAGAAGAAGAAGAAGAAGAAGAAGAAGAAGAAGAAGAACAGGAAGAACAAAAGCCAAAGAGGAGAGAAGACAAAGAGGAAGAAAGAAGAGAACAAGAAGCCAAACTTTCATCTCTCTCTCGCTCTCTCTCTTTATTTTTGTAATAGAACTTGTATATCTCTAGAATACGACTTGCTCCCTGAGTTCGACCTCGGGAACTCTTTTATTTTCCGAGTAAAAAAAAATATATCTGTAATAATGGCAATAACTAGCTGTACTACAACGCTATTTCTATAACAAAAGCTAGTCACAACGCCGTTATCACATAACATTGCAGTTGGCTGATAGATCAATTACAAAACCAAGGGATCTCTTGGAGGATGTTTTAGTCAAGGTTAATATTTTCATTACCTTGTTGATTGCACAGCAATCATAGGTCTTAATTGACCTAAATTAGGCTAGGACTTAGCATAAGTTAGGGTAATTCATGCATGCATAAGCATTATCTGCATCTTTACTGATTTACTTTAGCTATGCATAAAATAATGTTATAATGTGTTGATTAAGTGCATTATGTCGATTGCAGGCAATAAGCTGATCAGGAGCTAGATCTGGAGCTGGATCGGAAGCTGGATTAGGAATAACAAGTGTTGCAGCAGAGCTGGAACAGAAGACTTAGATTAGATGTAGGAATAATGATGTAAGGGAGTTAAGGTTTGCTATTCTATTAAGTAGGAATAAAGCAGTAAAATGTGAAGAGCTTAGGTCCATCCTAAACCTAGGATAGCCTATAGACTTCCCCAAGCCTTAGCCACCCTTAGATTAGGTCACCGCACCCTAGAAAACCTTAAAACTCTAATTCCAACCTTTATCTGGACGTCCATATGAATTATAGGATGTCCAAAACCCTTAGCCAACTCCCGCACGCCTTAAACCCACTTCTGCAGTGTTATTGGATGCCTATACACTTGGTCAGACGTCCAATTTCTGCAGAATACCAAAGATAGAGCCTTGAATCCTTCCTAACTCTGATTGGACGTCCAGACAACAAGTCTGGACTTCTGATTTTTGAGTATAAGATGTCTGACACTATTATTAGACATCTGATACTACTCTCCAGTTCCTGTTTTGAGATTTAAGCCTTGATCTTGGATCTCTAGGTCCCTAAACCCAATTCCAACCCCATAGGAACCTAAATTAAGGTGCCCTAACCCTAGTAAATCACCTCTAGACCTCCCTAAGGACCTAATTAGGTCCTCACTAAACCTAATTGACTTGGATCTTAGTCAATTCCATCAACCCATTCAATTGGACTCATTGAGTCCAATTGAGCCATGATCTCAACACACACTATCCAATTGGACTCAGTGAGTGTCCAATTGACCTAGACCTAACTTAATTGAGTTATTTTACTCACAATTAATTTTCCACGCACACAATTAAACTTGTATTAAGTTTAATTACACTTTACCTTAGTGAATTAGGGTTTACAACACTAATTTGAGACCTACCTTGACCTAAACCTGCTAGAACCTAACCTAATCAACCTAGCCACCTAAGTTTCGACCCACACACACCCACACACACCATCCATATGAAAATATCTATCCTAGGGTTCTCTAGAACTCTCTACCATGTGTTGTTGCCTTGGTTGCCAAAATTAGCAACCAAGAGCCATTCAATTTTTAGATCCACATTTGGTGGATCAAAAACCACCATCCACCCTCTCTCTCTCACTCTCCCACGAGCTCCCACCATAGGCCTCTCTAGAGAATTCCATAATTCTCTAGAGAGCTTCCCTAAGGTCTATAAAAAGACCTAAGGGGTGGCCATTTGCACCCATCCACTTTTTGGCCATACTTGCTTGGCTCCATCCACCTCCACTTAGGCTAGCCACCACCATCTCCACGAGCTGAGCACTGAAATTCCCTACCAGGAGGGGGTGATGTAATAATTGCGGAAATAAATATAAACAATCTCACAAAATAGACAATCACACAGGTACACAAGTATTTTTTTTGGTGGAAACCCAAACCGGGTGAAAACCACCACCTAACCCTCTCGAGTTAGGATTTTCCGATCAACCAAGTTGATCAAAATCCACTAAACGAATCACTTTAAACGAGGGTCATTCAACCTCAAATACAACCACGCTACAAGTGCGAGGGTAACATTCCTCAACCCCTTCTCTTCACGAGAAGGATTTTGTCCCTTGAAGGAGACGGGGATTCGCAAAGCGAATACCCAACCAAATAACAAAGATAAAAGAACAATAATCCTATAGAGCCAACAAAGTAATTTTAAACCTAGCTTCTATAGGAATTAGGAAACTCCCCTTTGAAAGGAATGTGTTGGAGATGCGGATGCGTGAACAACACGACGACGCTACGTCGCTCTCGTGAACTACGGCGGAAGAGCAGGTGCACAAAGCTTGATGCTCTCAAGATGAAGAATTAGAGCTTGGAGAGCAAGAGAGTCTTTTTGGACACAAAAGAGTGTGAAAGTGTGTAGCTAGGTGTGTCTTGGTTTGTGTTGGTGTGTAAAGGCTCCCCTCTATTTATAGAGGCCTTAGGAAGGCTTTGGAAGGCTTAGAAAAGCTTCCATAGCCGTTGGGTACAAAGCCCAATTGAATCAGTCCGAAATCAGGAACAATCATTGCACCGACAGGGTTATTAGACGTCTAATTCTGGCATCAGACGTCTGGAAGACCACTTTAAGACGTCAGATTTCAAGGTCAGACGTCTGATTTCGGGCGGGTTCCTTCCTGACTTGAATCAGATCTAAATAGGGTTCTTGTGCAAGTCCATTAGACGACATACAGGACGTCTGGCACTATGTCTGGACGTCTGGAAACCTACTTTTTCTTGGGAATGGATTTGCAACGGCTACAAAATCTCTGAGAAGAGATTTTCGGGTCAGTCGAGGCAAAACGGTCAATTATCAGACGTCTGGAAGGGCTTAAGGACGTCTGATAAGGCTCTAACGATCATATCCTCGAGTGTTTGCTAAGAGAGCCAACGGTCCACTAATTGGACGTCTGGCAAAGTCATCAGACGTCTCCTAAGATGTTTGGTATAAGGTATGGACGTTAATTTCATCAGACAGAACTAACTTGTCCAGCCTAAATGTTATCAGATGTCTGAATCAATAGTCAGACGTCTTAAAACACATTATCAGACGTCTGATTTGGGAATTAGACGTCTAGAAGTGCTGTTTGAACCCTACATTGGTTTTCTAAGTTCTCTACAGAAAACCTAAGTATCCTAGGGTTGTGCCGGTGTTCCTAGGACTACTGTTAGGGTACTTTGAGGCTCATTAACATAATTTTCTAAGGAAATAAAGAGCAAGAAAATAACGACAAATGTACATGAAAGGAATAAAAAGAATTCTATCCTATTCTTCTTGTCCTTCCATCTTCAATCTATCGCTCCTCGTGAATCTCCTCTGTTCTCCATCAAGCTTCTCCAATCCGTCCTTGATGCGAGCTCGAATTCCGTCTAAACACGTCTACATTTGCAATTGACCTGAAATCTAACACTCCAAATGCAAATGTTAAATAACATATGTTTTGTTATCATCAAAACAAATGATCGTGGTGCTCTAGCACCAACAAGCACCACCATGAAGGACACCATGCCAGGATGCTGGATCATTCCTCCAAACTCTCTCCAAGGGCCGGCCTAAGCACCATTGGCCGCCCCTCCTTCTCTCAGCTACTCAAAGGCCATCGGAGACCACCTCCGAATGCCCTTCCTTCTGCTAGATTAGTAACTTAGCTCTTCATAGTTTTACTGCTTATATTTACTGCTTAGTAGTTTAGCTCCTTATTCTCCCCCAACGATGCATGCAAAATCCCCCCACAGATTCCTGTATGCGATCATTTTCTGGTAGCTAGGTTTACAATTTTTAGCATTCCTGTACAAGCTTTCCTCTACATTCCATGTTGCAAACACTTCTCTAAATGAATGAATAAAACATACATTTTTATATATATCTCTATGTTTGAAATCACCATGAGCTTATTGATTACCATCCTGTTTGCATGATTCAAGTTGCCTGTTTTCACTAGTTTATCTATTCCGCAACAATCATGTCATTTCCTGAAAATATAGAAAATCTAACTATAGATGCATTTTCTATAAACAATCACCACTTCACTAGAATAGTGCTCACAGAAACTCACACTTTCACCTTTGTGATTTATTTAACACACGCACACGTAATCAGGGTTCATAATAGAAGTGGTGAAATTTTAACCAGAAGACTAGAAACCGGTGTGCGATTTTGAACAAAATAGAGTGGTAAAAGATCGAATTCAAATGTAAAACAAATGCCTCCCAGAACAAATGGTGTGACAGGTGGGAATACAACAAATGGCACCATTGTCGGGGAACGAACCCAGGTCGCCTACGTGATAGGTCGGAATACTCACCACTATACTACAACGACTATCAAACAAATGGCACCGTTGCCGAGGAGGCAACGTCATTTTATTTGATTTCAATCTTTGAAACCATCACTGACAAATTTGCCTCTACTTTGTTTCTAGATGTGTAGGAAAAACGGAAGAAGGATGGGATTTGCGCACACAACAAGCGCGGAAAACGAATTAGGTGTACATTACATTCTCTTAGATTAGGTTTCTTCTAAACTCTAGGACTAGATCTACTTCCTGCAATTTCTTTTAAAAAAAAAGAAAAAAAAATATTTTACTCATTTTCGTTAAAAAGAAAAAAAATAAAAAAAATTCAAAATATCTAGATTAGGTTTCTTTTTTAATCTTAGGTTAGTTTGAAAAAGAAAAAAAAAGCGATATTTTCTTTGAATCCTTTGGAAAATTCTTTCCGAAAAAAAAACGTTCAAAAGTTTTTGAAAAAAAAAGAAAAAATTATTTTTTGGTGGAAAACTTGGATTTCAAACCCAAACCCTTTAAAAGCTTTTCCACCATCTTCTAATTTTCGGCTAGATTTCAACTCTAATTTAAAAATTCGATTGCCAAAAAATTAGTGAGCAAAAATTCTGAAATTCAAGCTAAACCTTCATTTTCAAACCATATTTCAAACGCCACCATTCATTTAAAAAATTCCAAGTATAAAATTTTTAAAAATTCGTGAAGTGCACAGGGGTCAGACTGAGCCAGATCCAAGATTTTTCAAATTTCAAAAAGTAATTTCGAGGAATCTGTGAATCTGTTTTGACTAAAAATTGTGGGGATTGAAAGCAGATCTCATTGGCTTTATTTTTTGTATTTTTTCCGAATTTTTGAAGGTCATTTAATACTGTTTCAAAGTGAAAAATCGACTAGGGGTCAAAATTCCAAATCTGACCCCCTAACATTCAAAAATCCCTAAAAATTCGGTTGAAATAGTAAAAAATCCAAAACAATATTCTTTGGAAAGCTAATTGAAAAAGGAATCTACTCGTAAAATTTCAAATTAATTAGATTCCAATTGTTGTCAGAGAACGAACCGTACTTCTGTGGTCTGCTGAAATAGAACAAATCCTAGAAGTGCATGAACCTTAGGGTTAAATCTTTAGGGTTACAACTTAGAGATCACAATTGGGCTAACCTAGACTTAATTGAGTCTAGCACTTAGCCGGTGAGCTTGGTCACCTTGTGGACCACTCACCAAGAGAAAACCCCACTGAAGAAAACGGACAAAAACAAATTTTAAAACACGAAATAAAACCCAAATTCATTGTCGTACTACTGGGTGGTTTCAACCTCTTGGCTAGGTTAGCGAAGAGGCGGGAATCGCTTTCAATCGATTGTACGAAGAATTTCTTCAGGAATTAAAACCTAAAATGAAAAATCTAGTCATCCAATTCATAAGGACCACTTGATTAACAGGGCCTTCGCATTGTCTAGCTTGACTACATCAACCCAGGGGTTGGGTGGTGTATGCGAGGAAGGAGGTCACTTAGACCTCACTTGGTTGGACCTTGGGAGCCACTCCCAAGGAGGCGAGTCACCACGCCGAGACCATCTTCTCCCCCCACTTCTTCTACTCCCAGAGCCACCATGGCTAATCTTGGACCTGGACCTAGACCAGGTCAAGATATCGAGAATCTGGACCCGATGGCTCGTCTGGAAGCCCAGGTAGTCGAGTCTGAGGAGTGGCATCGGTAGAGCATGGATCGCATCTTAACGGTGCCTGACAGGATACAACACCCGCCGCGAGGAGAACAACTGTGGAATTTCTACGACCCAACTGCACAAATTGTCGCACCACTAGTCAGAATTCCCATAGGCGGAGACGTGTTTGATCTCAAGCCCAATGTGATTGGGTTGATCAGCACTCACTTCTATGGGAACTCAAGTGAAGATCTGTTCCAGCACCTTGAGGGCCTGAGTCGACTCACCGAGATGATTCAACCCAGGAATATCGATCTCGGGATTGTTCTAATGAAGCTTTTCCCATTTTCTCTGAGGAACAAAGCTTCATACTGGTTTAAGAACATTGGGAAGCCAATCGAAACCTGGTCGGAATTACGACATGAATTCCTGCAAAAGTTCTTCCCAATAGGTCAAACAAACGCGATGCGGCACGCAATCACGACTTTCTCCCAATGAGCTGGGGAGAAGTTACATGATGCATGGGATAGATTTCACGACCTTCTTCGGAAATTCCTGCACCATGGTATACCCAGATGGCACCTAGCTCGGATCTTTCACCATGGGCTGGATGACACACATCGGTATCTGACCGATGCATCTAGTGGTAGGAATTTCCTCGCAAAAGACGAGAACAACGCATTTGAGCTGTTTGAATCATTACCGGAGAACTCGATGAATGCTGCATCCATGAACTAGTCCAGCGGCCTGGTCAGCAGCGGGTTGATGTCCACGAGGCTCACACCGAGTCTATTCAAGCCGACATGGATATCATCATCAAGCAACTGGATAGAATAAATCTAATCGAGAAGAAGATTGAGCAGATTAGTCAGGGTCAATCTGACTTGAGCTCTGTCGCCTCAAGACCCTCCTATGCACCCCGAGCCCCTCCTGCTTGAGTTAATCTACTCACTCGGGATGCATCTTCTCCATATTTATGAGATCCCGCATATCAGAATCCCATAAATAATCCAGATCTGGCACCTTACAACCAGGGTTACGCACCACCCGCAGATTATAATGCGTATCCCCTTGACAGATATACGTCTCAGACATCTTCGGCTTACAAGGACGTCAATGTTATCCAAGGATACAGGCGTAATAACCCATATTCAGAAACGTATAACCCTGGTTGGCACCAGCATCCGAACTTCTCTTGGTCTGGTAATTCATAGAGATCACATCAGGATCCACACTACCAGACCAAACAATACGGGAATGCACAAAACACATACCCTAGGTAGCAATCATTCCAGCATTAGTAGCAACCCCACTCTTTATACCAGCCACTGCACCAAGCTGCTAGCCATCCTCCAAAGCGGGCTAACCCTTTGGAGGCACTGAAAGAGGAGTTGCAAGAAGCAATGAGGAAATCTACACAAGATAGCTTGAAGATTATGAAGGCAATGGCTGATCAGATACGGACTATACAGAACACGTAGAACAAACTGTTGCAGGAGCATAGAACTCAGGGAGCCGTGCCTTCCCAACCCGTCCTGAATCCTTAATATGTATAGAACCAAGGCACCCCGCCTAGGTTTCAGGCACCGCAGGGACAGGCACACGCCATACTACAGGCGCCTCCTGCACCACCCGGTTATGCGCAAGGTTAGCCGCCTTTGCAAAACCCCGCGTATTCTGCCCCTTCTGCTCCCCCACCAACTCATGGACAGCAAGCCGATGCACATGCTGTCTCTTTGAGGAACGGAAGGAAGACATTTGACCCACCACTTAGGCAGGTGGGTCCTGATTTTTCCCACCCTTCGCCGCAGGCAGGTTTGACTTCTTCATCTCAGGAGCCACCTGTGGTAGATAAGGGTAAGAGGCCACTCAACCCTGAGATTTCCGTCCCTTTTCCTGAGGCTCTGACACGAAATGCAGTATGGAAAAAGGACACACGAAATTTTGAGGACCTGAAGTCGATGTTCAAGGAAGTACATATTTAGGTCCCCCTCCTCAAGGCAATCGATCACATTCCCGCTGTCGCTAGATTCTTCAAGGACTATTGTACCCTGAAGCGATAGCCAAGAATTGGACGACAGGCGGTACTGTCAAAAGAGGCTAGCACCGTGATTCTAGCTAACTTACCGTCGAAGAAGAAAGACCCTGGTACCCCACTCATATCCTACTTTTTGTAGGATTCTCCATTTGATCGGGCCCTTCTAGATCTGGGTTCATCCATCAACCTAACTCCCACTACCATATTTGATCGATTTCGATTTGGGGAGTTAAAGCCCACCTCGGTCACAATTCAGCTGGCTGACAGATCAGTCAAAACACCGAGGGGGGTGGTTGAGAATGTGATCGCGAAAGTCCGCAGGTTCTGCTTTCCCACATATTTTTTCTTTCTTGATATGGAAGCTCCTCCTGATCTCTGAGATGCACCAATTATTTTGGGTCTCCCATTTCTAGCGATAGCCCGAGAGAACATTGATTGTGCATCCAGGTGTATGGAGATAGCCCTAGACAATGGGCGACTTCGACTGGACATATTCAGGGCAGCAAAGAACTTCGACTGTGATCGAATAGAGGAGGATGGTGATGACGAAGATGCGGCATACTATGGTAACATTGGGCTCCTTTGTGATGACCCAATGTCCCATTAGTCTACACTATCAGGGTTCTTGGACCTTGATCCACATGGGACTGAGACCACTGCACTACACATATCTCCCCGAGGATCTCACTGTTTGGGGTGTGCTTCTGACCACAGTACCCCTGAATCCAGCTATCCTGATCCACACATTACTGAATCGCCCCTGTTGTTGCAGGAAGACGTGACTACAGCAACAGGTTTCCCGTTAACGCAGTCACAACCGATTATTTCATAGGGAGCTACTCAGTGCGAATTCACATGCACATGGATCAGCAGATCCCCACCCTCGATTCTGTTCCTCCCACTCTCATTTCTGACTCTGACCCACCCGTGATTGAATTGAAGCCCTTACCTAACTCACTTAACTATGTGTTCTTGGGCGAAAGTGAGACATACCCAGTCATTATTAATGCCCACTTAACCCAAGAACAGGAGCATCAATTGATTTCTATGCTGCAAGACCATAGGGCTGCTATCGGGTGGAGTATTGCTGATCTCCACGATATTCGCCCCTCATATTGCACTCATCACATTTACACGGATGAGGGGGTGAGACCTTCGAGACAATCTCAAAGACTGCTTAACTCGAATATGCTGGAGGTTGTTAAGAAAGAGATCATCAAATGGCTGGATGCAGGTATTGTATACCCAATCTCAAATAGCCAATGGGTGAGTCTGATCCAGATAGTGCCCAAGAAGGCAGGACTCATCATTGTAAAAACTGATGAAGGTGAATCCATCCCGACCTGCACTGCGACATCTTGGCGGGTCTGCATCGACTACAGGAAACTAAACACGGCTACCCAGAAGGATCACTTTCCTTTACCTTTCATTGATCAGATCTTGGAACAGTTAGCCGGACGTAGTTTCTTTTGCTTTCTAGATGGATATTCCAGGTATAATTAGGTAGGATTAGCTCGGAAGATCAAGACAAGACCACATTCACATGCCCCTTTGGAACATTCGCTTTCAAGCGGATGCCCTTTGGTCTCTGCAATGCACCAGCGACATTTCAGCATTATATGATGGCCATCTTCTCTGACATGATTGGGGACTATGTGGAGGTATTCATGGATGACTTCTCCATTTTCAGAGATGATTTCGCATCTTGTCTTGATAACCTCACCAAGATCCTGAAACGGTGTATTGAGGTGAACCTAGTACTATCCTGGGAGAAAAGCCATTTCATGGTGAGGGATGGCATAGTACTAGGGCACAGTATCTCCAAAAATGGACTCGAGGTTGATCGAGCTAAGTCTGAGATTATTTCCCACTTAGTGCCACTTAGCTCGATCAAGCAGATCAGATCATTCTTGGGCCACGTCGGCTTCTATCGGAGATTTATACGCGATTGCTCGAAAATCACACGGCCTTTGACGAATCTCCTTGTTGTCGATGTCCCCTTTGAATTTGATACCTCGTGTCTCAGCGCCTTTGAGACTTTACGAAGCGTTGTCTCTGACTCCCCGATTCTCCAACCACCCGACTGGTCGCTCGATTTCAAGATGATGTGCGACGCTTCTGACTTTGCTGTTGGTGCTGTTTTAGGCCAACGTCAGGAGAAACAACTTTTCGTCATATACTATGCTAGCAAGATGCTGAATGAGGCTCAGTGCAATTACACTGTCACCGAAAAAGAACTGCTAGCAGCAGTATTCGGGTTGGAGAAATTTATATCGTACTTATTAGGGTCCAAGGTCATCATTTTCACCAACCACTCTGCCCTTCGGCATTTGTTGGCAAAGAAGGATGCTAAACCATGACTCATTAGATGGATCCTTCTATTGTAGGAATTTGACATCGAAATCTGTAACAAAGCCGGAAAGCAAAATGTTGTGGCGGATCACCTATCCAGATTGGACCTAGACCACATTCCCTATTCCTTGCCTATCCACGAGCAATTTTCGGATGAATCTCTTTTGGCAGTTCATTCTGTTGAGTTCCCCTGGTATGCGGATATCATGAACTACCTTGCCACAGGCAAGATTCCCGCGAATCTATCCAAGGACCGAAAACTCAAATTCACTGCAAAAGCCAAATACTACCTATGGGATGACCCACTACTCTTCCATATTGGAGCGAACCAGATTATTCGAAGATGCATCCCAGATTCTGAGATCCCCAGTGTGTTATCTTTTTGCCACAACAATGCTTGTGGTGGTCACTTCTCGGGATGGAAAACCGCTGCAAAAATTTTGCAGTCGGGATTTTTCTGGCCAACCATCTTCAAAGATACACACGAATACGACCAACACTGCAACCAATGCCAGTCAGTCGATTCTATGACCAGGAGAGACATGATGCCACTCCAGCCCATCATGGTTGTAGAAGTGTTCGACATCTAGGGCATCGATTTTATGGGCCCTTTTCTGAACTCGCATGGCTTCGAGTACATATTACTAGCCGTTGACTATGTCTCAAAGTGGGTCGAGGCCATCCCGGCGAGACGGGCTGACCATAAGGCCGTCATTTCTTTCGTACGGCAGAACATCTTCACGAGATTCGAAATAGCCCATGCTCTGATTAGTGACGGGGGAAGCCACTTCATTCACACCCATTTCAGGTCATTGTTAAAGAAATACGGGGTACATCACCGTCTAGCCACCCCGTATCACCCGCAGACCAATGGGCAGGCTGAAGTGTCTAACCGTTAGATCAAGCTGATTCTCCAGAAGATGGTTAGGCCAGGTAGAAAGGACTGGTCTGATAAATTAGTTGATGCACTCTGGGCATATCGGACCGCATACAAGACCCCACTCGGAATGTCACCATATCGCATGGTATATGGCAAGGCCTGTCACCTTCCTGTAGAGTTGGAACACCGCGCCTTTTGGGCGGTGCGAAAATGAAACCTTGACCTCGATGCAAAAGGTCAAGAATGGAAACTCTAGCTCAGTGAATTAGAAGAGATCCGGCGGGAGGCCTATGAGAACGCATTGATATACAAGGATAAGACCAAGGCCTTTCACAACCGCCACATCTGGAGGAAAGCATTCACGCCCAACCAGCGAGTCTGGTTGTTTGATTCACAACTAAAACTGTTCGCAGGGAAGCTCAATTCCAAGTGGACTGGCCCTTATGTTGTGATTCATCCATATCCTAATGGGGCAGTCCAGATCAAAGACCTAAATCTGGGCATATATCCACGATAAATGGCCAGTGCCTCAAGCCATTTTTGGCCTAGGAACCTCCTCCACCTAACGAGATTGTTCATCTTATTGAGGATGTGTGATTGAATTTTTGCCCAGCTGGAGGCGTTAAATTCAGCACATATAGATACCATTTACCCCACATTCCACCATCATTTATACATAACCATTTTTATACATAGCATACTTTTCTTTTGGCATATTTTCTTTCTGTATATTGCATGCTGACAGGTTGGCCGATGCTGAATATATAATTTCAGGAGCAATTACAGGTGATTTCTACCCATTCTTTCCCTGTTGTGTTTATTTTCTTTTATATTCATGCATGAGGACATGAAAGAACTTAGGCATGGGGGGGTAGATACAACAAAACTGAAAATTTTTATGCCAACATTTAGGAAAACCTCGGAGCTACATGTCAAATGTACTTTAAGACCCTAAATAAAAGAACAACCAACTCCACCTCCAATGCTCTCATTGGAGCTAGAAATCATCCGCAACAACCATTCCCGACTCACTCGCTCACCTTTTGTTCTAAATTTAGGGTCAAGCTGAATGTAACCCGATAAGGGAAATTTCATGAAGTACAAATATAAGAGGTTACTTGTTTATACCATATATACATAGTGCATCCATGAATAAGATTATTTTATTAAGATAATGCATTATGGATTTTATCCTCTAGTTGATTCCTGTAATCTGGAATCCAGTACAACTTTTCATGCACACGTAGAATTTGCAATGGATTCACTGTGATGGCTGATAAACATCTTTAGTATGTCGAGAAGAAGTAGTGCTTCTTTTCCTGAACCCCTGGACAGTGTTTTGGGAGTCAGGTAGATTTTCCTCCAAAAATCCACCAAATAGTGTGAGATGAGAGTAGAGTGTACTAGTGCTCTAAGATTAGTACAAGGAATCCGGAGTCCTAGATAATTAGGTGATGATACTCAAAGATTAGGCATAGTTTTCGCTCTCGATTCCTGCATATACATTTTGTATGAGATATTGAGAGCCACCTAATAAGGCAAATGCACGGAGAGCGAGTTTTCATAAAACTAGGGCTAAGGTGGATGGTTACGACCATTCTTTACGGAATCCTCGACTAAAGGAGGGTATTGATGTCAAGGTCAGAAATACATTGTCCTATCCGTCTCTCCCGGTGCCATGAGTAGGCACTTCCACTAAATAAGCCACCTAATGTCTCTTGAGTACCACCAATCCCTAATAATGCCTCTTCAATAAAGTTCATGAATGTGTGCTAGTTGTGTCATGTTGAAAAAGAAAAGAAAAAAAAGAGAAAAAAATAATGAAAAGAAAGAAAAATTGAAAAAGAAGGAAAAAGTAAAGAAAAAAAGAGTAAATATTTAGTTCAGTTGCATTGAGGCAATACCACCAAATAAATTTGAGATCTACCAAATATGACCTTAACCTATCTTTCTTGTGTTTCTGACCGCCTGAATACTGGCTGAGGAATTCGGACTTAGTGTTAGGGTTATGGAAACTCAATTAAAGTTTAATGCCAAGTGAGACCACCAAATACAGATCATATATGTGAATCTGATGAAATTGTGAGCTTTAAGAAAAGAAAAGAAAAAGAAAACAAGAGAGAATGAATACAAAGGAATCAAAA
Source organism: Thalassia testudinum (assembly GCA_037157565.1). Taxonomy (NCBI): domain Eukaryota; kingdom Viridiplantae; phylum Streptophyta; class Magnoliopsida; order Alismatales; family Hydrocharitaceae; genus Thalassia; species Thalassia testudinum. The sequence goes on from JAZHRO010000077.1 coordinate 131,318,488, forward strand.
GAGAGCATAGTTTTACTCGCCCTTCTCTGAGTTGAGTTACTTAGTAATCCGGGAATTTAGATTCTATAGTACTAGTCTTTATGTAGCACCAGTCGAGAGTGAGCCACCAAATATATAATCTTTTCCCTCAGAAATTCTCTACCTAAGCCTAAAGCCAGGGTGAAATTCATAGAATATCTGGAATACCCCGAGGGAAGAAGTCTGCCTATCCCGCTAGAATTTTTACTAGGGGTCAAGTACAGGCTTTAGAGGTGAATCAGTTTTTCACTCGAATCCGTTGCAAAAGTTACAAAGCTACACTTTCACGATTGTCTGGATTTCTAGAGCATAGGATGAAAACAAAAAGTAGAAAAATCTCTATGCATACACTTGATAAAATAATCAGTCCCTTAGGGACCCTTGCTATAAATAATTTAGTATTGCATTTGCTAGGGACTAGCAAGATTTAGGCATGGGGGTATGATTACGCAGCAATCATAGGTCTTAATTGACCTAAATTAGGCTAGGACTTAGCATAAGTTAAGGTAATTCATGCATGCATAAGCATTATCTGCATACTTACTGCTTTACTTTAGCTATGCATAAAATAATGTTATAATGTGCTGATTAAGTGCATTATGTCGATTGCAGGCAATAAGTTGATCAAGAGCTAGATTTGGAGCTGGATCTGGAGTGAATCTAAAGCTAGATCAGGAATAACGGGTGTTGCAGTAGAGCTGGAGCAGAAGACTTATATTAGATATAGGAATATTGATGTAAGGGAGTTAAGGTTTGCTATTCTATTAAGTAGGAATAAAGCAGTAAAATGTGAAGAGCTTAGATCCATCCTAGCCTTAGGATAGCCTAGAGACTTCCCCAAGCCTTAGCCACCCTTAGATTAGGTCACCACACCCTAAGAAACCTTAAAACCTTAACTCCAACCTTTATCTAGATGTCCAGATGAATTATAGGATGCCCAGAACCCTTAGCTAACTCCCACACACCTTAAACCCACTTCTGCAGTGTTATTGGACGTCTAGACACTTGGTCAGATGTCTAATTTCTGTAGAATATGCAAGATAGAACCTTGAATCCTTTTTGACTCTGATTGGACGTCAAGACAACAAGTCTAGACTTCTGATTTTTGAGTATAAGACGTTTGACACTATTATTAGATGTCTGATACTGCTCTCCAGTTCCTGTTTTGAGATTTAAGCCTTGATCTTGGATCTCTAGGTCCCTTAACCAAATTCCAACCCCATAGGAACCTAAATTAAGGTGCCCTAACCCTAGTACATCACCTCTACACCTCCCTAAGGGCCTAATTAGGTCCGTATTAAACCTAATTGACTTGGATCTTAGTCAATTCCATCAGCCCAATCAATTAGACTCATTGAGTCCAATTGAGTCATGATCTCAGCACACACTATCCAATTGGACTCAGTGAGTGTCCAATTGACCTAGACCTAACTTAATTGAGTTATTTTACTCACAATTAAGTTTCCACACACACATTTAAACTTGTATTAAGTTTAATTGCACTTTACCTTAGTGAATTAGGGTTTACAACACTAATTTGAGACCTACCTTGACCTAAACCCACTAGAACCTAACCTAATCAACCTAGCCACCTAAGTTTCGACCCACACACACCCACACACACCATCCATATGAAAATATCTAGCCTAGAGTTCTCTAGAACTCTCTACCATGTGTTGTTGCCTTGGTTGCCAAAATTAGCAACCAAGAGCCATTCAATTTTTAGATCCACATTTGGTGGATCTAAAAACCACCATCCACCCTCTCTCTCTCACTCTCCCACGAACTTTCACCATAGGCCTCTCTAGAAAATTCCATAATTCTCTAGAGAGCTCCCCTTAGGTCTATAAAAAGACCTAAGGGGTGGCCATTTGCACCCATCCACTTTTTGGCCATACTTGCTTGGCTCCATCCACCTCCACTTAGGCTAGCCACCACCATCTCCACTCCATCTCCACGAGCTGAGCACCACCATGAAGGACACCATGATAGAATGCTGGATCACTCCTCTAACCTCTCTCCAAGGGAGGGCCTAAGCACCATTATTCGCCCCTCCTCTCAGCCACTCAAAGGCCATCGGAGACCACCTCCGAATGCCCTTCCTTCTGCTAGATTAGTAACTTAGCTCTTTGTAGTTGTATTGCTTATATTTACTGCTTAGTAGTTTAGCTCCTTATTCTCCCCCAATGATGCATGCAAAATCCCTCCACAAATTCCTGTATGCGATCGTTTTCTGGTAGCCAGATTTACATTTTTTAGCATTCCTGTACAAGCTTTCCTCTACATTCCATGTTGCAAACACTTCTCTGAATGAATGAATAAAAGATACATTTTTATATATATCTCTATGTTTGAAATCACCATGAGCTTATTGGTTGCCATCCTTCCTGTGTGATTCAAGTTGCCTGTTTTTCACTTATACATATTTTGCAACTAAGCATGTCGTACTTCAATATGTGATAATCATAAACCATCGTGTGATTTTAGACAGAGTAGAGTGATAAAAGATCAAATTCAAAAGTAAAACAAACGCCTCCCAGAGACGAACGACCGAGACTCAAGTCTCGTTATCTTTTTACAAATATCTTTATTTGATCGTATTGTGCACTATACTACGATGTTTTCCTATCGAAACACGCATTACGTTCTCAACACTTGTTGATTTCATGGCCCTTAACATGAAGCACCAAAACAACGCAACCACACCCCGATTATTTTGGGAAGACCTTTCTTGGCCGCGTGCCAAGGCAAGGATTGATTGCAAATTGGGAAATATAGAAATTACCTTAGGGAATAAAACAAATCAATTTAATATTTTTGAGGTCTCAAAGAAGGATAAAATTAAGTGTGGTTTGATGGCGGAGCTTGGTAGAATAGAGGAGCTAATGGTCATACACACATTAGACAACCCCTTTGTTAATGCGTGAAATCGGTGATTTAAAAGATGTAATTGTCGTAGCAAATCGAAATAACACAAAAACAAATAAAATTTATAACTCGAATGAAGTCCAAGGTCGAACGCAAGGAGCAAGTGTTGCAATTAATCTCAAAGATCACAATAAAATCACAAATATAAGCAATTTATAATGAGAATTCCATTCAAGAATGATGTATATATGAGAATCAGTATCAAAGAGCAAAAAGAATGAGGTAAAATGGTGATTTAAATCACCAAGTACCCCTTTACAATTATACCAAATAAATGCACAGTATCAATGAATTAATTCCACTCAATGTCAAGTAAGCAATAAGTCCACAGTGCTGGCTATCAGAGGTATTAGACATCGTGCACTCAAGGCATACGACTTAAACATTGTTTCTACAGTGCTTTGTAGAGAGCCCTTTCTTCTTCAGCTCTTCTTCTTCCTTCTCTTTTCTTCTGTTCTTCTTTTCTTCTCACGCACAAGGGGCATCTCAAATCTCACAGTGGCTAAGTGTTGGGCTCTTTGAAGAGCAAACCCCCCCTCCTCCTCCTCCTCTTTCTCAGGTAATTGGGTAGGTAATCAGGTAATCGGATATCCGGTTGACCAGGGCTACCAGCGTGAGTGGTAGTCGAGGAGTGCGCTAGGCAGGTATAAGGATCCAGGTGTGTGGGCTGAGCATGTGAGGGAACCCAACCTCCGTTTTCATGGGAAAAGGGGTAGGATCACAAGAACAATTTATTTTCCTGTTGAAGCCTTCCCACTTCCGATGTGGGACTAAATCCCATGGCTATTTTGCATGCAAGGAGCTGCTAAAGGTGCGTTTAAATGAAGTAGCATGAGCGCTTGTTGCTCCTAATTGGAAGCTTGGACGTGTTCCTGGAGGTATTCCGCATTGCTTGGAGGTAGTGTTTGGGGCTAATGTGATGAGAACACAGTGTTGAGCTTTCTTGAAGAAGCTCTGTCAATCGCGACAACCAGTGGTGGACCCAAAACAAGCAAACGACCTAATGGCCAAGTCAAAAAAGCTCTGTAGAAGCTCAAAGATGCAGCAAAGGCGGTGGTGGCGGTGGCATACCGTGAATGTGGTCGGAGGTGGCTAGCGAAGACAAAAAATGAAGGCGAGAAGGTTTGCATTCAGTGGAGCAATCAGCGCAGTAATCCCCTCAATTTCTTATGGGGTTTTGCTCGCGTGGTCACGGTGACGCTGTAGGGACCGGTGGCGGCCAATTTGGTGGAGTGTAGCAGCTGTGTGAGCTCGCTGAAGGTACACTAGCAAGGTGGAAGAGAGGAGGATCGGGTGCAGTAGTGATCAAAATGGTGATGTAGTGAAACAGTAATGATGAGCTAATTCTAGGGAGTCGAATGAACTAGTTGTTGGAGGAAGAGGAGCGGAGGGGGTGTCGGGTCTGGTATGGCTGGCACCGGAGGAGATGAATGCTTCGATGAGAGGGAACGACGATGACAAAGGGTTAGAAAGTATCTCACTGGTATGGCGAGGTGAATAAAGATGAGGGGAGTTGGAGCTGACCGCCTATGGTATGTGGTGGCCAATGAAGAGGGCGGAGGTAGAAGGGTCACTAGAGTCAAGCTTGGAGTGAGCCGGAGGTAGGGAAAGAAGAGGGATTTTGGCTCAAAAGCTTACTAAGGTGGTAAGGTAGTCGATGGGGATCTTTTATGGGCCATTAGGAGAGCTTTCATTGTTGGAAAGAAGATTGAAAGCTCCACAAATCAGGGAGTAGGTTTTGTGTGATTCGAAGAGTTCGCATGAACTTTTGGACAAGAATTAGAGGTCGAGATGCAATCCAAATGAAGAGGATCTTCATAGGAGTCTCCCTTCCAAATTTGGAAGAGATTGACCTAGAAATCAGGGAGGAATCCTTGATTGAAGCTCGGCCTCTTTGGGTTCACACCTGCCATGGCAGCAGGGACCCAAATGCAAAGAACGAGGATAAACCTAGGGGAATTTCACAATGCTTTCCAAACCTGATGGACTTTATGAGAGCAAATAATTTTGAGAGGATCAAAATGCAAGTTAGGTCAAGATAGACTCTGATTGGGCCCAAATTTTGGTACATATTTGAACCCAAGAATCTAATGGTGAAGTCGAATTTCAATTTTGAGCAAGTTTGACTGAGAAATTTGCACAGAAACCAAAATTAGGGTAACTTTCCGTCTTAGACTCTATTCTAGGTGAAAATAGGTTCAGATGGTCAAACCAAGGATACCAAACCTCATGGAATATTTTTCTATAAATTTTAGAGGATTTAGATGCATTTTATCATGACCATAACCTTAGTTATTTAAGCTGGTCTGAAATTAAGGTTTCGGATGTCCATTAATTCTTGAAATGAGCGAAAACTCATTTTCTGTCTGCATGGACCATTTTATTAGACATTAATGACTATTTGACCTTTAATTAACCCCTAGAATTCTCGTGGTTATTCTGTACTTATGAAATGCAGTTAAAATTGAAGAAATAACCCTGGTTTCTTATCTTCTCAAAATAGAACATTATGTATATATGACCTTCTGATGGTTATGTAGGAGCATTTATAAACTTTATGAGACCAAATTGGGCTAGTTAGGGCACATGATGGTGTTCCCATTATACCCCCTATTGATAGGGCTTTTTAGGAGATTAAATGGATCTCATTGTAGTAAAGTCTCCTAAATTGCTCTTCAACAAATACAATTTATAAACTCAGATATCTAAATGAAGTCTTAGGTCGAACACAGGGAGAAAGTAGGAATTCACATGTCAATCTCAATTAAAATATAAATAAGCATAATAAATGAAGCACTATAAAGATATTTCAATGAATATTAATCTGTCACATTAAGTATTCAATGACGCTTCAATGTATTCTAAGAGTTAAAGATGATAAAAAGATAGCTAAGACAAAATAATGGTGATTTAGATCACCAATTATTAGCCTAAGCACATGTATATCAATTACTGAATAATGTCAAATAAATGAATAGTACTCAGACGTCTGATTTGAGAATTAAATGACTTAACTGTCGCCTGCTATAGTACTCCTATTTGATTTTCTTCTTCTATTCTTCTCTCCTACTTCTCATCTTCAAGATTTCTTCTTCAACCTCTTCTTTTCTTCTTCTTCCTTGGCTCTTCTCAGAGTCTCTTCTTCTCTCCTTCCTCTTCTACACCAAGGGGCAAAACCCACCCCACCCCCACTCTCTCTCTCTCTCTTTCCTGCCTCTCCTCTTTCTCAGATATCCGGATCTTAGTTGGGTATATGGGTATGTAGTAATCGGGTTTAGGCTCACCAGAGGTGGTGATGAGCGAGGAGTGTATAGTCAGGTCGGGTCGTGTGCATAGGTGAAGGGTCCTCACCACATGTGTTCTTGAGGCAGTAAACCATATCACAAAAACAATTTAAGCGCATCTACACGCTCCTCTCCCACCAATGTGGGACTAAATCCCATAGCCTTTTCGCATGTCAACTACGAATGAAGCCTCATCCAATTATGGTAGCTGCTGGGGTTCACGCTCCCAATCAAGGGCCTGGGAGTCTAGAGATGTTGGTTCCGAACCACCTGGAGGTGGTGCTTGGGACTTCTGGAGCAAGAATACCTGGTTCAAGGTTGCGGGAAACTCTGTCAATGGTGACTAAAGTTCCTATACCTGAAACATGAAAGAAGGCCTCACAACCACATTAAAATTACTCAATAGCTTCGTCGAAGGGTGTGGAGTGTGTTGGCATTGATTTCGTGGTGTGTGGAGGTGCGTGGTGTGCGGTCAGTGACAGAGAAGGATGTACGAAGGGGGGTTGGTCGATGGGTGGTTTGGGTGGTCGAGAGGATGAAATAGGGGAGGGGTTTTGTTCGTGGTGATGTCGTGGAGGTTGTGGAGTAGATGGCAAGGCGGTTGGACGTGTGTGGTGAGCGAATGACCTCATTGGAGAGGTGGCCGGAGATGGAAGAGATGACGGTGAGCATGTGCGTCGAGGGTTGTTTTTGGGTTTTGGATATGGGAAATTAACCTAAGAACTAGAAGGGACCTAATTAACCTACTCTAATGGTCGAAGGGGGTAGGATGGCATCGGTTTTGGCTAGCCGATGCCGTGGAAGGTGAAGCCTCTGGAGATAGGAATGGCAAGGAAAGAAGGAAGGAGACGGCGTCTACAAGTACCACAAGACGCGGACGATCGTGGGGAAGAAGAATCCACCCGCTATTGTCTATGAGGGTGGATGAGGAAGGTGGATGGAGGGGCTCGCCAGAGTTGGTGGAGATGGAGATCGGGGAGAAGGGAAGAAGAGGGAACCAGCCTCCAAACCAAGCTAAGGAGAGAAGGTTGTGCACGTTGGCTCTTTATAGAGCTTCAGGGGAAGCTTTGGATAAGGAAAGAGAGATTCCATGGCTTGGGCTTGAAGGAAAGGAACCCATGATTCTTGTGCGTTCGCATGAGCAATCCATGGAGACTTGGGACTCCAAATTGATTCCAGATTGCTCGTCTTCGTGTGAACATCAATCCCACCAATTTTGGTGGGATTTGATTGCCATTAGAGTAGCATTTAGGTTAGTCAATGTTGCTTGGAGGTCGGGTTTGACCTCAATGGCAGCAGGGGCTTTTGTGTGAAGATGATGACAAAGTCAGGGGGCTTTATGCAAATATATTGAAAGTTAAGGGCATAAATGAGACAGAAAAGAGACAGACTGGACCAAAATGCAAACTTGGTCAAGATGATCTCTAATTGAGCCTAAATTTTGGTACAAACCTAATTTTAACCCAAGGAATCTGATGGTGAAGTCAAATTTTGGTTTTGACCAAGATTGACTGGGTAATTTTCATAGAAACCTAAATTAGGGCAATTGTCTATCTGATACTCTATTTTAGGTCAAATTGGGTTCAGATGGTGAAATTAGGGTACCAAACCTTAGAGGATATTTTTATAGGACTTTTAGAAGGTTTAGGTGAATTTCATCCTGACCGAAACCTCAGTTAATTATGCAGGTCTATTTTTTGGATTTCAGATGTCATTTAATTCTCAAAACGTGTGAAAACCTATTTTGTTCTGCATGAACCCTCTTATTAGACATTTATGAACATTTGACCTTCATTTTACCCTTGGGAAACCATGTGATTGCTTTGCAATTAGAATATTCTCTTAAACTATAGTTTTACCCCTATTTTACTCTTCATCTCTTAGAATGAATATGCAATGAATTAAGGTCTTCTGGTGGTTACGTAGGAGCATTTAGCAATGGACTATGACTAAATAAAGCTAGATATGGCTGATGATGATGTTATCATCACCCCCATACCGAGCTTTTGCTAGTCCCTTAGCAAAATTCTGTAGATCAAACCAATTATCTAGGTCGGATGTAACCGTCAGGATGCCCTACTAGGCTGCATCTCTAGGAATCAGATCTTAATACCAACAGTAGGCCTAAAGGTACTCAAGTACCAGCCTAGATCCAAACTTGACTAGCTTTCTCCTCAGTCTGTCGCGAAGGTTTCTAAGGCCCACAAGAACTATCCTAAGGTTCGCTGACCCAGCAATTAAAGCACCTACGCTTGTAACATGGTTAACCCAGGTTCAGTTTGCTAGTGCATTTTTTTTTGTAAGAAAGAGAGGTATAGAAGAATATTTTCATTGTTGGAGAGATTTCTCTCTTTTTCTTTTTATCATTTTTCCTTAGATCCAGCCTCGGATTGGCCCTAAACATTGTCTGTATCAGATTCCTTGTCCCCACTAACAATCCTCGCAGGGTCCTTGGCAATCAAGACTTCGGGATAGTGCCACCTAGGGCAACCCCCAGAACCCTGGCTTTCGACACTTCGAGATAGTGCCACCCATGGCATTCTGTAGCTAAATTCAGGCCTTGGCAATCAACATTTCGAGATAATCCCACCCATAGCACCTGAACGAGCACAAGGTTCTTTCATGCCCCTAGTAGGATATTTAGATATCCTAGGAGACAAGCATTGAGGAGACGATATGTTATTGCGCATCTTCGAAGAGAATTTGCCACCTCTCTGCGCCGGGAACTCGTCCAAATCAACTTATGTTTTTGAGCTACTCCTAATCTAGATCTTAGGACCATTTTTAGAACAGAACAAATGCTCTTTGGCATGATTTCATATTTAAGCACACTGAACCAGACTGTGTGTGATTTAGGGTGCTTAAGTTACAGAATCCCGCAAACTAGATGTCAATTAACAGGGCCAAATAATCCCTAAGCCTTAGACCTAATACATAAGCTTTGCATTTTTCCTCAACCTCTTGAGGATTAATCCGGATCTTGACAAGTACTTAAGTGTTTAAATCTCAAACTAGATCCAAGAGGCCTAAGGTTGATATTCACCACTAATCCCTTAAGTTTTAGCCTTTCAGGTCTTAATTCATCATTCAATCCAACCTAGAAGTTGGGTAAGTTCCATATTATTTTGAAGGGATTCCTTTTTTTCTTTTTCTTTGTTTTCCTTTTCCTTCCCTCCTTTTTCTTCATTTAACTCAAATGGGTTTTCCTTTCTCTCAACCTCCATTTTTTCTTATGAAACCTTTTTTTGATTTGATTTTCACAGCGTTTTGCACCTTAATACCCCCACATGCCTACGATTTGCAATGTCCTCATTGTAAATTAAGTGGGTTCGAGTTCAGCTTAGTTCATTCATTAGAAAAGGGTCAAAGGGTGGGTGGATGAGTCAAGATGACTGCTGCGTATGATTTCAAGCTCTGGTATGAATACCAGAGGTAGAGTCGGCTGTTCTAATGGACGAACCCTAAAGTGAAATATGAATTCAACAAAGAGGTATGTCAAAAAGGATTTCAAGTTTTCCAAGGGATGATGAGTTTCCTCCTGTTAAGTGCCAAGTTTAACGCCATCAGCTAGGCACAATGAGCTTAGAGATATGTCATTGGTTGCATGAGTGATCTGATGGATGAGAATCGGATAGCCACAGATAAGTATCAAGGTATGATGAAGAGTCATTCCAGAAGGTCTCTGGTAAGGATCAAGTTGGTTTTTTTTCTTGATGATCTTCCTTGAAATCTTGTGGAGGAATCATTCGAAAGGTGTAGTGATCATGGGATTTTGAAATAAGATTGTTGTGGGTCCAAGGCTCAACAGAGATGGATCTAGTAAGTGTATCCCAGGTGTGTGGTTGCTCTCGTGCAATGTGGCCTAACAAATCAATACTCAGTGAATCATCTTGAATCTTTTCTACTGAATGTGACATCGTCACCTCAAAAAATGACTCAAAGATTGGGTTTTCTAATGAATCTTTACTGTAATCTTCATCCCAATCAAAAGTGAATGTTTGGAGAGTGTCTCTTGGATTATCTATCTTGAATTCTGTAAAGGATTCAAACTTTGGGTGGAGGTCATTCTCAATATCTACTAAGCCTGATTCCTAGAGGTCCTCAAAACAAAATGCCTCCATATTCATGGAATCTAAATCCAGTATGTCACCATGTTTCTCGAAATCCCTGGGTACATCCTCAAAATCAAAGGTGAAAGCCTCCACTGTGCTCATGTCAGTATGATTGGTCAAATCAGGATTATCTAGCATGTGAAAAGTTTCTAATTATGGTACCAGGTTTTCCATTAATGATATAGTCATGAGGTCCTGGATAAAACCTAGTTCTACCGAGCATTTTCCTTTTGTTGCCTCGAAAATATTAATCTCAGCATGTTGATCTCCTAAGGCAATTATCATATGCCCTGATTCAGAATTGATTATGGCTCTTGCAGTAGCCAAGAATGGTCTTCCCAAAATCACGGGCATATCCTATATCTGTTGTGGTGTATCCATGTTGAGAATTAGGAAATCAGCTAGGTAGATGAAATCCTTAACTCTAATTACCAAATCCTCTACCATCCCAATCGATGTGATTAGGGTTCGGTCAGCTAGTTGCAAAGTAACATTAGCGAGTTTCAGCTATCCGATCTATAATTTTTCAAATAGGGTGGTAGGGATGAGGGTGACTGAAGCGCCAAGGTCTAGTATGGCCCTCTAAAAAGTTGCATCACCGATCTTGCAGGGGATCAGTGGAGCACCTGGATCAGATTTCTTAGGAGGTAGATTGCGTTGGATTATGGCACTTATGTTTTCAGGCGATACTACCTTCCCTTGTGTTGGTTTTTCCACCCTTTTCTTGGATAAGTCAGGCGAGGTGGGGTTACGGGTGAGGATATCAAGTAATAGGATAGTGACTTGTGCATTCCTTAATGGTCCCGTTATATCAAATTCTGATAAATCTCTAATGTGGAGGGAAGAGAAGGCTTGACATAAGGTGGTGAACTAGTAGTTTTGAGGAGCGGGTTTCTACTTCCACCTCTTAGTTTTTCCTTTAGTCCTGGTGTGTTGATCAAAGGCCAAGTGAGATTTGGAGGATGAGCCTTGGGTCCTTTTCCTTGTGCCTACCATATTGATCATAGCACAGTCATGATGTGGAGGTGGAGGGGAGAAAGTCATCCCTTGCTGCTGATGTGGAGGTGGGGTCGAGTAAGTCATGGTGTGTTTTGTCTCAGCTGAGGTGGATAGAGAAAATACACAGGTATGAGTCACCGGGCCAAGTTGGGTATAGCATGCTTGACCCTTGATTTGGTTCACAATGTGTTTTTGGGTTGACACGCTATTTGGATTAGGCAGAGGTTGGGTAGGAAGTACACTAGGCTGGCGATAATTCGCCATCTATGCCAGCTGATTATGACCTTCTGCAATCTCATCTTTGTGCTGTTTCTAAATGTCAACTAGGGTTTGAAGAATCAGGGTCATTTGGTCTTCCCTAGGTGGCCTGGATTGGAAATTTTGATTGGGCCTTGGTTGAGCAGGTTGATAAGGTTGTGGGTTTTGTGGTCGGGGTTGAAATTGAGGTCTCGGGTTTGGGTTATTTCCCGACCACGCAAAGTTGGGGTGATTGCACCATCCAAGGTTATAAGTGTTTGAGAATGGATTATTCTGGATGGCATGGAGATCCTCATAGGTCAGAGAAACTCCAAAAAAATTGGAGTAATAGGGTTCAAAGTTCCCCCAACTAGAGTAGGCTAGTCCTGAGTTTCCTCCAAGACCATAATCAGATGGGGGTGGATAGACATCCATCCCTTGAGAATGGTAGATGTTGTGCACACCCTCCCTTCTTGAGGGCAGGTGCACGTATGGGCTTTGTGGTGCAGCAGTGGTTTTGTGTAGATGTCGATTTATGTTGTCCACCTTGTCAATAATTGAGATCTTATCCAATTAACTGGCTACCAACTCCAGGTCAATGGATGCGGACAGTTCTCGAGTTTCGTGTACCTCCTTATTGTTTATCAATCCATGGGTGGCCATCTGGTCATACACACCCAATGACTCATTGTTCAGGGAGCCTCGGGTTTCGTGTACCTCCTTATTGTTTATCAATCCATGGGTGGTCATCTGGTCATACACACCCAATGACTCATTGTTCAAGGAGTTCTCACATATATTTTCAAGAATTCCCCAATTGTGTCTTCATGCTGACCCATGATGCTGCCACCACAGGTTGCATTGACAAAAAGCTTGATATCGTCACGGAGCCTGTGGTAAAAGGATTGGACTTGTTCCCACTTCGGGACTTCGTGATGGGGGCATTTGTGCATGAGATCCAAAAAATGATCCCATGCCTCGTGTAGAGATTCTCCCGCTCCTTGAGAGAAGTGCGTGATTCGATGCCACATAGCATTCGCCCAACCAATGGGAAAGAATTTTTTAGGGAAAGCGATTTGAAGCTCTTCCCATGTGTTGATTAGATGAGAATATGTCTGAAACCAATAGGCGACTTTTGCTGATAGCGAGAAGGCGAAGATGTTCAAGAGTAAGCCATCTCGATTCCGTATATTTGCCCTGAAGGTGTGGACCAGATGTTTCAAATTTTTGATGTGCTGAAAAGGATCCTCGGAGTTCAAGCCAAGAAATTTTGGAATCATGTGAAGCATACTTGGCTTGAGCTCCACCTTGGGTCCTCCAGCAGGAATGTTGATTCGGGGTTCGATCTCCACCGCAGCGAGATTGTAGTGATCTCACATTTGAGGACACGACGATGAGTTGAAATGTGAATGGACCATATCACGAAGGTCATAGAATTCACGTGGTGAAATGTTAGGTTATTCTTCTTGATGATCCATGGTTGTGGCTAAAGATTCAAGTTCAAAGGTGGAAGAGTTGGAAGAGATATCGATGTGATCAAGTAGTTGCACAAACAAAGAAGTCGAGGCTTGGCCTCGACGAGAGTGGAAAGCTAGTGGAGGACTCAAGGGTGGTCTTAAGGACCTCCTTCTGAACATACACCGATAGAGTAGATGAGGGACAGAAAGTGTGATGAACCCAATCAAGACTCCCAAATATATTTGGATGACTATAGAGGTTTGAGATGGATGATACCTCTAGATCAAAAAGTCATCCACTTGAGAAATACCTAGGTAGCCAGGAAGAGAGAGTCTCGCAAAGACCCCTACACGGTAGAGCATCCCCACGGGTTACAGGATTTTCCCTACCTGACCATCCTTGTCACCGTAGATCCAGGTAGTCCAGAATGGATAACTTGACCTCTTAAGTCTACCAATTTTAAGTTAAAATGCGATGCTTAGCATTCCACTTGAACTTTTAAGATGAGTTTGTGAATGGTGACCTAATTTGAAGATTGGTTGACTCCACAAGGTAGGTCAACTTCACCTATTTTGTCTTTTTAATAGGTCCCGATTTTAGGATTCAAGTGGCTACTTAGAGCTTGATTTTAGGGTTTGCTTGATTAGATAGATTCAAGCAAGGTTTAGGAAACACACAATGTGGGAAAGTAAATTCTATTTAAGGTAAATGTGTCTCTAAAACCCTAAAATAGAAACCTAATTTTGGCTCTAATTGGCCCAATTGATTTTATCCAAATTTGGTACCTAGGGCTCAACCAAGAAGGTGAGTAGCCCTAGATACCTTAATATCCCTAAATAGGTGCAGAAAATCAGGATCGAGATTTTTCTAAATCAAATCAGGCAACTTGAGATGATTAATTCTAAGTATGAAATACAAGTTGACCCTAATTGATTTTTTTTAACTTTTCTCATAATCGAGGGTGTTAAGGAAAAGGAGATGAAATTTACCTATCCCTGGAGTGTTTGAAGTGTAATCGATCTTCCATGAATGAATCCCTGCACAAATTATAGCCAAACAAATAGAACAAGTTAGTATCAAGTCAGAAATTGTAATCAAAGAGATCAAATTGCGCGTTGCTCCCCAGCAATGGTGCCAACATGTTAATGCACGAAATTGGTGTTTTAAAAGATGTAATCTGAAAACGGCAAACCGCGGTGCTGCTTTGTGTTTATTATAGTACAGTCGTTATAGTATAAGACAAGACAGCTACGGCTGTCATTACAATAGATTTTTTTTAACTCGGAAATAGTTTTCCCGAGGTCGAACTCAGGGAGCTACTGGAATTCTAGAAGTACAAAGTTTCTCTATTGGATTACAAAAATAAGAGAGAGAGAATTTTTTGTCTTGGCTTCTTCTTCTTCTCTTCTCTCACGGCTGTGCCTTCTTCTTTCTTCTTTTTGTGCTTTCTGTCTTCTTCCCTCTTCTTTCTTCTTCTTCTTCTTTTGTTCTCTTTTCTTCCTGGCTGTTCGTCTTCTTCTTCTGCTCGTCCTGTCTTCTCTTCTTCTTTCTTCTCTTTTCTTCCTATTTCTTTCTTTCTCTTTCTTTTGATTTCTTTTTTCTCTAGCGGCCAAGTCTTCTTCTTCTGCTTGTCCTGTCTTCTTCTCTTCTCTTCAGCTGCAGAGTCTTCTTCTTTTCTTCTTCCTTCTTCTCTGCTTTATCTCCTCTGGCCGCTGCTCAATCGTCGTCTGATGTAGTGGTTAGACGACTTAACTGCAGGTCTGCTACAGTGCTTCTCTTCTTCTCCTTCCTTTCTTCCTTCGCTGCTTCTTCTTCTTCTGCTCCTGCACACTCACACAACTGGTCAGAGAAAAACCTACCCCTACCCTTCCCCGCGTCTCTCTCTTTCTCAGATTTCTCTCATAGGATCGCTCTCCCAGAGCTGGGTATTCGGGTACGGGTATCGCGCCCGGGACCAGGCCCACCGGCGTGCGGTGGTGAGCGAGGTGTGCACAGTGTTGGGCATTCGGATCCTTTCCAGACCCACAGGGCGTGAGTGCGGTCAAGGGCGAGTGCGTGGCACGCACGTGCGTGGGGGACTTGACCCCTGTGTTCGAAGGCGAATAGCCTCGAACACTTTTACAATTTATGTGCGGTCACTGAGCCATGCACTTCCGAGGTGGGACTAAAGTCCCACCTCCCAACTGGTGTCCGCAAGCGAGGAGGCTGCAGGAAATTGCAGTAACTTGCAAGGGGTTTGCCTCAGCTGCATACCTAGGAGTCTTCGCAGAGACACTCCGCGCGACCTGGGACCAGCACCTGGGCGAGATCGAAGCTGCAGCTGCAGGTGAAGGAGCTTCACCTGCCCAGCAATGGCGGCAAAGGGGGCGTGTCCTGAAAGCAGGAATACGGCCTCTCGGCCCAGTCAGAAGATGCAGGGAGCTTCGCCGGAGTGCGGCGAAGCCAGTGCGGGTGGTGGCGAGGCGTGAGGTGGTGTATGGCGGCAGCCCTAGTTCGAACTGTAGTCGGAAAAATGGGTTTGTTCGGGGAGTCGTTGTGGAGGTGTGGAATGGCAGTGGAGGTGCGGAGGGTGTTTGGTGAGGTAAGGTAGAGATTTTGGTGCAGTTGGCGAGTCGTATGGGGTTGTGGGATGACGGGAACGACTCGCCGGAGAGTGGTCGTAGGTGGGGAAGATGAAGGTGGTCAAGCGTGGGCGTAGGGCGATCAAGCAAAACAAGTTGGGGAAAAGAAAGAGGGGAGGAAGGGAAATAACTGTTACTTACCTACAGGGACAAAGGGGGGCCGGAGCGGCAGGCAGCCGTACCGACTGTCGCCGGAGAAGAAACACCCAGAGGGAGAGAGCGGCGGCGAGGAAGAGGGTAGGGAGGCGTGTGCTTGGTGCGGCGCGACGCGGGGAGATCAGGTGCAGGAGACTCTGCTGCTGGCATTTCAGTAGAGTGACGAGAAGGAGGAGGAGGAGCCGCCGGAGCTGGTGGGTTCCTGTCGGAGTGGGGAGAGAGGAAGGGATGAGGTATTCTCCGTCAAGACCAAGCTGCCAGAACTGGCTAGCGATGCTGGTCTTTATAAAGGCGGTGGCGGAGGGTCGGACGGAGGGAGACGACATGCGTCCCTCACTGGAGTATGGTCGGAGATGAGACCCATACCTTCTGCACATTCGCACGGAAGGTGTGGGCATCGTCAGGTGGCATGGCCGAGTCCCTACGACAGCAGACGTCGCAGGGAACTCCACGTTCTCTTTGCAGGACGTCCCCCTCACCCTGCATGGCGCCATGCTCCGCGCAAAGTCGCCAGAGCATGGTGCTGCGCAGAGACTTGCAGGAGGGACCAAAATGCAAAGAACAACGAGGAAATTAGGGGCCAAAATGCAAGGGTTTTGAAAGTTGAGGGTCAAAAAGTAAATGATGAGGACCAAATTGCAAAGTTGGTCAAGGAGGTCTCTTCTTAGGCTCAAGTTTTTATGCATGACTAAATTGGACCTAGGGATTTTAATGGTGAATTTTGTTTCTAGGTCAGACCATGTTTGACCGGCCAATTTACATAAAAACCCAAATTAAATCATTAATTGGGCATGGTTCTCAATGTAGGTCAAAATGGGTTTCTAAGGCCAAATTGAAGCTTCTAAACCCTAGAGATTATTTTTCTATGAATTTTAGAGGGTTTAGTTGATTTTTACCCTGCCTCAAACCTCGTGAATTGAAGTGGGTTTGTTTTAGGGTTACAGAATGTCATTTAATTCCTTGGAGTTGTTGTAGCCCTTGTTGGATCAGATCATCCCACTTTCCTTCTTATTTGGTTTGTTTGACCTGTGTTTGGACCCTGAGTTACCCTGTTTGCAGATTGTGTTGGTGAAATTGCATTTTTACCCCTTATGACTTATTTTCTTAAACTCAGAATTCTCTGAGTTAAGCCTTTCTTTGAGTTATGTAGGAGCTTTTTCTTGCATACCTAGCTTAGATTATGCTAGTTAGGGTTCATGATGAGGTTCTCATCATAATCATCATAGCAAATCAAAATAGCACGAAAATAAATAAAATTTATAACTCAAATGAAGTCCGAGGTCGAACGTAGGGAGCAAGTGTTACAATTAATCTCAAAGATCATAATAAAATCACAAATATAAGCAATTTATAATGAGAATTCCATTCAAGAATGATGTATATATGAGAATCAATATCAAAGTGAAAAAGGAATGGGGTAAAATGGTGATTTAAATCACCAATTACCCCTTTACAATTATACCAAATAAATGCACACTATCGACGAATTAATTCCACGCAATGTCAAGTAAGCAATAAGTCCACAGTGCTGGCTGTCAGAGGTATCAGATGTCGGGCGCTCAAGGCAGACGACTTAAATGTCATTGCTACAATGCTTTGGAGAGAGCCCTTTCTTCATCAACTCTTCCTTTTCCTTCTCTTTTCTTCTGTTCTTCTTCTTTTCTTCTCACGCACAAGGGGCTTCTCAAATATCACAGTGGCTAAGTGTTGGTCTCTTTGAAGAGCAAAACCCCCCCTCATCCTCCTCTTTCTCAAGTAACCAGGTAGGTAATCAGGTAATTGGATATCCAGTTGAATAGGGCTACCGATGTGAGTGGTAATCAAGGAGTGTGCTAGGCTTGTATACGAATCTGTGTGTGTGCACTGAGAGTGTGAGGGGGGCCGACCCCTGTGTTCTTGGGCGAAGGGGTAGGATCACAAGAACAATTTATTCCCCTGCTGAAGCCTTCCCACTTCCGATGGGGGACTAAATCCCACGGCTATTTTGCGTGTGAGGAGCTACTGAAGACACGTTCAATTGAAGTAGCAGGAGCGCTTGTTGCTCCCAATTGGAAGCTTGTATGTGTTTTTGGAGGTATTCTGTATGCCTGGAGGTAGCACCGGGGGCTGATGTGATGAGAACACAGCGTCGAGCTTTCTTGAAGAAGATCTATCAATGGCGGTGACTAGTGGTGGACCTGAAACACACAAATGGCCTAATGGCCAAGTCAGAAAAGCACAGTAGAATCATGAAGATGTGATGAAGGCGGTGGTGGTGGTGGCATGCCGTGAATGTGGTCAGAGGTGGCTGGCGAAGATGAAAAATGAAGGCGAAAAGGGTTGCGTTCGATGGAGCAATCGATGCAGCAATCCCCTCAATTTCTTGAGGGGTTTTGCTCGCGTGGCCATGGCGATGCTGTAGGGACCGGTGGCAGCCAATTTGGTGGAGTGTAGCAGCCATGCGAACTCGCCGGAGGTATGCCAGCGAGGTGGAAGACGGAGGAGGATCGGGTGCAATAGCAGTCAAAATGGTGATGTGGTGGCACAGTGATGATGAGCTAATGCTAGGGAGTCAAACAAACTAGTTGTTGGAGGAAGAGGAATGGAGGGGCCATTGGGTTTGGTATGGCCGATGCCAGAGGAGATGAATGCTCCGGTGAGAGGGAACGGTGACAACGGAGGGTTAGGAAGTACCTTGCTGGTATGGCAAGGTGTGGAAAGACGAGGGAAGTTGGAACAGACCGCTTATGGTATGTGGCAGCTGGTGAAGAGGCCAGAGGTAGGAGGGTTGTCGGAGTCAAGCTTGGAACAAGCCAGAGGTAGGAAAAGAGGGATTTTGGCTCAAAAGCTTACTAAGGTGGTAAGGCAGTTGATGGGGGTCTTTTATAGGCCATTGGGTGAGCTTTCATGCTTGGAAACAAGCTTGAAAGCTCTACAAATCAGGGAGTAGGTTTGGTGGGATTCAAAGAGCTCACATGAACTTTTGGACAAGAAACAAAGGTCGAGATGTAGTCCAAATGAAGAGGATCTTCACAGGAGTCTCCCTTCCAAAATTGGAAGAGATTGACCTAAAAATCAGGGAGAAATCCTTGATTGAAGCTTGGCCTCTTTGGGTTCACACCTGCCATGGTGGAAGGGACCCAAATGCAAAGAATGAAGATAAACCTAGGGGGCATTTCGCAAAGTTTTCAAAACCTGAGGGGCTTTATGAGAGGAAACAAGTTTGAGAGGATGAAAATGCAAACTAGGACAAGATAGACTTTGATTGGGCCCAAATTTTGGTACAAACCTAATTTGAACCCTAGAAATTTAATGGTGAAGTCATATTTCACTTTTGACCAAATTTGACTGAGAAATTTGCACAGAAACCCAAATTAGGGTAACTTTCCATCTTAGACTCTATTATAGGTCAAAATAGGTTCAGATGGTCAAACCAAGGATATCAAACCTCATGGAATATTTTTATATGAATTTTAGAAGATTTAGATGCATTTTATTATGACCATAACCTCGGTTATTTAAGCGGGTCTGAAATTAGGGTTTCGGATGTCCATTAATTCTTGATATGCGTGAAAAGTTGTTTCTGTCTGCATAGACCCTCTTATTAGACATTAATGATCATTTAACATTTAATTAACCCCTAGAATTCTCGGTGGTTATTCTGTACTTATGAAATGCAATTAAAATTGTAGAAATAACCCTGGTTTCTTATCTTCTTCTCAAAATAGAACATTATGCATATATGACCTTCTAATGGTTATGTAGGAGCTTTTATAAACTTTATTAGACCAAATTGGGCTAGTTAGGGCCCATGATGGTGTTCCCATCACCCTTAATGGCTAACCCAACCCAAACTCAGGAAGAAAATCACAAGGTTGCAGGAATAATTAATGATAATGAAGACATGCAACCAACTGTGGCAAACTGGGATGAGGAAAATATTCATGAAATTGGGAATCTGTTGGAAGATTCACATGATCAAGTTAAAACCCAACAACGTCCCCATTCTGAATTTTTAGAGTTTTAGGTTCAAATAATGGGTGGAAATCACAAAGATCAGAATGGTTGGGTTAAGCACCCAGATTTTCAGGATGTAATTGAATTTTGGGGAGAAACTTTCGAAAAGCTAAGTATTCTAGAGTACACACACACATTACAAACCCCCAACACATCACAAAACCTTCATCGTCCTTTTTCACCCAACCATTGCACAAATCCTCCACCCACCCAAACCTCCTTTGTATGGAATCAGCAAAACTCCTATTGGAGACCATTTGGGCTCCCCCTGCATCGCCAGCTTGCCACTTTTATTGATCATCTCTTTGGCAAGCCCATTTTCACCCTTTGGGACTCATATCTTAAGACCCAAAAACATTACTCTTGCAGTCTTTATGTCTATAATTTTTGTCTGAGGACTGTGCTTAGCTGAAGGCACTAAACTCAACATGTGTATAAGCAATTTTGGAGCTGACCGGAGTTTCATGGAATTCAGGTGATATTCTTCCTATTCTACCCTGCTTTATGCTCTTATTTTACAATGAGGACAATGCATTAGCTAGGCATAAGGGGCTGGATACTTTGTGATTTGATTATTTTGTTATCCCGTAATAGTAATTTCCTGCTATTTAAAAAAAAAAGTAGAATTAGGAGAAGAAAACTTATGCATTAGGAGTTACGAACTTTAGGAAATGATACTTTAGGACCTGAACACTTAGATTCTTCAGGTCTTTGGGCTTAATCAGCCCAGGTGTCCACTAAAATGTGGACTTGGTCTCGAGTCCTCAACAAGTAATTTTATTCTAACTTGGTCAATAAATTGGGTTGATAAGTACACGATTTATCACCTCGCTCTATGATTTGAGAGGACTATAGGTCTAAGCATCTACACATTATTTGCACTGACTCACTTTTCGACGACTTTTACGAAAATTGCTAGGGAGTCAAACAAACTAGTTGTTGGAGGAAGAGGAATGGAGGGGCCATTGGGTTTGGTATGGCCGACGCCAGAGGAGATGAATGCTCCGGTGACAGGGAACGGTGACAACGGAGGGTTAGGAAGTACCTTGCTGGTATGGCGAGGTGTGGAAAGATGAGGGAAGTTGGAACAGACCGCTTATGGTATGTGGCAGCTGGTGAAGAGGCCAGAGGTAGGAGGGTTGTCGGAGTCAAGCTTGGAACAAGCCAGAGGTAGGAAAAGAAGAGGGATTTTGGCTCAAAAGCTTACTAAGGTGGTAAGGCAGCTGATGGGGGTCTTTTATAGGCCATTGGGCGAGCTTTCATGCTTGGAAACAAGCTTGAAAGCTCTACAAATTAGGGAGTAGGTTTGGTGGGATTCAAAGAGTTCACATGAACTTTTGGACAAGAAACAAAGGTCGAGATGTAGTCCAAATGAAGAGGATCTTCACAGGAGTCTCCCTTCCAAAATTGGAAGAGACTGACCTAAAAACCAGGGAGAAATCCTTGATTGAAGCTTGGCCTCTTTGGGTTCACACCTGCCATGGTGGAAGGGACCCAAATGCAAAGAATGAAGATAAACCTAGGGGGCATTTCGCAAGGTTTTCAAAACCTGAGTGGCTTTATCAGAGGAAATAAGTTTGAGAGGATGAAAATGCAAACTAGGACAAGATAGACTTTGATTGGGCCCAAATTTTGGTACAAACCTAATTTGAACCCTAGAAATTTAATGGTGAAGTCATATTTCAGTTTTGACAAAATTTGACTGAGAAATTTGCACAGAAACCCAAATTAGGGTAACTTTCCATCTTAGACTCTATTATAGGTCGAAATAGGTTCAGATGGTCAAACCAAGGAAATCAAACCTCATGGAATATTTTTATATGAATTTTAGAATATTTAGATGCATTTTATTATGACCATAACCACGGTTATTTAAGCGGGTCTGAAATTAGGATTTCGGATGTCCATTAATTCTTGATATGCGCGAAAAGTTGTTTCTGTCTGCATAAACCCTCTTATTAGACATTAATGATCATTTAACATTTAATTAACCCCTAGAATTCTCGGTGGTTATTCTGTACTTATGAAATGCAATTAAAATTGTAGAAATAACCCTGGTTTCTTATCTTCTTCTCAAAATAGAACATTATGCATATATGACCTTCTAATGGTTATGTAGGAGCTTTTATAAACTTTATTAGACCAAATTGGGCTAGTTAGGGCCCATGATGGTGTTCCCATCACCCTTAATGGCTAACCCAACCCAAACTCAGGAAGAAAATCACAAGGTTGCAGGAATAATTAACGATAATGAAGACATGCAACCAACTGTGGCAAACTGGGATGAGGAAAATATTCATGAAATTGGGAATCTGTTGGAAGATTCACATGATCAAGTTAAAACCCAACAACATCCCCATTCTGAATTTTTAGAGTTTTAGGTTCAAATAATGGGTGGAAATCACAAAGATCAGAATGGTTGGGTTAAGCACCCAGATTTTCAGGATGTAATTGAATTTTGGGGAGAAACTTTTGAAAAGCTAAGTATTCTAGAGTACACACACACTTTACAAACCCCCAACACATCACAAAACCTTCATCGTCCTTTTTCACCCAACCATTGCACAAATCCTCCACCCACCCAAACCTCCTCTGTATGGAATCAACAAAACTCCTATTGGAGACCATTTGGGCTCCCCCTGCATCGCCAGCTTGCCACTTTTATTGATCATCTCTTTGGCAAGCCCATTTTCACCCTTTGGGACTCATATCTTAAGACCCAAAAACATTACTCTTGCAGTCTTAATGTCTATAATTTTTTTCTGAGGACTGTGCTTAGCTGAAGGCACTAAACTCAACATGTGTATAAGCAATTTTGGAGCTGACCGGAGTTTCACGGAATTCAGGTGATATTCTTCCTATTCTACCCTGCTTTATGCTCTTATTTTACAATGAGGACAATGCATTAGCTAGGCATAGGGGGCTGGATACTTTGTGATTTGATTATTTTGTCATCCCGTAATAGTAATTTCCTGCTATTTAAAAATAAGTAGAATTAGGAGAAGAAAACTTATGCATTAGGAGTTACGAACTTTAGGAAATGATACTTTAGGACCTGAACACTTAGATTCTTCAGGTCTTTGGGCTTAATCAGCCCAGGTGTCCACTAAAATGTGGACTTGGTCTCGAGTCCTCAACAAGTAATTTTATTCTAACTTGGTCAATAAAATGGGTTGATAAGTACACAATTTATCACCTCGCTCTATGATTTGAGAGGACTATAGGTCTAAGCATCTACACATTATTTGCACTGACTCACTTTTCGACGACTTTTACGAAAATTGGGTATCTAATGAACCTTTGATGTAAACATGTTTATATCACATAAACTGTCTATTTATGCGTGTTCTTAAGCATAGAATTGCATCACAGACTATAAATATTACATAACATGCATCATCTTGCATTAGGTTAATCTGAATAAAATGTAGGTTACTTATCTCCTTTTATGATCAGGAGCAGGGCAACTTGTTAATCGGGGCCTCGGATCGAAGATCCAACAATACAGATCTGATTAGGGCGACGATTGGAGTTCAATGACTCCAATATCGCCCTAATCAGACATCCGTAGCACCAGATAGAGATCGAGGAACCCTGAAGATCAAGGGACAAGATGGTGTTAATCCGCACCTCAAACGACAAATCCAACCACACGGATGCGTTCGAATTGACGATCGTAGCCTAACGATGCGAAAATCAATCCAATCCAACACCCATGGCACCATCTACAACATTTAGAAGATGGACGGCCAAGATGGTGCCACGTAGCGCCATCCCAGCCGCCCAACCGGCCCCAAGGACCCACCTGCACTTCTCTTCTTCACCCACTCGATGAATCCCCACTGTCGGATGCTCTTCCAATGGCCGCAGAGCTGCGCGCACAAACTCAGCAGCGCGACAAAGAAGAGCGCTCAACGCAGCGGTCGAGCGCCCCTTCGCGAGCGAAGGGCATGCGTTCAAGCCGTGCCAAGCACTCTAAATTAAAAGGGCACGGGCATTATTAGACCGTCAAACCAAGATCGGGCGACCAAGGGGAGGAGGCGTGGCGCGCAGAGGTTCGTTGATCGTGTACACACGATGACGCGCATTTGCACGCCTCATCGCATGCGGGCATGCGGTAGTGAAGATTTGAAGGTGCTGGTGAAGGGTGTTGTAAGCCGTCCAATCTCTTGATAGGACGGCTAAGCGTGCGCGATCGTGCACATGCATTTGAAGCACGAAGGCAAGGGGGCGCACGCACGGCATGCGCACATCGGCCACGTTCAGGCCTTTAGTTACAGATAAATCCATCAATAAAGGTCCTAAATTAATGTTTTTAATGTTGTAACGACCAAAATGCCCCCACTCCTTACAACTATAGAAGGAAACCCCTACCCTACTAATTTTTCATCCCTTCTCTTCTCTCACCCCTTCCAAAGCTCTAAGAGCTTGTCCCACACCCGGGATGCTCCTCTAGAGTAAAAATCTTAATTTTTCCACCTTCATCCCCCTTCATGGAGCATCTTGTGATTGTCCTCTCTCTGCATTAGAGAAGCGGATCCCACGACAATGATGACATGCTCCTTCGTTCCCATTCCTCTCTCTTCGCCCTCCTTCCCACTCCGTTCCCCATCTTCCAAGCGTCGTCCCGTCTGACTCGTCCTCCAAGTGATCATCGTGGAGGGTATCTCTCTCCATTCTCTTTACTGCTTTCTAGAGTAGATTTACTGCTTTCTAGTATAGATTTTCCGCTTTCTAGTCGTAATGAGTAGTGTAATGAACAATTTCTGATAATGAAATCCATGTTCATTCTGCATCCCTTTTGCTTTTATTTGTAATATTCTCTCTCTCTCCCTTATATTTATTATTTGTTAAATAGTTAGCTAGTTTCCAACCAGCTATTCTGTTTCATGACAAACAAAATAAAACACGTATTTTTAATCAAACGTCCGCCTCCTTGTGTTCAACCCGGAACTTCTTTATGACTTTTCGGTATAAATTTTATTTGTTAAATAGATTTCTTCGTGACTCGAGCTACAATGATGGGTTTTCAAAGCTAATTGCGAATGCGTAGTTATCCGTCATTCAACATTTTGGCGTCGTTGCTAGGGAGGTGAGGCTCTTTGATTTTTTGCATTTGCCGACTTATGAATCATTTACCTCACTTCTCTCCTTTCTTTTTGTGATTGCAGGTACTCTTTTGAGACGAGCAAAAGCGGTAGATTGGAGCAAAGTGCTGTTGAAGGTTCTGTAAGTTTACCCCCACCTCCTACCCATTAGTTTTCAATCCACCACATAATAACAAAAACATAAATCATCCTAGGTGTTCTTATAAACCCTAAGGTTAGTTTTGATTGTTGACGTGCGCTTGTGCGCGTGTGTTAAGAAGTGTCGTTATAGTCGCACTTGCAACGTCGGTTTTAAAGTAAAGAAACAGAAGTGAGTCCGAGTGTCGGTCTCAGTGAGGCGTGAAAATCGGATTTTTCTTATCACTTGTTGTCACAGAAAGCGTGGAGTTTTTCTTGCGAGAGGTGCGGTTTGAAAAGCAAGAGAGAGATAGCGAGAGAGAGAGAGAGATTAGGGTTAGAGTTGTTTCTTGCTTGATCATGCAACTTAAACAGAAATTAAAGTAACCAACTGAATGGAAAGTAACTTCATTAATCATGCAGCTTTAGTTCACAAATTACAACATTAGATACATGCTTAAACATAAGTAAAGCAAATCTTAAAAGAGAGGAAGAGAGAGAGAGGGGGGAGAGCGGCGAGGCAACCACAGCGGTGGAGGAGGCTACGTCGGCGGCTCGTCGTCTTCGGCGATTACAAGAGGGCCTAAAGCTAGCTAAGAGAGGGGGAGAGTAGTTGCAAGGGAAGTGAATGCCTTGAATGAGTGGTTGGAGGGGTTTAAATAGGGAGAAGGGCTTTCTAAAAGAAGAAGGGGCTTTAGCGACGTCTCAGACGTCACTAAAACCATTTCAAAAGCGTCGGTTAAGCACTCCAGCCCGCCGGTCACACGCCCGTACCATTCTTCTTCACGCCTGATCCATGGCTGCTGTGTGAGAGCCGTCCGATCTTCGATCTTCCCTTGGGCGAGCTCAGATCGTGCCTTCGGTGTGCGTGTGCGCGGGCGTCGTCACCCGGCGTGCGCACACGCATGGGCGCTCACTGTCTAAAGGCGCACCGCATTGCACGATCTCGGCCGCCCGCTGCTGATCGGGCAGCCCAATTTCGCAGCGCGCTCCTTCCTCTTCAATTCTTCGCACCGCGCGGCTCAAACCCACGTCGCGTGCGTGCGGGCGTGCGCGCTAACCGTTGCGCCACGCCCGCTGCTTTGTCGTGACGACTGCAGGCAGGCGCACGGTTCACTGCGGGTGGGCGTCCGATCGAAGATCGATGGCTAAGATTTGATCTCAGCTGGAGGAGGATGCGGCGTGCGGTGAGCGGGGGCGCATTGGCGCAACGAGGGCTGTTGATCATCAGATCAACGGTCAGAACTTCTTGGGCCCATTGTAGGAGCTCCGGATGTCGGATTTGGCCGATCTTGAGTCTGTTGGACTCCATTCGTCGTTCTAAATCCATACGTGCGATCCGATTGCTCATCTGAGGCCTGCTTTGGCAAGTGCTTGCACAAATGGCCATTAATACAGTTTTATAAGCAATCTTGGTATATGATGCATGCAATGCTCCCATTCTACTTATGTTGTGCCTTTTATTCTTAAGATGGGCCCTATTTAACAGAATTATCACCCCCATGTGCAGTGTTATCATACCCCCATGCTTACTCCTTGCTAGTCCCTAGCAAGGTTTATTCTGACCTTTATTTTCTTTCAGAATTTAAGAAGTAATTGCTTAGACACTTCGTCACTTGTCAATAGGAGGAAATATACCACGATCTTAATCTACAAAGACTAAGTAGTGCTCGGGTGTCTGCCAAAATACGAATCGCCCAAATCCTTGCTTTTTAATGTATATAACTATACATATGTATATGTATATATATATATATATATATATTTAGAATTTTTTTCGGAATTCAGCGTGGGTTGGTAACTTTTTACAGCTACCCAACCCACCCAAAACTCGGTCAAAACCCTAAGTGCTAAGCATCTTGGTGTGAAGATTGTGATAGACTCACTTAATGGTAATTCAGACAGACTTCGGGTTTCTATGCCCCTAGGTGACCGGAAGAGGAAATATATTTGCCTGAAGGTGTATTTGTTCGATTGGTAGCTTTCTCCCTACATTTGTTTTAATTGGGGTCAACACAAGGATTTTTCCAGTGTATATCTCCCCGGCTTGTACTACTTCCCCGCTTCTTCCTTAAGTGTTTTGGTTATTTTTGTGCAGTTATTGAGCTGGGCTCTGGACAACCGACCAATGGGCCGTTACCCACAATCACTTGCCAGCCATACTCGAGCGGTGAAGTGTGGTTTATTTTCTTTTCTTCTTCCCTTTTTTTTTCGTAGGTGGCTTCCCTGATCTCAAATGTACCTAGAGGCAATGAAGAAGAAATGGTCCCGTGCCTGGGTTCTGGACAACCTGCCAATGGGCTGTTACCCACGACAACTTACCAGCCATACCACCCTAGAGAGTTCATTAGCTACCCAATTTCTGTCAAAATCTCCAAGGAGTGAGTCTATGCAAAAATGTGTGCAGATGCTTAGACTCAAAGTTTTTCTAAGTTAGAGGGTGAGTTGATAAGTCGTATACTTATCACCTTATTTAGTAGGTGGATTAGAATAGCTTAAGGTTGCAAGGATTCAAAGCTAAATCTATATTTTAACGGACACCAGGGCTGATTAAGCCTGACAGCCTGAAAAGTCTAAGTATTTAAGTTCTTTTTGTATTATTTCCTACTATTGACAAGTTTCTAATGCCTAAGTTTTCTTCCTAAATTCAATTTTTTTTTATTCAAACTGATTAAATGAGCTCAGGATTGTGCAATTTACCACCCCCCATTCTTAAGTTGGACAATGTCCTCATTGGCAAATACATGGATGCATAAGGGTTCAAAAAGATAGTACCTGAGTGATGTAAAATACCGGATCAGTCTGAATCCTCTGGGTTGCCTCCCAGGAAGCGCTGAGTTTAACACCTCCAACTGGGCGGTGCTTCGTGTCATCCCTCAACGAGGGTGACACTCTCCTTTGGGGGAACCTGGGCGAGGAAGTGTTTCAATCTTTGACCATTAACTGTAAAAGTGTGCCCAGTGTTAGGATCAGCGATTTCAACCACCCCATTAGAGTAAGGCTTAACCACCCGAAATGGTCCCGTCCATTTGGACCTGAGTTTCCCTAGGAAGAGTTTTAGGCGAGCGTCAAACAACCAAACTTGCTGGTTAGGCTCAAAGGTTTTTCTATGAATGAGTCGGTCATGGACGACTTTCATTTTCTCCTTATTCAGTCGACTATTGTCAAAGGCGGCCCAACGAATTTCTTCGAGCTCAGATAATTGGAGCATCCTCTGTGCACCAGCTAACTGGGAATCCACGTTATATTGCTTGACAGCCCAGTAAGCCCGGTGTTCCAATTCGATAGGAAGATGGCAGGCTTTACCGAAGACCAGGCAATAAGGCGACATGCCTATCGGGGTCTTGAAAGTGGTCCTGTATGCCCACCGGGCATCATCAAGTCGTGTGGACCAGTCTTTCCTGTCAGGTCTCACAGTCTTCTGTAAAATGTTCTTGATTTGTCTATTTGAGACCTCGATCTGCCCATTTGTTTGTGGATGATACGAGGTAGCAATGTAGTGGTTCACCCCGTATTTTCTAAGTAGGGCACGGAATTGGGAATGGATAAAATGGCTTTAACCATCACTGATCATGGCCTTGGGTATTCCAAACTGGGAAAAGATGTTCTGCTTAACAAAGTCCATGACAGTCCTGTGATCACATCGGCGGGTGGCGACGGCTTCAATCCATTTGGAAACATAGTCTACTAAGACTAAGATGTACTCGAAGCCGTTGGATGGTGGAAAGGGGCCCATAAAATCGACACCCCAAGCATCGAATATTTCGACAATCAAAATGGGCTGGAGGGGCATCATATCTTTCTTGGTCATGGTCCCCAACGTTTGGCATCGTGAGCAAGTCTTGGCAAAGTTGTGTGCATCCTTAAATAGGGATGGCTAGTAAAATCCAGACTGCAGAACCTTTGCAGCCGTTTTCTTTCCAGAGAAGTGGCCACCACAAGCCTGGGCATGACAGAAGGAAAGCATACTCTGAACTTCATTCTCGGGGATACACCTCCTAATGATCTGGTCAGCATAGAGGCGAAACAGCATGGGATCATCCCAGAAATAGTGCTTGGTCTCAGCCAAGAACTTGTCCCGTTGCTGTCTGGACCAGCTGTGCAGGGTTTGCCCTACAACTAGGTAGTTGACGTAGTCAGCATACCATGGCATTCTCTTGTCTTGCACAGCCAGGATGTGTTCATCAGGGAAGGCATCAGATAGAGGTAGGGAGGGTCCAATGTGGTCTGGATGAAGTCTAGACAAGTGATCAGCCACCACATTCTTCAATCCGACCTTGTCTCGGATTTCCAAGTCAAATTCCTGCAAAAGCAGGATCCATCTGATGAGCCTGGGCTTTGCGTCCTTCTTGGCCAACAGGTGCTGGATGGCTGAATGGTCAGTGTAAATAGTCACGTGGGATCCCAGCAAGTACGATCGAAACTTTTCAAGTCCAAAGACTACAGCAAGCAACTCTTTCTCTATGACCGTATAATTTCATTGGGCCTCGTCCAGCGTTTTACTCGCGTAGTAGATCGCCACGGGCTTCTTGTCTTGCCTTTGTCCCAGGACAGCGCCTATGGCGAAATCCGATGCATCACACATAATCTCAAAGTCCTGGGACCAGTCTGGGGATTGAAGTACAGGTGCGGTGGAGACTAAGTCCCGGAGGGTGTGATAAGCCTGGATGCAATCAGAAGACATGTGGAATATGGTGTCGTTGGCTAGAAGGTCGGTCAAGGGTTTGGAAAGCTTGGAAAAGTCTTTAATGAACCTTCGGTAGAAGCCAACATGTCCTAGGAATGAGCGAATCTGTCGAACCGAGCTAGGTGGAGGAAGTTTGGAAATTAAATCAACCTTAGCCCGATCTACCTCGATGCCCCTATGCGATACGATGTGACTGAGGACCATTCCTTCTTGAACCATAAAATGGTTCTTTTCCCAACTTAACACCAGATTAACCTCCATACATCGTTTCAGGATTTTCTCCACGTTGCTCAGACAATGGTCGAATGAATTCCTGAATACAGAGAAATCATCCATAAAGACCTCTAAATATTCACCCACCATTTCTGAAAAAATGGCTAGCATGCAATGCTGGAAGGTCGCAGGTGCGTTGCATAACCCGAACGACATTCGACAGAATGTAAACGTGCCATACGGGCAAGTGAATGTGGTCTTTTCTTGATCCTCCAGAGCAATTGCGACTTGGTTATATCCTGAATACCCATCCAGGAAGCAAAAATACTTCTGGCCTGCCAATCTTTCAAGGATTTGGTCAATGAATGGCAAGGGGAAATGATCCTTCTTAGTGGCTTCATTGAGCTTCCTATAATCAATACACACCCACCATGCGGTGGTGGTGCGGGTGGGGATGGATTCGCCATGATCATTGGTGACAACGGTGAGCCCAACTTTCTTGGGAACCACTTGAGTGGGGCTCACCCAGGGGCTATCGGAGATAGGATAGATGATGTCAACATCAAGCCACTTGATAATTTCTTTCTTAACGACCTCCCGCATGTTTGGGTTTAAACGTCTCTGCATCTAGTGGGAGGGTCGTGCCCCGTCTTCCAGGTAAATCTTATGGGTGCAATAGGTGGGGCTAATTCCTCTTAAGTCAGAAATGGTCCAACCAATGGCGGTCCGATGTTCTGAAAGGGTCGCAGTCAACCTAAGTTCCTGATCCTTGGTTAGATGAGAATTAATAATCACTGGGAAGGTCTGGTCAGGTCCCAGGAAGACATACTTGAGATTCTCGGGCAATGGTTTAAGTTCAGGTGCGGGTGGAACCATAGTTGATGGAAAGGGAAAGGGCAGGAGTTGATCAACATCGATCTCCTCAAATGGTGTTGTGTGATGGTACTCAGCCTTACAGAGGTCCACGGGTAGTGATGGTGACGGGTCAGAACAGTCATTACGGGTTTGGTGGTCTGAGACAGAACTAAGGGTGAGGCATTCCTCGACCAGAGTTTCCATGGGATCATGTTCCTCAACACAATCGCAATCAAAAGACTTTGTCACCCGGAAGATATCCAATTGCATTTTCCTGTTCCCGAAGGCGATTTTCATACATCCCGTGTCACAATCAATGTTTGCCTTAGCCGTAGCTAAGAAAGGTCTGCCTAAGATTATGGGTGCATTCTGTAATTTTTCAGGGACTTCCATGTCGAGCACCAAAAAGTCAATCGGTAAATAGAAGTCCTTGACCCGTACAATCACGTCCTCGACAACCCCCTTCGATGTTTTCACTATCTATCAGCCAGCTGGATGGTGACAAGGATTGGTGTCAACTCTCCGAAACCAAATTGGTGGTACAGGGTTGTTGGAATTAGATTGATAGAAGCACCTAAGTCCAAGAGCGCTCTATCAAATGTCATGTCCCCGATATTGCAGGAAATCAGGAGTGCTCCTGGGTCAGTTTGCTTGAGCGGAAGGTTGCTTGATATTACGAAACTTGCTTGTTCGGAGAGCACAACCTTCCTAGGTGCTTGAGGTCTTGGCTTACGTTTGGGTGTACAGGCATCCTTTAAAAACTTGGTGTAAGCCGGGATGTGTTTGACAGCTTCGAGGAGCGGAATATTAATCTGTACTTGCTTAAAGATCTCCAAAAGCTCCTCAGTTTCCACAACATTCATCTTTTTCTTGATTGTTTCCAAGGCCTCAGGGTAGGGTGTTTGAATGTGGATTGGGTCTATTTCTGGGTCCTTGGTTGGTGCCTCTTCTGAGTTGGGTATTTCAGCAGGTGAAGTCTCAGGGAGAGTCGGCCATTTGGGGTCCTGGGTTTTGGTGCCGCTTCTCAAGGTCACCGCATTCGCAGAGGCATTGGAGCCATGGGTTGATCCTTGAGAAGACGAGGATGAAGAAGCACCGAACCCAGGGGGTGTTTGCGGGGCTGGCTGGACCATGTGAGCCTGCCCAGGGTTGCCTTGGAACCCTTGTGAATTGGGGCCTCTATTAATTATGTTTCATGGGTTCGGTTGTGGCTGGGAAGGTAGTGATCCTTTTTGTTTACAGCCCAAGAGTTGGCTTAACTGTCCCTTTACCAAGGCCATTTCCTCCTGATGTTTCCTGTTCATGTCAGTCATCATCTTTATTAGGATGTCCATTTGGTTTTGTAGAGGAGGGGCCGCCCTATTCTAATTATATTGGGGTCAACTGGTAGTCCTTGCTGATAGGGGGGCAAGTGTGGCTGCTGGTTTGGCCTGGGCAGGTTTTGGAATTGCAGTGGTTTCTGGTTTATCCAACCAAAGTTGGGGTGGTTACGCCAGCCAATGTTGTAAGTGTTGGAGAAAGGGTCAGGTTTCGCATAACCTTGGATAGCTTGCACATCTTCAAGGATAGCCGATGTTGATGGAGAGGGAAGAGAGTAATCAAGGGTTGAGGGAGCAAAGGTCCCTCCCTAGAACATGGTCAGGGGTTGTTCCAGGTTCAGTTGGGTTAAGGGCTGGACCAGGTCAACATTATGCGCTCCCTTTGCTAGGGAGATAGTCTGTAAGGGGTTCCTGGTCTGGTTCAGTAGCTCATCAATCTTTTTATCCACCAATTCCACTCGATCCAGTTTCTTGGCAATGATGTCCATGTCAACCATTCTAGAATTTGCTTGTACCTCATAAATCCCACCACGGGGTTGACTAGACCTGTTGAACTGGGTCATGGAGGCATTGTTGAGCGAATTCTCGCTCATAGACTCAAAGAGCTCAAACGTGCTCTCCTCGTCCTTGTTCAGGAAGTTCCCCCCGCATGAGGCATCGACGAAGTTTCATAGGTTGCTGTCCAGACCATGGTAGAAAATCTGGGCCAATTGCCACCTTGGTACTTCGTGTGTGGGCATTTCCTCAAGAGCTCATTAAATCTTTTCCACGCCTCATGAAATTGTTCCCCACCCTGGAGTGTAAAGGTAGTAATAGCTCTTTTGAGGGCATTGGTCTTTCCTATGGGGAAGAAATTCTTTAAAAATGCATGCCTCAATTCTTCCCAGGTGGTGATTGATGGTTGACTTTTCACTTAGTGTTATAGTATTTAAGTGGTGGAAAAATCGACTAATCAAAAACAATGAAAATAACCACTCGCAGAAGAGCGGGTCGTGTCCACAGGGAGGCAATGATGCAATCAATACTTAATTATTTAATGTAATTTCGGATAGTGTAAAATTCCTTTTCAAATCAGACTTAAAATGTGAAGGAAAGTAGATTTGCAATAACCTAAAAAGTTAAGGGTATAAGTGCAGTTTTCCCTCACAAAAATCCTTAATAAATTTAGGATAAATTCATGCAATTTTCACGTGATGTGTACTAAAGACAATTAGTACTTAAATTAAGTCCAAAATCAACATTTAAACTAGCCACTATCAATACCATGCAATTATAAATAACCAGGAGTGTCTGAATGCAATTCTGCCATAATATAATAATATTAATAATAAATCAAATTGGTGACAATGGCATTGAATGTAATTTTTAATTCCAACAAAAACAAAGCTTTCTTCCTCTCTCCTCCTCGCGAGAGAGAGAGAACCGCGGAGGTCGATGCAGGGCTCAAGAGGATGGCGAGGTTGAGAGCTTTCTGACGATGGCAGCGGCAACGGCGGAGGTGGCCGGAGGCGGCCGGCCGCGGTGGCCGGAGCTCCGGCCTGTGGAGCAAGAGGGCGGCTGCTGCTGCGGCTATTCGAGCAGCGCACACGCGTGCTGGTGCGAGGGCCGAGATGCGCCTGCAGGCTGTGGATACAAATAGGAGTGGCGCGGGCTTGTGCGTGAGGGCGCGACGGTCTGCAGTTAGCGCCTTTAGTAGCGAGCAGGCGGAGAGGGACGCAGGGACGTGCCTTCAGTAGCGCTGGTACGAGTGGTGCCGCACCTACGTGCGGGCTGCAGGGACGCAGCAAGGAGAGGGTGCTGGCGCGTAGCGCCTTCAGTAGCGAGTGGGTGGAGAGGGACGCAGGGACGCGCCTTCAGTAGCGCTGGTACGAGCGGTGCTGCGCCTGCGTGCGGGCTGCAGGGACGCAACAAGGAGGCTGTGCGGGCGCTATGGGCGGTGTGGCTTTGCAGGTCTGCAGGCGATGGTGAGGGTGTTGGGGCTGGCGCACGGTTGCCTGCCGCGCGCAAGGAGGATGCGTCGGCGGTGGTGTGCTGGAGGAGAGACTTTTTCCCCGCAAGGGGAAAGAGGACACAGTGCAGCACAGTGCACATTTTTCTTTTCTCTGGATAAGAGAGAGCCATTCCCCGCAGGGGGGGATTCCTCCTTGTGCACGCCGCCTCTTCTCTTTTTAAGTCATCTCTCTCCCTCCGTGCGCCAATCCAAGGATTTGCAAATCCCTTTCTATTTTTGGTCGGCGAGCATTGGAGAAGATTGCCCCAATGTCCAACGGGGGAGGGGGGAAAGAATCGGCTATTTGGGGAAATTATCCCCCCACCCTTGTTCTTTCTGGGTTTTATTACCTGCACATAAAAATAGCAAAATAATTAAGTTATGGAATGTTATAAACTCACATTATAAGGCGTACAAATATTCTATAACTTAATTGGCATTATTAACACACCCAAACTATATGATTAAATATACTTAGGCTTAATATTAGTCCATTTTAATGGACACATCAAATACCCCCATGCCTAAGATTTGCTAGTCCCTAGCAAAAATAATAGAAATAATCAGAAGATTTCTTCTTTTTTTATTTCAAAACTTTAGAAATCAAGACAAATGTGAAGTGCTGATAGCATAGGTAACAGATCCAAGTGAAAGAGCCCATTCGCTTTGGGAGTTCATACATTACCCTTGGCAAAAATTTCTGTCGAGATAGGAAACTACTTCCCTCGGGGATAAAGCAGACGATAATCTGTAATTTGACCCCGATGTTTGGCTTAGGTAGGAGATATCAAGTTGGATGGATTTTTATTTGGTGGCACACACTCAATTGGTGCTACATATAGTCTAGTACTGCAGACTCTAGCTCTTTAGACTATTAGATAAGTCAACTCTGAGAGAGGCTACACAACTGTGCTCTCTTGATGTCCCTGGGCACTCTCTCTTTTCTTTCTCTCTGAGATCACAAATCTCGCCAGATTTAGAAATTATACTCACTATTTGGTGGCCTCACATGGCATCTACACTTCAATTAAAGTCCTAATAACTCTATAACTAAGTTAGAGTTCTCAACCAGTATTCAGGCGATCAGAAATACTAGAAGGTAGGTATGGGTCATATTTGGTGGAACGCGATAGGTATTTTGCTGCCTCGGAAACAATGTTACATCATACACTTGGACTCTTTTTTTTTTTTTTGAATGTAACTTTTTTTTTTCTATTTCTTCTTCTTCTACTTTTCTCTTTTCTTCTCTTCTTTTATATATATATATATATTTCTTGTTTTTGTTTCTTTTTCAATCAACACAACACAATACAGACTTTTATTTAGGAGGCATTATTAGGGATGATGATGGTCAAGAGGAAGTTGTGTGGCTTATTTGGTGGAAGTGCCTATTCTCGGCACAGGAAAGGAATGGATAGGACAGGCGTATTTCTGACCTTTGACACTATTACCCTCCTTCAGCTGAGGACTCTATGAAGGACGGTCGTAACCATCCACCATAGTTATAGATTTATTAAGACTCAATCTCTATGTATCTACCTTATTTGGTGACTCTCAGGAATCCACTCAAAGTATGTACACAGGAACAGAGAGTGAAAACTACGCCTAACTCTGAAGTATCGTTATCTAATTATCCAAAACTTAAGAGTCCTTGCACTAGACTTAGCACACCATTAATCTCTCTACTTTCTTCTCATAAATATGAGGTAGATCTATTAGAAGATAGTATACCTGACTCCCTATGAATTGTCCAAGGGTTCAGTAGACTTACAAATGCTCATTGGTTCTCCTCAAGGATCCATTACCAAATCTATGTGCACGTGAAATAAATGCACTGGATTCTAAACTTAAGAAATAATTCCAGAAGAAGAACCTCTAATAACAAAGGTATTTTGCTAAGGACTAACCCATTCAGCTCTTTTTTTTTTATATGCTAACCTAAATGCATGAATGCACCTAAAATGCAAATGCACTCCCCCATGCCTAAATCCTACAATGTCCCCATTGTAAAATTAAAACAGGAGGAGAGAGGAAAGAAATCACCTGACACAGTTTGCTGAGTTGCCTCCCAACAAGCGCTGCATTTTCTGTCAGCAGCCAGACTTATAAGGAACCTGTAAGTCAGGTTCCAAACAGAAAAGGTTAAGCCCTAAGAATATGCATAACAGCACAGGCCTAGAAAACAGGTAACCACGGATATTGGCGAGCTGATGATGCAATGTAATTCCAAATGCTCGCCAGAAAAAATGAAAACAGAAAATCTCACTGGCTACCCTGGGAGGTCTAGGCATAATAAACAGAATATGAAAAGGGACATCCCGAAACGGAATAAGTGGAGGATAACAAGGATCCTCCAGAGCAGGACGGGTTTTAAAAGATATACACAGAATTAGTTCAAACCCTTGAATGGCGAGAGTAAAAGTACAAGCATCAATCCATACTCGCCATTCTACCTTAGGATGTACTGGCCTGATATAGTCTCCAGAAAGAATGTACATGAGCAGAGATTTGAGTCAAGGATCGGTTAGGGAGTATAAGAGTTGCTTGTAGTGTTGGAAGGTAATGGTTAAGTCCAATGAAGGTTTAGTTGATGTTAGGCCCAATTCCAACAATGATTCAGATTGTGTACACTCCCTAACAATTGTAGACAACTTCACGTTACCCTGCCTAGTATTAATGATCGGAGTCATATTTGAATCAAGGGTAGACTCCAAATTAGAACTCTTTGATGGCAGGGTGAAAATGTCAGAATCATTATCATTCCGCTCATCCCCAAATTTGTTTGGTTCACTCAAATATTTATCAATTGTATATGTGATTCATTAGGAGTTGGATCAGTTTTTTCAATTATTTCTAAGGGAGGATCAGTTTTAATATTTTGGAGGAAGCCTATATCATTGAATTTGTCATTCTTCTTGGGGTATAAATCCTTAATTGACATGTTTTGTTCCTGAGAGTCTCTCATAGACTTCTCATTATTTTGTTTGTCCTCTAATATCAACTCCAGTTTTGATGGAGGATGGCCCTCAAAAGAAAGGAGGAATCTGGATTTAATCATATTATTTCTATCCTATGGAACTAAATCCTCAAATGATAAATAATTCTGCTGTGATTCACTCCAGATTTTCAATCCATGTTCCTCTGTTGGGGCATCCTCATCCTCTGAATTAGACTCTTCATAACACTAAGACTAGAATTGATCATCCTTTATTCCCTTAGGGTCACCTTCATTAGGTGCATTTAAATCCTTAGGATATTGAATGATAGGTGTTGATTCCATAAGTGGAGGGTCAGGAGTAGGCTCACTAAGAGTAGCATGGGATTCCACCAAATAATCAAGAGGGGAAGTGATAGGAACAATAATCTTCTCTTACTTTTGACTCCAATATAATTCAAGTGGATAATCACTATGATTGTTGTCCTCTAGTGGCCGCGTCTCATTGGGAGAGTCTAAGTGATCGCTACATGAAATTGGATCCCTGTTGTCATTAAGTACCTCAGAATTATTTTCATGATCATGATCGGATGGGTAGGGATCAGGATTATTGGGAACCGTGTAGCTAAGTTGTCTTATTTCTTCATTTAATTGTTGACTATTCCTCAACATCTCTCCCATTGATTCCATTATTTCCTTTTGTTGTTTTCGCATTTCTATCATAAAAGAGGAGAGGCTATTATTATCAGGTTGGGGAGGATAGTCAATTTCAGGCTCCGGTTGCCTAGGGGTATCGGTCCAACCTCGATACGGAAAATCATGAAGGGTGGGAGGATTGGGTGTTTGCATGGAAGTAGGGATTTTAGGATTGGAGAATCCCGCTCCTAGGCTCTGCTCAAAAGTGGGAGTTATCAAGCTAGTACTCCCAGGGTAAGAATGAGAATGATCCCATGAATTATCAATGTACCCATCAAAGGATGGATACGCTCGGAGCATGGGATCCTGATTAAAAGATGGGAAGTATTGACTCTGATAATCTGAATGATAGGAGTAAGAATAATCCATTTCTTTAAGCAAAACAATTTTAACTCTCTTAGGCTTTAGCAAAATTCAGAATATAAGCAGAAAACTTCCTAGGGAGTTCTATTGTCAAAGCAAACGCAAATTCAATGGGACCTATTTTTAGTAGATTGTAGGTCTTAGAGTTATATGTTTAGTTGGTGGCTAAACAAGTTTTGAAAAAATTACGCTTCCTAGGCCAACCTTCGTTGGTGCCTATAACCTACTCGCAAGGGATGGAAGTCTCGAATCGAGCCCACACACGAGGAACCAAAGTAACTTGGTGGATAGGCTTGTTGATTTCCGACTAGCTTCCCTTGTGGTGCAAAAGAGGAGAGGTAGAAATTTATCTAGTGACCTTATGTGAGGTGCACAGTGTCTCAAGTGTGCAAGCATACGATCGTGTTTTGATTTTTTGAAATTCCGCAAACAGGATCCTTTTGCACACAATTTTCAATCACAGATTTTAAAGTCCAACCTCTTAACAGTCCCAATTTGTTTAAAGTGACCACTGAATTAATTTGATTCACGCACTTTTGTGGTCTTAGATTTAGGTTCAATGCATATGCATGACAAGTAATTAATGCTCAAGAGAAGACGTACCTTACTCCAGCTTTCTTCGTGCAGTGATGAATGCAGTGTAATAAAAAATAAACTAGATGCTGCTCATTAAGTCCTAGATGATCGTCCTATAGATATGCAGCTTCTAGCAGGCAGTTCGATTTTTTTTTAATTAATTAATAATAACAAACAGACCTAATCTAACTAACTAACTAAAATGCAGTTTAAAATAGTTCAAATAATCCTATAATCTAAATAAATGGGAACACATTTCCAAAAATACCCAACAAGGGCCCAAAAGACAATATTTAAATTCTAATGTCTATCTAAATAAATCTAACTAAGACCTACTGCCTAAATCAGAAATAGGCTTCTCCGTAAGCCTAAATGCGTGGGATCAAGGCCCACGTGTTCCTGTTGTCGTCCTCCAGGTGGCGTCAAGGTCCACCAAAAAGATTGTCTCCGCCGTGCACGTTGTTCACGTTCAAAGTCGTCGCTTTGCTGCGCCTCGTCGCCGTGTCAGGTTCCTTGCACAATAATAAAAATGATTAGATAATTTCGCAACTCAAAAGATTAAAAAAAAGAATAAAGTAAATCTATTGCGTCTGTTGCCTCCCTGGCAACGGCGCCAATTTTGATGGTCGACTTTTTGCTTAGTGTTATAGTATTTAAGTGGTGGAAAAATCGACTAATAAAAAACAATGAAAATAACCACTCGCAGAAGAGCGGGTCGTGTCCACAGGGAGGCAATGATGCAATCAATACTTAATTATTTAATGTAATTTCGGATAGTGCAAAATTCCTTTTCAAATCGGACTTAAAATGTGAAGGAAAGTAGATTTGCAATAACCTAAAAAGTTAAGGGTATAACTGTAGTTTTTCCTCACAAAATCTTTAATAAATTTAGGATAAATTCATGCAATTTTCACTTGATGTGTACTAAAGACAATTAGTACTTAAATTAAGTCCAAAATCAACCTTTAAACTAGCCACTATCAATACCATGCAATTATAAGTAACTAGGAGTGTCTGAATGCAATTCTGCCATAATATAATAATAATAATAAATCAAATTGGTGGCAATGGGATTGAATGTAATTTTTAATTCCAACAAAAATAAAGCTTTCTTCCTCTCTCCTCCTCGCGAGAGAGAGAGAGAACCGCGGGGGTCGATGCAGGGCTTAAGAGGACGGTGAGGTCGAGAGCTTTCCGACAGTGGCAGTGGCGGCGGCGGAGGTGACCGGAGGCGGCCGGCGGCGGTGATCGGAGCTCCGACCTGTGGAGCAAGAGGGCAGCTGCTGCTACAGCTGTTCGAGCGATGCGCGTGCGCGCACTGGTGCGAGGGCCGAGATGCGCCTGCAGGCTGCAGATGCAGGGAGGAGTGGCGCGGGCTTGTGCATGAGGGCACGGCGGTCTACAGTTAGCGCCTTCAGTAGCGAGCGGGCGGAGAGGGATGTAGGGATGCACCTTCAGTAGCGCTGGTACGAGCGGTGCCGCGCCTGCGTGTGGGCTGCAGGGATGCAGCAAGGAGAGGGTGCTGGCGCGCAGCGCCTTCAGTAGCGAGTGGGCGGAGAGGGACGCAGGGAAGCGCCTTCAGTAGCGCTGGTACGAGCGGTGCCGCACCTACGTGCGGGCTACAGGGACGCAGCAAGGAGGCCATGCGGGTGCTGTGGGCGGCGTGGCTTTGCAGGTCTGCAGGCGATGGAGAGGGTGTTGGGGCTGGCACGCGGTTGCCTGCAGCGCACAAGGAGGATGCGCCGGCGGTAGTGTGCGGGCGGAGAGAATTTTTCCCCGCAAGGGGAAAGAGGACACAGTGTGGCACAGTGCACGTTTTTCTTTTCTCTGGATAAGAGAGAGCCATTCCTCGCAGGGGGGATTCCTCCTTGTGCACGTCGCCTCTTCTCTTTTTAAGTCCTCTCTCCCACCGTGCACCAATCCAAGGATTTGCAAATCCCTTTCTGTTTTTGGCCGGCGAGCATTGGAGAAGATTGCCCCAATGTCCGGTGGGGGAGGGGGGAAAGAATCGGCTGTTTGGGGAAATTATCCCACCACCCTTGTTCTTTCTGGGTTTTATTACCTTCACATAAAAATAGCAAAATAATTAAGTTATAGAATGTTATAAACTCAGATTATAAGGTGTACAAATATTCTATAACTTAATTACCATTATTAACACACCTAAACTATACGATTAAATATACTTAGGCTTAATATTAGTCCATTTTAATGGACTCATCAATGATGGGTCTACCTAGGGTTCTAAGCCATTGAGAAGCCTTGTCTCTTAATGAGAAGGGAAACATCTTGATTAGAACAATGTCAAGGCTAATGTTCTTAGGTTTCACAGTTCGTGCTATGCAGTCGAGATCCTCTAGGTGCTGAAAGGGGTCCTCATTTGAGCTTCCATGAAAGTGGCTCTGGATCAGACTTAAGACATTCGGTTTCATCTCAAAATCATCTCCCCCTTCGGGGATCCTAAGGTGTGGCTCGACTCTAATAGCGGAGGGATTATAGAAATCGCGGAGGGGCCTCGGCTAATCCTGAAATGGTGGTATATCAAGTGGTGGTTGCCTTTGTACGCCTTGGAAAGGTGGTGGTGGTTGTTCTTGTGGGTTCTGTAACCGTTGTATGGCTTGCATGATGGTGTGGATTTGTTGTTGCTGAAGCCGGTGGTTTGCATGAATTTGGGCTTGGATGATGGCCATTGCATCTGGTGGGGGTTGATCCTCAGCCTCATCTACCCTAGGTTCCGCCATGTTCCTAACAGAATCACGTCGCCTAGATTCCTGCCCCAAAACACACAACTCGGGATGCAGTGAGCGTCTCCTGTGCATACATTAGAGAAGAACAGGAGGGGATGCGGAGGGCGACAAGTGCGAGAAATGTGTTTCAATCAAGCACACAAGCCTAGTCCTTATGGTGTATTCCTTAGGAGACCTAGAAATCTCACAAAGGGTGATTAAGTCCGTAAGCACTGGACTCCCCTTCCCAAGGCTAATCTGGCCAGGTTGATTACGAGGGGATTGCAGGGAAGGTTCTTCCTTTGGCTTGCGCCTCCGGTTCCGCAGACCCCACAACCGCGGTCGTTTGACACTGCCCTACAGCCTAATCACCAGATTCTACCAAGGGAATGAAAGCCAAGTGCCCAGCGAACAAAACCTCGCCTTTCGAGACTTAACTCAGTCCTACCTAGGGCACGTCTACTCAATTTTAAAGGGCTAGGATAGTGCTTATGCTAGGGTTATGTGATGAGGCGTTGATTGGGCTGGTGCCTCTTAATTTTTCCACTTTCAAGGTGTGTGCTTCTATCAAAACATGGTTTTCAAGCAAGGAATTTTAAGATGTGGTGTCTTTTAGTGTTTCATACTTACTTTAGTGCCTTTTAGGGTTGACGTGTCTCAATGTTTTCAAACAAGTTTCAGTGGGCATGTCAAGTTCTGCACACAATTCAGTGAAAGTAGATTTCCTTTTATTCTGTAGAGGCTCTAAAACCCTAATGTACTCATCCTAATGATCATGAAGCTTCTATTAGATGAGTCGATTTTAGGGTTGAGTGGTGCGGCTCAAGTTAACTCACGATGGCTTCACAAACACCACTCAAAAGAGAAAAGAACACTCCAAGAATTTATTTAGAATGTTAGAGTGTACATTTGTTTGTGGGGTGATGTGTTAAGGATGTGGGTCAAGCAATCATACACCACGCCAATTTTTTTTCAATTTTAAAAAATTTTTTAGTTTTTTCACGCAAACAAACAATCATGAGTGAAGAATTACTCACTATCGGTCCTTGTTGTGCCTACTCCCTTGTTACCGTCGTGGGATGCATTGCTTCGCCGTCCAAGCGTCGAATTCCTACAACCATCAAGTAAAAAGGAAAACAGGACATTAGACGATGTGAGAATGGATATGGAATGGAGGTGACAAAACAAATCCGTTGCCTCCCCGGCAACGGTGCCAAAAACTGACGTGCGCTTGTGTGTGTGTGTTAAGAAGTGTCGTTATAGTCGCACTTGCAACGCTGGTTTTAAAGTAAAGAAACGGAGGTGAGTCTGAGTGTCGGTCTCAGGGAGGCGTGAAAATCAGATTTTTCTTATCACTTGTTGTCACGGAAAGCGTGGAGTTTTGCTTGCAAATGGTGCGGTTTGAAAAGCGAGAGAGAGATAGAGAGAGAGATTAGGGTTAGAGTTGTTTCTTGCTTGATCATGCAACTTAAATAGAAATTAAAGTAAACAACTGAACGGAAAGTAACTTCATTAATCATGCAGCTTTAGTTCACAAATTACAACATTAAATACATGCTTAAAAATAAGTAAAGGAAAGCTTAAAAGAGAGGAAGAGAGAGAGAGGGGGGAGAGCGGCGAGGCAGCCACGGCGGTGGAGGAGGCTCCATCGGCGGCTCGTCGTCTCTGACGATTACAAGAGGGCCTAAAGCTAGCTAAGAGAGGGGGAGAGTAGTTGCAAGGGAAGTGAATGCCTTGAATGAGTGGTTGGAGGGGGTTTAAATAGGGAGAAGGGCTTTCTAAAAGAAGAAGGGGCTTTAGCGACCTCCAGGACGTCGCTAAAACCATTCCAAAAGCGTCGGTGAAGCCTTCCAACCCACCGGTCACACGCCCGCGCCGTTCTTCTTCGCGCCTGATCTGCGGCCGCTGCATGAGAGCCGTCCGATCTTCGATCTTCCCTTAGGCGAGCTCGAATCATGCCTCGGGCGCGCATGTGCGCAGGCGTCATCGCTCGGCGTGCGCGTGCGCGTGGGCACTCGCTATCTGAGAGCGCACCGCGTGGTGCGATCTCAGCCGCCCACTGCTGATAGGGTTGCCCAATTTTGCAGTGCGCTCCTTCGTCTTCAATTCTTCGCACCGGGCGTCTCGAACCCGCGTCGCGTGCGTGCGGGCATGCTCGCTAACCGTTGCACCACGCCTGCTGCTTTGTCGCGGCGACTGCGGGCGGGCGCGTGATTCTAGGCTGTCCGATCGAAGATCGACGGTCGAGATTTGATCTCAGTTGGAGGAGGATGCGACGTGCGGTGAGTGGGGGCGACGTGGCGCAACGAGGGCCGTTGATCATCAGATCAACGGTCAGAACTTCTTGGGCCCATTGTAGGAGCTCCGGATGTCGGATTTGGCCGATCTTGAGTCCGTTGGACTCTGTTCGTCGTTCTGAATCCATCTGTGCGGTCCGATTGCTCATCTGAGTCCTGCTTTGACAAGTGCTTACACAAATGGCCATTAATACAGTTTTATAAGCAATCTTGGTATATGATGCATGCAATGCTCCCATTCTACTTATGTTGTGCCTTTTATTCTTAAGATGGGCCCTATTTAACAGAATTATCACCCCCATGTGTAGTGTTATCAATTGTTTGTTTGACACTAACACCCGCCTTACCCTCCGCATTTAAAAAGAAAAATATAAAAAATCTCACAAAGGTACACAACCTTATCTGATTTTCAAACTCAATCGAGGAACTAATCTTTGGAACTGGTACACACACCCAAACACATAATCAAGTAGAAATCAGATTAGGTAATCACTTGTGTGCCTAATTAAGTGGTGCAACAAGTCGATTGTTTGAGTTGATTGGGCTGCACCACTTCAACTAAAATCAACTCATTAAGTAGCTGCCACATAGGTTCAACTTTTAGGGATTTACCAGATACTCCACATTCTTTTAAGCTTCAAAGGAAAACATCTTCACCTGTGCTTTCAAAACCAGGTGTGCCAACAGAACTTGATTGAAAATACCTAAAGTTGAATCCTAAAAGCTACTAAGCAAAATTTGAACCCTAAAATTCACCGCATAAAAAATAATCATGCTTCAAAACCACTGGTTGTGCACACACACATCAATCAATCATTAAGGGCACAACCCAAATAAAGGGCCCATCACATTCCAAAGCACATTTAAACCTAGCCCTAATTAAAACAGAGTAGACGTTGGCCTTAAGAATTAGACTCGCTCTTCGAAACTCAGAACAAGATTATTTTTTATTAGTCTGTTTCTACCGGTCAATCTGATGTCTAGCTAGGGGAGTAGAATCAAAGGATCGCGACTGGGGGGT
The DNA here is from genome assembly GCA_037157565.1 of Thalassia testudinum. Lineage (NCBI taxonomy): Eukaryota > Viridiplantae > Streptophyta > Magnoliopsida > Alismatales > Hydrocharitaceae > Thalassia > Thalassia testudinum. Next base: position 131,363,200 of record JAZHRO010000077.1, read on the forward strand.
ACACTAGGAACTGAAGGTGTAAGCCGAAGGAAGAACCTTCTCCCCAGTCCCTTCCTCTAACTGGTTGGATTGAACGGACAGAAGTAGATCAAATCGTTTCTTTATCTCAAGACAGGTTTTGGGAGTCTGTACGTCTTTAGGCTAGCCCACTTAAGGACAGGTTTGATTGTTTGTATTGCAGGGCACCTTTCTTCCTCCCATCTATCATGAATCTTTCCATGTTTCATACGCATTCCTGCTCTTTCCCTCCTGTTATGACTTATCCTCAACATGATGATTATCCTAACTTGTACTATAATCAACCATCTGTTAGTTGGGATAACTCAGATTGGGGATGCAATTCTGAACCCCCGTGTTCGAGGTCAAACCTTGAACACCATAATTGTGATTTCTATTCTTCTTCGAGCCACATCGATTATAGATCGCCACCCTTTCATGGACAACCTAATACGATCTACAATCAAGAAGGATGCACTGGTCCTTATACATCCTCTAAATACACTGCCTTTAGGTCATAACCACCTTTTGAACAATCCAAAATGACCTATTATCAAGGAGGGTATCACGAATCTCAATTCGTTAACTCCTCTGTAGTGATCCCAAACTTGCCTAACCCTGAACCAAGTCATTTAGTTCAGGTTAACCAGGTTCAAGATAAGGTTTTGGCTAACTTGAGGAATACTATACAATCTTTAGAAGTTCAGCCAATACCTTACACTAAAGAATTGGAGCCCCTAATTGAAATGTTTGATGATCTGAACAAGTATTTGTTGGATTGGCTCCAGGATGTTAAGGATAAGAACCCGGGTGAGTTTCTACTTGGGAAGTTATCGAAACTGAGAATGAGATTTGTGGTTGCTTTAGTTCAATCATGGGATGATTCCCATGATGAGCCCCCTTCAGGAGAGCTAATGTCAAAACCTTCTCAGGCACCTGTTGGGGGACACGTGTTACGAGGCTGACCAGATTGATTTAGAGCAACTAATTAAGGATGATCTGATTTCTTCACTTGAGATCCCTGAGCTAGGGTACAAGGAAACGTATGTCTCCATGGATCAGAAAGTGATGGATGATTTTGGGACATACATTAATATAGATTTAGATTTCTTTGAGACTGAGGGTGAAGAATCAATTTGTGAAGTCTCACGTGAGTTTACAGAACACAATTTCTATGAGACAATTGGGCCTGAGGAATCCAATAGATCATATGATGGCCCAATAACTGAGGAAACTAATCTTATTGGGGCTCACATGATAGATTCAGAATCGCATTTTCTGAAGAATTCAATTCAATGCCCCAATTGTCAGTTACACCCCATTGAGCTTACTAACAATTCTGTTTTTAAGATAATTAGACCCAATTCAGTTATGATTCAGTCACATCTTTTAGACTTGGAAATTTCAGACGGGGTGATCAATATGCAAGAGGTCCCAGAATTTGACATTCAAATTGAGCAGGATAGAAGCTGGGAAATTTTGATTTGGGAAGCAAGCTCCGGAGGAGGTAGAAGATCGAGTCTAAGGGTTCCAATTAATCTGAAATCATCAAACCAGGACCCTTACGACGTTTGTTCAGAGGATGACCAACCCAAGCACAAATTCATTGATTATCCTTTTGATCTCGGATTCTCTATAACCCGACTTTTTGGTCTTAGGTTGCATCCTCATAAATTGCAGGTCCGACCTTGCTTGCATATGGATATCAGGTTCTAGGTAATTTTTATCTAGAACCTTAGATATTCTTGACCATGGGGAATGGGTCTGCATCATAATCTGGTCCACATCTGTGGACATCTGCTGGCAGGTCTTAGGTTGCATCTTTTTATTCTAATTCTGACCTGCACCTGTGATTGTTTCTCTTCTTTGTATAGTGTGCCTAGTGGAAGGCACTAAATTCAACACGTATACAGTTTTTGTTTATCTTAGAGTGGACCCATTATTCATGCAATTCAGGTGCTTTCTACTCTACTCCACTCTATTTCATGTCTTTTTAATACAATGAGGACATTACATTAGATAGGCATGGGGGGTGGATATTCATCTCTGAATTACTTCGTTAGCACCGTAGATTCGTTTTATTTTCTTTAATTTATATATAAAAAAATTGTAGAATTAGGAAAGAGAACTTGGGCTTTAGAAAATTTTCAATCTTAAGAAATAAAATTGTATGATTTGAACACAAGGACCCTTCAGGTCTTCGGACTTAATCAACCTGGGTATCCACTAAAATGTGGATTTGTTTATCGAGTCCTCGCCATCCTAAATTCTATTTTAATTTGATTAAATAAGTTTGGGTGATAAGTACATGACTTATCAACCTGCCCTCTGATTTGAGGGAACTTTAAGTCTAAGCATCTACACACTATTCATCACTGACTCGTTGTTCAGCGGTCTTAACGGAAATTGGGTAGCTAATGAACCTTCTAGGCTGATATGGCTGGCAAGTTATCATGGGTAACAACACATAAGTAGGTTGTCCAAAGCCTAGTCACAGGACCACTCTCTTCTTACTGCCTTTAGGTAAATCTTAGGCCAGGGAAGCCACCTACTTTAAAATAAAAAAAGAAGAAAGAAAATAAAAAGAAAAAGAAAAGGAGAAAAGAAAGAAAAAGAAACAAAAGAAATAAGCCACACTTCGCCGCACGAGTATGGCTGACAAGTTGTCGGTGGTAACAGCTCATCGACCGGTTGTCCAGAACCTAGCTCAAGAAATGCACATAAAAATTCCTAAAACACTTAGAAAGAAGTGGAGAAGTAGAATAAGTCTAGGAGACATACACTGGATTCACCCTTGTGTTGACCCCATAAAAAAATAAAAGTAGGGAGAAAGTTGCCAGTTGTATAGATACACCATCAAGCAGAATTCTTTTTAAGGTCACCTAGGGGCGTAGAAACCCGAAGGCTGTTCTGATTGCCGATCAATGAGTCTATCACATTCACAAAAAGATGCTTAAAACTTAGGCTTCTCATCAAATCTTGGGTGGGTTGAGTGGCCGTAGAAAGCCACTCTGTAACCCTAAACTCAAAAATCCAAAAAAAAAAATTAGAAAAGAAGAAAAGGAGAAAAAGAAATCTTTCTTTGAATAAGGCGAGGGCTTAAGGCAGTCTACATTTTGGCAGATACCTGAGTGTTGTTGTGTCTCTGTAGTTCAAGTCCTAGTTGAAATCCCTAAGTGTTGAAAATAACTATTGCCCAAGAAATCTGACTTAATTCTCTTATAAATAGCATATAGTTTTGCTAATGACTAGCAAAAGATAGGCATGAGGGTGTGATGTAAACATGTTTATATCACATAAACTGTCTATTTATGCGTGTTCTTAAGCACAGAATTGCATCACATACTATAAATATTGCATAACATGCATTATCTTGCATGTAGGTTAGGCTGAATAAAATGTAGGTTAATTGTCTCCTTTTATGGCCAGGGATAGGGTAACTTGTTAATCAGGGCCTCGGATCAAAGATCCAACCATACGTATCTGATTAGGGCGACGATTGGAGTTCAATGACTTCAAGATCGCCCTGATCGGATATTCGTAGCACCAGATAGAGATCGAGGAACCCTGAAGATCAAGGGCCAAGATGGTGTTAATCCACACCTCAGACAACAAATTCGACCGCACGGATGGGTTTGGATCGACGATCGCAGCCTAACGGTGGGAAAATCGGTCCAATCCGACACCTGTGGCACCATCTACAACATTCAGAAGATGGACGGCCAAGATGGTGCCACATGGTGCCATCCTAGCCACCCAACCGGCCTTAAGGACCCGCCTCCACTTCTCTTCTTCACCCGCTCGATGAATCCCCACCGTAAAATGCTCATCCAACGGCCGTAGAGCCGCGTTCAAAAACTCAGCAGTGCGACAAAGAAGAGTGCTTAGCGCAGCGGTCGAGCGCCCCTTCGCGAGTGAAGGGTGCGCATTCGAGCTGCGCCAAGCACTCCAAATCAGACAGGCGCAGGCGCGGGCACGATTGGACCGTCAGATAAAGATCGGGCGGCCAAGGGGAGGAGGCGTGGCACGCGGGGGTTCGTTGATCGCATACATGCGTGATAACACACGTTTGCATGCCTCATCGCACGCGGACGCATGACAGTGAAGATTTGAAGGCGCTAGCGAAGGGCATTTTAACCCATCCGATCTCTTAATCGGACGGCTAAGTGTGCGCGATCATAAGCATGCATTTAAAGCGTGAAGGCGAGGGGGCACGCGTGCAGCGCGCGCACGTCGACCACGTTCAGGCCTTTAGTTACGGATAAATCCGTCACTACAGGTCCTAAATTAATGTTTTTAATGTTGTAATGACCAAAATGCCCCCACTCCTTGCATCTATAGAAGGAGACCCCTACCCTACGAATTTTTCATCCCTTCTCTTCTCTCACCCCTTCCAAGGCCCTAAGAGCTTGTCCCATACCCGGGATGCTCCTCCAGAGTAAAAATCTTAATTTTTCCACCTTCGTCCCCCTTCGTGGAGCATCCTACGGTTGTCCTCTCTCTTCATTCGAGAAGCGGATCCCGAGATGACAAAAACATGCTGCTTTATTCCCGTTCCTCCCGCTTCGTCCTCTTTCCTGCTCCATTCCCCGTCTTCCAGGCGTCGTCCCGTCCGGCTCATCCTCCAAGCATCGTCGAGGAGGATATCTCTCTCCATTCTCTTTACTGCTTTCTAGTATAGATTTACCACCTTCTAGTCGTAATGAGTAGTGTAATGAACAATTTCTGATAATGAAATCCATGTTCATTCTGCATCCCTTTTGCTTTTATTTGTAATATTCTCTCTCTCTCCCTTATATTTATTATTTGTTAAATAGATAGCTAGTTTCCGATATTCTGTTTCATGACAAACAAAATAAAACACGTATTTTTAATCAAACGTCTACCTCCTTGTGTTCGACCTGGAACTTCTTTATGACTTTTCGGTATAAATTTTATTTGTTGAACGGATTTCTTCGTGACTCGAACTACAACGATAGGTTTCAAAAACTAGTTGCAAACACGTAGTTATCCGTCATTCAACAACCTTCTAGGGTAGTATGGTTGGTAAGTTGTCGGTAATAACAGCTCATCGGTCGGTTGTCCAGAGCCTAGCCACACGACCATTCTCTTCCTATTGCCTTTAGGTAAATCTTAGATCAAGGAAGCCACCTACTTAAAAAAAAGTAAGGAAAAAGAAGAAAAAATAATAATAATAAAATAAAATAAGTCTCACTTCACTGCACGAGTATGGCTGGCAAGTGGTCGGTGGTAACAGCTTATCGACCGGTTGTCCAAAGCCCAGCTAACAAAAAAATGCACAAATAATTCCCAAAACAATTAGGAAAGAAACGGGAAGTAGAATAAATCAGGGAGATATACATTGGGTTCGCCCTTGTGTTGTCCTCATAAAAATAAAAGGTAGGGAGAAAGCTACTAGTCGAATAGATGCACCTTTACGCAGAATGCCTTTTAAGGTCATCTAGGGGCATAGAAACCCGAGGTCCGTTTTAATTGCCGTTGAGTGAGTCTATCACAACTATCACGACAAGATGCTTAGCACTTAGAATCCTTTTCGAGTCTTAGGCGAGTCGGGTAGACGTAAAAAGTTATCCTGAAACTCTCAACTCCAAAAATTACAAAAAAAATAAAAAAGAAGAAAAAAACAAAAAAATGTATCTTCCCTTCTCAAAATAAGGCAAGGACTTGGATGGTCTGCATTTTGGCAAATACCAGAGCATTGTTGAGTTTTTAGTAATTAGGTCCTCAGTGAAATTTTCTAATGTGATCAACAAATCTTGCCTAAGTGATCAAATATTGATTCTATTCTTATACATAGCATGTAGGTTAATTTTGCTAGGGACTGGCCAAAGATAGCTATGGGGGTATGATAAACATGCATGTATTCATGATAAAATGCCTAGTTATGACAGTCCCTAAGCTTAGCATTACATTATATAGTATAAATACTGCATAACATTCATCATATTACATTTACTGTAATGTATATAAATTGTACAGTAATCATGCATTACTGTGGCCAGGGAATAGGGCATGACATTTTGAAGCTTCAAATGAAAAATCTAACCGTACAAATGAATCCGAAATGACGATTGCAATCCGGTAACGAGGAAATCATCTTAATCCGAGCATCGTGGCATCCTCTATAAGCAAGGAAAGGTGGACGGTCCAGATGGTGCCACGTGGCACCCTCCAGATTTCCCAAGGTCGCCCTGCATCCCATCCTAAGGCCTTCCAACATGTGATCTCAGCCGTTGGATGGAAATCCAACAGCTGAGAAGCCCCCTCCACCCACAGCATTTCTTCTCGACGCTTGCGCTAGCATGGCGCATTGGTTGAGGCACTCACACCCAAAGGAGGGGCATGGGCTCCGGGTCTGTAGACCCCCCCAATTCTTCAATTGGCCATGAGGCAATAGTAGCATAGCATGCATGCACGCACGAAGCACGCACCAACGCATCATATTGGCAGCAATAGCGCAACGCACAGCCAGCGCGTGCGGGCACGACAAGGCAGCGCATAGCGCACACTAGCAACACCGTGCGGATCTTCAGCGACAGCTAGGGCAGATCTTTAGCGATGATTGCGGATGTCACTAATTGTCCATGAGCAAAAAGTGATAAACACTAGTTTATCAATCTTATGCATTAAAATAAACCTACCTCTTAGGTTTTTGCTCCGCAAAGGGGTTTTTGGGTTGCATTTAGGTATAAATTAGGTTAGGCATGCATTTTACTTTTTATTGTCTTTTTGATATGTTTTTATGAGTGTTAGGGATAAACAGATTATCAGATCCCTAGAACCCTAGCACTCAGGAAGGTAATTGGTGAAGGAGAAGCTCAAACCACCTATAACTCAGCTTGATCCAGCTCACTTAAACTAGGGTTAGCTCATCCTAGCTCCATTCAGCTCATCTTAGCTCACCTTAGTTCAAGTCAGCTTAGATCCAGCTCAACTTAGCTGAGTCTAGCTCATCTCAACTCTCATCAGTTCACTGGGAGCTCTAGCTAGCTCAGCTGAGTTAATTGGAGTTCACCTCAGCTCAGGACCAGCTACATCCTGCTCCACTCAACTCCAGCTAGTTGAAGATGACTTCATCTTAGCTTAGGAAGCTCAAGTCTAGCTCCCGGGGACTCAACTTAGTTCAACTTAGTTGAGCTAAGCTATCTTAGCTACTCCAACTAGCTAAGTCCTCCCCGGGAGCATCAGACCCAGCTCACCTCAGCTCATTTCAACAGAGGCTAGCTTGCTTTATCTTGGCTTAGCAGCTAGCAAAGAACTAGCAAGCTAAGCCAGCTAAAGTAGCACCATGCCACCCTCTTCAGCAACTGCCAACTCCATTTTAGCTTCGGACTTCTTCTATCTAGCTCCTCTTGTAAAACCCTAGCACCATATGCCTCCTCCTATACTCTATAACTAGCTAAGCTAGCTTAGCTCAGCTTAGCTTAGGCTAGCTTAGTTAGGCTACAGTTCCCTTGGCCAACCATCAACCCAACCTAACCCAAACTCCACCTACATAAGCTCCCACTTCAAGTCCACCTAGCTACCTACTCCTAATCCAAGTTGGCGCCACCACCATAGCCATCCCTTCACCCCTCAACTTCCTCCAAAAAACACTTAAGGTTGGCACCAAAACCACCCTTCTAGAATCCTTCCTTTTGGCACCAACCTAAGACCCCATCATGGCCATCCATCCGTCCACCAAATACATCCCAACCCTTCCTTACATGGCGCCACCTAACCCCCTTCTAGAAGACCCATTTTGGCGCCATCTCAAGGGGCACCTAGGGTGGTAACCACCACGCTTAAGTTGGCACCAAACCCTAGTAGCCCTAGGATCTATTAACTACCCCAGAATCCTATCCTAGCCATCCATTCCAAAAGCCACCAATACCCCCCATCCTACTCTATAAAATGACCCTTAACCACCACCATTTTTCCCATCCTCCCATAGTATATTTTCCACTCTAATTCCACCCATAACCCACGGCCAAGGAGAAGGAAGAGAGAAGAAGATTAATGGGGCACATCACCCACCCCCTTGGTGCCTTCTTCTTCCCATTCCTTCACCTTGTGCCACACCTAGGAGGAGGAGCAATCCATCACTAGGAGGACGGCTAGGCAAAGAAGGAGTTTTTAGGGTGGACATCCACCCTTGGGAGAAGCAAGTGCACGGCCCCCCTTGGGCTTGCAACTATCTTGGAGGACACCTTCCTGGAGGAGCCTTTCAAGGAAGGAGAAGAAGGAGCCCTCTTTTTAAGTTAAGGAGCTACTCGGCTCGGAGCAAGAAGCCCCCTTTTCTTCACCATTTTAGATAGAGGATTTGTGTTTTTCTTTTCTTATATTCTCAAGTAGAGTAGAAGCATTCCTCTATAGGTTTTGTGTAAACAATTTCCATCAATTGAAGTTGCCTTCAGTTATCTTTTTGTTGCATAGTCTTTTAGAATTTTTGTCTAGCATTTTTTTCACTCCATCTCCCTAATTACTTTAGGCCTCCACATGCCTAGGGTGAGTTTAGGGAGAGGCTCTACTTGTCACCTTAATAGTAGTGTAGTGAATTAGGTGTAGGCTATTTTCTCGCTATCAACAATTCATGTGTTTCCCGTCATTTCAAAACTATAAAAATTATAAATTTGAAAAGATCAAAAAGAAAGTTGATTTCCATTTCCAAGTAAGAGACATATTTTGCAAACATTTGGCTTCCTTGGATGACCCTAGATACTTCCCTATCTAGATTTTATAAATTTAAAATCAACTCGATTTTTATGCGTTACAACAATAAAACCCTAATTTTACAAACCATGTAAAAAACCTCATCAGAAAGCTCCTTCCCCACCACTATATAAACCCACCTACACCTCCCCATTTGCCTTCATCTCTACCTATGCTACTCCCACCTACTCCAAAGCTCCAAGAAGTCTACCAAGCTCCCAAGAGCTCCATTCCCAAGCTCTAAAGGCTCCCTAATAGTGTAGAGTCCTATCCCTCCACCAAATATTCAACCATCCTCTCACTACCTTCATAGGGAACCCTAGAGCCATCCCTTCACCTCCATTCAGGCAAACAATCACCTCCACCTCCTCATCCCCATTCCTAGCTTGGTGAAGCTTTCCTCTACCAGGTTTCATCCGACATCTCAGTCCCGACGTCAGCATCTCTCCTCCATCCAAGTTGCTACCAAGCGCCGTCATCTCATCAAACATCCGCTTTGGGAGATTTCCTCTCACACACATCTCTTTTAGTTTGTTTAGCTTATTGCTATTGTAATAAACATTATTTCTCTTCAAGCAATCAAATCGTGGTTCATCTCTCTATTCTTTTTATTGCAAGCGATTTTACCATTCTCCTAAAATACCAAAAAAATAACAAAACCTAAAAACACCAAAAAGAAATAAATTGAAACATGAATTTCAAGAAACAAACGTTGCCTCCCTATGTTTGACCTAGGGTTCCCTTTCGAGTTTCAGTAAATTTTATTTGATAGTGAGTTTTGCGACTACGACGACGGGGTTTCTAAAAACATTAATTTTCCCTCGCGAAAACCCACTGACCATAGAGGCAGGATAAATTGATTTTTGATGCCAAGTATTCTTTTTGGGAAGAGCCGAAACTATTTTGAATTTGTGCAAATCAAGTTATCCATCATCGTGTTCTAGTTAATGAGATAGCAAGCATACTCAAATTATGTCATAATACTACTTGTGGGGGTCACTTCTCTGGGAAGAAGACAATAGCTAAAGTACTTCAAAGTAGATTATTTTGGTCATCTTTATTCTGTGACACTTTTAATTTTTGCTGGTCATGTACTAGATGCCAAACTTTAGGCAACATGACCCATAAAGACATGATGCCCCTGAACATGATACTTGAGGTCGAACTTTTCGACATTTCGGGCATTGATGTTATGCAACCATTCACCAATTCATTTGGGTACCAATATATACTAGTTGTAGTCAACTGCATATCGAAGTGGATTAAGGCCATTGATCGGGAGATTTCGCTTTTCAAAAAAAATACGTCAGGGAAATATGTCGTTGCAGTAAAAATCATGTGGTGGAAAAATTCCAAATGAAAGATATTTATCAATAAAACTAACCATGGTAGATTAAGTCATATCCACAAGGAGGAACAAATGCAATAAATTCATGAATACTTTCCCAAGATATTTTCCTAATCAAGTGCGGGATCTGTGCCTAAATTCGATGTGAAATGAGGCGAAAAGAAGACACACAATAACTCAAGAATGAAAGGTTGTGTGTGCAATTTTACCTCCATAAAAATAATTCACAATGGCATGTAATGTAATTGGATTTCAAGAATTAGGTTTTCGCCTCTAGGCCATGTAACCATGTGGTAATGTTTCATGCATTCATGTTAGGAATCTAATTCAATATATAAAGAGCTGAATGCATGAGAGAAATAGTGTGGACTTGTGAGGGCATGCACGCAATTTTGGATGAATAAAATAAACAAAACCAAAAATCCAAAACCAACAATGGCATTCAATGTAATATTTAATGTCACCCAAAATAGAGGATGTAATCCTCTTGGCCGTGCGCACGTTTGAAGCCGTGACGGGTAGCAAAACTTTCGTTGGAGGTCGGCTACGACGAGGGTAACCTGATCATGGTCGCGAATCAACGAACGGTGACCGGAGATGGCCACTAGAGAGGAGGAAGCCGCTGGCGGTGGCAACGATCGTGGCATTGACAGCGATTGTGGTTGGAGGTGGTGGCACAGTGGTACGGCGACGGTGGGCATTGGCGTCGGTAGGCGTGGGCGCCGATGTAGTAGTGGTGGTTGCATAGCGTTAGCATGGGAGTGGCTGCTCTAGACACCTGGGAATGGTCCTAGATAGCTTAAGTCTCCCCCCAGTCTTGCAGTCGTGTGCGGGATGTGGAAACAGAGAGGAAGGAGCCTGTGGCCTTATCGAAGTTCTTCCAACGAAGGAGGAGTTACGGTTGTGCTTTGTGCGAGTCGTAGTGGTGGGAAGGAGGATGAGACGTAGTGATGATGTCGCAGTCGCAGTAACAAGACGTGCAGAGTGCGGTGATGAATGTTGAGGTGAAGTCATCGCGGTTGTGGATGCCGATGCTGTCACCACTGACCGCAGTGATGGGTTTGTTGTGGGCGAGACATAGTGGCGGTCATGGCCGTGGTCAAGTCTGTGCTTGGAGAGAGGCTCTCCTCTTCCATAGAGGAAGATCATCTTTTTTCAAGAGGAAAGAGCCTCTCTTTAACTTGTCTGCAATTTCCCAAAGGAGGAGCCAGGCGGTGGCATCTTCTCCTTCCCTTTTCCATCACCTACGGTGGCTTTCCAAAAGAGAAGGATTTCCTTCCATTTTCTTCTCTTGAAAATCAAATATATTTGATGTAAAGCCATTAACATTATCCTTCCCAAAATGACCTTGCATCCAAATAAGTAACTAACCAAGTTGCTTATTCAAGGCATGTAAAAATTAATGGAATGACAATTTTTAAAGCATAAATGGTTTATCAAGGTAATATGCTTTAAATCAATTTCACATTCCAATAGCAATATACTTAGGCTCTAATTTAGTCCACTAAAGTGGACTTATCAGCCATCCCAACCCAAACTAATCACCATAAAGAGGTCAAGGATTTTGTGAAACGAAATATCTTTAGCCAATTTGGGGTTTTGTTGTTCGAAAATTTGTCGCAAAAATATTTGAGTTTTGAAAATCCGTCGTCGTAGTGGAATTTTGTGAGAAAATCCGAACAATGAAATAATTTTTACCAAAACCCAAAAGGAGTCCCGGGTCGAACACAAGGAGGCTACGTCGATTCATAATCCACAATTATATTTTATTTGTTATTTTTGTTTAATGACGAGATAATCACAATGATTCTACTCTACTTGCAATATAAACACTATAACTAAAAGAGAAAGAGAGAGAGAGAGAAAGAACAACTTTCATAATCAAAATAATGTTGTTACAACTACAACTAGAAAGTGAGAAATCTAATCTAGAAAGCAGTAAAGAGAAGGGGGAGAGAAGTTATCCTCCTTGGCGGCTGCTTGGAGGATGAGCCAGATGGACATCGCCTAGGAGAGCGAAGACAGAGGACGGAGAATGGATTGGGAAGAACTAGGGATGAGGTAGGGCACCATTGTCATGGGATACACTTTGGAACGGGGGCGAGAAGACGACCACAGGTGCTCCACGAACGGGGTGAGAAGTGAACAAAATTTTGATTTTTACTCTAAAGGAGCATCCCAGGTTTGAGACAAGCTTCTTTAGAGCTTAGGAGAGGGAGAGAGATAAAGGAAGGGATGAGAAGAATGTGGGGGTCGTAGGGCCTTTTTATAGGTGTATAGGTTGGGGGCAAATAGGTCATTCAAGGTTTAGAATATTAAATGCATTATCCTTTAGTGACGGATATAAATGTCACTAAAGGCTGAACGTAGGTGTAGCACACGCGCACGCCTGCTTCCTCCTCTTCCTTTACTTCAATGCTCATCCACGATCAAGCAACCTCAGCTGTCCAATCATGAGACCGGACGGCTTAGGATGAATCCACGCCTGCCTACCTCCATCACATGCCTAATGCATGCATGTGAGATCGCATGTTCGACCGCACATCAGATCACACGTGCATGAACCGCAGCCTCTGGGCACTCCACATCTCTGCATCATTGGCCGCACAATCTTCATCGCACGATTGAAATTGGCCGTGCATCACTCTTCTTCTTGATTTGAGGAACGCGTAGTCTCGAACCCGCGCCTCTGACTTCACGAGCAGGCACGAGACCAAGACTCTAAGCCTTCCTTAAAGGTGCATTCTCAATTGAGGTGCACGCGCTCGTGGCTGTTGGACCAAGATCCAAAGGCCCAGATCTGATGGCCAATTGAGGAGAGAAAGTGCAGCGTCGATCCTTGGGCAATTTGGGCAGCTGAGATGGTGCCACGTGGTGCCATCTTAGTCGTCCATCTTCTCTGACTTGTAGATGGTGCCATGGATGTCAAATTAGACCAATTTTTGCATCGTTGGGCTGCAATCATTGATCCGAACCCATCCGTGCAGTCTGATTTATCATCTGAAATACGGATTTACACCACCTAACCCCTTGATCTCAAATCTTTCTCGTACTGCATCTGATCCTACGGAAGTCTAATAGGGGCAATCTTGGAGTCGTTGAACTCCAATCGTCGCCCAGATCAAATCTGTACAGTTGGATTTTCAATCCGAGGCCCCGATTAAATATCGCCCTATCCCTGACCACCAAAAAGAGTAAATTACTATACAATTTGTACAATTTGACCTAAATGCGTGATGATGCATGTTATGCAATATTTACAATGCATGATGCTTCTACGACACAAGAACATGCATAAATAGACATTTTAGGCTACTTAGATGCATACACATCACAACCCCATGCCTATCTTTTGCTAGTCCCTAGCAAAAACTATATGTTATTTATAAATAGAATTAGAATCAAATTACTTGGGAAAAGGTTAGTTTTCAACACTATGATCAAATTACTGAAGACATGAATTACAGAGACACAATAGCACCCGGGTGTCTGCCAAAATGCAGACTGCTCAAACCCTCACCTTATTCAAAAGTAAAAGCATCTTTTTTTCTTTTTCTTCTTTTCTAATTTTTTTTTTGAATTTTTTTTTAAGTTTAGGATTTCAAGGCAGCTTTCTACGGCTACTTAACCAACCCAAGACTCGAAGAAAACTCTAAGTACTAAGCATCTTTATGTGTGAAATGTGATAGACTCGCTGATCGATAATTAGAATAGACTTCAGGTTTCTACGCCCCTAGGTAACCTTGAAAAGGAATTCTGCCTAAAGGTGTATCTATACGACCAATAGCTTTCTCGCTACTTTTATTTTTATAGGGTCAACACAAGGGCAAACCCAATATATATCTCTCTGACTTATTCTATTTCTCCACTTCTTCCTAAGTGTTTGGAATTAAATATGCATTTTTGTGAGCTGGGTTCTAGACAACCGACCAAGGGGCTATTACCCACATTTCTGAAGTGTGGCTTATTTCTTTCTTTTCTTCTTTTCTATTTCTTTTTTTTTCTTTTTCTCTTTTTACATTTCTTTTTCTTTTCCCTTTTTTTTTAAGTAAGTGGCTTCCCTGATCTAAGATTTACCTAAAGGCAGCAGGAAGAGAATGGTCGTATAGCTGGGCTCTGGACAACCGACCAATGGGATGTCACCCATGATAACTTGCCAGCCATACCACCTTAGAAGGTTCATTAGCTACCCAATTTCTATAAAAATCATCGAAAAGCAAGTCAGTGCAAATAGTGTGCAGATGCTTAGACTTAAAACCCCCTCAAATCAGAGAGTGGGTTGATAAGTCATGTACTTATCACCCCAACTTATTTAACCAATTTAAAATGAATTTTCAAATGGCAAGGACTCGAGAAACAAGTCCACATTTTAGTTGAAACCCGAGCTGATTAAGCCTGAAGATCTGAAGGGTCTAAGTGTTCAGCTCCTACTGTATTATTTCCTAAGATTGAAAATTTCTAAAGCCCAAGTTTCCTTTTCCTAATTCTTTTCTTTTTTTATAGAAAGGAAAAATAAGGAAAATTTACAAGAAATCCACAGAGCTACCAATATGATTCAAAAAATGAATCCACCCCCTCATGCCTAACTAATGCAATGTCCTCATTGAAAATAAAAGGCATGAGAAAAAGGGTAGAATGAAGAAAATACCACCTGTATTACATGATGCCTGGGTCAGCTCTAAGTCAGACTGTACAAGTGTTGAGTTTAATGCCATCAGGTAGGCAGGGTCCAGCCAAAGAAGTCACATCAAGGTTAAAGCAACCTTGTCTGAGATGGGTTCTGGAATAACGAGGTCAACATAAGGTTTCAGACGTTGTCCATTGACCTTAAAAGAATTACCCGTCTTTGGGTCAAAGATCTCAACAGCCCTATTTGGGAATATCCGATCAATGATGAATGGGCCATTCCACTTTGAGCAAAGCTTACCGAGAAAGAGCTTAAGTCAAGAATCAAAGAGCCAGACCTTCTGGTTTGGCTCAAAGCTCTTGCAGGAAATCAGCTGGTCATGAAGAGCTTTGGTCCTAGCCTTATAGATCTTGGCATTCTCATATGTGTCATTTCTGAGCTCCTTCAACTTAGATAGTTGGAGTTTCCTCGTGTTTTTGGCTAAACTTAAATCAAAGTTGCATTTCTTGATTGCCCAGAATGCCCTGTATTCAATCTCAATGGGTAAATGACTTGTCTTTCCATACACCAGACAAAATGGTGACATGCCGATAGGCGTCTTGTATGTCGTATGTAGGCCCAAAAAGCGTCATCAAGCTTTTGAGTCCAATCTTTTCTATTAGGCCTAACCATCTTTTGCATAATGTTCTTGATCTCCCGATTGGAAATCTCAGCCTGTTCATTTGTCTGGGTGGTAAGGTGTGGAAATTTTGTGATTCACCCTGTATTTTGCCAGTAAATTGCAGAACTGGGCATTGGTGAAGTGAGTACCACCATCGCTGATGATGGCCCTCGGAATCCGAACCGACTGAAGATGTTCTTCTTGATAAAATCAATGACCACCTTGTGGTCATTTGTTCGAGTGGGAATAGCCTCGATCCACTTGGACACGTAATCAACAGCAACAAGAATGTACTAGTGTCCAAATGAAGGGAGGAAGGGTCCCATGAAATCGATGCCCCAAATGTCAAAGATTTCGATGGGAAGAATCAGGTTTAGAGGCATCATGTCTCTCTTGGTTATGCTCCCAAGTGCCTGGCATCAAGAACATGACCTCGAGAATTCCTAGGCATCCTTGAATAAAGACGACCAATAAAATCCAGATTGCAAAATCTTTGCAGCCGTCTTTTTCCCAGAGAAATGTCCACTGATTGTTAATTTTCTCAACACAGTTAATTAAGTTAAATAGGCTTAATTATGTGCAAGAGGAAGTAACTTAGGTTAACTTGAATTGATGTCGATTGAGTAGTATAGGGTCAAGCTAACCTAACATTTTAGATTTTAATTCTTTTTTAACTGGTTGAGTGCAGGTCATTCAATGGGAGGTATAACTTAATTTAATTCACCATTAAATCCTAAGTTTAAATTACTAATTACTTAATCAATTGGAATTATAATTAGATTACTTTAAGAATATGAATCTTGCATAAGGATATTCAATTAGATGACATGATGCAAAATTTCATAAAGAAAAACATATTTACACATGTGAATTGTTATTACAAACAAGTAAACATGTTTATTTCACTAATTTCATCTCATATACAAAAGACTAAGGCAAAGAAAAGAAATTCAAATGAATACAAATGCCTTATTACATCAATTTAGCCTAAAAAGAAATTGTATTTAAGTAAAAAAAAATTACAAAATCAGACATGTGAAACTCTTTAATTTTCCATTTCCTTCTTTATTTTACAGCCACAATTCTTCTTCTCTTCTTCTTCTACCTTCTCTCTCTCTCTCTTTTTACCTTTACTCTTTGTTTACACTCTCTATTTTCTTTTATTCTTTCTTTACTTCTCCCTTTAGCTTTCTCGAGCTCTTCTTCTCTTTTTTTTCTCTAAAGCTTCTTAAGTCTTTTAACTTCCTTTCTATTTTTTTTTCTTTTACTCTTTAACTGTGCAGGCTAACCACATTTTGAACCAAAATTTTGGTTTATGATTGGCAGCTCGGACCGGTCGGGGATACACAGCACCCCTCTCAGGGTGGGACCAGACCCTACTAGGTTCAAGCCTGGTTTGTATTAGGTTTGGTTTACTTCCAGCTCAATTCTCATCATGCACAGCCTCCGGCCTCCCAGGCCTACATGCACATGCCCGATCATGGGCCCACACTCGCATGCCCACAGGCGTACACACACCCGGGCACATGCACCGCACGCACCCACACACACACACTCATGCTCATTGTGCGCCCAGCACTGTCAACCGGTAAGGCCAATGCACAAAACCATTTTATCCTAAGGCGGGCACCCATACTCTACCGATGTGGGATTATGTTAGTCCTCTCTAGGCTGAACATCCGTTGAGGATTCTAGTTAGCACAAAGCTCCAAATCGAGCAAGTAAAGGCTCGTTGGGAAGCTTTAAACGTGCTCTACAAGTTTACAGCATTAATTTGATGCTCAGAAAAGGTCTTTCCCTTTGATTTGAAGGGTGAAAGTTGAACGTTTCCACAACCATTTTAGCCTACAATGGTGAACCTCATGTCTAAAGACCTGCAAAGAGAACTTTTGACCTCAAATGAGGTCCTGAATAGGTTCGGTAGGTGTTTCCGCACCTAATGGTGAAGGAAAGGGACTCTGAGGAGCTTCAGGAAGGCGAAGAAGCTCAAGAGCTTCGGTAAGGAGCTTCAGAGCTCCATTTCAAATTATGTTCATCTCAACAGAAAGCTAAAGGTCATTTTCATCAGATCAAACAATCTCTGAAGGTTGTTAAGGGTCTATCTAGGCAAAATTTGCATTTGAATTTCATTAGAGAGTCACTGAAGCCAACGTTGGGTTCAAATGAACCCAAACTGAACAGAAGTTTGATTCATCTGAAATACTGATTAAAACTCATCCAAATTGAATCTAATCTATCTAAAATCATCCCAGAAATAATTTGAATTCATCAATTTCTCTAACTAAAACCTAAATCATCATATCAAACCTAATGTTGACCATTGAACCTGGAAATTTGACTTTCTACATTGAGCAATATCAAATGAAACTAACACTTCAAATCATCTCTATTTGATCTCAGAAATGTGTTCAGGGTATCAGAAAGGAGTTTCAACCAAGAAACCTAGGGTTTCAGGTCTGTCACCTGGGCTCTAGAATTAGTTTGTTCAATAGAACAAACCAAGGCTTTCCTAAGTGAAAGATCTTCAAATTTAACCTCAAAGCATCCATCTGATGCTTCTAAACCTCTGAAATTAAGATTATCCCTATTGGACAAACTTCTCCAACTCTGTCAGAGTTGGAGAAGACAGAGGTATATTTCTAACTCCAGTCTTTAAAACTTCAAATCAAATGTTGCAGAATGATCATTAAGCCTCAAATAAGTGATATGGAGCTTCTCAAGGAGTTCCATAGGCTGAAGAGTGTAAGTTGACTCGTTGGAGCTCGTCGGAGCTCCGGTGAGTCCAGACAATGGCTAAAAGATAGTAAAAATCATCAAAACAAGCCATGGACGATCTGAAAAATTTCCTGAGGTTACAAGGAACCTTAAAAACACATTAATTTCTTTAATTATTAATCATACTGAAAGTTATGCATTGATTTAGCAGTGAGTGTAGTTTGAGTTCACTAGAACTCAAGACATGTTCTCCCACTCAATTAAGTAGAGATTATGTTAGTGAAATGTGGTGAGGGTGTTTAGGTGATTAATTAGGTGGGTACACTCCTCCTGAGCTGCCATTGACAGCGAGCTTAGGAGGTTGAATGTATTTTAGGCATTTCAATTATAGGTGATTATTGATCAAATTAAAGTGAGGATAGGGGCCCTTAAGTGATGATTAAGTGATGGAGGGCCCTAGTGGAGGTGAATTGCCCTCAAATACTTCTGCCATGGACAATGAAAGCAGCTGGTGAAGGAGGAGATGGTTTAGGCGATTAGGTATTTAAATCAGGGAATTAAGGTGCTAGAAATGATCATGTAGGATTAAGGAAGATGATCAATGATATCAAAAGACAAAAGAGTGCTCCAGTCAAGCTCAAAGAGCTCGCCAGAGCTGAGGAAGATGATCGAAAATCTAACATTAAATCTAACTAACCTACCTAACTAACTACGCTAATTAAACTACTTACCTAACCTACTATTACCTAGATGAAGGGGGCAGAGGATCTTCATCGAAGGTCCTTAATGGAGGAGGAATCAGAGGGACAGAGGAAGATGTTTGATAGGTGTAGCCGAAGTGTAGAGGAAGAAGTCCAACGTCGACACTATGTCAGAAGACTCAGCAGACGACAACAAAGTTCAGGAGCAAGTAAAGATGAATGAAGGAAGATGGAGGAAGTGGAGGAAGGTCACCAGATTTGGAGTGAATAGCCTATCTGCTAGGTTAGTGGGAGAAAGAGGGAAGGGAGCTAACTACTTGAAATCGAGGAGGTGGAGGGGTATTTATAGGTTGCAGCGACTGAGGAGGGTGAATCTGGACGAAAAGAGGTCTAGGAGTGAAGTAACCACCAGTGTCTTCTCCGACACCGATGAGGTTAACTCCAAGCCCTAAATAGGATTTGAGCTTCATCCAGACCGATGGATGAAAAGAGGAGGTTGAGCACAAGCTCTAGGAGCTTGGAAAGGAAGGGTGGACGTCAGATGTACGGTGATCCGCGAGTATGGAAACCTCCTGTCGTCAGCTGTTGAAAAGGTTGAAGAAGGAATGAAGAGGAAGGAGTTTACAAGGACCTGTCTATAATGAAAGCTAAGGACCTAGGTGAAGAAGGACTCGATTGAAATAAAACTTAGGTACTAAAATGTAAACTAAGGTTTTCAAGGTTTATTTTAATTTAAATCTTTTTCATCTTTTTATATATGATTATAAATGAGATAAATATTATATTTAAACCTTGGATTTACATTTTTTACATTTTATCTCAATTTATTTAATTAAGTAAAGTTACTTAAGTTAGTTAACACATTAATTAGGTAAATTATTGATGATATTTCCAGTCCATTTATTAATTAAATTATTAATAATATTAATTGGATAATAATTTATCCTTTTTAACTTATTTTAAGGTCCTTTAATATTTTATCCCTTATTTTATAATTAACCCATATATTTACATATTCCTAGCTAATTAACTAGGAAAACTAGTTAATTAGGGGTAATTAAAAGCCATGATGAACTTCTCATCATACCACATGCAGATGGATTCCAGAACTCGAGTATACTTTTGAATTCATTCTCTGGAACACATTGGCGAATAATCTGATCAGAGCTGATGCGGTACAATTCAGGGTCCTCCCAGAAGTAATATTTGGCCTTAGATTTGAGTCTAACTCATTATTACTTGGTCTAATACTAAGGGATTTGACCAACGTCCGAATAATTAACAATGTCTGCAAACCACGAAGTTTGGACACCTGATACTGCAAGGATAGTCTCGTTCGAAAAAGTATCAACAATCGGAATATCCAGATGAGAAGAATCACTTAGGAGTCTCGAAAGATGATCCACCACGACATTTTGTGCCTTAGATTTGTCTTTAATTTCAAGATCAAATTCTTGAAGTAAAAGAATCCATCGGATGAGTCAAGGTTTGGCATCCTTTTTGGCCAAGAGATGTCTCAAGGTCGAGTGGTTGGTATAGATTACAACATGAGATCATAAGAGATGAGCCCTGAATTTTTCCAATGCAAATACTATAGCTAGCAATTCCTTTTCAGTAATAGTGTGGTTTCTCTGGACCTCGTCCAGACTTTTGCTAGCGTAGTAGATGACAGAGGGCTTCCTATCAATTTTCTGACCCAAAACAGCCTCAACTACGTAATCAGAAGCGTTGATCATGATCTTAAATGGGGCTATTCAGATCGGTGGTTGCAGCACCAGAGCACAAGTGACTACCATTTTAAGAAAATCAAATGCCTTGTGGAATGATTCATTAAAATCAAACGGCGTATCTTTGGCCAGAAGGTTGCTCAAAGGTCGAGAAACCTTAGAAAAGTCCTTGATGAACCTTCTATAAAATCCCACATGACAAAGAAATGATCTAATTTGTTTAACAGATGTAGGAGGAGGAAGTTTGGAGATATCATCCACCTTAGCTTTATCAACTTCAATTCCCCGCTTAGAGACTACATGACCCAAGACGATGCCTTCTTGTGTCATGAAGTGACTCTTCTCCAAACTAAGGACCAACCGTGTTTTGATGCATCTCTTAAGGATCAATTCTACGTTAGCTAGGCAAGAATCAAACAAATCTCTGAAAACGGAGAAATAGTCCATGAATACTTCCATAAACTCTCCCACCATGTCTAAGAAAATGGCTAGCATACACCTTTGAAAAGTCGTAGGTGCATTGATAAACCCAAATGGCATTCTACGGAATGCAAAGGTTCCGTAGGGATAGGTGAAAGTCATCTTTTCCTAGTCCTCGGGATGGATAGGGACTTGGCTGTATCCCGAGTAACTGTCCAAGAAATAGAAATACTTTTGCTTCTCTAACTTTTCAAGGATTTGGTTGATGAACGGCAGAGAGAAATGATCCTTTTTCGTGGCTGCGTTCAGCTTCCTGTAATCAATACAGACTCTTCAAGAGGAAGCTGAACGAGTTGTGACAGATTCTCTTTTCTCATTAGTCACAATGGTAATCCCGGCTTTCTTGGGAACAATTTGCATGGGACTAACCCAAAGACTATCCGAGATTGGATAAATGATTCCTGCATCGAGCCACTTAATGATTTCCTTGTTGACCACTTATCGCATATTAAGGTTCAATCTCCTCTGCATCTAGCCAAATGGGTGAGATTCATCTTCCATAAAAATTCCATGATTGCAATAAGATGGCTCAATCCTCCTAAGGTCATGGATGGTCCAACCAATTGCCTCATTTGTTTTTAGGACCTTGATCAGTTTCATTACCTGCTCCTTAGTCAGTTTTGAACTTATAATCATAGGGAGTGTTTTCTTAGGTCCTAAAAATTGATATTTCATACTCTTAGGCAATGGTTTCAGTTTGAGTTGGGGCGAGTTTAAGATAGAGGGTAAGGAGGATGTTGATGAAGATTCATCAAGACAGTCCAGTGGAAGAGGTTGGAAGTGAACAAAATCAACAACCTCTTCAGGGTGTGGTGAGTCTACCACGGAGGGTTGTGGGTTAGGTTTGCTAGTGTTGGTCGAGTCCTCGAGTGCATTGATCAACATACACGTCTTAACATTGAAATCATGATCCTCAAGCTCCTCAATAAAACCACAATCCTCAAATCCTTTTATCGCCTTGAAAATATCAAGTGTCAATTTCCTATCTCCAAAGGCCATCTCCATACTACTGCTCTCACAATTGATGTTGGCCTTGGCGGTAGCTAGGAACGGGCACCCCAGAATGATGGGCGTGTTCCTCAAATCTTTAGGTGCATCCATGTCAAGGACTAGGAAATCTACAAGAAAATAGAAGTCCTTGACCTTGAAAATAACGTCCTCAATAACGCCTTTCGGTATGGTGACTGAACAATTCGTTAACTGTAGCATTGCTGAGGTTGGCCTAAGTTCACCTAATCCAAACCTTTCATAAAGAGAGGTCAAGATTAGGTTGATGGATGCACCTAGATCCAATAATGCCCTATCAAGTGTAATCCCCAATGACACATGAAATCAAGGGGGCACCTGGATCTCTCTTCTTTTGAGGAAGGTGATGCAGGATAATAGAACTCACCTGCTCAGAGAGAATCACCTTCCTCAGGGTGGGTTCTTTCGGCTTACGCTTTTGGGTACATAGATCATTCAAGAATTTTGAATAAGTTGGAATGTGCTTAATAGCATTAAGGAGCGGGATATTGATCTCTACACTCTTGAGTAAATTCAAGAGCTCCTAGTTGCTATCTAGGGTTTTCTTCTTCCTGGTTTTGAATAAGGCCTCAGGAAATGGGATGTGGGTTGTGTCCTCAATTTTAGCTCCCTAGGCCTTGTTTTCTTCTTCAATCTCCTCCTTTTCTCCCTTGGGCTCCCCAGGATTTTTGTTGCTAGAAGGTAGTAATTTTGGGTCCTGGGTTTGTTGTCCGCTGCTCAAGGTAACAAAATTTGTAGAAGCATACGAGTTTGGATCTTGAGAAGGGTCAGGAAAGATCACAGGGGCCTGATTCACCAAATAACCCAAATTGGATGAAGAAGCAGAAGAAGAAGTTCTCAACCACCTAAGAATGTGTGTGTGGGTCCCCTTAATTCCCGTACCCTTGGGCTCGATTGCCATGATTCTACATATTGTGAGGGTTGGGTACGGGTTGGGATGGCAGAGATCCAGGCTGATGAGAGTTAGCAATAAGCCCAAATTGTAAGTTATCCAGTGATGTCTTCATTTGTTGCATAAGCTGGAGCATGGATACTTGCATTTCTACCATCTGTAGGTTCAAATCAGCCTGCCCTACAAGTTGACGGGCATTCTAGGTTGGCTGATTGACCTAATTAGGGGGCAACTGAGTGTATACATGACCCTGACCCATTGGTCTTTGCAGTGCATAGTTGTTGGGTCGGATTTGGGTCTACTGCCCTTGATTTTTCCAGGAGAAGTTAGGGTGGTTCCTCCAACACAGATTATAAGAGTTAGAATATAGGTTGGACCTAACGTTCTCCTGTACAACATACACATCCTCATAGGGTGAGGATGGTGGGAAAGGAGAGGGATCAAAGAAACTGGGATCAAAGGCCCCAGTTTGGAACCCATAAGGTTTCAAATAATGCTGGCTCGCAGGTTGAGCCGCTTCCAGTTGATTCACGAACTCCCATCCAGAAGGAGCTCATGAAGAATGGAATCCGGAGTTCTAGGATTGAGTGGATCGAGAAGTATTTGCAGAGTTTCCAGCCATCCACTCTTCCATTCTTTTGGTAACCAGGTCAATCTTATCTAGTTTATTACAAATCAATTCCATATCGAATGAATGAGAGCATGGACCTCATTAACATTCGATCTGAGTTATTGGGACAGGTTAAAAGTATCCATGGAGGCATGATTGATGGAATTCTCACTTATTTCCTCAAACAATTCATGTGCACTATCTACATCCTTGTTAAAGAAATTGCCTCCATAAGAAGCGTCCACGTGGTTACAAAGTTGCTCAGTCAACCTGTGATAAAAGATTTGCACGAGTTGCAATTTTGGCACCTCATGGTGTAGACACTTCCGCAATAGATCTTGTTATCACTCCCAGGCACCATGAAGCAGTTCCCCTGGCCACTTGACGAAAGTAGTAATCACCCATCTCAATGCATTGGTATGCCTGACTAGAAAGAATTTCGTTAAGAAAGCTGATTTAAGACCATTCCAAGTTGTGATCGGCCTTCCAATTGTCTGGTACCAATGTGCGGCCTTATCCCTAAAAGAGTGGGTGAAAAGCCTCATGATCATTTGCTCCTCGTCCACACATGCTTTGGTGGTCTGGACCAAAGTCGTCAAGTCCTCCAAATGCTGAAACAGGTCTTCAGAGCCAAGCCCGTGGAAAGGTTTGGTCAGGCTTAACAAATGGGGCTTGATTTCTACGTCACCAACTAGAATCTTGACACCGAGACGTTCCCCGTAGTTTGAAGGATCATAAAAATCCTTCAAGGGCTGAGCACCCTGACCATGCATTCGCTGGAACCATTCTTGCATTTGCTGCATTTGTTCTAGCTGCCTTTGCAACATCTCTTGTGGATTCTGAGGCAAAGGAGGTGGTTGATTAGCCATGGGATCAATTGGATTAAAATTCAACTTACCCCTCCTTGAATGGTCTAATGGTCCTTCCAAGAGGGGATTCAATGACCTTCCAAGCATAAACTAGGAAGTGGTCGCAAGAACTAGGGATAAGAAACCTACAGCACAACAAAACAAGCCTATCCTTAAGTTGGGTAGCCTAAGGACCTATGCTTCAAAATACAGTCAAACTACAACACAAATTTTGTGTTGTCCTTAATCCAAAAGCTAGTTAAGTTGGAATGTTGAGACAGGGGGAGCATGTCCCGAAGGTCACTAATTATGCCAAACCCCTGCTTGCTTAAGTCGTTTGACAATCGGGCCACCCAACTTAGCACCTTCTGGAGAAAGCAGACGTCATAAATTCTCACCACAATATGAGAAATATCTTGAAATGAACTGATGAGTCTTAGGGCAAATATCTACTTGATTTTAGATTAGGCTCAGGATAGTAGTGCTTTGAAATGTGGTGGGCTCTTAAAATGGGTTGTGCCCTTAATTAATAATTGAATAAGTGTGACTGCATGCACAACCAGGGTTTTCAAGCAAGATTATTTGGATGAGTGTCTTTTAGAGTTTAAATCTTGGTTAAGTAGCTTTCAATGTTTGAATTAAAGTGATTTCAATCAAATTCAGGAGGCACGCCAAGATTTGCAATCACGAGTGAAGATGTTTTTCCTTTGAAATCAAAATAAAGTGGAGTGCCTGGTATTGACCTTAATCGTTAACCCTATTGAGCAAGCTACTTGATTAGTCATTTTTATATAAAGTGGTGTGGCCTAAACAACTCAAGCAATTGGCCTTACTGCACCACTGAGTTAGGCACACGAATGATTACCTAATCTGATTTCTACTCAATTATGCATTTAGATGTGTGTACCGGTTCCAAAGATCGAATTACCGATTGAGTATGAAGAATCAAAAGAGGTTGTGTACCTTTGTGAGATTTTTTTTAGATTTTTTTTTTAAGCAGGGGTGAGGAGGGTGGAGGTGGAAATCAAAATAACCAAACTAATCCTAGGGTTTATGAGAGCACCTAGGTTAATTAGGGTTTGAATTAGGGTGATGGAATGAAATCTATGGAGGGAGAAAGAATGAGGGAGCACTTACAGTTGTCTTCAACTGCACTTTAATCCTTTCTACCGCTTGAAGATTCATAATCGGGGTACCTGCAACACAATAGAGAAGAAATAAAAGAGAGTTAGAAAGCAATTGAGTGCGCAAAATGCGGAAAAGAAATTGAGATCTATTGCTTCCCTGGCAATGGTGCTAAAATGTTGTGTGAAAATTTATCGCAAAAAGATTTGACTTTTGAAAATCCATCGTCGTAGTGTAATTTATGAGAAAATCCAAAAAATCAAATAATTTTTACTAAAACTCAAAAGGAGTCCCGAGTCGAACACAGGGAGGCTACATCGATTAGAAATTTGTAATTATATTTTTTTTGTTATTTTTGTTTAAAGATGAGATAATTACAATGATTCTACTCTACTTGCGATATAAACACTATAACTAGAGAGAGATATATATAGAGAGAGAGAGAGAGAAAAAGAACAACTTTTATAATCAAAATAATGTTGTTACAACTACAACTAGAAAGCAAGAAATCTAATCTAGAAAGTAATAAAGAGGAGGAGAAAAGTTATCCTCCACGACGACTACTTGGAGGATGAGCCAGACAAATGTCTCCTAGAAGGAGAGCGAAGGCAGAGGACGGAGAACGGATCGAGAAGAGCCGGGGGCGAGGCAGGGCATCCTCATCACGAGATCCACTTCTGGAACGTGGGCAAGAAGACAACCACGGGTGCTCCACGAATGGGGTGGAAAGTGGATAAAATTTTGATTTTTACTCTAGGAGAACATCCCAGGTTTGGGACAAGCTTCTTTAGAGCTTAGGAGAGGGAGAGTTATGAAGGGATGAGAAGAATGTAGGGGTCGTAGGGCCTTTTCATAAGTGTATAGGTTGGGGGCAAATAGGTCATTTAAGGTTTAGAATATTAAATTCATCAGCCTCTAGTGATGGATATAAGCGTCACTAATGGTTAAATGTGGGTGTAGCACGCACGCACACCCGCCTCCTCCTCATCCTTTACTTCAACACTCATCCACTATCAAGCAACTTTAGCATGCACACTTGCCTCCATCGCGCGCCTAATGCATGCGAGTGCGATCGTGCGTTCGACCGCACGTTTGATCACGCATGTGTGAACCGCGTCCTCTAGGCGTGCCACATCTCCGCATCATCGGTCGCACAATCTTCATTGCATAGTTGAAATTGATTGCGCCCCACTCTTCTTGATTTGAGATGCGCGCGGTCTCGAACTCGCGCCTCTGACTTCTCGAGTAGGCACGAGACCAACGTGCCAAGCCTTCCTTTGAGGTGCATTCTCAACTGAGGTGCACGCACTCGTGGCCACTGGATCAAGATCCAATGGCCTAGATCTAATGTTCAGTTGAGGAGAGAAAGCTCAGCGGTGATCCTTGGGCGGTTTAGGCGGCTGAGATGGCACCACGTGGCTCCATCTTAGCCGTCCATCTTCTCTGACTTGTAGATGGTGCCACGGATTTTGAATTGGACCAATTTTTGCGTCGTTGGGCTGCAATCGTCAATTCGAATCCATCCGTGCAGTCAAATTTGTCATCTGAAATATGGATTTACACCACTTGGCCCCTTGATCTCATATCTTTCTCGGACTGCATCTGATGCTACGAAAGTCTGATCAAGGCGATCTTGGAGTCGTTGAACTCCAATTGTCGCCCTAATCAGATCCATACAATTGGATCGTCAATCTGAGACCCTGATTAAATATCATCCTATCCCTGACCACCAAAAAGAGTAAATTACTATACAATTTGTACAATTTAACCTAAATGCATGATGATGCATGTTATGCAATATTTACAATGCATGATGCTTCTACGACATTAAGAACATGCATAAATAGATATTTTAGGCTACTTGGATGCATACAAATTAGGCTCCAAAGGCATTAATCAATGATGGCGAATCTCATTTACTCATAATCAATTCAGGACTTGTTAAGCCTGAAATGCAAAAAATGGTTGTTTTCATGGTAGTATAGGTGCGAAATCAAACCTAAACAAACATAATAACGAGACTTGTGGTGAGTCCCAATCGATCTCAGGGAGGTGAAAATAGAAAAATGATTCTGATTTTCTTCTACTTGCAAATCTACCTAGAATCGCAGCCCAATTTCCAAATTACACAAAATCAACTCGCTAGTAGTGTTGTTAACACGAACAACATGCACATGCATGAGGAAGATGATGAACGTGAATGTGTGTGTGTCCATGCGCACAACCTCTACAATGCGAAGACTACCAACCATGTTTACGTCAAGAGCTAAATCATTTATGTGTTTTGATACTGCCATGATGTTATTTGTTTTGTTATTTTTTTGAAGAGAGACAGAATGATTCAAAACAAGATATTCAACTTTTCATTTCATGAAACATTCATGTTTACAGAAAAATTGAAACTAAAGGAATGCTTGTACACATGAAGGAAATCTAATCTAACTACTACTAATCAAACAAAAAATCATCCCACCAGGAATGTTCAAGGAGCCATCGACATTGGAGGATGGTGGTGGCTAGACCTTGGGCATGGAGACCCATCTAGACCACATAGAGTGGAGCACACCTATAGCCCAAGGAGAGCGTAGGTGTGCCACAGAGATGGAGAATATACTAGCTACTTGGAAGCAATAAAATGCAGAATATAAAGTAGTAGAAGAACTACTATAGCTATCGGAATCAACAGCACCAAGGATTGTCCTTGGTGGCCATTTGGCTTGGAGGTGGAGGGAGGGAGGAGGATGGCCACAAGGTAGTGGTGGCTGGCCTCTTGGAGGTGGTGGAGGGAAGCTTGGATTGGAGGAGGAGGGACAACTATAGGGGGTGGAAGATGATGGTGGTGGGCAGCCAAAATAGGGAGGGTTTTTATAAGGATAGGGGGCTCTTAGGGTTAGCGTTGGAAGCCTCTAGAAGGGAGGCCTTAGGCGCCAACTTTAGGATCATGAAGTGGTCTTCTTAGATCCACTTTTTAGGGGAGAAGTTGGGGGGTGTGTGGACTAGGTTGGGAGAGAGGTAGAGTACTCTAGAGTCTTCTAGAGTGGGTGTCCAAATGGTGGTGATGAGGAGGGGTTGCATTGGGTTTAGTCCTAATTGGATTGGGTTAGCCTAGGGTCTAGTAGGTTGGGTCCAGTTGGCTGCGTCCTAGTCTAATTAGGTGTACGTGTGTGTAATTGGGTTAGGAAATCCCTAATTAGGTTCTTCATCAACCTAATTAAGTTGTAGGTGAGTCAATTAGGTTCTAATTGGATCTAATTAGAATTGCATGGGTGGATCCAATCAAGTCCTATGTGAACTTGATTGTACTTGGATGTTTCCAATCAACTAGGTATGCACCTTGACAAGGCTAAGTTTACTTGACTCTAATTAGGCTCATTGTAGTCTAATTGACAAAGGTAGACTCCAATTGGGTTCCATGAGCCCAATTAATCAAAGGGTTAGCCTAAATGACTCACATTGAGTCAATCAGGTTTAGTGTGAACCTCATTAGGTTCTTAGATTAGGATTAGGGTCTAACCTAATTAGGTTAGGGTTAAAGGTAGTGGGATAGGCTTAGGAGGTCTCTAAATAGGTTTCCTAAGCATATGGTAGGGTTTTTAGGTCAAAGGAGGTAAGCTTGGGCTTCTAGTTCTAAAAATAGTAACCAGAGAGGACCTCCAGACGTCCAAAAGTGTGGTTAGATGACTTATACTTCAAAGTTGGATGTCTGAAGAATAGGTTGGATGTCCAATTCTGTATCAATGTTGGAGTTAGGTTCTAGCTAGAGTTTCTGCAGAGATTGGACATCTAGACACATTGCCTGGATGTCCAGAAGTGTGCTAGAAAGTTGGTTTAGGGTTTAGGATGGAGATATCCCAAGTGGGGGATGTAAGTAGAGATAGTATGGGTGGGAACATAGATAACACTATCCATGTTTTGAGTTATTAGGCTAAATTAGCCTAATAGGAGGCTGGCTTAGGAAATGGGTTATCCTAAGTTATTCTTTACTTCAATTTCTACAATTATTCTTACAAGTAACCTAATCTACCTCCTTCTTACTCTCTATCTTCATTTCTTTTTTCATTCCCAAATTTGTTCCAAGTTTCTGCTCCAACTTTGCTACAGCTCTAGGTTCTATCCAGCCTTTATTTAGCTTTAGGCCATCTCCTAAGTTCCTTATTATCTGTAAATACAGTTATTCACTAATTAGTAAGGTAAACTAGAATTATTCTATGAACAACTAAGTAAAGCAGTTATGATGCAAAATATGTAGCTTAGGCATGTATTATTCCTAAGTTAAGCTAGGATCTAACTCAATTCAGGTTGATTAAGTCCTATGATTGCTACACAATCAAGACCCATTTGACTAAGTTTGGAGTGACACACAAGATCTCTATTGCGTACCACCCGCAGACCAACGAACAAGCTGAAATCTCTAATCATGAAATTAAGAAAATCCTCCAAAAAATAGTTTGCTTGGATCAGAAGGATTGGTCCACAAAATTAGATGACACTCACTAGGCCTACCGAACTGCATACAAGACCCCGATTGGAATGCCACCATTTCGTTTGTTCCATGGAAAATCATGTCACTTCCCTGTGGAATTAGAACACAAAACTTACTGGGCTATTAGGGCTTTTAACCTTAATCTAGATTGATCTGGGAGACAAAGAAAACTTCAATTGACTCAATTGAAGGAAATCTGGAATGACGCTTATGATAGCGCAAGGATATATAAGGACAAGACAAAAGCTTTATATGAAAAGTATATTTCTCAAACAAGATTTATCTCTAATCAAAAGGTGTGGCTTTTTGAATTGCGCTTAAGGCTGTTTCCAAGAAAATTGAGATCGAATGGATGGGTCCATTCATTGTGAAGAAAACTTATCCTCATGGAGCTATACTGATTTTAGACCCTAAGACTGGAGAAGAGACAAAAGTTAATGGTCAAAGTCTGAAACCTTTTATTAATCAATATCCTGATTCTATACCTGATGATCATATCAGCCTCCTGGATCTTAACTAAGTTGAACTGTGATCGGCTAATGACGTAAATCTTAGCATTGGTTGGGAGGCAACGTAGAATTCTGTACAGTGATGAGAAACTCATCATGCTCCTAATTCATAATTATTAGCTAGTTTTCCTAGTTAAATTACTAATGAATAACATTATAATAGGGTTAATTATATAACTAGGGTAGAAATAGTAAAGAGCTTATTTATATGATAAAATAACTAAATTAAGGTTTAATAAACATTTATTAATGTTTAATTAATAACTAGGACTCAAACCTAATCATTTATCTATATGTAAAGTCTTATACATAACTTATAATATTTATAACATAAAGTTGTTAATTAACTTAATAATATTAATCACTTAAATAAATATAGCTAAAAGGGACAAAAATGTAATCTAATGGTATAAATATATTATTTTCTATATTATAATAATATTTAAAAAGTTGAAAAATAAATAAATTAAATTACTTAATAAAAATGACTGTTTACATTTTAGTCCTCAAGTTTCATGACACTAGAGTCCTTTTCATTACATTCTGGTCCTTCCTTATTTACACATAGGTCCTTGTGTACATCTTCCCCAGCCTCTTCTTCCTCCTCATGAACGACCCATGACTGCTGGTGACCGCACCTTCCTGATCACTGTCATTCCAACATCACAAAGCCACCAGGGCTGCTGCCAAGCTTCCACTCACCTTCTCCATCATATCCAATGGTTTAGATCTCTCTAACCCTAACTAGCTCTGGCGAGGTGAGTTCACCGTCGCAAGAGAAGAAGCACTCTATCCCTGTGAATCTGGACACAATAGCATCCAGGTACCTTCACCCATACCCTCGCCTACACCGATAAAAACTCGTTGGCCCTGCTGATTACAAAGGTCGGCTCCCTTCCCTCTTCTGCCACCTTAGTCGACAATAGGCTATTCTTCTAGGCTCCAGTGATCCCTCACCCCCCTTCAGAGCATCTCCAACAGAGAAGCTCACCGCCCTCATGTCTTCTTCCTTTCCAGGAGCTGTGATAGAGATCAAAAGCACCATCTACTTTGTCTCAATGCTTTCCTTATCGCCAGATCTATCTTTTCATCCTGTTCTCGCCCTGCCACAAGCAAGATCCCTCATCCCCTTCATCAGGTAAGTAACTCTAGGACTCTAGTTTAGACTCTAGTTTAGTTTTAGGACTTCAATTCCTAGGAGTAGGTTGTAGATAGATCATGTTTCTCATCTTCTCCAACTCCAGTGAGTCAATTCAGACTTGCTGAACCCCCATTTACCTACCTAATCACCTGTCCACCTTCTTTATCACTTCATGAATCCATTCTACCTTCTTTCCACTTGAATTAATCACATATTATGCCTAACCCATAGCACATGCACCTGAGTTGCTCTACTGTCCATGGTGGTTTCTCATAATGCCTATCACATCCAATTGGGGCCCTCCATCACCCAATCACATCACTAGGGCCTTGTTCGAGTCCCTAATTAGCTTAATTATCACCTAATCCTAAAATGCCTAAATCATCTTCAACCTCTGAGGTCACTGTCAATGGCAGCTCAAGAGGAGTCTATTCACTAATTTTTTTATCATACACCTTCGTGACCTTCTTATTGTTTCCCCTCACTCAATTGAGTGAGATCTTAATCCCTTAGTTCTGTTGACCTCAAGTTGATTCTCTTATCAATTTGTGTTCATATCTGCTGTCTAATGGTTAATTTGAGTAATTGATATATCTCTGAGGTTTCTTAGAACCTTAGGATTATTCTAAACTATTTCTCTAGCCAAATAATGGAGCTTTGATCTCCAATGTCTTATTTCAGCCTTCACCGAAGCTCTGGTGAGCTCCAACAACACTGAATCTGTGCTATAGAGTTTGAAACACTCTACAGAGCTCCAGATCACTATTTTGTGATCTACTGATTAATTTCCATTAATCAAACTTGTGTTTTAATGTTCATAGCACTCTAATGACCTTTGTATTCCTCAGCTCCAACAGAGCTGAGGAGGCTCCTTCATTAGGTCTTAAACCTTGGCCATAGGTCGATAAGCTTCAGCATGACCTAGGGATTCTAAGTATGATCTTGGAATTGTCTTAAGTCTCTGGTGTATTCTATCAAACAAAATCACTTTTGACCTCAGGCGAAAAGGTCTGAAATCATATTTAGAGAGGTCAAAACATGATTTTGATGTGAGGAATAAATTTATGAGGTTGATTTGAGTCAATTTGAATAGTTTATTTGATCTAAAATGCATTTGAACTAAAAGTCAATTTCAAGCTTTATTAGGCCAACCCAGGCCTGTTATAGAGGTTCTAGGCCTTAGAACTTAGGTTTAAGTGTAGATTTGAACTCCTGGGATTAATGTGAATTCATTAGAGTCGATTCATATGAGTTTAATTGATGTTTTCAGTAAATTTGAGTTTCTTCATAGTTTGGGTTCAAATTGTGCTTCAGTGGAGTTCATAGGCTTTTTGGCAAGTTTTAATGCCAATTTTAACCCAGATCAGTTCGTTTTGAGCCACTGAAGCAATCTAGATTGGTTTTAGAGGTCCTAATCTATCTATTAGGCTATTTGACCTACTATTTCAGTGTTCTTAGCTTTGATCTAAGCTCTAAATCTTTGGAGCTTTCCTAAACTTCCCAGAACCTCCATACCTATTTCATTCAGTGTGGATTGGTCTATAGTACCAGGCAGGACCTTCAATCGAGAAGGAAATAGAGTTTAATCAGGTGAATCAAAGTTTTTTCCTCTACTAGTCTGTAGTAGAGAGTACTTGGTATCAAACCATTTTTAGGGCTTGATTTAAAGGGTTAATTGTGATCCTTTGATCCAATTGAAACCTGCAATCAAAAGACAAACCTCAAAGCTTACGATTAAGCCGTTAGTGTTAAGATTTGGAGCTCTATGCTGATTAGCAATCCACACATGAAGTCAGACTTGGAATCGACTGTGCAGAGAAAAGAAGAGGCTTCCTTAGTCCCACATCAGAAGATTCAGAGTTGTTGCTAACATATAAATTGAATCGCCACTATAGTCGATTAGTCGACAACGACGCGGGCTACGTGCTCCGTGTGCATGTGCAGCTCTTGCATGATAAATTGACCATTGATTTAACATTTGATGTGGCTCTGTGGAGCGGACTCCGAGTGCCAAGTGGAAGGTCTGGATGGGTGACACGTGGCCTAGTATTGGTACTGATCCGACCCATCTGGGCCATTGATCCTGTGAACGGCCATGTGGCTCCTTCTAACTTTTTGTACTGAGTTAAAGTTTGAGAAAATGGCTAAGTGTCGAGAACACCTAGAGTATTCTGAGATAACTGTGGGTGAGGCATCTGAAGCCTAAGTTGTTAATGACTAAGTGCCTAAGTTTGTAATAAATGATGAGCTTTAAATGTGTTGTTCTAAAATAACATTTTTGTAATTTTCTTTTACAAAATTCAATGCAAGTATTTCTCTTTTGCTTATGGAATGATTGCCATGTTATTATTGTTCATTTTTATGCAATTATTCATGTGATTAACATATTGTAGTTAATTAAATAGGTAATTAGGTAGTTAATTATGTAGCTTATTAGTATAGTAACTTATATTATAGTTAATCTATATCTGATTGCACCGCAAAAATACGCCTGCAATTGTGCCATCTTGTGCTATTTCCTAGCATTACCAATGCATATTAGGTCTCCATAGTTGCATTGTAAAAATACATTCATGCATGCATTTAATAGAGAAGGGAGGAGAATGAAATAAGTGGCCTTGCATTTTACATTTTTCCTCAAGTGCATCTTTCCAAAATTCCCATCTCTATTTTTATTTCCATTTAATTTTTAAATCTCTCTCCCCGCGGCTGCGTGGAGCAATTTCTTCCTCGCGCGCCATTCCCTGCAACTGCCCTTCCTTGCGGCTGCCTCTCCCTGCCAAGCCATTCCAACCTCTCCTTGCAGCCACATGCAGCCATTCCCAGCCATGCTTCTTCCTTTTAAAAAGGCCACGGCCTCTCCTTCAACAGCAAGCCTGGTCCAACAGCCAAAAAAAACCACCTGCAGCTCCATCTCCTTCCAAGCCATCCTCTCCTCCCTTTCCCTCCATACGCTGGTCCTCCTCTGAGGAGACACCCGGCAGGCAGGAGCCCTCACAGTGGTGCACACCACCACAGTGAGACCACCACCGCCCAGCTCTTCAAAGAGCCGGTGGGTGTGGTGGCTCTTTTCTATTTTTTTTCCCGCTCCAGCACCTTCAGCCATGGCCGCATGCTTCAAGGTCTGAAGCTCACAACTTGGCAGCAGTAGCAGCTAGGCGGCAACGGTAGCAGCAACAGCAGCAGCCTCAGCCATTCCACGCAAGCCTGTAGGCACCCCAGCCCCTCTGCGTGCGCCTGCAGTCCCCTCTCCGCCTCCCGCTTTCTCTGCCCTGTCACGCACCCTTCCGCCTGCAACCGGCCACTGTACATCACTGTAGCGGCCAGCCAAGCGCTTCCCCGCACCCCTACCAGCACCTGCAAGCTTCCACGCAAGCTGCAGGTGCCCTCGCCTCCCTCTCCGTGCACTCTGTCATGAGCTCTCCACTCTCGCAACCGGCCGGCACAAGCCTTCTCCCTCGCGCGTCAGCCCGCGAGTGCCAGCCGCGAGTCGGCCACACTCACACCACCTGCAGCTCCCGGTTGCGCTGCGCAGACGACCACTGTAGCCACTGTTCACGCGAGTCTGCGCGACACTGTGGCTACAGTGGGGTGACTGGAAAGCTTCTCACTTTACCGGTCACCCGGCGCGCCGCAACCGGCCCTTGCCCGAGCGCGCGCCCGCCCGTGCGTCTGCTAGCCCACTCCCAGCTCCTGCCTTAGCCCACTTCCTTCACCGTGTGCGCCTGCGAGTGCCAGCGCCCGCTCCAGCATCTGCGAACGCCCGCCCTCAACACCCCGTCTGCCAAACCGCTCCAGCCCTCGCGTAGCACGGTGCACTGCGTATCTTCTCTCCGCGCCCTCACCCTCCAGCGCATGCTTGTCTGTGCGCACACGTGCCCACGCGCGAGCTTGAACCACCAAACGACGCCCTTCGCGCCCAGACACATTAATAGCGCCCTCGCCTCAGCAGTGCGGCTGCTCTCTCTGCCATCTCTCCTGCTCTCTCTCCCGCTCTCTTTCTCTCTATCTCTCACTCTCTCTTTACACCGACACTTACACACACCTACACTCACACTTCCACACACACACACACACCTATAATCTATTGTATACATATACATATATATATATATATATATATATATATATATATATACGTATACTTATATATATTGATATATATATACATATATATACATATATTTATATACATATATATATATACTTATATTTATACATATAGTAGTTTCTACATACTTATGTATTAGTATACATACATACATACATACATACATATATATATATATATATATACACATATGTACATATACTTATATAAATATACATATATACATATATATACTTATATCTATATATATATATTAGTATTTATATAACTAAGTATTAGTATACATATATATATAT
Organism: Thalassia testudinum; assembly: GCA_037157565.1. NCBI lineage: Eukaryota > Viridiplantae > Streptophyta > Magnoliopsida > Alismatales > Hydrocharitaceae > Thalassia > Thalassia testudinum. The sequence continues at coordinate 131,399,209 of JAZHRO010000077.1, forward strand.
ATATACATATATCTATATACTTATATATACATATATACTTACATATATACATATATCTATACACATATATACATATAAATATACATATATCTATATATATATTATTACCTATATAACTAAGTATACATATATATATATATATATATATATATATATATATACACACACATATATACACACCTACTTATATATACATCTATATATATATATCTAGCTACATATATCTATATATACATATATTACTATATACATATACACACATATATATTTACATCTATATAGTTATATATACATACTTATACATATATATCTATACATACATCTATATATACATATACTTATATATATACATATATACATATATATATATACACATAAATATATATACATATATATACCTACATATAACCATACATATATATAGATATATTTACATACATATATATATACATATTTTCACATTATTTACCATAAGTGGTATCGCGGAAATATTTACACCAGTTGCTGATATTCCCCGATACACGCGTACAAAAAGCGTGTTCGCATCCATCTTCCACCATCCATCCTACACCTTACACGGGGCACTTCGTCCTATTGGTTGCGTCTTTCTAGACAATGACCGACTCAACACCGTGCTACACTCCATCTCCGCCTCCACCCCCAACCCTTTATATACATAATATATACCTATATATATATACTATATTTACTTTATTTCTATTTCGCTTTCCTGATAGTAAAAAGATAAAAAAAATATAAAAGAGAAAAGATAATCTTTAACTTGCAGGTACTCCATCTTGCGAATAGCAAGACCCGTCTTGGAACTCTATTTTGGCTCAAAGCCAAGAACCCAATTTTGAGGGTGTGCCTCAAGGACAAAGATTACCAGAAAAAAATCTAAATAAGAAAAACACCAAAAACACAATAAATGAATGGAAGAGACTCGTTGTAGGAAAGGCGTAGAAACTTGACTTGTAACCCCACTTCCCTGAGTTTGACCCTAGGCCTAAAAGTGACAAGATAAAATCAAGTAGGCCAGGTTAAAAATTTTGAAAAAGAGATGGTTAGGTCCGATTTAGGTTAACCACTATACACACTTCAATGATAAAATCATCATATTAGCAACCTATCCGGGCTCGACACCAATATCATATTAGTTAAAGTATAGTAGTACTAGTATAATCTAAGTAGTGTAAGCTAAGTAGTAATATAAGTAGTTAGTAATTATAAGTAATTAATATAGTAATTAATCAAGCATTAAAGCTTAGCTTAATTAACCTAGTATCTATTACTAAGTAGTTAGTAATATAACTTAAGTATGTATGTAACTTAGAAGTAACATAAGTAGTAATAGTTATCTTAATTTAGTAAGTTATGTTATTTAGTTAATTATAGTAAGTAAGATCTATATAGTAATTATGTATATAAGGTAAGTGTATATTATTTAGCTAATTATATTGATTAGAAATAAATAATATTTTAAAATAATTGGTGAATGATATGCTTAATTCAGCCTCCCAGTAAATGACCTGGACTTAAGCAGTAAAAATTGATAAAATGTGTCGATTACCTTGCTCCCTATACAATAATTTAACAATGACTAATTAACTGTGTAAGGTAATTGTACATCATACAGGTACTGAGATCTTTATTTTTATAAGCTAACTTGGAACAACAAGTTTAGTCAGGTGATACCCCCTCCTCTTGGTTATTGCATTTTGGTTATTTTTATTCTGCATACATTCCAATGAGGACATTGCAATGAATAGGCATGGGGGGGGACCTTACATGTGCTATTTTTGTTTGTTAGCTAATTCTATCAGTATTCCTATTAGTATTAAAAAAAAAGGAAAGTGCTTTTGAGGTCATTCTTTGGATTCAAGCTAGGTAGAGTCAAGAATTCTCAATTTTGAGAATTTACTAAATTTAGGAAATGTAAAATAAAGTATTTACGCCTAAATTCCTTAGGTTTTTATTGACTTAATTTTCTTAAGTATTTACCTAAATCTGGATTGACTTTCCTAAAACTTTGAAACGAGTATGAAAAAGCTAGAAGTATTAAGCCAAGAGTTTGATAAGTGAATGACTTATCTTTCCACCCTTTGGCTTGGATAGTCTTTGAGTTCCAAGCATCTTCACTTGCACAAGTGCACTGACTCATCATCTAGGCAATTTTGTTGAGTTCTTAATGGTCAATAAAATTTTGTCTTAAGGTAAATAGATCCAAAGGATTTTGCCAAGTTTTTAGCTCTTAGGATTGTTCCTATTTGTAAGGGAATACATTTAGAATGGATGAAGGAGAGCCACTCACCTAGGAAAATGATTTAGAGAAAAAAATAGATATTTAGCCTTTGAGAAAAAATTGAGAAGGAAAACAAATGAAAAAAGAATATACATATCCCACCAAATAAAAAGTATCTCACTCCATATGATGCTTCCCTTTTCATTTCCATCAAATAAAACACTTAGCTACATATGAGTGTTAATCCTATAGAAAAAAAAGAAAAAAAATGAAGAAAATAATTAGGAATAAGAGACCTAGAGGTCCAGCTGAGGAGATATACACTTAGTGTGTTCACCTCAAGGTAGAAAAGTGGTGAGGAGAAAGCTGCCAAATCCTAGTGTAGCGTAAATGAAGATAGGTTGTCTCAGAGAGAGCATAGAAACATTATAAATCTTATTGAATACTAGAAATCAACTTGGTTGTCCATCTGATGAATCACATAAAAATTACACACAAGATGCTTGTTTCTCACATTTGGTTTGAATCTTGGGTAGGTCGACTTAGTTAAAGAATGTCACTTTTGTGACCCAAGTCTAATGGCTAATAAGATTTCTGATTTGATTTGGGAGGTCTAAATTTGAGTTGATACTTTAGAACTGTTGAGTCTTTGCCGTTAAGAATTTGTCCAAATTTTCCTTTCGTTAGTGAAAAATCTTATTGGGATTTTTTATTTAAATTGGCTCGACTCCTTGTCAGTATTCATTTGAAAAAAAAAATTGAGTCATGCTTTCTTTTGAAAATAAAGAAAACCTACGTATTGTGATTCTCGTATGATTTCTGTAGGTTTTCTCATATTGATTTTGCTAAGAACTAGTAAAAGATAGGCATGCGAGTGTGATAAAAGTCTAATTTATTACTCTAATTGGTTTAATCTAGGGATAATCCGTCAGTAGAATCATGCATTAGATTTATAAATATTGCATTTAGAGCATGCATGCATATTTGAGCTTTGTATTTATTTTACAAATAATTATCCCCTAATTCTAGTCTTTTGTGAATAATGTAGGTAATAGGTCATAGAGTAATTTGAATAATTGAAGAATAAAGCTAGATAGAAGCAGAAGCTATAGCTGAGCTATGACCTGATTGAGGAATAAAGTTGAAATAAAGAAAGATTGAAGGCACTAGAACAGAAAGAGAAAAAGAGGAATTAGGATAACCCTACCCTATCCCTAAAACCTTAGGATGACCTTATCCCAGTACCTATTTCTAGACCAGCTTAACATTAGATATTTAAACTCAAAAGCTAAAAACATGGATAACATTATCCATGTACCTATTCACCTTATCCATAGTCCTATCCTCCTATCTATAACCCTAATCAACTTATCTAATACCCAATCCCTAATCTAGAAACCTATTTTGGTCCACACCACACCTAATTGACTTAGTTTGAGTCAATTGGGCTAGCCACTAGTTAGTTAAGTCCATGGGACCCGATTAGATTAACTCTGAGTTGGTTAAACTTACTTGAGTCTAATCAAACCCAACCTAGATTCAATAGACCAACCACATCCAATCAAGTGCAGTACAACCTAATTGGGTGCACCCAACTTCAATAGGGTTCAGTTGGAACCTAATTGGATCAGACCAAGCAAACCTTGTCTAATTAGACTCGGTGAGTCTAATCAGATCTAAATCGACCCAATTAGCCACCCATATACCAAAATAAACTAGAGCTTACCTGGTTAGACTCAACCTATTTACCCTAAGGCTAACCCAACCTACCTAGATCATATCCTTTCCAACAAACCACCTAGCCCACTTATTTTTAGAAACCCAACAAAAGAAATCCCCTCCTATCCTAGCCCTACACTCTAGATCTTAGGGTCCCTATCTAACCAATCCTAGCCTACCCATAGAACCTAATCTAGGCCCTCCAAAATAGTGATCCTCGGCACTCTAGATCAGCCAATAAGAATCTACCAAGATTCCTATAAAAAATCCTAGCCTCCAACCCTTAAAAGGCAATTAGTTTTTGTTAATTAATAGCCCAGTCAAGTAGTAGCCTCCCTACATAGTGCACGCCCACCACCATTATTCCTCCACCTTCCTCTACCTTCCTCGATCTTCTTCTTCATCCCGATGCCCTAGATCTAAAGCTCCATCAGAAGTTTCTAATAAGAATCCCTCAAGCAACTCTACTCTCTTTCCTTTCTCTATTCTCTTATATTTCTATTCTTATTGTAATCTCTAATTAAGATTATATTTATGAGACATTTTGATAGTAGAAATAAAATTCAGTATTCATTTGATATCTATCTCTATTGATTTTATTATTTATGCCTTTATTGATACCAATATACCATTTGCTGCTCTATTCTACCATATAATAATTGCAAAAGGTTTTCAATATCGACTGCCTCCTTGTGTTTAACCTGGACCCCTTGTAGTTCAGAGTTATAAATTTACTTGATCACCTAATTTGCGTGCCACAACAATTGCATATTTTTAATCTTGTAGATTTAGCATACATCAATCACATACCCTGCACTCCCACCCTATCGGATAGTAGTGTTGACCTCACTTCACACCCAGCGCACACATCCATCACACAAGGGCTCCTCTTACACTGCCACACAATCCCCATTCCCACGATAAACCACCACCACTCCACTATTCCAAGCACTCACCACAACCACACGACCACCACTTCCACGCCACTGATAAGGAGTAGCAGCTATGGAGAGGAGATTTGTGAGGTCATCTCCATCACCACCATTGCTATCAAGAAGAGATACTTGCAATCCATTATCTGCTGCCGAGGGGGTGTCATTTTTCTTCATTTTATTTCGTGTATTCGAACTTGACATTTGTTCATGTTATCTATTTCAATGTGTGGCTAATTCCTTGCGGTGTGGGAGCAATGTGGGTGGACTTAGATGACTATAGCTCTTAGGGGTTAGAGTAACTTAGGAAAATCTAAACCTGAGTTGGTTTATGCATTCCTAGATGTGGAAATAACTCGAGCCTAGGAATGGCTCCGAGTCGGTTTATGCCTCGGATTAAGGGGATGATAAGCCAAGCCTAGGGGGACAATCTTCCTAAGGTTATTCTAATCTTTTAGAGACTCTATATTGCTTTGGGAAGCATTACAAACCTCCCACACATTTCATATATTGGTTTGATCCATTAGGTTCTCAATTTACTTTTGTCGTAGTTTTTTCTTCTAAATTTCATATTATCTACATGTACTTTCTAATTATGGTTCGCATAGCAAAAATCACCAAAAAAAAAATCTAAGTCTCTACATGTGCGTAGCTTTTCAAATAAACTTTCCATCGATATAAGGTAGGTTCGCTAGTTCATTATACAGAAAAAGATAAAAATCTTCGACTGTGGATGTGTCAATCTGAATTTTAGGTCTTAATTTTTTCCTTTATATAAATTTCTTTAAATTGCATGGAACTCAGATTTAGGCGAGACTTGTGGCCACAATTTTCTAGGCAAACCTAATTTCTTAAGTAAAATTCATAAAAATTCTCAGCTAGGTTAGACACACACGTCAAGCTGAAATCCATTAGAGGGTCAATTCTGAACATTGTCATTAATTTGAGTATTAATTTCCAAACAAATTTCCTTAGACCCTTTAAAATTTTGGAAAAACTCGTAAGCACTCCTTTTTGATACATTACACTCCTTCCCTATGGTTCGACCCAACCTGCCTCGTACTGCATATTTTTAAGTCAGAATATTTTTTTTTGATTGGTGCACTTAATTTGACTTGAGCGTGTTGATAGCATCTATGTCATTAGTTGAAGGAGTATTTACGACCTCCTTCCCTTTGGCTGTTGCATGATCCTTGTTTTGCATCACTGATGGAGATGGAGTGATTCAAACTTTTGTTCATCCTATACAGCAACTCTTGGTTTACTGTAGGTTTCACTCTATGACTTAATGGTTAGGGATGCCACTTGTACTTTCATGGGGCAGTCTCTTTGCAGTTGCACGAACTTCCAACACTTGTAACACAACTTTGGGGCCCTACATGCCCTAGGATGTTTCTTCTTGTAATTGCGGCACCTCCACTACTTTTGGGATTGATCCCTAGAGTGTGGGGCACTACCCATGTTGAGACTTTGGGCTTGCATCTTTGGTTTCAATTGTTTTGTTTGAGAGATAGCCATCATGGGATTGTATCACTAACCTTGCCAATTGTCTTTACAGTTGTGTCCTACCGACCCAAGGAGTGACTTTTAAGCATGCTCTTGCTGAAGAATTGTTATCATCATCCTTTCAACCACCATGGCTCTCTCATCAACCTCAGTCAAACTAGTCATTAGCAACCCAGCAAGAAGAATCTTCAAGTCATTCCTTATACTACTAACAAGCCTCCATACTCACTCCCTTTCATAAAAACGTGTGTTCCAACCAAAATAGAGCAATTGCATAAACTTGACTCTGTATTCCATTACAGTCCTTTGACCTTGTTGGAGATTTAAAAAATCATTCCTTTCCAGTTGGTAGAACAGATTGTGGAACAATTCTAAGAACCTGCTCCAAGTCATCGGCAATGGCTCTGCAATTTCCACTATGACCCACCATTCTTTAGCTATACCCTTAAGATGAGACGTGGCCAATCTCACTTTGTGCTCCTCCCCTATCTAGAGAGCATCAAAAACTTTCTCAACCTTTAAGATCCAATCTTCAACATTGGTGGAATCACCACATCCCGAGAAGGAAGGTGATTTCAATTTTCAAAACTATTCAAATGCGACATCCTTTATTGATATCAAGGAAGTTGGTTGATATAGACTGACCCTATGTAGTAGGTTATCTCCATTTCTACTTCCAAGTAGGGGGTTGCTCGATCTTTTGCCACTTGCAACATTTCTTCTCACATTGGATGCCCTTCTGCTTATAGTATCAAGCAAGTTCTGCATGATCCCCTACATCTGATTCATCATGCCCTACAACTGATTTACAACTGCAGCTGGATGTGTGACCATTTGGTTGCCCTTCTTGGTGCATTGTTTTCTCGAAGGCATCCTACAATTAAAATATGCCATGAATGTAGGCTACTATTCTAATTTCTTGACTACAACCAAAAACCAACCCTAATGGACACACTTCAAGTGAAGTGCAGTGCTCTGATACCACTGAAGGTTGTCACACCTCATTAACCTTCCGACGAATCAGAAACTAGGTTAACAATTGTAAAGGAGCAAAGGTCCCAATCACTAGGGTGGCTAGGGTCATAGGTACTCTATTCTATTTGTTATTAAGCCCAAGATGCCTAATAATCCCTAAAAGCAAGCATTTACACATGGCATATAAATGATAAAAAAAGAGATATAAACATAAATCAACAAGCTGGAAAGTATAAGCTATAATCTTCCATAAATAGGAATACGATCGTTACCTGTTTCATGTCACCCTAATATTTCCTGGACTTGCACCTGTTTCAGCAAACCATTGATGCTCAAATCAGCAACTCCTGAAAGTAGGTCATAAGCATATGTTGATGTCATAAAACATAGATTTGATTAGGAAAATGTCATAGTACAACATGAATTATGATTCAAACAAAACTTATATAACTAGACAGTGAGTGTCCCAGTTGATCGCAAGGAGGCATAGAATGGCAAAATTGATTTTTAATTTATTTATTCTCTTTTTTTGCGTGCTTAGAATTGAACGTCGATTTCAAGTATGCAAATGTAAGATTCACCGGTCACATTGTTAACTCCCAATATGTGTGCGTGTGTCAGATAACAATGAATGTGAAAGTGTGGGTACTCATTCGCACAATTCTTACTTTGCGATGGCTAGTAACCAAAAATGCATCAATTTCAAGATCATTAATATCTTCAAAAATTGACATTTTTTTTGCAATAGATCAAGCAGGCAACTGTTGTTTTATTTCCTCAATTATAATGTCGTTACAATCACTTCTAGAGGAATGCTTGTATAAGGAATGAAAAGACTACTTCTAAGCTAACAGAAAAGATATGCACACATGGATCTAGGGAAGATTATGCATGCATTCTTGGAGAGAAGAATACTACTACTACTTAGCAAGATAATAATGCAAGAAATTAAACTATGAAGGACATTGAATCTAAGCTACGAGAAATCGAGGCATCGGAGGTGTCTCCAATGGCCATGTGGGCTTAAGGTGGTAGGAGGGAATAGAGAAATGGCCAAGGTGGTGTGGCCAGCCTCTTGATGAAGGTGGTGGAGGTGTTGCACTTGCTCTTGGACATGGAGAGTGGAGGTGGTGATGGAGCTCATGGATGAAGTGTATGGAGTCCAAGATGGGGGTGCATGGCCACCCACTTGGGTCCTTAAATAGACTAAGGGGGATGACCATCTAGAGAATTATAGAATTCTACAGAATGGGCTTAGAAGGCAGCTAGAGTGGTAGAGAGTGGGTCTTCTTAGATCCACTTTCTAAGGGGAGAGGTTGTGGACTCCTTGAAGACTATTTTTATCCTTCAAGGTGGCACCACTTGGAGACCTCTCTAGAATACTCTATAGTGGCGGCCAAGTAGTAGCGGTGTGTGTGTGTGTGTGTGTGTGAGTGTGAGTGTGTGGTGGTTAAGTGGACCACTTGGTCTACTTCCAATTAGGTCTAGGTTGGTTTAAATGGTAAGTCTAATTAGGTTTCTAAAAAATAGGTTTATAGTGATTGAGCCAATTAAAGTTAATAAAGTTTAATTGGGTCAATGTGTGTGTAATTGGGAGAGAGAGTTCCCAATTAGATTAGGCTTGAGTCAATTGGACTCTCACTGAGTCTAATTAAACTTGTGTTAGTTGAGATTTGAGCTCAATTGAACTCTATGAGTCCAATAGACTAGGTAAGGTGCAATTGACTTAGATCCAAGTCAATTGGGCTTAGTGAGAACCTAATTAGGTTCTTAGGAGAGTCTTAGGGTAGTGTATTAGGATTAGGATACCTTAATTTAGGCATCCTAGGGTGTAGGATTGGGTTCATGGGCCTTAGAAATCAAGATCTAGGCTTGATTCCAAAAACAGCAATGGGAGAAGGGTTCCAAACATCTGATCTTAAGATCAGAAGACTTATACTTCAAAATCAGAAGTCTACGTCCCTAGTCTTGATGTCCAATACTAAATCAGTATGGAGCTTAGGTTCTGTCTTGGGTTTCTGTAGAAATTGGACGTTTGACACCTTGTTTAGACATCCAATTTTGCAGCAGATTGGGTTCTAAGTCCTGCGGGTAGAATCTAAGGAGCCTGGATGTCCAACATCCTACCTGGATCTCAAAAGGTGGGTTGGAATGTGGGTTTTGAGGTATTTTAGGCTAAGGTGACCTAATGTAAGGGTGGCTAAGGTTTGGGAAGGTGTCTAAGGCTGTCTTAAGGCTAAGGATAGGTGTAGGGATGTCCTACATTCTTCATAATTCAATTCAGACATTAAAACACTACAAGTACTATAGTATACCTCTTCCCTACATTATGTCTTCAACTTGTGTGTACCTTTATTCCAAGGCTTCGGCTCCAGCTCTGCTACAACTCTAGCCTCAGGCCATCTCCTGAGCTTTTACTACCTACAAACCAAACAATACACTAATCAGTACATTATTATAGCATTATTTCATGAATATCTAAATAAAGTGGGAAAGATGCAAGGTATGCTAATTATGCTACAATTATGCTAAGTTCTAACTCAATTTAGGTTAAGTCCTATGATTGCTGAACAATCATACCCCTATACCTAAATCTTGCTAGTCCCTAGCAAATGTGAAATTAAGTTATCTACAAATGGGTCCCTAAAGGACTGGTTATTTTCATCAAGTGTAAGACTGGAGATTCTTTTTTTTTATTTTCATCCAAAAATCTAGAAATCCAACCAATTATGAAAGTGTAGTTATGCAGCTTATGCAACGGATTTGAGTGAAAAGCCAATTTACCTCTAAAGCCTGTACCTGACCTCTAGTAAAATTCTATCGGGATAAGAAAATTTCTCCCCTAGGTGTATAACAAAATATTCTATAATTTCTTCCCTGGCTTTTAGCTTAGGTAGAAGATGTCTGAGTCAAGTGGGTTTATATTTGGTGGCCCATACTCATTTGGTGCTATATATAGACTAGTACTACAGAATCTAGATTTCCAAACTATCAAATAAATCAACTCAGAGAGAAGCAGGAAAACTGTGCTCTCTTTGGTTCCTTTGTACTTTCTCTTTTTCTTTTCTTCTTTTCTCTTTCTTTTCTCCAGCTCACAATCTCACCTAATTCACAAGTATAATCCATATTTTGTGGTCTCACATGCCATTACACTTTAATAAAGTTCTAATAACCCTAAAACTAAGTCAGAATTCCTTAGCCAGTATTCGGCGGTCAAAAATACTGAAAAGTAGGTTAAGGCCGTATTTAGTGGATCGCAAATGTGGCAGGTACTGTTGCCTCAATGTAATGAAATATATGCACCACACACAATTATAACTCAACATCTATATTTTATTTTTTTCTCTATCTTTTTTATATTCTCTTTTTCTTTTTTTTTTCTTTTCTCTGCACATTTTCCTTCTTTTTTCTCATATCAACTCGATGCAACATGACATATGCAAATTTTGTTCAAGAGGCATTATTGGGGATTGGTGGTGTTTAAAAGGATCTTGAGTAACTTATTTGGTGGAAGTGCCTATTCTCGACACTGAGAAAGGGATGGATAGGACGGCGTATTTTTTGACCTTGATGTCAACACCCTCCTTCAACGAGGATTCCGTAGAGAATGGTCGTAACCATCCACCTTAGTCCTAGTTTTATTAGAACTCGATTTCTACATATTTGCCTTCTTTGGTGGCTCTCAAAAATTCACACAAAGTTCATATGAGGGAGCCGAGAGCAAAAACTATGCCTAACTTTGAGTATCATTACCTAATTATTCAAAAATTAAGATTCCTTGCACTAGTCTTAGAGCACCAATGGACATTCTACTCTCACCTCACAATTGTTTGGTGGATCTACTGGAAGATGGTTTCCTTAACTCCCTAACCACTATCAAGGGGTTCTGGAAAAGAAGCACTGCTTCTTCTCAACAAACTAAAGACATCAATCGGTCTTCACAATGAATCCATTGCAAAATCTACATATGGGTGTGAAAATTGTACTGGATTCTAGATTACAAGAATCAACTAAAGAATAAAATTCCCTAATACAACCTCTTGATAAAAATCTTTATTAATGGATGTAATATATATAAAGATGCTATATACAATCAACCTCTTATGATTTGCACTTCAATAATGTTCCATTATTAGGTTACATTCAGGTTATTCCTAATTTAGAACAAAAGGTGAGCAAATGAGTTGGAAGTGGCTGTTGTGGACAATTTCTAGCTACAATGCGAGCATTGGAGGTGGAGTCAATTGTTCTTAAATTATGGACTCTAAAGTACAATTAACATGCTGCTCGAAGGTTTTCTAAGTGTTGGCATAAAGTTTTTCAGTTTCATGTATACTAACCCCCCCCCAATGGCTAAATTCTTGCATGTCCTCATGCATGAATATAAAGGGGATAAATTAAGACAAGGAGTAAGTGGATAGATATCACTTGCGATCACTCCTGAATTTTCTTTCAGCATAAGCCAACATCGTGATATATAATATGCAAAAGAAGATGCTAAAAGAAAATATGCTATGTACAAAAGATATGTACATATGTATAAGTGTTGAGTTTAACGCCTCCAGCTGAGCGAAAACTCAATTATACATCCTCGATGAAATTAATGATTTCGTCAGTAGGAGGAGGTTCCTCGACCATAAATGGCTTGAGGTGCTGGCCATTTACCATAGAAACATGCCCAGCTTTTAGGTCCATGATATGGACTGCCTCATTAGAGTAGGGGTGAATCACAATGTACGAACCAATCCACTTAGACTTGAACTTTTTCGCAAAGAATTTAAGGTGTGAATCAAATAACCAAACTTACTGGTTAGGCATGAATACTTTCCTCCATATGTAGCGGTCTTGAAAGGCCTTCGTCTTGTCTTTATAGATTTTCACGTTCTTGTAGGCCTCTCACCGAATTTCTTCTAGTTACTGAGTTGGAGCTTCCTTTCATAACCTCCCGCGTCGAGGTTAAAATTACAATTTCACACCGCCCAAAAGGCACGATGCTCCAACTCGACAGGAAGGTGATAGGCCTTTCCATACACCATACAGTATGTTGACATCTCGAGTGGGGCCTTGTACACAATCCAATATGCCCAAAGTGCATCAATCAATTTATCGGACCAATCCTTCCTATCTAGTCAACCATCTTCTAAAGAATTAGCTTGATTTGATAGTTAGACACTTCAGCTTGACCATTGGTCAGCGGATGATACGAGGTGGCAATACGATGATGTACCCTGTATTTCTTTAATAGTGACCTAAAATGAGCATGGATGAAGTGACTACCCCCATCGCTAATCAAAGCATAGGGTACATCGAATCTCACAAAAATAAATTCCCATACGAAAGAGATGACAGTCTTATGATTGGCCCATCTCGTCGAGATGGCTTTAACCAACTTTTAGACATAATCAATAGCAAGAAGTATGTACTTGAAGCCATGTGAGTTCGAAAAGGACCCCATAAAATCGATGCCCCACACATCGAACACTTCTACAACAAAAATGGGTTGGAGAGGCATCATGTCTCTCCGAACCATAGAACTGACCGACTGACATCTCTTACAACACTTGGTGAATTCGTGTGTATTTCTGAAAATGGCCGGCCATAAAAAACCCAACTGTAAAATCTTCGCAACATTTTTTCGACCTAGGAAATTACCACCACAGGCCTCACTATGGTAAAAAGATAACACACTAGAAATTTCAGAGTCGGGGATGCACCCCCTGATAATATGATCGGCTCTAATGCAAGAGACAAAGGGGTCATCCCAAAAATAAAATTTGGCCTCAGAAATGAATTTGAGTTTCTAGTCCTTGGATAGGTTAGCGGGAATCTTGCCTGCGACAAGGCAATTTGTGACATTCGCATACCAAGGAAACTCAAGGGAATTAATCGCCAAAATAGATTCATCCGAGAATTGATCTGAAATAGGCAGGGAATAAGGGATGTGGGCTGGGTCTAATCGAGATAAATGATCTGCCACAACATTATGCACTCCGGCTTTGTCATAAATTTCAACATCAAATTCCTGTAAAAGAAGGATCCACCTGATAAGATGGGGTTTAGCATCCTTCTTTGCCAACAAATGCCGAAGGGTGAAATGATCTATGAAAATTATCACTTTGGACCCAAGTAAATATGATCGGAGTTTCTCAAACCCAAATACTACTGCTAGCAATTCTTTCTAAGTAACTATATAATTTGGACCCAAGTAAATATGATCGGAGTTTCTCAAACCCAAATACTACTGCTAGCAATTCTTTCCAAGTAACTATATAATTACACTAAGCCTCATTCAGTGTCTTGCTAGCATAGTAAATTACAAAAGGATGATGCTCCTGGCGTTGGCCTAGAACAGATCCAACAGAGAAATCAGAGGCATCGCACATAATCTCTAAGTCAAGAGACCAATCAGGTGATTAGAGAATCGAGGAATTAAAAATAGCGCTTCATGAAGTCTCGAATGCATTGAGACACAAGGAATTGAATTCAAATGGAATGTTGGCTACCAGAAGATTTGTCAATGGTCGTGTGATTTTCAAGAAATCACGTAGAAATCTTTGGGAAAATTTTGACCTGACCCAAGAATGATCGGGTTTGCTTAACCGAGCTAGGTGGAGGTAATCGGGACATGACTTCTGATTTAGCTCAATCGACCTCGAGTCTGTTAGATGAGATCCTATGACCTAGTACAATGCCATCCCTCACCATAAAATGGCTTTTCTCCCATGATAGTTCTAGGTTTACTTAAATGCACCTCTTCAGGATCTTTGTGAGGTTATCAAGACAAGATGAGAAATCATCTCCAAAAATGGAGAAGTCATCCATAAATACTTCCACATAATCCCCAATCATATCATAGAAAATGGCCATCATACAACAATGGAATGTCGCTGGTGCGTTGTAGAGGCAGAAGGCATTCTCTTAAAAGCGAATGTTCCAAAGGGACATGTGAAAGTAGTCTTGTCTTGATCTTCTGGGTTAATCACTACCTGATTATAGCTAGTGTATCTATCCAAAAAGTAGAAGAAATTGCGCCTGACTAACCGTTCTAAGATCTTATCAATAAACGGTAAAGGGAAATGATCATTCTTGGTAGCCATGTTTAGTTTCCTGTAGTCAATGCAAACCTACCATGAAGTCGCGTTGTGGGTTAGGATGGATTCGCCCTTAGCATTTTTTATGACGGCGAGTCCTGCTTTCTTGGTCAGGATCTGGATAGGACTCACCCATTGGCTGTTGAAAATCGAATATTCAATTCCCGCATCCAACCATTTAATGATCTTTTTCTTAACAACCTCAAGCATATTTGGATTCAGTCGTCTTTAAGGCTGTCTTGAAGGTTTCACCCCCTCATCTGTGTAAATATGATGAGTCAATGCGAGGGGCGAATCTCATAGAGATCAACAATGCTCCACCCAATAGTAGCCCTATGATCTTGTAAAATCGAAATCAATTGATGCTCTTGTTCTGGGGTCAAGTGAGCACTGATAATGACAGGGCATGTCTCACTATCACCCAAAAACATGTATTTGAGTGAGTCAGGTAAGGGCTTCAGTTCAATCACGGGTGGGTGGGAAACAGAATCATGAGTGAGAGGAGAAGAATCAATAGCAAAAATTTGATGATCTTGATATGCGTGCAAAATAGTCAATCATGACTACATTAACGGGAAACCTGCCATCTTATGTCAGCAAGGGCAATTCAGTAATTGATGGATTAGGATGTTCAAAATTAGGGGTGTCATGATCAGATGTACACCCCAAACAATCGGATCCATAGGAGGAAATGTGCATTGTAGTCATCTCAGCCCTGTGTGGATCAAGGTCTAAAAACCCTGACAATGAAGATGAATGTGACATTGGTTCATTACAAAGAAGCCCAATGTTACCACAAAAAGGTAATTCTTTGTCTTCATCGTCCTCCTCGATGTGATCACAATCTAAGTTCTGTGATGTCTTGAATACGTCTAGTCTAAGTCTTTCATTTTCTAGGGCAATCTCCATACACACAGATGCACAGTCTATGTTCGCACGGGCTGTCGCCAAAAACGGGTGGCCTAAGATAATCAATGCATTACGGAGATTAAGAGGAACCTCCATATCGAGAACGAAAAAATCCATGGGAAAGCAAAATCCGCAGACCTTAATGATCACATTCTCAACCACCCCCTTGGTAATTTTACTGATCGATCAGCCAGCTAAATAATAACTGAGGTGGGTTTCAACTCCCCGAATTGAAAACAATCATATACGGCAATGGGAGTTAAGTTGATGGACAAACCCAAATCAAGAAGGGCCCAATCAAATGGAGACTCCTGCAAAAGGCAGGAAATGAGTGGGGTACTAGGGTCTTTCTTCTTAGGTGATAGGTCAGCTAGAATCATGGCGCTATCTTCCTTTGACAATATCACCTGTCGTCTGTCTTTTTGTTGTCGCTTTGGGGTGCAATAGTCCTTAAAGAACCTAGAAACACTAGGGATGTGATCTATATCCATAAGGAGCAAGACCTGAATCTGAACTTCTTTGAACATCAATTTCAGGTCCTTGAAATTCCGAACACCCTTTTTTCATGCTAAATCACACGTCAAAGCCTCAGGAAAAGGGACAGGAATCTCAGGGTCAATTGATCTTTTGCCCTTATCTACCGTAGGTGGCTCTTGAGAAGAGGAAGGAGATGAACCATCCTGTAGTAAAGGGCAAGAAAAATCAGGACCCGCCTGCCTAAATGTTGGGTCATGTGTCTTCTTCCCACTCCTCAATGTAATAGCGTTCACATCGATGTACTGTCCATGAGGTGGCGGAGGAGTAGAAGCAACAGAGTAGGCGGGGTTTTGTAGTAAAGGCAGCTAACCTTGAGCATAACTAGGTGGTGCAAGAGGCACCTATAATATTGATGTGCCTGTCCTTGCGGTGCTTGGAACTTAAGCGGGACGACATAGTTCTACATATATCGCGGGTTTGGGACAGGTTGGGAAGGAAAGGCTCCCTATGATCTATGTTCTTGCAACAATTGATTCTACATGTTTTGAATGCTCTGTATTTGGTCAACCATCGCCTTCATGATCTGCAAGCTGTCTTGAGTAGATTTCTACATTGATTCTTGTAGTTCCTCTTTTAATGCCTCCAAAGGGTCAGATATACACTAGATTCACCCTTGTGTTGACCTCGTAAAAAAAATAAAAGTAGGGAGAAAGCTACCGGTTGTAAAGATACACCTTTAGGCAGAATTTTTTTTTAGGTCACCTAGAGGCGTAGAAATCCGAAGTCCGTTTTAACTGTCGATCAACGAGTCTATCACATTCACAATAAGATGCTTAGAACTTAGGGTTCTCATCAAATCTTGGGTGAGTTGAATGGCCGTAGAAAGCCACTCTTAAACCCTAAAACATGAAAATCCAAAAAAGAAATTAGAAAAGATGGAAAAAGAGAAAAATAAATTTTTCATTGAATAAGGCGAGGGCTTAAGGTGGTCTTCATTTTGGCAGATACTTGGACACTATTGTGTCTTTGAAAGTTCAGATTCTAAGTAGACATTTTATTAATGATTGAAAATAACTCAAGCCCAAATAATCCAACCTAATTCTTTTATAAATAGCATATAGTTTTTGCTAAGGACTAGCAAAAGATAAGCATGGGGGTATGATGTAAACATGTTTACACTACTTAAGATGTCTATTTATGCATGTTCTTAAGCATAGGATTGCATTGCATGCTAAATATTGCATAACATGCATCATCTTGCATTCAGAGTAGTTTAAATAAAATGGAGGTTAATTACCTCCTTTTATGTTCATGGATAGGGCAAACTTTTTATCGAGGCCTCGGATCGAAGATCTAATCGTACAAATGTGATCAGGGCGACGATTGGAGTTCAAAAACTCCAAGATCGCCCTAATCAGACATCTGTAGCATCAGATAGTGACCAGGGAACCCTAGAAGATCAAGGGCCAAGATGGTGTAAATCCACACTTCAAACAACAAATCCGACCGCACAGATGGATTCGGATCGACGATCGTAGCCTAACAGTGTAAAAATTGACTCAATCTGACACCCGTGGCACCATCTACATCATCCAGAAGATGGATGGCCAAGATGGTGCCACATGGCACCATCTTAACCATCCAACCGACCCTCAAGACCGCCGCTGCTTCTCCAAAAAAAATCCAACGTGCGATCTGGGCCGTTGGATCTTGATCCAACGGCCATGAGCACGTGACACGTAAATCATTTCCGCGACCAACTCCCCTCCACAGCGCAGCAGGCGAGCGCCTTATCGCGAGGCGCTGGCGTGCGTTCGATTCCTTGTGAGCGGGCAAGCGACGCAGGCGAGCAGGATCGGGCGAGCGTCGGATCGCGATCGAACGGTTGTGCACACCCGACAGCGCTCATGCTTTATTGCACGCGCGGCGAAGACGCAACATCGCACGTGATGGGGCGCGCAGTGCAGGCGAGCGAGGCACGATCTAAGCCATCCGATCTCGCGATTAGACGGCTAAGATCGGCTGGACGTGCACGTGCGTTGAACGCGCGGGCAAGCGAGCGGGCGCACGTGCGCCGCCCACTACGCCCACGTTCGAACCTTTAGCGACAGTTTTATCCGTCACTAAAGGTCCTGAATTAATGTTTTAACAGTTGTAATGACCAAATTGCTCCCACTCCTTTCAACTATAAAAGGAGACCCCCTCCACACGAAATTCTCATCGCTTCCTTCTCTTCTCTCCCTCTCTAAAGCTCAAGAGAAGCTTATCCCACACCCGGGATGCTTCTTGCGAGATAAAGTCAATTTTTTCGTCCCCCGTTCGGAAGCAGATCCCGTGACGACGACAACATGCTGCCCCATTCCCGTTCTTCTGCTTCATCCTCCTTCATCCTGCTTCGTCCTCCTTCGTCCAGGCGTCATCTGTCCGGCTCATCCTCCAAGCGATCGTCGAGGAGGATAACTTCTCTCTCCCATTCTTCTTTACAGCTTTCTAGTGTAGAATTTTTCTACTTTCTAGTGTAGCTGATTTCCCACTTTCTAGTGTAATTCTTATTTGGTTTTATTGTATAAACACTTTGAATTATTGAATGCATGTTTTCTCTCTCTCTCTCTCCCTTTTGTTTAGTCTGATTGTTATTATGACTTCATTGTAATTACATCGCCTCACTTTTCAAGAAAAATTCTAAAAAAAATATAATTGCAAATATAGATCAACGTAGCCTCCCTGAGTTCGACCCGGGATTTCTATTCCAATATAAATTTTATTTGTTGAACACGAGTTCTTCGCTTTCAAACTACAACAACAAGGTTTTTCAAAACCAACCACATTAGCGTAGCAACCCGACGTTCAACATACTCCTAGGCTTAAAAATTCAAGTATCCGCTAAGATCTGGATAGTCCTCAAGAGGTTGGGGAAAATGTGAAGTTTAAGTATTAGGTCTAAGGCTTAGGGAGTATTCAGCCTCGTTAGCTAACCTCTGGTTTGCAGGACTCGATAACCTAAGCACCCCAATCCACACACAGTCTTGTTCAGTGCACATAAGTTTCAAAATCATGCAAATGCATTTAAATCGTTTTGAAAAAGTCACCTACATTAGGAGTGCCCGATCAAAACAAGTTGATTTGGATGAGTTCTCGACGCAGAGAAGCGTGAAATTTCCCTCGAAGATGCGCAATAACATATCATCTCCTCGGTGCTTGTCTCCTAGGATATCTACATATCCTACCAGGGGCATGTAAGCACCCTGTGCTGATTCAGATGCCATGGGCGGCATTATCACAAAATGTCGATTGCTAGGGTTTAGATTTAGCTACAGAATGCCATGGGTGGGATTATCTCAAAATCTCGAAAGCCAGGGTTCTGGGAGTTGCCATGGGCAGTGCTATCTCGAAGCATCGATTGCAAGGGACCCTTCGAGGATTGATGATGGGGACTAGGAATCCGATACAGACCGTGTTGTGAAGCCAATCCGAAGCTAGAAATAAAACAAAAGAGAGAGAAAACTCTCCAAACAAAGAAAATTCCTCTATCTCTCTTACAAAAATGCACTGTAAACTGAACCAAGGCTAAAATATGTTACAAGCACGGGTGCTTTAACCACGGAGTCTAACGAACCTTAGGATAGTTCCTGTAGGCCTTAAAAACCTTCGTGGCAGACTAAGGCTAGAGCTGGTCAGGTCTGGATCTTGGTTGGTACTTGAGTACCTATAGGCCTACCCTCGGCATTCTAACATAATCTATAGAAGAAAGCACACATCACAGTTTTCGAGCATCAAAAGGATTACATGGTCTAAAATCAAAGTTAAAACCTTAAAATTTTGCTAAGGGACTAGCAAAACCTAGGCATGGGGGTATGATGGGAACACCATCATGAGCCCTAACTAGCTCATTTTGACCCAATTGAGAGAATAAATGCTCCTACATAACCAACTGAAGGTCCTAATTCACTGCATAACCTTTCTGAGAGAAAAATAAGAAACTAGGGGCAAAACAATAATTTTACCAATGCAGAACAACAATAGGTTTTATCAAGGGATAAACAAAGGTCAAAGGCTCTTGGTGGAGCGTGTTTCGCCTGTTTAGAAATTGAGGTTACAAGTAACCTGTCGTCGTATTTGCAAAACACGTCGATCAAATAAAATTTATACCAAAACTCCAAGGGAGTCCCTGGTCGAACACAGGGAGGCGACGTTTACTTTACTTAAAAATTGTGCTTCGATTCATTTCTTTTTGGTATTTTG
Source organism: Thalassia testudinum (assembly GCA_037157565.1). Taxonomy (NCBI): domain Eukaryota; kingdom Viridiplantae; phylum Streptophyta; class Magnoliopsida; order Alismatales; family Hydrocharitaceae; genus Thalassia; species Thalassia testudinum. Next base: position 131,419,302 of record JAZHRO010000077.1, read on the forward strand.
GGGTTTTGTTATTTTCTTTGTGTTTTTGAAGTAAAAGAACACAAGCAAATGTATCACAAGATAGAGGTGAAACAAATATGATATATATGTCAATTCAATGTCGATTACAATGAACTACAAATACACAAAAAGAGAGGGAGGTGATAGGAAATCTCCCGAATCGGCTATTTGACGAGACGACGTCGCCTGGCGGAAGCTAGGAGGAAGGAGGTGAGGAGCGGGATGACGGAGGTGAGATGCTGGAGGACGTCGTGTTGAGGAAAGCTTCGGCGTGGCTCCGGAATGGAGGTGAGAAGACGAAGGTGATCTGCTACCGGAATGGAGGTGGGAGGACAGCTCCGAGGTGACCTATGAAGGGAGATGGGAAGTTGGTGGAATATTTGGTGGGGCAGAGGTTCGCTGCACTAATAGGCACCTTGGGAGCTTGAAAACAAGCTCTAATGGAGTGTTGGTAGGCTTGCTAGAGCTTGGGAGTAGGTGGGAGTAGAGTAGGTAGAGATGGCTTGGAAGGGAGGGGGTGAAGGCCCTTTTATAGTGGTGGAGAAGAGGCTAAAAATGGATAAAGGACCTCTAGCGACCTCCAGACCATCGCAGGAAACGTTGCTGTAGACAGCTCACCTCCACCCATGCCCATAGCTGGCTCTACTAGCTTGCAATGAAACAGTGACGGCTGTAAGCGTCACTGTAGGTCAGTCCAGCTGTCGCTGAAAGCTGGTGCCAACTACCCTTGAGCCCGCGTCGCCTGCCCCGCTCATCACGCGTGATGACCGCGCGCGCCCAACTGTGTGCGCGTGTGCTGTGCACTGGCGTGTGCGCTTGCAATGCGCTGGCCCGCACGTGCACGCGTGTGCTACCGCTGCCGCTGCCGCTGCGCTGCGCTCCAAGTGCCCACCCAATTGCAAATTGGAGGGGTTGTGGGGAATCGAACCCGTGCCCCTCCTTTGCAAACCCGCGCCTCCACCATTGCAGCACTCCTCCACTTGTGTCGCGTGGAGTGTTTTGGTGCAAACGCTTCCCAGCCGTTGGATCTTGATCCAATGGCTAGGATTAACGGCATAGATGATGAGGGAGAGTGGGCAGTGGCTGCTGGCCGGGTTTGGGTGGCCTGGATGGCGCCACGTGGCTCCATCTGCGCCGTCCGTCTTCTTCTTCTTATAAAGGGTGCCACAGTTCTCAGATCAGGATGATTCCTACAATGCCGGATTGCGATAGTCGCTCTGGATCCATCCGTACGGTCGGATTTTCCATCCGAAACCCATATGGATGTCGCATTGCCCCCTGGCCATTGGTCTTCCTCGGGCTTAATGTGATGCTATGGGACTCCGATCTGGACGATTTCAGAGGCGTTAATCTCCGATCGTCGTCCCAATCAGATCCGTATGGTTTGATCGTCCATCCGAGGCCCTGAGATAAATCCTCCTTTCTCCTAACCATAAAAAGGACCTAATTAACCTAAAATATAAACAACTACTTTAAATGAAGAATGATGCATGCTATGTGATATTTATATCATGATATGCAGTGCTAAGCCTAGGAACTATCACAAATAATCATTTTACAATGAATTTATACGTGTTTATCATACCCCCATGCTTATCTTTTGCTAGTCCCTAGCAAAATTAAACTACATGCTATGTATAAAATCAAAATTAGGATTAGATTGCTTAGGCCTAAGTCATTTACTAACAATAGAAAATTTCAACTAAGGTTCTAAACTACGAAGACTCAACAGTACCCGGGTGTCTGCCAGAATGCAGACCGCCCAAGTTCTCGCCTTATTTGAGAAGGGAAGAAATATATATATATTTTATTTTTCTTCTTTTCTAATTTTTTTGTACTTTCAGAGTTTGAGAGTTCCAGGATAACTTTTTACGACTACCCGACCTGCCCAAGACTCGAAAAGGACTCTAACTACTAAGCATCTTTGTGAAAAAGTGATAGACTCACAAAAAGGCCATTAAGACGGACTTCGGATTTCTACGACCCTAGGTGACCTTGCCTAAAGGTTTATCTTTACGATTGGTAACTTTCTCCCTACTTTTATTTATGGGGTCAACACAAGGGCAAACCCAATGTATATCTCCCCAGTTTATTCTACTTCCCCGCTTCTTCCCTACGTGTTTTGGGAATTATTGTGCATTTTTATGTGTTGGGCTCTCGACAACCGACCAATGGGCTGTTACCCACGACCACTTTCCAGCCATACTCGTGAGGTGAAGTGTGGCTATATTATTTTCTTTTTTTATTTTCTCCTTTTTCTATTTTTTTTCTTTTTGGGTGTTTCTTTTTTTTTCCCTTTTTTTTCTCTTTTTTTCTAAGTAGGTAGCTTCCCTGATCTAAGATTTACCTAAAGGCAATACAACGAAAATGGTCTTGTGGCTGGGCTCTGGACAACCGGCTGATGAGCTGTTACCACCGACAACGTGCCAGCCATACCACCCAAGTCGGTCCATTAGCTACCCAATTTCCATAAAAATCGCCGGAAAGTGAGTCAATGCGAATAGTGTGTAGATGCTTAGCCTTAAAATCCCCCCAAATCAGAGGGCGGGTTGATAAGTCGTATACTAATCATCCCAAGTTATTTACCAACTTAAAATGAATTTTAATTGGCGAGGAATAGAGACTAAGTCCACATTCGACTGGACACCCAAGCTAATTAAGTCCGAAGACCTGAAGAGTCTAAGTGTTTAGGTCCTATCGTATCATTTCCTAAAGTTAATAACTTCCAAATGCCTAAGTTCTCTTTTCCTAATTTCTTTATTTTTTTTTTAATTTTATAAGAAACTAAAAGAAATTCTACGAAGTTAACATAATGATTTCAGGAATTGATTATCCACCCCCCATGCCTAAATGATGCAATGTCCTCATTGTAAAAATAAAGACATGAAAAGGGCAAAGTAAATAGAACATCGCCTGAGTGTCGTGAAAATCTGGTCAGCTCCGCAGAGAGAAGGGTGTATACACACATGCTAAGTTTAATGCCTTCAGCTAGGCATAGCATACATACAAAGAAGAGATTGAGAATTCACAAGTGCGGTTCAGAATCAAAATCAAAATATTGATCCTAAAACCCGCCAGTAGAAGATGTCCACAGATGTGGACGAGATTATGGTGCAGACCCATGCCCCAGGGTCGAGTGGTTCTCAGGTTCTGGATGAAAATCACCCAGAACCGAAGGTTGTTGTGTTTGCGGGGCCGGGCCTGCGGTTTAGTGGTGTGCAACCCAAGACCAATGTGTCGGACAACGGGTAAAGATGGTTCAATAGGTGCGGTTGTCCACTTAACATCTAGCTCAGAAAAATAATCAGTTATTTCGAGCTTGGGTTGCACGTGAAAGATATCGTAAGGGTCCTGGTAGAAAGTAGGTGGTTTTAAGTCAATAGGTGCCCTTAGATCCAAAATCAAACTTCCCTCAGAATTAGCCTCCCAAATCTTTATTTCAACAATTCTATCCTCCAACAACAAGGGCTCAGGCTTCAAGACCTCTAGCATATTATTCACCCCATATGATTCCCCCAAGTCCAGAAATCATGGCTGAATCAAGATTGACTTGGGCACAAAGATCTCAGAAGTTAGCTCTTCGGGGTGCAGATGAGGACTGGGGTCACTGATTGAATCATCAAGATTCGGATTCTCCAAGTTAACCCCAACCGAATCCAAATCCTCAATAATTGGGCTATCAACTGGTCTGTCAGATTCCTCAAGCCCATTTGTCTCACTAAAATCATCTTCCCTAAGTTCAAGTGAGGCGTCACCAAAAGATTCTTCACCCTCAAAGTCAAAGAATCCATGATCCTCATTTATATATGTCTCAAAATCATGTCATTTCATGGTCCGTAGAGACATATTTTTCCTCGCTCCCGGGCTCAGGGATCTCGGGTGAATCAATCGGTTCATCGTTAAATGGTTGCTCTAGCCCATCCTGGTCATCCCCAGTCTCAGAAAATGTATCCCCCCCGACAGGCGCCTGAGCGGGTTCAAACATTGACTCTCCTGAAGGGGGTTCATCTTGAGAATCATCCCAAGATTTGACTAGTGCAACCAAAAATTTCATCCTCAACTTCGACAATTTCCCAAGAAGGAACTCACCTAAGTCCCTATCCTTAACACTTTGGAGCAAATCCAATAGAGAACTATTAAGTTCATCAATCATTTTGATCGTAGGCTCCAGTGCTTCAGTGCATGGTGTTGGCTGAGCTTCTAAAGATTGTATAATGTTCCTCAAATTAGCCAACACCCTATCCTGGATCTGGTTCACCTAAACCGACTGGTTCGGTTCAGGTTTGGGTGGGTTCAGGTTAAATCTAGGGGAGTCAAGATGTCGAGGTTCTCGGGTTCCTCCCTGGTAGTAGGTCGTCTTGGATTGTTCAAAGAAGGGTGATGACCTATTTTCAATGGAATACTGGGGAGGGTAGGTGTTATAATCATTATATCCTTCCTTATTGTAGATTGGGTTGGTTTGGTCATCAAAGGATGGAGATCCATAATCATTATAGCTCTGGGAAGGATAATAATCATAGTCTTGTTGTCCAGGGTTAGGCCCTAGACACTGAGGTCCAGATTCATATCCCCAATCAAAGTCATCCTGGCTAGTGGATGGGTAATTATAAGTCAAGTCGGGATAGTAATCATCTTGGGGATAAGTGATGGTAGGAGGATAGGATGTGAAATGTGTGTAGGATGTGGAAGGGTACATGGTGAAGTAAGGAGGGAAATCAGAAGTGAAAGGAGCCCTGCAATACAAAAATACAAGCCTATCCTTAGTTTGGGTAGCCTAAAGGTCTACAGACTCTTAGAATCCGTCCTAAGATTATAGACGATTTACTCTACTTATGTCCAGGCAATCCAACCAGTTAGTAGGAGGGACTGGGGAGAAGGTTCTTCCTTTTGCTTACGCCTCCGGTTCCTAGTGTACCCCCTAGCCGCGGTCGTTTGACGCTACTCCCCTAGCTAGACATCAGATTGACTAGTATAAGCAGGCTAATTGTGAACAATCTCAATCTGGATCCCGATGAGCGAACCAGTCCTTAGGGCCAACATCTAATCAATTTTAGTTAGGCTTGGGACAATGGTGCTTCAGGAATCTGATGGGTCCTTTACATGGGTTGTGCCCTTAATGATCAGTTAAAATGTGTGTGTGTGCACAATCAGGGTTCTCAAACAAGGTTATCTGATGATGTGTCCTTTAGGGTTCAACCTTGTTTAGTAGCTTTTAGGGTTTAATTCTTAGGTTGGTTCAATCAAGGTTTAGTAGAACACTCCAAGTTTTGAAAGCACGGGTGATGATATGTTTCTTTAAAAATCAAAAATAATGTGGAGTGCCTGGTTCAGCCCTAAGAATCAACCCTAAGTGGTAAGCTACTTGATGAATCGCTTTTATCTTAAGTAGTGCGGCCCAAACAGTTCAATCAATTGGCCTATTACACCACTTAGTTAAGGCACACAGAAATTTTTAACATATTCAGATTTCTACTCACTTATTTGTGTGTTAAATTAAGTGTACCAGGTCCACAGGTCAGATCCCAGTTAAGTGGTAGAATCGATGTGATTGTGTGCCTTAGGGTGAGAAGTTATGGGTGTTAAGTGTGTAGCTTACAGAAAATCCCACAATCAGATAACACTTTTTTTATTTTTATTTATGTGGATGGCGAGGTGAGTGGAGGTGGCAAACAAACAACCAAGTCTATCCTAGGGTTCATAAAAAGCACCTAAGTTGATTTGGGTTTGAGTTATTCAGTTATGGAATGAAAACTAAGGTGGGGGTGGTGTGGGGGACACTTACAAAACACTCTACCCGCACTTTACTCCGGTCTATGGCACTTGGATCTCCATGCTAGGGTACCTGCAAGATAGTAGATCAAAGACAAGCAGGGTTAATGCTATGTAAATGCAAAGAAATGCAATAAACAATAAAGTAAATTCCGTTGCCTCCCCGGCAACGACGCCAAAATGGTCGGGCATGTTTCGCATGTTTAGAAATCGAGGTTACAAGTAACCTGTCATCGTAGTTACAAAACACGTCGATCAAATAAAATTTATACCGAAACTCCAAGGGAGTCTCGAGTCGAACACAGGGAGGCGACGTTTACTTTACTTGAAAACCGCGCTTCGAATCATTTCTTTTTGGTATTTTGGGGTTTTGTTATTTTTTTTGTGTTTTTGAAGTAAAAGAAAACAAGCAAATGTATCACAAGATAGAGGTGAAACAAATATGATATATATGTCAATTCATGTTGATTACAATGAACTACAAAAGCATAAAAAGAGAGGGAGGTGAGAGGAAATCTCCCGAATCGGCTGTTCGGCGAGACGACGGCGCCTGGCGGAAGCTCGGACGAAGGAGGTGAGGAGCGGGATGACGAAGGTGAGATGCTGGAGGACGTCGTGTTAAGGAAAGCTTCGACATGGCTCTGGAATGGAGGTGAGAAGACGGAGGTGATCTGCTACCGGAATGGAGGTGGGAGGACAGCTTCAAGGTGACCAATGAAGGGAGATGGGAAGTTAGAGGAATATTTGGTGGGGCAGAGGTTCGCTGCACTAATAGGCACCTTGGGAGCTTGAGAACAAGCTCTAATGGAGCGTTGGTAGGCTTGCTAGAGCTTGGGAGTAGGTGGGAGTAGAGTAGGTAGAGATGGCTTAGAAGGGAGGGGGTGAAGGCCCTTTTATAGTGGTGGAGAAGAGGCTAAAAATGGATAAAGGACCTCTAGCGACCTCCAGACCATCGCTGGAAACGTTGCTGTAGACAGCTCACCTCCACCCACACCATAGCTGGCTCTGCTGGCTTGCAATGAAATAGCGATGGCTGTAAGCGTCACTATAGGTCAATCCAGCTGTCGCTGAAAGCTGGCGCCAACTGCCCTTGCACCCGTGTCGCCTACCCCGCTCATCACGCATGATGACCGCGCGCACCCAGCTGTGTGCGCGTGTGCTGTGCACTGGCGTGCACGCTTGCAATGCGCTGGCCTGCGCTGTGCTCCAAGTGCCCGCCCAATTGCAAATTGGAGGGGCTGTGGGGAATCGAACCCACGCCCCTCCTTTGCAAACCCACGCCTCCACCATTGCGGCACTCCTCCACTTGTGTCGCGTGGAGTGTTTTGGTGCAGATTCTTCCCAGCCGTTGGATCTTGATCCAATGGCTAGGATTAACGGCATAGATGATGAGGGAGAGTGGGTAGTGGCTGCTGGCCGGGTTTGGGTGGCCTGGATGGCGCCACGTGGCTCCATCTGCGCCGTCCGTCTTCTTCTTCTTATAGAGGGTGCCACAGTTCTCAGATCAGGATGATTCCTACAATGCCGGATTGCGATAGTCGCTCTGGATCCATCCGTACGGTCGGATTTTCCATCCGAAACCCATATGGATGTCGCATTGCCCCCTGGCCATTGATCTTCCTCGGGCTTAATGTGATGCTACGGGACTCTGATCTGGACGATTTCAGAGGCGTTAATCTCCGATCGTCGTCCCGATCAGATCCGTATGGTCTGATCGTCCATCCGAGGCCCTGAGATAAATCCTCCTTTCTCCTAACCATAAAAAGGACCTAATTAACCTAAAATATAAACAACTACTCTAAATGCAGAATGATGCATGCTATGCGATATTTATATCATGATATGCAGTGCTAATCCTAGGAACTATCACAAATAAGCATTTTACGATGAATTTATACGTGTTTATCAGGTCTTAATAAGATAATAAGTGGGTTGGATCAGACAGAAAAGGGTTTGTGTGAGTTTTGTGAAGTAAATGACTACTTGAAACCCTAAAACAGATCCACTTAATTAACCAAGGTTCTGGTCAAGATAAAATTCACTTAAATTCTCTAAAATCATATAAAAATATTCTCTAGGGTTTAGAACCTTCAATTTGGCCATTGGAACCCATCTTGACCTAGAATGGGGTCTCAGACAGATATTTGCCCTAAATTAGGTTTGTGCATAAATTTCCTAGTCAAACGTGGTTAAACTCAAAATCCAACTTCACCATTGAATTCCTTAGGTCTAACTTAGGTTTGTACCAAAATTTGGACCCAAGATGACTTTGCCTTGACCTAGTTTGCAAAAAGGTCCAACCTGATTACATTTCTACCCCTAATTTTCAAAAACCCTTACAACCAGCCCCCTAGCTTTTTCATCATTTTCAAAAATAGGTCCCTCCACCATTATAGCGGAGGAATCCTACTTCGGTGAGCTTTGGAAGGAGAGTTCTACCTGATTGCTCAGAGAATCTCTTCCAAAATTGGAAGGGAGATTCTCTAAGTAATTCTCTCTCATCTGAACCCTCATTTGATATCAGATTCCCTCCCAATCTCTCATGCGAATGCATGAGAGATATGGGTATCTCAATGGCTTCCAACTTTGGCGATCTTTAACCGACCTTCAAAGCTCTATTTAAAGGAGCCCAGACCCCTCTGATCACCCCACGCTCGAATTCGGCCATGAACACCCCTGATTCCTCTCTTCTACTCACGGCTGTAGGTTCCTCGACATCCGACGACTTCCCTTACTCCTCGTCCTTCGACTACCATACCTGCAATGGATTCCTTTTCCTTGACTTCATCCACGCCTCGCCGTACTCGCAGGCGTCTCCCTCTCTTCATCCTCGCCGATCTCCACTCACCGGAGCCACTCTTCGTCTCCGACGTCGGCAATACCAGACCCGATGCCTCCACTCACCCCCGTCATCTCTTCACCTCCCAGATAAGTTCTCTCTCCCCTCTACATTCTTCTCCACCTTTTATTCTTCAAAATCGACCACTGCCGACCTCCATCACCTCCATCCCTTCCATCTCCGACCATCTACTCCGACAAGGCCGCTCCACCTCCATAGGCCATCCCAACCCTCGCCAACAAGCCCATAAGCTTCCCCTCGCTCCACTGAACATTTCCCTTCACTCCACTCACCACGCCACTCGCTCACGCACCTCACCGAGCACACCCACGCCTTCACACAGTGTGCCCTAAGCACGCCACACCAACCACCCCAGCATCTTCACTGTGCTCTGGTGACCCTCTCTGAACATTTTGACGTGGCCACAAGGCCAATCTTGTGATTTCAGGTTCGTCGTCCCTCTGCCATTAACGGGCGAGCTTGAAGCAAGCTTGTTGCAGCTACAGGTATGCCAAGCCAAGGTGTAGCTGTCCCAGGTGTGCGGAAGCCCCTCGCGCACACACTCAGGTCCTCAATTGGAGTCGAAGACCTCTACTGTCGCTGCAATCATGAAGGCCATCTCTACAAGCACACACGAGGAAAGGGTGGGACATTTAGTCCCACCTTAGAAGTGAAGGCGCGCCCGCACCTACATAAGAGGAAAAAGTGAAGTAGGTTGTTCGCCTTAGATCCACGGGGTGAGGTCCCACTCACCCAACCTGGTCTCGTCCGCGCTCACGCCCTGTGGACCTGGCCTAACCCGACTCGACTACACACCTCGCCTACTACCACACGCTGGTGGGCCTGGTCCTGAGTACGCACCCGACCCGATTACCCGACTGACTGTGTGGCTCTGGGAGAGCATATCCTAAGAGAGAAAAGAGAGGAGAGTTGCGCGTGGGTAGGGGTAAGTTTTGCTATAGGTTCTTCAGACCAACACTTAGCTGCAGCCAGAAGGAAGAAGAAGGCTAAGGCAGGACCTGAAGCCAAGGCCAGAATAAGAAGAAGAGAAGGAAGACGGCAGAGAAAGAGAAGAAGGAAGAAGCTGAAGAAGAAGGAGAAGCTAAGGCAGAAGAAGGCAAAAGCAGGAGTTGAAGAAGAGGAGGCCAGAAGAAGAAGAAGGAAGAAGAAGGAGAAGCTAAGGCAGACGGAAGACAGAAGCCAAAGAAGAAGAAGAAGGAGAAGATAGAGAAGAGAAAGAAAAGAAGAAATCACTTTAAGTCATCTAATTAAGGAATCAGATGACATATTCTAGTCTCCATTGCATATTTACATTAAATCATTTGGTGATATTGTAGGAGTATTTGGTGATCTACATCACCATTTTACTCCCATATTTTTTGCACTCTGATATTGCTACTATTACAATTTCTTTCAAGTTTAAATTGTGATCTTGATTTCTAAATACCAATTTGCTCCCTGTGTTCGACCTCGGAAATCTTTTCGAGTAATAAAATTCTCTATTTTGAACACTATTTTGGCTGTACTACAACGCAATACTTTTAAAATCTAATTTAGCGCTCTCAACAAGCTTTATCCTTGAGAGAAAATGGAAAAAGCTTCATGAGAACTATTCCCAAATCAACATTCTGCTAGAAGGGATCCTCATTCGAGTTTCCACAAAAATAAGTCTAAATCAGACTTATTATGTTCTACTTCAACTTTAATGCATCTCTACCTATGGGAATCCGGACTTGAGGCGCTAAAATCAGTCACTGGATAGTAGAAGTCCCATAGCTGTTCTCCGCAGGGTGGATGCTGCATTCTATCCAATGTGGTGAGAATTCTGTCGATGTTCTGCTAATACCTCTACTTAGATTCAATGACCCAGGCTTCCAAGCGAGACATCAGGTCTAGATTTTCTGGATCCTGACTAGATCCAGATCTAGGGTTAGCCATCTCAACTAATCGAGTAGGAGAAGGGGGTAGAGAAAAAGAAGGTCTGGGCGATGCAATGAATCACCTTTGCCAAGCTCCAGCCAATTGAGGTCTAAGCGACCTCCCTTGAATACACCTGCCAACCTGGGTTGGTGTAGCCAAGCCAAAGGCTAAGTCCTTGTTAATCAAATGGCCCTTAAGATCGGATGACCAGATTTTTTGTTAATATTTTAATTATTGAAGAAAATTTTGTTACAAAACTGACTACAAATAATCCCAACCCCTCAAGCTAACCCAGTCAAATTGTTATGAGGGGACAAAGGGGAAGGTTCTTCCTTTGGCTCTCACCTTCGGGTCCTTTGTACCCCTAAGATGCGATCATTTGACACTACCCCGCAAATTTGGCAGTGGGTTTGACTAAAGCAATTGTGATGACCCAATAGTTCGATAACAAATTCAAGTTATTTAATGTGTTTTACGAAATTTTTACTTAACCTTTTTTTTCTTCAACTAGGGTTTTGGTGAGTGGTCCACAAGGTGACCTAACTCACCAACTAGCTACTAGACTTGATTAAGTCTAAGCTAGTCTAATGTGGTCTCTAGTTTGTACCCTTAAAAGTTGTACCCAAGGTTCATCCAATTGACTAAGTGTTTAGGCAGCAAGCCACAATTCAACTTAAAAATTCTTCAACACACAATTTGAATCCAAATGATCTAAAATTTCATATGCAAATTTCTTTTTCAATTACCTTTTCAGAGAATATATTTTTAGAATTTTTACTATTTCAAATGAATAAATACGAATTTTTTACTATTAGAAGGGCAGATCTTGAATTTTGATCTCTTATCTATTTTTCTTTTTGAAATAGTATTAATTTTACTCCAAAAATTTGGAAAAAAATATGGAAATGAAAGCTAATTTGATAACCTTTGAAACCCTACCATTTTTAGTCAAATCTGATTTGCATGCTATTCAGAATCGCTTTTTAAAATAAAAAAACAAATTCAGATCTGAGTTTGTTTGACCCTATTGTAGTTCATGAATTTTTAAAAATATCACAAATTTAATTTTTTCAAATTAATGGTGTCATTTGAAAGATAATTGGAAAATCTAACTTGACCCTGAATTTCAAAATTTTTGAATCAAAAGATATTTGGCAAATGAATTTTTGAAATCGCTGACAATATTTGGCCGAATTTCAAAAGGTTGTAAAAAGGCTTTTGAAAGGGTTTTCAAATAAAAAATGAGCCTTTTCAAGAAATGCTTTTTTTTTAAAAGAAATTTTCTCATATTTTTTTTATTGTCATAAGATTCGAAAAAACCTAAATCTAAAATCACTTTTTTTTATCTTTTTGGAAAGAAATATTTTAGATTTTTTCTCTATTTTTTTCAACAAGAAAATTCTAATCCTAGGATTCAAAGGAAGCCTAAAACTAAGATTTTTGGTGTGTACCTAATTTTTCCTTTAATTACACATGATGCGTGTGCAAAATCCACTCTTTTCTATTCATACACACCAAAAGCAAGCAGAACCAAATATGTTAGTATTAAGCTCAAAAATCAAAAACCAAAATCACTTGGCCTCCCTGGCAATGGTACCATTTGTTGATGTCGAAAAATGTGGATTTGATTAGGAAAACATCGTAGTATAGCACGAATTATGATTCAAACAAAACTTAAAAAACGAGATCATAAGTGTCCCAATCGATCTCAGGGAGGCATAGAATGGCGAAATTGATTCTTATTTTATTTATTCTCCTCTTTTTCTTTCTTATAATTGAACGTCAGTTTCAAATCTGCGAATGTAAGATTCGCCAGTTGCGTTGTAAACTCTCACTATGTGTGCGTGCATCAGATAAACAATGAATGTGAAAGTGTGGGTACTCGTTCACACAATTCTTACTTTGCGATGGCAATTAATCGAAAATGCATCAATTGCAAGATCATTAATATCTTTAGAAATCAAAATTTTTATTGTTATAGATGAAACAAGAAACTATTGTTTTAATTCCTAAATTATAATGTTGTTACAATCACTTCTAGAGGAATGCTTGTACAAGGAATGACAAGGCTAATTCTAAGCTAACAAAAAGGATATGCACACATGGATCTAGGGAAGATTATGCATGCATTCCTGGAGAGAAGAATACTACTACTACTTATTAAGATAATAATGTAAAAAATTAAACTATGATGAACATTGAATCTAAGCTACGAGATATCAGGGGGCATCGGAGCTATCTCCAATGGTTGTGTGGGCTTGAGGTGGTAGGACAGAATAGAGGAACGACCAAGGTGGTGTGGCCGGCCTCTTAATGAAGGTGGTGGAGGTGTTGCTTTTGCTCTTGGATGTGGAGAGTGGAGGTGGTGATGGAGATCATGGATGAAGTGTATGGAGTCCAAGATAGGGGTGCATGGACACCCACTTGGGTCCTTAAATAGACTAAGGGGGATGGCCATCTAGAGAATTATAGAATTCTCTAGAATGGGCTTAGGTTGTGGCTAGAGTGGTAGAGAGTGGGTCATCTTAGATCCACTTTCTAAGGGAAGAGGCTGTGGACTCCTTGAATACTATTTTTAGTCTTCAAGGTGGCATCACTTGGAGACCACTCTAGAATACTCTAGAGTGAGTAGCCAAGCGATGGTGCTGTGTGCGTGAGTGTGTGGTGGTTAAGTGGAGCACTTGGTCTACTTCTAATTAAGTCTAGGTTGGTTTAAATGGTAGGTTTAATTAGGTTTCTAAAAAATAGGTTTATAGTGATTAAGACAATTAAACTTAATCAAGTTTAATTGGGTCAATGTGTGTATAATTGTGAGAGAGAGTTCCCAATTAGATTAGGCTTGAGTCAATTGGACTCTCACTGAGTCCAATTAGACTTGTGTTAGTTGAGATTTGAGCTCAATTAGACTCTATGAATCCAATTGACTAGGTAAGGTGTAATTGACTTAGATCTAAGTCAATTTCGCTTAGTGAGAACCAATTAGTTTCTTAAAAGAATCTTAAGGTAGTGTACTAGGCTTAGGATAACTTAATTTAAGCATCCTAGGGTGTAGGATTGGGTGTAAATCCCTACGGGATGGGGTGAGATATGAGCGACGTACAAAATGCGGAATTAAAATAAACAATCTAACAAAAATATGCAATCACACAATGGCACAAGTGATTTTTAGGTGGAAACCCAAACTAGGTGAAAACCACCACCTAACCCTCTCGAGTTAGGATTTTCGATCGACCAAGTCGATCAAATCCACTAAACAAGTCACTTAAAATGAGGGTGACTTAACCTCTTACAACCACCCTACTTTGAACGAGGGTAGTGTACCTCAAAACCCCCTTCTCTTCTCAAGAAGGATTTTGTCTCGCGAAGGAGACGGGAATTCGCAACGTGAATACCCAACCAATAACAAAGAAAAAATGCAACAGACCTATAGAGCCAACAAAGTATATAAATGAACCTAGCTACTATAGATAAAGAAACTTCCCTTTGTTAGAAGCACGTCGGCGTGACAAAACGGATGTGTGAACCATGCTTTGGCACAATGACGCTCTCATAAACGATGGCGAGAGAGCAGGTGCACAGCTGGACAAAGCTCTTAGGTGTGGAACGAGTGCTTGGAGAGCTAGAGCTTCTTCTCAAGATCAAATTGACACTATATGGTATGAAAGTGTGTTGCTTGGTGTGTCTTCACAAGGCAAGGGTCCTCCTCTATTTATAGAGGGCCTAGGAAGGCTTTGGAAGGCCTTAGAAGGCTTCCATAGCCGTTGGGGTTGAACCCAAGGCAAAGCAGGCCGTAATCAGAATCATTTATGATTTTAACAGGGTCATCAGACGTCTGGCCCAGGTATTAGACGTCTGGAAAACTAGTTTAAGACGTCTGGGAACTAAGTCAGACATCTGATTCTAGGTAGGTTTCCTTCCTGACTTTCATCTGACCTAAACAGGGTTCTAGTGTAAATCAATCAAATGATGTATAGGATGACTGGCACTAGGTCTGGATGTCTGGAAACCTATTGTACTGCGGGAATGGATTTCCCAAGGTCCAAACAGCTATTTTATTCTAGGAAAGCGATTTTGGGTCAGTCGAGGCTCAATGGTCACATATCAGATGTCTGGGGTCCTCTACAGACGTCTAATAGAAGCCTAACGGTTATTTTCCTCAACGTCTACTTTGTTAGCCAACGTTCTACTAATTGGACGTCTAGCACACAACCATCAGACGTCTTCTAAGATGTCTGGACTAAGGTCTGGATGTCTAATTTCAACAGACATAACCTATTAAGTCTAGCCTAAGTTATTGGACGTCTGAGTCAACAGTCAAATGTCCTAAAAGTCAAGATCAGACGTCTGATTTCCAGATTGGACGTCTGATGCTTATCTTGGATTTCTAATTTCTCTATGAAAAGCCTAAGTATCCTAGGGTTGTGCAAGTGTACCTAGGACTACCGTGGGGGTACTTTGAGGCTCTTTAACATGCTACTAAGAAATAAAAGAGCAAAACACAAAGAGATACAAACTACAAGATAGAAAAAAATATCTATCCTATTCTTCTGACTTCACGCTTTCGCTCCTTGCGAAACTCCTTTTCCGTCAAGTTCCTCCAATCCACCATGGATGCGAGCTCAAACTCAATCTCTACACTTGTCTCCATTTGCAATTAACCTAAAACTTAAGACTCAAAAGAAAATGTTAAATGACATGTGTTTTGTTATCGTCAAAATAAACGATTGTGGTGCTCTAGCACCAACATTGGGCTCATGGGCCTTAGGAATCAAGATCTAGGCTTGATTCCAAAACAACAACAAGAGAAGGATTTCGAACATCTGACCTTAAGATCAGATGACTTATACTTCAAGATCAAAAGTCTAAGTCTTTAATCTGAACATCCAATACTGAATCAGTATGGAGTTTAAGTTCTGTCTTGGGTTTCTGCAAAAATTGGACATCTGACACCTTGTCTGGACATACAATTTTGCAACAGATTGGGTTCTAAGTCCTGCGAGTGGAATCGAAGGAGCTTGGACATCCAGCATCCTACCTAGACATCCAAAGGTGGGTTGGAATGTGGGTTTTGAGGTGTTTTAGGCTAAGGTGACCTAATATAAGGGTGGCTAAAGGTTGGGAAGGTATCTAGGGTTGTCCTAAGGCTAGGGATAGGTGTAGGGATGCCCTATGTTCTTCATAATTTAATTCAGACATTAAAACCTACAAGTACTACAATATACCTCTTCCCTACATATGTCTTCAGCTTGTGTGTAGCTTTATTCCAAGGCTTCTGCTCTAGCTCTGCTACAGCTCTAGCCTCTATCCTGCTTCAAATCTTGCTTCAGGCCATCTCCTAAGCTTTTATTACCTACAAACCAAACAATACACTAATTAGTTATAGCATTATTTCCTGAATATCTAAATAAAGCAAGAGATGCAAGGTATGTTGATTATGCTACAATTATGCTAAGTTCTAACTCAATTCAGGTTATTTAAGTCCTATGATTGCTACGCAATCAACAAGGATGAGCCAATCGATTTGGTAGGGACAAAACTACATGTAGCAAAAGAAACAACACAGGTAATGTACATGTTTCTACTCTATAGGCCAAAACCACTAGATATACTTCCCTTTTCCCAAGCAATTATCCCATGATTTATTATCATTGTTATTCATTCTCTCACTCACCTCAAGAGTTAGATTCTAAAAATCATTCCTTTCCAATAAAGGAGATGGAGACATATCCTTCCCTTGGATCCCAACCTGGTAGGCCTTTCTTGATCAAGGGAAGGGCTAGCAACACTAGTGACCATCGAGAGAGGCATACCCATCCTCAATATATGAGAACATTACTAACATCAATCAAGGGAGTTGAACCTCTTGGGAACTACCCAGGATAATGCCTTGCAGACATGAAGAGCAACTCAATTTGGGTCCAACAAGGTTCAGTCATAGATCATTCCAGATCCTTACTTGTAGGGTTGATCAAATATTATCGAGCCACACCAATGCTTTTGCTAGGAGCATAGACTCTGGTGTGTCCTATTAATCCACCATCAAACGAGATCTCAACTAATCTCCCCTGTGGTACTCCGACATCATCCACACTTGCAGGTGTCTACTGAGCTTTCGCAACAAATACCAGGTACCCCGACATCATCTGCACTCGCAAGTGCTTACAAAGCTATCACTTTGCCTACCTATGCGTGTACCTATGCATCGAGTTGAATTCAAGTGCTTATGAGTACCTCATTTTGATGACAACACGTGGCTCGTCACCACACCTGGGAGCTGTCTGAGTTCCGAGGTTAACTCTTGGTAGCCTCTAGCCACCTTAAAAATCTTGATTCTTCAACCCACAACAGTGAATCCGCAGTTCACAAGGTCAAGGTGTCCAGCCCTACAAGCTCACCTATTAATTCGTGGAAATTGCTTTGGATAAAAGCATGTCATTGTAGCGCAAAAATCATGATTATTTTAATTTTTTTTTTTGACAAAGAGAAAGGACCACTACCATCTACAGTAGTTGTCCATTTTTATTCATATGACTAAAGAATAAATTACAAGTTTTAAATTTTTAAAGTTCCAAATTTGCAAAAAGAAAGATTAGTCTCGGGAGTCCAAGTCATTCACAAGGAGGCAACTTCTAGTTATTGTCTTTCAAAATCAATCTTTTATTCTATTTTTGGCATTTTTCTTTTTCTGATTTTTTTATATTTTTAAATAAGGAGCAATATATGATGAGAAGCTACATTCTAAGTCTAACTAAGAAAGCAAAATATAACTACGAATATTAGCATAAATGAGGCAAATAATAAAGAAGCAATGATGGAGACAATGAATTTGAAATGAAACCTTTTATTAAGGCAAGAGTTGCTTGCAAAATAACCAAAGAAATTATAGCTAAGTAAAAATAGAATACAACTACGAAGGAAACAAAAGAAATGGAAGGAGGATTGAAGCAGGAAGCAATTGGAGAGTCGAAGTAGGTGTAAAAGCCACTGGGTGGTGGTGGTAAAGACTCCACCCCTTCTTTCCCTTGAAGAAGTTGAAAGGAAGCAGGAGATGGAAACCTAAAGGGACCTCTAGAGGAATGATTAGGATGGTAGGAAGATGGATATGGAGGTTAGGACCTAAGGGGAGTTAATGGATAGGAGGGGTGGCCCTGGTATTGGAGAAGGTAGGCCTAGGTTTTCTACTAAGGGAGACTTTTTAGAAGTGGTAGAGAAAGAGATGGAAGAAGATGATATAAGAATTGAGATGGTAGGCCTTCTTATAGAATGTGCGATCTAATGTAGGCCATAGGATTAGAGATGAGGAGTTAGGATATAGTTGGTTGTTTAGGGTTTGAAAGGGGTCGTAGGATGGGGTTTCAAGGGTGGAGGTTGGATCTTATGGTGGCCGGACAAGAAGATTCTGGAGTGCCTTTGCATGACTGGCCATGATGGATGTGTTATGGGCCATTGATGGAAAGATGGAGGGTGTAGATGGAGTCGGATGAGGTGGCATGAAGAGGTTATTAATCAAAGTTTCAAATGGACCCTTGGATGGTAGATGAAGGGGTGAGATTAAGCTAGTTTTGCACAACCATAAGGATAGGTTTTTACTTACACAACAAGGACCAGTGGGTGTTGAATGTAAGGTAGGGATTAGGTTCTATTTATGGCCAGCCATGGAGGGCTTTTAGGAGGGATATGGGGGCCGACCACACGGTGGTTTTGGATAGGCTTTTAGGTCAATTATTAGGGACCCTAGGATGACACATGGAGGGTAGAGATGAGGGTGGCTTGGCCAACCACTATGAGGTCTAGATAAGGTCTCATGGTCGATCAAGCATAGTGGTCATTGGCTAAATATGGTGTGTTATTCTAAGCCATTGGATGGAGGGTGTAAGGTATAAATGGAGTAAGTGTTTATTACTACAATTAGGTAGGTGATTAGTGGCCTTTAGATCAAAGATGAAGGGTGGTGTGGAAAGGTGATTAGGAGGCTTAGGACAAGGATAGATTTAGAGTAGGTTGTCTTAAGGTTTATAAGGTGTAAAGAAAATGTAGAGTTGCCATGTGCCCCTTGTCTTTGTCTTCTTTCATTTTCTTGTCTTCTTCTTTTGAGTTCCCATTTATTCCTACAAGAAAACCACATCAATTTGTGTCATAAAAATACTTATTAATATGAACATGCATACATGCCCTAAATGCTTGAAATACAACAATATAGGCACATGAATATGCTAAGAGTGTGCTAAATTAGGCATGTAATAGTAATTAATTGTACATTTATCACCTATTAAGACCTAGACATCTTTCAGTTCTTCTCTTTAATTCATATCAAGAATGATTCCCTAAGGACCTACTAGACAACCTTGGGTCTTACCTAAGACCTCAGGATCTAAGCATTTTTCTTCTTAGACTTTGGCTAGAATCACCAAGTTCCATATTTCGGGTTTAGTTAGCCAATTTACATCAGCTTTTTAACTCCCTTGGTAATCACAAGGGAAATTAGTGGTTAGGAGTTCATTTTCGCAACACCTCAAATAAGGGTTAGAAGTGCCTCCATTTCCTTATTACAGTAGCGCTAAAATGGGGCCAACCCAAGCTGGACAAAAGTGCCAGTACCGATACTAAACTTTAGTATTGGTACTAAGCACTTGCTACCTATATTGACCAAATGGGGGTGCTAGTACCAGTACTGGGCACTCACTATACATAGTTTTCAGGCCGTTCAGGTCAGGGTTGGCCAGCCAATACCAATACTGAGCTTCAGTACCACTACTAGGTGGTTCCAGTACCCAAATCTAAAAGCAATAGCCCTTAGACGACCCACCAAACCTTCTCTTTTTCCCTTATGAACTTTAGCTCAATTCCCATATATCACTAAGCATCCAAGGAGCATTTTAAACCAAGGAATCATCAAGAAGATCACCAGTTCCATTCACACATAGATCACGACAAAGAGCATGCAAGAGTGGAGGTCCCTACCTTACTTGTGTCATCCTTCCTTTTCCTACGGCAAGAGATGGTTGGGGCTCCTCTCAACTTCCTTGGAGCATCAGCAACTCCCCACAATCTTTTCATGCAAGGGCTTCCCTTCAATTTCCCTTCTCTTCTCACTGACTTACCACCCCAAGATGGAGGAGACAAAGAGAGAGAGAGATCAAGAGAGAGGGACACCAAGGAGGGTGAAGGGGAGTGTGGCCTACCTAAGATAGGGGTTCTCTCCTACCTCTGAATCCCTCTTGAGATGTAGCAACAGAAGCAATAAAAAGGAGAAGAAGAATGGCGTGGAGGATAGGAGGAGGAGGAGATGTCAATGGGGGGTTGAAGTGTGGGTGTCAATGATTGCAAATGCAAGAGGGAGTTTCCTTCATTAATCTCTCCACACTTTACATAAGGGTTGGAAAGATTCCACAAGAACCCCAAGTCAACATTATTAAAGAGTCCCCCAAATCAATTCCCCATACAGGTAGCCCCTCATCTTTAACCCTTAAACATTTTCCATGACCAAGGGCATACAAATTAAAAGTCTAGGAAATTTGGGCCTAAATACACCATAACCTAGTCATTAAGGATTTACAAGGGTTTGATTAGGGATGAAATTAACTTTAGAAGTTCAAACCCTTACACTACTTATATGGAGATGCCTTTGAAATCCACACTAAGCATAAGAATCCAAAGTACATATTTGATCAAAAGGAGATAAACTTGAGGCAACATCACTAAGTGGAATTATTGAAGGACTATGATTGCTCTATCATATATCATCTAAGAAAGGGCAATGTGGTTGCAAATGCATTTAGTAGGAAGCCACCTGTAACACTCTCAAAAACATAGTCAAATATAGGAAACTCATGAAAACTAATAGCGGAATGTAAAGGATTATGAATTACTACTTAACAACTTGGGTTTAAGCATTTTGAGTGGCTATCTTAGGTCAACTAGGCCTATACCCAACAAGTTGAAAAGATAGTTTTTTCTCAATTAAACTTAGGTTTGAGCTTGAGTGGTTACAAATGATATCAAACTCAAACTCCCTCTAGTAGGAGGCAAGGGCTACCCTTAGGTCAACCTAAAAGTGTGCTATGAGATGAAGCCACCACTACTACTAAGAGTATATTAATTAATTGATTAGACCCTGACGAAGATATCGAGATTTCAAATTAAGGATGTTGTAACACCTTAAAAGAAATAGTCCTACATAAAAAATTCATAAAAATTGGTAGTAGGTGATGCGAAAAATCACGTGATTTGCAATTAAGGTTTTTAAAGTCATTGTAACATGCGAAATCGCATACACTTTTAAATTTCTATTCCTAGATAGGGGTAACCTAGATAGTAGGGTATCTAGGGTCGTCCAAGGAGGCAATATGTTTGCAAAATTCAAGCCTCTTGCTTGGAAATAGAAACCACCTTTCTTTTTTATCTTTTCAATATATACTTTTTATAAATTTTTGAAATAAAGACAACATGCAAGTTTTTGTTGATAGCTGGAAAACAACTAATACCTAATCCAATAAAGCTAACCCTAAGGTGACAAGTAGAACCTCTCCCTAAGCTCACCCCAGGCACGTGGAGGCCTAAAATAATTAGGGAGAGGGAGTGAAACAAATGCTAGGCAAAATTTGTAAAAAGCTATGAAACAAAAATTGAAAGAAGGCAATTTGAATTAAAGCAAAATTGTTTACACAAAACCTACAGAGGAATGCTTCTACTCTACTTGAAAATACAAGAAAAATAAAACACAAATCCTCTAGCTAGATGGTGAAGAAGAGGGCTTCTTTCTCCAAGCCAAGTATCTCCTTGACTTGAAAAGACAACTCCTTCTTCTCCTTGGCATGAGATGCTCCTCCAAATGATGTCCTCCAAGGTGGTAGCTACCACCTTTAATTTTCCTCCTCCAAGGGTGGACGTCCACCCTAGGTCCTTCTCCTTTGCCTGGCCGTCCTCCTTGAAGTAGAATGCTCCTCCTCCTTGGCATCGCACAAGTTGAAGAAAGTGGGGAGAAGAAGGCACCAAAGGGGCTGGTGATGTGCCCCCTTAATCTTCTTCTCTACTCCCTCTTCTTGGCCATAGGTGTAGGTGGATGTAGGTGGAATTAAACACTAATGGAGGATGATGAAAATGGTGGTAGGTGATGGGTTTTTATAGAGGTGGAAGGTGGTGGTTATGGTGGAGATGAAGTGTAGGGCTAGGATGGCTTTTAGGAGGTGGTTAGGTGATCTTATGGTGGAGGATGGTTGTCGCCAAGTGGGGGGATGTGAAGGTGGTATTTATGGTGGTGGAGAGGCACCTAAAGGTGGCACCAACCATGGAGAGGTGCCTTGGTTTTGGCGCCACCATGAAGGCTTCTAGAAGGGGGGGTTAGGTGGATGGCTAGGATAGGTTGTAGGGTTATGTGTAGGGCCATGATGTAGGGGTGTTTTGGTGCCAAAAGGGAGCGCTTCTGGAAGGTTATTTTGGCGCCAAAACAAGTGTCTTTTGGGTGTAGTTGAGGGGCTAAAAGGTGTCCATCTTGGTGCCAAAATAGAGTAGAGGTTTAGGTAGCTTAGGTGGACTAGGTAAGCTTAGTTGTTGGAGCTAGCTAGGGTTGAGTTGAAGGTAGTGGATGGCCAAGGAGCTGGATGCTAGCTAAGCTAGCTTAGCTAGCTATGGAGTAGAGGAGGAGGTATTGTGAGCTAAGGTTTGAAGAGAGGAGCTGAGGAGGAGAAGTCTAGAACTTGAAATGGAGCTGGCAGCTGCTGAAGATGCTGGCATGGAGCTACTCTAGCTGGCTTAGCTTGCTAGTTCTTTGCTAGCTACTAAGCCAAGCTAAAGTGAGCTGGCTTCTACCATAATGAGCTAAGGTGAGCTGGGTCTGGTGCTCCCGGGGAGGATCAAACTGGTTGAGGGAGCTAAGGTAGCTTAGCTCAACTGAGTTGAGCTAAGCTGAGTCCCCGGGAGCTGGACTTGAGCTTCCTAAGATGGAATGAAGTCATCTTCAGCTGGCTGGAGTTGAGTAGAGCTGGATGTAGCTAGAGCTGAGCTGGGGTGAACTCCAGTCAACTCAGCTGAGCTAGCTAGAGCTCCCTGTGGACTAATGGGAGCTGAGATGAGCTAGACTCAGCTAAGTTGAGCTGAATCTGAGCTGACCTGAGCTAGGGTGAGCTAAGATGAGCTCTCTTGAGCTGCCATTCAGCTGAGATGAGATGAATAGAGCCAGGATGAGCTAACCCTAATTCAAGTGAGCTGAATTCTAGCTATGGTGAGCTGGATCAAGCTGAGTTCTAGCTAGTGAGAGCTTCTCCTTCACCAGTTGCCTTCCTGAGTGCTAGGGTACTAGGGATCTGGCAATCTGTTTATCCCTAACACTCACAAAAACACATTAAAACACAAATAAAAATTGCAATGCATGCCCAACCTAATTTATGCCTAAATGCAACCCAAAAACCCGTTTGTAGAGCATAATCCTAAGAGCCAGGTTTGTTTTAACGCATAAGAATAATGATAAACTGGCGTTTATCAATAGGTTATAAAGGATTGAGGATTACTACTTAATGACTTAGGCTTAAGCATTTTAGGTGGATGTCTTGGGTTCATTAGGCTCATAACTAATAAGTTGCAAGGTTAGTTTTTCCCATTTGATTTTGGTTTTGGGCCAGATCATTACACTGTCGACAAGATTGGCAGTACCTCAGGCACAACAATGAGGCCAAGAAATAAAAGTGATATGCTAGAGACCACAGGAAGCTCATTGATGAGGTACTCATCATAGCTCATAATTTACTTAAAATAAGCTAGTTTACCTAGTTAATTAATACTTAATATCATTTAAACAAGGTTAATTATTAATAAAGTTAATAATAGGCTTAAACCAAAAATACGCACTAATTAGGTCTTTTTTATTATTAAGAAAATGTCATAATTATTTAATTTAAAACCAAGGACTTAAAATCATTACTTAAGCTATTTTAGAATGTAGCCAATTAAGTTAATACATAATTTAAAACCTAGGTTAATAATTATAAACCCTATATTAAGCCTTTAATTTATATAACATATATGGGACAAAAATGTAATTAAACCCCATAATTGTGTTCATTAATATTCACTAAGTATCCTAGAAAAAGTTGAAAGAAAAATAAATTAAATTGCATCAAGAAATTAGGGTTTTCCATTTTAGTCCCTATGTGTATTACATTTAAGCCCTTTGTATTAGAAATTGGTCCATGCATACATTGCCTTCTCTTTTTCTTCATTGGCGATCAACGATTTTCCATTTTCTCCATCTCTAATGAAGGCCTATCTGATAGTGCATCTTCATTTCCTTGGATGCGAAGGAACCTCCTAACAGCCTCTCTTCATCCATCAGTTTAGATTGACTAATAACCGCTTCTCCGATGTGGACTTCATCGCTGTCGTTGGAGAAAATGACAATAGCTCCTATGAATCTAGACACCACTGCCGGCCACATGCATCGAACCTTGTCCTCCGTTACACCTATAAATAGCCCCCTTATCCCTTCGATCACTGATATTGAGTCGCTAGCCCTTTCCCCTAAACCACACTCGATCAATAGGTTTCGTCTCCAACTCCGGCATCCTCTCTCTCTTTTCTCAAGTTCGCACCATCCATGTGAACTACCTCTCTCACCCCCTCTTCCTCCACTCCACCCTGCCAACGACGAAGCTGTGCTTAGATATCCCTCTCTTTCTGCATCATCTCACCCAGACTGCTTCACTCTCAGCTTCAACGAGGTCTCGTCAAGGGCTTCTCACCATTTCCTCAAGTTAGACCTTCCATGCTCCTCATCTCCTTTGTAGCATAGCTTTCGCCTTTTAATTCTTAGATTTAGTAGATCTTGGAGTTTGATTCCTTCATCTTCTTCTCCAACTGCGATGGCACCACTCTAGAGTCTCCTGGCTTCCTCCATCATAATTAAAGCACTGATCATCTTCTTCAACCCTCCATGATCACATTCCACTCCTTCCTTGCTATTAATCATCCTATACAATACGCCTAAATCTCCACTTTTGTTAGAGCTCCACTGTCTATGGCGGAGTTCCTCTGAGCTTCTCATGTTCAATTGATCCCCCATTCATCCCTACCAAGCTTTAGGCATCATTTCACCTACATTTATTGAAAGCTTTATCCATTATAGTAATCCAACCAACTCGATTTCTATTTTGGTCTGATCTGAGCTCATGCAACTTTTTTGATCAATTTTTTTATCAAATTAAGGTGTTGCTAAGCTTCCTGAGGTCATAAGGAATCTCTTGAGTCACTTCTTAAGATGTTTCATTAAGTACATTGATTTGTCGAACTCTAATAAATCACATCGAAGGTCTGATTGCCTTCTCCAATTCTGGCAATTTGAAATCGCCTCTTCAATGTTTGTAATAGACTATAACTAACTTCAATTGAATCTACTTCATGCACTGATCACCTTCCTACCTTTATTTGTGAATTTCATTGAGTTAAATGCCCAAACCTCCTCTGTCTTCCTTCGCTCTGACAAAATTATGTAGCACTAATTCTAAACTCCCAAACTTCGTTGGTAGGTCCAAAGGCTTCAATGAGTTCCAGTGAGCTTAAAACAACCTTATGCATAGTTGTTAGAACTCCTAAGTTCTCTTCCAAACAAACCTATCCTTGAGCGAAGGCAATGAACTCCTAGACCTCATTATAGAATTCAATTTCAGTTATTTCTGATTCTAAAAGATTATTGATGTTGAGTTAAGTTCATTTGCATGTTTAGTTTAATCTAAATTGTTCCTTTGCTCAAAGTCAACTCTTGGCTTGTGCAGGGTCAACTCTCAGCTCCATGAGAGTTTACAATGCTTTGCAATTGTTTTTGAGGCATTTAAAACATCTTAGGACCTTTTAAGAACCCTTGAGAACCATTCGGAGGCCACATGTTTAAAAGTTGTTGAGTCTTGGCAAGTTTTCAGTAAGTCTGTACACATGTGTAAGGAACCCATTTATAGGGTTGTATGTCTTTTCCTTTCAGCTATATCAGGAAGCATGTAAAGCCCTAATGGAGTTTAGAGTGATTAGGAAGTGTGAGGAACATGTTTACAAGCTAAAATAGGCACTTAGGAGTAGGAAACATGAAGCTTTGCAAGTGTGTCCTTAACATAACAATGCGAGAGGAGACTGATCATGATCTTCTAGCTTTCTTAAGGATTAAGCTGAGCCCCTGATATTCCTATGAAGAAAATTAAGTCCTTGATTTGCTACTGGGGTCATGTTGATATTGATTGAAAGAAGCATGGGGTCTTCAATTAGAGATTAAAGGCTAAAATTAGAAGGATGCGAAGCTACTGTTGCCTTCTACCGTGCACTGAAAGGAAGAAGGCTTCATTAGTCCCACATCGAGTGTGAAAATGTGCTTGACTACATATAAAACGAAATGCCTCCGCTAGCTGTTCGGCCAGTACAGGGGTCGGCTCCCTTACAGGCATGCAGTACTCTCCTTTGAGCATATATTGAGTATAATCTGACCATTGCCCACTGAGGGGCAGCCTGCAAGAGATTCTGATGATGATGCATGGATCAATCTAAGCCATTAAGGCCACATTTTTTAGAGTAAAGAGTAGTTGTACCTAGCTCTGAATTGAGTTTAAACATGTGTTTACTTGTAAAGAAAACATCTTTCTAGCACTCTCCTTTGCATTTTCTATGCAATTAAGAATTTGTTCTTAATGACTATGTTTGTGTTCTAATCATCATTAGAGAAGTTAATTGTCATGCTTTTATTTCATTCTTTTGTAATTAACTTCATGTGCTTAATGTATATAACTTATTCAGTAATTAATTAACTAACTAACATAAGCTATATGTTAGTCGCTCTAAAATGGGTTTTAAAATCGTCGCGTTGTAGTTCATTGCACAGCAAAAATACACCAACAATTGTGCCATCTTGTGCTATTTCCTAGCATTACCAGTGCATATTAGGTAGACATAGTCGCATTTGTGAATATAGACGCATGCATGCATTTATTTGAGAGGGGAGGAGAGTGAATAAAATAGCCGTGAAATTAACATTTTCCTCAAGTGCTGCTTCGCAAATTCACCATCTTTATTTTTAATTTTATTTGACTTTGAAATTCCTCCCGCAGCTGCAAGACATGGCCTCTTCTTCCTCACGCCATGCTATGCACAGAAGCTTGCCCTGCACCGCCACTCCCTGCACAGCCATGCACAGCCAGGGCATGGCTGTGCATGCCTTCTTCTTCTTTAAAAAGGCACGGCTTCTTCTTTGCAAGGAGAGCCTGGTCCACGCCAAAACACAGCACCTTCCTTCCTCTCCAGGCCGTCTCCTCCCCTCTCCCTCCATACGCAGCCTCTCCTCCTCTAAGGAGCCACTCTGCGGGCAGGAGTAGCTCACAGTGGTGCACAACCACCACTGTGAGTCCCACCACCGCCCAACTCATCAAAGAGCCGGTGGGCATGGTGGTCTTCTCTTCTCTGTTTCGCCATTCCAGCATTTCCGCCATTGACGCAGGAGCTTCAAGCTTTGAAGCTCAAGCCCCACAGCAGTAACAGCAAGGCAGCAGCAGCAGCGCAGTCCTCCACCGCGCGCGCCTGCAGGCCGCCCTCGCCTCTAGCGTGCACCTACAGGCCGCCCTCGCCTCTGGCTTCTTCGCTCCCACACTCGCCTTTCCGCCCGCAGCCCAGCTGCCGCAGACCTTCCGCTCTCGCACCAGCTCGCATAGCGGCTCCGCACTCACTGCACCGGGCGCACCCGATCGCGCGGCTCGACCATGCACTGTAGCCACTGTTCACGCTAGTCAGTGGAACACTGTGGCTACAGTGCGGTGACCGGTAAGTTTCTCACTTAACCGCTCACCCGACATGCTGCAACCGGTCCCAGCCCGAGCTCGCGTCCCGACCCGCACCTGCTCCAGCGCCCGCCCGCGCGTCTGCGTTCGCCCGCGTACGCCCGCCTGCTTCAGTGTCTGCCCGCACCCACTCCCAGCGCCTACGTCTGCCCGCACCTACCTCACCGCGCAGCGCAGTGCGCTACGGCATCTCTCCCTCGTGCTCACTCCCTCCCAGCGCGCGTCTCTTCATGCACCTACGCGCATGCGCATGCGCGTGGGCACCAGACGTCGGCCCTGACGCATCAGACGGCTTAACTTGCCTTTTCTTCACAGTAGGCTCTCTCTCTCTCTCTCTCTCTCTCTCTCAACACCCTCTCACTTTCTTTGCCGACACATACACACACACTCACACTCTCACACACACACTCTCTCACCTATACACTACTATATACTTATATATATATATACATATATATATTTATATACATATATATATACATATATCTATACATATATTAGTACTTATATAACTAAGTATAAGTATATATACATATATATATACATATATATACACATATATTTATACATATATATATACAAATATACATACATATATACATATATATCTATAACTAAATACATATATATATATATACATATCTATCTACATATATCTATAGATACTTATACTAATATATATATATATATATATACATATACACATATATATAACTACATATATTACTATATATAAATATACATACATACATATATATATATATATATCTATATACATAGTTATATATACATACATACATATATATATATATATATCTATATACATAGTTATATATACATACATATATATACAATTATAAATATATATATATATAGATATACATATACATACATCTATCTATACATATATTTACATATCTATATATATACTTATAGATATATATTTATATATATATATATATTCTTTCATATCACCTACCATAAGTTGTATCGCGGGAATATCTGCACCAGTTGCTGATATTCTCCGATACACGCGTACAGAAAGCATGTTTGCACACATCTTCCACCATCCACCTTACACTCAACACGGCACACCATCCTGTTGGTTGCGTCTTCCTAGACGACAACCGACTCGACACCGTGCTACACGCCATCTCCACCTCCACCCTCACCCCTTTATGCATATATAATATATACATATATATATACACTATATTTACTTTATTTTTGTTTCTCTTTCCTACCAGCAAAAAGATAAAAATATATATATATAAAAGAAAAAAGATAATCCTTGACTTACAGGTACTCAGTCTTGCGAAGACTAGTTTTGAAACCCTAATTTGGCTCAAAGCCAAGAACCTGATTTTGAGGGTGTGCCTCAAGGACAAGAATTATCAGAAAAAAATATTAAATAGAAAAACACCAAAAACATAATAAAGCGAACGGAAGAGATTCGTTGTAGGAAAGGCGTAGAAACTCATTCACTTCTAATCCCATTTCCCTGAGTTCGACCCTGGGCCTAAAAGTGACCAAGATAAAATCAAGTAGGCGAGGTAAAAAAAATTCTATAAAGAGATGGTTAGACTCAATTTAGGTTAACCACTATATGCATTTCAACGATAAAATCACCTTATTAACACAACCTATCCGGGCTCCACCATACCTCTTTTCATGGCACCGTTGCTGGGGAAGTGCGCATTCAAGTAAGTTTTTACTCCATTCCTTTAATTTTTCTCTTCTCACACCCTTCTCTTCACGGGTGTTTTTGTTTGTTGCTGTGTAGGTGAACCTGTTGCAAGGAGAAGACAGGAAGACGAAGTCGGAAACATGAGTAGATCCAAGGTAGGAACAAGAGCATGAAGACTCTGACACCACACTGGAGCTTCTCACATGTTGCTGAACGAGTAGGTTTTCCTTTTTTATCAACTTAGGTCAACTTGTCACCATAATAATATATAAAAAAAATAACTAAAAGAAAAGAAAAACTTCTTAGGATCTCTTGGGGCAAGTGGATTAAAATTTACTTGATTGATTGTTTGCCTTTACTCCCACTGCCCCGGGATTTCCTGCCAAACTTCGCATAGCGAAGATCCAAGAATCTTGATTCTTGAATCTTTCACCGTGTGAAGTATTCTTTAAGGCAAATAAAAAGATTGATTGCCATCCCTCTTTGCCTCATTTATCTACAAATTCGAGATCACATTTTTGGTGGGGAGACTTGGAATTGAGTTGATTCCAACCCCACCACGACCTTTCACGCACCTAAGATTCAATCCCGAATACTTCAACCCCAACAATTTGATTTTCTTTATCTTATGGTTGAGCCTTGTGTGTGGAAATCATTTTGGTGATTGGGAGCACTTGAATTGAAGTGCTTTGGCTCCCTTTCACACTAATCTAAAATTGATTCGTGCATCCACACATAGAAATCTCCATCTAAAGAAGCCCATTGCATTTTAGCATGCATTAACCAACTAACATTGAAGAAGGGTTTGTTGGGCTTAGAAGAAAACTTGTATTCTCTCAAAACCCGAAGATTGGTTGAATTGGTAATTCAGCGAAATCCTAAAATCCAATACTACTTAAGGATAAACTCTAAAAACCATTCACCAATTAAAACTTCAATTAGGGGAGATTTTCCCGTTGCATGCTTGGTTTACACACTCAAAAATAAATCACTTGGGCATTACCCGTAAAAAATGCCCTTCACATTCCAGAAGCACTTGATCCTAAGCCTCTAACTAAAACTGGTAGTAACTTGACCCTTATTAAGGATTGGAGGCCTAACTACCTGCGTGTAGCGCCTACATGCTAGTGAGGGTTCCCACGTGCTATCGAGTGTCTAAGACTGGAGCAAACGACCTTTCAATTTGGCCCGGTGGTTCCGCAGTGCTCGCATTCAATTCCGTAGTTCGTGATAGTAGGTAACTTAGATCTTTAGGTCTAAGGGCACACTGTAGAGGTTAGGAATTTGAATGTATTGATTTGTCATCAAGTGTACCTTTGCGGCGTCATTTCTCTCATCTCTTTTCCCTTTGTATCCCCCCAATTCTTCCTGCGGTAGTGCATGTTTGGGAGGAGGTCACAAAACCCTGAACCGTGTGAATTGTCTGATAAATTTAGAAAAGAAGCCGAATCGTCCTCCTCCTCCACAAACATGGCTGCACGCCCACCCCCAAATCTCGAGGAAGGAAACCGCCCTCAGAACCCACCAAGTGGTGAAGCCTTAGATCCCATAACCCGCCTCCAAGCCTAAATGGAAATGTATAATGAACAAATTGAGGCCATTAGGGAAACATTGGAGGAAATGCAGAACCCTCCCGAACGGGAGGAGCCTAGGTCTCTTAGCTCCTATCAGAATCCCGCTGCTACAGAGACCATAGGACAAATTCGGGTCCCCATGGGCGGGGACGACTTTGAACTGAAACCTAACATAATTGGCCTGATAAATTTTCACTTCCATGGTCATGCAAGTGAAGATCCTTTTCTCCACTTGGAAGACTTAACCCGATTGGCTGAAACTATAAAACTAAGAAATATCGGGTTACCTATAGTCCTCATGAAAATGTTCCCATTTTCATTGAGGGATAAAGCGTCGCAGTGGCTACGCACCCTTGGGAGAACTATCCACTCTTGGGAAGAGATGCGAACAGCGTTTCTCAAGAAGTTCTTCCCAATCGGGCGAACCAATGCGCTTCGCCGTGCTATCACTTCATTTACGCAACAAAACGGCGAACATTTTCATGAGGCATGGGAGAGATATAATTGTAGGTTCCGGCCCTACCAGGACGGGGTGACGTAATAATTGCGGAAATAAAATATAAAGCAATCTCACCAAAGAAGACCAATCACATAATGTACACAAATGTTTTTAGGTGGAAACCCAAACCGGGTGAAAACCACCACCTAACCCTCTCGAGTTAGGATTTTCCGATCAACCTAGTTGATCAAATCCACTAACCGAATCACTTTAAAATGAGGGTGATTCAACCTCAGTACAACCACGCTACAAGTACGAGGGTAGCGTTCCTCAACCCCTTCTCTCCACGAGAAGGATTTTGTCCCACGAAGGAGACGAGAATTCACAAAGCGAATACCCAACCAAAAGACAAAGATAAAATAAAACAAGTAATCCTACAGAGCCAACAAAGGAATTTAAACCTAGCTTCTATAGGAAATAGGAAACTCCCCTTTGCAAGGAGTGCGTCGAGTTGATGACGCGGTGCATGTGCCACGCGATGGCGCAATGTCGCTCTCGTGAACAACGGCGGGAGAGCGAGTGCGCAAAGGTAATTTTAGCTCTCTAGGTGATGGAACTTAAGCTTGGAGAGCAAGATCTTTTCTTGGACATAAAAGGGTAGAAAGTATGTTGCTTAGGTGTATCCAAGTGTCTTGGTGTGTCAAAGGCTCCCCTCTATTTATAGAGGCCTTAGGAAGGCTTTGGAAGGCTTAGGAAAGGTTCTATAGCCGTTGGGAACAAAGCCCAAGAGAATCAGGCCGAAATCAGGACAATGATTGCGCTTGACAGGGTAATCAGACGTCTAACTATGGCATCAGACGTCTGGAAGGCCACTTTAAGACGTCTGATTTAAAGGTCAGACGTCTGATTCTATGCGGGTTTCCTCCTGACTTGAATCAGATCTAAACAGGGTTTTTGCGCAAGCCCATCAGACGACATACAGGATGTCTGGCACTATGTCTGGACGTCTGGAAACCTACTTTTACTGTGGGAATTGATTTCCAAACGTTGCAACGGCTAGAAAATCTTTGAGAAGAGATTTTGGGTCAGCCGAGGCAAAACGGTCAATTATCAGACGTCTGGTAAGTCCTATGGACGTCTGATAAGGCTCTAACGGTCATATTCTGCAGTGTCTGCTAAGCTAGCCAATGGTCCACTATCTGGACGTCTGGCAAGTCCATCAGACGTATCCTAAGACGTCTGGTCTAAGGTCTGGACGTCTGATTTCATCAGACAGAACTAGCTATGTCTAGCCTAACAGATATCAGACATCTGAAACAACAGTCAGACGTCTTAAAATACTTTATCAGACGTCTGATTTGTGAATTAGACGTCTGGAAATGCTGTTTGAACCCTATATTGGTTTTCTAAGTATTCTACAGAAAACCTAAGTATCCTAGGGTTGTGCCGGTGTTCCTAGGACTACTGTTAGGGTACTTTGAGGCTCTTTAACATAATATTCTAAGGAAAATAAAAAGAGTAAGAAAATAAAGACAAGAGATACAAGAAATGATTAAAAAGAATCTATCCTATTCTTCTTGTCTTCTATCTTCAATCTGTCGCTCCACGCGAACCTCCTCTGTTTTCCGTCAAGCTCCTCCAATCCGTCCTGGATGCGAGCTCGAACTCCGTTTAAGCACGTCCACATTTGCAATTGACCTGAAATCTAGGACTCAAATTGCAAATGTTAAATAACACATGTTTTGTTATCATCAAAACAAATGATCGTGGTGCTTTAGCACCAACAATCTCCCCCTTTTTGATGATGACAAAGCCATAGATAATAATGCAAAAAATCCTCCCCCTTTTTGACATTATCAAAAAGGTTTAATTGATTTTACATTTCCTATAACTCCCCCTTAAAACATGCTCTTCTATGAGTTTCTTTTAACAAAGGTAATCTCCTCCCCCCTTTTTTATAACAAGATAGCTATTATTTTTCTCCCCCTTACTAAAGGAAATTTAGCTACTTTACATCTCCCCCTTAAAAATTGACAATTAGCTCATCATTTTTTTAACTCCCCCTATCTAAATGCTTATAAAAAGATAGGGTTAAGAATTTTTACCTCACCTACCATGGCCAATAAAATGGCCAGAATGGTGGTGGTGGATGCCACATCGGATGGGGCTCCCATCCGTAGCTTGGAGGCCCGGGCATTGGCGCCGGTCTCCAATCTGGTGGTCGACGTGCGGCGGGTCCGTCGTTTGTTCGCCGTCTCGTCGGTCTTCTTGTTCTCCTCCTTGGTCTACTCCTTGGTTCTCCCAACTTGAGTTGACTAGCTTTGAGTTTGTAGGTCCAATCCTTTGTGTTGTAATTATCCCTGAACCCTACAAAACAAGATTCTAATTCTTTCTTCGGTATCCAAGTGGGCTTGGATCCGGATTTGTTAGCGGGTCTCCTTGATGGAGATCCTTTCTCAATCTTAGGGCTATAAAAATTATCTACTTTATTGATTAATTTGTTGGAGTTTTCCCTAAGACATGCAATTTCTTTTTCTATAATACTCATCTTAGTCTTTAAATTAGAGATTTCTAACTTTAGACTATCATTTTCCTCAATCAATTTATTATTTTCATTGATGAGGTCTTGATTTTCTAATAATAGGTTATCAATTCTAGGACTAGCTTCTATGTCCTTAAGTTGTTTTTCTAACCTATCATTTTCATTTTTAAGAAAACTAAGGTTCTTTTTAATACTTTTGTTTTCTATTTTAAGTGATTTACTATCTCAAATAGTTCATTAAAAGCTTCTTGTAAATCGAAATTTACCTCATTGTCGCTGTCGTCGCTTCCACTTTCGCTGTCGCTGTTGCTTCCTCTGGCCATGAAACCAAAGCAAGCGGTTTCTTCTTCTTTTTCTTCTTCTTCCTCCTCCAAGTTCATCTCTTCATGATTGTCTTCTAGCTTCCTCCATATCTCGTGGGCGGTAGTGCACTCTTGGATTTTCTCGAACTCTTTCGGACTCAACGCGCAATACAGGGCATTCATTGCCTTTGCGTTGAGTGAAAGCTCTCGAATCTGCAGCTGCGAGTAGCCTCCTTGGGGTCGCTTCGGGATCTCTTATGGGGTTTCGCAACATCCCCATATCTTGAATTCAGTGGCTTGGAGCCACGTCTTCATCCTCAACTTCCAATATCCGAAGTCCCTCCCGTCGAAATAGGGTGGTCGGACGGTGGACTGCCCTTCGAAGATTCTGATTGCGGCTATGCTTCCCTTCATGATCTTCTTGCCGAGTGTTACTCCGATCTTGCAAGAACTGGCTCTGATACCAAATGTAGGTTCCGGCCCTACCAGGAGGGGGTGACGTAATAATTGCAGAAATAAAATATAAAGCAATCTCACCAAAGAAAACCAATCACACAATGTACACAAATGTTTTTAGGTGGAAACCCAAACCGGGTGAAAACCACCACCTAACCCTCTCGAGTTAGGATTTTCCGATCAACCTAGTTGATCAAATCCACTAACCGAATCACTTTAAAATGAGGGTGATTCAACCTCAGTACAACCACGCTACAAGTACGAGGGTAGCGTTCCTCAACCCCTTCTCTCCACGAGAAGGATTTTGTCCCACGAAGGAGACGGGAATTCGCAAAGCGAATACCCAACCAAAAGATAAAGATAAAATAAAACAAGTAATCCTACAGAGCCAACAAAGGAATTTAAACCTAGCTTCTATAGGAAATAGGAAACTCCCCTTTGCAAGGAGTGCATCGAGTTGATGACGCGGTGCGTGTGCCACGCGATGGCGCAATGTCTCTCTCGTGAACAACGGCGGGAGAGCGAGTGCGCAAAGGTAATTTTAGCTCTCTAGGTGATGGAACTTAAGCTTGGAGAGTAAGATCTTTTCTTGGACATAAAAGGGTAGAAAGTATGTTGCTTAGGTGTATCCAAGTGTCTTGGTGTGTCAAAGGCTCCCCTCTATTTATAGAGGCCTTAGGAAGGCTTTGGAAGGCTTAGGAAAGGTTCTATAGCCGTTGGGAACAAAGCCCAAGAGAATCAGGCCGAAATCAGGACAATGATTGCGCTTGACAGGGTAATCAGACGTCTAACTATGGCATCAGACGTCTGGAAGGCCACTTTAAGACGTCTGATTTAAAGGTCAGACGTCTGATTCTATGCGGGTTTCCTCCTGACTTGAATCAGATCTAAACAGGGTTTTTGAGCAAGTCCATCAGACGACATACAGGACGTCTGGCACTATGTCTGGACGTCTGGAAACCTACTTTTACTGTGGGAATTGATTTCCAAACGTTGCAACGGCTAGAAAATCTCTGAGAAGAGATTTTGGGTCAGCCGAGGCAAAACGGTCAATTATCAGACGTCTGGTAAGTCCTATGGACATCTGATAAGGCTCTAACAGTCATATTCTGCAGTGCCTGCTAAGCTAGCCAATGGTTCACTATTTGGACGTCTGGCAAGTCCATCAGACGTATCCTAAGACGTCTGGTCTAAGGTCTGGACGTCTGATTTCATCAGACAGAACTAGCTATGTCCAGCCTAATAGATATCAGACGTCTGAAACAACAGTCAGACGTCTTAAAATACTTTATCAGACGTCTGATTTGTGAATTAGACATCTGGAAATGCTGTTTGAACCCTATATTGGTTTTCTAAGTATTCTACAGAAAACCTAAGTATCCTAGGGTTGTGCCGGTGTTCCTAGGACTACTGTTAGGGTACTTTGAGGCTCTTTAACATAATATTCTAAGGAAAATAAAAAGAGTAAGAAAATAAAGACAAGAGATACAAGAAAGGATTAAAAAGAATCTATCCTATTCTTCTTGTCTTCTATCTTCAATCTGTCGCTCCACGCGAACCTCCTCTGTTTTCCGTCAAGCTCCTCCAATCCGTCCTGGATGCGAGCTCGAACTCCGTTTAAGCACGTCCACATTTGCAATTGACCTGAAATCTAGGACTCAAATTGCAAATGTTAAATAACACGTGTTTTGTTATCATCAAAACAAATGATCGTGGTGCTTTAGCACCAACAATAATGACCTCCTCAGGAAGTGTCCACACCACGGTCTGCCTAAGTGGCATATAGCCCAGATTTTCTACTATGGGCTAAATGAGACTTTGAAGCAGATTGCAGACGCTTCCT
The DNA here is from genome assembly GCA_037157565.1 of Thalassia testudinum. Lineage (NCBI taxonomy): Eukaryota > Viridiplantae > Streptophyta > Magnoliopsida > Alismatales > Hydrocharitaceae > Thalassia > Thalassia testudinum. The sequence continues at coordinate 131,455,472 of JAZHRO010000077.1, forward strand.
ACGGAGGGAATTTCATGAACAAAGACGAGAATGGAGCATTCGAATTGTTTGAAAATATGAGTGAAAACTCAATGAACAATGCTTCCATTGTCTCCTTTAATCATACCAGCCTACCCCGTAATGTCCACGAAGTTGACAAGGGACCCTCCCATTCATCCACTGATCTCAGCCTTATCGCACAGAAATTGGATGAAGTCTCCGTCGTGCACAAGAAGCTGGACGAGCTTCTGGCCAACCCCGCCCGTTCTATGGCAAACACCCCTACCTCACCACTTCGTCACAATCCCAATTCTTCCAACACCAGGCTTATCCTGAGAAACCCCGTAAGACCTTCCTTACCGAGTGTCGCGCCGAGCGATTCGGTAAGTCATGTGGATCTAGCTTCTGCGAGCCAGTATTTTGACACGGAGGACCAAGCCTCCGTGTGCTCGAAAGCGTATTTACATGCGAACACGTCTTCTGGCATAAAAGACGCTTGTGCCCTGGGGAACAACCCATTCTCTGCCACTTATAACCCAGGGTGGAGAAATCATCCGATCATCGCATGGTCCAACAACCCGAGCGCCAAAACCCCACTGGTGGACCAATGCGACCGTCCTCACCTGTCATCCCAAGGGCCTAGTCTAATCCTATGGTGATTCCGCCATCGGGTCCTTGCGTCCCGCAAACAGAACATGCATCAAGTCCTCTTGATAAATTGATGCAAATGATGACGGAAATGTCAAATCGCCATGAAGAGAACATGACCACTCTTCAGCACCAATTGGCACAGTAGAATGCTGAGATCAGTCAACTACGCATGGCAACTCGATCTCAAGGCACTCTTCCCCCCCAACCTATTCACAACCTGCGAAATTTCGTACCCCGTGGTCCCCAACCACAGGTACGACCTTCTCTGGGGCAGGTTCACCAAATTCTGCAGGCTCCGAGCATTCCACCGAGATTTTAGGCTAATCCTGCTACAGCACCTCACTCTTATGTCCCTATTGCGAACCCTTCTCCGCCGTATGATCCCACTGGACCCGCATCGTCCAATGCTATCACAACAAGGAGTGGTAAGCAGACCGTCGATCCGCCTCGACCTGATCCTAGCCCGTCTTCTTCATTGCCCTCTCGTTCGGGATGCGCACCGCATTCGCGAGAGGACAATACACCCAAATTGGTGCCAGAATCAGTCCCATTCCCTGAGGCTCTACTGAGGGAGCCAAAAGGCAAGAAGAAAGATACGCAGGCCTTTGATAACATGCATAATTTGTTCAGGAATGTTGAAATCAAGGTACCCCTGCTCGAGGCTATCAATCACATACTTACTGTTGCCCGATTTTTCAAAGACTACAAAACACCCAGGCGACAGTCAAAGAAAACTAAAAATTCGGTGGTTCTCTCACCTCATGCGAGTTGTGCTATACTGTCAAACCTACCACAGAAGCAGAAAGATCCGGGCACACCGCTTATTTCCTGTAGCATCCAAGGCTACAATTTTAACCGTGCCCTGCTTGATCTAGGATCTTCCATCAATCTTATTCCAACCATCATGCTCGAAAAATTTTCCTTGGGAAATCTGAAACCCACCCCTGTCACGTTATAGTTGGCAGATCGTTCTGTCAAAATTTCAAAGGGTATGGTGGAAGACGTGGTGGTTAGGGTCAATAGTCTCTATTTTCCTGTTGACTTTCTTGTTTTAGATATAGAAGTTCTTAGCTCACTTTCTGATTGTCCGATCATCCTTGGTCGACCTTTCTTGGCCACAGCCCGTGCCCATATCGACTGCGAGTCGGGCTGTATTGAGATTGCCGTTGGATCTGAAAAGCTCAAGCTTAACATCTTCAAGGCAGCCAAGAACTTTGATTGTGATTGTATCGAGGATGACATGTCTGACGAGGACATGGCTGTCATCACGTGTATCGGACTAATTGGGACCTATTCTGACTGCTGCAGATTACCTGGAAACACTGATGATTGCCTGACCAACACATATTGTGACGTTCCCCCATCCCTCCCTATTCCCGTACCTTCTCCTGACCAGACTACTGACGAGGTTTTCTCCGCTTCCCATACCTTGTGGTCTGAGTCATATCCGGGCTGCTCACTGTTGGTCCACACCCTTGAAGATCGGATTGCCCTTTCTTTATTGCCAAATCATGCAGATTTGCAACTCCACACTAGGACCTTGAGCCCACATACTTCTCACTGGGGCTATTCCTTCTTGGATCCATCTATCCAAGAAGCCCCTCTTCTTGGCCAATCTGAGGGCCAATTTCTTCCTCCTGACTTGTTTTCTAATCCGCCTGGGACACTCTCGTCCCAAGAAATGCTAGATCTTTCACCATCCACTCCCGAGCTGAAAGAGCTGCCTAGTACACTTAAGTATGTTTTCCTAGGACCAAATGAAATGTCCCCTGTAATCATCAGTTCAAAATTGACCAGGAAGCAAGAGTGCAAACTAACTGAGGTCCTTATGGAACACAAGGCAGCCATTGGATGGTCTTTATCAGACTTATCTGGCATTAGCCCCTCCTACTGCACTCACCGTATATATACGGAGGAGGAGGCTCGACCTTCCCACGAGATGCAGCGGCGTCTCAACCCTAACATGCGGGAGGTCGTTAAGAAAGAAATCATTAAGTGGCTGGATGCGGGTATAATCTACCTGATCAGTGATAGCCCCTGGGTGAGTCAAATTCACGTTGTGCCCAAGAAGGCAGGACTCACCATTCGTGTCAATGACAGGGGTGAATCCATCCCTACACGCACTCCTACATCTTGGAGAGTGTGTGTAGATTATAGGAAACTCAATGCTGCAACTAAGAAAGATCACTTTCCGCTACCTTTCATTGACCAAATCCTGGAGCGGTTAGCGGGAAATAAATTTTTTTGTTTCCTGGATGGATTCTCAGTATATAACCAGGTGGCAATTGACCCCCGGGACCAAGAGAAAACCACTTTTACCTGCCCCTTCGACACCTTTGCAATTAGAAGAATGTTGTTCGGACTTTGTAACGCGCCAGTAACTTTCCAGAGATGTATGCTGGCAATATTCCATGACATGGTGGGTGACTTTCTCGAGGTCTTCATGGATGACTTCTCGATCTTTGGACCATCTTTTGATGACTGTCTTGCCAACCTGACCCATATCCTTAGGAGATGTATTGATGAAAACCTCGTGCTTTCCTGGGAAAAAAGTCATTTTATGGTACACAAGGGAATTGTTCTCGGACATATCATCTCCAATAGGGGTATCGAGGTTGACAGAGCTAAGCTTGATGTTATTGCTGATTTACCCGTGCCTGGCTCTATCAAACAAATCCGCTCCTTCCTGGGACACGTCGGTTTCTATAAGAGATTCATCAAAGATTTCTCGACCTTTAACTCATCTCCTATCGACCGACGTACCCCTCGATATGGGCCCCGACTGCATACGAGCATTCATGCAGCTGCGTAATGCTGTCACCAAGGCCCCTGTTCTCCAGCCACCTGATTGGTCCCTCGACTTTGAACTCATGTGTGACGCTTCTGACCTTGCAGTCAGAGCCATCCTGGGACAAAGATGCGATAGACACCCCTTCGTGGTGTACTACACTAGTAAGACGTTGGACGAGGCCCAGCGAAATTATACTACCACTGAGAAAGAACTACTAGCGGTCGTCTTTGGGATGGAGAAATTTCGCTCTTACCTTCTGGGCTCACATGTTATTGTTTTCACTGATCACGCGACCCTTCGCCATCTCATGCATAAGAATGATGCCAAGCCTAGACTAATTCGTTGGATCCTTCTGCTCCAAGAATTTGACATTGAGATCCGTGATAAGGCCGAAGCCCAGAAAGTTGTGGCTGACCATCTTTCCAGACTGGACCCTGACCATATTGGACTTACTCTGCCGATTAATAAGATTTTTCCTGATGAGCACCTATTGGCAATTAATGTGGCAAGTGGACCTTGGTATGCCGACATTGCCAATTACCTTGCTTCTGGATCCCTTCCACATGGCTGGCCTAAAAACCAGCACGAGCGTCTCATGGCAGAAGCAAAGTATTATTTCTGGGATAATCCACTTCTTTTTTCGCATAGGTGCTGATCAAATCATCCGTCGCTGTATTCCTGACAGCGAATTCCCTAGTGTGCTATCCTTCTGCCACTATCAGGCCTGCGGAGGCCATTTCTCTGGGAGGAAAACTGCAGCCAAGGTGTTGCAGTGCGGTTTCTTTTGGCCCTCCCTTCACCAGGATGCACACAATTATGCCAAACATTGCACTAGGTGCTAGTCGTTAGGGTCAATGTCACGTCGTGACATGATGCCCTTGCAACCCATCCTAGCTGCAAAAATCTTCAACATTTGGGGAATTGATTTCATGGGTCCCTTTCCTCCTTCCAACGGCTTCGAATTTATCCTCGTGGCTATTGATTATGTTTCGAAATGGATCGAGGCTATTCCCACGCGCCATGCTGACCATGTCATATCCACTCGATTCGTCAAAGACCGCATCTTTGCGCGCTTTGGGATCCCTCGAGCCATTATCTCGGATGGAGGAAGCCACTTTACCCAAGCTTCTTTTCAGGAACTTCTAAGGAAATATGGAGTCCACCATCGTATTGCATCCCCGTATCATCCTCAGACGAACGGCCAGGCAGAGGTGTCGAACGGGCAAATCAAGCAGATTCTCCAGAAAATGGTTCGGCCTAACCGTAAGGATTGGTCTGACAAGCTGATTGATGCACTTTGGGCGTATCGGACCACCTTCAAGGCTCCCCTTAGTATGTCTCCTTATAGAATTGTTTACAGGAAGCCTTGTCATTTGCCCGTGGAGTTGGAGCACAGCGCTTATTGGGCGGTTCGCCAATGTAACCTTGACCCAGACCTGTGTGGTCGAGAAAGGAAACTCCAACTCCAAGAGCTGGAAGAGCTCCGTCGTGAAGCCTATGATTCTGCTTTAACTTTCAAGCAACACACTAAGGCTTTTCACGACAGCCGTATTCGGCGGAAAGAATTTGAGCCATCTCAGCAAGTTTGGCTCCACAATGCCCGGCTCAAATTCTTTCCTGGGAAACTGAAGTCTAAATGGACTGGTCCTTTCTTGGTCTCGAGACCATTTCCCAACAAGGCCGTTGAGATTGAAGATCCTGAATCTAGGCGTAAATTTACGGTCAATGGGCAGCGTTTGAAACCCTATCTTACTCATGAACCTGCCCCCGTTGGAGAAACTGTTGCCCTGCTGGAGGGTAACTAATTTTTGTGCCTCATTCTGAGTCCAGCTGGGGATGTTAAATTTAGCGCTCGTTGAGAGGCACCCCAACAACACTCACCATCCACCATCACTTTTCATGCCACTGTCACGATCACTTCACTTTTCACTTCACCATCCACCATCCACCCACCCTACCACCCTGTTGTATACCCTGCACCTCAGCTCTCGTTACCCGATCTTTTGTCCTTCCTCTACCATTCCCTGCATGCATGACATAGCATCGTTTGGCATGGGGGGGTGGATAGGCATCCATAGGATATGGGTATTTTATGGTATCATGCAGTTTCCAGCTATCTACATATATAAAAAAAAAAATGGTGTTTAGTAATGATCTAAAAGCTGAAACAAAAATATAAGTGTTTATGGATATTCAACCACCGTTTTGAAGACTTTCCAGGCCACGGAAGCTTGATTCACTCAGGCTCGGCTTAATTCACTTGAGCATTGACAAGATAGATCAAAATCTCTCCTAATTAAGAATGTATTCTTGTACCTAAGACACCAGTACAGGATCCGTTGGTTTGCTTCTACTCGAGAGCCTAAGTAAACTTGGTTCACACTACACATATCAGGAAAGACCAGGTGAATATAAGATCCAACCCTAGTGTTCATTAGGGACGGTGGAGTCCTTACCTGTGCGCGCAGGTAGACTTTTTATCCCAGGTTTTAGTCTTGTGTTTAGGAGAGACTCTTTCCACCAAAAAGGAACTCTCCCACCAAAAAGAAAAAGTGTGCTCCTCCAAATAATGTTGTAAGAGATATACTGACACGTGTTTCAAAAAAAAAAAAAAAAGATGCAAATAAGTCAGTATATCTCGCAAATATTTGTAAAGTCTCCACCCTAAAAAAGTTCTTCAGGGCAAATACCCTGTTTTCTTTGAGCCACAAATGTCAGAAAATGGGAGTTGAGTTTTTCGTCATCTTTTTAAGGGTCAATCCGAAGACACGAGCTGAAACTGGGACCAACCTGTACTTAAAAATTCATGAAACCCTAGGCTTGAGTCTTAATGTTCATCTGGTCAATCTTGATCCTTCACTAAGCACAAGCCATAATCTCTTGAGCTCTCGAGTACGGCAAAAACCTCCTGGATCCTAGAAATCATACTTAAGGTTTAAATATCAAAGGTCCTGGTTAGTCGAGAGGTGATCTATGTCACATAAGACTTAAAGTACTGGTAGTCTTCTCTACAATTGATTCTCACAATATCCAACAACAAACACACCTATGTCGCCTCAGAAGAAAATCTTCAGCTTAAAGATCATTTCTAAATACAATACAAAAAAATGTTTTGCTAGGGACTAGCAATAGATAGGCATGGGGGTATGATTGCACAGCAAAAATACACCAACAATTGTGCCATCTTATGCTATTTCCTAGCATTACCAGTGCATATTAGGTAGACATAGTCGCATTTGTGAATATAGACTCATGCATGCATTTATTTGAGAGGGGAGGAGAGTGAATAAAATGGCCGTGAAATTAACATTTTCCTCAAGTGCTACTTCGCAAATTCGCCATCTTTATTTTTAATTTTATTTGACTTTGAAATTCTTCCCACGGCTGCAAGACATGGCCTCTTCTTCCTCATGCCATGCTCTGCACAGAAGCTTGCCCTACACCGCCACTCCCTGCACAGCCATGCACAACCAGGGCATGGCAGTGCATGCCTTCTTCTTCTTTAAAAAGGCACGGCTTCTTCTTTGCAAGGAGAGCCTGGTCCACGCCAAAACACAGCACCTTCCTTCCTCTCCAGGCTGTCTCCTCCCCTCTCCCTCCATACGCAGCCTCTCCTCTGAGGAGCCACTCTGCGGGCAGGAGTAGCTCACAGTGGTGCACAACCACCACTGTGAGTCCCACCACCGCCCAGCTCATCAAAGAGCCGGTGGGCATGGTGGTCTTCTCTTCTCTGTTTCGCCGTTCCAGCATTTCCGCCATTGACGCAGGAGCTTCAAGCTTTGAAGCTCAAGCTCCGCAGCAGCAGCAGCAAGGCGGCAGCAGCAACGTAGCCCTCCACCGCGCTCGCCTGCAGGCCACCCTCACCTCCAGCGTGTGCCTGCAGGCCACCCTTGCCTCCCGCTTCTTCGCACCCGCACAGCGGCTCCGCACTCATAGGGCCGGGCGCACCCGGTCACGCAACTCAGCCATGCACTGTAGCCACTGTTCACGCTAGTCAGCGGAACACTGTGGCTACAGTGCGGTGACCGGTAAGTTTCTCACTTAATCGGTCACCCGACGTGCCGCAACTAGTCCCAGCCCGCACTCGCGTCCCACCCCGTGCCTGCTCCAACGCCCGCCCGCTCATCTGCATTCGCCCGCATACGCCCGCCAGCTTCAGCGTCTGCCTGCGCCCGCTCCCAACGCCTAAGTCTGCCCGCACCCACCTCACCGTGCAGCGCAGTACGCTGCGACATCTCTCCCTCGCGCTCACTCCCTCCCAGCACGCGTCTCTTCGTGCACCTGTGCGTGCGCGTGGGCACCAGACGTCGGCCCTGAAGCATCAGACGGCTTAACTCGCCTTTTCTTCAAAGCAGGCGCTCTCTCTCTCTCTCTCACACACACAACACCCTCTCACTCTCTCTGCCGACACATACACACACACACACTCACACTCTCACACACACACACTCACACTCTCACACACACACACTCTCACCTATACACTACTATATACTTATATATATATACAGATATATATATATATATATTTATATCTATATATATTTCTATACATATATATATATATACACATATATCTATACATATATTAGTACTTATATAACTAAGTGTATATTAGTACTTATATAACTAAGTATAAGTATATATACATATATATGCACATATATTTATACATATATATATACAAATATACATACATATATACATATATATCTATAACTATATACATATACATATATATATATATATATATACATATCTATCTACATATATCTATAGATACTTATACTAATATATATATATACATATACACATATATATAACTATATATATTAATATATATAACTATATATATTACATATATATATATATATACATATCTATATCTATATACATAGTTATATATGCATACATATATATACAATTATAAATATATATATAGATATACATATACATACATCTATCTATACATATATTTACATATCTATATATATACTTATGGATATATATTTATATATATATATATATATATTTTTTTTTTTTTTTTTTTTTTCATATCACCTACCATAAGTTGTATCGCGGGAATATCTGTACCAGTTGTTGATATTCCCCGATACACGCGTACAGAAAGCGTGTTCGCACACATCTTCCACCATCCACCTTACACTCAACGCGGCACACCATCCTGTTGGTTGCATCTTCCTAGACGACGACCGACTTGACACCATGCTACATGCCATCTCCATCTCCACCCCGACCCCTTTATACATATATAATATATACATATATATATACACTATATTTACTTTATTTCTACTTCTCTTTCCTGCCAGTAAAAAGATAAAAATATATATATAAAAGAGAAAAGATAATCCTTGACTTGCAGGTACTCAGTCTTACGAAGAGTAGTTTTGAAACCCTAATTTGGCCGGAAGAGATTCGTTGTAGGAAAGGCGTAGAAACTCATTCACTTCTGATCCCACTTCCCTGAGTTCGACCCTGGGCCTAAAAGTGACCAAGATAAAATCAGGTAGGCGAGGTAAAAAAAAAATTTGTAAACAAATGGTTAGACTCGATTTAGGTTAACCACTATACGCATTTCAACGATAAAATCACCTTATTAACACAACCTATCCAGGCTCCACCATACCTCTTTTCAGTAGTACAGTTCGAATCAGTGCGAAAAACAAATAAAATTTATGCTTGAAAGAAATCCGATGTCGAACGCAGGGAGCAAGTAACAATTAACTCTCAAGATAGCAATTCTATTAATGTATAACAATAAATCCAAGCAAGAATGATATATATGACAAAGCAAATGTCAATGAAGCAAAAAGATTAGGGTAAAATGGTGATTTGAATCACCAATTACCCCTCACAATAATAGCAAATATTTCAACAGTATCAATCAAGGAAATAAAGCCTCAAATGTATGCAATCAAACGATGGAGACTTACATCAGACGGCTTAAACAGCCAGTTGCTACAGTGCTTCCAAGGGACTCAAGGGTCTCTTCTCTTTAGTTCTCTGCAGTTCTTCTTCTTCAGAACTCTATTTCTTCTCTTTGGCTCCTCCTTCTCCTTTCTTTCTCTGCTCTTCTTCAGTTGCTCTCCTTCTCTTCTCGCGACTAAGTGTCGCATGATGCAAAATTTAGCGTGACTTGTAAAAGCAATTTTTAAGTCATTGTAACAAGCCAAATCGCATACGCTTTTAAATTTGTATTCCTAGATAAGGGAGTATCTAGAGTCGTCCAAGGAGGCGGGTTGCTTGCAAATCAACTCTCTTGCTTAGAAAATAAATCTTAACTTTCTTTTTGGTATTTTAAATATGTAATTGTTTTTTAGTATTGAAATGATAAGGGCGAAATGCGAATTGTGACGAGAAGTACTAACACCTATAATTACTTAGCTAAAACTTAAGAGATAGATGTATCCCCTCCCTAAGCTCACTCTAGGCAAGTGGAGTCCTAGAGTAATTAGGAAGAGGAGGTGAAACAAGTGATAGAACAAAAATAACAATTGCAATAGAAATTAAAAAGAAGGCAATTTGATTAAGCAGAATTTGTGTTCTTTACAAAGACAAGTAGAGGAATGCTTCTACTAGAAATGAAAAATCTAAAAGCAATAGAAGAAACACAAATCCTCTTGCAGAATATGGTGAAGAAGGGAGTCTTCTTGCTCCAAGCCTAGCTGCTTTCTGGCTTGAAAAGAGGGTCTCCTTCTTCTCCTTCCTTGAAAGCTCCTCCAAGGTGGATGCTCTCCACCTTAAGTCCTTCCTCCAAGGGTGGGCGTGCACCACCCTCAAGTTCTCCTCCAAGGTGGTGTGGACCACCTTCAAGACCTCCTCCAAAGGTCTTCCTTGCCTGGCTCCTCCTTTGGCTGGCGTGGACACAAGAGAGAAGGGAAGAGGGGAAGGCACCAAAGGGACAGAATATCCCCTTAATCTTCTTCTTCTTCTCTCTTGGGCGTGGGCTCTTGGTAGAGTATGAGAGGAAATTTGCTAGCCAAGGATGGTTTGAATGGTGGTGGGTAGTGGTCTTTTTATAGGGTAGGATGAGGGGTCAAGGTGACTCTTGAAATGGAGGGCTAAGATGGGAAGATGGAGGTCGTTAGGTGATCCTAGGGCTAAGGAAAGTTGGCGCCACCTAAGGGTTGTAAGGGGGGTAGTTATGGGTGACCAAGGGACACCTAAAAGTGGCGCCAACCATGGAGAGGTGCCATGGGTTGGTGCCAACTTCTAGGCTTCTAGAAGGGGGGATTATGTGGATGGTGGAGATGGGTTTAAGGGAAGATGTGTGGTGGAGATGAAGGGGGTTTTTGGAGGGAAAAAGTGGCGCCAATAAGGAGGTAGTTAGGGTGGTTTTGGCACCACTTTATGGTGTCTTTTGGAGGTAGTGGGTAGGCTAGGTTGGCGCCAAGGTGAGGTGGAAGGAGGGTTAGCTTATGTGGAGCTTAGGTGGAGCTAGTTGGTGGAGTTGTTAGGTAGGGTTTTTAGGTGGTAAAAGCCAAGGGAGCTGGAGCATAGCTAAGCTAAGCTAGCTTAGCTAATGGTGGAGTAGAGGAGGAGGTGTTGGAGCTAGGGTTTGGAGGGAGGAGCTGGATCTGAAGAATCTGGAGCTGAAGTAGAGCTAGCAGCTACTGAAGAGGTCAACATGAGGCTACTCTAGCTGGCTTAGCTTGCTAGTTCTTTGCTAGCTACTAAGACAAGTTAAAGTGAGCTGGCTTCTGTTGAATGGAGCTGAGGTGAGCTGGGTCTGGTGCTCCCGGGGAGGATTAAGCTGGTTGAGACAGCTAAGGTAGCTTAGCTCAACCAAGTTGAGTTAAGCTGAGTCCCCGGGAGCTGGACTTGAGCTTCCTAAGCTGGGATGAGTTCTTCTTCAGCTAGCTGGAGTTGAGTGGAGCTGGATGTAGCTAGATCTGAGCTGGGGTGAACTCCAGTCAACTCAGCTGAGCTAGATAGAGCTCCCTGTGGACTAGTGGGAGCTGAGATGAGCTAGACCCAACTAAGTTGAGCTGGATCTGAGCTAACCTGAGCTAGGGTGAGCTAAGATGAGCTCTCTTGAGCTGCCATTCAGCTGAGATTAGCTGAATGGAGCTAGAATGAGCTAACCCTAGTCCAAGTGAGCTAGATTTCAATTGTGGTGAGCTGGATCAAGCTGAGTTTCAGCTAGTCTGAGCTCCTCCTTCACCATTTGCCTTCTTGAGTGCTAGGGTTTTAGGGATCTGTATATCTGTTCATCCCTAACACTCATAAAAACACATTAAAACAACAAGAAAAAATGCAATGTATGCCTATCCTAGTTAATGCCTAAATGCAGCCCAAAAATCCTTTTGCGGAGAAAAATCCTAAGAGCTAGATTTGTTTTAATGGATAAGAATGGTGATAAACTGGTGTTTATCATCGCACAGGTATCAGTGAGAGCAAAACCCCCTGTCCCCATGCTCTCTCTCTCTCTTTCTCTCTCTGGGTTCTGCTCTCCCAGAGCCTTCCACGGTAACAGGTAATCAGGTATTTGGATCAAGCGCATACCCGGGTCCAGGCTCATCGGCAGTGGGTGGTAAGCGAGGAGTGAGAGCTTAGGTAGGTAATCGGGTGAGTGACAGACCCGTGTGTAGTGTCATGGGTGAGGCAGGTGTCAGGTGAGAGGGGACCTCACCTCCTATGTCTGAGGCGATAAGCCACAAGCACAAAATCAATTTATGCCGCTACAAGTGCCTGTGCACTTCCGATGTGGGATTATCCCCCCTGCCTTTTGTTTGTGCATGCTTGCAGATGAAGACACCTCCAATTGAGGTTGAAGGGTTGCTCAAGACTCACAATTGGAAGCCCTGGTGCATTCCTGGGTAAAGTCTGCTTTGCCTGGAGGTCTTGCCTGGGGTATTGGCTGGAAGCAAGCTTCAAATGAGCTTGAACTTGCTCGTTAATGGCGACGAAGGAGCGGGTACCTGAAATCCAAGATACAACCTCTCAGCCATGTCAAATAAGTTCAGAAGCTTCGCCATGGAATGGCGAGAGCATGAGTGTGTGCGATGTGGTGTGAAGGTGGTCGATGAGGCCTGTCGACCTCACGAAGGGTAGACGGAGGAGCGTGAGTTCGGTAGAGGTTTTTGAGGAGCAATCGACCTAACTAGGTTAGGGCTTTTGCTCCTGAGGTTGAGGAGGAGGTGTAGAGCGTGGAAGTGGCATCGTAGGTGGTCTGTGGTGGCTATTGGAGCTCGCCGGTGGTACGCCAACGAGTTGGAAGATAAAGTCACGAAGGGCGGTGCGGAAGTCAAAGCGGAGTGTCAGAGGTAATGCCATGATGTGGAGAGGCTGAGGAGTCGATAGAGATAGGTAGCAAAAGACAGGGATCAGAGTTGGCGCCAGTTCCGGTATGGCCAGTGTCAGAGACGAAGATAGCTCCAGTAGGGGTTGGATGACGAGGACGAAGGAGATAGAGGCGTCGGTTGGTACTGCTCGACGTGGAGGAAGACGAGGAAGGAGTACCTACCCCCAGTATTGCGATCAGACGATGAGGAGAGGCAGGGAGAGTCACCAGAGCTCGAGGAGCCTTTTGGCCGGATTAGAAGGGAAGAAATTGGGGTAGATTCGATCGAAGTCGAGCTTGAGGAGAATGGTCTACCCTGGGGAGTCTTATATAGGCCGTTAGAGGGTGGTTAGAGCTTGGGAAGCTTAGAAGGTCGCCGGAGTTGGAAACCTAACTCTTTGAAGGATTTGCATGAGGATTTAGGCGATTTCTGGGACTTCGAAAAAAGGAAGTCAATTTCTTAACGAATTCTCCTTTCAAATCTGAGAAGGATTAGTCAAGAAATCAAGGAGATCTTGCCAAATGAAGCTCGCTGGAGTTGTAGGAATAGGATTTTGGTGCAGCGGGGGCCTTTTGTGAAGAAGACAAAGAAGTTGGGGGCCTTTTTGTAAGAAATTCAAAAGCTAAGGGGCCATGTGAAATAAAAAAAATTAGACTTGAACGAAAATGCAAACTAAGTCAAAAAAATCTTAGATTGGGCCCAAATTTTGGTACAAACCTAATTTGGACCCAAGGAATCCAATGGTAAAGTTAGATTTTGGTTTTGACCTTGTTTGACTAGGTAATTTATGTAAAAACTCAAATTAGGGCAAAGGTCTGTCTATGGCTCTGTTCTAAGTCAAAATAGTTTATGATTGTCAAATTGATGGTACCAAACCCTAGAGAATATTTTTATGTGACTTTTAGAAGGTTTAGGTAAATTTTATCCTGACTAGAACCTCTGTTAATTAAGTGGGTCTACTTTTAGGATTTCATATGTCATTTAATTCCCGTAACTCATGAAAACCCGTTTCGTTCTGCATGAACCCCCTTAATATACTCTAAAGCACATTTGACCTTTCTTCAACCCCTGAGAAAACTTGTGGTTATTTTGTTTTTGTGATAGAACGATAAATTTGCATAAATAACCTTATATTCTTGTCTTCTTCTCAAATCAATGTTTTGTGCCCTTAAGACCTTCTGAAAGATATGTAGGAGCTTTTATTGACTTAATCAGATCAAACTGAGCTAGTTATGACTCATGATGGTGTTCCCATCACTATACTTAGTAAGTTAAGTTATATAAGCCTAACTTAATTAACTTAGTATAATTAAAGTATTAATGAGTTATAAGGTAATCATCCCATTGTTTTGTAATTAACTTCATGTGCTTAATGTATATAAGTTATTCAGTAACTAATTAACTAACATAAGCTATACTTAGTAAGTTAAGTTATACAAGCCTAACTTAATTAACTTAGTATAATTAAAGTATTAATGAGTTATAAGGTAATTATCTCTAATTAATATGTATACATTTAACTTAAAAAGTTAACTTAAGATAATCTAAGTATAAATTAACCTAAGTCTTATAACTTAAAATAGATTCTATGTTTATAATATATTTAAGCTAAGTAATATTATTATAGTTACTTATAAGTTATACTTGTAGTTTATATAAGTATTAGTCATATTATTAATAGAATTAATTAAACTAAACCTTAATTAAGTAACTTATAAACCATACTTCATTAATTTAAGTAATGTAATTAGGTTATATAAACACTAATTAACATCTTAAGTTTAATATATTAACATAAGCATATTATAAACTCTTAAGTTAACCTAAGATACTATTAAGAATAAGCTTAATTAACATAATACAAGATAATTTAAGGTAATAATTGACGAATTGAATTATAATAAGCCTCCCAACGAACGACCTGAACTCAAAACCAATAAAAATTTATAAAATATGTTGGTTGTCTTACACACTATACTACGATAAAAAAACCCTAATTACAATTGCAAGATAACTAAATAATCACTCATGGACATCTAGCTGTGCTGACTGTCTTAAGACAAAGACATTTTGAGTTGATTTATCGTATTATCAATGAGTAAATGGTCGATCCTAAGTTATAGGCACTTCATGACTAGATCCTAATAAGGATCTAGGTGGCTTCACCTTCATGGGTGGAACACTTAGACCCATGGCCGATTAAGCATCCCTCAATACAATGCTCTACAAAGAGAGTTACTTGCAAAGGCCCAATGCAATAGACTCACCATCTACCCAAGAAATAACAAAGTGTGGCATAACTTGTAAAAGGAGTTCTAGTGGAGTGGTACAAAGAAGGATGTGGGTGAATTTTGCCAACAAGTGAAGGTAGAACACTAAAGACCTATTAGGCAGTTACAACCTCTCCCCATACTGAAATGGAAGTGAGAAAGTATTTCTATGGATTTCATGGTCAAACTACCACTGTTAGAAAGAGGGTGAGACATGATATGGGTGATTGTTGATCAGTTGACGAAGTTGATATAGTTCTTGCTTATTAAGGTGAACTATGGTCCATTATAGTCGGCAAAGGTATTTATTCGAGAGACTATGCGACTTCATAGTTGATTGTGTAGTAATCATAGGTCTTAAATAACATAAATTAAGTTAGAACTTAGCATAACTTAGTGTAATCCATGCATACATGAGCATACTTTTCATCTTTCTTGCTTTATTTTAGCTATGCATCAAATAATGTTATAATGTGCTGATTAAGTGCATTATTTGGATTGTAGGCAATAAGAAGCTCATGAAATGGCTTGAAGCTAGAACTGAGGTAGGGAAGAAGCTAGAGCCGTAGCAGAGCTAGAGCGAAAGCCCTGGAATTAAGAGGAAGAAATAATGTAGGGAGAGGTATGCTACTCCACTAAGTAGAATTTTAATGTAGGAGTTGAATTATGAAGAACATAGGACTTTTCCTAGCCTTAGGATATCCCTAGAGACCCTCCTAAACCCTAGCCACCCTTAGATTAGGTCACTTCAGCCTAGGATACCTCAAAACCCTAGTTTCAGCCCTAATCTGGACGTCTAGATAAGTTATTGGACGTCCAAAACCCTTAGGCACAACCCGTAGACCTAGAACCCAAGTCTACAGTGTTATTGGACGTCTAGACAAAGTGTTATACGTCCAATTTCTGCAGAATTCCAAGATAGAACCTTGAATCCATCCTAACCTCTGATTAGACGTCTAGACAAAAGGTCTAGACTTCTGATTTTTTAGTATAAGTCATCTGACACTCTAATTGGACATCTAGTATCCTTTTCCAATCCTTGTTTTTGAAATCAAGCTTGGATCTTGATTTCGGAAGCCCCTAAACCCAATTCTACACCCTAGGGAACCTAAATTAAGGTGCCCTAAGGCTATTATACCACCCTAAGACCCACATAAGAATCTCATAAAGTTCTCAGTAAGCCCAATTGACTTGGATCAAGTCAATCACACTTCACCTAGTCAATTGGACTCATAGAGTCCAATTGAGCTCAGATCTCAACTGACACAAGTCCAATTAGACTCAGTAAGAGTCCAATTGACTCAAGCATGACCTAATTGGGTATCTTCTCTCCCAATTAGACACACATTCACTCAATTAAACTTGTGATAGTTTAATTGCACATTCACATTAGTATTAGGGTCCATAACCCTAATTTTAGGAGCCTACCTAAACCTAGACCTATAGGACTCGATTTAGACCACCTAACCACACCCACCTAGTCACGCACACACACACCTAACCGCCCACTCTAGAGTCTTCTACAGCCTTCACCTAGTGGCACCGCCTTTGAATGCCAAAAATAGCAAACCCACTTGGTCCACTGTTAGATCCACAAATTATGGATCTAAGATGACCCACTCCCATCCATCTTGATGCCAAGATGGAAGCCCTTCTAGAGAATTCTATAATTCTCTAGAGAGCCACTCCCTTGGCTACCCAAGAGTCTATTTAAGAGACCCCTTAGACAGCCATGCACCCAACCTTGGACTCTCCATTTGGTGGCTTCTTCCTCCACCTCCATCCACGAGCTCCATCACCACTCCCACCTCCACACCCAAGTCCAAGAGCAACTCCTCACCACCTCTCCAATGGCCGACCTACCCACCATTGGCCGCCCCTCCTCCTTCCTAGCACCTCAGGCTCCACAGGCCTTTGGAGACCACCTCCATTGCCCTGATTTCCCGTAGATAAGTGTTCTTCATAGTTTAATTTCTGCATTGAATTTACTACTTAGTAGTGTAGTCATCCTCTACCTAAGTGATGCATGCGTAATCTTCCATAGATACACGCGTGCATCCATTTTCTGCTAGCTAGAATTCTCGCTTTAATCATTCTTGTACAAGCTTTTTTCAAAAGATGATTATAATGACAACATTTGTGAATGAATGAAATCATCATCTTATCTATCTCTATTATGATCATGAGTTGCCTGATGTAACTTCCTCTTACTTTGCAACAAAATGTCTGTTTCGGAAGATATAGAAGGTTTTATTCATATTTTAAACATCGGACTCCAATTTTAAGCAAGTAGCGAAAAGATCAAAAATCATTCTCACTTTTCCAAACGCCTCCCTGAGATCAATCGGGACTCACCATCTCGTTAACTAAAATGTTTTATTGATTCGTATTGCACGCTACACTACAACGCTTTTCCTATCAAATAAGCGATCTACGACCGCAACAATAGTGTTCCTAAGGAGATCATTTTTAATAGTTTACGTCTCAATTCTAACGAGGTTTTCAGCATACATTAGGGAGCAGCTCCATTTCAACACAACATATCAAGTGTAGAGCAATGGACAGTTAGATCAAATAATAGAAATGTCGAAGGACCTACTGTAAGTTTTCATCCTAGAATGGAAAGGCTCTTAGGATGACACCTACCTCTGGTTGAATTCACCTATAATAACAGTTACCATGCTAGTATTGGCATAGCTTCATATGAAGTTTTCTACATCCAAAAATGTATGTCTCCTCTTGTTTAAGCGAATTCGTCGTTGTTTAAGATATGCGTTGTAGTATAGGACAAATGCATTCAAACAAATATAATTTATAATTCGAATGGAAGTCTGAAGTCGAACACAGGAAGCAAATTGGAATTCAAGCGCTAATCTCAATTAATATATATATATGAGTACGAGAAAATAAGCCAAATAATGATATGCAATAATAATAATTACTCAAAATTGATCATCAATGTATAACATGAATATATGAAGAGTTTCACATAGCAAAAAGAAACCTAGAGCAAAAATAATGGTGATTTATATCACTAATTATTTAGTCTAGATACATATATATTAGCTAATCAATATTGCTACAATAATCAGGACCACTTAGCCAATTTCTATGTCATGAAATAAACCAACAGTATCAATCTCAAAGGGGCTATCAGATGGTGGTCCTGTGCATCAGACGGCTTAAGTGAGCACAAGCACAAGGCTTCTCAAAGCCTTTCTTCTTCTTCTTTCTCTCTCTCCTTGACTTCAACTTGTCTTTCTTTAGCTTATTCCTCTCTCTCTCTCTTCTTCAGCCTTTCTCTTTCTTCCCTTCACAGCACAAGGGAAACAACCCCTCAAATTTGGATAAGTGTTACCCATTCTACATAGCAAAACCCCCCTTCCCCACTTTCTTTTCTCCTTTCCTTCTCTCAAACCCCAACAGGCTTCCAGTCGGATTGGGTTATCGGGTCATGAGCATAAGGGACCAGGGTCACCGGTGTGAGGTAGTGATCGAGGTGTGAGGCATATGTGAAGAGGGACCCGACCCCTCAGTGCTTGGGCGATAAAGCCACAGCACAAATTCCTCTTATGCATGCATAGTTAATTGGCTCTTCATGATGTGGCACCAAAGCCATGCCTTTCTTCGCATGAGCCAACAGCAGGGAGATGTCTTCAATTGTGAGTGGAATTGAAGGTGTGGCTCCAATTGACAACCTGTGATGAAGCCTGGAGCAACTCCACGTCTTCTGGGTGTAATACTGGGGGCTCATGTGGCTTAGAACATAAAGAATGAAGGCAGCAATAAGGCATGGCGGAGGAGCTCTAACCAGGAAACTAAAATAGAAAATAAGGCCTTTCGACCACGTCAAAACATCTCAACAGGTTCGCCGGGCGTTGATGAATGTAATGGGAGTGGTCTCATGGAGGATGGAGGTGCATAGTGGTCGAACGGAGTCAGGAACGGAGGTGGGAAGGTGGGTTTTTCAATAGCAATCGTGAGTGTGTGGACGGTGAAATAAGTATAGGGATTTTGATGGAAGGAGTACGGCGGAGCTTATGGGGGTGATGGCGAACCGGATGGTGATCTGTGTCTAGCTCACAACCTTGTCGAAGTTCAGCCAAAGTGGGAGAAGACAGTGGGGGGGAGGCATTGTCGGTGGTCAAATTGAAGAATAAAGGAGTTGAGGATGGTCTAGAGAAGGAGAGGAAGCTAATAAGACCTAAATTAGTGGATGAAAGGGGCAAGAAGGCACCGGCTTTGATTGGCTGACGCCATGGAAGATGAGTGCTCCGGGGAAGGAACGGCAGTGATGACAAGGTTAGGAAGCTTTGGTTTTGGCCCACCAGATGCGAAAGAAGAAGAAGAAGAAGAAGAAGCAGGAGGCACTCTCAATTTCACCGTTGAGAGGTCGTAAGAAGATGGAGGAAGTAGTCATCAGAGTTTAGGTCGGAGCTTGGATGAGGAGAGAAGAGAAGGAGTATTTTGGCCTTAAACCTAGCTAAGGAGCACGGCCTTGCATTGGACGTGCTTTTATAGGGCTTAAAATGGAGTTCCAAGCTTGGAAACAAGCTTGGAAACTCCGAGCTTCTTGTGCACATATGATACATGTGTGTTCAAATCATTCACATGAGGAATCTAGAGGGTTTTAGGATCTATGAATGGTCTCATTTAGAAGGGAATTCCTCAAAGAATCTCCCTTTCAATTTTGGGAGTGTTTGATTGAGAATCGAGCAAGAAATCCTCGCTTGAAGCTCGACGATGAACGTCTAACATTCCAAAAATGTCGTGAGGACCTTTTTGCAAAGAATGGTAATAAAGTTATGGACCTTATTGCTATAGATTTTGAAAGCTAGGGGCTTAAGTGAGAGAAAAAGAGTCAGACTGAACTAAAATGCAAACTAGGTCAAAATGATCTCTGATTGGCCCTAAATTTTGATACAAATCTAATTTAGATCCAAGGAATCTAATGGTGAAGTCGTATTTAGGTTTTGACAAAGTTTGACTAGGTAATTTGCGTAGAAACTCAAATTAGGGCAATTGTCTGCCTGAGACTCTATTTTAGGTCAAAATGGGTTCCAATGATCAAATCAAGGATACCAAACCTTACAGAATATTTTTATATGATTTATAGAAGGTTTATGTAAATTTTATCCTGATTAGAACCTTAGTTATTTAAGCGAGTTTATTTTTAAGGTTTCAGATGTCATTTAATTCTTGTAATGCGTGAAAACCCGTTTCTATCTGCACGAACCTATTTATTAGGCATTTATGATCATTTGGCATTTAATAAACCCTTGGGAAAACCTGCGGTTGCTCTACATTTATGATATGATGATAAATTACTATTTTAACCCTGGTTTCATGTTAAACTCTCAGAAAGGATGTGCAATGAATTGCGATCCTTTGGCAGTTATGTAGGAGCATTTATTAATGGATTTTGACTAATTAAGGCTAGATATGACTTATGATGACGTTATCATGACCTCTCTACTAGGTGGAGGTTGAAGTGACATGGAATGTGAGCCCTAGATTAATTTATCAAAGCAATAAAATTGTGAAGTAATTCAAAAAGAAACTCACCATAGCATATAGTTGACAAAAAAGCTATGCAAATCACAGGAGAGATACCAATTTGATGTTAGCAATTACATTTTCCTTAGGGTATCACAAATAAAGGGCATATAAAGATTCAAGGTGAAGGGTAAGTTGGCACTAAGATTCATGGACCCCTTCGAAATTCTAAAGCAAATGAGCCCATTGCTTTCAAACTTGCCCTACCACCATAACTAGCTAGGATACACAATATGTTTCACATCTCTAACTTACGTAAATACATGTCAAATCTAAATTACTTTCTCAATTACAATAATGTGGGGATCAAAGAGAGCTTAACCTATCAAAAGTAGCTAGTGCAGATCCTAGATTAGACTATTAGAAGGTTGCAAAACAAAGAGGTCACTTTAGTTAAAGTGTTATGGAGGAACCACAAGTACAAGGAAGTGTCATGAAACGAGAAAGAAATACCTAGAGTTGTTTATTGGTAAGTCCATAATACTCTAGCTTTATTCTGTTTAAAGTTGTGCCTCTTTAAGGTTATATGGGCTTATGAAGTATTCACATTACTACAACTAATAACCCTACTTGAGCTTTGTGGACAAAACTCTCTTTATGATTGTTATGTTTGTAAGGACCCAAAATCTAAGCATTTTAGTTATTTTTTAGAAAAGCTAGTTAAAATTGGCCCCATTGATACTCATCCGACATGGATTGGGTTGAAGTACCTTGTAAAACATGAAAACTCTTACTTTGGCAAACTTTTGATCAACCCTCAAGTCAAAGTTATTTGAAATAGGTCATGTATCGATATTGTTGCATTTGTCTCATAGTAAGTTTTCCAAGGGTCTTGTTTTGCAAAAGTTAGCATGCTTGAGATAATCAAATAGTTGTCCATTATCATGTATGTATAATCCTAATTTGAGAAGTTAGCATACTTAATCCTATAACTAGATACTTGATTTCATATTTGAATACTCTTTATTAATGAGATTGATTGCTTGACTAAATGGCTTGAGATTTGTCAAAGATCACTAACGCTTGTATAAGAATATGTCAACAACTGATTAATGATGTTGCTTAGTAAAAATGGACTAGGATGAATGTCATGAACCTATAATATGATAATTGACAATTCAATTGTCCTGAATTTAAATTGTTAAATAAAGATAATGACCAAATTGTCGAAACACGTCGAATAACTTGTTCAGTCATGTTGCTCACCAGCAATAGCTATAGTGATGGTCTAGATTTAAATCAATTAGGTTGGTTACCTTAGACTCATTGTTTGGCTTAACGATCAACTAAAATAGCAGGGTACATGGCTTGAGCATTTGAAGTTGGATCTTTTCTTTGCTCGACCAGTGATTAAAGGAATGGCTATTTGTGGATCATGGTGTCTAGCTAGTACATGTTTGTGCCACCTAAAGTAGGCACCACTTCTCCTTGTAATGGCTCTAAAGTGACAAACTATGTTGTAGGATTGATACAAGGGATCCTCCTAGCCGAAAGGGTTTCTCGTATCAGTGGTACTTCTCTGAATCTTGCAATTAAGATCTCCTTGTGCCTTCCAAAGTGTTGATGATAAACAACAAGGATCACAAAGGATGAAGGCAACACACCCAGCTTAACTAGTCAATATTGGTTAATAATAATTGCTTGACAACTTGTTTAATAATACATAGTATTCATCCCTTACACTCTATTAGTATTCATCCCTAACACTCTATTTTCACGCACTTCCCTTTCATTTTATTCTATTTATTTTTTACTCACATATTCTTTAAACTTCATACTTAGGTGTAGATGAGCAACCATAGGCAATGGCTACATTTGGGACATCTGGCACTAACCTACAAATATATCTCAGCACCTTGAGATCATTTGTGAGGATTGAAGATCCTTTCTCATAATTGTTTAGTATTTCTTTCTATTTCCTCGTCGATTGTTTCCTTTAGTATGTCAAATTGTTCTTTCCATTAACTTGTATGGACTATAAGATTGAATTATTTACTTTTGGTTAGCACATATTTATTTATTTAATACTTTAAGTTTGCGTGTTTGGTTATTGATGTCTTATGATTATGTGTTGGATAATTGAAAATCGTGTGGTTTGGATGATGATTTGTATTCAACGACTCAAATTCTACCAAGTTTAGCTAATTGTGGAAACTAGGTCATCATCATGGTGGTGGGTGGTTGTGGATGGAAGACAAGGAGGTGGTGGTGATGATGGTGGAGTAGGAGAGGATGTGGTTCTAGATTTGGAGGTCATCTTTGAGGATCAAACCTCCCAACATCAACAATTTTGCAAAGAACCACCATAGTAAGGATTAGGCAGAAGAGGGTTAAGTTGGTAGGTAGTCGTGCAACTATCAATGAGATTCTATGGGGAGAAAGAGTGGCATAAATAGAGAAGCAAAGGTGGAAGAAGACAAAGTCATAACCCTTGGACTTGCCAAAGTCACATTTGGTGACAACTTGGCAGTCGTCAATGTCACTGTACTAGGACAAGTGGTGGGAGGGAAGGTGAGAAGAGGAGGGGGAGGCTAGAAAGAGGAAGGAAGAGGAGGAATGAGATATAAAAGTAAAACAAAAAAAACCGTAAGAATCTTTTAGCAAAAATATTTAATTTTCAATACAGATTCTTTACTAAGGGCATACCCATAAAGATTTTAATATTTCCAACTATCTATATGCCAAGAAGGTAAGAGTAAACATATAATTGCAAAAGATTAAAGATATTTATGTACAAATTCCTTTTAGAAAATATAAAATCACTAACCTACCAATACTTAGTATATAATGTCACTCAAACTTTACTTATATCTCATAAGAGTTATACAAAAGGGCGTCAAAAAAACCATACCTTAATAAGCTAGGTTGAGCTCAAACTCCTAAGCAATAAGGGCTTAGGAACCCACTTCAATAGCTTAAGCCACCCCAAGCTCAACATTTAAAAATGATAGATTAACAAGCCAAGCTTGAGCTAAAGCAACCCAATCGTTCATTTCAATAAACAACCCTAGTCATACATGATCTATTTTTGAGTGATAAATAACTATTAGACTTAATATCTTTGGATCATCATCTATTTTCCAACGTTACGCATGATATAGATATTTTATATATATATTATTGTATCAAGATGCATATGAAATCCTTTTAATAGTAAATGAGTACCCAATAAATAAAATAAAAATGAAAATAAACCCCTCAATACAGATACACCTACTTGCCCACCCAGAGGTTATAGCTTAACATTCTCTCCATCCATGTGCTATAACACATATTTTATGTAAGAATGATATCATATAACTTAGATAATACAACAATAGTATTGTACCACTCAAAATTGTGTAACACAAATACATGAACACCTACTTGTCCACCTAGCGGCTAATGCCTAATATACTTTCCATCCATGTGCTATAACACATTTTATGTAAGATTAATATCATATAACTTAGATAATACAACAATAGTATTGTAACACTCAAAATTGTGCAACACAGAGTACAACTCTTGTGCGTACTAATGGTTTAATAGGTACAATGCATAAATGCTGTAACTTGTCTGTAGACCCAAAAAATTGATCTACCGTCTTGGCCTTCTTACTCGATTTTATAACCTAGACATGGGTTTAAAGACAACCACCTCTGCGACTTAGATCTGCTAGATTGCCATACATCAATGGTTAAACTTTTTTATCTTCTTGCACTATCCATCACCTCTTGCAAATCCAACAATCGGATCACTTGGTGAATGAAAATTTCTCGAAAAGATATCAACCCTTATCCTTTTCTTCCTTGTCTTCACCTACTTCTACTTGCACGATAATAAGATACTGGTTGTGCACGAGAAATTTGTTGAGAAAAAATAACACAACTTATACTGCACCACAATTTATAGCACATTGGTGAAGACAAAATAATTAATAATAAAATCATGCACTCCAAACAAGTAACTAAATATTGTGAAATCTACCGCCACAATTAAAATCTCAGATGAAAAGAAATGATATCCTACTAATCAAATATCATTTTCAACCAGGGCAATATCACTCTCCTCCCATTGAAAATGATGAAAAATAATTTTTCACATGATAAGATAATTTTATAACAAAAGAATATCATTTTCAATCAATTGAAAATTATTTTTCACAAGTTAAATATCATTTTCAACTAATTAAAAATCAATTTTCACCCATAACATATCATTTTCAATTGATTAAAAATTATTTTCCATAAATAAAAAATGATGGGAAGTAATTTTCTACATGTGAAGAATTTTTTATTAGTAAAATACCACCTCCTACCAGTTGAAAATGATCCACCTGTAGGGAAGCAGTTTCCACATGATATAATAATTTACTACCGATAATACTACTTTGCACCAACTGAATATTACTTTTCACTGTACTTCCACTCATACATTACAAAATACATTGCTGAATGCATTTCTATCCTCATGTTCAAATTTATTAACCATTGCCACGATGCAAACAAGCTCGTGACGGTATAATAAGTCGAGAAATCGTCATTCCACCAATAAGATTCGCCATATGAATTAAGCATCCCTCTCGTGATGAATATGTACATTGGATCGATTATCTGGCCTGCTAACACGTAATACACTGAAAGTAAGCCGTGTGATATATAGCACAGCAAGCTAATCTTCCGAATATTTTAATAGAACCACAAGCCAACATAAAAGGCAGAGAAAAGATGCAAATATGGTACATAAGAGCCAGTAAAATTTATCAACATATAGAAGTTCCCAAAAATGCATATAGTAAGTGCAACTGATAGAAATAGTTCGACCATATTCTGCCAGTGACTCAGACGCATGCAACCCACGGATGCTGCATAGGCAAGAATATCAAAGAGATGGGAGAAAATTTCATCTTCCTTCGGAAAGCTTTGAACCTTCGCCTGCCAACGACAGCTTCTGAAGAGAATTCAAGAGTCAACCTCTCTCCTACATCTTTTGTTCCCACGATTTCCTGGCTCTGCTGCAACCTGAGACCTCTTGCCCTTTCTGTGACTGCCACGTGTCCCAGATCTAGGCTGACCAACAGGTTGGGAACGAGAAATAGGAACACGATGTTCACAAGCCAAAACAGGGAACCCAGCAGCAGGGATTCTGCAATGCCTCGGAAGACTCGATCAGGAATGATATCAGGTATTGTTGTCATATGCAATATGCTAACTGAATGCAATCAAGGGCTAGGAAATGAAAGATTAACAGTCAATGTGTCCAACAAAATTTCTTTTGCCATCAAAGCAATGCCTGATTCCTTGATGCGAATCATCCAAAGTAGTAAATTTTCCCATAATGGTGTTTCCAATATTTTGTTAATAAACAATGCTTAAATTACTTTTCCCTAAGAATTTCTTGGCATAGATTTGCATGCCCATTTCCCCAAAGATGCAATTCACACAGCATTACCACGTAAAACTATGTAAAGCCCCAGCCTTATGCAAAACAATACACACGCAAAGAGCGCTGGTGATTCAGAAATGTAAATGCTATAAGCTGGATAATAGAGGGATCGTTTCTCAGACACATCTTAGTCCCCACTTAGAACAAATCCCTCAATAAGTGCAGCAACTTGGCTGCATTGGGGAATCCAATCAGGAACTATTGATAAATGGCATGGAAAGATTTGCAGTGGAAGATCTTTTTTCTTTTTTTGGAACAATGGAGGAATAGGGTTAGAGTGGAAGGGAAGAGATGGGTAGCAACAGCACAGTAGTCAGATAAGAGAGTGGCTGCAGTATAGTCTAGGGAGGTGCAACGGCAGATCGGGTTCTGGCAATTACATGGAGAAGGGAGGGCCCGGAGGGGAGAGAGCAATATAGGGAGAGGATGAGATTGAGAGAAGCAAGAGGAAAGTGCCGAGGGGTTGTGAGATGGTTGAAAAAAAAAAAGGCAAGAAGGGCACCAAGGTGAAGAGAAGGGGTTGAGACAGGAAAAAAAAGACCGAGCATTTTGGTTGTCTTCATGTAATTTATGTCTTTATTAATAAATGGATCCCCTTACATGGAAGAGGAAATATATGGGAAAGAAAGACAACTGGCAACTCCTAATGATACTTCCATAAAACAAGAAACCAACTTTCCTAAGTTCAGCATTTGAAAACTGGAATTATGGTTTCAAATTCTACATCTGGCTGTGCTATTCGAGAATTTGCCTCTTAATTTCGGAAAAAGATAACTCCACCTAAGAGGTGGAATTTTATCTCTCAAATACCTCTATGTGCCTAATTCCATGATCCTATGTTTAAGTTCCCAAACACTAAACCTATATTCGGATGGAAGGATTAGGAGAGGAGGGGAAGTGAAGGAAAGGAAGGTGAGACTAGACACGTGTTTGATTGCAAGTTTCTGAAAGGAGAGAGGGAGGGAAGGGAAAGTGAGGGATTAAAAAGGCAACATTTGGAAGACTTGTTCCCCCTCCTAATCTGTTTAAATTGGGAGGGAAAGGAAATGATTGCATATAATTTTAAAATATCTCTTTTACCCCTCTTTATATAAATATCATATAGATTCTTGGAAGTATTTTAAAGGTTATATTAGTAAAATTAGACCAAATTCTCTCGTTTCCTTTCTCTCCAGTTATGTATCCAAGCATACAGTTTCAGTTTTCCTTCCCTTTCTTTTCCCTTCCATCCAAACAAAAGTTATATCGCCCCTTCTCTCCTTCCCCTTCCTTCCTGATCCTTGCATCCAAACATGCCATAAGACTCTAATTCCTCTCACAATTTCATTTCAATAAGACCTCTCCCCATTCGGTTTTGCTAGTTCCAATCCTCAAAGACCCTAAAAGAATACGAAGATAAAATTGACTAGGCCCTTGAAAATTGCATAATTGTTTATTGGCCTGCATCAGTATATTACAAAATGGAGGAAGGTGGCCGGCCAATCATCCATGGCCTCTATATGAGCATATCACTGTACCTCACACTGCACTTAAAACTTCCAACATCACAAGTCTTTCTATCTCCCAAATCTCAACCAGCAGCAGGGATGTGTTTGGTCTTTTGCTTCTTTTCGAGCACACTAATCCATTCCTACTTGTGATCTTTACATTTAAGTAATTTGCAAATTAATGACAATAGTCATCAATATACTTACTGCAATCTCAACCAACCAACCAACCCCTCCCCCTCAACAAAAAAAAAAGGGAGAGACACGAAGAACGAAAACTCCATAATCCATCAGATGGACCCCTAAATCAGCACCTAGAAGTCTACCTTCTCATATCAAGTGCTTTAGCCTAAAGGGAAACAAATAGGGTTTCAATCGTCCCTGTTGAGCCATATATTGTTCAATATGCCAAATGGTAGCCTTCTAGAGAAGGGACGTTATGTGTTGGCTTCACCTGCATGCACGTACACACCATGTTCATCCAGCTCAGTCATAACTCTCATTACCACCTACAGTCTCTATGAGTCTGTCCACCGAATTTCCACAAATATGTGGCTCTAAGAAGCCATAAATTAAGTTTATCATAGTTGAAGAAAATAAATTTCCTTGGGTTACCAAAAAATCCATACACCTCTATATAGGTATGAGAAAAGTATATCATAGATCCACTATATAAAATAAAATAACATAATACCCCTTACAAACATAAACATAACTCAACACTCCCTCTCAAGATGGAGCATATATATCCATCATGCTCAGCTTATTTCTACACTTCTCAAACTGGGGACGTGGCAACAGCTTGGTAAACATGTCAACAGTCTGGTCTGACAAGGTAACGCAAGTAGTACGAAACAAGCCCTACTAAATCAAACTCCTGGTGTAATGATAAACCACTTCCACATGTTTTGTTCTCTCATGGAACATAGGATTGTTTGCAATGTAAGTAGTAGCCTGATTGTCACAATGCATCTCCATAGGTTCCTGAACATCAACATGAAGATCTCATAACAGAGATCTAATCCATATCATCTCAGCAGCAGTATGTGCCATGGCCCTGTACTCAGACTTAATATTAGAGCATGAAACAACATTTTGTTTCTTGCTCATTCAGGTTACCAAGCTCCCAGCAACAAAGGTACAAAAATCAATAGTAGACTGCCTATCCCCGACATCACCTACATAATTTGCATCTGAGTATACAACAACCATAGGTGCCTTTCTCTGAAAAAGAATGCCTCTACCTAGACATCCCTTGATGTACCTCAACACCTATATCACAGCATGCCAATGAACCTCAGTGGGCTTGTCTAAGAACTGACTCGACCTCCCCACTACAAGGCTAATATCCGACCTAGTGATAGTCAGATATAACAGCTTCCCCACCAGCTGTCGATATGCCTTCTTATCTTTTAGCTTCACATTATCTTTAAACAGATGAATTTTAGGATCCATAGGAATATTTACATCTTTGGATCCTAGCATGTCTATCTCCTGAAGAATATCAAGAGTATATTTCCTCTGCGATATAATTGTCCCTTACTTGTAGCAAACTCAATGCCTAAAAAATATATCAGCTTCCCAAGATCTTTCATGACAAACTGGTATGCCAAGTATCTTTTCATTTAAGATACACCCTTTGCATCATCACCTATAAGAATAAGATCATTTACATACACAAGCCACTGTACCACTACTAGTCTTTCTCACAAATAGTGAATGATCCAATGAAGATTTCTGCATCCCAATAACAGACAATGCCTCAGACAAGCGCTGGAACCAAGCTCAGAGGCTCTGCTTAAGACCATAAATAGCCTTACGAAGCCTAATACACACTCTCCCTGAATATCAAAGTCAGGTGGCTGCTACATATATATCTCTTCCTCCAAGTCTCCGTACAGAAATGTATTTTTAACATCCAACTGATGTAACTGCCATCCATCATAAGCGGCACCAGATATAAGAATTCGAACAGTAGAGTCATGCAACAGGGGAGAACGTGTCAAAGAAATCCACCCTATATGTCTAGGTGAATCATTTGACCACTAAGCGGGACTTATACCTTGAAATAGACCCATCTGAGTTGTATTTCAAGGCAAAGACTCATCTGGCTCCAACAAGATGCGCACCAGACGGTAAAGGTGACAGCTCCCAAGTACCTCTGGTAGTAAGTGCAAACATCTCCTCCTCCATAGCTGCCTTCCAGTGTGGATGTAGTAGAGCCTGCTGGTACGAGGTAGGTAACTCAACACTAAAAACAACAGCTGTGAATGCATGAAACTCCGAACTCAGATAATCAGTAGTAACACCACTCCCAGCAACACGATACTGGGCACAAGATCGCGGAGCCTTCCTAATAGCAATAGGAATATCTTCATCAATACTCATGGAATCAGGACCTGGAGAACTATCCTCAGGTGACAGACTCTCACCTGCTACATCTACTGACACTGTGCCTGAAAAAGTCTCCTGAGCAGGAACCACCTCTAGGTTATCAACACTATCCTGAGTCTGTGGAATAGATGGAGGGGGCTTTGCCCTATATACAACTAGCAACTGATAGGTGTGACCCTTGAAGGTCCCTTCATCCACTGGTGCTGGTCTGAATGTGTTGGTAGGTGGCTCATCAACCTGAGAAGTGCTACTAGTATCTGTGAATATACCAAATGGTATAGAAGCAACTGGTACAGGCGCATTCTCCAGCACACTCTGCACCTGCCTGGCAACAATAGAAAAATAAGGTACTGCTTCATGAAAGGTGACATCTGCACTGATATAATGTCTCTGGTGTAGGGGATCAAAACACCGATACCCCTTCTGAGTACGAGAATAGCTAAGAAAAACACACTTGACTGCTTTAGGTGTCTAATTTATCATGCATAGGTCCAAGGAGATGTACAAAAGCCACGCACCCAAATGTCTTGGATGGAAGATCAAATAACTCATCATTTGGATAAAGCACCTAACATGGTATCTGCTCGTGAATCACTAAGGAGGGCAATCTATTAATAAGGTAGCAAGCAGTAAGCACTGCATCTCCCCAATAGTTTTGTGGCACACTGTTATGGATAAGAAGAGCTCTGACTATATCAAAGATATGTCTGTGCTTTCTCTCTGCGACTCCATTTTGCTGAGAAGTGTGAGGACATGAGATCTGATAAATTATACCATGTATGCCATAGAATTCTACCAACCGACGAATACAAAACTCCAGTGTATTATCAAACCTGAGAGTCTTAATGCAAACAACAAATTGATTTTTTATCAACACAAACTTCTCAATCAATGGACCTACTTCAGACTTATTCTTCATGAGAAATAACTAGGACAATCTGGAAAAATCAACCACAATCAAATAGTACCGATGTCCTACTTTATCAGGAGTCCTACTGAGACCCCAAACATCAAGATGCACTAATTGAAAACATGAAGTTGAACATGGTCCTATAGCAGCTAGCAAGGAAGATCAATGGTACTTCCCAAGTTGGCATGCATCGCAGGAAGGTTGTGTAGTTGGGGACACATGAGGAATAAGCCTGAGTAACTTTTCCAAAGAAGGATGACCCAATCGTCTATGCCACTGTAGAGCACTCCTAGATGTACTAACCCGACATGCAGCAACCATAGGACCCTGCTAAAGTCGGTAAACTTCTTCATATCCACTACCAATGATCTTCACTGTCATTCTATCCTGGAAAATACATCCACGCTCATCAAAGATGACCCGACAATTCATCTGCTTAATGATCTCACTGACAGAGAGCAAGTTCATGGATAAATCTCGAACAAACTACACATAATTAAGTTGCATAGAATGGGCAACATTAATTTTCCCTTGACCACTAATAGGAGCAAGTCACCCATCAACCACCTATACTGTACGACCCCGAGAGACAGGTTGAATTTGTCCAAAGTATTGCAGATTCCTGGATAAATGATTTGAAGCATCTGAATCAATCAACCATGTCACACCAGTGGTTTGAGTATCACCCACAGCAGTTCCTAATGCAATCTCTGACTGAGCAATGCCATGTTTACTAAACCACACTGCCACAAACAAAGTTTAATGTGCCACAGAGAAGGGTACACACCGCTGAACTTCTTCACACTTCAGACTTGAAAATTGACAGAAAATGGAGACTACACACCCCAACAAATATACCAATCGAGGAATACACACCTCAAAAAACTCTACTCACACGCGGTCAATACTCAAGGGGACTACACACCCCAAAAACATGCATCAAAGGGAAATACACACCCCAAATCTAATAGATGAGATCTGAAAATACCATCACATCATCTTTCCGAAAGATCCTTGGCTTCAATACTCCATCAACTATAATCCAAAGATCTTCCAATCAGATACAAGGTAGAGATGTGCCCTCTCTCTGCTGCCAAACACCAACAATAAGAGAGAGCACAAAAAATCAGTGACTAAACCTGGGCGATGGTGGCAAGTGGCCTAGGCGGTGGTCGCAGCAGCTCTTCCCGACGCTGTAACCTACTGCTGCCACCACCAGCAGCGGTGGCCTGCTGCTGCTACTATTGACGGTGGCGGCAGCCAGGTGCTACTGCTGCTGTTGTTGGCGACAGCAGTGGCCTGCTGCTGGCCTACTGATGCACCAGCTAGCAGCAGCAATCGGTGCTGCTGCTGCTGCGGTGGTGATCCGGTGCCGACGTGGCTGCCGGTGGTGGCGGCGGTAGCTCCGACGAGAAGGCTTAAGGTAGGGTTAGAGTTTTGTTTTTGATGGAGTCCTCAACCTTGACTTTGATACCAAGTTGAAGAAAATAAACTTTCTTAGGTTGTCAAGAAATCCCTACACCTCTATATAGGTATGGGAAAAAAACATCATAGACTCACTACATAAAATAAAATAACATAGTATCCCTTACAAATATAAACATAACTCAGCAATCACCACTAAAGACCCAATTGAGATAAAAAGCATTACAATCTTATAATCCAAACAAGAAAGATATGTCAAGAATCTGGAAACCAAGACGGCAAAATTCCAACGGCAATCAACTCTTCTACATAAGTTGATTATGGATCCAAACAACATAATCAGATATAATACAAAAAGAACAGGCAATTAATTCCCTTCACTTTTCATCAATTTTTTTTTCTACCAAGAAGGTAGGGGGGCCTTAACAAAGGTCGTTAACCTCCCAACACTCCTTGTCAGTATTGAATGATACAATGCCCTGGTTGCTTTAGCATATTTCTAGACCGAGAGCCTTCTACAAAATGCACATCCCAAGAATCACCAACTATTAATGGGTTTAACAGAAATCAACCAGAGTACATAGATCACCACCCATTTT
Source organism: Thalassia testudinum (assembly GCA_037157565.1). Taxonomy (NCBI): domain Eukaryota; kingdom Viridiplantae; phylum Streptophyta; class Magnoliopsida; order Alismatales; family Hydrocharitaceae; genus Thalassia; species Thalassia testudinum. The sequence continues at coordinate 131,488,269 of JAZHRO010000077.1, forward strand.
AAGTAAAAGTTACAGGATTCATTTTATCTTCTATTTGAATGTTCTTGGATATCATGGAAAACGACTTGGATAACTAGGCTAAAAAATGATCTCTGAAAAGCCTACAAAGGGCTTGACTTTCTTACTTCCCAACGACATCCATGGAACCGATTATAGCTAATACATGTATATGAAAGATCCAATTTTAACTACTGAAACAGCAATAGCATATTGGCTGAACTATCTTATTGATTGAAGCTGTGGCAACATGAAATGGCAAGAAAATTGTGGAAAGTATAAAATGGAGAGCAGATAAAACCAACAATTAGAGTTTCCTGATTCCATACCCTCAAAGAGCACAGCAGACTCCTGCCTGGCATTGGGAACACCATGTAACCTATCCTTGTGCAAGCAATGTCGAAGCGCCATGTTTTCGGAAGTGCAGCATTGAAGAAGCCGATGGAGGTGCCTGCACTCCGCTTCCAGGAACTTACTCTTCCTCTCCAGATCCTGAACATACAACTTCCTCCTCTCCCTCGATTTCATGGCGGAATGTCTATTCCTCAACTGCCTATACACCATCGCATCACTTCTATAAGACAACTATCACAGATCAAGGTTTTAAATTGCTAATTTCGATAAATTTGTTCGTACACATTTTGAAGGTATGCCATGAAAATATCCATATTTAGATTTCGACAATTTCGATATCCCAAAAGTAATCTATTTCGGAGGCACACTAAGATTATGCCGACAAAAATAGTAGAAATAGTCAAAATAATTAGAATTTCAAGAAAATCACAAATTTAAATATGTTTACGTAAGAAAAAGAATGCTATAACCTAATATTCATATGCAACATGTACTCAACCATGTTAAAGTTCAAGAACAAGGTTCTAAATGCCTATTACTGCAAAAAGCTTAGAAGGTTATGCGATAAGGGAATGTGACATACCTAAATTCAAATACAACAGATAGCATATAAATGCAAGATGCAAACATATTCAAATTTAAAGTTTAGATACACCATGATGCATAACCAAATTCAATTACTAGAATAATTGTCACTTGGTGGAGGTAATTATTTTTAAAGCAACAATTGTCATTTTTATGGAGACAACAGTTTGTAGAGACAAAGGTAAGATGACTTTTTCAAGGGAGAGTTATAAGTTAAAAAATCATATATCCAACATGCCATTTCTAAGTTTAAAATTGAACATTTTTGCTCAATCCTCAACATATCATCGAAATTGTTAAAATGGTCAATGTGAGCATCGAAATTGTCAAAACATTACCTGCATGCCAATGGCAACCAGGAATTTTGACATTATTTCATGTTGACATGGAGTAGACACCAAAATAGGTCATTTTAATGAAATTTCACTACCATGCCACCAGCATTTAAATCGTTGCAACAAATAAAATAGCATACTATAATGAACAAACACCACAAGTTCTATCACAACAATCAATACAATCATCACATATAAACACACGGAAAGCAAAAGATCTTACTGTATATACAACTTGACCGCTTGTAAGATACTCATTATTCTATCAATAATTTACTTAAACATCCCTAAACTTACACTAATACTTCAATGTACTCCATGAAATTCAAATTGACAAGATTCGAAATGCCTGTGTTTCGATATCATATTTCGATGATTTCGATGACCCAAAAATAATCTATTTCGAAGGCATGCCAAGGGCATGCTGAAGGCACGCCAACCCATGCCGTCAAAAATGACAAAATTGGTCAAAATGTTTGAAATTTAAAAAATAACTATTTAAATGGATAAACATTTCCATATAAGTCCTAAATCATGTCTTATACTTCCTATTTAAAAGGATAACTATTTTCAAAATTAAGAACTACAACAAGAAAAGTGCTAATGCTAATTCAAAATGGGATATATTGGTGATATGTTGTTGATATTAGATAATTTTGATTAAATTAGTAAAAATGACTTAAAATGGGTAAAAATGTTACAATGTGAAAAAATGCAGACGTTAGAAAACAAAAATCATGTTTTGAGGAACCCACTCACGATACGGATAATCAATATCTTTTAAGTTGGCAATATGCAATTCATAACTCGTGTAACAGTAACATCAATGTAGCGCAGCAGTAGACAACCAGCAGCCAACAGTAGCAATGGCGTAAGACGTGCGTCATGCGCGCGTAACCTAGCAACAGGCAACAATGCAAACCGACATACTGTCAGCATGCCAACAATTTCGGTGGCATGCCACCGGCATGCTGGAGACATCCCTGTATTTCGATAAGTATGTCGTGTCGATATGGCATTTCATCAAAAGCCCCAATTTCGCCGGTCTATCAGAGGCATGCCAACGACATTTTAATCACTAATTCAGAACATACCAATGTACCTTTCTAATTGTATCTATGCGGTCCCTTAACGTTGTCATTTACTGAAATTCAAAACTGATTTAAATAATATACCACATTTTGAAGTTGTTATTAATAAGATTTGGGCTTAAAAATTAGCAAATGAGAACTATGTTGGAGTGAATTTGTGCAAGGAGGGACTACATTATACAAACATAAAGGTTAGGGTTGACATTTACAGGTTTCAAAGTTCAAGGACCACGTTGAAATCTAAGTGCAAATTCTATCTATTAGAAATGTATTAACAGTCTGTCTACCTTAAACAAGCATTGCCTGATGCTAATCCATACCAGGACAACATTATATAAAACTTTACTTTTACATTAGATCACACCAAAATGCATGTTCTCAACATAATTATCAATAAGTTAACAAAAAAAAAGAAAAAACAAAAGATGATTATCAGTATTAGTATAATTATTATTTATACCTTGTCCTCTTCTTGGCAGCCGCATCATGATCCTCCTTGTGGCCGTCGTCGTCGTCCACCACCACGGGCACAGGCACAGGCACAGGCAGCGAATCATCATCCCTCCTCGTCACCTCCTTCTCGGCAGGAGGGTTGTTGGACTCCTCCTGCTCCGGAGTAGTGGTGGTGGTGGTGGTGACATCGTCCCCACCATGATCCTCTACAGGTTTGGTGGAGTTGGCGGCCCCACCGTCGTACTCCTCAGACGACCCCACATCATGGGCGAGAACGTCCAAAACGGACAAGGGATCCTCCTCCTCCTCCTCCTCCACCGCGGGAGGGCAGTAGTAGAAGTCGAAGGAATCCTTCCCCTTCTCTTCTCCCATAAGGTTCTCACCCTCCCAAGACCAAGAGGAGTGATGATCATCGACCGGTAATGCCGCGGCGGATCCGGACGGTGCGACTTGGCTTTCGCCCCCCTCAATCGGTAGATGAGATGCTGATGGTGAGGTATCGCCGTCGAGGAGGAGGAGAGAGCAGAGGTCGGGAGGGTTGGAATCGAAGAAGGAATCGAGGTCGAATTCTTCGAGGTGTTTAGCAGCCTCTGGAGAAGTAGCAGGAGCGTCCTCCATTAGGGACTTGGACTTAGGGATTAGGGAGGGAGGAGAAAAGGGCTTGTTGATTGGTTGGTCGGTTTACTAGAGAGTTTTCGAGTAAGTAGAAGAAGACGACATGGACTGGAGGAGGAGGAGGGGGACGACGACGACGAGAGAGAGAGAGACGGAGAGGAGAAAGGGAGAGTATCAGGTAATTCCCATTCAAACAAAAGAGATAGTTTGCGAGAAGAGGATGAAGGGTTATTTGTGAACTGCTGGCCGTGGGAATCGATTTGGCGAAGGACGCGGTTACTTGGCAACAGAGGGACCGGGGTGTTTTGGGGATTTCGGGAGGGTGCCTGAATCACTCAGCCAATACATGGACGACACGTCTGCGGCACGCCGTGGGAATTTGGCACCTACTTTTCCTCCTTTCCACTCTTTTCTTGCATTCCACGCTACACCCGCACCTTATTCTCGACTTGGATCGTAAGCATTTGGAAGAGCGCATGAATGATGTAAACATGGAATTGTCAGACCCGAAGAATTGGACGAGGAATACGGGTGTTTCGAAATCAAAAAAATAGAAAATGTACGTCGTTTTCCACGGACTAAAGTTACCTCTCCTTCTTACTCAAAATTGGTCACAAAGTTGGAAGATGGTGCCGCTCCTCTAATTTTATCAGCATGTGTGAGATTGACGAAAGAGATTCGGATCTTCGATTAAGGTCTGAAAAATATCTTTAAGTAAATTATTGCTCTTTGATGTTTGAAGGAATTATATTGGAATCAGTTATGATGTAATATTTTATTTGGATAATTATGATCCTGAAATGTAAATTATCGACATTAAATTTTAGAGGATACCTTTGCTATTTTATACAAGTATAAATGTAAAAATTGATATGTAAGGTTACGATGTAAATGTATATGTTTAGAAAAAATATGATTTAAGCATTTAATTGTAGATACATATTAATTTTAGGATCGTATTTTATGGTTACTCATTATTTGTGTATTGTCATAATTGTCCATTGTGTAATACAATAAGTATACATATTGCATGGTAAAAATCACGTTCAAATTTTGATATAATTGTACATCTATATTTAATTATTAAAAAATTAAGCTAGTTAATTTTGAACAGAATGATACATTAATATAGATGTTGCTGGTAACGTATGGGGCTACATCTTTTAAGAATGTATGTGGTAAAATAAACAATGTGAAAGAAAAATCCATAGAGCAACTTGGCATTTGCCTACTATCTTAGCATTAAATTTCATCAACCTACGAAAATATAGATATCAACTTAATCAGCAAGATGGGAAGCATGTAAGAAGATATGAAACTTTTATGTCATTGAAAGTAGCAGAGAACATACAAGTTGGTAAGAATCTACATGGCATAATGTTTACAACTATAAGAGGAATCCAAATATGATACATTTAATTTGAGAAGTATACCAATTACATCAACTTCAAGAAGTTTAAGTATTACATAATCTTGGTTTTACATGGAAGAAGGCAAAAATTTCGAAGGGCATCATCCAAGTTATAGATGCTCCTCATCCCAGTCTCCTGTCGTATTCAAGTTGCATGTACGGATGTACTGCAATAGAAAATACATAAGATAATACATGTGCTCAAAAGGCCTCTCAAGTGCAACATACGTGCTTTTAGGGAGGTGACATCAATGCATAATGATCAGCATGTTATTGTTAGTACACAATGCCTAGAAGATGTAATAATACATTATCAAGAAAGTAATTCACAAAAACTTGCAACAAAAGCCACAGTGGAGTAATGCATGAAATTGCTCTGGAGGTTGGGGGGGGGGGGGGGGGGGGGAGTGAATAATGTAGGATAAAAATTTAATACGAATAAAAGTAATCGTACAAAAGCAACCCATAAAATGCACTAGGATATTTAGGTGGAAATCTAATGAGTAAAAATCATCACCTGAGGCTCTCGACTTACGATTTCACAATCGACCTAGTCGATCAACTACACTAACGTGTCACCTGAAACCAAGGGTGATACAATCTCAATACACAATGCAATAGTCAAGACGATGCAAGATTTGCCTCCAAAAGAGGTAAAAATACACTAATCAGACACCCAACTATAATAAAATAAAAGAAACAAGGTCCTATAAGCCCCATTTGGTTCAGTTATAAATAGGATTTTTATCATATATGGCAGTCATAACTGCTATAGTAAATGAACAGTGTAAAGTTTTATTATTACCTATCACATCTATCACCATCCATCACATCACCCCTAACCAATCATACATACCTCTACTAACTCACTCACATCCATCACACCTACCTCCCACCAACTCACTCAGAATACAAATAAAAATAAAAATCAATAATAACATATCAACTCAATTATCAAATTCACACCCACTAACCTTCCTCTTACCCATCCACCTATCCATCCTTAAGTCTTCTTAAACTTTACCTAATCTTAAACTTTAAACCTCAACCAAACAGGGCCATAAAGTCTATAAAATATAATGAAATAAAGATGGGTGATTGCGCAGCAATCATAGAACTTAATCGACCTGAATAGAGTTAGATTCTAACTTAACTTAGGAATAATGCATGCATGAGCTACATAGTTGCATCATAATTGACTTATTTAGCTATGTAAAGAATAATGATATGTTTATGTTCTAATTGATAGTTAATGATAATTGCAGATGATTCGGGACTGTAGATGATCAATCCAACTGTACGGATGGACTCAGAGCAATGATGGTAGTCTGATGACGCAAAAATCACTTCAATCGGAGCCCTATAACACCATCTACAAAGGTAGGAAGACAGACAGTCAAGATAGCATCACGTGGCACCATTCCAATGGCTCCCCATCGTGGCCTCATTTTCTAAAGGCACCTCATGAGCTCAGTGGGTCGTTGGATCATCATCCAACGGCCATCGATGATCCACGTAGCCGGATCAACGCACTTCATCAAGAGGAGCTTCATCTCAGCCATTAGATCATTGAGGGGGGGCCAAATTGTGCTGAGTGATGCGCACGCCAAATTCGAGCATCAAATATGGATCACACAGCAGGCGACGCGCCACGTGGCGTAGCAGAGGGTTAGAGGATCAACACGCGGATGATGATGCACTATCGCACGCAGGTGCGAGCCTTCAACGAGCGATGGGCGCACCTTTGACGAGATCTCAACCATTGATCGTCAAATCCAACAACCACGATGGAGCGCACGTGATGAGCATGTGAGGAGGGAGGGGTTTGACACGCTGGCGACCACACAATGGACATTAGATGCTCGCAATGAAGCCACGTGGCGATCACACGTTGAAGCGCGTGATGAAGCATGATCTGAGGCCGATATTGACGCAATTAGAGCCCTTGATCAGCAGATCGACGATCCTCGTTCACTCTAGCTTGATGACATGATTGGGGGCCCTACAATACTTATTTTACCCCCCAATTTTCCTATTTAAAGGGCCAAGGTCCCCCCCCCCCCCCATATCATCATTCACCTCCACCAAGCATCTCCACCTCCATTTCAACTTAAAGAGCTCACCTCCTCCAAGCTCCTCACTGCCCCCTTACCACCAAAGGGGCTGGTTCTGCTACTCTTTCTGAAGCAATCCAAGGCCGCCGAAGCACTCCATACTGGAGCACCATCGGTGCCATCATCCATGCTCTCATCTCTCTACTTCTTTCTCTCTATTCTTATTTTTTTACTGTATTCATAGTGTTAGCTGAAGCATGTATCTAGCAACAACCACCTATATATGATATATTATTTTGAATCTACTTTCCTCTATTAAAAAAAATCATGATAATTCCGATACGTATAAATGATTTAGCGTTAGATATGAATTCCTTCAGTAGCCTTCGCACAGTTGAAATTGTGTGTACTAAAACCCACACATTCACATTCATTATTTCTCTGACACACGCACATGTTCTTCGCATTAATAATGTGACCGATGAATCATATATCCACAACTTAGAGATCAAACTACGTTTTTAAAGAAAGTAGGATCAAAATTAATTTCGTTATTAATCGCCTCATTGAGATCAACCTGGACTCAATAGAGTTTCGTTATAAAAATTATTGTTTAGGATTATCACGAGACTATACTACAACATGGTCTTTCTATTTCGCGTGATTTAACCCTAACAAATGGCGCCATTGTCGAGGAGGCAAGGCGAATGTGATTTCTGATCCATGATTTCATATCTGACATACTTGTATATGCTTGCTTTCTTGGTGAGCAGGAAAGAAACAGAAAATCTGCACACACATCGGGCACAGGTGAAGATATATTCAGGTGCACACTACTTATCGTAGGTTTAGGATTTTTATTTGAATCTTAGGTTAGGTGTTTTTCTTTAGAAAAAAAAACATGAAAAATTCAAAAAAAAAAATTGAGTAAAAAGGCTTATTCTCTTACAAAAACATGTTGAAAAGACTTTTCACTATCTCTTGGAATTCAACCAGTGATTTTTCAACGAGTTAAAAATTATTTTGCCGAATATCTATTGATAAAACAATCTTGAAATTTGAACGTAGATTTTCAAACTAACTTTTCAATGCCATCATTCATTGTGAAAAATTCGCACGGTGCCATTTGTGAAAATTCACAAATCAATTTCTTTTTATCTTCAAAAACTGATTCCGAACAACATATAAATCAGATTGAATTGAAATTAGTGGGGTTTGAAAGCTGATCAAACAAGATTTAATTTGAGTATTTGTTCCGAATCTTTGGATCTGAATTGATACTGTTTCAAGGAGAAAAACTAACAAAGGGTCAATATGCCTTATCTGACCCCTGCTAGTTAAAAAGTAATATAAAATCACGTAAAAATATTCTCTTGAAAGCTGATTTGAAAAGGAATCTTCTTGTCAAATTTCATTCAATTTGGATTCCTTATTTAGTGTGGAGAATGTTTTTAAGTTGATTACTTGGTCTATTACTTGATTTGAGTAGAAGTTGCATAAACCCTAGGTACCTCTTTTAGGATTTTTGATTGTAGAGACCAATTGACTAGGATTGGACTCAATTGAGTCCATTGCCTAGTCGGTGAATCGAGTCACTTGGTTGATCACCTCACCCAACTCAATTACTTGAAGGTTAAAAAGCATAAAGAAAAATCTTAATTTAACCTACATATGTTGTTTAACTACTGGGTAGCCTCAATTTCCTTAGCCAAACCCAATGTCTAAGCCTATAGGGTAGTGCCAAACAGTTGCCGTTAAGGGGTATCAAGGACCCAGAGGTGCAAGTTAAAGGAAGAACCTTCCCTTTAGTCCCCTCATATTCAGACTGGTTAGGTTAGCTTAGGAAACAAGGATTATTTGCAATCGATTTTATAACAAATATACTTCAGAAATTTGAACATAAACGAAAAAAATCTAATCACCTAACTCTAAGGACCGCATTTTATTGCAAGGCCTTAACCTTGTTGGCTTGACTACACTAACCCTTGTGTTGGTGTATGCAAGGGAGGTCTTTAAAACTTGATTTGGTTAGACCTTGGGAACCTAACCCAAGGCAGCGTATGTGACTTTTCGCACCACCTTCTTCTTCCTCTACCCCTTCTACTCGATTAGTTGAAATGGCTAATCCTAATCCTGATCCTGGTCATGAGGACCAAGATCCGATGGCCCATCTGGAGGCCCGAGTCACTACATTTAAGGAGCGACATTAGCAAAGCATCAATCGAATATTAAATAGTTTGGACAAAATGCAACACCCACCGTACAGAGAACAACTGCAGGATTTCTACGATCTGACTGCCATTATTGTAGCACCTCAAGTTCGGATTCCTGCAGGCAAAGATACATTCGAGCTCAAGCCGAATGTAATAAGTTTGATTCAAGCTTATTTCCGTAGACAATCGAATGAGAATCCCTTCCAGCACATCGAGGATCTGAGTCGAATCGTGGAAATAGTTCGACCCAAAAATGTTGATCTAGGGATTGTTCTCATGAAGCTTTTCCCATTCTCACTAAGGGATAAAGCTTCATATTTGTTCAAGACCATTGCGAGGCCAATTGGAACTTGGGGGGAATTACGTCGAGAATTCCTACAAAAGTTCTTCCCAATAGGTCGAATGAACACAATGAGGTGAGTGATCACAACTTTTTCCAAGGGACAGAGGGAAAAGCTACATGATGCATGGGATAGATTTCATGATCTTCTTAGGAAATGTTTACACCATGGTGTGTCCAGATGGCACTTAACCCAGATCTTTTACCATGGTCTAGACGACACACATCGGTACCTAGTCGATGCATCTAGTGGCGGGAATTTCCTCGTTAAAGACAAGAATAGCCCCTTTAAGTTGTTCGAATCTTTAGCAGAGAACTCTATGAATGCCATGCCCATGAACCAATTCCAACGACCTGGACAGCAACGAGTTAATGTCCACGAGGCTCATGTTGAGTCAGCCCGAGCCGGCATGGATACTATCACCAAGAAGCTGAATAAGGTGGACCTGTTGGACAAGAAGATAGACAAATTAATTAGTTCTCGTCTAGGATTTTCCAGTAATATGGTAGCATCCCACTCTTCCTCTGCATCCCGAGTCCCTCCTGCTTCAGTACATGTACTCACTCGGGATGCATCTTCTCCATCTACTTTCTCGTGGGATCCTGCATATCAAGAACCTGTGAATAATTTGGATCTGGTGTTGGTGCTAGAGCACCACGATCATTTGTTTTGATGATAACAAAACACGTGTCATTTAATATTTGCGCTTTGAGTCCTAGATTTCAGGTCAATCGCAAATGGATACGTGATTAGACGGAGTTCGAGCTCGCATCCAGGACGGATTGGAGGAGCTTGATGGAAAACAGAGGAGATTCGCGAGGAGCGATAGATTGAAGAAGGAAGGAGATGAAGAATAGGATAGATTTTTCGTTTCTTCTGTTACTCTTTATTTTTGTTATTTAGATTCATGTTAAAGAGCCTCAAAGTACCCTAACAGTAGTCCTAGGAACACCTGCACAACCCTAGGATACTTAGGTTTTCTGTAGCGAACTTAGAAAACCAATATAGGGTTCAAACAGAGTTTTCAGACGTCTAATTCCAAAATCAGACGTCTGATAAAGTATTTTAAGACGTCTGACTATTATTTCAGACGTCTGATAACTATTAGGCTGGACATAGTTAGTTCTGTCTGATGAAATCAGACGTCCAGACCTTAGACCAGACGTCTTAGGAGACGTCTGATGGATTTGCCAGACGTCCAATTAGTGAACCGTTGGTTGGCTTAGCAAACACTCAAGACATGACCGTTAGAGCCTTATCAGATGTCCTTAGGCCTTTCCAGACGTCTGATAATTGACCGTTTTGCCTCGGCTGACCCAAAATCTCTTCTCAGAGATTTTCTAGCCATTTCAACGTTTGGAAAATCCATTCCCACAATAAAAGTATGTTTCCAGACGTCTAGACATAGTGCCAGACGTCCTATATGTCGTCTGATGGACTTGCACAAGAACCCTGTTTAGATCTGATTCAAGTCAGGAAGAGACCCGCCCAAAATCAGACGTCTTACCTTGGAATCAGACGTCTTAAAGTGAACTTCCAGACGTCTGATGCCAGAATTAGACGTCTGATAAGCCTGTCAGAGCAATGATTGTTCCTGATTTCGAGCTGATTCTCTTGGGCTTTGTTCCCAACGGCTATAGAACCCTTCCTAAGCCTTCCAAAGTCTTCCTAAGGCCTCTATAAATAGAGGGGAACCTTTGCAACACATACACACACTAAAAAACACTTAGAGACACCAAGATACACAAGAAACACTTTGTAATACACTTTCCACTCTCTTGTGTCCTAGCTAGCTCTTGCTCTCCAAGCTCAAGTTCCATTCTCTTGAGAGCATCAAGCTTCGCGCACCCGCTCTCCCACCGTAGTTCACGAGAGCGAAGTTGCGCCGTCGCGTGGCTCACGCACCGCGTCATCAACTCGGCTCACTCCTTGCAAAGGGAGGTTTCCTAATTCCTATAGAAGCTAGGTTTAAAATTACTTTGTTGGCTCTATAGGATTACTTGTTTATTTTATTTTTGTTATTTGGTTGGGTATTCGCTTGGCGAATTCCCGTCTCCTTCGCGAGACAAAATCCTTCTCGTGGAGAGAAGGGGTTGAGGTACGCTACCCTCGTTTAAGTAGCGTGGTTGTATTGAGGTTGAATCACCCTCGTTTAAAGTGATTCAGTTTAGTGGATTTTGATCAACTTAGTTGATCGGAAAATCCTAACTCGAGAGGGTTAGGTGGTGGTTTTCACTAGGTTTGGGTTTCCACCTAAAAATTCTTGTGTACTTGTGTGATTGCTTATTTTGTGAAGATTGTTTATTTTATTTCCGCAATTATTACGTCACCCCCTCCGGGTAGGGAAATCCACATCTGGCACCCTATGATCAGGGTTATGAGCCTCATGATGATTATGGTGCATATTCCCTTGATGAATATACGTCTCAAACATCTTCGGCCTATGAAGATGTTAGCGCTATCCAAGGATACGGGAGTAATAACCCATACTCTGAGACGTATAAACCTGGTTGGTGCCAACATCTGAACTTCTCCTGGTCTGGTAATGCATAGAGGCCAAATCAAGATCCACAACACCAGACCAAGCAATACGGGAATGCACAGAAAACAATCCGAGGCAGCAACCATTCCTGTCTAAAAGAGCGATTCTCGTTTTCGATGAAATTTTAAACATAAAATGTCGAGTCGTTATAGTTCATTGCGTGGTAGAAAATTACTTTTCAAAATATTTAATAATTCAAAATCTAGCCACGAAAATAGTTAGGTCGTCTCCATAGGGAGGAATTAGCCTATTAAACTAGTTAGTGGTGCCTCGTTTGTTCGGGAATATCAACGGATGTGCATACTAATTAGTGCAATTTATTTTCAACATAAGTTATCATTTTATGTAATTAATCAAGAATATAGGGATGTTACATGCAAAATCACCACCATGGAAATACGTGAATCGTGATCTTGTTATTATCAAACACCGTCAATATCAATCAAAACAGAACTCGTTCCCTATAACCAATATCCCATACTCTACCATTCATGAGACAAATGCAACTATCCGTAATTCGAATAAACCAGAGGGATATTCATGCAAATCTATCTTAATATAATAATGAGATAAATAAATTAATAGCGCTTCTCACAATGGCAGGACTCGTAAATATTATTGAGAGGAGAAACAGAGGATTTCTCCTCTCTCTTCTGTGCACACGTGAAAGAGGATCGTTGGAGGAGCTACTGTGAGTGAAGGTGCGCCAGAGCGTGGGCTTCGCTTTAGCGTTGGCGGCACTACCAACGGCAGCCGAACATGGCCAGTTGGAACATCGAAGGCTGGCGGTGTCAAGGTGTCTGCATGCTGCTATAGGCGCACGTGTAAGCCGCGCGTGGCTACGCGTGGCCTAGGTGGTCGGCAAGGGTGCTTAGGTGAGCTTGGAGTCGAGGTTGAAGGTCGGTCGAGGTGGCTGTGTGCGTGGAGATTTGGGTTCCCTTAGGAGAAGTTGCAGGGGAGGCCGGTTGAAGAAGAGGAAGAAGAGGAAGGGGCAATAGTGGATGGCTGTGGTTTGTGTGGAGAGGAAAAGTGGTGGTGTTGGCGTAGGAAAGGAAGATGGTGGCCGGTTGTGGCTGTGGTGGGGTGGTGAGGTTGGGTTCGCTTGGTGAAGTTGCATGTGGTGGTGTTGAGAGGTGGAGAAGATGAAGGAGATGAAGACGGTGAAAGGAAAGGTGTTGTTGTTGATGGAGAGCAGGTGAGGGCAACGTGCACGCTATCACCGTGCACGCCCGAAGTCGGTGAAAGGTGAAGATCGCCTGAGCCACAGTGCAAGTCAGATCCACAAGGTCCGCTTACGCCACGGTGCCGGTGATGGAGATGGTGAATCCCTGCCAGGCGGAAGGGATGAGATGATCCTCAGGATGATGGTAGGCCCTCCTTTTTAAAAACTTTTCTGTTTGTTTTCCGTAGGCCAAAAGCTTCTCCAACCACTCGACGAAGATCATGAGTGGCTGGAACAGAGAGATAAGTCTGGCAGTAACGTCATTAGACGTCCATACCAAGTTCTAGACATCTTAAAAAGTGTAGATGGCAGTGAGTCCACAATGGAGGTTCTCAGATGTCTGCACTGAGCTCAGGACGTCTTATAGAATGAAAATGGACGATTGTAGCTCTATCTGAAAGGCCGACTGAATATGAAGTTGGTGTGTGCAAACTCCTACTTGAGAATGATGTCCTTGCATCTAGCCTGCATCAATCAAATAGGTTATCATACCATATGTTGTTAAATGTAAAATTGACACATAAAATTATATTCAGACTAAGATGAATTATCATTTAACTCTTAAGTAATTAGAAATGAAGCTCATATAATTAAAGAGTACTTAGGCTAAATATTAGTCCAATAAATTGGACTCGTCACCGTCTCAGCAGCAGTCGCAGTCGATTTACCAGCCACTACGTAATGTTGCCAATCTTCCTCCAAGGATGGCCGACCCTTTGGAGGAATTGAAAGAGGAGTTAAAAGAGTCAATCTAACAATTGAATCATGACAATATGAAGATCATGAAAGCAATGGCTGGCCGGATACAGAATATCCAAAACATGTAGAACCAGTTACTGCAGGAACATAGAGTATAGGGAGCCTTGCCCTCCCAACCCGTCCCAAATCCGAGATGTGTGCAGAACCTAGGCACATCACCTAGGTTCCAAGCACCATAGAGATAGGCGCATGTAGTACTCTAGGCTCCTCTTGCACCACCTGCTTATGTTCAAGGTTAGCCGACTTTACTGCCGAACCTAGCCTATTCTATCCTTTCCGCTCCTCCGCCACCTCATGGACAGTATGTCGATGTGAAGGCTATCACTTTAAGGAGTGGGAAGACTACACAAGACCTGCCATATAGGCAAGCAAGTCATGATTCTTCTCCTTTACCACAGGATGGCTCATCCTCTTCCTCTCAGGAGCCCCTTAAGGTAGATAAGGGCAAACAACCTCTAAACCCTAAGATTCCCGTCCCTTTTCTTGAAGCTCTTACATGGGATTTAGTGAAGAAAAAGGGAACGTGGAATTTTAAGGACCTAAAAGCCATGTTTAAGTCCATATTGAGGTCCCCCTCCTCAAAGCAATTAATCACATTCTTGCTGTCATTAGGTTCTTTAAGGACTACTGTACCCCAAGGTGACAGAACAAAATAGGATGACATGTGGTATTATCGAAAGAGGCTAGCATTGTTATTCTAGCTGACTTGCCGTCGAAGAAGAAAGACGCTGGTACACCACTCACTTCCTACTTTTTGCAGGATTCTCCATTTGACTGGACCCTTCTAGATTGGGGTTCATCCATCAACCTGACTCCCACTATCGTATTTAATCGATTTTGATTTGGGAAGTTAAAGCCTACCTCGATAACCATTCAGTTTGTTGACCGATCGATAAAAATGTCAAGGGGCGTGGTTGAAAACATCATTGTGAAAGTTCGTGGATTCTGCATTCCGACAGACTTTTTCATTCTAGACATGGAGGTTCCTCCTAACCTCCGTGATGCACCAATCATTCTGGGTCACCCATTCTTGGCGACAACCCAAGCAAACATAGATTATGCATCTGAGTGTATGGAGATTACCCTAGGTAATGAGAGGTTTAGATTGGATATCTTCAGGGCATCTAAAAATTTTGATTGTGATCTTATTGAGGAGGATGGTGAAGACGAGAACTCGGCTTACTATGGAAACATTGGGCTCTTTTGTAGTGACCCAATGTCGCATTCATCTTCACTATCAAGGTTTTTGGACGTTGATTCACATGGGAATGAGACTACCGCTGTGCACATTTCGTTCCAAGGATCTGATTGTCAGGGGTGTCTTTCTGACCTTAACCCCCCAAATTCTGATCTTCCTGATATATCAATTCTTGATTCACCCTTGCTAGTGCAGGATGGCGTGATTGCTACTGATAGATTTTGGCTCTTGGGAGACACGCGGACAGGATCCTCAATCCATGTCTGCCCTTGATGGCATATCCAGATCATAGCGTAGGGAACACGAGATCAGTTTTGGCTGCCTCCAAACAGAGGGAAGACTTTGGATACCCGATGAGACACTTGGGCACTGACTTATGGTCATGCTCACCCTCGTTGGGACCTCATGGTCATAATGGTGTGGGAACTAAACTCGGTTTCCTCATCGATGCAGTCACAACCGACCTCCTTTTAGGTGCGAAATCAGTAGATGGTAACACATATTGGGATTATCAAATTTTTGTTGCTGATTCTTCTCCTTTTGCTGACAATTCTGTACCCTCCCCAACCTGTTATTGAACTCAACCCCTTACTTGACTCATTGAAATGTGTTTTCGGGCGATAATGAGACATATCTGATCATTATTAGTGCTCACTTAACCTAAGAACAGGAGTAGCAATTGATTTCTGTACTTCAAGCACATAGGGCTACTATTGGGTGGAGAATTGCTGATCTCCACAGTATTCACTCCTCGTATTGCACTCATCATATATACATAGATGAGGGGGTGAAACCTTCTTGACAACCTCAAAGATGGCTAAATCCGAATATGCTTGAGGTTGTCAAGAAGGAGATCATCAAATGGCTGGATGTTGATATTTTATATCCTATATCTGACAGCCAATGGTTGAGTCCCATCCAGATCATGCCTAGAAAAGTAAAACTCATCGTTATTAAAAACGAAAAGGGCGAATCCATCCCGACCTGCACCGCAACCTCATGGCGGGTCTGCATTGATTATCAGAAGCTAAACACGGCTACCAAGAAGGATCATTTTCCATTATCTTTCAATGGCCAAATCTTGGAAAGGCTAGCTAAGCAATGCTTCTTTTGCTTCTTAGATGGATACTCCAGGTATAATCAGGCTGCGATTAACCTGGAAGATCAAGATAAGACAACTTTCACGTGTCCCATTGGTTCATTCGCCTTCAAGCAAATGCCCTTTGGCCTTTGCAATGCTCCCGCGACTTTTCAACGTTGCATGATGGCATATTCTCTGATATGATTGGGGATTTCATGGAAGTATTCATGGATGACTTCTCCATTTTCGGAGATGATTTTCAATCTTGTCTTGATAACCTCATTAAGATCTTGAGGAGGTGTATTGAAGTCAACCTAGTACTTTCATGGGAGAAAAGCCATTTCATGGTGAGGGATGGCATAGTACTAGGTCATAGGATCTCTGTAAACGGGCTCGAGGTTGACCAAGCTAAATCTGAAGTTATTTCCCAATTACCTCCACCTATCTCAGTCAAACAGATTAGATCTTTCTTGGGTCACGTTGGATTTTACAGGAGATTCATTCGAGATTTCTCAAAAATCATTCATCATTTGGCGAATCTTCTTCTAGCTGACATCCCATTCAATTTTGATGCATGTCTCAACACTTTTGAAACCTTATGAAGCACTGTTTCTAATTCCTCGATACTCCAGCCACCCGACTGGTCTCTCGATTTCGAGGTGATGTGTGATGCCTCCGATTTCGCCATCGGAGTTGTTCTAGGCTAGCATCGGGAACACCATCCCTTTGTCATATACTACGCTAGCAAAACGCTGAATGAGACTCAACATAATTACACGGTTACAAAAAAGGAGCTGCTATCCATAGTATTTGGGTTGGAGAAATTCCATTCTTATCTTGGGTCAAAAGTTATCATATTTACCTATCACTCCACCCTCTGGCATTTGTTGGCAAAGGATGCCAAACCTCGGTTGATCAGATGGATCCTTCTATTTCAGAAATTTGATGTCAAAATCTGAGACAAAGCTGGAGCACATAATGTAGTGGTGGATCACTTATCTCAGCTTAACCCAGCCAACATCCCGTATTCCCTGCCAATTTCAGATAATTTTCCAAATGAATCTTTATTGGTTGTGGATTCATTGGAATTTCCCTGGTATGCAGATATTGAGAATTATCTTGTCTCAGGCAAGATACTTGTAGGATTATCCAAGGACCAGAAACTCGAATTCATGTTAGAAGCCAAATTCTATTTTTGGGACGAACCCTTGCTCTTCCGCATTGGATCTGATCAGATAATCAGGAGGTGCATACCCGACTCTGAGATCTCGAGTGTGTTATCTTTTTACCATAGGGATGCATGTGGTGGTCATTTTTCTGGCAAAAAAACCGCTACAAAGATTTTGCAGTCAAGTTTCTTCTGGCTAACCATTTTTAAAGATACACACGAATTCGCCCAATGCTGTAAATGATGCCGGTCAGTCAGTTGTATGACCAGGAGAGACATGATGCATCTCCAATCTATCTAGGTTGTAGAAGTGTTCGATGTCTGGGACATTGATTTTATGGGCTCATTCCCAAACTTGCATGGCTTCGAGTAGATTCTTCTCGTAGTTGATTATGTCTTAAAGTAGGTTGAGGCTATCCCAACGAGGCGAGTAGATCACAAAACTGCCATATCTTTTGTTCAGGAATTCATATTTGCGAGATTTGGTGTCCCTCATGCTCTGATTAGCGACAGGGGAAGTCACTTCATCCATGCCTACTTTCGGTCATTATTAAAGAAATATGGGGTGCATCACCACATTGCAACCCCGTATCATCCGCAGACCAATGGGTAGACTGACGTATCTAACCATCAGATTAAACTCATCCTCCAAAAGACAGTTAGACCCGACCAGAAGGATTGGTCCAACCGATTGATTGATGCATTATGGGCATATTGGATCGCATATAAGGCCCCACTAGGAATGTCGCCATACCGCATGGTGTATGGAAAGACTGTCACCTTATAGTCCAGCTGGAGCATTGCGCCTTTTTGGCGGTGCAAAAATGTAATTTTAACCTTGATGCAGGAGGTTATGAAAGGAAGCTCTAGCTTAGTGAATAGGAAGAGATCCAGCAGGAGGCCTACAAGAATGTGAAAATCTATAAGGATAAAGCCAAGGCCTTTCATGACTGCAACATCAAGAGAAAATCTTTCACGCCCAACCAGCAAGCCTATTTATTCGACTCTAAGCTGAAATTATTTGCGGGCAAGCTGAAGTCCAAATGGATTGGCCCTTTCATTGTGATTCACCCCTATCCTAATGGGGCGATTCAGATCATGGACCCGAAAGTAGGGCATGTTTCTACGGTAAATGGCCAGCGCTACATGTCATTTATGGCCCAGGAACCTCCTCCTGCTAATGAAGTCATTAGCCTTCTTGAGGACGTATGATTGAGTTTTCGTCCAACTGGAGGCGTTAAACTCAGCACTTATATATATGTAAATATCCTTCTGTATATAGCATATTTGTGTGAATCATGTCATAGGTGTTGCATCAAGCTAAACAAAAACTTCAAGAGCTATTCCAAGTGATTTCTATCCTTTATACCACTTGTCTTAAATTTTTTTCATTATATTCATTCATGAGGACATGCAAGAAAGTAGGCATGGGGGGGTAGTACAATTACACTGAATAATTTTTGCCAACACCTAGAATAAAAAAACCTTTCGTATTTTTTCTTGAACATCACACTAATTGCACTTTAGGGTTCTTAATTTAAGTACAACCAACTCCACCTCCAATGTTCGCATTGGAGATAGAAATTATTCGCAACAGTCATTTCTGACTCGTCCACTCACCTTGCTATTCCAAAATTATGAACCAAGCTGAATGTGAACCCAAGTAAAGGAAGATATTAAAGGGCAACCATGAAAGGTTCTTTTGTCTGAAAAAAAAAGGAAAAAAAGAGAAAAAAAAAGTGTTTTCATTGTTGTTTTGGAAATTGAGTAGGAAGAATCAAGAATTCTCGATTCTGAGGATTTACCGACTTTAAGAAATGCAGAACAAAGTCTTTCTACTAAGACTCTTCAGGTCCTAATGGACTTAATTTTTTGAGTATTTACCTAAATTTGGATTGATTTGCCCTAGTTTTTGAGGAGACTTGAAAAACCTTAAAGTATTAAGTCAAAAGGGTGATAAGTAAATGACTTATCATCCTACCCTTTGATTTGGATGGTCTTTGAGTCCCATGCATCTTCAATTGCAATATGCACTAACTCCTCTTTTGGACGACTTTATTAAGTCCTTAGTGGTCAATAAGATTTAGTCTAGGCCTGTAGATCTAGTGACCTTGCCGGGTTTCTAACTCTTAGGACGATTCTTGTTTGTAGGAGATGCATTTAGAATGGATGAAGGAGAGCCACTCTCCAAGAAAAATGATTCGGAGTAAAAAAAATATTTCTTAACTAGAAAATCAGAAGGAGAGAATATATATATATATATGCATAAAAAAAATATTTTCACATTCCACCCAATAAAAGCATTTCGCTACATATGGATGCTATTCTTTTTGTTTCCCAAATAAAAACACCTCGCTACAAATTGGTGTTTATCCTTAATAAATACGCATTTATTCATGATAAAATACCTTCTTATGTCAGTTCCTAAGATTAACACTACATTAAGCATTGTGAATAATATATAGCATTCACCATATTACATTTAGGATGATTTGTGTAATTTGTATATTAATCTTTACATTTTGTGTGGCGAGGGGATAATGCAACATCTTTACGAGCTTCGAATGAAAAATCCGATCATATGATGGATCCAGAATGACGATCACAGTCCATCAGTGCAAAAACCACATCAATCGAAGCTTTACAGCACCCTCTACAAGGAGAAGTTGGACAACCACGATGGCGTCATGTAGCACCATCACAGCCCTTTAGCCTGACTGCTGCCACCCCTCCCAAGCCACACTCGCGAGATCTCGGCCGTTGGATTCAAATCCAATGATCGCCCAAAGGCCACGTCGCCCCTCCTCAGGCCAAGTAGAGAAGAGCTTCACGCGACCTTGACCGTTGGATGAAGATCCAACAGTCGTGGGCATGTGAACCTTAATTCCAAAACAAGACATAAGCTCGCCCTCAGTGCATTGGTTAACACCTTCACCCGTAACACATGGACGTGTGATCGAAGCCCCGCAGAATTGATCTGCTGAAAAACTTGTAGTTGAAATTCATCCGTCGACGAGCAATCGAGCGGTAAAGGAAGCGGCCACGTGGCGCCATCCGATGCGCACGATTCACACACGGGAGGCAGACACACAATCATATGTGCAATGAGGGTGCGATCTGGAGAGTTCTTTCTCGCGCAATCAAAGCCTCTCATCTTCAATCCAACGCTCGAGCTTTGTTCCCACGCAATCGTGCCTGTGATGGCAGCTGGAGGCACAATCAGAACCATCTGTCTTCAATCCAACTGTTGCACGTATGCCTTGCGTACTCCAGCAGGGCTCCATCAAGCACCAGCTGATGTATGAGCTGTAAATCTTCGATCACGATGTAAGATCAACGGCCAGTAAGGTGAGGCACGATCAGCGCACGTGATCCAAGGGTCCAGCAAAGCACAACTCGCTCCAGTGCAGTTCAACGCGTGAACCAAACCTTTTTTGCCTAACCAAAACCCTCTCCCATTCCTATATAAAGGTCCACAGACACCCCCTTTGCCATTATCTCTTCCTAGCTATTCCTCACCTACCCAAGAGCTCTAAGAAGCTTCCCAAGCTCCCAAGAGCTCATTCCCAAGCTTTAAGGACTCCTATTCGTGTAATATTCTACTACTCCACCAAATATTCAACCTTACCCTCACCCCCTTCATAGGAGACCATTTAGCCATCCCCTCACCCCCATTCAGGTAGAAGATTACCTCCACCTCCTCATCCCCATTCTTATAGCCTAGTCAAGCAGCCCTTTACCTGAATTCTCCCTACACCTCATCCCTGACATCCAATACCCCACCCCCTCCATCCAAGCTACCACCAAGTGCCGTCGTCCTACCAAACATTCACTTTGGGAGATTTCCTCTCACCTCTATTTCTTTCATTTTTCTTAGCATATTCTTGCTTAGTCTAATTGTAATAACTATCATTTCATCTTAATATATCAAATTTCCTTCATCTCTCTACTCTCTCTCTCTCCTTATTTATTTTCGCAAGTAGATTAGCTTAGTTCGTTATTCTAATATTATGTTATCACTTATAAAATACCAAAAAAATGACAAAACCCTAAAAATACCAAAAAGAAACAAAGTGAAACATAGATTTCAAAGAATCAAACGTCACCTCCCTGTGTTTGACCTGAGGCTCACCTTGAGCTTCGATAAAATTTATTTGGTAGCGATATTTTGCGACTAGGACTACGGGTTCTCCAAAACCCTAATTTTCCCCGCGAATTTTACGCTTACCAATCCTATAGAAAAAGAGAGAAAAATACGAAGAAAAAAATTAGGAATAAGAGACCAATAGGTCCAACCGAGGAGATATACACCTAGTGTGTTAACCTCGAGGTAGAAAAATGGTGGGGAGAAAGCTGCCAAATCCTAGAATGGCTTAACCGAAGACAAAGTTGTCCAAATGAGAGCTTATAAATATTCTAAGTTTTATTGAATGCTAGGAGTCAATTTAGTTATCCATTACTGCAAGTCAAACTATATTCGCACACAAGATGCTGGGTTTCTCACATTCACTTCAAGTCTTGGGAGGGTTGACTGAGTCAGAGAAAGTTACCCCCGCGACCCAAGTCTGCAGGCTAATAGGGTTCTTGATTTAATTTGGGCAGTTCGAATTTGAGTCGATACCCGAGCATTGTTGCAGTCTCTGTTGTTAAGGATTTGTCCGTGATTTATTTTCATTGGTGAAAAGTCGTATTGAGGGTTTTGATTCTAACTCACTTGATTCCATAACAGTTCATTTTTTAATAAAGGTATTTTGTAAATAAATAAGAAAGTTTGTTTTCACTTTGCTTATGTAAATAAATAAAAATGTTTTCTATGTACTTGATTTTCACATCTCTTTCCGCAAAATTTTTGTATGTTGGTTTTGCTAGGGACTAACAAAATTTAGGCCTAGGGTAAGATTACGCAGCAATCATAGGACTTAATCGACCTGAATTGAGTTAGATTCTAGCTTAACTTAGGAATAATGCATGCATGAGCTGCATAGTTGCATCATAATTGACTTATTTAGCTATGTAAAGAATAATACTATGTTTATGTTCTAATTGATAGTTAATAATTATTGTAGATGATTCGAGGCTGCGGATGATCAATCCGACTGTACAAATGGACCCATAGCGATGATCACAGTCCAATCACGCAAAAATCACTTCGATCGAAGCCCTATAGCACCATCTACAAAGGTGGGAAGACGGACGGTTAGGATGGCACCAGTGACGCCATCCCAATGGCTTCCCACCGTGGCCTCATTTTCTGAATGAGCCCTCATGAGCTCTGTGGACCGTTGGATTGTCACCCAACGGCCATGGATGCTCACGTAGGCAGATCAACGCACTTCATCAAGAGGAGCTTCATCTCAGTCATTGGATCAACATCTAACGGTTGAGGACACACGCACACAGAAGCAACCGCTCGACACAAACGCGAGGGTGGCGAGTTGGTCGAGAGCACTATCACGAGAGCCAAGCGCCTGTTCGAGACATCGAGGGGGTGGCCAAATTGCACTAAGCCTATGCGCGCGCCAAATTTGAGCATCAAATGCGGATCACGTGGCAGGCGACGTGCCACTTGGCACAGTAGAGGACCAGAGGATCAACACGCGGATGATGATGCACTATCGAATGCGGGTGTGACCCTTCAATGTGCGATGGGCACACCTTTGATGAGATATCTGCCGTTGATCATAAAATACAACTTGATCGCACGGGTTTCGTGTGTTAGAAATCGGGGTTATGAGTAACCCGTCGTCTCAGTTGCAAAACTCGTGATCAAATATAATTTATACTGAAACTCCAAGGGAGTCCCAGGTCGAACACAAGGAGGCGACATTTACTTTGTATGAAAACTGCGCTTCGATTTGTTTCTTTTTGGTGTTTTAGAGTTTTGTTATTTTTTTTGTTTTTGAAATAAGATGACAGTCAATCATAAGAGAGAGATAGAATCGAATATGATATATTACATGAATGTCAATTACAATAATCTAGAAAACATAAAAAGAGAGGGAGGTGAGAAGAAATCTCCCGAAGCGGTTCTTCGGTGAGACGACGGTGCCTGACGGAAGCTCGGATGAAGGAGTTGGGAAGTAGGATGATGGAGGTGAGAAGCGAGAGGACGTCAGGTAGAGGAAAGCTTCAGTGCAGCTTCGGAATAGAAGTGAGAAGGCGAAGATGATCTACCATCGGAATGGAGGTGGGAGGATGGCTCCAAGGCGACCTATGAATGGGGATGGGAAGTTGGAGGAGTATTTGGTGGGGCAGAGTTTCGTCACACTAATAAGCACCTTAGGAGCTTGAGAGCAAGCTCTAACAAAGCGTTGGTAGGCTTGCTAGAGCTTGAGAGTAGGTGGGAGTAGAGTAGGTAGAGATTGCTTGGAAGGGAGGGGGTGTAGGTCCTTATATAGTGGATGAGAAGAGGCTAGAATAGGCATGGGACCATTAGCGACCTCCAGGTCGTCGCTGTAAATGTCGCTGTAGGCAGCTCACACCCGCTTATAGACACAACTGGCCTTGCTGGCGTGCAAACAATTAGCAACGGCTGTAAGCGTTGCTGAATGTCTACTAGGTTGTCGCTGAAGGTTGGCACCAACCAAGCACGCGCCTGCTCACGCATGCAGCTAATCCACGCATCACGTGCCTCTGGCTGCGCGCTCGCACAGTGCTAGCTGTGCTCGCGCCTGCACGCGTGTGTGCTTGTGCTACGCTGGCGCTACGGCTGGTGCTGTGTGCGCCTCCAATTTCGATTTGGGGGTTTGGCGGGTCTCGAACCTGCACCCCTTGTTCCGTAGAGAGCGCTTAACCACTACGTTGGGCTCTCCCTTATGTCGTAAAGAGGTGTGCGGTGCGGAGGCTTCTCAACCATTGGATCAAGATCCAACGACTAGGAATGAAAGTCACGGATGATGGAGTGGTGGGAGCGGGTGTTGCTGGCCGATGTTGGGCGGCCTAGATGGCGCTACTTCTTTCTTTTGTAGAGGGTGCCACGGTGCTTAGATCGAGATGATTCCTGGGTTGCTGGACTACAATCGTCACTCTGGATCCATCTGTACGGTCGGATATTCCATCCAAAACCCGTATGGATGTCGCATTGCCCCCTGGCCGTTGATCTTCCTCGAACATCATATGATGCTATGGGACTCTGATCTAAACGATTTCGGAGGCGTTAGACTCCGATCGTCGTCCTGATCAGATCCTTACGGTCCGATTGTCCATCTGAGATCCTGAAATAAGTCTTCTTCCCTCCTGACCATAAAAAGGACCTAATTAACCCAAAATATATACAACTACTCTAAATGTAGAATGATGCATGCTATGTAATATTTATAACATGAAATGCAAATCTAAGCCTCGGAGCATGCATGAATAGGCATTTTAACCTAAATAGATGTGTTTACATCACAACTGCTCACATCCCCTACTTAGAATATCTCCATCCTAAACCCTAAACCAACTTTCCAGCACACTTTTAGACATCCAAGCAGTGTGTCTGGACGTCCAATCTTTGCAGAAACCCCAACCAGAACCTAACTCCAATACCGATACAGAATTGGATGTCCAACCTATTCTTCAGATGTCCAACTTTGAAGTATAAGTCATTTGACCACACTTATGGACGTTTGGAGGTTCTCTCCAGTTCCTATTTTTGGAACTACCCGAGCTTGCCTCCTTTGACCTAGAAACCCTACCATACACCTTAGGAAACCTATTTAGAGACCTCCTAAGCCTATCCCACTACCTTTAACCCTAACCTAAGTAGATTAGACCCTAATCCTAATCCAAGAACCTAGTAAGGTTCACACTAAACCTAATTGACTTAATGTGAGTCAATTAGGCTAACCCTTCGATTAATTGGGCTCATAGAACCCAATTGGAAGTCAACCTTTGTCAATTAGACTACAATGACTCTAATTAGAGTCAAGCAAACCTAGCCTAATCAAAATGCATACCTAGTTGATTGGTTGCACCCAAATACAGTCAAGTTCATGCAGGACTTGATTGATTACAATTCCCCCTAGTCCACACACCCCCCCAACATCTCCCCCAAAAAGCGAATCTAAAATGACCACTTCAAGACCTAAAGTTGGCACCCAAGGCCTCCCTTCTAGAGCCTTCCAACGCCAACTCTAAGAACAACCCCCCCCCCCCCCCCCCCCCCCCATCCTTATAAAAACCCACACTTTTTGGCCACCCATCATCATCCACCCCTAATAGCTGTCCTTCCTTCCTCCAATCAAAGCACTCCTCCACCACCTTCAAGAGGCCAGCCACCACACCATGTGGCCGTCCTCCTCCCTCCCTCCACCTCCAAGCCAAACGGCCACCAAGGATCACCCTTGGTGCCCATAATTCTAATAGCTATAGTAGTTCTGCTAATGCTTTATATTCTACATCTTATTGCTTACGAGTAGCTGGTATATTCTCCATCTTAGTGGCATGCGTAGGCCACCTTGGGCTATAGGTGTGCTCCTCTCTGTGTGGCCTAGACGGGTCTCCGTGCCCATGGTCTATCCACCACCATCCTCCAGTGCCGGTGGCTCCCTAAGTATTCTTGGTGAGATGGGTTTCTCGTTGCGAAGCGGTAGTTAGATTAGATTTCCTTCTTGTGTAAAAACATTCCTTTAGCTTCAATTTTTTGTAAACATGACTGATTCGTGAAATGAAAAGCTGAATATCTTGTTTTGGATCAGTCTATTTCTATTTTAAAAAATCACAAAAAAAAAAATCATGGTAGTACTAGAACACATAAATGATTTAGTGCTTGACGTAAAAGCAGTTGTTAGTGTTCGCATTGTAGAGATCGTGCGTACGGGCACACACACATACACGCTTATCATCTTCCTCACGCTTATGCACATTGTTCGCATTAACAACACTACTGGCGAAATGACTTTGTGTAATCTAGAAACCAAACTGCGATTCTAGGTAGATTTGCAAGCAAAAGAAAATCAGAATCATTTTGCTATTTTCGCCTCCCTAAGATCGACCGGGACTCACCATAAGTCTCATTATTATTTTTGTTTAAGTCAGATTTCGCATCTATACTACGATGAAAATAATCAATTTCATGATTTTAAACTTAACAACCACCTAAATAACTTGAACTCAAATCGACTTAGGTGTTTTTATAAACTGTAGGATAGAATTAGTTGTTTGTTTGTCACTCCACTCATCTCACCCACCCACATATATTAAAAAATACAAAAAAAAAATCTTCCATAATTGTGCCAATTATCTAAAATATATACACATTCAAACCCGCAATTCTAGACCAAAGGCGCACTCTTCTTGATTCTACCACATAAGATCTGTGGACCTGGTACACCCGAACTGACTACACACATAAGTGAGTAGGCTAACCATTTTGTGTGCCTTAACTCATGGTGCGAAAAGGCCAATTGATTGATCTGTTTAGACCGTACTACTTAATTTAAAATTAATTCATCAAGTAGCTGCCCATAGGACTCAATTTTTAGGGTTGAACCAGGCACTCCATATTCTTCTTTATTCTTAAAGGAATATATCTACACCCGTGATTTCAAAATCTAGTGCGCGTCACTAAACCTGATTGAACAAACCTAATAATTGCATCCTAAAAGCTACTAAACAAGGTTAAACCCTAAAATACAAATCATCAAATAAACTTTTTTTGAAATCCTTGGTTGTGCACGTACACACAAATTAACCAATTTTTAAGGGCATAACCCATTGAAAATATAAAACCCAACATTTACCCATCATTTTTACCACACCCTACCATACCCCACCAAAAACCTTATCCTACCACACATCACCCCCACCTACCCTACACCACAAACCCCACCGACCATCCCTCACGCTACCGCCACCAACACCGACCACCCCCCCACTCCTGCGACCATCACCACCACTCGCAACCCCACCCCCTTCCCTACACTGCCACCTACTCCAGCCCTCTCTCCTTCGACAGAGTCACCCTCCCTCCCCACGCGGCCACCACTCCCCTGCTAATGAGCATTGCTGCACCCTTCTCCTCTCTGCTGCTCTCTGGCCAACGATCTCTCTCCTTCAGCCACCACTCCGCAACCCTCTTGATTGATCTCGATATCTATCTTGCCCTCTTCGGTTCCTTTATTTCCCTTTAGCTTTCTTGTGCTTAGAATGTGTTTTACTATGTTAGTGTAGGTTGTGTGAACTTGTGCTTGTGAAAAATTGGTTTTTGTGAGCTTAAATCGATTGTAGAGCACTTTGTTTTTTCTCATAAATTCCATTTTGATCAATCAATACTCTGTCCGTGCCAATTTTGATCAACCACATGATATCCTTAATCGACCAATCACTGCTTTTTTGATCGGCCAACATATATTTGTGATCGACCAATGGCTCCTAAATGCCCACTTCCTCTAGGTCTCATGACGATACCTTTGACCGTTATTTCATCACCAAGGCTGCACACGAGCATTTTTCTATCCTAGCTCAGCTCTCTCCCTACGTTGGTCGCCCCGTTGGCTTTGCTTATTTTGAGACTATCTTTCCAGGTTTAAGGGGTAAATTTGCTTACCACCAAATATTGCATCTTTTTAGATGTAACTTCTATGCGAGTTCTAAGACTAGCCACATTCCTAATGTTGACCCTATGGCTTGTCCCCTATTTTACACGAACTTGAAAAATATAGGTGAAGGGTTTAACATCGAGCTTACCTCGAATGTTTATGGGATCTAGGTCTTGGTGAATGCCAACATTATCATTGAGATCCTTGGATGTCTTAATGCTAGTCCTCCTTCTTGGAGCTTCACCAGCAGACGCAGAGCGACACCATTAGGGAGACTCTTCTCACTCCCTCTTACTATGATTTGGGTTGCCCTGCCAAATCTCCCTACTTTCGTCATCTTCCTCGATTCCTTAATCAAGTCTTCTTATGGAATTTCATATCCAAGTCAACCTCTTTTGAGAACTACCCCAGGATCATGCTCATCACCCTTTATGCCTTTATGAAGAACAAGCAGTTCAACTAGAACCACTTGATTCTTTATTTGATGGACAAGAAACCCTGATAAACGGGTTTTGGTGAAGAAAAATCAGGGTTAGGAGAACCCGTCGTTATAGTTCGCAAAACACGTTATCAAATACAATTTATAATCGAAACTCCAAGGGAGTCCCAGGTCGAACATAAGGAGGTAACGTTTACTTTCGTTGAAATCCACGTTTCGTTTTGTTTCTTTTTGAGGTTTTAGGGTTTTGTGATTTTTTTCTTTTGTTTTTTTTGCAATAAAGAAGCAAGTAAGATAATGTCACAAAATGAGATGGAAACAAATTTGATATATCATGCAATTGTTTATTACAATAAGCTAAGAAATACAAAAGAGATAGGGGTGAGAAGAAATCTCTCAAATTAGTTGTTTGGTGAGACGACGACGCTTGGCGACAGCTTGGATGAAGGAGGTGAGGTGCTGGACGACAGAGGTGAGATGCAGGAGGACGTCGAGTAGAGTAATGCTTCACCAAGGCTCTGGAATGGGGATTAGGAGATGGAGGTGATCTTCTACCGGAATGGAGGTGGGAGGACGGCTCCAAGGCTTCTTATGAAGGTGGTGGGATGGAGGACAAATATTTGGTGGGATATAGGAACATTACACTAATAAGAGGTCCTTGGAGCTTGGGAATAAGCTCTAATGGAGCTTTAGTAGGCTACTGGAGCTTAGCAGTAGGTAGGAGTAGAGTAGGTAGAGATGGCTAGGCAAGGGAGGTGTGTAGGTCTTTATATAGTGGATGGGAAGGGGCTAAAAATGGACACAGGGTAATTAGCGATCTCCAAGATGTCCCTGTAGGTCCAACTCAAGCGTTGTTGTAGCCACCTCACGTCTGCCCACGTGCGAGCTGTGTTGCCCCTCCATTACGCACGCAGATTGCGCTAAGGCCCTACTAGGGCACGCTAGCGTGCGCTGGCGCACACCTAATTGGCGAATTGGGGGGGATTTGCAGGTTTCGAGCCTGCACCACTACCTTGGGATCAAGCACCTCCACCATTACGCCAAGCCAACGAGATTATCGAGAGGATGTGTTGTGGGCGCGCGGTGGAGGAGAGCTCTCAGCCGTTGGATTTTCATCCAACAGCTGAGATCGCTTGTTGGGTGGCCCTTGGAAGTACAGCGGGTGACCTTAGGCGCTCCAAATGGTGCCACGTGGCACCATCTGGACCATCCACCTTTCCTAGCATGCAGAGGATGCCATGGTGCTTGGATCGAAGTGATTTCCGCATTGTCGGACTGTGATCGTCGCTCCAAATCCATTTGTATGACTGAATTCTTTATCCGAAGCTCATAAAGATGTTGCATTGCCTCCTGGCCATAAAATGTCTGAATTACTATACAATATACACAAATTATCCAAAATGCAATGTAATGCATGTTATGCACTATTTATACTTATGGAATGCAATGCTAGGCTTAGGAACTATCAGCATTTTATCATGAATTTATGTGTGTTTATCAAACCCACCAATTCCTTCCAGTTTGGGACACTCCTATCTCAAATCTTCCTACATTTTAATGTCCTAACGGATATAAATCACATATAATTCATCACTAGAGTTTCCATTTTTTATAAGCTCACATGTACCAAAATGCAGTAAGAACAAGGAGCGCATGTTGAGGAAGCTGACACCCAGTAGCCTCAACAGCCAGCCAAACCGTCTACTCAGGGTGCATCCTCCTTTGCAGTACCTCTAGCTTACCCACCATGTGAGCACTTCACAACTACCTGTCCTCCGCTAACACGCCCTACTCCATCCTTCTATGACTAGTTGTGGAGTCTTTTGGACAGACAGTTTAGCAACAGGGATTATGTCAGTATTCAAGATATTATTGGCGGTATTTCATTAATGATACACCGCCTGTGGGAGATAGATTTAGTTATGCTGCAGCACGGGCATCAGGTATCCGAATACTTGAATGCTCACGGAAAGTTCTTGGATAGACTTGGAGAGTCTATTCACAGCCTGCAGGGGCAGTCCTACTGACCTCCCCGTTCTTGTCGCTCTACAGCAGCTCCTCCTCCAGCAGCACCAGAGCAACACTTGACACCTCCTCGCCAGACAATCAAGCAGTCAACACTGACTTCCTCTACACAGAGACACTTTTGGCTTGGCTAACCTTCCTCCTCTTCAGAACCCTCTAATCCTATGGATCTTGAGTTGGATGCTAAATTCAGAGCAACATAAATGCTTTCATTACTTCTCTAGGATAGACTTCTCTAGATCTTATCTGATAGCTAGTACTTTGTTTCATTATTCATTATTAGCTTATTGTGGTCGATAGAACCTTATATTTGTGGACATGTCTTATCTAGAATTATCTCAGTTACCTGCTTTATCATACCTTCTTCTTATAGTATATATTACAAGCAAATGTTTAAATTTCCATAGCTATAATTACTTGCTCAAGGGGGAGATATTCACTGTAACATATTTGCTTAGACAAATTTTTGTTGAAACAAAAAGAGAGAGTTATTATGCATGTTAATTCTTTTACAATCTATGCAAATTTTTAGCTACATTCTTTAAATAATTATATTTTTGTTGTCATAAAAAACGGGGAGACTGCTAGTAACTTAGTTTTGAAGCAACCAAAATTATGTTATCTATAAAACTAATCTTCCAAGACTTTATCCTACTCTTGGAAAGGAATAAAGCTACTATGAAGTCATCTGTTGTGTCTTTTTCTTTCTTGAATTTAGAATCTATGTACGGAACCTCAAAATACTTTTCATAAATCTCAAATAATTTTAGAACCCTAATTCAGGCCTTTTTGATTAACCAATAATTAAAAGTGATCAATGTCAGGACTCGAATAGGTTGTGTTAATATAATGAAATTAGCGTTGAAGTGAGTATAGTGATTAACCTAAATCGAGTCTAACCATCTTTTTACAAATTTTTTAACCTGGCCTACTTAATTTTATCTTGGTCACTTTTAGGCCAAGGGTCAAACTCAGGGAGGCGGGAATTAAAGGTGAATAAGTTTCTACGCCTCACCTAAAACATATCTCTTCCGTGCGTTTATTATGTTTTTGATTTTTTTTATTTAAGATTTTTTTGCTGATAATTTTGTCCTTGAGGTACACCCTCAAAATCAGATCCTTGGCTTTGAGCCAAATTAGGATTCCAAAAATTGGTCTTGTTATTCACAAGATCGAGTACCTGTAAGAAAGGATTATCTTTTCTCTTTTACATTTTTTTTTATCTTTTTAATAGCAGGAAATACAAGAAAAATAGAAACTAGATAGGTTGCTTGTAAAGAAATAAATATAGTCTATATATATATATTATATATATAGGGGTGGGGGTGGAAGTGGAAATGGCGTGTAGCACAGTGTCGAGTTGGTCCACGTCTAGTAAGACGCAACCAACAAAACGAAGTGTCGCGTAGAGTGTAGGATGGATGTATGGGAGTGTGTGCGGAAGCGCTTTCTTTACGCAGGTATCAGGGAATATCAGCAACTGGTGTAGATATTCCCGCGATATAAGGCGTAGTGGAATGACTAGTGCATATGGATACAGGTAGGTGATATGTATGTAAATATATATATGTATATATGTATATATATATGTGTGTATATATATATAGGGTTGTAACTATATAGATGTATATGTAGTTATGTATATTTATAACTAGATATATATCTATATATATTTAACTATATAGATATAGATATATATATAGTAATATATGTATATAGATATATATATGTATATATGTATATAGATATACTTGTGTAAGTATCTATGTATATAGATATATATAGATATACATCTATAGATATATATATGTATTTATATCTATAGATATATATGTATATATGTATGTATATATGTATATATGTATAAATATATATATATAGTTGTATAGGTATTAATATGTATATATATATATATAAATATATAAGTATATATGTATAAGTATGTATAGGTGCGTACAAGTGAGTGTGTGAGTGTACAAGTGTATGTGTGTACGAGTGTGTGTGTGTGTGTAAGGGTGAGGGAGTGTCTGCTAGAGAGGAGTGTGAGAGAGAGCGGGCATTTAAGCCGTCTGGCGGACGCAAGTGTCGTCTGATGGCGCGAGAGCAAGGACGCAGGTGCGGGCGCAGAGGGCACGCGCGCGCGCTGGAGGGAGCATGCAGGCGAGAGAGTGCAGCGCACCACACTGCGGGCTGGAACCGAAGCGGGCGCAGACGTGGGCGTGGGCGCGGGCGACTAGGTGGAGGTGGTAGCGGCGAGGAGAGAGAGCGTGCAGTGACTGGATAAGTGAGAAACTCTCTGGTCACCACACTGTAGCTACAGTGTCGTGCTGAGAGGCGTGAATAATAGCTACAGTGCCATGCGCGATGGCCAACCGGTTGCGGCCGGTTCTGCATGCGCGAGCACACTGGAAGGCGCCTGCGCACGCGGAAGGAGCCTGTGGAGGTCGCTGGCATGCGTGCGAGGCTACTGCTGCTGTTGGTGCCGTGCTGCTACTGCTGGAGCTTTGGAGCTTGGAGCTTGGAGCTTCGGCAATGGCGGGAAGGGCTTCAGCGATGGAAACAGAGAATGAAACCACCACGCCCACCTGCTCTCGGAGGAGCTGGGTGGTGGTGGAACTCACAGTGGTGGTCGTGGGACCACTATGAGCTTGCTCCTGCCTGCAGTGTGTCTCTTTAGTGGAAGAGCTATTACGTATGGAAGGGAGAGGGGAGGAAGATGGCCTGGACGAAGGTGGCTGCTGGTGTGTGTGTTCCAGGCTCTTTCTCGCAAGGAAGATGGCAGGGCTTTTTAAAGAAGGAGAAGCTTGCCACAGCCATGCAGTAGGCAGAGCATGCTGCTGGCAGAGGAATGGCACGAAGAGAGGCCAGCCCCATGCCCTGAGTCACGCGAAGGAGACGATTTCAAAGTCAAAATAAAAAAATGAAGAAGGTGAAATTGCGATGCAACCCTTGATAAAGATGTTAATTACGTGGCCAATTATTTGCATTATCCTCCCCTCTCAAATAAATGCATGCATGTGTCAATTTTACAAATGCAACTATAGTTACCTAAATGCAATGGCAGTGTTAGGAAATAACACAAGATGGCATATTTATTGGTATATTTTTGTTGTGCAATCATACCCCCATGCTTATCTTTTGCTAGTCCCTAGCAAAACATTTTGTATTGTATTTAGAAATTATCTTAAGTTGAAGATTTTCTTCTGAGGCGACATAGGTGTGTTTATTGTTGGATATTGTGAGAACTAATTGCAGAGAAGACTACCAGTACTTTAAGTCTTATGTGACATAGACTATCTCTCGACTAACCTGGACTCTTGATATTTAAACCTTAGGTACGATTTCCAGGACTCAGAAGGTTTTTGCCATACTCGAGAGCTCAAGAGATTATGGCTTGTGCATAGTGAAGGATCAAGACTGACCAGATGAACATTAAGACTCAAGCCCAGGGTTTCACGAATCTTTAAGTGCAGGTTGGTCCCAGTTTCAGCTAGTGTTTTCGGATTGACTCTTACAAAGATGACGGAAAACTCAACTCCCATTTTATCACATTTGTGGCTCAAAGAATATGTGGTAGAAACAGGATATTTGTAACTTGCCCTGAAACATTTTGAGGGAGAAGAATTTACAGACATTTGCGAGATATACTGACTTATTTGCATAGATTTTTTTTTCTTTTTTTTTTTTGAAACACTTGTCAGTATATCTCTTACAACTTTATTTGGAGGAGCACACTTTTCTTCTGGTGGGAGAGTTCCTTTTTGGTGGAAAGAGTTTCTCCTAGACACAAGACTAAAGCCTGGGATAAAAAGTCTACCTGCGCGCAAAGGTAAGGACTCCACCTTCCCTAATGAACACAAGGGTTGGATCTTGTGTTCACCTGGTCTTTCTTGATATGTGTAGTGTGAACCAAGATTACTTAGGCTCTTGAGTAGAAACAAACCAACGGATCCTGTACTGATGTCTCAGGCACAAGAATACGTCCTTAGTTAGGAGAGATTCTGATATATCTTATCAATGCTCAAGTGAATTAAGCCGAGCCTGAGCGAATCAAGCTTCTGTGGCCTAGAAAGTCTTCAAAACAGTGGTTGAATATCCATAAACACTTATTGTATTTTTGTTTCAACCTTCAAATCATTACTAAACACCTTTTTTTTTTATGCTATGTACATATTTATAGATGGATGAAAGCTGCACGATACCATATAATACCCAGATCCTATGGATGCCTATCCACCCCCCCATGCCAAACGATGCTATGTCCTCATATGCATGCAGGGTAGGGTAGAGGAAGGTCCAAAGATCGGGAAACGAGAGCTGAGGTGCAGGGTATATAGCAGGGTGTAGGGTGGGTGGATGGTGGGTGGTGAAGTGAAAAGGGTGCGAAGTGAAGTGTATGTGACAGTGGAGGAGTGTTGCTGGGGTGCCTCCCAACGAGCGCTGAATTTATCCCCAGCTGGACTCAGAATGAGGCACGAAATTAGTTACCCTCCAACAGGGCAACAGTTTCTCCAACGGGAGCAGGTTCATGAGTAAGATAAGGTTTTAAACGCTGCCCATTGACTGTAAATTTATGCCCAGATTTGGGATCTTCAATTTCAACGGCCCTGTTGGGAAATGGCCTCGAGACCAGGAAGGGACTAGTCCATTTGGACTTCAATTTCCCTGGAAAGAATTTGAGCCAGGCATTATAAAGCCAAACTTACTGAAAGTTAAGGCAGAATCATAGGCTTCACGACGGAGCTCTTCCAGCTCTTGGAGTTGGAGTTTCCTTTCTCGACCACACAGGTCTGGGTCAAGGTTACATTGGCGAACCGCCCAATAAGCGCAGTGCTCCATCTCCACGGGCAAATGACAAGGCTTCCCGTAAACGATTCTATAAGGAGACATACCTAGGGGAGCCTTGAAGGCGATCCGATACGCCCAAAGTGCGTCAATCAGCTTGTCGGACCAATCCTTACGGTCGGGCCGAACCGTTTTCTGGAGAATTTGCTTGATTTGTCGGTTTGACACCTCCGCCTGGTCGTTTGTTTGAGGATGATACGGAGATGCGATACGATGGTGGATTCCATATTTCCTCAAAAGTGCCCGAAAAGAAGCATGGGTAAAATGGCTTCCTCCATCCGAGATAATGGCTCGAGGGATCCCAAAGCGTGCAAAAATGTAGTCTTTGACAAATCGGGTGGATATGACATGGTCAGCATGGCGCGTGGGAATAGCCTCGATCCATTTCAAAACATAATCAACAGCTAAGAGGATGTATTCGAAGCCGTTGGAAGGAGGAAAGGGACCCATGAAATCGATTCCCCAAATGTCAAAAATTTCAGCAACTAGGATGGGTTGCAAGGGCATCATGTCACGACGTGACATTGACCCTAACGATTGGCACCTAGTACAATGTTTGGCATAATTGTGTGCATCCTGGTGAAGGGAGGGCCAAAAGAACCCGCACTGCAACACCTTGGCTGCAGTTTTCCTCCCAGAGAAATGGCCTCCGCAGGCCTGATCGTGGCAGAAGGATAGCACACTGGGGAATTCGCTGTCAGGAATACTGCGACGGATGATCTGATCAGCACCTATTCGAAAAAGAAATGGATTATCCCAGAAATAATACTTTGCTTCTGCAATGAGACGCTTGCGCTGGTTTTTAGGCCAGCCACATGGAAGGGAACCAAAAGCAAGGTAATTGGCAATGTCGGCATACCAAGGTACACTTGCCACATTAATTGCCAATAGGTGCTCATCGGGAAAAATCTCATTAATCGGTAGAGTAAGTCCAATATGGTCAGGGTCCAGTCTAGACAGATGATCAGCCACAACATTCTGGGCTCCGGCCTTATCGCAAATCTCAATGTCAAATTCTTGGAGCAGAAGGATTCAACGAATCAGTCTAGGCTTGGCATCCTTCTTGTGCATGAGATGGCGAACAGCCACGTGGTTAGTGAATACAATAACACGCGAGCCCAGAAGGTAAGAGCGGAATTTCTCCAGCCCAAAGACGACCGCCATTAGTTCTTTCTTAGTGGTTGTATAATTACGCTGGGCATCGTTCAACGTCTTACCGGCGTAGTACACCACGAAGAGGTGTCTATCGCGTCTTTGTCCCAGGATGGCTCCGACTGCAAGGTCAGAAGCGTCACACATGAGTTCAAAGTCGAGGGACCAATCAGGTGGCTGGAGAATAGGGGCCTTGGTGACAACATCACGCAGCTGCATGAATGCTCGTATGCAGTCGGGGCCCATATCAAAGGGTACGTCGGTCGATAAGAGATGAGTTTAAGGTCGAGAAATCTTGGAAAAGTCTTTGATGAATCTCCTATAGAAACCGACGTGTCCCAAGAAGGAGTGGATTTGTTTGACAAAGCCAGGCACAGGTAAATCAGCAATTATATCAAGCTTAGCTCTGTCAACCTCGATACCCCTATCGGATATGATATGCCCGAGAACAATTCCCTCGTGTACCATAAAATGACTTTTTTTCCCAAGAAAGCACGAGGTTCACATCAATACATTTCCTAAGGATACGGGTCAGGTTGGCAAGACAGTCATCAAAAGAGGGTCCAAAGATCGAAAAGTCATCCATGAAAACCTCGAGAAAGTCACCCACCATGTCGTGGAATATCGCCAACATACATCTCTGGAAAGTTGCTAGCACGTTACAAAGTCCGAACGGCATCCTTCTAAATGCAAAGGTGCCGAAGGGGCAGGTAAAGGTGGTTTTCTCTTGGTCCCTAGGGTCAATTGCTACCTGGTTATATCTAGAGAATCCATCCAGGAAACAGAAAAATTTATTTCCTACTAACCGCTCCAGGATTTGGTCAATGAAAGGTAGCGGAAAGTGATCTTTCTTAGTTGCAGCATTGAGTTTCCTATAATATACACACACTCTCCAAGATGTAGGAGTGCGTGTAGGGATGGATTCGCCCCTGTCATTGACACGGATGGTGAGTCCCGCCTTTTTGGGTACGACGTGAATTGGACTCACCCAGGGGCTATCGCTGATCGGGTAGATTATACCCGCATCCAGCCACTTAGTAATTTCCCTTTTAACAACCTCCTACATGTTAGGGTTGAGACGTCGCTGCATCTCGCCGGAAGGTCGAGCCTCCTCCTCTGTATATATACAGTGAGTGTAGTAGGAGGGGCTAATGCTAGTTAAGTCTGATAAGGACCATCTAATGGCTGCCTTGTGTTCCATAAGGACCTTTGTTAGTTTGCACTCTTGCTCCTTGATCAATTTTGAACTAATGATTACGGGGAGCATTTCATTTGGTCCCAAGAAAACATACTTAAGCATATCAGGCAACTCTTTCAGCTCGGGAGTGGATGGTGAAAGATCTGGCATTCCTTGGGATGAGAGTGTCCCAAGTGGACCAGAAGAAAACAAGTCAGGAGGAAGAAGTTGGCCCTTAGTTTGGCCAAGAAGAGGGGCATCTTGGATAGATGGGTCCAAAAAGGGATAGGCCCAGTGAGTAGTATGTGGGCTCAAGGTCCCAGTGTGGAGTTGCAAATCCGCCTAATTTAGCGGGAAAGAAAGGGCAATTCGGTCCTCAAGAGAGTAGACCGGCGGTGAGTAGCCCGAATATGACTCAAACCACGAGGTATGGGAAGCGGAGAAAACCTTGTCAGGAGTCCAGTCAGGAAAAGGTATGGAAAAAGGGAGGGATGGGGGAACGTCACAATATGTGTTGGTCAAGCAATCGTCAATGTTTAAAAGCAATCCACAGCAGTCAAAATAGGTCCCTATTAGTCCGATACATGCGCTGACGGCCATGTCCTCGTCAGACGTGTCATCCTCGATGCAATCGCAATCAAAGTTCTTGGCTACCTTGAAGATGTTAAGCTTGAGCTTCTCAGATCCAACGGCAATCTCAATATAGCCCGACTCGCAGTCGATATGGGCGCGGGCTGTGGCCAAGAAAGGTCGTCCAAGGATGATTAGACAATCAGAAAGTGAGCTAGGAACTTCCATATCCAAAACAAGAAAGTCAACAGGAAAACAGAGATTGTTGACCTTAACCACCACGTCTTCCACCACACCCTTTGGTATTTTGACAGAACGATCTGCCAACTGTAACGTGACAAGGGTGGGTTTCAGATTTCCTACGGCAAATTTCTCGAGCATGATGGTTGGTACAAGATTGATGGAAGATCCTAGATCAAGCAGGGCATGGTTAAAATTGCAACCTTAAATGCTACAGGAAATAAGCGGTGTGCTCGGATCTTTCTGCTTCGGTGGTAGATTTTACAGTATAGCACAACTCGCATGAGGTGAGAGAACCACCGAATTCTTTGTTTTCTTTGACTGTCGCCTGGGTGTAGTGTAGTCCTTGAAAAATCGGGCGACAATAGGTATGTGGTCGATAGCCTCTAACAGGGGTACCTTGATTTCAACATCCTTGAATAAATTATGCAGGTTATCAAAGGCCTCCGTATCCTTTTTCTTGCCTTTTGGCCCCCTCAGTAGAGCCTTAGGGAATGGGACTGATTTTGGCACTAGTTTGGGTGTATCGTCCTCTCGCGAATGCAGTGCGCATCCCGAATGAGAGGGCGATGAAGAAGACGGGCCAGGATCAGGTCGAGGCAGATCGACGGTTTGCTTACCACTCCTCATAGTAATCGCATTGGACGTCGCGAGTCCAGTGGGATC
The DNA here is from genome assembly GCA_037157565.1 of Thalassia testudinum. NCBI lineage: Eukaryota > Viridiplantae > Streptophyta > Magnoliopsida > Alismatales > Hydrocharitaceae > Thalassia > Thalassia testudinum. The sequence goes on from JAZHRO010000077.1 coordinate 131,527,325, forward strand.
ATAAGGTGGAGGAGGGTTCACAAAAAGGACATAAGGGTGAGGTGCTGCCGCGGGATTAGCTGGAAATCCCGGTGGAATGCTCGGAGCCAGCAGAATCTGATGAACTTGCCCCTGAGAAGGTTGTACTTGTGGTTGAGGACCACGGGGTATGAAATTTCGTGGGTTGGGAATAGGTTGGGCTGGAAGAGTGCCCTGAGATCGAGTCTCCATGGGTAGTTGACTGATCTCAGCATTCTGCTGTGCCAATTGGTGCTAAAGAGAGGTCATGTTCTCTTCATGGCGCTTCAACATTTCCGTCATCATTCATATCAGTTTATCAAGAGGACTTGATGCGTGTTCTGTTTGTGGTATGTAAGGACCCGATGGCGGATTCGGCATAGGATTAGGCTGGGCCCTTGGGATGACGGGTGCAGACGGTCGCATTGGCCCACTCACGGGGTTTTGGCACTGCGGGTTATTGGACCATGCGAAGTTCGGATGATTTCGCCACCCTGGGTTATAAGTGGCAGAGAACGGGTTGTTCCCCAGGGCGTAAGCATCTTCTATGCCAGAAGATGAGTCCGCATGTAAATATGCATCCGAGCACACAGAGGCTTGGTCCTCCGTGTCAAAATACTGGCTTGTAGAAGCCAGATCCACATGACTTACTGAATCGCTCGGCGTAACACTCGGTAAGGAAGATCTCATAGGGTTTTTGGGGACAAGCCTGGTGTTGGAAGGATTGGGATTGTGACGAAGTGGTGAGGTGGGGGTGTTTGCCATAGAACGGGCAGGATTGGCTAGAAGCTCGTCCAGCTTCTTATGCACGACGGAAACTTCATCCAATTTTTGTGCGATAAGGTTAAGATCAGTGGATGAATGGAAGGGTCCCGTGTCAACTCGTGAACATTACGGGGCAGACTGGTACGATTAAAGGCGACAATTGAGGCATTGTTCATTGAGTTTTCGCTCATGTTTTCAAATAATTCGAATGCTTCATTCTCATCTTTATTCATGAAATTCCCTCTGCAAGAAGCGTCTACAATCTACTTCAAAGTCTCATTTAGCCCATAATAGAAAATTTGGGCTATATGCCACTTAGCCAGACTGTGGTGCGGACACTTCCGGAGGAGGTCATTATACCTCTCCCAAGCCTCATGAAACCGTTCACCGTTTTGTTGCGTAAAGGAAGTTATAGCACGACGAAGCGCATTGGTTCGCCCAATTGGGAAGAATTTCTTGAGAAATGTTGTTAGCATCTCTTCCCAAGAATGGATGGTTCTCCCAAGGGTGTGTAACCATTGCGATGCTTTATCCCGTAACGAAAACGGGAACATTTTCATGAGGACAATTGATAACCCGATATTTCTTGGTTTAACTGTTTCAGCCAATCAGGTTAGGTCTTCCAAATTGAGAAAAGGATCTTCACTTGCATGACCATGGAAGTGGAAGTTAATAAGGCCAATTATTTTGTGTTTCAGTTCAAAATCATCCCCGCCCATGGGGACCCGAATTTATCCTATGGTCTCTGTCGCAGCGAGATTTTGATAAGAGCTAAGAGACCTAGGCTCCTCCTGTTCGGGAGGATTCTGCATTTCCTCCAAGGTTTCCCTAATGGCTTCAATCTATTCATTATACATTTTCATTTGGGCTTGGAAGCGAGTTATGGGATCCATGGCTCCACCACCTGGTGGGTTTTGAGGGCGGTTTCCTCCCTCGAGATTTGGGGGTGGGTGTGCAGCCATGTTTGTGGAGGAGGATGACGATTCGGCTTCTTTCCTAAAATTATCAGATAATTCAAGCAATTCAGGATTTTGTGACCTCCTCCCAAACATGCACTACCGCAGGAAGAATTGGGGAGATAAGAAGGGAAAAGGAGATGAGAGAAATGACGCTGCAAAGGTATACTTGATGAAAAATCAAGGCAATCAAAATCCTAACCTCTACAGTGTGCCCTTAGACCTACAGATCTAAGTTACCTACTAGCACGACCTACGGAACCAAATGCGAGCACCGCGAAACCACCAGGCCAGATTGAAAGGCGTTTGCCCCAGTCTTAGACACCGATAGCACGCAGGAACCCGCACCAGCACGTAGGTGCTACACACAGATAGTTAGACCTCCAATCCTTAATAAGGGTCAAGTTGCTACCAGTTTTAATTAGAGGCTTAGGATCAAGTGCTTCTGGAATGTGAAGGGCATTGTTTACGGGTAATGCCCAAGTGCGTTAATTTTAGAAAGTGTGTAAACCAAGCATGCAACGGGGAAATCTCCCTGAATTGAAGTTTTAGTTGATGAATGATTTTTAGAATTTCGGCCTTAAGTAGTATGGATTTTAAAATTTTGCTGAGTTACCAATTCAACCAATCTCCGGATTTTAAGAAAATACAAGTTCTTCTATGTCCAACAAACCCTTCTTCAATATGAGTTGGTTAATGCATGCTAAAAATGCACTGGGCTTCCCTAGGTGGAAAATTTCTATGTGTGGATGCACGAGTCAATTTTAGATTAGTGTGAAAGGGAGCTAAACCACTTCAATTCAAGTGCTCCCAATCACCAAAATGATATTCCACACATAAGGCTTCAACCCCAATATTATGTAAAGAGAAAATCAAAATGTTGGGGTTGAAGTATTCGGGATCAAATCTAAGGCACGTGAAAGGTCGCGGTGGGGTTGGAATCAACTCAATTTCAAGTCTCCCCACCAAAAATGTGATCCCGAATTGCAGATAAATGAGGCAAGGAGGGATGACAATCAATCTATTTAATTTTGCCTCAAAGAATACTTCACACGACGAAAGATTCAAGAATCAAGATTCTTGGATCTTCGTTATGCGAAGTTTGGAAGGAAATCTCGGGGCGGTAGGAGTGATGGCAAACAATCAAACAAGTGATTTTTAATCCACTTGCCCCAAGAAATCCCGAGAAGTTTTTTTTTAGGTTTTTTTTTACTTAAGGCGACAAGTTGACCTAATTTGCTAAGAGAGAGACCTGCCTTTTCAGCAACGTGGGCGAAGCTCTAGTGCGGTGCCAGCGACTTCACGCTCTCGTTCCCGCCTTGGATCTGCCCACGTCTCTGACTTCCTCTACTTGCCTCCTCCTTGCAACGGGTTTACCTGTACACCAGCAAACAAAAACACCCGTGAAGAGAATGGTGTGAGAAGAGAAAATTAAAGGAATGGAGTAGAAACTTACCTCAATGCGTACCTCCCCGGCAACGGCGCCAAAAAAAGGTCGTGTCAGGACTCGAATAGGTTGTGTTAATATGATGAAATTAGCGTTGAAGTGAGTATAGTGGTTAACCTAAATCGAGCCTAACCATCTTTTTACAAAATTTTTAACCTAGCCTACTTAATTTTATCTATGTCACTTTTAGGCCCAAGGTCGAACTCAGGGAGGCAGGAATTAGAGGTGAATAAGTTTCCACGCCTTACCTAAAACGTATCTCTTCCGTACATTTATTGTTTTTGATCTTTTTTTATTTAAGATTTTTTTGCTGATAATTTTGTCCTTGAGGTACACACTCAAAATCAGGTCCTTGGCTTTGAGTCAAATTGTTCTTGGCTTTAAGCCAAATTAAGTTTCCAAAAATTGATCTTGCTATTCGCAAGATCGAGTACCTGCAAGACAAGGATTATCTTTTCTCTTTTACTTTTTTTTTTATCTTTTTAATAGCAGGAAACACAAGAAAAATAGAAATTAGATACGTTGCTTGTAAAGAAATAAATATAGTCTATATATATATACAGATATATATATATATTATATATATAGGGGTAGGGGTGGAAGTGGAAATGGCATATAGTATAGTGTCGAGTTGGTCCACGTCTAGTAAGACGCAACCAACAAGACCAAGTGTCACGTAGAGTGTAGGATGGATGTGTGGGAGTGTGTGCGCGGGTATCGGGGAATATCAGCAACTGGTGCAGATATTCCCACGATATAACGCGTAGTGGAGTGACTAGTGCGTATGGATACAGGTAGGTGATATGTATATAAATATGTATATATATGTATATATATATACATATATATATATGTGTGTGTGTGTGTGTATATATATATATATATATATATATATATATATATGTATATATGTATATATATATATATTTATATATGTGTGTGTATATATATAGGGTTGTAACTATATATATATATATATATATATATATATAACTATAGAGATATAGATATATATATATATAGTAATATATGTATATAGATATATATATGTATATATGTATGTATATATGTATATATGTATAAATATATATATGTATATATATATATGTATATATACTTATATTTAGTTGTATAGGAATTAATATGTATATATATATATATAAATATATAAATATATATGTATAAGTATGTATAGGTGCGTACAAGTGAGTGTGTGACTGTACAAGTGTGTGTGTGTATGAGTGTGCGTGTAAGGGTGAGGGAGTGTCTGCTGGAGAGGAGTGTGAGAGAGAGCGGGCATTTAAGTCGTCTGGCGGACGCAAGCGTCGTCTGATGGCACTGGAGCAAGGACGCAAGTGCGGGCGCAGCGCTGCGGGCTGGAATGGGAGCGGGCGTGGGCGCGGTCACTGGAGCCGGTGACTAGCTGGAGGAGGTAGCGGCGAGGAGAGAGAGCATGCGGTGACTAGATAAGTGAGAAACTCTCCGGTCACTGCACTGTAGCTACAGTGTCACGCTGAGAGGTGTGAACAGTTGCTACAGTGCCGCGCGCGATGGCCAACCAGTTGCGGCCGGTTCTACGTGCACAGGTGCGCTGGAAGGTGCCTGCATGCGCGGAAGGAGCCTGCAGAGGTCGCTGGCGTGTGTGCGGGGCTGCTGCTGCTGCCGTGCTCCTGCTATTGGAGCTCTGGAGTTTGGAGCTTCGGCAATGGAGAGAAGGGCTTCAGCGATGGAAACAGAGAATGAAACCACCACGCCCACCTGCTCTCGAAGGAGTTGGGCGGTGGTGGAACTCACAGTGGTGGTCGTGGGACCACTGTGAGCTTGCTCCTGCCTGCAGTGTGTCTCTTCAGTGGACGAGCTACTGCGTATGGAGGGGAGAGGGGAGGGAGATGGCCTGGACGAAGGTGGCTACTGGTGTGTGTGTTCCAGGCTCTTTCTCACAAGGAAGATGGCAGGGCTTTTTAAAGAAGGAGAAGCCTGCCACAGCCATGCAGTAGGCAGAGCATGCTGCTGGCAAAGGAATGGCGCGAAGAGAGGCCAGCCCCATGCTCTAAGCCATGCGAGGGATACGATTTCAAAGTCAAAATAAAAAAATGAAGGTGAAATTGCGATGCAACCCTTGATGAAGATGTTAATTACATGGACAATTATTTGCATTATCCTCCACTCTCAAATAAATGCATGCATGTATTAATTTTACAAATGCAACTATGGCTACCTAATATGCAATGGCAATGCTAGGAAATAACACAAGATGACATTTGTTGGTGTATTTTTGCTGTGCAATCAATCAACCAAACATAATTGATCAACCAATTATTTAGGTTAATCAATCAAACCAATTCAAATTAGGAAGTTCATAAAATTCATTTTTAATCAATCAATATATAGGTTAATCGACCAACTAGTAATTAATCAACCAACTTAATTAGCCGACCAAATTTAATTTTGATCGACCAAACAATAAAATTTGATCAACCAAATGCATTCGAAATACTTTCTTTCTAGGCCAAATTTCAAGTATAAATAGAGGTCCCTAATAGCCCTTTTTTACACACAACTCAGAGCGAAAACTCAAAGAAAAAGTGCTCTGACGCTCTCCTCTCTGTAGTGCTTCTATGCCTCTATGTCCACGCTTTTTAAAGCACTCCGATCAAATGCCTTTACAAAAAACTTCGGTTTAATCTTTCTCTAAGGTTCCATTCAGATTTCATTGTATTACTTTTATTCTGCTATTTTAATATGGGTCCCAAGTTATTTTGGGAAACCCGTTGTTGTTATGCTTCTTCTCAGGTCTTTAAAGAGAAGGGTCTTTGTAAGAGGTTGTGCCACCCTCATTCAAGTGGTACAAAGTTTTAGTGGATTAACTAACTTGGTCTAGTTGAAAAAATCCTAAGTTGGGAGGCTTAGGTAGTTTTTACCTGCAAGGTTTTCCACTATAGTTTCAGGTGCCTTCGTGAATGTTAAATCTGTGACTTGTGATTGTTTCGTTTAAAGATTATTTTTAAATTACCATCTATACTATTCACCCCTCCCCTCTAGTATAGTCTTTAGATCCACAGGCACTCACACATGTATCCTTCCACTTCACACATACACTTCGACTCCTATTCTCCAAACACAATGTATCCTCAATATGATCATTATCCCAACCCAGCCACCACCCACCCATCCACTAGTTGGGATAATCCTGATTAGGGATATAATGCTAGACCTCAATGCTAAGGTCTAACCCTAAACAACATGATTATGATAACTATCCTTCTCGTAACTATACTGATTATAGATCCCTGCCCTGTTATGAACAACCTAATATGATCTACAAACAAGAAGGATATGATGATTACAACCCCTACCCTCCCCAAGACTACACTAGTTACAGGTCACCTTCCTTTGAAGAAAAACCTGAAATGACCTATTATTAGGGAGGGCCACAAGAACCTCAATTTCTTGACCCTCGTGAAATAAACCCAACTCACCCAACCCCGAGACAAACCATTCAGCTCAGGTAAATCAGGTCCAAGATAGGGTGCTGGCTAACTTGAGGAACACCATACGATCTTCAAAAGCTCAGCCATTACCCTGCAATGAAGCTTTGGAGCCTTTGATTAAAATGATTGATGATCTCAATAGTTCTTTACCGAATTGGCTCCAAGAGTTCGAGGATAAGGACGCGGGTGAGGTTTTACTTAGGAGGTTATCAAGGTTGAAGATGAAATATGTAGTTGCTCTAGTCCAATCTTAGGATGATTCTAAGGATGAACCCTCTTCAGATGAACCAATGTTAGAACCCATTCAAACACCTATAGGGGAGACATATTTTATGAGACCTGGGAGGATAAGGTTGATTATGAGAAACCAGTTGAGGACAAATCGATTTCCTCACCCGCGATCCCCGAACCAGGGAATGAAGAAAAATGTCTCTGCTAACCAAGGAATAAAATATGATCTTGAGACATATATTAATGAAGATCATGACTTCATTAATGCTGACAGTGAAGGATCTCTAAGTGAAGTTTCACTAGAATTACTCAAATTTAAGGAGAATGATTTTTATGAGACGAACAGGACTGAGGAACTTGATGAATTATTTGATGGCCCTCTAATTGAGGAGGCGATTTAATTGGGGCTAACATAGAGGATCTAAATCTTGATTTCATGGATGATTTAATCAGTAGCCTCATTCCTCAACCATACCCAGACGAGCATAATGATAATTTTGTTTTTGAAATCACTAAATCCAAGTCAACTCTGATTCAGCCACAATTTTTTGACTTGGATATTTTAGATGGGGTTAGTGACACTCTGGAGGTCCTGGAAATAGAAATTTTGATTTTGGAGGATAGGAGCCTAGAAATGAAAATCCAGGAAGATAATTATGGCGGAAACAATAGTTTGGATCTGAAGGTTCTTATTTGCCTTAAACTAGCAACTTTTTACCAAGACTCTTATGATATCATTGATTTTGAGGACATGAAACCCAAATGCAAAACAATGAATGATCATTTTGAGCTGAATTGTAAGAGGATAAGCACATCTACTAGTTCACACTTAGCTTATGTCCGAACTTTTGGATTTGGGTTACATTTTCCCAAACCATAGGTCTAGGCCCATAAGCAGAAAGATCTTTGATTTTGGGTAATTTTCATTCAGAACCTTAAAACCACTCGACCCTGGGGCATGAGTCTGCATCATAATCCGGTCCACATCTGTAGACATTCTCTTCTAGCAAGTCTAAAGATCAATCATTTTCTCCAAATCTTGACTTGTTATTTTGAATCTTTCATTTCTTCCCTTTGTTTGAATACTATGCCTAGCTGAAGGCACTAAACTCAGCATCTATATATATTTTATTTTTACTTGAAGCCGACTAGGATCGTCATGGAATTCAGGTGCTATCTTCTCTATTCTGCCCCTTGTTCATGCCTTTAAAATAAGGACATTGCATTAACTAGGCATGGGGGGTGAATATATTCCCCTCTAAATTATTTTGTCAGCTCCGTAGTTTGTACAAATTTTTCTTTTTATTTTCCTTTTATTTATTAAAAAAACTAGAATTAGGAAAAAAAACTTAGGCATTAGGAGTTTTCAACCTTAGGAAATTATACAGTATGACCTAAATACTTAGACTCTTTAGGTCTATGGGCTTAATTAACCCAATTGTCCACTAAAATGTAGATCTGTTCCTCGAGTCCTTGCCAATTTAAAGTCTATTGTAATGAATCAAATAAGTTGGGGTGATAAGCAAACGACTTATCAACCTGCCTTATGATTTGAGGGGACTTATAGTCTAAGCATCTACACACTTTCTACACCGACTCACTTTACAGGTAGTCTTAACAAAAATCAGGTAGCTAATAAACATACTAGGGGGTATGGTTGGCACGTGGCTATGAGTAATGATGACGGATTTACGTGATAAGTAATTAACATTTATTGTAGCGTGCAAACTCGCTAACAATTTTAAAAAGATAATTCAATTGGGAGTCCGAGTTGAACACGAGAGACAAATAATAGGAAATCGCGTATGCAATCAAAAGCAAATATGCACTAATACTAAGATAATAAAGAGAGAGTAGGGGATAGAGATCATAAAAAATACTTTTATTGATACTAGAAAATGATTAAAACTAAAGTTTTGAGAGATAAACCAGATGCTATGGTACTAGAACAACTAGAACAGAGATAGAATGAGAGAAGATCTGGAGTGCAGTCATGACAGGGGAGAGATCCATCGATAGAGCTGGAGAGGACGTCCAGTAAAGGAATGCTTGGTGGAAGAGGGTGAACCTAAGGGAAGGGATGGCCATGGTGGAAATTCTAGGTGTTCTACTTAGGAGGTGGTGGAAGAAGGTGGAGGATTTTCGGAGGAGGAAGAGATGGATCAAGGGGGGTCAGCTATAGGTGTATTTATAGGAATGTTGGAGGCTTCCTATAGGTTGGTTTAGGCTACCTAGGATCAAGGATTTGGATGGTCTAGATTAGATCTAAGGGGGTGGCTAGGATAGGTAAGATAAGGACCTTTCGATCTAAAATGGAGGAAGGAGATAAGGTTTGGTTTTTGTTGAGATTGGATGGAGGTTGTTGCAACTGCCTTATAGGATTGCCTTCACTTGTCTCGAATTTTCGGCCTTATTTTGTTTCGAATTTCAAATCACATATAAAAGAAAAGTTGTTGCACTTGAAATCAACTTTCTAATGCAACTTGAATCACTTCGATCCAAGTGGACAGGACCCTACCAGGTGGTCAGACCGTTCTCCAACGAGGCGATAGAACTTCCAGACCCTAAGACCAAAAAAACATTCACAATAACTGGACAAAGACTCAGACACTTCCTTGCCCAAGTAACCCCGAAGGAAGTAGTAACCCTCATCGAGGGTTAAGTTGGAGTTGTGTTAAGCTAAAGACAATAAACTCAGCACTTCCTGGGAGGCAACCTAATGGATTTAAGCTAACCTGTTACGAGATGATGCTCAAGTGATTTCTATCCTTACTCCTTCACATGCATTTATTTTACAATGAAAACATTGTGCTAGATAGGCATAAGGGGGTAATTCTTATTTTCTGAGCATAGAATTGTCAGCTTGAATTATTTTTTGTTATTTTTCTCAAAAAAAATGTGATAAAAATAAGAAAGCTAGGCAAAATCAGAATCGTGGATAACAAAAATTTACCCATCTTAGGAAATCGTACATATAAGATCCTTTCACTAGGACTCTTCAAGCCTAATGACTTAATTAATCCTAATGTCCACTAAGATATAGACATGTTCCCCTAGTCCTCGCCGACTTAATTTAATCGCAATCAAGTAAATAAAGTTGGGTGATAAGTAGGCGACTTATTAACTCACCCTCTGATTTGGAACGTTCTAGAAGTCTAAGCATCTACGCACATCACGCACTGACTCGTATAGGCAACCATAGTGGAAATAATTAGGGAGCTAAATGTCACTACCATTGAATTGTTTTAGGCTTTTCTTTTTAAGTAGTGGTCTAAACAAAGCAAAAAACACTACTACTAGAAGGAAAATCAAATAAGGATTCCAAAAAATATTTTTTTGTGATTTTAGAAATTTGTTTGATATTTTTTTAAGATTCTTCTTTGTGCTGGTGTCAAAGTCTAGAAATGATACCTATGTGCATTTTGGACTTTTCAGTACCACCACCAGCCACCAAAACTTTTTGTGATTTTATATGATGTGTATAATTTTACAAGAATTCCAGAAAGCTAAATTTCACAAAAATTGGATAAGTATAAAAATTCCTAAAATTCACGGACAGTAACAAAATAGTGAAATCAAAGGAGATGACCCCCCTATGGTCCACTAATTTTTAAAAATTCTCTACAACTCCAATTGCTCTGAAATTTGAAACAGATGTTTCTAATTTGATTTGAAATCTTTGGGTGAAATTTCAAGATTTTAGAAGACCTATGGTGTCAAGAATTGATTTTAAAAGTCCGAACAGAAGTCTAGACCTGAAAATCAGAACACCAACACTTAAGGTAGAGTGGTGTCAAATGATGCAAACAAGTAACCAATGAATTTTTAATGACACTACTCTACTTGATTTAAATGTTTATGATCCTGAAAGCCTGTTAGTATTTTTTTGGCAATTTTTAAGAGCAATTATGTGACAAGTGAGAAATCACTAACCTGAATTCATGGAATGAAGAGAAGCTTCAATCTCTCGCTTCCAAAATCCCACCTTCTTCCTGCAATGCCTACACACACGAAAGAAGAGAAAGATAAGGGGATGAGATCCACTTATCAAGCAAGAGAATTAATAAGATGCAAAGCCATGCCTCCCCGACAACGGTGCAAAAAGTGATCGCTAAAAAAAGCGTGATTTGTAATTAGGGTTTTAAATCATTGTAACACGCCAATTCGCAATCGCTTTTGTAATATATAAACCTAGATGATGGTAGTATTTAGGGTCATCCAAGTAGGCGGGAATGCACTTTAAAACTCTTGCTTGACAAAAAAGAAATTAACTTTCTTTTTGTGAATTTTAAATATAAGATTTTTTTGTATTTTGATGTAACAGGAAATTACGTAATTGTAAGCGGGAAAATGATTACACTTGAATTGCTAATGCTAACACTAAAGTGACAAGATAATCTTCTCTCTAAGCTCACCCTAGATATGTGGAGACCAAGGCTAATTAGAGAGAGTGAGTGTAAAGTGCTAGAACAAATAACTAATAAAGATGCAACAAGAAATGAAGGAAGGCAACTTTAATTAAGTAGAAATATGTTTTACAAAAAGACAAGTAGAGGAATGCTTCTATTCTAAAATGAAAATACAGAAGAAGTAAAACACAAATCCTCTTGATGATATTGGTGAAGAAGAGAGGCTTCTTGCTCCAAGCTCAGTTGCTCCTGAGCTTGAAAAGAAGTTCTCCTTCTTCTCCTTCCTTGAAAAGCTCCTCCAAGTTGGTGTCTTCCTTGGCAAGCCCTAAGTGGGTGTGCCCTTGCTCTTCCAAGGGTGGAAGATCTCCACCCACAAGACCTCCTCGTAGGGTAAGCATGTACCCTAGGTCTTCTCCTTTGCCTGGCCGTCCTCCTGGTGATATTGCTCCTTGGCTTGGACCAAGGAAGAAGGGAAGAAGAGGAAGGTACTAAGGAGGCAAGGGATAGCCTCCTTAATCTTCTTCTCTCTCCTTTCTATGGCCGACTATAGGTGTATCTAGGTGGGAAATTAATGTAGCCAAAGGATGATTTTAGTGGTGGTAAAATGGGGGTATATATAGGGCTTATGAAGGGAGAGGTTGCATGGAGGCGTGTAGGGCTAAGATGGGTTCAAAGGGTAGTTATGGGTGGTTATAGGGATCCAATGGAGGGGGTAAGTTGGCGCCACCTAATGCGGTGCTATGGGGGTGGTTATGGTTGGCCAAGGGGTGTTTAAAGTTGGCGCCAACCATGGAGGGGTGCCATGGTTTAGCACCATCTAAAGGGGGTTCTAGAAGGGGGTTAGGTGGATGGCTAGGTTGGCTTGTAGGGGTAGGTGTACAGTGGTGATAGAGAGGGTTTTCGGAGGGAAAAGTGGCGCCACTTTTGTGGTGCCCTTTGGTAGTGGTGGTGGGTTGAGAGGAAGAGAGTGGGTTGGTGCCAAAACGAGGTTTTAGGAGTAGGAGCTAGGTGGACTAGGTTTAGGTCTCTTTTTGGTGAAGTTTGCTAGGTAGGTTAGGTGGTTATGTAGGTGGAGTTGACTTTGAGCTTAGCTAAGCTAGCTAAGCTAGCTCAACTAGTATGTGAGTAGAGGAGGAGGTACGCTAGAGGTAGGGTTTAGGGAAGAGGAGCTGAGGAAGGAATGTCTGGAGCTGAACTGGAGCTGGTAGCTGCTGAAGGGAGTTGCAAGGAGCTACTTTAGCTAGCTTAGCTTGCTAGTTCTTTACTAGCTCCTAAGCCAAGCTAAAGTGAGTTGGCTTCTGCTAAATTATGCTGAGGTAAGTTGGGTTTGATTTTCCCAGGGACAACCTAGCTAACTGGAGTAGCTAAGATAGCTTAGCTCAACTAAGTTGAGCTAAGTGGAGTCCCTAAGAGCTGGACTTGAGCTGACTTGAGCTATTTGAAGTCATCTTCAACTGACTTGAGTTGAGCAGAGCTGGAAGTACCTAGACCTGAGTTAAGGTGGATGTTAATCGCGTGAAATCGATGTTTTAAAATTGCTTCATTGTAATACACCCGAAATAGCATGAAAGCAAATAAAATTTATAACTCGAATGAAATCTGAGGTCAAACGCAGAGAGCAAGTGTTGCAATTAATCTCAAAGATCACAATATCACCACAAATATGAGCAAGTAAGAATGATATATATATGAAAATCAATGTCAAGGTGCAAAAAGAATGGAGTAAAATGATGATTTAAATCACCAATTATCTCTCTAATTATGCTCACAATAATTCTCAAATAACTGAACAATAATGATCAATCAATTATTCCACATCAGTAAGCAACTAATATAGCCACAGGACCATAGAACTACCGAAATCAGATGACAGATAAGGCGCTTAGACGCCTTAACCAGCAAAGGCTTAAGGTCCTCTCTTCTCTTCAAGCCTCAAGGAGAGGCACAGCACAAAGACATGAAGGGCCTCCCAGCAACTAAGTGTAGAGAGGGCACAGCTGAGGGAAAGCCCCCCCTTCTCTCAACTCAGACTTGAGTAAACAGTACCAGGTAACCGAGTATATGATCAGAGGTCCAGACTCGCCGACGTGGTGTACAGGGTGAGGGTGCACAGTGGTGATATGGGGACCCAACCCCCGTGTTCTTGGGAGAAAGGGTAGGAACACGAAAACAACTTATACGCCCTCACGAGCTCTCCCACTTCCGATGTGGGACTATCTGGTCTTCCTTTCTTCGCACGAATAGCAGGTGCCTGATTCGTCCGATTGACGGTGAAGGAGCACTTGAAGATCCCAATCGAAAGCTTGAATGTGCTCCTGGGTTGATTCCGCGTCACCTGGAGGTAAGACCTGGACCTAATGTAGCAAGAACACAGCTTCGAGCTTGCACGAAGGAGCTCTGTTAATGGCGGCGATCTATGGTGTACCTAAGATAGAGAACACAACCTTGTCGCTTCGTCAAAAACGTTCAGGAGAAGCACACGAGTGCGACGAAGGCGATGGTGGCGGTGGCGTGCGGTGAAAGTGCATGTGCGAGTGTGGCAAAGGCAGAAAAGGAGTACAAGGGTGGTTGTGTTCGGTGGAGGGCTCAGGCGAGTAATCCCCTCAATTTCTTGAGGGGTTTTGCTTGTGTGGACACGGTAGAGGTGTGGGAGTTGATGGCAGGCGAATTGGTGGCATGTAGCAAGTTGTCGAGGTTGTCAGAGGTATGCCAGAGACAGGGGAGATGACTTTGGAGCGAGCGAGATTGTGGTCGAAATGAAGATGTAGTGGCACGGAGATGATCAGTGGACGGAGTAGAGTTAATGAGCCTAGCTAACGGACGATGAGGGGCGGAGATGGCACCAGTTGCAGTATGATCGACACCAGAGAAGGAAGGTGCTCCGGTGGGGTAGAACGATGACAATAGAGGGTTAGAGAACACCTCACCGGTATTGCGAGGTGCGGAAAGACGAGGGAAGGTGGAACCGACTGTCTATCGTAATGGCAGCTGGCGAAGCCAGACGAGGGAGGTCGCCGGAACGAGGTGGAGCAAGCCGGAGGTTGGAGGAAGAAGGAGGATTTTTGGCTCTATTTCTCGCTAAGGAGGTAAGGCAGGCGAGGAGGGTCTTATATAGGCCATTAGTTGAGCATTCAAGCTTGGAAACAAGCTTGAAAGCTTCGCAAATCAGGGAGTAGGTTTTGTGGGATTCATAGAGTTCGCATGAACTCTAGGATAAGAATCAGAGGTCGAGATGCGGTCCAAAATGAAGATGATCTCCTCAGGAGTCTCCCTTCCAAATTTGGAAGATATTGACCAAGAAAATAGGGAGGAATCCTTGGTTAAAGCTCGGCCTCTTTAGGTTCACTCCTGCCATGGCAGTAGAGACCCAGCTGCAAAGAACGAAGATAAATCTAGGGGGCATTTCGCAAAGTCTTCAAAACCTGAGGGGCTATAAGAGAGAAAACAAGTCTGAGAGGACTAAAATACAAACTAGGTCAAAATAGACTTTGATTGGGCCCAAATTTTGGTACAAACCTAATTTGGACCCAAAGAATCTGATAATGAAGTTGGATTTTGGTTTTGACTTAGTTTGACTGGAAAATTTGCTTAGAAACCCAAATTAGGATAATTGTCTGTTTGAGACTCTGTTTTATGTCAAAATGGGTTCCAGTAATCAAATTAAAGGTACCGAACCTTATAGAATATTTTTCTATGATTCTTAGAATGTTTAGGTGAATTTTATCCTGACCAGAACTTCAGTTAATTAAGCGGATCAATTTTTAGGATTTCGGATGTCCATTAATTCTCGAGATGCGTGAAAACCCATTTCTGTCTGCAAGAACCTTCTTATTGAACATTAATGACCATTGACCTTTAATTAACCCCTGTAATTCCTCACAGTTATTATGTATTTATGAAATGTGGTTACAATTACAGAAATAACCCTGATTTCTTATTTTCTTCTCAAAATAGAACATTATGCATATATGACCCTCTAATGGTTATGTAAGAGCTTTTATCAATCAGACCAAATTGAGTTAGTTATGGCTCATGATGGTATTTCCATCAGTAGACTCTTGTCAACTTAGCTAAGCTCGCTAGAGCTCCCAGTGAACTGATTGGAGCTAAGGTGAACTAGACTCAACTAAATAGAGTTGGGTTTGAGCTAACTTGAGCTAGGGTGAGCTAAGATGAGCTGCCCTGGGCTATCATTCAGCTAAGATGAGCTGAATGGAGCTAACCCTAACCTAAGTGAGCTAGTATCCAGCTATGATGAGTTGGATTTGGCTAAGTTCCAGCTAGACTGAGCTTCCTCTTCACCATCTTAAGTGTTGAGGTTTTAAAGATCTGATTATCTGTTCATCCCTAACACTCAAAAAAATGTGTCAAAAACACAACAAATTATTTAATGCATGCCTAACCTAATTAATGCCTAATTGCAGCCCAAAAACCCATTTGCGGAGTTAAAATCCTAAGTACCAGATTTGTTTTAGGGCATAAGAATGAAGATAAACTTGCATTTATCAGCACGCTACTGGTGGTATGGCTAGCATGTTACATTGGGTAACCCCCTTTCCTGGGTATCTAGAGCCCAGCTATTGGACCCAATTCTCTTTGGCCACCACATTTAGGTACATCTCAGATTAAGGAAGTCACCTACTTGAAAAAAAAAAATAGAAAAAGTACCACAGAAAAGAAAAAAGAGAGAAAAAGAAAGAAAAGGAGAAAGAAAAAATATATAATAAACCACACTTCATCGCACAGGTATGGCTGGCAAGTTGTCATGGGTAACCCCCCATTGTCGTTTGTCTAAAACCCAGCCTAAGAAAAGCATAAATAAATCCCTAATTAAGGAGAAGCAAGGAGGTAGAAATAAAGACCTGGGGAGATATACACCAGGATTGCCTGGTGTTGACCCCACAAAAAATAGTAGGGAGAAAGCTACCAGTCAAAGAGACAAACTTTTAGGTGACAATAACTTCATTTTAGGGTACCTAGAGCTTATGGATACCTGAGGTCCAAGATAGTTGCTCGTATAGTGAGTCAATCCCATACACAATAAGATGCTTAGCACTTTTTGATCCTTTCAAGTCTTGGGTGAGTTGGGTAGCTGCAGAATGCTGCTCTAAACTCGGAACACAAAAAGAAAAAAATATATATATTTCTATACAAAGTGTATATAAGTAAGGCAAGGACTAGGGCGATCCGTATCTTGGTTGGCATCATGATACTGTTGAGTCTTAATAGTTAAAACCCTAGGTATCAAATTTTCTTTGGACAATAAATAACTTTTTCTTGGCAATCGCTCCTTGGCTAGGCATTCTTTTTTATTAAACTTGCTAGGGACTAGCAAGGGATAGGCATGGGCGTATGATGACTCTACAATTAAAAGTGTTAACTGCCATTTAGAGTCAATTCTGAATGCCTCAGTACTTAAATATGATAATCTAGTGGGTTTGGGGGCATTCATGCACAATGTACACACATTTATCCAGCTTAAAATGCCTATTTATATGTATTCTTAGGCTCATAGAAGCAATTTGCATTATAAATATTATATAACATATATCATCATGTATTTAGAATAGATTATATACTTTATACATTAACTTTCTTATTTTAATGGGCAAAAAGTAGGGCGACACATTTTTGGGCGTTGGATTGAAGATCCAACCATACGAATCTAATCAGGGCGACAATTAGAGTCCAACGCCTCTGAAATCGCCTTAATCAGACCTCCATAGCATCATATGCAGTTTGAAAAAGATCAAAGGTCAAGGGGCAAGAGGACACAAATCAGAATCTCAGAAGATAAATCCGACCAGACGGATGGATTTGGGTCGACGATCACAACCCGACATCACAAAGATCAACTCGATCAGGCATCTGTGGTGTCCCCTACAAACATTGAAAGTTGGACAACCTAGATGGTGACACGTTGCGCCATCCAAACCACCCAAGCCACCCCAAAAGTTGTCGATCAACCTCTAAAGGACGCTCAAGGCACTTGATCATACCACACCACCACATGCAGACAGTCGTTGGATCAAGATCCAACGGCCACGATCACACAACCATCACCATTAACTTTGGACACAAACGTGCCCATAGTGCAATGGTTGCACGCTTGGCCAACCAACAAGGGGCGCAGGTTCGAGCCCTTGCACACCCCCTAAAATCCTCAACGTACGCAAGAGTGGGTGTAATGGAGCCATGCTAGTGCTTGCATAGTTTCTTCATCCTCAATGCGCACGAGAGGGGTGCGTTATGAGCCCTCTGATCGAGATCAAGTGGCAATGGTGCAACCACGTGTGGCATCATGAATGATGCCAAGCGCAAGACAAGCGATCATACATATGTTATGTGCGATTTGAAGAGCGCAATTGTACGCATTTCCAACCGTTCAACTCTAATCCAAGGACTGCAATTCAACCTCGTGAGCTCTAACGTTCACCAACACAGCACCAGCACATGCTTGCACAGCTACACTATGCGCGGGCCATGCTGTGCGCGGTGCATTTAGTGCCCATGCAC
This sequence comes from Thalassia testudinum, assembly GCA_037157565.1. Taxonomy (NCBI): domain Eukaryota; kingdom Viridiplantae; phylum Streptophyta; class Magnoliopsida; order Alismatales; family Hydrocharitaceae; genus Thalassia; species Thalassia testudinum. Next base: position 131,545,137 of record JAZHRO010000077.1, read on the forward strand.
CGTTAGGCCTTGTTTTAGCCTCTTCCCTCACCTATAAAAGGCCAAGGACCCCTCCTCTTCATCCCCATCACTTCCTATGCTAATCCCACCTCCTCTAGAGCTCCAAAAGCCTACCAAGCTCCCAAGAGCTCGCTCCCAAGCCATTAAGCCACCTATTACCTTAGGCAATCCTATCCTCCACAAAAAATTCGTTCCACTCCTCAACCCACTCATAAGTGTCCTAAAAGTTGTCCCCTCATCCCCATTCAGGAAGTAGATCATCTCCACCTTCTCACCCCCATTCCCATACTAGATTAAATCCATTTCCTCATCCCATATTCCCTTAGTTTGGACTAAGCTTTCCTCTACCCGGGTTCTTCCTACACCTCATCCCCGTCATCCTACACCTCACCCCCTTCATCTAGCTACCACCAAACGTCGTCCTGCCAGATAGCAACTTCGGGAGATTTCTTTCATCCCTCTTGCTCTCTCTTTTATTCTGTATTTTGTTAATTGTAATAAAACTCTGTGTTGCAATGTATCATTTTCATCTCTCTCTCTCCATCACTCTCTCTACTTATTTGCAATTAGTTTAGCTTAGATAATTGTCACCTGCTATTCTGCTTATATAAAATCATAAAAAAAATACAAAAGCCAAAAAATCTTCAAAAACAAATAAAACCAAGCACGGATTTCAAAAATCAAGCGTTACCTCCCTGTGTTCGACCCGATACTCATCAAGTTTTGGTAAAAATTATCTAATAGCTGGATTTTCGCACATACTACGACACGGGTTTCTTCGAAACCCTAATCACTATATTCCTCGCGAAATTTTCAACTCATTATTTTGGCGCCGTTGCCGGGGAAGCAATGATTTTTTATTTTTCCTATGTTTTTCACCTTAACTTTTTCTCCTTTCTTGCCATGATTGCAGATACTCTTCCAAGGCGGGCCAGAGAAGTTAGATTGGAGCACAATACTAATAAAGGTTTTGTAAGTGTATCCCCCAACTCCCCCACCCATTAAGTCCATTACATCATATTAATAACTAAGACCCGAATCTACTTAGATGTTTGCATAAATCTTAGGATAGACTTGGTTGTCTTGTTTATCACTTCACCTACCCACCTGCATAAAAAAAAAATATACAAAAAAATTCTCTAATTGTGGGACTTACTTGAAATCTACACACAAATACACGCAAAAACCCGAGGCGCACAACCTCTCTATTTTAGTCACTAACTGAGATTCTGACATATGGACTCAGTACACTCGAAATGACCATACACACTAGTGACTAAGAATTTTTCTATGTGCCTGATTCAGTGGTACGAACAGCCAATTGCTTCATCTGCTTGGGCTACACCACTAATTATAAAATTCACTCATCAAGTAACTTGCTATGTAGGATTCAATTTTAGGAACTAACCAGGCACTCGACATTATTTTTTATTTCTAAAGGAATATATTTACACCCGTTCTTTCAAAACGTGGTTTGTCTTACTAAACCTAATTAAACATACCTGAATTCGAACCCTGAAAGCTACTAAGCAAGCTTTGAATCCTAAAATTCACCTCATCGTAAGTAATCTTGCTTGAAAACCTCTGGTTGCTCACGCACATACTCGTAAAATGATCATTAAGGACACAACCTATTTAAGGGTTCATCACATTCCAAGAGTACTACTATCTCTAACCTAACTTAAAATTGAGTATACGTTAACCCTAAGATTCATCGAGTCCATTTCATGGTACTCTCCAAATTGTAACTCGAATTAATAACGTTTGCTTTTTCCAAAATATACTAAGTTAGAAGACCTGATTGTCAAATAACTTAAGTGATTAGAAAATTTTCATTTAAACTTGATAATATCACAATTATAATATATCGTAATCAATCACTGAATCAAATCAAAGTATCAAATATAGATAATCAAATTAATTGTCTCATTCATCCATATAAAAATTAAATCAAGTATAAATCATACAAAAATGTGTCATCTCCCTGCGGAGGCAAATACACACAAATAGTTATGAAAGTGATAAAAAATAATTTCCAATAATAAAAATAAATGAATTAAATAAAATAAAAGTGAAATGCAGTAAAATAGGTAATTGTGAGCACCGTGCGTGACGTGGGGCGAACGCAGCCGATAAAAAGTGGTCGTAGTTAAGGATATCGGTGCTATCACCACCGACCGCAGTGATGGGAATGTCGAGGATGAAGGCGTGGACGTAGGCGGCGTGGTGATGGCATGCTGTAGCAGAGAAGTCAACGTTGAGGAAGAAGCTCCCAGTTGAAGGCGGACGAGACGTGGTGGCGGGCAGTCGCGGTGAGGAAGAAGGTGCTCGCGGTTGAGGTGTTGTTGTCCTGTCGAGGTCGAGCGGCCATCGCGCGAGGAGGTGCGAGCACGGTGAGGAGGCCGCTGTTGTGCGTGCAAGGAGGGAGGTCACAATGATGGAGTCGCGGAGAAGGTCGCAGTAGCCGAGGAGGCGTGGTGGTGGGGTGGACTGGAGCTTCGCGTGGAGGACGAGGTCGCGCAGGTCGCAGGTGGTTTGCGGTCGTCGTTGTGGAGGAGCACGCGGTGGTGGTGGCCGCTCCTCTGCTCTAAAGCACAAAGTTGGAGAGGGGGAGCCGGAGGTGCGGGTCGCGGTCGCGGAGGAAGAAGACAGTAAGGGAGGCGGGCGCCAGTGTTGAGGACGATGAGGAGAGTCAGGCGCTCCTCTGTTGGGTGCGAGTCAGAGGCAGGGGCGCTGTGGCAATGGCGTGGGTTTTCGATCCTTGTCGTAGGCATCGGCATGAGGAGCACGAGATGGAGGTTGAGGGCGCGCTGGTCGCTGTGATGGGAGGAGGAACACGGGCAGAGGGCGTGAGGAGGGAGAGAGCCGTGGGAGGCCTATTGGGAGACGAGGGAACGAAGGTGAGGAGGAGCGGGGAGGAAGAAGACGAAGAGGGGTCAGGGTGGGGTACCCCCTCTGCCCTCATTTTCCCTCCTTTTTAAAGAAACCAAAGAGAAAAAAATAAAAACGAACGGTGGCTATGGGATCGGATGATGGGGGCATTCCTCCCGTGCGTCCGAGAGAAAGCGAGGAAAAGAATGAGGGCGAGGGTGTGCGTGTGTTCCAGAGATGGAAAGAAATATGTAGGACAGTTGTCAATGGGGATTTAATCTGGAGAGAGTAATCGAGAGGGATTTGTTTCCTACGAAGGAGCAACTGGTTCACTGACACGAGGGAAGAGAGATATTAACATGATTGCTTCCAAAAATGAGATAGATTATTAGTATTTTTGTTGACAAAATCCATATGTCACGGTGAAATCTCAAATTGGCCCTTTTATCAATTCCTATAAGAAAAATATATGTATACATAAATAATATGTCACTAGACGAGTATACATTAATTAATAAATGTATGCATGCAACCAAAAAAAAATGCAGGAACATCCAAAATACAAGTTTAACTAATTTCTCAGTTTACTGTGGACTTACAATCTTCTTTAATCTTAGAATTGTAATATCTTAGGCAACAATATAGCCCACCGAGGTGGATCTATAAGTAGGGTTTGGCATAATTAGTGCTCTCGGGACATGCTTTCCCTACTTCACTAGCCCAACTTAATCAGCTTTTGGATTAAGGACAATACAAAATTCATGGTGTAGTTAGAGCTTATCTTTGAGCATAGGTCCTTAAGATACCCAATTTAAGGATAGGCCTGTATTTTTTGTGCTGTAGGGCTTCATTTTCCCGTCCTTCTGACTTACTTCCAATGCATGATTGGGAGGAGGTCATTAAATCATCGTTTGGAAAGACCATTAGACCATTAGTAGAGGCGTCCGTTAAGCTATAGTCAAACAAATCCCACAACTGACCAACCACCTCCCCCGCCTCTGAATTAGGAGAAGCTGATTCAGAGGCAGCTGGACCAATTGTAGTAGATGCAAGAATAGTTCCAGCGTATGAATGGTCAAGGTGCTCGGTCCTTGAAGGATTTTTATGATCCTTCAAAGTACGAGGATCGTCCCGGTGTTATGATCCTCGTGGAAGACGTAGAGATCAAGCCCCAGGTGTTAAGCCTGATTAAACATTTTCATGGATTTGGCTCCATGGACCCACTCCAGCACTTGGAGGACTTAACCACTTTGGTTCAGACCACCAAGGCTCAAAATGTGAACGAGGAGCAAATGATCATGAGACTTTTTCCCCACCCTCTTAAGGATAAGCCACACATTAGTACCAGACTATTAGAAGGCCAATAGCTTCATGGACTAATCTTAAATCGACATTCCTGAAGAAATTCTTCCCAAGCGAATGCACCAATGCTTTGCGACAAGTAATTACCACTTTCACCCAACGGCATAGGGAACCGCTTCATGGTGCCTGGGAGTAATTCCGGGACCTATTGCGAAAGTGTCACCATGAGGTGCCGAAAGGGCAACTTGTGAAGATATTCTACCACGGGTTGACAAATCAACTCCGTAATCACGTGGACACTTCCTGCGAAGGCAATTTCCTCAACAAGGATGTAGATAGCGCATACGACTTGTTTGAGGAAATGAGCAAGAACTCAATAAGCCACGCCTCCATGAAGACTTTCAACCAATTCCAGTAGCCCAAGTTAAATGCTAATGAGGTTTGGGATTCTCATTCATTTGACATGGAATTGATTTGTAACAAGTTAGATAAGGTGGATCTGGTTGCTAAAAGAATGGAAGAGTGGATGGCCAAAAATGCTAGTAGTTCTAGACCCGCTCAATCCCAAAGCTCAGGATTCCATTCTTCACAAGCTCCTACAAGACAGGAGTTTGTAAATCAGCTTGAGTCGGCCCAACCTAGGAGTCAACACTTCTCGAAACCTTATGGGTTCCAAACTGTGGCCTTTAATCCCAGTTTCTCTGATCCTTCTTCTTTCCCGCCATCCTCTCCCTATGAGGATGTGCATCTGTACAGGAGAATTCTAGGTCCAGCCTATATTCTAACACTTACAACCTAGGTTGGAGGAACCACTCTAACTTCTCTTAGAAAAATTAGGGGTAGCAGACCCAAATGCGACCCAGTAATTATGCACCTCAGAGATCTATGGGTCAGGGTTAACTATACATCTAGTTGCCCTCGAGACAGGTTAATCAACCATCTTAGAATGCCCAACAACTCACAAGGCAAGTTGATTTGAACTGACAGATGGTGGAGATGCAAGAATCCGTGCTGCAACTTATGCAACAAATGAAAACCTCGCTGGACAACTTGCAATCTGAGCTCATTGCTAATACTCAACAGCTAGATCTCTACCATCTCAACCCGTACCCAACCCTCAAAATGTACAAAATCAGGGCAATAGAGCCCAAGGGTACAAGAATTAGAGGGACCCACACACACATGCTCAAGTGGTTGAGTAGGGTCTTTCTTCATCTACTCTTGGATATCTGGCAAGTCAAGCCCCTCTTATCTTTCTAACCCTCCCCAAGACCCAAACCCGTATACATCTGTACATTTTGTTACCTTGAGGATCGGAAAGCAAACCCAGGACCCTGAATTACCCTCTTCTAGTAACCAAAACCCTGGTGAGCCTGAGGAAGAAATGGAGAGAACCAAAGAAGAGACTAAGGCTTAAGAACCCGAAACAAATGACACTACCCATATCCCGTTCCTTGATGCCTTATTGAAATCCAAGAAGAAGAAACCCATAGATAGCAACAAGGAGCTTCTGAATATATTCAAAAGTGTAGAGATCAACATCTTGCTCCTCAATGCTATTAAGCATATCCCAGCTTACGCTAAGTTCTTGAAATATTTATGTACTTAAAAGCGTAAGCCGAAGGAACTCACCCCGAGGAAGGTGATACTCTCCGAGCAGGCTAATTTTGTTATCCTGCATCACCTTCCTTAGAAAAAGAGAGATCCAAGTGCCCCCTTCATTTCATGTGTTATCAAGGATTACACTTTTGATCGAGCACTATTGGATCTAGGTGCATCTATTAACCTAATCCCGACTTCCTTGTATGAAAAGTTCTGATTAGGTGAACTTAGGTTAACCTTAGTAATGTGTAGTTAATGGACTGTTCGGTCACCACCCCGAAAAGCGCCATTGAGGATGTTATTGTCAAGGTCAAGGATTTCTATTTTCCTGTAGACTTCCTCATCCTTGACATGGATATACCTGAAGACTTAAAGAACACACCCGTCATTATGGGGCCTTTATTCTTGGCTACCGCTAAGACCAATATAAACTATGAGAGCAGTTGCATGGAGATCGCCTTTGGAGATAGGAAGCTAAAACTTGATATTTCTAAGGCGATTAATGAGTTTGAGGATTGTGAATATATTGAGGAACTTGAGGATATAGATTATAATGTTGAGACTTTCATGGCTATCAATGTTCTTGAGGATTCTACCAGCACAGACAAACTTGAACCACAACCCTTTGTAGCAAACCCACCACACCCCAAAGAGGTTGTTGATTTGATTCACACCCAACCTCTTCCTCTGGACCATCCTGATGAATCTTCATCGGCATCTTCTTTTCCTTCTATCTTGAAGCAACCCCAACTTGAACTGAAACCATTGCCTGAGAATTTAAAATATGAATTTTTGGAACCCAAAAAGACTCTCCCTATGATTATTAGTACTAAATTGACTAAGGAGCAAAAGCTGAAATTGATTAAGGTCCTTAAGACAAATAAAGAGGCAATTGGTTGGACCATCCACGACCTTAAAGGAATCGAGCCATCTTATTGTAATCACTGCATTTATATGGAAGATGGATCCCACCCTTCTCACGAGATGCAGAGGAGATTAAATCCTAACATGCAAGAAGTGATTAAAAGGAAATTATTAAGTGGCTCGATGTAGGAATCAATTATCTGATCTTGGATAGTCCTTGGGTTAGCCCCATGCAGATTGTTCCCAAGAAGGCGGGGATAATTGTAGTGACTAATGAAAAAGGGCAATCCATTACTACCTATTCAGCTTCCTCTTAAAGAGTCTGTATTGATTACATGAAGGTTAACACAGCCACAAAAAAGGATCACTTCCCTGTACCTTTCATTGATCAAATTCTCAAGAAGTTAGCTCGGAAGAAGTATTTTTGTTTCTTGAACGGTTATTCAGGATATAGCCAAGCCACTATCCATCCCGAAGACCAGGAAAAGACAACTTTCACCTGTCCTTATGGAACCTTTGCATTTAGGATGCCTTTTGGGCTTTGCAATGCACCCGTGACTATTCAAAGATGCATGCTATTCATCTTCTCTAATATGGTGGGAGATTATCTTGAGATATTCATGGATGATTTCTCCATTTTTAGAGATTCCTTTGAGTCCTGCCTGGCTAATCTAGAATTGATCCTTAAGAGATGCATTAAAACTTGGTTGGTCCTTAGCTGGGAAAAGAGCCACTTTATGACACAAGAAATCATCGTCTTGGGTCACATGGTCTCTAACCGAGGCATTGAAGTTGACAAAGCTAAGGTTGATGCTATCTCTAAACTTCCCCTACCCACATCTATTAAACAAATCCATTCATTTCTTGGTCATGTGGGTTTCTATTGGAGGTTCATCAAGGACTTCTCAAATGTTGCTCGGCCCTTAAGCAATCTTCTAGCTAAAGATAAGCTGTTTGAGTTCGATGAATTGTGTTGCAAGACATTCAATTTATTAAAAATGACAGTCACCTGTGCCCCGGTGTTGCAACCACCGGTTTGGATAGCCTTGTTTAAGATTATGACCGACGCTTCTGATTATGCGATCGGGGCTATCTTCGGTCAAAAATCGATCGCAAGCCCTTTGTTATCTACTACACTAGCAAAACTCTAGACAAGGCTTAGAGGAACTATATCATTCCTAAAAAGGAATTGATGGCCGTACTATTCGCTCTTGAAAAGTTTAGAGCTTATTTGTTAAGTTCTCATGTCATAGTCTATACCAACCACTTGGCCTCGAAACATCTCTTGGTCAAAAAGGATGCTAAGTCCCAACTCATTACATGGAGTCTTTTACTTCAAGAATTCGAATTTGAGATTGGAGATAAAGTTGGGGCACAAAATGTAGTGGCGGATCATCTGTTGAGAATCTTGACTGATTTTTCCTCGTCTGGTTATTCTGATTGCTAACACCTTTCCAAACGAGACTATCCTTTCAGTCTCTGGTGTCCGAACCCCCTGGTTTGTGGACATAGTCAATATGTGGCCATGGGTTAAGTCCCCCAAGACTGGACCAAGCAACAATTAGATAGACTTATATCTAAGGCCAAATACTATTTTTGGGACGATCCTAAGCTGTACTGCATTGGCAGCGACTAGATTATTTGTTGATGTGTTTCAGAAAATGAGTTTCAAAGTATACTTGAGTTCTGCCATGCATCTGCGTGTGGTGGACATTTTTTCGAAAAGACGATGGCCACGAAAATATTGCAATCTAGGTTTTTTGGTAGTCTTTATTCAAAGATGCCCAGGATTTCTCGAGGTCATGTTCCCAATGCTAGGCACTTGAGAGCATAGCAAAGAGAGATATGATGCCCCTAAACCTGATCCTTCCCGTCGAAATCTTTGACGTTTGGGGCATTGACTTCATGGGACCCTTCCTCCCTTCATTTGGACACTAGTATATTCTGGTTGCGATTGATTACATGTCCAAATGGATCGAGGCTATTCACACTTGAACCAATGACCACAAGGTGGTCATCGACTTTGTTAAGAAGAATATCTTTAGTCGGTTTGGGATCTCTAGGGCCATCATCAGCGATGATGGTACCCATTTCACCAATGCCCAGTTCAAGAACTTACTGGTAACATATGGGGTAAATCATTAGATTTCCACACATTACCACACCCAAATTAATGGACAAGCCGAGGTCTTCAATCGGGAGATCAAGAATAACCTTCAAAAGATGGTTAGGCCTGATAGGAAAGACTGGACCCAAAAGCTTAATGATGCTCTTTAGGCCTACCGTATAGCATACAAGACGCGTATCGGCATGCCTCCGTTCTGTCTGGTGTTTGGTAAGGTGTGCCACTTACCCATAGAAATTGAACATTGGCATTCTAGGTAATTAAAAGGTGTAATCTTGACCTAGACTTAGCTGGGAAGACCACGAAACTCGAACTATTTGAGTTGGAGGAGCTTAGAAATGATGCGTATAAAAATGCTATGATCTATAAGGAGAGGACCAAATCTCCTGTAAAAGCTTTGAGTCGAACTAGAAGGTCTGGCTTTTTGACTCCTGACTTAAGCTCTTTCCCAACAAGCTTAAGTCCAAGTAAAATGACCCATTCAATATTGATCAGATTTTTCCAAACGAAGCTGTTGAAATTTCTGACCCAAAGACAAGTAACTCTTTCAAGGTAAATGGATAGCATCTCAAACCTTATGTTGACCGTGTCATACTAGAACCCATCTCAGGCAAGGTTACTCTAACCTTGGCCTAACTTCTTTAGTCAAACTTTGCCTAGCTGATGACACTAAACTCAGCAACTCTGTATAAACTATATACATTCCGAGCTGACTAGATCTTTATTGAATTCAGGTACTATCTTCTCTATTCTACCCTTTTCATGCCTTTATTTACAATGAGGACATTGCTCAAGCTAGGCATGGGGGGGTGGATTCATTTTTGAATTATTTTTTGTCAACTCTGTAAATTTTTCCAGTTATTTCTTTAAAAAAAATTCAAAAATGCCAAAAAAGCTAAGAATTAGGAAAGAGAACTTAGGTATTAGGAGTTTGTCAACTTTAAGAAATGATACAATAGGACCTAAACACTTAGACTCTTCAAGTCTACGAGCTTAATTAGCTCAGGTGTCCACTAAAATGGGGACCTGTTTCTCAAGTCCTCACCATTCTTAAGTCTATTTTAGTTGGTTAAATAAGTTGTAGTGATAAGTACACGACTTATCAACCCTCCCTTTGATTTGAGGGGACTTTAAGTCTAAACACCTACACACTATTGCACTAATTCACTTTTCAGACGATCTTAACGAAAATTAGGTAGCTAATAAACACACCAGAGTGGTATGGCTAACATGTTGCTGTGAGTAACAGCTCATAGCTGGGTGTCCAAAGCTCAGCCATGTGACTCAATCTCTTTGACCATTGCCTTTAGGTAAATCATAGATCAGGGAAGACATTAAAAAAAAGAAAAAAATAGAATATACCCAAAAAGAAAAGAAAAAAATGAAAATATAGAAGGAGAAAAGAATTAAATAAGCCACACTTTACCGTACAGGTATAGCTAGCAAGTTACCATGGGAAACTTCCCATTGTCATTTGTCCAAAGCCTAACCCACAAAAATGCACAAATAATCTTAAACTTAGGGAGAAGTGAGGAAGTAGAATAACCTGGAGAGATATACACTGGGTTTGCCCTTGTGTTGACCCCATTAAAATAAAAGTAGAGAGAAAGCTACTGATTAGAAAGATAAACCTTTAAGAAAAATTTTTCTTTAGTGTCACCTAGGATTTGTAGATACCTAAGAGTCGTTCTGTTTTGCCATTTAGTGAGTCAATCAAAGTTGCACACAAAGATGCTTAAAACTTAGAACTTTTTCGAGTCTTGGGTGGGTTGGGTAGCCATAGAAAGCTGCCCCAAAACTCTAAACTCAAAAGGTCCAAGAAAAAAAAATTAGAAAAGAAGAAAAAGAAAAAAAAATGTATTTGCTTTTGTACGGAATAAGGCGAGGACTTGGGCGGCCTGCATTTTAGCAATCACCCGAGTACTGTTGAGTCTTTGGAATCTAGGCCCTTAGTTGAAATTTTTTATTGTTGATTAACAAATGATGCCTTAGTAATCAAACTATAATTCTATTTATAAATAGCAATCCGTTTAGTTTTGCTAGGGAGTAGTAAAAGATGAGCATGGGGTGGTGATGTACACACATTTATCTAGCTTAAAATGCCTATTTATGTGTGTTCCTAAGCTCATAGAAGCATTCAGCATTATAAATATTGCATAACATGCATCATCATGCATTTAAAATAGATTATATACTTTGTACATTAACTTTATTATTTTAATGGTCAATAAATAGGGCAACACATTTCTGAGCCTCGGATTGAAGATCCAACCATATAGATCTAATAGGGCGATCAGAGTCCAACGCCTTTGAAATCGCCCTGATCGGACCTCCACAACATCATATGCAGTTTGGAAAAGATAAATGGCCAAGGGTGATAGCAACACCATCACTAGCCATAACTAACTTGAATTAGTTGAAACCAAGTGACAAATTCTCCTAAATGATCGTCGGAGAGCCGTAACTCCACTCAGATCTGTTTCGAGGAGAGAACATTAAAACAAGGCTAATTCTACAGTTTTAACATTACATTATAAATGCAATGTAACCACGCGGTCTGTCAGCTATTAATTAAAGGTCAAGTGAGCATTAAAGTCCAAAGAGTGGATCCACACAGGCAGAAACGGAGTTTCGCGTATTTGAAGAACTGCAACAGCACACGAAACCCTAATTTCATACCCACTTAAATTAAAGAGGTTCTAGTCAAGATAAAATTCATATAAACCTCTTAAAATTCATATAAAATTATTCTGAGGTTTGGTACCCTTGGTTTGATCATCTGAACCTATTTTGACCTAGAATAAAGTCTCAGACGGGATTTTGCCCTAATTTGGGCTTCTGTGCAAATTTCCTAGTCAAACGTGGTCAAAAATAAAATCCAACTTCACCATCATATTCCTTGGTTCAAAATTAGGTTAGAAGAAAAATTTGGGCCCAATCAGAGTCCATCTTGACATAGTTTGCACTTTAGTCCCTAAAACCTCTATTTCTTACCATCAGACTCTTAACTTTCAAAATCTCTTGCAAATAGGTCCCCAACTTTGTCATCTTCTTCATGAAAATACCATTGCCACTTGAAAGCCCTTTTTTCCTAAACAGCAAAATTCAACCCATCAAGAACCCAGTTTGACCGTGTATATCTCCTCGAATCTTCACCTAAATCCCTTCAATTTTGGAGGGATTGTCAATCAAGGAATACTCTTCCATTCTAGACATGTACCAGATCTTAAATCGAAGCAAGGAAGCTCCAACAGAGCTTGATTCTTCATGATCTGAACTTTCCAAATCCGCGAAATTTGCTTGCGATTTTCCCAATTTGAGCTCAAATTCAATCTCTTTGAAAGCTCCTGAAACTCCTAGCGACTTCCTTAGTCCGGTCTAGGCCTAAAATCTTCATCTTTCGCTTCCTTCGGCCACCTCCGCCGTGACTTCGACGACCTCCTTGAAATCCCTTCATCGTCCTCTGCCACATACGATAGGCAGAGGGAACTTCCTTCCCTATGCCTTTTGCTACTCACCATACCAAGCAAGAGTTGTCTACCCTGTCGTCATCGCCGCTTCTCACCACCGGAGAATTCATCTCCTCCGATGCCTGCCAATCAAAGTTGGCGAGGATATCCCCTCCTCTTCGTCCATAATTAGGTCCCCTCAACTCCTCTCTCTCTCCCTAGATTACGAACCAACCTTCACTTATCTTTTTGACCGACATTCACCTCTCTCCCCCTTCATCTTCTCCACCTCCAGCGACGCATCCGATGAAGCCGCACCACCACTATAGACCACTATTCACCATGCCACCACCTCCATTAGCATCGCCTCATCTCACTCACCAAAACCCTCTACCAATTTCATGTTCCATCCACCGAATGCCCCTACTGGACCAACCCACTCGTAGTCACCTTCAAAGCCACCGTTCGGCCACCTCACACCTTCACACACCACATCGCCTCCACCAATGCACTCCTTACACACCAGCAACTGCCCTAAACATTCCAAGTGGGGCTCATGGCCCATGTTCATGTTTTTCAGGTATAGCCGGAGCTCCACCTTTGTCTCCATCCTCTACATCTCCATCCACTGCATTCTGGCCATCTCCGACCACTCCACTACCTCCCTCAATTGCGGAACCATCAGCTGAAGTCTCCTGTAGTAGCAATTAAAGGAAGAACAGCCACCTGCAGTAGCAATTGGACAAAGAAGAGCATTTGCAGCATACGCAAAGAAGATAGGGACAGTCCCACATCATTCACTGCAGTATGCGTGAAGCTGCATAAAGGCAAATCGTAAAGAGGCCTTAATGCCTCAGCACACAAGGAGAGGTCCCACTCACTACACGTGCGCACACCTCACCCGCTACACCACGTCGGTGCGTCTGGTCCCCTGTTCACAACCTGATTACCCGTATACCCGACTATCCTATACCTGAATCTGAGAGAAATGGGAAAGAAGAGAAAATCTGAGGGTAGGGGAGGGTTTTGCACTGTTCCACCTCGGGAAACATGCCCATATGCTCTATACTTAGTCATTTCTGAGGGTGGTGCTCTGAATCCTTATGCTAAGGCTTACTTCTAAGTTGTTAAGGCCTTGTGCCTTGTTCTAAGCTTTGAATAGTTAAGTCGTCTAACAATTGATTGAAGGTACTGTGGAATTATTTGGGAGATATTGACTCTGAATCTGACATGGCTATTTAAGTGGTTCTAACCATTACTGAGATATTTGAATTAACTTGATATTTGGGATATATGCTTGATTGAAGGAAATAATTGGTGATTTAAATCACCATTGTTTTGAGCTCTTCCATTCTTTTTATCCCATGATTTCTTGAGATACTCTTGCTTATTCATTGCATATCTTTGTGACAATTAATCATTGTGCTCATCTGTTTTTATTTCGATTAGTGTGTGAATTCCATATTTGCTCCCTGCAAACGACCTCAGACTCATTTCCTATTTTCTAGCACTCTTATAAATTTAAATGTTGTTGCATTTTTGTTGATCATACTACAACATTCTTTTCTTAACCATCAACGAATTCGTTACAACAAAGGGGTAGGAGGACACAAATTTGAACCACAGATAACAAATTTGATCGCATGGATGGGTTTGGATCAACAATTGTAGCCCGACATTGCGAAGATCAACCCGATCAGACATCTGTGGCGTCCCTTACAAGCACTGGATGTTGGACAGCCCAGATGGTGCCACATTGCGCCATCCAAACCATCCAAGCCACCCCAAAAGTTTCCTCTCAACCTTTAAAGGATGCTCAAGGCACAATCAGAGTCGTTGGATCTCAATCCAGCGGCCTTTATCATACCACGCCACCGCACGAGGATGGCCATTGGATCAAGATCCAACAGCCACGATCGCACGACCACTGCCATCAACTTTGGACTCAAACGCACCCATAGCACAGTGGTCGCGCGCTTTGTCAACCAACAAGGGGCACAGGTTCGAGCCCTCGTGCACCCCCTAAAATCCTCAGCGGGCGTAAGAGTAGGCGCAATTGATCCACGCGATAAGGATCACACGGCTAAGAAGAAGCCATGCCAGCGCTCGCAGTCTCTTCATCCTTAGCACATGCGAGAGGGGTAAGCTATGAGCCCTTAGATCGATATCAAGTCCGCCTATGCTGCTAGAATTTTTACTAGGGGTCAAGTATAGGCTTTAGAGGTGTATTAGTTTTTCACTCGAATCCATTGCAAAAGCTACATAGCTGCACTTTCACGATTATCTGAATTTCTAGAGCATAGGATGAAAACAAAAAGGAGAAAAATCTCTATGCATTCACTTGATAAAATAATCAATCCCTTAGGAACCCATGCTGTAAATAATTTAGTCTTGCATTTGCTAGGGACTAGCAAGATTTAGGCATGGGGGTATGATTGCATAGCAATCATAGGTCTTAATTGACCTAGATTAAGCTGGAACTTAGCATAAGTTAAGATTATTCATGCATGCATAAGTATTATCTGCATCTTTACTGCTTTCCTTTAGCTATGCATAAAATAATGTTATAATGTGCTACTTGCAGGCAATAAGCTGATCAGGAGCTGGATCTGGAGCAGGATCTGAAGTTGGATTAGGATAACGGGAGATGCAGCAAAGCTGGAGCAGAAGGCTTAGTTTAGATGTAGGAATAATAATGTAAGGGAGCTAAAAGTTTGTTGTTCTATTAAGTAGAAATAAAGAAGTAAAATGTGAAGAGCCTAGGTCCACCCTAGCCCTAGGATAGCCTAGAGACTTCCCCAAGCCTTAACCACCCTTAGATTAGGTCACAACACCCTAGGAAACCCTAAAACCCTAGTTCCAACCCTTATCTGGATGTCCAGATAAGTTATAGGACGTCCAGAACCCTTAGCCAACTCTCGTACACCTCAAACCCACTTCTGCAGTATCTTATTGGACATCCAGACACCTTGTTAGACGTCCAATTTCTACAGAATACCCAAAACAGAACCTTGATTTCCCCCTGACTCAGATTGGACGTCCAGAACTGAAGTCTGGACTTCTGATTTTTGAGTATAAGTCGTCTGATCACATTATTGGATGTCTGATACTGGTCTCCAATCCCTGTTTTGAGATTCAAGCCTTGATCTTGGATCTCTAACTCCCTAGACCTAATCCCAACCCCATAGGAACCTAAATTAAGGTGTCCTAACCCTAGTACATCACCTCTAGACCTACCTAAGGACCTAATTAGGTCCTCACCAAATCCAATTGACTTAGATCAAAGTCAATTACATTCACCTAAGTCAATTGGATTCATTGAGTCCAATTGACCTAAACCTAACCCAATTGAGTTATTTCACTCTCAATTAGGTCTACACTCATCCAATTAAACTTAGGTTAAGTTTAATTGCACTTTCCCCTTAGCAATTAGGGTTTGTAACCCTAATTCAAGACATACACCTACCTAAACCCCTTAGGAACTAACCTAAGCCACCTAGCCACATAGAGCACGACCACACACACACACACACACACACCCATTCATGCACACACACTTCTCTAGAGTTCTCTAGAACTCTCTTGAAGTGGCACCACCTCTTGGTTGCCAGATTTAGCAGCCAAGAGGCATTCAAAATGAGATCCACATTTTTTGGATCTCATAACCATATGGCCAGCCACTCTTGGACTCTCTCTAGAGAGTTCCATACCTCTTGAGAGAGAAGCCATTGAGTCTATAAAAAGACCCCATGGACGACCAAGTGCACCCATTCACATCCCTTGGCTTCACTTCACACTCTTGGCACCACTCACTCCATTGGTTCCATGCACGCCCACCTCCACTTAGGTTAGCCACTCCACCTCCACGAGCTCATCACCACCATTAAGGACACCATGCCGGGATGCTGGATCAATCCTTTCTCTCTCCAAGGGCTGGCCTAAGCTCCATTGGCCATCCCTCATTCTCCTCTCGACCACTCCAAGGCCATCGGGGACCACCCCTGAATGTCTTTTTATTCTGCTAGATTTAGTTTATGCTCATCATAGATTTACTACTTTTTATTACTGCTTAATAGCGTAGTCTTACTTCTCCCCTAATGATGCATGCAAAATCCCCCCGTTGATTCTTGTATGCAGTCGTTTTCTGGTAGCTAGATTTAAATTCCAAGCATTTCTGTACAAGCTTTCCTCTACAGTTTTTGTTGCAAACAACTCTCCCACTGAATGAATGAAAAAATTCTTTTATATATATATTTTTCTCCATGTTGCGAAATCACCATGAGCTTATTGATTGCTACCATATTTGTGTGATTCAAGTTTCCTATCTTAATTGTCTATCCATTCTGCAACCAAGCATGTCGTACTTAAATACGTAATAATCACGAACCGGCATGCAATTCTAAATAGAGTAGAGCAGGTTAAGATCGATTTCAAAAGTAAAACACACACCTCCCAGAGGTGAACGATCGGGACTCAAGTCTCGTAATTTTTACAAACTTAATTTTTGACGAACATTTTTGCGTGACTATACTACGATTCCGACGACTTTCAAAATGCGCGAAAACAGTTTTGTCAAATGGCGCCGTTGCCGGGTAAGCAACGTCATTTTCTTTGAGTTCGATCTTTTAAAACATCGTTGACACATTTGCCTCTACTTTGTTTCTGGATGTGCAAGAAAAACAGAAGAAAAATAGGATCTACGCACACAACGAGCACGGAAAACAATCCAGGTGCACATCATCATTCTCTTTAGATTAGGTTTTTTTTTTCTGAACCTTAGGAGTAGATTTACTTTCTGCAATTTTCTTTGAAAAAAAAAGATTTTGCTCAATTTCGTGAAAAAAAAATCAAAAAATAAATAGTTTGAAAAAAAATATAGATTAAGTTTCCTTTCGAATCTTAGGTTAGTTTGAAAAAAAAAAGAGATATTTTCGTGAATCCTTTGAAAATTTCTTTTTGAGAAAAAAAAACATGCAAAAATTTTGAAAAACAAAAAAAAATATTCTTTTTGGTGGAAAGCTTAGATTTCAAGTTCAAACCTCTTTAAAAGCTTTTCTACCATCTTATTTTTGGTCAGATTTCAAGTCTGATTAAAAAATTCAATTGTCGAAAAATTAGTAAGCGAAAAATTATGAAATTCAGGCTAAACCTTCATTTTCAAACCATCTTTCAAACGCCACCATTCTTTTGGAAAAATTTCAAGTATAAAATTTTTGAAAATTTGCAAAGTGCACGGAGGTCAGATTGACCCAGATTCAAAATTTTTCAAATTTCAAAAAGTGATTCCGAGTAATCTGCGAATCTATTTTGACTAAAAATGGTGGGGTTTGAAAGCTAATCTCATTGGCTTTATTTTCCATATTTTTCCTGAATTGTTGAAGGTTATTTGATACTGATCTCCTGATATTCAAAATTCCCAAAAAAATTCGATTGAAAGAGTAAAAATTCCAAAAAAATATTCTCTGGAAAGCTAATTGCAAAAGGAATCTACTTGCAAAATTTTAAGTTAATTAAATTCCAATTATTGTCAGAGAACAAACATTACTTTTGTGGCATGCTGAAATAGAAAAAACCCTAGAATTGCATGACCCTTAGGTTGAATCTTTAGGGTTACAACTTAGAGACCACACTTTGGACTAACCTAGACTTAATCAAGTCTAGTACTTAGCCGGTGAGCTTGCTCACCTTGTGGGCCACTCACCAAGAGAAAACCCCACTGAAGAAAATGGGTTAAAATCAATTATAAAACATGAAATCAACCCGAATTTGTTGTCATACTACTGGGTGTTTTTAACCTCGCTTGCCAAACCTGGTGACTAAGTCTACAAGGTAGTGTCAAACGACCGCGGTTCGGGGGTTAATGGAACCAGAGGCATAAACCAAAGGAAAAACCTTCCCCCTTAGTCCCCTCATAACCAGACTGCTGGGTTAGCTTGAGAGGCGGGAATCACTTTCAGTCAGTTGTACGATGAAATTCTTCAGGAATTCAAACTTCTAACGAAAAATCTGGTCACCCGATCCATAAGGACCATTTGATTGATAGGGCCTTAGCCTTGTCCCACTTGGCTACACCAACCCAGGGGTTGGGTGGTGTATGCAAGGAAGGAGGTCACTTAGACCTCAACTGGTTGGACCTTGGGAGCCACTTCCAAGGAGGCGAGTCACCACGCCTGGATCATCTTCTCCCCCACTTCTTCTATCTGCTTAGCTGCATGGCTAACCCTAGATCTGGACCTAATCAGGATCCAGAAGAGCTGGACCCACGAGCTTATCTGAGAGGCCGGGTCACTGAATCATCTCAACCTTAGGATCAGAACCCAAGGTGGCGAAGATTACTTTTTGCTTCGCTTGATCCTTCTCCTCGGGTTACCGAAATGGTTAACCCATATCCTAACCCTGGATATTATGATCGATACCAGCCGGTTCCTCAAAGGACCGCATCTTATAACCTAGGATATGGATTTCATACTCTTGCTTCTCACCCATGGAATATGGGTAGACCTAATTCACCCCCTGGAACCCCTTAAGAGCTACCAGTGCATATGTAACCACATTACAGAATACGGAGAGCTATAGCTATCACTAAGGAAAAGGCCGCATCTTATCTGCACAAAATCCAAGCTATCATTGAGCTGAACCAAAAACAAAGCTGGATTCTGCACCAACAAGCTGTGATGGAGCTCCTTCAGGTAACAGCAGAGATAACAAGGCGAATGGGACAAAATCAGGAAACTCAAGAACTATTGCTTTTGAGATATCAAGTGGAAAATATCCTTGAAGACCTTGAAGAATCTGAAAGGACTACGCCGGAAGAACACACAGAAGATTCTCGGGAACAGATGCCAGAAGATAATTCAGGGGAAGAAGAACCTAGCTTGGATATGAGACAGGAGCAAGAAGTATGCTGAATGGGTTCATCTGAGAACTCCATTCTGGAACTTGAGGAGGAAAGCACTAATATCTCTAGGATTGAGCCACAATCGGATTATCCTAAATACTGGGAGATACCTCATGGGTTAGAAAACCCAACTGAGATAAGGGAAGCAGATCCAGTTGAGGATATGGATCTTGAGGTGAACATTACATGTGACACTACTGATCAGCCTAAGCCACTTCCCATTGTAGGTGAACTTGTGCTAGAGCCAACATCTTCCATTCTGCACTCTTCTTCTTTCACCTACATCCCTAATTCGGATGTTAGAGATTCTGAGATGACACTTTCTATCCCTGATCCTGACATCCGAAGACCAGAAGTAGCTATGGATAACTTGAGCGAAGAAATAAATATGCTACCTGAGGCAAGAATTACTGAGGAGCCTAATGCATATGAGGGTGAAGCTTCGAGTAGAATGAGATGGGGACGCACCTATCATCCTAGTCAATGGCTCGACCTAGAGTCTGAGGAGTTAGCCTCCAACGAATTAGAAACGAGTACTGATGAGGATGAAGTAACTTCTGATGAGGATTTCAGTGACCTCCCCACAGATCTTCAACTTTCACGAATACCCCCATATGAGTCAGAGCCTGGAAAGGGCATGATCTTTGATGTCAATTACCTCTATGAGGATCCCTATGACTCAGATTCTAGCTCTGAGATACATTTTGATCTACTCCCTCAGCAACTTCATGCTGAATTGTGGGACATGATAAATTAGCTGAATCAACATCATGATCCTCCATCTGATTATCCTTTATTTCCCACCACCACTCCCACTTTCTTATAGCTAGACTTTTTGGATTAGGGGTGCACAATCAGTTGGTTCGCATCTCCGGACCACTGATTCTAGGAGCACACGAGCATATCTTTCTCTTGATCTTGATCGGCTCCTATGCTAGAACTGATACATCTGATTGAGTTTTCGCCCAGCTGGAGGCGTTAAACTCAACACATATAGATAGCATATATCCCACATTCCACCATCATCTATACATAACCATTTTTATACATAGCATATTTTTCTTTTAGAATATTTCCTTTGCGTATATTGCATGCTAGCAGGTTGCCGGTGCTGAATGTATATTTTCAGGAGCAATTCCAGGTGACTTCTACCCACTCATCCTCTGTCGAATTTATTTTCTTTTATATTCATGCATGATGACATGCAAGAACTTAGGCATGGGGGGTAGATACAACAAAACTGAAAAATTTTATGCCAACATTTAGAAAAACCTTAGAGCTGCATGTTAAACGTACTTTAGGACCCTAAATAAAAGAACAACCGACTCCACCTCCAATGCTCGCATTAGAGCTAGAAATCATCTACAACAACCACTTCCGACTCACTCGCTCACCTCTTGTTCTAAATTTAGGGTCAAGCTGAATGTAACCCGATACAGGAATTTCATGAATTGTTCATAGCATATATACATATTGCATTCATGAATAAGATTATTTTATTAAGAGAATGCATTAGGGATTTTAGCCTCTAGTTGATTCCTGTAATATGGAATCCACTACAACTTTTCACATACACGTAGAATTTGCAATGGATTCATGGTGAAGGCTGATAAATGTCTTTAGTCTGTTGAGAAGAAGCACTCCTGAACCCCTGGACAGTGTTTTAGGAATCAGGCAGATTTTCTTCCAAAAATCCAGCAAATAGTGTGGGATAAGAGTAGAGTTTACTGGTGCGCTAAGATTAGTACAAGGAATTTGGAGTCCTAGATAATTAGGTGATGATACTCAGAGATTAGGCATAGTTTCCACTCTCGGTTCCTGCGTATACATTTTTGAGTGAATTTTGAGAGCCACCAAATAAGGGAAATACGCGGAGAGCGAGTTTTCATAAAACTAGGGCTAAGGTGGATGGTTACGACCATTCTTTACGGATCCTCGGCTGAAGGAGGGTATTGATGCCAAGGTCAAAAATACACCATCCTATCCATCTCTCCCGATGCCGTGAGTAGGCACTTCCACCAAATAAGTCACCCAATGTCTCTTGAGTACCACCAATCCCTAATAATGCCTCCTCAATAAAGTTCATGGATGTGTTATGTTGAAAAAAGAAAAAAGAAAAATTGAAAAAAAAAATTAGTAAAAGAAGAAAAAGCAAAGAAAAGAGTGAATATTTAGTTTAGTTGCATTGGGGCAATACCACCAAATAAATTTGAAACCCACCAAATATGGCTTTAACCCACTTCTCTTGTGTTTCTGACCGCTCGAATACTGGCTGAGGAATTCCAACTTAGTGTTAGGATTATGAGAACTCAATTAAAGTGTTAATGCCAAGTGAGACCACCAAATACAGAGAGTATATGTGAATCTGGTGAGGTTGTGAGCTCTAAGAAAAAGAAAGAAAAGAAAAAGAGTAAGAGAAAATGAATACAAAGGAATCAAAAGAGAGCATAGCTTTTCTCATCTTTCTCTGAGTTGAGTTACTTAGTAAGTCGGGAATCTAGATTCTGTAGTACTAGTCTCTATGTAGCACCAAGTGAGAGTGAGCCACCAAATATATAATCTATCCCCTAAGAGATTCTCTACCTAAGCTTAAAGTCAGGGTGGAATTCATATAATATTTTGAATGCCCCGAGGGAAGAAGTCAGCCTATCCCGCTAGAATTTTTACTAGTGGTCAAGTACAGGCTTTAAAGGTGTATTAGTTTTTCACTCGAATCTGTTGCAAAAGCTACATAGCTGCACTTTCATGATTGTCTGGATTTCTAGAGCATAGGATGAAAACAAAAAGGAGAAAATCTCTATGCATTCACTTGATAAAATAATCAGCCCTTAGGAATCCTTGCTGTAAATAATTTAGTCTTGCATTTGCTAGGGACTAGCAAGATTTAGGCATGGGGGTATGATTGCGCAGCAATCATAGGTCTTAATTGACCTAGATTAAGCTAGAACTTAGCATAAGTTAGGATTATTCACGCATGCATAAGCATTATCTGCATTTTTACTGCTTTCCTTTAGCTATGCATAAAATAATGTTATAATGTGCTGATTACAGGCAATAAGCTGACCAGGAGTTGGATCTGGAGCAGGATTTGAAGCTGGATCAGGAATAACGGGAGATGCAGCAAAGCTGGAGTAGAAGGCTTAGTTTAGATGTAGGAATAATAATGTAAGGGAGTTAAAAGTTTGCTATTCTATTAAGTAGAAATAAAGCAATAAAATGTGAAGAGCCTAGGTCCACCCTAGCCCTAGGATAGCCTAGAGACTTCCCCAAGCCTTAGCCACCCTTAGATTAGGTCACAACACCCAAGGAAACCCTAAAACCCTAGTTCCAACCCTTATCTGGACATCCAGGACCCTTAGCCAACTCCTGCACACCTCAAACCCACTTTTGCAGTATTATTGGATATCCAGACACTTTGTCAAATGTCCAATTTCTGCAGAATACCCAAAACAGACCTTGATTTCCCCCTGACTCAGATTGGACATCCAGAACTGAAGTCTAGACTTCTGATTTTTGAGTATAAGTCGTCTGATAACATTATTGGATGTCTGATATTGGTCTCCAGTCCCTGTTTTGAGATTCTAGCCTTGATCTTGGATCTCTGGCTCCTTAGACCTAATCCCAACCCCATAGGAACCTAAATTAAGGTGTCCTAACCCTAGTACATCACCTCTAGACCGACCTAAGGACCTAATTAGGTCCTCACCAAATCCAATTGACTTAGATCAAAGTCAATTACATTCACCTAAGTCAATTGGACTCATTGAGTCCAATTGAGCTTAGATCTCAACCCACACAAGTTAAATTGGACTTAGTGAGAGTCCAATTGACCTAAACCCAACCCAATTGAGTTATTTCACTCTCAATTAGGTCCACACTCATCCAATTAAACTTAGGTTAAGTTTAATTGCACTTTCCCTTTAGCAATTAGGGTTTGTAACCCTAATTCAAGACATACACCTATCACACTCCTTAGGACCTAACCTAAGCAACCTAGCCACATAGAGCATGACCACACACACACATACCCATTCACGCACACACACTTCTCTAGAGTTCTCTAGAGCTCTCTTGAAGTGGCACCACCTCTTGGTTGCCAAATTTAGCAACCAAGAGGCATTCAAAATGACATCCACATTTTTTGGATCTCATAACCATATGGCTGGCCACTCTTGGACTCTTTCTAGAGAGTTCCATACCTCTCTAGAGAGAAGCCATTGAGTCCATAAAAAGACCCCATGGGCGGCCAAGTGCACCCATTCACATCCCTTGGCTTCACTTCACACTCTTAGCACCACTCACTCCATTGGTTCCATGCACTCCCACCTCCACTTAGGTTAGCCACTCCACCTCCACGACCTCATCACCGCCATGAAGGACACCATGTCGGGATGCTGGATCAATCCTCTCTCTCTCCAAGGGCTGGCCTAAGCTCCATTAGCCATCCCTCATTCTCCTCCCGACCACTCAAAGGCCATCGGGGACCACCCCTGAATGTCCTTTTATTCTACTAGATTTAGTTTATTCTCATCATAGATTTACTGCTTTTTATTACTGCTTAATAGCGTAGTCTTACTTCTCCCCCAATGATGCATGCAAAATCCCCCTGTTGATTCTTGTATGTAGTCATTTTCTGGTAACTAGATTTAAATTCCAAGCATTTCTATACAAGCTTTCCTCTACAGTTTTTGTTGCAAACAACTGTGAGCTTATAAATGTATATATATGTTTATATGTTGTGAAAAAATGCTTTTATATATATATATATATATATATATATATATATATATATATATATATATATATATATATATATGTCTCCATGTTGTGAAAGCACCATGAGCTTATTGATTGCTACCATATTTGCGTAATTCAAGTTTCCTGTCTTAATTGTTTATACATTCTGCAACTAAGCATGTCGTACTTAAATACATATTAATCACGAACTGACATGCGATTCTAAATAAAGTAGAGCGGGATAAGATCAATTTCAAAAGTAAAACACACGCCTCCCAGAGATAAACAACCGGGACTCAAGTCTCATAATTTTTACAAACTTAATTTTTGACGAATATTTTTGCACGGCTATACTACGATTCCAATGACTTTCAAAATGCGCGAAAATGATTTTGTCATCTCATCCCTCTCTCTCTCTTTTATTCTGTATTTTGTTAGTTGTAATAAACTTTGTGTTGCAATATATCATTTTCGTCTCTCTCTCCATCTTCTCTCTTTATTTTTTTGCAATTAATTTACATTAGATAATTGTCACCTACTATCTTGCTGTTCGCAAGAGAAATTGAGGTTTTAAAAACTGCGTTGTGGTATAGCCGAAATTGCTTTAAAAATAAATAATATTTATTACTCGAATTTTAAGTCCGAGGTCAAACACAGGGAGCAATATGGAATTCAAACTCAAGATTGCAATTTGAATCAGAAATATAAGAGATTACAACAAGAATAATGTCATGTATCAATGTGCAAAAAGAATGGAGTAAAATGGTGATTTAAATCACCAATTACTCCTCACAAATAGCAACTAAATCAAAGCCTCAAATATATGTAATCAGATGTATCAGACAGCTTAAACAGCCTGGTGCTACAGTGCTGCTTAGGGACTCAAGGGTCTCTCTTCTTCTTTCTTTCTTTCTGTGCTCTGCTTCTCCTACCTTGTCTTCTCTTCTTCCTTTTGTTGTTCTTCTTCTATTCTTCTACTCTTCTCCTTCTTTTTCTCTTCTTGTGTGGCTCCCCTTCCTTCTCCGTTCCTTCCTCTGGCTTAGGTCATCTCCTCTTCTTCTTATGTTTTCCTAGCCTTTCTTCTTAGTTCTCCTTCTTCATGCAGAGGGGGAAGATTCTTCAAATGGCTAAGTGTCAGCTGTTACTCTTTGTAGAAAAGCCCCTTGCCCCTGCACATAATCCTCTCTTCCTCTCCTTAGGTTGCACTCTCCCAAAGCCTCAAATAGTACCAGGTTATCGGGTTTCGGACCTAGAGCGCACCTGAGTCCATGGCTGCGAGTGTGATCACAGCCGAGGAGTGGAATCGGGTTAGGTAGGTCGGGTCTACACCAGGTTCTCGGGGGATGGGTCATGGGCGAGGCATAGGTGAGCGGGTGAGCGGGGGACCTCACCCCCAAGTGTCTGAGGAGATAAGCCCCAGACACTTTTTCAATTTATGCGGCCTCACACGCCCTTCAGCTTCTGAGGTGGGACTAAAGTCCCACCTTCCTTTTGCGCATCTACAGCAGCATGGTCTCCTCCTCGATTGGGTCAGCTATTGAGGGTATCTCCCTCAATTAAAGACCTGGGCATGTGTGCGTGATGTTTTCACGCGATCTGGAGTTAAGGCCTGGAGTGAAGGCACCCTGGAGCAGGCTCGAAGCTTGCTTGAAGCAGCTGTGGCAATGGCACGATGGCTGGAGACCTAAAACTCAAGAAAAGAGCCTCTTGGCCACGTCAAATAGCTCAGTAGGTTCGTCGCGGAGTGGCGAGTGCGGTGGTGGGTGCAGCATGTGGTGGGAGTGAGGGTGGAGGCCTGACGGTGACGGAAATGGCCGTGCGAAGGTGGGGTGTTCGGTGGCACTGAGGAGAGGCCAATAGCCGCAATAACCAGAGGTCTTTTGCTCTCTGGGACACGACAAAGCTTTTGGGAGTTGTGGCGAGGTGTGTGGATGAGTGTAGTGCACGAAGGACCTCGCTGGAGATGTTGCCGGAGATGGGGAAGACGGAGGTGAGCGGCGGTGGTTGGTGGTTGTGTGTGTTTGTGAGGGTAGGAAAATGAAATAGAAAGAGGGAAAGAGCTAAAGAAGGGCTTAGCAAGAGAGTAGGGAGGCGGAGGGCTCCGGTGTTGGTCGACCGGAGCCGAAGAAGGAGGATGGTGCGGCAAGGCGGCGATGTTGACTGAGGTAGAGGAGCGACCTCTTGTTGGTAGGAGAGGTTCGCGAAGATGAGGGGAAGCTAGTCGGCCATCCAATTTGATGGTTGGACGACAGGAGGAGAAGAGCGGAGAGGAGTCGCCAGAGCTAAGTTTGAAGGTGGCCGGAGATGGAGTAGAGGAGGGTTTCTTAGGCCAAAACTTGTTGAAATTCACGGTCGTGCCCTGGGGTCTCTTTTATAGGCCATGGGAAGCCCTTCCAAGCTTGGAAAGAAGCTTTCAAGCTTGGAAGGTAGTGACAAAGGATACCCGAACCTTTGAAAGGTTTGCATGGCCTTTTGGGAAGGACTTAGAGCCCAAGGAATGGCTCAAATGGAAGGAAACTTCCCAAGGAATCCCTGTATCAATTTTGAGAAGGATTGATTGAGAATTGAGTAAGAAATCCTTGCTCGAAACTCGACGATGAAGGTTTCAACTTCCAAAAATGACGTAGGGACCTGCTTGTGAAGAAGACAAAGAAGTTGGGGGGCTATTTCTAAAAAAATTCAAAAGTTAAGGGTCTGAATGAGATAGAAAGAGTCCAACTAGACCAAGATGCAAACTTGGTCAAGATGATCTCAGATTGAGTCCAAATTTTGGTACAAACCTAATTTGGACCCAAGGAATTTAATGGTGAAGTTAGATTTAGGTTTTGACCAAGTTTGACTGGGTAATCTATGCAAAAATCCAAATTAGAGCAAATGTATGTCTAAGACTTTGTTTTGGGTCAAGACGGGTTCTAATGGTAAAATTGAAAGTTCCAAACCTTAGAGAATATTTTTCTATGAATTTTAGAGGATTTAGGTGAATTTTATCCTGACCAGAACCTCTTTTAATTATGCGGGTCTATTTTTAGGGTTTCAAAGTCATTTAATTCTCAAAACATGTGCAAACCCTGTTCTGTTTGTTCTAACCCACTTGTTATACTTTTAAGACCCTTTGACCCTCAATTACTCCCTAGGAAAAATTGTGATTGTACTGCATTCATGATATGATGGTAAAATCACAGTTTTAACCTTATTTTCTTGTCTTTCTCTCCAAATGGTTATTAGTGACTTATGGCTCTCTGGAAGCTATGTAAGGGCATTTATTGACTTAATTGGATCAAAATGAGCTAGTTATGGCTCATGATGGTGTTCTCATCATACCCCCATGCCTAGCTTTTGCTAGTCCCTTAGCAAAATCTTATGGAATTAACTTTAATTCTAGGTCATATGCCTTTCTATGCTCAAAACTCTGATGTGTGCTTTCTTTTGTAAATTAGGTCAAAATGCCGATAGTAGGCCTAGAGGTACTCAAGTACCAACCAAGATCCGGACCTGACCAGCTCTAACCTCAGTCTACTGTGAAGGTTTCTAAGGCCCACAGGAACTAACCTAAGGTTCGTCGAACTCCGCGGTTAAAGCACCCGTGCTTGTAACATGTTTTAGCCCAGGTTTAGTTTGTAGTGTGTTTTTGTAAGAGAGAGACATAATTTTCTTTTATTTTTGGAGAGTTTTCCCTCTCTTTTCTTTTTATTTCTAGCCTTGGATTAGCTTTACAACACGGTCTGTATCGGATTCCTAGTTCCCACCATCAATCATCGTAGGGTCCCTGGCAATCAATGCTTCGAGATAGCACCGCCCATGGCAACCCCCAAAACCCTAGCCTTCGAGATAATCCCGCCGATGGTGTTCTGTAGCTAAATCCAGACCTTGGAAATTGACATTTCGTAATAATGTCGCCCATGGCATCTGAACCAGCATAAGGTGCTTACATGCCCCGGTAGGATATTTAGATATCCTAGGAGACAAGCACCGAGGAGACGATATGTTATTACGTATCTTCGAGGGGAATTTTCCACCTCTCTGCATCAGCAACTCGTCCAAATCAACTTGTGTTGATCAGCCGCTCCTAATCTAGGTAACTTTTTCAGAACAGATTTAACGCATTTGCGTGATTTTGATACTTAAGCGCACTGAACCAGACCGTGCATGGATTGGGGTGCTTAGGTTACCGAGTCCCACAAACCAGAGGTCAATTAACAAGGCCGAATAATCCCTAAGCCTTAGACCTAATACTTAAGCTTCGCATTTTCTCCAACCTCTTGAGGACTATCCAGATCTTAGCGGATACTTGAATTTTTAAGCCTAGAATCACAGCCCAAGAGGCCTAAGATCAGCATTCCTACTAATCTCTTTTGTCACTTAGCACTTTTTGTCTTTCATTTTCTTTCTTTTTGATTTGGTCTAGAATTGAGTCAATTCCTTAATCTTTTACTAAGGACTGTCTCTTTTTCTCTTTTCTTTCCAAATTGTGCTCCTTTTTGACATTTTTATCTCCTCTCCTTTTCTCTTCAAAAATGATATGCATTCAATTCAAAATTTCCTCCCTTCTATTTTTTTATTTTTTTGGTTTTTTGGAAATGTGATTTTTTTTTATGAAACCCATTCGTGTGAAGTGATTTTCACAGTGTTCTGCACTTTAATACCCCCACGCCTACGATTTGCAATGTCCTCATTGTAAATTAGGTGGGTTTGAATTCAGCTTAGATCATTCATTAGAACAGGTGTTGGGTGGGTAGATGGGTCGGGGTGACTGTTGCGGACGATTTCAAACTCGGGTATGAGTACCAAAGGTGGAGTTGGCTGTAATAATGGATGAACCCTAAAGTGCAATATGAGTTCAGCGTAAGATGTGTCAAGAAGGGTTTCAAGTTTTTCAAAAAGATGATGGGTTGCCTCCCATTAAGCGCTGGGTTTAATGCCATCAGTCGATCACAATAAGCTCAGGGAGAATTTAGATCAAAAGATACCTCAGCCCTATTCGTATCAGTGAGTTCGATGAATGGCTTGAGTCGCTGACCATTCACAATAAAGGGTGCTGAATCAAGGCTAGGTTGGCTGATTTCAATAGCTCCATTTCCAAAGATTTGTCTCACTAAGAATGGTCCAATCCATTTTAATCTGAGTTTTCCAGGGAAAAGTTTGAGTTTAGCATCAAAGAGTAAAACTTTCTAACCAGGGTGGAAAGATTTTCGCATAATGTGCCTATCGTGGAAAGCTTTAACCCAATCTTTGTAGATACACGAGTTCTCATACGCATCATTGCGTAGTTCATGGATCTCTCTTAATTGCGTAGATCTAGATTGCACTTCCGTACTACCCAATAAGCCTTGTGCTCCATCTCGACGGGAAGGTGACATGCCTTGCCGTATACTAATCTGAAGGGAGACATGCCTAATTGGGTCTTGTTGGTGGTCCTATATGCCTATAAAACTTCTGGAAGGCGAGTAGACCAATGTTTTCTATCAGGCCGAACAGTGACCTGAAGGATCTTCTTGATCTCTCGATTCGACAGTTCTACCAGTCCATTAGTCTGGGGGTGGTAAGGAGTCGAGATACGATGCGACACCCCATACTTTTTCATCAGGGACTGGAAGTGCACATTGGTGAAATGAGACCTGCCATAGCTGATGATGGCCTTAGGAACCCCAAATCTAGTAAAGATGTTCTCCTAGATAAATCGAAGGACAACTTTATGATCACTAGTTCTCGTGGGGATGGCTTCGACCCATTTAGAGACATCATCAATAGCGAGAAGAATATATTCAAAGCCGTTAGATCCAGGAAAGGGTCCCATGAAATCAATTCCCCATATGTCAAAGATTTAGCACACAATAATCGGGTTCAAGGGCATCATATCCTGCGGGCCTGATCGCATTTTTGCATGGTTTGTTAATTTAGGATTTTAAGTCGTTGCAACACACAAAAATGGATTCGTTTTTAAATTTATATTCCTAGATAGTGGGTTATCTAGGGTCGTCCAAGGAGGTAAGTTTGCAAAAATTAAATCTCTTGCTTGAAAAATAAATCTCAACTTTCTTTTTGGTCTTTTAGATTATATGATTTTTACAATTTTTGAAATAAAGGCAACATACAAGTTTTTGTTGAAAGCTAGAAAACAACTAATACCTAATTCAAGAAACCTAACCCTAAGGTGACAGGTAGAGCCTCTCCCTAAGCTCACCCTAGGCACGTGGAGGCCTAGAATAATTAGGGGGAGGGAGTGAAACAATTGCTAGGCAAAATTTGTAACAAGCTATGCAACAGAAATTGAAAGAAGGCAATTTGAATTAAAGTAAAATTGTGCACACAAAACCTATAGAGGAATACTTCTTCTATACTTGAAAATACAAGAAAAATAAAACACAAATCCTCTAGATAGATGGTGAAGAAGAGGACTTCTTGCTCAAAGCCAAGTAGCTCCTTGACATGAAAAGACAACTCCTCCTTGGCGTGAGATGCTCCTCCAAATGATGTCCTCCAAGGTGGTAGCTACCACCTTTAATTCTCCTCCTCCAAGGGTGGACATCCACACTAGGTTCTTCTCCTTTTCCTGGCCATCCTCCTTGAAGTAGAATGCTCCTCCTCCTTGGCGTGGCACAAGTTGAAGAAAGTGGGGAGAAGAAGGCACCAAAGGGGCTGATGATGTGCCCCCTTAATCTTCTTCTCTACTCCTTCTTCTTGGCCGTAGGTGTAGGTGGATGTAGGTGGAATAATACACTAATGGAGGATGCCCTAAAATGGTGGTAGGTGGTGGGTTTATATAGAGTAGGGAGGGAGCATAGGTGGCTCTTGGAATGGATGGCTAGGATAGGATATGGGGGGCAGTTGGGGATCCTATGGCTAAGGGTGATTGGCGCCAACCCAAGGGCACCTAGGTGGTGGTTATGGGTGGTGGCACCCCTTGAAGTTGGCGACAAAATGGTTTCTAGAAGGGGGGTTTGGGTGGCGCCAAGTAGGGTTCTAGAAGGAGGGGTAGGTCGGTGGCTAGGATGGGTTGTAGGGTTATTTGTAGGGCCATGATGTGGGGGTGTTTTGGAGCCAAAAGGGAGGGCTTGTAGAAGGGTATTTTGGTGCCAAAACAAGGTGTCTTTTGGGTGTAGTTGAGGAGCTACGAGGTGTCCATCTTGGTGCCAAAATAGAGTAGAGGTTAGGTAGCTTGGGTGGACTAGGTAAGCTTAGTTGGTGGAGCTAGCTAAGGTTAAGTTGAAGGTGGAGGATGGCCAAGGAGCTGGTTGCTAGCTAAGCTAAGCTAAGCTAAGCTAGCTTAGCTAGCTATGGAGTAGAGGAGGAGGTATTGGAGCTAGGGTTTGAAGAGAGGAGCTGAGGAGGAGAAGCTTGGAGCTTGAACTGGAGCTGGCAACTGCTGAAGAGGGTGGCATGGAGCTACTCTAACTAGCTTAGCTTTCTAGTTCTTTGTTAACTGCTAAGCCAAGCTAAAGTAAGCTGGCTTCTACCATAATGAGCCAAGGTGAGCTAGGTCTGGTGCTCCCAGGGAGGATCAAGCTAGTTGAGGCAGCTTAGCTCAATTAAGTTGAGCTAAGCTGAGTCCTCGGGAGCTGGACTTGAACTTCCTGAGCTGGGATGAATTCATCTTCAGTTGGCTGGAGTTGAGTGGAGCTGGATGTAGCTGTACCTGAGCTGGGGTGAACTCCAGTCAACTCAGCTGAGCTAGCTAGAGCTCCCTGTGGACTAATGGGAGCTGAGATGAGCTAGACTCAGCTAAGTTGAGCTGGATCTGAGCTGACCTCAGCTAGGGTGAGCTAAGATGAGATCTCTTTAGCTGTCATTCAGCTGAGATGAGCTGAATGGAGATAGGATGAGCTGACCCTAATCCAAGTTAGCTGGATTCCAGCTATGGTGAGTTGGATCAAGCTGAGTTCCAGCTAGTTTGTGCTTCTCCTTCACCTATTGCCTTCCTGAGTGCTAGGGTTCTAAAGATCTATTAATCTGTTTATCCCTAACACTCACAAAAACACATTAAAAAGATAATAAAAAATGCAATGCATGCCTGACCTAATTAATGCCTAAATGCAGCCCAAAAACCTGTTTGCGGAGTAAAATCCTAAGAGCTAGGTTTGTTTTAATGCATAAGAATGATGATAAACTGGTGTTTATCACACCCCTATTCTTATCTTTTGCTAGTCTCTTAGCAAAACTTTAATTTTTACAAAATGGAATTTGTAGGAAATCTAATTTTTTTGACTTTTGAGGTGAAAATGATTAAGGGACCTTGGTTGATCTAATCACAGGAGGCACGGGATTTGTTAAGAATAAACATCGGGATTTTTTTTTAATCCAAAAATTAGACAAAATAGGATCAATATATCCTCCAAAAAATTCACAAATTAACCCCTTGCTAATTCAGATGACTTGAAATTTTTGTTTTTAGGATTTTTTTAGCTCTTGAATCTAATTCGCAACTTGCAAAATCCTATAAAACCTTGTGTCCGTGCTTGTGAAAAGCCAACATTTATAGGGGTGCGTTTTTGGTTTAATATTTTTTTCCCCATGCTTATTTTTAGCTTAGTCTTACAACAGATGTGTCGGGATCATCATTCCCGTTACCAATCCTTGTGGGGACTCTGGGGCCAGTACTTCGAGATAGCACTATCCATGACACCACCCAGGAGCTCACAACCTCAAAACACAATGCGGTGTAAAATGGCGCTCCAAGCAAACTCAAGCTCTTGCTCCGACACTATAGGTAGAGTACCGTCCAAGACACTTGAGCTGCTAAAATGTGCTTTAATGCTCTGTCTAAAGATATAAAATATAGATATAGAGCAGCACCGAGGCGGTAACATGTTGACATCGCATCCTCAAAGGAGGCATTTTCCTCCTTCTCGGCGGTGGGAACTCAAACCAATGATATGCTTCAGACTTTTACTGAGTCCAAACAAGGGAGTTTTTCTAATTTTTAGTTGTTTTTAAGTTTTGGCTTGTGTGTGACAATTGGCACAAGAAGTTCCTCAAGAAATGCAAGTTTTTGAATCAGAACCTAAGTCAAATACTTTCCACATTACAAAATAGGATCAAGTCACCGAACTATCATGAGTTCAGGTGGAATTTTAGAGAAGGATATCTGATGTAGTCTAAAAATAGACCTTGAAATTCTAACGATCAGATCCACATCCTCAGCCCTAGTATGTTAAAGATTAAATCCCATTATACCAAAAGTGAGTTTCTCAACCTTAGTCCCAATTTCAAAATTTTTCCTCAAAAAATTTTCAACATTTTTATATTTTTGGGTATGTAAGCAGGAAAATAAAATAACTAAAGAAAAATGCGTGTTTTTAGGTTTTGAAAATCCTAAATCGATCGTCAAATTTTAAAAACACCCCCCCATGCTTAAGTTATGCAATGTCCTCATGCATTAGGAGGGAAAAGGGATCACCTTAATGAAGAGCGATCGGGTTTAGGATGGTCAAAACCTGGAAAAAGAAAGGAAAGCAGGAAAAAAATGATGGGTTACCTCCCATCCAATGCTATCTTTTATGCCATTCAGCTGGGCGTGAAAGTATGCACGGAAGATAGAAAATCATGTAAATAGTTGGACACTTGCATGCTCGCAAAAAATGTGTCTTCTTCTAGATCCCTAGAAAATTGATTAGAAGCAATATTGGGATCAAAGTTGGATGGAAAATGATAAGTGTGGCCCGAGTCTAGCCATGGTTTTAAATCAGGTTGGATGCCAAACTCGGGCAGCGCTGGTGGTAGGTCCATAAGAAAGGAGTCGGGGAAGGGATGGTAAAGATTGGGTGAAGTTAGTGTGGAAAAGTGGGGTGCGGGAAGAGTGGGTGGGTTAGGGTGATTAGGGGGTTCATCAGGAATGGATTTTGGGTCAAGACAAGTCTCCAGATCATAGATTTCGCCGACCACTGATTCTGAATTAGAGTCCTCAAAAAAATTATGGTCGGTAAGGGTATCTATCAACATTGTCTCCTCACTATATTGGAAATTTCCGTATCTGAGTCCTCAAAAAAATTATCATCATGGAATCTCCTGGAGGATTTGAAAATATCTAAAGTGATAGTTTGGCTGGCGCAAGTGATATCCATTTTGCCTGTGTGGCAATTGATATTTGCCTTTGCAGTGGCCAAAAAAGGGCGTCCAAGGATTATTGGGGAGTCCAGTAATGATTCAGGTACCTCAATGTCAACGACCAGAAAGTCTACAGGGAAGACACAATTCTGGACCTTGACCAAAACATCCTCGACAATCCCACGAGGTTTGATTGTAAATCGGTCGACTAATTGTAAGGTAACCTAGACGGGTTTTAATTCACCAATATGAAATTCTTCAAATAAAATCATGGGAATAATATTAACTGGGGCACGAAGATCAAGGAGGGCACGATCAAAGGTGGTATCATCAATAATCACTGAAATTAAAGGCACCCCCGGATCTTTCATCTTAGGAGGCAGCTTGCTCTGTATGATAGAGCTTACTATCTCCGAAAGATGCACCTGTCCTGGATTTTTGGCCTACCTTTTAGGAGTACAGATCTCCTTCAAAAATTGGCATAGGCAGGTATATATTTGATGGCATCTAAGAGAGGAATATTGATTTGAACTTGCCCAAATAGATCCATGAGTTCTTCTATGGTGGGCCAAAATTTCTTTTTTCTGTTGGTGGTGGAGAGCTTGTGGGAAAGGGATAGGAATCGTGTCTTGAGATTTTTGTATTTCTTTTTCTTCCTGATGGGGAGGTGGGGAGTCAGTTTGCACAGTGATGGGGATTTCACCAGGTTTGTGTGAAGGCCCGGGATCAAAGATGGTTTCCCCACTCCTCAATGTAATTGCATGTGCAGTCAGATTATTATTTGGAGGAGGTGGGGGGGCCTGCGGTTGTGGAAACCTAGGAGGCTGATTCGGGTAGTGTGGATTTCTGCCCGGATATTGGTTCCTTTACTGGTTAGGGTTGGGCATGGGTTGGGACAGAAGATGTCTTGCAAGTCTTTGCATGGGAGTAACCCCAATCTGATTGTTCAAATTGGTGATGGTGCGGGTTACTTCTGTCATTTTTGTCTGCATTTCCTGTAGGGTTCTCATCATCTGGGCGTTGATGTCTTGTTGGGATGGCCCAGGATGAAAGGTTGGATTCGACCCATACCCATTAAAATGATCTAGTTGGGAAGGAACCTGATTATTCTAGGAGAAGTTCGGGTAATTTTTCCAATTGGAAGAATTTTTAAAGGGCTCTTGGATGGCAGAAATATTGTGAGTGGGGTTAAGATCTGGATAGTTGTAATTTCCCAGTGAATCATGAGCAACCTCAAAATACTGGTAATAATTAGCAATAGTGTTGAGATTGTGCAAATTTCCACTTCGTGGAAAGTTAGGTCAGGTTAGATGTGGACTGTGTGGAGCTTGGGTTGATGTGGCAAGTCTTTCCTCAATCTTCTTTTGGTTAATGTGCATTTGGTTGAGTTTTTGGGCGATCATTTGAAGATCATCTTGGGTGACAGGGGTAGCTTGGGTGCCTACTTCATGAGCACTAAATTGCAGGTTTGGAGTTCTGCAAAATGTGTTCATGGAAGCTTGATTAAATGAGTTTTCACTCATTTCTTCACAAAGGTCATAGACACTTTTAGCATCCTTATTTAAGAAGTTGTCGCCACACGAGGCATCAACGAAATGTCGGATTTGATCTTCTAATCCATGATAGAAGATTTGCACGAGCTGCCATAAAGGAATCTCATGGTGGGGGCAACTTCTTAAGAGATCTTGAAATCTTTCCCAAGAATCATGGAAAGTCTCACCAGATTTTTGTTGCAAGGTCCTAATAGATCTTCGCAAGGAATTGGTATGACCTATGGGGAATAATATCTTGAGGAAGGCTCTCTTGAGCTGAGGCCAAGTTGTGATGGGTCGGCCAATGGTCTTAAACCAATAAGCGGCCTTATCTTTAAGAGATAATGGAAATAGCCGCATCAGCCATAGGTCTTCTTGCACATTTCAGGAATGGGTTGTTTGTGCAAGAAGAGTCAGCTCTTTAAGGTGGCTGAAAGGGTCTTCCCTAGGAAGGCCATGGAAGTGTTTAATCAAGTTCAGGACTGCGGGCTTGATCTTGAAGTCCCCCTTTGGTATGACCACCCCTAGTCGTTCCTCATAATAAGACAGATCATAAAAATCTTTTAGAGGAATAACAGGCTGCTGACGAGGTGGTGGGTTTGGCCTTTGATTGGCTAAGTTTTGGATGTTCCTAGTCAATGTTTGTTGATTGAAATTTAATTTAGAAATCTGCTTAGCCATCAATGTTAAATGATCAGGCAGGGGGTCTTTATGTTGTGATTGAGGCAATTCAAGATTAGGGAGCTCCAAGTGTGGGAAGTTAAAGGTGGGTGGGTTTTGGGTGGAAGGGTTAGAATTAGTAGTGGGGTTAGAGGTAGGATTAGAGGTGGAAGTGGAAGGGTTAGTGGACCAATTTAGTTGATTTTCCATTTTTTTAGAAGAAAAAGAAGACAGAAAAATTGGTCTTTTTGCGCAGGGGGCGAAATCAAATGGTCCTTCCAGGTGCAGATTTTGAGATCGTCGCTCGTGCATAAAATGGAAGAATGGTAGGGGAGAAGAGATGGAGATGAGAAAAGTGTGCACACAAGCAATCAAATTCTAAACCTAACTTAAGTGTGACTCCCTAAAAATAAACTTAAGACTTGGTCTACTTAGGAGATAAGTAATCAATAGTGAATACCTGTTCTGTCAACAAATCTAGCCAAGTTGCTTAAGGGGAGGTTTGGGCCCAAACGTTTCCCAAGAAAATTCCCAGGTGCTTGTACAAACCCGGGCCTGGTCGTTTGACATGGCTCCTCAGCCTGAATACCAGATATAGATGACAGAATTGGTATTAACTATAGAAAACTTAGGACCTATATAGTAAAAACCTTAGGGGTCAAATTGCTAATAATTTTAATTAGGTCTAGGATACTAGTGTGCACATGGAATGTGGAGGGCGTTAATTGGGTTGTTGCCCTGTTATCTCAATTTTTAGTGTGTGTGCAGGAATTGGAAAGTGGTTACAATGAAAAGTAAGTTGTCACACAATTATTGTATTCCTGTCTTTTAAAATTGGATTTAACATAGTGTATTTTTAGGATTTTCTTTTTAAGTTTCCAAACAAGTTTGAGATTCCACAAACAAGAGAAAATCAAGTTGTATGGGTGAAGATATGTTTCCTTTTGTTTTGTCTCTAAAAATGAAAAAAGAAACCCTAATCCAATTTGTCCTAGGACAAAAATTTAACTACGAATGAGTTATTTTTAAGCTTTCTGTATTAAGTAGTGGTCCAAACAATTCAAAAAATACCAATACTTTGAATAAAATCAAACAAGAATTCCAAAAAATATTTTTGTAAGATTTTATGAATTTGTTTGATAATTGTTTTGAATTTTTATTTGTACTGATGTCAAAGTTCAGAAATGATATCTGTAGGTATTTTGGACTTTTCAGTATTACCACTGACCTCAGAAAATTTTGGTGATTTTATATGATGTGTAAAATTTCATAATAATTCCAGAAAGATAAATTTCATAAAAATTGGATGAGTATAAAAATCTTAAAAATTCATGGATAGTAGCAAAATAGGAAGATTAGAGGGTGTGACCCCTCTGCAGTCCATGAATTTTTTAAAATTAAATACAAAGCCAATTAATCTGAAATTTGGAGAAAATGTTCCTAACGTAATTTGGAATCACTCTGTGAAATTTTATGATTTTAGGAGGCCTGTGGTATTAGGAATTGATTTTTCAAATCTGGACAGAAATCTAGACCCGAAAAATAGAACACCAATACTTGAAATGGAGTGGTGTTGATGGTGCAAACAAGCAATCAATGGGTTTTAAAATTCACCGCTCCACTTAATTAAGTTGTTTAAGGTCCTAAAAGCCAAGTTTAGCATATTTTGGTAGTCTTTTAGTTTAGGTGTGACACGAGAGAAGAAAACAACCTGAAAATCTGTGGGAAGAAAATGAACTTTGAGCTTTTGCTTCCAAATTCCCGCTTTCTTCCTGTAATACCTACACACACAAGAGAAAAGAAAGAGAAGGGGATGAGATCCACTTCAAGCAAGAGAAAGAAAGATAAAGCAAAGCTGTGCCTCCCCGACAACGGCGCCAAAAGGTGATCGTGTTTTTGCGTGGTTTGTTAATTTAGGGTTTTAAGTTGTTGCAACGCATAAAAATAGATTTGCTTTTAAATTTATATTCCTAGATAGTGGGGTATCTAGGGTCGTCCAAAGAGGCAAGTTTGCAAAAATTAAATCTCTTGCTTGGAAAATAAATCTCAACTTTTTTTTTGGTCTTTTAGATTATATGGCTTTTACAATTTTTGAAATAAAGGCAACATGCAAGTTTTTGTTGAAAGTTAGAAAACAACTAATACCTAATTCAAGAAACCTAACCCTAAGGTGATAGGTAGAGCCTCTCCCTAAGCTCACCCTAGGCACATGGAGGCCTAGAATAATTAGGGAGAGGGAGTGAAACAATTGCTAGGCAAAATTTGTAACAAGCTATGCAACAGAAATTGAAAGAAGGCAATTTGAATTAAAGTAAAATTGTGCACACAAAACCTATAGAGGAATGCTTCTTCTCTACTAGAAAATACAAGAAAAATAAAACACAAATCCTCTAGATAGATGGTGAAGAAGAGGACTTCTTGCTCAAATCCAAGTAGCTCCTTGACTTGAAAAGACAACTCCTTCTCCTTAGCGTGAGATGCTCCTCCAAATGATGTCCTCCAAGGTGGTAGCTACCACCTTTAATTCTCCTCCTCCAAGGGTGGACGTCCACCCTAGGTTCTTCTCCTTTGCCTGGCCATCCTCCTTGAAGTAGAATGCTCCTCCACCTTGGCGTGGCACAAGTTGAAGAAAGTGTTGAGAAGAAGGCACCAAAGGGGCTGGTGATGTGCCCCCTTAATCTTCTTCTCTACTCCTTCTTCTTGGCCGTAGGTGTAGGTGGATGTAGGTGGAATAATACACTAATGGAGGATGCCCTAAAATGGTGGTAGGTGGTGGGTTTATATAGAGTAGGGAGGGAGCATAGGTGGCTCTTGGAATGGATGGCTAGGATAGGATATGGGGGGTAGTTGGGGATCCTATGGCTAAGGGTGATTGGCGCCAACCCAAGGGGCACCTAGGTGGTGGTTATGGGTGGTGGCACCCCTTGAAGTTGGTGCCAAAATGGTTTCTAGAAGGGGGGTTTAGGTGGTGCCAAGTAGGGTTCTAGAAGGAGGGGTAGGTGGGTGGCTAGGATGGGTTGTAGGGTTATGTGTAGGGCCATGATGTGGGGGTGTTTTGGCGCCAAAAAGGAGGGCTTCTAGAAGGGTATTTTGGTGCCAAAACAAGGTGTCTTTTGGGTGTAGTTGAGGGGCTACGAGGTGTCCATCTTGGTGCCAAAATAGAGTAGAGGTTAGGTAGCTTAGGTGGACTAGGTAAGCTTAGTTGGTGGAGCTAGCTAGGGTTAAGTTGAAGGTAGAGGATGGCCAAGGAGCTGGTTGCTAGCTAAGCTAAGCTAGCTTAGCTAGCGATGGAGTAGAGGAGGAGGTATTGGGGCCAGGGTTTGAAGAGTGGAGCTGAGGAGAAGCCTAGAGCTTGAGCTGGAGGTGGCTACTGCTGAAGAGGGTGGCATGGAGCTACTTTAGCTGGCTTAGCTTTCTAGTTCTTTGTTAGCTGCTAAGCCAAGCTAAAGTAAGCTGGCTTCTACCATAATGAGCCAAGGTGAGCTAGGTCTGGTGCTCCCAGGGAGGATCAAGCTAGTTGAGGCAGCTTAGCTCAATTAAGTTGAGCTAAGCTGAGTCCTCGGGAGCTGGACTTGAACTTCCTGAGCTGGGATGAATTCATCTTCAGTTGGCTGGAGTTGAGTGGAGCTGGATGTAGCTGTACCTGAGCTGGGGTGAACTCCAGTCAACTCAGCTGAGCTAGCTAGAGCTCCCTGTGGACTAATGGGAGCTGAGATGAGCTAGACTCAGCTAAGTTGAGCTGGATCTGAGCTGACCTCAGCTAGGGTGAGCTAAGATGAGATCTCTTTAGCTGTCATTCAGCTGAGATGAGCTGAATGGAGCTAGGATGAGCTGACCCTAATCCAAGTTAGCTGGATTCCAGCTATGGTGAGTTGGATCAAGCTGAGTTCCAGCTAGTTTGTGCTTCTCCTTCACCTATTGCCTTCCTGAGTGCTAGGGTTCTAAGGATCTATTAATCTGTTTATCCCTAACACTCACAAAAACACATTAAAAAGATAATAAAAAATGCAATGCATGCCTGACCTAATTAATGCCTAAATGCAGCCCAAAAACCTGTTTGCGGAGTAAAATCCTAAGAGCTAGGTTTGTTTTAATGCATAAGAATGATGATAAACTGGCATTTATCAGGGTTCATGTTGCCAAGGGTTTGACAACGAGCGCATGCCCTACAATACATCTGTGTGTCTTTGAACATAGTGGGCCAAAAGAACCCACACTGGAGAATTTTTGCTGCGATTTTACGCCTAGAGAAATGGCCATCGTAGGCCTGGTCGTGACAGAATGACATTACGTCATTGACCTTGTCGTCAGGAATGAATCTCCGGATCACCTGATCATTGTCGATGTGGAAAAGGTATGGTTCCTCCCAAATATAGTACTTGGCCTCGGTAATCAATTTGTCCCTCTTGGAAGTCGGCCAATCTAGCGGAACTTTCCCCGTAACCAAGTAGTTTACAATATTAGCAAACCAAGGGAGATTGTGAATGGCTAGCAGGTGCTCGTTCGGAAAATGCTCGATGATTGGATCAGATGGGTTGATGACAGAAGAAGGAAGATGGGATAAGTGGTTAGCTACCAAGTTCTGTTTTCCCACTTTGTCATGAATCTCGAGATCAAATTCTTGCAATAGCAAGATCCAGCGGATTAGTCGAGGTTTCACGTCCTTCTTCGCAAGGAGGTGCCTCACTGCAGTGTGATCTGAGTATATGATAACAAGGGAACCTAAAAGATATGATTTGAGTTTTTCCAATGCAAATACTACGGCTAGCAGCTCTTTCTCAGTAACTGTGTTGTTACACTGAGCCTCGTCAAGTGTCTTGCTAGAGTAGTAGATGACCATGGGTTTCCCGTCTATTTTCTACCCAAGTATTGCCCCTACATCCTAGTCAGATGCATCGCACATGATCTCAAAGGGTTGAGACCAATCAGGGGACTGCAGGATAAGTGCTTGGGTCACTCGATCACGCAGGATCTCAAACGCCTGAGCACACTCCTTGGAGATTTCAAAGGGGACATCCTTAGATAAAAGATTAGTCAAGGGGCGCATGATTTTTGAGAACTCGGGAATGAATCGACGGTAAAAACTGATGTGTCCCAGGAAGGATCGAATGTCTTTGACCAAGCTAGGCATAGGAGTTTGGAAATTATATTCACCTTGGCTCGATCAACCTAGATGCCTTTTTCAGAGATGAGATGCCCCAGGACAATTCCATTGGG
Source organism: Thalassia testudinum (assembly GCA_037157565.1). Lineage (NCBI taxonomy): Eukaryota > Viridiplantae > Streptophyta > Magnoliopsida > Alismatales > Hydrocharitaceae > Thalassia > Thalassia testudinum. The sequence continues at coordinate 131,586,435 of JAZHRO010000077.1, forward strand.
TACCATGAAGTGGCTCTTTTCCTTAGAAAGAACCAAGTTCACGTCGATACATCGCCTGAGGATTTGGACCAAATGCAAGAGGCAATCATCAAATGATTCACCAAATACCGAGAAGTCATCCGTGAAGACTTCAAGGTATTCACCTACCATATCTGAGAATATGGCAAGCATGCACCGCTGAAAAGTAGCAGGTACATTGCAGAGACCGAACGGCATCCTTCGTAATGCGTATGTTCCGAAGGTGCAGGTGAAGGTGGTCTTCTCTTGGTCCTCGGGATGGGTTGCGACCTGATTGTAACCGGAGTACCTGTCCAAAAAGTAGAAGAATTGATTTCCTGCTAGTTTCTCGAGAATCTGATCAATGAATGGTAGTAGGAAATGATCCTTTTTCATGGAGGAATTGAGTCTTCTGTAATCAATGCAGACTCTCCACGAGTTTGCTATAAGGGTTGGTATGGTTTCTCCAATTTCAGTCGTGATGACGGTGAGCCTTGCCTTCTTAGGCACAACTTGGATTGGACTCACCCACCGACTGTCGGAGATCGGGCAGATGATCCCTGCATCTAACCACTTGATGATCTCCTTTTTCATGACATCCTGTAGATTTGGATTTAGCCGTCTCTGCATTTCACGGGATGGTCGTGAGCCCTCTTTAATGTAGATGTGATGTGTGCAATATGAAGGGCTGATACCAATCAGATCATCAAGAGTCCATCCAATGGCTCTTCGATGCTACTAGAGTACAGAAATCAGGCGTGTTTCCTTATCAGGTGCAAGTTGGGAGTTGATAATCACAGGAAACGTCTTATTGGAACTCAAAAAGACATACTTGAGATGATCAGGAAGAGGCTTGAATTCCATAACTAGGTTGCCAGCAGCAACAGGTGGTTCAGGGTGAGTGTCGGGAGCAAAGGAGGGAGCTATGGGTGTGTCTAGGTTGAGTTCGGACTCCTCTAATTGTGGGTTTTGATCCTCTTGTGGTTGATCATAAATAGTCAGGTTTTCCTCGATAAAGTCGTCAACCACAGCTTCGATATCCCAAATTTGTTCTATGACTACGCAATTAATTCCCTGTTGGGCCTTAAAGATGTCTATTTTTAGTATCTTGCTCCCAAATTTTAATTCAATTTGGCCCTCCTCACAATTGATATTGGCCCTAGCAGTGGCCAGAAAGGGTCTCCCTACTATGATCGGTGTATTCTTCACATTCTCAAGAGCATCCATGTCTAAGACAATAAAATCCACTGGAAAATAGAAATCATGTACCCTAACTATGACATCTTCGAGAATTCCTTTTGGTGACTTAATTGATCGGTCGGCTAGTTGTAAAGTCATTTCTGTCGGTTTAAGCTCGGATTCCTCGAAATAATCTAGTAGGGATGTAGGTATCAAATTTATGGAGGCTCCTAAGTCCAATAAAGCTCGGTCAAATTGTATTTCACCGATTTCATAGGAGATTAGAGGGGTGCCTGGGTCTTTTGCCTTAGGATGAGTTTACTCAAAATGACGGAGCTATCTTGCTCTGACAGTACGATCAGATTCCTGTCTTTGGTTCACGGCTTATGCTTAGGTATACACACGTTTTTCAGAAATCATGCATAAGTCAGTATGTGGCGTATCGCATCCATCAAGTGGATGTTTATATGGACCTACTCAAAGAGGTTAACTAGGTCCTCCTCAGGTGCCACGATTTTGGTTATCCTTTTTCCCTTGGTCAAGGCCTCGGGAAATGGAACCTTAGATGGTTCCTCTAGAATGGGTCCAGCTTCTTGATCTAGGATAGAGGTATCCTGGATGACTATCTCAGGGTGAGGGTTTGTATTACCAAGCTGGGAGTGGCTTGGATAAGGTGGGTGCTGTGTTGTCTTGCCACTGTGGGTAGTAACAGAATTCAATCCCGCCTGGTTCTAGTTTGGTGTGGGTAAAAGAGGTGCTTGCTGCTGATAGCCAGCATATGATGTCGAAGCCTCCATCCCATCGAGTGATGGAGTAGAAAGGGCCGGATAAACAAAGTGACCTTGGCCCTGATTTGGGTTCATAACGTGCCTCTGGTTCGACACGTTATTTGGATTAGGCTGAGGCTGTGAAGGAAGTGCACCAGGTTGGTGCGGATTTGCCATTTGGGCAAGTTGATTGTGAACCTCTGTGATCTCGTCTCTGTGTTATTTTTGCATAGCCACATCGTCTTCTGAATGTCAGCCAGAGTCTGAAGGATAAGAATCATTTGCTTTGTATGAGCCGACCTAGATTGATAAGTTGGGTTAGGCCAAGGCTGAGGAGGCTGATATGGATGAGGTGCTTGTGGTTGGGGCTAATATTGAGGTCTCTGATTTTGATTATTTCTTGACCACGTGAAATTAGGATGATTACGCCATCCAGGGTTGTACGTGTTTGAGAATGGATCATTCTGAATGGCATTGAGGACCTTGCAGGTCTGAGGAACCTCAGAAAAGTCAGAATACGAGGGTTCAGAGTTCCCTCAACTAGAGTAAGTGGGTCCAGAGTTTCCTCCAAAACTAGAATCAGACGGGGGTGGATATGGGTCCATCCCCTGAGAAGGTCGGTGATAGATGTTGTGCACAACCTCCCTGCCAACGGGTGGTTGCGCAAACGGGTTCTGCACAGAGGTGGCTCGCTGCAAGTGTCAGTTAGCTCATCCACCTTCTTCTCAATAATAGAGACCTTGTCCAGATGATTGGCAATCAGTTCCAAGTCGACAGAAGAGGATAGTCCCTGCGTCTCATGTGCTCCCTTTGGATTCGTCAATGCATGGGCATTCGTCTAGTCGAACATGCCCATGGATTCATTATTGATGAAGTTCTTGCACATATTCTCGAGAATCTCCCACATGGTGTCTTCGTGTTGACCCATGATATTTCCTCCGCAGGTTGCATTGACGAATAATCAAATATCCTCACGGAGTCCTTGGTAAAAAGACTGGACTTGTTCCCATTTAGGAACTCCATGATAGGGGCACTTTCGCATGAGATCAAGAAAATGATCCCATGCCTCGTGAAGTGGTTCTCCTGCTTGCTGTGTGAATGTGTGATCTGGTGCCATAAAGCATCTGTCCGACCAACAGGAAAGAACTTTCTCAAAAACTTGGATTGAAGTTCTGCCCAGGTGTTGATTGGACATGTTTGGGTTTGGTACCAGTGAGTAGCTTTATCCATGAGAGAGAAGGAGAACATTTTCATGAGTAGAACATCTCGATTTTGAGCTTCTGACCCGAAGGTCTGGGTCAGATGCTTGAGTTGCTTGATATGCTGAAAAGGATCTTCGGAATTACGCCCATGGAATTTGGGAATGGCATGAATCATGTTGGGCTTGAGTTCAGTGTTAGGACCTCCAGCGAAGATTTGTACTCGAGGTTCGATTGAGGCGCAGCAGGATTGTAGTGATCTCGCATCATTGGATGTTCCGGTGGGTTCACAAAGGCTTGGAATGGATCATTGAGGCGCTGAACCTAATTTTCAAGATTATTTTCTTCTACTGGTTGTGCCATGATGATGGATGAAGGAGAATTAGGTTCAGATGAATTAGAAGAGATATCGATTGGATTGGGTTGTTGCACAAACAAGGAGGTCGAGGCTTGGCCTTGACGGGGATGAGTAGCTAAAGGAGGCCTCAAGGATGGTCTTAGAGACCTCCTTCCGAACTTGCACCGATGGAGTAGAAGAGAGGTAGAATGTGATGGACCTAATCAAGACACCTAAAAATTTTGGATGACTATAGAGGTTCGGGGCGGATGATACCCCTTAGTCAGAAAGCTGTCCACCTGACAATTACCTTGGCAACCAGAGAGGGAGAGCCCCGCAAAGACCCCAACACTGTAGAGTGCCCCCACAGGTTACAGGGTTTTCCCCACCCGACCTCTCTTGTCACTAATGTTCCAGGTAGACCAGAATGGGGACTTGACCTCTTAAGTCTACCAGTTTTAATTAAGAGCAAGGGTGCTTATGATTTCACTTGAACTGTTTACGATGTTTTTGTGAAAAAGTGACCTAATTTGAAGATTGGTTAACCCAACAAGGTGGGTCAACTTCACCTGTATTGTCCTTTTGAGATATTTAGGTCCCTCTTTTAGTGTTCAAATAAATTTAAGAGCCTAATTTTAGGGTTTTGCTTGAATAAATCAATTCAATCAAGGTTTATGCACACATTGTTTTGGAAAGATCAATTCTTTATTAAGCAAGTGTCTCTAAAACATTAAACTGGAATCCTTAATTGGCTCTGATTTGGTCCTATTTAGTTTATCAAAATGTGGTACCTAGGGCTTCAAACAAGAATGTGGTAGCCCTAGATACCTTAGCTTCAAATGGGTGCGCAGATCAAGATTTGGATTTTTTCTAAATAGAATGCATTAAATCAGGCAACTTGATGATTAATCTATGAATATAATGCAAGTAGCCCTAATTAATTTCTTCCTTTTTTTAGCTTTTTCAGAATCAGGGGTTTAGAAGGATTTGAATGGAGTTTTACTTGTCCCTAGAGTGGTTGATGTTCAGTCGATCTTCCTCAATAGATCCCCTGAAATAGATCAAAGTCAAAAGAGATAGAGCAAGTTAGTATTGACTTACATATTGCAATCAAGAGATCTGAATTGCGTGTTGCTCCTTGGCAACGACGCCAAAATGTTCGCAAACAAAATTGAGTTTTAAAAACTGCATTGTGGTATAGTTGAAATTGCTTTGAAAACAAATAATATTTATTACTCAAATTTTAAGTCTGAGGTCGAACACAGGAAGTAATATGGAATTCAAACTCAAGATTGCAATTTGAATCAGAAGTATAAGAGATTGCAACAAGAATAATGTCAGGTAACAATGTGCAAAAAGAATTGAGTAAAATGGTGATTTAAATCACCAATTACTCCTCACAAATAGCAACTAAATCAAAGCCTCAAATATATGTAATTAGATGTATCAAACGGCTTAAACAGCATGGTGCTACAGTGCTGCTTAGAGACTCAAGGGTCTCTCTTCTTCTTCTTTCTTTCTTTCTGTGCTCTATTTCTCCTACCTTGTCTTCTCTTCTACCTTTTGTTCTTCTTCTTCTATTCTTCTACTCTTTTCCTTCTTTTTCTCTTCCTGTGCAGCTCCCCTTCCTTCTTCGTTCCTTCTTCTGGCTTAGGTCTTCTCCTCTTCTTCTGTTTTCCTTGCCTTTCTTCTCAGTTCTTTTTCTTTACGCAGAGGGGGAAGGTTCTTCAAATGGCTAAGTGTCAGCCGTTACTCTCTGTAGCAAAACCCCCTGCCCCTACACATGATCCTCTCTTCCTCTCCTTAGGTCGCACTCTCCCAGAGCCTCAAATAGTATCGGGTTATCGAGCTTCGGACCTAGAGCGCATCCAGGTCCAGTGCTGCGGGCGTGATTGCAGCCGAGGAGTGGAATCGGGTTAGGCGGGTCGGGTCTAAGCTAGGCCCGTGGGGGACGGGTCACAGGTGAGGTGTAGGTGAGCAGGTGAGTGGGGGACCTCACCCCCCAAGTGTCTGAGGCGATAAACCCCAGACACTTTTTCAATTTATGCGGCCTCACACGCCCTTCAGCTTTCGAAGGGGTACTAAAGTTCCACCCTCCTTTTGCATGTCCGCAGTAGCACGGTCTCCTCCTTGATTGGGTCAGCTGCTGAAGGTATCTCCCTCAATTGAAGACCTGGGCATATGCGCGTGATGTTTCCGCGCGATCTGGAGTTAAGGCCTGGAGTGAAGGCACCCTGGAGCGGGCTCGAAGCTTGCTTGAAGCAACTGTGGCAATGGCCCGATGGCTGGGGTCCTGAAACTCAAGAAAAGGGCCTCTTGGCCACGTCAAATAGCTCAGTAGGTTAGCCGTGGAGTGGTGAGTGCGGTGGTTGGTGCAGCATGTGGTTAGAGTGAGTGTGGAGGCCTAACGGTGACGGAAACGGCCGTGCGAAGGTGGGGTGTTTAGTGTCACCGAGGAGAGGCCCATAGCATCAATAACCAAAGGGCTTTTACTCTCTGGGACATGACAAAGCTTTTGGGAGTTGTGGCGAGGTGCGTGGATGAGTGTAGTGCATGGAGGACCTCGCCGGAGATGCTGCCAGAGATGGGGAAGATGGAGGTGAGCGGTGGTGGTTGGCGGTTGTCTGTGTCTATGAGGGTAGGAAAATGAAATAGAAAGAGGGAGGGAGCTAAAGAAGGGCTTAGCGAGAGAGTAGGGAGGCGGAGGGCTCCGGTGTTGGTCGACCAGAGCCGGAGAAGGAGGATGGTGCAACGAGGCGACGACGTCGACTGAGGCAGAGGAGAGACCTCTCGTTGGCAGGAGAGGTTCGTGAAGATGAGGGGAAGCTAGTCAGCCATCCAATTTGATGGTTGGACGGCTGAAGGAGAAGAGCGGAGAGGAGTCGTCGGAGCTAAGTTTTAAGGTGGCCAGAGATGGAGTAGAGGAGGGTTTCTTAGGCCAAAACTCGCTGAGATGCACGGTTGTGCCTTGCGATCTTTTTTATAGGCCATAGGAAGCCCTTCCAAGCTTGGAAAGAAGCTTTCAAGCTTGAAAGGTAGCTGCGACAAAGGATACCCGAACCTTTGAAAGGTTCGCATGGCCTTTTGGGAAGGACTTAGAGCCCAAGGAATGGCTTAAATGGAAGGAAACTTCCCAAGGAATCCCCATATCAATTTTGAGAAGGACTGATTGAGAATCGAGCGAGAAATCCTTGCTCAAAACTCGACGGTGAAGGTTTCACCTTCCAAAAATGGCGTGGGGACCTACTTGTGAAGAAGACAAAGAACTTGGGGGGCTATTTCTAAGAAAATTCAAAAGTTAAGGGCCTGAATGAGATAGAAAGAGTCTGACTGAACCAAGTTGCAAACTTGGTCAAGATGATCTCAGATTTAGCCCAAATTTTGGTACAAACCTAATTTGGACCCAAGGAATCCAATGGTGAAGTTAGATTTAGGTTTTGACTAAGTTTGTCTAGATAATTTATGCAAAAACCTAAATTAGGGCAAATATCTGTCTGAAACTCTGTTTTGGGTCAAGATAGGTTCTAATGGTCAAATTGAAGGTTCCAAACCCTATAGAATATTTTTATATGAATTTTAGAGCGTTTAGATGAATTTTATCCTGATCAGAACCTCTATTAATTACGCAAGTTTATTTTTAGGGTTTTAAAAGTCATTTAAGTCTCAAAACACGTGTAAACCCTTTTCTGTTTGTTTTAACCCACTTGTTAGACTTTTAAGATCCTTTGACCCTCAATTACCCCTTGGGGAAACCCATGATTGTACTGCATTCATGATATGATGATAAAACTGTAGTTTTAACCGTATTTTCTTATCTTTCCCTCCAAATGGTTATGTAGTGACTTATGGCTCTCTACAGTTATGTAAAAGCATTTACTGACTTAATTGGATCAAAATGAGCCAGTTATGGCTCAGGATGGTGTTCCCATCATCTGCTTATATAAAGTCATAAAAAAAATACAAAAGCCAAAAAATCTCCAAAAACAAATAAAACCAAGCACGGATTTCAAAAATCAAACGTCGCCTCTCCGTGTTTGACCCGGGACTCATTGAGTTTCGATAAAAATTATTTAATAGTTGAATTTTCACACATACTATGACACAGGCTTCTATGAAACCCTAATCACTATTTTCCTTGTGAAATTTTTGACTCATCAATCCATTTGACATAGCCTTTGTATAAGTATTGCTTGAAACTAATGTCTACTCGACAACTTATGAAAGTGCAAATCAAAATAGATCTCGAGCCACACGGATGGATTCAGGATGAAAATAGGAGTCCAACGGCTTCGAAATTGCCCCAATCAGACCTCTACAGCCCTCACAACAAGCTAAGGAAGTTCTAGCCATTGTTCTAATGATCAATGGCCCACAACGTGATATATGGCACCCGCTCTGCTGTTCATCCCCACCCACTAGTGCCCGCTTATTTTCTTCATCGCACTGGCGCACACTTATTTTCTTCATCACACGGGCGTGCACTCCCTCATCCGTCTAATCATCATCAAGCAACTTTTAAGGAGCCACGCCATCACTCAATCAGGACCGTGTGATCAGCGATCGACAATCGAGATGCCACAGTACCTCGCACAACGCAACAGTTGCACGCTAACCTTTGAGTGCAAAGGTCGCGGGATCAAGCCGTAATTAGCGCAAGCCTCACCCGTGAGCATGCACGAAATAGCATCGTTCGATCAGCCATCAACGACTTGGATGCAGCCACGCTAGTGATCTCGCAATCTGCATGATCCAATCGTCCACTTGTGTGCAAATCTCAGCTACCGACATGCGATCTTCAAGTATAGAGCGCACCACATGGACAACTCAAATGCGTGCGATCTCGAGCATGCGATCGCGAGCACACTTAAAGGCACGATGAGGAGCACTTGCAGCCATTGGATGTAGTTGTGAACGGTCATGATTTGGCCACTCCAACACATGTGGCTAAGCGCATGCCAAAGCGTGATAAGTCCACTTTAGTGGACCATTATTTGGCCAAAGTACTCTTTAATTATATGTTCATAGTTTCTAATTGCTTAGGAGTTAAATGGTAATTTATCTTAGTTTGCGTATAATTTTATGCACCAATTTCATAATTAATAGCATATGGTTATAATAACCTATTTGGTGGATGCAGGCTAGATGCAAGGATTATCAGAACATGGAGGACATCATTCGCAAATAGGGTTTGCACACACCAACTCCGTGCTTCCGTAGGCATTTCAGTTGCGGACAAAGCTATAGACATCCAATTTCATTCTATAAGACGTCCTGAGGTCAATTTGGACTTTTGATAACCATCAATCATGGACCCACCGCCATTTGCATTTTTAAGACATCTAGAACTCAATCTGGACGTCTAATGTGCCCAGCCTAAAACACACCGCCTTCCTCCTTCTTGCAACAACTCCCTCAGAGTCTGTTGGCACCGCCACCCAATCCACCACCTCACCACTGTTGCCAATTTGTTGGAAAAGCTGAGTCTTCGGGGGAGAGGAAATAGATCGAGTGAGAAAGCTACAATGGAAAGATGTTTTTAAAAAGGGAAGAACCGGCCTCCTTCATCCATGACTGGGCTGCTGCCTAACTCCACGAAATAGAGCCTACACTGTGGGACATGCGTGCACCGTGGCTGCTACGAGCTTCAATGTCGCCTCTACGCCCATGCATGTAGTGACAGTCTGTGCTGTCGCTTCTCCACCTCTCAACACCACCACCATCACCACCATCAGTCATTTCCCCCTTGCCATAGACCACCACCTTCATTACCTTTGCCACCATCCTCGCCGTAGTTCACCAACATTGCTGTCTCAGCCACTCCCCAACATCCATGACTACTATCCTCATCCACACACAGCCACACTCCTCCAAAGCCATCAGAACCCACCAATGCACCCCCTTTTCTTCCATCTTCATTTTGCTACAGTAACCCTTATTTTGCTACACCCTCTTAGCAAAACCCCTATTTTGCCACAGTAACTGGTGGAATTAGTATTTACAAGTCCATGCCATTGCCAAATTCATTTATTTAGTTTTTTATTATTATTTCAAAACTGCACCAAAAACCTTATCTTCTGATTTAATTGCATGGAATGCTTATTGATGGTAAAAACAAGTTGCAATGATTTAGATCTTTATCTATTGTTATTCCCGATTAGACTAAGTACCATTACTCAATTTAATAGGCTAGTACCTTCCTGTGGAAACGACCTAATCTCTCATGGTTAGATTTCAAATATTAAATGTTTTGATATTCGATTTTCCACCACAAAAGATTTACAATGACATGACATTTTATGTTAAAAATTTCATCGAAAGTGAAGATCAACTTGCCAAATGACATCGTTACCAGGGAGGAAACATGCCTATTAAGATTTTCAAGGAATTTAGATTATTTTTTACTATTTCTAAAGCTTTTCTGAATTACTAACATTGATTCTGTTTGTGTGCAAAAACTTTCGAACGAACGTGACAGGCGTGCATGACCAGATAATATTTTTGGTGGACCTTGATGCCACCTGGAGGATAGCAACATATGCCTGTGGGCCTTAATCCCACACACGTGAAGACGCACGGAGGAATATCTACGAGGATTCTTCCTCTTAGACTTCTGATTTAGCATATTAGAGTAGACTCTTTAGGATTTAGTCTAATTATTTGTTTTCTCACCCTTGTAACCTGGGCTAATTTTCGGGGAAGTGCCCCTAGTTCTTTAGATACTACATTTATTCTATCTGTGGTAGTTAGTTTCTTTTGATTGCGCATTTATAAAAAAAAAATTCGAGTTGCCTGCTAGAAGTTGCATATCCTTAGGACGATCATCTAGGAGTGCTTGAGTAGTATTTAGATTTTTCTTACTGCATTGCATGCATTTCTGCATCGTAGAACGCTGAAGCAACACAGTTATCTATACACACATTACATTTAGAAGTAATTTAAGAAGACCACTTAAGCTAATTTGTACAAATTAATCAAGTGGTCACATTACTTTTGGAAAGAGGAGTAAAATATATAGGAAGTGTTTGAATAACTTGATTGCGACTTTAAAAGAAAAATCATTTTTTGTGGTGTGATGCACACTTCCTGCACCGAGCACACACTGTAGGCACCGCACTAGGACTCGGACCCTTAAGGCTATAGGCATCGATCTCTTTATCAGTGCAAACCCTCCTATTTCACTTTGTGATGGTAGTATTAAATTTTGCCCTAGTGGCTTGATACTTTAAGGAGGGAGATACCCCTTAAAGGAATTCAAGGGTAGTTAAGAGGCACCGCTAATGCATCACCTCAAAGGAAGGGTTCGCCCTACTTTCATCCCTTGGTTCCATTCTTGGAGTACCTTTTTACTTCTGCATTTAAGAATATCATTGCAACAAAGTACACATCTTTAAGGCACTCGAAGGTCATATTAGGGTGCATAATTGGATTTGACAACTTGTTTGGACACCCAAAAGAACTAAAGTGACCTCAACCTCCTTAACAGACATTGACCAGGAATCTCAAGTGCCTCATTTCTCTTATACCACTTTCGTGAGAACGGAGAAACACTGCCTTGACTCTATTTGGCCAATATGAAAAGTTGGAAGAGGACTTAAAGTGCTTTAAAGCAACAAAATACCTTTTGCCTTTTGTTTACTTGGTGTATGCTTGGTAGGCGCTCTCTTAGAAGGAGTCTTATTTTTAACTCGAAACCTGAGAGAATTATTAGGAAAGCCAACCAAGAAAGAAGAAAGACTGCATAAGAGAGATAGAAGGAGAAATTAGGGTTGGTGAAAATTAGAGAACCTTGAGAGATTATTTCCTCCCTACAACTCACCAAACCCTACCTATTCGAAGACTTGGAGTGGATAATCCTTATGAAACCAAGAGCAGCACCATATCTTTGCTTCCCTTTTTCTATGGTACTGCAAGGGACGATCCCTACAAGTATCTTGAGGAATTCACCGAGGTCTGTTCTACGATGAAACTCCAGGGGTTTATGATGAAGCCCTAATGAGAACCATATTCCCTTTCTCCTTAAAGGATAAGGTCAAGCACGAGTATTATACCCTTGATGCAAGGGTAAATGATTGGGCTACCTTAAAAGGAGAATTCTTAAAAAAATACTTTCCTATGAGTAAGACCAATTATTACAGGAGAGAGATTATGGGTTTTACTCAACAGGAAAGGGAGCAATTTCACGAAATGTGGGAGCGCTTTAATGAACTGCTTAGATTATGCCCCCACCATCAAGTGCCAGGATGGCAATTGGTCAAGAGATTTTCTAATGGATTATCTTGAAAGGCATAGGCAAACCATCGATGCAACTTGTGCTAAAACCTTCATGACCAAAACTGAGGATGAAGCCTGGACTTTATTTGCAACATTAAGTGATAATTTCATACACATGTCCTCTGCCTATCAAGAAAGGAAGCCATCAATCTTGCAGAGGAAGATAGAGGCCCATGAAGCCGAGGCTACTCAAGATTTGGCTTATCAAATTCAATTGTTAAACAAAAATTTTGATAAGCTTTTAGCAAACCCCAACATGAACCTGCAAACAGCCTCTATTTTTGAGGCTTCAAGTGAATGCTTCATTTGCCAAAGCACTACACACACCACTGCGAAGTGCCACTTGGCAAATCAATTCCCTGAGTTAATTCAGGCCGACCTGAATGTGGCCCAAGGTTTCGAACCACCCCCTCGTAATAACCCATATTCCAAAACCTAAGATTTCTCTCACTCCCTTTCCCTTTTCCTGCTTTCATAGTGTAGAAGCATTTGTAATAATCATTTGTCAAGCATTTATCTAGAAGTAGTTTTTTATTCTCTCTCTTCCTTCATACTTAGCAAGTAGAATAGTTCTTTCCTGCTTTCTAGAATAGCTTAGTATAGATAATATTCTTGTTTGTTCTCACGCTATCATAAAATGCCAAAAAAATAGCAAATACAAAATACCAAAAGAAACAAAGCGAAACACGGATTTCAGGAAATAAACGTCTCCTCCCCGTGTTCGACTCAGCACTCCCTTTCAAGTTTTGGTATAAATTTTATTTGATAGGGACTTTTGCGACTACGACGACGGGTTTCTCAAAACCCTAACTTTTCTTGGCGAAAACCCGCTCATCAAAGAGCATCAGAATATGGTCATCCAATCTCAGAATAAGATGATCACTGATTTGCAATCCCAAATTGGTCATTTTACTGAGGCAGTTAGGCAACAGGATCTGGGGAAGTTGCCTAGCACTTTTGGGGAGAACCCAAAGGGTAAGGGGGTCATATTCAGGGAGCACGCTCAAGCCGTGACCGTATTGAGGAGTGGAAGAAAAATCAGCAAACCTAATAGCACTCCTATGGTCAACTCTAAGAATTCCCCTCCTACATTGAACCTAACCTCACCCTTCACTGAGGAAGAGCCACACTGCCCTCCCTTGGTTGAAATCACTCACCCAGAAGATGTCATCATTCCACCGCCCTTGTCTCGACACAACAACCCTTCCACCCAGAAGCCAAGGGTGCCCTATCCTAAGTGCCTATTCGCCCCTTTGGAATCTCCTGTTGGATCATCCGATGCCAAGGATAGGACAGATGAGATTATGGACACTTTCAGGAAAGTCCATATCAACTTGCTTTTATTGGATGCTATAAAATAGATCCCATCCTATGAAGTTTCTTAAGGCCTGTGTGCCTAGAAGCGCCGATCTAGGAGACAAGTCCATGCTAAGGTCATCCTACCTGACCATGTTAGCTCAGTGCTCCAACATGGAACACCCCCCAAGATGAAAGACCCAAGAGCCCCGTGTACTTCAGTGGTTATAGGTAACCAACACATTGATGAGGCTCTGCTCGATCTAGGTGTGGGGGTGAAATTCTACCAAGCTCTGTCTATGACCTTTTAGGAAGAGGCAATTTGAAGCCTAGTCCTGTCATCTTTCTGGTTGCAGATAGATCGCTTAATACACCACAGGGATTACTGGAAGATGTTGTGGTAAGAGTGGAGGACTTCTTCTTCCCTGTTGACTTTCCTGTGCTAAACACTGACCCATCTAATAAGCCCACCAAGCCATCCATTATTCTGGGACAACCCTTCTTGGCCATAGCCAACACCTCTATCAATTGTAGTTCAGGGGCACTTAAAATGGGCTTTGGGAACAAAAAAATACGATTGAATATTTTTGATACCTACAAGCAATCCAGATTTGAAGATTGTTCTCAAATTTAGGTGGTTGATGAAATAATTGAAAAGACTACTCCAGCACTCTTATGTAGTGATCCCCTTCAAATGGTCATACCTTAGGACCATCCTCCGAATATTGAAGAAGATGAAGGGGTTATGCCCGAATTAGAAGAGTTCCTGGGAGTACACATAGAGTCTTTGTCCCCACCCTACACCCTGAAGGTAGATCCACTACCTGAGGCGGGGACATCTCAACTTATACCCTCAATCCAAATGGCTCATGTGTTGGAGCTTAAACCCCTCCCGAGCACATTGAAGTATGCTTTCCTTGGCCCTAACGACATGCTCCCCGTCATTATCTCATTTACGTTATTTGAATCACAGGAGGGAGCTTTGCTCGAGTGTTTACAAAGGCACAAGAAAGCTATTGCATGGATGATAGCTGATATTAAGGGTGTTCACCGCTCCCTTTGCATGCATCATATATACACAAATGAATCTGTGAAATCCTTTCGAGACATGCAAAGAAGGCTCAACCTCAATATGCGGGAGGTTGTTAAAAAGGAGATTCTGAAATGGCTGGATGCAGGCATTATCTATCCCATTTTAGACAGTAAATGGGTCAGTCTGATACATGTGGTGCCCAAAAAGGTAGGAATTACTGTGGAGAAAAATGACCAAGGAGAGTTGGTGACCACTAGACCCTCAACTGGCTGAAGGGTTTGCATTGATTATCACCTGTTGAATAAGGCTACCCAGAAAGACCATTTCCCTTTGTCATTTATTAATCAGATTTTGGAAAAATTGGCAAGGAACAAGTACTTCTGTTTCTCATATGCATATTCTGGGTATAATCAGATAGCTATCTTCCCTGACGGTCAGGAGCGTACCACCTTCACAAATCCATATGGCACATTTGCATTCCGTCGAATGCCATTTGGGTTATGCAATGCTCTTGCCACACTCCAATGATGTATGATGGCTATCTTTTGTGAAATGATCGATGAGTTTGTAGAGATCTTCATGGATGATTTCTCCATTTATGACTCGTCGTTTGACCTATGCCTCTCGCATCTTAATAAAGTCTTAACCCATTGCAAAGATGCAAAGCTGATGCTGAGTTGGGAGAAGAGCCATTTTATGGTCCAGCAAGGCATTATTTTGGGGCATGTAGTTTCCAAGAGAGGATTAGAGGTTGATAAAGCGAAAATCGAGTCCATCTCTAAACTTCCATCGCCCACCAATGTTCGTCAAGTTAGATCTTTTCTTGGCCATGTTGGATTCTATAGGCACTTCATTAGAGATTTCAGTAAAATCTCTAAGCCACTCTATGACCTGTTGTGGCCATTAGGATGTTTCCTTCGATTTTGATGGCAGATGTGGTGAGGCTTTCCAAGTCTTGAAGAAATCCCTTATTATTGTGCCGATTCTCCAAGAACCAAATTGGGCCCTCCCGTTTGAGCATATGTGCGATGCTTCTGATTTCACCGTGGGAGCGATCTTAGGACAAAGGGTTGATGGTAAACCTCATGTTTTGCTTTATGCCAGCAAGACCCTTACGGATCCTCAGCAAAACTAAATGGTCACTGAAAAGGAACTTCTTGCAATAGTATTTGCTTTGGAAAAGTTTTCATCTTATTTATTGGGGTCTAAGGTTGTGGTGTTCACTAATCATTCTACTTTAAAGCACCTTCTTGCTAAGAAGGACACCAAACCTTGTTTGATTCATTGGATTCCGCTACTCCAGGAATTTGACCTGGAAATTAAAGATAAGAAAGGAGTTGAGAATGTTGTAGCAGATCATTTGTCTAAGATCCCTATTGATGGATCAACCCATGCTGGGGATATTCGGGAGACTTTTCCTGATGAATCTTTGATGGCCGTGGAGGCCAAAACTCCTTGGTTTGCAGATACAGTGAACTATTTGGTCACGGGCATTACCCCCAGTAACTGGGACAAGCAAAAGCGAGACAGACTTCTTGCCGAAGCTAAATTTTATCACTGGGAGGAACCTGAGCTATTTAGAATAGGCCTTGGCCAGTTATTCCACCGTTGCGTCCCTGCTCCACTGTGGAGGACTTTTTAGTGGGACAAAGATTGCCCATAAGTTTCTTCAGTCTGGCTTTTGGTGGTCCACATTATTCAAAGATGTACATATGTATGTAGGCACATGTCTACGTTGCCAGCAGACGAGAACCATCGAGGAAAGGGATGAGATGCCCCACCAACCTATTCTCCACGTTGAGATCTTTGATATTTGGGGCATCGACTTCATGGGTCCCTTTCTTGTGTCCTTCGGATATGAGTGCATCCTTGTGGTCGTGGATTATGTATCGAAATGGATAGAAGCCATACCTACACAGACTAATGACCATTCCGTGGTCTTGGATTTTGTTAGGGCTAATATCATTTCTCAGTACGGGTGCCCAAGGACTATCATAAGTGATGGAGGAGCTCACCTTAAGAATGTGCACTTCACAAGACTATAAAATTTGGGAGTCAATCACATGATAGCCACACCTTACCATCCCCAAATGAGTGGTCAGGTTGAAGTGTCCAATAGAGAAATTAAGCGAATCATGGACAAAACTATTAGCCCCGACCGTAAGGATTGGACAAAAAAATTGAATGATGCTCTTTGGGCCTACAAGACAGCGTATAAGACTCCCTTAGGTATGTCTCCTTTCTATTTTGTCTACGGAAAAGAGTGTCACCTTCCCATCGAAATCAAACACAAAGCTTATTGGACTATTAAAAATATCAACTTAAATATAGATAAAGCAGGTAAGGCACGCATGTTGGAGTTAAGTGAGCTTAAGGAGCTTCGTAATAAGGCATACGAAACCTCCCAAGCTTACAAGCAATGTACAAAGGTCTTCCATGATAAGCACATCATTAGAAAGACCTTTGAACCCAACCAGTGGGTCTAGATTTTTAATTCCAGAATTAAATTATTTCCTGGAAAGGTTAAATCTCGTTTAGATGGGCCGTATGTTGTTATTAATGCCTTCCCTCATGGAGCGGTTGAAATTCAAAACCCTAATTCTGGTGAGAGCTTTAAAGTAAATGACCAACGACTTAAACCTTATGTTGCCCTTTTAAATGGCTAGGTTTTGGATGCACTTCGGCTTAAGGAGCCTTATCTCCTCCTACTCTCCTCCTCAAGTGATATTCTTCTATGTATTTAATTTTCCAATGAGGACATTGTCAATCTTAGGCATGGGGGGGTATAACCTGAGGTTGTGTATAGCATTTATAAATATTTACATGCATTTAAGTTAGGTGCATTAGTTTTTGAAAAAGAAAAAAAGAAAATCTCTTTTGTTTTCATGAGCTGAATTGGTTCGTCCCTAGCAAAAGATTTTTATCAAGGAAGTTTCATTGAAGATTTTCTTCTTAAACTATTTCTTAGTTTAGAATCCAGTACATTTACTTCACTTGCATGTAGACTGGGTAATGGATCTTTTAAGAAAACCAATAGACAGTTTTAGTTTGTCAAAGGGAGGCATTGGTTCTTTTCCTGAACCATAAGATAGTTAGAAGGGAGTCAGGAAAACTATCTTCTATGAGATCCACCTAACATTTGTGAGGTGAAAGTAGAGTGACTATTGGTGCACTAAGTCTAATACAAGGACTCTTAAGTTCTAGATAATTAAATAATGATACCTCAGAGTTAGGCATAGTTTTCGTTCTCTGTTCCTGTGTGCGAACATTGTGTAAATTCTTGAGAGTCACCAAATAAGATAAATACATAGAGATTGAGTTTTAATAAGACTATGACTATGGTGGGTGGCTATGATTGTCCTTCATAGAATTCTTAGCTGAAGGAGGTAGTAGTGTCAAAGGTCAGAAATCCGCTTGTCCTGTCGTCCCTCCCTGGTGCTGAGAGTAGACACTTCCACCGAATAAGCCACATAATATCCTCTTGAACATCATCATCCTTAATAATGCTTCATGAATAAAAGTTTGCGTCGTGTTGTGTTGTGTTAGTAGTTATGAAAAAAAAACAAGAAGAAGAAAAGAAGAAGAAAAAGAAATATATATATAAAAAAAGAGAAAAAAATAGAAAAAGAAAAAAAATTGTTCAAGTTTATAGCTATGTCTTCGTGTTGATTTCATCATGTGTCAATGTCATTGAGGTAACAAAAATACCCATTGCGATCCACCAAATATGACCCATACCTACTTTTTCAATATTTCTGATCGCCCGAATACTGGCTGAGGAATTTTGACTTAGTTATATGGTTATTAGGAGTCTAATTAAAGTGTGAATGCCATGTGAGGCCACCAAGCATTGAGTACATTTACAAAATCAGGTGAGATTTGTGATTTCAGAAAGGAAAGAAGGAAAAAAAGTGAGTGCAAAGGAATGCTAAGAGAGTACAGTTTTTAACCTTTCACTGAGTTGACCTGTTTGATAGTCTAGAAATCTAGTGTCTGCAGTACTAGACTATATATATCACCAGATGAGTGTGAGCTACCAAATATGAATCCATTTGACTCAATATCTTCTACCTAAGCCAAAAAGCTAAGGTCAAATTACAGATTATTTTCTACTTTATCCCCAAGGGAAGTAGTCGCTTATCCTAATAGATTGTTTTTTTCCAAAGGTTAAGTATGAACTTTAAATGTAAGTTGATTTTTTCACTTGGATCCGTTACTTAAGCTACTATCACTTCATTTTTAGATTTGTTTGGATCTCTAAATTTTTGGAATAAGAAAAGCAAAAATCTTTGGTGACTTCCATCATTTTTCACTTTTGCTTAGGACTAACAAAACTTAGGCATGGAGGCATTTGATAAGTCCACTTTAGTGGACCATTATTTGGCCTAAGTACTCTTTAATTATATGTTCATAGTTTCTAATTGTTTAAGAGTTAAATGGTAATTTATCTTAGTCTGCGTATAATTTTATGCACCAATTTCACAATTAATAGCATATGGTTATGATAACCTATTTGCTGGATGCAAGCAAGATGCAAGGATTATCGGAACATGGAGGACACCATTTGCAAATAAGATTTACACACACCAACTTCGTGCTTCAGTTGGCCTTTCAGTTGCAGACAAAGCTACAGATGTCCAATTTCATTCTATAAGACATCTTGAGATCAGTTTGGACGTCTGATAACCATCAATCGTGGACCCGCCACCATTTGCATTTTTAAGACGTCTAGAACTCAATCTAGATGTCTGATGTGCCCAGCCTAAAACACACCGCCTTCCTCCTTGCAATAGCTCCCTCTGAGTCTATCGGCACCACTACCAAATCCACCACCTCACCACTGTTGCTAATTTGTTGGAAGAGCCGAGTCTTCGAGGGAGAGGAAACAAATCAAGTGAGAAAGCTACAATGACAGGATGTTTCTAAAAAGGGAAGAACTAGGCTCCTTCGTCCACAACTAGGCTGCTACCTAACTCCACCATGAAATAGAGCCTACACCGTGGGACGTGCGCACACTGTGGCCGTTGAGAGCTTCGACGTCGCCTCTATGCCCGTGCACGTAGTGATAGTGTGTGCGTGCCACTTCTCCACCTCTCAACACCACCGCCATCACCACCATCAACCGTTTCCCCCTCGTTGCAGACCACCACTTTCATCACTTTCGCAACCATCCTTGCCGTAGACCACCAACATCGCCACCTCAGCCACTTCCCAACATCCACGCCCACCATCCTCATCCACACACAGCCACGCTCCTCTAAAGTCATCAAAACCCACGAACGCACCCCCTTTCTTCCATCTTCGTTTTCCTCTTCCTCTCCTTATCCCATGGTCTACTGTTCATCCTCTTCTTCGAAGAGGAACCCAAAGCGTTGAACACGTAGCACCTCCATACAGCCCCCTTCAACCTCCAAAGCTCAACCCCTAGCACGCTTGCCGACTCCAAGCATCAACCGATGCCTCCACGCCTCACCACAGGGACCCAATGCGATGCACGTGTAGCACCTCCGGTCGGCCATCCTCCGCCTCTGATCATTGGCTCCATCCATCTCGGCCCTCGCCGTCACCACCATTGCGAACCTCCCTCGTCGGCGCACCACCACCGGTAGACAAACCACCATCGATGTCCTCCTTGCGTACGCATACACCCTCTTAGCAAAACCCCTATTTTGCTATAGTAACCGGTGGAATTAGTATTTACAAGTCCATGCCATTGCCAAACTCATTTATTTATTTTTTTATTGTTATGTCAAAATTGCATGAAAAACCTTATCTTCTGATTTAATTGCATGGAATGCATATTGATGGTGAAAACAAGCTAAAATGATTCAGATCTTTTTCTATTGTTATTCCTGATTGGACTAGGTACCATTACTCAATTTAATAGGCTAATACCTTCCTGTGGAAACAACCTAATCTCTCATGGTTAGATTTCAAATATTAAATGTTTTGATAGTCGATTTTCCATCACAAAAGCTTTACTGACATGACATTTTATGTTAAAAATTTCATCAAAAGTGAAGATTGACTTGTCAGCGCACATGTAGGAGTGTGGGTGCCAATTCAGTGCACGTAGACTAGTCTAGCAACGGTTAAGGCACATTTTGGGGGATGTCAAGGTCGGTTATTGGTCTCTTTTCACTTATAAAAGTGTCCTATCACCCCCCATTGCAAATCATCTCTTCTCCAAGCATTCCACCATCTTCCTAAGCTTCAAAGGTAGTCCCCAAAGCTGCTGAGCCACCAACAGAGCTTCGTCTACCACCGTGGCTGCCTCAACATCCCTTTCCTAGTGATAACTCTTCCTTTTCCCTTAGTTTATATTGTTGCTTTTTCTAAGCTTTCCTCTAGCTTTTTTGCTCTCATTTGTAAGACATTTTCTTCATAATTTAGAGAAGTGAACTTGCTATTATTTTCGTGTAACTTTTATGCATTCCAAGTTAGGTTTTTACTTCACTTGCCTTACACTATTATGATAACTTATGCCTGTCTTGTGATGCGTAGCTAGCAATCTTAGTCCATCCTACATTTCTAACCCTACTCTCTCTCTCTCTCTACATCTCACATATGCAAATAATCACGTGGCAATAAAATTAAGTGACAAGAGGATTCAATCTTTCGCCTCCTCGTGTTCGACACTCGGATTCACCATCTTATTCCCTTTATTGAAATTGATGTCATAAGCTCCTGCTACAATGAACAAATTAACATAAGCGCATTTTTTGACGTCAGCCAACACACTTTTTACCCCCTTAAACCACCATTAGGACACCTAATTAAACCCCAAACACTACCCTTAGTGTGCACCTATGCTAGAACCCTCTAAAAGACTTAAGTTGTGCCTTTTATCCAATGCCTAAACCCTTCTCTAGGTGCACCATACCTTAGCCTAAATTCTACAAAAACCCATCTCCATAGCCAAAATTCCTCCCCTTCTCCTTCTCTCCATTATCTACCTTAACACCACCCTCTCCACTCTCTACTTCTCCTCTCATCTCCATGGCCATGGTGGACGACCATGAGCCCTCCTCCACCATGTGCTCACTTGAGGTGGTGTAGCTTAGGCTAATGATCTACCACCCTTATTGCCCATAGCCAACGGCTAGCAAGCCCTCCTTGTCATGGATGCCTTCTTATCTTCTTTTTCTTCTTTTTATGTTCTTGTAGTGTATCTCTTTTCTTTCAATTCAAGTAGATTAGTTTCTTTCTATTGTTCTCCATGTTCTTCTTATTTCCTTTTTTATTTTTTGTTTCTTTTGCCACATATACACACACACCCACACATACACTCACTCTCCACCATCATCTATCCGCGCCTTCACCACCATCATCTATCCACGCCTTCACCACCATCACTCCCCTTCCACTTCAGCATGCCACCCTCACCACCATCTAATCACACTCACCATCCACCACTTCCACACATGCCATATCCATCTCACTATCTTCCACTTTTCTTTTTGTTATAATAAACCTTATTTCATGTTTTCTTTTGCTTTGTACAAATCAGCCTGGGAATCCTTACACAAGGCCTTGATACATTTCTATTTTTTTTTTTGATTCCCTAAGTCCAAGCAACCATTGTCCTCCATGTCGTGGGCTTCCCACCCCTTCTCGTGTATTCAAGGTCGACTTGTTGATTGTATTTTCATTTCCTTATGCAATTTCCCCTTTTGTTAATGCTATAAAAGTTGAGCTTTCATTTCACTTCTACCGTGCTGCTTCTTTACCTTCTTACTTATTCAAAAGACGAAAAAAAAGTAAAGTAACAAAAGACCACAAAAAATCTCAAAATGAAAAAGTCAAAAAAAGATAATAACATTGAGAGATTGACCTAAGCGAGAGATCATACTAAAATCGTCTCCCTAAGGAATCGACCGGGACTCAACAAATCCAACGTCAAAAATTGAGTAGTGGTCTTGTTAATTAGTTTCACATAGAGTTTCACGTAGAGTTTCCCTAAGGAATTCAAGCTACGACAACTTAATGAATTAGTTTCATGTAGAGTTTCCCCTTGTCAATTGGCGCCATTACCGAGGAGGCAACGGGCGTTCTCTTAATCTTAGTGATTTTCTTTCAATACTTGCTTACGGTCTAATCGATTTCCTTCAACTTTGTTGCATGTGTGTAGGTTTCTTCGACTCAAGGACCCATGCACGCACTGGGCCACAGTAAAGACCCGAGGTAGGTCTTCTATCCCTTTCCTTGCGATCTCCAAACCAAAAATACAAAAAAAATCTTAAATATTTAGAAAACCCAAAAAATTTTGAAAAATATAAAATACAAAAAAATGGGGATAAAATCAGTGTGGTTTGCATTTACTCAACCCACATTTAAAAACCACATCTCTATTTTCTGAGATCGAATTGTAGTGGCACACTGCGATTCAAAAAATTGTTACGAATAGTCTTGACCTCCTAAAATTTTGAAATTTGGACTAGAAGTACCTATTCAAACTAGATTTAATTTACCATAAATTTTTCTAAAAAATTCTTTTTGTAGAATTTTTAAAAATTCTTTGAGTGAGCAGGGGTCTGCATTGAAACAGAACTGAAAATTTTTATCTTTGTGAATTTTCTAGCACCTGCACACTTATCAAAAATCAGTGAAATTTGTTTCAGGTATTTTATTGTCAAGTCTAGTTCCAATAGTTTTTCTGAAATTTTTGAACGAGAATTGCATTGCCTGTTTGGACTGAATTGCAATAGAGGGTCTTGTCTGGCTGATTGCATTGTCTTGATTGAAAAACCATTTGAAATATTTAAAACACCCTCTAAAATCTTAAAAGAATTCCTAACTTTCTCATTCTTATGTGGGTAAACAGTACCCATCATTGGGTGAAGTTTTGAATCAATTCATACCACCTAGACTCTAAAAAGTTACCATTTTGGGTGTTTTTCGAGGAACAACATGCTATAGGGTACACACATAGGACTTACTTGATTTAGTTACCCTTATTATTGCTTGATTGAGATCGTGGTTGTCTAATCCCTAGTGAGAAGGGTTTGTGAAGCAATAGTTGTCTTCATCGGCTACCCTTCTCACATTTAATTAAAATTGATTCGCATCATTTACCGTAGAAACAACCATTTAGGGAACCCCATAGATTACATTGCATCAAGGGAATGCATTAAGGGAGAATCTAACAAATTGGGTTGATTTCAAACTCCTTTTGCTTGACACTTGAACCTTGTTTGAATAGATTAAATATCGAAACCTTAAAAAGGGGTTAAATTTAGGCTTAAATCTTAAAATATTTAGATAAAGAATTTTCAAGGCAAGGGCCTTGTTGGTTGTTTGCTTGGCACTACACTTGTGAAAAGACTATTAAGAGCAACCCCCTCTTAAGGGCCCATCACATTCCATGTGCACTTACATCCCAAGCCTAAATTAAAAGAGAGTAGACATTGGCCCTAAGGCATGATTTGTTAGTCTTAAAGGAGTATTTGAGCTTATGAAGTAATTACATTCTAATTCCTATGACCAAATCCAGTGTCTAAGCCTACGGGATAGTGTCAAACAACTACGGTTGGGAAGTCCAAATGAACCTTGCAATTGTGGGGAAGAACTTTCTCCTCAACACCACCGTAACAAACTAGCTGGATTAGTTTTAGGAAGGAGGATTTAATTGCTAACAAGCTTAGTTATTCTTTCCAAGGCTTAGGTCTAAGATACCGTTTAGGGCCAGTTTGTTTGCTTGATTTGTTAGCTACACATCAACACTTGTCCTACAATCTGTCTCTCCAACTGCTCACATGGATCCTTACTCTTTTTCATCCAATTACCTAAACACCCCCCACTCCATGATTGCTCCTTCTCCCAACCCAAACACGATTCCAACTTATTTTGGGTGGGAGACTCCTTCTCAAAATCTAGGATATGATTATTTTAAGAATACTCCTTATTCCCCAATTTTCTCAAAACCAGACACCTAAAGACCCAATCCATATCTGAACCAAAACTGACCTATAGCTCCCAACATCACAACTCAATCAAATGCCTTCGAAGAATTAGAAAAGTATCTCCAAGAGTTTGAAAAGGAATGGGAAGATCTACTGGCTAAGAGCTTGGGGCAACAAGGACAGAGTTTCGCTTAATTGAACCAACAAACCCACCTCCCTATCACTCCAAAGATTCTTGCTACCTTGGGGACGTATCCTGGACTCAGCCAACCCAAAAGGAACAATTGGACCTACTTCATGACTTGTGTAAATCATTTAGGTAATGTACCATTTTCTAACACTTCTGTACCTGATGATATTTCACTTAAATATTGGATCAATGCATCACAGGTACAAGAGCAAATATCGGGTTCTCAATCAATTCACTACACAGTCAGCCCCATGACGTCAAAAAATGCATTTAGATAATTCATTCATTGTAGCAAGCATTTACAACATCAATTTTAAAGAGAATATGGAGAAATATGAGCACGAGTGTCGATCTCAAGGAGGTAGAAAAATGGATTTTGTAGTCACTTAGTTTAGTGTCACATGATGGTTTGCTTGCATGTAGAATGGCAAGAAAACAAAAGAAAGAGAGAGAGAGAGAGAGAGAGAGTGAGTGAGAGATATGTGATAATGGTGGTTATAGCAACATGGACTAGCATAAATGGAACAAAATTCTAAGCAACAATGATAATAATGAAAGCTAATAACACTAGATGATTGCTTAAAACAACATGAACATCAATTAAAGAACACTAGCAAATAAGTGCGATAAATGAAGACGCGAGGAAACCACAGTGGTGGAGGGACTTCCATCAGCGACTTTGGGAACACACTTTGAAGCTCTATGGAGGTGGGGACATGCTTAGTAGATGATAGCAAGACATGCCTTGCAATGGGGGTCCATAAGACCTTTTATAGGACTTGTGCCAAATCATTTGGCCCAAAATCGCACCCAAACACATGCTCGCCTCCGGCCAATTTGCGCATAGCTGTGCGCCAATGCACGCACAACCGCGCGCTAGTGCACAACTAGTGCATGCATAGTGCATAGCCCACGTGCACGCACCCGTGATCCACGTGCTCACATCCACAGCCATCCAATGGGCGATGAATGTGCCACATCACACACGAACGCATGCTCCAAATCGCACCTCGCTCGATCAGACAGCGAATGAAGTGCTCAGACGTCTTAAAGAATTGCGCACCCCCACGCATATGATTGCACGTCGGATCATGTGTGCACAAATCACACACATCGGATGGTGCCACGTAGCCATTTCAGCATCTGCCCGATGGAGATCCGGGAGCCTAATTTCGTTTGCTTCTCATGTATAGCAAATTTGAGGCCTCGCAAGGTTTTGAACCCGCATCTTTAAGATACGGGCACTTGTCTCAACTAATGCGCTATGCCCGCGAATTGTTGTGAGAAAAGTTGCTGCTAGCGCCTCCTCAACCGTTGGATGAGAATCGCACGGCTAAGATCATGTGTGTTGTGCGATGAAGAGAAGGGGGCGGGTGCTACTGGGCGTGTGGATGAGTGACACGTGGCACATTTTTGGCCGTTGATCATTAAATCAACGATCAGAATTTCCTGGGCTTGTTGTGGGAGCTACGGAGGTCATATTAAGGCAATTTTAAGTCTGTTAGACTCTGTTCATCGATCCAAATCCATCTGTACGGTTTGATTACTTATCTGAGACCTGTTTCAATATACACTTGTACACATGGTCATTAAACATTAATTCTAAGAAATCTTAATGCAGAAATAATGCAATATGCATGTATTGCTCCTAGACCCACTATAATATGATATTCATGCACACACGCCCTCGAAATTGACTCTAATTGATGTAATTAACACTATTATTTGTAGAGTCATTACCCCACTCAGGGTAATATACACTTTGACTCATATCTAGAATCATACAACCGTGAATGGAGAAACAATCCTGATCTTTCATGACCACCACAAAAACAAACTCATACTAAATACCAATCTAGGCCTACCTCGAATTCCACTCAATCCATCTTAAGGCAACCATCTAGTTCAATCCAACCCACAGTTACACTTGAGACTATCATGAATTTACTAATGGACTGGAACAAGAAACAGGAAGAAAGGTTGACTTATTTGTCAAAAGAACATCAATCTCAAGGGGACCAAATCAAGAGACTTCAGGGAACTTCTTATCCCCTTATACAGATTCCTTACTCATATCCTCCACCCCTCCTTCCAACTCCTCCTCCAATCTATTACATTTACCACTGTGCAGGTGTTAATTCCCTGACCCAAAGAAAAAAGAGAAAGGCAAGAAGGCCATCTAAAAGATCTAATCTAGGCTTATCTAAAAATCTTAAGGTCAAACCTGCATCAAAATTTTGACTCTCATTCTAGGAATGAAAAGAAAAAGAGGGCCCCTAAATCCGATTCCATTTCTGTACCCTTTCCAAAGGCCTTAAAGAGAGAATCAAAGAAAAAGGTAAAGAACAAGACCTACACACCGAAAGATGTAATATTGTCCGCAAGAATGAGTGAATTTATTTTGGGCACTCTACCACCTAAAAAGACTGACCCTGGAAAACCTCTCATATGTTGTGCCATCAAGGGATTCACTTTTAATAGAGCCCATGTAGACCTGGGATCTACTATTAACTTAATTCGTACCACCCTTTTTAAGCACGTCAAGCTTAGAGAACTGCACCATACACCAGTGACCATTAAATTGACAGATGGCTCCACCAACATATGTAGGGGGTAGTTCACGATGTAATCATTAGAGTGAAGGATTTGAGCTTCTCGATTGATTTTATTGTATTAGACATAGACATATTGGAGAAGTTAAGTGATTCACCCACTATTTTGGGTCACCCTTTCTTGGCTACAAACAATGCCTGAATAGATTGCAACTCAGGATACATGGAAATGGGTAGCGGCAAAGAGAAGATTCATATAGATAATTTTCCAACCGCTAAGAAATTAAAGTCAAGGCATTTTGAGGATGATTTAGAGGATGTGTCGAAGTATGATTTGAAAGAAAGCATGATGATTGATACATGGGTAGGATCTTTGAAATACAAGCATGCCAACTAGACCCATGAGGAGCATCAAAAATAAAGCACAAACATAGGTCTGAACTTAAGTGAAATTCTAATCATAGACTCTGAGGAGGACATGAAAGAATTGGAAGAATTACTTGATGTGGGTCCTGAGGAACCTGCACCACTTATCTTTTCTGACCATATCCTTCTCAGTAATGACTTGAAAACCTCTGAAGAAGAATCAGGGGGCTCGAGGCTTTATTAGATCTAGCACCGGAACACATATACCCTAGGAAAAATGTTTTCGAGGACACTAACATTCCACCCACTATTTTTGAAGATTTGCATCATGAGCTTGGACATGATGTGGGCGATTCTTGTGAGATTCTACATCACCCGAGGGAAATATTTGATGATGATCCTAAATCAGGTATCTATGCAATGAAATCAAGACAAGTTAAGGAAGAAGAGAGAAAGGGCATTCAAAAAGACTCATTTTCAGGAAAGACTAAGACTATTCCTTTCCTTTGGAATCCCACTTCCACACAGGCCTTTGAATATCAAGAATCTACCACATCACAAAAACCACCATCCATCCTTGACAACATGATTAACCATCTTGACCGGTCCAACCAAATGTAAGCCCCTGCATGTCGCAAGGACTCTCATATCAATCAGTTAATCCAAATGCTCCAGGACATACAGGAATCCAATAAGAAAAATTTTGATCATATGAAGGAGCTTAATAGAATCCAAGATGAGCAATAGAAATCTCCAACTAGTGAATCTGGTTCGGGTTTGCCACAATCTGGTGGTGAGCCACTTAAAATTGAAAGTTCGACATCAAGAATGACCTATGACCAAAAGCCCACCCACCAACCCTTGGATCATCTAGAGCAAATCTTAACTAGGACAACATCTCCACCAGGACCCACATCTTACACACTTGACTCACATTTTAGGGTCCCAAGAATACACCACACCCAAGGTGGATGATATTGATGTCTCAAAGACTGACTCTGATATGAAAGATAAATCTATGGATGAGACATCATGGGAAATTGGACCTGAGTTTGATACATTTATACTTGAAGTAAATGAATACCCCATCTTGGCAAATAGCAAAGAAAGAATTGACACTCCTAAGACTGATTTGCAATCACAATCTAAAGATCACGACTCTTGGGAGATACCCTATGTTCATGGCATTAAATTTTAATTGTTTGATAACCCTATTGAAGTTGAGAAGGAAAATCTAATTGAGGAGCTAGATCTTGATTTAGGCCGAGAATATGATTTTGTTGTATACAAGGATACCCACATAGACATAGATGACCTGGTTCAGATGATCTCATATACTTAACAACAATTTCAAGAAGATCTTGACTTGGAACCAGAACTACAGGCATTCCTTGACAACTCCTCAACCAATGAACTAGCCCAATCTGCTCTCATGGAGAACTCGATTCTTGAAATCTTTATGCCTGAGGATGGTCTTAAGCCGACTATTTCAAGAATTTTAAGGGAACTTGAACAAAGGATGACAAGGAGCATGGTCATGAACAAAAAGAAGAGAACTTATGAAGAGAGAGAAACTGATGACATGATTGACACTTCCTACCAGGCACATCTGGATAATACTAATATAGTTTTGTTTGAGAATTTTGTTGATCATATATGCCTGGGTAACTCATTTTCTACACCAAGGTTCGACTCCAATGATCATTCTAAGACACTTCTCACAGGAACTGATTCTGTGGCTACTTCTACACCTAAGTTTCACTTAGACCTACATGCACCTGAAATAATTCTAGAAGTGGTTCACCATGCCAATTTCAACTTCCCTGACCCCTACAATTTTATCTCCCAATCTCACTCAACTCACACCCTAACCACCCATATTTTCCATTACCTTGTTGGGTTGCCTCTGTCTTCATTCCACCAAGGCACCCATATGTATTTATCTTTCTTTTCTAGAATTTGGTTGCAGATTATACTAAGCCCTAGCATTATATTCTTCTAACTATTTGGGCTCGGAATCCATGAACAGCTGGTCTGTATTTGCGAACCACTATAGGCATCCGTTTTGAAAATCCATATAATTTTAATTGCCATTGTATATATTATTTTAAATTATCCATCCCTAATTCTACACCCAGTTGGAGTCGTAAAACTCAACACTTCATTGTACATAGTTGTTTTCTATTTTTCTTCTCTAGGCACTAGTGGTGCTTAAAGATAAATCAAAGCTATTCCATGTAATATCTACCTCTTCTTTGATTATTTTCGTGCATGAGGACATGCACGAATTTAGGCATGGGGGGTAGGTAGATGCATATGTTGATTATTTTTTTGACTAGTAGCTATGATTTTTTAATTTCTTTGAAAATAAAAAAATTGAATTGAAAAAGAATGACAACATAATGAAAAATGATAAAAAAAAAAGCATTATATAAAGCATGCTTTTGAAATATAAATACATAAAAATATAAAATATACAAAAACTAAAGAGAGAAATAAAATTGAGTCAGGGTAGGATTAGTAGGTATTAAGAAGTCACTTCGCTAATAAATAATATAAGTAGGGTCTTGTCGCTTAGATTCTTCAGGTTTAGCTACTTAAATAATCTAAGTGTCCACTAAGATGTGGATCTATCTCTCAGGTCCTTGCCACCATAAAATAAACTTGAATGCATTAATAACTTGGGATGATAAGTACGCAACTTATTAACCCACCCTTTGATTTAAAAGGTCCTGGAAATCTAAGCGTCTGCACACTAAATTGCACTGACTCATTATTTGGGAATTATAATGGAAAATAGGAAGCCAATAAACATATAGGAGTAGTATGGCTAGCACGTAGTAACGGATAACCCTCCATTGATGGATGTCTAAATCCCAGCTACTAGACCTAATCTTCTTGACTATTGCCTTCAGGTACATCTTAGACTAGGGAAACCACCTACTAAGAGAAAACTCAGAAACACCAAAAAATACATATTTATGCAAAAAAATAGAGTGAAAAAAATACAGTGAGAAAACATTTTTCTATAAATATGCGAAAAAAAATATATAAGAAAAAAAGTGAGCATATCCACACCCACGAACAGGAATGGCTAGCAAGTTGTCATGGGTAACCCCCCAGAGCAACCTGTCTAGAGCCCAATCCTCACATCTCACAACCTTAAATAAGGCGTAGCGGGGAAGTAGAAGTATACAAAACCCAGGGAGATATAAACTAGGTTCACTCTGGTGTTAACCCCACAGGAAAAGTGGTAGGGAGAAGGCAACCTAGTCGGAAAGATAAACCTCTAGGTAGAAATATTTTCATTTGGGTCACCTAGAATTTAGGGCTACCTAGGGACCATTATAATCGCCCATACAATAAGTCACACTCACACTAATTGGATGCTTAACACTTTTAACTCTTTTGAGTCTTGGGTGGATTGGTGTTAGATTAGAAAATGCAATATCAATAAGTTTTCATGTCATAGTATAGTCGCGAAATCAAACCAAACAAAAATAACAAAACTCAAAAGGGTGAGTCCCAATCAATCTCTAGGAGGCAATTGATGCAAAAGTAATTCTGATTTTTACGTTTTTTTTTCCTTTTCTTTCTTGCGAAAACTAACCTAAATCTAACTAAGGAACCTAAAACTATAATCTAAATCTAAAGATGATGGCTGATCTCTTGAACGGTGAACTCACATGTCACTCTCTCGAAACACGATCATGGTATAGCGCAAATAAATGTAGAAAGTATACGAATAACGCTCATTGTGGAATTCGCAGATTATGTGTGTAATATCAAGGGAATTTTGATCGATCACCAATACATTTATGCGAGTGGGAGCTACCATCAAGGGAATTTTTGCTTTATGATTCCTAAAAATGACTAACCTAACTATGTAAATAGATCAACTAATTTAGAAATGAATTAAATGGCATGAGATCAATTTATCACAAAATAAAATAGAGCTTGCATTGCATAGAAGAATCAAAATAGCATAAATATTCTTGGGAACAACAATAGAGGAATGATTAACGATGGAATTAAACTGACAAGAACTTAAATGACAAAATTAAAATCTAAACTAACAGAAATCCACCCCGTCGGTAGTGTTCATAGTGAGACATCAACACTAGAGGGTGGTGGTGGCTAGACCTTGGGTATGGGAGCTCGTCTACACGCTACAAGAGAGTGATGCACACCTAAAACTCAATGAGAGTCTAGGCATACCAAAAAAAAGAGAGAAAATAAACTATCTACTTGCATGAAATAAAATGCAAAAATATAAAGAGCCAAAGAACTATCTAAATTAGTGCAACTAAGGGCATCAAGGGTGGACCTTGATGGCCGTGTGGTTGGTGGTGGTGGGAGGGGTGGTATTGGCCGGCCACCTAAGTAGTGGAGGATGACCCTTAGGAGGTGGAGGAGAGGGTTAGAGGTGGAGGAGGCTAAGTGGTCGAATGTAGGAGGGAGGAGAAAGTAGTGAAGTGGTGGCTTGGTGGTGTTTTCATAGGAGGAGGGAGGTAGGGTTGGCACACCCAAGGACAAGGGAGGGGTGTTAGGATGTCACCACTTATGGAGGGGGAAGGTTGAGTTGGTGTTGAATGGGTTTTGGGAGGGAAGAAGGGTGGAGTTGGGGTTTAATTTTCATAGGGATAAGTTGTGGTTAGGTCCTAATTAGGTTGGGTTAGCCTATGGGCAATTAGGCTGGGTCTAAATAGGTGGGTTTGAGTCACATTAGGTGTGTGTGTTTCTAATTGGGTTAGGGTGATCCTAATAGGTGTGTAAGGGTGTGGTCTAATTAGTCTAAGTTGAGTCTAATTAGGTTCCATTGAGCCTAATTAGACTTGTGTGGGTAGAGATGGATCAATCAGATCCTGGGTGGATCGAATTGGGTTCAGGTGCACCCAATTGGGTGTGGGTTAGGTGATTGGGTTTAAGTAGAGTCTAATTAAGCTCAATTAGACAAGGGTTAGCCTAATCAGGTCCAATTAGACTCAATTAGAACGTGGTTGACCCAATTGACTCAGATTGAGTCAATTGAAGATTCTATGGACCTAAATAGGATTCTAAAGTATGAATTAGGAATAGGGATAGTGGATAGGGTTTACGGATAATGGATAATAGGAAACTGGATAATACTATCCAAGTTTTGACCAAAGTGAGGGAAATTTAGGGTTAGGGATAGAGATATCCCAAGTGGAGGATAAAGGTGGGGATAATGTGGATAAGAACATGGATAGAACTATCCATGTTTTGGGTTCCAAGATAAGTTAACCTAATAGGAAGGTGGCTTATGGATAGGTGCAAGGATAAGGCTATCCTAGGAAACTATAGATAGGGATAGGGTTATCCTAAGTTCTTTTCTCATTTTTCTACTGTTATTCACACAAGTAACCTAGCCTGTCTCTCTTTTACTCCCTATGCCGTCATTCTTCTTTATTCCAAGCTCTCGCTCCAGCTCTGCTGCAGCTCCGGCTTCTATCCCACTTTTATTCAGTCTCACGACATATCCTGTGCTCCTTATTATTTGAAAATACAATTATCCACTACTTAGCAAGTAGAATGACATTATTCTATAAACAGCTAAGTCAAACAATTATAATACAAAATATGCAGCTTAAGCATGAATTACTCATGAGTTGAGCTAAGATCTAACTTAATTTAGGTTAATTAAGTCCTATGATTGCTTTGCAATCATATCCCCACGCCTAAATTTTGCTAGTCCCTAGCAAAACCAACATATGAAAATCTTACTGAAAAATATGCGAGAATCAAATACGCGGATTTATTTTCAAAAGCAAAGTGAAAATAAATTTTTTGTTGTGATAATATATATATCTATATGTACTTTTATTGTAAAATGAGTTGTCAAGGAATCAAGAGAGTTTGAATAAAAAATCTCAATACGATTTTTCACCAACGAAAAAGAATTATGAACAAATCTTTAACGGCAAAGACTCAGCAACTCTCAAGTACTAACTCAAATTCGGACCACCCAAATCAAATCAAGAATGCTATTAGCCATCAGACTTGGGTCGTGAGAGTAAATATCCCTGACTCAGTCGACCCACCCAAGATTTGAAGTGAATGTGAGAAGTAAGCATCTTGTGTGTGAAATAGTTTGACTTGCCAAAAAGGACAACTAAATTGACTCCTAGTATTCAATAAAACTTAGAATATTTCTAAGCACTCATTGGGATAATCTTGTCTTCAGTTAAGCCATACTAAGATTTGGCAACTTTCTCCTCACCACTTTTCTACGTCGAGGTCAACACTCTAGGTGTGTATCTCCCCGGCGGGTTCCTAATTCTCCGTATTTTTCAAAACTATAGGTTAAACACTCATTTGTAGCAAGGTGTTTTTATTGTAATATGTGGTGGAAAAGGGTAGCATCCATACGTAGCAAGATGCTTTATTTATTTGGTGGAACAATTTTGCACCTATTTGTAACGAGGTGCATTTTATTTGGTAAGGTTCATGGGATAAGGCTAAAAATATTTTTTTCTTCTCATTTTTCATTTTCTCAATTTTTTATTTTCTCCAACTCTTTTTCTAAGTGAGTGGCTCTCCTTCATCCATTCTAAATGTGTACCCTACAAACAAGAATAGTCCTGAGAACTAGAAACACGACAAAAGTCCTTTGGATCTTTTGCCCTAAGACTAAATTTTATTAACTACTAAGGACTCAATAAAGTCGTCCAAGAGATGAGTCAGTGCACAGTGTAATTGAAGATGCTTGAGACTCCAAGACTATCCAAACCAAAGGGCAAGAAAATAAGTCATTCACTTATTACCCTTTTTGACTTAATACTTTTAGCTTTTTTAGATCCCTTCAAAAACTCAAGAAAATAAGTTCAAACTTAGGTAAAGACTCAAAAAATTAAGTCTATTAAGACTTGAAGAGTCTAGACAGAAAGACTTTGTTTCGCATTTTCTAACGGTGGTAAATCCTTAGAATCAAGAATTCTTGACTCTTCCTAACTTAAATTCCAAAAACAACATAGAAAATACTTTTTTTGTATAGATAAACTATATATATATATATATATATATATATATATATATATATATATATATATGTATGCATGTATGTATGTAAATGCATTTTTTTAATTTTTTTAACGATCACTTATTTGAAAGGAATACTACGGGAAAATATATGCAAGGGTGCAAATGTAATACTGAAAATCCTAGGCATTAGCAAAAATTATTCAGTGTATGTGAAC
The DNA here is from genome assembly GCA_037157565.1 of Thalassia testudinum. Taxonomy (NCBI): domain Eukaryota; kingdom Viridiplantae; phylum Streptophyta; class Magnoliopsida; order Alismatales; family Hydrocharitaceae; genus Thalassia; species Thalassia testudinum. The sequence goes on from JAZHRO010000077.1 coordinate 131,620,741, forward strand.
TACCCCCCTCCCCATGCCTAAATTCTTGTATGTCCTCATGCATGAATATAAGCATAGAAGAATAAAAATTAATGGACAGGAGTATAAAGGGTAGAATCACCTGGCGTAGCTCCTAAATTTTTTGTTCGAATCATTCCAACACCTATGAAATAAGACAAATATGCTATATATAAAAGTAAAAGGATATTTACATATGTATAAATGTTGAGTTTAAGGCCTCCAACTAAGAGAAAACTCAATCATACATCCTTAAGATGGCTGATGACTTTATCAACAAGAGTTCCTAGGCCAAGAATGGCTTAAGGCTTTGGCCATTCACTGTGAAAACTTGCCCAGTCTTTGGGTCCTAGATCTGTACAGCCCCATTAGAATATGGTTGGATCACTACAAACAGGTCAGTCCACTTGGACTTTAACTTGCCCATGAAGAACTTGAGTTTAGAATCAAATAACTAGACTTGCTGGTTAGGCATGAAAGACTTCCTCCGAATATGGAGATCATGAAAGGCCTTGGTCTTATCCTTATATATCTTCGCGTTCTCGTAGGCCTCCCACCAAATCTATTCTAATTCACCAAGTTGGAGATTCCTTTCATAACCTCCTGCATCTAGGTTAAAATTACATTTCTGCACCGCCCAAAAGGTGCAGTGCTCCAGCTCAACCAGAAGGTGATAGGCCTTTCCATACACCATGCGGTATGGCGACATTCCGAGCGAGATCTTGTATGCGGTCTGATATGTTTATAGTGCATCAATCAATTGATCAAACCAATCCTTCTAGTCAGGTCTAACCGCCTTTTGTAAAATGAGTTTGATCTATCAGTTAGACACCTCAACCTGGCCATTACTGTGCGGATGATATGGGGTGGCAATACGGTGATGTAGCCCATACTTTTTCAATAGTGACCTGATGTATACACATCCATTTAGGTTAAAATGCCTATTTATGCATGTTCTTAAGCTTAGTGATGCATTCCATATTATAAATATTGCATAATATGATCATTCTACATTTAGAATAGTCTATATAAATTTTAGGTTAACTGCATCCTTTTGTGACTAGGAGAGAAGGAGATTTATTTCAGGGCCTCAAATTGACGATTCAACCAAACAGATCTGATCAAGACGACGATCGGAGTCCAACGCCTCCGAAATCATCTTGATCGAAGTCCTTAGTAGATTGTGCAGTTCGAGGAAGATCAACGACCAAGGGGTTAGGTGATTCAATTCAAAGCTTCAAACAAAAAAATCTAATCACATGGATGGATCGGGATCGACGATCGCAGCCTAATGACGTGAAAATTGACCCAATCCGACATCCTTGCTACCACCTACAAAGCAAACAAAACGGACAGCCATGATGGTGCCACGTGGCACCATCACAGCCACCTAAGATCGACCGTAGCCTTTGCCTCGCCTCAAAAGAGAGAGTCTAGATGAGATCTCGACCTTTGGATCTTCATCCAATGGACGAGACCATGCACCACGGCTTCCATCGAGTTGACAAAGTTGCACTCTTGCCTCAATGATAGCACGCTCAACTCTCAAAGAAGAGGCGCGAGTTCAAATCCTCTGACAATTCCAATCTATCGCATAGGCACGAATGGCCAATTAGAGCCACACGATCTTCATCAAACAACACAGAATTCTCCACGTGGACGAGCGAATGAGCGTAGATAATCCCGTGCAAGAACATGTGATCACACGCGTGGACCAATTCTTCATCTCATGTGCAATTTAAGCGCACGATCTCCGGTCATCATCAGTCGCCCGATCTCGATCGAAAGGCTCGCCATCAACCAAGCGTGACAACTGTGGATGCGTGAGCACCAGCATGCACGTTGGCTAGAGACCTTCAGCGACATTTGAGGAGGATCTTTTGCAATGATTTTAATTGTTGCTGTTGACCCGTAATCTTGTTTTGCCTCCTCTCCTCCACTATAGAAGGTCCTACACCCCTCAATTCTTCTTCATCTCTTCCTCACCACCTCCAAGGCTCTACAAAGAGCTTGTCCTAAGCTCGGGATGCTCCCCTAGAGTAGAAAATCAAATATTTTTCCTGCTTCTCATCCCCCTCATGGAGCATCCCGTGGTCGTCCTCTCACCACCTTCCGGAAGGAGAACCTTGCCGCGACGCCGTCCTGCCCTGTCCTCCTTCCTCCAGCTCCGTTCTTTGTCCAACTTCCCACCACATTTGTCTGGGGCATCATCAGAGCGAGTCGTCCTCCAAGCGACCGTCAAGGGGGATTCTTCTCACCTCTATCTTCTTGCCTTCTAGTGTAGTTTTCCGTCTTCTTATCTGTAGTAAACTCTTTGAGATATACATTGATGTTATTTCTCTCTCTCTTATTTTGCAAGTAGATTAGTTAGATTTCATTGATCTAATCACTTGCTGTATACAATATCGAAAAAAATTACAAAAGATAAAAATAACAAAAAGAAATAAAATCGACATGCAGATTTCAAAACCAAACGTTCACCTCCCTGTGTTCAACTCCGGACTCACCTCAAGTTTCAGTATAAATTTTATCCGGTAGAGATTTTTGCGACTACAACGATGGGTTCTCCAAAACCCTAGCTTTTCCTTGCGAAATTACGCTCATCATTTTGGCGCCATTGCCGAGGAGACGACGATCTTTGGTTTTTCGATGTTTTCTCACCTTAACTTTTATGTCACTTTTTCTTTGATCTTACTGTGATTGCAGGTACTCTTCCGAGATGGGCAAGAGTGGTTAGATCGGAGAAAAGTGCTGATGGAGGTTCAGTAAGTGTATCCTCACCACCCCACCTTAGATTTCATTTTGACACACTAATAAAACAAACCCAAACCGACTTAAGTTCTCGCATAAACCCTAAGTTAGTCCTAGTTGTTTGATTGTCACTTCACTTCACTTTACCCACCTGCATAAATTAAAAATCCAAAAAAAAAATTACTCTTCTCTTGTGGGATTTAATTAAAAGAGACACTTAACACCCACAAATTCTCATCCTAAGGTGCACAATCACTTTGATTCTACCATTTAATCGAGATCCAATCTGTGGATCCGGTACACCTTAACTCAACACACAAATAAGTGAGTAGAAAATTTGAATAGGTTAAAATTCTTGTGTGCCTTAATCAAGTGGTGCATCAGGGTCAATTGTTTGAGCTGCTTGGGCCGCACCACTCAATTTAAAACTGATTTATCAAGTAGCTTGCCACTTAGGGTTTAATATTTAGGAACTTACCAGGCACTCCACATTATTTTTGAGTTTTAAAGGAATATACCATCACCTGTGATTTCAAAACTTGGGGTGTTCCACTAAACCTTGATTGAATATACCTAAGGATTACACCCTAAAAGCTACTAAACAAGGTTAAACCCTAAAAGACACATCATCAAATAACCTTGTTTGCAAACCCTAGTTGTGCACGCACACACATATTAATTGATCAACAAAGGCACAGCCTATCTAAAGGGCCCATCACATTCTAAGAGCACAATCATCCCAAGCCTAATTAAAGCTGAGTAGACATTGGCCTTAAGGATTAACTTGCTTTTTGGGATTCCAACTGAAATTTTTTCGATTAATCTACTTTTACTTGTTGTAGGCGAATGAAGAGATTTAAGGAATGGTTGTTGCAATACACTCCTATATCGCACAACAAACACTTAAATTTATAAACTCAGAATCTAATTGGAGTCTAAGGTCATTCGCAGGGACCAAATGTGTAATTCACACACTAATCTCTATTCAGAATAAATGATCACAGTAAATTAAGCACAATAAGAGATGCAATGAATAAATTGGTCATATTGATATTCAATAACAATCAATAATATCTCAAAGAGTCATGGGATAAAAAGAAATAGAGAAGCAAAATAATGGTGATTTAAATCACCAATTATTCTTCTTAAGTAAGCATACATCCCAATCATTCAAATCATTAAAATAAATCAACAGTATTCCTCAATCAATTAATCCACATCAACTTAAGTATTTAAATGTTTCTTTAGTATCAGAGCCAAACACTCAATCAGACTTCGCCTATTAGAGCCAGACGACTTAACTTCATCATAGCACAGCCCCACAGAAGGCACACAAGGACGTTAAAGATTCCTTCTCTCAAGGTACAGAAGGGAAACTCAGAGGCTAAGTGTAAGCCTCTCTTTCTTCAGCATGCACCCCGAGGTGTTCCAAGTCGAAGCAAAACCCTCCCCCTCCTCTCACAAATCCTCTTCTCTCTCAGAATTGGGGTTAATCAAGAATACAGGCGGGTTATCCGATCTAGGCAGGAGACCAAGCTCACCAGACGTGGGGGTGAGCGAGGTGTGTGTGAGTGAGCGGGGGTCCTAACCCCCCAGTGTATTGGGAGAACACATCAGGAACTAATTCAATTTATCTCGCTGCAGTCGCTCATCCACATCCGATGTGGGACCAAGTTGAGCTCCCTTCCTTGCATGCGTAGCGGTTGGGATTTCCAAGCAATTGGAGCTACTACCATCACGCTTTGTTCTATTGGTGCTCCAGATAGGGTCCTGAGGCAAGTCCACAACACCTGAAGGTGGTATTAAGGATGAAAACGGCCGGAGAGCTGCAACTGGAATCGAATAAGATGGTAGCAACAGTGGCGCTCCGGTGAAACATGCAACTCACCAATACGGGCGCTAGGCCCCAATCAGATGGTCCATAAGCATCGTCGGAGGACAGCGAAGGTGGTAGCGGTGTCCTTGTGGCATGTGGGTGCGTGTGGAGGTTTGGCGGAGTTGAGGAGGTGGTGCGGAGGAGACAAAGTTCGATGGGAGTTTTGGAGGTATGAAAGGTGAAATAGCAAGAGGGGTTTTGATGGAGGAGGTGAGATGAAGCTAACGGAGGTGTTGGTGAGGTGTTTGGTGGTCTTTGGAGGGCGGATGGCCACGCCGGAGCATGGTTAGAGTGGAAGAAGATGATAAGGGAGAGAGATGAGTTGTCGGTCGAACCTAAGATCTAAAGGACTAAACCTAAAATACGAAGTGCGAGAGAGAGATTTAGAACCTAATTAAGGATGAAGGGGGTAAGGGACGTGCTAGCTTTGATTGGCCGGTGCTGGAGAAGAGAGGTCTCCAGTGAGGGAACGGCGAGGAAGAAAGGGATCTGGAATCTCCTAATTTTTCTGTCGAGGAGTGGAAGGAGGAGAGGAAGACAATCCTACTGCCTATGGTATGTGGTAGCGGGTGAGGAAGTCGAGGAAGAAGACATGACCAAAGCTGCAGTAGAGGTGGCCGGAGAGAGATTTTATGAAGAACTGTAGCCAAATCGAGCTAAAGAGCACGGTACGAGGTTCAGGAGCTTTTATAGAGCTCCTGGGCAAGCTCAAGATCAGGAAAGGTGCTTGATTGAGCTTCATTAGGAATCAAGAACCCAAGAATTCTATGCATTCACACGACCTTTCTGGTGCAAATCAGAGCCCTAGATCCATCTCAATTGCTTCTTTGTAGCGTGGACACCAGTCTCACCAATTTTTGTGAGATTTAGTGATGACTTGAATAGGATTTGAGGTGGTTAAAGTTGGCCTAAAGGTCTATTTGACCTTCAATGGCGACAGGGGCATTTCTACAAGGAAGATGACAAAGTTGGGGGGCTCTCTACAAATAATTCAAAAGTTAGGGGCTTGATTGAAAGAAATAGAGTTTTAATGGACTAAAACATAAACTAGGTCAAGATGGACTTTGATTGGGCCCAAATTTTGGTACAAACCTAATTTGGATCCAAGGAATCTATTGGTGAAGTCAGATTTTAGTTTTGACTAAGTTTGACTAGAAATTTGTGTAGAAACCCAAATTAGGACAGAATTCCATTTAAGACTTTATTTAAGGTCAAAATAGGTTCAGATGATTAAACCAAGGGCACCAAACCTCAAGGAATATTTTTCTATAAATTTTAGAAGTTTTAGATGAATTTTATCCTGACAAAAGCCTCTGTAATTCAAGTGGGTCTGAAATTAGGGTTTTGGGTTATGAATCAGTTCTCGAAATGTGTGAAACCCCGCTTCTGTCTGTATGGACCCACTTATTAAACTTTAATGCTCATTTGACCAACAATTCACCCCTAAAAAACCTCGTGGTTATTATGCATTTATGATGTGATGTTAAAACTGCATAATTAACCCTAATTTAATGTTCTTCTCTCTGAATGGATCTGAGTGGAATTATGACTCTCAGCCGACTATGTAGGAGCATTTGTCACTTGATTACAAATAAATAAAGCAGTTATGGCTCATGAAGGTGTTACCATCACTACTGATCCATCTAATGTCTAGCCAGGGGAGTAGCGTCAAACGACTGTAGTTAGGGGGTATCAAAGGAACTTGAGGCGAAAGCTAAGGGAAGAACCTTCTCCCTAACCCTTCCCTCTAACTGGTTAGATTGATCGAATAGAAGTAGTCCAAATTGTTTATTTCATCTCAGGACGGGTCCTGGGAGTCTGTAGGTCTTTAGGCTAACCCACCTATGGATAGGTTTCATTGATTGTACTGCAAGGTACCTTTCTTTCCTCTGTTTTCTCTCCTACTTCACAATGTATGCTTCCACATCCTACACACATTTGCAATCCTACCCTCCTACCACTACTTATCCTCAAGATGATTGCTATGCCAACTCGACTTATGATAACCCATCCACTAGTAAGGATAACTTTGATTGGAGATATGATTCCGGACCTTGATGTCCAGGACCTAACCCTAGACATCATGATCATGATTATTATCCTTCCCAGAGCTACACTGATTATAGATCACCGCCCTCTTATGAATAAACCAACCCAATCTACAATCAGGAAGGATATGATGATTATAACACCTACCCTCTCTAGGATTATACTGACTATAGGTCACCACCATTCTTTGAACAACCCGAAACAACCTACTATTAGGGAGGACCCCTAGAACCTCAATTTCTTGATTTCCCTAGTTTTAACCCAAACCCACCTAGCCCTGAACCAAACCATTCGGTTCAGGTGAGCCAGGTCCAAGATAAGGTGTTGGCCAATTTGAGGAACACTATACGATCTTTAGAAACCCAGCCAACACCTCGCAGTGAAGAATTGGAGCCCCTGATTCAAATGATTGATGATCTGAATAGTTCGTTATTGGATTAACTCCAAGATATTGAGGATAAGGGTCCGAGTGAGTTTTTACCTGGGAAATTATCAAGATTGAGGATGAAATTTGTGGCTACCCTAGTCCAATCTTGGAATGCTTCTCAAGATGAACCCCCTTCAGGAGAAGCAACGTCAGAAACCACTCAGGCATCTGTCGAGGGGGACACATTTTATGAGACCAAGGATGACTAGGTTGGTTTAAAGCAACTCATTGAGGATGAACCAATTTTCTCACCCGAGATCCCCGAGCCAAGAAGCGAGGAAAAATATGTCTCCATGGACCAAGAAATGACATATGATTTTGAGACATATACAATGAGGATCAAGAATTCTTTGATTCTGAGAGTGAAGAATCTCTAGGTGAAGTCTCACTTGAACTTAAGGAAAATGATTTTAGTGAGACAAACGGGATTGAGGAGCTTGATGAATCATTTGATAGCCCGATAATTGAAGATTGTGATTCGGTTGAGGCTAACATGGAGGATCCGAATCCTGATTTATTAGAAGATTCAATCAGTAGCCCCATTCTTCAACCTCACCCTAAAGAGTTGAATGATGATACTTTTAAGATCATTGTACCCAAGTCAATCCTGAGTCCATCATAATTGTTTGACTTGGATATTTTAAATCAGGTGTACAACGATCTGGAGGTCCCGAAAACCCTAATTTTCGGGGGTAGAAATTTGGAAATGAAAATCTGGGAGGCAAATTCTGAGTGAAACACAATTTTGGATCTAAGGGTTCCCATTAACCTAAAAACACCAACCTTTTACTCTGACCTTTACGATATCTTTAACGTGCAACCCAAGTACAGAACAATTCACTTTCTTTCCGAGCCGAACTATAAGTAGACACCCGAATCTAGTGAATCAGATCTACCTATTGTCCACCACTTTAGACTTGGGTTGCACATCACAAAATTGCAAGCTCGGCCCTGCCAACACAACAATCTCCGGTTCTGGGTGATTTTCATCCAGAACCTTAGAACCACTCGACCCTGGGGCATGGGTGTACACCACAACTTAGTCCACATCTGTGAACATCTTCTTCTAGCGGGTTTGAGGATCAATCTTTTAATTCTAACTCTAACTCGCACTTGTGAATTCTTAATTTCTTTATTTGTACATTATGCCTAGCTAAAGGCAATAAACTTACCATGTGTGTATATTTCATGTTCTCTATGGAGCTGACCGGATTTTCATGAAATTCAGGTGATATTCTATTTATTTCACCCTTTTCATGTCTTTATTTTTACAATGAGGACATTGCATTATTTAAGCATGGGGGTGGATACTTAATTCTGAAATTATTTTGTTAGCTTCGTGTAATTTCTTTTATTTTCTTAAAAAAAATTTAAAATTCAAAAAGACAAAAAAAAAAAAAGAATTAGGGGAAGAAAACTTAGGCATTAAGATTTGTTAACTTTAGGAAATGATACTTTAGGACCTGAACACTTAGACTCTCTTCAGGTCTTCGGGCTTAATCAGCCCGAGTGTCCACTAAAATGTGGATTTGTTTCTTAAGTCCTCGCCAAGTTAATCTTATTTTAATTTAGTTAATAAATTAAGGTGATAAATACACGACTTATCAACCCACCCTCTGATTTGAGGGGAGTTTAATTCTAAAGCATCTACACACTATTTGCACTGACTCACTTTTCGACGATTTTTACGGAAATTAAGTAGCTAATGAACTTTCTAAGGTAGTATGGATAGCAAGTTGTCATGGGAAACAACCCATTGGCCAGTTGTCTAGAGCCCAACTACATGACCATTCTCTTTCTACTGCCTTTAGGTAAATTTTAGATCAGGGAAGCCACCTACTCAGAAAAAAAAAGAGAGGAAAGAAGAAGAAAAAAATATATATACTCAAAAAGAAAAAAAAATAAAAATAATAGAAAAAGGAGAAAAAAAAGAGAGCCATACTTCACCACATGAGTATGGCTGGCAAGTTATCGTGGGTAACAGCCCATTGACTGGTTGTCTAAAGCCTAGCTCACAAAAATGCACAATTAATTCCCAAAACATCTAAGGATGAAGCAGGGAAATAGAATAAATCGAGGAGATATACACTGGGTTCTCCCTTGTGTTGACCCCATAAAAAATACAAAAAGTAGGGAGAAAGCTATCGATCGAAAAGATAAACCTTTAAGTAGAAACTCTTAAGGTCACCTAAGGTCGTAGAAACCTGAAGTCCATTTTAACGGACACTTAGTGAGTCTATCACTTTTCACAAGATGCTTAGAACATGAAGATCTTTTTGAGTCTTTGGTGGGTTGGGTAGCCGTAGAAAGCTGCCCCGAAACTCTAAACTAAAAAATCCAAAAAATTAGAAAAGAAGAAAAAATAGAAAAAAAAAATGTTTCTTCCCTTTTCAAAAATAAGGCAAGGACTTAGGCGGTTTGCATTTTGGCAAGCATTCAGGCACTGTTGAGTCTTCATGGTTTAGGACCTTAATTGAAATTTCCTTTTGTTAATAAACAGCTAATGCCTTAAGCGATCAAGTCCTAATTTTGTTTTTATACATAGCATACAGTTTAGTTTTGCTAGGGACTAGCAAAAGTTAAGCATCGGTGTATGATGTGTGTACATCCATTCAAGTTAAAATGCCTATTTATGCATGTTCTTAAGCTTGGAGATGCATTTCATATTATAAATATTACATAACATGCATCATTCTGCATTTACAATAGTTTGTATAAATTTTAGGTTAATTTTGCATCCTTTTGTGGCTAGGAGTGGAGATTTATTTTGGGGCCTCGAATTGAAGATTCGACTGTACAGATCTGATCAGGATGACGATCGGAGTCCAACGCCTCTAAAATTGTCTTGATCGGAGTCCTATAGCACATTGTGCAGTTCGAGGAAGATCAACGGCCAAGGAGTTAGGTGATGCAATTCAGAGCTTCAAACAACAAATCCAACCACACAGATGGATCCGAATCGACAATCGTAGCCTAATAGCATAAAAATCGACCCAATTCGACGTCCGTGGTGCCACCTACAAAGCAAACAAAATGGACAGCCATGATGGCGCCACATGGCACCATCATAGCCACCCAAAATCGGCCACAACCTTTGCCTCACCTCAAAAGAGAGTCTGGATGAGATCTCGTCCGTTGGAAGGCACCACGATTTCCATCGAGTTGACAAAGTCACGCTCTTGCCTCAACTGTAGCGCATTTGGCTCTCAAAGAAGAGGCGTGAGTTCGAATCCTCTGACGCTTCCAATTGACCGCACAGGCACGAGTGGCCAATTAGAGCCGCACGATCTTCATCGAACAACCCAGAATTCTCCACATGGGCGTGCGGATGAGTGCGGATAAGCCCACGTAGGAATGTGCGATCGCACGAGCGAACCGACGCTTCATCTCACACGCAATCTGATAGTGCGATCTCCGCTCATCATCAACAGCCCGATCTCGATCGGACGGCACACCATCGACAAAGCACAACAACTGTGGGAGCGTGAGCGCTAGCGAGCGCAAGAGCACGTAGGCGTGTGCGTTGGCTGAGGACCTCCAGTGACGTTTCAGGAGGATCTTTAGCAACGATTTTAAATGTCACCGTTGACCCGTGATCTTGTTTTGCCTCCTCTCCTCCACTATAAAAGGACCTAACCCCTCCATTCTTCATCTCTTCCTCTCTCTTCCTTACCACCTCCAAGGCTCTAGAGAAAGCTTGACCCAAGCTCGAGATGCTCCTCTAAAGTAGAAAATCAAATATTTCTTCCGCTTTTCATCCCCCTTCGTGGAGCATCCCATGGCCGTCGTCTCACCACCTTCCCGAAGAAGATCCTCGCCATAACATTGTCCTGTTTCGTCCTCCTTCCTCTAGCTTCATTCTTCTTCGTCCAGTGTCCTGCCACATTCGTCTGGGGCATCGTCAGAGTGAGTCATCCTCCAAGCGATCGTCGAGGGGGATTCTTCTCACCTCTCTCTATCTTCTTACTTTCTAGTGTAGTTTTCCGCTTTCTTATCTGTAGCAAACTCTTTTAGATATACATTGATGTTCTATCTCTCTCTCATTTTGCAAGTAGATTAGTTAGATTTCATCGATCTAATCTCTAGCCGTATAAAATACCAAAAAAAATTGCAAAAGATAAAAACAACAAAAAGAAATAAAATTAAAGCGCGAATTTCAAAACTAAATGTTTGCCTCCCTGTATTCGACCCAAAACTCACCTCGAGTTTCGGTATAAATTTTATCTGGTAACGATTTTTACGACTACAACGTCGAGTTCTCCAAAACCCTAAATTTCATCTGGTAACTTTTCCTCGTGGATATCAATATCAAACTCCTGCAATAGAAGGATCCATCTGATCAAGTGGGGTTTGGCATCCTTCTTTGCCAACAAATGCCAGAGGGCTGAGTGATCTGTAAAAATAATCATTTTTGACCCAGGGAGATAACAGCGAAATTTCTCCAGCCCAAATACTCCGGCTAGTAGTTCTTTCTCAGTGACTGTGTAACTATGCTAAGCCTCATTCGACGTCATGCTAGCATAGTAAATGTTGAAAGGGTGGCCCTCCCGACACTGGTCTAAAACAACTCCGACTGTGAAATCGGAGACGTCACAAATAATCTCGAAATTGAAAGACCAGTCGAGTGGCGGGAGAATAGGAGAATCAGATATAGCGCTTTGTAAAGTCTCGAAACTATTGAGACACGAGTCAAAATCAAATGGGACATCGGCTACGAAAAGATTCATCAATGGACGAGCGATTTTCGAGAAATCTCTAATGGATCTTCTATAAAATCTAACATGACCCAAGAAAGATCTAATCTATTTGACTGACTTGGGTGGAGGTAGTCGAGAAATGACATCAGACTTCTCTCGGTCAACGTTGTCCGATCGCAAAGATCCTGTGGCCTAGTACTATGCCAGCCCTCACCATGAAATGGCTTTTCTCCCGTAAAAGTACTAGGCTAACCTCAATGCACCTCTTCAGGATCTTAGGAAGGTTATCAATACAAGACTGAAAGTCATCTCCGAAAATGGAGAAATCATTCACGAATACTTCCACAAAGTCCCCTATCATGTCTGAAAATATGGCCATCATGCAAGGCTGAAAAGTCGCGGGTGCGTTGCACAAGCCAAAGGGCATTCACTTGAAAGCAAAAGTACTAAAGGGATACGTGAAAGTTGTCTTGTCCTGATCATCCAGGTTAATCACAACATGATTATACCCAGAGTATCCATCCAAAAAATAGAAGAAGCTTCGCCCCGACTAACCTTTCCAAGATTTAATCGATGAAAGGCAAAGGAAAATAACCCTTCTTCCTAGTCGTGTTCAGCTTACGATAATCAATGCAGACCCGCCATGAAGTCGCAGTGCGAGTCGAGATGGATTTGCCTTTTTCATTTTTTATAATGGTGAGTCTCACCTTTTTAGGCACGAACTAGATGGGACTCACCCACTAGCTATCAGATATGGGATATATAATATCAACATCCAACCATTTGATGATCTCCTTCTTAACAACTTCCAGCATATTCAGACTCAACCATTTCTGAGGTTATCTAGAAGGTTTCTCCCCCTCCTTCGTGTATATATGATGAGTATAATAAGAGGGAAAATAACATGGAGATTAGAGATACTCCACCCAATAGTAGCCTTATTAACATCAAAAAATGTGCTAAAGATAATTCGTTCGTTGTAGCAGGTGATTACAACATTAATTTTAAAAATAATTGGATACTGAGTCCAAGTGTCAAACACAGGGAAGTGATAAGTCAAATCGTCGTGTCACTTACGTTTATTGCCACATGATTATTATGTCTCTTTGCTTGCGTGAAAAGTAAAGAAAGATAGGGTTAGAAATCTGAGGTAGAGGTAAGTTGGTAGCTACACATTAGCGAAGGTAAGCACAAAATATAGCGATAAACACAAGCATAAGATGATCAAAGTAAAATCCTAGCTTAGAATGCATCAAGACAACATTAAACATAATAGCAGAGATTACTTCTATGAGTCATTAAAATCATCTTACAAACATAAGCATTAAAACTAGAAGAAAGCTTAAAAAAAATGAACAATAAAAACTATGAGGAAGAACAATTGCTAAATGGAAGCTTCTCGAGGCAACCACGGCGGTAGAGAGGGCTCCATTGGTGGCTCGGTGGCTCTAGGGGCTCACTTTGAAGCTAAGGAAGGTGGGAGAATGCTTGGAATTGAGATGCCTTACAATGGGGGGTCATAGGAACATTATATAGGCAAAGGAGAGCCTTTAACCAACCCCACAACCCTTAAACCGCACCTCAAACTGTGCTGAACTAGTCTGGCATGCTGAACCGATGTCTCCATGTGCACGCGCATTATCACGTGCTCAGCCACACTCGCTGGCATGTGAGCTGGTGTGGCCTCATGAGAACCGTTGATCTCTCCATCTGATGGTTGCGATTGATTCTCAATCGTGCCTTCAACACGTGCTCAATCACGTCTTCAACACGTGCTCAATCACGAGAGTGCGATCGCTTAGATCCCAACTGGCCACATGGTTCCCCTTGCGCCCATGGATCACACACCAACGGTGCAGATGGAATCTCAAATCGTGCTACACACGATGCAGCTAGATCTGGACCTTTGAACGTCGATTGCACGACGCTAATAACGCACTTGAGCCCAGGGGGTGGATTGCGGATCGCGGCTCGATCCCACGATCTCTACTTGCATTGCGATCTGCCTTAACATCTCACTATGTATAGCGCGAAAAGATCTTGACAGTTCGTCCTTAATCGAGCAGTTGAGGAAGAGGGGTCGCGTGGCTTTGGGCAAAGTGTTCAACAATGATCGAATGGTGGTGATCGTTTGCCCATGCACGATGAAGAGAATGGACGGGTGTCGTTGGTGGCATGCGATGGGTGGCTGTGCAGTCGACATGTGGTGCCTCATGGGCCATTGATCCCTTCTGCTCATTGTGAGAGCTATGGAGGTCGAATTAGGGTGATTTCATTATCGTTGGACTCCGATTTACGTCTTAAATCCATCTTTGTGACTCAATTGCTCATCTAAAACCTGTTTCAACATGCACCCTCACAACTTGGTCTTCAAACATTAGTTCCAAGCAATCTTAATATAAAGAGTATACTACATGCATGCTTTGCTCCCAAACCCACTAGATTGTTATATTTAAGTGCAAAGGCCCTCTAAGTTGACTCTAAATAATGTAATTAACACTACTAATTGTAGAGTCATCATACCCCCATGCCCACTTCTTGCTAACCTTAGCAAGCTTAATCGAAAAGTATGGAGCAAAGGAGTGACTGCCAGGGCATTAATTGTATATCGTCTAGAGGAAATTCAATACCCAGGGTCTTAACTACTAAGACTCAACAGTATCATGATGCCGACCAAGACACGAATCACCTTAGTCCTTGTCTTATTCATATAGATATATATATATTATTTTTTCCTTTTTTGTGTTCAGGGTTTGGATCATTGTTCTACGGCTACCCAACCCACTTAAGACTCGAAAAGATCGAAAAGTGATAAGCATCTTATTGTGTATGTGATTAAAGCGCTATACGATCAACTAAAGCGAACCTCAGGTATCCATAAGCTATAGGTGACCCCAAAATGAAGTTATTACCACCTAAAAGTTTCTCTCTGGCTAATAGCTTTCTCCCTACTACTTTTTGTGGGGTCAACACCAGGTGAACCCAGTGTATATCTTCGCAAGCCTTTATTTCTGCTTCTCCTTATTCATGTTTCTCGTAGGCTGGGCTCTGGACAACTGGCAATGGGGGTTTACCTATGACAACTTGCTAGCCATACCTATGCGATGAAGTGTGGTTTGTTGTTTCTTTTCTTTCTCCTTTTCTTTCTTTCTCTCCCTCTTTTTTTCTTTTCTGTGGTACTTTTCTTCTATCTTTTTCAAGCAAGTGGCTTCCCTAATCAGAGACGTACCTAAAAGTGGCAGCCAAAGAGAGATAGGTTCAATGGCTAGGCTCTGGACACCCAGCAATGGGGGGTTACCTACTGCAACGTGCCAACCATACCACCATTAGCTTGCGTATTGGCTCCCTAATTTTTGCTATGGTCGCTCGTACAGCAAGTCAGTTCGTGATGTGTATAGATGCTTAGACTTCTAGAATGTTCCAAATCGAAGGGTGAGTTTATAAGTCGCCTACTTATCACCCCACTTTATTCACTTTATTGTGATCAAATAAAGTTGGCAAGGACTAGGGGAATGGGTCTATATCTTAGTGGACATCAGGACTAATTAACACACCAAGCCTAAAGAGTCCTAGTGAAAAGATCCTAACTGTATTATTTCCTATGGTAGGTACCTTTTGGTGCCACATTTCTGATTTCCTCCTCGCTTTCTTATTTTTATTACACTTTTTTTATTTTTTATTTTTGGAAATAATAACAAAAATCAATTCAAGCTGATAATTCCATGCTCAGAAAATAAGAATTACCCCCCCTCCCCCATGCCTATCTAGCTCAATGTCTTCATTGGAAAATAAATGCATGCAAAGTAGTGAGGATAGAAATCACCTGAGCATCATCTCGTAACAAGTCAGCTTGAGCCCTATAGGTTGCCTCCTAGGAAGCACTGAGTTTATTGCCTCTAGCTAGGCGTAGTTACAACTTAACCCTCAATGAGGGTTACTACTTCCTTTGGGGGTACCTAGGTAAGAAAATGTTTAAGTCTTTGTCCATTAACTATGAATGTTTGCATGGTCTTAGGATCTGCAATTTCAACTGCCCTGTTGGAAAATGGTCTAACCACCTGGTAAGGTCCCATCCACTTGGATCGTAACTTCCCGAGGAAAAGCTTAAGTTGTGCGTCAAAGAGCTAGACTCGTTGATTTGGCTCGAAGGTTTTTCTATTAATATGACAGTCGTGAAAAGCTTTCATCTTTTCCTTGTACAGTCTATTATTCTCATAGGCATCCCAACTAATTTCTTCGAACTTGGAAAGCTGGAGTTTCCTTTGGGTATCGGTCATATGGGAATCCATATTACACTGTTTGACAACCCAATATGCATGGCACTCAAGCTTGACCGAAAGGTGGCGAACTTTGCCAAAGACCAATCGGTATGGTAACATGCCGATAGGGGTCTTATAAGCAATCATGTATACCCAGAGGGCATCATCAAGTCGGTTGGACTAATCCTTCTGGTCAAGTCTCACGGTCTTTTGTAAGATGCTCTTTATCTGCCTATTTGAGACCTTGGTTTGCCCATTTGTTTGTGGGTGATAAGCGGTGGCAATGCAATGAGTTACCCCATATTTCTTAAGTAAAGCTTGAAACTGGGCATTAATAAAGTGCCTCCCACCATCACTGATCATGGCCTTAGGTATTCCGAATCGGGTGAAGATATTCTTCTTAACAAAATCCATGACAGCTTTATGATCACATTTTTAGGTAGGCACAGCTTCGATCCATTTCGAGACATGATCTACAGAGACTAGTATAAACTCGAAGCTGTTAAATGGTGGGAAGGGACCCATGAAATCGATTCCCCACACATTGAATATTTCAACAATAAGAATGGGCTGGAGAGGCAGCATATCTTTCTTAGTCATGGTCTCTAAAGTCTGGCATCTTGTACAAGTTTTGGAAAAGTTGTGTGCATCCTTAAATAGTGATGGCCAATAAAAACCAGACTATAAAACTTTTGTAGTCGTTTGTTTTCCTGAGAAGTAGCCACCACAAGCTTGATCATGGC
Organism: Thalassia testudinum; assembly: GCA_037157565.1. Lineage (NCBI taxonomy): Eukaryota > Viridiplantae > Streptophyta > Magnoliopsida > Alismatales > Hydrocharitaceae > Thalassia > Thalassia testudinum. The sequence goes on from JAZHRO010000077.1 coordinate 131,637,540, forward strand.
AAAAGGATAGCACACTCTAAACTTCTTCCTCAGGGATGCATCTCCTAATTATATAATCAATGCAAAGTATAAAAAACATGAGATCATCCCAGAAATAGTGTTTGGCATTGGCCAAAAACTTGTCTTGCTATTGTCTAGACCAGAATTGTGGAATCTGCCCTATAGCTAAGTAGTTAACCAAGTCCCCATACCAAGGAAGATTCCCTCCATGAATGACTAAAATATGCTCATCAGGAAATGCATCAATCACAAGTAGTGATGGTTCAATATGCTTCGGGTTAAATCTTGACAAGTGGTCAGCTACGACATTCTTGGATCCGACCTTATTGTTGGCGCAAGGGCACCACAATCATTAATTTTGATAATAACAAAACACTTGTGATTTAACATTTGCATTTGAGTTTATGAGTTTCAGAAAAATGCAAATGGATACAAGTGTGGCGGAGTTCAATCTCGCATCCATGGTAGATTGGAAGAACTTGATGGAGAAGAAGGAGCTTCGCTTAGAGCGAGAGCTTGAAGAAAGAAGATGAAGAATATGATAGAAGTTTATTCTGTTCATGTACTATGTATTTGTCTTTATATTCTTTGATCTTTTATTTTCTTAAATGATTGTTAAAGAGCCTCAAAGTAACGTACCATTAGTCCTAAGAACACTAATCAATCACTAGGACACTTAGGTAAACTCAGAAAATCAATATAGAAATTAGATAGCCAGATAGGACGTCTAATATGGACATCAAACATCTGATCTTGGACTTTAAGACGTCTGACAGTTTGACTAGACATCCAAAACACTTAAGCTGAAAACCCATTCCCTATCTGCCACCTTCAGATGCCCAACCCATAGTTCAAACGTCTTACAAGATGTCTGAAGACATTTCTAGACGTCCAACTAGAGGATCGTTAGCTTATCAAACGTAATCTTAGAGGATTAGCCCTTAATCTGTTTTACATCTACTTTCAGACGTTCGTAGAGCATCCCAGACGTCTGATAAATAAATGTTAGGCTAAGATCTGACCCAAATCACTTTTGTCAAACCACATAGTTGTTTGAGCCTTGGGAAATCAATTCCCGCAGAGAATCCTATTTTTAGATGTCCAGACTTATTGCCAGACGTCCGACCTGTCATCTGTGCAATTTAACCCTAGATCCCTATTTCGATCTTGAGCAAATAAGAAGAAAACTCGTCTAGAATTAGACGTCAGACTTTTGTCCTAGACATCTTAAAAAGCATTCTTAGAGATCCATCTTGATCCAACCCTGATCAGATCATCCACCCTTCTAGATCAGACGATGACCCAGACGTCTGACCATAAAACCAGACGTCTAATAACCCTATCAGAATCATAAATGACCCTGATTTCGGTGGAATTTTGGACCACACTCTTGAGTCTTGTTCCCAACGGCTACAAGAGGCTTCAAACCCTTCCAAAGCCTTCTTAGGACCTCTATAAATAAAGGAGCACTCTTCCTAAGCTAGGTACACCTTAACATACTACTTCCACATTATATTGTGTCTAACTGAAGAAGAAAATCAGCTAGAAGTATTGTTCTCTCCAAGATAATCCTGCACACTTGAGAGCATCATCATCGTTACACACCTGCTCTCTCGTCTTCGCATACGAGACCGTCATCATGCCATTGCGTGGTTCCTGCATCCCATGTTGCTAACCAACACAGTTCCATCAAAGGCAAGTTTTCTTTGCCTATAGTAGCTAGATTTAATACATACTTTGTGACTCTATAGGATATATTGTAATTATCTTTATTTGGGTATTCGATTTGCAAATTCCCATCTCCCTCACAAGACAAAATACTCCTAGTGAAGAGGACGAGTTGAGGTACGTTACCCTCGTACATAATAGCATGGATATAAGAGGTTAAGTCACCCTCGTTTAAGTGACTTGGTTAATGGATTTGATCGACTAGGTTGATCGGGAAATCCTAAACCAAGAGGTTTAGGTGGTGGTTTTTACCTGGGTTTGGGTTTCCACTTAAAAATCCTTGTATACTTGTGAGATTGCTTATTTCGTGTGATTGATTTATATTTCTACATCTTATCTACACTTATCACATATTTTCAGGTCAAATTCCTATAGCAACAGGATCCATCTGATCAGCCTAGGTTTTGCATCCTTTTTGGCTAAATGTCGGATGGCTGAGTGGCCAATGTAGATTATCATGTGGGATCCTAAAAGGTATGATCAAAACTTCTCTAATCCAGAAACTACGACGAGCAACTTATTTTCTATGACAATATAATTCCGCTAAGCCTCTGAATGCGATCGATCACAGTTCAAATAAAAAATCATCGTTGTTGTACTATATGTCACAAATATAAACCGTAATCGCATCAATTTTATTTAATTACATAATTTTTACTGGTTTATTCCAGGTCGTTCATTGGGAGGCAGTTATTGATATATATTAGTCTCTAAGTCTAATATTATTCTTTAATTCCAAAAAGATTGGTTTTATGTACAATTATGAATGAATGAATCAATAAATGATCAATAAATGACATAATAACTCAATTATGTACAACAAAATGAATTAAAATGCTTGCAAACATCTATTACAAATAAGCATCAAACATTATAATTAAATACTATATATTATCTATTTATAACTTATAATAATAATACTTATATATCTATACAATAATATGGTATAATATAGACTATACTAACTTAGCTTAATATATTAACATCTATAGTAACATGTATAGTATGTACAGCGAATTCTATAAACATTGCTAAACCTTAGGAAAAGGTATGTACACAAGCTAAGGTAAAAATAGGATCTATACTGACATTTATTCTATATACAGTGACATGTATTCGTCACTAAAGTTATTATGTTATTTACATACATATAAGAGCTCAAACACTATACGCATACCTATTATTTATTTATAGTATACATATATACGTTTATTCTTATATACAGTATATATATATTTATACTACATATACATATTTACGGTCGGTCTTCTTTCTCTTCTATTTTTCTTAGCTTAAGGCTCTCTCATTCTCTCTTCTCTCACACTTAACCTGCATGGCACCCTTTTTTTTCTTAATTAACCCCTTATTAACCCTCACTTAAAACAAAATTAGGGTTTTAATTAGCGGCCGACCATTTCAAGGGATACACAACATCCTCTTGGGTGGGACCAAACCTCTACTAAGGCCACCCTGATTTATTAATCAACCTCTTAATTCTGGTTCAAGCTCATTAATGAGCTCATTCAAGCTCATGCACAGTGCCAAAACCCTGGCCCGCACCGTACACCATTATAAACCAATGCCATATGCCATATGCTTAGACGGATACGGGGTAGAGAGTTTCGGGCGCCCGGCACCCGTGACGACTGGGAAGTAAGGGAAGGAATTCAATTTAAATGCCCACAGGCACTCGCCACTTCACAATGTGACGCTATCCAATGCCTCTTCAAGCGCTGCTGCTTCCAGTGTAGCCGCTTTGATTTGGGATTTTTGGCCCTCAATTTGAGGGCCCAAATTAATTCCATTTTTAAAATAAAATATATATTTGGAAAGCCCTTATATAGGGCTATATAATTATTTGGTTTATTTACAAAAATAATTATATTTACTATATAAATAAATTAGCTAAAGTTTGTGAATTATACATCCTGATTTCAAGGTTTATTTCGTAATTAACGTATAAATTAGTTAATTAATTATCTAATTGACCTTGTACAGTATTAATATACATATTAAAGTATTTATTGCAGATTTTTATTTTATTTTACAAGTTTTATTTTAATTTATTTTCATTTAAATAGGTGAATTCAGGGTGTATAAGTATAATTTAAGTTATAAATAACATAATATATTATAAATATAGTTAACTTAGTTTAATTTACTTAAAATACAATTATATAAATGTGCAGTATACGTTAGTTCAGTTATAACTTAAATTACTAATTTATTTTAATTTAACTTAATAAATTTAGTATTTGTTACATATATATAATTAAATTGTCTTATAGGTGTTATAATGTACTATATGCATATATAAATATATATACAATATCATTAGTAAATAAGGTTATTTATAGGGGTTTATTGATTTATTTAGTGTATGGTACATATAAGTTAAAATAATTAATAGTTAAATATATAAATAAGTTATGTACAGTTTTAGTTATCTTAAATATATAATTTACAATATATAATATATATAAGTTATTTACACCTATTATACATCTATTTTACATTATATACATATATACTTACTATAAAGCTTATATTTACAGGTATATACCTAGCATACATGATATTTTTGGGTATTTTTAGGATTTTTCTTCTTTTTATGAGTTTTATGTGTTTTATGGAGGTAGGGGATGAGAAAGAAAGAAAGTGATGAGAGAGAGAATGTTTTTGGGATTTTTAAGAGTTAAATTCTTTTATTATGTTTTAAGATAGACTGAACCGTGGCCAGTATGGTCTACTAGGTTGAGGGTTCAGAATGCCTTGAAACTTGACATGTACTTAAAAATATACCTAATCTTCACCAAGATAGATTTATTTTATTTTTTTGAAATTTTTAGATCATTTTTATTTATTTACAAGGTGAGTACGATCTAAGCCTAAAAGGGGGTTTCAAGTGTGAACTCAAGGCCTAGAATCTACTCTAATGGCTGGAAATGCAGTGCAACCATTTAGATACATCTGGCAAGACAAATAGAAGGTGTTCACGCACTTAAACATGATTTTCAGTTAATTGTGACATTAATTTTTCCTTTGAGACAGTTAGGCACTAAATTTAGCTGACAATGGATGATTAAGAAAGATTACAAGCAATCTAAATGTAATTTTAAGATCAATATTAGTACAGGAATGCTTGTTACAAATTAATGCACATATTACAAATATGTCAGCCATCTTAAAATAGCTAAAACCTAAGCCTACTGCCCATCTGATCCATAATCACAACAAAATAGCAGCATCAGCAAACATAAAGCAGCAGCAGTAGCTTCTGATCTCAAGCAACTGAATGAGCTGCTGAGATTAGGAGTTGACTAGAAGGTCTAGGTTTGTGGTACACATCTTAAATCTATCAAATGGCAACTGCTACCTTTCAGCAACAACAGCTGCTGCTGCCAAACACAGTAGCAGATCTAATGCTGCAATCTCAGTAGGAACTCTGATCAGATCAAGCAATTCTCAATCCAAGGTCTAAACAACTAATTAATCACCCTCTTGTGTTATAGACAACAAGAAGAGAGTGAATTAAAATAGTTATTTAGGTTCTTAGGCATCATAATTTTTCTCTAAATTTCTGATTTAATACAATTCTACCCAAAACTCAAGGAGCAAAAGGATTCTTCATTGTGTTTTTATCCCTTACATATTGGACAGTACAGAGATCAAAACACCAAATAAAATCTATCAATTAAGAGAAAAACTCTAATCTATTCCTCCTCTCATGTTATAGACAACATAAAGAAAAGGGATTAAATCAAAATTTTGAAATCCATTGAACAAGTGCTCCAATCAACACATGCTTGAAATCAGAAATTATCCCAAGAACATGTTGCCGCTATGCAGCCTTTTGATGTATTGAAATAGGGGGATTTTGACTCTAAAATCACAAATTCAAGCAACCACTTGAAACATAACTTATTTAAATATAGATTCAATCAATGCAATCATTATCAACACTTAAGAACTTGGAAGACAAATCTGAAAACTCTTTGAGTTAGCAAGAAAACCAAGAGAAATTCATATCAATGTCCCCCAAAAATATATTGAAATCCTAATGAGCATCTCACCTTACATTATAGACATTGTAAACTAAGGTGGCAAATTAGGATTCTAGTGCGAGAAATCCATATCAAAAGTGTCTCAAATAAACTCTGAAAAATTCGGGATTCATTCCCTCCTGAGGGAAGCTTGAAAACCTCATAGAAATATGATTTATCTTCTCTCTTGTGCCATAGACAGCACGAAGAAAGAATCAAAATCCCATAATGAAAAACACTGAAAAAAAACCCCAAATTATCATATCTTCATTCAAAACCAAATACAACCATGGCTCATCTGAGGAAAAATCAATCATTAAAATCATCTCAGATTCACTACCATGGACTGAATAACACAAAAATACATCAGTTCACTTGATCAAAAATCCCTTAGAACTAAAATGGATCAAAATCTTGCGATTTTACATTGAAAACCAAATTAAAATCAGATCAAGCGAACGATTCCATTTCAAATCAGATCAGGGGTTTTTGTGAACAAGATGACATGAGTGAAGAGACCCCTGGATGGTTTTTGAACGCAAATCCTCATCTCAAAGCTCAAAAACAATGGGATGAGGATTTGGCTCTAAATGGATGGGTGGATTGTGGATTAAAATTCGAGGGAAATCAGAAAGTGAAATGGAAATATGAAGTGGGAGAAAATAGTGATCAGTGAGGGGGTGAAATCATCTCCTCTAATATGAAATGATCAGAGGAGGTGGAGTGCGTGGATTCTACACTACATTACTCTAAGCTAACTAACATCACACAATCAGATCAGAGTGAGTCTACGTCTAATTTCTACTTCTAAACTACTCTAATTATCACTACAACTACTCTAGAAAATAGTAAATCCTAATCTAATGAGAGGAATGGGATCTTTGGATGTCCACCTGATGGATGGAGAGGAAGAATGGAGGGAGGAGGTCCTCCAGTGGAGAGAAAACTTGCTAGCGGAGTTCTGGGTTAACCTCAGGTGCTATGACGTCCTTAGCAACGAGGAGAGTCAGGGAAGATATTGAATTCCACTGCCAGTGGCCGTGAATAAGGGGTACTGTGGGGAGAAGAGTTTGAGTGGATGAATGATTGGCTCGAGAGGTGTAGAAGGGAGCGATCCCTCGTGCGCGAGACAGTAGAGGTGCTTAAGTAGCGAGAGGGAGTGATTCTCCTCACCGCAATGGTGAGATTAGGTGCAAGTGGCTTAGGTGGTGACGATGAGAGGGGAGGCACGCAGGGGGATTTAAATTAAAAAGTGCCATTGGATGGGATCTAGGGGTAGTGGTGACCACACGTGTCGATTCACGTGAAACTTCGAATCAAATTGAGCCACATATCAAGTGGTAAGGGAGGATCGACAGCCAGGATGGCCCGTGTTCTTCGTGTGCTACAGTGCACGTGCGGCTATAGGTGGTGGCTAGGTTCTATTAGTGATTTTGTAGGAACACCCTCAACAAAGGGGTAGAAAAAGTGCAAGCAAGCCCATAAGTGGTTGTGAAAGGTTACAAAGAGATCCTTAAAGGCTTGCAAAAAGGTCCTTGCATCCTACGAATAGGTCCTTGGTTAGTTTTCTAAGGATGAAATGTGATGTACTAAGGACCTAAATGTAAATCCTTAATTGCAAGTTCCTAATGATGTCTAAATGCACCCATGTTTTTATAGAAACTTAATTAAACATTTAAGAAGTTAATTATACTTTTGATTTGGAATTTTGAGCTCATTTTCGTGTTCAATTTGCACTTGGATCACCATTTAACCTTATTCAAAAGGAATATCTCATTTAATGACCTAACTATGTGTTTTTAGCACAAAATTGATGTTTTAGGTATTTTTCTCTATTTCCCACACTTGACCCTTTTTATGTGTTAGTTTGATAGTGTTTAACCTCATTTCTACCTTAACTTAGGCGATTTAGCTATGATGAGTTGCAACTCATCAGCCTCATCTAAGGTTTTGCTCGTGTACTAGATCACCACGGGTTTCTTCTCCTTCCTTTGCCCTAGGACAGCTTCAATTCTAAAGTCTGATGCATCACACATTATCTCAAAGTCTTGGGACCAATTTTCAGTTTGTAAGATAGGTGCAGTCGAGATTGTATCCCTTAAAGTAGTACAGGCTTGGATGCAATCAAGTGTCATATCAAACTAAGCATCATTAGCTAGAAGATCGGTCAAGAGCTTAGATATTTTTGAGAAATAGTTTATAAACCTTATGTAAAAGCCAACATGTCTTAGGAAAGATCTTATTTGTTTGACCGAGCTAGGTGGTGGAAGTTTAGAAATCAAGTCAACTTTAGCTCGGTCGACTTCTATGCCCTTTTGCAAAACAATGTGACCAAGAACAATCCTTTCTTGAACCATGAAATGTCTCTTTTCCCAACTGAAAATAAGATTGACCTCAATACATAGTGATGTAAACACATTTACACTACTTAAAATGTCTATTTATGCATGTTCTTAAGCATAGGATTGCATTTCATGATATAAATATTGCATTACATGCATCATCTTGCATTTAGAGTAGTTTGAATAAAATGGAGGTTAATTGTCTCCTTTTATGTGCTTGGACAGGGCAAATATTTTATCGGGGCCTCGGATCAAAGATCCAACCGTATGGATATGATCAGGGCGACGATTGGAGTTCAACGACTCCAAGATCGCCCTAATCAGGCATCCGTAGCATCAGATAGAGACCGGGGAACCCTAGAAGATCAAGGGCCAGGATGGTGTAAATCCGCACTTCAGATGGAAAATCCGACCACACGGATGAATTCGGATCGACGATCGCAGCCGAACGACACAAAAATCGAGTCAATCCGACATCCGTGGCACCATCTACAACTTCCAGAAGATGGACGGCCAAGATAGCGCCACGTGGCGCCATCCCAGCCGCCCAATCGGCCGCAGGGGTCCTGTGAAGACTGCGCACCGTCTCCTCTCCGCCGTTGGATCTCGATCCAACGGCTGCGGTCGTGCGCGTTTAAAAACGTCCGCGCGACCATTTCGCCCGCGTAGCGCAGCGGCGACGCAGCTGCGGGCGAAGCGGAGGTCGCGGGTTCGAGCCGCGGAGAGGGGGTCGAAGGCGCGGGCGAGCGGGCGCGCACGAGCGTCGGATGAAGATCCAACGGCCGCGCGCGCCCGATAGCGCCGACGCGCAATTGGACGCTCTGGTGGGCGCGCGATCGCACGCGGGCGGCGCGCTACACAGCGGGCGCGGACGCGATCTAAGCCGTCCGATCTCGCGATCGGACGGCTGAGACGATGCGGACGTGCGTCTGCGTTACGCGCGCAAGCCAGCCGAGCGGGCGCGCGTGGGTGCGGCGGCGACGGCGACGGCGGGGCTTTAGCGACGGTTTTATCCGTCACTAAAGACCCCTTATTTATTATTTTGAAGATGTAATGTCCATTTTGCCCCCACTCCTTGCAACTATAAAAGGAGACCCCCTCCATACGAAATTTTCATCCCTTCCTTCTCCTCTCTACCTCTCCAAAGCTCAAGAGAAGCTTGTCCCACACCCGGGATGCTTCTCGCGAGATAAAGTCCAAATTTTCGTCCCCCTTCGGAAGTGGATCCCGCGACGACGACGGCGTGCTGCTTCGTTCCCGTTCTTCTGCTTCGTCCTCCTTCGTCCCGCCTCGTTCTCCTTCGTCCAGGCGTCGTCCCGTCCGGCTCGTCCTCCAAGCGACCGTCGAGGAGGATAACTTCTCTCTCCCATTCTTATTTACAGCTTTTCTAGTGTAGAATTTTCCTGCTTTATAGTGTAATTGATTTCCCGCTTTCTAGTGTAACTTTAATTTCGTTTGCTTGTATAAACAATTGAAATATTGAATGCATGTTCTCTTTCTCTCTCTCTCTCTCCCAATTTGATAGCTCCATTGTAATTATTTCGCCTTGTTTATCAAAAATCCTAAAAAAAACATAATTGCGAATATAGATCAACGTAGCCTCCCTGAGTTCGACCCGGAATTCTTATTTCGGTATAAATTTTATTTGTTGAACACGAATCATTCGCTTTCGAACTACAACGACGGGTTTTCCAAAACCAAACACGTTAGCGTAGATTCTCGCTCAACATTTTGGCGCCGTTGCCGGGGAGGCAACGATTTCCGATCTTTTCTTCGCATTTCTTGCACTTTATTTGTTTTCTAACTAGCTTTCTCTTGTGTCTATTGTTTTGCAGAGACCTCCATCAAGGAATCAACAAGCGGTAGACTGGAGTAAAGTGCAGTTGAAGACAACTGTAAGTGCTCCCCCATTCTTTCCCCCTCCATAGATTTCATTCGCCACATTAAATCCAAATTCCAATTAACCTAGGTGTTTGCATAAATCCTAGGAATAGTTTGGTTGTTTGGATTTCTACTCACACTCATTTCACCCTCATTCATAAAAAAAATAATAACAAAAAGATAATTTTGTGGGGTAACTTTCAACAAACACACAACACACACCCACATTCAAGGCACTTGATTAACTTGATTTGTTTTCTACTCAACCGGGTTCTGATCTGTGGAACCGGTACACACAGAGCAACACATAACAGAGTAGAAATCATTCTAGGTTAACCATCTTTGAGTGCCTAACTTAGTGGTGCAATTGTGGCCAATTGTTTGAGTTGTTTGGGCCGCACCACTTTATTTAAAACCAACTCATCAAGTAGCTCCTCCTTAGGGTTTTCAATCTAGGTATATTCTAGGCACTCCGCTTTCTTTCTGATTTTAACGGAAAACTATCTTCACCCGTGTTTTACAACTTGGTTTGCCTAGAAATTTGATTGCAATTCACCTAATTTGAAACCCTAAAAGCTACTTAAGCAGGATTTGAACATTAAAATTCACACATTATAAATAATCTTGCTTGAAAACCCTGGTTGTGCACGCACTTACACAAATTTCAATCAATCATTAAGGGCACAACCCATTATAAGGGCCCATCACATTCCATAAGCACCACAATCCCAGGCTGTAATAAAATTGAGTAGACGTTGGCCCTAAGGTTTGATTCGCTCTTCAAGGCCTAGTCTGAGATTGTTTTTGATTAACCTACTTGTACTGATTAATCTGATGTCTAGCTAGGGGAGTAGCGTCAAACGACCGCGGCTGGGGGGTACACTAGGAACCGGAGGCGAAAGCCAAAGGAAGAACCTTCTCCCCAGTCCCTCCTTCTAACTGGTTGGATTATACAGACGCAAGTAGAGTAAATCAGTTACAGTCTTAAGGCTGGTATTGGGAGTCAGTAGATCCTTAGGCTACCTCACTTAAGGACAGTCTTGTTTTGTTGTACTGCAGGGTCCCTATCCCCGGTCCTTCCGACCTACTCCTAGTTTATGCTGGGAAGACGGTCATTGAATCCCAGATTAGAAGGACCATTAGAACATTCTAGGAGGCGCAAGTTAGATTTTGGTCAATTTGATCCCATGGCCGAACAACAGCCTCTTCTGCCTGGAAATCCACAGGAAGAATTTCGAAGGCAGCTGGAACAAATGCAGAGAATGCAAGAATGGTTCCAGAGAATGCAGGGCGTTCAGCCCTTGAAGGATTTTTATGATCCTTCAAATTACGGGGAACGTCCTGGCGTCCAGATTCCAGCCGGTGACGTAGAAATCAAGCCCCAGGTGTTAAGCCTGATTAAACATTATCATGGGCTTGGCTCCGAGGATCCGTTTCAACACTTGGAGGACTTGACCACTTTGGTCCAGACCACCAAGTCTCGAAACGTAAACGAGGAGTAAATGATCATGAGGCTCTTCCCTCACTCTCTTAGGGATAAGGCCGCGCATTGGTATAGGACAATAGGAAGACCAATTACAACTTGGAATGAGTTGAAATCGGCCTTTCTGAAGAAATTTTTCCCAGTCGGTCGTACCAATGCTTTAAGACGGGCAATCACTACTTTTACCCAGCGGCCGGGGGAGCAGTTTCATGTGGCCTGGGAGCGATTCCAGGACTTATTGCGGAGGTGTCCACACCACGAGGTGCCGAAATGGCAACTCGTGCAGATTTTTTTATCATGGGTTGACTGAGCAACTCAGAAACCATGTGGATGCTTCTTGCGGAGGCAATTTCCTTAATAAAGATGCAGATAGTGCACATGATTTATTTGAGGAAATGAGTGAGAATTCAATAAATCATGCCTCCATGGATACTTTTAACCGGTCCCAACAACCCAGATCAAATGTCAATGAAGTCCATGACTCTCATTCATTTGATATGGAATTGATTTGTAATAAACTTGACAAAGTGGACTTGGTTGCTAAAAGAATGGAAGAGTGGATGGCTGGCAATTCTATGAACAACTCTCAATCCACTCAATCCCAAAATTCGGGATTCCATTCTTCACGAGCTCTTTCTGGACGGGAGTTCGTGAATCAACTTGATGCGACTCAACATATGAGTCAGCATTTTTCGGAACCCCATGGGTTCCCAACTGGGGCCTTTGATCCCAGTTTTTCTAATCCTTCCTTTTCTTTCTCTCCATCCTCACTTTATGAGGATGTCTGTGCTGTACAAGAGAATGCTAGATCCAACCCCTACTCGAATGCCTATAATCAAGGTTGGAGAAACCACCCTAACTTCTCTTGGAAAAATCCGGGGCAACAGACCCAATTCCGACCCAGCAATTATGCTCCGCAACGACCAATGGGTCAGGGTCAAGTATATACTCAGTTGCCTCCGAATCAGGTCAATCAGCCAGCTTGGAATGCCCGTCAACCCGCAGGGCAGGCTGATTTGAACCATCAAATAGTAGAGATGCAAGGATCTATGCTCCAGCTCATGCAGCAAATGAAAAACTCACTGGACAACTTGCAATCCGGGCTCATTGCTAACTCTCGCCAACCCGGATCTCTACCATCCCAACCCGTACCCAACCCACGAAACATTACAAATTCGGGCAATCAAGCCCAAGGGTACGGAAATCAGAGGGACCCACACGCGCATGCTCAGGTGGTTGAGCAGGGTTCCTCATCTTCTTCTTCTGTAAATCAACAATTCATGGTCAATCAAGCCCCTCCAATCTTTCCTAACCCTCCTCAAGACCCAAATTCTTACGCTTCTGCAAATTCTGTCACTTTGAGAAGTGGTAAGAAGACTCAGGATCCACAACCACATTATTCTAATCTTTTGAATCCTGAAGAATCTGAGGAGAGAGAAGAAAATTCTAAAGGAGAAATCAAGGCTCAGGAATCCGATTCCAAAGATCTGACTCGTGTTCCTTTTCCTGAAGCCTTAACCAAAGCAAAGAAGAAGAAGTCTGTTGATAGCAATGAGGAGCTTCTGAATTTATTTAAGAATGTTGAGATCAATATCCCGCTCCTTGATGCTATCAAGCACATACCGACTTACGCAAGATTTTTAAAGGAATTATGTACACAAAAGCGTAAGTCGAGAGAATCTGTTCCGAGGAAGGTGGTACTCTCCGAGCAGGCTAGTTCTGTTATCCTGCACTACCTCCCTCAGAAAAGGAGAGATCCTGGTGCTCCTTTGATTTCTTGCGTTATCGGAGATTACACATTTGATAGAGCACTTTTGGATCTCGGTGCATCCATCAACCTAATTCCGACTTCTCTTTACGAGAAGTTTGGGTTAGGCGAACTTCGGCCAACTTCAGTAACGCTACAGTTAGCGGATCGTTCGGTCACAAACCCGCGAGGCGTTATTGAAGATGTTATAGTTAAGGTCAAGGATTTTTATTTTCCTGTAGATTTCCTTGTCCTTGACATGGATGTACCAGATAATCTGAGGAACACGCCCATCATTCTGGGGCGTCCGTTCCTGGCTAGCGCAAAGGCCAACATTAATTGTGAAAGCGGTAGCATGGAAATCGCCTTTGGGGACCAACGTATGAAATTAGATATTTTTAAGGCGATCAATAAATTTGAGGATTGTGGAGTTATTGAGGAACTTGATGAGGATAATATTAATATTGAAACTTGTTTGACAGTTTCTTCAATTGAAAGTTCCTCTTTGGTTGATGAATTTGACCCGCAACCCTCTGACTTAACATCTTCGGAAGAGGTTACTGATTTTGTCCACTCACAACCTCTCCCTCTTGTTGAATCTTCAGCATCTACCCGACCATCAATCATCACCCCACCCCAGCTCGAATTGAAACCATTGCCCGAGAATTTGAAATATCAATTTTTAGGACCTCAGAATACGCTCCCTGTGATTATCAGTGCTAAATTGACAAAGGAGCAAGAGATTAAATTGATTAAGGTTCTAAAGGAACATAAGGAGGCAATTGGTTGGACCATTCATGACCTTAGGGGGATCGAGCGATCTTACTGCAATCATAGAATATTTTTGGAAGATGGATCCCGCCCTTCTCGCCAGATGCAGAGGAGATTGAATCCAAATATGCGAGAAGTGGTAAAAAAGGAAATCATCAAGTGGCTCGATGCAGGAATTATTTACCCAATCTCTGACAGTCCCTGGGTAAGTCCCGTTCAGATTGTTCCAAAGAAAGCCGGGATTACTGTTGTGACTAATGAGAAAGGAGAATCTGTCACAACTCGTTCAGCTTCATCTTGGAGAGTTTGTATTGATTACAGGAAGCTGAACACTGCCACTAAAAAGGATCATTTTCCCCTGCCCTTCATTGATCAAATCCTGGAAAAATTAGCCAGGCAGAAGTACTTCTGTTTTCTTGATGGTTACTCGGGATACAACCAAGTTCCTATCCATCCCGAGGATCAGGAAAAAACTACTTTCACCTGTCCCTACGGAACCTTTGCTTTTCGTAGGATGCCTTTCGGGTTATGCAATGCACCTGCGACTTTTCAAAGGTGTATGCTAGCCATATTTTCCGACATGGTGGGAGAGTTTATGGAAGTCTTCATGGATGATTTCTCCGTTTTCGGAGAATCATTTGACTCTTGTTTGGTTAATTTGGAAATGATTCTTAAGCGATGTATCAAGACACGATTGGTCCTTAGCTGGGAAAAGAGTCATTTCATGACCCAAGAGGGCATCGTTTTGGGTCATGTAATCTCTGAACGGGGAATTGAAGTGGACAAAGCTAAGGTTGATGCTATCGCTAAACTTCCTCCTCCCACATCAGTTAAACAAATCAGATCATTTCTTGGCCATGTGGGATTTTATCGAAGATTCATCAAGGACTTCTCGAAGGTTGCCCGCCCTTTGAGCAATCTTCTTGCCAAAGAAACACCGTTCGTTTTTGACGAATCATGCCAAAAGGCATTTGATTTCTTAAAAACGGCAGTCACCTGTGCGCCAATTTTGCAACCACCTATTTGGACAACCCCATTTGAGATCATGACCGATGCTTCTGATTACGCGGTCGGGGCTGTCCTGGGTCAGAAAATTGATCGAAAGCCCTTTGTCATTTACTACGCTAGTAAAACTTTGGATGAAGCCCAGAGGAATTACACTGTTACTGAAAAGGAATTACTCGCTGTAGTATTTGCGTTGGAAAAATTCAGGGTTTATCTCTTAGGGTCTCATGTTATTGTTTATACCGACCACTCGGCCTTGAGACATCTCTTGGCTAAAAAGGATGCTAAACCCCGGCTTATTCGTTGGATTCTTCTTCTTCAAGAATTTGATCTTGAAATCAAGGATAAAACCGGGGTACAAAATGTGGTGGCGGATCATTTGTCAAGACTCCTAGGTGATTCTTCTTGTCCGGACATTCCGATTGCTGACACTTTTCCGGACGAAACCATTCTTACAGTTTTAGGTGTCCACACCCCATGGTTTGCTGACATTGTTAACTATTTGGCCGTTGGTCAAATCCCCCAGGATTGGACCAAGCAACAACGGGATAGACTCAAATCTGAGGCCAAATACTACTTTTGGGAGGACCCTGAACTGTATCGCATCGGCTCTGATCAGATTATTCGCCGATGCATACCGGAGAATGAATTCAACAGTATACTTGAGTTCTGCCATGCATCTGGGTGTGGTGGACATTTCTCCGGGAAAAAGACGGCTGCAAAAATTTTGCAATCTGGCTTCTATTGGCCGTCTTTATTCAAGGATGCCCAGGAGTTCTCACAGTCATGCCCTCGATGCCAGGCACTCGGGAGCATAACTAAGAGAGACATGATGCCCTTAAACCCTATTCTTCCTGTCGAAATTTTTGATGTTTGGGGCATTGATTTCATGGGACCCTTTATCCCTTCATTTGGACATCAGTACATTCTTGTCGCTGTTGATTATGTGTCTAAATGGATTGAGGCAATTCCCACCCGAACCAATGACCACAAGGTGGTCATCAACTTTGTCAAGAGAAATATCTTCAGTAGATTCGGGATTCCGAGGGCTATCATCAGTGATGGTGGCACTCATTTTACTAATGCCCAATTCCGGAGTTTATTGGCCAAATACGGGGTTAATCATCGAATTTCCACACCTTACCATCCCCAAACGAATGGACAAGCCGAGATCTCTAATCGAGATATCAAGAACATTCTGCAAAAAACGGTTAGGCCCGATCGCAAGGATTGGACTCAAAAGCTTGAGGACGCTCTTTGGGCCTACCGTACGGCGTATAAAACACCTATCGGCATGTCTCCATTCCGTCTGGTGTATGGAAAGGCGTGTCATCTACCCGTAGAGATTGAACACAGGGCATTCTGGGCAATCAAACAATGCAATCTAGATCTAAATCTAGCTGGGAAGACCAGGAAACTCCAATTATCTGAGTTGGAGGAGCTTAGAAATGATGCTTATGAGAATGCCAAGATCTACAAGGCTCGGACCAAAGCTCTACATGATCAAATGATTTCCCGCAAGAGCTTTGAGCCAAACCAGAAGGTCTGGTTATTCGATTCTAAACTTAAGCTCTTTCCTGGTAAACTTAGATCTAAATGGAGTGGCCCATTCATAATTGATCAGATTTTTCTAAATGGTGCCATTCAGATTTCTGACCCAAAGACGGGTAACACCTTTAAAGTCAACGGTCAACGTCTGAAGCCTGTTGTTGACCATAATCTTCCAGAACCCGTTTCAGACTCTGTTGCTCTAGCCATTCTGTGACTTCTTTGGCTGGACTTCGCCTAGCTGACGGCATTAAACTCAGCAGTTGTACATATAACACAAGGCTGATACGAGCTTCATATCCAAGTGACATCTTTCATATTCTACCCTTTCTTTCATGTCTCTTTTTCAATGAGGACATTGCATCAGCTAGGCATGGGGGGGTGGATTCATTTTTGAATTAGTTGGTCAGCTTTGTGAAATCCATATAAATTGCTCTCTTTCTAAAAAAAAAAAAAAAAAAAAAAAAAAAAAAAAGAAAATTAGGAAGGATTAGTTGGACATTAGGACTTTTCAATCCTAAGAAATTTTACATTAGGATCTGAACACAAAGACCCCTCAGGTCTTTGGACTTAATTAGCCTGTGTATCTACTAAAATGTGGATTTGTCTTTGAGTTCTCGCCATCTTAATTCTATTATAATTGGAATAAATAAGGTTGGGTGATAAGTACACGACTTGTCAACCCACCCTCTGATTTAAGGGAATTTTGAGTCTTAAGCATCTACACACTTTCTTTGCACTGACTCGTTGTTTGGCGATTTTAACGGAAATTGGGTAGCTAATGAACCTTCTAGGGTGATATGGCTGGCAAGTTATCGTGGGTAACAGCCCATAGGTAGGTTGTCCAGAGCCCAGTCGCTGGACCTTTCTCTTTTTGCTGCCTTTAGGTAAATCTTAGACCAGGGAAGCCACCTACTTAAAAAAAAAAAAATCAAAAAGTAGAAAAGAACAAAAAGAAATAAGCCACACTTCGCCGCACGAGTATGGCTGGCAAGTTGTCGGTGGTAACAGCTCATCGACCGGTTGTCCAGAACCCAGCTCAGAAAATGCACTAAAAATTCCCAAAACACTTAGGAAGAAGCGGAGAAGTAGAATAAACCGGGGAGATATACACTGGATTCACCCTTGTGTTGACCCCGTTAAAAAATAAAAGTAGGGAGAAAGCTACCGGTTGTAAAGATACACCTTTAGGCAGAATTCTTTTTGAGGTCACCTAGAGGCGTAGAAATCCGAAGTCCGTTTTAATTGCCGGTCAACGAGTCTATCACAATCACAATAAGATGCTTAAAACTTAGGGTTCTCATCAAATCTTGGGTGAGTTGAATGGCCGTAGAAAGCCACTCTTAAACCCTAAAATTTGAAAATCTAAAAAAAGAGAGTAAAAACAGAAAAAGAAATTTTTCTTTGAATAAGGCGAGGCTTGAGGCGGTCTGCATTTTGGCTGATACCCGGGCACTGTTGTGTCTTTGAAAGTTCAGTTCTTAAGTAGACAATTTCTTAATGATTGAAAATAACTCAGGTCCAAATAATCTAACCTAATTCTTTTATAAATAGCATATAGTTTTTGCTAGGGACTAGCAAAAGATAGGCACGGGGGTATGATGTAAACACATTTACACTACTTAAAATGTCTATTTATGCATGTTCTTAAGCATAGGATTGCATTTCATGATATAAATATTGCATTACATGCATCATCTTGCATTTAGAGTAGTTTGAATAAAATGGAGGTTAATTGTCTCCTTTTATGTGCTTGGACAGGGCAAATATTTTATCGGGGCCTCGGATCAAAGATCCAACCGTATGGATATGATCAGGGCGACGATTGGAGTTCAACGACTCCAAGATCGCCCTAATCAGGCATCCGTAGCATCAGATAGAGACCGGGGAACCCTAGAAGATCAAGGGCCAGGATGGTGTAAATCCGCACTTCAGATGGAAAATCCGACCACACGGATGAATTCGGATCGACGATCGCAGCCGAACGACACAAAAATCGAGTCAATCCGACATCCGTGGCACCATCTACAACTTCCAGAAGATGGACGGCCAAGATAGCGCCACGTGGCGCCATCCCAGCCGCCCAATCGGCCGCAGGGGTCCTGTGAAGACTGCGCACCGTCTCCTCTCCGCCGTTGGATCTCGATCCAACGGCTGCGGTCGTGCGCGTTTAAAAACGTCCGCGCGACCATTTCGCCCGCGTAGCGCAGCGGCGACGCAGCTGCGGGCGAAGCGGAGGTCGCGGGTTCGAGCAGCGGAGAGGGGGTCGAAGGCGCGGGCGAGCGGGCGCGCACGAGCGTCGGATGAAGATCCAACGGCCGCGCGCGCCCGATAGTGCCGACGCGCAATTGGACGCTCTGGTGGGCGCGCGATCGCACGCGGGCGGCGCGCTACGCAGCGGGCGCGGACGCGATCTAAGCCGTCCGATCTCGCGATCGGACGGCTGAGACGACGCGGACGTGCGTCTGCGTTACGCGCGCAGGCCAGCCGAGCGGGCGCGCGTGGGTGCGGCGGCGACGGCGACGGCGGGGCTTTAGCGACGGTTTTATCCGTCACTAAAGACCCCTTATTTATTATTTTGAAGATGTAATGTCCATTTTGCCCCCACTCCTTGCAACTATAAAAGGAGACCCCCTCCATACGAAATTTTCATCCCTTCCTTCTCCTCTCTACCTCTCCAAAGCTCAAGAGAAGCTTGTCCCACACCCGGGATGCTTCTCGCGAGATAAAGTCCAAATTTTCGTCCCCCTTCGGAAGTGGATCCCGCGACGACGACGGCGTGCTGCTTCGTTCCCGTTCTTCGCTTCGTCCTCCTTCGTCCCGCCTCGTTCTCCTTCGTCCAGGCGTCGTCCCGTCCGGCTCGTCCTCCAAGCGACCGTCGAGGAGGATAACTTCTCTCTCCCATTCTTATTTACAGCTTTTCTAGTGTAGAATTTTCCTGCTTTATAGTGTAATTGATTTCCCGCTTTCTAGTGTAACTTTAATTTCGTTTGCTTGTATAAACAATTGAAATATTGAATGCATGTTCTCTTTCTCTCTCTCTCTCCCAATTTGATAGCTCCATTGTAATTATTTCGCCTTGTTTATCAAAAATCCTAAAAAAAACATAATTGCGAATATAGATCAACGTAGCCTCCCTGAGTTCGACCCGGAATTCTTATTTCGGTATAAATTTTATTTGTTGAACACGAATCCTTCGCTTTCGAACTACAACGACGGGTTTTCCAAAACCAAACACGTTAGCGTAGATTCTCGCTCAACACATAGCTTCAAGATTTTCTCCAGGTTGCTAAGGTAATGATCAAATGAGTCTCCAAAGACGGATAAATCATCCATAAAGACTTCTAGATATTCACCCACCATCTCGATAAAGATGGCTAGCATGCAACGCTGAAAGGTAGTAGGTGTGTTGCACAACCCAAATGGCATATGGCAGAATGCAAACATGCCATACAGGTAGGTGAAAATGGTCTCTCCTGATCCTCAGGTGCTATAGTGACCTTGTTATATCCTGAATATCCATCCAGGAAGCAAAAATATTTCTTCCCTACCATACATTTAAGAATCTGGTCAATGAACGACAGGGGGAAATGATCTTTCCTGGTGGCCTCATTTAGCTTCCTATAGTCTATACACACCCACCATGCAGTAGTAGTGTAGGTGGGGATGGATTTTCCTTTGTCATTTGTGACCACAATGAGCCTAGCTTTCTTTGGTACCACTTGTGTAGGGCTCACCAGGGGCTGTTAGAATTCAGGTAGATGATTCCTGCGTCAAGCCATTTTATTATCTCTTTTTTAATGACCTCTCACATGTTTGGGTTTAGTCTCCTTTACATCTAGCTAGAAGTTCGGGCCCCATCCTCCAAGTAGATCTTGTGTGTGCAGTATCCGGGGCTAATCCCTCTAAGGTCAGAGATTGTCCACCCAATAGCTACCCAGTGCTCTGCTAGGGTTGTAGTCAAACTAAGCTCTTATTCCATGGTCAAGTGTGCACTTATAATCACAGGGAAGATGTTTTCAGGTCCTAGGAAGACATATTTAATGTTACCGGGCAAAGGTTTGAGTGTAGGTGTAGGTGGTACAATGTTGAATGGGTAAGGGAAGGAAGGGAGTCATGTGACATCAATTTCTACAGGGAGAAGTTGCTGATTATAGTCAGCTCTACATAGATCCGCAACCTCCGAGGATTGGGATGGGTCAGGGTAATCTATACTGGTTGAGTCTGATGGCCCTCAAGGAATTAATTGTCAAGCATTCTTCAACCAGAGTATCTACAGGATCGCATTCCTTGACCCAGTCATAATCAAAAGACTTAGTTGCCTTAAAGATATCCAACTGCATTTCCTTATCTTCAAAGGCAATTTCCATACATCCCATGTCGTAGTCAATGTTTACTTTCGCTGTAGACAAAAAGGATCTACCTAGGATGATGAGTGTATTTTATTATTGTTCAGGTACTTCCATGTCAAGTACCAGAAAATCAACCAGGAAGTAAAAGTCCTTAACCCAAACAATTATCAACCACCCCCTTTAGGGTTTTTACGGATCGATCAACCAGTTGGATAGTCACAGGTGTAGGCTTAAGCTCTCCAAATCTGAATTGGTGACAGAGGGTAGTTGGGATCAGGTTATTGAAGCACCTAAATTAAGGAGTGCTCTGTCAAAAGTTAAATCACCAATATTGCAATAGATCAGAGGTGCTCCAGGGTCTTTCCTTTTAGGAGGTATGCTACTTAAAATCATCGAACTAGCCTATTCTGATAGCACTACCTTCCTAGGTGCTTGGGTTCTGGGCTTACGCTTGGGTGTATAAACATCTTTTAAAAACTTTACGTAAGATGGCATATGCTTAATTACTTCCAGGAGAGGTATGTTGATTTGCACTTGCTTGAATATCTCCAATAACTCCTCATTATTAGCCACATTTTTCTTCTTCTTGACCTTATCCAAGGCTTCAGGGTAAGGGATTTGGATCTGAATTGGGTTAGGTTCCTGAACCTTGGGTTCCTCTTGTTCATCCTCAGAATCATCAATTATCTCGGGATTTGCAGTTATGGGAGGGGTTGGCCATTGTAGGTCTTGGGTTTGGGTACCACTTCTCAAGGTAACCGCATTGGCTAAGGCACTGGAACCAAGGTTGGATCCTTGAGAAGAAGAGGCAAATCCAGGGGGTGTCTGTGGGGCTTGTAAAATCACATGAGCTTGCCCCTAGTTTTGTTGGAATCCTTAAGGATTGTGTCCTTGATCCATTACATTCCTCGAATTCGGTTGTGGCTGAGATGGAAGGGATTCCTATTGTTTTGTTTCCAACAGCTAACTCAACTGTCCCTTCACTAAAGTCATTTCCTTCTGATATTTCTGGTTCATTTTTGCCATCATATTAATCAGGGTATCCATCTGGCTTTGTTGTGTAGGACCTACCCTATTCTGGTTGTAGGGTGGTCTATTAGGCTACCCCTACGGGAAGGAGGAAGGGCCTTGCGTTGGTTCTGGTATTGGTTTGATTTGTTATTAAACCAGACAAACTTTGGGTGGTTGTGTCATCCAAGGTTGTATGTGTTTGAGAAAGGGTCAGCCTTAGAGTAGCCATGGATGGCATTGGCATCTTCAAAAGAAGGTGCTGGAGATGAGGGGAAGAAATAATCAGGGTATGAGGGAGCAGAGGTCCCTCCCTGGAACATAGTCAGGGGTTGTTCCAGGTGCATTTTGTTCATAGACTAAACCAGGTCAACATTGTGTGCTCCCTTTGGTAGAGAAGGTTTGCATAGGAGCTCGGGATTGATTTAGAAGCTCATCTATCTTTTTATCCAACAACTCAACCCAATCCAGCTTCTTAGCTATAATGTCCATGTCAACTATACCCGAATTAGTTTGCACCTCGTAAATTCCACCACGGGGTTGACTGGACCTGTTGAATGTGGTCATGGAGGCATTATTAAGCAAGTTCTCACTTATTGACTCAAAAAATTTGAACCTGCTTTCCTCATCTTTGTTCAAAAAATTGCCTCCACATGAGGCATCTACAAAATTCCTAAGGGTGTTATCCAGACCATGGTAGAAGATCTAGGTCAATTGCCACCTCGGAACCTCATGATGTGTGCATTCCCTCAGTAATTTGTTAGATAATTCCCATGCCTCATTAAATTGCCCTCCACTTTGCTGGGTGAATGCAGTAATGGCTCTCCTGAGGGCATTGGCTTTTCCTATGGGGAAAATTTTCTTCAGGAAGGAATGCCTCAGTTCCTCCCAAGTGGAGTTGGGTCTCCCTAGTGTTCTAAGCCAATGAAAAGCTTTATCTTTTAGGGAGAACGGGAACATCTTCATTACAACAATATCAAGGGAGATGTTCCTAGGTTTCACAGTCTGGAAAATTTGGTCTAGATCCTCTAGGTGTTGGAAGGGGTTTCCATTTGAGTTCCCACAAAAGTGGCTTTCGATCAAGCTAAGGACATTGGGCTTTAACTCAAAATCATCTCCCCCTTCGGGGACGCTAAGGTAAGGTTCAACAGGGATAATTAGAAATCACCAAGAGGCCTTGGTTGGCCCTCTAGGGGTCTTGATGGGTTTGGAGGTGGTTTCCCTTGAGGGTTCTACAATCATTGTATGGCCTGCATTATGATTGGGATTTGTTGTTGCTGGAGTTGGTGGTTAGCTGTAATCTAAGCTTGGATAATGTCCATAGCATCATGTTGAGGTTGGTCCTCTATATCCTCAATTCTCAGGTCGACCATTTCCTCAATTCTAACCCTAGAATAACTTAGTCTCCTTCTTGGGTTTCTCTCTAATGCAACTAATTCAAGATTACGTGAGCGCCTACTGTGCATACACTAAAGAAGAATTGGGAGAGGTGAGAAGGAGACAAAAGAGAGAATCATGTGTGCACAGCCAAACAAACAAAACTAAGCCTTATAGTGTTGACCTAAATGACCTAAGCCTCTAAAGTACAACTCTCACCACAGCAAAAAATGGTGTTGTGTTTAATCGAAAAGCCGACTGGATTTGCCGCACTTTACTCCCAATCTACCGACTTGGAGTGTGCTCCTCCTATCGCCTACGTGCCAGATTCTTGCAACCAAATCAATTGAGAGAGAGAAGAGAGTCAGATCTCATGAAAACCACTAATGCAAGTATGAAAGCGACAAATAAGATTTGTTGCCTCCCTAGCAACGGTGCCAAAATCTGACATCAAAAAATGTGCTAAAGATAATTCGTTCGTTGTAGTATGCGATGACGACATCAATTTTAAAAAGAATTGGATGATGAGTCCAAGTGTCGAACACAAGAAGGCGATAAATCAAATCGTCATGTCGCTTACTTTTATTGCCACATGATTATTATGTCTCTTTTCTTCCGTGAAAAGTAAAGAAGAGAGACAGAGAGAGAGATAGGGTTAGAAATCTGAGGTAGAGTAAAGTTTCTAGCTACACATTAGCGAAGGTGGGCACAAAATATAGTGGTAAACACAAGCATAAGACGATCAAAGTAAAAGCTTAGCTTAGAATGCAAGAAGATAACACCAAATATAATAGCAGAGATTACTTCTATAAGTCATCAAAATCGTCTTACAAACATAAGCATTAAAACTAGACAAAAGCATAAAAAAAAGAACAAGATAAACTATGAGAGGAAGAAGAACTATTGCTAAGTGGAAGCTTATTGAGGTAGCCACAGTGATAGAGAGGGCTCTGTCAGCGGCTCAATAGCTCTAGGGCCTCACTTTAAAGCTAAGGAAGGTGGGAGAATGCTTGGAATTGAGATGCCTTACAATGGGGGGTCATAGGACCCTTTTATAGGCAAAGGAGAACCTTGAACCGGCCGCAACAACCCTTAAACCGTGCCTCAGACCGCGTTGAACCGGTCTAACACGCTGAACCGATGCCTCTGCACACGCCCGCACTGTAACATGCTTAACCACACCCACTAGAATGCTGGCTGGCGTGGCCTGACAAGAACCATTGATCTCTCCATCCAACTGCTGCAACTACTTCTCAATCGCACCTTCAGCGCGTGCTCAATCGCAAATGCGCGATCACTTAGATCCTAGCTAGCCACGTGGCTCTCGCCTCGCACCAGTGAATCGCGCACCAACGGTGCGGATGGAATCATAAATCAATGCACAAGATCACACGGATCACACTATATGTGACACGGCACAATTTAGACCCTTGAACGTCGATCACACGGTGCTAATAACGCACTTAAGCGTGAGGGGTGGATTACAGATTGCGGCTCGATCCCACAATCTCTACTGTGTTGCTATTTGCCTTGCCATTGTGCTACGTGGAGCACGAAAAGATCTCAACCATTCATCCTCGATTGAGCGGTTGTGGGAGAAGGGTGGCATGGCTTCGTGCAAAGCGTTCAATGATGATCAAACGGTGGTGATCGCTTGCCCCTGTGCGATGACGAGAATGGGCACACATTGCTAGCACGCAATGGGTGGCTATGCGATCAACATGTTGTGCCTTGTGGGCCATTAATCATCAAATCAATGGCTAGAACTTCTTCAGCTCATTGTTGGAGTTATGGAGGTTGGATTGGGGCGATTTCGGAGCTGTTGGACTCCGATTTACATCCTAAATCCATCTATGCAGCTCGATTGCTCATTTGAGACCTATTCAACATGCACCTTCACAACTTGATCTTCAAACATTAGTTCTAAGCAATCTTAATATAAAGAATATACTACATGCATGCATTGCTCCCAAACCCACTAGATTGTAATATTTAAGTGCAAAGGCCCTTCAAATTGACTCTAAATAATGTAATTAATACTAGTAATTGTAGAGTCATCACCTATGCACTTAAAACACAAAAATCAATTGCAACTCCTATTCTTGAGTTAAGTAAGAACTAATAATAACCAAGTATGTCTCACCATCGTCCAAGAACACGTATTTTAAAGAATTAGGTAAGGCCTTGAGTTCAATCACGGGTGGAGGGGATACAGAGTCGTTTGCAGGAGGGAGTCCCCACAGGAAAGGGGGAGATGGAGAGAGAGGAGAATCAGAAGTGTATAGCTGATAATCTTGATACGCATTAATGTTTGCTAATCCTGTACCTAAAGGAAGGTCAGAGGTGACTACATCAGTGAGGAAGTAGAATTCAGATCACTCACCATTATGACCACGGGGTCCAAGAGGGTGAACATGAGCAGAGATCGATGCCCAATGTCTCATCGGGTGTCCCAAGTCCTCCCGCTACGCAGAGGTGGCAAAAACTAAACTCATGCTCCCTACACTATGGTCCGAAAATGCCATCAAGGGTAGACATGTATCGAAGATCCCATCCGCATGTCTCTCAGGCAATCCAAAATCGTCTAGAGCAATCACACCATCCTACACTAGTAGGGGTGGGTCAGAAATATATGATGTATCAAAAAAATTAGTCTCTAAGATTTGGGTTGTTAGGATCAAAGAAATACCCCAACAGTCAGATTCCGGGAATGATGAAATGTGCAGTGCGTCAGTCTCAGTTCTGTGTGGATCAAAATGAAGATGAATAGGACATTGAGTCACTACATAGAAGCCCAATGTTTCCAAGATATGTCGAATCCTCGTATTCACCATCCTCCTTAATTAGATCACAATCGAACTTCTTGGATGCCCTAAAATGTCTAATATAAATCTCTCGCTGCCTAGGTGATGAGAGCCTCATCATGAACCCTAACTAGCACAATTTGATCTAAATAAGTGTGAAAAAGCTCCTACAAAACCTAAAGAAAAGCCTAACTCAGAGAATTCTAAATTGAAGAATAAAATAAGTCATGAGGGGTAAAACTGCAATTTTACCAATGCAGTACACAAACAAGGTATCTAAGGGTCTAAACACAGGTCAAATGAGCTTAATAAGGAAGGAAGTGGGATGAGCTGATCTGAAAAGGGTTATAGCAACTTCTAGGAATTAAATGACATTCTGTAACCCTAAAAACAAACCCACTTTAATTCACAAGGTTCTAAGCAGAGTAAAAATCAACTAAACCCTCTAAAATTCATGGAAAAATACTCCTTAGGTTTAGAACCTTCAATTTGGCCTTTGCAACCTATTTTGACCTAAATTGAGAACCATGCCCAAATTTTAACCTAATTTGATTTTTTACTCAAATTGACCGGTCAAACGTGGTCAAAACTAAAATCAAATTACACCATTGAATTCCTTAGGTTCAAATTAGGTTGGTACAAAAATTTGGGCCTAAGAGAAGACCATCTTGACCGACTTTACAAATTGTTCCTCTTGAATTACTTTTTGACCCTTATCTTTTCAAAACCTTGCATTTAGCCCCCTATCTTCCCCTTCATTCTTTGCAGAATTATCCTCCCTGCCACCCTGCGCAAACACCATACCTCCGGCGACCTTACGCGGAGGATGGCGCCGCGCAGGGTATGGCAACCGCTCTCAGGAACGAATGGGGGGTTCCCTGCGTCGTCCTCTGTCGCAGGGACCCTCCCCTGTGACCTGCGACTGCCCATGCCTCTCGTACGAATGCACGAAAGGCATGGGTCTCCATCTCCGGCCATCTCCGACGAGCTCCCCACGTCGCTCCCTCGAGACCCTCTCCTCACCAGCGCCTTTATAAGGAGCGACAAGGGCAGCCGTCTCCTTCAAGCTAGCTTTGGCCGAAGAAAACCCCCCTACTTCGTCTCCTCTCACTCTGGTCAGATAGCCCAAGCTTCCGGCGATCTTTCCTCCTCCTCCTCGTCGCTCTGCTGCCATACCTGCAGCAGAGCTCACTCTGCCTTGTCTTCCCACGGCAGGCCGCACCAGCTGGCGTCTCCAGATCCCCTCCTCGTCGCCGTTACTCCTCTTCTGGGCACCTTCGTCCCCAGCTCTGGCAGGCACACATCGGGAGTCCTCCTCTCCCTCTTCATAGATTAAGTAGGTAGGAACCTTCCTCTTACTCTCCTCTCACTTTTCCCTTCTTAAATTGGCACTTTAGACCCCTCGACTGCCACGACCACCTCCATCTGCTCCACCTCCGGTCACCATCTCCGGCGAGGTCGCTCCACCTCCACAGGCCATTTCACCCCTTGCCGACAAGCCCAGAAGCTCCCCCTCACTCCACTCAAGTATTTCCCCTGCTCCATTCACTGCTCTTCACCTTCAGACCACCCCTCGAACACACCCACCTGCACCTCTGCAGTGTGCCCTAGGCACACGGCTACAGCAACTTTCCTGCCACGACGACCCCCGCACCACCTTCACCGAACTCCGGCGAAGCTTCCTGAGCTGTCTGACGTGGCCGTGAGGCCATTTTCGTGCTTTCAAGTCTCGGCCTCCTCACCGCCATTGACGGACAGCAGGAGCTGCTTGGCGAGCAGCTCCAGGTTCCTTCAGCACCAGGTGAAGGATCCAGGCAACACGGGGTACTTCCGCAAGTGTGCCTAGGCCTTCAATTGGGGTCACGTAGCCTTCGCTACTACCCCAATTGCCAGCACCTTCTCGCCTGCGGGTGCGCGGAATAGAGGTGGGACTTTAGTCCCACCTCAGAAGTGTGTGGGCGCACGCCAACACATAAATTGAAAACGTGACATTAGCTTATCGCCTCCGAATACACATGGGGTGAGGTCCCTCACCTATTCACTGCCCTCGTCCG
Organism: Thalassia testudinum; assembly: GCA_037157565.1. Classification (NCBI taxonomy): domain Eukaryota; kingdom Viridiplantae; phylum Streptophyta; class Magnoliopsida; order Alismatales; family Hydrocharitaceae; genus Thalassia; species Thalassia testudinum. The sequence goes on from JAZHRO010000077.1 coordinate 131,665,683, forward strand.
TGAGCTCATCACACGGATCAGGCACGACCCGACCCGACACCCTCCTGTGCACTCCTCGCACACCACCCACGCCGGTGCACCTGGACCCAGGCACGCGACCCGACCCGATAACCCGGCTCTGGGATAGCGCACCCAAGAGAGATTCAGAGAGAGAGAGATGCGGGGAGAGGGTAGAGTAGGTTTTGCGCTAAGCTTGTGTGTGTGTGTGTAGAGAACAGATGAGGGAGGAAGAAGCAAGGCACCGCTGAAGAGAAGAAGGAAGGAAGAAAGAAAGAAGAAGAGGAAGAGCAGTGGCTGAGACTTAGCCACAGAGAAGAAGAAGAAAGGAGAAGGAAGGAAGGAAAGAAGTTGAAGAAAAGAGAAGAGCAGGGGCACTGTAGCAACAACGCAGTTAAGGCGTCTGATTTCTGAATCAGACGTCGGAAAGAAAGGAAGGAGTGAAGCAGAAGAGGAGAGCAGAGGACAAGCCAGAGAAAAAGAAAGAGAAAATAGAAGGAGGGAACCTCTGCAGAAAAGAAGAAGAAGATACAGAAGAAAATTAGAGAAGAGAAGAAGAAGGAAGAAGAGGAAGCCTTCGCAGCAAAGAAAAGAAGAAGAAAGAAGAAGACAAGCTAAAGAAGAGAGCTGGCTGAAGAGAAGAAGAGAGAAGAAGAAAAAGCCAAGAAGAGAATTTTTTCTCTCTCTTTCTCTCTCTCCTTTGTCTTAATTCTTGTAAAACTCTATATATTGTGAATTCATATGCTTCTGGAATCATAGTTTGCTCCCTGAGTTCGACCTCGGAAAACTTTTAATTCCGAGTAATAAATTGTAAACTAGTAGCAGCTTTTTTTTTACTACAACGTCTAGAATTTAAAACTAAAGCGACAAGTTGTAACCAGTTTTTGGCGCCATTGCCGAGGAGCAACGGCCATTCTAGAAGCTATTGATTCACAATTTTTTATTTTCTATTGACTAATCTCTCCTCTTTTGTTGTGCAGGCACAGGAAATCAAGAGGAAAACAAGCAACCGCACAACAACCACACCAAGGACAGGTAATTTTCTATCCTCTCGTTTAAACCCCTAAATTCTAAAGAGGAAGAAAAAGAAAAAAAGCAATTTAGGAATAACCTGTCTTTCATACATAGTAAAACACCAAAGCTGCCTGTTTTAAAATTTCAACATACTTTATCTGTACATCCATTAAAGGTAGTTAGGGCTAAAACCTTCTTACTTGAGCCCTAATTACCCAATCTAGAGGCAACTAACTGGACCAATTAGAGCCAACATAAGATTCAAAGCTAGGGTTTTAGAGACACTTTTCTAAGCAAGAATGGAAAATTCCCAAAAGAAGTGTGCCCAAGCCATTGCTTGAAAACATCTATCAAGAGAAACCCTAAAAAATTTGGCTCTTAGGTCACTTGAACCCTAAAAGACAAGACCTAATAAGCTCTCAAAGGAATTAATAGGTGAAGTTGATCCCTTGGATCAACCAACCTTTAACTTAGGTCACTCTTTGCACTCAAAAGGTTAAAGTTCAAGTGAAAACCCTAAGCACCTTGATCCTAACTAAAAGTGGTAGACTTAAGAGGTCAAGGTCCCCATTCTGGTCTACCTGGAATCTCAGTGACAAGAGAGGTCGGGTGGGGGAAACCCTGTAACCCGTGGGGACGCTCTACCGTGTAGGGGTCTTCGCGGGACTCACCCTCTCTGGCTACCCAGGTAATTCTCAGGTGGATGACCTTCTGATCAAGGGGTCCATCCGCCCCGAACCTCTATAGTCCCCCAATATTTTGGGTGTCTTGATTTGGTCCAGCACCTGCTAAACTCATCCTCTCCATCAGTGTATGTTTGGAAGGAGGTCCTTGAAACCTCCTTTAGAAATTCACTCTCCTCGAGGTCGAGCCTCGATGCCCTTGTTTGTGCAACCGACACTTCACATAGACCTCTCCTCTGATTCCAAACCCAACTCACCTTCTTCTTCCACAATGGCTCAGCCAGTTGAGGAAGAGAACAATCTGGAGCACCAGCACCAGCGACTCAATGACTTCCAAAACTTCATGCACCCACCACAGCGTCCCATGATGCGAGATCATTATAATCCCACTGCGGTGGCTATTGAGCCTCGAGTCAGAATCTCGACTGGAGGACCTGATTCTGAACTGAAGCCCAACATGATTCATGCCATACCTAAATTCCATGGGCTTAATTCTGAAGACCCCTTCCAACACATTAAACGGCTAAAGCATCTGGCCCAAACTTTCTGGTCAGATGCGCAAAATCAGGATATTCTCCTTATGAAGATGTTCTCTTTCTCCCTTATAGACAAGGCCTCCCATTGGTATCAAACACAGACCCGGCCGATCAACAATTGGGAGGAACTTCAGTCCGAGTTCCTGAAGAAGTTCTTCCCCGTTGGTCGGACCAATGCCTTGTACCATCAGATTACTCACTTCACGCAACAGACGAGAGAACCTCTTCATGAGGCATGGGATCGTTTTCAAGATCTCATGAGAAAGTACCCCCATCACGGAGTTCCTAAATGGGAGCAAGTCCAGTCTTTTTACCAGGGACTCCATTAGGATATTAGACTGTTCGTCAATGCAACTTGCGGAGGAAATATCATGGGTCAGCATGAAGACACCGTGTGGGAGATTCTTGAGAATATGTGAGAGAACTCCATCAATAATGACTCCATGGGACTATTCGATAGGACGAATACCCGCACATCGACGAACCTTAGGGAAGCACACGAGACGCAGGGCCTATCCGCATCAGTCAAAATAGAATTGATGGCCAGTTGATTGGACAAGTTTTCTATTATTGAGAAGAAGGTGGATGAGCTAACTCAGCACTTGCAGCGAGCCACCTCTGCGCATAATTCCTTTGCATAGCCTCCTTCCGCACAGGAGACTATGCAAAACATTTTCCACCAACCTTCTCCTGGGGTGGACTCGTATCCACCCCCATCTGACTCTCGGATCGGAGGAACCTCCAACCCTTTCTATACTAGCCAAGGGAATTCCACTCCCCCATTCTCTGACTTTTCTGAGGCTCCTCAGACCTGCGAGGACCTCAACACCATCCAGAATAACCCATTTTCCAATACCTACAATCCTGGATGGTGAAGCCATCCCAACTTCCAGTGGACGGGGAATTCCCAGAATCCAAGACCGTCCTTTCAGCCCCGTCCACAAGCACCTTGTCCTTACCAACTACCTCAGCCTCGGCCCAACCCTACTTATCCATCTGGGCCAATCCAAGACCAAATGTCCCTCATCCTTCAGACTTTGGCTGACATTCAGAGAACGGATGCCGCTATTTAAAAGCAACACAAGGACGAAATCACAGAGGTTCGAAACCAACTGGCCCAGATGACGAATTCTCGCCAACCAGCCACACTTCCTTCTCAGGCTCTTCCTAACCCTAATAGCGTGTCGACCCAGCGGCGTGTTATGAACCCAAACCCGGGCCAAGCACACATAGTTTATCAAGCCCCCTCTATTCCTTCACCTGACAAGATGGAGGCTTCAACTTCCTATGAGGGTTACCAGCAGCAGCAACCCATCCTACCAAACCCTAACCAGAACTAGGCAGGATTGAATTCTATAACCACCCATAGTGGTAAGGAGACCCAAGATCCACCTTATCCAGAACACTCCAAGCCTGGTAGTGACCCAAACCCTAGGACAGTAATCCAGGAAGTTCCTATCCCTGTCCCAGATCAAAAACCTGGACCTATCCTAGAGGAACCAACCAAGGTTCCACTTCCTGAGGCCTTGACCAAGGGAAAGAAGACAACCAAATCCGTGGCTCCTGAGGAGGACCTTGTCAAGCTCTTTGAGCAGGTCCAAATAAACATCCCCTTGATGGATGTGATTCGCCACGGACTGGCTTACGCACGATTCTTGAAGAATGTGTGTACACCTCAGCATAAGCTGCAAACCAAGAGTGGGAGTCCAATTGTACTGTCAGAGCAAGCTAGCTCTGTAATCTTGAGTAGACTCCCACCCAAGGCAAAAGACCCAGGCACTCCCCTGATTTCATGCAAGATAGGTGAAACCCAGTTCGACAAATCATTGTTAGACTTGGGTGCTTCCATAAACTTGATACCTACATCCTTACTCAACCACCTGGAAGAATCTAAGCTAAAATCGACTAAGGTGACACTACAGTTAGCAGATCGATCCATAAAGTCACCAAAAGGGATTCTTGAGGATGTTATTGTAAGAGTGCGGGATTTTTACTTCCCTGTAGACTTCATAGTCTTAGATATGGATGCACCAGAAAACCCAAGGGATACACCAATCATACTAGGGAGACCTTTTCTGGCCACTGCAAGGGCCAACATAAGTTGTGAGGAGGGCCAAATAGAACTGAAATTTGGGAATCAGACCCTCAAAATTGATATCTTTAAGGCCTAACAAGGGATCAATTGCGGTGTCATTGAACAAATCTGTGATATTAGAGCTTTGGTTGATGAAACACAATTTGAGAATAATCTGATTATACCTCATCAACCACAAGAAGATCTTGAACCGCAATTAGAGGAGTTAGACCCTGATTCAGACAAACCCATAACTCCTATCCTTGAACCTCACACTCACCCTGAACCACCTGCTGCTGCTAATAACCCCATTCTTGAACTCAAACCCCTTCCCGATCACTTAAAGTATGTCCTTTTGGGTTCTAATCAGACATTTCCTGTGATCATAAATTCCAAGCTCACTCCTGATCAGGAATCCCGTCTGATTGCTGTTCTCCAGCAACATTGCAGAGCCATTGGTTGGACTCTCGATGACTTGACTGGAATAAGTCCCTCTTATTGCACGCACCGTATCTATTCAGAAGAGGGCTCACGACCTTCCCGTGAGATGCAGAGACGTTTGAATCCCAATCTGCAGGAGGTCGTGAAAAAGGAGATCATTAAGTGGTTAGATGCAGGGATCATCTACCCGATCTCCGACAGTCGTTGGGTGAGCCCAATCCAGGTTGTGCTTAAAAAGGCAGGGCTCACCACCATTACGACTGAAACTGGAGAGGTCATACCTACTCGAATAGCCAATTCGTGGAGAGTCTGCATAGATTACCGAAGACTCAATTCCTCCACAAAGAAGGATCATTTCCCACTCCCATTCATTGATCAAATTCTCGAGAAGTTAGCGGGAAATAGATTCTTCTGCTTTCTTGACGGGTACTCCAGTTATAACCAAGTAGCGATTCATCTTGAGGACCAAGAGAAGACCACATTCACCTGCCCCTTCGAGATGTACACATTCCGAAGGATGCCTTTCGGTCTCTACAATGCACTCGCGACTTTTCAGCGGTGCATCCTTGCCATATTCTCTGATATGGTAGGTGATTATCTGGAAGTCTTCATGGATGACTTCTCAGTTTTCGGGGCATCATTTGATGATTTCCTGCAGCACTTGGTTCATATACTTGGCGTTGCATCGATGTAAATTTGGTTCTTTCCTGGTAAAAGAGCTACTTTATGTTGCCTGAGGGGATCATCCTAGGTCATCTAATTTCTGAGAAAGGCATCCAAGTGGATCGAGCCAAGGTTGATCTGATTTCTCGACTTCCTATGCCTAGCTCGATTAGGGACATCCATTCTTTTCTGGGGCACGTCGATTTTTACTGTCGTTTCATCCCTGATTTCTCAAAAATCGCGCGTCCCCTGACTACTCTTCTCTCCAAGGATGTACCCTTTGAGATTTCCAAGGAATGCACTCAAGCTTTTGAGAACCTTCATGACCGAGTCACCCAGGCCCCGATCCTACAGTCCCCTGATTGGTCTCAACCCTTTGAGATCATGTGCGATGCATCTGATTTCGATGTAGGAGCGGTTCTGGGGCAGAAAGTTGATGAGAAACCCGTGGACCTCTACTACGCTAGCAAGACGCTTGACGAGGCTCAGCGTAACTATACAGTTACGGAGAAAGAGCTGCTAGCCGTAGTATTTGCCCTCGAAAAATTTTGATCTTATCTCCTGGGTTCCCACGTCATCATCTACTCGGATCACATAGCTGTGAGGCATCTCCATGCCAAGAAGGGTGCAAAGCCTCGATTAATCCTATGGATCCTGTTGTTGCAAGAATTCAGTCTCGAGATTCGTGACAAGGCGGGAAGATAGAACGTGGTAGCTGACCATTTGTCTCACCTTCCTTCTAAGATCATCAACCCCTCTGGATCCATCACGGAGCATTTTCTGGATGAGCACTTATTGACTATTGGTACTAGGCTTCCATGGTTTGCTGATATAGTAAACTACCTGGCATCTCGTCAGATCCCGCCTGATTGGCCGAAGGCCAAAAAAGACAAGTTGCGCTCTAATGCCAAGTACTACATCTGGGAAGACCCGTACCTTTTCCGCATAAGTGCTGACCAAACTATCAAAAGATGTGTCCCAGAGGGCGAAATCAATGATATTCTCTCCTTCTTCCATGACCAAGCATGCGGTGGCCACTTTTCTAGGCACAAAACCGCATCAAAAATCCTCCAGTGTGGCTTTTATTAGCCCACTTTATTCAAGGACGCATACAATCACTGCAAGGCCAAACTTTGGGCAACATGAGCCATCGCGGCATGATGCCTTTGCAGCCGATTCTCATATGCGAAATCTTCGATATTTGGGGGATTGATTTTATGGGCCCCTTTCCTATTTCAAACGGCTTCGAGTACATTCTGCTTGTTGTGGTCTACGTGTCCAAATGGATCGAAGCCATTCCGACCCGAACCTGTGATCATAAAATCGTTATCAAATTCATTCATCACAATATCTTCTCATGGTTCGGGATTCCTCATGCAATCATCTCTGATGGAGGGACCCATTTCACCAATGCTCAGTTCAAGTCACTGATGGCCAAATACAGGGTGTCTCACCGAATCTCTACTCCTTACCACCCCCAGACTAATGGTCTAGCTGAGCTATCAAATTGAGAGATTAAGAAAATCCTGCAGGTCACTGTTCGGCCTGACAGGAAGGACTGGTCGTCCTGACTTCCGGAAGCTTCGTGGGCTTATAGGACTGCCCACAAAACTCAATTAGGCATGTCACCTTTTAGACTGGTGTACGGGAAGGTGTGTCACCTTCCCGTCGAATTGGAGCACAAAGCCTATTGGGCAGTACGGAGTTGTAATTTAGATCTTTCTAAGGTTGGAACCCACAGAAAGCTTCAGATAAGTGAGATCGATGAATTACGCCTTGATGCGTACGAGAACTCGCGAATCTACAAAGAGAGAGTTAAAGCCTTCCATGACAAGCACATATCTAGAGAGATCTTTCATCCTGGTCAGAAGGTCCTACTCTTCGATGCCCGACTCAAACTCTTCCCTGGGAAACTGCGATCCAAGTTGGTCGGACCATATCTTGTCCAACAGGTTTTTGGAAATGAAGCCGTCGAAATCAGTCCGCTCAGCCACGATTCCGAACCTTTCATCGTGAACGGTCAGAGACTCAAACCGTTCATCGATGTAACCTCTACAGATTTGGCTGAGTCATCATTTATCCTCCATTCTCCCTGAGTATATTGCACCTAGCCAATGGCGTAAAACTCAGTGCTCAACGGGAGGCAGCCCGTCATTCTTTTTGGAAAAACCCGAAACCTTTTCTGACACCTCTTCGCACTTAAGGTTCATCCTTTAGGACAGCCAACTCCACCTCAGCTGCTTGCATCTGAGATTAGAAATCGTCCGCAACAGTCACCCCGACCTATCCACTCACCAAAATATCTGTCCTAATGTATGAACTAAGTTAAATAAAAACCCTCCTAAGTTACAATGAGGACATTGCAAATCTTAGGCATAGGGGGGTATGAAAGTGCAAAACTCGTAAGAAAAGGTTTTAAAGAAAAAAAATTCACATACACCAAAAACACCATAAAAATTAAAAAAAAAATTGATAAAAGAAATTTTTGTAGACTTTACAAAGGAGGAGGAGAAAAAGAACAAAATGATAAAAAGGAGCACAAAATGAGAGAAAAGAGATAGTCATTAGTAAGAAATTAAGGAATTAACCTAAGTTCCAGACCACATTTAGGAAAAGAAAAGGAAAGTGCACAGTAAGATTAGTAAGAATGCAAACCTTAGGCATTCTTAGATAAACTCTTAGTACCCATTAAGATCTAGATATTCCTCAAGAGGTTGAGGAGAATGAAAAGCTTAAGTATTAGGTCCAAGGCTTGGGGAGTATTTGGCCTCGTTAACTAACTTTTGGTTTACAAGACTCAGTAACCTAAGCACCTAAATTTCACACACAGTCTGGTTCAGTAAGCATAAGTATCAAAATCACGCAGAAGCGTTTCAAAAATTCTGAAAATGTCACCTAGAGTAGGAGCGGCCGATCAACATAAGTTGATTTGGACGAGTTCCCAGCACGGGGAGGTGGGAAATTCCCCTCGAAGATGCATAACAAAATATCATCTCCTCGGTGCCTGTCTCTTAGGATATTTACATATCCTACTAGGGGCATGTAAGCACTCTGCTAGTTCAGATTCCATGGATGGCATTATCACGAAGTGTCAATTGCTAGGGTCTGAATTCAGCCACGGAACACCATGGATGGGATTATCTCAAATTCTCGAAAGCCAGGGTTCTGGGGGTTACCATGGGCGGTGCTATCTCGAAGAATAGACTGCCAGGAACTCTTGAGGAATGATGATGGGGACAAGGAATCCGATACAGACCGTGTTGAGAAGCCAATCCTAAGCTAGAATTAAAAAGAAAAAGAGAGAGAAAACTCTCCAAACATATAAATCTTCTACCTCTCTCTCTTATAAAATGCACTGCGAACTGAACCAAGGCTAAAATTATCTCAAGCACAGGTGCTTTAACCACGAAGTCCAAAAACCTTAGGTTAGTTCCTGTAGGCCTTAAAAATCTTTGCTAAAGACTGAGGCTAAAGCTAGACGGATCTGCATCTTGGTTGGTACTAGAGTACCTTTTAGGCCTATGGTTGGCATTCTGACCTAATCAAGGTTACAAGAGAAGAAGCACTTATCTAAACTTAATAAGAAATTCATGGTCTAGAACAAAGGTTAAAACCTTAAAATTTTGCTAAGGGACTAGAAAAAGCTAGGCATGCGGGTATGATGAGAGCCTCATCATGAACCCTAACTAGCACAATTTGATCTAAATAAGTGTGAAAAAGCTCCTACAAAACCAAAAGAAAAGCCTAACTCAGAGAATTCTAAATTTAAGAATAAAACAAGTCATGAGGGGTTAAACTGTAATTTTACCAATGCAGTACACAAATAAGGTATCTAAGGGTCTAAACACAGGTCAAATGAGCTTAATAAGGAAGGAAGTGGGATAAGCCGATCTGAAAAGGGTTATAGCAACTTCTATGAATTAAATGACATTCTATAACCCTAAAAATAAACCCACTTTAATTCACGAGGTTCTAGGTAGGGTAAAAATCAACTAAACCCTCTAAAATTCATGGAAAAATACTCCCTAGGGTTTAGAACCTTCAATTTGGCCTTTGCAACCTATTTTGACCTAAATTGAGAACCATGCCCAAATTTTAACCTAATTTGATTTTTTACGCAAATTGACCGGTCAAATGTGGTCAAACCCAAAGTCAAATTACACCGTTGAATTACTTAGGTTTAAATTAGGTTGGTACAAAAATTTGGGCCTAAGAGAAGGCCATCTTGACCGACTTTACAAATTGGTCCTCTTGAATTACTTTTTGACCCTTATCTTTTCAAAACCTTGAATTTAGACCCCTATCTTCCCCTTCGTTCTTTTCAGAACGGTCCTCCCTGCCACCCTGCGCAGGCACCATACCTCCGGCGACCTTGTGCGGAGGATGGCGCCGCGCAAGGTATGGCAACCGCTCTCAGGAACGAACGGGGGGCTCCCTGCGTCGTCCTCTGTCGCAGGGACCCTCCCCTGTGACCTGCGGCTGCCCATGCCTCTCGTGCGAATGCACGAAAGGCATGGGTCTCCATCTCCGGCCATCTCCGGCGAGCTCCCCACGTCGCTCCCTTGAGACCCTCTCCTCATCAGCGCCTTTATAAGGAGTGGCAAGGGCAGCCGTCTCCTTCAAGCTAGCTTTGGCCGAAGAAAACCCCCCTACTTCGTCTCCTCCCACTCCGGTCAGACAGCCCAAGCTTCCGACGATCTTTCCTCCTCCTCCTCATCGCTCTGCTGCCATACCTGCAGTAGAGCTCACTCTGCCTCGTCTTCCCACACCAGGCCGCACCAGCTGGCGTCTCCAGATCCCCTCCTCGTCGCCGTTACTCCTCTTCTGGGAACCTTCATCCCCAGCTCCGGCAGGCACGTGCCAAGCGTCTTCCTCTCCCTCTTCGTCGATTAAGTAGGTAGGAACCTTCCTCTTACTCTCCTCTCACTTTTCCCTTCTTAAATTGGCACTTTAGACCCCTCGACTGCCACAACCACCTCCATCTGCTCCACCTCCGGCCTCCATCTTCGGCGAGGTCGCTCCACCTCCACAGGCCATTTCACCCCTCGCCGACAAGCCCAGAAGCTCCCCCTCACTCCACTCAAGCATTTCCCCTACTCCATTCACCACCCTTCACCTTCAGACCACCCCTCGAACACACCCACCTGCACCTCTGCAGTGTGCCCTAGGCACACGGCCACAGCCACTTTCCCGCCACGACGACCCCTGCACCACCTTCGCCGAACTCCGGCGAAGCTTCCTAAGCTATCTAACGTGGCTGTGAGGCTGTTTTATTGCTTTCAGGTCTCGGCCTCCTCGCCGCCATTGACGGATAGCAGGAGCTGCTTGGCGAGCAGCTCCAGGTTCCTTCAGTACCAAGTGAAGGCTCCAGGAAACGCGAGCTACTTCCGCGAGTGTGCCCAGGCCTTCAATTGGGGTCGTGAAGCCTTCGCTGCTGCCCTAATTTCCAGCACCTTCTCGCCTGCAGGCGCACGGAGTAGAGGTGGGACTTTAGTCCCACCTCGGAAATGTGTGGGCGCATGCCAACACATAAATTAAAAACGTGACATTAGCTGATCGCCTCCGAATACACATGGGGTGAGGTCCCTCACCTATTCACCACCCTCGTCCGTGAGCTCATCACACGGATCAGGCGCGACCCGACCCGACACCCTCCTGTGCACTCCTCGCACACCACCCATGCTGGTGCGCCTAGACCCGAGCACGCGACCCGACCCGATAACCTGGCTCTGGGAGAGCGCACCCAAGAGAGATTCAGAGAGAGAGAGATGCGGGGAGAGGGTAGATTAGGTTTTGCGCTGAGCTTGTGTGTGTGTGTAGAGAACAGGTGAGGGAGGAAGAAGCAAGGCACCGCTGAAGAGAAGGAAGGAAGAAAGAAAGAAGAGGAAGAGCAGTGGCTGAGACTTACCCGCAGAGAAAAAGAAGAAAGGAGAAGGAAGGAAGGAAAGAAGCTAAAGAAAAGAGAAGAGCAGGGGCACTGTAGCAACAACGTAGTTAAGGCGTCTGATTTCTGAATCAGACGTTGGAAAGAAAGGAAGGAGTGAAGCAGAAGAGGAGAGCAGAGGACAGGCCAGAGAAAAAGAAAGAGAAAAGTGAAGGAGGGAACCTCTGCAAAAAAGAAGAAGACGTAGAAGAAAATCAGAGAAGAGAAGAAGAAGGAAGAAGAGGAAGCCTTCGCAGCAAATAAAAGAAGAAGAAGACAAGCTAAAGAAGAGAGCTGGCTGAAGAGAAGAAGAGAGAAGAAGAAAAAGCCAAGAAGAGAATTTTTTCTCTCTCTCTTTCTCTCTCTCCTTTGTCTTAATTCTTGTAAAACTCTATATATTGTGAATTCATATGCTTCTGGAATCATAGTTTGCTCCCTGAGTTCGACCTCGGGAAACTTTTAATTCCGAGTAATAAATTATAAACTGGTAGCAGCTTTTTTATTACTACAACGTCTAGAATTTAAAACCAAAGCGGCGAGTTGTAACCACTAGGGCAATCTCCATACACCCAGATGCACAGATAATATTGGCCCATGCAGGTGCCAAAAATGGGTGATCCATAATGATGGGTGCATCACGGAGATTAGGAGGAACCTTCATGTCTAGAATGAAAAAGTCTACTAGAAAGCAGAAACCATAGACTTTAACAATAACATTTTCAACCACCCCCCTTAGTGTTTTCACATATCAGCCCTCTAACTAAATCATAACCAAGGTGGGCTTTAACTCCCCAAATTGAAATCGATCACATACGGCGATAGGAATCAAGTTGATGGACGAACCCAAATATAGAAGGGCCCAATCAAATGGAGAATCCTACAAGTAGCAGGATATGAGTAGTGTACCGTGGTCTTTCTTCTTCTGTGATAAGTCAACCAAGATAATTGCACTAGCCTCCTTTGATAGTACCGCCTGTTGTCCATTTTGTTGTTGCCGCCTTCAGGTACAATAGTCCTTGAAGAACCTAGCGACAGCAGGGATGTGATCTATAGCTTCAAGGAGGGGAACTTGAATATGTACTTCCTTGAACATTGCCTTCAGGCCCTCAAAATTCTTTGATCCCTTTTTCTTTGCTAAATCTCGCGTAAGAGCTTTAGTAAAAGGAATGGGAATTTCAGGGTCAGCAACAGGTCTTTTACCTTTATCCACCTTAGGAGGCTCCTGATCAAGGTGAGAATGAGAGGGTAAGCCATCCTGAGGTGGAGGTCATGATGAATCATGACCCACCTACCTATACGGTGGGTCCTGTGTAGTCTTCCCACTCCTCAAAGTAACAGCCTTTGCATCGACATACTGTCCCTGAGGTGAAGGAGCGGAAGGGGCAGAGTAGGTTGGGGTCGGCAATAGAGCACGTTGAGTCAAAGCATAACCAGGAGGTACAGGAGGTACCTGAAGTATTGCATGTGTCTGTCCCTGTGGTGCTTGGAACCTGGGTGGGGTACCCTGATTCTGCACATGTCTTGGGTTTAGGATGGACTGGGAGGGAAAGACTTTCTGTAATATGTTCTCCTATAGCATTTGGTTCTGCATGCTCTGGATGTTCTATATCTGGTCAACCATAGCTCTCATGATCTTCATATTTTCTTGGTTCGTTTGCCAAAATGTGTCTTCCAACTCCTCAAGAGGGTCGACCCGTTTTGGAGGGTGAGTGGTAGTATCGTGTAGTGGCTGGTAAATAGATCGTGACTACTACTAGGATAGGAATGGCTGCTACCAGGGGTACGTGTTTGCCACATTCCTGTATTGCCTAGTCTGGTGTTGTGGATCTCGATCGGGTCTCTGTGAGTTCCCAGACCAGGCGAAGTTTAGATGCTGGCGCCAACCGGGGTTATACGTCTCAGAATATGAGTTGTTATGCCTATATCCTTGAATAGTGTTAACATCTTGATAGGCCGAAGATGTTTAAGACATATATTCATTAATGGAATACGCACCATAATCGTCGTGAGGTGCGTATCCCTGACCATAAGGTGCCAACTGCAGATTGTTCACGGGTTCCTGATAAGTCGGATCCCGTGAACAAATAGAAGGGGAAGATGCATCCCGAGTGAGCATATGTACTCAAGAAGAAGGGGAGCAGGATGCAGAGGAAGAGTGATATGAAGCAGCGGTACCTGAATATCCTGGATGAAAATGAATCAGTTCATCGAGCTTCTTGTCCAATTGATCCACCTTGTCCAGCTTCTTGGTGATGATGTCCATGCCAGCTCATGCTGACTCTACATAAGCCTCATGGACAGCAGCTCGTTGTTGCCTAAGTCGCTGGAATTGCTTCATTAACGCTGCATTCATGGAGTTCTCTACTAAAGACCAGAACAGTTCAAATGCACTATTTTCGTCCTTAGCAAGGAAATTCCCATCACTAGATTCATCAGCCGGATATCGATGTGTATCATCTAGACCATGTCAAAAATCTGAGCAAGGTGCCACCAGGGCACACCATGGTGGGGAAACTTCTGGAGAAGGTCATACAATCTGTCCCAGGCATCATGCAACTTTTCCCCCGATCCCTGGGAAAAGGTTGTGATTGCCCACCTCATCACATTTGTTTGACCTATTGAGAAGAACTTTTGGAGGAATTCTTGGTGTAATTCCTCCCAAGTAGCAACTGGCCTCCCGATGGTCTTAAACAAATAAGAAGCTTTATCTCTCAAGAGAACAATTATGATATCAACATATCTGATGGGAACACCATCATGAGCCATAACTAACTCAATTTGATCTTACTAAGTGAATAAAATCTCCTACATATCCATAAGGTCTTAAGGGCACAAACATTGATTTGAGAAGAAGACAAGAATACAGGGTTATTTATGCAAATTTACCATTCTATCAAAAAAATAGAATAACCATGAGTTTTCTCAGGGGTTGAAGAAAGGTCAAATGTGCTTTAGAATTCTATCAAGAGGGTTAGTACTGACAGAAAAGGGTTTAAAGGGTTTTCACGGGAATTAAATGACTTCCGAAACCCTAAAAATAGACCCGTTTAATTAACTGAGGTTATGGACAGGATAAAATTCACCCAAATCCTCTAAAATTCATATAAAAATATTCTTTAGGGTTTGGCATCCTTGATTTGACCATTGGAACCCGTCTTGACCCAAAATAGAGCCACAGATAAACTTTTGCCCTAATTTAGGTTTTTTCATAAATTACCTAGTCAAACTTGGTCAAAACCTAAATCTAACTTCACCATTGGATTTCCTGGGTCCAAATTAGGTTTGTACAAAAATTTTGGCCCAATCTGAGATCATCTTTACCTAGTTTACAATTTGGTTCTGTCTGACTCCTTTATCTCACACACATGCCCCAAACTTTTGAATCCTTTACAAATAGGTCCCCAACTTTATCATCTCCTTTTTCAAATAGGTCCCTACCACCATGAACTCCTAATCCTACAACTCTGGTGAGCTTGATTTGGTATTTTCTCCTTGATTCCTTGACGAATCCCTCTCAGATTTGAAAGGGAAGTTCGTCAAGGAATTCCCTTCCTTTTGAGCCAGATTCAAAGCTCTAAAATTGGCCGAAATCCTGGTGCGAACCTTTGAAAGATTCGGGTCGCCGTCTCTGGTGACCTTCCAAGCTTGGGAAGCTTTCTTCTCAAGCTCAAATCATCCTCCAAAGGCCTATAAAAGAAGCCCCAATGCATACCGTCCATCCAACGCTTGAATTCGATCGGAATAACCCCCAACCCAATTCTTCTCTCCTCCAGCCGAAGTGCTCCTCGATGTTCGGTGACCTCCTCCATCTCCATTCCTCGTTCGTTCGTAATACAGGCGATAGATTTATCTCCCTCATCTTCCTCCGCACCGAGCAGTACCAGCCAGTGCCTCTATCTCCATCATCCTCCCCGTCCAACCCCCACCAAAGCTACCTTCTTCCCCGGCGTAGACCATACTGCAACCGGTGCTGCCTCTGCTCCCCATCGTCTACCAACTACCTAGATAATCTCCCTAACTCCTCTACTTCATTTTCACCCCAACCACACTCAATTTGGACTACGCTACCACCCATTCACTGCCATCCCTTCCGTCTCCAACAATCCCTCCAGCGAGGCGCATCCGCTACTACACCCTTCCATCTGCCTCACCAAAACTCTCATAAGCTCCACCACACCACTCTCTACAAAACCCCTATCCCTATTTTCCACTCCACTGACCCACATCATCCACCAAACAACCCATCACTGCACGTCCATTTCTGCCTCTAATCGGCCACAACAGGCCGCCATCCGCCACGAAACCACCGCCAACACATTCCACACCCTCCGGCGATACTAGTGAACGTATTTAATTGGGCCGAAAGGTCATGCTTCTCCTTTCAGGTGTTCACCATGTCTCCGCCGCTGCCACCATCAACTCCACCACGTTCTTTGAGTTCCAAGCAATAATAGCTCCAGGTCGAACCCCCAGGCAGCGCAGGACGGTTCCAGGTCTCATCCCAAGTCCCTACTTAAAAGCTTCAGCCACTGCCATGCGTCAATTGGATGAAGATTTCACAGTAGCTACGCACAGAGAAGTCCTGCGGATTTAGTCCCACATCGTGGGTCTTCGAAGCAACGCAGCCGAATAAATTGAAAAAGTGAAGCAAGCTTATCTCCTTAACACACTGGGGGGTGAGGTCCCCCGCCACCCCTTCACACGCGCCTCGCCCATGACATGCATCACGTAGGCCTAGTCCAACCTAACCCGCCTAACCCGTGCACACCTCAGCTGTGACCTACACTGGCAGCCCTGGTCCCAGGTGCGCCTAGATCCAAATCTGATTACTCGTGACTGTGGAAGGCTCTGGGAGAACGAAACCTAGAGAGAAAAAGAGAGAAAGTGCGCACGGGGCAAGGGGGGTTTTGCTCTGAGGAGATTTCGACACTTAGTTGAAATTAAAGCCCCTCTATGTGTGAAGATGAGAAGAAGCAGAGAAAGAAAAGAAAAGACAAGGCAAAGAAGAGAAGAGGAAAAAGACAAAGAAGAACAGTGCTTCCCTAGCACTGTAGCACCTGCTGTTTAAGTCGACTGATCGGCCTGACCATCGACTAATACTACTATTGCATTATTTGAGATACTTGAGCTTATTTGTGCTTAGGGTAACTTGGTGATTCAAATCACCATTTTACCCTAATCTTTTTGCTTTATTGACATTTGTTTTATCATATATATCATTCTTGCTTGTATTTATTGTTATACATTGATAGAATTGCAATCTTGAGAGTTAATTATTACTTTCTCTTATGTTCAACCTCAGATTTCTTTTGAGCATAACTTTTGTTTGTTTTTAAGTGATTTCGACCTATACTATGACGCAGCTTTTATAACCTCGATTTCGCTCGTAAACATTTTGGTGCCGTTGCCGGAGAGCAACGCGCAACTTTGATCTCTTGATTGCAATATCTAATTTGATACTAACTTGCTCTATCTCTTTTGACTGTGATCCATTTAGGGGGATTCATTGGAAGAAGATTAGCCGCACATCAGAACACTCCAGGGGCAAGTAAACTCTATCCAATTTTCCCTAAGCCCCTGATTCTGAAAAAACTAAAAGAAGAAACAAATCAATAAGGTTCAACTTGCATTCTATTCTTAGATTAATCATCAAGTTTCCTGATTTGATACATTTTGTTTAGAGAACATCCAAACCCTTATTTGTGCACCTACTCAGGATATAAGGTATCTGGGGCTATCACCTTCTTGGTTGATCCCTAGGTACCACATTTGAACAAATTGAATTGGACCAATCAGAGCCAATTAGGGTTTCCAGTTTAGGGTTTTAAAGACACACTTGCTTAATCAAGAATTAACCATCCCAAACAGTGTGTGCCTAAGCCTTGGTTGAATTGATCTATTCAAGCAAACCATAAAATCAAGCTCTTAATTTCATTTGAACACTAAAAGAGGGACCTAAATTTCTCAAAGGACAAACAGGTGAAGTTGACCCACCTTGTTGGGTTAACCAATCTTCAAATTAGGTCACCTTGCACTAAAAGCATATTAAAGTTCAAGTGCAATCAGAAGCACCCCTGCTCTTAACTTAAAACTGGTAGACTTCAGAGGTTAAGTCCCCATTCTGGTCTACCTGGACTCTCAGTGACAAGAAAGGTCGGGTGGGGGAAACCCTGTAACCCTAGGGGCGCTCTACGGTGTAGGGGTCTTCACGAGACTCCCTTTCTAGTTACCCAGGTAATTCTCAAGTGGAAGACTTTCTGACTTAGGAGTATCATCCGCCCTGAACCTCTATAGTCATCCAAAATTTTTTAGGTGTCTTGATTGGGTCCATCACCTGCTATCCCTCACCTACTCCATCGGTGCATGTTCGGGAGGAGGTCCTTAAGACCACCCTTGAGGACTCCATTAGTCATTCACTCTCGTCGAGGTCGAGCCTCGACTTCCGTGTTTGTGCAACAACCTGATCACATTGACATATCTTCTGATTCAGAACCTACTTCCCCCTTATCAGCTATAGATCACCAAGAAGATCAACTTAACCTTGAACAACAACTCCATGATTTCCGAAATCAAATCAATGCCATCATCAACCCACCGTCGCGTCCTCAAATGCGAGATCACTATAATCCTACAGCAGTTGAGATCGAACCTCGAATCAACATTTCTCGTAGGAGGACCCAAGGTGGATCTCAAGCCTAGCATGCTTCATATGACCCCAGAATTTCATGGCTTGAACTCCGAGGATCCTTTCCAGTACATCAAAAACCTAAAACATCTGGCCCACACTTTTGGGGCAGATGTACAGAATCGGGATGGATTACTCTTGAAACTCTTCTCATTCTCTCTGGCCAACAAAGCCGCTCACTGGTTTCAAGCTCAACCACACACAATCAACACATGCGAAGAACTTCAAACCGCCTTCCTGCAAAAATTCTACCCCATTGGTCGTACAAATACAATGCGGCACCAAATCACACACTTCTCCCAAGGAGTGGGAGAATCTCTACACGAGGCATGGGATTGCTTTCTAGATCTCATGCGTAAATGCCCCCATCACAGAGTTCCAAAGTGGGAACAAGTCCAATCCTTTTACCACGGACTCCGTGAAGACATCAAGCTATTGTCAATGCAACCTGTGGTGGTAGCATCATGGGTCAACATGAGGACACGATCTGGGAGATTCTAGAGAACATGTGTGAGAACTCCCTGAACAATGAGTCATTGGATGCGTACGACCGGACGTCCACCTGCACATTGACAAACAATCGGAGGGTACACAAATCCCGAGGCCTTTCCGCATCTGTTGATCTAGAGTTGGTAGCCAGTCAATTGGATAAGGTCTCTATTATCGAAAAGAAGGACAACATCACTCGTCATCTACACAAATCCACCTCTGCACCTCAAAGCACATATGCGCACCCACCCACGGGAAGGGAGGCTACGCACAACATCTACCACTCCCTGGGGATGGATGCATATCCACCCCCATCTGATTATAGCTTCAGAGGCAACTCCAGGTCAGCCCACCATAGTTGGGGGAACTCTGAACCCCCGTACCCTGATTATCTCAGAGCTCCTCAGACCTGCGAGGATCTCCACGCCGTCCAGAATAATCCCTTCTCCAACACCTACAACCCTGGATGGCGCAATCATCCTAACTTTTCGTGGTTAGGAAATAACCGGAATCTAAAAGCCCAATTCCAACCCTGACCACAAAACCAACAACTGTATCAACCCACTCAACCAAGGCCTAATCAAATTTTCCAATTTGGACTGCCTAAAGAAGACCAGACATCTTTGATTCTCCAGACCTTGGTTGACAAGAAAAAATAGCACAAAGAAGAGATCTCTGAGCTGTGCAATCAATTGGCCCAGTTGGTAAGTGCTCGCCAGCCTAGTTCACTTCCTTCCCAGCCTCTTCCAAACCCAAATAAAATGACGAACCAAAGGCACGTTATGAACACAAATCAGGGCCAAGCTCACTTTATTTATCAGGCCCCTTCTGCTCCATCACCTTATGGGATGGATGCTTCAACTTCATACTCAGGATTTCAGCAACAGACACCTATTTTGCCTAATCCAAACCAAAATCAGGCAAGATTAAATTCCGTCACCACCCGTAGTGGCAAAACAACACAAGACCCACCTTTTCCTAGCGACGACATGCCTGAGCCTGTAGACCCTAACCCTAGATTGGTCATCCAGGACACACCCATCCCTGATAAAGAGCATGAGCCAATTCTAAAGGAACCATCTAAGGTTCCATTTCCTAAGGCCTTGACCAAGGGAAAAAAGACAACCAAACCCGTGGCACCTGAGGAGGACCTGGTCAAGCTCTTTGAGCAGGTCCATATAAACATCCCCTTGATGGATGTGATTCGCCACATACCGGCTTACGCACGATTCCTGAAAGACATGTGTACACCCAAGCGTAAGCCACGAACCAAAGGCAAGAATCCGATCGTACTATCAGAGCAAGCCAGCTCCATCATTTTGAGCAAACTCCCACCTAAGGCAAAAGACCCAGGCACCCCTCTAATCTCCTTTTCTATAGGTGATATACAGTTTGACTGAGCCTTATTAGACCTAGGAGCTTCCATCAATTTGATACCCACATCCCTACTAGACCACTTTGAGGAATCTGAGCTTAAACTAACAGAGATGATGTTGCAATTAGCCGATCGATCTATTAAGTCGCCAAAAGGAGTACTCAAGGATGTCATAGTTAGGGTACATGATTTTTACTTTCCTATGGATTTCATCATCTTACACATGGATGCTCCTGAGAACTTGCAGAATACACCAATCATACTAGGGAGACCCTTTCTGGCCACAGCTAGGACCAATATTAATTGTGAGGAGGGCCAAATTGAGTTAAAATTTGGGAGAAAGACACTGAAGATCGACATCTTCAAGGCCCAACAAGGAATTAATTGCGGAGTTATCGAACAAATTTGTGATATCGAGGCTTTGGTTGACAACCCATGCATCGAGGAAAACATGATTATTTTTTATCAACCACAAGAAGATTAAAACCCACAATTAAAGGAGCCTGAACCTAACCTAGACATACCCATAGCTCCTTCTTTTTCTCCCAACACCCACCATGAACCACATGCTGCTGCTGATAATCCAGTTATGGAATTGAAACCCTTCTTTGACCATCTCAAATACGTCTTTTTGGGTTCCAATTAGACGTTTCTTGTGATTATCAACTCCCGGCTCACATTTGATCAGAAAACATGCTTGATTACTATCCTCCAGCAACATCGAAGAGCCATTGGATGGACTCTCGATGATATGACTGGCATCAGCCCCTCATATTGCACACATCACTTCTATACTGAGAGGGCTCACCACCATCCCGTGAAATGCAGAGACGCCTGAATTGGAACCTGCAGGATGTCATGAAAAAGGAGATCATCAAGTGGTTAGATGCAGGGATCATCTACCCAATCTCCGACTGTTGGTGGGTGAATCCAATCCAAGTTGTGCCTAAGAAGGCAGGACTCACCGTGATTACGATTAAAACCGGAGAAACCATACCGACCTGTATAGCGAACTCATGGAGAGTCTGCATTCATTACAGAAGACTCAATTCCTCCATGAAGAAGGATCATTTCCCACTACCGTTCATTGATCAAATCCTCGAGAAACTAACGAGAAATCGATTCTTCTACTTTTTGGATGGGTACTCCGGTTATAACCAGGTTGCAATCCATCCTGATGACCAAGAGAAGACTACCTTCACTTGCCCCTTCGGGACGTAAGCATTCCGAAGGATGTCATTCGGTCTCTACAATGCACCCGCTACTTTTCAGCGGTACATGCTTGCCATATTCTTAGATATGGTAGGTGAATACCTTGAAGTCTTCATGAATGACTTCTCGGTATTTGGGGAATCATTTAATGATTGCCTCCTGCACTTGGTCCAAATCCTCAGGTGATGCATTGACGTGAATTTGGTTCTTTCCTGGGAAAAGAGCCATTTCATGGTACCTGAGGGAATTATCTTGGGACATCTTGTCTCTGAAAAAGGTATCCAGGTTGATCGAGGCAAGGTGAATTTGATTTCCAAACTCCCTATGCCTAGCTCGATCAAGGACATCCGATCATTTCTGGGGCACGTCAATTTTTACCATTGATTCATTCCCAATTTCTTGAAAATCACACGCCCCCTGACTAATCTTCTCTCAAAGGATGCTCCCTTCGAAATCACTGAGGAATGCATTCATGTGTTTGAGATCATACATGATCAAGTTACCCAAGCACCTATCCTACAGTCCCTTGATTGGTCTCAACCCTTTGAGATCATGTGCGATGCATCTGATTATGCTGTGGGTGCGATACTTGGGCAGAAAATAGACGGGAAACCCGTGGTCATCTACTACACTAGCAAGACACTTGACGAGGCTTAGCGTAACTACACAGTTACTGAGAAAGAGATACTAGTCGTAGTATTTGCCTTGGAAAAATTTAGATCATATCTTTTGGGTTCCCGTGTTATCATATACTTGGATCACACTGTAGTAAGGAACCTCCTCGCGAAGGACATGAAACCTCGACTAATCCGTTGTATCTTTCTATTGCAAGAATTTGATCTCGAGATTCGCGATAAGGTGGGAAAGCAGAACGTGGTAACTAACCACTTATCTTGCCTTCCTTCTAACATTATTGACCCTATCGGACCCATCACAGAGCACTTTCCTGATGAGCACCTCCTGACTATTAGTGCAGGACTTCCTTGGTTCACTGATTTGGTGAACTACTTGGCGTCACGTCAAATCCCGTCCGATTAGCCAAAGGCCAAGAAAGACAAATTGCTTTCAGATGCCAAGTACTACATCTGGGAAGACCGGTACCTCTTCCGCATTGGTGCTGATCAAATCATCAGACGATGCATCCCGGTAACGGAAATTTAGGATATTTTATCCTTTTGCCATGACTAGGCCTGCGGCGAACACTTCTCTGGACATAAAACCGTAGCAAAAGCCCTCCAGTGTGACTCTTACTGGCCCATGATTTTCAAGGATGTATACGATCACTATAAGGCATGCACTCGTTGCCAGACCTTGGGCAACATGAGCCACCACGATATGATGCCTTTACAGCCGATTCTCGTATGCGAAATCTTCAATATTTAGGGGATTGATTTCATGGAACCCTTCCCTATCTCGGATGGCTTCGAGTACATTCTTCTCACTATAGACTATGTGTCCAAATGGATCGAAGCCATCCTGACCCAAACCAACGATCATAAGGTGGTAATCAAATTCATTCACCAGAACATCTTTTCACAGTTCGGTATCCCACATGCCATTATCTCTGATGGAGGGACCCATTTCACGAATGCTCACTTCAAATCACTGATGACCAAGTACAGGGTGTCACACGGAATCTCTACTCCTTATCACCCCTAAACCAATGGTCTAGCTGAGCTATCAAATCAGGAGATCAAAAAAATCCTTCAGGTCATTATTCGACCTGATAGGAAAGATTGGTCGTCCTGACTTCCAGAAGCCTTGTGGGCTCATAGGACCACCCACAAGACCAAATTAGGCATGTCTCCCTTCAGATTGGTATACAGGAAGGCATGTCACCCCCCCATTGAGTTGGAGCACAAAGCCTATTGGGTAGTACGAAAGTGTAATCTAGATCTTTCTAAGGCAGGAACCCACAGATAGCTTCAAATGAGCGAGATCGATGAACTACGCAATGATGAGTACGAGAACTCACGAATTTACAAAGAGCGGGTTAAGGCCTTTCACGACAAGCACATATCCAGAAAGATCATTCACTCTGGTCAGAAAGTCTTACTCTTTGATGCCAAACTAAAACTCTTCCCAGGCAAACTCAGATCGAAATGGATTAGTCCATATCTTATCCGATGAATTTTCGGAAATGGACCCGTTGAAATCAGTCAACCCATCCTTGATTCTAAAACTTTTATTGTAAATGGCCAATGACTTAAGCCGTTCATTGAACTCACCAATACGAACCTGGTTGAGGTTTCTTCTGATCTCCATTCTCCCTGAGCTCATTGCGCTCGGCTGATGGCATTAAACTCAGCGCTTAACAGGAGGCAACCCGTCATCTTTTTGAAAAAAAACCCGAAACCCTTCTTGAAATATCATGTGCTGAACTCATATTGCACTTTAGGGTTTGTCCATTAGAGCAATCGACTCTGCCTCTAGTACCCGTACTGGAGCAGGAAATCGTCTGCAACAATCACCCCAACCTATCCACCCACCAGTTCTAATATACAATCTAAGCTGAATTCGAACCCACCTAATTTACAATGAGGACATTGCAAATAGTAAGCATGGGGGGGTATTAAAGTGTAAAACGTTGTGAGAATCACTTCACAAGAAAGGGTTTCATCAAAAAATTTACATATTCCAAAAAAAAAAAAGGAGGTTGAGGAAAAAGAAGAGCCATTTTTGAAAAGGAGGGAAGAAAATTGAAATGAAAAGAAAGGAGCATAAAGAAAAAGAAAAGAGAATTGAGTCCCTTAGAAATAATTTGGAACCTACCCACCTTTTAGGTTGGATCGAATGATGAACTAAAATCTAAAAGGCTAAAACTTAAGGGATTAGTGGCGAGTACCGACCTTAGGCCTCTTGGATCTATATTGGATTTAAACATTCACGTACTTGTCAAGATCCAGATTAATCCTCAAGAGGTTGGGGAAAATGCAAAGCTTATGTATTAGGTTTAAGGCTTAGGGAGTATTCGGCTCCGTTAACTGACCTTTGGTTTACGGGACTCAGTAACTTAAGCACCCTAAATCACACACAGTTTGGTTCAGTTTACTCTAAAGATAAAACCATGCCAAAAGGCATTTAATCTGTTATGAAAAAGGTCCTAAGATCTAGATTAGGAACGGCTCGAAAACACAAGTTGATTTAGATGAGTTCCTGGCATGGAGAGGCGTAAAATTTCCCTTGAAGATGCGCAATAACATACCGTCTCCTCGGTGCTTGTCTCTTAGGATATTTAAATATCCTACTAGGGGCATGCAAGCACCTTGTGCTGGTTCATATGCCATGGGCGGGATTATCCCGAAATCTTGATTGCTAAGGTCTCGATTTAGCTACAGAATGCCATGGGCAGCACTATCCCGAAGTGTCGAAAGCCAGGGTTCTGGGGGTTGCAATGGGCAGTGCTATCTCAAAGCATCAATTGCCAGGGACCATGCAAGGATTGATGGTGGGGACAAGGAATCCAATACCGACCGTGTTTAGGGCCAATCTGAGAATGAATCTAAGGAAAAATTTAATGAAAAGAAAAGAGAGAGAAAGCTCTCCACAAATCAAATTCTCCTTCTATCTCTCTCAAAATGCACTGGAAAACTGAACCGAACTAACCATGTTTCAAACACGGGTGCTTTAACCGCTGGGTCCAACGAACCTTAGGATAGTTTCTGCGGGCCTTAGAAACCTTCACGGCAGACTGAGGTGAAAGCTAGTCAGGTCTAGATCTAGGCTGGTACTTGAATACCTCCAGGCCTATTGTTGGTATTAAGATCTGATTCCTAGAGATGCAGCCTAGTAAGGCATCCTAATGGTAATATTCGACCTGAATAACTGGTTCGATTCAGATGGATTTACTAAGGGACTAGCAAAAGCTAGGCATGGGGGTATGATGGGAACACCATCGTGAGCCATAACTATCTCAATTTGATCTAATTAAGTGAATAAAAGATCCTACATATCCATCAGAAGGTCTTAAGGGCACAAAACATTGATTTGAGAAGAAAAGAATATAAAGGTTATTTCTGCAAATTTACCATTCTATCACAAAAATATAATAACCATGGGTTTTCTCAGAGGTTGAAGAAAGGTCAAATATGCTTTAGAAGTCTATTAAGAGGGTTAGTATAGACAGAAAAGGGTTTTCATGCATTACGGGAATTAAATGACTTTCGAAACCCTAAAAACAGACCCGCTTAATTAACTGAGGTTATGGTCAGGATAAAATTCACCTAAACCCTCTAAAATTCATAGGAAAATATTCTCTAGGTTTTGGCATCCGTGATTTGGCCATTGGAACCCGTCTTGACCCAAAATAGAGCCACAAACAGACTTTTGCCCTAATTTAAGTTTTTGCATAAATTACCTAATCAAACTTGGTCAAAACCTAAATCTAACTTCACCATTGGATTCCCTGGGTCCAAATTAGGTTTGTACAAAAATTTAGGCCCAATCTGAGATCATCTTGACCTACTTTACAATTTGGTCCTGTCTGACTCCTTTATCTCACACACATGCCCTAACTTTTGAATCCCTTACAAACAAGTCCCAAACTTTACCGTCTCCTTCAAATAGATCTCTATCACCATGAAATCCTAATCGTACAACTCTGACGAGCTTGATTTGGCATTGTCTCCTTAATTCCTTGATGAATCCCTTTCAAATTTAAAAGGGAAGTTCGTCAAGGAATTCCCTTCCTTTTGAGCTAGATTGAAATCTCTAAAATTGGCTCAAATCCTGGTGTGAACCTTTGAAAGATTTGGGTCCCCATCTCTAGTGACCTTCCAAGCTTGGGAAGCTGGCTTCCCAAGCTCAAATCATCCTCCAAAGGCCTATAAAAGAAGCCCCAATGCATACCGTCCATCCAACTCTCGAATTCGATCGGAATAACCTCCAATTCTTCTCTCCTCATCTAGCTGAAGTGCTCCTCAACATCCAACGACCTCCTTCGTCTCCATTCCTCGTCTGTTAGCAATACCGGCAACAGATTTATCTCCCTTGTCTTCCTTCGCGTCGAGCAGTACCAGCCGACACCTCTATCTCCTTCGTCCTTGCCGTCCAACCCCCACCGAAGCTACCTTCTTCCTCGGCGTCGACCATACCACAACCGGCACAGCCTCTGCTCCCCATCCTGTGCCAACTACCTAGATAAGTTCCCTAACTCCTCTACTTCATTTTCACCTGAACCACACTCAGTTTGGACTACGCTACCACCCATTCACTGTCATCCCTTCCATCTCTGGCAATCCCTTCGGCGAGGCGTGTCTGCCGCTACACCCTTCCATTCGCCTCACCAAAACTCTCATAAGCTCCACCACACCACCCTCTACAAAACCCCTCTCCCTATTTGCCACTCCACCGCCCACATCATCCACCAAATAACCCATCACCGCACGTTCGTTTCCACCTCCAACCGGCCACAACAGGCCGCCATCCGCCACGAAACCACCGCCAACACATTCCACACCCTCCGACGATACTGGTGAACGTATTTAATTGGGTCGAAAGGCCGTGCTTCTCCTTTCAGGTGTTCACCGTGTCTCCACCGCTTCCACCATCAACGCCACCACGTTATTCGAGTTCCAAGCAGTAATAGCTCTAGGTCGAACCCCCATGCAGCGCAGGACAGTTCCAAGTCTCATCCCAAGTTCCTACTTATAAGCTTCAACCACTGCCATGTGTCAATTGGATGAAGATTTCACAGTAGCTGCGCACAGAGAAGTCCTGTGGATTTAGTCCCACATCGTAGGCCTTCGAAGCAATGCAGCTAAATAAATTGAAAAAGTGAAGCAGGCTTATCACCTCAACACACTTGGGGGGTGAGGTCCCCTGCCACCCCTTCACAGACGCCTCGCCTGTGACATGCATCACACGAGCCTGGTCCGACCTGACCCGTCTAACCCGCGCACATCTCGGCTGTGACCCACTCCCGCTGCCCTGGTCCCAGGTGCACCTAGATTAGAATCCGATTACCCGTTACTGCAAAAGGCTCTGGGAGAGCAAAACTTAGAGAAAAAAAGAGAGAAAGAGCGCGAGGGGCAAGGGAGGGTTTTGCTTTGAGGAGATTTCGATGCTTAGCCAAAATCAGAGCCCCTCTGTGTGTAAAGAAGAGAAGTAGAGAAAGAAAAGAAAAGCCAAGGCAAAGAAGAGAAGAGGAAAAAGACAGAGAAGAACAATGCTTCCCTAGTACTATAGCACTTGCTATTTAAGTCGACTGATCGGCCTGACCGTCGACTGATACTACTGTTGCATTGATATTACCATTGCATTATTTGAGATACTTGAGCATATTTGTGCTTAGGGTAACTTGGTGATTCAAATCACCATTTTACCCTAATCTTTTTGCTTCATTGACATTTTCTTTATCATATATACTATTCTTGCTTGGATTTATTGTTATACATTGATAGAATTGCAATCTTGAGAGTTAATTGTTACTTGCTCCCTATGTTCGACCTCGGATTTCTTTTAAGCATAAATTTTATTTGTTTTCAAGCGATTTCGACCTATACTACGACATAGCTTTTATAACCTCGATTTCGCTCATAAACAATATCTAGGTCAAACCATCTTCGACAATTCGACTCAAATCCTCTATGTGCTAGAATGGATCCTCGTTCGAGTTACCATAAAAATAAGTCTAAATTAGACTTATTACGTTCAGCTTCAACTCAAACATGTCACCTCCCGCGGGAATCCACACCTGAGGTGGCATGATCAGTGCAACCGAATCATAAAAATCCTGCAATTCTCCTCGTGGTGGATGCTACATTTTGTCTAGAGTATTCAGGATTTGATCAATGCTCTACTAGTGTCACTCCTCAAATGCAACGATACTGGCCTCCAGTAGAACCATGGGATTCTGATTCCCCTCAGGCCTAGGGTTAGGATTTGGGTTAGCCATTTCGGCTAACAAAGTGGAGGGGTGGGAAGAGGAGGAAGGAGGTGATGAAAAGAGTCGCCTAGATTCCCTTCGAGTAGGTTCCCAAGGGCTAACCAGCTCAGGTCGTAATGACCTTCTCCCTCGCATAAACCAACTATAAGGGCTAGTGAAGACGAGTACATAAGGCAAAGGCCTTGTAATATAGATATGGTCCTTTAATTAGGTGACCGGATTTTCAAATTCAAGTTCTAATTTAGGAGTTACTTGTTATAAACCAATGCATAAAATTCACATTTCTTAGGTTAACCTAGACAGCTTAAATATGAGGGGACTAAAGGGAAGTTTCGGTAGGAGGCTCCTTGATACCCCTTAGCGGCGACCATTTAGCACTACCCCGTAGGCTTAGACAGTAGGTTTCACCAAGGAAATTTAGACTATTCACTTAGGTAAGCAATGACAAGTCAAGTTAAGGTATATATTTTTTCCCTTTTGATTTAGTTAGCCCTAACTCCAACAATGGACCTAGTTGTATTGCCTAAGTTTGCAAATAAATCAATTTTAATTCAAGATATGTGAAGTGATCAACTATTAACGTGCTAAATCAGTGTTTTAAAATTGCTTCATTGTAATATAGCCAAAATAGCACAAAAACAGATAAAATTTATAACTCAAATATCTAAAAATGAAGTCCAAGTCGAACACAAGGAGTAAATATGGAATTCATACGCTAATCTTTAATTGCATATAAACGAGCACAGAAAATTAAGCACAATAATGATATTCAATGAATAATAATCTATCACATTAAATATTCAATGATGCTGAATCTATCTCGAGATAAAAAGAATAGAAAAGCAAAAAGTGGTGATTTAAATCACCAATTAAGCCCTTTAAGCATGCATCACAAATATCTCAATTAAACCAAATAATCAATAGTAATTAGATGTCTGGCTACCAAGTCAGACGACTTAAATGTTGCCTACTACTGTGCCTTCAAGAGAGCTTTCTTATGTTCTTCTCTTCAACCTCTTCCTCTTCTTCTCTTCAGCCTCTTCCTCCTCTTCTCTTATTCATCTTGAGCCTTCTCTTCTTTCTCAGGCACGACCCCTCTCTTCTTCTTCTTCACAACACAGGGAACCCAACTCCCTTTAGTGATTAAGTGTCGCGCAAGGCCCTCTTCTCTTTAGCACAAGGCAGACAGTCACGCAGCAAAACCCTCCCTTCCTCGCTCTCCCTCTTTCCTATCTCTCATCTTCTCTTCTCTCAAACCTAGAGCATAGTCAGATCCATATGAAGGTTAACGGGTAATCGAGTTTGGACCAGGGTCGCTGGGCGTGTGTGGTGTCCAAGGAGTGTGTAGTTGGGTGAAGGGGACCTCACCCCATGTTTTGAGGCAAAGAGCCCAGAACACAAAATCAATTTATCCGCTATTACCGCCTCTTCCCTTCAAGAGGTGGGACTAAGTCCCACCCTCTTCTTCACGTAGAGCTCCAGTGGCTACTTTGCCCAATTGGCGTAGCGGCTGAGGTCCTTCTGCCTAATTAAGGCTGTAACTGGATATGAGGATGAAGTTCGCAGCACCTGGAAGTGGGATTGAGGTGTCTCGACGTCGGAGGAGCTTGGTCATGGTCAGAGATGAAGGCAGCGATGGGCAGTGGTCGGCGTGACCTAAAACACGAATACGGGCTTGAAAGTCCCAGTTAAATAGCTCCCTAGCTTCGCCGAAGTACAACGAAGGTGATGGTGGGTGTTTCGTGAAGGATGGCGGCGTATGGTGGTGTGTCGGAGTAGGAGGAGCGTGAAGGTGGGTGAGTTCGGTGGGCGGTTTAGGTGGGTGGAGTGGTGAATAGGGAGAGGGGTTTTGGTCGTGGTGATATGGCGGAGCTCGTGGGAGTGTTGGCGAGGTGGATGGATGGGTGTAGCGAGCGGATGACCTCATCGAAAAAGTGGCCGGCGATGGGAAAGATGACGATGAGTGTGTGTGTCGAGGGGTATTTTTAGGTTTTTGGATAGGAAAATTAACCTAGAACTCTAAAAGAACCTAACTACCTACTCTAAGGGGATGAAGGAGGTAGGATTGGCACTAGTTGTGGCTCGCCAGCCCGTGAAAGGTGAAGATCTCGGGAGGGGGCAGCGGCGAAGACAGAGGTCTGGGATGATGAGGCTTTGGCCAGCCACCGTCGAAGGAATGAGGGGAGGATAGCTGTGCATCCAATTTAATGGTTGGAGGTGCAGACGAAGGAGAACGAAGAGGGCCTCCGAAGCTTGGTTGGAGAGGGGCCAGAGGTAGGGTTTGGAAGAGATTTTTGGCCCCAAACCATGCTAAAAAGCACGGCCTTGCAATAGGTGTGCTTTTATAGGTGTTAGATGGTCGTTCCAAGCTTGGAAGCACGACAACTTGGCAAAGAAGGAAACCCAAACCTTTGAAAGGTTCGCATGAAGTTTTGAGTAGGAATTAGAGTCCAATGAATGGCTCAAATGGAAAGAGATTTTCTCAGGAGTTCTCCTTCCAAATTTGGAAGGGTTTCATTAATTAATCAAGGAGAACTCTCCAATCAAAGGTCACCGGTGAAGTAGGTTTAGAAGTTAAAGGCAGTGGGAACCTATTGGTGAAGAAGACAACAAATCTAGGGGGCTATTTGCAAAGAATTCGAAAGTTAGGGTCATGTGTGTGAGAGAAAAGAGTTAAATAGGACCAAAGTGCGAACTTGGTCAAGGTGATCTCTGATTGAGCCCAAATTTTGATATAAACCTAATTTGGATCCAAGAAATCTGATGGTCAAGTCGAATTTAGGTTTTGACCAAGTTTTACTAGGTAAATTATGTAGAAACCTAAATTAGGGCAACTGTTTGTCTGAGACTCTATTTTAGGTCAAATTGGATTCCAATGGTCAAAGCAAAGGTACCAAACCTTAGAGAATATTTTTCTATGATTTTCATACGATTTAGGTGAATTTTATCTTGACCATAGCCTCAGTGAATTAAGCAGGTCTATTTTTAGGGTTTCAAATGTCATTTAATTCTCGAAACGCGTGAAAACCCATTTACGTCAGTATGAACTCACTTATTAGACATTTATGACCATTTAACCTTCAATTAACCCCTGAGAAACCCCATGATTGTTCTACAATTAGGATATTCTGTTAAAACTGTAATTTTACCCCTGTTTTAATGCATTTCTCTCAGAAAGGATATGTATGAATTACGGCTCTTTGGCGGTTATGTAGAAGCATTTATCAATGGATTAAGACTAAATAAAGTTAAATATAGCTGATGATGACGTTATCATCATCAACCAAACAAACAAACCTCACCTACTAGGCAATGGACCCAATTAGGTCCCAATCAAGTCAAGTGGGTCACTAAAATGAATAAAAACCCTAAATTTTTCAACCTAGGGTTTATGCAACTCCTAAAAAGCAAAAAATAGACCAAGCACTAACTTTAAACTACTCTCTACAACAGATCTGGAATCCACACAATGAAAAATATGGAGGGTAGATTCCTTTATAAATTGGATTTCCATAGATTATTTTTATTGAATTTTTACTATTTGAGGTGATTTGGTATTGATTTTGTACTGACCAGGGGTCGGATAAGGCATACAAACCCCCTATTAGTATTTCAACTTAAAACAGTAGAAGGACCAATTTAAACAATCTTGAAAAATAACTCAATAAATCTGATTTCGCTAGCTTTCAAACCCCACTAATTACAATTCAATCAGATTTCTATATTAGTTGGAATAAAATTTGAAAGATGGATAAAATCACATTTTAATCCTATTTGACCCCAATTCACCGTGTGAATTTTTAAAATTCATACGGTGTGAATTTTCTTAAGTGAAAGGTGGCATTAGAAAGCTGATTTGAAAATTTACGTTCATACCAAATTTCAAAAGTTTTGGGTCGGTAAATACTCAAAAATTGAATTTTTAAATCATAAAAAAAATGCTGGTCAAGTTTCTAAAAATAGCAGAGGTTTTTAAAAAGGCTTGTGAAATGAAAAACCATTTTACTAAAATATTTTTTTCAAAAATTAAATTCAAAATTGAATTTTCTTTTTTCTTTTTTTTCTTTTACTTTTTCTTTTTTTTCTTTTTATTTTTATTTTAATAAAGCAAAAACAAGTAACACTAACCTAAGATTCTAAATAAAACCTAAGATCTAAGGAAATAAGAATTGCGACTAACTAAAGAATGGAAAGTGTGCACCTATTTTTTTCTTCACTCGCAATCGATGCGTGCACAGATTCACGCTTGATTCCTACACACCAAAGAACTTTGGACTATTTTCTTAGGTAAGTAATAACAATTCAGGTTAAGATATATATTTTTTCTCTTTTGATTAAGTTAACCCTAACTCCTACAATGGACCTAGTTGTATTGCCTAAGTTTGCAAATAAATCAATTTTAATTCAAGATAGGTGAAGTGGTCAACCAAACAAACAAGTCTCACCTACTAAGCAATGGACCCAATTCGATCCCAATCGAATCAAGTGGGTCACTAAAATGAATAAAAACCCTAAATTTTCTAACCTAGGGTTTATGCAACTCCTAAAAAGCAGAAAATAGACCAAGCACTAACTTTAAACCACTCTCTACGGCAGATCTGGAATCCAAACAATGCAAAATATGTAGGCTATATTCCTTTATAAATTGGATTTCCATATATTATTTTTATTGAATTTTTACTATTTTAGGTGATTTGATATTGATTTTGTACTGACCAAGGGTCGGATAGGGCAGACAAACCCCCTATTAGTATTTCAACTTGAAACAGTAAAAGGACCAATTCAAACAATCTTGAAAAATAACTCAATAAATCTGATTTCATTATCTTTCAAACCCCACTAATTACAGTTCAATCATATTTCTATATTGGCGGGAAGAAAATTTGAAAGATGGATAAAATCATATTTTAATCCTATTTGACCCCTATTCATTGTGCAAATTTTGAAAATTCATACGGTGCAGATTTTCTTAAATGAAAGGTGGTGTTAGAAAGCTGATTTGAAATTTTACATTCATACCAAATTTCAAAAGTTTTGGGTCGATAAATACTCAAAAATTGAATTTTTAAATTATATAAAAAATGTTGGTTGAGTTTCTAAAAATATTAGAGGCTTTTAAAAAGGCTTTTGAAATGAAAAACCATTTTACTAAAATAATTTTTTTCAAAAATTAAATTCAAAAATGAATTTAATTTTTATTTTCTTTTTCTTTTTTTCTTTTTCTTTTTATTTTAAGTAAGCAAAAACAAGTAACACTAACCTAAGATTCAAAATAAAAATGAATTTAATTTAGGGGTCAGGGGTAGCACAGTTGGTGCGCCTGCTCCCTATAGGGCGCTCACAGTGTGGGGTACGCGGGTTCGATCCCCCGCGGTATGCCCAATCATGCATAGTGTCCTCATGGGGGGACGCATCGCTGATGTTGCCCTCGCCTCGACTCGATGCTGGAGAGTGGCCGTGGCTTAGATCACGGAGGTGCTCCGTGGCCAGCAGAAATTTGGGGGCCCCGGGGGGTGGGGTCTCCCCCCTCCCTTTATTTATGTTTCAAAAAAAAGATTCAAAATAAAACCTAAGATCTAAGAAAATAAGAATTGCAACTAACTAAAAAATGGAAAGTGTGCACCTATTTTTTTCTTCACCCACATTCGATGCATGCGCAGATTCACGCTTGATTTCTACATACCAAAAGAAAGCAAAACAATTTGATTAGAAATCAGAAATCATAATCGGGTTGCCTCCCCGATAATAGTGCCATTTGTTAGATTCGACAATGCAATATTAAGTTTTTATGTCGTAGTATGGACACAAAATCAAACCAAACAAAAATAGCGAAACTCAATAGGGATGAGTCATGGTTGATCTCTGGGAGGCAATTGATGTGAAAATAATTCTAATTTTTACGTTTTTTTTTCTTTTTCTTGCTTGCAAAAACTAACCTAAATCTAACCAAGGAACCTAAAACCTAAAACTAAAATCTAAATCTAAAGATGATGGCTAATCTCTTGAACGGTGAACTCACCTGATACTCTCTCAAAATGCACCATCATGGTATAACGCAAATAAATGTAGAAAGTATACGAATAATGCTCAATGTGGAATTTGCAGATTATGTGTGTAATATCAGGGAATTTTGATCGATCATTAATTCATTCATGCAGGCGAGAGCTACCATCTACTTTTTTTTTCTTAATTTTTGTTTATGATTTTTTTGGGGTTTTTGAATATCAAATCGACTCCTAAATATGACTAACCTAACTACGCAAATCGATCAACCAATAATATAGAAGAGAATTGAATGGCGTGAGATTAATTTATCACAAAATAAAATAGAACTTGCATTGCATAGAAGAACCAAAATAACATAAATATTCATGGGAACAACAATAGAGGAATGATTAATAATGGAATTAAATTGACAAGAATTTAAATGACAGAATTAAAATCTAAATTAACAGAAATCCACTCGCCAATAATGCTCGTAGTGAGCCATCGGCACTAGAAGGGGGGGTGGTGGCTAGACCTTGGGTATGGGAGCCTGTCTACATGCCACAAGAGAGTGATGCACACCTAAAACTTAAGGAGAGTCTAGGCATACCAAAAAAAATAGAAAAAATAAACTATCTACTTGCATGAAATAAAATGCAAACATATAAAGATTAGTAGAACTAAGGGCATCAAGGGTGGACCTTGATGACCATGTGGTTGGTGGTGGTGGGAGGGGTGGTGTTGGTCGGCTGCCTAGGTGGTGGCGGATGGCCCTTAGGAGGTGGAGGAGAGGGCCAAAGGTAGAGGAGGCTAAGTGGTCGAATGTAAGAGGGAGAAGTAGTGAAGTGGCAGCTTGGTGGTGTTTTTATGGGAGGAGGGAGGTAGGGTTTGCGTACCCAAGGAGGAGGGAGGGGAGTTGGGATGTTGCCACTTATGGAGGGGGAAGGTTGAGTTGGCGTTGAATGGGTTTTGGGAGGGAAGAAGGGTGGAGTTGGGGTTTAATTTTCATAGGGATAAGTTGTGGCTAGGTCCTAATTAGGTTGGGTTAGCCTATGGGCAATTAGGTTGGGTCAAAATAGGTGGGTTTGAGTCACATTAGGTGTGTGTGTGTCTAATTGGGTTAGGGTGATCCTAATAGGTGTGTAAGGGTGTGGTCAATAAGTCTAAGTCAAGTCTAATTAGGTTCCACCGAGCCTAATTAGACTTGTGTGGGTAGAGATGGATCAATTAGATCTTAGGTGGATCCAATTGGGTTCAGGGGCACCTAATCAAGTATGAGTGCACCCAATTGGGTGTGGGTTAGGGGATTGGGTTTAAGTAGAGTCCACTTAGACTACCATGAGCCTAAGTAGACTAGGGTTAGTCTAATCAGGTCCAACTAGACCCAATTAGAATGTGATTGACCTAATTGACTCAGATTGAGCCAATTGAAGGTTCTATGGACCTAAATAGGATTCTAAGATATGGATTAGGAATAGGGATAGTGGATAGGGTTTACAGATAATGGATAATAGGAATCTGGACAACGCAATCTAGGTTTTGGCTAAAGTGGGGAAAATTCAAGGTTAGGGATAGAGATACCCCAGGTGGAGGATAATGGTTACGATAGTATGGATAAGAACATGGATAGCACTATCCATGTTTCAGGTTCTAGGCTAAGTTAACCTAATAGGAAGGTGGCTTAGGGATAGAAACAGGGATAAGGCTATCCAAAGAAACTATGGATAGGGATAGGGTTATCCTAAGTTCTTTTCTCATTTTTCTGCAGTTATTCGCACAAGTAACCTAGCATATCTCTCTTTTACTCCCTATGCCTTCATTCTTCATTTTTCCAAGCTTTATTCCAAGCTCCCGCTCTAGCTCTACTGCAGCTCCATTTATTTAGTCTCAGGACATCTCCTTAGCTCCTTATCATCTAAAGATACAATTATCCACTAATTAGCAAGGTAGAATGGCATTATTCTATAAATGCTAAGTAAAACAATTTTAATACAAAATATAGCTTATGCATGTATTATTCATGAGTTAAGCTAGAATCTAACTTAATTTAGGTTGATTAAGTCCTATGATTGCTACACAATCAATTGGGTAGTTGATGAAAGTTACCCCAAAACCTTTAACAAAGAAAAAAAATTTTGGTAAAAAAAAACAAGAGAAACGAGAGAGTGAGGCGAGGACTTGGGCAGTCTACATTTTAATAGATACCTAGGTACTGTTGAGTCTCTGTAGACGAGATTCTACATATAATTTCTTAGGGTTGGTAATAACTAGTGCTTAATATCTGATTCTTGACTCAATAAATTTATACATAATCTCTCGAAAAAATATACATATGTAAATATGCATTTATTTGTTGAGGACTAGCAAAGTTTAGGCATAGGGGTATCATTACATTCTAATCATGGCTCCTAAAATGACTAAATTAGACTAAATACCTGACTTACATTGTAAATAGAACATGCATTTCATGCATATCTCACATCTACATTCTTGTTTTCTACAATTTTTTGGACCTATTACTAATGTTGTTAATTTATGTATGTAGGTCCATAGGAGAGGAGCAAGATTTGTGCTAAAATGGAAGTGTGGGAGAATACGTGAAGACTGCATCAAGCAATTCCCACAATAGACAGGAGGGAGACAGTATCAAGAAGATCCAGACAGAGGAAGAGAGAAGGAGAATGCAAACCATCTCACAACTCGCCATGGCCACTTCCATTACCTCGCCATCACACATCACTAGCACCATCCTTTAAACCACTCAAAACCCTCTCTAAACCCCCCATTACGTCAGCCATCCATCCCATAAACATCCCCCATTAACCCCCTAAAACCTAAAACCTATTCCCAATCCCTAAATCCACCTACAAACTCAATCAAAACAAATTAGACATCCAGAACAAGTTTCTGGACATCCAATTTTGATAGGCAGAACCCAAATCCCAATCCAGGAATCCGAACTCTCACCCTGCTACAGTATTAGACATTCAAACAAGCTTCTGGACATCCAATTTGGGCACTTAAGTCATCCAAACAAGCCTATGAACATCCAATGGCCTATTCTAGACCTAAAAACTCATGGCCAACACTCTTTTTACCCCCTTAAACCACCATTAGGACACCTAATTAAACCCCAAACACTACCCTTAGTGTGCACCTATGGTAGAACCGTCTAAAAGCCTTAAGTTGTGCATCTTATACTATGCCTAAATCCTTCCCTAGGTGCACCATACCTTAGCCTAAACTCTATAAAAACCCATCTCCATAGCCAAAATCCCTCCCCACCCCCCCCACCCCCTCCCTCTCCATTCTCTACCTCAACACCACCCTCTCCACTCTCCACTTCTCTCCTCTCCATGGCCATGGTGGACGGCCATGAGCCCTCCTCCACCATGTGCTCACTTAAGGTGGTGTAGGCTTAGGCCGATGATCTACCACCCTTATTCCCCGTAGCCAACGGCTAGCAAGCCCTCCTTGGCATGGATGTCTTCTCATCTTCTTTTTCTTATACTTTTTATGTTCTTGTAGTGTATCTCTTTTCTTTCAATGCAAGTAGATTAGTTTCTTTCTATTGTTCTTCACGTTCTTCGTATTTCCTTTTTGATTTCGTGTTCCTTTCGCCACATATACACACACGCCCACACATACACTCACTCTCCACCATCATCTATCCACACCATCATGACCATCACTCCCCTTCCACTTAAGCATGCCATCCTCACCTCCATCTAATCACACTCACCATCCACCACTTCTACACACGTCATTTCCATCTCACCATCTTCCTCTTTTCTTTTTGTTGTAATAAACTTTGCTTCATGTTTTCTTTTGCTTTGTATAAATTGTCTTGGGAATCCTCACTTGAGGCCTTGATACATTTCTATTTGTCTTTTTGATTCCCTAAGTCCAAGCAACCATTATCCTCCATGTCGTGGGCTTCCCACCCCTTCACTTGTATTCAAGGTCAACTTGTTGATTCTATTTTCATGTCCTTGTGCAATTTTCCCTTTTGTTAATGCAATAAAAGTTAAGCTTTCATTTCATTCCTATCATGTTGTTTCTTTACCTTCGTACTTATTCAAAAGACAAAAAAAAAAAAAGTAGAGTAACAAAAGACCACAAAAAATCCCAAAACGAAAAAGTTGAAGATAATAACATTAAGAGATTGACCTAAGCGAGAGAGCCTACTAAAATCACCTCCCTAAGGAACCGATTGGGACTCACCAAATCTAATGTCAAAATTTGATTAGTGATCTTGTTAGCAAATTTATTTGATTAGTGGACTTAATGCGGAATTCAAGCTACAACGACAACTTAATGAATTAGTTTCGCATAGAGTTTCCCCTCATCAGCATGCATGCCCAAATCATAGCATTTACAATCTAAATGTATGATTTTACTAAGAAACTAACCCTAGATTAAGCAAATTAGGTTATAAATTAAGATGTTATCAATCGATGCCTTTGAAAGATTGCATCATGTGTTGGTTGTCAGGTTGAGATGGGGTGGATCTTCCTTACCCGTGCGTGTGTTGTGGTCCTTCGGGCAATCAACTCTCGAGTTGACCCTCCGACAAATGAGTGTGTACCATGTAGGCATTAACTATACCCTTTGACTCCTTGCAGCCTACACTTGAGAAGAGACAAGGCTAGGACTCTATCTCGTCGCTCTTTCTCCTTGTCTCTCTCTCTCTCTACTCCCTTGTTTCTCTCTTCTATCCCACTCTCCTTTTTCTTGAGAATCACGTCACCAAAGCAAATTCATGATGGGTCACAACCTTAATTACCCTATCTATAGGTTTATAATCTTAGTTTGGATTTAGGTTTACCCAAATATTGACAAAAATACCCTCAAAGTTGGTGTATTTACACCTCTTGCCTGTTCTTCATGTTTTTTGCGTAACTTGAGATAGGGCCTCGGATTCCCATAAAACAAGATCCATTGGAAAGCTTACAACAAGAAGAATTCAACACTACATTTATAGCCTATTTTGAAGAGATTTGACTAAAAATACAAGTTTTCATGTTTTATGAGATGCATTTGACTCAACTCGTAATTGACAGGTATCAATGGGTCCGACGTGAGTTTTCATGTGTTACAAAATGCATCTAACCCAATCGATACCTCACTAATATGAACAGGTCCAATTCAATACATTCAAGCTCGAAAGTCGAAATTTTGAGACTTTACCCCATATTCAACTCAACTAATTTCAGATGTTACTTCATCCCCCTAGTTGGATAAGAGCCTGCAACTTGAAGCATAGGAAGAAAGTCAAAGTGAATGGTCAAAACATTGCAAGGAAGGGTCCAACAATAAATAATGTGCCAAGTGACAAAAGGTGATGCAAGAAATGCCATAAGGGATGCACACAAGCATGGAGGAGCATATGGGATTTTGCCGAGGTTGAATTAACATGTGGCATTCTTCAAGAAACCTTGACCTATGAGGAAAGAGAGAACAATGACGGTTGACAAAAGGGCGAGAGGAAAATTGGAAGATGTTGGATGGGCTGGGTTTGATGGGGAGGTGGAGGTAGAAGATAGGTGTAATAATAAGAACATCAACACTTCATTTTAGCATATAGAATAGATAGATAATATATGACATTTTTTTCTCCCATGCATACCTCCGTTATCCATTACATGATGAACATAATACGTTATGGAGTTCAATTCTATTGGCTCGAT
Source organism: Thalassia testudinum (assembly GCA_037157565.1). Classification (NCBI taxonomy): domain Eukaryota; kingdom Viridiplantae; phylum Streptophyta; class Magnoliopsida; order Alismatales; family Hydrocharitaceae; genus Thalassia; species Thalassia testudinum. Next base: position 131,705,336 of record JAZHRO010000077.1, read on the forward strand.
AAGTGTGCCAAAAGGCAATATGCTACTTTTGAAGGACACTGACATATGTAGATCTACGTAGAATGCAGCTCAAGACCAATGATAATATCTCCAGATAAAATCCTTTTTAATTTAGCAAATTCAAATGCATTTACACATCCATATGGGTTGACAAAGGCACAACGGATTGTCACGATACAAATCGACTTGTCGTATGATAAATAATTGTTGGCTTTTTCAACGTGTGCATTTCCTTAGACTCCATTTGAAACCGGTTAAGAGTTTACAATTGGGTAATGACTTAGTGAAAGTAGGGTGACGAGTGAGATGATATATTTTTATTAATTTTAATTTTAATTTTTATTAGAAGTAGGAAAGTGAAGTAGAGGTGATAAATTGATATGTTCTACATGATTTTCATTTTTTCTCGCATTCAAAGTGGACCGATAGAGATAGAAATAATGAACATGTTAATAACTTAATTTGTTGTTATCAATAACAAGAGATGATGTAATGATCCCTCGAATTCTATATCATTTATTTACTGTAACACTTAACCGCACCGTTGAGGATAATACTTCAATTTAAGACTTTAACAAATAAGGTCAGGAAGATGTAAGTTGGGAACATTTTTAATAACAAATTTGAATGTATTCTGATTCAAAACTAACCCAAATCAACTTTATAATTGATAAAACTTAAGCTCTCAGTGTATAACACTGAATTTCAAGTCTTCCCTATAATTCAATCCTAGGCAAGTGTTTAACTTTCTTTCACAAGTATATCCAATTCTTTCTTATAATTCCAAGTTGATCCATTGTTATTTTGTTATACAAGAAAAACAAGCTTTAGTAATCTAATCTTTTAGATCTCACAATAGACAATAGGAAAAACAAAACAAACCAACTTCCTGATTCTAATTGATAAAATTTCCAATCAAAACAATTACAAGTAGAGCTGAATTTGAACTTGGGTCAATTTGCATTGTCAAAACTACCAATATGACAAGTCCACATCCGATTGAGAATTTGGCCAAATCCAAATTGATCCCATCCATCTGCACTCCTAACTTCTTCAGATCAAAGTATTAATTATGTAATAATTTATATGTTTAGGCAGCAAAATATTGCATTCTCTCATTCACAAAACTAATATTACATTAAAAATTGTTTAATGTAGAAATATTGTCACTACTACATGGAGATTCAAATGGCAACGGATAACAAAAATAAGTTTCACAAGTCACGAGGGCCTGTCAATAACATTCAAGCTTAACAAACTCAACCTAGGCTCAGCACAATACGTGCTCACAAACTTACCAAAATAGGTTAATGAACCAATCTCTTACTTAAAATTTAATCTTGACAGCTTAATAAGTCAAGCCCAAGCATAGGCAGTCTCGACTCAAGAAGGTCTCAGGCTAAGGGTGAGTAATGCATGCACACATACACGTACCAATAGCAAATTATAGGATAACCTTACGTTCAAATTTCACTTTTGACGTACAGTTTTTAAGACAAGGAGTCTAAATCACGGGCTTAATAAGAATCAATATATGTAATTTTAAAATATGTAAAACTGCTAACCTAGGAACACTTCATATATAATACTAAGCCTTCATCTACATCTCCCTTGCACGGTTATACCTTGTCAAAAACGTCCTAGTTTCATAGATCAACTTTAACTTAGGCTTTGGGTCAAGGGCTTGCAAGCCCAACATGATAGGTTATTCATGTTGAGTCTCAGCCTAAGATTCAAGATCGATAGCTTAATAAGCCACGCTTGAACCAAGCCAAACTCAGTCTCATCAGGCTCGATTGATAGCTCTAGTTACAAGGGCAGATACGAAGTCACTTCCGTATCCACAACAATTGTTGTGTCAAGGACAAATTGAACGATAACAAATATATTAGCTCATACACTTTACATCAGTTAGGGGTTGCAAATATTATACATCTAGCATCTACATCGGTGACAATTTACGGATAAATTAGGCTATGATTCTTTTTATTAGAAGGAAAATAATGCAATGATTAGTAGATTTCATTATCTACATTGTGGATTTCCATGAAAACAGGGAGATCTCTCTCCCCCAAGCAATAAACTTTAATACACTATAAAAGGAGCTAGTGGGAGATTGCTTTTCAAATAACTGCAGGAGATTTGCTACCTGTCATGAAAACATCCACCGCTAGATATGATCAAAAAGAAGCCTGGTGCAGACCCGAAAAGGTTGAAAAGCTGCATGTCCTTAAACTGAATGATTTATGAAGTCAATGAGCAAAGGGGGAAAAAATCATCACATACAACGAGAAAGAAAGAAACATTCATGGCTTCAGCAAGGATCATTAGTTGTAAGTAGCAATAACATAAAATTCCAATCAACAATAGTAGGCCTTGCTAGTAACAATCTAAACTTCTTGATTAACACCTAAGAAAAGTGAAGCTACTTTGGGTTAAGTAGAGAGAGCTCAAAACATTTATTATTAAATGAAAAATCGACTAGGTCCCTGTAGAACCCGCTTCTCTGGGTTGTTTTGCTTCTATCTCACTGTACACTCTTCAGCTTGTATCTTGAAATGGCTTCCAAAAGCACGTCTAAAACAGATCCTAACTCAAAAAGAGAAAAGGAAAGAAGAAAGAAGGAAGGGGTAAAAAACAAGTTGATTGGAATGTGCAACCTGGGACCTGCTCCCAGAGGAACCGTCAGTCAATCTAGAGACAACCGAGTTCAAAAGATAAAATGGAATGAGGGGGGATGGAAATGAGTAGAGAATAAAGCCTAGGATCTAGCTCACCAGAGCCCATCAATGGATTTCAAGTTTAACTTTGATTGAGAAACAAATAAAGACGACCAAGAAAGATGCCAGTGTGTAGAAAGCATAGGAATTAAAAGTATGATAACAAGTGCTTTTATCACAATTATTGGAGATTTTCTCAATTGCAACCCTAACAAAATTTAGCTTCATCTGTATTCACTATCCTGGATCCATCCTCCCAGATTCTAGTGCTTCCTCAACAACAATTTCTTAATGGGGGGTAAGGGAGATCGAATTTCTGAGGCAATATTGGAACAAAGGACAATGCAAATAACGAGTAACCATTAAAAAATAAGGATATTCACCCATAGGGTGGCAAATTGCAGGCTGCAAGGCAAATATCAGTGAATATTACAGGGCTCTCGCACAGCATTGCAAACAAGGATACTATTTGTAGCTTCAATCATATGAAAACCAATCTAAAGAAAACTAAAACTCATATAAGCAACATTTAAAATATCAACATTAATCTTCAACATAGAACATTACAAATGCCATGTCAGCTTTACTGAGATCTGCATCATTTGTATATGTACATAATGAAATAATTTTATTTACCACTTTATAGGTATTGCATTAAAACAGGAAAATTCTCGCTGCAATAGATTTATAGGTTTTTTACGTCCATTATCCTGAAAATTTTCCTAATTACATCCATACCCCTGTAAAGTTGATAATTACATCTATACTCCTATTATAAACTTGCCAACTATGTCGGCTATACCCCAAAGTTAACTCTCTGTTAGGTTTAAGGAAATTCCCTGTTAACTCTCCGTTAGTTTTAAGGAAATATTCTCTAACAGCTATTAACTTATGATGCAAAGTTCCTAAGTTAATGTCAGTATTATTATTATGTGTGCGTAAGGGTGAATGTGTTATTCTCTGAAAGTAGGAGGGCTACTTATATAATTTTCCTTAAGGCTCTCTCTATATAAAGAGATCTAGGATTTTGAGTCTAATAGATTTCAAATTTCTCTTCTCCCTCAATATGGTATCAGAGCAGGGTAGATCTTAGATCCTTCATGCTCTGATGCTCTTCCCACCAAATAGATCTCTCTCTTCTTCTCTCTAGCAGGCGAATTGGCATCTAGCTCTCCCAACAGCACCTCCAAGAGGAACCAGCAGTGCCAATGCCACTAACAACGCTACCAACGCCGCCGTTGGGCTTCTCCTGCTGCCTAGCAGCACTGACGATTACCACCAGCATCCCAGCAACGCCGTTGGACTTCTACTGCCTAGCAGCACCGACGATTGCCGCCAGCATCCCAGCACCTACAATTGCCGCCAGCATCGTCAGTGACCCAACAGCACCGCCAGGGAGGCAATCCCCCCTCCTATGGTGCCAACTAGCGGTATCTTGCATCTACTACTGGGTGGCTACACCCTCTAATCGAAGGATCATGTTCTAGAATACCTACATAGGTGGCTTGGGTTATGATCCGTACTTCCCATAACCCGTAGAGCGTGTTCTACCACTCTTATCATCAAATCTAAGTTTTGGATGTTCAAAGTCAAATATGATTTTTTGATAACCCTTGCTTCTCGTGATCACAATCATGGCATCTACCTCGACTAAATCAATTGAAGCTAAAATGATGACTACCCCGACTTCCCTGATGGTCTAACTACTATTAAGCTCAATGGATCTCAAAACTATCTATTATGGGCATTGTCGTTCAAGATATTTGTGGGTGGCCACAAAAAGCTTCTTATTCTTACTAATAAACCTCCTAAGTCAACTCATAAGGATTTCGAAAAATGGTTGCAGGATAATTATATGATGATGAACTGGATAATAAATACTATGGAGCATCAGATAGGATCGAATCTACTATATAAGACAAAGGATATATGGGAGAGCTTATCCGAGAAATATTATTAGAAATCCAATCATGCTTCTCTCAGATATATATCATCGTATATGGTGCACGTCTCAAGGAGAAAGGATGATAATTAATTATTATACTGAGATGGAAGGGCTCTTTGAAAAGCTCAATGTGTTTTAGCCTTCCTGTTGTGACACTCAGACCAACTAAAGACAGACATGGCAAGTCTATAGATTTTTTTATGGGTTGAACCCTACATTCTCATCTGCTCGTCAGAACGTTCTGGCTCTTGAGATTATGCTTGATTTGGAGATTGTATATGGATGCCTGCAGAAGATATCCATGGATACTAGTCATCCTCTAGTTGTCTCTACAACATTGAACACTGACGTGTCTGCCTTTTCTGCATCTAGAGGCAAAGCCAGATTTGGAAGGGGTTGCTACTATGGAGGTGGTCGTGGACGTAGACAAGGTTGTGTCTATGAACCATGTGTCCATTGCCAAAGGACTAATTACCCTTTAGAGAACTGCTCAGCGAAGTTCGACTATCCAAGGAATCGCTCCATTACTGTTGTGGTGGTTTAAGGGGAGCTGCCTTCCTCCACCGACTATACTTCTACTCCTATGTCATCTCTTGCTCCTACGCTAACGATGGATGACTATGCCCATCTTATGGCTCTTCTACATCAGCCCATTACCTCAGACACTACTGCATCTCTGATTGCGACTGGTATCCCTGCAAACCTTGCCACTACGTCTTCTTCGTAGATTCTTAACTCAGGTGCTTCGAGTCATCTTACTGGTAAGGAAAATGCTATTGTTTCTATGCGTAAGACACATGATATTACTTCTATTCACCTAACTAATGGCACATACTCTCCTGTCACTGGAGTTGGAGAGGTTCATTTTTCAAACAAGCTGAGGCTATCTACTGTTTATTGTGCTCCAGAATTTCCACTGAGCTTATTATCCGTTTACAGATTATGTAAGGACCTTAAATGTCGTGTTATATTTGATGAGCGCTTTGTTTACTTTAAGGACATCCGAACGGAGACGATCAGTTGAATGTGGACTATTATATTGATGCTTCTACTTTGTTGGTGCTACTTCTGTTTCTATGGATCCAATTCTTTGGCATCATCAACTGGGTCATCCATCTATTTTACGTATGCAAAAAATGTTTCCGAAGTATGATATACCAAATAATTTGGAATGTGAAACTTATCAACTTGGCAAGCATTAACGTGTTTCTTTTCCACCTAGACAAAATAAAAGATGCTCAGTGACTTTTCAGTTAGTTCATTATGATGTTTGGGGTCAATGTCCAATAACTCACCGGAATGTTTACTGGTATTTTATGATTTTTGTTACTGACTTCAGCCGTCTTTCTTGTACCTTTTTTATGCATGATAGACCTGAAATTATTTCTATTATTCCAAAATTTTTCAATTAAGTTCAAAATTTTTTTTATACTCGCTCAGAATTTTTATTTTACTCGCATCAAAATTTTCCATAGTGACAATGGATTGGAATTTATATAAAAAGATGTGACAGATTTCCTTTCTAGTAATGATATCCTTCACCAAACTTCCTGTGCCCACACTCAATCTTTGGCCCGGGGCGGCAGAATCAACACGCTTTATTACTTCCCAGCTTCAAACCGTTCGGGGTTGCTTGCCTTCCCTCTTTCGTTTCGGTCGAGTACTCTCCCTCACTCAGGGTTTCTTCTGCCCTGCTTCTAGTGGGAGTCGATCTCAGAATCGACCTAGAAGCAGGTTTTCTTTACCCCCATGGGCTGGGACACCTACCCGGCCCAAAATAAAAATTACATCATTTACTTGATGTTGCTAAAGCCATGATGCTTGCCACGAATGTACCTAAGAATTTTTAGGGAAATGTTATCCAAATGTCTACTTATTTATCAGACTTATTTGATAAATAGACTCCCTTCCCCTATGCTTAATAGAGCCACATCATTACTATTGTTACAGCCAAATGCCACACATTTTGCATTACCACTACGAATTTGTGTGCACGTGTTTTGTTCACCTCTTTGGAATCCTAATAAATTGTTTCCCTAATCTATTAAGTGTGTTCATGGATTATTCTAGGACCCAGAAAGGGTATCAATGTTTTGATCCAATTGAGAGACAATACTATGTGTCTACAAATGTCTCCTTTATTGAGAAGACTCCTTATTTCTCATGAGAGGCAAGGTTAAAGATATCACGATATATCGACGATATATCGCCAATATCACTAGGAGGGAAATCAACGCAGGGAGGGAAATTCAACATAGACACAAACACATCGAGGGAAGGAAATTTAAAATAGTTGCCTGGGAGGGACACACACACACGCATACCTACACACGTTTTTTAGGCATTTCTTCATGATATATTAGTGATTTAAATGTTAATTTTTAAATTTTGTGACATTTTTTGCCTTTTTGAACAATTTCCTCATAATTCATCGATATCAGCAATATATCCTCAATATATCCCCGATATATCCCTTTTTTGACTTATCAATACAATATCGATATCGATATTTAAAACCTTGATGAGGGGTCTAGCTTCGGTTGGTTTTCGCAAACTTATGAGTGTCGTCATAATTCTTCTATTCCAGTCCCTTTACCTATCATGTAGGTGGAAGATCAGGAGGAGCCTCACGACCCCTCACCATCATCAAATCCGGATGATCCACCACAACAGCAAGATAAGCTTCCTATTGCCCTAAGAAAACTGGTGAGATCTTGTACCTTACACCCTATGACACACTATAATAATACTGATCACCTTAGTCCAGACTTGCAGAGTTTTACTACAGCACTTACAGCTATGGTGGCTCCTAGACACCATGATGAAGCCCTCCAAGATCCTGGTTGGAGACAGGCTATGCAGGATGACATAGATGCACTTATGTCTCGTGGCATGTAAGACTTGACACGTCTTCCACCTGGAGCCAAGGTTGTGAATTGCAAATGGATTTTTACTGTAAAATATCACCTGAATGGCACTGTTGAGAGGCTAAAAGCCAAACTTGTGGTGAAGGATTATACCCAAACTTATGAGGTAGACTACTTCGATACGTTCTCCCCAGTGGCATGTCTAAGCTCCGCTAGGGTCATTCTCTCCCATGTGGTAAATAAAAATTGGCAAATGTATCAATTAAATGTGAAAAATACTTTCTAATATGGTGATATGGAGGAGGAAGTTTTTATGTCCCAACCACTAGGTTTGGTGGTTGAGGGAGTGTAGGTATGTAGGCTCAAAAAGGTTATCTATGACCTAAAGCAGAGTCCTCGAGCCTAATTTGCAAGGCTTAGTGTAGCAATACAAGAGATTAGTTTCTGCAGGTCTACATCTGGTCATTCTATTTTTATTAGACGAAGGGACTCTGGAATTATTATTATTGTTGTATATGTTGATATGTTGCTTACAGGGGATGATAGTCAAGGGATTCACGAAACAAAGGCATATTTACAAAGCATTTTTGTAACCAAAGATCTAGGAAAACTACATTATTTCTTAGGCATTGAAGTTGCAAGAAACTCTTAAGGAATGTCCCTTTCCCAGAGAAAGTACGTGCTTGAACTTCTTAGTGAAACTGGACTACTTGGTACACAACCATGTGTGGTTCCTGCAAAGCCACTGTGTCAATTGCCAGAGGAGGATGATCCGTTGTTTAAGGACAAAGGCAGGTATAAGAGTATTGTTGGGAAACTTTTGTGTGTTATTGTGACAACCTGATAACAGTTATGTAGTTAACAAGGCCAACCAGCATATGGAGAACCCAAGGTATAATCACTGGAATGTTGTATGTCTTATCCTCAAGTATCTCAAAGGAAGTCTAGGAAAAGGACTTTACATGAAGAACAATGGTCATTTAAATGTATATGTGTATTCTGATGCTTATCACGCAGAGAGTCCCAAGAACAGTCTACCAATGGTTATGCTACCTTTCTTGGGGGAAATTTGGTAACATGAAAGACTACAAAGCAAGCAGTGGTGTCCAGATCTAGTGCTAAGGCAAAGTATCGGGCAATGGCACATGTTAGTTGTGAGATTATGTGACTTATTAACTTCCTGGGAGATCTAGGAATTGAAGTTGAGAGACCTGTTCCAATGTTCTATGACAACAGATCGATTGTATTTATTGCCTCTAATCTGGTGTTTCATGAACATACTAAACATATTGAAGTGGACTGACATTTTGTGCAAGACATGGTGACCTCTGGCAAGATATGCACCCTTACTACTACATCAAAGCAACAAGTGGCGAATATCTTCACTAAGGCATTACCTCGGAAGCATCATGAATTTCTTTGTTTCATGCTAGGCATGTTAAATATATATGCTTCAGCTTAAGAGAAAGTGTTAGTATTACTATTATGTGTGCATAAGGGTGTATGTGTTATCTTCTCAAAGTATAAGGGCTACTTATGTAATTTAACCTAAGGCTCTTTCTATATTAAAAGACAAGGTTTTGAGTCTAATAGATTTCAAATATCTCGTCTCCCTCAACAGTTTCATTAATAACCCTGACTTTAATACCCCTAACAATGAGCGCCCCTTCTTAACCCTGAGTTTGCTATATCTGATGACGATGACAAGGAGGAAGACGACCTCAATGTCATCAGTGACAACAAGCAGGAAGATAGCCTCGACACTGTTAATGACGATGAGGAGTTCAATTTCTCCCTCCTTGCCAACCATCTTTCGCACAACCACCCCCTCCCCTTCTTCCTCTTCAATGACCTCTTCTTTAAGGGTAGGCTTCTCCCCTCAAGCCCATTGTATAGTCCAACTCCAAGCATCTTAACCAAGGTTCAGGAAGTCGATATGCAGTATGCGGTCGGTTGGATCACCGCATAAGGAATATGCAGTATTTGGACGAGTATGCAGTTTTGCATTTTTTATTTTTAAAAATATAAAATAATTAGTTACCTAATTAAAATTTGTGTCATATGTAATATTATACATATTCAACTATCTCAAGTAGTATAATAAAAATAACATAATTAATACCCCTACTCTTTAATCACTATACAACTTAGAATATAAAACATTAGACATCTTAAAAAAAGAAAATGTAGATATTAGAATCCAAATGTTCATGTTTATTATCAATGAACATAAACAATTGATCTAAATCAAGAAACTAAAATGAAAATTAGATCAAAAACTTCAAATCAACTTAACTCAGTTATCAAGAATCTAAAATGAAATCTAAATCAAAAACCTAATATTACACCCAAGAATCTAAAATGAAACCTAAAACAAAAACTTAAAAGCAAATGCAACTTAAAACAAAAAAATGTGTATAGTGGATATCATGTCAAATAATACCTAAAAGACTAAAAAGAAAAAATCTCTCAAATACTCAAATCAAAACCATCTAGCATATACCTTAAGAGCTTGGCATGCTGCCACTGCCGAGCAAAAGAATTCCCCCCACCTTAAGAGCTTGGGGGTTTTGTAGAGAGGGATGTGATGGGAATTTTATTTTTAGAGGTTATCGGGAGATTAATGTGTCAACGAGGAGAGGGATACCAGGGGTATCGAGCAGTTGTTAGGTTATTGTGGGCTTTCTTGAGAAGAGCCCACCAGTGGCTTTATCTCAAAATCGGGTGAGTATGAGACTGAGTAAACGCCTACTCGGCCAAACCCGAGTACAAGACCACATGGCACTACTCGATTCAGGAAGGGGTCCGTTAACGCCTATGTAAGCGTCAACTCGGCCTAGGCGATCGACTTCCTAAACACTGATCATAACCACCACTACCCCACCCGATCTCCCCTTGGGCTCAAGAAGCACCACCACGGTCCACAACCACAACCACCTCAAGCCCCCTTCAATCCAACCACCTCCCCTACTCCTCCCATCATCCACAAGCACAAGAACAAATGAAGGGCACTAAACGCTCCCTTGCTCCCACCAACCTCCTATGTTTCTTCCCCATCAAGGAGGCGACAAAGCACAAGGGCTTCGAGGTCCCCTCAAGGTTGAGGGTGGTGTATGAGTACCTGGACAAGAGCTACTCAACATCCTCTATCATCACCCCTTGCAATCCCTTCGCAGCAAGACGACCCATTACTGTAGCAGTAGGATGGGATCTAAAGTGCCATCACCCACTACGAGCGATCCTTCAATGATAGTAGAGAGACACCAAACACGACCCTACTGAGACTAAAGAGAAATTCCTTCGACAAGGGCGACGATGACAAGGCGGACACAGAGGCATTGTGGGCAAGCATAAGAGATATGGGATGGTGAGGTCTAGGTTGGAGGAAGAGGAGCTTCACGCCCTTGGGAGAGGGGTTGAGGGAGGAAATATTTTTTTAATTTTTGGGTTAACAATAGTAGAGAGTTAAAAATTAACCACAGTTATAATAATCCGTCATTAAATGTAATGGTAGGGGTATTTATGAGTAATGTTATAAGCTTATAGGGGTGTAGATGTAATTATCGACTTTATAGGAGTATGGATGTAATTAGAAAAGTTTTCAGAGGCATGGATGTCAAAAAACCCTAGATTTATTAAGTGGAGGTCAGGAAGATTAGTTAAAGATGGAGAAAAAGTAGTATAGTTTCCATGCAATTTTCCCCCTTCCTTAGTAATCAATTGCAACAGGGAGATGTTGAGAGGATATACTAGTCTCACAAACATCCCGTTTCACATGAAAGACACCATGAAACCGATAGCCAGACAAAAGCAAAAAGATCAAGCAAAAAGCAACATATGCATGTCAGATGGAAAAAGACACATCACTGCCTTAAAAGAAATACAACAAATTAAACTCCAGACTAAATGGATCAAATGAAAGCTGTGCATCCTCGAACTAAAATAAATTTTCTTGAGAAGGAAATAAGGGTAAAAATCATACAATATCCTAAGCAAAATGGCAGTTATAGTCTTTTAAAGGTGATCATTGCTTGTCATTGGCCAAAAAGAACACTAATTCAATCAACAATAACAGGTCTCACTAGTATCTGCAGTGACAACGAAGAAAAGTGAGACTACCCTGGCCTGATACAAACAAAAACAAGGCTCTAAGAAATACAACTATGATCCTATAGCGCGTGCTTCTTTAGGTTGCTACCTTCTGTCTCATTGTACACTCTCCATCTTGTCATGAATTGGTTTACAAAAATATGTGGAGAGAGATTGTACCTAAAAGATTAGAATGTGCAACCTGAAATCCTGTTCCGAGAAGAACCATCAGTTCATCCACAAACAACTGACTTCAGAAGTTAAAATTGTATAAAAATGAAAAATTACAATTTAAAACCAAGGCTCTGATTAACCAGACCCATTGCCAGCTTCAAGTTACTTCGACTAAGGATCACAAAAAACCAACCAACCCTCAACCAAGTAAATAGAAGTGCAGTTGCATACAGCATAAGTGATTTACAAGACCACCAAAGAAGGACGATCATATCAGAATTCAGTCCTCATAAAACCTTAAGCCTTATTTTTATTCCGATTCCTTTTATTCAATACTAAAGTCTTATGCTCTCTCAACATCAATCTCCTAATGCAGAAAAATAAGGGCTCTGATCAAGCTTTTAAAAAATGTGAGGCGGTACCGAGATGCTTTTACTTCATCGAGACAAGACGTAAGCCTAGAGGCGGTTGAGGCATAAGCCTCACATTTTGAATGGAAAAAATAATGACGTAGGTGTATAATTGTTAAGTCTAATAATGAAAAAATAATTTAAAAGCACGCTAGTATGTCATTTTGCTCTATAACAACATTCAAAGAGCGAAAGTAGACATGAAGTGACATTTAGATAAAAGACAAAACTCCAAACAATGATAACAAAATGATCAAAACTAATTAAACAATGATGATTGAATAGTGATTACCAATGTAAATAGTTTTGAAAAAGATATTCAAAGCATTCAAATCACACCATAAGTAATAACCATATCTTATATAAACATGTACACAATAGCAATAAACACTCAACGTATACACATATAATGCATAAATAGTAACTACACAAAAAAGGGATCAAATATATCATAAATAGTAACTAAATGATTGTACTAAGAACCAAAAATAAATAATAATCACAAAAAAAATAATTTGTAAATAAAAACAAATAAATGAAACAAATATACAAAAGAAAAAGAAACTAATCCCTAAGATAAACTTATAAATAAACCAAAAAATCATACTTATATGCTTCTTATGTCTAGGAAATACCAAATGAAAAGAAAAAAGTCAAGACTTAATTACCAATAGCAAAGCATCTAACAAAGCATCATAGTACCACAACAAAGCATCTATAACAAACAAAGATAACCAAACTCTAACCTAAGAAAATTAACAATTTAGGGTTAAGTAAGAGAGTTGGAGGGTTTAGGGATGGGTTTTAGACATTTGAATTGGGATTCTCCATTGAGGCAGCACCCTACCTCTGCCTCATCGCCTCAGCACCACCTCGACAGAGTGAGTCATACACCTCAAGGTTCAACCCTGAGGTTATAGCCTTGAGGCTTATGCCTCGACTGCCTCGAGGTGCAATTTTTAAAACCATGGCTCTGATACACATTGATAGCAGGCAATGGAGCATCTAGGCTGAAATGTGGGGAATTGAAAATGAAAAGACAAAATGCTTTGGGCACGATGGCTGCCATAACATGGTCATGACAGGGAAATGTCTAGCGATGGAAAAGTTTACACCTGCAGTGTCACAAACTGGGAGCAGCAAGATGACGAAATACAGACAATAAGGTCATTGCTTGGCATCTAAATCATGGATATATCTGGAACAAAATTTCTTATGGCAATGCAGTAAGTAATTCCATGATGGAATATAAATTTGACCAACTAAAGAGAGATGGCTTATTGGGAAAAGATCCTCGAATAGGATCGGGAACTTGTAGGGATAGTTACATCCTACTCATGAATCAAAATCCCACCTTAAATTCGTATGCAAAGACCAAAATGACAGACTAATGGCACTACAGTACAACTAAGCTATCGTCATAACTTAACAAAAAATTGATGTTTAATCAAGCCACCCCGATTGGAAAAATAAGAATTTTTTTTTAATAACAAAAAAGAAAGAAAGTGGAAAAAACAGCCTTATATTAACAGAAAAACACCTCTATCCATCCATATTCCAGGAATGTTAAATAGAATTTAATTGCACTGTCCAGGTATACCATCAGAATACCAATGTAGAACCACCAGACAGGCAGACATTCGAGGTAATACCTTCCCTCAGACTACAAAAGGCAATGGAAGCATGCCTGTGCCTAAAACCAAATAACAGAAAAAATAAGGAGACAGAATTAATTATGATATAGCATGTAACTAAGACCATGCAGGCAGCCATAAAATGCTTACTTTTTTTCTCAAGAAATATTCAAGCTTCTCAAAGTATCAGCTCGACAAAACTAAGCACAACTACTTGATAGCTCAGGAATATCATCACTTGACCTACACACCTAATAACAAGAAAGAAGAAAGAAGTCAGATAGAAAGTTCTCAAAATAAAACATAATGGCAGCCACACCACACCACACCACACCATAAGAAGAAGCGTGTTTAAAATTTCTAGACCAGATGTGTATAGGACATAACATCTCTTTGGCAGTCTTGAAAAAGAAGCAACCATGCACAATCCATCATAGCTTTCCTTCTTCTCTCTCCCTATTCCACTGCTCAATCCGGGCTCGTCGTTCCTCACTTCCCTCCCTAATTGGGGTTGTTCTAGCCCTAGGGCTACCGTGCCGCCTTCTCCCCAGGGCCCCATCATCATGCTTGGAATAATATCGATCACCACCACGCCGTCCACCACCACGATAATCCTCACGGTCCCGGTGCTCTCTATGGCCATGACGACGTGGGCTTGGAATTGGGCTCCGGCTCCTGCTCCGGCTTCTGCCACCTCCATACCTACGGCTACGGGATCTTCCATAGAGCTTCCTCCTCAACTCCCTCCCAATCTGCTTCACATGCATAAAATTGCAGTACCCTCCTCTGTTGCAGCTGTTCTCCTCAAACTGGCGGCAGGTGGCCTCACGAAAATCTGTAACAGGAGAGAAATCAGCAATAATTGGGCGTCCAGAATAGAACCTTCCCTGGAGTGCACGGAGCGCGGCTTCTGCCTCTTCCTCCTCCTTAAACTGCACGTAGACATTACCGACCATGTGATCCGCAAGATTGTCGCAGACATTAAGGCTCTCGATTTGACCGAACTTGCTCAGTTCTTCGTATATGTCCTCGTAAAAATCTTCGAAATGTTCCTGGATCTTGCGAGGATCGATTGGATGGCCTTGCGGGTCAACACCAGGGGTTATCATGTCTGGACGCTGGTACATGTTCGATAACAGCAGGGTCGGGGATATGGTCGGTCGGTTGTGAAGACGGGAACAACGGTCGCCATGGCGACAAGCACCAATCTTAAAGTAGAACGGGCAGTTCACACGGTCCTTCTCTGTCCCGAATATGGAAGCCAAGTGCTCCGCCATTTGCAACGCTCGCACTCTACCCTCTTGTGACCTCGAAAATCTATCTCACTTCCTGCAGATGTAGAATCTTGAATAGGAAACCCTGCTTTTTCAGATCCATATGATATTCCCAGGAAAAAAATAATAATAAAAAAAAAAACAAAACGTTTTACCAATGCGAAGGATGCCTATTTGGGCGGGGGGGGAGGGGAGGGGGGAGGAATCACGAAAAGATAAGCTCTAGAATTGTCGAGATTTTTTAAGTTTAAACAATGCAAAATTTAACAAGTGGGCAGCAATGAAGTGAACCCGTATGCAGTCATGATATATAATTTCGTCAATGAATCTAAGGAGATGTGATTTTATATTTATGTATTTCACAAGTTTAACCTATATCTATGGTAAGAAATTACTCTTTTCTGAAAGGTCTAACAAATATTTGATTGATTTACTTCTTAAGATTCTCAACACATATAATGAGATTTCTCCGAGAGATCATTAAATTACTATGTAAGTGTGGAGTTACATTTCATCAAATATGTACTTATCGACAACATTTAAAGTTTATCTCACATATCCTTGAACAAATATTTTAATGACACAAGAGAAAATAGTTCATCAGTCCAAACTAAAATCAACGAAAGAGTTAGAGATTTAAATGCAAACGAACCAAATCCAAGTGATACCTATCACCCAGAAACAAAAAAAAAACACTTTCATCTCAACATCGTTTCGGTGTTTTCTTTCCCCCCTTCTTGTATAAAGAAGAAATCTCATTTGAATTCAAATTTGATTTAAGATTCAATTTAAAGCAAAGAGTACATAAAAATATGGGCAGCAAGGATAATAAGCATCCATAAATCTCTTATCAACCTAACTCCCCACCCATCGTCAGTTTACAAAATCTCTACATTGATATCAAATATGTGAAAAATCAAAACACCATAATATGACTTGAAGTACGGATCGTGCACAAGAGAATTATAAGGGATCGAAAAGGAACGAATTAATTCAACATATTCATACTAAAGAGTTGATTAGATTGGAGTCGTCTTAAAGTGTCCAAACTTGGGAATTTGATCCTCGTGCTGCAATGAAATTGGTGGTTTAGCAGGAAAGAGAGAGATCAGATCGGTCAATTAAGAACGATCATGACATGTTTTAGGAAAAGAAAGACTTCGCAATTGCAACCTAACAAGATACTTCCAGGAGGGGCATAGGCATGGACCAGTGCAACATGGATTAGGGTTTAGGTTGATGTTGCTTCTGTGGATTTTTGAGATATTTTACATGAATGTCTCCAACCAGTTTATTGTTCAAGGGAACTTTCTTGTGTAATCAGTGTCTTACAAAATATTTCCTTAAGGATGGTTTGTAATAAACATAATAAATAATTATTTACCTTTTAAAAAAATTAAGTCATTATTTAAGGTAGAGTCAAATTTTAAAAGCTAAACTTTGGCACCTCAAACCAGAGTAGAATGCCCAAAACTCAACTTTAGTTTTAAACTCAACTTTGCTTTAAAAAATTTTAGCTTTGATTTTTATCCCAAATTGAGTTTTTAAGATTCAATTATAGTTGACCTTTTGCTTTGAAAAAATTTAACTTTGATCTTTTATCCCAAAATTGAGTTTTTAGGATTCAACTGTGGTTGACGTTTTTTTTCTTTTTACATTGCACTTGTATGACCACCACTTATTCCTCACAGATTCCATTTACATGTTACAACACAATCCCAGATCCCGACAGGACCCAAGACCAGCTCACCTCGACTAATCCAAATACCCAGTCGTCCAATGAGAAATAACCAAAAGTAGAAAATATTCCACAACCACACATGCAATGTAACTAGGCAGAAAATAATTAAGTAGACAGTAAAGGAAATAGAACGAAGTGTCTCACAATATTACAGGTCATCACAACTACAATAGTGGAAAATAAAGCGGAAATGTAATAGAAATAGTATTACATACTAGAGTACTCACTACTACAGCTGAAAGCTCGAAACAAAAAGGTGACAACTGCTATGGCTGGGCTCAACTAGGCCTAGCTCCCTCTACAGCTGGTGATGCTAGCTGCTCAACTCCTTGACCTGAATAAGGTTATAAAATCCGTGGTCAACTAACGCTGAGTAGAGTGATGGTTAAGCCATTTATATGCAATTAACATAAGACAAGCAACTAATTTATTATTCGATTCCATTTAGCTCAACTAAGTAGTTTTGATTTGTTTATTCTCTTAAGAATCTGGTCATTTCTTGATCTTGTCTGTCCCTCAAGGGAACGATCTTGATTGTAGTCTTTCCCGCGATGTAGGATGTACACGTGGTGCTCTCCTGGCCGGGAGAGTCCCCTGTGGTAGTCCTACACCCGATCAACCACCCCGAGGTCATAGTCGTGACGTAGCAGTGACTACAACACATGCGATAAGATCACGGGTAGCTACCCTGCACTGGCGTGCGGTCAGTCGTTTCTGCTAGCGGGTACGTCTAAAAGTACAGCACAGAACAGCACAGGGCCTTGCCCTCTCAGAACAGGGGTCTCACCCCTCATAAAAGAATAGGGATCTCGCCCCTCCACAGTCTACGTACCCTCATCCGACTATCCCGGTTTGCCTAGTGAGCCTAACAAGAGTCGGTGTAGGGTAGCTAGTCCTAACCTCGGGTCCCGTGGGGCAGCTAGCTCCCTCCCTACACTAAGTAGCTCACCTCAGTATCACGTACACGAGAGCCAAACAGGAGTCGATGTAAAGTGACTAGTCCTAACCCCAGGTCTCAACCCAAAGGGGCGGTTAACTCCCCTCTACACTAAAGGGACAATTGCTCTCCTTGGTACTGTGTACTCAAGGGCCAACTCACTTCCCGTCTACTTACAAGATTCTTTCCATATACAGGAGTTCTTCTCCTAGTTCCCCATAGGGTTCATCCTCGTATTTGTTTCATGTCATTTATCAACATGCATAACTTGTTGTTCATCTTCTAATTCTCGTTCATATAACAGGCAGCTCGTGCTTTTACATTTGAAGAAATATCACATCATGTATCTATACAATTTCTAGCAATTAGGGTTTAACAAGTATCTCGAAGTAAACAGTGCAGCTCAAGCAATGATCATTCACTTCTGCCCTAGGGTTTATTTCACATCCTAGGATTCAATCAAGTTATTCTAAACATGCACTTTACTTATTTAAATCTTAATATTAAAGTAAACCACTCTACCTGGAATCACAAGTGGGATGGGAGCCTGAAACGCAGATCCTGTCGTCTCCGCGGGCCCCGAACACGCTACAGGCTGGAGACCTATACTAGTGACCAAGTCACATCAGATGAGTTCAAAATAATATATAATTGATACTAACACGTACAGAAACTCTAGCGGAAAACAATGATATTTCGTTTGCGTAAATCCAACTTCGTTTGGGCCCTGAACGGGACAAAAACGTGCACATAGACCAAATCAGACGTCTAGGAATAGGCCCAGACGTCTTAAATGACGTCAGTAACTCACCTTGGGCTCCTGCATTGCTGGCGGACGTCTGGAACCCCTTTACAGTCATCCTGGGTATTTCTAGACGTTTGTCAGTTCGTTCGGACGTCTGACATGACTATCAAACGCTGTAGAGACGTCAAAACATCCTAAAGCACCTCGAAGAACATGCTCGCGCTCCTTTCCAAGACCTGTACCTACAGATGTGTTCACAGGTTTAAAACCACCACAATGCAACGCTACGTACTTCACGTACGCGCATGCATGAGTGTACAAGACTCATACCTCGGCACTCCGCAAAATTTCAGACGTTCGGCTTTAGCCTTGGACATTCGCTGCTGCTCCAAACATCTGGTAGATGCTCCAGATGTTTGATATTGGAAAAATCCAGTACGCAAAACTTCCTCTCGCAGTCCTGCTTCTTGCGAGCTTCGCCCGCAGCGCCTGCAGCAGCGACTCCAACAGCTGCAGGAGGTCAAGGACCCTCCTCTAGCATTCTCCTCTCTCCAACGAGCTCCTTCTTGAGCTCCTACAGCTGAACTCCGGTTGCGGCTCCTCCCTCTCTCACCCTTGGACTCCTCGGAGGTCCTCGCACCTCCGAGCTCCTTGCGGCTGCAACTGCAGCTCCCCCGCGTGCGAGCTCTCCTACTCGAGCTCCTTCGGCTACGCATGCTCAAGCTCCCCTGAACTCTCTCTTCTCTCCCACGCCCTCACTCTCCCTCTCTCCCTCGCTCTACCTCTCTCCCTCTCCTCCACGCTCCGCCCTTCTCCTTCCTCTTCATGGCTGCAAGGAGACGGGAAGGGGCTAGTGGCTCGCCAGCAGCAAGGGAAGGAGATGGAGGTGGTGGCGAGAAAGTGAAGAGGGGTGTGGGAGGTTTTAAATAGAAGAGGGGGGGAGTTAGGGTTTTGGTGAGGGAGAGGGAAGTGTGTGTGTATGTGCGTGGGTGTGTGAGTGGGATGAGAGAGAGAGAGGGAAAAATTGTGGAAACTCCCCCACTATCCTCTCTTATTCCCGCAAGGCCCACACATCCGAACTCAAGAGGTCAAGATTGCATTCACGCCCTTAACTTTCCGGAAAAACTCTGAAGGATCCTTGGAAAGGGTCATTTCATTACACTATTGCGATCACCTCTTTTAGGATAAATGGAGGTTCGCTTATTGATGAAGGAAAATCTCTATCTAAGTCTAATGAACAACATGTCACAAAGGCCCAAGAGAAACCCATTAAGAAGCCTATAAAAGGCCTCATAATAGAATGGGATAAAGCAAAAGTCTAATATTCTAAGAACCGCCTAATTTGTGAAGGATCAAACGAATCCAACCTTGGTAATCTGGCTAGAGAAATATACGAATAGCCAAATACTTAAAGTGAGCCAACTACAAAGATCTGGCATATCCAATTAGGGAAATAGATGGATAGCTGAACATTCCAATCAACTACAAGGTCAGGCTAATAGACAAATAACCCTATCCAACAAATATCTACTAGGTAGCTATTACAACATCCTATTATTACAAGAATTTGATTTAGAGATTAAAGATAAAGTTGGGGCACAAAATATAGTGGCTGACCATTTACGAGAATCCTAACCAATATCCCTCATCCGAAAATTTCGATTTCTGATTCTTTTCTGGATGAGACTATCCTTGTAATCTTAGGTGTCTGAACCCCTTGATTTACGAACATCGTGAATTCTTTAGATGTTAGTTAAGTCCCCTAGGATTGGACCAAGCAAAAAAGAGATGGACTCACTTTGGAGGCTAAGTAGTACTTCCAGGATGACCTTGACCTGTATCGTATCGATGTAGATCAAATTATTTGACTATGTGTACCAAAAAATTAATTTTAGAGTATTCTTGAGTTTTGCCACACATTTACGTGTGGTGGACATTTTCCTAGTAAAAAGACGGCTGCAAAGATTCTCCAATTTGGGTTCTATTGGTCATCTTTATTTAAGGATGCCCAGAATTTCTCAAGGTTGTGTTCTCGATGTTAAGCTCTTAGGAACATTATCAAGAGAGAAATGATACACTGGCTACCTATTAAAATCTTCGATGTTTGGGGCATTGACTTTATGGGGCCTTTCATTCCCTCCTTTAGACACCAATATATATTGGTTACAGTCAACTGCATGTTCAAATGGATTGAGGCTATCCCGACTAGGACAAATGACCACAAGGAGGCTCGAGATGCCCAAAGCAATCATTAGTGATGGAGGTTCTCATTTTATGCATGCTCAATTTAGGAATCTCTTAGCTAAATATGGGGTGACACATCAAATTTCCACGCTCTACCATCCCTAATCTAACGGGCAAGCGGAGGTGTCTAATTGGGAGATTAAGAACATCCTTCGGAAGATGGTCCGGCCTAATAGAAAGGATTGGACCTCCAAACTTGATAATGCCTTGTGGGCCTACCGCATGGTATATAAAACTCCCATTGGCATGTCCCCTTACCATTTAGTTTTCGGGAAGTTGTGTCACCCCCTAGTAGAAATTGAGCATAAGGCATATTAAGCAGTTAGAAAGTTTAATTTGGACTTGGATCAAATCGTAAGACATCATAAACTCCAACTAACTGAGTTTAAGGAGCTCTGCAATGATGCTTATGAATACGCTAGAATGTATAAAGATAAGACTAAAGCTCTTCATGACAGATTGATTTCTAGGAAGAGCTTTGAACTAAACCAGAATGTTTGCCTTTTTGACTCTAAGCTAAAGCTCTTCCAAGGCAAGCTAAGATTTAAATGGAATGACTCATTTGTTGTGACCTGCACATTTCCAAATGGAGCCATTGAGATCTTTGACCTAGAGATGGGTAATATTTTCGAGGTCAATGACCAACGACTCAAACCCTATGTTGGCCGTGTTACACTTGATCTCGTCTCAAACAAGGTTGCATAAACCTTGGTCTGAATCTGGCCAGACTGTGCCCAGCTGAAGGCACTAAGCTCAACGCTTCCTGGGAGGTAACCAAGGACTTTGTAGGTTGTACATACTCTCCTTATTAACTTGGTGAGTGATCGAGTTTTTACGCGGTTTGTAAAATGCTATTTTTATAAGTCGTTGCAACGAGCAAAAATCGATTCACTTTTAAAATTTATAATCCTAGATAGTTGAGTATCTAGGGTTGTTCAAGGAGGCAAAGTTTGTAAATATCAATCTCTTACTTGAACATGAACATTGTAACGAGCGCGTGCCCCAGACGCCTCTTAAGACGTCTGGGAGGTGGCCCAGACGTCTGTCAAGACGTCTGGGATCACATCCAGACGTCTGACCAGACGTCCAGGATAGTTTACAGACGTCTGGCGAACAGTTATGCTCGCACGGGATATTCGTCTGCGCGCCTGTGCGCGCAGACCTGCGTTTCTGCCCTCTTTCTCTGCGGCTGCAGGCGGCTGCGACCGCCTTCTCTCTCCTCTCCGCGCGGCGTTAAAAGGGGGGGGGCGCGCCTCCCCTCCTGTCTCCACCATCTTCTTCCTTCTTCTCCTGCCTGTGCGCGAGAGCGAGTGGACGCGAGGGCGCAGCGGCA
The DNA here is from genome assembly GCA_037157565.1 of Thalassia testudinum. Lineage (NCBI taxonomy): Eukaryota > Viridiplantae > Streptophyta > Magnoliopsida > Alismatales > Hydrocharitaceae > Thalassia > Thalassia testudinum. Next base: position 131,727,449 of record JAZHRO010000077.1, read on the forward strand.
GCGGCAGCCGCAGTGAGCGCGGAGGAGCTGCGGCGTGCGAGGGCGGGGCTCTGCCGTGAGGGCGAGCTCGCCAGGAGCGGCTTGGCCGGCCGGCGGAGGGCGCAGGGGCGCAGAGCGTCGCGGAGAGGGACCTGCTGCGGGCGGAGCAGCGGACGCGCGAGGTGCGACGCGGGCGGCGTCGCGAGCGGAGGCCGAGCAGGGTTCTGTTTCTGGAAAAAATTTCCAGAATCAGACGTCTGGGTTGATATCCAGACGGCAAGGTCGACGTCTGTGAGATCATACAGACGTCTGAAAGGTGAGTTTCCGCTTTCTCCTTCCTTCTTGTCGACTGACCGTACTGAGGGAGGGGGTTGGCTGTGCGCAGGTTCGCTGATTCGCCATCCCTTGCGAATCAGACGTCTGGAAGTTGTACCAGACGGCGGGAGTGACCCCCAGACGTCCGGAGGGACCATCGGACGTCTGGGATCTAGGCAGACGTCCCCACAGACTTCTGGACGTCCGGGGAACCAAGCCGAACAGGTAATTCTCTGATCCACCGTTTAAGACGTCTGGAAGGAGTTCCAGACGTCTGATTTTGCACAGTATTGTCTTTCTCGACCCGTTTAGGGCCCGTTTGGGCTCCGTTTTCCGCGATTCGAGTTGCGTTCGTTTCAGAATTTATTCCTCTACCCGCCTACAGTAGCTATACACTGTTTTGAGACACTCCTTGTGTTTGATCCTTGTGATAGGACCTCGTTCGGTTGCAGTCTTGAGAGTCGCGGAGGCGCGCGGGATTCCCGATCACGCCCCCATTACTCCCGTTGTACCTGGTAGAGTGGCTTTAAGTATTAATAAAATCTGTTAAAGTATGGAACCATAACTAGAACCTAGGGCATTGCATGAATCCTAGGAATGAGAAATATATGGAATGATAGCTCCTAGGTGTTGCATGAATCCTAGGGCCGGAAACTAGATTGTATGATAGATCCTAGGATATGGCATGAATCCTAGGATGGAAAAACTAGTGGAATGTATATCACTGCAGTCTTGGAAAAATGGAAAGGAATATATAAAGCTGCCTGTAAATTTAATTAACAGCTGCCTGTTATGAACAAAGAAACATGTTTGAGATCATGGAATTTGAGAACGTGAATCTGGAAAGTGAAACATATGATGTTCTGAAATAAAGAGCTGGAACCCTACGGGAAATTAGGAGTGGAACTCCTGGAAAGAAAAAGGAATGGAACTGAGATGTAGTTTGTACTGTCTCTTGGGTACGTAGTACCAAGGGAAGTACCTGTACCTGTTTAGTGCAGAGTGGGGCCAGCCGCCCCAGGGACCCGGGGTTAGGATTGGCCGCTCTGTACCGACTTGTTGGCCCTCGTGTACGTAGTACCGAGGAGAGCTAGTAGTGTTAGGAGAGTACTAGCTACCCCACGGGCCCCGGGGTTCTGCTAGCCTCCTTCACCGACTTGTTAGGCCCACTAGGGCAAACCAGGGTAGTCAGGCGAGGGTGCGCGGACTGTGGAGGGGCAAGGCCCCGGTTTGGTTACTGTGGAGGGGTTGGACCCCTGTTACTGAGAGGGCTCTGCCCTGGTTCCGTGCTGTGCTTTGGGCGCACCCGTTAACGGAAACGACTGACCGCGTGCCAGTGCGGGCTAGCTACCTGTGCGTTTATCGCGCGTGCCGTAGTCACCGTTACGTCTGTCAGTGACCTTGGGGTGATTGACTGAGGGTAGGATCACCACGGGGGACTCTCCCGGCCAGGAGAGCACCACGTGCTACTTCTACTTTTGGAAAAGACTGCAATCAAGATCGTCCCACGAGGACATTCGAGATCAAGTAAAGGATCTGAGAAATAAATGAAATAGTGAGAAAAATTGAAAGATGTAAATAAAGGAAGTAATAGAACATAACAGCTACTGTACACTCTACTGTTGCCTTTAGTTAGTTTGCCACTCTACTCAGCGTTTTGCTGACGTGTTACACTCGTTACCTTTTTCAGGACCAGGTGTTGAGCAGCCAGGGTTGGCGGCTGCAGAGGACGCTGGGCCGAGTAGGGTCCAGTAGAGTTACCACAACTTTGTACCCCTTTTTTGTTTCTGTTCTAGTGAGTAGTTTTTGTTTCCGCTGTACCTTCCTTACCTGCAGTTTTTGTTATATGATAAATGTTGTTTTACTGTTGTGGTGGGGCCTACTGTAGTAGTTTCTTTCCTTACTGCTGTACTTTCTTACTGTTAGTTATATTCATGCTGAATGTGGTTTATTTTACTGTCTTTTGGTTACTTCCTCGTTGGACGACTGGGTCTTGGGATTAGTCGAGTCGGTCCGGTTCTCGTGTCTCGTAGGGACTCGGGAATCGGGTCGTTACAAACATCAACTTTCTTTTTGGTATTTTTGAATATATAATTTTTAGGTTTTTGAAATAGCAAGGCAATACGAACTTGATGGCAGGAAAAGACTAACACCTAATAGCTAATATCTAAGCGACAAAAAATGATTTCTTTCTAAGCTCACCCTGGGCACGTGGAGGCCTAGGGTAATTAGAAAGAGGGAGTGAAAGTGCACTAAATACAAAGCAACAAATGCAATAAGAGCAACTTTAATTGAGGAGCAAAAGTGTTTTACAAAAAATCCTAGTAGATGAATGCTTCTACTACTAGAATTTAAAATACAAAAGAATGAAAAAAAAAACAAGAAACACTAATCCTCTGATAATGTCGATGAAGAAGATGAAGCTCTTGCTCCAACTACAGCCGCTCCTGTAGTTGAAAAGAGCTCCTCCTTTTCCTTAAAATTCTCCTCCAAGGTGTGGCCTCCTCTTGGTAAGCCCTAGGGGGGCGTGCCTTGGCTCCTCCAAGGTGGATGATTCCAACTTCATTTCTCCTCCAAGGGTGGGCGTGCACTACCCTAGTTTCTCCTCCAATGCCTAGCCGTCCTCCTTGATGTAGAGAGTGATAAGATGGTTTTCACTTTTGTTGTTTGTCAAAGTAATGTCAAAGTGGTGGAAAACCGCTGTCTGTCAAAGTAATGTCAAAGTGGTGGAAAATCGCTTTTAAAATAATTAAATATAACCACTCGAGAAGAGCGGGTTGTGTCCACAGGGAGGCAATGGCTTATTTAAACTCGTTGCTATTAAAATCCAATGTTCACTATTTATTTCCCCCAAAAATCAAGTTAAGATTCCCTTTAGACTAACTAATCAATGGCATGATATGCTAGAATCATAGTTATGCAAAACAAGAGGGATATGCTCATAAAATCCATAAAATAAAATAATAATATCTAAAAATGCAAACTCCCGCAATAGCATTCAAATGTAAAATTTAATATCACATGAAACAGAGCATTTGCTCTTATGCTCGGCTGCGTAATGGAGAGGGACAAATCGGCAGCATGGATGGTCGTGGAGGATCTCTAGAGTGAGGGCTTCGCTTTGGTGGTGGAGGCGTGACTAGAGGTAGCTGCTAGTGGCCGGTCGGTGGCTGAGGACGGCGGTCAACGGTGATGGCAGGAGGTGCTTGCACTCGTCATGGAGGGTAGCTGGTGGATGTACGGAGGTTGTGGGCATGAGACGAGGAGAATGGTGAGGTTGACAGTGAGTTTAGTCCCTTGTAGTGGCCGTATGAAGCGAGGAGGTAGCTACAACTTTGGGTTCTTTTTCGTGGCAGGGAAGGCGTGTGGAGAAGAAGAAGAAGAAGAAGATGGATGGCTGAGGGGGGGTTATGTGCGGTGGTGTTGTGGGTTTGGCTATGGGTTTCGTGGTCAGGCGGGCGACTGGCCGTGGGTTTTACGAGGGGCTGTTGAGGTGATCCTGTAGGGTTGGCGTGGGTTTGGCAGCAATGATGGTGGTGGTGATGCCCTCTGTCATAGAGCACCACAAGTCGAGGGAGATTGTGAGGTCGACGATGGGGAGAGCTCAGGCCACGGTGTGCGCTTGGTGTTCACGGTGCAGGTGAGAGGACCACCTAGAGAGCGAGGAAGAAGCCCCTTCAATGGTTGTTGTGCCTCTTCTTTTAAATGCCTCTCCCGTTTGTTTCTTCCACCGCGAATCTCGACCAGCAACTCGACGAGTAAATCTAAACCGCTGGGGAGGCGTTGCGTTGAAGTCATGCTGTTGCGAGAAGTTTGGCGGCAAGGGTGCGGTGCGTTGAAGCCGTGGACTCTGCAGGGAAGAAAACATAAAGAAATTGGGTTATTTACAAAGATAATCCAAAATAATGCATATAATGCATGCATGTCACCATAATGCATATTATCTCTTATTACATGTGAATGCAAGGTATAAAATATGCATGCAAGTATTTTTATAAACTAATCTATTTATAAATCTAAGTATGCTATGTACATATAGACATCATTTTAAAATCTAGGTATTTATGTATTCGATTAGCCCACAAATGTGTTCTCATAAAATGCCCTCATGCTTAGTTTTTGCTAGTCCTTAGCAAAATTAGAAAGTGATGGAAATGACTAAAAGATTTCTTCTTTCCTTATTCCAAAAATTTAGAGATCTTGACAAATGTGAAGTGATAGTAGCTTAGGTAACGGATCCAAGTGAAAAGCTAACTTACATTTGAAGTTTGTACTTAACCCTTGATAAAATTCTATCAGGATAGGCAACTACTACTCTCGGGGATAAAGTAGCAAATGATCTATAATTTGACCATGGCTTTTTGGCTTAGGTTGGAGATACTGAGTTGAATGGATTTATATTCGGTGGCTCATACTCGTCTAGTACTACATGTAGTCTAGTATTGCAGACTCTAAATCTCTAGACTATTAAACAAGTCAACCCAGAGAGAGGCTAAAAACTGTGCTCTCTTTGCATTCATTTGCGCTAACTCACTTTCTCTTTTCTTTTTCTTTTTCTTTTTCTTCTTCCTTTTCTGAGATCACATATCTTACTCGATTTTGTAAATGTACTTACTGTTTGGTGGCCTTACATGGCATTCACACTTCAAGTAAAGTCCTAATAACCCTACAACTAAGTTAGAGGTCCTCATCCAGTATTTAGGCAATTAGAAATACTGAAAAATAGGTATGGGTCATATTTGGTGAATCGCAATGGGTGTTTTTGTTGTTACCTCAAAAACATTAACACATAAAAAAAATAAAATGCCATGAACATAAAACTCCAAACTTGGACTCTTTTTTTCTTTCCCTTTTTCTCTCTCTCTCTCTTTTCATATTTTTCTAAATATAAATGTTTCTTCTTTTTTTTCTTTTTGTTTCTTTGTTGCTGTCATTTTTTTCTTTTTTTTTCTACTACTAACACAAAATGACACATACTTTTATTTATGAGGCATTATTAGGGATGATGATGGTCAAAAGGATATTGTGTGGCTTATTTGGTGGAAGTGTCTACTCTTGGCAACAGAAAAGAATGGATAGGACAATCGTATTTCTGACCATTAACACTATTACCCTCCTTTAGCCAAGGACTCTATGAAGGATGGTCGTAACCATCCACCATAGTCATAGTTTTATTAAGACTCAATCTCTGTGTATCTGTCTTATTTGGTAACTCTCAGGAATTCACACACTATTTGCACTCAGGAATAGAGAGCAAAAACTATACCTAACTCTAAGCTATCGTCATCTTATTATCCAGAACTTAAGAGTCCTTGCACTAGACTTAGCGCATCAATGGTCTCTCTACTTTCTTCTCACAAATATTAGGTGGATCTAATAGAAAATAGTATGCCTGCCTCCTTATTAATTGTTCAAGGGTTCAGCAGACTAGAAATGCTTATTAGTTTTCTTCAAAGATCCATTACCCAATCTACGTGTAAGTGAAGTAAATGTACTGGATTCTAAACATAAGAAACAATTTAAGAAGAAAATCTTCAATGACACTTCTTTGATAAAAATTTTCTACTAGAAACTAACCAATTCAACTCAAGAAAATAAAAGAGATTTTTTTTTTGGCTAATGTATCTATCCTAAATGCATGTAAATATTTATAAATGCTACAAACATCCTCAGGTTATACCCCCCCATGCCTAAGACTGACAATGTCCTCATTGGAAAAAAAAATAAAGACATAGAAGAATATCACCTGAGGAGGAGAGTGGGAGGAGCTAAGGCTCCTCAAGCCGAAGTGCATCCAAAACCTACCCATCTGAAAGAGTAACATAAGGTTTAAGTCGTTGGTCATTTACCTTAAAGCTCACACCAGAAGTAGGGTTCCGAATTTCTACAGCTCTATGAGGGAAGGTATTGATAACAGCGTATGGCTCATCCCAACGGGACTTGAGCTTTCCTAGAAATAATTTAAGTCTAGAATTGAAAAGCCAGACCCACTGGTTGGGCTCAAAAGTCTTTCTAATGATGTGCTTATCATGGAAGACCTTTGTACGTTGCTTGTAAGCTTGAGAAGTTTTATAGCCTTCATTACGAAGCTCCTCAAGCTCGCTTAACTCCAACATGCGTGCCTTTCCCATTTTATCTAGATTTAAGTTAATGTTTTTAATAGCACAATAGTCTTTGTGTTGGATTTCAACGAAAAGGTGCCACGCCTTTCCATGCACAAGACGGAAAGGAGACATGCCCAAGGGAGTCTTATACGCTGTTCTGTAGGCCCAAAGAGCATCATTTAATTTTTTCAACTAATCCTTACGGTCGGGCCTGACAGTTTTTTCTAAAATTCGTTTAATCTTCCCATTAGACACTTCAACTTGTCCACTCGTTTAGGGATGGTAAGGTGTGGCTATCATGTGGTTGACTCCCAAATTTTGGAGTAGTCTTGTGAAGTGCACGTTCTCGAAGTGAGGTCCTCCACTTATAATCGTCCTTGGTCACCCGTACTGGGAAATGATATTAGCCTTAACAAAATCCAAGACCACGGAATGATCATTGGTCTGTGTGGGTATGGCTTCTATCCATTTTGATACATAGTCCACAACCACAAGGATGTATTCATATCCGAAGGACACAGGAAAGGGATCCATGAAGTAATTGTTCCAAATGTCAAAGATCTCAACGGGGAGAATAGGTTGCTAGAGCATTTCATCCCTTTTTTTGATGGTTCCCGTCTGTTGGCAACATAGCCATGCACCCACATATGTATGTGCATCTCGGAATAATGTGAGCCACCAAAATCCAGACTGAAGAACCTTATGGGCAGTCTTTTTTCCACTAAAATGCCCTTCACAGTGAAGGTTATGGTAGAAACTCATAACACTCCTTTGTCCTTCGTGAGGGATGCAACGACGGAAAAGCTGGTCAGGGCCTATTCTAAAAAGCTCAGGTTCCTCCCAGTGATAAAATTTAGCGTCAGCAAGAAACCTATCTCGCTTCTGCTTGTCCCAGGTACTGGTGGTAATGTCGGTGATCAGATAGTTCACTATGTAAGTGAACCAAGGAGTTTTGGCCTCTACGACCATCAGAGACTCATCAGGAAAAGTCTCTTGGATATCGCTAGCAAGGGTTGATACCTCAATAGGGATCCTAGACAGATGATTTGCTACCACATTCTCAACTCCAATCTTATTTTTAATTTTCAAGTCAAACTCCTGGAGTAGCAGAATCCAACGAATCAAGGGAGGTTTAGTGTCCTTTTTATCACGAAGATGGTTTAAGGCAGAATGATCAGTGAACACCACAACCTTAGATTCCAAAAGATAAGACCGAAACTTTTCCAAAGCAAATACTACAACAAGAAGTTCCTTTTCAGTGACCGTGTAGTTTTGCTCAGGATCCATAAGGGTCTTGCTGGCATAATGCAGCACATGAGGTTTGCCATCAACCCTTTGACCTAAGGCCACTCCCATGGCAATTTCAGAAGCATCGCACATTAGCTCAAACGGGAGGGTCTAATATGGTGCTTGGAGAATCGGCACGGTAATAAAGGCTTTCTTCAAGACTTGGAAAGCCTCACCACATCTGTCATCATAATCGAAGGAAGCATCCTTTGCTAACAGGTCGTAGAGTGGCTTAGAGATTTTGCTGAAATCTCTAATGAAGTGCCTATAGAACCTAGCATGGCCAAGAAAAGATCTATCCTTATGAACATTGGTGGGCGATGGAAGCTTAGAGATGGAATCAATTTTTGCAGTATCCACCTCTAATCCTCTCTTGGAAACTACATGCCCCAAAACAATGCCCTGCAGAATCATAAAGTGTCTTTTCTCTCAGCTAAGCACTAGCTTTGCCTCTTCGCAACGAGTTAAGACTTTATCAAGGTGCGAAAGGCATAGGTCAAACGACGAGCCATAAATGGAGAAATCATCCATGAAAATCTCTACAAACTTGTCGATCATGTCAGAAAAGATAGCCATCATACAATGTTGGAAAGTGGCAGGAGCATTACATAGCCCGAATGGCATTCGACGAAACACAAATGTGCCATACGAACTCATGAAGGTGGTACGCTCTTGATCGTCAGGAAAGACGGCTATCTGATTATACCCAGAGTATCCATCAAGGAAGTAGAAGTACTTGTTCCCCGCCAATCATTCCAAAATCTGATCAATAAATGATAAGGGGAAATGGTCTTTCTGGGTAGCAGTGTTCAAACAGCGATAATCAATGCAGACCCTCTAGCCAGTTGAGGGTCTAGTGGTCACCAACTCTCCTTGGTCGTTTTCTTCCACAGTGATTCCTACCTTTTTGGTCACCACATGTATATGACTGATCCATTTGCTGTCTAAAATGGGATAGATAATTCCTGCATCTAGTCATTTCAGAATCTCCTTTTTAACAACCTCCTGCATATTAGGGTTGTGCCTTCTCTACATGTCTCGGAAGGGTTTCACAGACTCGTCCGTGTATATATGATGCATGCAAAGGGAGGGATCAACACCCTTAATATCAGCTATCGACCAAGCAATTACTTCCTTGTGCCTTTGTAAACACTCAAGCAAAGCTCCCTCCTACGATTCAAATAATGCAGACAAGATAATAATGGGGAGCGTGTCGTTAGGGCCAAGGAAAGCATACTTCAATGTGCTTGGGTGGGGTTTCAGCTCCAACTCAAGAGCCTTTTAGATTGAGGGCTTAAGTTGAGATGTTCCTACCTCAGGTAGCAGATCTACCTTCACGGTCTAGGGTAGGGACAGAGACTCTGTGTATACCCCCAGCAACTCTTCTAACTCGGGTATATATCCTTCAGTTTCTTCAATAGTCAGAGGATGGTCCTTAGATATGACCTTTTGAAGGGGATCTCTACATAAGAGTGCTAGAGTAGTCTCTTCAATGATTTTATCAACTACCTCGATCTAGGAACAATCTTCCAATCCGGATTGCTTGTAGGTATCAAAAACATTCAACTGGATCTTCTTATTCCTAAAGCCCATTTTAAGTGTCCCTGATCTACAATTGATAGAGGCTTTGGCTGTGGCCAGGAAGGGGCATCCCAGAATAATGGACGGCTTGGTGGGCTTATTAGATGGGTCAGTATCTAGCACAAGAAACAACAGGGAAGAAGAAGTCCTCTACTCTCACCAGGACATCTTCCAGTAATCCCCATGGTGTCTTAAGCGATCTATCTGCGACCTGGAGGATGACTAGACTAGGCTTTAAATCACCTCCTCCCAAAAGGTCGTAGACAAAGCTTAGTAAAATGTTCACCCCCGCATCCAAATCGAGCAGAGCCTCGTCAATGTGTTGGTTACCTATAACCACTGAAATATATGGGGCCCCTGGGTCTTTCATTTTGGGGGGTGTTCCATGTTGGAGAATCGAGCTAACATGGTCAAATAGGATGACCTTGGCTTGGACCTGTCTCCTAGATCGACACTTCTAGGTGCACAGGTCCTTCAAAAACTTGGAATAGGATAGGATTTGTTTGATAGCTTCCAACAAAGGCAAGTTGATCTGGACTTGCCTAAAAGTGTCCATAATCTCCTCCGTCCTATCCTTCGCTCTAGATGAGCCAACAGAAGATTCCCTAGGAGCAGATAAGCACTCTGGATAGGGTACCCTCGGCTTCTGGGTAGAGGGGTCATCATGGCGGGAAAGGGGTGGTGGAATGATGACATCCTCAGGGTGGGTGATTTCAAGTGAGGGAGAGCAGTGTGGCTCTTCCTCGGTGGAGATGGAAGTCGAGTCTGGTGTAGGAGGGGAATCCTGAGAGGTGACTGTAGGAGTGCTATCAAGCTTGTCGATTTTCTTTCCACTCCTCAACTCGGTCATAGCTTGGGCATGCTCCCTGAATATGGCCCCCTTTCCCTTTGGGTTCTCCTCAGAAGAGCTAAGCTACTTTCCCGTATCCTGCTGCCTAACTGCCTCAATAAGATGACCAATTTGGGACTGCATATCAGTAATCATCTTATTCTGAGATTGGATGACCATATTCTGATGCTCTTTCATCACTTTCATCATGGCTTTAAGTTCATCCATCTCAGAAGGCTTATTCTGAGGAGTGTTTACATAGGATGGCTGGTATATGAGTTAGGGAGGTAGGAGTCTTGCATTCCCTGAGTTAGAAGCATCACCTTCCTTCTATGAGAAGTTTAGATGGTTCTGCCACCCTAGATTATAGGTATTGGAATAAGAGTTATTGCGAGGAGGTGGGTGGAAACCTTGGGCTACGTTCAGGTCGACCTGAATCAACTCAGGGAATTGATTTTCCCGGTGGCACTCTGCAGTAGCGTGTGTTGTGCCTCAGCTTCCAGTGCCCCTACTGCAGGTGCTAGCACCGCGCCACTCGCTCCTCCCTGCAGCGCACGCCTGCACCCACCTTCAAGCACCCGCAAGCGCGTCCACCATGTTCTAGCGTTTCTGCAGGGTGCCCCTCCAACGCTGCTACTCCTCCACGCTCATGCAGGCAATGCCCATAGCACCAGTCTGCCTCATGCCCAACCTTGCAAGCGCCTACAGCCGCGCCCTAGCGCAGCACTGCAGACCCGCCAGCGCCTTCAACCTCCCTACAAGCGTCAGCCTGCCATCACCGCAGACCTACGCAGTCGCCCGCTTCGCTCCCCCCAACCGCGCCCTAGCACAGCACCGCAGGCTCTTGCACAGCCCCTCCCTCCAGCCGCGCCTAAAGGCGCTGCGCACCTTCACCACCGCCAGCAGCCACCTGCAAGCCTCTCCCACGCTCCCCGCAGGCAGGCGCACGGCTACAGCAGACAACCTCCTCCGGCCACTTCTCCTCCACTGGCCGACCATCTCTTTCGACGCCGCGGCCTCCATCGGATAGCCCTCATCCTCACCGACCTCCCTAGCGCGTCCACTGCCCGCCGGTGCTCTCTCTCTCTCTTTCGCGAGGAGGAGAGAGAGCAAATGCTTTGTTTTGAATTCAATTAAAATTTACATTCACTGCCATTGCCACCACAATTTGATTTTTATTTATTATTATTATATTATGGAAAAATTACGCATGCACACTCATATTCTCTGATAATTGCACATTAATGATATTCACCTATTTCAAGATTGGTTTTGGGCTTAACCTGTGCACTAATTTTCTTTAGTACACGTCACGTGAAAATTACATAAAATCATCATAGATTTATTGAAGATTTCAGTGAGGGTAAACTGCACATATACCCTTATCTTTTTAAATTATTGTGAATCTACTTTCCATCACATTTTATGTCAGATTTGAATAGGGATTTCACAATTTACCGAAAGAATATAAAATAATCAAGAGTTTATTGCATAATTGCCTCCCTGTGGACGTGACCCGCTCTTCTGTGAGTGGTTATTTTTATTTTTTTTTATTAGTCAATTTTTCCACCACTTAAATACTACAACGCAAAGCGGAAAGTCAACTCGTCATGGGGGCATAACCTAAGAAGGTCATTAAAGCGCTCCCAAGTCTCATGAAATTGGTACCCTTCCTGTTGAGTAAAATCCATAATCTCTCTTCTGTAATGGTTGGTTTTACTCATAGGAAAATATTTTTTCAAGAATTCTCCCTTAAGGGTGGCCCAATCATTTACCCTTGCATCGAGGGTATAATACCAGTGCTTGGCCTTATCCTTTAGGGAGAAAGAGAATAGAGTTCTCATCAGGGCTTCATCAGTAAAGCCCTAGAGCTTCACCATGGAACAGACCTTGGTGAATTCCTCAAGATGCCTGTAGGGATCCTCCCTAGCAGTACCATAAAAAGAAGGAAACAAAGATATGGTGTTGCTCTTGATTTCATAAGGATTATTCACTCCAGGTCTTCGGATAGTTAAGGCTTGGTGGGTTGCAGGGAGGAAATAGTCTCTCAAGGTTCTCTGATTTTCATCAACCCCAACTCTTCTTCAGGTCTTTCTTCAGCCATTTTTCTTCTTTCTTGGTTGGCTTTTCTAATGATTCTCTCTGGTTCTAGGTTGAAAACAAGACTATTTCTAAGAGAATGCCTACCAAGCATATACCAAGCAAACACAAGGCAATAGGTCTTTTGTTGACTTAAAGTACTTTAGTCCCCTTCTAACTCTTCAGCTTGGCTGAATGGAGTCAAGGCAGTATTTCTCCATTCCCACATAAATGGTATAAGAGAAATAAGGCACTTGAGATTCCTGGTCAATATCTGTTAAGGTGGTTGAGGTTACTTTTAGTTCTTTTGGGTGATCAATCAAGTTGTCAATCAATTACACACCCTAAATTGACCTTCGAGTGCCCTAGAGATGTACACTTTGTTGCAATGATATTCTCAAATGCTCAAGTAAAAAGGCACTCCAAAGATGGAGCTAAGGGATCCAAGTAGGGCGAACCCTTCCTTTGAGGTGATGCATTAGCGGTGCCTCTTAACTACCCTTAAATTCCTTTAAGGGGTGTCCCCCTCCTTAAAGTATCAAATCACTCAGGAAAAAGTTAATACCACCGTCACAAAGCGAGATAGGAGGGTTTGCATCGATAAAGAGATCGATGCCTACAGCCTTAAGGGTCCAAGTCCTAGTGTAGTGCCTATAGTGTGTGCTCAATATAGGAAGTGCGCATCACACCATGAAAAGTGATTTTTCTTTTGAAAATCGCAGTCAAGTTGTTCAAACACTTCCTGTATATTTTATTTTCTTTTCGAGAAGCAATGTGACCACTTGATTAATCTTTTCAAATCAGCTTAGGTGATCTTCTTTAATTATGTCTAAATGCAATGCATGTGCAAATAACTGATGCAGAAAGATAAGAAATACATGCCTTGCTCCAGCACTCTTCTATGCATAAATGCGTGCAATGCAGTAAGAAACTCTAGATGCTACTCAAGCAATCCTAGATGGTCACCCTAAAGATATACAGCTTCTAGCAAGCAATTCAATTTTTTTTTTAATAAATAAATACACAATCAAAAGAACTAATTAACTAAGAATAAATCTAGAATCTAAAGAATCGAGGACACTCCCCCAAAAATTGGCCCTAGAGTACAAGGGCGAGAAAACAAATAACTAGAGTAAATCCTAAAGAGTCTATTCTAAAATTCTAAATCAGAGATCTAAGAGGCAGGATCCTCCTGGATGGTCCTCCGTGTGTCTCCACGCATGTGGTATCAAGGCCCACAGGCTCCTACGATTATCTTTGAGGTGGTGACAAGGTCCACCAAGATGAGCATCTGCTGTGTGCGCCTTCTCCTTTGATGTACCTCGCAGAGAAAAAATGATAGATCAATAATCTCAATCAAAACTTAATTCAGACAGAAAGAATACTCGCAAGTTTACTAGACCTGTTGCCTCCTTGGCAACGATGCCATTTGATAAGATCGTTTTTGCTTTTGTTGTCGTTTTGCACATAAAATGACGTGTCGAAGTAATATCAAAGTGGTGGAAAACCGCTTTCAGAATAATTAAATATAACCACTCGAGAAGAGTGGGTCATGTCCATAGGGAGGCAATGGTTTATTAAAACTCGTTACTATTAAAATCCAATGTTCACTATTTATTTCCCTCAAAAATCAAGTTAAGATTCCCTTTAGACTAACTAATCAATGACATGATATGCTGGAATCGTAGTTATGCAGAATAAGAGGGATATGCTCATAAAATCCACAAAATAAAATATTAATATCTAAAAATGCAAACTCCTACAATGTCATTCAAATGTAAAATTTAATATCACGTGAAACAGAGCATTTTCTCTTGTGTTCGGCTGCGTGGTGGAGAGGGACAAATAGGCGACGTGGATGGTCGTGGAGGATCTCTGGACTAAGGGCTTCACTTTGATGGTGGAGGCATTATTGGAGGTAGCCGCTAGCGGCCAGTCGGTGGCTGAGGACGGTGGTCGATGGTAACGGCAGGAGGTGCTTGCGCTCATCGTGGAGGGTAGCTGGTGGACGTATGGAGGTCGTGTGCGTGAGACAAGGAGAATGGCGAGGTTGACGGTGAGTTTGGTCCCTTGTAGTGGCTGTATGAAGTGAGGAGGCAACTACAACTTTGGGTTCTTTTTCGTGGCAGGGAAGGCGCGTGGAGAAGAAGAAGATGGATGGCTGAGGGGGGGTTATGTGCAGTGGTGTTATGGGTTTGGCTATGGGTTTCGTGGTTGGGTGAGGGCGACTGGCCGTGGGTTTTACGAGGGGCTACTGCGGTGATACCTGTGGGGTTGGCGTGGGTTTGGTGACGATGATGGTGGTGGTGATGCCCTCTGTCACAGAGCACCACAAGTCGCGGTAGATTGCGAGGTCAACGGTGGAGAGAGCACAGGTCATGGTGTGCTCTTGGTGTTCATGGTGCAGGCGAGAGGGCCACTGTGGAGAGCGAGGAAGAAGCCTCTTCAATGGTCGCTACATCTCTTCTTTTAAATGCCTCTCCCATTTGTTTCTCTCACCGCAAATCTCGACCAGCAACTCAACGAGTAAATCTAAACCGTTGGGGAGGCGTTGCGTTGAAGTCATGCTGTTGCGAGAAGTCTGGCTGCAAGGGTGCGGTGCATTGAAGCCGTGGACTCTGCAGGGAAGAAAACATAAAGAAATTGGGTTATTTACAAAGATAATCCAAAATAATGCATGTAATGCATGCATGTCACCATAATGCATATTATCTCTTACTACATGTGAATGCAATGTATAAAATATGCATTCAAGCATTTTTATAAACTAATCTATTTATAAATCTAAGTATGCTATGTACATGGAGACACCATTCTAATATCTAGGTATTTATGTATTTGATTAGCCCACAAATGTGGTCTCATCAGAGAGCCTCCTCCTCTTGGCGTGGCACAAGAAGAAGACTAGGGAGGAAGAAGGCACCAAGGAGGCAAGGGATGGCCTCCTTAATCTTCTTCCTTCCTCCTTCTTCTTGGCCGTAGGTTATAGGTGGCTTAGGGTAGAATTAACACGAACGGAGGATAATGATTTGGTGGTGGTCAGGAGGGTTTTTATGGAGGTGGAGAAGGGTGGTTGGTGTGGGGATTAGGTGTAGGGCTAGGATTGGATTTAGGAGGTAGTTAGATGATCCTATGGTGGAGTGTAGTTGGCGCCAACCAAGGGGATGCTATGGGGGTAGTTATGGTGGCTAAGGGGTGCATGGAGCTGGTGCCAACCATGGAGGGATGCCATGGTTTGGCGCCAACTAGAGAGGGTTCTAGAAGGGGGGTTAGGTGGATGGTGGAGATGGGTTTAAGGAGAGATGTATGGTGGAGATGCATGGGATTTTGGAGGGAAAAAGTGGTTTCAATTAGGGGGTAGTTGATAGCAAAATATGCGTGATTTGTAAAAGCGGGTTTTTAACGTCGTTATAATACGCGAATCCGTTTTCGCTTTTAAATTTATATCCTAGATAGGGTAGTGTCTAGGGTCGTCCAAGGAGGCAAAAATTGCAAAATTAATCCTCTTGCTTACAGATAGATCTCAACTTTCTTTTTGATATTTTTCAATATGTAATTTTTTTTTTGTATTTTGAAAAGACGAAGGCAAACTGCAGATTGTAGCGAAAAGAACTAACACCTACAAATGATTAACTAAAATCTAAAAGATAGAAATATCTTCTTCCTAAGCTCACTCTAGGCAAGTAGAAGCCTAGGGTAATTAGGAAGAAGAGGTGAAACAAGTGTTAGAACCCAAACAAACAACTGCAATAAAAAAAAACTAAAAGAAGGCAATTTTGATTAAGTAGAATGAGTGTTCTTTTCAAGGACAAGTAGAGGAATGCTTCTACTAGAATTAAACAATCTAAAAGCAAGAAAAGAAACACAAATCCTCTTGTAACAATGGTGAAGAAGGTTGTCTTCTTGCTCCAAGCCTAGCTGCTCCTTGGCTTGAGAAGAGGGCTTCCTTCTTCTCCTTCCTTGAGAGCTCCTCCAAGGTGGAAGCTACCACCTTTAATGCTTTCTCCAAAGGGGTGGGCGTGCACCACCCTCAAAAACTCCTCCAAGGTGGCGTGACCACCTTCAATATCTCCTCCAAGATCTTCCTTGCCTGGCTTCTCCTTTGGCTGGCGTGACCCAAGAGAGAAGGGAAGAGGGGAAGGCACCAAGGGAACAGAATATCCCCTTAATCTTCTTCTTCTTCTTCTCTCTTGGACGTGGGCTTCTTGGTGGAATATGAGAGTGAAATTGATAGCCAAGGATGATTTGAATAGTGGTGGGTAGTGGTCTTTTTATAGGGTAGGATGGGGGGTTAAGGTGCCCCTTGAAATGGAGGGCTAGGATGGAAGGATGAGGGTGGTTGGTGATCCTATGGCTAGGGTGAGTTGGCGCCAACCCAAGGGGTGTTAAAGGGGGTGGTTATGGTGGTGTTGGTGTCTTTTGGTGGTGGAGAGACACCCCCATGTTGGCGCCAACATGGGGTCTTCTAGAAGGGGGGGTAGGTGGATGGTGGAGATGGGTTCAAGGGGGATTGTGTGGTGGAGATGAGGGGAGATTTTGGAGGGAAAAAGTGGCGCCATTAAGGGGTGGTTATGGGTAGTTTTTGGCGCCACTTTTAGGTGTCTTTTGGAGGTGGTGGGTAGGTTAGGTTGGTGCCAAGTAGGTTAGCTTATGTGGAGCTTAGGTGGAGCTAGTTGGGTGGAGTTGGTAGGTGGGTTTTTGGGGTGGTACAAACCAAGGAAGTTGGAGCATAGCTAAGCTAAGCTAGCTTAGCTAATGGAGGAGTAGAGGAGAAGGTGTTGGAGCTAGGGTTTGGAGGGAAGAGCTGAGGAGGAGAAGTCTGGAGCTGAAATTGGAGCTGGCTGCTGCTGAAGAGGCTGGCATGGAGCTACTCTAGCTGGCTTAGCCTGCTAGTTCTTTGCTAGCTACTAAGCCAAGCTAAAGTAAGCTAGCTTCTACCAAAATGAGCTGAGGTGAGCCAGGTCTGGTGCTCCCGGGGAGAATCAAGCTGGTTGAGGCAACTAAGGTAGCTTAGCTCAACTGAGTTGAGCTAAGCTGAGTCCTTGGGAGCTGGACCTGAGCTTCCTGAGCTAGGATGAGTTCTTCTTCAGCTGGCTGGAGCTGAGTGGAGCTGGATGTAGCTGGATCTGAGCTGGGGTGAACTCCTGCCAACTTAGCTAAGCTAGCTAGAGCTCCCTGTGGACTAGTGGGAGCTGAGATGAGCTAGACTCAGCTAAGTTGAGCTGGATCTGAGCTGACTTGAGCTAGGGTGAGCTAAGGTGAACTCTCTTGAGCTGCCATCCAGTTGAGATTAGCTGAATGGAGCTGGGATGAGCTAACCCTAGTTCAAGTAAGCTAGGTTCCAGCTGCAGTGAGCTGGATCAAGCTGAGGTGAGCTGGATCAGGCTGAGTTCCAGCTAGTCTAGGCTTTTCCTTCACCATTTGCCTTCTTGAGTGCTAGGGTTTTAGGGATCTATATATCTGTACATCCCTAACACGCACAAAAACATATTAAAAAGATAATAAAAAATGCAATGCATGCCTAACCTATTTTATGCCTAAATGCAGCCCAAAAACCCGTTTGCGGAGTAAAATCCTAAGAGCTAAGTTTGTTTTAATGCATAAGAATGATGATAAACTGGCGTTTATCAGTAGTTATAGGTGGTTTTGGCACCACTTTGTGGTGTCCTTTGGAGGTGGTGGTTAGGTTAGGTTGGCGCCAGGGTGAGGTGGAAGTAGGGTTAGCTTATGTGGAGCTTATGTGGGCTTACTTAATGGAACTAGTTAGGTGGGAATTAGGGTTAGGTAGGGTGGATGGTGGATGGCCAAGGAGTTGCATAGCTAAGATAAGCTAGCTAAGCTAGCTTAGCTAGTAATTGAGTAGAGGAGGAGGTGAGATGGATCTAGGGTTTAGGGAAGAGGAGTTGAAGAGGGAATGTCTAGAGCTGAATTGGAGCTGGTAGCTGCTGAAGGGAGTTGGAGGGAGCTACTTTAGCTGGCTTAGCTTGCTAGTTCTTTGCTAGCTACTAAGCCAAGCTAAAGTAAGCTGGCTTCTGCTAATATATGCTGAGGTGAGCTGGGTCTGATTTTCCCAGGGAGGACCTAGCTAGCTGGAGTAGCTAAGGTAGCTTAGCTCAACTAAGTTGAGCTAAGTGGAGTCCCTAAGAGCTGGACTTGAGCTGGCCTGAGCTATATGAAGTCATCTTCAGCTGACTTGAGTTGAGTGGAGCTGGGGGTAGCTAGACTTGAGCTGAGGTAGACTCCAGTCAACTTAGCTAGCTAGCTAGAGCTCCTAGTGAACTAATGGGAGCTGAGATGAGCTAGACTCAACTAAGTTGAGCTGGATCTGAGCTGACTTGAGCTAGGGTGAGCTAAGATGAGCTATCTTGAACTACCATTCAGCTGAGATGAGCTGAATGGAGCTAGGATGAGCTAACCTTAGTCCAAGTGAGTTGGTATCCATCTATGATGAGATGGATTAGGCTGAGTCCTAATGATTACGTCATCATCAATCATATATAGCTTTATTTAGTCATATTCCATCATTAAATGCTCCCACATAATCGTTAGAGAGACGTAATTCACTGCAAATCCATTTTGAGAGAAAGACATAAAAATAGGGGTAAAACTGCAGTTTTAACAACATATCTCAACTACAGTACAATCATGGGATTTCTCCAGGGGTTAATTAAGGGTCAAATGATCTTAAGAGTCTAACAAGTGGGTTAGAATAGACAGAAAAGGATTTTTGCGCGTTACGGGAATTAAATGACTTCCGAAACCCTAAAAATAGATCCGCTTAATTAATTGAGGTTTTGGTCAAGATAAAATTCACCTAAACCCTTTAAAATTCATAGAAAAATATTCTCTAAGGTTTTGTACCTTCAATTTGACCATCAGAACCCGTATTGACCCAAAACAGAATCTCAGACAGACATTTGCCTTAATTTGAGTTTTTGCATAAATTACTCAGCTAAATGAGGTCAAAACCAAAATTCAAATTCACCATTGGATTCCTTAGGTCCAAATTAGGTTTGTACCAAAATTTGGGCCCAATCTGAGATTGTTTCGACCTAGTTTGCACTTTGGTCCAAGTCTGACTTTCTTTATTTCCAATAGCCCCTCAACTTTTGAATTTCTCACAAAAAGCCCCTCATCTTCTTTCTCTTCTTGAAAAAAAGGTCCCTGCTGCCCTAGAATCCTAATCCTACAACTCCGGTGACCTTTGATTGAAGAGAACTTCTCCTTTGATCAATGAATTTTTTCCAAAATTGAAAGGGAGATTCCTTGAGAAGTTCTCTTTTCAATTAATCAGATCTGAAGCCCAACAACCTTTCCAATCTCTCATGCGAATGCATGAGAGATTCATGTATCTTTCAAGTATCCTATTCTGGCGAACCTTCCAAGCTTGGAAGTTTGGCTTCCAAGCTCTTTTCGCCCTCTAGACCCCCTATAAAAGGACCCCTAGACCTCGTCGAGTTCCCCAGACTCGTTTTTTGCTGGAATTACCCTACGTTCCTCCCTCCTATCCGGCCGAAAAGCTCCGCAAGCTCCAGCGACATCTTCGACCTCCTTCCTTGTCCATTCTTGCAAAACTAGCAGTGGATTCTTCATCCTCAGATTCTTTCGCGTCATGCAATACCAATCGCCGTCACTCTACCTCTGTCGTCATCGCCGTCCCCCTCTACCAGAGAGTTCGTATTCTCCACCTCCGGCGTACCAAAGCCGACGTGGATCTCCCTCTTTTCGTCCATTAGAGTAGTTAGTTAGGTTTTGTTAGCATCATAGATTAGTTTCCTCTCCTTAAACCTCAGCTTCAAACCCTCGACGCTGCCAATCACCTTCATCTTCCCCGTCTCCGATCGCTCCGACGACGAGGCGTATCTGTCGGTACACCCTTCATCCACCTCGCTGGCTCTGCGTTTGTCTGTATAGTTATTATAGCCGTTGTGGTATATAACAAAACAGTTACCAGTTTAATATAATTTATTACTCGGAATGACAAGTTTCCCAAGGTCGAACTCAGGGAGCAACTATAATTCTAGAAGCCTATAAATTCTCAATATAAGGTTTTACAAAAATTAAGAGAGAGAGAAAGAATTGGCTTTTTTCTTCTTCTCTTTCTGTCTTCTTCTTTGCTTTCTCTTCTTTCTTTTCTTCTTCCTATATTCTTCTTTTTCTTTCTTCTTCTCTGCTTCTGTGGTTCCTCTTTCTCTTTCTCCTTTCCTCCTCTCTGATTTTCTTCTCTTCTTCTTCCTTGCGGCTACAGAGGCTTCTGCCTTCTCTCTGATTTCCTTAAACTGCTAAGTCTTCCTCCTTTCTTCATCTCTAGTTTTCTTCTTTCTTCTTCTTCTTTTCTTCTGCTCTGTCCGTTCCTCTTCTTTCTTTCTTTCTCTCCTGTCTTCTTCTTTTTCTTCTCTGCGTCTTCTTTCATCTTCAGCAGCTACAGTTTTTCTTTGCTCTAGCTGCTGACCCTCCGACGTCTGACTCGGCACTCAAATGACTTAATTGTGCGTTTGCTACAGTGCGGCTCCTCTTTTCTTCCTTTTTCTCCTTTCCTTCCTTTCTTCTTCTTCTTCGCCTACTTCTTCCTTCTATCCTGCACACACATACACAGATCAGTGCAAAACCTACCCCTACCCCTTCCCCGCGTCTCTCTCTCTCTGGATCTCTCTTTGGAAAGCTCTCCCAGAGTCGGGTAATCGGGTCAGGTTGCGCGCTCGGGTCCAGGCGCACCGACGTGGGTGATGCGCGAGGAGTGCACAGGCAGGATAGTCAGGTCGAGTCACCAGGTCCGCATGGGCAGTGCCGCGGACGAGGCGTGTGAATAGGTGAAGGACCTCACCCCTGTGTGACTGGAGGCAAATGGCTAATGTCACTTTTTCGATTTAAGTGTGGGTGCGAGGCCACACACTTACGAGGTGGGACTAAAGTCCCACCTCTGCTCCGCGCACCCGCAGGCGAGAAGCAGCCTTTGATTTGGGCAGCAGCGAAGGTTTCGCGCTCCCAATCGAGAACCTAGGCGCCTTCACTGGCTTGCCCCGCGTCACCTAGAGCTCACACCTGGAGAGGAGGAGACTTGGAGCTGCCTGCGAAGAAGCTCCAGCAGCTCGTCAATGGCGGCGAGGAGGTTGAACCCTAAAATCATGAAGACGACCTCCCGGCCATGTTAGACAACATAGGGAGCTTCACCGGAGTGTGGCGAAGGCATTGCGAGGGTCGGCGAGGCACAAGAGCGCCTGTGTCCGTGTGCCTAGGGCAGACCGTGTGTGCGGAAGTGGGTGTGTTCGAGGGGTGGTCGGGAGGTGAAAGGCGGTGAATGGAGTGGGGGAAACACTTGAGTGGAGTGAGGGGGAGCTTCTGGGCTTGTCGGCAAGGGGTGAAATGGACTGTGGAGGTGGAGCGACCTCGCCGGAGATGGCGACCAGAGGTGAAGCAGATGAGGGTGGTAGTGGCAGTCGAGGGGTCTAAAATGCTAATTGAATAAGGGAAAAGTGAGAGGAGGGTAAGGGGAAGGTTCCTACCTACTTAGTCGACGAAGAGGGAGAGGAAGCCCTCCGGCTCGTGCCTACCGGAGCTGGGGACGAAGGTGCCTAGAGGAGGAGTAACGGCGACGAGGAGGGGATCCGGAGACGCCAGCTAGTGCAGCCTGGCGTGGGAAGACGGGGCAGAGTGGGCTCTGCTGCAGGTATGGCAGCAGAGCGACTAGGAGGAGGAGGAAAGATAGCCGGAAGCTTGGGCTATCTGACCGGAGAGGGGAGAGACGAAATCGAGGGTTTTTCTCGACCAAAACTAGCTTGCCTTCGTCGGACGCCCCTGCCGTACCTTATAAAGGCGCTGACGAGGAGAGCAGCCCGAGGGAACAACGTGCAGCGCGCACCGGAGATGGCCGGAGAAGGAGATCCATGCCTTTCGTGCGTTCGCACGAGAGGCATGGCCGGTTGTAAAGGTCAGGGGAGGGTCCCTGCGACAGAGGATGATGTAGGGAACCTCCCGCTCGTTCCTGAGAATGGGCGCCATGCCCTACGTGGCACCAACCTCCTCGCAAGGTCGCCGGAGGTATGGCGCTGCTCAGAAATGGAAGGGAGGACAGTTCTGCAAAGAATGACGAGAAAGATAGTGGGCCATTTGCAAGGGTTTCAAAAGATAAGGGTCAAAAAGTAATTCAAGAGGACCAATTTGTAAAGTCGATCAAGATGGTCTTTTCTTAAGCCCAAATTTTTATACCAGCCTAATTTGAACCTAAGGATTTTAATGGTGAAATTTGATTTTAGGTTGGACCATGTTTGACTGGTCAAGTGGCGTAAAAACCCAAATTAAGTCATAAATTGGGCATTGTTCTTATTTTAGGTCAAAATAGGTTGCAAAGGCCAAATTGAAGGTTCTAAACCCTAGGGAATATTTTTCCATAAATTTTAGAGGGTTTAGTTGATTTTTATCCTACGTCGAACCTCGTGAATTAAAGTGGGTTTGTTTTAGGGTTACAGAATGTCATTTAATTCCTAGAAGTTGCTATAACCCTTTTCAGATCAGATCATCCCTCTTCCCTCCTTATTAAGCTTATTTGACCTTCGTTTAGACCCTTAATTACCCTGTTTGTGCACTGCATTGGTGAAATTACAGTTTTACCCCTTATGATTTGTCATATTCTTTAACTCAAAATTCTCTGAGTTAAGCCTCTTAAGATTTTGTAGGAGCTTCTTCACACTTATTTAGATTAAATTGTGCCATTTAAGGTTTATGATGAGGCTCTCATCACTCGCCAACCACCTCACAACCTTCGCCATGACTCCACCAATCAAACCTCTCTCCTATTTCGCTCCACCGCTCTCCCAAACATGGCCCCGAACAACCCATCTTCGCACGGTCATCTCCGTCACCATTTGGCCACCTCACGCACTCCCACGCCACGCAGCACACACTCACGGTCTTGCCGTTCCACGGCGAAGCTTCTAAATTTATTTGACAGGGTCGAGAGGCCATATCTTGGATTTCAGGTACCCGCTCCTTCGTCGCGATTAATGAGCAAGTTCAAGCTCACTTAAAGCTTGCTTCCAGCCAATAACCCCAGGCAAGACCTCCAGGTAGAACGGACTTTACCCAAGAACGCACCAGGGCTTCCAATTAGGAATCTCGAGCAACCCTTCAACCTCAATTGGAGGTGTCTTCATCTGCAGGTGCACACGAACAAAAGGCGGGGGGGATAGTCCCACCTCGGAAGCACACAGGCACTTGCAGCGGCATAAATTGATTTTGTGCCTGGGGCTTATCACCTCAGACACAGGGGGTGAGGTCCCAACTCACCCGACACCTGCCTCGCCCGTGACAAGCACCACGCGGGCTTGGCTCCAACTCGACCCACCTAACCTGCGCACACCTCAGCTACTACCCCACGTCGACAGCCCTTGTCCCGAGTGCGCTTAGATCCAAATTTGATTACCCAGTACTGTGTATGCCCTTGGTAAGGGAAGGAAAATCTAGAGAAAGAGAGAGAGAGTGCAGGGGCAGGGGGTTTTGCTCTGTTGTGGATTAGCTAACACTTAGCCAATTTCGTAAGGTTCACCACTGTGCATCAGAAGGGTCGAAGAAGAGAAGGAAGAGAAGAGACAAAAGCCAAAGAGAAGAAAGGAAGAAGAGACCCTTGAGTCCCTTGGAAGCTCTGTAGCAACTGGCTGTTTAAGCCATCTGATACAAGCCTCCATCATCTGATTGCATACATTTGAGGCTTTATTTCCTTGGTTGATACTATTGAGATACTTGCTATGATTGTGAGGAGTAATTGGTGATTCAAATCACCATTTTACTTCATTCTTTTTGCACATTGATACTTGACATTATTGCTATATCATTTTGAATTAATTCTTATTGCAATTTCTTATAGTAATATATTGTGCTCATTTACATTAATTGTTAAGATTAGCGCGTGAATTCCTACTTGCTCCCAGCGAATGACCTCAAACTTTCATTTCTGATATTCGAGTTATAAATTTTATCTATTTTTCACACTGATTCGACCTATACTACAACGCAACAACTTTAAAACCCGTTTCAGAGCGACTAATAAGTCCCAACTGGTTTCAGCTTCCTCTTCACCAATTGCCTTTCTGAGTGCTAAGGTTCTAGGGATCTGATTATTTGCTTATCCCTAACACTCAAATAAACACATCAAAAAGACAACAAAATGTGTAATGCATGCCTAACCTAATTTATGCCTAATGCAGCCCAAAAGCCTGTTCGTGGAGTTAAAATCCTAAAAGCTAGATCTATTTTATGGCATAAGAATGATGATAAACTGGTGTTTATCACACCCCCATACTTATCTTTTGCTAGTCTCTTAACAAAACATATTCTCTTAAAATGGAATTCTTAGGAAATCTAATTTTTCTAACTTTTGAGGAGAAAGAGATTACGGGACCTTGGTTGATTAAAGCACGGGAGGTACGGGATTGTTAAAGATAAACATCGAGATTTATTTTCGGATCCAAAAATTAGACAAACTGAGATCAATATATCCTCCAAAAATTCACAGATTAACCCTTTGTTAATTCAAATGACTCAAAATTTTTGTATTTAGGATTTTTCTGGCTCTTGAATCTGATTCGCAACTTGCAATAACCTTTAAAACCTTGTATCTATGCTTGTGAAAAGCCAACATTTATAAGGGTGTGTTTTTGGTTTGAAACTTTTTTTTTGTTTCCCCCATGCTTATTCTTAGCTTAGTCTTACAACAGATGTATCAAAATCATCATTCCGATTATCAATCCTCGAGGGGTCTCTGGCACACCACCCAGGAGCTTACAACCCTAAAACACAATGCGGTGTAAAGGGGTGCTCTAAGCAAACTCAAGCTCTTGCTCCGATGCTATAGGTAAAGCACTGTCCAAGACACTTGAGCTACAAAAATGCACTTTAATGCTCCGTCTAAAGATATGAAATATAGATATAGAGTAGCGTGGAGGCGGTAACATGTTGACATCTCATCCTCAAAGGAGGCATTTTCCTCCTTCTCGACGGTGGGAACTCAAACCAATGATCTACTTCGGACTTTTACTAAAGCTGAACAGAGGGGTTTTTCTAAATTTTAATTGTTTTTAGGTGTTGGCTTGTGTGTGAATTTTGACACAAGAAATTCTACACGAGATGTAAGTTTTTGAATCAGAAACTAAGTTAGATACTTTTTATGTTACAAAAGAGGATCAAGTCACCTGAACTATCATGAGTTCAAGTGGAATTTTAGAGAAGGATATTTGATCTAGTCTAAAGGTAGACCCTAAAATTCTAATGATCAAATTCGTATCCTTATCCCTAGTTTGATAAAGATAAAATCCCATTGTACCGCAAAGTGAGTTTTCAATCTTAGTCCCGATTCTTCAAAAGTTTCCTCACAAAGTGTTCAACATTTTTATTTTTTTTGGGTATGCATGCAGGAAAATGACAAAAGAAAAATGCATATTTTTAGGTTTTGAAAATCCTAAATTAATCATCAAAATTTAAAAACACCTCCCATGCTTATGATATGCAATATCCTCATGCATTAGGGGGGAAAAGGGATCACCTTAGTGAAAGGCGGTCGGGTTTAGGATGGCCAAAACCTGAAAAAAGAAAGAGAAAAGGAAAGCAAGAAAAAATGATGGGTTATCTCCCATCCAGTGTTATCTTTTACGCCATTCAGCCGAGCATGAATGTATGCATGGAAGACGAATTATCATGTAAGTAGTTGGACATTTGGATGCCCGCATAAAAAGGGTCTTCATCTGGATCCGTGGAAAGTTGAGTGGTATAAAGATGGGGATCAAAATTTGATAGAAAATTGTAAGTGTGACCCGAGTCTGGCCATGGTTTTAATTCAGGATGAATGCCAAGCTCGGACGGGTCTGGTGGCAGGTCAAGTTGAAAGGGGGTAGGAGAGGAATGATGAAGGGTAGGTGAAGTTAGTGTGTAGGGGTGGGTTGAGAGAAAAGTGGCTGGGTCAGGGGAATAATCAGGGGGATCATCAGGAATAGATTTTTGTGGAAAACAAGTCTCTGAGTCATAGATTTCGTCAACCACTAATTCTGAGTCAGATTCCTCGAAAAAATTGTAGTCGGGAAGGGTATCTATCAACATTGTTTCCTCCACCAAATTTGATATTTATGTATCTGAGTCCTCGAAAAAATTATCATCATGGAATCTCTTGGAGGATTTGAAAATATCTAGGGTGATAGTTTGGCCTACGCAGATGACATCCATTTTGTCTGTATGGGAATTTATATTTGCCTTTGCAGTGACCAAAAAGGGTCATCCAAGAATTATTGGGGCGCTCGTTAAAGATTCAGGTGCCTCAATGTCAAGGACCAGAAAGCCTGCGGGGAAGACACAATTCTGGACCTTGATCAAGACATCCTCGATAATCCCACGATGTTTGATTGTAGATCAGTCGGCTAATTGAAGGGTAACCTCAATAGGTTTTAGTTCACCGATATGAAATTCTTCCAATAAAATCATGGGAATAATATTAACTGAGGCACTGAGATCAAGAAGGGTGAAATCGAAAGTAGTGTCATCAATAATCACTGAAATTAAAGGGGCACCTGAGTCTTTCATCTTAGGAGGCAGCTTACTCTATATGATAGACCTTACTATCTTTGAATTATGCACCTGCCCTAAATTTTTAGCCTGCCTTTTTAGAGTACAGATCTCCTTCAAAAATTTGGCATAGGCAGGTATATATTTGATTACATCTAGGAGAGGGATATTGATTTAAACTTGCCCAAATAAATCTATGAGTTCTTCAGTTGTGGGCTCAGATTTCTTTTTCCGATTAGTGGTGGGGTGGAGAGCTTGTGGAAAAGGAATAGGAGTCATGTCCTGAGATTTTTGTATTTCTTTTTCTTCCTGATGTGGAAGTTGAGAGTTAATTTGTACAGGAATGGGGATTTTACCAGGTTGTTGTGAAGGTCCAGGATCAGTGGTGGTTTTCCCACACCTCAATGTAACTGCATGTGCAGTCGGATTATTATTTGCAGTCTGTTGAGGTGATGGATTAGTAGGAGGCTAATTATGGTAGTTTTGATTTCTGCTCGGATACTGGTTCCTTTGATGATTAGGATTGGGCATGAGTTGGGAGGGTAGATGTCCTGCAGGTCTTTGAGTTGGAGTAACCCCATCTGATTATTCAGATTTGTAATAGCACGGGTGGTGTGAAAATACGCGTGATTTGTAATTAGGATTTTCAAATCGTTGTAACATGTGAATTTGCAAAAGCTTTTAAATTTGTAACCTAGATATTGGAAGTATCTAAGGTTGTCCAAGGAGGCAATGTTTGCAATATTCTAATCTCTTACTCGAAAAATGGGAAATTAACTTTCTTTTTGATTTTTGAATATTAGATTTTTAGGGTTTTTGAATAAAAAGGCAATGTGGTTTTGATGGCAGAAAAGACTAACACCTAATAGCTAAAATCTAAGTGGCAAAAATGATTTCTTTCTGAGCTCACCCTAGGCACATGGAGGCCTAGGGTAATTAGAAAGAAAGAGTAAAAGTGCACTAAAGAAAAAGTGACAAGAATTGCAACAAAAGCTAGTTAAGAAAAAGGCAACTTTGATTGAAGAAAAAGTGTTTTACAAAAATCCTAGTAGAGGAATGCTTCTACTACTAGCAATTAAAATAAAAAAATGCAAAACACTAATCCTCTGTATGTTGGTGAAGAAGAGAGGCTCTTGCTCCAACTACGACTGCTCCCATAGTTGAAAAGAACTTCTCCTTCTTCTCCTTGATTTGCTCCTCCAAGATGTGTCCTTCCTGGCAATCCCTAGATGGGCCTGATCTCCTCAAAGGTGGATGGAATTCCACCTCCAAATGCTCCTCCAAAGGTGGCGTGGACCACCTTTAAATTCTCCTTCAAGGGTGGTTGTGTACCACCCTCAAACCCTCCTCCTAGGGTAGGCGTGTACCCTAGGTCTCCTTCCTTTTCCTAGCTTCTTCCCTTGGCTGGCGTGGGCTCAAGAGAGAAGGGAAGAGGGGAAGGCACCAAGGGGACAGAGTGTCCCCTTAATCTTCTTCTTCTTCTTCTCTTGGCCGCCTATGTAGGTGGAAGTATAGGTAGAAAATATGTAGCCAAAGGTACTTGTTAATGGAGGTAGGTATGGGTATATGTAGGAGTGGTAGGGGGTAAGGGTAGTTAACTAAAGTTAAAGGAAAGGTGGTGTTATGGAAGGCTAGGATGTGCAGGTTGGTTCATGGATGGTGGATGAAGGTTGGCATGGAGGTAGAGAGGTGTATAAGGTGGTGGTTATGGTGGGTGGAAGAGTTGGCTCCAACTCTATGTAGGGTAGGGTTAAAGGGTAGGTTAATGTGTTGTAAGGCTAGGATTAGGTTATAGGGTGGTATAGGGTGGTAGTTAGGAGATGGATGGCTAGGGTTAGTTGGCGCCAACTTAAGGGATATGTGGAGGTTTGGTTAAGTGTTTTGGTGCCAACTATAGGGGGGTTTAGGTGGGTTAAGTGGCGTGGGTTTTAGGAAGGGTTAGGATGGCTCCATGTGGTGATGGTTATGGGATTAAGGGTAGATATAGGTGGCACCAAAATGAGGGGGTGTGGGTGGTGTTTTGGCGCCAAGTTTATGGTGGTTAAGGGTAGGTTAGGGTGGCTTAGGGTTGGCGCCACATAAGGCTTCTAGAAGGGGGTTTAGGTGTAGGATTTAGATGTCCTTATGCGGTGTGGTGTAGGGCTAGGTGAAAAAGCAATCTTCATTTTTGATAAAATTGTAACATAAAATGTTGCGTCGTTATAGTTCATGCGTGGTAGAAAATAGCTTTTCAAAAATATTAAATAATTCAAAACTAACCACGAAGAGTTAGGTCGTGTCCACAGGGAGGAAATAACCTATTGGACTAGTAAGTAGTGCTTTGCTTATTTGGGAATATCAATGAGCTTGCATACTAGTTATTGCAATTCAATTTCAACATAAATTAGCATTTATGTAATTACTCAAGAATATAGGGAGGTTACATGCAAAATCACCACTATGGGATACGTGAATCGTAACCTTAGTACTGACAAATATTGTCAATATAAATCAAAATCAAACCCGTTCCCTATAACCAATATCCCATACGCTATCATTTATGTGATGAATACAACTATATGTAATTCAGATTAAAGAGAGGGATGTCCATGGAAATTTACTGTAATATATTAAATCAGAAAATAAGTGAACAATAGAAGCTGCAATGGCAATATTCGTAAGTTTTAATGTGAGTGGAAACAAGGGATTTTCCTTCTCTCCTCCATGTGCGCGTGGAGGGTTCGCCAGCCGTTTGCCTTGGTGGAGGAGCTCCACTGGAGGAGAGGAGCACGCGAGTGGTGGAGGCAAGGCCTGGGACGGTCGGATGTGGTTGGACGGTAGAGTGGAGGCTAGCGGAGGTGGAAGCTGCTGACGTCTTGCGTGACTGGCAGTGGGGTTGCCGCAGGCGGCGTGGGTGCGGCTGCGCTCGAAGAGGACGCCGACGATGTTCGTGGTGAGGTAGGAGGTCGTTGGCACATTGAGAAGGTGGCTGTGCGATGATGGTGGCTATGGGTTCCTTGCTGTGTGTGGAGAAGGCATGGAGGTTGAAGAAGAAGGAAACAAAGAGGGAGTGGTTGGCGTGGGGATGTTGATGGCAGTGAACAGTGGAATTGGGCTGCAGCGAGAGGTGGTTATGGAGTTGCTGGCGGTCTGCGACGAGGGGGAAGGCTACGGTTGGTGTGAGGATGGTGGAGGTTCCATTGGTTGTAACAGGACAGAAAGGTGAAGGTGCGCTAGAATGCAAGAGGTTGAAGAAATGGAAAGGGAAGGCTGGGCGGCTGATGGTGTGGGTTGGTGATACACACACGCTGTCACCGTGTGTGCGACGGCGACGAGGGCAATGTTGGGGAAGCTGAGGCCATAGTGCACGCTTGAAGTTCACGGTGTACTCTCCGACCACAGGGTGCGCGCCTCCTTCACGGTGGAGAGGATGGAGGAGAAGATCCCCTGCCAGGGAATAGATTATTCTTTTAAAAGTGCTCTAGCCCTTTCTTCTATCGAGATCTCCTCGATTTATTTCTTCTGCCGGATCCTCGCCAGTGGTTGGAACGGTAGGATAGTCTCTAACAGTTCTTAATCAGACGTCTGATCAGAGCATCAGACGTCTTAAAAAAATGTAATGCCCGTGAGTTTGTGATAGCAGTTCCAGACTCCAATCAAAGCTCAAGATGTCTTATAGAAGCAAAAATGGGTGTCTGACTCTTGTACTTAGCCTGCATTCATCAAATAAATTATATTATCATAACATATGTTATTAAACGTAAAATTAGAGCATAAAATTAAATGAAAACTAAGGTAAATTGCCATTTAACTCCTACTCAATTAATAATTAAGAACAACTAATTAAAGAGTACTTAAGCCAAATAATGATCCACTAAAGTGGACTTATCACTAGGATTTAGGGACATGTTGGCGCCAACATGAAGGGATGCCTAAGGTGTTTTTGGCGCCAACATGAAGGGGTGTGAATGGTGGTGGTTGGTGTGGGTTATCACCACTTTAGGTAGGTTAGGTTGGGGTTTAGTTAGGATTAAGGGTTAAGGAGTGGACGACCATGGAGCTTGGGTGGTGTTGGGAGCTTAACTAAGCTAGCTTAGCTAGTAGAGTAGAGGTGGTGGAGCTAGGGTTTCATGAAGGAGTTGGAGAAAATAATCTGGAGCTAGTTGTTTATCGCGCGAAATCAGAGTTTAAGATTGATACATTATACTACAGACCAAAATCGCTCCTCAACAGATACAATTTATATCTTGAAAGAAATCCGAGGCCGAACGTAGGGAGCAAGTGTTGCAATAAATCTCAAAATTGCAATTCTATCACAAGATATCAATATATGATGAAATTTCTAAACTCAAATAATATATATATAAGAACCAATGTTGATAGAACAAAAAGATTAGGGTAAAATGGTGATTTAAATCACTAATTACCCTAATTAAAATAATATCAAATATCTCAACAATATCAACCAAATTTAATTCATGTAGGATAAGTGCACAGTGCACTGCCTATCAGGGATCAGACGATCGAGCTTTCAACCAAATGGCTTAATCGTCCAACTGCTACAGTGCCTAGAGGGCACCCTTCTTCCTTTCCTTTCTCTCCTTAAGCTCAAGGGAAGGCACAACACAGAGCTCAGCACCAAC
Organism: Thalassia testudinum; assembly: GCA_037157565.1. Taxonomy (NCBI): domain Eukaryota; kingdom Viridiplantae; phylum Streptophyta; class Magnoliopsida; order Alismatales; family Hydrocharitaceae; genus Thalassia; species Thalassia testudinum. Next base: position 131,758,789 of record JAZHRO010000077.1, read on the forward strand.
ACCAGCAGAGGCAAAGGCCTCCCTCAGAAATCACCAAGTGTCGAGAGGTGGCAAGCAGAACAAAACCCCCCTCCTCTCTCTCTCTTCCTCTTCCTTTCCCTTTCTTTCTCTTCTCTCAGGGATAATCAGATCCAGGTATACGGGTAAACGGTTCAGAGCCCAAACCCGCGTGGTGTGGCTGCTGGTGAGGGCGTGCATGGGCACATGTGAGGGGACCTCACCCTGTGCTTACTAAGGCGAACAGCTGAGGAGCGAAAAACAACTTAAGCGCTACCAAAAGGTATGCCACTATACGAGGTGGGACTATCCCACAGAAGCTTCAGCACAGGCATCCGTAGGTGGAACCTCCTTCGATTGTAGCTGCAGCTGAGGGTATCTTCCCCAATCAGAGACCTAGGAAGGATCCCTGAAGCCTTCCGCAGCACCTGGAGATGTTGCCTGGAGCAATCACGATTAGAACATCACGAACAAAGTCAGAGAAGACATCGCGGTGGCGGAGCTCTGGTGAAGCACCTAAAAAGGATAAAATGGCCTCTCGGCCCTATCAGAATATCTCAAGAGCTTCGCATGAGTGCGGCGAATGTGGTAGTGGCAGTGGCGTGCTGTGGGAGTGCATGTGTGCGTAGGGCGAGGTCAAGGCGGAGCTGCGAAGGGGGTGGAGTTCGGTGGGGTGGTTGAGTGGTCGTGGAGAGGAATTGGTTGAAAGCTTTTGATGTGGAAGTCAAGGCGGATCTAACAGAGGTGGTGGCAGCGAGTTTCGTGCGGTGGAGCAAGCTAGAGGCATCGCCGGAGGTGTGCTGACGCAGAGGAAGATGGAGGTGATGTGGGCGATGCGTAGGTCGTGAGTGAGTTGTGGAAGAGTAAAAGGAAAATAGAGGGAGAAGGGAAGTGATAGAGAGCCTAAAAGGGGAAGATAAGGGGCGGAAGGCTCCGATGTTGGTCGACCGAAGCAGAAGATGATGAAGAGGGCGGTGAGACGGCGATGAGGAAAGAGACAGAGAAATGCCCTCTCTTTGACCGGAGAGGCTCACGATGAGGAGAGGAAGGCAATAGGCCGTCCAATTTGACTGTTGGATGACCGGACAAGGGGAGCGGAGAAGGACGCTGGAGCAAGGTGCGGAGGTGGCCGGAGGAGGAAGAGGACTTTTCTGAGACCAAAACTTGCTAAGGAGCTCAGGTTTTAGCGTTTGCTCCTTTTATAGGCCATGGGAAGGAGTTTAAAGCTTGGAGACCAAGCTTTTAAGCTTGGTAAGCTTGTTGGCGAAAGATACCCACATCTCTCATGCATTCGCATGAGAGATTGAGAAAGAATTGGAGCCCACGAATAGGATTGAAAAGAAGGCAATTACTTGACGAATCTCCCTTTCAATTTTAAGAGGGATTCGTCAAGTGATCGCCACATTCTTGCCAAACAAAGCTTGCTAGAGTAGGATTCTTTCAGGAAAATGGTGAAAGGACCTATTTGCAAAGAGTGATGACAAAGATAGGGGGTTTTTTGTAATAAATTCAAAAGCTGAGGGGTTATTTGAGATAAAAAGAGTCAGACTTGTACTAAATTGCAAACTAGGTCAAGACAATCTCTTATTGGGTTCAAATTTTGATACAAACCTAATTTAAACCTAAGAAATCTAATGGTGAAGTTAGATTTTGGTTTTGACCTAGTTTAATTGGGTAATTTATGCAAAAATCTAAATTAGGGCAATAGTTTGTCTGTGACTCTATTTTTTGTCAAAATGAGTTCTAAAGGTCAATTCAAGGATGCCAAACCGTAGAGAATATTTTTCTATGAATTTTAGAGGGTTTATGTGAATTTTAAATTACCATAACCTCAGTTAATTAAGCGAGTCTATTTTTAGGATTTCAGATGTCCATTAATTCTTGAAATGTGTGAAAACCCGTTTCTGTCTGCCTGAACTCACTTATTAGACATTAATGACCAAATGACCTTCAATAAATCCCTGGATATCCCGTGGTTATTCTATATTTGTGATGAGATGGTAAAATTACAGAAATAACCTTATTTTCATCTTTTCTTCTCAAAACAACCCTCCCTATTCTAGAGACCTTCTGACTGATATGTAGGAGCTTTTGTTGACATTATAAGACCAAATTGAGCTAGTTATGGCTCATGATAGTGTTCCCATCACTGGTGGTTGTTGCGCTTAGAGCTAAATCTGTTGAGACAGCTTCATGGGGAGCTCAACTACTTAGCTAAGCTACCTAATTCTTATGCTACTAGCTAAGCTTGGGTAGTTGAGCTAAGTTGAGCTGGTCTCAACCTAGCTGGAGCTAGGTTGAGCTAGAATTGCCTCTGATGAGAACTCCAGAGCTAGCTGAGTTACTAGTTGACAAGTAGTAGCTAAGCTAGCATGGAGTTTAGCTTCCATGAGCTAGGTGGAGCTGGAATGAGTTGGGGTTGAGCTGAGATGGACTCCTGTCAACTCAGTTGAGTTAGCTAGAGTTCCCAGTGAACTGATGGGAACTGGGATGAGCTAGACTCAACTAAGTTGAGTTGGATCTGAGCGGGCTTGAGCTACCATTCAGCTAAGATGAGCTGAATGGAGCTAACCCTAGTCTAAGGGAGCTGGTATCCAGCCATGATGAGCTGAAATTGGCTGAGTCCTAGCTTGATTGAGCTTCCCCTTCACCAGTTTCCTTCAAGAGTGCTAGGGTTTTAAAGATCTGTCAATTTTTTTGTCCCTAACACTCCAACAAACACATTAAAAACATAATAAAAAGTATAATGCATGCTTAACCTAATTTATGCCTAATACAGCCCAAAAATCCGTTTGCAGAGTTAAATTTTGTGAGCTAGGTTTGTTTTAATGCATAAGAATGATGATAAACTGGCGTTTATCAACGGGTTACTTCCGTCATTTTACTATGCATTTCCTGCAAGGTTTTCATCATCTGGGCATTGATGTCTTGTTGAGATGGCCCAGGGTGAAAGGTCGGATTCGACCCATACCTGCTAAATTGATTTGATGTTTGGGGAGGAACCGGGTTATTCCAAGAGTGGTTCAGGTAATTCTTCCAATTGGAAGAATTTCTAAATTGCTCCTAGAAGGTAGAAATATTTTTTGTGGGGTTAAGGTTTGAATAATTGTAATTCCCTAGTGAATCACAGAAAGACTCAAGATATTGATGGTAATCAGCAAGAGTAGTGTTTAGATTGTGCAAATTTTCTCTCCATAGAATGTTAGGTTGGATTAGATGTGGAATCTGTGGAGCTTGGATTGGTGTGGCAAGTCTTTCCTCAATTATCTTCTGGTTATTTGCATCTGGTCAAGTTTTTGGGCAGTCATTTGAAGATCGTCTTGGGCGACAAGAATAGATTGAGTGCCTATTTCATGGACACCGAACTGCAAGTTTGAAGTTCTGCCAAAGGTGTTCATAGAAGCTTGATTAAATGAGTTTTCACTCATTTCTTCGAAAAGGTCATAGGCACTTTCAACATCCTTATTTAAGAAGTTGCCGCCACACGAGGCATTGACGGTTGAATTTGATCTTCTAATCCGTGATAGAAGATCTGCACGAGCTGCCATAAGGGAATCTCGTGATGTGGACAACTTCTTAGGAGATCTTGGAATCTTGAAAAGTCTCGCCAGATTTTTGTTGAAAGGTCATAATAGATCTTCGCAAGGAATTAGTACAACCTATGGGGAAAAATTTCTTGAGGAAGGCACTCTCGAGCTAAGGCCATGTAGTGATAGGTTAGCCAATGGTTCTGAACCAATAAGCAACCTTATCTTTAAGAGATAATGGGAATAATCACATCAGCCAAAGGTCTTCTTGCACATTGCGGGAATGAGTTGTTTGTGTAAGGAGAGTCAGTTCTTCAAGGCGGCTGAATGGGTCTTCCCTAAAAAGGCTATGGAAATGCTTAATCAGATTCAGAACAGCCGGTTTGATCTCAAAGTTCCCTTCAGGTATGACCACCCTTGATCTTTCCTCATAATAGGAAGGATCATAGAAATCCTTTATATTGTGGGGCTACATATTAAAAAAAAAAACCCTAATTGAATTGGATCATTAAACAGAAATTTACTACCAATGAATCTCTTTCAGGCTTTCTTTTTAAGTAGTGGTCCAAACAAGGCAAACAATACCACTACTGTATGGAAAATCAAACAAGGATTTCAATTTTTTTTTATTTTAGGAATTTGTTTGATATTTTTTAAATATTTTTCTTGTACTGGTGTCAAAGTCTAGAAATAATACCTATGGGTATTTTGGACCTTTTAGTACCACCATTGACCTCAAAAAATTTTTGTGAATTTATACGATGTGTAGAATTTCAAAAGGCTAAATTTCACAAAAATTAGATGAGTATAAAAATTCCTAAAATTCGTGGACAGTAGTAAAATAGGGAAATTAGAGGAGGTGACCACCCTATAGTCCACGAATTTTTAAAAATTGTATACAGTCCAATTGCTCTAAAATTTAGAACAGATGTTCCTCACTTGATTTGAAATCACTGGGTGACATTTCAAGATTTTAGGAGGCCTATGGTGTCAGGAGTTGATTTTTGAATTCCGGATAGAAGCCTGGACTCGAAAATCAGAACACCAACACTTGAAGTGGAGTGGTTTTAAATGATGCAAACAAGCAACCAATAGGTTTTAAATATTACCACTCTACTTAATTAAGATGTTTAGGATCCTAAAAGCCAAGTTTAATATTTTTTTAGTTGTTGTTTTAAGATAAGTGTGACAAGTTTGAGATTACCAACCTGAATCTTTTGTGGGAAGAAAAGGTACTTCAAGTTCCAAAATCCTGCTTTGTTCCTACAATACCTGCACACACAAGAGAAAAAGAGCCAAGGGGATGAGATCCACTTATCAAGTAAGAGAAATACTTAATGCAAAGCCGTGCCTCCCCGGCAACGGCACCAAAAAGTGATCGAGTTTTCACGCGGTTTGTAAAATGCGACTTTTATAAGTCATTGCAATGCGCAAAAATAGATTCGCTTTTGAAATTTATAATCCTAGATAGTGGAGTATACAGGGTCATCCAAGGAGGCAATGTTTGTAAATATCAATCTCTTACTTGAACATGAAAATCAACTTTCTTTTTAGTATTTTTGAATATAAAATTTTAAGTTTTTGAAATAGCAAGGCACTGCGAACTTGTGGCAGGAAAAGACTAACACCTAATAGCTAATATCTAAGTGACAAAAAATGATCTCTTTCTAAGCTCACCCTAGGCATGTGGGGACCTAGGGTAATTAGAAAGGAGTGAAAGTGCACCAAAGATAAAGCAACAAATGCAATAAGAGCAACTTCAATTGACGAGAAAAGGTGTTTTAAAAAAAACCCTAATAGAGGAATGCTTCTACTACTAGAATTTAAAATACAAAAGAATGAAAAAAAATAAGAAACACTAATCCTCTGATAATGTCGATGAAGAAGATGAAGCTCTTACTCCAACTACGACCACTCCCGTAAATGAAAAGAGCTCCTCCTTTTCCTTGAAATTCTCCTCCAAGGTGTGGCCTCCTCCTGGCAAGCCCTAGGGGGCGTGCCTTGTCTCCTCCAAGGTGGATGATTCCACCTTAATTTCTCCTCCAAGGGTGGGCGTGCACCACCCTAGTTTCTCCTCCAATGCTTGGCCGTCCTCGTTGATGTAGAGAGCCTCCTCCTCTTAGCGTGGCACAAGAAGAAGAGTGGGGAGGAAGAAGGCACCAAGGAGGCAAGGGATAGCCTCCTTAATCTTCTTCCTTCCTCCTTTTTCTTGGCCATAGGTTACAGGTGTCTTAGGGTAGAATTAACACCAACGGAGGATAATAATTTGGTGGTGGTTAGGAGGGTTTTTATAGAGGTGGAGAAGGGTGGTTGGTGTGGGGATTAGGTGTAGGGCTAGGATTGGATTTAGGAGGTAGTTAGATGATCCTATGGTGGAGTGTAGTTGGCGCCAACCAAGGGGATGCTATGGGGGTAGTTATGGTGGCTAAGGGGTGCATGGAGCTGGTGCCAACCATGGAAGGATGCCATGGTTTGGTGCCAACTAGAGAGGGTTCTAGAAGGGGGGTTAGGTGGATAGTGGAGATGGGCTTAAGGAGAGATGTATGGTGGAGATGCATGAGATTTTGGAGGGAAAAAGTGGTGCCAATTAGGGGGTAGTTATAGGTGGTTTTGGCGCCACTTTGTGGTGTCCTTTGGAGGTGGTGGTTAGGTTAGGTTGGCACCAAGGTAAGGTGGAAGTAAGGTTAGCTTATGTGGAGCTTAGGTGGGCTTACTTGGTGGAGCTAGTTAGGTGGGAATTAGGGTTAGGTAGGGTGGATGGTGGATGGCCAAGGAGTTGCATAGCTAAGCTAAGCTAGCTTAGTAATTGAGTTGAGGAGGAGGTGAGATGGATCTAGGGTTTAGGGAAAAGGAGCTGAAGAGGGAATGTCTGGAGCTGAATTGGAGCCGGTAGCCGCTGAAGGGAGTTGGAGGGAGCTACTTTAGATGGCTTAGCTTGCTAGTTCATTGCTAGCTGCTAAGCCAAGCTAAAGTAAGCTGGCTTTTGCTAAGATGTGCTGAGGTGAACTAGGTCTAATTTTCCCGGGGAGGACTTAGCTAGCTGGAGTAGCTAAGGTAGCTTAGCTCAACTAAGTTGAGCTAAGTGGAGTCTCTAGGAGCTGGACTTGAGCTGGCCTGAGTTGTATGAAGTCATCTTCAGTTGACTTGAGTTGAATGGAGCTAAGGTAGCTAGACCTAAGCTAAGGTAGACTCCAGTCAACTTAGCTAGCTAGATAGAGCTCCCAGTGAAGTGGTGGGAGCTAAGATAAGCTAGACTCAACTAAGTTGAGCTGGATCTAGGCTAACTTGAGCTAGGGTGAGCTAAGAGGAACTATCTTGAGCTACCATTCAGCTAAGATAAGCTGAATGGAGCTAGGATGAGCTAACCCTAGTCCACGTGAGCTGGTATCCAGCTATGATGAGCTGGATTAGGCTGAGTCCCAGCTGGTTTGAGCTTTTTCTTCACCAGTTGCCTTCCTGAATGCTAGGGTTTTGGGGATCTGATTATCTGTCTACCCCTGCCACTCAAATAAACATAGCAAAATGACAACAAAATGTGTAATGCATGCTAACCTAATTTATGCCTAATGCATCCCAAAAACCCATTCGCGGAGTTAAAATCCTAAGAGCTAGATCTATTCTATGGCATAAGAATGATGATAAACTAGTATTTATCAGTGAGTTGATCGGATTCGATGCACTATTCATGTTCTATCCTCGTACTCTACTCTTGCATGCATATGTAATACAATGAGGGCTTTGCATTAGATAGGCATGGGGAGGTGGATATATATATTCCTGAATTACTTTGTCAGCTCCTTAGAATTTTTTGCTTATTTTCTTTGAAAAAATATATATATTCAAAATTTGAAAAAAATAGATACATCACTTTGTAAATAGCAAAGTTGCATAACTCTACTTAGGATTAGCAAAATCTAGATAACTAGAAGTCACTAAATTTAAGGAGTCATAAGGGAACTTAGCTCACACGGCCCTTCAAGCTAAGGTCAACTTAATCAACCAGAGGAGTCTCTTAAGACTTGGGTTATTATCAAATTCTTGAAGAATCCTCATGATTAAATTCAAAAGTCAACAAGGAAGAAAGTATAGGGCTCTATTGTCCAACCTACGGTTTGGAGGACTAAGTAACTTAAGCATCCAACTTTCACACACTCAATTTGACCTTGGACAACCACAACCCTGAGAACAATAAATTTCACTAAGTCCAAGATTGGGGAACATTTACATATGAAATCGAACCTAACTCATATCCAAATTAATAAAGGCCCTTGTAGGTATGGCTAACACGTTGGGGGCAGTAACCTTTGTTATCCAGGTGTTCAAAGCCCAACCTAGCACCTTGAATAATCCTGAGTTTCCCTAGGTGATGTTTATGAACAAAGGAAAGAGAGCCACTCATCCCGAAAAATGAGAGAAAAAAGGAGAAAACAAAATAAAAGGAAAATATATATATAATAAAGAAGTATAAGGATGAGAAGCAAAGAAAAGAAAATTTCAAATAAAGAAAAGTTGTGTGCGTAATAAAAAACCCAAAATTATATATAAAAAAGAGAAAGAAAGAGTGAGGTATTAATAAGAGGACATAATGGCTCAGTTGGGGAGATATACCTTCGAGGCTGACCTCAAGATAAAAAGGGTGAGAAGAAAACTGCTAAATCCAAGTAAGGCAAAGTTGAACGCAAACCTGGGAGAGTTTAGGTTAGTGTCGGTCTAGGAAATTCGAGTTCTTAAAACCCTTGTTGCCTGTAGGACGAGTCACTTGCACTTTGCAGGAATGCTTTAACCTCAGAGTTTAACAAACCCTGGTTGAACCTCTTGAGCCTAAGAAATCTACCTTTAGAACCAAAGACTAAGGTCGAGAGGAAAAAAAAAGGTTTAGTCAAAACCTGATTTTAGGTGTCTTCCTATAGTATTATTAGGTCCTTATGGAATAATAACTCTTATATCTTCCTTAACATAGATCGGTTAATAGATATCAAGTCATTTCACAAGTCCTAGTGTAGAGCTTTGCATTCATCTATGTTTTGCTAACGGACTAGTAAAAGGTAGGCATGGGGGTGTGACAACTACATGGTTAATACACTTAATATGTCTAAATTAAGCTAATTCCTAAGTAAACATAGCATATTTAAGTGTAAACAGTGTATTATAATCAATCTAGGTATACTAGGCCCATAATTGCATTTATAAATAATTTGTATATGTTATAATAATTTTTAATGTGTGTAGAAATAAAATGCAGGAATGGATTCTGAGAATGAATGTTATAGAGGAGCATTTAGAGAAAAAATATTCTATGAGGGGCAAAATGTAATTTTACCAAGTTGCAAGGGCTTCGATGTAATTTATCTAATAACACTCTAAACACTTACTCTTAAAGAAAATCCAAGCTCCTCCAAACATCTTTGTAAAATTTTGACAAGAACAGGCTTGATTCACTCCACCTCCAACAGTTCGCATGCAACCAATGCACGAAGAACTTGTCTCGCATGCACTCCATGTGCGCTTCATGCGCAGAAGACCAGGAGTTGTGCCTGCCAGCTCACACACATGACAGTCGCATGCGTATCCCACGCTAGCATGCCGCTTACACTTTCTTCGTGCACTCCATCCACGTGCTCAACCCGCGACACTCTTCATGCACGCTAGCTGACACACCGCACGCATGCCTAATTGTTCACATGCATATCACGTGCCCAACTCACCCCCAACACACAGTCCCCGCACGAATTCTGCCCATGCGTGCCACCTACGCATGCTTGGTTCACGAGAAGGCAATTTTTGGCCTGCCACCCACTACTAGAAAAATGGGCTTCTGCGATGCTTTTTAAGTGACGATTTTTATTAAAACTTCCATCTATCTTGAGTATTCCTCTAACTCCATTCAATCGTGGACGGATCATATACAGGACAGTTTTCAAACTGTCTTCTAATTACTATACACAATGGTTAAATTTGAAAAATCGCTCTTTACATTTTGTAAGGTGCCCAATTATTCGTTATTAATGACAGTTTTAATAATAAATATGATGATTTTAAAACTATCATCTTATTATAATAAATGATGATTTTCCCTAGAACCATCATAATAAGTAGAATTGAAAAACTACCCTTCACATTTTGTAAAGTGCCTCCTTATTTGTTATTAACTATGGTGTCAATAACCATCGTAAATGCTAATATACGACAATTCATGATAAAACTGTCATATATACTAACATGGGAAATTTTATCAGGCAGCATTTTTTTGCACCCTATCCGAGAATATACGACGATTTTTTGCAAGATTGTCGTGAATTCCAACTATTGAGGTGCAACGCAGGCCTGATCACCCTCACCCTGCCCTTACTTTTCTCCTCCATCTCCTCTCCACCTATCATCCTCCAGCGATCCTGATGGGAACACCATCATGAGCCATAACTAGCTCAATTTAGTTATTATCAAGGAATAAATGCTCTTACATAACTGCTAGAGAATCATAATTCATCGCATAATCATTCTAAGAGAAAGACAAGAAACCAGGGTTAAAACTGTAATTTTAAGATAATTTGTTGAATGCAGAATAACCACAGGTTTTATCAGGGGTTAAATAAAGGTCAAATGATCCTAAAAGTCTAACAAGTGGTTTAGAACAGATAGGAAAAAGTTTTCACGTGTTTTGAGAATTAAATGACTTCTGAAATCTTAAAAATAGACCTGGTTAATTAACTGAACTTTTGGTCAGGATCAAATTCACCTAAACCCTCTAAAATTCATATAAAAATATTCTCTAGGGTCTGGTACCTTCAATTTGACCATTAGAACCCATCTTTACCCAAAACAGAGTCTCAGACTGACATTTGCCCTAATTTGGGTTTTTGCATAAATTACCCAGTCAAACTAGGTCAAAACCAAAATATAACTTCACCATTGGATTTCCTAGGTCAAAATTAGGTTTATACCAAAATTTGGGCCCAATCTGAGACTATCTTAACCTAGTTTGCAATTTGGTCCTATCTGATTCTTTTATATCACACATATGCCCTTAACTTTCAAAATCATTACAAAAAAGCCCCTAAATTTGTCATCATTTTTACAAAAAGGTCCCTACCGCCATGAATCCTATTCCTACAAACTTCGGCAACCTAAATTTGGTAAGTTCTCCTTGATTCCTTGACGAATCCTTCTCAGATTTAAAAGGGAAGTTCATCAAGGAATTTCCTTCCTTTTGAGCTAATTCCTAAGCTCTCAAACCTTCCCAATCTCTCATGCGAACGCATGAGAGATTAGGGTATCCTAGAATTCCTATCTCCAGCGATTCCATCCAAAGGCCCATAAAAGGACCTCCAGATCAAACCGAAGAGGGCAAGCTCGATTTCGGCCAAAAATTCCCCACATTCCTCCTTCCTATTCCGGCTAAAAGGCTCCTCGAGCTCCAGCGATTCCTCCCAACCTCCCTCATCGTCTATCTGCAATACCAGCGGTGGATTCATCTTTCTTTGTCTTCCTCCATTTCGCTCCATACTAGCGGGCATCTCTCCCTCCGTCTTCCTCGCCGTTTCCTTCTCACCGGAGTCACCTTCATCTTCGGTGCCGACCATACTGCAACTGGCGTCGCTTCTACCCCTCTTCGTCTGCCAATCACCTAGATAAGTTCCCTAACTACTCTACTTCATTTACACACCAACCGCACTTCATTTCAACCATCGTATCACACAGACCACCTTCACCTTCCTCCATTCCAACCAAACTTCCGGCGAGGCTCCCTGCTCATTCCACTAGTCCAAACACCTCGCCAACCACCTCACGACCTTCGCCACACCACGCTCTTCAAAAGTCCCATCCTATTTCACCCTATTACACCTCCAAACCATCTACTGAACACACCAACCTCTGTGCACCAACTCCGACACCATCCGGCCACCACAATCACCTTCACGACATGCCACACACACGAGCACATCCACCGTGCTACAGCGAAGCCTACTGAACCTTCTGACGAGGCCACAAAGCCATGTTCTTCATTTCAGGTCTTTGCTCTCCACAACCATTGATGAAGCTTCGAGCGAAGATTGAAGCCTTGCTCCAGCATCTGCAGACCCCAAGCGAAGTCCCAGGCGCAGCGGAGCGTCTCCAGAATCACGACCCAGGGACCAATTTGGCTCTTTGACCAAGCATTTGACTGCAATCGCAAGAAGGAGCTACTACTACTGCTACGCAGAGGGAGGTGAGATAGTCCCACCTCGGATGTTGACAAGCGCCCGCACCCGCATAAATTGAAAAAGGTGCACAGCCTTATCGCCTTAAGTACTCACAGGGGGTGAAGTCCTCGCAGCCCTCACGCACCTCGCCCATGACACTACTCACACGAGTCTAGTGCATACGATTACCCACCTAGCCAAGCACTCCTCGGCTGCCACTCACGACTGGCAACCTTGGTCCCAGGTGTGTGTGTACCTGATAACCCAACTATCCTGACTGTGGCCTTGGGAGGGCGGATCCTAGAGAGAAAAGAAGAGCATGTGGGGGTAGGGGGTTTTACTCTCAGGACCAATGGCCGACACTTAGCCATTTAAGAAACCTCCCCCTTGTGTGTGAAGAGAAAGCAGGAGAGGAAGCCAGAAGAAAAGAAGAAGAGAGAAGGCACAGCCAGAAAGAAAAGAAAGGAGCTGAAGAAGAAGAAAAGAGAACTCAGAGAAGGAGCCACAGAAGAAGAGAAGAGGAAAGGGTGCCCTCTTAGCACTGTAGCAGCAAGTGATTTAAGCCGTTTGATCAGCTAAACAGACGTCTGAGCATCATTTGAAGTGCACTGTGCACTTATATTACATGGAATTCATTTGCTTAGTACTGTTGAAATATTTGAGATAATTGCTACGGGTAATTGGTGATTCAAATCACCATTTTACCCCATTCTTTTTGCACTATCTGACATTTACTTTCATTTATAATTACTTGGAATTCTATTGATTATATATTTGTGTTGAATTACGATCTTGAGAAATATTTTTGCCAATTGCTCCCTATGTTCGAACTCGAACTTCATTTCTGATATTCGAGCTATAAATTCTATTTGTTTTTCACGTTGATTCGACCTATACTGCAACACATTGATTTTAAAACCTGTTTCAGAGCGACAAACAGATCCTCCTCACCTCTCACCAGTCACCGTGTCCCTCCTCCTCAATAACGCCCCTCCTCCTCCTCCCATGGCACTGGCCCCCCTCCTCCTACTCATGCCATGGCTGGCTACTGCCCCTTCCTCCTCCTCCTACTCATCCCATAACCGCTGCCCCTCTTCTTCCTCCTCCTCCTCCCATGAACAGCAGCCCTCCTCCTCCTCCTCCAATCCCCACAACCACCCTAAACCTTGATAGTTAATCATTTTTGTCAATTTTTATTCATCTTTTTTTTACAAATTTATATTTATTATGTTTGATTTGTGTAATTTGATTCAGGTTACATCGTTGTTAGACACGTTCTTGCTGATTCACGTGTTTCATCAAGGTATGAATGTGTGATTTATTACATTAATGAATTGTGAATGTTCATGAATGTGACATGTACCCACTTAATTTTGTCAATTATGTTGTGAATGTTCATGAATGTGGGGTGTACCCACTTAATTCCGTTAAGTATGTTGTTTATGTGAATGAATGTGAGGAGTACCCACTTAATTCTATTTAATTTTATGTTGTTTTTGTAAATAAATGTGGGGTGTAACCACTTAATTCCATTTTGTATGCATGAATAGAATGTGAGGAGTACACACATGATTTCTTTACTTGAATTTGTTTGAATGAATGTGGTAGTTGTGAATGGGAAGAAGCTTATATTGTAAGGGAAGTTCTGTCAAAAAAGTTAATAATTAAAGAAGTTGAGAGAGAGAGAGAGAGAGAGAGAGAGAGATGAGAAATAATTAGATAGGACAAGTTTAGATAAAGAAGAATGAGGAAGATAGGAAGAAAGTAGGAGAGTAGAGGAGGGGAGACGAGGGTAAGGATTGGGGGAATAGGGAAAGAGTGGAGAAAAAAAGAGGTAAGGCAGGGAGTGGTATAGGAGGGAAGGGAGAAAGGAGAAAGGGAGGCAGGAGGTAGGGTATAGGAGGGAACAGAGAGGGGAGGTAGGGTACTTGAGACTATATTTATTTTGTATATATAACTAATTGTTTTTTACTGCAAATTTTATTCTTTTTATAAAATCATAGATACACACACACCTGCACAAATCTAGATGCACATGAGAACAAACAATAGAAATTCTAACCCCTAGGTTATAGGTTTTGGGAGGGGATAATCCTGCCAAAATACCCACCCTTGGCTTCACCTATAAATACCTACACACCCCTCCCACCTTCAAACCATCCAAGCCCACTTTCTCCCTACATCCTAAGGAGTTCCAAGAGCCCTTTAGAGCTCCTATTTTCCACTTCAAGGCATGCCAAGGACCTCCGCTAGCATAGCAACTCTGACTTCGCCCTCCTTCCAAGTCCATCCTCCTTCGTTGACCGCTGTCATCGCCTCCCTCCCCCCATCCTTAGGCTTATGATCACCCAGTCACCTCTCCAACTCTGTCCTTGACTCGTCCAACTCTATCCTCCTTTGTCCAGCCTCTCCTCCTTCGTTCGAGTGCCAATCGGTCCTTCTCTCTACAACCGTCTTGGGAGATCCTTCTCTCTATCTTCTTTCCACTTTGCTTTGTAGCTTAGTTTTATTTTTTTGAAATTTTGTAATTAATAATTATACGTTCTCTCCTCTTAGTGTAATTATTGGTACATTTTATTTTCAACTAATATTCCAAGATATTTTCACATATTATTCCGCTCTTCTCACACTCACCTCGTTTCATACTATTCTCGTGACTCCACCTGCATCCACTCACACTCGTATTTTCCACTCCACCCTTAATTACAAAAATCTATAAAAATCACAAAATTGGAAAATACCAAAAAGAAATAAACTCATGCGAAATTTTACAAATCAAACTTTGACTCCTTGTGTTCGGCCTGGAATTATTGATACATTTTATTTTCAAATAATATTCCAAGATATTTTCACATATTATTCCACCCTTCTCGCACTCATCTCGTTTCACACTATTCCTATGACTCCACCTACATCCACTTACACTTGTATTTTCCACTCCACCCTTAATTACAAAAATCTATAAAAATCACAAAATTGGAAATACCAAAAAGAAATAAACTCATGCGAAATTTTACATATCAAACTTTGCCTCCTCATATTCGACCTGGACTCCAACATCTGGTTAAAATTATTTAATCACAAATGTTTGCAAACTACGATGGCACGATTTTCAAACTTATTCTTAGCAATTTTTCACGCATCAAGCACTCAGCCTCAAGGATTTGGTAATATTGGGGAGTCATAAGCTCAAGCTCATGCAATTTATCAGGCTACCTCATCCCCTCCTGAAGTTAGCCAAGTAGCTACCATGACTAACTAGAAGTCACCTATTTTGCCCAACCCTCCTCAAGAGACTTGTCCTGCAATACTATGCAACTGCAAATACTATCACCTTAAGGAGTGGTAGTAAATCCATGGGTCCCACCCAACCCCCAAGCTAATAACCCTAGGACTCAAAATAAGCAATTCAAAATGTTATTTAAAGAAGACCTAAGACTGAATCTAGTTCAAGAGTAAGGTGTTATTGTAAGGGCAAACAGAAAATGTTGGAGAGACTAAAGGAAGGAATGTCCATGCCAAAAAGATTCAAATTGATAATTGATGAGCCCATATTTGTAGGCTAATTAGTTACTTAAATGCCTAGGAATTAGATTAATATTGGCATATAAATTGCATACAATAAGATGTAAATAGATTAGTCTAGGTATTTATTTATTTACATATTCCATGCATTGCATTCATACTTAGAATTCATTTAGAATAGCATGCATTAGAATAGTTAATCTTTTAGGTCGCATTACATGTATTATTTTATTTCACATTTCTTTTAAGGGTTTGCACATAAATAACCCCTTATTTATTTTCTTTATTTGTTTCTTCTCTAATGGTGCATGCAGGAGAGTGCACGAGCTAAATGCACAAGCAAAAATCGTGGATCTCTGTTCCCACGATCTACGTCGCTTCTTCTTCAACCAACGCCTGCCTATGCCTACACTCCTCTTGTAGCATAAAAGAAGGGTTCCTGCGTCCTTAGCAGGCAAGACACCACCATTCGGATCCACCACTGCGCAGAGCGTTAGAGATTTTCCATTCCACCACCACCGACCTCCTACCGCGAGCGCAAGTCTTCACCACCGCGGACAGGCGGGGTGACAGGCCGCCGCACCATCAGTGGCTTATGCAACACACTGCGAGCATGTGCCTGAAGGCCACTCAACCACCGCCAGCAACCACCTTCAGTTCCTCACCCCCACGCCAGTTAAGACGTCTGGGATCACTCCTAAACGTCTGACTTCCCATATCTTTTTCCGTCTTCTTCTTATTTCTTGTTGCTCTGTTTCCCATCCACTTCCACAAAACCATTTACCATCCACACAAGCAGCAGTTGCCACTTGCGGACGAGCCCTCCATGCACCTGCGCAGCCAACGCGCTTCTGGCCAGCACGCCTGTAGCATGTAGCAGCAGCTGCTCCAAGCTTCTCTCACAAACCACCTCCTCCAGCGCACCACCGACAGTCGCACGCTGCACCAGACCCCCGCGCGTGTCTGCAGCTCACGCACCCCTTCGCGCGCACGTGCAACCTACAGCACCTGCCCCTTCAGCGCGCGTCGCCTCCGCTCCCCTCTGCGCACCAACACCTTCACACACCCTTCAGCACCTCACCGACCCCCGCAACACCTTCTCCTGCAGCCGCGTGCGCCATCTGCGTGCTCCCACACACAACAATAGGTGCACCTTCCCTCCACGTGCGAGCCACCTCCAGCGCCCCTTCGTGCGGTCTGCAGCGCCCGCGCGCGCCTTCGTCCCTCCAACAAGCACAGCCAGCAGCAAGAGCCACCGGAAACCACCCTTCGCCGGAGCTCCATCCGGCTGACTCCGACCATCTCGCAACCTGCCACCGCCACCGCTGCGAAGCCCTCGCTCCGGCCGACCTAATCCCAAAAGGGTTCCTCAAACGAACCTCTCTCCCGTGCGGGAGGAGGAGAGAGGTAGAATGCTCTATTTTTGGTGGTATTAGTATTTACATTTCATGCCATTGCTACAAAAAAAAATTATGATTTATTATTATTTTATTATGGTGATTTTATGCAAACAACCTCCTTCTTTCTCGTAAATGTAAAATCAGCATGTTAAAGTCTTTTTATCTTGATTGAAAAGCAATTTTGGCTTGATTTCTTGACGAAATTAATAGTGAACATTGGTTTTTGACCCAGGCGAGTTTAAATAGGCCATTGCCTCCCTATGGATACGACCCGCTCCTAATTGAGTGGTTATTTTAACTGTTGATTAGTCAATTTTTCCACCACTTACACACTACAACAACGCGTTATTTCATTTGTGAAACTTAATCGAAAGCGGAAAATCGTCCCGTCAATAATCACCCTACTCCTCGCAACTATCGGATCCACTCTCACCTACATTGGATCTTTGATGAGCTCATATATGGAAAAGCGTAAGGCCGAATCTGAAAGTGGTAAGAAGGTAGTACTGTCAACCAAACCAGCTCATTGATCTTAAACAAGCTAGGTCCTAAGAAGTAGAATTGAGAACCTTGCTTATTTCTTGTATAATAGGTAATATTACTTCTAATTGAGCCCTCCTTGACTTAAGTACTTCCATCACTGTAATCCGAACTACACTCTTTGAGAAACTCGGTCTAAGCAGCCTAAAATCCATTGAAATAACCCTTCAACTTGCTAACTGATCAATTATAACACCCAGGGTTCATCCAAAGGTTGTTCTAGTCAATGTCAGTAGCATTCATAATATTATTGACTTTATGGTCCTTCACATGGAAGCACTGAAACAACCCAACCACACCCCGATCATTCTAGGATAGCCTTCCCTGACCATTGTTAAGGCAAAGATTAATTGTGAATCAGGAAACATGGAGATTGCCTCTATGAATCAAACAGACTAATTTAATATTTTTGAGGAATCAAAGAAAAACATAATCAAGTGTGGTTCAATCGAGGAGCTAGGCATAGTACAGGAGCTTATGGCCATACACATCATAGAAAACCCTGTAATGGCCAATTCAACCCAATCTCAAAAAGGAAATCGTAAGTTTGCGAGCATGATCGAGGACAGAAACAATTCACAACCTACCTTGAAAAATTGAGATGAGGATTCTTTGTGTGAAATGACCATTCATGAACCTAAAATTTTGTTGAAGGATTTTCCTAATAAATCAAAAACTCAACAAAACCCTTATCCTAAATTACTGGAGTTGAGGTTCAATCAACATGAAACAACAAGATAATATTAACAATCAAGTTCAAGATGGTTGGATTCGAAACACAAATATTAAGATACAAAAGGATGAAATTGAGAAGGAATCTTTGATTTGGGGATAAACCCGTAGGAAGCTTGATCAAACTACTAGAATTACCTGAAGCATCCTAGGGTCTACACCTAGAACACCATTAAGAACCCCCAATAGATTCCAAATCTTAACAATCCTTGCCCTTCCAATCATTACATAATTTCGACACCAACCTTAGTCTTCTATATGAACATCCAAGAAAACACCTATTGGAGACCATTTGGTCTCACCCTGCACCATCAGCTTGTCAGTTTTCTTGATTATCTTTTTGGCAAGACCAATGTGATTTACCGAGACCCATGTGGTAAGTCCTGGAAGTTAGACTATTCATATATATATATATATATATATATATATATATATATATATAATTTATTTATATTAATTATGCCTAACTAATTCTAATATGGAGGGTTGATCAGGATAGAAATCATTTAGTTAGGCCAATTTACTCACATAGGTGTATTTTGTAAATATCGCATAACATTGAATTTTTCTATAATTTTTCCCAAACCTTTACCTGGTACCTTGATGTCTTTGTTATATTATGTGGAAGTACTAAGTTTGGAGCAATTTTTAGCCTTAGAGATTGAACATTTATGTTTGAGCTCAATTATGTATGAAGAATAATCCTATTTTTATGGACCCTAACCTATTTAGCAACTAGGCTAGCCTATTTAGAAATTCAATTTTTCCAACCTAGGACCCACCCACTTAATTAGCAACCTAATTTGGTCAACATAGAGCCTATTTGAAGATCTATTTATGTTGTCTAAATGCACCTATTTAGATCCTAAAAAACTCAAAACAACCTTATCCTATCCTTTCTAATGAGTCCAATTTATTGGATACTTAATTAGCTTAAGTACATTTAAATCACGCCTCATTAGATTGCAAGTAGAATTAAGTGAGTTTATCTTAATTAGAAGATATTTTGTTAAAACTTCATACATATATGTTTATGCAAGGTGTTCGTCGCACTGGATCGATATTTAAAAAATATTACGTTGTAGTACAGTCGAAATAGCATTCAAAATAAATATAATTTTATTACTCGAAAAGATTTTCGAGGTTAAAACAGGGAACAAATTGGTATTTAGAAATCAAGATCACAATTTAAACTGAAAGAAATTGCAACAATAGCAGTATCAGAGTGCAAAAATATGAGAGTAAAATGGTGATGCAAATCACCAAATACTCCTACAATATCACCAAATGATTCAATGTAAATATGCAATGGAGGCTAGAATCTGTCGTCTAATTCCTTAATCAGATGACTTAAATGTCTGAGTTCTTTTTCTCGTCCTCTTCTCTGTCTTCTTCCTTCTTCTTCTTCTTTGGCTTTTGTCTAACTTTCGATCCTTCTCTTTCTCTTCTCTATCTCTCTCTGCCTTTGCCTTCCTTCTGCCTTAGCTTCTCCTTCTTCCTTCTTCTTCTTCTGGCCTCCTCTTCTTCAGCTCCTACCTTTGCCTTTCGTCTGCCTTGGCTTCTCCTTCTTCTTCAGCCTTCTGCCTTCTTCTTCCTTCTAGCCGCGACTAAGTGTTGGGCTGTAGAACCTGTAGCAAAACCTACCCCTACCCATGCGCAACTCTCCTCTCTTTTCTCTCTTAGGATACTCTCTCCCAAAGCCACACAGTCAGTCGAGTAATCGGGTCGGGTGCATACCTGGGACCAAGCCCATTGACATGCGGTAGTAGGCGAGGTGTGCAGTCGGGTCGAGTCAGGCCAGGTCTGCAGGGCGTGAGCGCGAACGAGACCGGGTCAGGTGAGTGGGACCTAACCCCTTGGATCTGAGGCGAACAACCTACTTCACTTTTTCCTCTTATGCAAGTGTGGGCGCGCCTTCACTTCCGAGGTGGGACTAAATGTCCCACCCTTTCTTCGTGTGTGCCTGCAGAGATGGCCTTCGTGATTCAGCAACAGCAGAGGTCTTCGACTCCAATTGAGGGCCTGAGTGTGTGCGCAAGGGGCTTCCGCACACCTGAGATAGCTACACCTGGGCTTGGCGTACCTGGAGCTGCAGCAAAGCTTGCTTCAAGCTCGCCCGTCAATGGCGGAGAGGTGACGAACTTGAAAACACAAGATTGGCCTCACGGCCATGTCAAAATGTTCAGAGAGGGTCGCCGGAGCACGGCAAAGATGCTGGGGTGGTTGACGTGGAGTGGGGGTGCCTGTGCGAGCGTGCCTAGGGCACACTGTGTGCGAAGGTGTGGGTGTGTTCAGTAAGGTGCGTGAGCGAGTGGCGTGGTGAGTGGAGGGGTAATGTTCAGTGGAGTGAGGGGAAGCTTATGGGCTTGTCGGCGAGGGTTGGGCTAGCCTGTGGAGGTGGAGCGGCCTCGCCAGAGTTGGTGGTCGGAGATGGCAGGGATGGAGGTGATTGAGGTTAGCAGTGGTCGATTTTGAAGAATAAAGGGTGGATAAGAATGTAGAGGGAAGAGGGAGCTTATCTGGGGGGTGAAGAGACGACGGGGGCGAGTGGAGGCGTCAGGTCTGGTGTGGCCGACGCCGGAGATGAAGAGTGGCTCCGATGAGTGGAGATCGGAGAGGACGAAGAGAGGGAGACGCCTGCAGGTACGACGAGGCTCAGACAAGGTCAAGGAAGAGGAATCCACCGCAGGTATGGTGGTCGGACAACGAGGAGGAGTAGGGAGGTCGCCGGACGTCGAGGAACCTACAACCGTGAGGAGAAGAGAGGAATCAGGGGTGTTCACGGCTGAATTCGAGCGTGGAGTGATCGAAGGGGTCTGGGCTCCTTTACATAAAGCTTTGAAGGTCGGTTAGGGCTTAGGAAGCAAGCTTCTCAAGTAAGGAAAGCTCGCCAAAGTTGGAAGCCGTTACGATACCCATATCTCTCATGTGTTCGCATGAGAGATTGGGAAAAAATCAGGGATCAAAGATGGGTTCAAATTGATGGGATTTTCTTAGAGAAACTCCCTTCCAATTTCGGAGGAGGGAGAACTCTCCTTCCAAAGCTCGCTGGAGTAGGATTCCTCCGCTATAATGGTGGAGGGACCTAATTGGAAGAAGCTAGGGGGCTATTTGTAAGGGTTTTTGAAAGATAGGGGTAGAAATGTAATCAGGCTAGACCTTTTTGCAAACTAGGTCAAGGAAAATTCATCTTGGGTAAAAATTTTAATACAAACCTAATTTGAACCTAAGGAATCCAATGGTGAAGATGGATTTTGGGTTTAACCACATTTGACTAGGAAATTTATGCAAAAACCTAATTTAAAGCAAATATCTGTCTGAGACCCCATTCTAGGTCAAGATGGGTTCCAATGGCCAAGTTGAAGGTTCTAAACCCTAGAGAATATTTTTATATGATTTTTAGAGGGTTTAAGTGAATTTTATCCTGACCAAAACCTTGGTTAATCAAGTGGTTCTGTTTTAGGGTTTCAAGAAGTCATTTAATTCACAGAACTCACACAAACTCTTTTCTGTCTGATCCAACCCACTTATTATCTTATTAAGACCCTTTTACCTTTATTTAGCCCTTGAGAAAACCTGTTGTTAAACTGCATTAGTAAAATTGCAGTTTTACCCTCAGTTTCTTATTTTTCTCTCAGAAAGGTTATGTAGTGAATTAGGACCTTCAGTTGGTTATGTAGGAGCATTTATTCTCTTAAGTGGTCAAAATGAGATAGTTAGGGCTCATGATGGTGTTCCCATCACAGGGTTATGTCTGCAAATGTCCAAAATTCAACTCCATCGCCAGTGGTGCGCTGGCTCTCGCTGGCCTCATCTTACCGCCTCCTTCTCGCCGACCTTAACAGCCCGGCCACCCAAATCAGCCAAGTCTCACACAACAACCTGTGGCACCGCCTCATCAATAATTTTGTTGGAGGCGATCTCGGGGGAGGAAACAAAACTTGAGAGGCATTTAAAAAGAGGAGGATAGACGAAGGATGGGGTCGGCTAAACCTTCACCATGCATAGAGCTCGCACCATGGAAGGAGCCAAGTCTTTATTTTAAGCATGCACACCATCTCCTCTTGCTACTGCCATGCAGTGAAAGAGCACGGTGCACCGCCCACCGCCATCACCACAACCGCGCGTGCACAGCAGCAGCAATAGCCACCACGCGTGCACCTCTTCGTGCTCCCACCAGTGGCCAACAACGCACTTGTGCCTCCCAGCCCTCGCGCGCAACAGTCCTCCGTAGCACCAGCCACTACGGTGCTGACCTCCTCGCACACGGCCCTCGTGTGTGCGCCATAGCCGACCCCCTCTTCTTTTTCTTCTTCACCGTCAACTCACTGAGCGGGGGAACCCAAACCACCCAAAAACACAGCCACGGCCACGGACCTCCGATCGCCACGCCGTCGACTCCAACAGACTTGTCGCACCCTCACGAGCACGGCCACGCCCTCAAAATCGCCCACTACAGCCTACGCATGCTGGCGAGCTGCCGCCACCGCCAATAACCCTCTTCGTCGCCAGCGAGAGCTTTAGCCACCATTCGACACGCCGTCACTGCCCCTACGTAGCCCTCGTTCGCCTCGACCTTCCTCAAGCTCCTCAACCTCCGCAGTAGTTCCCTCTTCACGCACACACAAGGGGAAGGAATCCCCTGTTTTGGTGTTAATTAATATTTACACATTATGCCATTACGAAACACTATTGCTTTATTTGATGACTTAAATTATTTAAGTGAAATTGCTTCATGCCCTTAGGTGTTTACATTATTTCTCTCATGCATTTAACTCTTATATGTTGAATTTGATACATGCATAAAATCTCATCAAAAGCACTCACATGACCTAAAGGAGAAAGTCAAATGTCTTAAAGTATAATTATGCTACATGCCATTGCAAGTTATTTCAAGGAAGGAAAATTACATACATACCCCTGCATTCTTAATTTATTTATGTTTCCTTCTTTTCACCTCGTTTTGCATTAGATTTGAGCATGGATTTCGCACTCGATTGGACGAATACAAAGGAAAATTATTTGTGATTTTATTGATCTATTCCTCCCTATTGATACGACCTAACTCTTCGTGATTAGTTTTATTGAAATATTTTTGTTTGAGATTTTCCACCACGTGATTTTACTGTGACGACACATTTTTCTGGTACATTATTTTTGCAAGCGAAAAACTCCTAATCAAATGGCACCGTTGCCGGGGAGGCAACAGACCTAGTAAACTCGCGAGTATTCTTTCTGTCTGAATTAAGTTCTGATTAAGATTATTAATCTATCATTTTTTTTCTCTGCGAGGTACATTAAAGGAGAAGGCGCACGCAGCAAACGCACATCTTGGTGGACCTTGCCGCCACCTCAGAGATAATCATAGGAGCCTGTGGGCCTTGATCCCACATGCGTGGAGACGCATGGAGGACCATCCAAGAGGATTCTTCCTCTTAGACTTTTGATTCAGCATTTTAGAGTAAACTCTTTAGGTTTAGTCTAGTTATTTGTTTTCTCGCCCTTGTACTCTGAGGCTAGTTTTTAGGGAAGTGTCCCCAATTCTTTAGAATCTAGGATTATTTTGTGTGTGGTAGTTAGATCTTTTGATTATGCATTTATTTATATATATTAAAAAAATTCTGAACTACCTGCTAGAAGTTGCATATCCATAGGTCGACCATCTAGGATTGCTTGAGCAGCATCTAGATTTTCTTACTACATTGCGTTCATTTCTACATAGAAGAGTGCTGGAGCAAGGTACGTATCTCCTATCTTTCTGCATCAGTTATCTGCACATGCATTGCATCTGGACATAATTTAAGAAGACCACTTAAGCTGATTTGAAAAAATTATCAAGTGACCACATTGCTTCTCGAAAAGAAAGTAAAATATACATGAAGTGTTTGAATAACTTGACTGCGATTTTCAAAAGAAAAATCACTTTTTGCGGTGTGATGCACACTTCCTGCACTAAGCATGCACTATAGGCACTGCATTAGGACTTGGACCCTTAAGGTTACAAGCATCGATCTCTTTATCGGTGCAAACCCTCCTATCTCGTTTGTAACGGTGGTATTAACTTTTGCCCGAGTGATTTGATACTCTAAGGAGGAGGACACCCCTTAAAGGAATTCAAGAGTAGTTAAGAGGCACCGCTAACGCATCGCCTCAAATAAAGGGTTCGCCCTACTTGCATCCCTTGGTTCCATCCTTGGAGTACCTTTTTACTTCAGCATTTGAGAATATCATTGCAACAAAGTGTACGTCTCTAGGGCACTCGAAGGTCAATTTAGGATGCGTAATTGATTGACAACTTGATTGGTTACCCAAAAGAATTAAAAGTAACCTCAACCTCCTTAATAGCCATTGACCAAGAATCTCAAGTGCCTCACTTCTCTTATACCACTTACATGGGAATAGAAAAATACTGCCTTGATTCCATTTGGCCAAGCTAGAAAGGTTGGAAGAGGGTTTAAAGTGCTTTAACTCAACAAAAGACCTCTTGCCTTGTGTTTGCTTGGTGTATGCTTTGTAGGCACTCTCTTAGAAATAGTCTTCTTTTCAACCCTGAGCTTGAGAGAATTATTAGGAAAGCCAACCAAGAAAGAAGAAAAATGACTGAAGAAAAACCTGAAGAAGAGATTAGGGTTGGTGAAAATCAGAGAACCTTGAGAGACTACTTCCTCCCTACAACACACCAAGCCCTACCTATCCGAAGACCTGGAGTGGATAATCCTTATGAAATCAAGAGCAGCACCATATCTTTGCTTCCCTCTTTTTATGGTATTGCTAAGGAGGATCCCTACAGGCATCTTAAGGAATTCACCAAGGCCTGCTCCACGGTGAAACTCTAGGGATTTATTGATGAAGCCCTGATGAGAACTCTGTTCCCTTTCTCTCTAAAGGATAAGGCCAAGCACTAGTATCATACCCTCGATGCAAGGGTTAATGATCGAGCCACCCTCAAGGGAGAATTCTTGAAAAAGGACTTTCCTATGAGTAAGACCAACCATTATAGAAGAGAGATTATGGGTTTTACTCAATAGGAAGGGGAGCAATTTCATGAGACTTGGGAGTGATTTAATGACCTTCTTAGGTTATGCCCCCACCATCAGGTGCCAAGATAGCAGTTGGTCGAAAGGTTCTATAACAAATTATCTGAAAGGCACAGACAAACCATCGATGCAGCTTGTGTAGGAACCTTCATGACCAAAATTGAGGATGAAGCCTGGGCATTATTTGAAACCCTAAGTGATAATAATGATAAGCAAATTGAGGATGAAGCCTGGGGTGAGTTGGGGTGAGTACCATTAAATAAGCAAATGATAATAATGGTTGTAATGACTGGTACTCACCCCAACTCACCACTTTGACACTCATGATGTTTCAAATCATAATATACTACAACGCAAACATTACAACACTTCATTACAACCATTATTATCATTTGCTTATTTATCTAATTTTTACTGGTTTTGTTCCAGGTCGTTCACTAGGAGGCAATTTATTGAATTTAATTCGATCACTCTAAAATTATCTCAAAATTATCTTCTTATTCCAAAAGAAACTTTACATTTTATTAAAGAATGAATGAATGTGTGTTTTATTTACCTAATTACTAAGAAATGCTTGCAAAAATACTAACTATGAACAAGCATCAAACAATCTATTATTATACTATAAACTATGTATTTACAAGTTATCTTATTAGTACTAATATAATAATATATAATACATTAGGATGCAATGGTGTAGAAACTTAACTTATTAGTTTATTATTTATAGTAACATATACATCAGTTTTAGTGACAGATATAAGCGTCGCTAAATCTCAGAAAACACTATATACAACCTAAAGAGGCAAACTGAGGTCTTTAGCGACGTTTATAGTGTCACTTTATTCTGTTAGTAATTATATAGGTTTACTTATACGTATGTATACTACTTATTCTTTTTCTTTGTTTCTCTTTCTTTTCTTTCTTCATCGAGTCTTTCTGTCCTTCTTTTATTCTTCTGAGTCTTTGTTCATTGAGTCTTTGTGTTCTTAACTCGTCTGTTCTTTCTTTTAAGTGTTCTTCCTCTATTCTTTTCTTTATGTTAACTCTTCTTTCTTCTCTTTGTGTTATACTTCTGTTCTTTCTTCATTAAGTTCTGTTCTTACTCATGTCCTTTTATTTTTGTTAACTCATCAATCTTTGTTAAGTATTCTTCTTTTCTTTTCTTTGTTACTCTTTTGTTCTGTGTTATAACTTAACTCGTCTGTTCTTCTTTTCTTCTGTGTTAACTCTTCTGTCTTAAGATATTTCAGAGGCTGCGGTGGGGAGGGGCTTAGGCTAATATTATCAGTTTAAAACGTGACTAGTTTGCGGATGCGCTTTTCGAGGGATACACAGCACCTAGAGGGTGGGACCAGACCTCTACTAAGCGCGCCCTAGTCTTCGATTAGGTGGCTTAATTACGTCTTTATCTCAGTGCAAGGCCTCAGCCAAACGCCACACAACATACTCACGCTCGGGCCCCCGGTCCCGCACACATCACATATATCATCGCATTTCAGATAATAAATAGCGTATCGGATAATCGGGTCGAATAGGGCAGGCTTTCGCTTCGGGCGCTCGTGACGACTTGCATACGTAAAACATATATTCAATATAAAGCGCTGCATTTAGTTTGCAGCGCACGATGTGGCGCTATTCCAGCACCACATCGTGCACTGGAAATCAGGTGCAGCTGCGTCTGTTCGCGCATTTGGCCCTCGATTTGGGGGTCATAAATTATTAAAAAAAATAAAATAAAATATGGTTAATAAAGCATTTACATAATACTACATAATTGATTAATTAATTTTGACTTTTAATTATGTTTACTATACAAATAAATTCGCTAAACTAGGCTGATTATACAGGTTGATTTAGGTGATTAAAGAGTTAATTACTTATAAAATAATTAGTAAATGGTCTAATTGACCTTATACAGATTTAATTTACATACTTAAGTATTTTATACATATTTTTATTGTATTTTTACGAATTTATTTCTATTTTATTTAGGTTAAAATAGCAGTTCTGGGTGTTTATAAGTTAAAACTAAGTTAACATTAAATACAATAGGTATAAATACACTTTAACTAACTTAAATTACTTACCATATATATTAACCTAAGTCTATAGATTTATTTACTTAATTATAGCTCTAAATTATTAATTTAGCTAATTTATTCTATAATATAGCTACTAGCGAAGTAAATATATCTCTGTCTCTGTATATATATACATAATTAAGTAAATACATACATAATAGTTTAGTATTTATACATATATTTACATATATTACAGATGTATATCGATTTATATACAAGTTCATGCAGTATTTACAGTATATCTATGTATGTATACTTACATAATCAGGTTGTATATTATAGTTATAATAGTATGGATATGTATATTTACAGTGTGAGAATTAAGTATATATAAGTAGGCTTTAGTAGGAAGTTAGGAAGAAGGGTTAATTAAGTTTTTATTTCATTTTAAACAGCAGCTAAGCTACTATCAGAGAAGATGGGAAGAGAAGAGAATGTGCTGTTCAGGGTGTTTTGTTTAGCAGCAGCAGTGGCTTAAGCCACTGTCAAATGGGCTAACTGTAGTTAGTCCATTTGAAGAGGGGGATGTATTCACAGATGAGAGGGGAATTGGAGAGAAGAGGAGAATTTAGAGATGGAGGAAAATGTAGCTGCAAGTTGCAGCATGTTACTGTATAACTGGGAATAAGAGAAAATTCAAAACAAACTAAAAATTTTGAGAGTTGAAATCCAAATCTGATAAGGGTTTAAATCTCACGAAAATCAAATAAGAATTCAGTTCAAATACCCAACAAGAAAAAGCCCTTATCAAAAGCATCATTTCTGATCAAAACAACAAATGGCATTGAGTTAGCTCTTCCTAATGCTATAGACAGCATGAAGGAGAACTTAACTCAATCAATTAAAACCAAAAACATACAATCCCAGTTTCTTGCAACCTTAAGGAGTATGGAGAACTCCTTAGGTTAGGAAATCACCATACAAAAATAATCATCAAAACAGGTGGTGTATGGCAGTTCTGAAATGGCAAAATAGACTAAGAATGCACTAAAGGAATTTATAAAAGCTTGCGAATGCATTCAGATCAAGGTAGAAACAGATTCATGAAAGGCTCTTTTGAGTTGTTCTCTGTCACCAGAGAACTTCTCAGAGTCCTTGCCCACAAGGAAAACCAAAATCCCTTCAATTTGTCAGATCTGTCAAGGCAATCCAGAGAGCAAAATTCTTTAAAATCCATGTTAAAGTGAATCTGACAAACTGAGGCAATCAATCTAAAATAAAAGGGGCTTTTGTGAACACAAATGGGGTGAGTGAGAAGCTCCAAATGGTGCTTGTGACGCCAATTTCAGATCTGAGGCAGTACACCATTAGATCTGAAATTGGGTCCGGATGTGTGGGTGAATGATGAAAAATTCGTCGTTAAAAGAAACATAAATCAGAATTGGATGGTGGAAAAACAAAACATGAAGAGGGAGATAAATTGAACAATGAACAGATGATTCTTCCCCTCTGATCTGGACTGATCAGAGGAGGTGAGGGAGGGGATCTAATGCTAATTCTACTCCTAAGACTAATCTAAACTACAGCTAACATTAAACACTAACAATTAAAGCTAAATCTATTCTAAACTACTGTAAACTACAACTAACACTAATTGTGTAGAATTAAAAACCTAAACTAAAAGGAAGAATGGGACCTATGGGTCCTTAGCCGGCGGCTAAGGAGGAAGAAAGGAGGGTGACTCCAGCGGAGGGAAGAGTCTGCTAGTGAGACTCCAGGGTCGTCCTCAGGTGCTACGAGGTCCTTAGCGACAAGGAGGGTCGAGAGCAGGCGATGATTCCACAGCCGGTGGCTATGCAATCAGGGGCTAGATGAGGAGGAGAGACTGGAGTGGACGAACTGATCGCTAAGAGATGTAGGAGGGAGCGATCCCTTGCGCGCGACACCACTGAGGTGCTTAAGTAACAGCTCAGTGGCTGAAATCACCGCGCAGATGAAAATAAACAAGATGCAACCAGCGGCGAGGATGTGAGGGGCGGAGCGCGCTGTGAGCAGAGAGTGAGATCTGACCGTCAGATGAGATCTAAGGAGAGAGGTGAACGCACGCACCAAATTGCGCAAAAGTTCCAAAAGAATCCAACCGCAGATCAAGATCTAAAGAGCGACGGACGGCTGAGATTGGCACCATCTACAGCTCAGAGAAAATGGACAGCCAAGATGGTACCATGTGGCGTCATCTCAACCACCCAAACTGGCCCAAGACTCGCCGCTGCCTCTCTCTCCTCAACCGCGCGGACGATCTCACTCGGATGAAAATCCAATTTCTAAGAGAGCTCATCCTCAAAATGTTAACGCGCCTTAAAACGAGGCGTGGCGCAGCAGTCTTAACACTACCTCTAGAGCTGAAGGTGTGAATTCGAGCCCCACGCACCTCAAATCAAAGGCGCGGAAGTTGGAACGCGAAGTCCGACCTTTGGATCGTTATCAGGCAGTAGTAGGAGCGCCACGTGGTGCGCCCAGATGCGAGGATTCGCGCACGCGCAATCCTACGCACCTCTGCACACTCTATCGCATGCAGCGGGCGCATTGAAGTTGATAAGGTGCGATGCATTTTAAGCTATCTGATCTGAGAATGCCCAATCGTGGGTGTGCATTGAGGCAGCAAAAGCTGAGGAGGCGGGTGCATGCATAACCTACGCCCACATTCAGGGCTTTAGTGACGCTTAAATCCGTCACTAAAGACCCCCTCATTTAATGTTTGAGATTGAAATGTTAATTTTGCCCTCAATCCCTACAACTATAAAAGGAGACCCTTACCACTCAAATTTCCCGTCCCTTCCTTCATCTCTCTCCCTCTCCAAAGCTCTAAAGAAGCTTATCCCAAACCGAGATGCTCCTTTAGAGTTAAAATCAAAATTTTGTCTCCTTCTCATCCCTGTTCTGGAAGTGGATCACACGACGATGACGTCCTGCCTCACCCCCGATTCTTCCCACTTTGTTCTCCATCTTCTGTCTCCGCTCTACATCTTCTAGGTGACACCAGTTCTGGCTTGTCCTCCAAGCAATCGTAGAGCAGGATAATTTCTCACCTCCCTTCTCTTTACCGCTTTCTAGATTAGATTTACCGCTTTCTAATTGTAATATTTCCAGCATTCTAGTTGTAAAAACACTGGCTCTGTTATAAAAAGTGTTTTGTTCTCTCTCTCTCTTCTAGTGTTAATATCTCAAGTAAAGTAGATTCATTGTGATTATCCCGTCTTAAAACTAAAATTACAAAAAAAATATAATTGCAGATTACGAATCAACAGAACCTCCCTATATTCGACCTGGAATTTCTTTTGAGTTTCGGTAAACTTATTTATTGATAGATTTTCTCACAAATTGCACTACAACGACGGGTTTTCCAAATTCAATCTTTTTGCGATGATTTTCAGAGTCAACATTTTGGCGCCATTGCCGGGGAGGCAACGAATATTGATTTCCTTTCCGCATTTCCGTGCACTTATCTGTTTTCTAACTCTCTTTTATTTCTTCTCTATTGTTTTGTAGGTACCTCGACAGGGAATCTTCAAGCGGTAGAAGGGAGTAAAGTGTAATTGAAGGCAACTGTAAGTGCTCCCCATTCTTCCCCCCTCCATAGAGTTCCTTTCATAACCCTAATTCAAACCCTAATTAACCTAGGTGTTCTCATAAACTCTAGGATTAGTTTTGTTTATTTGATTTCCACCTCCACCCATCTTACCCTTTGTATATAAATAAAAAAAAATTTTAAAAACACAGAGGTACACGACA
Source organism: Thalassia testudinum (assembly GCA_037157565.1). Classification (NCBI taxonomy): domain Eukaryota; kingdom Viridiplantae; phylum Streptophyta; class Magnoliopsida; order Alismatales; family Hydrocharitaceae; genus Thalassia; species Thalassia testudinum. The sequence continues at coordinate 131,789,543 of JAZHRO010000077.1, forward strand.
TCTTCTGATTTTCATACTCAACCAATCAACCGATCTTTGAAACCGGTACACACACATCCAAACACATAATTGAGTAAAAATCAGATTAGGTAACCATTTGTGTGCCTAACTCAGTGGTGCATTAAGGCCAGTTGTTTGAGTTCTTTAGGCCGCACCACTTCATTTAAAAATAACTCATCAAGTAGCTTCCTTTTAGGGTTTACAATTTAGATCAATACCAGGCAGTCCACTTTATTCTTGATCTTAAAAGGAAAACATCTTCACCCGTGATTGAAAGATCTTGTTTGCTGCTGTTTGAACACACCTAATTTTAAACCCTAAAAGCTACTTAAGCAAGATTTGAACGTTAAAATCCACTCATCCGAATAATCTTGCTTGAAAACCCTGGTTGTGCATGCACTCACACGTGTTTAATCGATCATTAAGGGTACAACCCATTCTAAGGGCCTACCACATTCCATAAGCACTACAATCTTAAGCCTAATATAAAATCAAGTAAACGTTGGCCTTAGGACTCAACTGTCTATTTTAGGATATTTTCCAAATTGTGGCACGAATTTGTGACGTTTGATTTTTCCAAAAGGTGCTAAGTTGGGTGGCCAAACTGTCAAACGACTTAAGCAATCAAGGTTTTGGCATAATTAGCAACCTTCAGGACATGCTCCCCCTATCTCGCCATACCAACTTAACCAGCTTCTAGATTAAGGACAACACAAAATTTGTACTGTAGTTTGAATCTATCTTGGAGCTTAGGTCCTTAGGATACCCAACTTAAGGACAAGCTTATTTTATTGTGTTGCAGGGTTCTTATCCCCAATCTTTCAGACCTTTTCCTAGTTTATGCTTAGAAGGAGGTCATTGAATCCGCGATTGGATTTCTAGGAGGCGTAAGTTGGATTTTAGTCAAATTGATCCCATGGCCGACCAACAACCTCCTCTACCACAAAATCAACATGAGATGTTTCAAGGGTAGCTAGAACAAATGCAGCAAATGCAGGAATGGTTCCAAAGAATGCAGGGCGGTCAGCCCTTGAAGGATTTTATGATCCTTCAAAATACGAGAAACGTCCCGGCATCATATTCCAGCTGGAGACATAGAAATCAAGCCCCAAGTGTTAAGCCTAATCAAATATTTCCATGGGCTTGGCTTTGAAGACCCATTTCAACATTTGAAGGACTTGACCACTTTGGTCCAAACCACTAAAGCATGAAATGTGGACGAGGAGTAAATGATCATAAGGCTTTTTCCCCACTCTCTTGAAATTCCCTACTTGGAGGAGGTGAGATCAGCCTGACATAAAAAAATGCGGAATTGAAAATATACCAATCTCACAAAATAAACAATCACACAAAGTATATAAAGATTTTTAGTTGAAAACCCAAATCGGGTGAAAACCACCACCTAGTCCTCTCAAGTTAGGATTTTCCGATCAACCAAGTTGATCAAATCCACTAAACGAATCACTTAAACGAGGGTGATTCAACCTCAATTACAACCACGCTATTTTATACGAGGGTAGCGTACCTTAAACCCCTTCTCTTCACAAGAAGGATTTTGTCTCACGAAGGAGACAGGAATTCACAAAGCGAATACCCAACCAAAGAATAAAGATAAATAACAACAATCCTATAGAGCCAACAAAGATGATTTTAACCTAAGCTTCTATAGGAATTAGGATGCTTCCCTTTGCAGAGGTGCGTCGATTTGATGTCGATGCGTGAACCCCGCGGTAGCGCTTCGTCGCTCTCGTAAACGTTGGCGGGAGAGCGGGTACGCAAACGGAATTAAGCTCTCTAGATGATAGAACTTGAGCTTGGAGAGCAAGATCTTTTCTTGGACACAAAAGAGTGGAAATGCTTGTTCTTGGTGTGTCTTGGTGTGTCTTAGTGTGTATTGGTGTGCAAGAGGTTCTTCTCTATTTATAGAGGCCTTAAGAAGGCTTTGGAAAGCCTCCATAGCCGTTGGGTGCAAAGCCCAAGAGAATCAGGTCGAAATCAGGAACAATCATTGCACTGACAGGGTTATCAGATGTCTGATCCTGGCATCAGATGTCTGGAAGATCAATTTAAGACATCTGGGATCAAAGTCAGACGTCTGATTTCAGGCCGGTTTCTTCCTGACTTGAATCAGATCTAAACAGGGTTCTAGTGCAAGTTCATCAGACGGCATACAGGACGTCTGGCACTATGTCTGGACGTCTGGAAACCTACTTTTTATGCAGGAATGGATTTCCAAGAGATTGCAACAGCTATAAGATCTTTGAAAAGAGATTTTGGGTCAGCCGAGGCAAAACGATCATTTATCAGACGTCTGGAAACACTTACGGACGTCTGATAAGGCTCTAACGGTCATATTCTTCAGTGTTTGTTAAGCGAGCCAACGGTTCACTAATTGGACGTCTGGCAAAATCATCAAACGTCTTCTAAGACATCTGGTCTAAGATCTGGACGTCTGATTTCATCAGATAGAACTAAATAAGTCCAGCCAAAATGTTATCGGACGTCTGAGTCAACAGTCAGACGTCTTAAAACTCATTATTAGATGTCTGATTTTCGGATTAGACGTCTGAAAAGGTTGTTTGAACCCTATATTGGTTTTCTAAGTTCTCTACAAAAAGCCTAAGTGTCCTAGGGTTGTGCAGGTGTTCCTAGAACTACTGTTAGTGTACTTTAAGGCTCTTTAACAAGATGTTCTAAGGAATAAAAAAGAGCAAGGAAATAAAGACAAAAGTACATGAAAGAAATAAACAGAATTCTATCTTATTCTTCTTGTCCTTCCATCTTCAATCTATCGTTCCTCACGAATCTCCTCTGTTTTCCATCAAGCTCCTCCAATCTGTCCTGGATGCGAGCTCAAACTCCGTCTAATCACGTTTCCATTTGCAATTTGCCTGAATTCTAAGACTCCAAGAGCAAATGTAAAATGACACGTGTTTTGTTATCATCAAAACAAATGATCGTGGTGCTCTAGTACCAACATCTCTTAAGGATAAGGCCGTACATTAGTACCAGACAATTGGAAGGCCGATTGCAACTTGAAATGGTCTTAAATCGGCTTTCCTAAAGAAATTCTTTCCAGTCAAGCATACCAATGCACTGAGGTAGGCAATTACTACTTTCGTCCAGTAACCAAGGGAGCAGTTTCATCGTGCCTGGGAGCGATTACACCACATGGTGCCGAAATGGCAACTCGTGCAGATCTTTTACCAGGGGTTGACTGAGCAACTCAAAAATCATGTGACGCTTCTTGCAGAGGCAATTTCCTCAACAAAGACACAGATTGTGCGCATGATTTGTTTGAGGAAATGAATGAAAATTCAATCAATCATGCCTCCATGGATACGTTTAACTAGTCCCAACAACCTAGATCTAATGTTAATTAGGTCCATGACTCTCATTCATTCGATATGGAGCTGATTTGTAAAAAACTAGATATGGTGGACCTGGTTACCAAAAGGATGGAGGAGTGGATGGCTAGAAACTCTGTGAACAATTCTCGATCTACTCAATCCCCGAATTCGGGATTCCATTCTTCGCGAGCTCCTTCTGGACGAGAGTTCGTGAATCAAGTGGATGCGGCTCAACCTGTGAGCCAGCATTATTCGGAACCCCACAGGTTCCAAACTGGGGCCTTTGATCCCAATTTCTCTGATCCCTCCCTTTCTTTCTCCCCATCCTCACCCTATAAGGATGTCTATGCAGTACAGAAGAACGTTAGGCCCAACCAATATTCCAATGCTTATAATCCGGGTTGAAGGAACCACTCTAACTTATCCTGGAAAAATTCGAGGCAACAGACCCAATTCTGATCCAGCAACTATGCTTCACAAAGACCAATGGGTCAAGGTCATGTTTATACTCGGCTGCCCTTGAATCAGGATAATCAGCCAGTTTGGAATGCCTGTCAACTCGTAGGGCAGGCTAATTTGAACCGTCAAATGGTAGAGATGTAAGGATCTATGCTCTAGCTCATGCAATAAATGAAAACCTCGCTGGATAACTTGCAAACCTGGCTCATTTCTAATACTCGTCAGCCTGGATCTCTGCCATCTCAACCCGTACCCAACCCATGCAACATACAAAATCCGGGCAATCGAGCCCAAGGGCACGAGAATCAGAGGGACCCATAGCACATGCTCAAGTGGTTGAGTAGAGTCCTTTCTCTCCCACTTCTTCATCAAATCCGAGGTTTTTGGCTAATCAAGCCCCTCTGATCTTTCTTAGCCCTCCCCAAGACCCAAACCCATATGCATCTGCCAACTATGTTACTTCGAGGAGTGGAAGGCAAACCCAGGACCCACACCTACCCTACTCTAGTCAAGAAAACCTTGGTGAGCCTAAGGAAAGAAAAGAGAACTCTGAAGAAGAAATCAAGGCTCAAGAACCTAATTCCGAGGATCTGACTCATATTCCTTTTCCTGAGGCCTTGATTAAACCTAGGAAGAAGCCTATTGATAGTGACGAGGAGCTCTTGAATATATTCAAGAATGTTGAAATCAATATCCTGCTCCTTAATGCTATCAAACACATACCGGCTTATCCTAAATTCTTAAATGATTTATGCACCCAAAAGTGTGAGGCGAGGGAATCTGTTCCAAGGAAGGTGATACTCTCCGAAAAGGCTAGTTCTGTTATCCTGCATCACCTTCCTTCAAAAAAGAGAGATCCAGGTACCCCTTTGATTTCATGTGTTACTGGAGATTACACTTTTGATCGGGTACTCTTGGATCTAGGTGCATCCATTAACCTAATTCCGACCTCTCTTTACGAGAAGTTCAGATTGGGTGAACCTCGGCCGACCTTAGTAACGCTACAGTTAGCGGACTACTCGATCACAAATCCGAGAGGTGTTATTCAGGACTTCTATTTTCCTGTAGATTTCCTCGTCCTTGACATGGATGTACCTGAGAATTTAAGGAACACACCCATCATTCTGGGGCCTCCATTCCTGGCCACTGCTAAGGCCAATATCAACTGTGAAGGCGGTAGGATGGAAATCGCTTTTGGGGATCGGAAACTAAAATCGGATATTTTCAAGGTGATTAATAAATTTGAGGATTGTGGATTTATAGAGGAACTCGAGGAAGATCATTTGAATATTGAGACCTGTATGGTTGTATCTGCTATTGAGAGTTCCTCCTGCACCGATGAACCCAACCCACAACCCTCCATGCCAAACCCGCCACATTCTGAAGAGGTTTCTTATTTTGTTCACTTTCAACCTCTTCCTCTCGATCGTCCTGATGAATCTTCATCAACATCCCTTTACCTTCCATCTTAGACCCTCCCCAACTCGAACTAAAACCATTGCCTAAGAGTTTAAAATATCAATTTTTAGGACCTAAGAGGATGCTCCTTGTGATTATCAATTCTAGATTGACTAAGGAGTAGGAGATAAAACTGATCAAGGTCTTAAAAGAACATAAAGAGGCAATTGGTTGGACCATCCATGACCTTAGGGGGATTAAGCCATCTTACTACAATCACAGAATTTTCATAGAAGATGGATCCTACCCTTCTCTCCAGATGCAGAGGAGACTGAACCCTGATATGCGAGAAGTGGTCAAGAAAGAAATCATTAAGTGGCTTGACATAGGAATTATCTATTTGATCTCAGATAGTCCGTGGGTAAGTCCCATGCAAATTGTTCTCAAGAAAGTCAGGATTACCGTTGTGACTAACAAGAAAGGAGAATCTGTCACAACTCGTTTAGCTTCCTCCCAGAAGTCTATATCGATTACAAGAAGCTGAACACAGCCACCAAAAAGGATCATTTCCCTTTGCCCTTCATCAATTAGATCCTTGAAAGATTAATCGAGCAAAAGTACTTATGTTTCCTGGACAGTTACTCGGGATACAATCAAGTCCCTATCAATCCCAAGGATAAAGAAAAGATGACTTTCACCTATCCGTACGGAACCTTTGCTTTCCGTAGAATGCCATTCGGGCTTTGCAATGCACCTGCGACTTTCCAAAGGTGCATACTAGCCATTTTTTCTGACATGGTAGGAGAATTTATGGAAGTTTTCATGGATGATTTCTCCATTTTTGGAGATTCGTTTGAATCTTGCCTGGCTAATCTCTAATTGATCCTTAAAAGATACATCAAAATAAGATTTATCCTTAGCTGGGAAAAGAGCCATTTCATGACACAAGGTATTGTCTTAGGTCATGTAATCTCTGAACGGGGAATTGAGGTCGACAAAGCTAAGGTCGATACTATTTCCAAACATCCTCCTCCCACATTTGTTAAACAAACCCGCTCATTTCTCAGTCATGTGGGATTCTATAGGAGGTTCATCAAGGATTTCTCCAAGGTTGCTCAACCTTTGAGAAACCTTCTCACCAAAGATACGCCATTTGATTCAACAAATCACGTTGTTAGGCATTCGATTTTCTTAAAACGGCGGTCACTTATGCTCCGATGTTGCAACCACCGATCTGGACAACCACATTTGACATCATGATCGACACTTCTAATTACGCGGTCGGGGCTATTTTGGGTCAAAAGATCGACAGAAAGCTCTCTGTCATCTACTATAGCAAAACTCTAGACGAGGCCCAGAGGAATTACACTGTTACTGAGAAGGAATTGCTAGCTATAGTATTTGCTTTAGAAAAATTGAAGGTTATCTCTTAGGGTCTCACGTCATAATTTTCACCGACCACTCAGCCTTGAAACATCTCTTGACCAAAAAGGATGCTAAAGCCCGGCTATTACTTGGATTCTTCTACCTCAAGAATTCGATCTTGAAATCAAAGATAAATCCGATGCACAGAATGTGGTGGCAGATCATCTTCGAGACATCTACGTGATTCTTCTCGTCTGGATATTCCGATTACTGATACTTTTTCGGACGAGACTATTCTGGTAGTTTGAGGTATCCAAACCCCTTGATTTGCAAACATAGTAAATTATTTGGCTGTTGGTCAAATCCCCCAGGATTGGACCAAGCAACAACGAGATAGACTCAAATTTGAGGCCAAAATTACTTCTGGGATGATCCTAAACTGTATCGCATCGGCTCTGATCAGATTATTCACCGATGTGTTCCGGAGAATGAGTTTCAAAGCATTCTTGAGTTCTACCATGCATCTACATGTGGTGGACATTTCTCCAGGAAAATGATGCTACAAAAATACTGCAAGCTGGATTCTATTGGCCATCTTTATTCAAGGATGTCCAGGAATTCTCAAGGTCGTGTTCCCGATGCCAGGCACTCGGGAGCATAACCAAGAGAGATATGATGTCACTAAACCCAATCCTTCCCATCGAAATCTTCGACGTTTGGGGCATCAATTCATGGGACCCTTCCTCCCTTCATTTGGACACCAGGACATTCTCATTGCTGTTGATTACGTGTCCAAGTGGATCAAGGCTATTCCCACCTGAACCAATGACCATAAGGTGGTCATTGATTTTGTCAAGAAGAATATCTTCAGTCGGTTCAGGATTCTGAGGGCCATCATCAGTGATGATGGTACTCACTTCACAAATGCCCAGTTCCATGATTTACTGGCAAAATACGGGGTAAATCAAAAAATCTCCACACCTTACCACCCTCAGACGAACAGATAGGCTGAGATCTCCAATCGGGAGATCAAGAACATTCTGCAAAAGACGGTTAGACCTGATAAAAAAGATTAGACTCAAAAGCTTGAGGACACTCTTTGGGCCTACTGTACGACGTACAAAACACCCATTGGCATGTCATTGTTTTGTCTGGTGTATGGAAAGTCATTGCATTTACACGTAGAGATCGAACATCAGGCATTCTGGGTGATCAAGAAATACAACTTTGATTTAAGTTTAGTAGGAAAGACCAGAAAGCTCCAACTATCTGAGTTGGAGGAGATTAGAAACGATGCATACGAGAATGCCAAGATCTATAAGGCTCGAACCAAAGCTCTTCATCACCAACTAATTTCCCACAAGAGCTTTGAGTCGAACCAAAAGGTTTGGCTCTTTGATTCTCGACTTAAGCTCTTTCCCGACAAGCTTAGGTCAAAGTGGAACGGCCCGTTCATCATCAATCGAATATTTCCCAATGGAGCCGTTGAGATCTCTGACCCAAGGATGGGTAATTCTTTTAAGGTCAATGGACAACGTCTGAAGCCTTATGTTGACCGCATTATTCCAGAACTCGTCTCAGACAAGGTTGCTTTAACCTTGATGTGACTTCTTTGGCTGGACTTTGCCTAGTTAATAGCATTAAACTCAGCACTTATACAGTCTCACTCAGAGCTGACCCGAACATCATGGAATACAGGTGATATTTTCTTCATTCGATCCTGCTTCTCATGCCTTTTATTTTCAATGAGAACATTACATTAGCTAGGCATGGGGGGTGGATTCATTTCTGAATCATTTTATCAGCTTTGTTGAATTCTTGTTAATTCTGCTTATTTTTCTCTTTATTTATTAAAATAAAAAATAAAAAAAATTGAATTTGGAAAAGAATACTTGGGCATTAGGATTTTTCAACCTTGCGGAATAATACAGCAGGATCTAAACACTTAAACCCTTCAGGTCTTCAGGCTTAATCAGTCTGGGTGTCCACTAAAATGTGAATTTGTTTCTCGAGTCCTTGCCATTATAAATGTATTTCTAATTTGATTAAATAAGTTGGGGTGCTAAGCACACGACTTATCCACCCGCCCTCGATTTGAGGGGACTTTAAGTCTAAGAATCTACACACTATTTGTACTAACTCACTTTTTGATGATTTTAACGGAAATTGGATAGCTAATGAACCTTCTAGGGTGACATGGCTAGCAAGTTGTTGTGGGTAACAGTCCATTAGTCAATTGTCCAGAGCCCAGTCACACGACCATTCTCTTCTTGCTGCCTTTAGGTAAATCTTAGATCAAGGAAGCCACCTACTTAAAAAAAAAGAAAGAAAAGAAAAAGCAAAAGTATCCAAAAAGAGAAAAAGAAAAAAGAAATAGAAAAGAAGAAAGAAATAAGCCATACTTCACCTCACGAGTATAGCTCTCAAGTTATCGTGGGTAACAACCCATTAGTCAGTTGTCCAGAACCCAACTCACAAAAATGCACATTTAATTCCAAACATTTAAGAAGAAGCGGAGAAGTAGAATAAGCTAAGGAGATATACACTGGGTTTGCCCTTGTGTTGACCATGTAAAAATAAAAGTAGGAAGAAAGCTACCGGTTGTATAGATACACCTTTAAGTAGAATTCCTTTTTAAGGTCACCTAGGGGTGTAGAAACCCAAAGTCTGTTCTAATCGCCTATCAATAAGTCTATCACATTTCACACATAAAGATTCTTAGTACTTAGAGTTCTCTTCGGGTCTTGGGTGGGTTGGGTAGCCGTAGAAAGCTACCTCGAAACCCTAAACTTAAAAATCCAAAAAAAAATTAGAAAAGAAGAAAAAGAAAAAATGATTCTGCTTTTAGATAAGGCGAGGGCTTGGGCGGTCTACATTTTGGCAAGTACCCGGGCGCTATTGTGTCTCTATAGTTCAGGTCTTCAGTAATTTGATCCTAGTGTTGAAAAATAACTCTTGCCCAAGAAACCCATTCTTAGTTCTTTTATAAATAACATGTAGTTTTGCTAGGGACTAGCAAAAGATAGGCATGGGGGTGTGATGTAAACACGTTTATATCACATAAATCATCTATTTTGCGTGTTCTTAAATGTATAGTTGCATCATACATTATAAATATTGCATAACATGTATTACCTTGCATTTAGTTTAGATTGTATAAAGTTTAGGTTAATTTTCTCTTTTTGTGGTCAGGGAACATGTTGATATTTAATCGGAGTCTCGGATTGAAGATCTAACCATACAAATCTAATCAAGGCGATGATCAGAGTTCAACGACTACAAGATCACCCCGATCAGACTTCCATAGCATCAGATGTAGTCCGAGAAAGATCAAAGGGCCAAGATGGCGTAAATCAATACTTCAGATAACAAATCTGACTGCACTGATGGATTCGGATCGACGATTACAACCCAACAGCGCAAAAATCGGTCCAATCCGATATCCGTGGCACCCTCTACAGCTCAGAGAAGATGGACGGCCAAGATGGCGCAACGTGGTGCCATCTCAGCCACCCAAACCAGCCCAAGACTCACCGCTGTCTCTCTCTCCTCAACTGCGTGGATGATCTCAACCGTTTGATCAAAATCCAATGGTTAAGAGAGCTCATCCTGAAAACTTTAACGCACCTCAAAACAAGGTGTGGCACAGCAGTCTTGACACTGCCTTTGGAGCTGAAGGTGCAGATTCGAGCCCCGTACACCTCAAATCAAAGGCGCGGATGTTGGAACACAAAGTCCGACCTTTGGATCGTTATCAGGCGACAGCAGAAGCACCACGTGGCGCACCCAGATGTGAGGATTTGCGCACGCACAATCCTACGCTCCTCTACATGCTCGATCGCACGTGGCGGGCGCTATGAAGCTGATGAGGCGTGATGCATTTTAAGTCGTTTGATCTGAGAACGCCCAATCGTGGGTGTGCGTTGAGGCAGCTGAAGCTAAGGAGGCAGGTGCATGCATGACCTATGCCCACGTTTAGGGCTTTAGTGACTCTTAAATCCATCACTAAAGACCCCCCTCATTTAATGTTTGAGATTGAAATGTTAATTTTTCCCTCAATCCCTACAACTATAAAATGAGACCCCTACCACTCGAATTTCTCACCCCTTCCTTCATCTCTCTCCCTCTCCAAAGCTCTAAAGAATCTTGTCCCAAACCCAAGATGCTCCTCTAGAGTTAAAATAAAAAATTTGTCTCCTTCTCACCCTGTTCGTGGAGCTCCCGTGATCGTCTTCTCGCCCCTGTTCCGGAAGTGGATCCCGTGACGACCACATCCTGCCTCGCCCCTAATTCTTCCCACTTCATTCTCCATCTTCCGTCTCCACTCTACATCTTCCAGGCATCGCCCATTCGGGCTCGTCCTCCAAGCAACCGTCGAAGAGGATAATTTCTCACCTTCCTTCTCTTTACCGCTTTCTAGATTAGATTTACCACTTTCTAGTTGTAATATTTCCAGCTTTCTAGTTGCTAAAACACTAACTCTGTTATAAAAAGTGTTTTGTTCTCTCTCTGTCTCTTTCTCTCTTCTAGTGTTAATATCGCAAGTAAAGTAGTTTCATTGTGATTATCCCGTCTTAAAACTAAAATTACAAAAAAATATAATTACGGACTGCGAATCAACGTAGCCTCCCTATGTTCGACCTAGAATTCCTTTTGAGTTTCGGTAAATTTATTTGTTGACGGATTTTCTCGCAAATTGTGCTACAATGATGGGTTTTCCAAACTCAATCTTTTTGCAATGATTTTTCGACTCAACACCCACATTTAAACTGCTCTAATTGGGCAAACACCCCCCTCACGCCCATCATCTAATCTTATGTACTATAGATCCAAGCTCTAATTAAACTGATAGACGCACCAACTAAGTTGGATTTTATTTCCAAAATTGACCTAGACTTAGTTGATTGAATCTTAGTCCTTGTTTATTTGGACCAATTGGTGACAAGAAAGGTCAGTGTGGTAACTGCATTAACCTCTAGTGGTGTCTCATCGTGTGGGGTGTCCTAAAGGGTCACACCCTTTTGACCAGCCAAGTAATTCAAGGGTCAGACTAGTTAACTAGAATTAGTGAAATTTGGACTAGGTGTAACACTCTAAGGCTAGACTTGATTTCTTGTATGGTGAACAACTCTAGGGCTTTGTAAATAGCATAGCTCTAACTAGAATTACTGAAACCTAGATATTTAGAAGACACTAAGTCAAGGGAGTTATAAGGGAACTTAGCCCATAAGGCCGTTAGGGATGTGGTTAGCTTAATCAACTAGAGGAGTCCTCTAGGACTTGGGTTTAGACTAAATTCTTAAAGAATTCTTTTGCTTAAGGTCAAAGGTAAACAAGGAAGAAAGTATAAGGCTTGTTGATCTGCCCGACAATTTGGGAGGCTGAGTAATCTAAGCGTCCAAAATTTTCACACACTTGATTTCACTTGCGGGCAACCACGACCTTGAAAACAACAAGTTTCACCAAGGCCTAGATTAGGGAGCTTTTGCAATTAATCAGACTTAATTTACATCAAAACCAACAAAGGCCCCTGCGGGTATGGCTGTCACGTTGTGCTAGAAGAGCCTCCCCAATACCGGGTGCTCAAAGCCCAAACTAGCATCCCGAGGTCTCCTGAGGTTTGCTTAGGCGACGCTCTTAAATATAAGAGATCCACTCACTTAGAAAAAAGAGAGAAAATGAGAAAATAAAAGAAAAAGGAAAAAAAAATAATGTAGTAAAAGGAAGAGGAGAAAAAAAAAGAGAGAATAAATAAAGAAAAATTGTGTGCACAATAAAAAAATAAAAAAAAAACCCAAAAACATAAAAAGTGTAAGGTATTAATAAGAGGCCAAAAGGCTCAACTAGGGAGATATACCTTCGAGGTTGACCCCGAGATAGAAAAGTTAAGCAAAAAGTTGTCAAATCCTAGTAAGGCATAATCAAAAGCAAGACTTAGGAGAATTTGTAAGTACATCTATTTTGATGCACCAAAATTATACTTTCTACAAGTCTAATCTTTCAAGACTATCTCATGGATTAAAACTAGAAGATTGCTGACTTCATCTCATTGTCCTTTTATCTTTATTAAGTGTAGATTATTTTGTAAGAAGCCTCAAAATAAGTTTCAAACAGATTTTCGCACTTCTCATAAAAAAAAATTATGGTTATTGATCGACCAAATAATAAAATTGAATGACTAAATGAATTGATCGACCAACCAACTTAGTTAATCAATCAAATTAGCCCATTTTAGGAAGTTGATAAATACACCTTTGATTGACCATTTAGGTTAATTAATCAACCAATCATTAATCGATCAAATAATTAGTTTAACCGACCAAAACTCATTTTGATTGATTAAACTAACTTAATTGATCAACCAATTTAATTTCCTTTTCTGGTTGATTTGCTAGTATAAATAGTGGTCCTACGCATGTAGAAATACATCTAAAAGAAAGTTTTTCGTGCTTCCCTCTAAGTGCTTTTGCATTTCTGCTTTCACTACTTTCAAAGCATGTTGATTCAAACCTCCACTAAAATCTGGTTTGACTTTCCTTGAGGTTTCATAGGTTTATACTATTTTTATATTACCTGTTGCTTTTGATTACAGATCCCAAGCTGTTGGTAGAAATCGTTGTTGTTGTTGTTGTTGTGCTTCTCTTTAGGTTGTTAAGAGAAGGGATCATTGTAAGAGGTTGTGCCACCCTCGTTTCAAGTGGTGTGTTAGTGGATTGACTAGCCTCAACTAGTCAGGAAAATCCTAAGCTGAGAGGCTTAGGTAATGGTTTTCACCCATGAAGGGTTTCCACTATAAATCCAGGTGTCTTCTATGCATGAATTTTGTGGTTTGATTTGTCTTTGCTACTATGATATTTAAGTTTATAAAAAGATGATACTATTCACCCCTCCCCTCTAGTATCCATTAAGATCTGCAGGAACCCTCAGAATTAGGGATAATTCTGACCTAGGAAATTTGGGTTCCCCTAACCTTGGATGTTTGCAAGTCGAGTCTATGGCACTAAGCACATACATTTTAAACTTGCGGTTTAACAAACCCTTGGTAGACCCCTTAAGCCGAAGAAATCTACCTTTTTGACCAAAAGACTGAGGTCGAAAGGAAACTAAAAGGTTTAGTCAAAAACCTAGTTCTAGGTGTCTTTCTCTAGTGCTGTTGGGCCCTTATAGAATAACGAGTCTTATACCTTTCGTAACATAGATTAGCTAATCGGTATTGAGTCATTTCACAAGTCTAAGTGTAGAGCTTTGGATTCATCTATGTTTTCCTAAGGGACTAGCAAAAGGTAGGCATAGGGTTGTGATAACTACATAGTTAATAGACTTAAGATGCCTAAATTAGGTTAATTCTAAGTAAACACATCATACCTAGGTTGTAAATAGTGCATCATAACTGTTCTAGGCATGAGGTTCATAATTGCATTTATACATAATTTGTACACATTATAATAATCTCAATTTGTGCAATAATGAAATACAGGAGTGGCTTTTGAGAATGGAAGGATACAAAGGAGAATTAAGAGAAAACACACTATGATGGGAAAAATGCAATTTTGCCAAGTTATGAGGGCTTCGATATAAGATTTCCAGCAACACTCTAAGCACTTGCTTCGAAAGAAAATCCAAGCTGCTCCAGACAACTCTGCAAAGTCCCAAGATGAGGGGACCACATATGCATTAATTTCAAGTTTGACATGCAACTCACATGCAAGCCACATGCCAAACAAGTGCTCCATGCGCGTGTCGCACGCGGCCCAACATCCCAACAGCTATGCCCTACATTTCTAGCTTAAGCAAGTGATCCACGCACCAAAATTCCACCCGCGTGAAGCACATGCACCTCCTGTGTGCATGCACTGTGCGCCAACCTAGCAACACCCATCACACGTGCTCCATGGACACGAGCTCTCCCCCGCGCACGCCCAGCACGCAGAATACACTTTTGGCCGACCAAATGCCTCTTTTCCTCACCTATATAAAGGCCACACCCCTCCTATTACCCAGCCATCTTCACCCACTCCCTCCGTATCTCCATTAAAGCTAAGAAACCTCCCTAAGCTCCTTCCCAACCACTCCCCAAGTGCATAGGCCCCATATAGAGTAAATTTTCTCTACCTCACCTCCCTTCAACCTTCCACTCACCACCTTCATATGGCCACCTAGGAACTTGCTTCTCACCCCCCTTCCTAGGAAGATCAACCTACCCTCTCATCCTCGTTTCACCTTAGTTAGAACCTTCTCTCACCCCATACTCCACCAAAAAGCCTGGCCTAAGCCTTCCTCTACCTAGCACTTCCTACCCTCACCTCCGACATCCAACCTCCGCACCTCTATCTTCAGCCCCCACTAAGCATATCGTCTTTCCGAGTAGCCGTCTTAGGAGATTCTTCTCACCCCCTTCTCTTGTAGTTTGTTTTGTTTATTTTTACTGTAGTTTCTCTATTTTGTAATAGAACATTGCAACTTTACAATACAAGTTTCTCTCTCTCTATTTTGTTAGTGTGCTTGCTATAACCTATCCATTTTCTCACCTCCATTCTCTTTAGATAAAAATTCACAAAAATTACAAAATTGACAAAATACCAAAAACAAATAATCGAACGAACATTTAAATGTGTTTGCCTCCCTATGTTTAACTCGGACTCACATTTGATAAATTTATTTGATCATAATTTTTCTTTTAAACTACGATGACATTTTCAAAACTTATTCTTAGCAAACTTTCCCGCATTAAGGATCCCCTTAGAACACCCCGTATGGCGGGACACCACTAGAGATTAATGCATGTCATATTGACCTTTCTTGTCATTAGTTGGTCCAAATAGACATAGCATTGACTTAACCCAAATTAATTTTAATGCACCTAAATACATAACTTTCCTTCCTAGGGCAGGTCTACTCTTTTTTAAGAGGGTATGAATTTGCTGCTCTTGGAGATGATGGGCATGAGGGGGTATTTGCCCTTAATTATCCAATTTCAGATGTGTGAGTGCACAACCAAGGGTTTTCAAGCAAGCCTTTTAAGATGAATGTTTTTTAAGATTAAAGTCTTGCTAATGTGGCTTTTAGGATTTGAGTTTTAATGAATTCAAACAAGTTTTTTTGGCACACAAGTTTTTGCAATCACAGGTGGAGATATTTTTTCCTTTAACATCAAAGAAAATGATGAATGACTAGGGTTTATGCTCAATCCTAAGTGGACATGAATTTTTTTTTCTAATGAACTTAACTAAGATGAAGGAACTTACCTAGTGCCTTCTGTCTCATGTCGAGAGTTGTCATCAACTGCTCCTTCCCCTACATTGCGATATTGTCAAGGCTCACCTACTCAACATAGGGAAATACAAGGCAAATGTGTTAGACCCTTATTAATGCAAGGATACGCAAGAAAATAAAAAGTTGCTCCGTTGCCTCCTTAACGATGATGACAAAATTTGATATGCAAAAATTGTTAAATAAATAACTATCGTTGTAGCATAATTTGTTGTGATAAAAAATAATTTACCAGTTCTTTGGTGAGTTCAAATCGAACATAAGGAGGCAAGGATCTAATCTAGACCTAGAAATGCTAACTTCTTTTTTTGTTCTTTTTTTATATGATAAGTGGTGAGAAAGTGGAGATAAACCAATAGCAATGAATTGAAATTAGAAGAGGGGTGAGAAGCACAAGTAGCAAGACAAGACTTAAGGAAAGCAACTTCTATTTCAAAATCAAGAATTCAACTATTACAACAAAATAAAAGAACTACACTAAAAATAAAGAGAGAAGAAGATGTGAAGATGAAGAGTCGGAGTGTAGTAAGGAGAAGATGCAATTGTCAGTAAGAGAATCATAAGTGAGAGAAAACTTGGAAGTAGGTGAGAGGAATGACCTTGGTGGTGGGATTGGGGTTGGCGTGATGTAAAGGTGATGGTGGTAAGGTGAAGGTGTAGGAATCTTAAAGAACTAATGGAAGAAGGTGGTGAGCTAAACTTTAAAAAAAAAAAATTTCTTATTTAGCGACAGTTATAATTTAAATCGTTGCTAATTTATTAATACAGTAGTTTAATAATAGTCTCTAAAAAAGACAACTGTTGCAAAAGGCTTGAATCCCTTCCCATACATTTTCTGAGGTGCGCAAATAGCGACAGGCTATTTTTAGTGATAGTTTTCTAACTGTTGCTACACACGAAATAAACATTGTTGACAAATAAAATTTCACGCCATTGAAATTCCCTCCTACAAAATTAAAGATAGTTATAATAAATACCAACAACTAGTAAACTGTCGCTAAATGTCACAATTTTCCCTCCATTGCAAATGTACACGTGCAATTTCTGTTGATGGCAACAATTTGTATAACTGTTGCTGTTACTACTTAACGATGGTTATGATAAAACCATCGCAATTGGTAGGTTAAAACCGTCGCTAAAAGTTAATAGCGAAACAACATATGGCAACGGTATACTTCCTCAAAAAAACATATGGCGATGATATAGGGCGACAGTTTGTAGGGTATAGGCGACGATTTGCAACTGTCACCAAAACTGTTATTTCCTATAGTGGAGACTCCTTGAATGGAGGAAGGCTTTAGCAAGGTGGAGAATGGTGGTGAGAATAGAATGTAGAGTAAATGATGCTTCAAGTGGAAGGAGTCCTAGGCTTTCTATAGAGAAGGTGAATCAATGTAGACCATAGGTTCTAGTAAAGGGCTAGGATGTGTTCATCAATCATAGGTTGAAATTAGGCCACAAGGTAGTGATCCAAGGGTGCACATTTGGAGCATGGTTTCCTAGACAAAGAAGACTTTAGAAGAGCCTAGACTGGGTGACCATAGGTGATGATTATGGGCCTTTGATCATGGTTTGGAGGGTGGGGATTAGTCCTAGGTGGTTGGTCATAGGTAAGGGATTTTAGGAGAGGCTATGACCAGTTATAGGTACTGTTTATGGATATGTTTTTAGGTCATCAAATGGGGGCTATAAGATAGCATGTGGAGGGCTAAGATTGGCCCTATGTGGCCGCCATATGGAGTCTTGGAGAAGCTAATGTGGCCTATCACTAGTGTTAATCATAGCTAAAAATAGCAAGTGGTCTTAGGCCATTTGATAAAGTGTGTAAGGTTGAGATGAAGAGGATTTAGGTTGCTAATAATAGGAAGGTATTTGGTGGCCTTAGGATGGTAGATCAACGGTGGAAAGGGTTTTCTAAGTTGGGCTTAGGACAAGGTCATTTGGAGGATAAGTTGTCCTAAGGTTCAAGTGGTGGAGGCTTTAGGAGAAGGCCAAGTGTCCCTTATCTTCTTCCTTGTCGTTAGTTCTTTAAAGTTTTGTCTTGAGCTCTCTTTATTCCTTCTTTATTTAGCTTCTAAATTATTTCTTCTCCTCCAATAACTGATTCACCAACTCCTTAGCTTATTCTCTCTCTCTCAATACCAGCATTATTCATAAAAGATCATAATTAGATACAACTTATTCACAAAATATGTACATACCCTAATTATTCATGTATGGCTACAATGCAATATTTACAACCTAAATGAATGTTCTTACTAAGAAACTAACCCTAGATTAAGCATGATAGGAACATAAATTAAGATATTATCACTACCCTACACTAGTACATAACCAGTCACTTCCACAATAGGATACAAAAGAAAACCATAGTATGAACCACTCTCAACAGCAACACCTACCCACTACACCTTGCTACCTAGTTGGCCAAATGACCTAACAAAAAGTTGCAAGGATGCTACCTTACTCCCTTAGTCAGTTTTTGCCTCTAATAGGTATAATTGGTTGTGTCATTGATACTAGGCACAATATCAGCTTTCAACGACTATCACCAACCCAAGTTCATCATCCCAATATCGTCCACTTTTCCATTCAACCATATGAGAAGGATATAACATTTGAATCTTTCCCTTCCATTCAATCGCATCTTTCATAATTCGTATTGTATCTATAAAGCATCTTATCGTAAGTCCTTAGTACCTGGACAAATATCCCCAATTCATAAATCAACCAAGGTTCTCATTAATTTAAACAAGAAGAATTTGTGCATTGTATTATTATTCAACATACATCATAATTTATTCAATCATCTAATCATGCAAGTCCAATTATTAATTTAGAATTTCAGTACCAAAAAATAATACTAAGTATAGATGACTCAAATACTTAGCAAAAGCGGGTGTAAAAATCCAAAAATAATTTAAAATAAGCATTTAAGACACAAGTAGCATCATAAGGTGGAAACGTGGTGCTACTCTACCTAACATCACCAGAGGGTCAGAGTGACTCTGAAATGCATTCCTGAGGTCCCTCAATACTACCCGAGGAGGTTGCGTACTCCCTGTGCACTTTAGGGATTGACTATGGGTTGAGGCACATAAAGGAACGGGTCAAAATCACAATATGGAATTTTTCATAATTTTCATATGCTAAATAATTTCGAAAATTGAGTTTAAGGTTTATCAATGTATAGTGCTCGTCGAGAAGATTCCAAGGATACTAAGAATAGTTGGTGCAAACACACCACGATCATTGATTTTTATAATAACAAAACACTTGTTATTTGACAGTTGCATTTGAGATTAAATTTTCAGGAAAGGAAATAAGTGTGAAGGAGTTCAAGTTCAAGTCCATGAAGAGATGGAGGAGCTTGATGGAGGACAATAGCATCAAGGAGCTTTGGAGGAAGAAGATTAATGAAGAAGCTTAGAGCTCATGCACAAATTAAATTTAGTTAACGAATCTCAAGTTGATTAAGTCCAATAGCTTAGTAGTGAGTATTGAGATCTGGTCGTTTTGTCCTCAGGGAGGCAGTTTTAGTCCACTCTCGCTTAGGTCAATCTCTCAATCTTATTATGTTTTTCAACTTTTTCATTTTGAGATTTTTTTGATCTTTTGTTGATTTACCTTTTTTTATCTTTTTGAATAAGAACTAACGAGACGATATGAGAACAACAAAATTAAACTTCACAACTTTTATTACATTAACATATAAAGAAAGTACATAGAAAAGAAGTCGCAATAACAAGACAACCTTGAATACTCGTGAAGGGGCAAGAAGCCCACGCCACGGAGGATAATGGTTGTTTGGACTTAGGGAATTAAAAAGACAACAAGGAATAAAAGGAAACAAGGCCTTGAGTAAGAGTCCCAAGCCGATTACATTAAGTAGAAAGAAACAAGATTTATCACATGAACAAAAAGAAACGAACAAGATCATGAGATGGAGATGGTCAGGGCTTGTGTGGTGGATGGTGGAAATGTGAGTGTGTGTGTGAGAGTGACTGAAGATGGTGGATGATTGGCACACGTGAAGGGTGAAGTGAGGGTGAGAGTGGTGTGTGTGTGTTGCTAAGATAAAAAATAAGAATAGCAAGGACAAGATTAAGAGTAATAAAAATGGATATGGAAAGTAAGAAGATAGGGAGGGGGGGTTTGGAAGATCTACACTACTTGCAATAAAGATAAAGAACTACACTACTTGCAAAAAAGAAATCTACATTGCAAAGAAGCTAAAAAGAATAAGAGGAAGGAGATGCTGAGGCTCCACACCAAGAGGGCACTCTTAGGTCCTTTGCGTGGATGGGGTGACCCTTGGCACTAGGCCTACACCACCCTGACCTCAAGAGAGTAGGATGGGGCAACTAGGGAGTGGAGTAGAGAAGAGAGTAGAGGAGAAGAGAGGAGGAAGGGTTGCCGCCAATGGAAGAAATGAGGAGGAGGGGGGTGCACCTAAAAATTGGGAGTTTTTAAAGACTATGGATAGAGGTGTGGTGTTCCTAAGGGGTAGGCTAAGGCATAGGATAAGGGGTACAAGTTGAGAAAAGAACATTCTAGAGGAGGCTACAATGGGTGCTCTTCTAAGGTGGGTTAAGGGGTGGCATGGGGCTTAATGGTGGCTTAATTGGGTGATTAGTTGTGTGCACTAGGTGGGTGTTTGGGTGGGAGGTTAGTAGTTGTGGTGGGCCTCCTTTGTGGAATGAGTTGGGTTGAAATTGGTGCACTAAAATGGGTAGAAAATGTGTAGGAAACATGGGTGTTGGAACAAGCAATTGTGTGGCATTTTACTATGGGTTGGGTGGTCCTAATTGGGCTCTAATTGGGTGGTTAGTGGATGTGTGTGGGTTAAGTAGGTATAGAGATGAGCAATTTATGTGTACATGTGTATAAGTATATGTGAAGAGTAGTGTGTGCACATGTGTTGGTGTATTAAATGTAAGTGCACTTAAGTGTGTGTGAATGATTGTGAATGAGTGGGTGTGTGAAGATATGTGCATGGGCTTGTCTTGGTCATGTATGAGTTTGTCCGGCTCCAGATGGCTTGTCTTTCTCTCTTCTATTTCTTATTTTTGTTGTCTCTCCTCACTCTGTTGCGAGCCTTTAGTGTATTCTTTGTGTCTTCTTGCATTTCCTTCGTTTCAACACAATTCTCACTCCTCTCCTATGGACCTGATTTACATAAAATGGCATTGTCATTACAGGCCCACAAAATAGAGAAATTAGACTAAGAACATACAAGAAATGCAAATGCATGATATGCAGGAAATGCATGTCCTATTTACAATGTAAGCTAAGTATTTAGCCTAATTTAGTCATTTTAGGACCTGTGATTGTTGCGCAATCATACCCCAATGCCTAAACTTTGCTACTGCCTAGCAAATGCATGTAATTTTATTAGTTAACTGAGTCAGGGATTGGACTACTAAGCACTAGTTATTAACAACCTTAAGAAGCTATAGTCAAGATCTCATCTATTGAGACTCAACATTACCTAGGTGACTGCCAATGCAAACCACCCAAGTCATTGTCTTAATCACTTTTTTTCCCTTTCTTTTTTTTCTCATGATTTGTTTTTGATTTTGGGTTTCGGGGTAACTTTCCATAGCTACCCAATCCATTAAAGACTCAAGAGACTTAAAAGTGCTAAGCGTCTTATTAGTGTGAGTGTGACTCAGTATACCAGTAACTATAATGGACCATAGGTAGCCTTAAACTTCAAGTGACCTTAACAAATGTGCTTAGGCTAAAGGTTTATCTTTCCGACTAGGTAGCTTTCTCCCTACTGCTTTTTCTGTAGGGTCAACACCAAGGTGAACCCAATGTATATCTCCCCAGGTTTTCATTATTTCTACTTCCCTGATTCGCCTTACTTAAGGGTTGTGAATATATGAGGGTTGGGTTCTAAACAACCTACTCTAAGGGGTTACTGATGTAGACACATTTATCTAGCTTAAATTGCCTATTTATGTGTGTTCCTAGGCTCATAAAAGCATTCAGCATTATAAATATTGCATAACATGCATCATTTTGCATTTAGAATATTTTCTATAAATTATAGATTAATTCACCTATTTTTGTGGCTAAGGAAGAAGGTGATTCATTTCTGAGCCTCGAATGACAAATCAAACAACACGGATGGATTTGAGTTGATGATCGTAGCCTAACGACGCGAAAAACACCCCAATCCAACAACCGTAGCAACCCCTACGAGTAAAAGAAGATGGGTGGCTAGGATGGTGCCACGTGGTGCCATCCCATCCACCCAAATCCACCTAGGCTCCCTCCGCTCAGCTCTAAGGCATCTTCATCTCGCAGCCACCACTGTCGGATCTGAGATCAACAGGTGAGACTACTAGTCAACCGTGCCTCACATTTTATAAAGGGTGATTAAAGTGTTATCTCAACCTTTGGATTGAGATCCAACAGCTAAGATCTCGCTTCCAGTGCATCAGCATAGTGGTGTGGGATGCCACTCTCAATGAAGCGATCACGGGTTTGAAACGCGCCCACGTCCCTCCCTCAATGCTCATGCGATCAAAATTCGACCACTCGATAGCAATCGAGCGGCCCTCATTGAGCCATGTTCGTGCCTTGCAGATTCAAAGCATAGTCTTCGCATGCGCTTAACCATACGATGCGCAATGTACGGCACCGCTAAAGCCACGCTGCGCCAGCGGATCCTCAAGTGCAAGACAAGAGCGTAATGAGTGGCGAGCATCCCGCTACGTGTCGAGACCAGATTAGAGTGCACATGAGGCGTGATCTTGAGGGTGCGATCCACATGCAATCGAGACCCTCCATTTGCCATCTGACGGTAGTGGCTAGTCCTCATCACGCTCGCACTATGCCAGCACTACGCACGCGTGATGCGCGTAGTGCACTACGCGAAAGGCAGTTGTGCGCACGGATGTGCATGCGGTAGTTGGGTCCCACGCGTGCCTTGGATGCTGCATTGATAAACACCAATTTATCATCATCCTTAATATCTATTCACACCTAGTTCCTAGGGTTTTGATAATTGCATTGCATTATTTCATTGCATTTGCATTTAGGGTTTAGGTCATGCATTATCATATTTTCTATCATTTTATATGGTAACATATTACATTTGATTGTCAGGCATGAATGCCCCATGAAAATCATGCAACCATGGCAATCTGAGAGGCACATTTACATGAAAAGTAGACAAAAGCTCTTGTAGCTTGATCCCAGCTCATCTCAACTAGATCCAGCTCCATCTAGTTCGAGCCAACCCATTTCCAGCTCATGAAGCTCAAGCTAAGCTCAAGCAAGTTGAGCTCACCACCTACTCCTAAGCTAGCTAGCTAAGATAGCTAGGAAGACTTCAAGAGACTCATCTTCAGCTCCCCTCAGCTCTAGGATATTTTATCAGAGCTCCCCTCAGCTCCTCCATCAACTCAACTGAGCTACTAGCTAGCTTAGGTAGCTCCATCTCTACTCCCCTACTCCTCCACCTCCATGGCCGAATTCCCTACCCTAAAACCACCATAAAAACACCACCTACACCTCCTTCTTTTGGTGCCAAAATGGGGGTAACCACCACCCCAATGGCACCCCTTCATAATGGCACCAAAATCATCCCCTAACTACCTCCTCCCATGGCCAAAATTTATAGCTTAACTACCCCCCCCTTTTTAGCGCCAACCCTAACTCCAAATACCTACCATCCAACCACCCTACAATCCCATCCTAGCTTGCCATTTTCCTTCCAAAAACTCCCCTTCTAGAAACCCTAATTTGGTGCCAAATCAAGGTGCCTTTACACCCCTCATTCTGCCACCAAAAAGACTCATTCACCCTTTAACCACCACACATCCTAGCCTATAAAAGGACTCCCCATCCCTACCATTTTTCTCATCCTTGGCTACACAAATTCTCCACTTATATACACCACTAGTAGCTGGCCAAGGAGCAAGAGAAGGGAAGGTGATCCAGGAGAGCACCTTGTCTCTTTGGTGTTCACCTTCCCCTTCCCCCTTCCTTGGTTCCAAGCCAAGGAGCATTTACTTCAAGGAGGACGGCTAGGAGGAGTAAAGCCAAGGGTGGTGGACATCCACCCATGGAATCTTAGGAGGAGGCTAGAGAGGAGAAGCATCCAGAAGCATTTGAAGAAAGGAGTTAAGGAGAAGCCCTTTTCAAGTGCGGGAGCAACCGCATTTGGAGCAAGAACCATCCAAAGCTTCAATTGGAGGATTTTCTATCTCACTCTACTTCATTTTATTTTGTATTTGCTATTTTTGTTTTTAGGAAGCTTTCTACTACAAGCATTCCTTTACATGTGACATTTTCAAGTAGCAATACAAATTCAAGTGACTTTCTTTTTTTTCGCTTTATCATTTTATGTGCTTACATGCCAAGTAGCTAGTTAGATTCTTGTTGCACCCACTTGTACCCTATAATTACCCTAGGTACACCTTCCTAGGGTGAGAATTATTACACTTAGGCATAGTTTTACTTTATCTCGTTGCCCCGATTCATCCCAAAATTGTAAAAATTTGAAAAAAAAAATACAAAAAAAAGAAGATTTGAGTCTTGCAAGAGAAAAAGCATTTTCAAACACCAATTGCCTCTGTGGACTACCCTAGATACTCACCCTATCTAGGATTATAAATTTTAAAGTTGATCAATTTATATGCGTCTTCACAACTCAAAACCACTTTTACAAAACTGCATACTTTTCGCATCATGCATGCACGCCAAAGGCCTCTCTTTTCCCTTTCCCAACCCTATAAATACCCCCTACACCCCCCTTGGCCAAAGCATCTCTACCTATGCTTTCCCCACCTAATCTAGAGCCTAGGAAGCGTACCAAAGCTCCATTCCCAAGCCCTAGGGTCCCTTATTAGCGTAGAAAGCCTATCCCTCTACCCATATTTTGTCCTACACCTCACCACCCTCATAGGGAATCCTAGGGTTGTCCTCTCACCCCCATTCAGGTAGAAGATCACCTCAACCTCCTAATCCCCAATCCCTTAGATTAGGAACCCGTATCCCTCATCCCATATTCCCATTAGCTTGGCCTAAGCATTCCTCTACCCGGTTTCCTCTTTCACCTCATCTCCATCGTCCTACTCATTGTTGGTGTAAGGGCACCACGATCATTAATTTTGATGATAACAAAATATTTATTAGTTAATGTTTGCATTTGAGTTATAGTTTCAAGATAAATGCAAATGGATACAAGTGTGAAGGAGCTCAGGCTCGCATCCACGGCAGATTAGAGGAGCTTGATGGAGGAGAAGGAGCTTCGTGTGGAGCGAGAGCTTGAAGACAAGAAGATGAGGAATAGAATAGATGTTTGTCTCTCTTGTATTTTGTATCTATATCTTTTTGTTCTCTGCTCTTTATTTTTCTTAGATTAATTGTTAAAGAGCTCAAAGTAACAATCAATAGTCCTAGGAACACATACACAACCCTAGGATACTTATACTTCTCGTAGAGAACTTAGAAAATCAAAGTAGGAATCAACAACCTGATCAGATGTCCAATCTAGACATCAAAGGTTTGATCTTAGACTTTAAGACGTCTAACTGTTTGATCAAACGTCCAAAACACTTAGGTTGGAAATCCACTCTCTGTCTGCCTATTTCAGACATCTGGCCCTTAGTCCAGACGTCTTAGAAGATGTCTGAGGACCTTACCAAACATCCAACTAGAGGACCGTTGGCTTATGTTATTGGATTAACCCTTGATCTAATTTACATCTACCTTCAAACATCCATAGTTCATCCCAGATGTCTGATAAATAGATGTTAGGCTAAGATCTGACCCTAATTACTTCTTATCAGACCTAATAGTCGTTTGAGCCTCGAGAAATCCATTCCCATAATGATTTTTGTTTCCAGACATCCAAACATATTGCCAAACGTTCGACCTGTCATCTGTGCAGCTTTACACTAAAACCTTGTTTCAATCTTGTGAAACAAGGAAAGAAACCTTCTTAGGATTAAACTTTTGATTATTAGCCCAGGTGTCTTATAGTTGAATCTTAGACATTCGTCTTGATCCAACTCAATCCAGATCTTCTATCCTTCTAAATCAGATGACCAATCTCTAGATCAGACGATGGCCCAGACGCCTGACCTTAAAACTAGGCATCTGATAACCCTGTCAGAATCATTAATGACGCTGATTTCGACCTGTTTTGCCTTGGATTTCTTCCCAACAACTATAGAACCCTTCTAAGGCCTTCTAAACCCTTCTTAAGGCCTCTATAAATAGAGGGGCACTCTTCCTTTGTTAGATACACCTAAGTATACTACTTCCACTCATATTGTGTCCAAGAAGAGATTAGAATCAAAGAAGTGTTGTTGCTCTCCAAGACCTCTACCATCCATCCGAGAGTACTGTCACGCTGCCGACTTCACGTCGCACCACTTCCATCTAAGGGAAGTCCTTTTTGCCTATAGAAGCTAGTTTTATTTACATTCACTTTGGGGCTCCATAGAATTTATTGTAATTGAGTTTGTTTGGATATTCGCCTTGCGAATTCCCGTCTCCCTTGCGAGACAAAATACTCCTCGTGAAGAGGAGGGGTTTTGAGGTTAAGAAGCCCTCGGGTATAAAGTAGCGTAGTTGCAAGAGGTTGTACTAACCTCATTGAAGTAGTACGTTAGTGGATTTGATTGACTAGCTCGATCGGAAAATCCTAAGTCGAGAGGCTTAGGTGGTGATTTTTACCCAGGTTTGGGTTTCTACTTAAAAATACTTGTGTACTTGTGAGATTGCACTTTTTGTATGATTGTTATTTTATTTCCGCATTTTATTTCATATTACGCATATCTCACCCCCCCTCCGTTAGAACCTACACTCATCTCCGTCGGCTAACTGCCACCAAGCGTAGTCATCTTGTCATACAGTCATTTTGGGAGATTCTTCTCACCTCCCTCTATCTTTTATTCTGCCTATCATTATTTCTGTATTTTGTTAGTATAATAGAACTTAGATTTACAAGATATATTATTTTCTCTCCCTTTCTCTCTCTTCTCTCTTTATTTGCTAAGTAGTTATTTCTCGACCTAATCTTCTATCTTTTTTAAAATACCACAAAAAATTACAAAAGCACAAAACACCAAAAAGAAATAAAATCAAATGCAGATTTCTCGTAAATCGAGCGTTGCCTTCCCATGTTCGGCCCAGAACTCACTCAGTCTCTGTTATTTTTATCTAATAGCTGGATTTTCTCGACTATGACAACGGATTCCCCGAACTCAGATTTTTCATCATGAATATTCTAACCCATCAATTACCCATGTTAACTTACCAACCATGCCCGTGCATGGATATGGCTATGCTCACCTTTTCTCTTTATATATTTTTTCTATATTTTTTCTTTTGTTTTGCTTTTCTCTCTCTTTGTTTTACTATAAATATTTGCTCTCTCTCTCTTTCTCTGGTGTTTCAAATTTTTCTCTTAGTAGGTGCCTTCCCTAGTCTAAGATGTACCTGAAGGCAATAGTCAAGAAGATTAGGTCTAGCAGTTGGGGTCTAGACACCCAGTAGTGGAGGGTTATCCACTGCTACATGTCTGCCATACCACTCATGTATGTTTATTGGTTTCCTATAATTCCCATTACAATTCTCATGCAATGAGTCAGTGTTATAAAGTGTGTAGACGCATAGACTTCCAAGACCCTGCAAATCAAATGGTGGGTTGATAAGCTGCATACTTGTCATCCCAACTTATTAATATATTTAGGTTTATTTTAAGGTGGCAAGGACTCGATAAACAGGTCTACATCATAGTGGACACCCAGGTTATTTAAGTCACTAGACCTAAAGAGACGGAGTGCCAAAACCCTAACTGTATACTTCCTAAGGTTGGTAACTTCTAGATGCCTATATAATCCTATCTTGACTCTTTTATTTATTTTAGTTATTTTTATATTTTCTTAGAAAAAGATGCTTTACACTACTAAAAATGCTAATTTTTTTTGAATTTTTTTTCAAAATTTTTTAAAATTTTCAAAATTTCTAGATACTAGCAAAAGAAATGTAATCAGTATATGCACTACCCATCCCCCAATTCGTACATGTCCTCATGCATAAAAAAAGAAGTAAAAGGATAGAGATCATCTTGAATGATGTCTGATTGGGCTTAAAGGTATGGAGAAGAAAATAAAAATAGCTTTTTATAGAAATGTACTGAGTTTTATGCCTCCAATTAGGTGCAGTTCAACTAAAAGTGGATTACAAAATGAAGAGTAGATCTTGCCAATAGTAAGTGATCAATTGGCTTTAAAATTAGAGTTTCGTAAATGCAGACTAATCGGTGGTGTAATCCAACACCAAGTGGTCTTTTTAAGCCACAAGTAGGAAGAGATGTAAAAGAGAGGTGGGAACCAGGTTCTTGATGTTGGTCTTGGTTATCATTTTTCCTGTTAATCCATTCCCATAAGAAAGGAATGGGGGGAGGCAGAAGAGAATTGAAGTCTAGATCGGATTCTGAGTCAGGGCCATATGGCTTTAAGTGAGGCTAGAAAATTTGTTGTGTCATGTCAAAGATCATAATTTCTCCAAGTTGCGGGTCATATGAAGATAATGGTAGAGCCTGGTAGAAAGGAACTTTAGCGCTAAAAGCCTTAAAATCTTCATCAGAGTGAATAGAATAACCTAAGTCGAAATCATTAAGTGCATCCTTAGTAGAGATTGTTTCCTCTTTGGGTTCAAGCCATCCATTTAATGTTTTAGGCTCATGATATGTTCCCCAATCTATTATGTACGGGAATTTTTCATATTGTTCAATCAGAGGAGATTGGGGGTCAAGTTCAAAAGTGGTGGGTGCAGAAGCTGGTTTGCTTAATTGCAGACTATCAAGTTCATAAATGGGTCACTCAGGACCCTGGTGGCGGGGGAAAGAAGGGTTAGGATCAGGTGTGGTGGGAATAGATGTGGATTCAGTTCCTATTATGAAGTCAATACAAATAGCATACCTAGAGTCATTGGAATTAGCACTAGTAGTGTAGGGTAGGTCTAACTTGATTGGTATGCCTTCATAAGAGATCAAGCTAGTAAGCTCATCTGAGGATTGCTCATGATTGATTGGGTTACTACAGATATGATCCTCATCCTTAGAATCCTCCTCAACTATGGTGGAGTTACTGGACAATGTAAAAAGAACATTCTAGAGGGGGCTAGAATGGTTGCTCTTCTAAGGTGGGTTAAGGGGTGGCGTGGAGCTTCATGGTGGCTTAATTAGGAGGTTAGTTGAGTGCACTAGGTGGGTGTTTGGGTGGGAGGTTAGTAGTTGTGGCGGGCCTCTATTGTGGAATGAGGTGGGCTGAAATTAGTGCACTAAAATGGGTAGAAAATGTGTAGGAAAAATAAGTGTTGGGCCAAGCAATTGTGTGGGATTTTATTATGGGTTGGGTGGTCCTAATTGGCCTCTAATAGGGTCGTAAGTTAGTGGATGTGTGTGGGTTAAGTAGGTATGGAGATGTGCAATTTATGTGTACATGTGTAGAAGCATATATGAAAAGTAGTGTGTGCACATGTGTTGGTGTATTAAATGTAAGTGCACATAAGTGTGTGTGAAGGATTGTGAATGAGTGGGTGTGTGAGGATACGTGCATGGGCTTGTCTTGGTCTTGTATGACTTTGTTCAGCTCCAAATGGCTTGTCTTGCTCTCTTCTATTTCTTATTTTTGTTGTATCTCCTCACTCTGTTGCGAGCCTTTGGTGTATTCTTCATGTGTCTTCTTACATTTCCTTCATTTCAGCATAATTCTAGCTCCCCTCCTAAGGACCTGATTTACATAAAATGGCTTTGTCATTACAAGCCCACAAAACAGAGAAATTAGACTAAGAATGTACAAGAAATGCAAATGCATGCCCTATTTACATTGTAAGCTAGGTATTTAGCCTAATTTAGTCATTTTAAGACCTATGATTGCTGTGCAATTAAGAAGTCATCTTCACCTATAGAAGCTTAGGTTCAACTTCATATTTGGGCTTTATAGGTTCTTGTATTTTCGTTTTTGTTGCGTATTCGTATTGCAAATTCCCTTCTCCTTGTGAGACAAAATACTCGTCATGAAAAAGAGGTGTTTTGAGGGACACTACCCTTTGTCAAAGTAGTGTAGTTGTAATTGAAGTTGTACCACTGATGACTCTATAGTTTTTAGCATTAATTATATCAATTAGAGTCAATTTCAAGGGCACTCAAGCACGCAAATATGATAATATAGTGGGTTTGGGAGTAATGTATGCATATAGTATAATATTTACATTAAGTTTGCTTGAAATTAACATTTAATGGCCAAGTGTACAAGTGCATACTGAAATAAGTCTCAGATGAGCAATCGAGTCGCACAGATGGATTTAGGACAAAAATCAGAGTCCAGCACTTAAATCGCCCTAATCTGACCTCCGTAGCTGCCACAATGAGCCAGAGCACACCACGTGGTGCCCGTTCCACCGTCCTTATGCACCTAGCAGCATCGTTGCCCCTCTCAAAGGCACGCCCCACATTTGATCTCAGTCGTTGGACTCATCCAACGGCTGACGTTAACCCTCCATTGTGCTTCACAAGTTCCACAAGGGCACGCCTCCACACAATGACAGTCGTCCGATGTTATGGCCTGGTTCCCGGATCTCTATAGGACCCGAGACCGGCTCGCCTCAACTAATCCCAAGACCTAGTCGTCCAACAAGAAATAACTAAAAGCAGAAAAATAACCCACATTCACACATGCAATATAACTAAGCAGAAGAAAAGTACGAAGCAGTAAAGAAAGTAGAACAACTATCTCAAAATTTAGTACATGTCACCACAACAACAGAAAGCGTAAAGGAATAGGAAGTAGCAGGAACAGTAAAGCATGTGTCCATTACTCACTACAACAGTAGAAAATGAAAATGCTAAAAAACAACTATGGCTGGGCCCAACACCCTCTGCAGCCAGAAACTTGGGCTATTCAACTCCTGGTCCTGAACAGGGTTACGAAAAGACAGAGTCAGCGAACGCTGAGTAGAGTGGTGTTTACATTATTTAAGTGCAAGTACAGTAAAACAACAACAGGTTTATCTCTCATTTCTATTTATCTCATTTATGTGTTTCTGGTTCATTTATTTCTCAAGCATCCAGGTACTTCTTGATCTTGCAAGTTCCTCATGAGAACGATCTTGATTGCAGTCTTTTCCGTAGAGTAGAAGGTACACGTGGTGCTCTCCTAGCCGGGAGAGTCCCTTGTGGTAGTCCTGCACCCAATCAACCACCCCGAGGTCACTGTCAAGACGTAACGGTGACTACGGCATGCATGATAAGCGCACGGGTAGCTACCCCGCACTGACACGCAGTCAGTCATTTCCGCTAGCGGGTACGCCCAAAGTACAACACGGAACAGTATAGGGCCTTGCCCTCTCAGAACAGGGGTCTCTTCCCTCAGAATCAAATAAGGATCTCGCCCCTCCATAGTTCACGCACCCTTGTCTGACTACCCCGGTTTGCCCAGAGGGCCTAACAAAGTCGGTGTAGGATGGCTAGCTGAACCCTGGGCCCCATGGGGTGGCTAGCTCCCTCCCTACACTAGTAGCACACCTCAGTACCACGTACGCGAGGGCCAACAGGAGTCGGTGTAGAGTGGCCAATCCTAACCCCAGGTCTCAACCCAAGGGAGGCTAGCTCTGCTCTACACTAAAAAGGGATAGTTACTCTCCTTGGTACCGCATACACAAGGGCCAGCACACTTCCCGTCTACATTCCAGATTTTCTTTCATCCACAGGAGTTCTACTCCTAATTCCCCGTAGGGTTCATACTCATATTCATCTCATTTATCCAGGTCCAGATCTCATGTTTCATAATTCGTTCCTCATCCATATACAGGCAGCTCGTGTTTTCATAATTCAATTCTCAATAACATGAAACTTGTGGTTTCATAGGCAATTTCTCAATTACATACAGGCAGCAAATGTTTTAACATGCATCTCATAATTATATTAAAGGCATTTGCTAGCAATTTATCTTAACCATGCATTTCAAGTAAACAGTACAGCTCAAACAGGCTCATTCATTTCTACCCTAGGGTTCATTCCATATCCGAGAGTTCAATATGACTATTCCAACCAAGCACATTCTTATTTAAATATTAACAACTGAGTTAAACCACTCTACCGGGTATCACGAGAGGAATGGGGGCCTGTGCCGCAGATCTCGTCGTCTCCGCGGGCCCCGAACACACCACTGGCTGGTAACCTGTACCAGCAACTAATGTACATTAAATGAGATCAAAATAGTAGATACTCAACACGAATATGTAGAGGAACTCGAGTGGAAAACAACGGTACTTCGTTTGCGGAAATCTGATTCCGTTTGGGCCTTAAACAAGCCAAAAACATGGTTACTGATCAAAATCAAACGTCTGGGACTAATCCCAGACGTCTTAAAAGATGTTAGAACTCACCTTGTGTTCCCTGTGGATGATCAGACGTCCAGACTCCCTCTGCGACCGTCTGGGGTCAGCTCCAAACGTCGAACAAGGTCTCCGGTAGTCTGGAAGCACCTCCGAACATCTGGCAACGTGATCAGACATCCAAAAGTACTTGAGAAAACACACCACGTGCCTTCCCAAAGCCTATTCTGCGTACGAAAATGCAAGCACTGCTTTAGCCCAACAACTCCTGCACTGAGATCTTCTGCTTGGCGGAAATCAGTGCAGGAACGTACGTACCTCACGCGATACGTGCTTTCAGACATCCGGCCTCAACTCCGGACGTCCTAGAGCCTCGCCAGTCATCTGGACTTCACTCCAGATGTCTAATACTGGAAAATTTCTAGTATCAGGACCTCTTCACGCCACTTGCCCCGCTCGCCCTTTGCCCGCAGCGGCAACTCCAGCAGCTACAGGAGCTTGAGCAGCTCCTCACCAGCTCCTCTTATCTCCCACGAGCTCCTCCTCAAGCTCCACCGAGCTCCCGCGATCATCTCCCTCCCCCGCTCTCACTCCCTCTCACTCTCTCGCTCTCGCTCCTCCCCGCTCTCCCCTCGCTGGTGGTTCTCCTTCCTTGCCGCGGCTGCAGTAGAGACGAAGAAGAATGTGGCTGTAGCGGGAGAAGGTGGAGGTGGCTGTGGTGTGAGGAGGAAAGGAGAGAAGGGAGGGGGTTTATATAGAGGGAAGTTAGGGTTTGGGGGGGTGAAGCAAGGAGAGAGAGAGCGGCCTCTGCGCACCGCCCACGGGTAGAGTGCAAAGTGCAATACGAAAATCTTACTTTCAGACATCCGGGCACGTGTCCAGACGTCTGGACAGACATCTGACTGAAACTCCAGACGTCTTATCCGACAAAAAATGTAACAGATCATTACATCCGATCATCGTATCAATGGCTATGAACACTTCGCATCAAGTGCAGCTTAGTGGCAAGGCGCGACGCTCGCAAATGAGGGGTGCATGTTCGAAACCTCCCCCACACCTCTCCTCAGCACCAACGGAATTAAAATTTGTCCATCTGATCAGGAGGGGACGTGCACGATTCGGCTACCTTGCCTACGCGACAAAAAAGATCGTGCACGTGTGCGATCAACTCCATCTAATTGAGATCAGGCAGAGATGGTGCGGACACAGCACAGCAGATGATTGCGATCTTGAGTGCAATTAAAGGCGCGATGAGGAGTGCTTCGTGGCCATTGGATTCGAAGATCTACAGTCCTCGTGAAGCCACATTGCCACCGCATTCCAGTGTGTGTGCACGCTCAAGGGCGCTGGTTC
Organism: Thalassia testudinum; assembly: GCA_037157565.1. Taxonomy (NCBI): domain Eukaryota; kingdom Viridiplantae; phylum Streptophyta; class Magnoliopsida; order Alismatales; family Hydrocharitaceae; genus Thalassia; species Thalassia testudinum. The sequence goes on from JAZHRO010000077.1 coordinate 131,823,109, forward strand.
GAACGCATGCGATGGTTCAACGCTAGTGTTGGGAGGTTTAGCACAATTCTAGGCCAGTTTGGGAGCAATTTAAGGTCGAATCTTGATCTTTTTTCACCTATAAAAGGCCCTTAAGACCCCCATTGCAAATCATCTCTTCCACAAGCATTCCTCCACCTTCTAGAACTTCAACGCAAGTCCTCAGAGCCACCGACGGGCCTTCCTCCACTATTGTGGTTGCCTTGACTCCCTTCTAGCTCTTCTTTAGTTAATGCACTCCTTTAAGAATTCCCTTAGTTTATATTTTTGCCTGTAATTGTGAAACACTGTTATGATTTAAAGAAGCTTTCTTTTCCATCGTGCCCGCGTTATTTTTATGCTAAGCTATATCTTCATGTTGCTTTTTCATATGCTTGCAACTATCTTTCATGCTTAGTTATGTTAATGCATAGCTAAAATTCATTCTACCACAGATTTCTACTCTCTCTCACCCTCACTCTCTCTCTCTCTTTCACGCAATAAATCATAATGCGGCAATAAACATAAGCGACTAAAAGATTTGATTTTCACCTCCTTATGTTCGACACTCAAACTCATTGTTAGATTCTTCTTTTTAAAATTGATGTCGAAAGTGCACGGTACAACAACCGAGTTATCCTAACGCATTTTCCAACGTCAATTATCCTTGTTTAAGTGATATGTCAGTGGATTTAATCGACTAGGTCGATTGGAAAATCCTAAGTCGGGGTGACTCAAGTGGTGATTTTTACCCTTAGGGCATGTTTGTTTGCGGAATGGGATGACCCATTCTATGTTTGGGCTTGAGAAAACTAGAAGAAAAAAAAATTTGACTTGGGCCTTGAAATCTGGAATAGTTTAATTCCATGGGAGGGGTGGAATTTATGGTATTCCCCCATTTGCTTCTGTTGCCCCTAATTCCACCTCCCCCTCTCGCAACCTCTCTAGTGACTCGTCTCTTCACTTTATCCTCCGTACTATATTGATCACCATCGGTACCTAGGAGGTGATGTCGTTGATGGTGGTTTGCAAATGTCAGAGACGTGTGAAGGCTTCTGATCATTACCATCTTCTCCCTATGAAATGGCGATGATCTTCAATAGGTTCCCTAGTTCAATTTTGTCGATTTAACTGTACCTAATCAATTGTTTTCATCATTTTGATTCAGTATTGTTGTGATAAGTGTTGCTTTTGTTTTAACCATTGTCAATTTGATTTGTTGGGAAAGTGAGCATGCTTCTAAACCCTTCGCCGTCTTGTAATAAGGGTTCCTTCATTTGTCGGTTTTCCCTTCATGAGGTCTCTTTACTCCATCATTGATATCTTCTGTTGCACATCTTCATGCGCTTGTCCGATTTTTGTGGTTTGATCTGCAATAAAGCTCAGGCTGCAGATGCATCATGAGCCATATTTACCGTGGTTGGTGCCTGGCCTCGACTCCAAGGTGTTGTACTATTTGATTCGCTAGGGATTTCATCACCTACGAACCTTTATTTTGCTATTCAATTGGTTTCCCCATTTAGGGTCGAGTGTTGTTGGGGTTGTAGCATTCCATTCCTTCTTTGGTTTGTCTTCTATAATCTTGTGAGCACCTATTCACTTCAATGTTCGATTCATTCTGCACAACCATGATCTTTGTTAATCCCTCCTCGTCTTCATGTGGTTGCATTAGTAATGATACCTGGGAGGAGATTCAATTAAGGATAAGGTTGAGGAGGAGCTATAAATTGGGGTCGTGGGTTCTTGACGGCATAGTGTAGGTTCTCGCTCATTTCCTAAAACAAGTCATATGTGCTATTTACATCCTTGTTAAGGAAATTGCCTCCACAGGAAGCATCCACGTGATTGCGGAGTTGATCCGTCAACCCGTGATAGAATATCTACACGAGTTGCCATTTTGGCACCTCATGGTGTGGACACCTCCGCAATAGGTCCTGGAATCGCTCCCAAGCACCATGAAGCAGTTCCCTCGGCCGCTGGACGAAAGTGGTAATCGCCCGTCGTAGAGCATTGGTACGTTCGACAAGGTAGAATTTCTTCAAGAAGGCCAATTTAAGATCATTCCATGTGTCTATCAGTCTTTCAATATTCAGGTACCAATGTGCAGCCTTATCCCTAAGAAAGTGAGGGAAAAGCCTCATGATCATTTGCTCCTTATTGACATTCTGAGTTTTGGTGGTCTAAACCAAAGTGGTTAAGTTCTTCATATACTGGAATGGGTCCTCGGAGCCAAGCCCATGAAAGTGTTTGATCAAGCTTAATACCTGGGGCTTGATTTCTATATCTCCTACAGGGATCACAACATCGGGGCAATCCCCATGGTTTGAAGGATCATAGAAATCCTTCAAGGGTCAAGCCTCGTGACCATTCATGCACTAGAACCATGCTTGTATTTGCTATAATTGTTCCAGTTGCCTTTAAATCAGCTCCTCCTAATTTAGAGGCGAGGGAGGTGGGTGGTCAACCATGGGAGCTGCTTGACTATGATTCAACTAACACCTCCGCGAATGGTCTAATTGTCCTTCCAAACTAGGAATCAGTGACCTCCTTCCAAGCATACACTGGAAGGAAGTCGACAGGGTGAGAAAAAGAAGCCTTGCAATACAAAAAATACAGGCCTATCCTTAAGTTGGGTAGCCTAGGGACCTAGAGTCCAAGATACACTCTAACCACAACATGAATTTTATGTTGTCCTTAATCTAGAAGCTGGTTAAGTTGGGCCGACGAAGTAGGGGGAGTGTGTCCTGAAGGTCGTTAATTATGCCAAACCCCTACATGCTTAAGTTGTCTAGCAATTAGGCCCCCCAACTTAGCACCTTATGGAAAAAGCTGACATCACAAATTCAAACTACAATCTGAAGAATGCCTTAGAACGAATCGATGAATCCTAGAGACAATGTCTACTCAATTTTAAGTTAAGCTTAGGATAGTAGTGCTCTGGAATGTGATGGGCCGTTTAAATGAGTTGTGCCCTTAATTAAAAATTAAATATGTGTGCGTGCACAACCAATGATTTTTAAGTAAGATTATTTTTAGGTGTAGTGAATTTTAGGATTTAAATCTTGCTTAGTAGCTTTTAGGATTCGAATATTAGGTATATCCAGCCAAGTTTTGTGAGGCAAATCAAGTTTTGAAATCACTGGATCAAGTATATTCCTTTTAAATCAAAAGAATATGGAGTGTCTGGTTTTGACCTAAAAATTGAATCCTATGATGCAGCTACAAGATGAAGCAATTTTAAATTAGGTGGTGCAGCTCAAGTAGCTCAAACAATTGGCCCTGATGCACCACCAATTAAGGCACGCAAAAGTGGTTAACCTAATTTGATTTATACTCTTTTATATGTGTATTTGTGCATGTACCAGTTCCACAAGTTGGAATCCTGGTGGAGTAGATAAAATAAAAAGAGGTTATGTGCCTCAAGTGTGTAAGTGTATATGGTGTGCATGCTGAATAAATCCCACAATCAGATCAGAAAAGATTTTTTTTTTATAAGCGGGGATGAGGTGGGTGGATGTGACAATCAAGACAAACAAATCTAACCTAAGATTTATGAAAACACCTAAGTGGATTCGGGTCTTAGTTATTAATGTGGTGAGAAATGAAACTAGTGCGGGGGGAAATGTGGAAGCACTTACAAACCGTCTACCTGCACTTTACTCTGGTCTACCGCTTTTGAATATCCTTGATAGGATACCTGCAAGACACTAAATCAGAGAAAAGAGAAGTTAGATAATAAATAAGTGCAAGAAATAGCGCATAAAAGAAATCGAAGAATGATGTATGGATTTTCATGTGCAAAATAAGTTAGGGTTTCCAAAAATAGAAACTCGTGTCGTCGAGTTGCAAAAAAATCCAATATCAAATAAATTATCGAAACTAGAGGTGAGTCCCGGGTCGAACACAGAAATGTTACATTCGGTTTCCAAAATCCACGTTGGTTTATTTCTTTTTGATAGTTTTTCACCTTTGTAATTTTTTTTGTGTTTTTATGTAAATAGTATGATGATAAAACTATCTAAACTAATCTACTTGCAAAAATTAAGAGAGAGAGAATAGAAGTAGGAAATATGATATATTGAGACAAAAATAATGTTTATTATAATTACACTAAAAGCAAAGGAACAAAAATATGCTAAACAGAATAAAAGAGAGGGAAGTGAGAAGAATCTCACGGAGTGGCTATTTAGTAAGATGACGATGCTTGGCGGCAGCTGGAGGAAGGAGGTGAGGTGTAGGACGACGGGGATGAGGTGTAGGAGGAACCTAATAAAGAATGTTTAGCAAAACGAATAGGAATGGGGATGAGGAGGTGAAAATGATCAGCTTCCTGAGTGGAGGTAAGGGAACAACTTAAGGATTTCCTATGAAGATGGTAAGGTAAAGGTTGAATATTTGGTGGAGTAAGGGATTTCTACACTAATAGGAGAATCCTTGGAGCTTGGGAGAGCTCTTAGGAGTTTGGAGGGCTCTTTGGAGCTTTGGAGTAGGTGGGAGTAGCATACGAAGTGATGATTGGCAGGGGGGTGTGTAGGGCTTTATATAGGCATGGGAAGGGCATTTGGCCTTGCAAAAAACTATGCTGCTGCATGCGCTAGTGCGCGCTGGCACAAGTTGGCATGAGCTGGCCATTGATTTCAAGCGGTGATTGCACGTACATCACTGGCCATTGTTTCATGCTACGCTGGTTGGCATCGCACTACCATAGCTGGTGATGCAAGGTGCAATGCTAGAGCATGCGAGGGAAATCCATAGCCGTAGGATCGTCCATGAAGGTCTCTGATCATGCCCTGCCCCGCCTCAGGATCGCACCTCTCTTGCTAGTCAGATTGCACGTGCAATCACATGTTGGATCTCGTTTCACGCATCACACGCATCTGGTGCGCCACGTAGCCGCTTCCTCTACCGTCTGATTGCGCATCGACAATCAAATTTTGTCCGCTCCTTACTTCAGTGGATTAAAATTGCCCGCTACGATTTGAACATTTGACAACACTTTGAGAACGCAACTAACAACCGATGAGCTATAGGCTCAACATGGTTGAGGTGATGGTGGTTGCCTCACACAATCTGGACTATTGGATCATGATCCAACAGTCAAGATTTTCGTCAACTTCTTCAGGCATGATTGAATAGGCAACGTAGCCAATTGGTGATTGTCGGATGATGATCCAACGACCTAGATCAAAGGTTGTGAGTGTTTTAGAACTTAGGCAGGGGGCTTAGGAGGTCTAGATGGTGCCATCTTGGTCGTTCATCTCCTACTCGTACATGACAACACGGATGTCGGATTGGGTCGATTTTAGTGTCATTAGGTTGCTATCATCAACCTGAACCCATCCATGCAGTTGGATTTGTCGTTAGAGGCTCAAATTTGCCCCACCTTGCCCCTTGCCCTTTGACCTTTCTTGAATTACATATGATGCTACGAAAGTCCGATCAAGGCGATTTCGGAGGCGTTAGACTCCGATCGTCGCCTTGAACAAATCTATACGGTTGGATCTTCAATATGATGTCCAGAAATGTATTACCTTCTCCCCTAACCATTAAAATAAGAAAATTAATGTACAAATTATACGGTCTATTATAAATGCATGATGATGCATGTTATGCAATATTTATAATGCTAAATGCTTCTATAAGCCTAAGAACACGCATAAATAGGCATGTTATGCGAAATAGATATGTCTACGTCAAAGTGCATTATAGTGCTAATGCTGCATGGAGTTTTGAGTGGTCCATGCTAAGTAATTTATCTGTTATCCAATATTTGTTTCAAATATTTCTCTTTCGAAGAACTTTTTGTCCTTGCAGCATCACCAACATGCATTTCCAACAAACAACACATACATAGAGAATAGTTAATTTTCCCAACACTATTACTTGCAAATTTGAGATGCAAGTCTACAAGAAACCTTTTAGTGTTGCTTATAGCACTACTATCACTACTAGTAAATAAGAATAGCATCAAGATAGTGTTTCCAGGTGAAATTTTTTCAAGGAAAGACATTTCAAATGTGACTTTAGTAAATCCAAAACTCTAGATTGAAGTGTTGAATTCCTCATCCATGTAAATTCTATTTCATCAAACATACAGATTTCCTAAACATCTCCAACTGAAATCAAGTGACCACTACTCCACTAAACTGACAACAAATTAGTTACTGAAGAGGACATCTCAAACTACTCCATACAAAGTAAAAAAAACAAACTTCCTTACCCACTCCACACTTCTGCATGTATTCAAATGGTGATCTTTTGCTCTTATTTGCCCATAGATGAGTCAATGTTCGCAAGATTATCTAATGTTGTAACTGTATCTAGATCAGAAGTTGTAAATAAGTATATTTCCAATGAATTTCGATGATGGTTGATGTCGTGTTTTATTGTTTTTTTATTTTTGTGATGTATGGAAAGAAAGAAATTGCCTTTGTTGTGTTTTACTTGATAATTATGTTGCAGCTAGAAACAAGCATGTTGTAGATTGATCTCTCGACTATATGTTTACCTATTTTTTTCAATCACATAACAGATGTTTCAAACACCAAAATTTATATCATCTATGATAAGTGCATTTGGGAATGCCCGTTAATGCTCAATGATTGTTAACTCAAGCATTCTGAAGCCTGCTGTTAATGTTCAATGGTTGTTAGCTCGTGATTTATGAAACCTGTTAATGAAAAGTGCATTTGGGAGTACATATTAATGTTAACTTAAGAATTCCGGAACATGTGATAGATCAATGAATGTGATTGCTGATGAGGCATACCTATAAATCTGCATGCTTGATGGTTAGGTGGATAACCGTTGCCTGAGATAGGGAGGAAAAGAAATGAAATTCATGTCTTGGTTGGGTATGAGTTGTTTATGTGGAGAAGAATGAAACAAGAGGTTGCAACTAAATCAGGATCTAGTTTTGACAATTGCAAAAGGTAGCTGTGGAGCATAGTAGCTCTAATACTTCGTATTGGTACAAATCTTACCAGAGGATCATATCGTAGAGTTAGACATCACCACAACAATATGATTCTGCTCCATGATTGCAAGCTTGTTGATTTCATTTCCAACAATGACTCCACTTAGGGTTATTTCATACTGTCGCTAGGGTCCCACAGAAAAACAAGAAATAGAAACAAACCAATGGTTTGTTGTCACTTTGGTAGATGCAATGATGCATCCAAATCTGCTTTCACTACCTAGAATGACCATATAACTGATGTCTTTACCAATGTGACCCTCATATTAGACTTGTTGACATTCTAGCCAGGCTAAGCATGACTGTATATAGCGAACCTACAGATTATATGACAAATTGTTTCAATATAAACTTCATTTAGAATAAACCAGATGGTGATGGGTGACACTACTAGCATGACTTGCAGGTAGAATAAGTTGTTCATAGATTATGGTTATTATTCCCATAGTAGGGATTTATATTATGCCATACTTCAACTTAGAAATGTAATTGACCCTGTTATTGCCATAATTCCGTGATGTTATCTACCTAATTCTTTGAAAACTAGGATGAGGCCACCCCCATTTTCTTGGTCTTCTATAGCTGATACCATATTTCTAAACCTCATTAAGTGGGAAGCACTTAATGGTGAGTGGATGAGAGGTACATTGACTAGGAATGGATGGGCTAAAGTGGCTGCTCACTTCAACTCCCTATACAGCGTGAACTTGCCAATACTGACCTTTTGTAATAGGTGGAAGAATCTCAAGCGGACGTACCTTCTGATAACCAGCTCCTACAAATGGAAGGCTGGATTTGGGATGAGGACACAAGCCTCGTCATTTCACCTTCCCTGACTCTTGGGATAGTGTTCAACTTGTCTTTCCACAATCCATAAGGGGGAAGCCATTCCCGAATCAGGACCTGATGCTGGAAATCCAGGAGGCATGAGCAACTGTAAAAGCTGAAGTTTGTAATGGGTTGACAGTATTTGCTAATGTTACTTGAAATGGTTGTATCCACGTACTTGTTGTACTGAACTACTGTTATGTTATCTTTATTTCATGGTAGAACTACTTTATGATTTGCTAAGAAGGAAGATGTAGGCAACTCACACATCGGGATCTCATGTTTCTATCCATTCCCGAGATGTAGCTACTTTTTTTTCAACAACTAACTGATTAGGCGACGGGGTTTTTATTATTCTAGAAAACAACAGGAAGGTAGGTTTGAAAAACAATTGCCTCAATCACTATCTTTCAATCCAAAAAACCAAACATATAGAGGCCTCCTTTTCCTTAGTTGCATTAGCTTCTATATAACCAACGATTTGTTGTCATTAGTAAATTTCCCCTGTTATCCATATGCTATATGTGATTTTCTCATTCACTGTATTCAGTAATGTTATTTTTCAATACATTAGTTGCACCCTTAAAATGCCCTTGCAGTTGTTGTTGTCCATTTATCTATTGGATATAAATCCCACATCCCATAGGTGAAATCATGCTTTGCATACTTCTTAGTTCATTTGTAGTTGACTAATTTAACCATTTTATGTCCTCTACTATTAGTTACTTGCCATTATATTGGACACTATATAGAATGAATGGTAGTGAAAGGCAAGGGAGCTGGTCCAAAGTACGAGCAAAAAAATGGGAACCGGAATAAGATGTTGTCCTTATGCGTATTTTGCCTGACCATTTCAACAATGGTGATTGAAATGACGGGTTCTTCACAAAACATGCATGGAAACAAAAAGACATTGAGTTCACTGCTGCGACGCACCTAAACTACGACCATGACAAGAATTTGCACCATTGGAAGACTCTGAAGACAGAATTTCGGAATTACCACACTTCTCGACGAGAGTGGTTGGGATCTTGATCCCATAACCAACATCCCTGTTGCCCCTAGCCCCGATGTTCGGGGAGAGGTACTATCCTATCCTATCCTATCCTTCATCACCACATTAATTGTTCGTCTCCCATCGTGACTTTATAGGTTACCTTCTAGTGTTCGAATCTTATTGTGTTCCGTTCTTTTTCTTAGCTACCAAAGCAACTCAGGAAGTTGAGGGATCACCCTTTCCCTTACTACAGTGACATTAACATCATCGTTGGTCATGATATTGCCACGGGGGGAGTTTGCAATGTCCTCCCAAGTAGATGATGTTGAAGATGAGCAGACCCAAACTCAGGAGCAAGAACCCACACAAATGAGTTCACGAGCCTTTGCATTCACTTCCCCCACTGTCCATGAGGGGCCGTCAACTCATCAAATGCCGAATGTTGGTTTACCTGAAATGAGCTTTGGATTTGGGAGCCAAGGAGTTGGATTGATGCAGAATTTTTTTCTCATACCAATCTTCAATTGTAAATATGATGAACATGGGTTGCTCCACATTTGCCCCTGGTGCTCATCCTATACCCACTTTGCTGCCAATGAAAGAGTGAGGCCTCAACAATCGAATCCATCCCCTAAACAATCCATGAAGAGGCCTTCACCAGGCAATACTTCTAGTAGTGGTAAACGCCAGAGGGGCAGTGCGCTGCAGCGACTAGTTCTGAACAAATTACTAAAATGAATGCACTTTTGAAGAAGATTGTTGACTCCCACATCTCCAAGCCCAGGCATCCTGATGTTTCCACCAAAATTAAGGATTGTCTTGGTTTTTTGAGGGAGAGACTTCCGATGATTCCAACAGATGACTTGGTGACTCTAGCGGATTTGTTCACATATGAGGCGCAGAGGGTTGTATTCCAGCAAATATCAGGGGAAAGGGATCAACTAGCAGCTTGGCTCCGCAAGCATGTCAGGACTGACTATGGTATCTAGAGTTGTTGTAGTAATCTAGATTAGTTGCACTATAAGAATATGGAGTTTTGCCATCGATTCCAAATTGACGGCAAAGGTGTTATAACCGACGCTACAAAATGACGACATTACTAACGTTGTCGTTTCATTTTGTCGTCAATTATAAATAAAATAGATTCAGGTGCAATTGTTGCTCGATGGATTGTAGCTTTTGCCGTAATTTTATAATCAATGGATTTTTATTTTCCGTCATTTACAAAAGAAGCAACAAGTTTCTACATCACATTTTCCTGCATTAATGCGTCACTCGTGAATTTTTTTCGTCGTTTAAAAGTAAACGTCGTCGCTTCTAAAAGTGACGTTATAAATATTTTTGTCATTGCTTATTAGATAAACGATGACGAATAGCCATTTTTTAAAATATGTATATCTTAAACATTGTTGGTTAGATATAATTGTAGTTGCTTATGAAATGACGGCGTAAATATTTATACAAATCACCTATTAGATAAGTGATGGCAATACCCATTTCTAAAAAATATATATCTTAAATATCATTGGTTATATATCATTGCCATCACTTACGAAGGGACGACATAAATATTTTTATCGTCACTTATATACTCATTTTTTAAAAAAAATTAATATTTAATGGCATTGATTATTTACAAAACCAACATCAAAGGTAAGGAATTTATTTAAAAAATTTGAAATTTATGGGACATACCTAATGTTCCAAATGTGAAATATTTAAAAACTAACAAATTTCATAATGTTATTATACCTAGGGAAACACCTTTTTATAAACAATGTCAAGAATGAAAACAAGTTTCATAATTCACAAAAATAAAGTATAATATAAAAGAAGTTTTATAATAAAATATTTACATATAAAAGAAAACATGTACTAATAAGAAAAAAAAATCAAAAAACTGCCACACCAATGCCACAAGCTCCACCAACCCCACCCATACCGTCGTCATCTTATCTGTGGGTGGTGTGATCAAATGGAGATGAATGCTCTAACTATCCCTTCTTCAAAAAAAGGATTAGAAGTTGTTACAACTTATCATCCGTCCTACTCATCTAAAATTGCATGACATCCATTTGGTTTTTCATCTCTGCCTCTCTCTTCTCCCTCTCCTCCTCTCGTCTCTACAATGTATCGATCTTTTGGTATAGCTGATCGACGACACTAGATGAGACGACCCCTTTCCTCTCATACCAACTAGACAAGGTGTGCGCCCTCCCCATGCTATAAACAAAACCACCGTCGTCCGGTGGCATAACGATCCTAAATGCTTCCTCTGGATCCAGAGATTGTTGGACACTATCGAAGTTCTCATCAGAGAGGAGATGCACCAAGTAATTCTCTCCTAAACGTATTAAAAATTATTACTATAATATATATACAAAGATAAACTTTTTCAATTTAACAAACTTACTTGTCTTTGTTGGTATGACTCATGAATACATCGACGAGCCCCCTCAGTTGCAACCTTACTATGGGTGACCTCGTAGACGTTCATCCTACTCATCTCTTGTTAATGCCTCTTTTTGATATATCAAAATTATGTTATCCATCAAGACTAATCTTTCAGACTCTTTCACTGACTCATGGAAAAGAAGCAAAGCTCATCATTGAGTCTTTTATATTAAATTGAGTCTAGATTATTTGTACGAAATCTCAAATGATTTTCACGCTAAACGTAAATTTCTAAAATCAAGTTTTTAGGTTAATTAATCGACTAATTAATAAAATGATCGACCAAAACACTTTGATCGACCAATCAACTTGGTTAATCGATTGAAAGTATTCAAATTAGCAAGTTCATTAAAATACCTTTAATCGATCAAATAACTTAATTAATTGATTAAATAATTAGTTTGACCAATCAAAAGTCATTTTGATCAACCAAACTACCTTAATTGATCGACCAAATGGATTTGAAAAACTTCCTTTCTAGGTCAATTTTATAGTATAAATAGGACCTTGGTAGCCTTTTTCCATACATAATCAAGAAAGAAAAATCTCTAGAAAAAGAACTCTCGTGTTTTCATCTCTATATTGCTTCTCCCCTTTTGCTTCTAAGCATTCAAAAGCACTCCGATCAAAAGGCCTCTACGAAAACATCAATTTGATTTTCCATTGAGGTTCCATAGGATTACATTGTCTTTACATTTATCAACTGCTTGATTCGGGTCCCAATTAAGTTATTTTGGGAAGATCCGTTGTTATTGTTGTTTCTCTTCAAGTTATTAAGAGAAGGGAATTTGTAGGAGGTGATGGTAACACCATTATTAGCCATAACTAACTTAAATTAGTGAAAATCAAGTGACAAATGCTCTTACATGATCGCCTAAGGATAGTAATTCCACTCAGATCCATTCTGAGAAGAAAACATTAAAATAAGGTTAATTCTGCAGTTTTAACATCATATCACAAAAGCAAAGTAACCACGGGATTTGTCAGGGGTTAATTAAAGGTCTATTAAGCATTAAAGTCCAAAAAGTAGGTCCATACAGACAGAAATAGGATTTCACGTATTCCGAGAACCAAAACAACACACAAAACCCTAATTTCAAACCTGCTTAAATTGAAGAGGTTTTAGTCAGGATAAAATTCATTTAAACCTCCTAAAACTCATAAAAAAATATTTTAAGAGGCTTAGTACCTTTGGTTTGACCATCTGAAACCATTTTGACCTTAGATAGAGCTTTAAACGGGATTTTGCCCTAATTTGGGTTTCTGTTCAAATGGCCTAGTCAAACGTAGTCAAAACTGAAATCTAACTTCACCATCAGATTCCTTGGATCCAAATTAGGTTAGTGCCAAAATTTGGGTCCAATTAGAATCCATTTTGACCTAGTTTGCACTTCAGTCCCTTAAAACTCTATTCCTCACACCTAAGGCCCTAACTTTCGAAATTCTTTGCAAATAGGGCTCAATCTTTCTCATCTTCTTCGCAAGCAGGTCCCTATCGCCATGGCAGGTGTGAACCCAAGCCCTCCGACCTTCAAGAGAGGAGATCTCTCTTGATTCGACTCTAAATCCCTCCAAAATTGGAGGGATTGCTAATTAGACAATCAGGAATCCAACCAACCCCATTTGAGGGATGGGAATTGATCCTGGAGCTCAAGAGAGCTCGAGGAAATTGAAGACCTCTTTCCTTCGAGATCAAAGCACAATCAAGCCTCTTCCCTTATTTAGAGCTTGACTTTGAGCTCTATAAAAGCTCCTCGTGCTTCGACCGTCTTCTCTAGCTCGGTTAGGCCTCAAAATCTTCAAATTTCTTCTTCCTCGGCCACCTCCAACCATAGCTCCGGCGAGCTTCTCTAAATTCACGTCATTGCCCTTTGCCACGAACGATAGGCAGAGGGGTCTTCTTCCTCTCCTTCATCCGTTCCTCGCCATATCAGCTAGGAGTTCTCAGACCCTTTCCTCCTCACCGCTTCTCCCACAGGAGATTTCATCTTCCTCGATGCCGACAATCATATTGGTACGAAACTCCCCTCCTCTTCATCTATAATTAGGTCCCTTCAACCCCTCTCTCTCCCTAGCATAGATTACATCCACTATAACCTTAATTCGATTGATGATTGCCTTTCTCCCCCTCCGTCTTCTCCGCCTCCAACGATACCTCCGATGAAGCCATTACGCCAACTTTGACCACCAATTGCCACGCTGCCACCACCACAACCTTCCTTGCACCGCAGAGAACAAAGCCCCAAGAAAATTGGGGGGTTTGATCTTTGTAAACCCCCATCGAACACCACACCTTCCGCTTGCCTTCCCCGACCTCATTGTTAGTCGCTCTGAAACGGGTTTTAAAATCGTCGTGTCGTAGTACAGTTCGAATCGGTGCAAAAAATAAATAAAATTTATACTCGAATGGAAGTCCGAGGTCGAACATAAGGAGCAAATAGAAATTCAATAGCTAATCTCAATAAATAATGTAAATGAGCACAAGATTCAAGTCAAATAGTACCAAGAAATGAATAATAATTACTCAGAAATGATAATCAATGTAAAGCATGAGTTTAACAGTAGTTGTGCATGGCAAAAAGAATCTCAAGGCAAAAATAATGGTGATTTAGATCACCAATTATTCAATTTCAGCATATATACATTGAGTTCAAATAATGCAACAGTGTCATCAACCATTCAAACTTAGGTACTCAAATATATCAACAATATCAGCCAGGGCACTTTGCATCTTCTTCAGCCTCCTCTTCTTTCTCTCCTGCTTCTGCTCTTCTTCTACACAGAGTCTTCCTTTTCTTTCTTCTGCCTATCTTAAGCCTCTTCTCCTCTTCTTTCTTCTTCCTCCTTGCCTCTTCAGGTCTTCTCCTCTTCTTCTTTCTTTAAGCACAGAGGGAGACAATCCCTCCAGCGACTAAGTGTCACAGAGAGCAAAACCCCCCTTCCCCGCTCTCTCTTTCCTTTCTCTCCGGGTTTCCTCCTTTCCGGCCTTCCCAAGGCCAAGGTCCGAGTTATCGGGTAAATGGGTGAGCGCAGCCGAGACCAGGGCTACCAGTCGTGAATGGCAACAAAGTTGTTCTTAGCATAGGCGGGTAATCGGGTGAGCGCCAAACCCGCGGAGTATGAATCACGGGCGAGGCGTAGGTGAGGGTGTAATGGGACCTCACCCCGTGGTTGGAGGCAAAGAGCCTAAGGCAGAAAATCAATTTAACTCGCTGCGCTTGGCTGCCTGCTTCTAAGGTGGGACTAAAGTCCCACCCTTCCTCTTCGTGCTCACCGCAGCAACTGCAATGGAAAGGCATCCTCGATTGGCGTCTGAAGGGCCATTGAAACTTCCCAATTGACCACCTAGGAGTGGTCTTTGGGTTACTCCACGCAACCTGGAAGCGAAGCCTGGGACGTGTGTGGTCTAGAGCTTGAAGAACACGTCTATCGTTAATGATGGCGGCGGCTGCGAACGGTGAGACATGAAAAACACAAATACGGCCTTACGGCCAAGTTAAACTAGCTCAAAACCTTCACCGAAGGACATGGAGTGTGTTGGTGGTCATGGCATGTTGCGGGAGGGCGTGTAGTGGCCGGTCGGAGTTGGGTATAGCGTGTGAAGGTGGGTTTGGTCTTCGGGGTGTTTGGATGGGCAATAGGGTGGAATAGGTTAAGGGTTTTGTAGGGAGTGAGCTGGCGGAGCTTGTGGACTAGTTGGCGAGGGGGATGGTTGTGTGTAGCAGGCGGGAACCCTCGCTGGAGTGGTCACTGGAGATGGAGGAGATGAAGGCGTTCAGTGTCGTCAGTGGTCGGATTTGGAGAATAAAGAGTAGGAGATAGGGTAGAAGGAGAGAGAAGGGTGTTAACCTAACTAAAGGATGACGGGGATGAGGAATTGGTGTCGGCTTTGATTGGCCGGTGCCAGAGATGAGAAGCCCTCCGATGAGGGAGATGGCGAGGAAGGAGAGGTCTGGATGCCTTCGCTTTGGCCGGCGAGAGGCGGAGGAAGATAAGGAAGAAGATGGGCCACTCGATTTGATCGTCTGAGGGTCAAAAGAATGGGGTCGAGGAGGCTCATCGGAGCATAGGTTGGAACTGGCCTTGGGAGAGGAAGAAGAGGGTTTTGTGGCCTTAAGAAGTTCGGCCGAGCCCTGGGGATCCTTATATAGTCCTCAAGAGTTGGTTAGAGCTTGGGAAGCAAGCTTCCCAAGCTTGGAAGGCTCGCTGGAGTTGGAAACCTAAAAATACCTGAATCTCTCATGCATTCGCATGAGAGATTGGGAAAGTTTTGGGGCTCAAGACCGGATTCATTCGAAAGAGGACTCCTCAAGGAATCCCCCTTCCAATTTTGGAAGGGATTAATAAATCAAAGGAGTTCTCTTCAATCAAAGGTCGTCGAAGTTGTACGAATAGGATTTCATTGCAACAAGGACCTTCTTGTGAATAAGACAACAAATATGGGGGCTATTTGCAAGGATTTTGAAAGTTAAGGGCATGTGTGTGAGATAAAAGAATCAAACAGGACTAAATTGCAAACTAGTCCAAGAAAATCTCTGATTGGACCTAAATTTTGGTGGAAACCTAATTTGAACCTAAAGAATTCAATGGTAAATTTGGATTTTGGTTTTTCTCTAGTTTGACTGGGTAAATTGCATAATTACCTAAATTAGGGCAAAAGTTTACCTGTGGCTCTATTTTGGGTCAAGACGGGTTCTGATGGTCAAATCAAGCATTCCAAATCCTAGAGAATATTTTTATATGAATTTTAAAGGATTTAGGTGAATTTTATCCTAACCATATCCTCGGTTAATTAAATAGGTCTACTTTTAGGGTTTCAGATGTCATTTAATTCCTAAAATGCGCGAAAACCCATTTTTGTCTGTTCTAACCCACTTGTTAAACTCTTAAGACCATTTGACCCTTAATCACCCCTTGAGAAAACCCATGATTATACTGCAATTGAGATATACTGTTAAAACTACAATTTTACCCCTATTTTACGGTATTTCCCTCAAAATGGATTTGCAGTGAATTACGTCTCTCTAGCAGTTATGTAAGAGCATTTAACCCTTGATTATAACTAAATAGAGCCAGATATAGCTGATGATGATGTTATCATCACTTGTCACGCCACCACACACCTTCTCGCACCTCACAAACACCACCATCACCTTCGCCACCACTTGGCGAAGCTCAGGAGCATTTTAACCAAGGCTTTTGAGCTCGTATTCATCATTTCAGGTCTTTGCCGGACATCACGTCGTCGCCGTTCATCACCACCACTCCTCCATTATCGCTTGCCCCCTCTGACCACACTACTACTTCTAATCAACAAAGTGATGATAACGTCATCATCAGCCATATCTAGCTTTATTTAGTCATATTCCGTCATTAAATGCTCCTACATAATCGTCAGAAGACAGTAATTCATTGCACATCCTTTCTATAAGAATAACAATAAACCAGGGTTAAAATTGTAATTTAACCGTCTATAATGAATGCAGAACAATCACAGGGTTTTTCAGGAGTTAATTAAAGGTTAAATGTTCATAAATATCTAATAACTGGGCCCATGCAGACAGAAACAGGTTTTCACGCATTTCAAGAATTAAATAACATTTGAAACCCTAAAAATAGACCCACTTAATTAACTGAGGTTATGGTCATGATAAAATTCATCTAAATCCTCTAAAAATCATAGAAAAATATTCCCTAGGGTTTAGAATCTTTGAATGAACCTTCATAACCCATTTTGACCTAAAATAGAGTCCTAGACGGACAATTGCCCTAATTTGGGTAAATATACAATTTACCAGATCAAACTTGGTTAAAACCTAAATCTGACTTCACCATCAGATTCCTTGGGTCCAAATTAAGTTTTTAGCAAAATTTGGACCCAATCAGAGATCATCTTGACCTAGTTGGCATTTTGGTCCAGTCTGAGTCTTTTCTCACACACACATGCCCCTAACTTTCGAATTCTTTTCAAAATGCCCCCTATCTTTGTCGTCACTCTTTGCAAAAAGGTCCTTTATCCATTTTCTTGAAGGAATCCTACTCCAGCGTGCTTCGTTTGGCAAGAACTTGTTGATTATTTGACAAATCCCTCTTAAAATCGAAAGGGAGATTCGTCAAGCAATTCTCTTCCTTTTTAGCCTTGTTTGAGTTTCCAGTTCTTGCCCAAATCCTCATGCGAATTGCTTGAAGGATCGAGTCTCTTATTTCACGAAGCTTCAAAGCTTCCAAGGTTGGTTTCCAAGCTTGGGAAGCTCTCTTGAGACCTATATAAGGACCCCTGAGGATAAACCGTCCTCCTTAACTTGTTCTTGGTCGGTATGTCACCTTCTCCCCTCCTCTCCAGCAAAGATCCTCTGCGAGCTCCAGCGAGCCTCTCCAACCTCCTTCCTCATCTGCTGTTACGAACAATAACCGGTGGATTCTTCTTTGTCTCATTCGTTCGCGGCTCGCAATACTGGCGAGCGTCTCTTAGACCCCCTCTTCCTCGTCATCCACCTCAACGAAGATTTCATCTTCTCCGTCGCCAACGTGCTAAAACCAGCATGGATTTCTCCCTTTCGTCCAATTAGAATAAGTTAGCTAGGTCTCCTTAGTTTCTTAGGTTAGTTCCCTATCCAAAAATCCCAAAAACACCCCTTGACGCTTACGCAAGCCACCTTTCTTCCTTCGCTCCGGCCAAACCTTCGGCGAGGTCCTCCGCGTGCTCCACACCTCCAAAAGCCTCGCTGACCCTCCCAAAAGCTCCACTACAACACACTTATCAAAACCCCTCACCTATTCCACCCTTTCGCCCACTCACAACCGCCACCGAACAAACCCACCTTCACGCTTCACCTCCATCACTGACACACGTCCTCTGGCCACCACACGCTCGCTAAATACCACCAAAGAGTTCTCCTTGCCACAGTGAATCTTTTGAGCACTTTAATTGGGGCTTAGCGCCCGTATTCTTATTTTCAGGTGTCCCTGCCGGAGCTCCGCCACCTCCGCCATTGCTGCCTTCATTCTTTGAGCTCTAAGCATCAAAAGCTCTAGGTCTTGGCCCCAGGCAGTGCATACTACCTCCAGGAACGCATCTCAGTTTCCAATTTAGAGCATTGACTGCTCCAAGGAAGCCAATTGAAGGCCACCTACTACTGCAATCTGCGCAAAGAACAAACGTGGCTTAGTGCCACATCGTGGGATCAGGACCGAGGCAATGCACATAAATTGTTTTTGCGTTGTGGCTTTACTACCTCAGAACACAAGGGTGAGGTCCTCCATACCCCCTTACATGCCCGTATACCCGCCTACTGCCTTCACTCCTCGACTGCGACCATGCCCACAACCCTGGACCCGGGTACGCGCTTAACCCGAATACCCAATCCGATTACCTAGTTACAGTGAAAGAGAAGAGGAGGAAGAGAGAAAGAGAGATATAGCATGGAAAGGGGGGTTTTGCTCCTGAAACCTTCCAACACTTGGACAAAATCCGAGAGCTCCTCCCTTGTGCGTGAAGAGGCTAAGAAGAAGACAAAAGAAAGGCAAGAAGAAGAAGAAGGATCAAAGACAAAAGAGAAGAAGCCTCTTTGAGGCACTGTAGCAGAGTTGAACTTAAGTCGTCTGGCCATCTAACCCAACGTCTGACTTGGTTGAAAGTTGAGGCACTGTGCAATTATTTAGATCATTAAGTAATTATTATATATGTATTTAAACTAATAATTGGTGATTCAAATCACCATTATTTTATCTTAGATATCTTTTTGCCTCATTAAACTCTTGATATACTCTTGCTTAGTATTAAATATCATTTGAGTAGTTATTCTTCATTGAATATTTAATGTGAAAGGTTATTATTCATTAAAAGTCTATATTTTTCTCAATTTCTTATGCTCATTTATATTTTGATTGAGATTAGTGCGTGAATGCAATACTTGCTCCCTGTGTTTGACCTCAGACTTAAATTCGAGTAATAAATTGTATTTTTTGTCGAGCGATTTTGGTCTGTACTACAACCTATCAATCTTAAACATCGATTTCGCGTGATAGACACAAAGACCACTCCCAAGCAGTTTCCCAGCCTCCCAATTGAGCGAAGCAACAACCATAGCAGCTTCCATCGCCCAGACTTCACCTGCAAATGCTCAAGAAGGAGAAGGAAGGGACATTAGTCCCACACCAGTCAGCTCGAATTGTGTATCACCATATAAGTGGAATTTGTGAACCGACCCCTCGCCCAAGACACGGGGGTCAGGTCCCCCTTTCCCACATGCCATGCACACCTCTCCCGCGGCCACTGCAACATGGGTTTGGTCTTTATGCCCAAATACCCAAATATCCAATTCTAAGAAAGGGGAAAGAAGAGATAGAAGGCAGAGGGGGGAGGGTTTTGCTTCAGGATTCACGTCGTCGAGATGCGTGTGATTGCACAGCAATCATAAACCTTAATTCGCTTGAATTAAGGTAGAACCTAGCTTAACATGGGCATTCTACATGCATACACATCGTACTTTGCATCTTAGATTAGTTATATGTTTTATACATAATAATGTGCTATTTGAGAGGTATTATTAATTGTAGGTAATCTAGGGCTACGAATGAGCGATCCAACCTTATGGATCTGTTCGAAATAACGATGGGAGTCCAATGCATCCAAGAGCTCATCAATCAGACTCCAGTAGCACCCTAGGGAGTCCGTAGGAGAAGCAGGAGCCAAGGGGAAATTGAAGAATATCTGGACCTCAAATGACAAATCCAACCACGCGGATAGATCCGGATTGACGTTCACAGTCCAACGATGCAGAAATCAACTTAATCGGAAGCCTACGTCATCAAATATAAGGAGAAGAAGATGGACGGCCACGATGGTGCCACATGGTGCCATCACAGCCTCCCCTCACCATGCCTCAATTTGGAAGGAGAACCGTGAGTCATTGGATCGTCATCCAACGGCCACGATCGCAGCCATGCGCCCGCCCTCAGCCGCATCATCAGATGAGATGAGATATCGACCGTTGGATTCCCATCCAACGGTCCAGAGCGTGCGCCAACAAAACACAGATGCAACAAATGCGTGGGAGTAGCGAGTTGGTTAGTGCTCTCTCCATGAGACGAGGGGCCCACATTCGAGTGGCGTCGTGCGTGAAATCAAGAGGGGCACGCTCGCAGAGGGAATTCAATCGTCAGATCTCCATCAAGTGGCTCAGCAGCGAACGCATGGCAGGTGCGGAGGTGCTGGATCAAAAACACGTGCGGAAACGCGTGAGAGCGCACTTTAGGATTTTCAAGAGATGGAGCGCGCGTTTATGCCGTACAATCTTATGATCGGACAGCTGAGGTTTGGGTGCTCAGAAGAGGCGAGCGGCAAAGGCGTGGATGTGCAGGCGAGCACGGGTGAACGGGAGTCACACGATCTTCATCCGAACGCGCACAGGCTGCCACATGGCACACCAGATTCAACCAGGGATAAAAGAAGGATTTGGAAGGTTTAATCAGGGCCATTGATCTCCTGATCAACGAATCTAATTAATCCAAGGCATTTGCACGGATTTAAGGAGCCAAATACCTTCTTTACCCTCCACTAAAGCTATAAAAAGAGGCCAAAGGGCCCCCCTTTGAAGGCACTTCTCATATTCTCTTCTTCTTCCTCCTTCTCCAACCTTTCTTTCTTCTTCTTCCCATCTTCTCTACATCCGTCTCTGCACCTCCGTCTGAAGCATCCGTTGGGTCACCTCGACAAATTGTTGCTACTCTTCCCGACCTCTCCAAAAGGCCACCACGAACTACCCGTGGTGCCCTCGTTCTGTTAGATTAGTAGTTGTTTACTTTCACGTTTTCATTCTATTATATATATCAAATTCAATCACTTTGTAATGTGAATATTGTGATTGATTGTTTCTATTCTTTAGTAATCATATTAAGAACAAGTGTATGAAATCAAAAGTGCTTTCTACCTCCTTGTGATCGATCGGGACTCACCAAGTTCCGTTAATTTATTTGCTCCAGACGCATTTCGTGCAATACTACAACGTGTTAATTTTCTACGCGACCTACACCACGAACAAATTGGCGTCATTGCCGAGGAGGAAAGGCAACTTTTGATTTTATCTCTAATATAGTATTTTTGTGTGCAGGAACAATGACACGAAGCGGCGAATGAGGAAAAGCAAGCGCTGCGAAAATCAGGTGCACACATTCTTATTAGAAATTCAGCCAGAAAGTAAGTGTCATCTTTAAAAATCAATAGCCGTGTTTCTAATTCTCCGAAAATACTGAAATTTGGACTGGAACTAGATCTTCAAATTATCTTTCCAACGCCACCATTGCCAAAAGAAATTCTTTCTGTAGAATTTTTAAAAATTTGGGTAGTATATACTGGTCAAATTGATTGAAAATAAAACTTTTATGAATTTTAGAAATCAATCCTAGTTAACATACAAATCAGATTTATTCAAAATTTGTGGCGTGTGAAAGATAATCAAATTATCTTTCAATATCATATTTTTATAAAATTTTTGGAGCATATTTGGTATAGTTTCCAATAGAAAAATCAACACGGGTTCTAAATCCTAGATTTGACCCCTAGTCAGCTAAAAATTCATAACTAATTATTGGAAATAAAAAAATTTTGGAAAAATACTCTATGAAAAGCTTATTAAAAGAGGAATCTTCTTGCCAAGTTTCAAATTGTTTTGATTCCATGTTGCCTTAGAGTATAATTTTGAATTGTGGTCTTAAATTTGAAAAAAAAAAACTTAGAAGTGCAAGAGCCAATAGGACCACATAAACTAACTTGGACTCCGACAAGCCCAAAAGTTAGTCGATGAGGCGAGTCACCTTGTGGACCGCCCACCATCTACTACATTGAAAAAACAGGTTAAAAATTCATGAAAATACATCAAATAACCTACATTTGACTTGAAACTACTGGGTAGTTCCAACCTCTCTTGCAAAACTTGGTGACTAAGCCTGCGAGGTAGTGTCAAACGGCCGCGGCTGTGGGGTAACGAAACCAGAGGTGAAAGCCGAAGGAAGAACCTTCGTCGTAGTCCCCTCGTAACCAAACTGACCAAGTTAGCCTGGGAGGCGGGAATTCCTCATAGTTGGTCTCTCGCCGAATTTTTAATAACACAAACTTAAATGAAAAATCAGGTCATCTGATCTAAATGACCACTCTGATTAACAAGGCCTTAGCCTTGTTCTGCTTGACTGTACCAACCCTTTTAGTTGGTGTATGCAAGGAAGAAGGCCATTAAGACCTGAACTTGCAGGACTTTGGGAACCAAACCCAAGGTGGCAAAGGCGATTTTCACCCGACCTCTCTTCTCAACCTTCTTCCACCCAATTAGCTGAGATGGCTAATCTCGGTCCTTGAATTCGTCAGGACCCTGAGAATCAAGACCCAATGGCTCATATGGAAGCTAGGGTCGAGGAAACGGAACAGAAATATGAGCAGAGCATCGACCGGATTCTCACGACACTCAACAGGATGCAGCATCCACCATGCGGAGAACAACTGTGGGACTTCTATGATCAGGCGGCAATAATCATAGCACCTCTGGTCCGAATTCCCACAGGCGGAGATGCATTCAGGTTAAAACCGAATATCATAAGTCTAATTCAGACTCATTTCCATGGAAACTCGAATGAGGATCCCTTCCAGCACCTCGAAGACCTGAGTCAGATTGCAGAGTCAGTTCGACCCAAGAATATAGATATTGGAATAGTTCTCATGAAGCTTTTTCCTTTTTCTCTCAAGGATAAAGCTACTTATTGGTTCAAGACCATCGGGAGCCAATTGGAACCTGGGAGGAATTACGTCACAAATTCCTCTAAAAGTTCTTCCCAATCGGTCGAATAAAGGCCATGAGGCACGCAATCACGACCTTTGCTCAAGGCCTGGAGAGAAGCTACATGACGCCTAGGACAGATTCTACGATCTTCTCAGGAAGTGCCCACACCATGGTGTACCCAAATGGCACCTCGCTCAAGTATTTTACCATGGACTGGATGACACACATTGGTACCTGGCTAGTGCATCTAACGGTGGGAATTTTCTCGCGAAGGATGAGAACAACGCATTTGAACTATTCGAGTCCTTAGTAGAGAACTCGATGAACGTCGCCTCAATGAACCAGTTCCAGTGACCTAGACAGCAACAAGTTAATGTCCACGAAGCTTAAGCCGAGTCTGCCCGAGCCGACATGGACATTATCACCAAAAAGCTGGATAAGGTGGATCTGCTCAATAAGAAGCTCGATGAATTAATGTGAGCGAGATCCAGATCCTCTGCAGCACTGCTCCATCTTACTCCTCTCAAGCATCTCGAGCCCCCTCTGCTCATAGATATCCATTTACTCGGGTTGTTTTCTCTCCATCTTCGCGGGATCCAGCACATCAGGAACCCGTGAACAATATGGATCTGGTGCCGTACAATCAAGGTTACGTATCACATGACGATGCAAGTGCGTATTCTTTTAGTGAATTTGCATCTGAGACGTCTTCGACTTACAAAGATGTCAATGACATTCAGGGATATAGGAGTAACAACCCGTATTCTGAAACAAATAACCCTGGTTGGTGCCAGCATCCCAATTTCGCCTGGTCTGGTAACCCACAGAGACCGAGTCAAGCTCCACACTACCAGACCAGACAATACAGGAATGTGCAGAACACGTATCCTAGGCAGCAACCATTCTCATCCCAGCAGCTACGACATGCTCTATCTATCAGCCGCTGCACCGAGCTGCCAACTACCCTCCAAAGCAGGCTAACCCTTTGGAGTCGCTAAAGGAGGAATTGCAGGCATCAATCCAGAAATCTACTCATGACAACCTGCAAATAATGAAGGCAATGGCTAACCAAATACAGAGCATACAGAACACACAAAACCAGATGATGCAAGATCATAGATCACAGGGAGCTTTACCCTGTACCAAACCCGAGATATGTGCAGAATCAGGGTGCCCCGCCTAGATTCCAAGCACCACAGGGACAGGCACATGCTGTTATGCAAGCACCTCCCCCACCTCCTAGTTATGGGCTTGATCAGCCACCTCTGTTACCAAACCCTGTGTATCTAGACCAACTCTCTCCTCTGCCCCTGCATGGACAGCACGCTAGTACAAAAGCTGTCACCTTAAGGAGCGGAAAGACTACACAGGACCCGCTACCTAGCCAAGCGGGTAATGATTTTTCCTGCGCTCTACCACGAGATGGCTCACAACCCTCTTCCTCTCACTAGCCATCTTCATTAGATAAAGGAAAGAAGCTCCAAGACCCTAAAATTCTCGTCCCTTTTCCCGTGGCACCAACACGAGATTCCGCACGGAAAAAGGACATGGAATTTCGAGGACCTGAAATCTATGTTCAAGGAAGTTCACATTTAGGTCCCTCTCCTCGAAGTAATAGATCACATCCCAACTGTTGCTAGGTTCTTTAAGGACTACTGTACACCGAAGAGGCAGCAGAGGATTGGATGACAAGTGATATTATCTGAGGAATCCAACGCAGTTATTTTAGCTGACTTACCACCCAAAAAGAAGGACCCAGGCACACCATTGATTTCCTGCTTTTGCAGGATTCTCCTTTTGATAGGACCCTTCTTGATTTGGGGTTGTCCATCAACCTAACTCCCACCGCAGTATTTGATCGATTTCGATTTAGGGAGTTAAAGCCCACCTCGGATACCATACAGTTGGTTGACTGATCTGTAAAAACACTGAGGGGGGTGGTTGAAAATGTGATCGTAAAAGTCCAAGGATTATGTTTTCCAGCGGACTTTTATTGCTCTTGATATGGAGGTTCCTCCTAATCTCCGTGATGCATCGATTATTCTAGGTCGCCCATTTTTGGCAACCGCCCGCGCAAACATCGACTCTGCATCAAGGTGCATGGAGATTGACCTGGGAAATGAAAAGCTTAGACTGGACATTTTCAGGGCATCAAAGAACTTTGATTGTGATTTGATTGAGGAGGATAGTGAAGATGAAGATTCAGCTTTCTGTGGGAACATTGGGCTCCTCTGCAATGACCCAATGGCACATTCATCCTCACTATCAAGGGTTTGTGATCGCGATCCACACAAGACTGAAACTTATTGTAAAGACTCATTCTATTCTGAGCCTTTTAAGACGTCTGGACTGTCAGTCAGACATCTGGTTAGACGACTAGACCCATTCCCAGACGTCTGGAAATTGAAAATTTTGTACGCATACTCGCGTCTGCACGCTGGCTACACGCAGACAGACACTTTTTTTCCTCTCTCTCTTCTCTCCCCCACCAGAACCCTAGCACACTCCCTATATAACCCCTCTACCCCCTTCCTCTCTTCCCCACTCCACCACAGCCACCTTCCTTCCTTCCTCTCCACTGCAGCGAGAGGGGCGGGCGCAAGAGAGGGCGCGAGAGCGAGCGACAAGGAGGAGAGGCGACGTGAAGAGAGGAGGAAGAGCTTGAGCTCGTGAGCTCGTGGGAGCTTGCTGGAGGACGCACGGCCGAAGCGGCGCATGCAGGAGGAGGAGCGCGTCGGAGGAGACGTCCCCGACACTTTGTTGCAGCTGGAGCCACAGGAGAGGAGGAGAGGTCGCGGCTATGCGCGGCGAAGGGAGCAGGAGGTCGGTCTAGTTCTGGATTTTTCCCAGAATTAGACGCCTGGCGTGTCGTCCAAACGACAAGTTGGACATCTGGTGACGACACCGGACGTCTGAAAGCAGAACCTCTCAAAGGTACGTTCCACTTGCGGTTACGGCCATGCAGGCTGCACCGTAGCTACGATTCGCATGGCTAAATGTAGAAGATATGGTCTGTCGCGTGCAGGATAGCTTCGAGAAGTTGCAGGGCAGGCCCTCCCACACATTTTGGACATCTGGACAGCTTACCAGACGACCGGAAGCACTCCCAGAAGACTGGAGGAGAGGTCGGACGTCTGGAGTTGGGTCCAGACAGTTAAGTAGGGGTTCTGGACGTCTGAAGTCGATGCAGGAATCTGAGGTGAGACTTTGGTTACTTTTAAGGCATCTGGACCTTGTGCCAGACGTCTGATTTAGGTTTGCAGTCCTATTTTTGACCCGTTTAGGGTCCGTTTAAGGTCCGTTTTTCGCAAACGAGATATCTGTGGATTCCTTGTGAGTTCCTCTACATGTTAGAAGGCCTTTTATACTGTTCTGAACATTCCGTTGTGTTATGTTCCATGGTATAGAATTTCGATCTGTTGCATGTTCGGGGCCTGCAGAGGCACGTGAGTCTGCCGTTCGAGCCCCCAGTACTCCCGGATCGTCTGGTAGAGTGGTTTCCCCCTGATTTAAATTATAAGACATGCATATGTGAAATTGGATAACTAGAAACCTAGGATGTGGCATAAATCCTAGGACGAGAAGTACTTGCACTGTTTGTATGTTTATTTGAGATTACAGTCTTAAATGAATAAATAGAAATGTAAACAACTGTCTGCTAATAAATAAGAGCTGCCTATGAAATACGAAATGCATGTGCTAGTTAAACAGTTACCTGTGATATTACTTGCTGTATATGTAAATTGTGAAAATACGAGCTGCATGGTATAATCTGAGAATGGAATTGCGAATGACGAAACCTGGTATGGAATAACATGGGGAATACAAGCATGAACCCTACGTGAAATTAGGAGTAGAGCTCCTGTGGATAAATGGAATGGATCTGGAAATGTGAGTGGGAAGTGTGCTGCCCATGAGTATGTGGTACCAAGGAGAGCGACTGTCCCCTATTTAGTGTAGAGCGGAGCTAGCCGCCCTTGGGTTGGGACCCGAGGTTAAGATTGGCCACTCTACACCGACTTCTTTGGCCCTCGCGTACACTGTACCGGGGAGAGATACTAGTGTAGGGAGAGAGCTAGCCACCCCACGAGGCCCAGGGTTCAGCTAGCCACCCTACACCAACTTGTTAGGCCCACTGGGCAAACCGGGGTAGTCAGATGAGGGTGCGCAGACTGTGGAAGGGCGAGACCCCTGTTTGGTTCTGAGGGGCTAGACCTCTGTTACTAAGAGGTCTAGGCCCTATAATATTCTGTGCTGTACTTTGGGCAAACACACTACCGGAAACGACTGACCGCGTGCCAATGCGGGGTAGCTACTCGTGCACTTATTGCGTGTGCCGTAGTCACTGCTACGTCTATCTGTGACCTCGGGGTGATTGACTGGGTGTAGGATTACCACAGGGGACTCTCCCAGCCAAGAGAACACCACGTGTGCCTTCTACTCTTCGGAAAAGACTGCAATCATGATCATTCCCACGAGGAACATACGAGATCAAGAAAGAGATCTGAAAAGTAAACCAATGGGTGAAAAAGAATGACTTGTAAAACAAATAATTGGAAAAGATAATTTACCTGTTAACCTTTACTGCTTTTGTTAGTTGGTTACCACTCTACCTAGCGTTCGCTGACTCCGTTTTACTCGTACCCCTTTACAGGTCCAACAGTCGAGCAACCCGAGCCACCGACTGCAAAGGGTGCTGGGCCCAGTCAAGCCCAGCAGTAGTTCCTGTTATTGTTGTACTTCCTTTTGCTAGTGAGTTAGACTGTTGTTACCATTTTTGTTCTGTACTTTGTTCTACTTTACTGTTGTGGTGTTGATACGTACTGTTAGCAGCTTTTATTTCTATTGAACGTATACGAATCGCTACGCTAACGTGTTCGATTTTAGAAAACCTGTTGTTGTAGTTCGAAAGCGAAGAATTCGTGTTCAACAAATAAAATTTATACGAAATGAAAATTTCGAGTCGAACACAGGGAGGCGGACGTTTGATTTAAAAACTACGCATTTCTTTTTATTTGTCACAGAATAATTCAATTTAAAACAATCTAATTATTTACAATAAATAGAAGAGAGAGAGAGAGTAAGAGAGAAAGAGAATATTACACAGAGAAATCAAAATGAGATGTAGAATAAACAAGGAATTTTTCATTAAGGAGATTGTTCATTTCACTCTTACAACTACAAAGCATAAAATAATTACTCTAGAAAGCGATAAATTTACTCTAGAAAGCATTAAAAGAATGAAGGGAGAAATGTCCTCCTCGACGATTACTTGGAGGACGAACAAAACTACACTAGAAAGCAGTAAATCTATACTAGAAAGCAGCAAAAAGAATAAGAAGAGAGAAATCCTCCTCGACGGTTGCTTGGAGGACGAGCCGGACGGGACGACGCCTGGACGAAGGAGAACGAAGCAGGACGAAGGAGGACGAAGTAGAAGAATGGGAACGAAGTGGCACGCCGTCGTCGTCGCGGGATCCACTTCCGAAGGGGAACGAAAAGTGGACTTTATCTCGCGAGAAGCATCCCAGGTGTGGGACAAGCTTCTCTTGAGCTTTGGAGGGGTAGAGAGGAGAAGGAAGGGATCATAATTTCGTATGGAGGGGGTCTCCTTTTATAGTTGCAAGGAGTGGGGGCAAAATGGACATTACAACTTCAAAATAATAAATGAGGGGTCTTTAGTGACGGATAAATCCTTCACTAAAGCCCCCAACGTGGGCGTAACTTCCGCGCCCATGCGCCCCGCTTCAGCTGCCCGCGCGCTCAACGCCATCACACGCACTTTGATTCTCAGCCGTCCGATCGCGAGATCGGACGACTTAAGACGCATCTTCGCCAGCTGCACTGCGCCCGCCTGGCGCGCGCGATAGCGCGTGACGCCGCGTGTTCAATCGCGCGTGAATGCTATTAGGCGTGCGCGGCCGTCCGATCGTGATCCAATGCCCGCCCGCGCCTCCAGCCCTCTGCTGCAGCTCGAACCCGCGCCTGCCGGTCGCGTAAGCGTGCTCGACTGCTGCGCTACGAGGCGCGGATGGTCGAAGGGACGCTTTTAAGCGCGGCCGACCACAACCGTTGGATCAAGATCCAACGGCGGAGAGCAAGCGGGTGCGGGGCCTTCGTAGAATGCGTGCGGCCATTTGGGTGGCCGAGATGGCACCACGTGGCACCATCTTTGCCGTCCATCTTATGGAAGTTGTAGATGGTGCCATGGATGTCGGATTGACTTGATTTTTGTGTCGTTGGGCTGCGATCGTCGATCCGAATTCATCCGTGCGGTCGAATTTGTCATCTGAAGTGCGGATCTTTACCATCATGGCCCTTGATCTTCTAGGGTTCCCCAGTCACTATCTGATGCTACGGATGCCTGATTAGGGCGATCTTGGAGTCGTTAAACTCCAATCGTCGCCCTGATCACATCCATACGGTTGGATCTTTGATCCGAGGCCCCGATAAAATGTTTGCCCTGTCCAAGTACATAAAAGGAGACAATTAACCTCCATTTTATTCAGACTACTCTAAATGCAAGATAATGCATGTTATGCAATATTTATATCATGAAATGAAATCCTATGCTTAACATGCATAAATAGACATTTTAAGTAGCGTAAATGTGTTTACATCAATTTCCTTTACTGCTTGTACTCTTTTACTATTAGTTACTTAGCATGGTGAATGTGGTTTACTTTCATGCTTTTTGATTATTTCTTGTTAGACAACTGGGTCTTGGGATTAGTCGAGTCGAGCTGGTCTCAGGTCCTATAGGAATTCAGGAACCGGGTCGAAACAAGATGGTATCAGAGCAAGGTCGTCCCGAGAAATGAACCAACTAGCTTGAAGAATAACCAATTCACGTGCATGTAACTAGTGTAACCACCACAAAGTACCGCTTGACATCTGTTCTGAGTTCTTTCGCTAAAGTCCATTAGAGTTGACTTCTTTTTGTTCTATCTTCCACATCTCCTAGCAGGAGATGCCTCGACGTGGAGTTCTTGAGGTGGGCCACGGACGCGACCGTGGACGAGGTCGGAGGGGCGGATGTGCCGGGCCCGAGGTGCCAGTTGACCAGCCACTTCTCCTGGGTGTTCAGGCCCAGGACCTCACTCAGTTGATATGAGACATAGTACGAGAGGAGCTCCACCCGCCTCCACGAGTGCCTCCCCCTAGCGACGTGGAGGGGGAGTCCTCTGTGGGGCTGAGAGACCGACGCAATGCTGGACAAGGGGGAGGGGGTGGTCCTCCATAGCCCCCACCGCACTCTGACACCTCTAATCACGAGCCCTCCCTACCTAGAGGTGTGCTCGTTCCCCCACTACAGCTCCACTACGAGCTTTTCGGACAATTCCAGAAGCTGAAGCCCCCTCCTTCAAGGGGGATGAGGACCCGTCTGAGGCAAAGGACTGGCTGGAGCAGATTGAGAAGGTGTTTGACACCCTTCGCCCCCCTACGGAGTGCCGCGTGGCCTTTGCCACATACCAGCTAGAGAGTACAGCACACAGGTGGTGGAGGGCAGTCAGAGGTCAGGAGAGGGGAGAGCCAACGTGGGACTAGTTTGTGACCCTCTTCTACAAGCAGTACTTCCTGCAGACTTGGCAGGAGCAGAGGAGGCGGGAGTTCCACACTCTCCACCAGGGGACGATGACTGTTAACGCGTACCGCACGCGCTTCCTGGAGATGTCACATTTTGCTACGACAGTTATAGCTAAAGAGGAGGAGCGCCTGTGGAGGTTCACTGAGAGGCTCCAGCTGCCATTCGGGGGTATGTCAAACCCCTGAAGCTGCCCACCTTCTCGAGAGTGGTGGACAACTATGACATACAAGGAGACCAACCCGGCTGCACGAGACATCGACAGTGGACAGAAGAGGCCCTACCAGCCAGAGTACTCACAGGGTCGACGAGAGAGGAGGCACGTGGCACCCGCGGGAGAGCCGTCTCATTTTGTGGGGCCGTCAGTGGCCTTTGGGGGCCCCAACAGGGGCCAGCTATCAGCACTGGACCCCCACCTAGCCGTCAGTAGGGACCTACCGAGGGAGGGAGTCGAGTCCCCCTCTGCTACCAGTGTGGCCAGCCGGGCCACATTAGGAGGGACTGCTCGTCTAGGGCTGGAGTGCAGCAGATGCTCCCCACACTGAGCACTAGAGGCCAAGCAGGTGGTCGTGGTTCCCAAGCACATGGGGGAGGACAGCAGTCACGGGGAGGGTACCGGCCAGTATCTATCCGTCCAACGTAGAGTGTGGTTGCTTCTTCTGCACCGAGAGTTGAGGGGCGTATCAATGCCCTGACACACAGAGATGCCAGGGCATTAGATTCAGTGGTGGCAGGTATGGTTACAGTTTCTGGCATATTAGTTTACGTACTTCTTGATTCCGGTGCCACACACTCATTTATTGCTGCGAGTTTTGCTGTCAATTTGGGACAGGACTACGTGTTGTTAGAAGATCCATTTGCGATTAGAGGTCTGAATGGTCAGCTATTTGTAGCTGAGGAGGTCTACACAGACTGTGAGTTCAGCATTGGGGGACACAGCCTCCCCGCTGACCTAATCGTGATACCGATGGAGGATTTTGGCGTGATTCTGGGGATGGATTAGTTGTCCGCTTACCACGCCTTGGTGGACTATTTTGGGAAGAAGATCATCTTCTCCATACCAGAGATGCCTTCCTTTGAGTTTCATGGGCAACCGGTGGACGGCGGCTTCAGGTGCATTTCTGCGCTTCAGGCAGTGAGACTTTTGGGCCAGGGGTGTGACGGCTTTCTAGCCTGTGTGTTGGCAGAGCCTAGCCCTGTGGCAGACTATTAGAGCATTCCGGTGGTCAGAGAGTACCCCGACGTGTTTCCAGAGGAACTGCCAGGACTATCTCCTGAGCATGAGATTGAGTTTGAGATCTCACTAGCACCGGGGACCAACCCCATTTCTACGGCACCGTACAGGATGGCACCACTCGAGTTGCGAGAGCTCAAGTCACAGCTATAGGACCTGGTAGAGAAGGGCTTTGTGAGGCCCAGTGCATCTCCATGGGGAGCCCCTATGTTATTCATGAAGAAGAAGGATGGTACCCTACGCCTTTGTGTTGACTACAGATAGCTGAATAGGGTCACCATCAAGAACAGGTATTCATTGCCGAGGATTGATGATATATTCGACCAGTTACGAGGTGCCACGGTTTTCTCCAAGATAGATCTGAGATCAGGCTACCAAAATTTGAGGATCAGGGAGACCAATGTCTCCAAGACAGCTTTCCGCACCTGGTACGGACACTACGAGTTTTTGGTCATGCCGTTTGGGCTGACCAACACCCCCGCTACCTTCATGGATTTGATGAATCGGGTGTTCAGACCGTATCTGGATCAGTTTGTGGTGGTATTTATTGATGACGTGCTCGTTTACTTGCAGGATCAGGCACAGCACGGACAACACTTACGGATGGTTCTAGACACTTTGAGACGGCGTAGGCTGTATGCCAAATACAGCAAGTGCAAGTTCTGGTAGGGACAGGTGACCTTCTTGGGCCATGCGATTTCAGGGGATGGCTTGGCTGTGGATCCAGCCAAGGTTGAGGCAGTACTCAGGTGGGAGAAACCAAGTACAGTGACAGAGATACGCAGTTTCTTTGGACTGGCAGGTTACTATCGGTGGTTTATCAGAGGTTTCTCGCAGATTGCACGTCCAATGACTCAGATGACCCGGAAAAACGTGCCCTTTACTTAGATAGACACTTGTGAGGCATGTTTCCAGGAGTTGAAGGAGAGGCTGACTTCGACTCCTGTGCTTACCATCCCAGATAGCAATGGCGATTTTGTGGTCTACACAGACACTTCGTTGTAGGGGTTAAGGGGTGTGCTCATGCAGCGGGGTCACGATATCGCTTACGCTTCACGGCAACTGAAGCCCCATGAGCATAGCTACCCTACCCATGACTTAGAGCTAGCAGCTGTTGTCTTCGCGCTGAAGACATGGAGGCCATACCTTTATAGTGAAACCTTTCAAATTTTCACAGATCATAAGAGCCTCAGGTATTTGTTTGACCAGAAGGAGCCTAACATGAGACAGAGACATTGGTTAGAGCTCCTAAAGGACTATGACTGCAGCATCTCCTACCATCCGGGAAAGGCCAACGTGTTGGCTAATGCCTTGAGCCGGAAGGCGCCCGCCCACCTGGCTAGTTTACAGGCATAGAGTTGGAGACTTATGGAGGAGTTGGGCAGTTGGCGACTCCAAGAGTTACAGGGGCATTGTGGGGCAGTGACGGTGACACGGCAGACGAGACTAGAGCTGATAAACTGCATCATCACAGGGCAGATGACAGATCCGTACCTGCATTTGTTGTAAGATAGAGTACTGTCAGGGGACCCAGGAGACTTCTCTTTTACAGACGAGGTACTGCGCATGAGGGGACGTTTGTGCGTTCCCTGGGACGAGGAGTTGTTGAGAGAGCTCCTGATTGAGGCACACGGGTCCAGGTTCACCATACATCCGGGAACACGAAGATGTATCATGATCTGAGACTTGACTTCTAGTGGAGAGGGATGAAGCGGGATGTAGGTGGGTTCGTGCAGCAGTGTTTGGTGTGCCAGCAGGTGAAGGCCAAGCATCAGAGGCCTGCAAGGCCGTTGCAGCCACTTCCTGTGCCGAAGTGAAAGTGGGAGAGCATCACCATGGACTTGGTGGTGGGCTTACCCGTTACCCAATGAGGACACAACTCAATCTAGGTGATTGTAGACAGATTGACGAAGATGACATGCTTTTTGCCAATCCGAGTCACCTTGGGACCAGCACAGTTGGCAGAGAGGTATGTTTGTGACGTGGTACGTCTGCACGGAGTTCCGCGTGAGATTGTATCCAACCGGGATACCCATTTTACTTCCCAGTTTTGGGTCGAGTTTCAGCAGGCTTTGGGGACACGGCTGAGGTTCAGTAGGCAAACCACCCCCAGACAAATGGACAGTCAGAGCGCATGATACAGACACTTAAGGACCTTTTACGCGCCTATGTATTAGACTAAAGGGGCTCTTGGGAGGAGCACTTACCCATGGCAGAGTTTGCATATAATAACAACTATCACTCGAGTATCGACATGGCACCCTACGAGGCTCTGTACGGACGGAGGTGTACTGCGCCCTTGAGTTGGGTTGAGGTGGGGACCAAGTGGGAGGTTGGCCTCAGGCTGATCCGACAAATTCACAGGTGATAGGGCAGATTCACAGATGACTTCACACTGTTAGGAGCAGACAGAAGAGTTATGCTGATCGGAAGTGCAGAGAGGTGCAGTTTGAGGTTGGGGATCACGTCTTTCTTCGCATTTCGCCCATGAAGGGCCTGCAGCATTTTGGGGTGAAAGGGAAGCTTGTGCCGAGGTTTGTGGGGCCCTTTGAGGTCTTGGAGCGGGTAGGACCCGTTGCTTACCGATTTTCCATTCCTCCCCAGCTTCTTGATGTGCACGACGTGTTCCACGTGTCTAGCCTCAGGAAGTACGTCACCAATCCCAATCATGTTCTGAGCCATGAGAGTGTCGAGGTGGGTGATGACCTGAGCTACCCCGAGAGACCAGTGCAGATATTAGACAAAGCCGTCCAGAGTTTGAGATGGAAGCAGTTACCCCTAGTGAAGGTCTTGTGGAGGAGCCAGCAGTACAAGGAGGCTACCTGGGAGCCTAAGGCGGCGAGAGTGGTACCCGGAGCTTTTTGAGGGTATGTCTTTTCGGATGGGCTTCGATCCTCTTTAAGTTTGTTATGCGTGTATATTCCCTTTTCCGCACCCTAGCTAGCTCAAGTTCGGGGATAAAACTTTCTTTAAGTTTGTTATGATGTAAAGACCCGTTCTGTTCTGAGCCTTTTAAGACGTCTAGACTATTAGTCAGACGTCTGGTTAGAATTCTGGACCCATTCCTAGATGTCTAGAAATTGAAAATTTTGTATGCATACTCGCGTCTGCACGCTAGCTGTGCGCAGACAGACTCTTTCTTTTCTCTCTCTCTTCTCTCCCCCACCAGAACCCTAGTGCACTCCCTATATAACCCCTCTCCCCCCTTCCTCTCTTCCCCACTCCACCACAGCCACCTTCCTTCCTTCCTCTCCACTGCAACGAGAGGGGCGACCGCGAGAGCGAGCGACGAGGAGGAGAGGCAGCGTAAAGAGAGGAGGAAGAGCTTGAGCTCGCAAGCTCGTGGGAGCTTGCCGGACGACGCACGGCCGAAGCGACGCATGTGGGAGGAGGAGCACGTCGGGGGAGACGTCCCTGACACTTTACTGCAGCCGGAGCTGCAGGCGAGGAGGAGATGCCGCGGCTGTGCGTGGCAAAAGAAGCAAGAGGTAAGTCTGGTTCTGGATTTTTCCCAGAATTAGACATCTGGCATGTCGTCCAGACGACGGGTTGGACATCTAGTGACGACACCGGACATCTGAAAGCAGAACTTCGCGAAGGTACTTTCCTCTTGTGGTTACGGCCATGCAGGCCGCACCGCAGCTACGATCTGCGTGGCTAAATGTAGAAGATATGATCTGTCGCATGCAGGGATAGCTTCGGGAAGGTGCAGGGCACGCCCTCCCATGCATTTCGGACGTCTGGACAGCTTACCAGACGACCGGAAGCACTCCCAGACGACTGGAGGAGAGGTCAAACGTCTGGAGTTGGGTCCAGACGGTCAAGTAGGGGTTCTGGATGTCTGAAGTTGACGTAAGAACCTGAGGTGAGACTCTGGTTACTTTTAAAACATCTGGACCTTATGCCAGACGTCTGATTTAGGTCTGCAATCCTATTTTTGACCCGTTTAGGGTCCGCTTGAGGTTCGTTTTTCGCAAATGAGATATCTACAGATTCCTTGCGAGTTACTCTACATGTTAGAAGGCCTTTTATACTGTTCTGAACATTTTGTTGTGTTATGTTCCATGGTATAGAATTTCGATCTGTTGCGTGTTCGGGGCCTGCAGAGGCACATGATCCTACTATTCGAGCCCCCAGTACTCCTGGATTGCCTGGTAGAGTGGCTTCCCCCTGATTTAAATTGTAAGACATGAATGAATATGTGAAATTGGATACTAGAAACCTAGGATGTAGCATAAATCCTAGGACGAGAAGTACTTGCACTGTTTGTATGTTTATTTAAGATTACAGTCTTAAATGAATAAATAGAAATGTAAACAACTGCCTGTTAATAAATAAGAGCTGCCTGTGAAATATGAAATGCCTGTGCTAGTTAAACAGTTACCTGTGACATTACTTGTATATGTAAATTGTGAAAATACGAGCTGCATGGTATAATCTGAGAATGGAATTGCGAATGACGAAACCTGGTATGGAATAACATGGGGAATACAAGCATGAACCCTACGTGGAATTAGGAGTAGAGCTCCTGTGGATAAATGGAATGGATCTGGAAATGTGAGTGGGAAGTGTGCTGCCCATGAGTATGTGGTACCAAGGAGAGCGACTGTCCCCTATTTAGTGTAGAGCGGAGCTAGCCGCCCTTGGGTTGGGACCCGAGGTTAAGATTGGCCACTCTACACCGACTTCTTTGGCCCTCGCGTACACTGTACCGGGGAGAGATACTAGTGTAGGGAGAGAGCTAGCCACCCCACGGGGCCCAGGGTTTAGCTAGCCACCCTACACCAACTTGTTAGGCCCACTGGGCAAACCGGGGTAGTTAGACGAGGGTGCGCAGACTGTGGAAGGGCGAGACCCCTGTTTGGTTCTGAGGGGCTAGACCTCTGTTACTAAGAGGTCTAGGCCCTATACTATTCTGTGCTGTACTTTGGGCAAACACACTACCGGAAACGACTGACCGCGTGCCAATGCGGGGTAGCTACTCGTGCACTTATTGCGTGTGCCGTAGTCACTGCTACGTCTATCTGTGACCTTGGGGTGATTGACTGGGTGTAGGATTACCACAGGGGACTCTCCCAGCCAAGAGAACACCACGTGTGCCTTCTACTCTTCGGAAAAGACTGCAATCATAATCATTCCCACGAGGAACATACGAGATCAAGAAAGAGATCTGAAAAGTAAACCAATGGGTGAAAAAGAATGACTTGTAAAACAAATAATTGGAAAAGATAATTTACCTGTTAACCTTTACTGCTTTTGTTAGTTGGTTACCACTCTACCTAGCGTTCGCTGACTTCGTTTTAGTCGTACCCCTTTACAGGTCCAACAGTCGAGCAACCCGAGCCACCGACTGCAAAGGGTGCTGGGCCCAATCGAGTCCAGCAGTAGTTCCTATTGTTGTTGTACTTCCTTTTGCTAGTGAGTTAGACTGTCGTTACCATTTCTGTTCTGTACTTTGTTCTACTTTACTGTTGTGGTGTTGATATGTACTGTTAGCAGCTTTTATTTCCTTTACTGTTTGTACTCTTTTACTATTAGTTACTTAGCATGGTGAATGTGGTTTACTTTCCTGCTTTTTGGTTATTTCTTGTTGGACGACTGGGTCATGGGATTGGTCGAGTCGAGCCGGTCTCGGGTCCTATAGGGATTCATGAACCGGGTCGTAACACTAATGATATGCACATTTCATCCCATGGATCTGGTTGTCATGGGTGTTCATCTGCTCTTAACAACCTTAATCTCGACTATCCTACCCTATCCAACACAGATATCTTAATGCAGGATTACATGACCACTGTAGGCGGATTCGTCACTAGTCAGGATTAGCAAATTTCCACTGCTGCTTCCTCTCCTCCCCTACACTGACCCCTTCCCCACCCCTCGCTACTAGAGTTACAGCCCCTACCTGATTCACTCAAGTACGCATTTCTAGGAGAAAGTGAGACATATCCCATGATTATCAATGCTCACTTGACTCCGAATCAGGAACACCAGTTGATCTCCATTCTGCAAGCACATAAGGCTGCTATTGAGTGGGGCATTGCTGATCTCCACGGAATTCGCCCCTCATATTGCGCTCACCATATTTACACTGATGAAGGAGTGAGACCGTCGAGACAACCTCAGAGATTCTTAAATCCAAATATGTTGGAGGTTGTCAAGAAGGAGATCATTAAATGGCTGGACGCGGACATTATCTATCCAATTTCCGACAGCCAGTAGGTGAGTCCCATTCAGATAGTGCCCAAAAAGGCGGGACTCATTGTAATAAAAAATGAATTGGGCGAATCCATCTCGACCCGAACCACGACTTCTTGGCAAGTCTGCATTGACTACAGGAAGCTAAACTCAGCTACCGAAAAGGATCACTTTCCTTTGCCCTTTATTGATCAGATTCTAGAAAGGCTAGCCGAGTGTAGTTTCTTCTACTTTCAGGATGGATACTCCAGGTACACTTGAGTTGCAATCAACTAGGAAGACCAAGACAAGATGACTTTTACATGTCCCTTTGGAACATTCGCTTTTAAGCGGATGCCTTTTGGCCTCTACAACCCACCAGCTACTTTTCAGCGATGCATGATGGCCATCCTTTCAGACATGATTAGGGACTGCGTAGAAGTGTTCATGAACGACTTCTCCATGTTTGGAGACGATTTCTCATCTTGTCTTGATAACCTCACAAAGATTCTAAGGATATGTATAGAGGTTAACCTAGTACTTTCATGGGAGAAAAGACATTTTATGGTGAGAGATGGCATCGCACTAGGTCACAGGATCTCCTCTAATGGACTCGAGGTCGACCAAGCTAAGTCTGAAATCATTTCGCGATTACCTCCGCCTAGCTCGTTTAGGTAAATCAAATCATTCTTAGGGCATGTTGGATTTTATTGGAGATTCATTCGAGATTTCTCGAAAATTTCTCATCCATTAACAAATCTTCTGGTAACCTACATGCCCTTTGAGTTCGACTCCTCGTGTCTCAGCGCTTTTGAGACCTTGGGAAGCACTGTCTCCAGTGCACCTATTCTCCAACCCCCCGACTGGTCGCTCGACTTTGAGATGATGTGTGATGCCTCCGACATCGCTATCGGAGCCATTCTTGGCAAGTGTCGGGAGCACCATCCATTTGTAATATACTACGCTAGTAAAATGTTGAACAAGGCTCAATGTAACTATACAGTCACTAAGAGAGAATTGCTAGCCGTAGTATTCAGGTTGGAGAAATTTAGGTCATACTTACCCGGGTCCATAGTTATCATCTACACTAACCATTCCGCCCTCTGGCATTTGTTGGCAAAGAAGGACACCAAACCCTGCCTTATCCAATGGATCCTTCTTTTGCAGGAGTTTGATGTCGAAATCCGCGACAAAGCTGGAACACATAATGTTGTGGCAGATCACTTGTCTCGGCAAGACCCAGACTACATTCCGTACTCCCCGCCGATATCAGACCAATTTTTGGATGAGTCTCTGTTATCTATCAACTCTATTGAGTTTCCTTGGTATGCCGATATAGCAAACTATCTTGTCGCAGGCAGGCTACCTGCGGGATTATCCAAGGATCAAAAGCTCAAATTCATATCAGAGGCTAAATTCTACTTTCGGGACAACCCATTGCTCTTTTGCATTGGGGCTGATCAAATCATCCATAGATGCATATCTGATTCGAAAATCTCTAGTGTGCTATCCTTCTGCCACAGCGATGCTTGTGGGGGACATTTCTCAGGCCGAAAGACCGCTGTAAAGATTTTGCAATCGGGATTTTTCTAGCCAACCATTTTCAAAGATACACAAGAGTTTGCCAAGTGTTGTAAGCGATGACAAGCAATCGGTTCTATGACCCGGAGAGATACGATGCCTCTCCAATCCATTCTGGTCGTAGAAGTGTTCGACGTCTGGGGCATCAACTTTATGGATCCCTTCCCGAACTCGCATGGCATTCAGTACATACTCCTCGCAGCAAAATATGTCTCAAAGTGGGTAGAAGCTACCTCGGCAAGACGAGCTGATCATCAGATTGTTATATCCTTCGTCCGAGAATTTATTTTTGCGAGATTCGGAGTTCCCCGCGCCCTAATAAGCGATGGGGGAAGCCACTTCATCCATGACCATTTCAGGTCATTATTGAAGAAATACGGGGTGCAGCAACGCATTGCTACCCCGTATCACCCACAGACCAATGGGCAGGCTGAAGTATCAAACCATCAAATCAAGCTTATCCTTCAAAAGATGGTTAGACCTGATAGGAAGGATTGGTTCGATTGGTTGATTGATGCACTATGGGCATATCGAACTGCGTACAAGGCCCCGCTCAAAATGTCACCATACCGCATGATGTATGGAAAGGCTTGTCACCTTCCTGTGGAGCTGGAGCACCGTGCCTCGAGCCCATAGGTTATGAAAGAAAGTTCCAGCTTAATGAGTTAGAGATTAGGCGGGAAGCATATGAGAAAGCAAAAATATACAAGGACAAGACAAAAGCTTTCCATGATCGACACATCCAGAGGAAGGAGTTCTTACCTAACCAACCGATTTGGTTGTTTGACTCTTGACTCAAATTCTTTGCAGGAAAGCTCAAGTCCAAGTAGATTGGGTCGTTCCTGGTGGTCCACTCGTATCAGATCAGGGTGGTCCAAATTAGAGACTCGAAATCTGGGCACGTTTTTACGGTTAATGGCCAGCGCCTCAAACCATTCTTTGCTCAAAAACCTCCTCCTGCTGACGAAACGATACATCTTCTTGAGGATGTGTGACTGATGAGTTACCCAGCTGGAGGTGTTCAACTCAGCACTGTTGAAGCTTCGAGTTACTATGCTATCGTATTTGGTTTTGAAAAACTTGTTGTTGTAGTTTGAAAGCAATGAACTCGTGTTCAACAAATAAAATTTATACTGGAATAGAAACCCCGAGTCGAACTCAGGGAGGCTACGTCAATCTATATTCGCAATTATATTTTTTTAGGTTTTTGCTGAAAAGTGAAGCGACGTAATTACAATGAAGTAATATAAACAATCAAAATAAAAGAGAGAGAGAGAAAACATGCACTTAATATTTCAAAATATTTATACAATTAAACCAATGAAAAATTACACTAGAAAGTGGGAAATCTATTACACTAGAAAGCAAGAAAATTCTACTCTAGAAAAATGAAAAGAGTAATGGGAGAGAGAAGTTATCCTCCTCGACAATCACTTGGAGGACGAGCCGGACGGGACGACACCTGGAAGACGAAGGACGGAGTGGGAAGAAGGTGGTCGAGGCAGGAGGAATGAGGTGGGGTAGCACGTCATCATCGTCGCAGGATCCACTTTCGAAATGGGGGCGAAAATTGACTTTATCTCTCGAGGAGCATCCCGGGTGTGGGACAAGCTTCTCTTGAGCTTTGGAGAGAGAGAGAGAGAAGAGAAGGAAGGGATGAGAATTTCGTATGGTGGGAGTCTCCTTTTATAGTTGCAAGGAGTGAGGGCATTATGGATATTACAATTTCAAAATATTAAATAAGGGACCTTTAGTGACAGAATTAAGCGTCACTAAAGCCCAGGTCATGGGTGACGTGCGCCGCGCCTGCCGTCCACTCAAATCTCGCGCCGCCCACGTTCATTAATCTTCGATCGTCTGATCATAAGATCGGATGGCTTAAGATTGATAACCGCAGCGCCTCAACGCACGCCAAGCGCATGCGATGGCGCGTGGACTTGATTGAGTGCATGTAGCCGTCCGATCCCCATCGCGTGGTTGAATTCGCCTTCTCACCCGCACCCAACCGCATGCTCCTCGCGGCTTGAACCCGCACCCAATCGCGGTCAAACGCCTTATCCACTGTGCTACGCGCGTGGATGGGCGGGCGGTGTGCGTTAGGTGCGCGCGATCTGGACCGTTGGATTGACATCCAACGGTAAAGGCTGCGTCTTCAAATGGCCTTCAAAGATTGAGAGCGCCAGCTGGGATCCACTCTCAACCATTGGATCTTGATCAAACAGCGGAGAGGCGTGGGCGCTAGAAGCTATAAAGGTTGAGGGCGGCAGGTTCGGTGGCTGAGATGGTGCCACGTGGTGCTATCTTGGCCGTCCATCTTCTGGATGATGTAGATGGTGCCACGGGTAGTGGATTGAGTTGATTTTCGCGTTAGGCTGTGATCGTCAATCCAAATCCATCCATGCAGTTGGATTTGTCATCTGAAGTGCGGATTCACACCATCTTGGCCCTTGATCTTTTAAGGTTCCTTGATCTCTATTTGATGCTATGGATATCCGATTAGGGCGATCTTGGAGTCGTTGGACTCAAATTGTCGCCCTGATCAGATCCATACGGTTGAATTTTTGATCCGAGGTTCCAATAAAAAAGTCACCCTGTCCATGAACATAAAAGGAGACAATTAACCTCCATTTTATTCAAACTAATCTAAATGCAAGATGATGCATGCTATGCATTATTTATAATATGTAATGAAATACTATGCTTAAGAACATGCATAAATAGACATTTTATGTAATATAAACATGTTTACATCATACCCCCATGCCTATCTTTTGCTAGTCCCTAGCAAAAACTATATGCTATTTACAAAAGAATTAGGTTGGATTATTTGGGCATAAGTTATTTTCAATCATTAAGAAAATGTTTACTTAGGATCTAAGCTTTCAAAGACACAACAGTGCCTGAGTACCTGCCAAAATGCAAACCGCCTCAAGCACTTGCCTTATTCAAAGAAAATTTTCTTTTTCTCTTTTTCTTCTTTTCTAATTTTTTTGATTTTTGAGTTTAGGGTTTAAGAGTGGCTTTCAACGGCCATTCAACTCACCCAAGATTTGATAAGAACCCTAATTTCTAAGCATCTTATTGTGAATGTGATAAACTCGTTGATCGGCAATTAGAACGGACTTTGGATTTCTACACCTCTAAGTGACCTTAAAAAGAGAGTTCTGCCTCAAGGTGTATCTTTTCAACCAGTAGCTTTCTCCCTACTTTTATTTTTATGGGATCAACACAAGAGTGAATCCAGTGTATATCTCCCCGGTTTATTCAACTTCTCTGCTTCTTAAGTGTTTTGGGAATTTTCAGTGCATTTCTTGAGTTGGATTCTGTACAACCGGTCAATGAGCTGTTACCACTGACAACTTGCCAGCCATACTCGTGCAACGAAGTGTGGCTTATTTCTTTTTTTTTTTTCTTTTCTCCTTTTCTTTTTCTTTTCTTTTTGACTTTCTTTTTCTCTCTCTTTTTTTTTTAAGTACGTGGCTTCCCTGGTCTAAGATTTA
The DNA here is from genome assembly GCA_037157565.1 of Thalassia testudinum. Taxonomy (NCBI): domain Eukaryota; kingdom Viridiplantae; phylum Streptophyta; class Magnoliopsida; order Alismatales; family Hydrocharitaceae; genus Thalassia; species Thalassia testudinum. The sequence goes on from JAZHRO010000077.1 coordinate 131,866,209, forward strand.
CCTAAAGGCAGCAAGAAGAGAATGGTCCAGTGACTGGGTTCTGGACAACCTACCTATGGGCTGTTACCCACGATAACTTGCCAGCCATATCACCCTAGAAGGTTCATTAGCTACCCAATTTCCGTTAAAGCTGCCGATCAACAAGTCAGTGAAAAGAAAGTGTGTAGATACTTTAGACTTAAAGTTCCCTCAAATCAGAGGGTAGGTTGATCAGTTGTGTACTTATCACACAAACTTATTTAATCAAATTACAATAGAGTCAAGATGGTGAGGACTCGAAAAACAAATCCACATTTTAGTGGATACACGGGCTGATTAAGTCCAAAGACCTGAAGGGTCTTTGTGTTCAGATCCTAACGTAATATTTTTTAAGATTAAAAAGTCCTAATGTCCAATTATTCCTTCCTAATTCAATTTTTTTTTCATGTATATATAAGAAGAGAAATACAATTTACAAGAATTTCACAAAGCTGACAAAATGATTAAAAAATGAATCCACCCCCCCTACGCCTAGCTGATGCAATGTCCACATTGAGAAAGAGACATGAAAGAAAGGGTAGAGTATGAAAGATATCACTTGAATATGAAGCTCAGGTCGACTTTGTGTCATATGTACAACTACAGAGTTTAATGCCGACAGCTAGGCGAAGTCCAGCCAAAGAAGTCACAATATAGCTAGAGCAACCATGTCTGAGACGGGTTCTAGAAGAGTACGGTCAATAATAAGCTTCAGACGTTGACCGTCGACTTTGAATGTGTTACCCGTTTTTGGGTCAAAGATCTGAAAGGCTCCATTTGGAAAAATCTGGTCAATAATGAACGGGTCGTTCCATTTAGATCTAAGTTTACCGGGAAAGAGCTTAAGTCGAGAATCGAATAACCAGACTTTCTTGTTCGACTCAAAGCTCTTGCAGGAAATCAATTGATCATGCAGAGCTTTGGTCCGAGCCTTGTAGATCTTGGCATTCTCATGTACATTTCTAAGCTCTTCCAACTCATAAACTTGGAGTTTCCTAGTCTTCCCAGCTAAATTCATATCTAAATTGCATTACTTGATCGCCCAGAATGCCCTATGTTCAATCTCTACGGGTAGATGACACATCTTTCCATACACCAAACGAAACGGAGACATGCCGATGGGCATTTTATATGCCGTACGGTAGGCCCAAAGAGTGTCCTCAAGCTTTTGAGTCAAGTCCTTGCGATCAGGCCTAACCGTTTTCTGCAGAATATTCTTGATCTCTCGATTGGAGATCTCGGTCTGTCCATTCGTCTGGGGATGGTAAGGTGTAGAGATTCGGTGATTAACCCTGTATTTGGCTAACAAATTCTTGAATTAGGCATTAGTAAAATGAGTGCCACCGTCACTGATGATGGCCCTCGGAATCCCGAACCTGCTGAAGATATTTTTCTTGACAAAATGGATGACCACCTTGTGGTCATTGGTTCGAGTGGGAATCACCTCAATCCATTTGGACACATAATCAACAGCAACAAGAATGCACTGATGTCCAAATGAAGGGAGAACAGATCCCATGAAATTGATGCCCCAAACATCGAAGATTTTGACAGGAAGAATTGGGTTTAGGGCATCATATCTCTCTTAGTTTTGCTCCCAAGTGCCTGACATCAAGAACATGACCTTGAGAAATCCTAGGCATCTTTAAATAAAGACGGCCAATAGAAGCCAAATTGCAAAAGTTTTGCAGCCATCATTTTCTTGAAGACATGTCCACCACAAGCAGATGCATGGCAGAACTCGAGTATACTGTTGAATTCATTCTCCGGAACACATCAGAGAATAATCTAATCAGAGCCGGTGCGGTACAGTTCAGGGTCCTCCTAAAGGTAGTATTCGGCCTCAGATTTAAGTCTATCCCATTGTTGCTTGGTCCAATCCTGGGGGATTTGACCAACGGCCAAATAGTTAACAATGTCAGTAAACCACAGGATTTGGACACCTGAAACTGCAAGGATAGCTTCGCCTGGAAAAGTGTCAGCAATCGAGATGTCTGCACGAGAAGAATCACTTAGGAGTCTCGACAAATGATCCGCCACCACATTTTGTATCCTAGTTTTATCCTTGATTTCAAGACCAAATTCTTGAAGCAGAAGAATCCAACGAATAAGTCAGGGTTTGGCATCCTTTTTGGCCAAGAGATGTCTCAAGGCTGAGTGGTCAGTATAGATGATGACATGAGACCCTAAGAGATAAGCCCTGAAATTTTCCAAAGCAAATACTACGGCTAGTAACTCCTTTTCAGAAACAGTGTAATTCCTTTAGGCTTCATCCAAAGTTTTACTAGCGTAGTAGATGACAGAGGACTTCCTGTCAATTTTCTGACCCAAGACAGCCCCGACCACATAATCATAAGCGTCGATCATGATCTCAAAAGGGATTGTCCAAATCTGTGGTTGCAACACTGGAGCACAAGTGACTGCTGTTTTCAGGAAATCAAATGCCTTTCGACATGATTCGTAGAAAACAAACGACGTTTCCTTGGCGAGAAGATTGCTCAGGGGACGAGCAACCTTCGAGAAATCCTTGATGAATCTTCTCTAAAATCCCACATGACGAAGAAATAATCAAATTTGTTTAACAGATGTGGGAGGAGGAAGTTTAGAGATAGCATCAACCTTAACTTTATCCACTTCAATTTCCCATTCGGAGATTACATGACCAAAGACGTTGCCTTCTTGTGTCATGAAATGACTCTTTCCCCAGCTAAGGACCAATCATGTTTTGATACATTGCTTAAGAATCATTTCCAGATTAGCCAAACAAGAGTCAAACGATTCTCCAAAAATAGAGAAATTATCCATGAAGACTTCCATAAACTCTCCCACCATGTCAGAGAATATGGCTAACATACACCTTTGAAAAGTCGCAGGTGCATTGCATAAATCGAAAGGCATCCTACGAAAAGCAAAGGTTCCGTAGGGACAGATGAAAGTAGTTTCTTCCTGATCCTCGGGATGGATAGAAACTTGGTTGTATCGCAAGTAGCCGTCAAGAAACAGAAGTACTTCTGCCCGACTAGTCTTTCCAAGATTTGACCAATGAAAGGCAGGGGGAAATGATCCTCTTTCGTGGCTGTGTTCAGCTTCTTGTAATCAATACAAACCCTCCAAGAGGAAGCTGAACGAGTTGTGACAGATTCTCCTCTCTCATTAGTCACAACGGTAATCCTGGCTTTCTTGGGAACAATCTACACGGGACTTACCCAAGGACTATCAAAGATTGGATAAATAATTCCTGCATCGAGCCACTTAATGATTTCTTTTTTGACCACTTCTCACATATTTGGATTTAATCTCCTCTGCATCTGGTGAGAAGGGCGAGATCCATCTTCCAAGAATATTTTATGATTGATGTAAGATGGCTCGATCCCCTTAAGGTCATGAATTGTCCAACCAATTACCTCCTTATGTTCCTTCAGGACCTTGATCAATTTAATCTCTTGCTCCTTTGTTAATTTAGCACTAATAATCACAGGGAGCGTCTTCTGAGGTCCTAAAAATTGATATTTCAAATTCTCAAGCAATGGTTTCAGTTCAAGCTGGGGCGGGTTGATGATTGACGGTAAGGAAGATGCTGAAGATTCATCAAGAGGAAGAGGTTGTGAGTGAACAAAATCAATAACCTCTTCAGAAGATGACAGGTCTGCCATAGAGGGTTGCGGGTCCAATTCATCATCAAAGGAGGAACTTTCAATTGAAGAAATCATCAAACAAGTTTTAATGTTTACATTATACTCCTCAAGTTCCTCAATAAATCTACAATCCTTAAATTTATTAATCGCCTTAAAAATATCTAATTTCATCCATTGATTCCTAAATGCGATTTCCATGCTACCGCTTTCACAGTTAATGTTAGCCTTAGCGGTAGCCAGGAATGGATGCCCCAGAATGATGGGCATGTTCCTCATATTTTCCGGTACATCCATGTCAAGGACAAGGAAATTTATAGGAAAATAGAAATCCTTGACCTTAACTATAACATCTTCAATAATGCCTCGCGGATTTGTGACCGAACGGTCCGCTAACTGTAGCATTACTGAAGTCGGCCGAAGTTCACCTAATCCAAACTTCTCGTAAAGAGAAGTCAGAATTAGGTTGATGGATGCTCCCAGATCCTAAAGTGCTCTATCAAATGTGCAATCTCCGATGACACAAGAAATCAATGGAGCACCTGGATCTCTCTTTTTCTAAGGGAGGTGGTGCAAGATAAAAGAACTAGCCTGCTCGGAGAGAACCACCTTCCTCGGAATAGATTCTCTCGACTTACGCTTTTGTGTACATGAATCCTTTAAAAATCCTGTGTAAGCTAGTATATGCTTGATAGCATTGAGGAGCGGGATATTAATCTCAACATTCTTAAAAATATTTAGAAGCTCCTCATTACTATCAACAAACTTCTTCTTTGATTTGATCAAAGCTTCAGGAAAAGGAACATGAGTCAGATCTTTGGAATCAGGTTCCTGAGCCTTGATCTCTTCTCTAGAAATCTCCTCTCTCTCCTCAGGTTCTACAGGATTTAGTAGATCAGAACAGTGTGGTTGTGGATCCTGAGTCTGCTTACCACTCCTCAAGGTCACAGAATTTGCAGATGCAAAAGAGTTTGGGTTTTGGGGAAGGTTAGGAAAGATTGGAGGGGCTTGATTAGCCAAGAATTGTTGATGTGCAGAAGAAGAAGAAGAAGAGGAAGGACCCTGCTCAACCACCTGAGCATGTGCGTGTGGGTCCCTCTGATTTCCATACCCATGGGCTTGGTTGCCCGAATTCAGAATATTTCACGGGTTGGGTACGGGTTGGGATGGTAGAGATCCGGGTTGACGAGAGTTAGCAATGAGCCCAGTCTACAAGTTGTCCAGCGAGGTTTTCATTTGCTGCATGAGCTGGAGCATGGATCCTTGCATCTCTACCATTTACCAGTTCAAATCATCCTGCCCTACGGGTTGATGGGCAATCCAAGTTAGCTGATTGACCTGATTTGGGGGCAACTGAGTATACACATGACCCTGACCCATTGGTCGTTGCGGAGCATAGTTGCTGGGTCAGAATTGGGTATGTTGCCCTGAGCCTTTCCAGGAGAAGTTAGGGTGGTTTCTCCAACCCAGGTTATAAGTATTAGAGTAGGGGTTGGATCTAACGTTCTCCTGTACAACACAGACATCCTCATAGGGTGAGGATGGAGAGAAAGAAAGGGAAGGATCAGAAAAATTAGGATCAAAGGCCCCAGTTTGGAACCCGTGGGGTTCCGCAAAATGCTGACTCACAGGTTGAGCCGCATCGAGTTGATTCACGAACTCCCGTCCAGAAGGAGCTCGTGAAAAATGGAATCCCAAATTTTGGGATTGAGTGAATTGAGAGTTGTTCATAGAATTTCCAGCCATCCACTCTTCCATTCTCTTAGCAACCAAGTCCACCTTGTCAAGTTTGTTACAAATCAATTCCATATCAAATGAATGAGAGTCATGGACTTCATTAATATTTGATCTGGGCTGCTGGGACCAGTTAAAAGTATCCATGGAGGCATGATTGATTGAATTCTTGCTCATTTCCTCAAACAAATCATGTGCACTATCAGCGTCTTTATTGAGGAAATTGCCTCCGCAAGAAGCATCCACGTGATTTCTGAGTTGCTCAGTCAACCCATGATAGAAGATCTGCACGAGTTGCCATTTCGGCTCCTCGTGGTGTGGACACCTCCGCAATAGGTCCTGGAATCGTTCCCAGGACACATGAAACTGCTCCCCCGACCGCAAGGTAAATGTAGTGATTGCCCGTCTCAAGGCATTAGTATGTCCGATAGGGAAGAATTTCTTCAAAAAGGCTGATTTCAACTCATTCCAAGTTGCAATTGGCCTTCCTATTGTCCTGTACCAATGAGCGGCCTTATCTCTAAGAGAGTGGGGGAAGAGCCACATGATCATTTGCTCCTCGTTCACGTTTCGTGCCTTGGTTGTCTGGACCAAAGTGGTCAAGTCCTCCAAGTGCTGAAATGGGTCTTTAGAGCCAAGCCCATGATAATGTTTGATTAGGCTTAACACCTGGGGCTTGATTTCTACATCTCCAACTGGAATCTGGACACTGGGACGTTCCCCGTAATTTGAAGGATCATAAAAATCCTTCAATGGCTGAGCGCCTTGCACACTCTGGAACCATTCCTTCATTCTCTGCATTTGTTCCAGCTATCGTCGGAATTCCTCCTATGGATTCTGAGGCAGAGGAGGTTGTTGGTTGGCCATGGGATCAATTTGACTAAAACTCAATTTGTGCCTCCTAGAATACTCTAGTGGTCCTTCCAATCGGGGATTCAATGACCGTCTTCCCAGCATAAACTAGGAGAAGGTTGGAATGACTGGGGATACGGACAATGCAGCACAACAAAACAAGCCTATCCTTAAGTGGGGTAGCCTAAGGATCTACAGACTCCCAAACTCACCTTAAGATAGTAAATGATTTACTCTACTTGTGTCTACTCAATCCAACCAGTTAGAAGGAAGGACTGGGGAGAAGGTTCTTCCTTCAGCTTGCGCCTTCGTTTCCTAGTGTACCCCCCAGTTGCGGTCGTTTGACGCTACTCCCCTAGCTAGACATCAGATTAATCAGTACAAGTAGGTTAATCAAAAATAATCTCAGACTAGGCCCCGAAGAGCAAATTAGTCCTTAAGGCCAACGTCTACTCAATTTTATTAAGACCTGGGATTGTAGTGCTTATGGAATGTGATGGGCCCATAAAATGGGTTGTGCCCTTAATGATTGATTGAGAATTGTGTAAGTGCATGCACAACCAGGGTTTTCAAGCAAGATTATTTGTGATGTGTGGATTTTAATGTTCAAATCTTGCTTAAGTAACTTTTAAGGTTTAAAATTAGGTTGATTTCAATCAAGTTTGAGGTAAATCAAGTTTTCAAGCACGGGTGAAGATTGCTTTCCTTTAAAACCAGAAATAAAGTGGAGTGCCTGGAATAGACCTAGATTGAAAACCCTAAGGAGAAGCTACTTGATGAGTTGATTTTAGGTTGAGTGGTACAGCCCAAACAACTCAAACAACTAGCCACAACTGCACCACTAGATTAGGCACACAAAGATGGTTAACCTAGAATGATTTCTACTCTTTTATGTGTTGCTTTGTGTGTACTGGTTCCACAGATCAAAACCCTATTGAGTAGAAACAAATCAAGTAGGTTAAGTGCCTTGAATGTGGGTGTGTGTTGCGTGTCTGTTGAAAATTACCCCACAAGATTATCTTTTTATTTTAAAAAAAAAAAGGGTGGAATGAGTGTTAGTGAGAATCCAAACAACCAAACTAATCCTAGGATTTATGCAAACACCAAGGTTAATTGGAATTTCGATTTAATGTGACAAATGAAATCTATGCAGGGGGGAGAATGGGGAGCACTTACAATTGTCTTCAACTGCACTTTACTCCAGTCTACCGCTTGATGATTCCCTGATGGAGGTCTCTGCAAAACAATAGACACAAGAGAAAGCAAGTTAGAAGACAATAAAGTGCCTGAAATGCGAAAAGGAGATCGAAAATCATTACCTCCACAGCAACGGCGCCAAAATGTTGAAGCTTCAAGTTATTACGCTATCGTATTTGGTTTTGAAAAACCTGTCGTTATAGTTTGAATGCGAAGAACTCGTGTTCAACAAATAAAATTTATACCGAAATAGAAACCCCGAGTCAAACACAGGGAGGCTACGTCGATCTATATTCGTAATTATATTTTTTTAGGGTTTTTGTTGAAAAGCGAAGCGACATAATTACAATGAAGCAATATAAATATTCAGAATAAAAGAAAGAGAGAGAGAAAACATGCACTTAATATTTCAAAATGTTTATACAATTAAACCAGTGAAAAATTACACCAGAGAGTGGGAAATCTATTACACTAGAAAGTAGGAAAATTCTACTCTAGAAAGCTGAAAAGAGGAATGGGAGAGAGAAGTTATCCTCCTCGATGATCACTTGGAGGACAAGTCGGACAGGACGACGCCTAGAAGACAAAGGACGGAGCGAGAAGAAGGAGGTCGAGGCCAGAGGAATGAGGACGGGGCAGCACGTCGTCGTCGTCACGGGATCCGTTTCCAAAATGGAGGTGAAATTTTGACTTTATCTCTCAAGGAGCATCCCAGGTGTGGGACAAGCTTCTCTTGAGCTTTGGAGAGGGAGAGAAGAGAAGGAAGGGATGAGAATTTTGTATGGAGAGGGTCTCCTTTTATAGTTGCAAGGAGTGAGGGCATTATGGACATTACAATTTCAAAATATTAAATAAGGGGCCTTTAGTGACGCTTAATTCCGTCTCGGACGGCTTAAGATTGATATCCACAGCACCTCAACGCGTGCCTAGCACGTGGAATCCCGTGTCACGCGGGGACGTGCAATGGCGCGTGGACTTGATAGAGCGCGCGTAGCCGTCCGATCCCCATCGCGCAATTGAATTCACCCGCTCGCCTGCACTCAACCGCATGCTCTCGCAGCTCGAACCCGCGCCCAATTGCGGCCGAATGCCTTATCCACTACGCTACGTGCATGAATGGGTGGGCGACGTGCGTTAGGTGCGCACAATCTGGACCATTCATTAAGATCCAACGGTCAAGGCTGCATCTTCAAATGGCCTTCAGAGATTGAGAGCACCGGTTGGGATCCACTCTCAGCCATTGGATCTTGATCCAACGACGGAGAGGTGTGGGTGATTGCGCAGCAATCATAAGTCTTAATTGACCTAAATTAGGCTAGGACTTAGCATAAGTTAGGGTAATTCATGCATGCATAAGCATTATCTGCATCTTTACTGGTTTACTTTAGCTATGCATAAAATAATGTTATAATGTGCTGATTAAGTTCATTAACGTCGATTGCAGGCAATAAGCTGATCAGGAGCTGGATCTGGAGCAGGATCTGAAGCTGGATCAGGAATAACGGGTGTTGCAGCAGAGCTGGAGCAAAATACTAAGATTAGATGTAGGAATAGTGATGTAAGGGAGTTAAGGTTTGCTATTCTATTAAGTAGGAATAAAGTAGTAAAATGTGAATAGCTTAGGTTCATCCTAGCCCTAGGATAACCTAGAGACTTCCCCAAGCCTTAGCCACCCTTTGATTAGGTCATAGCACCCTAGGAAGGCCCAAACCCTAGTTCCAACCCTTATATGGATGTCCAGATGAATTATAGGACGTCCAGAACCCTTAGCCAACTCCCGCACACCTTAAACCCACTTCTGCAGTGTTATTGGATGTCCATACACTTGGTCAGACATCCAATTTCTGCAGAATACCCAAGACAGAACTTTGAATCCTTCCTTACTATGATTGGATGTCCAGAAAACAAGTCTGGACTTCTAATTCTTGAGTATAAGAAGTCTGACACTATTATTAGACGTCTGATACTACTCTCCAGTTCTTGTTTTGAGATTCAAGCCCTGATCTTGGATCTCTAGATCCCTAAACCCAATTCCAACCCGATAGGAACCTAGATTAGGGTGCCCTAACCCTAGTACATCACCTCTAGACCTCCCTAAGGACCTAATTAGGTCCTCACTAAACCTAATTGACTTGGATCTTAGTCAATTCCATCAGCCTATTCAATTGCACTCATTGAGTCCAATTGAGCCCTGATCTCAACACACACTGTCCAATTGGACTCAGCGAGAGTCCAATTGACCTAGACCTAAATTAATTAAGTTGTTTTAATCTCAATTAAGTTTCTACACACCCAATTAAACTTGTATTAAGTTTAATTGCACTTTACCTTAGTGAATTAGGGTCTACAACCCTAATTTGAGACACATCTTGACCTAAACCCACTAGAACCTAACCTAATCAACCTAGATACCTAAGTTTCGACCCAGACACACCATCCACACGAAAATACCTAGCCTAGAGTTCTCTAGAACTCTCTACCATGTGTGGTTGCCTTGGTTGCTAAAATTAGCAACCAAGAGCCATTCAATTTTTAGATCCACATTTGGTGGATCTAAAAACCACCATCCATCCTCTCTCTCTCCCACCCTCCCACGAGCTCCCACCATAGGCCTCTCTAGAGAATTCCATAATTCTCTAGAGAGCTTCCCTTAGGTCTATAAAAAGACCTAAGGGGTGGCCATTTGCACCCATCCACTTTTTGGCCATACTTGCTTGGCTCCATCCACCTCCACTTAGGCTAGCCACCACCATCTCCACGAGCTGAGCTCCACCATGAAGGACACCATGCCGGGATGCTGGATCACTCCTCTCTCTCTCCAAGTGTCTGCCTAAGCTCCATTGGTCGCCCCTCATTCTCCTCTCGACCACACCAAGGCCATCGGAGACCACCTCCGAATGCCCTTCTATTCTGCTAGATCAAGATTAGTAGTTTATGCTTTTCATAGTTTTACTGCTTTTAATTACTGTTTAGTAGCGTTGTCCTTATTCTCCCCCAATGATACATGCAAAATCCCCCCGTAGATTCTTATATGCGATCGTTTTCTAATAGCAAGATTTATATTTTTAAGCATTTCTGTACAAGCTTTCCTCTACGTTTCATGTTCCAAACACTCTCCAGATGAATGAATAAAAAATATATTTTCTATATATAAATGTCTATGTGTTGAGAATCACCATGAGCTCATTGCAATATCTTTTGTGAGATTAATGTTGCTTGATTTCAATTCCTGATATACTTGCAACTAAGCATGTTGTACTTCAATACGTAATAATCATAAACCGGCGTGTGATTTTAAATAGAGTAGAGCGGTAAAAGATCGAATTCAAAAGTAAAACAAACACCTCCCAGAGACGAACGACCGTGACTCAAGTCAAGTTATCTTTAGAAAATAATTTTTTGTTTGATCGTATTACGCACTATACTACGAAGCTTTTTGAAGTAAACATGTTTACAAAACTTAAGATGTCTATTTATGTATGTTCTTAAGCATAGGATTGCATTGCATACTATAAATTTTGCATAGCATGCATCATCTTGCATTTAGATTAGTTTCAATAAAATGAAGGTTAATTGTCTCCTTTTTTGTTCATGGACAGGGCAAACTTTTTATCGGGGCCTCGGATCAATGATCCAACCGTACAGATGTGATCAAGGCAACAATTGGAGTTCAACGACTCCAAGATCGTCCTAATCAGACATTTGTAGCATCAGATAGAGACCGGGGAACCCTAGAAGATCAAGGGCCAAGGTGGTGTCAATCCTCACTTCAAACGACAAATCCGACCGCATGGATGGATTCGGATCAACGATCGCAGCCTAACAACACGAAAATCGACTCAATCCGACAACCGTGGCACCATCTACATCATCCAGAAGATGGACGGCCAAGATGACACCACGTGGTGCCATCTCGACCGCCCAAACTAGCCAGTTGATCCTGAAGACCACCGCGCGTTAGACCTGGACCACACGATCGTGATCCAACGGACATGGACAGCCGCTCCTCAACTCATCCGCGCAACCATTTCTCCTCCATAGTGCAGTGGGTGAACGCGCTTACACGAGCGAGCAGCGCGCGATCGAGTCGCAAGGAGCGGGCGAGCGAGCGCGATGGACCGCTCGATCGCGATCGAGCAGTCGCACGCGCGCAATAGCGTTGACGCAGCATCGCACACATGCGCCTCACGAGAGATCAGACGCGGGAGAGCGCGCAGAGGAGGCGGGCGGAGAGGCGACTTAGCCGTCCGATCTCACGAGCAGACGGCTAAGATCAACTGAACGTGGAGCACGCGTTACGCGTGAGGAGGCGAGCGGCCGCGAAGGCGGCGCCCCACTACGCCCACGATGGGGCTTTAGCGACGGTTTTATCGGTCACTAAAGACCCCTGATTTAATGTTTTTCGGTTTAAAATAACCAAATTACCCTCACTCCTTGCAACTATAAAAGGAGACCCCCTCCACACGAAATTCTCATCCCTTCCTTCTCTTCTCTCCCTCTCCAAAGCTCAAGAGAAGCTTGTCCCACACCCAGGATGCTTCTCGCGAGATAAAGTCAATTTTTCGTCCCCCTTTCTGAAGCAGATCCTGCGACAACGATGACGTGCTGCTCCGTTCACGTTCCTCCTACCTCGACCTCCTTCTTCCCACTCTGTCCTCCTTCGTCCAAGCGGTGTCTCATCTGGCTCATCCTCCAAGCGATCGTCGAGGAGGATAACTTCTCTCTCCCATTCTTCTTTACAGCTTTCTAGTGTAGAATTTTCCTACTTTCTAGTGTAGCTGATTTCCCTCTTTCTAGTGTAATTCTTCTTTGGTTTTATTGTATAAACATTTTGAATTATTGAATGCATGTTTTCTCTCTCTCTCTCTCGTTTATTCTAATTGTTATTATGGCTTCATTGTAATTACATCGCTTCACTTTTTAAGAAAAATTCTAAAAAAATATAATTGCGAATATAAATCGACGTAACCGCCCAGAGTTCGACCCGGGATTTCCAGTCTGGTATAAATTTTATTTGTTGAACACGAGTTCTTCGCTTTCATACTATGACGACAGGTTTTCAAAACCAAACACGTTAGCGTAGCAACCTGAGCGTTCAACATTTTGGCGTCGTTGCCAGGGAGGCAATGATTTTTGATCTTCTTTTCGCATTTCACGCACTTTATTATTTTCTAACTTGCTTTCTCTTGTGTCTATTGTTTTGCAGAGACCTCCATCGGGGAATCATGAAGCGGTAGACCGGAGTAAAGTGCAGTTGAAGACAACTGTAAGTGCTCCCCATTCTTCCCCCCTCCATAGATTTCATTTGCCACATTAAATCCAAATTCCAATTAACCTAGGTGTTTGCACAAATCCTAGGAATAGTTTGGTTGTTTGGATTCTCACTCACATTCATTCCACCCTCATTTATAAAAACACAACAAAAAGATAATCTTATGGGGCAATTTTTACCAAACACACAACGTACACCCACATTCAAGGCACTTAACCTAATTGATTTGTTTCTACTCAACCAGGTTCTGATCTGTGGAACTGGTACACACAAAGTAACACATAAAAGAGTAGAAATCATTCTACGTTAACCATCTTTGTGTGCCTAACTTAGCGGTGCATTTACGGCCAGTTGTTTGAGTTGTTTGGGTTGCACCACTCTACTTAAAATCAACTCATCAAGTAGCTCCTCTTTAGGGTTTTCAATCTTGGTCTATTCCAAGCACTCCACTTTCTTTCTTGTTTTAAAGGAAAGCGATCTTCACCCGTGTTTGATAACTTGGTTTGCCTAGAAACTTGATTGTAATTAACCTAATGTGAAACCCTAAAAGCTACTTAAGCAAGATTTGAACATTAAAATCCACGCATCACAAATAATCTTGCTTGAAAACCTTGGTTGTGCACGCACTTACACAAATCTCAATCAATCATTAAGGGCACAACCTATTTTAAGGGCCCATCACATTCCATAAGCACCACAATCCCAGGCCTTAATAAAATTGAGTAGACATTGGCCTTAAGGTCTGATTCACTCTTCAAGGCCTAGTCTGAGATTGTCTTTGATTAACCTACTTGTACTGATTAATCTGATGTCTAGTTAGGAGAGTAGCGTCAAACGACCACGGCTGGGGGGTACACTAGGAACCGGAGGCGAAAGCTGAAAGAAGAACCTTCTCCCCAGTCCCTCCTTCTACTGGTTGGATTGAGCAGACGCAAGTAGAGTAAATCATTTACAATCTTAAGGCAGGTTTTAGGAGTCAGAAGATTCTTAGGCTACCCCACTTAAGGACAGCCTTGTTTTGTTGTGCTGCAGGGTCCCTATCCTCAGTCCTTCCGACCTTCTCCTAGTTTATGTCAGGAAGACGGTCATTGAATCCCCGATTGGAAGGACCATTAGAGTATTCTAGGAGGCGCAAATTGGATTTTGGTCAAATTGATCCCATGGCCAACCAACAGCCTCCTTTGCCTGGAAATCGACAGGAAGAATTTCGAAGGCGACAGGAACAAATGCAGAGAATGTAGGAATTGTTCCCGAGAATGCAGGGCACTCAGCCCTTGAAGGATTTTTATGATCCTTCAAATTGCGGGAAACGTCCCGGCGTCTAGATTCCAGCTGGTGATGTAGAAATCAAGCCTCAGGTGTTAAGCCTGATCAAACATTATCATGGGCTTGGCTCCGAAGATCCGTTTCAGCGCTTAGAGGACTTGACCACTTTGGCTAGACCACCAAGGCACGAAACGTAAACGATGAGCAAATGATCATGAGGCTCTTCCCCCACTCTATTAGGGATAAGGCCGCGCATTGGTATATGACTTGCAACTTGGAATGAGTTGAAATCGGCCTTTCTGAAGAAATTCTTCCCAGTCGGACGTACCAATGCTTTGAAACGGGCAATCACTACCTTTATCCAGCGGCCGGGGGAGCAGTTTCATGTGGCTTGGGAGCAATTCCAGGACCTATTGCAGAGGTGTCCACACCACAAGGTGCCGAAATGGCAACTCGTGTAGATCTTTTCTCATAGGTTGACTGAGCAACTCAGAAATCATGTGGTTGCTTCTTGGGAGGCAATTTCCTCAATAAAGACGCAGATAATGCACATGATTATTTGAGGAAATGAGCGAGAATTCAATCAATCATGCCTCCATGGATACATTTAACCGGTCCCAGTAGCCTAGATCAAATGTCAATGAAGTCCATGACTCTAATTCATTTGATATGGAATTGATTTGTAACAAACTTGATAAAGTGGACTTGGTTGCTAAGAGAATGGAAAAGTCGATGGCTAGAAATTCTATGAACAACTCTCGATCCACTCAATCCCAAAATTCGAGATTCCACTCTTCACGAGCTCCTTCTGGACGGGAGTTCGTGAATCAACTCGATGCGACTCAACCTGTGAGTCAACATTTTTCGGAACCCCACGGGTTCCAAACTGGGGCCTTTGATCCCAGTTTTTCTGATCCGTCCCTTTCTTTCTCTCCATCCTCACCTTATGAGGACATCTGTGCTGTACAAGAGAATGTTAGATCCAACCCTTACTCTAATGCTTATAATTCGGGTTGGATAAACCACCCAAACTTCTCTTGGAAAAACCTGGGGCAACAGACCCAATTTCGACCCGACAACTATGCTTCGCAACAACCAATGGGTCAGGGTCATGTATATACTCAGTTGAATCCAAATCAAGTTAATCAGCCAGCTTGGAATGCCCGTTAACCCGTAGGGCAGGCTGATTTGAACCGACAAATGGTAGAGATGCAAGGATCCATGCTCCAGCTCATGCAGCAAATGAAAACCTCACTGGATAACTTACAGTCCGGGCTCATTGCTAACTCTCGTCAACCCGGATCTCTACCATTCCAACCCATACCCAACCCGCAAAATATTCTGAATCTGGGCAACCAAGCCCATGGGTACGGAAATCAGAGGGACCCATACGCACATGCTCAGGTGTTTGAGCAGGGTTCCTCCTCTTCTTCTTCTTCTTCTTCCTCTGCAAATCAACAATTTCTGGTTAATTAAGCCCCTCCAATCTTTCCTAACCCTCCCCACGATCCAAACTCTTATGCATCTGCAAATTCTGTCACCTTGAGGAGTGGTAAGCAGCCTCAGGAACCACAACCACACTGTCCTGATCTACTGAATCCTGAAGAACCTGAGGAGAGAGAGGAGAATTCAGGAGGAGAAATCCAGGCTCAGGAACCTGATTCCAAAGATCTGACTCATGTTCCTTTTCCTGAAGCCTTAATCAAATCAAAGAAGAAGTCTGTTGATAGCAATGAGAAGCTTCTGAATATATTTAAGAGTGTTGAGATCAATATCCTGCTACTCGATGCTATCAAGCACATACCGGCTTACGCAAGATTTTTAGAGGATTTACGTACACAAAAGCGTAAGTCAAGAGAATTTGTTCCGAGGAAGGTGGTACTCTTCTAGCATGCTAGTTCTATTATCCTGCACCACCTCCCTCAGAAAAAGAGAGATCCAGGTGCTCCGTTGATTTCTTGCGTCATCGGAGATTACACATTTGATAGAGCACTTTTGGATCTGGGTGCATCCATCAACTTAATTCCAACCTCTCTTTACGAGAAGTTTGGATTAGGTGAACTTCGGCCAACTTCAGTAATGCCACAGTTAGCGGACCGCTCGGTCACAAATCCGCGAGGCGTTATTGAAGATGTTATAGTTAAGGTCAAGGATTTCTATTTTCCTGTAGATTTCCTTGTCCTTGACATGGATGTACCTGATAATCTAAGGAACACGCCCATCATTCTGGGGCGTCCGTTCCTGCTACCGCTAAGGCCAACATTAATTGTGAAAGCGGTAGCATGGAAATCGCCTTTGGGGATCAACGAATGAGATTGGATATTTTTAAGGCAATTAGTAAATTTTAGGATTGTGGATTTATTGAGGAACTTAAGGAGGATAATGAGAACATTAAAACTTGTTTGATGGTTTCTTCAATTAAAAGTTCCTCCTTTGATGACGAATTCGACCTGCAACCCTCTATGACTGACCTACCATCTTTTGAAGAGGGTATTGATTTTGTTCACTTACAACTTCTTCCCCTTGTTGAGTCTTCAACATCTACCTTACCATCAATCATCAACCTGCCCTAGCTTGAACTGAAACCATTGCCTGAGAATTTGAAGTATCAACTTTGAGGACCTCAGAAGACGCTCCCTGTGATTATAATTGCTAAATTAACAAAGGAGCAAGCGATTAAATTGATCAAGGTCCTGAAGGAACACAAGGAGGCAATTGGTTGGACCATTCATGACCTCAAGGGGATCGAGCCATCTTACTGCAATCATAGAATATTCTTGGAAGATGGATCCCACCCTTCTCACCAGATGCAGAGGAGATTAAATCCAAATATGCGAGAAGTGGTCAAAAAGGAAATCATCAAGTGGCTCGATGCAGGAATTATTTATCCAATCTCTGATAGTCCCTGGGTAAGTCCCGAGCAGATTGTTCCGAAGAAAGTCGGGATTACCGTTGTGACTAACGAGAGAGGAGAATCTGTCACAACTCGTTCAGCTTCCTCTTGGAGGGTTTGTATTGATTATAGGAAGCTGAACACAGCCACTAAAAATGATCATTTTCCCCTGCCATTCATCGATCAAATCTTGGAAAGATTAGCTAGGCAGAAATACTTCTGTTTTCTTGATGGGTACTCGGGATACAACCAAGTTCCTATCCATCCTGAGGATCAGGAAAAAACTACTTTCACCTGTCCCGATGGAACCTTTGCTTTCCTTAGGATGCCTTTCAATTTATGCAATGCACCTGTGACTTTTCAAAAGTGCATGCTAGCCATATTTTCTGACATGGTGGGAGAGTTTATGGAAGTCTTCATGGATGATTTCTCTATCTTCAGATAATCGTTTGACTCTTGTTTGGCTAATCTGGAAATGATTCTTAAGCGATGTATCAAAATACGATTGGTCCTTAGCTGGGAAAAGAGTCATTTCATGACCCAAGAAGGCATCGTCTTGGGTCATGTAATCTCTGAACGGGGAATCGAAGTGGATAAAGCTAAGGTTGATGCTATCGCTAAACTTTCTCCTCCAACATCTGTTAAACAAATCCGATCATTTCATGGCCATGTGCGATTCTATCGAAGATTCATCAAGGATTTCTCAAAGGTTGCTCGTCCCCTGAGAAATCTTCTTGCCAAAGAAATGTTGTTTGTTTTCAACAAATCATGCCGAAAGGCATTTGATTTCCTGAAAACGACAGTCACCTATGCTCCAGTTTTACAACCACCAATTTGGATAGCCCCTTTTGAGATCATGACCGACGCTTCTGATTATGCGGTCGGGGCTGTCTTAGGTCAGAAAATTGATAGAAAGCCCTCTGTCATCTACTACCGTAGTAAAACTCTGGATGAAGCCCAGAGGAATTACACTATTACTGAAAAAGAATTACTAGCTATATTGTTCGCTTTGAAAAAATTCAGGGCTTATCTCTTAGGGTCTCATGTTATCATCAATACCAACCACTCGACCTTGAGACATCTCTTGACCAAAAAGGATGACAAACCCCGACTTATTCGTTGGATTCTTTTGCTTCAAGAATTTGATCTTGAAATCAAGGATAAAACCGGGGTACAAAATGTGGTAGCGAATCATTTGTCGAGACTCCTAGGTGATTCTTCTCATCCGGACATTCCGATTGCTAACAATTTTCCAGACGAAGCTATTCTTACAGTTTCAGGTGTCCACACCCCATGGTTTGCTGACATTGTTAACTATTTGGCCGTTGGTCAAATCCCCCAGGATTGGACAAAGCAATAATGGGATAGACTCAAATTTGAGGCCAAATACTACTTCTAGGAGGACCCTGAACTGTACCACATTGACTCTGATCAAATTATTTGCCGATGTGTACCGGAGAATGAATTCAACAGTATACTCGAGTTCTGCCATGCATCTGGGTGTGGTGGGCATTTCTCCAGGAAAAAGACGGCTGCAAAAATCTTGCAATCTGGCTTCTATTGGCTGTCTTTATTTAAGGATGCCCAAGATTTCTCAAGATCATGTTCTCGATGCTAAGCACTTGGCAGCATAACTAAGAGAGATATGATGCCCCTAAACCCAATTCTTTTTGTCGAAATTTTCGATGTTTGGGGCATCGATTTCATGGGACCATTTCTCCCTTCATTTGGACATCAGTACATTCTTGTTGCTGTTGATTATGTGTCCAAATGAATTGAGGCGATTCCCACCTAAACCAATGACCACAAGGTGGTCATCGATTTTGTCAAAAAAAATATCTTCAGTAGGTTCGGGATTCCGAGGGTCATCATCAGTGATGGTAGCACTCATTTTACTAATGCCCAACACCAAAATTTATTAGCCAAATACAGGGTTAATCACCGAATTTCCACACCTTACCATCCCCAAACGAATGGACAAGCTGAGATCCCTAATCGGGAGATCAAGAACATTCTGCAAAAACGGTTAGGACCAATCGCAAGGAATGGACTCAAAAGCCTGAGGACGCTCTTTGGGCCTATCGCACGGCGTATAAAACGCCCATCGGCATGTCTCCATTCCGTTTGGTGTATGGAAAGGCATGCCATCTACCCGTAGAGATTGAACACAGGGCATTCTGGGCGATCAAACAATGCAATTTAGATCTGAATCTAGCTGGGAAGACCAGGAAATTCCAACTATCTGAGTTGGAAGAGCTTAGAAATGATGCATACGAGAATGCCAGGATCTACAAGGCTCAGACCAAAGCTCTACATGATCAATTGATTTCCCGCAAGAGCTTTATGCCGAACCAGAAGGTCTGGTTATTTGATTCTAAACTTAAGTTCTTTCCTGGCAAACTTAGATCTAAATGGAATGGCCCATTCATAATTGACCAAATTTTTCCAAATGGAGCCATTCAAATCTCTGACCCAAAGACGAGTAACATATTTAAAGTCAACGGTCAACATCTAAAGCCTGTTATTGACCGTACTGTTCTAGAACCCATCTCAAACACGGTTGCTCTAGCCATTCTGTAACTTCTTTGGCTGGACTTCACCTAGTTGACAGCATTAAACTCAGCAGTTGTACATATGACACAAAGCTGACACGAGCTTCATATTCAGGTGACATCTTTCATACTCTACCATTTCTTTCATGTCTCTTTCTCAATGTGGACATTGCATCGGCTAGACATGGGGGGTGGATTCATTTTTGAATCATTTGGTCAGCTTTGTGAAATTCATATAAATTGTTTTTCTCTTCTTATTTATACATAAAAAAAAAAGAATTAGGAAGGAATAGTTGGACATTAGGACTTTTCAATCTTAGGAAATATTACATTAGGATCTGAACACAAAGACCCTTCAGGTCTTTAGACTTAATCGGCCCGTGTATCCACTAAAATGTGGATTTATTTTTCGAGTCCTCGCCAACCGTAATTCTATTCTAATTTGAGTAAGTTTGGGTGATAAGTACACGACTTATCAACTCGCCCTCTGATTTGAGGACTTTGAGCTTTAAGAATCTACATACTTTCTTTGCACTGACTCGTTGTTTGGCGATTTTAACGGAAATTGGGTAGCTAATGAAACTTCTAGGTGATATGGCTGGCAAGTTATCGTGGGTAATAGCCCATAGCTAGGTCGTCCAGAGGCCAGTCACGAGATCATTCTCTTTTTGCTGCCTTTAGGTAAATCTCAGACGAGGGAAGCCACCTACTTAAAAAAAAGAGAAAAGAAAGTCAAAAAAAAAAGGAGAAAAGAAAGAAAAAAAAATAAGCAACACTTTGCAGCACGAGTATGGCTAGCAAGTTGGTGGTGGTAACAGCTCATCGACCGGTTGTCCAAAACCCAGCTCAATAAATGCAATGAAAATTCCCAAAACACGTAGGAAGAAGCGGAGAAGTAGAATAACCCGGGAAGATATACACTGGATTAACCCTTGTGTTGACCCCGTAAAAATAAAAGTATGGAGAAAGCTACCAGTTGTAAAAATACACCTTTAGGAAGAATTCTCTTTTTAAGGCCACCTAGAGACATAGAAAACCGAAGTCCGTTTTAACTGCCGATCAACGAGTCTATCACATTCACAATAAAATGCTTAAAACTTAGGATTCTCATCAAATCTTAGGTGAGTTGAAGGGCCGTAGAAAGTCACTCTCAAACCCTAAAACTTGAAAATCCAAAAAAATTAGAAAAGAGGAAAAAGGGAAAAAGAAATTTTTCTTTGAATAAGGCGAAGGCTTGAGGCGGTCTGCATTTTGGCAGATACTCGAGTACTGTTGTGTCTTTGAAAGTTCAGATCCTAAGTAAACATTTTCTTAATGATTGAAAATAACTCATGCCTAAATAATCCAACCTGATTCTTTTATAAATAGCATATAGTTTTTGCTAGGGACAAGCAAAAGATAAGCATGGGGGTATGATGTAAATATGTTTACACTACTTAAGATGTCTATTTATGCATGTTCTTAAGCATAGGATTGCATTGCATACTATGAATATTACAGAGCATGCATCATCTTGCATTTAGGCTAGTTTCAATAAAATGGAGGTTAATTGTCTCCTTTTTTGTTTATGGACAGGGCAAACTTTTTATCGGGACCTCGGATCGAGGATCCAACCGTACAGATATGATCAGGGCAACAATGGGAGTTTAACGACTCCAAGATCACCCTAATTAGACATTTATAACATCAAATAGAGACCGTGAATCCGCGAATCTTTTTCGACTAAAAATGGTGGGGTTTGAAAGCTGACCTCATTGGCTTTATTTTCCATATTTTTCCCAAATTTTTGAAGGTAAATTGATACTATATCAAAGTGAAAAACAGACCAGGGGTCAAAATTTCAAATATGACCCTTTGACATTCAAAAATCTTTAAAATTTTGGTTGAAATAGTAAAAATTCTAAAAAAATATTCCTTGGAAACATAATTGAAAAAGGAATCTACTCACCAAATTTCAAGTTAATTGGATTCCAATTGTTGTCAGAGAACGAATTTTATTTTTGTGATTTGATGAAACAAAACAAAACCCTAGAAGTGTATGAACCTTAGGGTAAATCTTTAGGGTTACAATTTAGAGACCACATTTGGGCTAGACTAGACTAAATCAATTCTAGTGCTTTACCGATGAGCTTGGTCACCTTGTAGGCCACTCACCACAAACCCCAACTGAAGAAAAACAGGTTCAAATTAATTTTAAAACCTGAAATCAATCCGAATTCGTTATCATACTACTGGGTGTTTTCAACCTCTCTTGCCAAACCTGGTGACTAAGTCTGCAGGGCAGTGTCAAACGACCGTGTCTCAGGGGTTAACGGAACCAGAGGCGTAAGCCAAAGGAAGAACCTTCCCCTTAGTCCCCTCGTAACCAGACTGGCTGGGTTAGCTTGAGAGGCGGGAATCACTTTCAGTCGATTGAACGATGAATTTTTTTCTTCAGGAATTCCAACTTCTAACGAAAAATCTGGTCACCCGATCATAAAGACCATCTTATTGACATGGCCTTAGCCTTGTCTGGCTTGGCTACACCAACCCAGGGGTTGGGTGGTGTATGCAAGGAAGGAGATCACTTAGACCTCAACTGGTTGGACCTTGGGAGCCACACCCAAGGAGGCAAGTCACCTCGCCCGGACCATCTTCTCCCCCACCTTTTTCTCCCAGTCGCTTAGCTGCAGTGGCTAACCCTGGATTTGGACCTAATCAAGATCCAAAAGAGCCAGACCCACGAGCTTATCTAAGAGCCCGGGTCAATGAATTGGCTCAGCCTTGGGATCAAAACCCAAGGTGGCAAAGCCGACTTTTTGCTTCACCTGATCCTTCTCCTCGGGTTACCGAAATGGTTAACCCATATCCTAATCCTGGATATTACGACCCATACCAGTCGGTCCCTCAAAGGACCGCAACTTATAACCCAGGATATGGATTTCATACTCCTACTTCTCACCCATGGAATATGGGTAGACTTGATTCACCCCCTGGAACCCCTGAAGAGCTACCGGTGCATATGCGACCGCATTACAGAATATAGAGAGCTATAGCTAGCGCTAAGGAAAAGGCCGCATTCTATCTACAAGAAATCCAGGCTATCATGAACTGAAGCACAAACAAAGCTGGATTCCGCATCAACAAGCTATGATGGAGCACCTTCAGGAAACAACAGAGATAACAAGGCTAATTGGACAAAATCGGGAAACTCAAGAACTACTGCTCTTGAGATATCAAGTGGAAAATAGCCTTGAAGGCCTCGAAGAATCTGAAATGACTACGTCGGAAGAACACACAGAAGATTCTCGGGTGCAGATGCCAGAAAATAATTCAAGGGAAGAAGAATCCAGCTTGGATATGAGACAGGAGCAGGAAGCATGCCGAATGGGTTCGTCTGAGAACTCCATTCAGGAAATTGAGGAAGAAAGGACTGATATCTCCAGGAATGAACCACAATCGGATTATCCTAAATCCTGGGAGATACCTCATGGGTTAGAAAACCCAACACAGATAAGGGAAGTAGATCCATTTGAGGATATGGATCTTGAGGCAAACATTACATGCGACACTACTAATCAACCTAAGCCACTTCCCATTGTAGGTGAACCTACGCTAGAGCCAACATCTTCTGATCTGCACTCTTCTTTCACCTACATACCAAATTCGGATGTTAGAGATTCTGAGATGACACTTTCTATCCCTGATGCTGACATCCGAAGACCAGAAGTAGCTATGGATGTCTTGACCGAAGAAATAAATATGCAACCTGAGACAGGAATTACTGAGGAACCCAATGCATATAAGGGTGATGCGTTGAGCAGAATGAGCTAAGGACGCACCTATCATCCAAGTCAATGGCTCGACCTCGAGCCTGAAGAGTCAGCCTCCGATGAATCAAAGATGAGTACTGATGAGGACGAAGTAATTTCTGATGAGGATTTCAGTGACCTCCCCACAGATCTTCTATTTTCACGAATAACCCCGTATGATCCAGAGAATAGAGAGGGCATGATCTTTGATGTCAATTATCGTTATAAGGATCCCTATGACTCAGATTCTGGTTCTAAGATACATGTTGATCTACCCCCTTAGTAACTTCCTGCTAAATTGTGGGACATGATAAATTAGCTCAATCAACATCATGATTCCCTCGCTGATTATCCTCTATTTTCCACTACCACTCCACACTTTCTTATAGCTAGACTTTTTGGAGTAGGGGTGCACAATCAATTGGTTCGCATCTCTGGACCACTGATTCTAGGAGCACACGAGCACATCTTTCTCTTAATCTTGATTGGCTCCTATGCAAGAACTGATACATCTAATTGAGTTTTCACCCAGCTAGAAGCGTTAAACTCAGCATCTACTCCACATCCATCACCCTATACATATTCATTTTTATACATAGCATATTCTTCTTTTAGCATATTTTCTTTCTGCATATTATATACGGTCAGGTTGGCCGGTGCTGAATGTATATTTTCAAGAGCAATTCCAGGTGACTTCTACCCACTCATCCTCTATCAAATTTATTTTCTTTTATATTCATGCATGAGGACATGCAAGAACTTAGGCATGATGGGGTAGATACAACAAAACTGAAAAATTTTTATGCCAACATTTAGGAAAAACCTCAGAGCTGCATGTAAAATGTACTTTAGGACCCTAAATAAAAGAACAACTGACACCACCTCCAATGCTCGCATTGGAGCTAGAAAACATCCGCAATAGCCATTTCGACTCACCTGCTCACCTCTTGTTCTAAATTTAAGGTCATGTTGAATGTAACCCAATACGGGAATTTCACGAAGTACAAATTATACGAGGTTACTTGTTTATAGCATATATACATATTGCATTCATGAATAAGATTATTTTATTAAGAGAATGCATTAGAGATTTTATCCTCTAGTTGATTCCTGTAATCTAGAATCCAGTACAATTTTTTTTACACACGTAGAATTTGCAATGGATTCACTGTGAAGGCTGATAAACGTCTTTAGTCTGTCGAGAAGAAGCAGTTCTTCTTTTCCTGAACCCCTGGATAGTGTTTCGGGAGTCAGGCAGATTTTCCTCCAAAACAATATCTTTGTTGGATCGTATTTCACAACTATACTACAACGCTTTTATCAAAAATGCGAGCTATGACCTCCCAACACACCCCTTAGGTCTTTTTATAGACCTAAGGGAAGCTCTCTAGAGAATTATGGAATTCTCTAGAGAGGCCTATGGTGGGAGCTCGTGGGAGAGTGAGAGAGAGAGGGTGGATGGT
Source organism: Thalassia testudinum (assembly GCA_037157565.1). Classification (NCBI taxonomy): domain Eukaryota; kingdom Viridiplantae; phylum Streptophyta; class Magnoliopsida; order Alismatales; family Hydrocharitaceae; genus Thalassia; species Thalassia testudinum. The sequence goes on from JAZHRO010000077.1 coordinate 131,890,879, forward strand.
GGTTTTTAGATCCACTAAATGTGGATCTAAAAATTGAATGGCTCTTGGTTGCTATTTTTGGCAACCAAGGCAACCACACATGGTAGAGAGTTCTAGAGAACTCTAGGCTAGATATTTTCATGTGGATGGTGTGTGTGGGTGTGTGTGGGTCGAAACTTAGGTGGCTAGGTTGATTAGGTTGGGTTCTAGTGGGTTTAGGTCAAGGTAGGTCTCAAATTAGGGTTATAAACCCTAATTCACTAAGGTAAAGTGCAATTAAACTTAATACAAGTTTAATTGGGTGTATGGAAACTTAATTGAGAGTAAAACAACTCAATTAAGTCAGGTCTAGGTCAATTGGACTCTCACTGAGTCCAATTGGACAGTGTGTGCTGAGATCGGGGCTCAATTGGACTCAATGAGTCCAATTGAATAGGCTGATGGAATTGACTAAGATCCAAGTCAATTAGGTTTAGTGAGGACCTAATTAGGTCCTTAGGGAGGTCTAGAGGTGATGTACTAGGGTTAGGGCACCTTAATTTAGGTTCCTATGGGGTTGGAATTGGGTTTAGGGACCTAGAGATCCAAGATCAAGGCTTAAATCTCAAAACAGGAATTGGAGAGCAGTATCAGACATCTAATTATAGAATAAGACGTCATATACTCAAAAATCAGAAGTCCAAACTTGTTGTCTGGACGTCCAATCAGAGTCAGGAAGGATTTCGGGTTCTGTTTTGGGTATTCTGCAGAAATTAGACGTCTGACAAAGTGTCTGGACGTCCAATAACACTGCAGAAGTGGGTTTGAAGTGTGCGGGAGTTGGCTAAGGGTCCTGGACGTCTTAAAACTTATCTAGACGTCCAGAGAAGGGTTGGAACTAGGGTTTTAGGGCTTCCTAGGGTGTTGTGACCTAATCTAAGGGTGGCTAAGGCTTGGGGAAGTCTCTAGGCTATCTTAGGGCTAGGATGGACCTAAGCTCTTCACATTTTACTGCTTTATTTCTGCTTAATAGAATAGAAAACCTTTAACCCCCTTACATCATTATTCCTACATCTAAACTAGGCCTTCTACTCCAGCTTCAGATCCAGCTCCTGATCAGCTTATTGCCTGCAATCGACATAATGCACTTAATCAGCACATTATAACATTATTTTATGCATAGCTAAAGGAAAGCAGCAAAGATGCAGATAATGCGTATGCATGCATGAATAACCCTAACTTATGGTAAGTCCTAGCCTAATTTAGGTCAATTAAGACCTATGATTGCTGCGCAATCAGGGTGGCCATTTGCACCCATCCACTTTTTGGCCATACTTGCTTAGCTCCATCCACCTCCACTTAGGCTAGCCACCACCATCTCCACTCCATCTCCATGAGCTGAGCACCACCATGAAGGACACCATGCCGGGATGCTGGCTCACTCCTCTTTCTCTCCAAGGGCCTGCCTAAGCTCCATTGGCCACCCCTCATTCTCCTCTCGACCACACCAAGGCCATCGGAGACCACCTCCGAATGCCCTTCTGTTCTGCTAGATCTAGATTAGTAGTTTATGCTCTTCATGGTTTTACTGCTTCTAATTACTTCTTAGTAGCGTAATCCTTATTCTCCCCCAATGAAGCATGCAAAATCCCCCCGTAGATTCTTGTATGCGATTGTTTTCTAATAGCAAGATTTATATTCTTAAGCATTTCTGTACAAGCTTTCCTCTACGTTTCATGTTGCAAACACTCTCCAGATGAATGAATGAAAAATATATTTTCTATGTATAAATGTCTATGGGTTGAGAATCACCATGAGCTCATTACAATATCTTTTGTGTGATTAATGTTGCCTGTTTTCAATTCCTGATATACTTGCAACTAAGCATGTCGTACTTCAATATGTAATAATCATAAACTGACATGTGATTTTAAACAAAGAAGAGCAGTAAAAGATTGAACTCAAAAGTAAAACAAATGCCTCCCAGAGACGAACGACCGGGACTTAAATCTCGTTATCTTTTATTGAATATCTTTATTTGATCGTATTGCGCACTATACTACGACGTTTTCCTAGCAAACATGCGCTCTACGAACTCCAAACAGTGGTTCCTAGAAGCTTTAGAGGTTGAGGGCAGCCGGTTGGGCAGTTGAGATGGCACCACGTGGCGCCATCTTGGCCATCCATCTTCTGGATGATGTAGATGGTGCCACGGGTATCGGATTGAGTCGATTTTCACGCCGTTAAGTTGCAATTGTCGATCCAAATCCATCCGTGCAGTTGGATTTGTCGTCTGAAGTGTGGATTCACACCATCTTGGCCCTTGATCTTCTAGGGTTCCTCGGTCTCTATCTGATGCTACGGATATCCGATTAGGGCGATCTTGGAGTCGTTGAACTCCAATCGTCGCCTTGATCAGATTCGTACAGTTGGATCTTTGATCTGAGGCCCCAATAAAAAAGTCACCCTATCCCTAAACATAAAAGGAGACAACTAACCTCCATTTTATTCAAACTAATCTAAATGCAAGATGATGCATGCTATGCAATATTTATAGTATGTAATGCAATTCTATGCTTAAGAACATGCATAAATAGACATTTTATGTAATATAAACATGTCTACATTAAGGACGTATACATATATACATACCATATGTACATAGCATATTTCATTTTCGCATAATGTTTTGCATATTGTTTTGCATATTATGTATGGCATTACAATGATTTCATGAGCTGAATGACAACTCAGAATCAGTTTTAAGTGATTTCTATCCTCATACACCCTGCCTTATTTCTTTTATTCATGCATGAGGACATGCAAACACTTAGGCAAGGGGGGGTAATCCATAAAAACTAAAATTTTCTACCAACAATTAGGGGATTAGATCGTTTTACCAAGAGGTTTTATTAGAGAATTATTTCCTAGACTTAGAATCCAGTGTAATTTCATACTTGCATGTAGAATTTGCAATGGATCTAGTGTGAAAATCGATAAACATCTCTAGCTTGTCGAGAAGAAGCATTGCTTCTTCTCCTGAACCCTTGGACAACAATTAGGGAGTCAGGTGAACCATCTTCTAGTAGATCCACCAAAACATATGTGAGATGAGAGTAGAGAGTCTACCGACGCTCTAAGGCTAGTGTAAGAGATCTTTAATCTTTAATAATTGAATAATGATACTCGGAGATAGGCATAGTTTTCTCTCTCAATTCTTGCGTACTAAATCTGTGAGAAATTCCATACAAGAGCCACCAAATAAGGCAAAAACATAGAGAGCGGGTTTTAATAAAACTAGGACTGAGGTGGATGGTCACGATCGTCCTCTACGAAATCCTCGGTTGAAGGAGGGTATTGATGTCAAGGTCAAAAATACGTCACCCTATCCATTCCCTGTCCTGTACCGAAAGTAGACACTTCCACCAAATAAGCCACCTGAGATCCTCTTGGTCATCCCCAAAAAATCCAAACAATGCCTCACGAATAAAAGTATGTATGTTGTGTTGAATTGTTGCATTATGTTATGTTGGTAACAACATTGTGCCAGTAAATATATATATTGAAAAAAAAAAAGAAAAAGCATACAAAAGAGATATTTGCTTGTGAAAAAAAAAAAAGTGTTATGTTAAGAAGTTTGAGTTATGTAAGTTCAAATGTTTTGGGGCAAAAACACCTATCATCCCTAACAAACCACCAAATACAGCCTTAACCTATTTTTCTGTATTTCAGACCGCCTGAATACGGGTTGAGGAGTCTGACTTAGTCGTAGGGTTATTAGAACCTAATTAAAGTGTACTGCCATGTAAGACCACCAAATACAGTTACAAATTTGGTAAGAAGTGAGACCAGGAAGAAAAAGAAAAAGAGAGAGAGAGAGAGAGAAGAAAATGTACAAAAGATTAAAGAGAGCACAGTTTTCCAACCGTTCTCTAAGTTAAGTTATTCAATAATCTAATAATCTAGATTCTGAAATACTAGTCTCCATGTAGCACCAGAATAGAGTGAGCCACCAAATACAAATCCAATTAACTCAAACATCTGCTACCTAAGCCAAAAGCCGGGGCTAAAATCAGAGAATAGTTTATATCCTCAAGAGAAAAGGTTTACCTATCCCAATAGAATTTTACTAGGGGTCAAGTATGAACTTTAGATGTGTATCGACTCTTCGCCTAGATCCGTTACAAAAGCTACAACATTATATATTCATGGTTATCTGGATTCTGAATTTTTGGATGAAACAAAAAGAAATAAACCTTTTGTAAACTCTTGATACAATGCATTTAGTCTTGCACTTGCTAGGGACTAGCAAGATTTAGGCATGGGGATATGATTGCGCAGCAATCATAAACCCTAATTTGCCTGAATTAAGGTAGAACTTAGCTTAATATGGGCATTCTACATGCATACACATCGTACTTTGCATCTTAGATGAGTTATATGTTTTATACATAATAATGTGCTATTTGAGAGGTATTATTAATTTCAGGTAATCCAGGGCCACGAATGAGCAATCCAACCTTATGGATCTGTTAGGAATAACGATGAGAGCCCAACGCATCCAAGAGTGCATCAATCAAACTCCCGTAGCACCCTAGGGAGTTCACAGAAAAAGTAGGAGCTAAGGGAAAATCGAAGAATATCCAGATCGCGAATAACAAATCCAACCGCGTGGATGGATCTGGATTGACGTTCGCAGTCCAACGATGTAGAAATCAACTTAATCGGAAGCCTATGTCATCAGATACAAGGAGAATAAGATGGACGACCACGATGGTGCCACGTGGCACCATCGCAGTCACCCCTCACCGTGCCTCAATTTGGAAGGAGAACAGTGGGCCATTGGATCGTCATCCAACAGCTGCAATCGCAGCCACGTGCTCACCCTCAGCCACATCATCAAATGAGATGAGATATCAACCGTTGGATTCCCATCCAATGGCCGAGAGCGTGAGCCAACAAAACACAGATGCAACAAATGCGTGGGAGTAGCATGTTGGTTAGCCTCTCTCCACGAGACGAGGGGCGCATGTTCGAGTGGCGCCATGCGTGAAATCAGGAGGGGCGCGCTCATAGAGGGAATTCAACCGTCAGAACTCCATCAAGTGGCTCAGCAGTGGACGCGTGGCGGGTGTGAAGGCACTAGATCAAAAACGCGTGCGATGACGCATGCGGAAATGCGCCAAAGCACGTTTTAGGATTTTCAAGAGGCGATCGAGCACACGTTTAATCCGAAGAGGAAATGGCTGAGGTTTGGGCGCTCAGAAGAGGCGAGCGGCGAAGGCGCGGATGTACGAGCGAGTGCAAGCGAACAGGAGCCATGCGATCTTCATCTGAAGGCGCACAGGTTGCCACGTGGCAGCACCAGATTCAACCGGGGATAAAAGAAGGATTTGGAGGGCTTAATCAGGGCTGTTGATCTCCCGATCAACGAATCTGATTAATCCAAGGCATTTGCACAGATTTAAGGAGCCCAATACCTTCTTTACCCTCCACTAAAGCTATAAAAGGAGGCCAAAGGGCCCCCCTTTGAAGGCACCTCTCATATTCTCTTCTTCCTTCTCCAACCTTTCTTCTTCTTCTTGTCTTCTCTGCATCCGTCTCTGCACCTCCGTCTAAAGCATCCGTTAAGCCACCCCGACGGATTGTTGCTGCTCTTCCCAACCTCTCCAAAAGGCCACCATGAACTACCCGTGGTGCCCTCATTCTATTAGATTAGTAGTTGTTTACTTTCATGTTTTCATTCTATTATATATATCAAATTCAATCTCTTTGTAATGTGAATATTGTGATTGATTGTTTCTATTCTTTCGTAATCATATTGAGAACAAGTGTATGAAATCAAAAGCACTTTCTGCCACCCTGTGATCGACCGGGACTCACCAAGTTCCGTTAATTTATTTACTCGAGACGTATTTCGCGCTATACTACAATGTGTTAATTTTCTACATGATCTATGCTGCAAACAGCGTGCTTGAAAGCTTAACACTTAGCTCTGAGGAAGAAGGCTTACTTTGTGTTTGGCACCCTTGTGCTTCTTGCTAAGGCTCTATGTCTTGATGGTTTAAGTCTTCTGATCTCCCTTGATGTTGTCTGGTATGGCCATGTGTTGTGAGGATAAATGGCCTTGTGCTTGTGCTGGGCATTGATCTGGTACTGTGGAGTTATCTAATGTGGATTAGTGGTTGAGACCACTGTAGCAAAATTGATCTGAAATTGAATGCTTGATATGTGCTTAACTTGGGGATATCCATGGTTATCTAAATCACCATTTTTTGGGCTTTTATACTCTTTTTATCTCACGACTTCTTGAGATACAATTTGAGTTATTATTGCATATCAATTTGAATGGATTTTATTTATTGAATATCTCTTTGGTACTTAATTGATTGTACTCATTATTTCTAATTGTGATTAGTGTTGTAAATTTTATATTTTCTCCCTACGAACGACCTCAAACTCACATTGATTTTAAGTTTATAAATTTAAATGTTTGTTCCAATTTTGTCAACTATACTACAATGCATATTTCTTAAAATGACACATGACCCACTCAATAAGAGATTGTGCCACCCTTGTTTCAAGTGGTGCATTAGTAGATTGACTAGCTTGAATAGTCGAGAAAATCTTAAGCTGGGAGGCATAGGTAGTGGTTTTTACCTAAGAGGGTTTACACTATAAATTCACATGAAATTGTGTATGAATTTCTTTGGCTTGAATTTATTTGCTTTAGCAGCACTATTCGCCCCTCCCCTCTAGTATACCACTTTAGATCCGCAGGACCCCACATTTGGTATTAGAGCCATATCTGCCCAGAAGATGTCAAAGTCCTTTGCTGACATGTATGCTGAGGAACAATCCGTTATTCAACGACATAAACTACAAATACTGGAAATCCAGGATACAAATCTTCCTGTAGTCCATAGATTTTGAGGTTTGGGATGTCATTGCTTCAAAGTACACAACCCTATGATCAAGGAAGGAGTTACAATGACTCCAGACCAAAAGAAGTTGGCAACCCACAATGCCAAGGCGATGAATGCCATGTTCTGCAGACTCTCAAAGGAGGAATTCAACCGAGTGTCGACCTACAAAATAGCTCATGAGATCTGGACCATCTTGGAAGTCACCCACAAAGGTACCTCTAAGGTAAAAGAAACTCGAGTCAATTTATTAACCCAGAAATATGAGTTGTTCAAGATGAAGGGGGAGTCTGTCAAAGAGATGTTTACAAGGTTTACCAGCATTATACACTCTCTAAGAAATCTGGATAAAGAGATCAACATTGGGCGAGGGACCTTGATTTTGATTATTTGGCAGCTCAGTATTTTCAGGATTTTAAGGCAGCTCCAGGCTAGGGAAGTGAGGGAGGGAGAAGTCAGAATGTGGGTCAGATTGTGGATGTTGGATGGGAGGGTTAGAGATGGGGTTAGAGGTGGAATGTGAATGAGAGGTGGAAATGGTAGTGGACCTATTTTGGGGGCTTGCCATATTATGAGAGGAAGAAGAATGTGAAAACAATGATCGTCTGGTGCATGGGGCAAAATCAAGTGGTCCCTCTACGTGCGGGTTTTGGGACCTTCGCCCATGCATACACTAGAAGAATGTGAGAAAAGGAGAAGGGAAAAGGAGAGAGAAATGTGTGCAAATCAAGCAATCAAAATTCTAAGCCTAACTTAAGGTTGACTCCTTAAGAAAACCTAAGACTTGGAAACCCAAGAAATCAATAAGTGCACCTACTTCTCAGGATTAACCCAGTTAGACTATAGAGGTGGCTTGGGCCCAAGCATATCCAGGGAAAATCACTAGGGGCTTGTGTAAACCCGTACTCATCGTTTGACCACCCACTTAGTCTGACACCACGTTGATTAAGGGAATTAGGAATGATTAGAGATAACTTGCAATCCGGATATCAAGCCTGGAATTTGATGAAGTCCTTAGTGGTCAAGTGACTACAAATTTTAGTTTAGGCTTAGGAACTTAAAGTGCACGGCAATGTGATGGGTGTTAATTGGGGTAATTTTTTATTATTTCTTTTTTATGTGCGTGCGAATTGGGTGGGAAAATGTGACGCCCAAGCCAAAACAGTAGGGTTTACAAACAAGGATTAGATTTGAAGATTTTAGGGTTTGATCAAGGTTTTAGTGATTTTTAAGATTCTCTCTTTTTTAAGTATTCAAACAAGTTTGAAAATGATCACACAAGATAAGGCAACCAAGTTGTGGAGTTGATGAAAGCCAATTCCTTTAATTGATTGTGTGACTAAGAGAGAAAATCAACACCCAAAAGTGGAAATTCTATGTATGCAACTCTTAAATGAATCTCATTTTATAAAATCTTTTGAGGCGATGGTTCAAACAAGAAAAAAAAACACCACCACCTGATATAAAATCAAACAAGGAATCCAAACAAGATTTTTTTGAGATTTTAGAAACTTTTTTGATATTTTTTTGAATTTTTCATTTTAGTGGTGTCAAAAGGCAAAATGTTTAGATTTAGAAAAATGATTCTACATAAACCTTAAACAACCTCAAAAATTTTTGAAACTTTTACATGTTGCAGAGATTTTTTCAAGGTTTCCATAAATATAAAGTTGGTCTAAATATGATAGGTATAAAAATTTTAAAAATTCATGAATAGTAGGAAAACAATAAAGAAACAAGGTGTGACCCCTATTCAGTCCAGGAGTTTTGTAATTTTTTCTATTTATACAAACTTCCTGAAATTTGGCATCATGATTTCTGACTCAAAAGGGCTTCCTTGGGTGAAGTTTGGTGATTTTAGGAAACATCTAACTACCAAAACTTGATTTTTGAAAATCAAGACAGAAGTCTGAATTTTCAAAAATCAGACACCAATAAGGAGGTGGTGAAGAATGGAAGCAAACAAGCAAATAATTAATTTTTAGGGTTCCACCACCCCAAAATTTTCTTATTTTCATGAGTTTTGATAATTAAAATATTTTTTAAATATTTTTGACGAGATTCCAAAGAAGTTTGGCTTGGGTACTTACCTGGAGATCGCAAGAAGAAAAGATAACTTGAAGCTTCCGCTCCAAGTGAATCCAACTCCCACTCTCGCTCTTGTTTTGCACCCGAGACAAAAATCAAACAAAAGTTGTGAAGACCTAATTAAGCAAGAAAGAGATAAATAAAAGACTAAACTGTGCCTCCCCGGCAACAACACCAAAAAGAGATGCAAGATTCCACATTTTGTTAATTGATGTATTTAGTATTGTTGCAATGCGTAAATCACAATCAACTTTTAAAATTTCTAACCTAGATAATGGTGGTATCCAGGGTTATCCAAGAAGGCCAATTTGTTGGTCAAATAGCCTGTTTTCTCTCACGCTCTCTCAAATTGACACTTGTATTTTGTATTTTTGATTTTAAGAAAAGAGACAATCGAGAATTTAGATGGAAAGAAAAACTACGCTACGAAAGAAGACTACGCCCTAAGTGACAAGAGTGAATCTATGCCTCTAAGCTCACCCTAGGATGGTGTACCTAGAATAATTAGAGGGTAGAAGTGTGTGCAACAAATTAAAGAAAAAAAACAAAAGATGCTTGAAACAAAAATGAAGTAGAAGGCAACTAGATGTTTGTATTGCTAAAACAAAAAGACAAACTGTCACAAGTAGATGAATGCCTGTGATACAAAAATTAAACTAGCTAATGCAAAACAAAAGATTATGAAGAAGAAGAAAAAGGTCCTCCAATTAAAGCTTTGGATAGTCCTTGCACCAAGTGCGGCTGCTCCCGCACTTGAAAAGGGCTCCTCCTTGGCTCCTTTTTTCTGAAGCTCCTAGGTGCTCCTTCTCCAAGTCTCCTCCAAGGGTGGTAGACGTCCACCCTAAGTCCTCCTCCTGCCTAACCGTCCTCTAAGTGTGCTCCCCAACCTTGTGGCACAAGGAAGAAGAAAGGAGGAAGAAGGCACCAAGAGAGCAAGAAGGTGCTCCCTTAATCTTCTCCTTCTCTTCTCTTCCTTGGCCAAAAATTTGGTAGATGTAGGTAGGTTAAATGTAAGCTAAGGATGGGAATTATGTGGTGGTAGGGTAGGGTATTTATAGGATGGGATGGAGGGTAATTATGGTGTTTTTGGAGGGAAATGAAGGGGTGCTTGGATATTTCTGGAGGGAAAATTGGGAGGAAAATGAAGAGGTGCCTTGGTTTTCCCTCCAAAAATACCTTCTAGAAGGTGTTGATTATGGAGAGAAAAAATGGAGGGTGGAGATGTGTTTTGATGGTGGATGTATTGTGATGATGGAAGGGATAGTTGGCACGAAAATGAAGTAGGATTAGGTGATATTTTTTGTGGAGCTTAGGTAGTAGGGTAGTAGGCCATGAGTAGGGAGCTTAAGTTGGTAGAGTAATGGAGGAAGGAGTAAAGGAGCTAGGGTTTTGGTTGGAGTTGAGGAGCTAGGGTTTTTGTTGGAGGAGCTAAGAAGGAGCTGCATTGGAACTTGTTGAAGATGACTGTTGCTGAAGAGAGCTGAAGCTGAGCTCACTAGCTAGCCTAGCTAGCTTGTTCTTTGCTAGCTGCTAAACCAAGCTAGGTTGAGCCGATTTGATAAGAGCGAAGCTGAGGAGAGTTGGAGCTGGTCTTCCCGAAGACTACCTATCTAGCTAAGGTAGCTAGCTTAGGTCAAGTAGCTCAACTCAACCAAGTTGAGCTGAGTTGAGTCTTTGAGAGCTGAAGTTGAGCTAGCCAAAGCTGGTTGAGAACTTCAGCTGACTAAACTTAGCTAGTTGATGGTAGTAGCTAATCCTAGTCAATTAGAGCTTCGATGAGCTGGATGGAGCTAAGAGGAGCTAAAGAGGAGCTGGGATCAGCTGAGTTGAGCTAGCCTGAGCTACCATCCAGCTGAGGTGAGCTGAATGGAGCTGAGCTGAGCTGACCCCATGAGCTGGAATGGGGTGGAATGAGTTGGGAGTCTGGATGAGGTGAGCTAAAATCAACTAAGATCCAGCTGAATTGGGCTTCTCCTTCATCTTTTACCTTTCTTAGTGCCAGGGTTTGTGCAATCTGATTTTCTGTTTATCCCTAACACTCAAATAAAGATGTCAAAAATAACAAAAAGAATGCAATGCATGGCTAACCTAAGAAAATTCCTAAATACAACCCAAAAACCCGATTGCAGAGTTGAAATCCTAAGAGCTAAGTGTGTTTAAGGGCATAAGAAAGATGATAAACTAGTGTTTATCACTGTATTATTGGTACTTGCCAAATTGGTAACCCTTCTGCCTCTTCTGATAATGTACATTTAGTTAAAGGGTTTAAACATAACTGATGTTAACACCATCATAGGCCCTAATTAGCCACATTTAGTCAAGTTTGAATGATAAAAACACATACCTAATCATCTAAGAGTCATAACTCCACATCATTCTAATTTGAGAAGAAAATAAGGAAATAGGGTTAATTATGCAATTTTAACAGCACATCGTAAATACAGATTAACCATGGGGTCACTAAGAGATTAATTGAAGGTCAATTGAGCACAAAAGTCTAAAGAGTGGATCAACACTAACTGAAACAAGGTTTCATGCATTTTGAGGGCAAAAATAGACTAAAAACCCTAATTATCAACCCCACTTTAATTAAAAATAAAATTAATGTAAATATTATAAACTTCATAGAAAAATATTATAAGAGCTTTAGTACCTTTAGTTTGACCATTTGAACCCATTTTGACCGAGAATAGAGTTTCAGATAGGAATTTACCCTGATTTAGGCTTTTGTGCAATTTACCTAGTTAAACATGGTCAAAACTCAAATCTAAGTACACCATTAGATTCCTTAGGTTCAAATTAGGTTGACACCAACATTTAGGCCCAATTAGAGTTCATCTTAACTAAGTTTGCAATCCAGTCCCTAAGATCTCTATTTCTTACAATCAACTTTCAAGTCTCTTGCGATTTGGTCCCTAACTTTCTCATCTTTCTTGCAGAAAGGTCCCTTAATCCATTGTTGGTGGGAACGCACCTACAATGAGATTCAAGGGAAGATTTCTCCCTCAAATCAAGTCCAAATCCCTCCAAATTTGGAGGGATGGATCTTGAGGTGATACCTGATCGTTTGAGTCACCTCAGGGCTTCCAAATCGGTTTCTAGAGCTCAAGCTCAAGAAAATTGGGGAAGTTTTCCTCCTAAAACCAAGGCTCAAGTAGGCCTCTTCCCTGATTTAGAGCTCGGTTCTGAGCTCTATAAAGAACTCCCTTGGTCCCAATGTCAATTTCAGCCAAGATTGGATCGGAATATCCCTCTCTCTTCCCCTCCGACCACCGCGCCTTCGGCTCCGGTGAGCCCTCTTTGATCACCTCCTACGGTCGTCCAACCATCAAATTGGACAGCTCTCTGGCTTCCCCTCTTCGTCACGAGTCTTGCCGGCCAAAGTAAGACCGCCATTGACCTCTTCTTCCTCGTCGTCGAGTCATTGTCAACTTCGCCTTCTTCAACTCCGGCCAACCAACGTCGGACGACTCAGCCCTCATCTCTCTCTCTAATCCTCTTATCCCTCTTCCTCTTCTTCCATAAATCACATCCACACCCTTTGCACCCACTTTTGACCACACAACCACGCACACCCCCATTGCCTTCTCCAACTCCGACATGAACTCCGACGAGTCCGCGCTGCCGCTCCACTCCAACCCGCCTACCACATTACCCATTATCTCTGCTATGATCCACTAATTAGAAGCCCCAACTTTATTGGGACTTCTGACCACGCACGTGTCCCACCGAACACCTTGTCCTATGCACACACTCTCTGATTTTGCCACACCTCCACACAAACGCTTGCTCCTAATCTCCACCACCATCACCTTTGCCGGACACCGGCAAAGCATTTGAACTTGTTTTATAGGGCCGCAAGGACGTATTTTGATTCCCAAGTTCATCGTCGGAGCACCGTCGCCACCTTCATCTTCTCCGTCACCGATCGCCTATCTCCGACCTTCATTCAACCTGCTACTGCCCTCGCTCGATGCAATTCCATCTCTTGAAGGCAGCTACAGCATCAATTGAAGTCAAATGCAACGGCAACTACTTCAATTGGCGTGAGCTTCAACAATTGCCAACACGCGGAGGGACGCAGCTACTTTAGTCCCACATCGGGGACTTAGAAGCACACGAAGGTGCATAAGAGGAATTTGTGACTTCAGTCGGTTGCTTATGAGAGCACCGGGGTGGGGTCCCGCTCACATGCTCCGCGCACGTGCCCTCGCCCACACTCACACCACACAGGTTTGGGCTTGGGATCTGTATACCTGGTACTGTTCACCTGAGTCTGACTTGAGAGAGAGAGAGATATATATATCTTAAGAGGAGGGAGGGGGTTTTTGTACTATAGTACCTTGGGATTCGTGCATTCCCCTCCCTTGCTCCATACTTACCCGTTGCTGAGCCTCGTGCCTCTGTGTTGTTCTTTGCCTTAGTTCTACTGAGGCCTTGTGCATGGCAGGCCCTTGTGCTTGCTTTAGTTCTATTACTATGGATTCATTGAGCTGACATGGAAAATTGCCATTAGTGGTTGCGGGTTACTGTTCAAATATTTGAGTTTGATTAGAGCATAAATTGTAGGGTTAATTTAGTGGTTTCAATCGCCATTTTTACCCCCTTCTTTTTACATTTTCTACCTGACATCTAAGATACATTCTGCTATACCTTGAATATCATTTTGATTTCATTGGCATTACTATTCTTGATAATTGTGATTAGTGGATTGATTTATTAAACTTGCTCCCTGCGAATGACTTTGGACTCACTTTTATTTTTGAGCTTATAAATTTAAATGTTGATTCACTTTTGTTGACTATACTGCAACATGCATTTTAAACTCGATGAAAGTGTCTTCAACAATAACTTGCTTAGTGTAAGTCAAATCTGTGAGAAAGGTTATAAAATTAGTTTCATCTTAATTGTTTTAAAATAAAAGACAAATAAACCAAGAAAACCCTCCTTAAAGGTCACAGATATAAAGAAATGTATATTGTCAACTTCGACAAATGTGATAGCATTGAAAGTCTAGTCACATCTGACGATGAGGTAATATTATGGCACAATCAACTAGGAGATGTTCACATGAAAAACATTAGTAAACTTGTGAAACATGTGCTAGTCAAAGATTTGCCAAAAATCAGTTTCAAGAAAAGCAAAGTTTGCGATTCTTGTGAAATTGGTAAACAAACAAAGAACTCTTTTAAACCTAAAAGGATGGTTAGCACTTCTCGACCCTTGGAATTACTTCACTTAGACTTATCCGGACCAACCAAATTTGAAAGCCTGAGTGGGTGCCAATACTGTCTCGTAATAATTTATGACTTTTAAAGGTATACCTAGGTATCTTTCCTAAAAAGTAAGGACTTCACTATTGATACCTTTCATAACTTGTAAGGAGATTGCAAAATGAGAAAGGATTAGAAGTCATTAAGATAAGATGTGATCAAGATAGATAATTTGAAAATCAATCTTTTTCTAACTTTTGTGATCAATTTAGGATTAAACATGAGTTTGCTTTTCGTAGAGATGCATCTCAAAATGGAGTTATTGAGAGGAAAAGTAGGACCCTGCAAGAGTGTGCCCACGCAATGCTATGCGAGTCAAAGCTGCCTCAATATTTTTTGGCTGAGGTTATAAACATTGCTTGCTATATCCAAAATAGATTCCTGATCAGACCTATCCGAAACAAAACACCCTTTGAACTCTATCATAGAAGAACACCTAGAATTTCCTATTTTAAGGTATTTGGATGAAAATGTTTTATACTGAATACAAGAGATAATCCTGATAAATTTGATGCTAAAAGTTCAAAAGGAATCTTTTTAGGTTACTCAACCATAAATAAAGCCTATAAAGCTTATAAAAAGAAGAATTATGTTGTTGAGGAAACACTACATGTATCTTTTGATGAAACCCTAAATCAGCCACAATCTTCTCACATTGATGATGATGAACACCTAGGAGATCCTTCAAACATACCAGAAGAAAACATCTCAGAAGATCTACCAAAAGATGTATTATACATGAAGGATCAGCCGAAGGAATTAGTAATAGAACTATCTAAAGGAGTTCAAACCTGATCATCAGCCAACACCTTAGGCTCTTCAGCCTTTGTCTCCCAACTAGAACATAAAAATGTTAAGGATTTCTATTCTAATGAATGCTAGATCATTGCAATGGAAGAAGAATTTAATCAGTTTGAAAGAAATCAAGTATGGGAACTTGTTCCAAAACTAGATTCTCAACCATTATAGGAACCAAATGGGTTTCCAGAAATAAGCTAAATGAATCAGGAGAAGTAGTTAGAAATAAAGCTATACTTGTAGCCCAAGGATATAATCAAAAAGAAGGAATTGACTTTGATGAGACATATGCACCTATGGCTTGCTTGGAATCTATTAGGATGTTGTTAGTCTTTACTACCCACATAGAGTTCAAACTCTTTTAGATGGACATCAAAACCGCATTCCAAAATGAATTTATCAAGGAGGAAATCTATGTTAAGCAACCTCTAGGTTTTGAAAAATGTTAACC
The DNA here is from genome assembly GCA_037157565.1 of Thalassia testudinum. Taxonomy (NCBI): domain Eukaryota; kingdom Viridiplantae; phylum Streptophyta; class Magnoliopsida; order Alismatales; family Hydrocharitaceae; genus Thalassia; species Thalassia testudinum. Next base: position 131,906,370 of record JAZHRO010000077.1, read on the forward strand.
ATTAAGAACATGTCTATAAATTACATAAACTTTATATGGTCTAAAACAAGCTCCACTAGCTTGGTATAACATATTAAAAAATTATCTAATGGAAAATGATTTTAAAATTAGGAAAATAGATCCAACTCTTTTTATAAAAAGAAAAGAAAATGAAATTATATTAATTCAAATTTATATTGATGACATTATTTTTAAAGCTACTAATGATCTTTTATGCCAAGAGTTCGCCAACGTTATGCAGGATCAGTTCGAAATGAGCATGATGGGAGAACTTTGGTTCTTTCTTGCTCTTCAAATGGACCAATTGTCCTCTGAGATATTCATATCCCAAACGAAGTACACCTCAAAAATTTTAAAGAAATTCTCCATGGATAAAGTGAAAGGAAAAGAAACACCTATGGCAGCTTCAACACAACTCAAGAGTAATTAAACAGGTAAGTCTGTAGATCATAAGTTATATAGAAGCATTATAGGATCTCTACTTTATTTAACTCATAATCGTCCTGACATTCTTTTTAGCACTTGTTTGTGTGCTCATTTCAAGTTGACCCTAAAGAAACACACCTAAATGCGGTAAACAGAATACTTAGATACATAAACCACACCTCAGACCTAGGACTTTTCTATTCCAAGTCAGCCACATTGGATCTTTACTCCTTTTGTGATTATGATTATGCGGGTAGTCCCACAGACCAAAAGAGTACTAGTGGAACATGTCAATTTCTTGGAAATTCACCAGTCTCTTGGTTCTTTAGAAAACAAAACATTGTTTCCTTATCCACAATGGAAGCCAAATATATAGCTGCCTCCTTAGCTTGTTCGCAACTATTTTGGATGAAACAAATCTTACAAGATTTTGGCCTAGCTTATAAAAACAACAAAATACTCGGTGACAATACTAGTGCCATTAACCTATCTAGAACCCTAAAAAACACTCTAAAACAAACAATATTGATGTCAGGCATCACTTTCTAGAGAATTATGTACTAAAATGTGAGATAAACTTGAGTCTGTTCAAACTGAAAACCAGTGAGCTGATATTTTCACCAAACCCTTGCCAAAAGATAGATTTAACCTTATATGTCATGCCCTAGGCCTATCAAGATTAAAAGAATTAATTGAAAAATCTTGATTGATACGTTTTGCATTCTTGATCAATCAAAATTTTTATTTTGGTAGACCAAGACTATTTGATCAATCAAACATCTCAGATTGACCAACCACTTTTTGGCTGGAATTTTCCCTCCAAAAATTTGAAGTTTGGTCGACCAAAAATATTTTTTGATTAACCAGGTTGTTTGGGTGGGAATTTTTCCTCCAAACCTTTGAACCTTGATCGACCAGAATACTTATCTGATCGATAAATTTCAATTTTGATCAACCAGTTCTAAACGAAATCCACTTTCCTGATTTCGTTAATCTCGATTCTTTCCACCAAATTTGTGTCCATTACCTTGATCACCTACCTTATATGTTTTTACCATACTAATCTCTTCAAAAAATATAAAAATACCCACTTTTTACCACTCACTTTTTACATCAACTAGACCCCACCAAACAAGCCTACCCCACCTAAATCTACCCCACACGACCGAACACACCAACCACACCACTAACCAAACCTCCAAGCCCTCTCCTCCATCTCCTTGCCGGTGCCACCGACCAACGAACAAGCACCACTAACCACGTCGACGATCATTTCCCCCTCCGCTCCCCTTTTGATCGATTATTTCGATCTATCATGATATAACCCCTAAGCCCTATCCAAATCTCTATTTCTTTTGGATTTCCTATGCTTAGATGGTTGTATACCTTTGTTGTGTAGAACTTGTGGGCTTGATCAACTCCATTATTGGTATATGTGAGCAAATCAATCCGTGGACACCTTTATTTTTTTTCATTTTTGTCATTTTGATTGATCAATTAACCCACCTGGTCGACCAAAAATCGCCATTTCCAGAACCCTATCCATCTGTCTTTTCATTGACCAAAGCATCTTGTTTGATTGACCAACAAGTCTTTTTCTCGCGATTATGGCCTTGAAATGCGCACACCCTTCCTCTTCCTCCTCACGTGATGACACTTTTGATCAATATTTCATCATCCAGGCTACCTGTGAATGGTTTTCCATTTTAGCCAAGTTATCTCTGCATGTCGGTCGCCCCGTCGATTTTCCCTACTTTGAGATGATATTTCCCAATCTTCGAGATAAGTTTGCATATCACCAAATTCTATCTTTTTTAGCGTAATTTCCATACTGGTTCCAAAAATAGCTGCATCCCTAGTGTTGACCCCATGGCTTGTCACCTATTTTACACGAATTTGAAAAATATAAGTAAGGGGCTCAACATTGAGCTTACCTCTAATGTCTATGGAATAGAAGTCCTGGTGAATCCCAATATCCTCACGGAGATACTTGGTTGTCCTAGTGTTGGGCCCACTTTTCTTGAGATCCACTTGCAGACCAAGAGCGACACTATTAGGGAGACTCTGCTGAGTCCCTCCCATTATGATTCGGTTCACCCAGCCAAATCCCTGTATTTTCGTCGTCTTCCTTGATTTCTGAATCATGTCATTTTATGGAATTTTATGTCAAAGTCTACCTCCTTTAAGAACTGCCTGGGGATCATGCTTGCCACACTTTATCCCTTTTTAAAGAGCAAACGGTTCAACTGGAACAACTTGATTCTTTATTTGATGAATAAGAAATCCACCAGCTCCTTCAAATTTGAGACACTCTTATCCCACATTTTGCTACATTTTCATGTCCCAATGGATATCAATCATAAATAATTTATCACTAAAGTCTCCATTTTTTACAAGCTCACATATGCTAAAATGGAGCAAGCTCAGGGAGCCTCTGGCGAGGATGCAGATCCACAGCAGTAGCTGCCTCAGGAGCATGACTGCCCTTCTACTCAAGGAGCTTCTTCTGTTGTACCTCCAACCTTCTTGCCTTATGAGCACTTCATAGCTACCTACTCTCCTCTAGTTTGACCTTCTCCTTCATTCTACAACCAGGAGTGGGGCTATCTAGACATACCACTCTCAGGTAGGGACTCCGTCAGTATTCAGGACGTTACTGATGAGAAATCATTGATGATGCATAGGCAGTGAGAGACAGACTCAGTCATGATAAGGCACTGGCATTAGGTATTCCAGTAACTGAATGCTTAGGGACAGTTCTTGGATAGACTTGGAGAGGGTATTCATAGCTTGCAGTAGCAGCACCACAGGCCTCCTTGTCCTCGCCACTCTACTACAATTCCTCCTTCTGCAGCACCTCCTCCTCCAGCAGCGACAGATCGGCAACTTACTCCTACTCGCTAGATAGTTAGGTAGCCTAGTGGCATCACTTCGTTGGTCTGGTTATTTATTACAGTCGTGGTATATAACAAAGAGATTACCAATTTAATACAAAAATTTTTTTTACTCGAAACAAGTTTCCTGAGGTCGAACTCAGGGAGCAACTATAATCCTAGAAGCATAAAGGTTCATAATAATAAGAGAGAGAGAGCAAAAGTTCTCTTTTTTGTTGGCTTCTTCTCCTCTCTTCCTCTTCTCTTTTCTTCTCTTGCAGCTGATTCTTCTCTTCCTTCAATCTGCCTTGCCTTCTTCTCTCTTCTTTTCTTTCTACGGCTGTGGTGACCCTTTCTCTTTTTCCTTTCTTCCTCTCTGATTTTCTTCTTTTCTTCCTTGCGGCAGCAGAGCTTCTGCCTTCTCTCTCTTTCAGCTGCTAGGTCTTCCTTTCTTCTTCCTTCTTTTCTTCTTCTGCTCTGGCCGTTCCTCTTTCTTCTTCAGCCTACCTTCTTTCCTGCTCTAGCTGCTGACCTTCCGTCGTCTGACTCAGTGCTCAGACGACTTAACTATGCGTTTGCTACAGTGCGACCCCTTTTTCTTCTCCTTCAGCTCCTCTCCTTCCTTTCTTCTTCAGCTGCTAGTGCGGCTAAGTCTTCAGCCGCTCCTCTTTCTTCTCCTTCCTTTGCCTGCTTCTTCTTTTTCCTTCTTCCCTACGCGCACACACAACGATCAGTGCAAAACCTACCCCTACCCCTTCCCCGCGTCTCTCTTTCTCTCTGAATCTCTCTTTAGGAAAGCTCTCCAGAGCCGAGTAATCGGGTTCAGGTTGCACGCCTGGGACCAGGCCCATCGGCATGCGGTGGTGGGCGAGGAGTGCTTAGTCGGGTAGTCGGGTTCGGCCCAGACCCGCGGGGCGTGAGCGCAGGCGAGGGCGGGCGAGCGCGTGGCGCGCTGCGTGCGTGTGAGGGACCTGACCCCTGTGTATCGAAAGCGAACAACTCTATTCACTTTTTCAATTTAAGTGTGGGCACAAGGCCACACACTTACGAGGTGGGACTTGTAACGACCCGATTCCCGAGTCCCTACAAGACACGAGAACCGGATCGACTCGACTAATCCCAAGACCTGGTCGTCCAACGAGGAAGTAACCAAAAGAGCAGTAAAATAAACCACATTCAGCATGAATATAACTAACAGTAAGAAAATACAGCAGTAAGGAAAGAAACCACTACAGTATATACCACCACAACAGTAGAACAACATTCATAACATAATATGAACTACAGGTAAAGAAAAGTACAGTGGTAACAAGAACTACTCACTACAGTGGAACCAAAAAGAGGTACAAGAGAACAGTGGTAACTCTACTGGACCCTACTCGGCCCAGCGACCTCTGCAGCCGCTGACCCTGGCTGCTCAACACCTGGTCCTGAAAGGTAACGAGTGTAACACGTCAGCAAAACGCTGAGTAGAGTGGCAGCTAAACTAAAGAAACAGTAAAGTGTACAGTAGCTGTTTTAATTTTCTTTCTTCCTTTATTTACGTCTTTCTATTGTTTCAAAATTTATCTATTTCTCAGATCCTTCACTTGATCTTGAATGTTCCTCGTGGGAACGATCTTGATTGCAGTCTTTTCCAAAAAGTAGAAGTAGCACGTGGTGTTCTCCTAGCCGGGAGAGTCCCCGTGGTGATCCTACTCTCAGTCAACCACCCCAAGGTCACGAACAGGCGTAACGGTGACTACGGCACGTGCGATAAACGCACAGGTAGCTAACCCGTACTGGCACGCAGTCAGTCGTTTCCGTTAACGGGTGTGCCCAAAGTACAGCACGGAACCAGCACAGGGCAGAGCCCTCTCAGTAACAGGGGTCGAGCCCCTCCACAGTAACCAAACAGGGGCTTTGCCCCTCCACAGTCCGCACACCCTCGCCTGACTACCCTGGTTTGCCCAGTGGGCCTAACAAGTTGGTGTAGGTGAGCTAACAGAACCCCGGGGCCCGTGGGGTAGCTAGTACTCGCCCTACACTAGTAGCTCTCCTCGGTACTGCGTGCACGAGAGCCAGCAAGTCGGTACAAAGTGGCCAGACCTAACCTCGGGTCCCTGGGGCGGCTGGCTCCGCTCTGCACTAAACAGGGGGACAGCCGCTCTCCTTGGTGCTCCGTACTCAAGGGCCATCTCACTTCCCCAATTCTATTCCATTCACCTTCCAGGAGTTCTACTCTTAATTGTCCGTAGGGTTCCAGCTCTTTTAACTTAGCACATTCAGGTTACACCTTTCCAGTTTCACGTTCATACATCCCATATTCTCAGACATGCTCATTTATTCATAACAGGCAGTAGTAAAACCAATTTACAGGTAGCTATTATTTCCTTTCCACATTTTCCAAGACTGCAGTATTCATATATTCCACTAGTTCTTCTCATCCTAGGATTCATGCCATACCCTAGGATCTATCATACAATCTAGTTTTCCAATCCTAGGATTCATGCAACACCCTAGGATCTACCATTCATTCTAGTTTCTCATTCCTAGGATTCATGCAATGTCCTAGGTTCTATTTAAGGTTCCATAATTTAACAGATTATACTAATAAACTTAAAAGCCACTCTACCGATTACAACAGGCGTACTAGGGGCGTGATCGGGAATCCCGCGTACCTCCGCAACCCCCGAGACTGCAATGGAACGGGATCCTATCACAAGGATCAAACACAAGGAGTTTCTCAAAACAGTATACAACTACTGTAGACGGGTAGAGGATTTAATTCCGAAAAGCACGCAACTTGAAACGCGGAAAACGGACTCCGAACGGGTCCTAAACGGGTCGAAAATGACGAAACAGTGCAAAATCAGACGTCTGGAACTTCTTCCAGACGTCTTAAAAAATGGGATCAGAAGGTACCTTGTCCTGCGTGGTCTCTCAGACGTCCAGAAGCCTGCGGGGGAGTCTGGCCTAGTTCCCGACGTCCGATGGTCACCCCGGACGTCTGGAAGTCCCTCCAGTCGTCTGGCACCACTGCCAGACGTCTGATTCACGTTGGATGCGAATCTCAGAACCTACGCGTACCCATTCCTCGTGCTCAGTACGGACGGTCGAAGGAAAGGAAGAAGGTACGAAAATAACTTACCTTTCAGACGTCTGGACAGTCCTCCAGACGTCTTCCCCGTCATCTGGTTGGAAACCCAGACGTCTGATTCTGGAAAAACTTCCAGAATCAGAGCGCGACTCGCCCCCCGCCCGCGACGGACGGCCACGCCGTGCCTCGTCCGCCTGCTGCTCGAGCTGCAGCAGGCCTCCCGCGTCACCCCGCATCTGCTGCTCCCCCGCCAATCGGCTCTAGCAGCCCCGGCAAGCTCGCCCTCACGGCCGAGCACCTCCTCTTCTCGCGCAACACCTCCTCCCACACTCGCCGCGACTGCCACCGCCGCCGCTCGCTCACTCTCGCACTGGCTGGAAGGAGAAGAGGAAGGGGCGGAGGCGATGAGAGTGAGGGAGAGGGCGAGGCTTTCTAAAGCCGCGCGGGGAGAGAGAGAGAGAGCGAGACAGAGGGCAGCCTGCGCCCGCAGGAGAGAGGGAAAAAAGTGACCGCAGGTCTGCGTGCATAGGCGCGCAGACGCAACCGCGCGTGCCGCCGAAACCGAATCCCAGACGTCTGGGCCACCTCCCAGATGTCTTAAAAGACGTCTGAAGCCACGCGTTCGTAACAGGACTAAAGTCCCACCTCCAATCTGTGCACCCGCAGGCGAGAAGGCGCTGCCAATTGGGGCAGCAACGAGCGTTCATGACCCCAATTGCAAACCTGGGTGCACTTGCGGAAGCAACCCGCACTGCCTGGGACTCACACCTGGGCTGGAGGCATCCTGGAGCTGCTTGCGAAGGAGCTTCAGTAGCCCGTCAATGGTGGCAAGGAGGCGGAGACCTGAAATCACAAGCACAGCCTCTCGGCCACATCAGATAATGTAGGGAGCTTCGTTAGAGGGCGGCGAAGGCGGTGCAAGGGTCGGCGAGGCGCAGGGGCGCCTGTGGCCGTGTGCCTAGGGCAGACTGTGGGTGCGGAAGTGGGTTTGTTCGGGGGGTGGTCAGGCGGTGAATGGCGGTGAATGGAGTGGGGGAAATAGTTGAGTGGAGTGAGGGGGAGCTTCTGGGCTTGTCGGCGAGGGGTGAGGTGGTCTGTGGAGGTGGAGCGAACTCGCCGGAGATGGCGATAGAAGATGGAGCAGATGGAGGTGTAAGTGGCGATCGGTGGGTTAAAAATGGTAAATCAAGAAGGGAAAAATATAAGGGAGAGAGAGAGAAAGATTCCTACCTACTTAGTCGACGAAGAGGGAGAGGGAGGCATCCGGTTCGTGCCTGCCGGAGCTGGGGACGAAGATGCTCAGGAGGGTGTTATCGGCGACGAGGAGGAGATCGGAGGGCGCCAGCTGGTACGGCCTGGCGTGGGACGACGGAGTAGAGTAGGCAATGCTGCAGGTATGGCAGCAGAGTAACGAGGAGGAGGGAGGATCGCCGGAAGCTCGGACTGCCTGACCGGAGAGGGAAGAGACGAAATCTAGGGTTTCTCTCGGCCAAAACTAGCTTGAAGGAGACGGCAGACCCTGCCGCTCCTTAAATAGGCACTGGTGAGGAGAGGAGATCGAGGAGGCGACGTGCCGCTTTTGCCGGAGTGTGGCCGGAAATGGACACCCATGCCTTTCATGCGTTCACACGAGAGGCATGGTTGGTTACAGAGGTCAGGGGAGGGTCCCTGCGACAGAGGACGACGCAGGGAACCCCCCGCTTGTTCCAAAGGACGGGTGCCCTGCCCTGCGCGACGCCATCCTCCACGCAAGGTCGTCGGAGGTATGGTGCTACGTAGAAATGGCAGGGGGGACTGTTCTGCAAAGAATGAAGAGAAGATAGGGGGCTAATCGCAAGGGTTTCAAAAGATAAGGGTCAGAAAGTAAATTAAGAGAACCAATTTGTAAAGTCGGTCAAGATGGTCTTATCTTAGGCCCAAATTTTTATACCAGACTAATTTTAACCTAAAGATTTTAATGGTGAAATTTGATTTTCGGTTGGACCATGTTTGACCGGTCAATTGCACGAAAACCCTAAATAAGTTATAAATTGGGCATGGTTCTCATTTTAGGTCAAAATAGGTTGCAAAGGCCAAATTGAAGGTTTTAAACCCTAGGGAATATTTTTCCATGAATTTACCTTTAATTACCCTGTTTGCACACTGCATTGGTGAAATTGCAATTTTACCCCTTATGATTTGTTTTGTTCTTTAACTCAGAATTTTCTAAGCTAAGCCTCTCTTTAGGTTTTTAGGAGCTTTTTCACACTCATTTGGATTAAATTGTGCTAGTTAGGGTTCATGATGAGGTTCTCATCATAGCCGACGCTGTCTTCTTCCGCTCAGAGACGCCTCTGTCTTGGCCGTCCATCCTCCTCTTCAAGCCCTCCAGATTTAACGGATCTTGAGCTTGATACAAACCTCCAGAGCATTATGGATGCCTTCCTTGCATCCCTAGAGTAGTTTATATATATATATATATATATATATATGCTATGGACTTTATTAATATCTTGTTAGCACTTTTCATTTCTGGTCTGTATAACTTTATATTGTGTGGAATTGATTTATCTTTTAGTTGAATGATTATATTTGAGTTGCTTATATAGTTCAGCTTTATGCTTATTAGATGTTTTACCTGCTTCAACTACTTGTTTAAGGGGGCGAAGTTAAAATTGGAATTATCTACTTTACTTGCTTTTTACTGAAACAAAAAGGGGGAGATATTATGCATATCACTTGTCTAAATTCTTATACAATTTTTTAGCTATCTCTCTATACATAATTATAATTTTGCTATCCTCAAAATGTGGGACAATGTTGGTACCTACGTTTTGATGCTTCAAAATTATGTTCCCTATCAAGACTAAGCTTTTAGATTCTTTCACTGACTCATGGAAAAGAAGCAAAGCTCACTATAGTCTTTCGTTGAGTCTTTTATATTAAATTGAGTCTAGATTATTTGTACGAAACCTTAAATGATTTTCGCGCTAAACGTAAATTACTAAATTCAAGTTTTTAGGATAATTGATCGACCAAAACTCTTTGATTGGCCAATCAACTAGGTTAATCAATCAAAAGTATTCAAATTAGGAAGTTCATTAAAATACCTTTAATCGATCAAATAACTTAATTAATCTACTAATAGGTGATCAATCAATAACTAGTTTGACTGACCAAAAGCCATTGTGATCAACCAAACTACCTTAATTGATTGACCCAATGGGCTCGAAAAACTTCCTTTCTAAGTCAATTTCCTAGTATAAATAGAAGAACTTGGTAGCATTTTTCTACAAACAATCCAGAAAGAAAAATCTCTAGAAAAAAAGCTCTCATGCTTTCAACTCTGTAGTCCTTCTGCATTTCTGCTTCTACGCTTTCAAAAGCACTCTGATCAAAAAGTCTCTACAAAAACATCAGTTTGTTTTTCCATTGAGGTTCCATAGGATTACCTTGTATTTACTTTTATCAATTGCTTTGATTCGAGTCCCAATTTGTTTTGGGAAGATTCGTTGTTGCTGTGTTTCTCTTCAGGTTATTAAGAGAAGGGAATTTGTAAGAAGTTGTGCCACCCTCATTTCAAGTGGTGCGTTAGTGGATTGACTAACTTGACTAGTTGGGAAAATCCTAGGTTGGGAGGCTTAGGTAGTGAAATTTACCCGAGAGGGTTTCCACTATAAATTTAGATGTAATCGTGTATGAATTTCTATGGCTTAAATTTATTTGTTTCGTAGTTAAATTTTTAAATTATCAACAATACTATTCACCCCTCCCCTGTAATATAGTACTTTAGATCTGCAGGGCCCTACATCTCTCTCCCATCATTCAAAGCATACTGAAAATATGAAAATGATACAATTTTATTAAAATCATCTCTAAACTAAATAACATTCAAGTACAAAGTTGTTAAAATAAACTAACATAATGACCCTTGACCATCTTAATGCTTCTTCCACCCAGACAGTGGGTCTGTGCTGGAGCTTTGGCCCTATTAGCCTTATTTTTCCTTACTTGCTCCTATAATAAAAGCATATATATATAAATTACTAAATAAATTCATCTTTTATTATGAATTTAAGATATATGAATTTAATATAAACATTTAGAATCAATTACTAACCTCCGCTTTGAGATTCATCCAATGCTCTCACGCCTTCTTCCAATGTTCAGGCATGACATCAGGAGGGTAATTCTCCATTGCCTCCCTATGCGACATGTTTAAGAAAAGTTGGATAACAAATATAAAATGTTAGTAATAATATATGAAATCATGTACATAATAAATGTGTAAATGTTTAAAAATTTTTACTTTTCTCTTTATCTTTGTCCTTCAATCTCTATGGAGCTTGGTGATGTGCTTAAGGATATACCTTGGGGCATTGGGGTCGTCACCTCAACTGTAACTCATCTACATTTATTTTGAGAAAATATGTCAATCCTACATAAAAATATTTAAGATAAAGTTATAAAAATAATATTTAAGATCTATTGCATTACCTCTAACTGTCGGAGGAGTTGTCTCTCCAGCTTTGCGGGTACTCTCATCCAGTCGAAGTAGCAAAGTGGGACGATGGATTTCACCATCATGCCCACTCGATTGATGAAGCGAGGATAATTTTCCGCCCCCCTGTGGATCTAAGCCTAATCGTTATTCTGAGGCCCTCGAGGACACGTTGGAGATCTAGATCATTTGTCTTCCCCCGTCCTTTTCTTACTCTACCTGCGTAAACATTAATCATATTAATTAAATATATCAACTATATAATAAGTTCTGAAATATAGAAGTAACATACTTTTAAAATGTATAGGAATTCTTACCAATACTTGTACCTACCACGCTTAGGTCCACATGTACCGGGGCCGTACTCTGAACCTGCTCCTCCTACTCATCGTTCTCATCCTCGTCCTCCTCCTCTGATGCCCACAACTCCAGCTGATAATCTGGATCAACCAATACTTACTCTGGCTCAGTAGCAGGAATCTCCTTCCTCTTTCCCTTCCCCTCGCCACCCGCGCATATATTATATCACGAGATCGTGCTAGGTCCCCGAGTCCTAGAAATCGTGATTGAGAAGGAGCCTGCAGCCAAGGGGCTTGCTGAGCCTAGGGAGATGGCTCGAGCTGGGTGGATGGCTGTGTGTGAGAGGGAGCCTTTTTATTGCTTTTTTCTTAAACCCCTTCATTTGCAATAACAAATAAATACAAAAATTAATACAGCTGAAAATAATTTATAAAGAATTAATGCAAAAATAAACAATTACATAAAGGGCACGCTTGTTTTGTAGCGATGGAATGCAATCAAGTATAGAATGGAATGAGGCAAGGAACAGAAAGGAATAGTTGATTCCATTTCATTGTTTGAATTACGGTAGGAATGGAATTGTTAAGGATGGATCTAATTCCTTTCATTTGTTTTATAGGATCAGTTATCAAGATGAATGGAATCAAAACTTTTTTACATATTTAACCCAATACATTTTTAAAAATATGGTACATGTCAATTTTAACATAAAATTTAAGTTATTTACATCTTAATCCATTAATAAGGAATAAATATTATTAATTTACATAAAAGCCCTTAAATTTAAAGAAATATTAGGGTCTACTACTTTACAAAAGAAATATTAGGGTCCAGTAATTTAAAGAAATATTAGGTGCAAAAGAATACAAATCACGTAAAATCTTGCATTATGGATCCAGTAGTTTACCAAAAAAAGACTTTCAGACCAAGTAAATTTTTTCATAAAGTATATTTAAGATTTGGTTTCTAAATGGAACTCCAGTATGTTTGTGATAGGTTTATTTTTATCATAACTTTTAGTTAAAGGTTGTCACCTTTAACAAATGAGTACTTGCTTTTCTTGTTTGAAAAAGAAATAGTCACTTATTATTACATTTTTTTTAACATATTAATTCTCTAAATTATTTTGACTTCTTCAAAATATCATCAACAATTTATGTGAGCTACAAATTCTTTACAGTAAGAGGAACGTAAACTAAACATTTGAAAATATGAGCGCAATGTGTTTAAATTTGTGTGCAGAGGTACAAATACAATAAGAAAATAAACTAAACTAACAATGTTTGGATCAAATCAGTAGCTCCACAAATACAATAGGACAATTGTGAAGTTACTCCAACCACAACACTTCGATATACTCCTCCATCTCCCTACTTAACTAAGCCAGTGGTGGAAGGGTGAGCTTATTGTATACATACTGTGCTCACATCAATCAATTGCAATTAAACATTTTCAGAAAACCTCCTATATGTCACACAAATACGGAAAACATCTTTTTATAAATTCAAGTGGTGTTATAACATGCTGGTTCCACTTGATTATGGTTGCAGGTTAACTTGTTAATGCACGCATATTATAACATGTTGCAAAAATGTACGAAAAAACATGTAAGCAATGATTTTTTCCTTTGAAAAAAATATATACAAGACCCTCTAATCACTTGTTTTCATTTCCTCTTAAAAAGAATCATAAACATAACCTATTTCCTTACATCTTTATCATCATACATTTGTGCACCCTATCATATGTTTAATTCAAAAAAGAAAAGGGGGTGCCTATGGAAAAATGCCACACATCAAGATGTCCTGTTCGACACCTCTTGCTCCCCCAACACCATTCTCCAACACCTCTTGCCCGACCACCTCTGACCCACCTCCTCCCCCAACTTCACAACCCTCCTGCTCGACCACCTCATCCCAACTTCGCAACCCTCCTCCGCCGTCCGCTTGCTCCGCTGACCCTCTTTCCCACTCAACCACCCAGACCGTCCATCCGCTCTGCTGACCCTCCTCCTTCCTCACTCGACTAGTCCCAGCCATCCACCTGCACCGCCGACCCTCCTCCTCCTCCTCCACTTGACCAGCCCTGACCATCTACCTACTTTGTCTGGTTGACACTAATGACTCCACCAACTGACGACCTCTATAGCCCCCCTCCTCCCCAATTCGACCACTAGGCCGACGACGCCTATGACCCTTTTTTTCTTTAAAAAAAAAATTATACCTGAATGCTAGGAGACACAAAGTGGTGATGAACATCAATGCTGCAGAGGAATAGATCAGCATTACGAAAATATGATTTGATGAACGTCAAGTTTGTGGAAGAGATCAGCACAATTCATTTCTATCAAGTTGATGTTGCGTAGAACATCGAGATGCTTGTGGAGATGATGCACAATTTTAATAGACTACGAAATGGTCTAATTTGGAAAGAGATTAGCGGAAAGGATTACTGAATCCCAAGGGGGTTGGTGGGATTGGGAATTCCTTCTTTCATGAGAATGGGAAAATCTTTGGAAATATTATTCCTTTGTTAAATTTGACATCTAAACACGGTAATGGAATCAAGAGGGGGATTTTCATTCCATTCCTCCCCTGATTACTACAAAACAAACACGCCCAAAGGGAACCTATAATGAAATAAATACACAAAGGAAGTACAGAAACGTGAAAATATGAAATGCATAAGTAAACAATAAAGGAAACAAAGTAAAAAATTGTTACTAACCTTAGATATCCACATCTATTGCATTTGAATCCAAATGAGTTTCTTCCATTAATTCTTAATATGCTTTAGATTGTGTGTCAAAGTGACAGCGTAGTACTATTCTTATTAATATAACCCAACCTCTTTGCCAATTATTAGGGCGTAAAACACTTGTGTTGCTTGATATACCAATGTGAATGGTTCAGAAGACTACAGAATTTAACGGTTATGATTTAAACTCAAGAAATTATGTTTCTTGTCAATTTTAAAACCAATGCCCTCTTTAAAAACATCAAACTAATGACATTTAAATAAGACAACTCTATGATCATATTTGAAGTTGATCTCCACAATTTCTTAGATTTCACCGTAACATCCATATGGACCAATGGTAAGATCAGAATCAACAACTCTAGCCTGTTGTGTAACATTTTTATCATGAATTTCTTTTATTCTAAATTTGAACCCATTTATTATATACCCAAAGTGGTAATGTGCATGATGTAATAGTTTATCGACAATTACATCAAAATTTAGTATCCATCGTGGGACTTTATTCACTTTTAATTGATGAACATGGTGTTTAAATCAATCCAAGAAGTAAAATTCAAATGTACCTGAATGAGATAATCATTCGAATTCCTCGTAGAATTGATCAATCTCTAGAATTTACTTTAAAATATATAAATGTGCCCAACATGTGTTAATTTCCGAAATTGACTTGTATTTTGTAGGAAAATCGACCTTCCTGTAGTAACAAAAATTGACAAACATTCTTCATCATTTTCATTCTATTTCCCCTTATAGTTCCTTTTAAGTTTATTAAAGTGATTATCTATTTCATTCATGTACATGGATGTAAAATTTATACACTCCACCAAAAAGCCTTCTACAATTGAACCTTCCGACTTCACCTTGTTCAAGGCATAATGTTTTAAATTTTTCAAAAAATGCTCCACAGGATATATCCATCTGAATTGTATAGGTCTTCTCATTCTCACTTCATTTACAAGATGCAACGTAACATGAACCATTACATCGAAGAAGGCTGGGGGAAGAAACCATTCCATCTTACAGAGAGTGATGACTATTTGTTTATCCCAGTGGTTCAACATATCATTTTGTGGTGTCTTTGAACAAACAGCTTTAAAAAAATCCACTCATTTCTATGAAGGAATCAACAACTAGCTCAGGTAGTATCCTCTGTATCGCCAGTGGAAACAATATTTGCATATAAACATCAAAGTCATGACTTTTGAAGCTAGATATCTTCTTTTATGCTTCATTCACACAACGAGAAAGCTGCGACGAAAAATTGTCTGGCACCTGAATATCCGTTAAGAAGGAGAACAGTCTACTCTTCTGATCTTGATTTAAATTTTAAATACCAAGTAGGAAGTAGCTATCGTCCTCATGAATATGCAGCTCAGGACAAAATCCCTAAGCTCGTCATGTCTTTTCTTATTTTCACCATGTCCTTTGTATCATCAATCAGATTTAATATGTCTAAGATATTCTATTTCAAAAAAATATATATGTCTAAGATATTGTCCATCACATTCTTTTTGATGTATATAACAACTAATTTATGATGTATCGTAAGATCTTTCCATTATGACAACTCCATAAAGAAAATTCTTTTCTTTCAAAACCTAGAATTTTTCAAGGTCGTCTGATCATGTTGGAATGGTTGACTCAACCATTTCACCTATTTTTTGTAATCTCTCCATAATAACCTGACCCGGAAACCTGATAGAATCTGTAGTAAGCTTATTCCTTGGATTTTTCTTTGAATACCGATACATCCTATCATTAAATTTATCTCTAAATTATGATGTTCGCCATATATGTTCAATGGGTAGAAATCTAAGATATCCTAAATAACAGAACTTTTTACTTTCCGACAGTCGCAGGTGATGAGTATCTTCCATATAGACTAAGCAAGCAAGCTTTCCCTTAATACTCCAACCTAACAAATTTGTATATGCCGAAAATTCATTTATGGTCCACAATAATGTAGTAAGCATTTGGAAGAATTCTCTCTTTTTTGCATCATACGTCATTACGCCAGTGTACCACAACTGTTTGAGTTCGTCGATCAATGGTTGAAGGTAAACATCTATTGCATTTCCTAATTATTTTCAATCGAGGATTAATATGGTCAACATCATGAATGATGATCCCATACACAGCTAGGGAGATAAGCTATAAATGGCTACTACAACTGACCATATAGAATACAACAGGTACATACTCTTAAATGGATTAAATTCGTCACCTACAAGACCCACTCGTACGTTTCTTGCCTCTTAAGAGAATGAAATGTTTCTGTTGTCAAATCTCTTCGACTCCTCTGAATTAGTAGGATGACATATTCTTCCGTCTTGCGATTTATAATCTTGGTGCCATGATATCCACCTTGCAGTTTTACTTGATATAAAAAGATGTTGATGCCTAGGTGTTAATGGAAAGTAATGAAGAATCTTCTGAGGTTGTTTCTTCTTACTGTCATATTTTCCCCTCTTATATCTCTCATGTCCACATTCGTGACAGCTACTTAAGTTTGCGAATTCATTTCTGAACAAAATGCAATCATTCGAACATGCATCAATCTTCTGACAATCCAAACTAAACTTACGAATATGTTTCCTTGCCTCGTACCATGAAGTCGGAAAATCATTTGGATTATTCAATAGCTCAACAACGAACTGAAGTATTTCTAACATGAATTTAACACTTGCTCTATTCATAACCTTAAACTGAAACATCATCAACATAAATGGCAACTTAGACATACTCGTAACCCCAGAAGCAATAGGATTTTCAGCCGCCTTAACAGCATCATATAACTAATCACAACTTCTCAACGAATCTTCCTCATCTGCATTTATATCATCACCTGTTCT
Source organism: Thalassia testudinum (assembly GCA_037157565.1). Taxonomy (NCBI): domain Eukaryota; kingdom Viridiplantae; phylum Streptophyta; class Magnoliopsida; order Alismatales; family Hydrocharitaceae; genus Thalassia; species Thalassia testudinum. Next base: position 131,923,140 of record JAZHRO010000077.1, read on the forward strand.
CATCTCATTCAACATTTCTTGTATTTCTTCACCTCCACTATTAGCAATCCCTTCGTCAATCCTTCATCAACAATCATTTCATTGTTTCTAACTTCCTTAGTAAAATCTTCTCCATGAGCGGCCTAATTAGTGCAATGTTGCCACCAACCATTACAAATCAAGTGCTCAAGCACTCAAGCACAGTGTTCCGCTGGTGCAAGGAACCATTTAAACATCCTCTACATGGGCAGAAGATCTTATCAAATAGTTCTTCTCACCTAAATATCTTCTTATTATCATGAAATGCCTAATCCAGAAATGAAATTACTCCATACTTATTTCTGGTGTAATCTGAACTCCTCAATCCAATCCAATACTTATCCATGATAACCTAAATTTTAAGGTAAACAAAACACTAATTAGGAAGGGAAATGAGTGAATGATGTGTCTCTTGATTAAGATTTTCACTTTATAGCTCATCATTGAAGATTTGCTCATAACTTAGGTTTACTTGTTACATGTAATCTCTGTGCAGGGTAATTTCAGCAACATCTTCCCGCACTTTTCTAGTATACCCCCCAATACTTACCTTAAATAGATTTCCTTTAACACCCAGTTAAGGGTACTGCATGGAAGTGGATAAGATTACTTGGTATACTAGAGAAGAGCAGGAAGAAGCAACTGAAATTTCTCCGTATAAAGGTCAATGTAACAAGTAAACTTAAGTTGTGATCAAATCCTCAAGGACTTTCCTTAGCTTGGTACTTCACCTAACTAAAGTTGATTGAGACTTGTGGCATGCTACAAAGACAATGCATCGAGCATATAAGCGAGGTATACATATATTACTACATTGTCCATATAACATGATCATAAGTCTCAACAAGTGAGTAATTTGACACAATTTGACTCGGAGGACTTTTACCCTAGGGGTTAGAACACCTAATGTTTAGCCTTGCGTACATTCTTTTTTTCAGCAAGTGTGTGTATCTAAACACTAACCCAATTCCTAAACACTAATCCAAGCTAACCAATTTGAACATTAAAGTAATTTCAAAAAAAAAATTGACAGGGTTTCCCCTTAAATTTTGAAGTTTTCTATTAACCTGCATATCAAAATAACACTCCTTATAAAAGTAGGCACACCCCACATTAAAAATGAAATCAATCACACAAGTGGGCACAACACATCCATTCATTCAAATAAAAAATAATATGTGGTTAAGGACATATTAATTAATGTAAGCTAATATTTTAATATGTTGTAACGAATCAAGGAAAATTTTCAAATGTTGTGATCCCTAAGAAATCCTTAAAGATGATCTCTTATAAATCTTGGAATCAAATCTCCTGCAATTTGATGACCATAATCCTAATAAGAATAGGATTAGAGAAATCTATAAAAAGGACATGAGAGGATGGTGGAGGGATCATCCAACTTTTCTTATATTCTTGCTTCTTTTTAAGAGAATCGTTGTATTGAGAAATCTTGAGCACACTTTATTGTATTGAATTTTCTTATCTTAGTAGAAGTTAAGGATTAGATCCTTCTCCAGACAATAAAAATGAATCTAAACACATGCTATAATCCACTCATAAAAGTAAGCACACCCCACATTAAAAATAAATTAAATAACATTCACACATCTATTCCTAAAAGTGAGCACACCCCACATGCATTCAATGACATAAAAACTAATATGTGGACACACCCCACATCTAACAAAAACTTATATTATTATTTAAATAAATTAAAAATATTAAAATTTATTAATAGAATACCAGTCAGTGATAACCAGTAATTTCAAAAATAAAATCAATTAAATAACATATTATTATCAAATTCTAAACTTTACAACTTATATAAAGTTATTATAACTACTATAATTGATTGTTAACATATAGTTTCTATGTAAATATAACATTTTATCATATATCATATATTAACATTATGTTAATAAAATGTAATTGTTATATTATAGGCAATATTACAAAAAAATTAATTGTTATACCTAGGGCACTAGGAGGAAGAACAAGGGCAGTAGGAGGAGGAGGAAGGGATTGGCAGGAGTAATTGGGTGTTGGGGGGGGGGGGGTGCATAGCAGGAGGTGAGGAGGAGGGGGGTCGCCGAAGAGGACGGGGAGGAGGAGGTGGGACAGTAGGAGGAGGGGGGAGGTAGGGGGGTCGACAATAAGGAAGGGGAGGAGGAGGGTAGGAGGACAGGGAGGAGTGGAGGAGGGGGACGGCGAGGAGGAGGAACGGTAGGAGGAGAGGGGGAGGAAGACCGGGGAGGAGGAGGAGAGGGGGAGGTTGATCGGTGAGGAAGAGGGAGAGGAGGAGGAACGACAGGAGAAGAGGAGGAAGATGCGATGTGGAGGAAGCGGACACACCTGAGGTGGAGGAGGACAGTGAGGAGGGGCGGTGAGGAGGAGTGACGAGGAGGAGCGGCGTCGCAATAGAGGGTTTGGGTTTTGGGGAAGATGGACAGTCATGTGGGAGGAGTGGGCTCTACGCGCATATAGATTAAGGAACATATAAAATTCAGCCATTCACCCAAATGCTCCTTCTTGGTGGTGACGTCATTGGCCAAATTTAAAGCCTCGATTCGCCGTGGCTTTTTTAAAAAAATGACGACAAATATATATTTGTCGTTGCTCTTATAACCAACGGTACATATCAAAACTACCCTTATGCGAACATCTTTGCTTTTTGTTGGTGATGGCAGAGGGCAAATTTAAACCCACCATTCACCGTCACTTTCTTAAAAAATCAACAGTATATCCCATTTTTCTAGTGGTGTTTTTTACATTTCGTATCAAGGGGTTATTTCTAGTGATTCTGAACTCTTACTTGCAATAGTCTAGCTTAGGCCTAGGGAGTCTTCGGGAACTCCTATCCTATGAACTCATTCTCTTGGTATGTGGTGGGTTGGTATTGTACTAGTCTATCTATGCTTTGTGACCTCATTATGTACTTCATCTTATGCAAGCATTGTATCACCTTTAAGAGTATGTTTTGTTGTGATGTTATTTGGTGCAACCTTATCTTCTTTATGTGCCTCATTTCTATGATTTTTGTATTTTACATGGACATCGAATAGGGATGTATCCATTCGATAAAGATTGCCAAGAAAGCAGTTCTAAGGAAGAGGAAATGTCAATGGTTGAGATGTTACTTCCTATAGGCCTTCAACTCAATCATAATGCTAAATAGATATGTAGAAGAACAGGGAACACTAATCTAATGACAAGTCATTTTTCGGTGCATGATGTCCTCATGGGCCATTCGTCGAGGTGCTACGATGAGTTTTGCTTATCAAAGGAGTGCTTCCACGCGTTGGTGAACTTGCTCTCAGAAAGGAACTTACTTATAGAGATGAGGAATACTACTATAAATGAGCAAGTTGCAATCTTGCTATCAATCCTTAGACATGGAGGATACAATCATCATGTCATGGAGCGCTTTCAGCACTCAAGTGAAACTATCAGCCAATATTTCAATAAGGCCCTCAAAGCTATGGTGGCCCTTAAGAAGGATCTCATTCTCTAGCCTATCGTGGATGCACCGGTTCTTGCAAAGATTTATATTAACCAAAACTTCTACCCATTCTTCAAGGTAACAATTGTTGCTTCTAAGTGATGTTGCCATCGACGTTTAAGACATGAAGGTCTCATGGATAGCTTCTTGATGCATAGGAAGTAATCGGTGCCATTGATGGTTGCCATGTCCAAGCAACTGTGAAAGCATCAAACCAACCAAGGTTTAAGAATTGCAAGGGTTATACGAGCCAAAATGTCCTTGTAGTGGTTGGCTTCGACCTGGAATTCTTATTTGTACCAACATGATTTCAGGGTTTAGTGGCAGATATGTGTGTATTGTAGTGGGCACTTAGTTCAAGTTCATTGAAAGTCCTTATGGGGAGAAGGTCTTTAGTAGACCTTGGCTACACAAACACTGATAGGTTCCTAGTCCCTTATCGTGGAGTGTCATATCATTTACAAGAATACAGAGGATGGGCATACCAAAATGAAAAACAAGTGTATAACCATCGCTATGCACAACTCCGTTAGGCAGTGGAAAGGGCTTTTGGAGTTTTGAAGAACGTTTACTATTCTGGACCACATGCCTTACTACAAGTTCAAAATGCAATGACTTATCATTATGGCCTATTGCATCATTCAGAACTTCATTAGACACTACTCCATGGACGACATGTTCTTTGCATAAGGTCTACTTGAAATGACTGATGAAAGGGACAATGATGTAAGCCACACAGTAAATGAGGACGAAGTGCGAGCTAGAGAATTTCTATGAGATCAGATCGCATGCCACCTTTGGGATGCCTATCGTGAACGTCATCTTTGAGTTGGACAACCATTTGTTTGTTATGGCAATTAAATATTTTAATCCCAATATTCTATGTATTTCATTTTGGAGGACTGTAGTTAGGTGACTAATAAATGACAGTTTATCATCACTCTTATGCCCTAAAACATATCTAACACTTAAAGTTTTAACTTCGCAAATGGGTTTTCGGGCTACATTTAGACATTTACCTAGGTTAGGCATGCATTGCATTTTAGTTATATTTTTGGTGTGTTTATTTAAGTGTCAGGATTAGGCAAAATGTTAGATCCCATACACCTTGGCACTCAGGAAGGCAGAAGATGAAGAAGCTCCTATCAGCTGGATCCCAGCTAGATCCAGCTCATCCCAGCTGGATCCCAACTCCTTCTAGCTGGATCAACTCATCCCTAACTCCATTTAGCTCGTCTCAGCTGAATGGTAGCTCTAGCTAGTTCACCTCATCTCCATTCAGCTCACCTTAGCTGCATGGAAACTCAAACTAGCTCAAGGCAGTTGATCCCAGCTCCATTCCAACTCCTCCAGCTCAGAACAGTTCACTGGAAATTCAACCTGACTAAGACTAGCTACTTCCATCAACTAGCTAGACCTAGTCAGCTAAAGATGACCTCAACCAGCTCAGGCTTCCTATCAGTTGGATCCCAGCTAGATCCACCTCATCCCAGCTGGATCCAACTCCTTCTAGCTCGATCAACTCATCCCTAGCTCCATTTAGCTCATCTCAACTGAATGGTAGCTCTAGCTAGTTCACCTCAGCTCCATTTAGCTCACCTTAGCTGGATGGCAACTCAAACTAGCACAAGACAGTTGATCCCAACTCCATTCCAGCTCCTCTAGCTTAGAATAGTTCACTGGAAGCTCAACTTGACTAGGACTAGCTACTTCCATCAACTAGGTAGACCTAGTCAGTTGAAGATGACCTCAACTAGCTTAGGCTAACTCAAGTCCAGCTCCTAGAGATTTAACTCAGCTCAACTTGGTTGAGTTGAGTTACTTGACCTGAGCTAGCTACTCGAGCTAGCTAGGTAATCTCCAGGAAGACCAGACCCAACTCACCTCAACTCATTTCAGCAGAAGCCATCTCATCTTAGCTTGGCCTAGTAGCTAGCAAAGAACTAGCAAGCTAACCTAGCTAAGGTAGTTCCTTGTAGTTCTCTTCAGCAACCATGAGCACCAGTGTAGCTCAAGGCAGCTCCTTCTAGCTCCTCTCCTCTAAAACTTAGCTCCCTCTGCCACCTTTTCCACTCATCTATTAGCTAAGCTAGCTTAGCTTAGCTAGTCCACCTCCATGGCACCAACACCTAACCTAAAAATCACCTACCTAAGCTCCACGAAATAATCCTAAACCTAATCCACCAAAGCTCCCTACTCCCAATCCAACTTGGCACCAACAACAAGCCATCTCTTCACCCAACCACCACCTCCAAAAGACACTAAAAGGTGGCACCAAAACCTCCCCATAACTACCCTTAAATTGGCGCCAACCTCTCCCTACATCTCAACCATCCATCCACCACTAAATACATCCCAACCCTCCACATCTTGGCACTACGTAGCAACCCTTTTAGAACATTCTTTTTGGCGCCAAAACCAAGAGTCACCATGGGTGGCAACCACCCATAACTACCCCCCTTACACCTATTGAAATGGCACCAACTATCTTAGGCTATAGGATTATCAACCATCCACCAAAATCAATCCTAACCCTCCACTACATTCACGACAACCATCACCCCACCCCTCCGATATATACACCATCTAACCACCACCTAAATCCCATCTCTTCCATTAGTTAAGTTCCACTCTACACTACCTAAACCCACGACCAAGGAGAAGAAAATCAAGGGGGCAACCACCTGCCCCCTTGGTACCTTCTTTCTCCATCTTCCTATCACTTGTGCCACACCAAAGGAGGAGAACTTCTACTACAGGGAATGACCAAGCAAGAGGAGCAAGGTGGTTGACACCCACCTTGGAGGACAGCTTGGAGGAGGACTACTAGATGAAGAAGCCAAGGAGAACACTTTTCAAGTGTGGGGCAACCACACTTGGAGCAAGAGCCATCCAGAACTTCTATCGGAGGATCCCTCTCTTCCTCACCTTTATTTTATCTTTGTATTAGCGAGTTAGTTTCTCAATTTTTTGTTACGAAGCATTCCTCTACATGTACTCCAATTACTAGTAATACAAATTTCACTTTGCCATCTAATTTAAGTTTTCCAGTTAGTGTGTATTTCATGCTTGTAGTTAATTAGTAGAGTACACTATTCTCTTCTAATTACCCTAGGCGCACTTGCCTAGGGTAAGCTTAGAAGGGAAGACTTCTTGTCACTTAGGTTTAGTGATAGGCTTAATCTATAGTTCATCTTCGCATCAAAATACCTGATTGTTTCCGAAAACTCTAAAAACAATATAAATCAAAATCACAAAAACATAAATGTGGATTTGAGAGGCAAGAGAGAGAATCAATTCTTGTGATTAATAATTTGGCCTCCTTGGTCGACCTTAGATACTCCACTATCTAGGAATATAAATTTTAAAAGCGATTGCCAACTTACCCGTTACAATAACACTATTTCACATAATTAAGAAACCGCGTACTTCTCGTATCAGTGATGTTTTCTTTCAACATCGTACTGTTTGAACATGTATTGTTTAAACATGTATTATCTACGTAGTTAGCACTAGCAGCAGTTAAGTACCTCAGAAGTAGTGGTTGTAGTAGTGATAATGGTAGCTTGCAACTATGGAGAGAGCACTAGAAGAAGTGGTCCATTACTTACACCATGGTAGGTAATGTAAACACGTTTATATCATATAAACGATCTATTTATGCATGTTCTTAGGTATATAGTTGCATCATACATTGTAATATTGCATAACATGCATAATCATACATTTAGATTAGGCTGTATAAATTTTACGTTAATTTCTCCTTTTTTTGTCCAGGAAATAGGGCAATATCATATTAGGGCCTCGAATTGAAGATCCAACTACACAGATTTGATAAGGGCAACGATCGGAGTTTAACGACTCTAAGATCACCCCGATTGGACTTCCGTAGCATCAAATGCAGTTCGAGAAAGATCAGAGGTCAAGGGGCCAGTTAGTGTAAATCTGTACTTTAGATGACAAATCCGACCGCACGGATGTGTTCGAATCGACTATCGTAGCCCAACGCTGTGAAAATTAGTTCAATCCGACATCCGTGGTACCATCTACAAGTCAAAGAAGATGGACAGCTAAGATGGCACCACGTGGCACCATCTCAGCTGCCTCTAACAATCCAAGGACGCCCGCTGACTCTCTCTCCTCAATCGGTCGTCAAATCTCAACCGCTGGATTAAGATCCAACGAATAAGGAAGCGCCACATCACATCCCAAGCCGCGCATCATCTCTTGAAGCCAAAGGAGCGTTTGATTTTGACCATTGGATCAAGATCCAATGGTCATAATCGCTTGACTCCTAATTCCAAACCGCGTCAAAGAGCTGGACTTGGCATGTTGGTAGTGCACTTTCATGTGCAACGTGCAATGTGCGTTCAAAGTGCGCCTCGTAGCCAAATCAAGCGCAGCGCTTATGTGGTCAATTTCAGTCGTCGGATGAAGCACAAACGGCTTTGATGCAGGCGATGTGGCCGCATGAGATTACACGAGTGCTGCACGCGCTATCGGATGCGCAACTGCACATGCAGTCGCATGCACAGATGTTGAGCGTGTTGAAAAGGAGCGAGCGCGATGTGTTTTAAGTCGTCTAATCTTGCGATCGGACAACTGAGATCGCATGGACGTGGATGATGCATTGAAGCGCTGAAGGTGAGGAGGCGAAGGCATGCGCGACCTCTAGCCACGTCTAGGCTTTAGTGATGAATGAATCCGTCACTAAAGACCCTGACATTAATGTTTTAAATTATAAAATGACCTAATTGCTCTCAATCCTTACAACTATAAAAGGAGACCCCTACCACTCGAATTTCTCATCCCTTCCTTCACCTCTCTCCCTCTCTAAAGCTCTAAAGAAGCTTGTCCTAAACCAGGGATGCTCCTCTAGAGCTAAAACCAAAATTTTGTCCACTCGTCGCCCCTTTCGTGGAGCTCCCGTGGCTGCCTTCTCGCCCCCATTCCGAAAGTGGATCCCACGATGACGACATCCTGCCTCACCCTCGGTTCTTCCAACTTCGTTCTCCGTCTTCTGTCCCGCTCTATGTCTTCCAGGCGTTACCCATTCTAGCTTGTCCTCTAAGCAGCCGTTGAGGAGGATAATTTCTCACCTTGCTTCTCTTTACCACTTTCTAGATTAGATTTACCACTTTCTAGTTGTAATATTTCCAACATTCTACTTGTAAAAACACTAGCTCTATTATAAAAAAATGTTTTGTTCTCTCTCTCTTTTAGTGTTAATATCGTAAGTAGATTCATTGTGATTATCCCATATTAAAACTAAAATTACAAAAAAAAATATAATTGCGGATTGTGAATTACATAGCCTCCCTATGTTTGACCCGGAATTCCTTTTGAGTTTTAGTAAATTTATTTGTTGACGGATTTTCTCGCAAATTGTGCTACAACGACAGGTTTTCCAACTCAATATTTTTGCGATGATTTTCCGATTAAACAGTAGGCAATACTTATACTATGAATTCTGCAACCTTGTTTTTGAGAAAGACATTCGGGAGAGGTCTGTTCAGGATCGCCTGTACTACGTCTGCCCACACTGTAATGCAATATGTTCTCTTCTAGTTTTCAATCTTTTACTTTCTGTAGTTCACAAGTCTTTTGAATATGGGTTTGATCAAAATTTAGGGATGTGGTTACAAAAACTTGGATGGTGCACATTTCTACACTTTCCACTCATTGAAGGTAGAATTCCACTTTATGGTGTACTTATATGAGAAATTGGAGAAGTTGAGGTCTTGAAATGTAGGGTTGCAGATACTACTAGTCAACACATGCTATACTCCTTCTAATTATATCTAGTACCTTGGTTCTTATCTTTAGATTGTTTGCTGAACTTCACTCTTTTTCTGACTACTACTGGTTGGACTTTCTTGCTACTTATATCATTATCTTCTTAGCATGATGCATTGACATGTGATTTATGCTTCCTGAATTAGCTTAATAACCATTACTTATCTTTTTACAACTCTATGGTAAGACAATGTTGATGTAGTGATCTTAACTTGTTATCATTTCCTTTTGCTTCTCAATTTGACCCTTTGGCAATGATGAAAAGTGGACAATTTTTGGAGAACTCATTTCTCCATAATCGATGCCATCTTGAGATAGGTAAGAGATATTTGGTAGCCCATGACCAAAATTCTTATGAGTGCTCGTTAGAGGAAATGGTTTAGATGGCCAATGTCGGCAACCCCGTGACCTTCAACGATCATCATGGGATTTGGGCATCATGGGATTATAGAAGTGTCAAACGCAAATGGTTTGTGGGTTCACCTAATATGCATGGTTGGTCTTTGATTCCACATTCATGTTGAGTTACATGTCCATGATACGAGACAATCGTATGTTACAACCATATGTGTAAATAGGGCAAAAAATCCTCAATGGAGAACATATCATGTTTGATAGTTTTAATTGCCCATGATCTAAGCCAACTTGTAAAGACCCGTTCTATTCTGAGCCTTTTAAGACATCTAGACTGTTAGTCAGACGTCTGGACTGTCAGTGAGACGTCTGGACCGTCAGTCAGACATCTGGAAATTGAAAAATCTCTACATAGGGTCGATTCTGCGTGCTAGTTGCGCACAGACGCTTTCCTTCTCTCTCTTCTCCTTTTCCCCTCCCTCACCGAACCCTAACCCCACTCCCTATATAAGAGCCCTCTCCCCCCTTCCTCTCTTCTCCACTCCACCACCACCACCTTCCTTCCTTTCCACTGCCGTAAGAGGGATGAGCGAGAGAGAGGGAGCGAGAGCGAGGAGCGAGGAGGAAAGGTGGCGTGAAGAGAGGAGGAGGAGGTTGAGCTCGCGAGCTTTGTGGGAGCTCGACGGAGTGAGCACGGTCGCCGCAGCGCGTGCGGGAGGAGTGCGTTGGGGAGCCGACCCCGACTTCCTGCTATGGCCGAAGCTGCAGCCGTGAGGGAGAAGCCGCGGGTGGGCGCGGCGAGAGGAGCGAGAGCTCGCTATGGTAGTGGGATTTTCCCAGTATCAGACGTCTAGACTGCCATCCAGACGACAGGTTGGACGTCTGGTGACGACACTGGATGTCTGAAAGCAAGGTTTCACGTAGGTACGTTCTTCTTGCGATTACAGCCATGCAGGCCGCACCGCAGAGCCTATTTGTTGGGCTAAAAGGAGTTTTGCTGCTTTGTCGTGCGCAAGAGCAGCTATGGGAAGGCGCATGGCACGCCCTCCCACACGTTTTAGACGTCTGGACAGCTTACCAGACAACCGGAAGCACTCCCAGACGACTGGAGGAGAGGTCGGATGTCTGGAGCTGAGTCTAGACGGTCAAGTAGGGGTCCTGGACATCTGAAGTCGACGCAGGAACTTGAGGTGAGACCCTGGCGACTTTTAAGTCGTCTGGACCTTGTGCCAAACATCTGATTTGGTTCTGTAGTCCTGTTTTTGACCCGTTTAGGGTCCATTTAGGGTATGTTTTACTCAAACAAGATATCTATGGTTTCCTTGTGAGTTCCTCTACATGTTAGAAATCCTTATATATTGTTCTGAACGTTCCATTGTGGTATGTTTATTGGTATAGGACTTCCATCTGTTGCGTGTTCGGGGCTTGTAGAGGCATGTGAGTCTGCCGTTCGAGCCCCCAGTACTCCCGGATTGTCAGGTAGAGTGGTTTCCCCCTGTTTCAATTATAAAACATGAATGCATATATGAAATTAGATAACTAGAAACCTAGGATGTGGCATGAATTCTAGGATGAGAAATAGTTTTATTGTTTGTATGCGTGTTTGAGATTGCAGTCATAAATGAATGAGTAGAATTGTAAACAATTATCTATTAATAAATACGAGCTACCTGTTGGAATATGAAATGCCTGTGCTAGTTAAACAGTTACCTGTGATATCACTTGTTGCATATGTTAATTGTTGAAATACGAGCTGCATGTGTATAATACGAGAATGGAAATGTGAATGATGAAACTTGAAACCTGGTATGGAACAACATGGTGAATATGAGCATGAACCCTATGGGGAATTAGGAGTAAAGCTCCTGTGGATGAATGGAAAGGATCTGCAAATATGAGTGGGAAGTGTGCTGGCCCTTGAGTACGTGGTACCAAGGAGAGCGACTGTTCCCTGTTTAGTGTAGAGCTGAGCTAGCTGCCCTTGAGTTGGGACCCAGGGTTAAGATTGGCCACTCTACACCGACTTCTGTTGGCCCTTGCGTACACTGTACCGGGGAGAGCTACTAGTGTAGGGAGAGAACTAGCCACCCCATGGGGCCCGGGGTCCAGCTAGTCACCCTACACGAACTTTTTAGGCCCACTAGGCAAACCGGGGTAGTCAGACGAGGGTGCGCGGACTGCGGAGGGGCAAGACCCCTGTTTGGTTCTGAGGGGCTAGACCCCTGTTGCTGAGAGGGCTAGACCCTATACTGTTTCGTATTGTAATTTGGGTGTACCCGCTAGTGGAAACGACTGACCGCATGCCAGTGCGGGGTAGCTACCCACACGCTTATCGCGCGTGTCGTAGTCACCGCTACATCTGTCTGTGACCTCGGGGTGGTTGACTGGGTGTAGGATTATCGCGAGGGACTCTCCCAGCCAGGAGAGCACCACGTGTGCCTTCCACTCTTCGGAAAAGACTACAATCAAGATTGTTCCCACGAGGAACATGCGAGATCAAGAAAGAAACATGAAAGTAAACCAATGGGTGAAAAGGAACAACTTGTAAAATAAAATAATTGGAAAAGATAAATTTACCTGTTAGCTTTTACTGCTTTAGTTAGTTGGTTACCACTCTACTCAGCATCCGCTGACTCCGTTTTACTCATAACCCTTTATAGGTTCAGGAGTTGAGCAGCCCGAGTCACCGGCTACAGAGGGTGCTGGGCCCAGTCAAGCCCAGCAGTAGTTTCCTGTTTTTGTTGTACTCTCTGTTCTACTAGTGAGTTTTAGATTGTTGTTACCGTTTCTGTTACTTTACTTTTGTTTCTATTTTCCTGTTGTTGTGGTGGTATGTACTGTTTAGCAACTTTTACTTCCTTACTGCTTGTACTCTTTTACTATTAGTTACCTTGTATAGTAAATGTGGTTTATTTTCCTGCTTTTAGGTTATTTTTTGTTGAACGATTGGGTCTTGGGATTAGTCGAGTCGAGCCGGTCTCGAGTCCTATAGGGATTCGGGAACCGGGTCGTAACAAGATGGTATTAGAGCAAGGTCGTCCTGAGAAATGAACTAACTAGCTTGAGAATAACCAATTCACGTGCATGTAACTAGAGTAACCACCATAATGTACCTCTTAACATCTGTTCTGAGTTCCTTTCACTGAAGTCCGTTAGAGTTGACTTCTTTTGTTCTATCTTTCGCGTCTCCTTGCAGGAGATGCCTCGTCGTGGAGTTCTTGAGGCGGGCCACGGACGCGGCCGTGGACAAGGTCGAAGGGACGGACATGCCGGGCCCGAGGGGCCAGTTGACTCACCACTTCTCCCGAGTGTTCAGGCCCAGGACCTCGCTTAGCTGATCCAAGACATAGTACGAGAGGAGCTCCACCCGCCTCCATGGGCGCCTCTCCATGGGGACATGGAGGGGGAGTCCTCTGTGGGACCGAGAGACCGACGCAATGCTGGACGAGCAGGAGGGGGAGGGGGTGGTCCTCCATCGCCCCCACCGCACTCTGACACTTCTGAGCACGAGCCCTCCCTACCTAGAGGCATGCCCGTTCCCCCACTGCAACTGCACTTCGAGCTTTTCGGGCAGTTCCAAAAGCTGAAGCCCCCCTCCTTCAAGAGGGATGAGGACCCGTCTGAGGCAGAGGACTAGTTGGAGCAGATTGAGAAGGTGCTTGACACCCTTCACCCCCTGTAGAGTCTCGCGTGGCCTTTGCCACGTACCAGCTAGAGAGTGCGGCACATAGGTGGTGGAGGGCGGTCAGAGGCCAGGAGAGGGGGGAGCCGATGTGGGATCAGTTCATGACCCTCTTCTGTGAGTAGTACTTCTCGCAGACTTGGCAGGACCAGAGGAGGCGGGAGTTTCACACTTTCCGCCAAGAGACGATGACTGTTAGCAGGTACCGCACGCGCTTCCTGGAGCTGTCACGTTTTGCTGCGACAGCCATAGCTACAGAGGAGGAGCACCTGTAGAGGTTCACTGAGGGGCTCCGGCTAGCTATTCGGGGCTATGTCAAACCCCTGAAGTTGCCCACCTTTTCGAGAGTGGTGGAGGTAGCCATGACATACGAGGAGACCAACTGGGCCGCGTGAGACACCGATAGCGGACGGAAGAGGCCCTACCAGCCAGAGTACTCACAGGGCTGACGAGAGAGGAGGCATGCGGCACCTGCAGGAGAGCCGTCTCGTTTTATGGGGTCGTAGTGGCCTTTGTGGGCCCCCGACAGGGGCTAGCTGTCAGCACTGGACCCCCGCCTAGCTGTCAGCAGGGACCTACCGAGGGAGGGAGTCGAGTCCCCCTCTGCTACCAGTGTGGCCAGCCGGGCCACATCAGGAGGGACTGCTCGTCTAGGACTAGAGCACAGCAGATGCTCCTCGCACTGAGTGCTGGAGGCCGAGCAGGTGGTCGTTGTTCCCAGGCGTGTAGGGGAGGACAATAGTCACGGGGAGGGTATCGACCAGCGACAACTCATCCGACGCAGAGTGTGGCTGCTTCTTCTACACCGAGAGCTAAGGGGCATATCAACGCCCTGACACACAGAGACACCAGGGCATCCAGTTCAGTGGTGGCAGGTATGGTTACAGTTTCCGGTAGATTAGTTTACATACCTTATGATTCCGGTGCCACACACTCCTTTGTCGCTGTGAGTTTTGCTGTCAGTTTGGGACAGGACTACGTGTTGTTAGAGGATCCATTTGTGATCAGAGGTCCATGTGGTCAGCTGTTTGTAGCTGAGGAGGTCAACACAGACTTTGAGGTCAGTATTGGGGGACACAGCCTCCCCACTGACCTGATTGTGATACTGATGGAGGAATTTGGCGTGATTCTGAGGATGGACTGGTTGTCTGCATATCACGCCTTGGTGGATAGTTTCGGGAGGAAGATCGTCTTCTCCATACTAGCGATGACTTCCTTTGAGTTTTACGGACAGTCGGTGGACAGAGGTTTCAGGTGCATTTCTACACTTCAGGTAGCGAGACTTTTGGGCCAAGGGTGTGAGGGTTTTCTAGCCTGTGTGGTTGCAGAGCCCAGCCCCGTGGTAGACTTTCAAAGCATCTTGGTGGTCAGAAAGTACCCCGACATGTTTCCAGAAGAGTTGCCAGGACTACCGCCTAAGCGTGAGGTCGAGTTTGAAATCTCACTGGTACCAGGGACTAACCCCATTTCTACTGCACCGTACCGGATGGCACCACCTGAGCTGCGAGAGCTCAAGTCACAGCTACAGGACCTGTTGGAGGACTTTGTGAGGCCTAGTGCATCCCCGTGGGGAGCCCCTGTGTTATTTGTGAAGAAGGATGGTACCCTGCGCCTTTGTGTTGATTACAGACAGCTGAACAGGGTCACCACCAAGAACAAGTATCCGCTGCCGAGGATTGATGATCTGTTTGACCAGTTGCGAGGTGCCACGGTATTCTCCAAGAAAGATATGAGATTAGGCTACCACCAGTTGAGGATCAGGGAGACCAACGTCTCCAAGACAGCTTTTTGCACCTGGTACGGACACTACGAGTTTTTGGTCATGCCGTTTGGGCTGACCAACGCCCCCGCTGCCTTTATGGATTTGATGAATTGGGTTTTCAGGCCGTATTTAGATCAATTTGTGGTGGTATTTATTGATGATGTGCTCGTTTACTCGTGGGATTAGGCACAGCATGGACAACACTTGCGAATGGTTCTGGACACTTTGAGACGACGCAGGCTGTATGCCAAATACAGCAAGTGCAAGTTTTGGCTGAGGCAGGTGACCTTCTTAGGCCATGTGATTTCAGGGGATGGTTTGGCTATGGATCCAGCCAAGGTTGAGGCCATACTCAGGTGGGAGAGGCCACGTACAGTGACAGAGATACGCAGCTTCTTGGGACTGGCAGGATACTACCGACGGTTTATCAGGGGTTTCTCATAGATTGCACATCCTATGACTCAATTGACCCAAAAGGACGTGCCCTTTGCTTGGACTGATGCTTGTGAGGGGTGTTTTCATGAGTTGAAGGAGAGACTGACTTCAGCTCCTATGCTTACCAACCCAGATAGCAGTGGTAGTTTTGTGGTCTACAAGGATGCTTCGTTGCAGAGGTTAGGGGGTGTGCTCATACAATGGGGTCATGTTGTCGCTTACGCTTCGCGGCAACTAAAGCCCCATGAGCATAGTTACCCTACCCATGACTTAGAGTTGGCAGCTGTTGTATTTGCACTGAAGACATGGAGGCACTACCTTTACAGTGAGACCTTTGAGATTTTCATGGATCATAAGAGCCTCAGATACTTGTTTGATCATAAGGAGCTTAACATGAGATAGAGACGTTGGTTAGAGCTCCTGAAGGACTATGACTGCAGCACCTCCTACCATCCAGGGATGGCCGACGTGGTGGCTCATGCCTTGAGCCAGAAGGCACCCACCCACTTGGCTAGCTTACAGGCACTAAGTTGGAGACTTATCGAGGAGTTGGGCAGTTGGCGACCCTAGAGTTATAGGGGTATTGTGGGGCACTGGCGGTGACATAACAGACGAGACCAGGGCTGATTGACCGCATCATCATAGGACAGATGACAGATCCGTATCTGTAGTCGTTACGAGACAGTCAGGGGACCCAGGAGACTTCTCTTTTACATACGAGGTTGCGCATGAGGGGATGTTTGTGAGTTCCCAGGGATGAGGAGTTGTTGAGAGAGCTTCTGACTAAGGAGCACAGGTCCAGGTTCACCATACATCCCAGGAACACGAAGATGTATCATGATCTAAGACGTGACTTTTGGTGGAGAGGGATGAAGCGGGATGTGGGTGAGTTCATGCAATAGTGTTTGGTGTGCCAGCAGGTGAAGGTCGAGCATCAGAGGCCTGTAAGGCCGTTACAGCCACTTCCTGTGCCAGAGTGGAAGTGAGAGAGCATCACCATGGACTTGTGGTGGGCTTACCCGTTACCCAGCAAGGACACGACGCAGTCTGGGTGATAGTGGACATATTGACAAAGACAGCACACTTCTTATCGATTTGAGTCACCTTGGGACTAGCACAGTTGGTAGAGAGATACATTCGTGATGTGCCACGTCTGCATGACGTTCCGCGAGAGATTGTATCCGACCGGGATACCCGTTTTACTTCCCAATTTTGGGTCGAGTTTCAGCAGGCTTCGGGGAAACAGTTGAGATTCAGTACGGCATACCACCCCTAGATGGACGGACAATCAGAGCACACTATACAGACACTTGAGGACCTTTTGCATGTTTGTGTACTAAACTGGAGGGGCTCTTGGGAGGAGCACTTACCCCAGGCAGAGTTTGCATATAATAACAGCTATCACTCAAGCATCGACATGGCACCTTACGAGGCTCTGTATGAATGGAAGTGTACTGCATCCTTGAGTTGGGTCGAGGTAGGGACCAAGTGGGAGGTTGGCCCCAGGCTGATCCGGCAGAGTCAGGAGGTGATAGAGCAGATTCACGGACGACTTCGCACTGTCAGGAGTAGACAGAAGAGTTATGCCGATCAAAAGTGTAGAGAGGTGCAGTTAGAGGTTGGGGATCACGTCTTTCTTTGCGTTTCGCCCATGAAGGGCCTGCAGCGTTTTGGGGTGAAAGGGAAGGTTGCATCGAAGTTTGTGGGGCCCTTTGGGGTCCTGGAACGGGTAGGACCAGTTGCTTACCGGCTTGCCCTTCCCCCCCAGCTTTCTAGTGTGCACGACATGTTCCACGTGTCCAACCTTAGGAAGTACGTCGCCAATCCTAGTCACGTTCTGAGCCATGAGAGTGTCGAGGTTGGCGACAACCTGACCTACCCCGAGAGACTAGTGCAAATACTAGACAGAGCCGTTCGGAGTTTGAGATGGAAGCGGGTACCCCTGGCGAAGGTCTTGTGGAGGAGCCAGCGGTACGAGGAGACTACCTGGGAGCCTAAGGCGGCGATGCAAGAGTGGTACCCGGAGATTTTTGAGGGTACGTCTTTTCGTACCGGCTTCGATCCTCATTAAGTTTGTTATGCATTTATTTTCCTTTTCCACACCCTAGCTAGCTCAAGTTTCGGGGACGAAACTTCCTTTAAGTTTGTTATGATGTAAAGACCCGTTCCGTTCTGAACCTTTTAAGACATCTCGACTGTCAGTCAGACGTCTGGACTCCTTCCCAGACGTCTAGAAATTGAAAAATCTCTACGTCGAGTTGGCTCTGCGTGCTGCCTGCGCGCAGACGCTTTCCTTCTCTCTCTTCTCCTTTTCTCCTCCCTCGCTGAACCCTAACCCCACTCCCTATATAAGAGCCCTCTCCCCCCTTCCTCTCTTCTCCAATCCACCACCACCACCTTCCCTCCTCTCCACTGTCGTGAGAGGGACGAGCGAGAGAGAGGGAGCAAGAGCGAGGAGCGAGGAGGAGAGGCAGCGTGAAGAGAGGAGGAGGAGGTTGAGCTCGCGAGCTTCGTGGGAGCTCACCGGAGTGCGCACGGCCGCCGTGGCGCGTGTGGGAGGAGGATTGCGTTAGGGAGCTACAACCGTGAGGGAGAAGCTGCGGGTGGGCGCGGCGAGAGGAGCTGGAGCTCGCTCTGGTAGTGGGATTTTCCCAGTATTAGACGTCTAGAGTGTCGTCCAGACGACGGGTTGGATGTCTGGTGATGACACCGGACATCTGAAAGCAAGGTTTCGCGCAGGTACGTTCTTCTTGCGGTTACAGCCATGCAGGTCGCACCGTAGAGCCTATTTGTTGGGCTAAAAGGAGTTTTACTACTCTGTCGCGCGCAAGAGCAGCTATGGGAAGGCACGTGGCACACCCTCCCACACATTTTAGACTTTTGGATAGCTTACCAGACGACCAGAAGCACTCCAAGACTACTGGAGGAGAGGTTGAATGTCTAGAGCTGAGTCTAGACGGTCAAGTAGGGGTCCTGGACATCTGAAGTCGACGCAGGAACTTGAGGTGAGACCGTGGCGACTTTTAAGTCATCTGGACCTTGTGCCAAACATCTGATTTGGTTCTGCTACTGTACTTTTGCTTCTATTTTCCTGTTATTGTGATGGTATGTACTGTTTAGTACATTTACTTCCTTACTGCTTGTACTCTTTTACTGTTAGTTACCTTGCATAGTGAATGTGGTTTATTTTCCTGCTTTTCGGTTATTTCTTGTTGGACGATTGGGTCTTGGGATTAGTTGAGTCGAGCTGGTCTCGGGTCCTGTAGGGATTCGGGAACTGGGTCGTAACACAATTGTTTTGTTAATTTCCAAGAAGGTACGAAATTATTTTAGCCTGATTGTAGGTGGTATCATGGAAGGTACATTCTCCGCATTTTTGTTTGTTTTGAGCAACTACACCTAGATTACAATTTCGTGTGTTATCTTCTTACTATGAGTAAATGGATCTATATTTTGGCTTTTTGTGGGTGGACATTCACTTACAAGAAAGGAATGGTCATTGATTGTCCTTCTGTTTTTTCATATTTGTTCGAATGTTGTATATGCAAGTCAATTGTTCGAGTACTGTATATACAGGAATTTGGGTGGCATTTCCTGGCTTTCCTTCTTCTCAATTTTAGCTCTATTTTGATTATGAACTTCAAGTTCACCATTTACACATATACTAACAAGCATACGCAGGGCATCGTGTAATGATGACATATCTCCTGTACCGCATATGACATAGTGGAGACATTTTCTGAGTACAACTATACATTTTTTTTCTCTTCATATCAATTTTATGTTAGGGATTGTTTGGCCAAACGAGAAGATGACCACTCACAAAAGTCGAGCAACAGTAAATACGATAGGTCCATGGGATCTCCTCAGGCAAGAGATGGATGGCAACATAAGAAGTTCATTGTCAAGAATATCATTTGAAATTGGACAACTTGAATGTGCTTGTATTGTCTTTTCTAGAATTGTATTTAACATCGTATTATGTACTACAACTACTTTGAACAATGTAATTGTCCAACATTGATAGTTGTAATCAATTTTTCTTGTTAGTACTTCGCAGCTTGTCCCAAATGTACTATCTTCCTATAACATTTCCTATGCAATATCGATATGCCTCAAAATTTAAGTCCAAATGTGGATACTCACATTCATGACAGATGTTGCATCTGAACTTCAACTCCAAACAACTATATCACATTTCAAAACTCAAGTGGTCACATTGAACTTCTTATCATCTAAATTTAGAAATATAAATTGGAAAATAGCTTCGATTGCAACTAAGGTTGTTTCATTATGTATTGGTGACATATCTCACTTCTTGTAACGACCCGATTACCGAATCCCTACGAGACACGAGAACCGGACCGACTCAACTAATCCCAAGACCAGGTCGTCCAACGAGGAAGTAACCAAAAGAACAGTAAAATAAACCACATTCAACATGAATATAACTAACAGTAAGAAAATACAGCAGTAAGGAAAGAAACCACTACAATATGTACCACTACAACAGTAGAACAACATTCATAACATAATATGGAACTGCAAGTAAAGAAAAGTACAGCGGAAATAAGAACTACTCACTACAGTGGAACCAAAAAGAGGTACAAGAGAACAGTGGTAACTCTACTGGACCCTACTCGGCCCAGCCTCCTATGCAGCCGCTGACCCTGGCTGCTCAACACCTGGTCCTGAAAGGTAACGAGTGTAACACATCAGCAAAACGCTGAGTAGAGTGGCAGCTAAAATAAAGAAACAGTAAAGTGTACAGTAGTTGTTTTAATTTTCTTTCTTCCTTTATTTACGTCTTTCTATTGTTTCACAATTTATCTATTTCTCAGATCCTTCACTTGATCTCGAATGTTCCTTGTGGGAACGATCTTGACTGCAGTCTTTTCCAAACAGCAGAAGTAGCACGTGGTGCTCTCCTGGCCAGGAGAGTCCCCCGTGGTGATCCTACTCTCAGTCAACCACCCCAAGGTCACGGACAGGCGTAACGGTGACTACGGCACGTGCGATAAACGCACAGGTAGCTAACCCGCACTGGCACGTGGTCAGTCGTTTCCGTTAACGGGTGCGCCCAAAGCACAGCACGGAACCAGTACAGGGCAGAGCCCTCTCAGTAACAGGGGTCCAACCCCTCCACAGTAACCAAACAGGGGCCTTGCCCCTCCACAGTCCGCGCACCCTCGCCTGACTACCCTGGTTTGCCCTAGTGCGCCTAACAAGTCGGTGTAGGAGGCTAGCAGGACCCCGGGGCCTGTGGGGTAGCTAGTACCTCCCTACACTAGTAGCTCTCCTCGGTACTACGTACACGAGGGCCAGCAAGTCGGTACAGAGTGGCCAGTCCTAACCCCGGGTCCCTGGGGCGGCTAGCTCCGCTCTGCACTAAACAGGGGGACAGTCGCTCTCCTTGGTACTCTGTACTCAAGGGCCAGCTCACTTCCCCAATTCTATTCCTTTCACTTTCCAGGAGTTCTACTCCTAATTCCCCGTAGGGTTCCAGCTCTTTAACTCAGCGCATTCCGGTTTCACCTTTCCAGTTTCACGTTCATACATCCCATATTCTTACTCATGTTCATTTACTCATAACAGGCAGCTGCTTAAACAAATTTACAGGCAGCTATTATTTCCTTTCCACATTTTCCAAGACTGCAGTATTCATACATTCCACTAGTTTTCCCGTCCTAGGATTCATGCCATATCCTAGGATCTATCATATAATCTAGTTTTCCAGCCCTAGGATTCATGCAACACCCTAGGATCTACCATTCAATCTATTTCTCATTCCTAGGATTCATGCAATGTCCTAGGTTCTATTTATGGTTTCATAATTTAACAGATTATACTTAAAGCCACTCTACCGGTTACAACAGGCGAACTGGGGGCATGGTCGGGAATCCCGCGTGCCTCCGCAACCCCCGAGACTACAACGGAACGGGGTCCTATCACAAGGATCAAACACAAGGAATTTCTCAAAACAGTATACAGCTACTGTAGACGGGTAGAGGATGTAATTCCGAAAAGAACGCAACTCGAAATGCGGAAAACGGAACCCGAACGGGCCCTAAACGGGTCGAAAACGACGAAACGGTGCAAAATCAGACGTCTGGAACTTATTCCAGACGTCTTAAAAAGTGGATCAGGGGTTACCTTGCTCTGCGTGGTCTCTCAGACGTCCAGAAGCCTGCGGGGGCGTCTGGCCTAGTTCCCAGACGTCCGATGGTCACTCCGGACGTCTGTAAGCCTCTCCAGTCGTCTGGCACTGCAGCCAGACGTCTGTTTCGCGTTGGATGCGAATCTCAGAACCTGCGCGTACCCATCTCTCTCTCTCAGTATGGTCAGTCGAAGAAAAGGAAGGAGACGGAAATAACTCACCTTTCAGACGTCGGGACAGTCTTCCAGACGTCGGGCCCGTCGTCTGGCTATCAGCCCAGACGTCTGATTCTGGAAAAGTTTCCAGAACCAGGGCGCAACTCGCCCTCCGCTCGCGACGCCCGGCCGCGCCGCATCTCGTCTGCCTGCTGCTCAAGCTGCAGCATTCCTCCCGCGTCGCTCCGCGCCCGCTGCGCCCCCGCCGGCCGGCTCCCGCTGCCCCGGTAGGCTCGAGCCCTCACAGCCGACGCCTCCTCCCCCGCGCAGCACCTCCTCCCGCACCCGCCGTGGCTGTCGCCGCCGCCGCTCACTCGCGCTCGCTCTCGCGCACCGACTGGAAGGAGAAGAGGAAGGGGGCGGAGGTGACGGGAGTGAGGGGGAGGGCGTGGCCTTTTAAGGCCGCGCGAGGAGGAGAGAGAGAGCGCGATAGAGGGCGCAAGAGGGAGAGGGAAAAAGAGAGAGGGAATTTTCGCAGGTCTGCGTGCTCAGGTGCGCAGACGAATCGCGCGTGCCAACAATAACCGATTCTCAGACGTCTGGAAGTAGTTCCAGACGTCTGGTCAGACGTCTGGGCCACTTCCCAGACGTCTTAAAGATGTCTGAAGCGCGCGTTCGTTACACTTCTTACTCACCAATCATAACTTTCCCCTCCTTGAAATCTTTTTTATTTTCAAATATCACAATATGTTCAACTTCATCTTCCCACCATGTATAGTACAACAAGATAAACCATGATGATGTAAACAATGCATTGTCATTTTACGAACATAACTTTTTACATCTTTGTTATACGTCGATGTTACATGAGGATACGACTCAAAATTGGTGGCATCAAAAGGTACATTCGAATATGTAACAATCAAAGGTCACAATATTTTAAACTAATAGATATGTCACATAATAACACACATGGCATATTGATGTGAAGAAAAGCGTGATTTTTAAATGCAGGTTTTTAAGTTGTTGTAACATGCTATTTCCCAGTCGCTTTTAAAATTTATAAAACATAGATAATGGGATATCTAGGGTCGTCTAATGAGGTAATTTTGCACTTTTAATAATTTTGCTTCATAAATAAGAAATCAACTTTCTTTTTCAATTTTTGATATAAGATTTTTTTTGTAATTTTGAAGTAACGGGCAAATACGCAATTGAAAGCGGGAAAACAAACACACCTAATTGCTAAAGCTAGTATCCAAGTGACAAAAATGGCCTCTCTCTAAGCTCACCCTAGGTACGTGGAGACCTAGGATAATTAGAGAGAGGGAGTGAAAAGTGCTAGAGACAACAATTAGTAAAGATGCAATAAAAATAGAAAGAAGGCAACTTTATAAATGGAGAAATTTTATTTTACAAGAATGCTTGTAGAGGAATGCTTCTACGACAAAATGAAAGATAAATAGAAGTAAAACAAAGATCCTCCTGGTGATGGTGGTGAAGAGGAGAGAGTCCTTACTCCAAGCTCAGTTTCTCCTGGGCTTGAAAAGGGTCTCTCCAACTCCTTCCTTGAAAAGCTCCTCCAAGGTGATGTCTTCCAAGGCAAGCCCTGGGGGGGGGGGGGGGGGGGGGTGCCCTTGCTCCTCCAATGGTGGATGATCTCCACCCACAATCTCCTCCTAGGGTGGTGTGTACCACCCTCAAGACCTCCTCCTATGGCCTTCCTTGCCTAGCTGCTCCTTTGGTTGGCAAGGGCACAGGAGAGAAGGGACGAGGAGAAGGCACCAAGGGGACAGAGTGTCCCCTTAATCTTCTTCTTCTCCTTCTCTTGGCTGACTATAAGGTGGAGTAATGGTGGAATTATGAAGCCAAAGGATGATTTGAAGCAGGAAGTTAGTGGTCTATTTATAGGATGGGCAATGTTAAGACCCCGGCATCAAACGTCTTTTAAGACGTCTGGGAGTTGATCCAGACTCTGGTCAGATGTCTAGAAGCCTTCCCAAACGTCTAGAAATTAATTTTTTCGGTGTACGATTTCACGTCTACGCGCATGCACGCGCAGACTGAATCGCCACCCTCTTTTCTTCTCCTTCTTTCCTCCTCGTCCTGCAGGCGCAGCCTTCTTTCTCTCTCTCTCTCCCTCCCCACGACGCCTTCAAATACTCCCCCTCTCCTTTCCCTCACCCTCACTCCACCGTCTTCTTCCTGTTAGCGTGAGAGTGAGAGGGCAAGGGCAGCAGCTGCTGCAGTGTGTGCGCGGGGAGGAGTTGCAGCGAGAGGGAGAAGAGCTAGAGAGCGAGAGTGCGAGCTCACCGGAGCAGCCAGGGCCGACCGGCGGGCACGCAGCGGGAGCGTGGCGATAGGGAGGTGCTGCTGCAGCTCAGGCAGCAAGAGAGCGCTGCGCGGCACGGCTGTGCGCAGCAGGCGGAGGGCGAGGAGGTCCTAATTCTGGGAAAATTTTCCAAAATCAGACGTTTGGACCTACGTCCAGACGACGTGGGAGACGTCTGGAGGAAGATCCAGACATCTAAAAGGTACGACATTTCCATTTCTTCTTTCGCGTGTACGGCGATGTAGGCCGTTCCGCCGAAGGGTTCTGCCTCATTTTCATGTTGAGGACGGTCGCGTACACGTGCAGGTTTCGTTCGGGAAGGCGCGAGGGCACGCCCTCCCACACAGATCGGATGTCTGGGCATAGCACTAGACGACGGAGAGGGTCTCTAGACGTCCGGAGTGACAGTCGAACGTCTGGAACTAAGTCCAGATGGTCCAGCGAGATTCTGGACGTCTAAGGAACCGCGCAGGAAGAAGGTATGACCTGAACCATCAGTTAATACGTTTGGAAGATGTTCCAGACGTCTGATTTTGGGCAGACTTGTCATTTTTGACCCGTTTAGGGTCCGTTCGAAGTCCGTTTTCCACGTTTCAAGTTTCGTTCTTCTCAGAATTAGTTCCTTTACCTGTTTACAGTATTTGTATCATGTTCTGAGTAGTTCCTTGTATTTGATCCTTGTGTTAGGACCCCATTCCATTGCGACTCTAGGGGTCGCGGAGGCGCGCGGGCTTGCCGATCACGCCCCCGGTACTCCCGATTTTGCAGGTAGAGTGGCTCCCTTTAATTGTTTATCAAAAAATATGCACTTGTGAAATAATTAATAGATTCTAAGGTATTGCATGAATCTTAGGACTGGAAAATTAGATAGAATGATAGATCCTAAGGTATGGCATGAATCCTAGGACTGAAAAACTAGATTGAATGATAGATCTTAGGGTATGGCATGAATCCTAGGACTGGAAAACTAGATTGAATGATGAATCCTAGGGTGTGGCATGAATCCTAGGAACAAAAACACCAAAACGAATGTTGTGAATATATTAATTGCAGTCTTGGAAAAGTAGGAAGAAACATGATAATTGCCTGTAATTGGATAATAGTCACTTGTTTATGAATGGATATTAACTGTTGAGAACATGAGTTATATGAAAATAAAGCTGAAATGATGAAACCTAAATTGGTTGAGTTAAAGAAAAATGAGCATGAACCCTACGGGGAATTAGGAGTAGAGCTCCTGAGAAGTGAATGGAATGAAATTGGGGAAGTGAGCTGGCCCTTGAGTACAGAGTACCAAGGAGAGCGACTGTCCTCCTGTTTAGTGCAGAGCGGAGCTAGCCGCCCCAGGGACCCAGGGTTAGGTCTGGCCACTTTGTACAGACTTTTGGCCCTCGCGTACACAGTACCGGGGAGAGCTACTAGTGTAGGAAGAGCATTAGCCACCCCACGGGCCCTGGGGTTCTGCTAGCCTTCCTACACCGACTTGTTAGGCCCACTGGGCAAGCCAGGGTAGTCAGGTGAGGGTGCGCGGACTATGAAGGGGCAAGACCCATGTTTGGATACTATGGAGGGGCTGGACCCCTGTTACTGAGAGGGCTCTGCTCTATACTAGTTTTGTGCTGTGCTTTGGGGCGTACCCGTTAACGGAAACGACTGACCGCGTGCCAGTGCGGGGTAGCTACCCGTGCATTTATCGCGCCTGCCATAGTCACCGTTACGTCTGTCAGTGACCTTGGGGTGGTTGACTGAGGGTAGGACCACCACGGGGGACTCTCCCGGCCAGGATAGCACCACGTGCTACTTCTACTCTTCGGAAAAAGACTACAATCAAGATAGTTCCCACGAGAAACATTAGAGATCAAGAAAAGATCCGAGGAATAATTCAAGAATGAGTAAATGGAAGAATAAAGAAAGAGATTAAAAATAACAGCTAGTTGTCCACTTTACTGTTTTTCTTAGCTTTTGGTTGCCACTCTACTCAGCGTTTCGCTGACGTGTCACCTTTGTCACCCTTTTCAAGACTAGGTGTTGAGCAGCTAGAGCCGGCGGCTGCAGAGGGTGCTGGGCCTAGTAGAGCCCAGTAGTTTTACTTGTGTGGTACCTACTGTACCTTTTCTTTTGTTGTAGTGAGTATTTTCTGTTACCACCGTACTCTTTTATTGTAAGCATCATGTTTATGTACCTGTTTAATTTTCTACTGTGGTGGTGGTGTGTACTGTAGTAGTTCTTTCCTTACTGTTGTACTTTTGTCACTACTAGTTATATACATGGTGAATGTGGTTTATTTTACTGCTCTTTTGGTTACTTAGTCGTTGGACGACTGGGTCTTGGGATCGGTCGAGTCGGTCCGATTCTCGTGTCTCGTAGGGATTCGGGAATCGGGTCGTAACAGGTAGGGGTGTAGGTATGGTTAAGAGATGGATGGCTAGGATGGCTTATAGGGGGTGGTTATGGGATCCTGGGGCTAGGGTTAATGGCGCCAACATGAAGGATCTTCTTAGGAGTTGGCGCCAACCCTAGATGGAGACCAGGGTTAAGGGGTTGTAAGGTGTGTTGTAGGGTTAGGATGGATGCTTAGGAGGGTGGCTAATGGATGGAGGGTTAGGATAGGTTGGTGCCATATGTAGGGGTGTGTTGAGTGGTGGTTAAGGTTGGGTTAATAGAATTGGCGTCAACTCTATGTAGGTTAAGGGTTATGGGTTGGCGTGGAGATGGATGGAGGGTTAGGATTAGATCTTTAGGTGGTGGTTATATGGTGGAGGGCGTACGTTAATTGGCGCCACATGAAGAGGTGTAGGATGGTGGGCTTGGGTTGAGTTGGCGCTAATTTAGGTGTGGTTAAAGGGTTTGTTTTTGGCGCCAACATGTAGATGGAGGAGATGGGTTATGGTGGTGATTGGAGGTAGAGTTGGTACCAATTAGAAGGGGTGTGGATAGATGTTTTTGGTGCCAACTTAGGTGTGGTTAAGGGTAGTTAAGGTGGTGGAAGGGGGTGTTAGAGTTGGCACCAAAGGGAGAGCTTCTAGAAAGGGTTAGGTGGATGGTGGAGATGGGTTCTAAGGGAGATGGGTGGTGGTGATAAGTAGGGGTTTTGGAGGGAAAGTTGGTGCCACCTTTTATGGTGGCTTTTGGAGGTGGTGGTGTGAAGAGGTGTGGTGGTCGTGGCGCCAACTTTAGGTGGAGGAAGGT
The DNA here is from genome assembly GCA_037157565.1 of Thalassia testudinum. Lineage (NCBI taxonomy): Eukaryota > Viridiplantae > Streptophyta > Magnoliopsida > Alismatales > Hydrocharitaceae > Thalassia > Thalassia testudinum. The sequence goes on from JAZHRO010000077.1 coordinate 131,950,519, forward strand.
GGTTAGTTTAGGTGGTGGACTTGGAGTAGAGTTAGGGTGGGGTTAGGTTAGGGTTTAGGTAGTTGGTGGATGGCCATGGAGGTGGAGTTGGTTTTGGGCTTAGCTAAGCTAGCTTAACTAGTAGGATGGTAGTGGAGGAATTAGAGTTTTGAGAAGAGGAGCTAAGGGACAACTGATTGGAGCTGCATCTGCTGAGGAAATCTTTATGAGGAGCTCAACTACTTAGCTAAGCTAGCTAGTTCTTATGCTAGTAGCTAGGCTTGAGTAGTTGAGTGAAGTTGAGCTGGTTTCAACCTAGCTGAAGCTAAGTTGAGCTGGAATTGCCTCTGATGAGAACTCCTAAGCTAGCTTAGCTACTAAGTGGGCAAGTAGTAACTAAGTTGGAGGGAGTTTAGCTACCATGAGTTGAGTGGAGCTAGTCTTGAGCTGAGGTGGACTCTTGTCAGCTTAGTTGAATTAGCTAGAGCTCCTAATGAACTGATTGGAGTTGAGATGAGCTAGATTCAACTAAGTTGAGCTGGTTTTGAGCTGACTTGAGCTAGGTTGAGCTGAAATGAGCTACTCTGAGCTGTCATTTAGCTAAGATGAGTTGAATGGAGCTAAATGGAGCTAACCCTAACCCAAGGGAGCTGGTATCTAACTATGATGAGTTGGAATTGGCTGAGTCCTAGCTGGGATGAAATTCCTTTTCACCAGTTACCTTCATGAGTGCTGGGGTTTTAAGGATCTATTTATCTATTTGCCCCTAACACTCAAAAAAACATATTAAAAATATAATAAAATATGCAATGCATGCCTAGCCTAATTGATGCCTAAATGCAACCAAAAAACCCATTTGCAAAGTCAAAATCCTAAGAGATAGGTTTGTTTTAGGGCATAAGATTGATGATTAACTGACGTTTATCACATATCTTTATTTCATGGGGGCAATTTGGTCCAATAATTCTATGGTAACCACCAAACACGATTAAAATTTCCACTTCTCCCTTACAACTATCCACCAACCAAACACCTCAATTCCACCAAACGAGGAATCATTTATTTAATTCCACCACCACACACCCCAAACTCCCAAACACAAAAAGTGCACAATTCCACCTACAATTCCATCTACTCCCCTATTCCACTTACAATTCCATTTTTCCTATCCCCATCCAAATTAGTCCTTAGGGTTTCCATCTAAAAATACTTGTCTCATTGTGGTGATTGATTTTGTGAGATTATTTTATTTTGCAAATTGTTATCAATTTATTTCCCACATTATTTATCCCTTCTAGTGCAAACTTTCAAGAACACGAATATTGGACATCGTTTGACCCCCAAACAGATCAAAACACAAAACGAGAACCCACCCCTACATGAGCATTTGTGCCTACCCATCATGCGTTTGCACACCTTCTTACACATTAGCATTGCCACGAGTATGCTCATGCCACACCTTGAGTACCTGCTCTGCCATGCACTCGCTGGTGTCGCATCTCGCATGCCCCCTACACACACCATTTTGCACCCTGTTGTTCATGTGCGTGTGCATCATTGATGAGTGGCTACTCATCATAGCTAAAAGGCCGAAATTAAGCTAGATACTAAGCAAAACAATATCAAATTAACACATAAAAAGGGTTAAGTGTGGGAATTAAAGAAAAGACCTAAAACTTTTAATGTGTGTTAAAATCTCCTAATTAGGTCACAAAAATGGGATATTCTGAACAAATGATGATCCATGCATCAATTGAACACATAAACAAGTTTGAAAAGCCAAATCAGAAGTAAAATCAATGTCGTAAATGTTCAATTAAGCACATGTAAAAATTTGAAAGCAATTGGACATCATTTAGGCTTAGAAATAAATAGATTACAATTAGGTCCTTCATGCATTACATTTCTACCCTTCAAAACTCCTTCTTGGACCTATTTGCAAGCCGCAGGGACCCTTTTATAAGACTGCAGGGCCCTTCCAGCTGCTATTCTTCTCGCTTATGGGCCTGCATGCAAATGTTCTACCCCTTCTTCTAAGGGTCCGTCTGCAAATTTCCCCTTTATTTCAAAGAGAAGCCTGTGTTCTTCACGCGCACTGTAGCGCGCGAAGAACACAGCCACTCTCGACCGTCCATCGCACTTTTGATCTCGATCTGCGGCTGGATTCAAATGGAACCTTCGCGCGATTCGGTGCGTGCGTTCACCTCTCTTCCCAGATCTCATCTGACGGTCAGATCTCTCTCTTGACTCGCCGCGCGCTCTACCCATCTCATCCTCACCGCCGGCCTGATTCTGATTAACCTCACCCTTGCGGTGATCTCAGTCACTGAGCTGCTATTTAAGCACCTCAGTGGTGTCGCGCGCGAGGCATCGCTCCCTCCTACATCTCTCAGCGATCAATTCTTCCACTCCAGTCTCTCCTCCTCACCTAGACCCTGATTTCACAGCCACCGGCTGTGGAATCATCGCCTGCTCTCGACCCTCCTCGTCGCTAAGGACCTCGTAGCACCTGAGGACGACCCTGGAGTCTCACTAGCAGACTCTTCCCTCCGCTGGAGTCACCCTCCTCCTTTCTTCCTCCTTAGCCGCCGGCTAAGGACCCATAGGTCCCATTCTTCCTGTTAGTTTAGTTTTTAATTCTGCACAAGTAGTGTTAGATTTAGTTTGCAGTAGTTTAGAATAGATTTAGTTTTAATTGTTAGTGTTTAATGTTAGCTGTAGTTAGATTAGTCTTAGGAGTAGAATTAGTATTAGATCCCCTCCCTCACCTCCTCTGATCAGTCCAGATCAGAGGGGAAGAATCATCTGTTCATTAATCAATTTATCTCCCTCTTCATGTTTTGTTTTTCCACCATCCAATTCTGAATTATGTTCCTTTTAACGACGAATCTTTCATCTGTCACCCACACATCTGGACCCAATTCCAGATCTGATGGTGTACTGCCTCAGATCTGAAATTGGCGTCACAAGCACCATTTGGGGCTTCTCACTCACCCCATTTGTGTTCACAAAAGCCCCTTTTATTTTAGATTGATTGCCTCAGTTTGTCAGATTCACTTTAAAATGGGTTTTGAAGAGATTTTGCTTTCTGAAATGTCTTGACAGATCTGACAAATTGAAGGGATTTTGGTTTTCCTTGAGGGCAAGGATTCTGAGAAGTTCTCTGGTGACAGAGAACAAATCAGAAGAGCCTTTCATGAATTTGCTTCTGCCTTGATCTGAATGCATTTGCTAGCTTTTATAAATTCCTTTAATGCATTCTTTATTTTTCTGATTTGTCATTTCAGAACTGCCATACACCACCTGTTTGATAATTATTTTTGTATGGTGATTCTCTAACCTAAGGAGTTTTCCATACTCCTTAAGGTTGCAAGAAACTGGGATTGTATGTTTTTGGTTTTAATTGACTGAGTTAAGTCTTCCTTCATGCTGTCTATGGCATTAGGAAGACTAACTCAATGCCATTTGTGTTTTGATCTGAAATGACGCTTTTGATAAGGGCTTTTCCTTGTGGGTATTTGAACTGAATTCTTATGTGATTTTCGTGAGATTTATACCCTTATCAGATTTGGATCTCACTCTTTAATTTTTAGTTTGTTCTGAATTTTCTCTTATTCCCAGTTATACAGTAAAATGCTGCAAACTGCAGCAACATTCCCCTCTTCTCTAAATTCTCCTCTTCTTTGTGAATGCTTTCCCCCTCTTCAAATGGACTAACTGCAGCAGCAGTTAGCCCATTTGACAGTGGCTGAAGCCACTGACACTGCTAAAACACCCTGAACAGTACATTCTCTTCCCTCTCCATCTTCTCTGACAGTAGCTTAGCTGCTGTTTAAAATGAAATAAAAACTTAATTAACCCTCATTCCCTAAGTTCCTACTAAAACCTAATTATACATACTTAATTTCACACTGTAAATATACATATCCATACTATTATAACTATAATATACAGCCTGATTATGTACGTAGACATACATAGATATACGGTAAATACTGTATAAACTTGTACATAAATCTATATACATATGTAATCTATGTAAATATATGTATAAATACTGAACTATTATGTATGTATTTACTGATATATGTATATGTATATATACAGATTCATATGTACATATTCAGTAGCTATATTGTAGAATAAATTAGCTAAATTAATAATTTAGAGTTATAATTAAGTAAATAAATCTATAGACTTAGGTTAACATATATAGTAAGTAATTTAAGTTAGTTAAAGTACAATTATACCTAGTATAGCTTACTGTAACTTAGTTTTATTTAAAACACTCAGAACAGCTAGTTTAGCTTAAATAAAATAGAAATAAATTCGTAAATATACAATAAAAATACGTATAAAATACTTAAGTATGTAAATTAAATCTGTATAAGGTCAATTAGACCATTTACTAACTATTTTATAAGTAATTAACTATTTAATCACCTAAATCAACCTGTACAACCAGCCTAGTTTAGCGAATTTATTTGTATAGTAAACATATTTAAAATTCAAAATTAATTGATCAATTATGTAGTATTATGTAAATACTTGATTAACCATATTTTATTTTATTTTATTTAATAATTTATGGCCCCCAAATCGAGGGCCAAAAGTACGATCAGACGCAGCTGCGCCTGACTTCCAGCGCACGATGTGGCGCTGGAATAGCGCCACATCGTGTGCTGCAAGTGAAGCGCAGCCGCATAAATGTAATTCGTGTTTCCTATAGGCTAGTCGTCACGGGCGCCGGGCGCCCGAAACACTGCCTTTACCCGATTACCCAATGAGCTCCGGTCTGAGTACTGTCTGATTTGCGATTAGTGTGTGGCCGGGGGCCCGAGCGTGTGCGAGCATATGGCGTTGGGCTGAGGCCTGGCGCTGAGATTAAAGACATAATTAAGCCACCTAATCTGAGATTAGGGCGCGCTTAGTAGAGGTCTGGTCCCACCCTTAGGGTGCTGTGTATCCCTCGAAAAGCGTGCCCGCAAACTAAACACGTTTTAACTAATGATATTAGCCTAATCCCCTCCCCACCGCAGCCTCTGAAATATGCTAAGACAGAAGAGTTAACAAAGAGAAGAACAAAGAGTTTTAACACGAGAGAAAAAAGCAAAGAGTACAAGAACAACAGAGAAAAGAACAATAGTAATAAAAAGAGAGAAGAAGATGAATACTTAAAACAGAAATATGAACACAAGAACAACAGAGAAAAGAACAATAGTAATAAAAAGAGAGAAGAAGATGAATACTTAAAACAGAAATATGAACACAAGAAGAACAGAGACTTAATGAAGAAAGAAAGAGAAACAAAGAATAACTAGTATACATACGTATAAGTAAATCTATATAATTACTAACAGAATAAAGCGACACTATAAACGTCGCTAAAGATCTCAGTTTTGTCTCTTTAGGTTGTATAGTGTTTTCTGAGATTTAGCGATGCTTATATCTGTCACTGAAACTGCTGTATATGTTACTGTACATAACAGACTAATAAGTTAAATTTCTACACCATTGCATTCTAATGTATTATATACTATTATGATAGTATTAATAGGATAACTTGTAAATACATAGTTTAGAGTATAATAATAGATTGTTTGATGCTTGTTCATAGTTAGTATTTTTGCAAGCATTTCTTAGTAATTAGGTAAATAAAACACACATTCATTCATTCTTTAATAAAATGTAAATTTTGGAGATAATCAAAGAGTGACCGAATTAAATTCAATAAATTGCCTCCCAGTGAACGACCTGGAACAAAACCAGTAAAAATTAGATAAATAAGCAAATGATAATAATGGTTGTAATGACTGGAACTCACCCATACTCACCACTATACGACATCCTTAATGTTATATTGTACACCCTGTACTACAACGACATAATCAACAATTATTACCAATTTCAAACACAACAACCAAACATTTCAACCATCACCATCATTATTTTGGCGCCGTTGCCGGGGAGGCAACGCTCTTTGCACCAAAATTTTCTTTTCATTCTTTTGTATATAGAAATTCTTTATTCATTCATTATAATTGCTTTTATTTTCCATTGAATTAACTGTGTATACATTCCTTTATTCTTTTACTAATCATTTGTTTTTTCCACAGCACTTGAGGAGGAGTGTCGTCTTCCTGGTGGAGTCGCTGCGCTCCAGATTCGTCTTCCTGGTGGAGTTTTGCCTCGAAGTCGCTGTAGGATTTTAGTATTAGTTTTAGTATAGATAGTTTTAGGTTTATTGATTAGGAGCAATTGTTAGTCATAAGTTGTGAGAGCTTGTTCTCACACAATTTTTGTAATAATTCTGGACTATCTGGACTCTATTTCTTTCTCTTCTTAATTTCTTTCCTTACTTTTGAATTGCATATAAAATTTTTTTTCAAAAAGAAAAAAAAAAAAAAAAAATCAAAAAGACCTCATACTTATCTAGCAGCAGCATAACCTCAGGCATCCATTTTTAGGATTGCATTTCATTCCTGCTAGATTTTAATTCAAGTCAAATCTGCATTAGAAGATTGCTGGAGTCAGGTACGCATTTCTTACCTAACTCTAACTCCTGCCATATTTGCATTTGACTTAAAATTAAAGAAGACCACTACTTGTTCTGAATTTAGTAAAAAGTGAAATGAGCAGCATAGAAAACATATTTTAATCACTTTAATTAAATCAAAAAGGAGATAGCAAAAATTGGGTGAAACCATGTTTGAGATTTTAATCGCCTTGTGTTGAATGTTATCGTGCACACAGCACGATCACTTAAGGCCACAATACACGGGTTTCTACCTCATCTTTCTGCAACCACAGGATCTGGATCCGCACGCTCAGTCTTATCCAGATTCCCAGTGGATTTTAGAGGTCTGCACTTCGCTAGGTTTATCTTAGGATACGTACAATTGCTTGAAACAATTGTTTGCGTATAACATACTTTGCGTAGCAGCCTCTAGGAAAAATTTTCTCCGATTCATTTCGATTGATTGGTCTTCTTGAATTGAGATTTTATTGGGATTCTTCTGTTTTATTGTGAACGTTAAAAATTTTTTTCCCATTGAGTTGGATCGAATTAGAGTAAACGGGATTTCAAAAAAAAATCAACTCAATGGAAGGTAGGAGATCCCAAAACCCAGAACTTGTACTCCCCTTGGGTACTGCTACCCAAGCTACTGCATCATCTTCTTTGCCTTCCACTTCTAATCCCTTACCTCCTGAGTCTCAAAATACTTTCCACAATCCCCCTCGCCAAGAGGATGATCTTGATTCTTCACACTTTGAGGATTTTGAAGAACTTCCTCCAGACTTAGTTGCACATCCTCTACCACAGCAACCACCTATCCCTAGGTTCCAACCTCCACCTTATCCTAATCATCCTAATCCACCCCCGGAGAGAGGACCTATGCCTCATCTTCAGCACCTTTTCGATACACAACTACAAATGAATACCTTAACCCAACAGGTGCAACAGCTTGCTCAAGCTGTAAATCTATTAGCTAACCCCCAACCACAACCACTTCAACCTAGAAATCCTCAGGCACCACCCCAACCCCGTAGACCTCAACTACGAGATTACTATAATCCCGCAGTTGCCCAACCAATGCCTGTGGTACGTTATCCCAATGGGGGTCGTGCTGCTGAACTGAAGCCGAACATTATAGCACTCATTCCTCACTTCCATGGACTTGCTTCTGAGGACCCTTTTCAGCATTTAGAGGAGCTGAAGAGTCTTGCCCAAACTTTGGGTCCGCAAGGACATGATCAGCACACGCTTTTGATGAAAATGTTCTCCTTTTCATTAAAAGATAAGGCAGCCTTTTGGTTTAGAACACTTGCACGGACTACACCTATAGATTCCTGGGCTTCTTTAGAACATGAGTTCTTAAAGAAGTACTTTCCTGTAGGCCGCACTAATGCCTTAAGGCGTGCCATCACCACCTTCACCCAAAATTTAGGAGAACCTATGCACGAGGCTTGGGAGAGATTCCATGAGCTTTTGAGAAAATGTCCCCACCATGGTGTCCCACGCTGGCAACAGGTCCAGATCTTTTACCATGGGCTCCATGATGACACACGGAATTTTGTAGATGCCGCTTGTGGAGGCAATTTCCTGTGTCGGGACGAGGACTCAGCCTTTGAGCTCTTTGAAGGCATGGCCGAAAACTCTATTAACAATGCTTCAATGAGCGTGTTTAATAGAAAGTCCTCACATTCCCACTCACACACGGGGGTACATGAAGCCCAATCCAGTAGCAAAGACTTAGAGATAGTGGCTAGTCAACTGGATAAAGTGGGCTTAATCGAGAAGAAAGTAGATGAAGTATGGAAATTTCTCTCAAAACACCCATCTTCTTCTTCTCAGTCACCAGCACAAAACACTTCTTCTCAGTTTCCCACAGGGAGGGAAACTGTGAATAACCTTTCTGTGACACAAACTGCATTACCGGATTTTCCATTCCCATATCCTTCACCGGTTGGAGGAACCTTTGTTCCCCCCTTCACTGACTTCCCTGCACCTTCTGGAGCTTCGGAGGAGCTTCATGCCATTCACAATGATCCTTTCACACAAACCTATAACCCTGGATGGCGTAATCATCCAAATTTCTCGTGGTCGGGAAATTCACAAAGACCTCCTTTTCAACAACCTTCTGCACCACCATTGCACAACCCGATCCGAGCACCACCTCCACAATCACACGGATATCCACCGCGTACCTACCAACAACCCCAACCCAGGCCCACCCAATACTCTCAATCTGGGCCTACACGAGATGACCAGTTGGGGTCTATCATGAAAGCTCTTGCTGATATGCAACAACAGAATATTGCTATGCAGCAGAGACAGGACGCGGCCTTAGCTGAAATGAGAGCCCAGCTATCACACTTGACGGAGTCCCGTCAACCACATTCACTCCCATCCCAAGCACAACCCAACCCTAGGAACATACCTGCTCAAAGGTATGTCCAACCTAGACCAGCACTGCAAGACCAAACACATGACATTTCACAACCAGTGCATAACACTGAATCAACATGATCTTGAGATTATTTGATAATGGAGCCGTTGAGATCACTGAACTTGACAAATCTGAACCCTTTATTGTTAATGGACAAAGACTGAAACCTTTCATTGAGCCGCAGGATCTCAGACTTGTCAATTCCACCATTTCGCTCCTACATTTTGAATTACCATGTAAGTTTTCGCCTAGCTGAAGGCGTTAAACTTAGCAACACCTACCCTTGTATATAGCTGTTTTACACTTTTCTTACTCTTACCTTTACTTACATTTAGTGTCTACCCTTGCATTCTGAGCATACATTCATTGACACACATGTCATGCATTTCACTTCCTAGCCCGACTGTTCACTCTGATCCTAGATCAGACTTAAAATCGTCCGCACAGAGATTTTATCTCCTCATTCCGACTTCCTTCCATCACCCAGCCTAGGATAGTGAAAAGCAGAGCATGCATTTGCATCCACCCTTTCATTCAATGAGGACATTGAAACATTTAAGCATGGGGGGGTGTAAAGGGTAAACCATTTAAACCAAAATGCAATTGTAGACACAACTATAGTACATATAGTATTATCAAAAAAAATTATATACTTCAAAAAAATTGAAAAATTTTGAAAAAATTTTTTGAAAAAATTACAAAGCTAAAAATACAAAAAAATAACAAATCAGAAAAATTCCAAAAATACAATAAGGGACATGTACTTTATTTGTCAAAGGAGGATATTCATTTCAAGAGAGGAGGAAGAAAAAGAAAAAAGAAAAGAGAAGTGATCTTATAGCTGAAAACAAAAAAATAGAATAAGTGTCTATGGACATTCAACCATTACTGGTTTGACCTACCGGGCCATAGGAGCTTGATACAAGCTTAGGCTTAATACACTTCGAGCCTTGACAAGATAGACCACAGTCTCTCCTAACTTTAGGACAATTCTTGTACCTGAGTCACCAGTACAGGATTCGTTGGTTTGCTTTGACTTAGGAGTCTAAGTAACCTTGGCTTACACTACACAATGTCAGGAAAGACCACTTGAACCTAAACCTCAACCCTTGTGTTCATTAGGGAAGGTGGAGTCCTTACCTGTGCGTGCAGGTAGACTCTTTGTCCTAATCTTTAGTTTTGTGTCTAGGAGAAGCTCTTTCCACAAAAGAAATCCACCCACCAAATACAGTGCGCTCTACCAAATAAGTTTTGGAGACATACTGTTCAAAAAAAAAAAAAAAAAAAAAAAAAAAAAAAAAAAAAAGAAGAGAAGTTAAGTATGTTCTCCAAAAAGACTGAAAAACAACTCTTCCACCAAAAATGTTTTCAGGGTTCAAAATAAATACCCTATTTTTCCACCAAAAAAAAATCTTCTCTGAGCCACAAATACAATAAGGGTTGGGTGTGAATACCATCAATTTTTGAGAGTCATCCGAAAACATGAGCGGAAGTTAGGACCAACCTGGACTTAAAAAGAAGTGAAACCCCGGGATTGAGCCTTAGAATTCACCTGGTTAGTCCTGACTTATCACAAAGCACAGCCATAACTTCATAGCATTCTGAGTCTCTGTAAAAACCTCCTGAGTCCTGGAATTCGACTTAAGGTTTAAATATCAAGAGTCCTTGTTGGTTGAGAGATGGTCTATGTCATTTAAGCCTCGAGTTCTGGTAGGTTATCCTCAGTAACTAGGTTCTCACAATGTCCAAAAACACAGTTGGTATTGGAAAATATTTCAGCTTAAAGATCATCATCATAAACACTTAAAAATTTTTGAAAGAAGAAAAAGATATCTTTACACACTTACCTTGCTGATACTTAAATTGTCTTACACTTCAACAGATTGTTTGCTAAGGGACTAGCAAAACGTAAGCATGGGGGTATGATGAGTGGCTACTCATCATAGCTAAAAGGCCGAAATTAAGCTAGATACTAAGCAAAACAATATCAAATTAACACATAAAAAGGGTTAAGTGTGGGAATTAAAGAAAAGACCTAAAACTTTTAATGTGTGTTAAAATCTCCTAATTAGGTCACAAAAATGGGATATTCTGAACAAATGATGATCCATGCATCAATTGAACACATAAACAAGTTTGAAAAGCCAAATCAGAAGTAAAATCAATGTCGTAAATGTTCAATTAAGCACATGTAAAAATTTGAAAGCAATTGGACATCATTTAGGCTTAGAAATAAATAGATTACAATTAGGTCCTTCATGCATTACATTTCTACCCTTCAAAACTCCTTCTTGGACCTATTTGCAAGCCGCAGGGACCCTTTTATAAGACTGCAGGGCCCTTCCAGCTGCTATTCTTCTCGCTTATGGGCCTGCATGCAAATGTTCTACCCCTTCTTCTAAGGGTCCGTCTGCAAATTTCCCCTTTATTTCAAAGAGAAGCCTGTGTTCTTCACGCGCACTGTAGCGCGCGAAGAACACAGCCACTCTCGACCGTCCATCGCACTTTTGATCTCGATCTGCGGCTGGATTCAAATGGAACCTTCGCGCGATTCGGTGCGTGCGTTCACCTCTCTTCCCAGATCTCATCTGACGGTCAGATCTCTCTCTTGACTCGCCGCGCGCTCTACCCATCTCATCCTCACCGCCGGCCTGATTCTGATTAACCTCACCCTTGCGGTGATCTCAGTCACTGAGCTGCTATTTAAGCACCTCAGTGGTGTCGCGCGCGAGGCATCGCTCCCTCCTACATCTCTCAGCGATCAATTCTTCCACTCCAGTCTCTCCTCCTCACCTAGACCCTGATTTCACAGCCACCGGCTGTGGAATCATCGCCTGCTCTCGACCCTCCTCGTCGCTAAGGACCTCGTAGCACCTGAGGACGACCCTGGAGTCTCACTAGCAGACTCTTCCCTCCGCTGGAGTCACCCTCCTCCTTTCTTCCTCCTTAGCCGCCGGCTAAGGACCCATAGGTCCCATTCTTCCTGTTAGTTTAGTTTTTAATTCTGCACAAGTAGTGTTAGATTTAGTTTGCAGTAGTTTAGAATAGATTTAGTTTTAATTGTTAGTGTTTAATGTTAGCTGTAGTTAGATTAGTCTTAGGAGTAGAATTAGTATTAGATCCCCTCCCTCACCTCCTCTGATCAGTCCAGATCAGAGGGGAAGAATCATCTGTTCATTAATCAATTTATCTCCCTCTTCATGTTTTGTTTTTCCACCATCCAATTCTGAATTATGTTCCTTTTAACGACGAATCTTTCATCTGTCACCCACACATCTGGACCCAATTCCAGATCTGATGGTGTACTGCCTCAGATCTGAAATTGGCGTCACAAGCACCATTTGGGGCTTCTCACTCACCCCATTTGTGTTCACAAAAGCCCCTTTTATTTTAGATTGATTGCCTCAGTTTGTCACATTCACTTTAAAATGGGTTTTGAAGAGATTTTGCTTTCTGAAATGTCTTGACAGATCTGACAAATTGAAGGGATTTTGGTTTTCCTTGAGGGCAAGGATTCTGAGAAGTTCTCTGGTGACAGAGAACAAATCAGAAGAGCCTTTCATGAATTTGCTTCTGCCTTGATCTGAATGCATTTGCTAGCTTTTATAAATTCCTTTAATGCATTCTTTATTTTTCTGATTTGTCATTTCAGAACTGCCATACACCACCTGTTTGATAATTATTTTTGTATGGTGATTCTCTAACCTAAGGAGTTTTCCATACTCCTTAAGGTTGCAAGAAACTGGGATTGTATGTTTTTGGTTTTAATTGACTGAGTTAAGTCTTCCTTCATGCTGTCTATGGCATTAGGAAGACTAACTCAATGCCATTTGTGTTTTGATCTGAAATGACGCTTTTGATAAGGGCTTTTCCTTGTGGGTATTTGAACTGAATTCTTATGTGATTTTCGTGAGATTTATACCCTTATCAGATTTGGATCTCACTCTTTAATTTTTAGTTTGTTCTGAATTTTCTCTTATTCCCAGTTATACAGTAAAATGCTGCAAACTGCAGCAACATTCCCCTCTTCTCTAAATTCTCCTCTTCTTTGTGAATGCTTTCCCCCTCTTCAAATGGACTAACTGCAGCAGCAGTTAGCCCATTTGACAGTGGCTGAAGCCACTGACACTGCTAAAACACCCTGAACAGTACATTCTCTTCCCTCTCCATCTTCTCTGACAGTAGCTTAGCTGCTGTTTAAAATGAAATAAAAACTTAATTAACCCTCATTCCCTAAGTTCCTACTAAAACCTAATTATACATACTTAATTTCACACTGTAAATATACATATCCATACTATTATAACTATAATATACAGCCTGATTATGTACGTAGACATACATAGATATACGGTAAATACTGTATAAACTTGTACATAAATCTATATACATATGTAATCTATGTAAATATATGTATAAATACTGAACTATTATGTATGTATTTACTGATATATGTATATGTATATATACAGATTCATATGTACATATTCAGTAGCTATATTGTAGAATAAATTAGCTAAATTAATAATTTAGAGTTATAATTAAGTAAATAAATCTATAGACTTAGGTTAACATATATAGTAAGTAATTTAAGTTAGTTAAAGTACAATTATACCTAGTATAGCTTACTGTAACTTAGTTTTATTTAAAACACTCAGAACAGCTAGTTTAGCTTAAATAAAATAGAAATAAATTCGTAAATATACAATAAAAATACGTATAAAATACTTAAGTATGTAAATTAAATCTGTATAAGGTCAATTAGACCATTTACTAACTATTTTATAAGTAATTAACTATTTAATCACCTAAATCAACCTGTACAACCAGCCTAGTTTAGCGAATTTATTTGTATAGTAAACATATTTAAAATTCAAAATTAATTGATCAATTATGTAGTATTATGTAAATACTTGATTAACCATATTTTATTTTATTTTATTTAATAATTTATGGCCCCCAAATCGAGGGCCAAAAGTACGATCAGACGCAGCTGCGCCTGACTTCCAGCGCACGATGTGGCGCTGGAATAGCGCCACATCGTGTGCTGCAAGTGAAGCGCAGCCGCATAAATGTAATTCGTGTTTCCTATAGGCTAGTCGTCACGGGCGCCGGGCGCCCGAAACACTGCCTTTACCCGATTACCCAATGAGCTCCGGTCTGAGTACTGTCTGATTTGCGATTAGTGTGTGGCCGGGGGCCCGAGCGTGTGCGAGCATATGGCGTTGGGCTGAGGCCTGGCGCTGAGATTAAAGACATAATTAAGCCACCTAATCTGAGATTAGGGCGCGCTTAGTAGAGGTCTGGTCCCACCCTTAGGGTGCTGTGTATCCCTCGAAAAGCGTGCCCGCAAACTAAACACGTTTTAACTAATGATATTAGCCTAATCCCCTCCCCACCGCAGCCTCTGAAATATGCTAAGACAGAAGAGTTAACAAAGAGAAGAACAAAGAGTTTTAACACGAGAGAAAAAAGCAAAGAGTACAAGAACAACAGAGAAAAGAACAATAGTAATAAAAAGAGAGAAGAAGATGAATACTTAAAACAGAAATATGAACACAAGAACAACAGAGAAAAGAACAATAGTAATAAAAAGAGAGAAGAAGATGAATACTTAAAACAGAAATATGAACACAAGAAGAACAGAGACTTAATGAAGAAAGAAAGAGAAACAAAGAATAACTAGTATACATACGTATAAGTAAATCTATATAATTACTAACAGAATAAAGCGACACTATAAACGTCGCTAAAGATCTCAGTTTTGTCTCTTTAGGTTGTATAGTGTTTTCTGAGATTTAGCGATGCTTATATCTGTCACTGAAACTGCTGTATATGTTACTGTACATAACAGACTAATAAGTTAAATTTCTACACCATTGCATTCTAATGTATTATATACTATTATGATAGTATTAATAGGATAACTTGTAAATACATAGTTTAGAGTATAATAATAGATTGTTTGATGCTTGTTCATAGTTAGTATTTTTGCAAGCATTTCTTAGTAATTAGGTAAATAAAACACACATTCATTCATTCTTTAATAAAATGTAAATTTTGGAGATAATCAAAGAGTGACCGAATTAAATTCAATAAATTGCCTCCCAGTGAACGACCTGGAACAAAACCAGTAAAAATTAGATAAATAAGCAAATGATAATAATGGTTGTAATGACTGGAACTCACCCATACTCACCACTATACGACATCCTTAATGTTATATTGTACACCCTGTACTACAACGACATAATCAACAATTATTACCAATTTCAAACACAACAACCAAACATTTCAACCATCACCATCATTATTTTGGCGCCGTTGCCGGGGAGGCAACGCTCTTTGCACCAAAATTTTCTTTTCATTCTTTTGTATATAGAAATTCTTTATTCATTCATTATAATTGCTTTTATTTTCCATTGAATTAACTGTGTATACATTCCTTTATTCTTTTACTAATCATTTGTTTTTTCCACAGCACTTGAGGAGGAGTGTCGTCTTCCTGGTGGAGTCGCTGCGCTCCAGATTCGTCTTCCTGGTGGAGTTTTGCCTCGAAGTCGCTGTAGGATTTTAGTATTAGTTTTAGTATAGATAGTTTTAGGTTTATTGATTAGGAGCAATTGTTAGTCATAAGTTGTGAGAGCTTGTTCTCACACAATTTTTGTAATAATTCTGGACTATCTGGACTCTATTTCTTTCTCTTCTTAATTTCTTTCCTTACTTTTGAATTGCATATAAAATTTTTTTTCAAAAAGAAAAAAAAAAAAAAAAAATCAAAAAGACCTCATACTTATCTAGCAGCAGCATAACCTCAGGCATCCATTTTTAGGATTGCATTTCATTCCTGCTAGATTTTAATTCAAGTCAAATCTGCATTAGAAGATTGCTGGAGTCAGGTACGCATTTCTTACCTAACTCTAACTCCTGCCATATTTGCATTTGACTTAAAATTAAAGAAGACCACTACTTGTTCTGAATTTAGTAAAAAGTGAAATGAGCAGCATAGAAAACATATTTTAATCACTTTAATTAAATCAAAAAGGAGATAGCAAAAATTGGGTGAAACCATGTTTGAGATTTTAATCGCCTTGTGTTGAATGTTATCGTGCACACAGCACGATCACTTAAGGCCACAATACACGGGTTTCTACCTCATCTTTCTGCAACCACAGGATCTGGATCCGCACGCTCAGTCTTATCCAGATTCCCAGTGGATTTTAGAGGTCTGCACTTCGCTAGGTTTATCTTAGGATACGTACAATTGCTTGAAACAATTGTTTGCGTATAACATACTTTGCGTAGCAGCCTCTAGGAAAAATTTTCTCCGATTCATTTCGATTGATTGGTCTTCTTGAATTGAGATTTTATTGGGATTCTTCTGTTTTATTGTGAACGTTAAAAATTTTTTTCCCATTGAGTTGGATCGAATTAGAGTAAACGGGATTTCAAAAAAAAATCAACTCAATGGAAGGTAGGAGATCCCAAAACCCAGAACTTGTACTCCCCTTGGGTACTGCTACCCAAGCTACTGCATCATCTTCTTTGCCTTCCACTTCTAATCCCTTACCTCCTGAGTCTCAAAATACTTTCCACAATCCCCCTCGCCAAGAGGATGATCTTGATTCTTCACACTTTGAGGATTTTGAAGAACTTCCTCCAGACTTAGTTGCACATCCTCTACCACAGCAACCACCTATCCCTAGGTTCCAACCTCCACCTTATCCTAATCATCCTAATCCACCCCCGGAGAGAGGACCTATGCCTCATCTTCAGCACCTTTTCGATACACAACTACAAATGAATACCTTAACCCAACAGGTGCAACAGCTTGCTCAAGCTGTAAATCTATTAGCTAACCCCCAACCACAACCACTTCAACCTAGAAATCCTCAGGCACCACCCCAACCCCGTAGACCTCAACTACGAGATTACTATAATCCCGCAGTTGCCCAACCAATGCCTGTGGTACGTTATCCCAATGGGGGTCGTGCTGCTGAACTGAAGCCGAACATTATAGCACTCATTCCTCACTTCCATGGACTTGCTTCTGAGGACCCTTTTCAGCATTTAGAGGAGCTGAAGAGTCTTGCCCAAACTTTGGGTCCGCAAGGACATGATCAGCACACGCTTTTGATGAAAATGTTCTCCTTTTCATTAAAAGATAAGGCAGCCTTTTGGTTTAGAACACTTGCACGGACTACACCTATAGATTCCTGGGCTTCTTTAGAACATGAGTTCTTAAAGAAGTACTTTCCTGTAGGCCGCACTAATGCCTTAAGGCGTGCCATCACCACCTTCACCCAAAATTTAGGAGAACCTATGCACGAGGCTTGGGAGAGATTCCATGAGCTTTTGAGAAAATGTCCCCACCATGGTGTCCCACGCTGGCAACAGGTCCAGATCTTTTACCATGGGCTCCATGATGACACACGGAATTTTGTAGATGCCGCTTGTGGAGGCAATTTCCTGTGTCGGGACGAGGACTCAGCCTTTGAGCTCTTTGAAGGCATGGCCGAAAACTCTATTAACAATGCTTCAATGAGCGTGTTTAATAGAAAGTCCTCACATTCCCACTCACACACGGGGGTACATGAAGCCCAATCCAGTAGCAAAGACTTAGAGATAGTGGCTAGTCAACTGGATAAAGTGGGCTTAATCGAGAAGAAAGTAGATGAAGTATGGAAATTTCTCTCAAAACACCCATCTTCTTCTTCTCAGTCACCAGCACAAAACACTTCTTCTCAGTTTCCCACAGGGAGGGAAACTGTGAATAACCTTTCTGTGACACAAACTGCATTACCGGATTTTCCATTCCCATATCCTTCACCGGTTGGAGGAACCTTTGTTCCCCCCTTCACTGACTTCCCTGCACCTTCTGGAGCTTCGGAGGAGCTTCATGCCATTCACAATGATCCTTTCACACAAACCTATAACCCTGGATGGCGTAATCATCCAAATTTCTCGTGGTCGGGAAATTCACAAAGACCTCCTTTTCAACAACCTTCTGCACCACCATTGCACAACCCGATCCGAGCACCACCTCCACAATCACACGGATATCCACCGCGTACCTACCAACAACCCCAACCCAGGCCCACCCAATACTCTCAATCTGGGCCTACACGAGATGACCAGTTGGGGTCTATCATGAAAGCTCTTGCTGATATGCAACAACAGAATATTGCTATGCAGCAGAGACAGGACGCGGCCTTAGCTGAAATGAGAGCCCAGCTATCACACTTGACGGAGTCCCGTCAACCACATTCACTCCCATCCCAAGCACAACCCAACCCTAGGAACATACCTGCTCAAAGGTATGTCCAACCTAGACCAGCACTGCAAGACCAAACACATGACATTTCACAACCAGTGCATAACACTGAATCAACATGATCTTGAGATTATTTGATAATGGAGCCGTTGAGATCACTGAACTTGACAAATCTGAACCCTTTATTGTTAATGGACAAAGACTGAAACCTTTCATTGAGCCGCAGGATCTCAGACTTGTCAATTCCACCATTTCGCTCCTACATTTTGAATTACCATGTAAGTTTTCGCCTAGCTGAAGGCGTTAAACTTAGCAACACCTACCCTTGTATATAGCTGTTTTACACTTTTCTTACTCTTACCTTTACTTACATTTAGTGTCTACCCTTGCATTCTGAGCATACATTCATTGACACACATGTCATGCATTTCACTTCCTAGCCCGACTGTTCACTCTGATCCTAGATCAGACTTAAAATCGTCCGCACAGAGATTTTATCTCCTCATTCCGACTTCCTTCCATCACCCAGCCTAGGATAGTGAAAAGCAGAGCATGCATTTGCATCCACCCTTTCATTCAATGAGGACATTGAAACATTTAAGCATGGGGGGGTGTAAAGGGTAAACCATTTAAACCAAAATGCAATTGTAGACACAACTATAGTACATATAGTATTATCAAAAAAAATTATATACTTCAAAAAAATTGAAAAATTTTGAAAAAATTTTTTGAAAAAATTACAAAGCTAAAAATACAAAAAAATAACAAATCAGAAAAATTCCAAAAATACAATAAGGGACATGTACTTTATTTGTCAAAGGAGGATATTCATTTCAAGAGAGGAGGAAGAAAAAGAAAAAAGAAAAGAGAAGTGATCTTATAGCTGAAAACAAAAAAATAGAATAAGTGTCTATGGACATTCAACCATTACTGGTTTGACCTACTGGGCCATAGGAGCTTGATACAAGCTTAGGCTTAATACACTTCGAGCCTTGACAAGATAGACCACAGTCTCTCCTAACTTTAGGACAATTCTTGTACCTGAGTCACCAGTACAGGATTCGTTGGTTTGCTTTGACTTAGGAGTCTAAGTAACCTTGGCTTACACTACACAATGTCAGGAAAGACCACTTGAACCTAAACCTCAACCCTTGTGTTCATTAGGGAAGGTGGAGTCCTTACCTGTGCGTGCAGGTAGACTCTTTGTCCTAATCTTTAGTTTTGTGTCTAGGAGAAGCTCTTTCCACAAAAGAAATCCACCCACCAAATACAGTGCGCTCTACCAAATAAGTTTTGGAGACATACTGTTCAAAAAAAAAAAAAAAAAAAAAAAAAAAAAAAAAAAAAAAGAAGAGAAGTTAAGTATGTTCTCCAAAAAGACTGAAAAACAACTCTTCCACCAAAAATGTTTTCAGGGTTCAAAATAAATACCCTATTTTTCCACCAAAAAAAAATCTTCTCTGAGCCACAAATACAATAAGGGTTGGGTGTGAATACCATCAATTTTTGAGAGTCATCCGAAAACATGAGCGGAAGTTAGGACCAACCTGGACTTAAAAAGAAGTGAAACCCCGGGATTGAGCCTTAGAATTCACCTGGTTAGTCCTGACTTATCACAAAGCACAGCCATAACTTCATAGCATTCTGAGTCTCTGTAAAAACCTCCTGAGTCCTGGAATTCGACTTAAGGTTTAAATATCAAGAGTCCTTGTTGGTTGAGAGATGGTCTATGTCATTTAAGCCTCGAGTTCTGGTAGGTTATCCTCAGTAACTAGGTTCTCACAATGTCCAAAAACACAGTTGGTATTGGAAAATATTTCAGCTTAAAGATCATCATCATAAACACTTAAAAATTTTTGAAAGAAGAAAAAGATATCTTTACACACTTACCTTGCTGATACTTAAATTGTCTTACACTTCAACAGATTGTTTGCTAAGGGACTAGCAAAACGTAAGCATGGGGGTATGATGAGTGGCTACTCATCATAGCTAAAAGGCCGAAATTAAGCTAGATACTAAGCAAAACAATATCAAATTAACACATAAAAAGGGTTAAGTGTGGGAATTAAAGAAAAGACCTAAAACTTTTAATGTGTGTTAAAATCTCCTAATTAGGTCACAAAAATGGGATATTCTGAACAAATGATGATCCATGCATCAATTGAACACATAAACAAGTTTGAAAAGCCAAATCAGAAGTAAAATCAATGTCGTAAATGTTCAATTAAGCACATGTAAAAATTTGAAAGCAATTGGACATCATTTAGGCTTAGAAATAAATAGATTACAATTAGGTCCTTCATGCATTACATTTCTACCCTTCAAAACTCCTTCTTGGACCTATTTGCAAGCCGCAGGGACCCTTTTATAAGACTGCAGGGCCCTTCCAGCTGCTATTCTTCTCGCTTATGGGCCTGCATGCAAATGTTCTACCCCTTCTTCTAAGGGTCCGTCTGCAAATTTCCCCTTTATTTCAAAGAGAAGCCTGTGTTCTTCACGCGCACTGTAGCGCGCGAAGAACACAGCCACTCTCGACCGTCCATCGCACTTTTGATCTCGATCTGCGGCTGGATTCAAATGGAACCTTCGCGCGATTCGGTGCGTGCGTTCACCTCTCTTCCCAGATCTCATCTGACGGTCAGATCTCTCTCTTGACTCGCCGCGCGCTCTACCCATCTCATCCTCACCGCCGGCCTGATTCTGATTAACCTCACCCTTGCGGTGATCTCAGTCACTGAGCTGCTATTTAAGCACCTCAGTGGTGTCGCGCGCGAGGCATCGCTCCCTCCTACATCTCTCAGCGATCAATTCTTCCACTCCAGTCTCTCCTCCTCACCTAGACCCTGATTTCACAGCCACCGGCTGTGGAATCATCGCCTGCTCTCGACCCTCCTCGTCGCTAAGGACCTCGTAGCACCTGAGGACGACCCTGGAGTCTCACTAGCAGACTCTTCCCTCCGCTGGAGTCACCCTCCTCCTTTCTTCCTCCTTAGCCGCCGGCTAAGGACCCATAGGTCCCATTCTTCCTGTTAGTTTAGTTTTTAATTCTGCACAAGTAGTGTTAGATTTAGTTTGCAGTAGTTTAGAATAGATTTAGTTTTAATTGTTAGTGTTTAATGTTAGCTGTAGTTAGATTAGTCTTAGGAGTAGAATTAGTATTAGATCCCCTCCCTCACCTCCTCTGATCAGTCCAGATCAGAGGGGAAGAATCATCTGTTCATTAATCAATTTATCTCCCTCTTCATGTTTTGTTTTTCCACCATCCAATTCTGAATTATGTTCCTTTTAACGACGAATCTTTCATCTGTCACCCCACACATCTGGACCCAATTCCAGATCTGATGGTGTACTGCCTCAGATCTGAAATTGGCGTCACAAGCACCATTTGGGGCTTCTCACTCACCCCATTTGTGTTCACAAAAGCCCCTTTTATTTTAGATTGATTGCCTCAGTTTGTCAGATTCACTTTAAAATGGGTTTTGAAGAGATTTTGCTTTCTGAAATGTCTTGACAGATCTGACAAATTGAAGGGATTTTGGTTTTCCTTGAGGGCAAGGATTCTGAGAAGTTCTCTGGTGACAGAGAACAAATCAGAAGAGCCTTTCATGAATTTGCTTCTGCCTTGATCTGAATGCATTTGCTAGCTTTTATAAATTCCTTTAATGCATTCTTTATTTTTCTGATTTGTCATTTCAGAACTGCCATACACCACCTGTTTGATAATTATTTTTGTATGGTGATTCTCTAACCTAAGGAGTTTTCCATACTCCTTAAGGTT